>OY756210.1:37822268-40353607 GCA_963576795.1 Metopia argyrocephala
AATGATCGTAAAGATTTTCTTTGTTTTTTTTAACGTTACTGAGAGTATTCCTTATTTTGGTGTACAATGTATTTTGCTAACCAACTATTAAAGTAATTTTTATTTTGAGTGTATTATTAAGTTTAATACAGAAGAAAAGTAGCCAATTATTACACACATTTTACAAAATTAATTATGTACTTACATATGTTTGGTACCGAGCAAAATAAGAACTTTAACACAAAGAGAAATTTTAAACCCATAATTTTGTATTAAAGTACCCATATGAAACCTAAAAAAGGAACTGAACACAAATCGAATAACTCAAAAATATTTATGTCGATATACTTCCCTGCCAGCAAATTGATAGTCGATTACAAATAAAACTTTTACGGGCTGACTATAAGCTAACTGCATTGTCATCCCGAACTTATCAAAATCAAAGTGTTTATAGCTAGCTACAAAAAGTTAACTTTAAGTTAACGGCTAAGTAACTATCTTTAAAGTTAATTGAAAGTAATGCAGAGTCGGAAAATTCACTTCTTCCTAGGATATCGCAATGTTAAAATAGTTAGTTGTTTTCATATAAAAGTAATCCGAGTGTCAACCACCACTACTTGAGAAATAGTTAGTTTTAAATTAATTGAAAGTTAACTGAATTGCCTGCAGGGTTATTACTCGTATTTTAGTCATGTGTACTACACACACACCCACACTTTAAAAACAAAAACCATAAATTTAGATAAGAACGCATTGTTTCACGATCGATCAATCAATCAATCAATTTCACAATATATCTATAAATATAGAAAAAGAGAAAAAATTCTTAAGATCACATTTCCCTAACCAAATACCAAGCGGATTTTCCATTCAATGAAAAGAAAAAAAAATAATGAAATGGAGAACAAATAAAAAATATTATCAAATAAATGCATAAATGCATGACTAAATCATGAATCAATTAATAACAATAACAATGCTTGAGGGGTCTTTCTGTACCCGCAAACAGCACTTTATAATTGCTGAACTATATTTACACAATGTAGGACAAAACAGACTACAAACTACAACAATATAAAATAAATAAGAAAGTTATGGTCGGTAATAGTCGACTGCTTAATATTCTTTACCGCAGCAAATTTTTTGTTTTTCTTTTCTTTTATTAAGACCAATATTCAGAGGTAAATCCCTACTGATGGTGTGCATTGTATTGGAATTTATGGAAAGGACAGTAAATATTTTTTCTTATATTATATTATTAATAATTATTAAGCGACTTAGGAATGGGACATATTGCTGTGATCAATTCCTTTGAATGATCAACAGCAATTGTCTAATCGTTGCATGTTGATTGTGTGGTGAGAGCCTTCGCTAAGTAGGTTTAGCTGTCATCTGCCACTTCCCAATAGATGGGGCTTATCTCCTGATGGTTAAGGTGGATTATAGTGAAATGTAAGGGAGCGGTTTCTTTGTTGATTGATACCACGCACCCACCATTTTGTAAAATAATAACTGCTTTCGTATGAATATAACAGCCCGTTCATAGAAGACGTCAGACTGAAGACACTAACGAATCGTGTATAGACGAATACGTATCAATTTTGGTTTTTATAATACAAGTCTATGTAGTGTTAGCACACAATATTGATATTCCGTCAGTATTAACTTCTTTCGCTAAAAGAAAATTATTATTTTCAGTACAAAAACGAATAATCTGAATATGGCGGCAAAAAGGAAAACAGCTGCTGCTAACCAAGAAAACTATATTTTTAGAAGTTGTTGCATATTTTTATATTAAAAGGTGTAGAGATTTAAGTTGGAAAATAAATAATTTCTTTTCCCCAATTTGTTGGGTTTTATTTGCGACGGAAGTTAATTTTGAGAGCGCTCTTGTATGATTTAACAATTAATTAAGCCAAGGCTCTGACATCTTACAGCAAAGAAATATGAAAAAAATATTTCTTTCGGCGACTACCTTTTAGCAGATTTATGGCAAAAGCTCGGAGTTGACATTAAACTGTAGGTCCCGCTACGCATGGATAAAAATTGACACTCACAACATGGATGCTGCGAAAATCTAGGCTATAATCCTGACACAGGTTTGTATAGGCCAGTTATGTATGTATGTGGGAAAGAGAGTTTAGTTGAACTAACGCAACCGAAGAAAGAAGACGTGCGCGCGTGTACAATATTGGTTTTTCTATAATTAATTTACTTGAACTTTAATATCCTTTTGAAATAAACATTTACATTTAATTTTTTCATAATTAAAATAAATAAAATAAACTTTGAATTCTTAAATAAATAAAATCCACAAATTTTTGGGGGCTCAGCCGAAATAAATAGAAGAAATTAATAAGAATAAAACCAATAGGAAAAATAAACGAAATTAAGAGAAAAAGGGCGTTGTCTCGTTTTTATATTAACTTCTCTTTTGTCAGTTTTTTTTTAACGTGAGAAACTAGTTTTTTTGGTATGTATGCGTGCGCGTAGAGTTTAACTCAAGAGAAAAGAAAAAAAAAGTTGTGTATTATAAAAGACGAAAAAGACGTTAAGTTCGAAGAGAATACACACAAAGAAGAACACAGTATTGAGTGTGGTGATTCGTTTGGTTAAAAGAAAGAGAAAAAGTAAAAAGCACAGTATGGCGAGCTTAGGTATGTTTGACAGCGTTCGTGAGAACTTACGACATACAAGAAAGCAAAACATTGTAGCTCTGCACAAATTTATATTTGAGTGTGAAGGCGATCGATCAAACCGACGACGTTTAAGAGAGTTTGAAGGGTTTGAGTTCGATGAAAACGACGAAATGTATAATAAGAAGATTGCTTATGTGAACAAAAACCTGACGACGGCAGAACTAACTTCAATTTGTAACGTTTTGTGCATTACATACGACGACAGAGATTTAATACTACATGTGTTTCGACAGTTAAAAAAGGGTGCTCTACTCAACGCAGTCAACAATGAAGATGAAGACGACGACGCCGACGACGACGACGCAAGCAGCGATGAAGATGTAGCAGTAGGCAGCAATTATAAAAAAGATGTGAAACACAAAGAAAACAAAAAGCAAAACAACAAGACGGCAAGTGATGTTAATGAAAGTTTTTTGTCTGTTGAAAATGATACTAACGTAAACACAGTTCGAATGCGAGCTACACAACCACAAATTTCAAGATTTGCTATGAGTTTTCGAGACATTGAAGACTCAATAAGAACATTTGATGGCAAGGGAAATTTACCTATTGAAACATGGGTCGAAGAGTTTGAAGAGACAGCAGCTATTATGAATTGGGACGATTTTCAAATGTACATATTTGCAAAGAAATCTATAAGCGGTTTGGCAAAATTATTTATTCAAGGCGAGCGTGGTATAACGTCCTGGCAAAAACTCAAAGCGGCATTAATCGAAGAGTTTCAAACAACGATGAATAGCGCCCAAATCCATAAGCAGTTGTCTGAAAGAAAAATTAAAAAAGGTGAAACCGTTCAGGAATATTTCCTACACGTTAAAGAGTACGCTTCGCGCGGTAATATCGATGACGACTCAATCATTCAATACGTTATAGACGGTATAAACGACCTAAATATAAATAAATCTATTTTATACGGTGCAAAAAATATTAAAGACTTTAAAAATAAGCTAGTAAGCTACGAGAAAATTCGGGCACAAGATGGACAAAAAGTGAATCGCGAACGTGAAAAATCAGATTACAGGTCAAAGAACAGCAATGATATAAAATGTTTTAATTGCGGGTCGAAAGGACATAAGTCGAAAGAGTGTACAAATAGAGAAAAGGGAACAAAGTGTTTCCATTGTAATAAATTCGGTCATATAGCTAAAGATTGTCCGGAAAAAATCGAGAACAATAAAATTAATACCCGACTTTTGAAAACGCAAAATTCAACAATGACAAAAAGTGTAAATATCGGCGGTCGCGATTATACTGCTCTTTTTGATACCGGTAGTAAGTTTAATATCATGAGTGATATTGTGTTTAAGAACTTAAATGGTGCGAAACTTGAAAAAACCGATTTTCAACTTGTAGGTTTCGGTCAAAACAAAATAAAACCTGATGGACAATTTGTATGTGACTTTGAAATCGATAATGAAGCATACAATATGAACTTTGTCTTGGTGTCGTGTAAATTCATAGATGTCGATATAATTATCGGTGAAAACTTTTGCGAGTACGCGGAAATAGACATTCGTCGTGACGGTTTACATTTTAGAAAAATTGATAACGAATTTTCCGTAATGAAAATTGATATTCTGCCTGAAGAAATTGACGTCGATATAAGCGCGAGTGATCCTGCTAAAAGAAAAATTACAGACTTGGTGGAAAATTATAAGCCGAAAAAATGTAAAACAACCAGTGTCGAGATGACTATCGTGTTAAAAGAAGAAACACCTATATTCTCACGTCCACGACGATTGCCCCTGACAGAAAGAAAAGCTGTCGAAGACCAGGTGGACCAATGGCTGCAAGAAGGAATAATAGAGCCATCAAATTCGGAATTTAGTAGCCCAATAGTTATGGTAAGAAAACGTGACGGCTCTTTACGACTATGTGTAGACTATAGAAGGGTGAACAGCGTCATCGTCAAGGACCGTTATCCGTTACCACTGATAGAAGATCAGCTAGATAGGCTCCAGAGTGCCAAAATATTTAGTTCGATCGACCTTCGAAATGGCTTTTTTCACGTGAGTGTAGCAGAAGCAAGTCGAAAATATACCTCTTTTGTTACTCATAACGGGCAATACCAATTCACGAAAGTACCATTTGGACTCTCAAATTCGCCGGCGGTATTTCAAAGATTTATAAATACCATTTTTCGTGATTTAACTCGTACAGGCGTCGCCCTACCATATGTTGACGATATAATTATACCGGCCAAGGATGAAGACGAAGCCATCAAGAATTTAGAATTGGTGATGCAACTTTGCGGGGAATACGGCCTAGAATTAAATTTTAAGAAATGTAAGTTTTTGAAGACTAGAATTGAATTTTTAGGTCATATTATAGAAAATCAACAGATTTCCCCATCGCCTGGTAAAGTCGAAGCAGTAATAAAATTTCCTATTCCTAAAAATATGAAACAATTACAAAGCTTTTTAGGGTTGGCCGGATACTTCCGAAAATTTATTCCTCAATTTTCCCTGATAGCAAAGCCGCTAAGTGATTTAACAAAATCGAACAGTAAATTTGAGATTAAAGACCCACAAATAGCAGCGTTTAACCGTTTGAAAAGCATATTAACAAATAAACCCGTTCTTAGTATTTTTAATCAGAATAGCAAAACTGAAGTTCACACGGATGCGTCAATCGATGGCTATGGTGCAGTTTTGATGCAGGTATCATCAGAAGATGGGAATTTACATCCCGTGTATTATATGAGTAGAAAAACGACGGATGCTGAAAGAAAATACTCAAGTCATGAGTTAGAGATACTAGCTGTCATCGAAGCGCTGAAAAAGTTTAGAGTTTATCTTCTCGGATTGCATTTCAAAATCGTAACCGACTGCAATGCATTTGCTAAGACGCTGGAGAAAAAAGATCTTTGCACTAGGGTCGCAAGATGGGTTCTAATGCTACAAGAGTACGACTACAAGGTTGAACACCGTGCTGGGTCTGGTATGAAACACGTCGATTCGCTAAGCAGATATCCCGTGATGTTGATAGATGAAGATTCCACTTTAATAAGAATTAAACAAGCACAGCTAAAGGACGAAGAACTACAAGCAATATTTTCCATCTTAAAGGATAAAAGTGATTATAAAGGCTATTTTATTAAAGGTGATGTTTTACACAAGCTAGTCGACGGTTATGAAGTTGTCGTGGCTCCGAAAGGTATGCAAAGAGAGATCATTCGACTTGCTCACGAAAAAGGTCATTTTGCCACAAAAAAGGTTAAAGAACTTATCCGCCGAGAATATTATATACCCAAATTAGATGAGAAAATTGATTATCATATTTCAAACTGTATCCCGTGTATAGTAAACAATAAGAAATGTGGAAAGCAAGAAGGTGAACTTCATCCTATCGGTAAAGTTGATATACCGCTACACACCTATCACATAGATCATCTAGGACCTTTAGAATCCACGAGTAAGCAGTACAAACACATATTTTCCGTTATAGACGCTTTTACGAAGTTTTGCTGGCTGTATCCCACCAAAACTACAGCGACGAACGAAGTTATAGCTAAATTAGAGGCGCAAAGTGCAGTTTTCGGTAATCCAGTGCAAATAATTTCGGACAGGGGCACTGCATTTACTTCTGAGTGTTTCGAAGCTTATTGTAAAGATGAAAATATTAAGCATCATCTTATTACAACAGGACTACCACGAGCAAATGGGCAAGTGGAAAGGCTAAATGCCGTTATAATATCTGTATTGTCTAAACTGAGTGTATCTGATCCTACTAAATGGTACAAACACGTCTGGAAGGTGCAGCAGGTAATAAATTCTACCTACTCCAGGAGTATCAACAATACACCTTTCGAATTACTGGTTGGTGTCCGAATGCGCACTTCTGAATATTGCGATATAAAGAACCTAATCGAGCAGGAAGTCATATTACAATTTAATGAAGAGAGAGAGAAAATTAGAAGAAGTGCCAAAGAGCAGATTGTGAAAATTCAGGACGAGAACCGAAAAGGCTATAATTTACGAAGAAAAAAAGCCGTTCAATACAATGTTGGTGACTTAGTGGCGATTAAGAGGACCCAATTTGGCTCTGGTCTCAAATTAAAACCAAAATATTTAGGGCCATATAGAGTTACGAGGGTGAAGAGAAATAATACTTACAATGTCGAGCGAGTTGGAGGTACCGAAGGCCCACGAAACACTACTACTTGTGCTGAATACATGAAGCAGTGGTGCATTGATTTGAGTGAGGACGAATTCGAGGCGAATCCGGTTCAGGACGGCCGAGTTGTGGGAAAGAGAGTTTAGTTGAACTAACGCAACCGAAGAAAGAAGACGTGCGCGCGTGTACAATATTGGTTTTTCTATAATTAATTTACTTGAACTTTAATATCCTTTTGAAATAAACATTTACATTTAATTTTTTCATAATTAAAATAAATAAAATAAACTTTGAATTCTTAAATAAATAAAATCCACATGTATGTAATATTTGTTTTTATTAAACTTAAGATCAATAGGAAAAACAGGGATTTAAAATGGAAAAATTTATACAAACAATTCATCACAATCAGTCGTTACGTATGCTAATGTAGGGTATAAAACAACAAATGCATAAAAAAGACAATCATAATGATAGAGATTTGATATCGGCAACATTTCATTACACACAATTGAAAACAAAAACAAACATTTAAAATAAAAAATACAATTTCGTGTTCGTGTCTTAAGTCTTTTGTTACGTTTAACTATTAAATGCCTTGTTATTGCCGTATTATTACGTTATAATACTGCCAGTGTTGTTTTTATTATTGTTTTACTATTTTTTTTTTTCTTAATAATTATATTAAAAATTTGCATTTTAATTGACAACAAATTATAAACAAAATAAAGATAAACAAACAAACAAACAATAGAAACGCAAACTGTTTGTACAGAAACAAAAACTATTGATTTCAATCATGTAATAAAATTTTATTTTTTATATATAATTTTAAAGCTTTTATTAATAATAATTTTTAACAAAATCTTTCTGTTCCTGGGCATTGTTAGCGGAATTTATAATTATAAGTTAGAAATATTATAAAAAAAAATATTTTTTTTGTAATTCAACAATCACGGTCATCTTATGACAGTTGCATTTTAATAAAAATTATTGTGTATATCTGTTAAGAGAACACAGTTTAATGCCATATATTCTGAAGTTTTGATAAACCAACAATTTTTTTTTATTTCTATACAGAACATGAAAATCTTGGGCGCTTAAATAATATTAAAAAACCACATAAATCGTGGTTTGTCGCGTTTTTTGCTTTGATTTTGTATTCAATGATTCAAAAGTCGTATTATATTGTGGCAATTATTTTAAAGTTGTAAAAACTGTTGCATGTTAGGCTACATGTTATGCTAAAAGCCAATAGGAAGAATTTGAAAATTACAAACTGCATATTGTACTGTGTTTGCATTTTAATTAAAAGCTTAAGAGCAAAATACAATACATGCTCGTATATTCAACACTTTTGTTATTCACTGTGGCATTCAGTAATTGATTTATGACTTATAATTTGCTTTAGTTTTAATGCTTTTAATTGTTATATTCTCATTAGTAACTGCTTAAGATTACCGTAAATCCTTATACGAGTGCACACTAATATAATGAAAACAATTGCAAAAACCATTAATATTTTAAGAATTGTCTCTGCATAATAAATTCCAATGGAAGCCAGTATAATACGAGTAGATTATTTTATGGATTTGAGATATAAAACAGAATAACAATAAAAACACAGCATGATGTTTCGTTATCATTGTCATTCATTGTGTTAAAATAATTGCATCTTAAATATGTGACATGTTTAATGCGACACTATTCACTATTTGAAATATTTCAATTTCGTTTGTTTTATTGCTTTTATTGTTCTCATTCTATGGTTGTACTATTGCTACATGCTGAGCTGTGTAACAGAAGTTGACAAACAATTTATAAGATGACTTACTGATCGATCTGATTGTTACAGAATGCTAACAAAAATCTTTTGTAAAATTTCAAGTTATGAGTTATAGTTTTGAAATGCTTATCTCATCATATCTGATGATTAGGGCAATCAAAAATATGCATGAGCATCTTTTTTTTTTTTATTGTTACTGACAAAACAACCAAAATATTAATTCATTTTAGGAAAAACTACGACGTTTAACCCCTATTTGTTACGGCATATTTTTGCATATTTCATCATAAATGCATACTTTTGCGATTTTCAAATTTTTTCATATTTTTATGGCATATTTTACAAATTTTTAATTTATGTGTATTACCAAATTTTATTTTTTCAAAATAATGACCATATACTGAGATATTTCTTAAGTATAATCCATTAAATAATAACGGTACTCATGAAAACGCTTAAAACTAACATTGGAAAAATTGGCGAAGCTCCTTTTTAAACTATTGTGCAATATTTAATGCCAATTTGATAAAAATGTCAAAGCAAAAAACAAATTACATACAAAGCATAGAAATTTGACATACATATATGAGAATAAGCGTTTAAAAAAAATGCCTAATAATGAATTCTCAATTAAAAGTTACGAATTTTTCATCGTTGTTCCTATTGGGAAAAAATTTCCATAATTGCATGATTTCGTGAGAATATACACAAAATCAAGCAATTATGTCACTCTTCTCGCAAATGAGTGATATGTATATATAAAGGAAATTTATTTTATATGGTTGGTGGCTAATTGTTACTCTTCATGTTTTCAAATTTTTGAAGAAAATGTACGTAATTTTACATCAACATATGTATGTATTATGAGTTTTATAGCACGGACCGGAAATAAGAGTTATTTTTCAATTTTTGAAGAAATAAATCATACATAAATGAACATTGAAGAAAACTTTTAATTACACCATCATGATTTTTAAGCGAAATGCATCCAACATATTGCATGATTTTTAAATTTTTGATTTTTATTTTAACAATCAAAAATAAGAGTTATTTTTGATTTTTATTTTTTTTAATGAAAAATAAAAGTTATTTTTGATTTTTATATTTTTATATCAATAATAAAAATCAATTCAAAACTCTTATTTATTTGTTGATGCAGTATGTCTTATAGTATGCTGCTTCATTCAAATTTCTATATGAATATAATATATTATGTGACTTATCCATTATCAGCTATAAAAACATGAATGCATAGAAATAGCTTATAAGTTTTGGCTGCCATTCAAATCAGTGTTAAGAGGTCGTTTTCATGTGTTCAATTTTACCATCATAATTGATTTTAAATGTTCCTCAGATAAATTATATCTCAAAACTCCCAATACTAATCTGAGTGCTGAAAATGACCTTTCTACACTGACTTGAGCGGCAGATACAGAATGAACAATTAAAGCTAATTTTCGAAGCCATGGAAACACAAATTTTTTTGCTCTCCCAATATTCCAATAAATTAGCAGAAGTACCTAAATGCTTTTCTTTGACATACATATTACCTATGTCACGAATTTTGAATTGATTTTTATTATTGATATAAAAATATAAAAATCACAAATAACTTTTATTTTTCATTTAAAAAAATAAATATTAAAAATAACTCTTATTTTCTATCTAAGAATATAAAAATCAAAAATAACTCTTAATTCTTGATTTTTTTGATAAAAGTCATAAGAGTTACGGTCCCTGTTTTATAGAGCATATTTTTAACGCTTAAAATTGTTTTTTCAATGCATATTTTAGGAGTTTTAAACTAATTTTATAGAGCATATTTTTGGTTGCCCTACTGATGATTGTTGACTTATTTTTTTTTCTGATATAATAATACCTGTGAGAGAAAAGTAGAAATTACAAATTTTAATTAAAACGGAATTAAAAATGATTTTCTTCGTGGCAATAAGAAAGTCAATAGTCAAAATACATTCATACATACATACACCACCTTGTGTCAGAGTTACGGCTTAGCTTCTCGCACCACCGGGACCTATGGTCGACTCCGAACGATAGACTTGAGAAACTTTTTCACGGCCATCAGTTACTCTCAGAGAAGACCACTAAGAGGTAGTAGCGAAAATAAATTTTTTTTGAGTCCAGTATTACAATAAAGTAGCGATATGCTAATAAATCTTTAATAAATAATACTCAATAGTTAATTCTCCAACTTTCACATTTAACACAAACAAAGGAAGTACAAAATCTAATAGAATTTCTCCTTATTGAAATACAACCGAGGTTTGTTAATTCTACTAGCGAGCTCATTAAGTGTTTTTCAATATGGAATCTTACCCATATTTGGGATAAGGCATACTGCCTTTCGAGAGCTTGTCATCATATAACATCGTATAACATATAAATTGTTCAAAGGTTGCTACGTAACGGTTAAAAGTTTTATCGAAAAACTTATTTTTTATGGTTATTTTGAGAGTTTTTCCAAAAAAGGTCAGCAGAAAAAGTTATTTTTCAACGGAAAAATAAAAGTTAAAAAAAAAACTCTCAAAAAGAGAGTTTTATTTTTTCTGTCATAAAATAAAACTCATTTTGTGAAATAAAATAAAATTTATTTTTGAGTTTTATTTTTCCGTCATAAAATAAAACTCGTTTTTATAAAAGATTTCTTTTACACCTAATCCTGATTTGATACATTATCGTCTGCAAACTATTACAAATGTCATTTCTATCATATTTTGTTCCGTGCAGAACGTCGTAATAGACGCAGTAATAGAACCCGCTTTCATCCTCCTAGTCAAATATTTGTAACATTTTTAGCAAGTTCCTGCCTTTATCAGTTGTTGTTGTGTAAATTTGCCTTTTATTAATATTAAAGCACCCTAAAAATCGTTCAACTTGAGATTTTAGGTATTCAGCTATAAAAAACAATAAAATAAAGATACCACAAGCAACGGGATTAGATTAAAAATAAAATCTGTATTAAAAACGAGTTTTATTTTATGACCGAAAAAATAATACTCCTTAATAGAGTTTTATTTTCTGACTGAAAAATAAAACTCACAAAATAAGTTTTACTTTATGACGAAAAAATAAAACTCTCTTTTTAAAGGTTTCATCTAACCTTTTATTTTTCCGTCAAAAAGTAACAGTTAAAAACCGATGAAGGATAATTTTTACAAGATCAACCCAGATTCTATGTTTGACGATTCTAATACGATGATTTGTTTAGTTTAATTTTTAAGCAATAACTGTTATATGCGGTCCCTGCATAATTGAAAATAGAGTCTAGGTAGTTTGAAAGAAAACTAGTAATTTATTTTATGTTTTTCACAAGACTAGTACTCAGGGGATCACCCTTATTTATTCAGTGCACTGTACTAGCATTAGAAAACTATATTATTGTGAAGAGGGGAGTAGTGTTTGTGGACAATTTCTTCATATCACACCATTCGCTGGAAGGTTAATTTGTGAACAGTGCGGCTAGAATTATCTCTCTAATGCTCTACGCCATTCGTTGGACAATCAACTACAAAAGGATGTGCATGCAAGATTATTTCATCACAGCCCCTCCCACGGTAGTCCCGATAGAACAATCAAACGCATTCCACATTGCGCTCATAGTCGAACGAATCGATAGAGTTGGATGCCCTACCGTGGCACCCCCACCCCACCCGTTCTTGTACGCGGTTGAGAATCCCTAAAATAGACTTTGATGCACCGACTCATACATGAGAGTTGTATTCCATTTTGGGTCCATTTTGTGATCCCAAGGAGCATAACAGTTAATGAGTTATTTATATTTATCTACAATGAATAGCCCTATTGGATAATTACATTATTACAGTATAAATTCCAATATAATAATAAATCGTTAATATTCGTATTATTGTTGTTTGTTTTTTATTATTGGTCCGTTGTATTTTATAAGTTCGATCGAACATGTTGCTTTCTTACATACATAAATGTTAAGTAAACATAATGATTATTTAGTTGTATGTTAGTAAACATGATTGATCATGCACAATCATGTTTTCTCTTGTTTACGAAGTAAAAAGAAGCAACATTGATTGTGTATGCTTCAATAACATTTGCTATATATTATTTCTGTTTCTAAGGGCTATTATTATTTCTGTATGCCCACATATCACTCGATATTTATTCTGTAATATGTACTCGTACGTGCGTATGTATTTAATTTACCGCTTGTCTTGAACGCTAAAAATATCATGAATGATCATGATATAAAAGAGGAAGACTTTTAAGAAAAAACATTATTATTAATTTAGATTTTAAAGATGATACATTATACAAATATTATCAAGTGTTAAGTGAATGTTTTATAAAAGTGAAAACTTCTACAAATAAACTTGTAATTTAAACTTAAAAATAAAATGTTTTGTTTTTTAATTAAACAAAAATAAAAGTTTAATGCTCGTAATGTTCATGTCCAGCACAACAAGAGCCCAGAACATCCTGAATATGTATAATACCCATAGTTACAGATGACAAGACTATATCATCACCACATTGAGTCTTACTTGCATTAAATTCGACACTGTTTGCGCGACCCCAATCGGAAATTATTTGCACGTCATTTGTTAGTGAGTCATTCAGATTCTGCCTTCCCACCCTAATCTGGCATTACTTTGAGAAATGTTTCGACGAAACCTTACACATTATACGCAAATGAAAGTCTTCTTTTCGTTGCTTAAACAGCTTGAAACAACTGCAAGATAATAATTAAACAAAAAAAAAATAAAGTTCATACATTTTGAAGAAAAAAATACAAGAATTCCATATATTATATAAATATAAGTCTGATATATAAAGTCTTCTTCGCCTTCCAACTATCCGCGAATCTACCCTGTATGTTTAAGGTACATTAATGACTTTATTATAGAATATTTGTTAGTCGGTATGTGAATTTGTTTAACAACAAAACGCAATATTATTGACGTCAATAAAGTTTTTACTTTTTTGCAAATATGTATTAATTTTCTCTATTTTGATTCTTTTTTCTCTTTTAAGTTTGAAAAGTAATTTTAACACACTACCCACACAATGAATCTTAGCCATGGCAAAAACGAAAAAATTTCAAAATCAAATTGAGCAATTTGTTAGGGTTCATTTTACATGCTGGACAAAAATATTATATTGTTTTTAGTTGTTGGTGTTATTGTTGTTCCATGAATATTGTTAATGCAACATTTACGGCAAAAGGCATATGTGGATTTTTAAAACAACTCAAAATAGAAGAAGAAGGAAAAAAAAAGAGGAAAACTTAAGAATACATTATAATGAAGACATCAAAATAGGCACTGCCTACTTTTGTGTTTTATTATTTCAATATCCCTACACTACCAAATGACTAATGATTACTATAACAGCCTGTATAGAGAAACCCCAATCTTACCGGGTTCCATGAAGAGATATAATTTAAATATTATATGTAAACATACATGGATTCGAAGAAAGTTGCTCTATTATGACAAAATAACTTAATGCCAAGCATTAAAGCATAATCATAAAAAAAAAAATAATCGCACTATAGGCTAGACCAAGCATGTCAAACTCAAATCCTAACACGGGCCAAATAAAGAATATAAAAGTGTATGCGGGCCACAAAAACAAATAAAAAAAATAAAATTCACCCTTATTCTACAATATTTGGCGGCGTCGATAAATGGCAACGCCGTTTTTAGTCTTTTATTGCAGATCGGTATTCCAGTTGGCAATATTGCAAAATTGACGTCGTTATTGTCTTCAATTGCCAATGATTTTGTCGCCGTCATTTTTGGTGTTGCCTAGTGTTATTCTTTGTTTAAAGAAAATAGATACATGCCTATATATAACAAAAAGTATAGTTGAAAAAGACATTCAAATTCAAAAATTTCAGTTAATGTGCGGTTCTGTTTTGAATAATACATAAAAAAATAAAATTTTAAATGGAAAAAAATCAAAATTACAAATCCTGCCAGTTTGATAAATAGGTGGAAAAGCTGGAAAGAAATCCCTCGTTAGCGAAAGGATTTCGTGGAGGCACTATTCCAACCAGTTTCAAAGAACAGTGTGAGGCCATCGCAAATACCTTAAATTCACTTCGCCCACCAAGTAGAACTGGTGATGAATGGCAAAAGTTCCAGTAAAGAGGCTTGTTTTTATGGTGTTTGGATCGAGTTCCTGTTTTTTAAAGAGAGTCTTTGGTATCCAACACATATTTAAATGACGCCTTACTTACCTTGAAAAAACTTTATGAAATTAATAAAAAAAACTTTGAACATGATGACTTTAAATTTGTTTCTTACTTCTCATCGGGCAAGTTAAAAATGCACGACTTCTGCCTTCTCTCCACTACAAAATTGCTTTTAATTTCTTCTTCACTGGAGTATGAATCCGAAAGGAAAACATTTTTAGTTAAATTTTAATATATTTTTTTTTTACCAAACAATGAAAAAAAAGTGTAAAATCTGTCTCAAACATTAGAGATGTGTGCTGGCAACATCGTCATAATACTCTTATAGAATGCCAAATTAACAATAAATTAATGTTGCCGTTGCTATTGCCATAAAATTGTTATTATTATTGAGGACGCCATATAGAATAAGGGTAATTTATAGTAAACTAGGTTTATTTCAAAAAGAATAAAATATTTAATATTTTAATATTTATTTCCAGATAATTTTTCTCTGCAATCATCTTGTTTTCAGTGATTTTAAAACTGTCCCGAGATGACTGTCAGTAATTCTTGATCTGATTGGCGACTTACTTCCTATCATAAAAGAAAATAAATCTTCGCACAAATTTCAATTAAAAAGTTAATTTGTATCATTTAATTTTATCAATAAAATTTTTTGTTAATGCAAATATTTTTTTTTTGTTTCTTTCAACTCAACGCATCCAATATCCGTACTCTCGTTACAGGCAATGGATGATTTGGCTTTAATTTGATAACTTAATCTTCCGGTCATATCAGAAAATCTTTACACAATGGTATGTCAAAGCAAAGAGATTTCTTGGAATGCCTTCAAACTTCCAGAACAAATAATTTCTGAGGCCTTAATTAAACATGCTTTGATGAAATCAGCTTCGATAAAAGGTTTCAAGTGTTTAGCTATCAACTACAACAAAACGTAGCTTTCATGCACTGCTACTTTACTTTCGTATAACACTTTAGCAACATGAGCTGCTGTTTTTTCAGTACCAACTTAAACTCTTTTCAAATCTCTCTCATGTCTCATTAATCCTTTGTAATTATCATATTCTGACTTACTTTGCTCATAGTGACGTGTAACGTTATATAATTTTGGTACACTGATAGCACTATTGCATATCAAGCAGATGATTTTATCGTTTATTTCAGATAAGCGAAACTTTTCTTGGAAATTTCAATGTTCTTGAGCAATTTTTCGTTTAGTTTTACTGCCACTTGGTGTCATAAGTATATACGAAATACAATTTATTGAAATAAATCAATAAAACTAATATCTTCCTCGTAACTTACATACGACGATTTGAAAACGAATGTGAAACAAACAGTTTGTTTTAATAACATAATAAGGAGTTTTCCTAAGGCTTCACAGAATAGTCACCTTACCCACTACTTATTTCTTTATTCATTAATGGTCACTTACAGATAATCAGCCATGTCACAAAGTTCAATGCGCTTTCGATTGAGCTGTATTAATTGGATTTGTCAAAGTCCCTCCAAGAAGTCTATCCCCAAGAAACCGCATCCTGAGATTAAACTCTATTGCACCTTTGGCATTGACATGAAAAAACGCATAAGCAGGAGAAAAGCGGCACCACAATCAACATCCAACGACAAATCGGCAATTGCATTTGATCGATCAAGAGTAAAGGGAAAACACAGCCTTTAAGTGTGCAATTGACAGCAACTTGTCTTATTCGTAAGGTGCTCAGTAAGATAACCCCTATTCCATCGTTTCGAAAAAATTTCAATACAATGCACAGAATGAGTAGGCGTTTACTCTCCAGAGTATTGGTCTGAATAGAAAAAAAAATCATTGAACAATATCATTTGATGACCTTGAAGTAAAATGTGATTATTTGGTAGTGCATCACATAATCGTTGCCACGTCCAATAATATTTGTTTTATTTTATTTTTATTTTAATCACCTTAGAACAAGAGAATCACTACAAAAAACATTATAAACTAAGAGGTGGTTTTCCATGGATTTTACTTTAAAAAAAAAGAAAAATTTAATGTCTTGATGTTAAAGACACACGCACACACACATATGCTAACAATTTTATTAAATGTAGGCTTTACCATTTAAAGTTTCTTTTTTCTTGTTCATCTTCAATTTATATGAAATTTATGAATGAACAAATGAATGAATGAATGAATGGTAAAGTGCTCAATTGTTAACTTGTACAATTTGTAATGCCTTAAGCTAAACATATGTTTACCATTCATTAATTCATAAATGATTCATAGCAGATTGCTTAAGTGATTTTAAAACCAATAACATATGCATGGATTGCATACGAGTACGTATGTTGAGAGGTTTTCTTTAATAAAATTCACTTGAGTTTATTTATTGTGCGCACTATAGTCAGAGTACGAAATTTTTTTCAGTTGAGTGTTGAAGTTTTCAAAGTTACTAATTATGAATGCAATATCGATTTAAAATAATCATGCAAGAGACCATCTCCGTCAGCTTCTAATAGTTTTTTTTTCTAAATGTAGAAAAGAATATACAATTTTTATTTACTTATTTATTTCATGACCTCATTCCATCTGACCTTCTCAATATTTACAAGACCTTCATCTAACTTAGGATGGATATAAAACTCACATCAATGGGCCGGTGCTTTAAAGTCAATTTTGGGGATTCTCGGCCGTGTAAAGGAAAAGGCGACGGTAGGGCATCCAACTCTATCGTTTAGTTGAAGCATCGGCGTAATGTGGCGTTTTCTATATATAAAGAAAAGAATTCGATGTTTCAAAAATAATATAAATGCATATGTAGATATAAAAATTAAAAATGTTATTTTAAAATTTTTATTTTTGTATGTACTACATACAATATATGTACACTCCGGTTCACTTATTTAAAGGCACAAAATCTCCCATATTCAGGGAATATCATTTAAACGAAACCTTTCCTTTAAAATTTTTTCCATACCCCTCGGGGTCCTTGATGTAATTGTCGACAACTGTTGGGCTCCGTCAAATTGTTTTAGCTATTGCGCGGTTAGAATATCCTTCAGAACGGTAAACATCGATTTTAACCCTTTCCGATAGATTTAAAATTTTTTGTTTTGCCATTTTGACTCGTATATCGACTAAGATGTAATAAATTGCAATAAACAAATGCCCCCAACAAAAAATTACCGCTTACTTTACAAAAAATACAAAAAAAAACAAAGTGCCTTTATTCAAGTGAACAAAAAAAAAAAAAAAAATACCACATTTTTAGTTTTTTTTTTATAAATTCCTCAAAAAAAGGTTCCTTAGTTAAGAAGCCACCATTGTCATGATTTTGTTTATATCTCAAGATGTCTAGCTTCCATTTTAAAATTCTGGAATCGGTTAAAAATTTCAAAAGATACCGGCTCCTGAATATGGGAAATTTTGTGCCTTTAAATAAGTGAACCGGAGTCTATGTACGTATGCATGTATGCCTTAATTATCATAAAAAATTTAATATTTTTACAAATATTTTTTTTTTTATTTACATAAGTATGTATAAATTATTGTACATGTATTTATTCATGTTAACTTAATCTTTTATAAAATAATACAAATAAAGAAATTCGGCGGGTAATTTGTCCCCAGGTATGTGGTAAAAAGTGATTTCGGCCGAAATTTAAATAGAAAATATTTTTAAAGCCTTGTAAATTTAGCAACTCCTTATTTAATAAGATATTTAGTAATCAATGTAGTTATGTTAATGGTAATTAATATAATGCATAAGTAAAAACGAATTGTCAGATTTGAAAATTTTAGCTGTTTGAAATTTCAGTCGTTTTTAAGTTTTTTTTTTTTCAATTTGGTTTTGATTAAGAAAAGTGTTGAAAATTAGCGTTCAGCTGCTGCAGAACTATTCGGAAAAGAAAGAGAATTAAAAACAAATTTGGTTAATTCACCAAAATTTTTATCATTTAAACCGTTTCTAATTGAACTAACTTTAGCCCAAAATAATTCAATGTTTAATTCCGTTGATAGACTTGTTTCTGTTAATCAGGAGCACAGTCTATAAGCTTAGAAAATTTTAAAACAATGGACAATATTGGCAAGTCTTCTTTTGACAACAATTTAATTTATATTTATTGAAATCTTCTCGATTAAAAGTAAATCTACCATTGATTTTGTTTTGAAATTCAAAGTAAAATTGCAGAATCTGATGTTTAACATAAAAGATTTCTTCCGGGTTAAGCTTTTTAGTAGTATACATTTCGGCTTTGGTACCAATAAAAATTTTTGGAAACATCAATGTGTTTCTTAGTATTTTTAAAATCAGTTTCAGTGTTGTGTATTAAATGTATAATATGAGCAAAGTGTTAGATTTGCTTGAATATAAATACGGCAATCTTAAACTTTCCGACTAAAATTCCTTATTAAGATTGTTTATAATGGGCAATACAGCTTTTTTGAGCTTCTGCTAAAATCTACCAAATACATATTTAGCCTACCATTCTACCAAACGAAAAATTTTCAACCAATTTTAGTAGAATTCTACCAAAAGTGGCAACGCTGTTCACGACTGCATTCTCCAGCGTTTTTATATGTCAATTTGTATGGAAAAAAACGTCATGACCCAGTTCTGTTTAATCATCACCTCTATCAGAGCACATCCCTTTGTGGTTGATTGTCCAGTGATTCGCACGCTCGGTTATGGAACAACCTTCCAGCAAATGTTTTTCCTGCCAGTTACGATATCATTAAGTTTAAATCAAAAGTCCACAAACACTACTCGCTCTTTCCTCCTTCCCATAACATATTTTCCTAGACCAGCACAATGTACTACATGAGTAGGGTTCGTCTCCTGAGAGCTGGCCTTAATACAAGTAATAATAATAATAGAAAAATTATTTTATATTCCTAAGTACTATTCGTATTTTAAACAGAGGACTATTTAATAAATTGCATAAAGCATAACAGAGAGAAATCGTTTATTAGCCACACCATTTGTTTATGAATCAGTTTCAAATCAAATATCAACAAACACTACTCCCTCCTTTCCATATCATTCCCAATATTCTATTCTAATACTAGTGCATACAATGCACAGAAACACAATTTAATTTCTCGATTTAACAGGGAAATGCTTCCAATGGAAGCATCTCCTGAGTATTAAATCATTTTAAAGAAAAAAAAAACAATTCAATCACTTGGCGACAAATTTTATTAACACTAATCTAGCCACTACATACCTTAAGTCCATGTATTTACAGCTAAAAAAAAAGTCTTTCTAAATTTCTGGTATTTATTAGCATTAAACTAGAATAGTTTGTGGTGTAAATCAAACCATTCAGTTGGTATTGCCAGTTGTAATTCTTCATTAAAATGCAGTTTCATTTCAGTATTTTTAGCAGTAATTCGTCTGAGATTTATTATTTATTTTTTAAATGCTTCTAAATTATTAATAGAATTGATAGATTAATTTGAAATTCAAATATAAAGCATAAAATCGATCAGTTGCAATTTACTTTTTTTAGATTTTTTACTGCATTATTATTGTTGTTTTTATTATTATTATTTCAAGCTCTATGTACTTAGACAATCATAGACTTTTGAAAAGAAACCAAAAAACTATTGCCATAACAAATATTTAAACAAATAAACTCTGTGGTATTGTGTGATACTTAACCAGTTAAATAAATACAATTTATGAACTAATAAAACAACCACTATGTGTGAATTAAGTTTTCGTAGTAAAACAACTACAACATACGAGTACATATTAAAAATATTATATTTTTAATTTGACAGCTAAGAAATCTTAACCGATTGACTATTGACACTTTACGATTAAACGTATGAAAAGCCTCGTCATCATTATGTACGAATGCTTTACAAGTATTTGTACCATTCAGTTCAATATCAATATCAAGACAGTGAGTGTGTTATCAAAGCGTCAATCAACACTTTACAAACTGTTCTTTTCAACATCAACAGTGAGTAAGTGTGTAAAGAGCACATGATAGTAAGTATGTGTAGCAGCATTTAAGGCATTTAGAATTTGGAAAAGAAAAAAAGAATCAGTTGTGTTTTAGTAAACCTACTGCAGTGATAAATATAAGATCGTCTGTCTAGTCAGAGGGAAGAAAAATACAGATTCACAATCAAAAGGAAAAAGAAAAAAAACGTAAGTCTTAAATCAAGCCAAGTCGCAGTAGAGATTTAGTGGGACCAACTACAACGATTAGTGTTTACATACATATATACTTACATTGAGGTCTTTTTGTAATACACCTAATCCTGGTTTTACATGGTCTTTTAGAAATCTTTATTGATTCTTCTTAATCTAAATCAACTTCCTAATCCCTCCAAATGTAATGCAGCTTTGCCAACGCATTTGTAATTTTTTATGTACCGGGTTATCCATTTCGTGGTTTCAAAAGTATGGGACTGGAATTCGATATCTGACAAACTAAGTTGTTAAACCAATTTTTTTTCTTTTCTGTTAAAAGTCTGATATTGATGAAAATGGATCGCTTATCAATCACACAACACAGAAAAAATTATTTTTTTGATTCAGACACGAAATTCACTGAGTTAATAAATTTTTTGTTTAATTTCGGTCCTACAAAGAAATTTGTGAATTCGAACAACAAATTTGTAATTTTTTGTTTGAAAAAAAATTGCGATATTTTCAATAAAAATTTTGCGATATTCAATAAACATTTTTATTGGAGTCACAAAAAAGAATCAAACAAAAAATGTAATAGAAGTAGATACAAGTTTTATTGAATATTACGGTTCTAAGCAAACAACAATTTTCTCAAACCAATTGATATATTTTTTGAAAAAAAAAAATTTGTTTTTAGAGAAAAAAGTTGCCAATTAAAAAATAAAATGTTTAAAAATGAATGCAAAATTGAACAAATAATTATTCGAGACAACGAAATAATGTCAGAAATTTGACAGAAAACTCAAATAATTTTTTTACAAATTTAAATTTTTTGTGGTAAATTATTTTTATATTTTATTATTATTAATAGTATTATTATTATTATAATATTGTTTATTTTAATGTAATATGAAATGTATGCTTTTGGCGATAAGCATGTCTCTATGACCATTTCGTCTCTGCTTAAGAGACTCGTCAGGAGACTTTTTCCCAAAGGTGTTAATCAAAACTATAAATACTTATGTTAAAATATTTATAGACTAAATGCGAATCATATCCCATTTATTATATAACCAAACAACATTGATACTTTTAAAATACATTCAAACAAAATTATTTATAGAATCAAACAAAACTTTATTTGAAAACGAAATAAAAATTGAACAAGCGTTTGTTTGAAAATATTCCAGCAATAATTTTTTCTGTGAACGCATAAAAATTATCAAAACTTACTACAAAAATGGTGATTCTGCCACAGCCACATATCGTGCTTTAAGAGGAGATTACAGTTTACGTAATCGTCCAACTACGCCAGCAATTGGCAAAATTATGAAGAAATTTGAAGAGACTGGAGCGGTTACAAATATTGTAAGGCCTGTACATCATCGTTTCGCTCGTTCCGCTGAAAATATCACTGCTGTAAGTGAAAGTGTTGCCGAAGACCAGAAGGTGTCAATTCCTCGCGTTCTCAGGAACGTACTTTACATTTAGATCTACACCTACATCCATATAAAGTCCAGCAACGCCACACAACTCGAGCGAATATGGCTTTATTGCAAGAGACATTTCCTGGCCGCGTAATTTCTAGTCGTGGCGATATCAACTGGCCACCAAGATCATGCGATTTGACACCATTAGACTTTTTTGTGTGGTGCTAGCGAAAGACTGTATTTATACAGATAAACCTTTAACTCTTAAGCACTTAAAAACCAACATTCGTCAAGTTATGGCTGAGATAACGCCCAATATGTGTCAAAAAGTGTTCGAAAATTACCTCCAAAGAATCAATGCTTGCAACACTTCGCGTTTCACACAAAATTTATATGAAACACATTTTTTAGATATATGGCTCATTATAAACATTTTGTATAACGTAACATAATTAATTTATTAAAAAAAGACTCAATTTAATAATTCCTATTTTTTCATTCATAATTCCCAATTTCAAACAAGCGTTTTCGACGCTATTTTTTCGAAGCTATCCTGGCTCACGTTAAATATTCACCTTTTCTCTTCTTCAATTGGCTTCTGTCTTGAATAACCAATTTTTTCTTTTTCTATATATCCCCATTACTCGGTATCCACGACATGTGCAATCACAACAGAGGTGTTTAAAGATCTTTGCCAGGGCATGTGATAAATAATTTTTTCTTGATCCGATAGGATTGGCAATCATTTTTGTTTTTAGATAAAACGCTTACATAGATTAGTATCGCTACAAATCGAGTAAGTCTTCTTTTGATGATTACTAAGCTGGTCACATTAAGTTTTATTGTTTTTATAAATAAATTCAGTTTCTGTTGAAACAAAAGAAAAACAAATCAAGTAAAGCAACTGCTTTTGGTACAAATTCGCACTTAAAAAAACAGCAAAATCAAAACAAAATAAAATAAAAACTAAATATTATAAAACAAACTAAAAAACTAAAAAAAATAATAATAAAATAAAAGCCAATAGAAAAACAATCTTTCAGAAACTGCCATGGAGTAGAGTGACAAAAGTAAAATAGTATCTCTAAGGCTACTACAGACAGTCAACTACTACAGATACTACTGGTAGTATGACTTTGACTACTTCTACTTACACTATGGCTACGCGATTTATACTGCCAACACTTAAATGTATGGGGTTTTTGTTGCTATTGCTGCTACTTTAAGGTTGTTGATCAAGTGAAAATGTCGCTGAAATTGACATTTTGACAAATACCGACACTTTTAAACTACGTTCAAACTGAGTTGTGACACATACGAGTACATACATACACAGGCGCACACACACACAAAAACGTGTTGAGTATCTATGACAATACGTCTTGTTATACTCGTAGTGTAGGACAACCAGTGGTGGTAGTCAGTCTCTTAGTCAGCCAGTCAAGCCAACTCAGTTTAAAGCAAAACAGCCCGAGTTTATTTAATCAGCAGCCTTTTAATATTCACTAGTAGTGGTTAAAAAATCCAAAAATTTAATGACTTTATGTACTCGCATGTGTACGAATGAATAAGTTGATCATGTGGAAATGTATGTCCACAGGTGCTCTAGTTAGAAAAATCGATGAAAAAAAAAAAAAATGCAAAACAGACTACGACATGAAACTGGCCGATAGGATAGAACGACCAACTACTGTGAATATAGAGTGACTTTAGGAAATAACTAACGTTTAATCCAACTTCTTTTCTTACTAAGACTTTTTTATTAGTTTTTGTCGAAAAGATCTTAAGCTACCGTTTTGCTGTTTATTTTTCGGTAAAGTTTGTCCGTCCGCCTGTTTGTCTTAGTTTTAACCAACTGCTACATAAGCATTTCGCCTCACTCAGTACCATTAACATTTTATTTCATTCCTTAATTTTTCACTGTTGATCTATGACTACAAATATTGAAGTGAGTGTTGAAGATTGTGTGTGTTTGTGTGTGAATTTTGACCAACATTTAATGCATTTAGGCTTTAGCAGCTTTAAGAAGCTTATGGAACTCCCCATAGGGTAATTAGTATAAGTTGTTATTGTTGGCTTTATGTACGACTGCTGTACCGTTTAATGTGCCATGTTTTTTCACCAAACGTTGCATTTTGTTGCATCAGTTAGAAAGCAGCACTTTAAAAGTGCCGCTGTTGCACGTATACAACTGCTTACCACAGCGCAAAAGGCAAAAACTCCTGAAGAAAAATCATTTGACAAAAATGTCGCCATGCTTGTCGCTGGCTGATCTTTAGTGTTTTGTTACTCGTTATGTGTGTAATAAAAGGAAAAAAAAGAAAAAATAAAAACAAACTGTTGGACAACAACGACGACGACAACGTGACAAATGACCAAATCTTACAACTAAACATTCAGGCCAGTCTGCCATTCAGCTAACAAATAGCCATCTAAACAGCTATACAGCCAATCTAAAATACGAAGCAGTCATTTGTCTTATAATATGAAAAATTTCTTTAAACCACTTGTTTTGTGTTTTAAGATGTTTTACATTTATTCCCTTAACTTTGCTCTCCAAAAAGTATATACCTTTTTGGGACTTATTTGCAATATTCCATTTAAAACAGTGGGCATTATAATTAAATATTTTATTATGTTCTATTCTATTGGTTTTCATTTTAAATAAAATGTATTGCTATTATAAGGAAAGCGATGAGATTAGGCTGAGCACTAGGTAAGTGGTCGTAGGGACCTGTTTTTTCATAAAAGCTATTAAAAATGTTGATGGAATTAATCGCTTATAATGCTTATAAATAAAATAAAGAAACAAAATATATTATTTAATTATATTCTTAATAATTATAAGGAGCCGAGTAAATCGAACTCACTGAAATTTTTTTATGGAACCCTAAACATTTGAGCACTCGGTGTCATTTTTGCTAAAAAGTGATCATTTTCTCAGGCTCATATCATGCAAACCATTCTGAATTTTGATTTACCTTCTGAGGCAAAGTTGTAGCTCTAGTCATAAAAAGCAAAAATTGCAAAGATATAAAATCAAAAAAACTTCAACTTCAAGACCAAAATAGCAGAAACTTGAAAAAATTCGATATTTTGTATCATTTTTCCCCTGATTAGGTCCAAACGACTGAGGTTCAAAAATTATAAAATAAAATTTTCGGTTTTTCTAAATTACAATTTAAAAACTAAAATTTCAATTTTTATCCATGAGTACCACGACCTACAACAACACCTGTATGGGTTTAACGTGCGCACCGTCCGTAGACATTACACACGCCGTTCGTTGCCGAAGCGGTAGTTGAGTTCAATGCGCCCAACCACCGCCACTCGATTCCGGTCCCCTCTAATCCGTTCATGCACGAGGACACGCCGCTCAAAAGAGGGCCCATAGCACCGAGTTGGCAATTTGATATCACCACTGTCTGGGTGATGATACCCCCCTTGCTGAGGGGTATCTATCTAGGTACTTCTACAACCACTACGTGTACCTCCCGAGGGAGGACCTCACCAATCATCAGGCCGGACATTACCTCCCGAATGACTGAGAGTTACAAGTACGCGTGGCATTGAACGACCATGCACCACATAATCGCCATTAAAGGCGTTCTCTGCCTATATTGAGCGCCAGACCACTCAGGGCTAGGTCAAACCCAATATACCCCGGGGAAAACAGGCTACTGACGGGGACACTCGTCAGCAGCCCTTAAATGTATCCCCGGGGGGGACCACGACCTACAGTTCAATGTCGAACCCCGAACTCCGAACGACAGACTTGAGATGCTTTTTCATAGCAATCAGTTACTCTCAGAGCTTATGCCAGACGACTGCAAAGATGTAGTCGCCGAAAGAAATAAAAAAAAGCATGTTTGGATATTTCGTAGAAGTCATTTCCAAGTGCACTTTTTATTGCAGTTTTAACATATTATTTGGAAATAATTTTCAGACTTTTACATTTTTGCTTTACGTTTTCCATGCAAAGTTGGAAACTTAATTCTTTTAAAAGTTTTCTACGACGGTCTGTGAATTTATAATGTGAATTGTTTTCCAGAAATATAATATGATTTGTGAATACCCGCAAAAATAAGAAATCCAAAAAAAAAACATCCAACTCATTTTCTCTAAAAGGCTTAAATGTTATTTCGGTTAACAAAATACTTTTGAGAATTTGTTCGCTGATACTGAACTAGAATTTTTGAACTACACCGCCACGTACTCGTAAAATATTTTATCCCAATGGTTGTGAATTTTTAGCACAAAGTTTACTATTCTTTTCACCTTCATTATTTTTATAGCTACTTTCCGACTGATATGCTTCTTCGCCATTTTCATCATTTCCTACAAACTCATTACCTGAAGCTTCCATTTTATTCACTGGATGAAAATATTCTACCGAAGGTTATCTCTTAGAACGAGCTTCTGTACTTGAATTAATTTTAACAAAAAGCACTTGATTTTATTGTAAAAAAGTTATAAAAGTTTACCTTATAACAGCAAAAAAAACATTTTTTTGCACACCAAAGACATTTATTTGTTTCCTAAGGGGGGAATTAGCTTTAAAATTTTTATAGATCTAAAGTTTGTGCTGTATGTATATATAGTATATCTTAAAATGGCAATAATATATGTTCTTGATATCGTTTTAAAATCTAAAAACTGTTATGTTTAATTTTATGAACAAATATGGTGCAAGTAACTTTGTTTTCTATACTATTTTCATATACTAGGTGCCCGGGTGCCCTGGCCATGAAGTTTAAGGTGTCTTTTTGTCATTAACATAAGGGTTAAGCGCCTTATGAATGAGGACACATTGCTGTTAATTTATTCACTCAAAGGCCAGTGTTAATACCTTCACCCTTGAATGACCAACAAAAATTGCTCAATCATTGCTAATGTAGGGTGATGTTATCTATACTACTTACCAACAGATGGCGCTTTTTCGGCTGATCCTTCATTTTGTGTTGACTGGTGGAATAGAGTGGAATGTCAGGAAGCGGTTTCTTATTGAGACGGGGGAGGGGAAATTCTTATTTTTTATTTATTTATTTATTTTTTTTTTTTTTAATTATAATTTTTAAAAAACAGCAAATTTTTTTTTTCATTTTTCTCCTTTGCGGGAACTTGAATCTGAGCTGTTTGAGGTTTTGTGCGAGCGTTCTAATCACTATTATTTTTTATTTAATATTAGCTGGTAATTTTATTATGTAAACA
This sequence comes from Metopia argyrocephala, assembly GCA_963576795.1. Lineage (NCBI taxonomy): Eukaryota > Metazoa > Arthropoda > Insecta > Diptera > Sarcophagidae > Metopia > Metopia argyrocephala. The sequence goes on from OY756210.1 coordinate 37,849,811, forward strand.
GGTAACAGCTGATCAAATTAAAATTGGTGTCAAAAAAAATAATAAAAACTTTAGGTTGTTTTTAAGTTAAAAGTAGGTTTTTTCTATTTTTTGTCTATAGTTGGTCATTTTTTTTTACTTTTAACAAAAGTCAACTTAAAAAACTTCAAAGTGTAAATAAACTGTTTTCAGGTTGATTAATTATTGGTAATTTTCAGTAAACGTACACACTGTCTCCCAATTGCCAGACAGGATGAATGGCCAATATTGTGTTTTATTTCTCTCAACATCCATCTGTTTATGTAGAGAATAAAAAATATATTCTAATGGTGTGTTTTTTTTTACAATATTGTACCGTAGAATACGATTCCTATTTTATTATGATTTTGTTTTTACATTTTTTAGTTCGGGGTTTTCTTTTAGTCATTTTAATGGTATGCATGTCTGAAATGGTTTGGTTTTTACTGTTATGGTACCTATAGAAGACGCGGTATCTTTTTCATAGTTTTCATACGTTTTGTCTGTTTTATCATGTAAAAATTTTATTGCGTTTTTTTTTCTACGTTTTTTTTTTCTACGTTTTTTTTTTCTCTCTGTAATACTTTTATTGTATATGACATGCTACATATGTAGGTATATTGTTTTAATTTTTTATTATTATTTTTATATATATTTTTTTGTTATTGGTGATTGTATGTGTTGCAGATGTTCCTTCATGCATGCAATTTATATGTTTTAGTTTTTATAAAAACTGAAATTATTTTTTTCTTCTCCTCTATAAACTGCTTGTTATAGTACACGATATACATACATATGTAGGAATATGTTCAATAATGTCACATACTTGTTATTGTTGTCGTTTTCATATATGCTATATATACATATGGTTTATCTAATCCGTCGGCGTTTATGTTTTAACACAATTTGCCATAATTGGTGTACAAATTGTTGACAATTTCCTTAGAGAAAACTATACTTTGCGGTTGTTTTTTAATTTTTTCTCATTCCTTTTTTTTATTCTTCTGTAGCATGAGAGCATGAGAAAAAAAATTGTTTTCTTTTTTTGTAAAAAAAAAACAAAGTTTTGAAGACAAATTTTACGGTTTTTAAAAGCTTGTAAAGCAAAGTATGTTTCTTAAGTCTTTTGTTTTGTTTTTTTTTTCTTTTTGTTTTTCTCAACACTTGTAATCACATGCTAGAGTTATGCTTTTGTTACCAATATTGTAAAAACTTCAAGAAATAGTTCAGGTTAATCATGTTTTATAATCACCAGTGATGAAATTACAATTTTGTTTTTTTATAAAACGATATGTAAAGAATCCCAAAGTTATTAAAAATAAAACTTTATTTTAATTAACCACTGATTTAAGGGCCTGTTTCCATATTACAATTGATACACAATTTTCGTTTGTTTGTGTATAAAAATTTCATTTGGGTTTTTATAAAACAATTTTGAGTAAAAACGTATGAGATGTATACAAATTGTCTCTTTATGTGGTTTCTATATCACAATTTCTTTTGTTAGAAAAGTCAAAAACACACAATCAAAAAAATTTAATTGTGTACGAACAAAATCATACAGGCCTGTTCTGAAAATCACTTGGTTTCAAATTACAAGGAAATGTATAATATTTCATATTTTGGTGATATTTTACTTTTAAATTGTAAAATTATTTGTATTTTGATCCAAATAAGAAGTGAATACAAAAGATCAATAACTTTGTTGGTAAATACAATTGAGAGCAAATTAAAGTCCGAAAAACATAAAGAAAAATCATAAAGGCAAATACCACTTTCTTAAAGGCACCCTTACACGATATGTTTTTTACACGTGTTTTTTAAATTTAAAATACATAAGTTTTTTGTTGTGTTTGTCAAAATTAGTCAATTTACATAAGGTTTATAATTTTTACTCACAAACGTATATGTACAATTACATATGTAAATAAATAATAAATTTTTAGGCACACAATTTATAAAAAAAAAACTATTTTACAAATAATTCATTGCCGACTAATGTTTGTACAGGCATAGAAATTTAATATCATATGTGTGTACATACGAAATTAGAGCATGCTCTAATTGAAATTTTGTCATAAGACTTTCCTTGTGTTTTTTACACAAGCAATGTTTTAAAAGTCACACACGACATGTAACTGTTTACTCATGTAAAAGTGTAAAAAACATGTCGTGTAAGGGTGCCTTAAACAAAGGCCTTTCATGTAATTGTTTCATTTTTTTTTATTTTTAATATCATACATTTTATATATAAAAATCATTATTTCATAAATTTCGTAATTTTTTTACAAAAAGCGATTTTCAGAACAGGCCTGTAATGAAAAATTTATTAACATAATATTTTATTTTTTTCTCTACAACAAAAATTATATTTTCTCTAATTGAATTTATTTTGTAAACAAAAAATAGGATTGCCATTTTTATATGTAAAAATTATTTTTTTATATTAGAAAAATTGAGCAAAACTGAAAATTATATACTCTGGCAATCATAGAATTTGGGCTCAAAGAGAAAAATTGAGAAAATAACGTAAACAAACGTAAGTCAGACAATTGTCTTATAAAAACCCAATTTCTTACGTAATTGTTTGTGTATGGGTTGTCTGTCTGTCGAAACGATTGTAATATAAGAGCAGGCTATAAATGAATTTTCTTAATTTTTTGTTTTAAAACCTAGAAAAAATAGACCTGAGAAGTATTGCCAATATAGCAGAAGCAACTAAAAATAGTTGTTTTTAGTCATTCAGCGGAGTATGTTTGAGATTTCAAAATTGTGCTCCGTTATATAAAAACTAGAGGCACATATAGATATATTTTAAAAAGAAAAATTTCAATCAAAAATAGAAAAATTCTTTAAGTTAAGCTACACTCTGCTCTTGTAGCATGTAAAGTCAAAGCACAAGCTGGTAGCTAAGTAATAGTGAAAGCCTTTGCACGATGTTACTGTACAGAAAAGCCACTACTCCAGACTCGTTCAGAAAGTGTCTAAAGGAAATAAAAGTTTCCTTTTAAAATTGTTATTTTGTTTGGCAAGAATGATATAAATCCTGATTTGTGTCACAGAAGTAATTTTTGTGGGAAAATGTTCAATTAAAAAGTTAATTGGTATCATTTAATTTTATCAATTAAATTTTTTGTTAATTCAAATATTTTTTTTTTCAACGCAACGCATCCAATATCCGTACTCTCGTTACAGGCAATGGATAATGCTTCGGATGATTTGGCTTTAATTTGATAAGTTTAACTTCCGGCCATATCAGTAAATCTTTTCACAATGATATTTCGAGACAAAGAGATTACTGGAAATGCCTTCACACTTCCAGAGCAAACAATTTCTGCAGCCTTAATTAAATATTCTTTAATGAAATCACCTTCGATAAAAGGTTGCGAGTGTTTAGCTATCAACTACAACAAAACGTAGCTTTCATGCACTGCTACTTTACTGTCGTATAACACTTTAGTAAACAAGAGCTGCTGTTTTTTCAGTCCCAACTTAAACTCTTTTAAATTCTCTTTCATGTCTCATTAATCCTTTGTAATTATCATATTCTGACTTATTTTGCTCATAGTGACGTGTAACGTTATATAATTTTGATACACTGATAGCACTATTTCATATCAAGCAGATGATTTTATCCTTTACTTCAGAGCAAAGATACTTCAGTTCCCACTTTTCTTGGAAATTTCAATGTTCTCAATAAAGACATATGCAAGACAAAGGCTTGAAATAAATTAATAAAAACTAATAACGACTATGACTTATTGCAGGACATTTATCTTTGCTTCATAACCAAAAAAAAAACGATTTTTCCATTTCACTCTCACTCTCACACCCTCACTAATACTTTACCCCCAACTTTTTTTCCGAACATACCTAACCCCTATCTCCACTCCCTAGAGTGGTAGGAGCAAATTTTATATAAAAATGTAACTTTGTACTGGAGCCTCCTTAGGTAGTAAAGATAGAGGGTAGGTATGCTCGGAAAAAAAGTTGGGGGTAAAGTATTAGTGAGAGTCGGTCTTACATTTTACCCTCTAGGGGCTACTTCAGGGCAGTTGTGGAGCTTTTTGTGGATTTTTATTCCTTCAACCTAACCTTTGACCCCAATAAGAGCCATTTGCCCCCATCCCACATCCCTTCTTTTTGACTCATGTAGTTTTTTATTAAAACTCACAAAATAAGCGGTTCTAGCTAATCGAAATCGAAAAATCGTATACCATCCCACCTCTATCAAAATAAGTAGTTTTAATCTCATTCATTTGCGATTTGATTTTTATTTCTTGATACAAAAGGACTTCCACTCTGGCATAATTTTTTTTTTTAATTTTTAAAAAGGTCGCTTTCGGAGATATAGGCTTCGGACTTATAGGTAAAGAAATTGACATTTGACTTTTTCAAACAAAGAATAATGTTGCATATTAAATCAAAGGTAATTTAATACTCTTTCAAATGCGGCTTTTACGAGATGCGTAGCTATAATATTTTTCAAGAAAATTACAATTAAGTAAGTGTAACTTTGTGTCCTTTAATTTTATATTTGTCTTAGTGTTATGATATACTTTATTCATACCAAAAATCAGCGAATTCGGAAAACAGTCATTTCAAAGTTGAGTTGAGATGGTTCAACCCATTTATAAGTAGGGATATACAAACTTGTTTATATAGAATTTACATAATAGGCAGTACTCTTTTTATTCCGTGAGTAACACATAGTCTAGTGGTTAGTGCGTTGGCTTACTAGAAAAGATTTCTAGGTTAAAACCTCAGCTCTGTCATCTTGAAAAAAAAATTTTCTTTCGGAGACTATCTCTTAACAATCATCCGGGAAATGCTCTGAGATTAGCTTTGAGAGTTTATATGGGTAGTTTTATAGTAGAATCTAGTAAAAGTTAATGGGTAAGAATTTATGGAGAATAAAATAAGAATGTAGTCGCCGTAGTGTAGAGGTTTGTGTGTTGGCTTACTAGGCAAGAGCTACGGGTTCGAACCACAGCTCTGACATCTTGGAAGAAAAAAAGGAAAAAAAAAATAAATATTTCTTTAGGCGACCACGTCCTAGCAGCCTTCTGGCAAAAGCACTGAAAGTAACTGATGGCCATAAACAACATTCTCAAGTCTGTCGTTCGGAGTCGACTTTAAACTGTAGGTCACGGTAGTCATGGATAAAAACTTACGCACACAACATGAGTGGAGTGAGAAGCAGGGTTGTAATGTATGTATGCATGTATGTAACACATACAAACTAAGGTTTGTGTTTTAAGTCTTTTGTTTGTAACGCAGACAATAGCATGTAAATTTGATTTGCTTATTTAAAAAAAGCTTTCTTTTAAAAACTAAATAAAACCTAATTACACACTAACATTTATGTTTGCTATACAGATTTTCTAATAGACTTTTGTGTAAATTACAACAAGTGTTTGTTTTCCATTTTCTTTAAAAATTTCCTGCCAACCGTTTCCCACACTATTTTTTGAATAATCTGCTTAAAAGATTACATTATAAATGATCTTTGCAACTAAATGGTTGCATATAACTAACACCCTCCAAAAAAAAGAAATACAAAAAAAACGAAACCCAAATAGAAATACAAAATAATATGGAAAAAAAATTTAAAAAACTAAAACAGACTTAAAGTAAACAATACTTTTTAGTAAACACATGAAGCAAGTTGCACAAAGTCCAAAGAAAAAAAAAATAACACCTGAAATAGCTGAAAAAAAAATGAAAACAAATGTAATTGCAACACAATTTGATTTCATGGAAATCTCCAAGGAGACAAAATTTAATAGTGGCTGATAGATCATTAGGAGTAGTAGTAGTAATAGAGGTGGTCATTGGCGCATGCGCCATGTTTTTCAAACCCATACTTCTTGCTAATGTATGTGTTAATGTAAGATTTTTTTATTTCCATTTTTTTTTTGTTTCTTTGTTTTTTGATTTTCATAAGATAGGTATCAAACATTGCAAATGGTTTCATATGTTCAAGTACTTGTACGAGAGTATTTAAAAATACATTTAAATTTACCCGCATTATTTTGGCAAATTCATAAGAAAACAGATTTTTCGATTTGAGATTTTATAGCAAAGGAAATTAAACCATTTGTAAACGGTATAAAATAGCAATATGTTTAGGTTTTTATTTATTTCTTTCACGTCTAATGAAAAGGTCATATTAAATATTAAAGTTGTTAAATGCGACGTAGCCATTCTTTTTTTATATATATTTTTTTTATATTTTTTTTACCCGTTTCGCGATTAGTTCAGCAGTTGTAGTTTTCCTTAGTCTGTATTTTACACTGACAATTTTTCATTTACAACAAGAACCATTTATCTTTTTGTCAAAATTTGACATGCAACGTGCATTCAACTGTCAACAATTACTACTTGTACCCAATACTTAAGTTTAACTTTTTTTATTGATTTTTTTTTTTTGGCTTTTTTTTTAAATTCATTTTATGCCTTTTTAAATGCTAATATTGTATGAAAAAAAAAATGTTTTAAGTGGCTAAATTTAACCTTTTTTTTTTCTGTGTTGTCTTTTGCTTCTTCTGGTTAATTCCTTTATTGGTTTGGGCTTTTCCTAATTTTTGTAGTATTTTTTGCTTTAAACATAATAATTGTGACTTCTTAAGAAACTAAAGTAACAATTGACTAAATTACCAATAGTTTAATGGTGTTTATTGGCTCACCTTATTTAACGCCAAACTTAAATTGCCACAACTGTCTATAGAAAACTTAAGTATATGCACACATATATACATACGAGTATGTATGTATATGTATATGTCCATATGTAATTGTAAATATGTGTTGAAATTATAGATGGTGTACAATGTACATATTAGAGTGAGTCAATTTGTTCGAGTGAGAGCAAATGTGATAGGTGTTAAACAAAAGCGAAATCTATACCAAATTTTAGGAAATTTACCCACAGAAACGAAAACTACATAGCTTTTAGGGGACACAACACGTTATCGCTAAATCCATGGATTTATATGGATTACTTTCGCGTGTTTCATTAAAAAAAAATAAGTGTTCATATTATTTGTTAATGAGTTCATAAGGAAGGCAGTTGTCCTGCGAGACAAACAATAGACTCACATGAACAGAGTAGATCTTATAGGTCGCAGTGTCAGTGCATTTGTGCTGGGTGTGAATCCGATAATACGTATAATATCAAGAGTATTTTTTAATGCCCATAGTACAATAGAAATGGAAAGCTGAGATAAAAACGGGACATATAAAATTGTCTATTAAAAACTATGAATTGAATTTAACCTATTCATTATTTTTCTGTCAACGGGGGTAATACAACATGTAAAATTTCCGTAAAAAATCCACTCCTGCCACCTACTTTCGGCTTAACGTTGTTGAGTTCTGGGACACCCTGTATATATATTTTTTATTTAAGTCTTATTTATTGTAGTTTTGGTTTCGTCATATCAGTGTAGTATTAATGTTCAACAAAATCTAAACAGAAAAGCGGCTCTAGTATGTATTAGTTTTTATATCTTAAACTGAATTTTTGTTTAATTTTGATTTCTTTATATCGCAATAATATTTATAAATTTTTTGCCTAGTGCTTAAATTTTTAGATGAAATATTACAAATAATTTCCAATTAAAAATTAATTCATACAGTTGCTAAAACTGCTACTAAAACTTTCAACAGTGTAATTCTATATATTCTCACCACCACCGAGATTTTTATTTTTGTACATTCTAGTAGGATAGGATAGGAGGAAGTGGCAGCCTCGTAATGACAAGGCACACTTGAGCACGCATGGCGGCCCGTTGTGATACCAAATGATGTAGGGAGCCCTGATAGGCAGAGGCCTCACACAAGAAGCACTACTTCCTTAGAAAATTATGCTGGAAACCAGCCAGAGAGCCTAATAAATTTGGCAATTGATCCAATGTCCAGGATCGATAGGTCAGTCATGCCATCGATAAAAGGAGATCCTAAGAAATCTACGTCGAGTCAGAGATGGACACTGGCAAATATAGTGAACCACAGTCTCCTCTTTCTCAGCAGACCCACAGCCACGACAGAAGTCATTCGCGGGCAAGCGCAGTCTTTCTGCATGCCTGCCCATCACGCAGTGACCCGTGAGGGTAGATACAACGGAAGAGATAGCCCTGCGGTCCAGTTTAAAAAGTTGATTGGTACGGTATATTCTAGTATCTTGAGTACTTTTCGAGATGGCGTAGTTACGTCAAATCATTGTTGTTAAGTTTTCTAGATTCCATTACATCTCTGTGGCGGCAGGTAGGTTTTGATTTTAGATCCATTTTTTTTTAACCAAGTTTTATTAGAATTTATTGTAATGGGTGTTTTTTATAGAGTGACATAAGTATAAATCATAATAAAGCAATGAAGTATATTTTTAATATCAATACACAGAAAAAAATTTTTCTGAAATAATTTCAATTAACAAATTAATTCGGATAATTAAATTTTTTCAATTAAATTTTTAATTATTACAATTAATACAAATTACAAATAGAAAAGTTTGTTTTCTCTATTGCCTTAGTGTTGTGTAATATGTTATATAAAGAATAAATATATGATTACTTTTTAGTTTAAAATTTGAATACTTATTGTTGTTTAAGTAATTTAAATAAATGCTTAGCATTAAAATATAAAGAAGACATATTTTATATACATATATTTACAAGTATTTTAGTTTAAAAACAATGTCTTGTATTCAAAAATAATAATTCAAAATATTAAGAAATAAAAAATATGTAATAAATATGTTTTTCGATAATAAATCTAGTATCACTTGCATAAAAAGCAAACAAACAAAATATGTATTCGTAAACATTTTTTTGTTTTATGTGTATGTGTCTATATATACATTTATATATATAATATACATGTGTAAAATGTTTTAATCGGTTTAAAATTTTAGAGCCAATTATTTTTTTAGTTGTACCAATTAATGTATTTGATTAAAGAGTGTCTGAATTTTTAATTAAAATTTTAATTGGTACAACCAAATATTTAATTGAAAATGTTGCTTGGAATTAATAAAAATTTTAACTGATACATTTTATTTTCAAAAAGCTCGACACTATTAATTGTTTTATTGATATTATTTGTAGGGGTAAAACTAGTAAACAATTTAATTTGTAGTACAAATTTGTTAATTGGAATCGATTTTAAATTTTTTCTGTGTATAATGGGTTTTATTGAAAGGAAACTTTTATGAAATTAATGTTTAAATATAAAATCTGCAATGTGGCCGCCACGGCCGGTGCGTAGAAAGCGCAATCTGGAACAGCAATTTAGACAACTTGTCGTAGCATTTTAGCCGATAATTCTTCGAATATTGATTGCCAGATAAGTGACTTAACATATCCCAAAAAAAAAGTCCACTGGAGTTAAATCACACGATCTTAGTGGCCAATCAGTTGGACCATTACGTGAAATTATTGGTTCATCAAAAGTTTCCTTTAGTAAATCAATTGTAAAGCTGTGTGGCATGTGGCTCCGTCCTGTTAGATTCCTATATCAGCAAGACTCATTCCACGTAATTGAGGTACGAAAAAAAATTTGACCATCATCGTTTTTGAATATACATATAAGGGCCAATGACTCCGCCAGCCTATAAAGCGCACCAAACAGTAACTTTTTGTGGATATAATGTGTTTCGACAAAAGCTTGTGGATTCTTCTCACTCCCAATACGGCAATTCTGCTTATTTATGTACCCATTGAATGGGCTTCATCGAAAAATAAAATTTTGAATGGAAATTTAAAATCGACATCAGTAGAATCAGAGTGGGCAACCAACAAAACATTTCGCAAACGTTACAACAAAGTCATATACTTTTCAAAATTTTTTTAATGGTATTGTACATGAGCAAAACAAAAACAAATACTTTCTAAATGAGAAAGAGCGCAAATGAAACAATTAGCTTTTCGCTCTTGAGCTTGCTTTATTTTTTGTTGTTTTTTTCTCTTCTTCTTTTTTTTCTCTTCTTCTATCCTTTTTCTTCTCATTAATTTTTTGTTGTACCTACGCACATTTGAGTTAGTGTATTTGTAGTGCTCAAAACAAAAACAATATACAAAATTAAATGGGACAATCGGTCTCACTATTTCTGTTTTGTTTTTATTTTACTCATTGTAAAGAACAAAACAAAATGAGATCAAACGTTCAGTTTTGTTTATTTTTCTACTCTGAGTAGAAAAGAACAATTACTTTGATTAAGAATTTCAGTAATTTGCACGCGTTGCTCTGGTGTAAGTCGATTCATATTGAAATTTCAAAGCAAACTTTACAAAAAGCAGCTATCAGCTGTAAAGTGGGTGGCCCTATAAACCAGTAATGCCAACTCAAATTTGTAACACTATTTAAAAAACTCGCGATAGATTACGATTTTGCTATATGCTATATTGACCCACACTAATGTATGTATGTACCTATGTATACATGTAATAAAATCTGTCATATTTTCCTGGTGTGTTTTGTTCCCCCAATATTACTACGTTGAGTATAATTCAAAGCACGGTTAGGTATTTTGGCGACTTCTTTATGCTGAGCAAATAAACTGAGCCCTTCAGTTGTTGCTAAAGTTGCGAGTTCCCTAATATCGGACTAAAGTCTCCAAAAAAAAAATTACAACATAAAATAACCCACGTATATATGTACATATGTACTTATATGTGCTACTAAAGACAAAATTTTGTTTTATTTAGAGTTGATGTTTTGCTGCTTTCCGTTTATTGTTTTTGTTTTAGAGTAGGCAATACTAAGAAAAAAGGTTTGATGTTTTGGAAGGTTTTCAGGCAATCCAGTAGTGAAATTCGCACAGAAACTCAAACGACCGAGGTTCAATTGCAGTGAAGGACAAAAATTGTAAAATAAAATTTGCGGTTTTTCTAAATAATAATTTAAAAAACAAAAGTTTCCCCCCTCCCTCTAAGATGTCCATCAGCAAGAGTCTTGAGAGTCTATTCCACCAGAAACGAATGATCAGGGGTACAGAGCCATCTTTTGGGAATATAACAGCTAACCTAATTAGTGAAGATGATCACCACTCACTATCAACATCCACCGACAAATGGGGCAATTGCTGTTGATCATTCAAGGGTGAAGGTATAACACTGGCCTTTGTGTGATCAACTGATAGCAACTTGTCTCATTGGCGTTCAATAAAATTTAAAAAAAAATTCTATCTATCTACCTTCTATCTTTACTCCTGAGTATTGGTCTTAATAAAAAAAAAATATGAATGTATGCTCCCTAATTTTGTCACTTTGCTTTTATGCAACACTTCTATAGTTATATCGTTTATAATAGGTTTAAATATATAATTTGTTCTTTTTAACAATTAAAAAATTTTAATTAATAAATATAAAAACTTCACAAAACAAACCTATTAATACAAATTGTACTACAATAATCAAACGAAAATATTTTTAAATTTTAAGCAATTTGGTGAAATAAATATTTCTTCGTTATTTTCAAATCTCTTTCTTATTTATTTCTTTAAGTTTTACCAAAAATTTTAAACAGAAAACAAATTCAGTATAATTTGCAGACATTAGGTTAAATTTGTCACGATCTTTACTTTACGTATTACAAATACACAAAAAACAAAAACAAAATTACCCAAAAAAGAAAAAAAAAAGAAAAAAAAACGAAATGCAATTTAAGTCAGTGGTTTATTTTTAAAAGCACCTACATTCCTTTGGTGAAAGAATTACGAAAATATTAAGAGTTTGTAACACTACAGATACAAGAGTTTTATAATAGACAGACACTGTTATATGGTTTATACAATAGAACATGCAAAAATTTTATTTTAATGTGCACTGTCAGAATATATCAGACTAGCAAAATAAACAAAACTGAACGTTTGATCTCATTTTGTTTTGTTCTTTACAATGAGTAAAACAAAAACAAAACAGAAACAGTGAGAACGATTGTCCCATTTAATTTTATATATTGTTTTTGTTTTGAGCACTACAAATACACTAACTCAAATGTGAGTAGATAAAACAAAAAATGAATGAGAAGAAAAAGAAAAGAAAAAAGAGCAAATTATACGAATGTAACGGAATTACAAAGCAAACACAAGGTCGAAAAGCTAATTGTTTCATTTGCGCTCTTTCTCATTTAGAAAGTATTTGTTTTGGTTTTGCTTTGTACTATGATCGAAGGAGATTTGAGTCGTGCACTAGATTCTCTAGGGACAATGGACGTTTAAATAGAATAGGAATTGCTTCTAGGTATATGTGCAGATACTTTGACGAGGCGATCGAGTCATCAGAGCACATCCCCGGTAATTGTGCAGCATTTATGCTCAGTAGGAAGTGGTACGTATTTCGATGATTATCAGATATCATTCGTCAAAGTGCCGAAACTGGGACAGTTACTATAGAAACTCTAGTTAAGTTGAGGATTGTACAATAAATCTAAAGGACCAAGTACTTTTAAATGAATGAATAAATGAAGTGGCATTGTATTTCGTACATAACCACAAGGTCTAAGCATTACTTTGTGTGTTTTTTGTGTGCTTTATATCTGTTTTTTTTTTATTTTACTTTAGAAACCGAAAAATGGTTTAGACTGTAAGTACTATTTTAAAAACAAACATATTTAGTTAAATAATTTCTTAATCAAAGGAGAAAATAACATCCATGAAAAGAATGTAAACTAGCCGAATTGAATATGTTTTTGACTCCATCAGCGAAAGTTCTATCAGAGTCCTTTGTGTTCTGTACATATTCATGTCAATCGTCAAGTATTTAGGTTACACTTTTATCTAAAAATCATATGTATATTGGATTTATACTTTCTCTATACATTGTAACGAGTTGTTAGTCAAAGTCTTTACACTTTTTTCTGTCATATTATCGTTTGCTCCCCATCAGTGCATTTGTATAAATATCATCCATTCCGGTTAATCAGAATTACAATAATTTTTTTATTGTCCTCTTTTTCCAATTATCTCCATTAGGTGGCATCGATGATCATAGGAAACTCATTTAGTTTCTAAAACTTATGAACACACATTTGCCATAAGAACGAAAGAATTGTTTCTCATGTACTGGGTTGTAAGAAAATTTATGGTGAAATAATAAAGATTTAGCAACAGGTAGCATGCTTGCAAATTCACTATTCCTTTTAATAATTGTTTAAAAAAGATAAATAATCGTACCTGTTTTAAGGCCTTAAGTAGAAAGAAAGGAATAAATAAAAAATTTGGAAAAAAAATCGAACCCCTGGTATAAAATTTTCGCCATTCAAAATAGTTTTGGGTTAAAGTTACAACACATAAATAAACCTGTTGCCATGTAATTGGTTTTGTTGGATCTGTTTCATTTCTCTACATTCTTCATTCATTCATACAGTACTGGACTACGAGTAGTACGTCTAGTTTTGCTTGCATTTATTAACTTTAAGTTTTGTTTTATACTTTTTATTTGCAAACATAGAGTACTAGTAAAAAAAAACTTTACAAAAATCTCAACTAAGCCAACTCATAATGATATTATTTGTATTGTATATTCCTTTATAAATCGTAAATCATTTGAAAGCAATTGGTCTCTTAATATTTCTTCAACAATAATTTTACTTTTACTAATAGAAGTAACAAATTTTAATGAAAGGAAAAAAGAAAAATTAAGACTTTGTATGCAGCAGAGTAGGAAAATAAACAAAAAGAAACGTTTGATATCATTTTGTTTTGTTCTTTACAATGAGTAAAACAAAAACAAAACAAAAGCAGTGAGAACGATTGCCCCATTTATTTTTGTATATTGTTTTTGTTTGTGAGCACTACATATACACTAACTCAAATGTGCGTAGGTACAACAAAAAATTAATGAGAAGAAAAAGAAAAGAAGGAGAGAAAAAGAGCAAATTATACAAATGCAACGAAATAACAAAGCAAACACAAGAGCGAAAAGCGAATTGTTTTGTTTGCGCTCTTTCTAATTTATAAAGTATTTGTTTTGGTTTTGCTCATGTACAATACGATTAAAAAAAATTTTTAAAGTTTATAACTTTGTGAAAACATTTGCGAAATGTTTAGTTTGTTTGCCCACTCTGGTATGCAGTGTAGTACATATACGTAGTAATGATCACTGTATCAAGTCAAACCAACTTATTGGCATCAGTTGTATCAATATTTGTATGTGCCATTCAGAACATATTTTTAATTAAAACATTTATTGTTTTATAAGCAACTTAGATTCTATGTTATAAAAGTTCATATGGTTTAAAGAAATAATATAATACATAAAATTCTCATGATCTGCATTGATGTTGAACTCAGTTGACATTTAAGTGAACTTGTCGTTACCGAATACCCTTCACTGGTATTGACTTGTTATTGTCTTTATTTGTCTTAGCTTGATACGAGTACCACAGGTATAGACAACTTATTTTTCTATATCCATAACAGTTGCTCTAAATGATTTGTCACAGTTGCCAATAAGCGCTTCTTAGTTTAACGATTTATTGTGTTATATTTTTATACTCGTGCATAAATATTTAACACAAACCTTAATGGTTTATTTAATAAGTTTGCATGCTAGAATGCTTATAGCAGTTTAAGCTCAAACAAAACTATTGGTAATATTGATTTACTCGTAATCCACATATGCATGTCGTCGGGCGGTAGTTTATGTGCTCTATCCGCAATTTTATGTAATCGCCGTGGTCTAGTGGCTAGTGTGTTGGCTTACTAAGACATGAGCCCTGGGTTCGACACTCAGCTCCGACATCCTAAAAAATGTAAATATGAAAAAAAATTTTTTTGGCGACTACCTCTCAGCAGTCTTCTGGCAAAAGCTCTGAGAGCAACTAATTGCCATGAACAAGCTTCTCAAGTCTGTCATTCGGAGTCGACTTTAAACTGTAGGGCCCGGTACTCATGGATAAAAAATTGACACACACAACATGGGTGCTGCAAGAAACTAGGCCGTATGTATGTAATTAAACAAGAGCTGTAGTTTCAACAAAAGGGCGCAACATGTCACACACCTCATACCACATTTGATTTATTTAGGAAATCGTTTGGTAGTCGCATAGTTTCACATTTCGGACCCAAGATCGTGCGATTTAATTCGGCTGAAATATTTTCGGTGAGAATATATAAAGTCTCTGGTCGCCACGTTGTTGTCTGTATATGGCCACAAATGTTAGAAAAGTACATCGAAAATTCGACCCTCACTTTAGACAACGTTCGAGGCCGCCAGTAGTCATATTTGAGTTGTAAAGCCAGAAAATTATCTTTCAAATAGAGTAAATTTCATGTCAATTAATTTTTAATTTTATTCCATTTCACATTTTCCGATTTTAGTTATACATCTGCTTCAAAAAAAAAACTAAAATTTTCTGTGAGTGTAAAACCAAAATATCCAAAAGCATGTTTGACAGCAATTGCAACGCAACAATTTTTATACTCTTAAAATAAAAGTAAGAACGATTGACTGTTACGCTTGTTATTTGTGCAATTGGGTTTTGGTTTTGGAATTTAAATTCAAATTTGAGTTTTCGTTTTCGTTTCATAACCAACTTGTCTTCCAATTTTTTTATTTCTTCTGCTCTTTTCTTTTTTTTTTTTTTTATTTCATTCATAGTTCAAACAAAAGGTCCTGCCGTGAATTGTCATTGTCGTGAGTTGCACAATCATAATAAAAAAATAATATTTTTATAATATTGTTGCACTTCAACACTATCACTAGCAACTACTGCTATTGTTGCTGCTACAAAATCTTCTATTCAAAAGACAACATATTAACAAGAAATAAAAAATAAAAAAAAAGAAGTGAAACAAATTAAGTTTTTTGTTTGTGTAAGCGGAGGGTAAATGTTTAATAATATAAGACAAACAGTTTAAAAAATTTGTGGCACTATTAAGATTTGGACGTGCACTTCGTATTTTATAAAGCTAAAAAAAAAACATTATTGCTATAGCCATTAAGATTATTATTTAATATTATCATTAAAACAAAAAGTTGGGTACCCATAATAAAAATAGCAAATAAATTGAACGAAAACAATAATTTGATAGAAATAAAGTTATGGAGATTTAATAGGAAAACACTCATTGTAAAAGAGTTTAATTAAAAATTGACAGCAAACGAATATAAAAGACCCTATAATAGAAAATTAAAATAAAAAGGGAGTTTTAACAGTAAATAAAGTAATAAATTTTGTTCAATAATTACCATTTTAAATAAAATACAATGCAATTAATTAACAGCTTGAAAATATAATATTAAGAGCGGTAGATATATTTTGCCCAGTCCCTCTTAGTTGAAAGGGTAAATTGTGGCAAAATATGTTTTAAAATGCATACACATGCATATATACTCGTATGTGTACATAAATCTTGAATATTTAGAGAGATTATATTGATGGATTGAATTTTAAATCAAAAGTTAAATAAATTAAATGAATTTCAAATAATCGTTTAATAGCAGTTGCGGATGTATTTTTTCTTTATTTTATTGGTTGGCAACGAAGTAATTGCGAATTTTTTTTAAGAAAATAAAAGTAAATTTTTTGATGGAACGAAATAACTTTATTATGTAATTTTGATTATTATTATTTTGAGCAATGACCTCTTGCCATCTTTCAGGCAGCATAATAATTCCACGTTCATAAAACTTCTGGTCTTTATGAGAAAAAAATTCCATCATTATTGAAATTTTTACCATTCAAGGAGTTTTGAATAGATCGAAATAAAAAGTAATCAGATGGTACAATTTCTGGACTATATGGTGGCTGTGGCAAAACATCCCAACCAAGCTCCAATAATTTTTGCCGAGTGGCCAAAGATGTGTGTAGCCTTGCATTGTCATGATGGAATACAACACCTTTTCGATTTGCCAATTCGGGCCGCTTTTCTTCAACTGCATTGTTCAATTTTGTTAGTTGTTCAATGTAAGATTAGACATCTGAATTTATCGTTCGATTGGGTGGTAAAAGATAGAAGTAGACAATTCCTTTGTAATCCCACCAAACTGATAACAGAACTTTCTTTTGATGCTGTTTGCGCTGGTTCACCTAGATTGCTCCACAATCTTTTCCGATTGACATTGTTGTAAAGAACTCATTTTACATCATCAATCGTTTTAATCGTTTTAAAAATGGATCGTTTTCATTACGTTCTGTTAACAAATTGCAGATGTGAATGCGTTGTGTTAAATGAATTTCTTTCAGTTCATGAGGAACCCATACATCTTGTTTTCGTACATAAGTTGCTTTACGCGATTTTCAATGCATGTATGTGCTACATGAAGCTTCCTTGCAATCTCACGTGTTGTACTGTGACGATCCGAATCAGTTATTGCGACCGGAGCGTTTTTCATCTTTCAGTGAAAAATCACCAGAACGAAATTTGGCAAACCAATTTTGATACTGCCGTTCTTTTAAGGCTTAAGGTCACCAAAAATAGCACATAAATTTTTATGAACCTGCGAAGCGTTTTTTCCTTTCCGGAAATAAAAAAGCAAAATATGACGAAAATGTTCCTTTTGATTTTTCATTCTTCAACAGACGCCAAACAAAAACCACGCAACCGATCAAAAAAATTTTTTTACTGATTGACAGCTGAAGTACCGACTATCAAATAACAAAATGTATTTGATATTTCAATTACGTCATCTAACCTAAAAATTCAAGTAATGCCATCAATGAGTAAAATCCGCATTTACTTAGTTGCCAACCCAATAATAGCGAAGAAAAAATCAAATACATACATACATACATAACTGGCCTTTACAACCCTGTGTCAGGATTACGGCCTAGCTTCTCGCAGCACTCATGTTGTGTGTGTCAATTTTTTATCCATGAGTACCAGGACCTACAGTTTAATGTCGACTCCGAACGACAGACTTGAGAAGCTTGTTCATGGAAATTAATTCCTCTCAGAGCTTTTGCCAGAAGACTGCTGAGAGGTAGTCGCCGAAAGAAATATTTTTTTTTCATATTTCTTTTATGTCAGAGCTTGGAGTCGAACCCAAGGCCCATGTCTTAGTAAGCCAACACACTAACCACTAGACCATGGCGACTACTGAAAAAAAATCCTCCTCTATACGCTTACTTACTCTATGTGTGTTTCTGCTGTGGTGCGCTAGGTTGACAAGTTCATGAAGGGTTTTACAAAGATATTAGATTATGTATGTTTCAGGTTTAACCTGAGACTGCCTTTGTTTAACCCGTTCACGTTGTTAACCCGTGCAGCCACGGCGTAGTTCACAGAAAAAATCAAATATTTACTATTTTTACTAAAGTTCGCCAACTAAAAATAAGGGAAAATTTAAAATATTGTAATTTGAAATTTACAATTGGAAAAATTATGCTTAAATGTGAACTGAACAATTATGGGTATTTGACCGAAACAAAAAATATTTTACAAATATTTTAATTGAAATTCGTTTTTATATTTTGCTGTGTAACTGGCCTGGTGATATATATGATCATAAATACGTCAAGTTTGTGAAATAAGCAAATTACTTCGTTTCAATAGCAGCATTATAACATACCTGATAATCACATTAATATGTACCCACAAAGACCTCCACAAACATCACATTTTAGACCAATTGCAAGAAACTATAATTAAATTAATAGATAAAAAAGAAAAACCTAAAAACTTCAAGGGCTTTTGTCTTACAACTGCCTCAACTACTCTGCACAGTACTATATAATTTAAAATTGAGGGTGTTAAACTATTGTGCAAACAGAACCGTTAATTTAAAATTGTTAAAATTATAAAAAAAAAACAACAACAACAACAACAAAATACAAGTAAAACTGTGTTAAAACAAAAGAACACAGGCACTGTTATTCAGCTAAAAGACTTAGAATGGCATACATGCATACGAGTATGTGTACATACTTTGAAATTTAAATAGAGTTCAGGATCCAAGGTCGCCTCATTCGACAATTGTTTCCAAAATAATAGTCAATATTAGAATACCATGTTGTCAGTTTAATATTCGATTTCTCGATTAGCATACAGTAGCGATTTAATCATTAAATAGCTGACATTACATTGAACTCTTTATGGCTGCAAATATTGAGTTTCGTTAGTGGTAATTTACTTAATGAAGTAAAGCAATAAGAAATGAAATGAAATAAAATAAAAACAAAATATACGAGTATTACAACAAATAAATATTAATAATGTCCCTGAATAGATGATTTTCATTTTAGAATTTAATATTTTAATTTTAAATTAAAAATATATAGTTTTACAAAGACCTTTACATTGTAATAATGTTATAAGGTTAACATTATATTGTTGTTTGTTTTTTAATTTACAATAGAATAAAATGTAGCCGCTATTGTCTAGTGGTTAGTGTGAAAAATAAGGAAAACTATGACTATCGGTGATGCAAATATTGAGGAGGCGAATGTTCTTGATGTTCTGGACATGAGAAATAATTATGATGTCCTTTGGAATGATCGCATATTTCGAGTGTCGAAAAAAGCATTCAAGTGACTCGGTTTTTTCAAAACGGTTTTTTTACTCCATCAAAGAAATATGGACCGATGATTCCACCGGCCACAAACCACACCAAACCGTCTAAAGTCTAAAGTTCATGCCGACAAACCCGCTGCGATTCAGGCCTTAGAGGGAAACATCACGCGTGTCATTCGAAAATTCGAAAATTGGACTCAACGGATGGACCATCTGCGTCGTAGCAACGGCCCACATTTGAAAGACATAATCTTCAAAAAACAAATGCCTAAGAATGTTCCTTTAAATGATAATAAATTTTCCCCATTAAATTTAAATTTTCTGTGTTTTTTTTTCTTTTCGTTAAAAAAGTAGGGAATCTTAAAAACTCTTAAAAAAACACCCTGTATATGACCAAATCTAGCTTAATTATAATTTCTTTCCTCTTTTTTTCTCTGTTTTTTTTTTTTTTGCAAAATTTTTACAGTCTTAATAATTTTGTTAATTTTTAAGCTTTTTATTTATTATCATTGTCTCATTATAACGAATGTCTTCTCATGCGATATGACTGTGTGTGGGATTTAAAGGATTTAAATAAATTTATTTCTTTTTTTTTCAAAAGATTTTAAAAAATGTGTCGTTTTTAAATATACAGGCAAAAAAAAAAACTAATGCCCGTATATGTCTGTATGTATGTATGTATGTTTGTCTAAGAGTTGTTGTTTGAAAAAAGAAATCAGAAAAATACGTTTGAAAAGTCTGTTTGACAAATCACTGAATTAATTGCAAAACACTTTTAGTTTCATATGCTTTTTTTCAAACACCTATTATTCTGTTGAAGCTTTTTTTTCGCAGTGATATTTAAGAGGCTTCATACCGAGAACATTATGTTGTTCTTTATGTTTTGTTTTGTTGTTGGCTTGAAGAGACAGGCTATAACAACAAAAATAAATGTACAAAACAAATGACTAATGTTCGTTTGTCGCGCCATTATTTAAAATATAAAATAAATGTTTTATTTTTTTATTTTTTGTAAAAATAAAACACACCGAGCCAAAATTTTCTTTTTTTGTTTGACAAAAAATGAAAAGCCCCAGATACTCGTACATATTGGATTATAAGAATAACGAGTCAAGGAATCGTATGGCTTTAAGCCCTGCATTTGCTTACCCTACAGCACAATTTAAACACAATATAAGTACTTGCGTGTATACGAGTATTTACTTAGGAGTAGTTGTATGCTTTTAATGAAGCCATAACCCATATTTCAAAAGAGTAAATTTAAGATCGAATTTAGAAATTTATTTTAAAGTTGAAAATTAAAAGTTTTTATTTAAAAATATAAAATCGGATATGCCAGAAACATTTATTTGAAAGAAAATATGATAGAACACAAAAAAATAGAATTTGTGGCGCCGGAAAGTAAGTTCACATTTCCCAAATATTTGATGAAAAAAAAACGTTACTTAAAAAATAATATTTACAAAAAATGTTTAAGTAAAATATCTGACAAACCTCAAGGTACCTTAAGCTTTAGCAAAATGCTCTATCCGGCCTATATGAAATGATCGAAATTCTTTATTTATTTGATAAGAAGTTTTTCACTACCAAAGAAGGAATTAAATTTCTTACGCTTTTGTTCAACGTGTGTGTTTTACGCTGAAACCAAATTAATCTGTTGAATGTCAAATCTATTACCAGCCTATAATTCTTGTCGCCATAGTCTAGTGGTTAGTGTGTTGGCTTACTAGGCAAGAGCTCCGGTTTCAAACCACAACTCTGTTATCTTCAAAAAAAAGAAATTTGAATAAATATTTCTTTGCTATGAAAAAGCGTATCATGTCTGTCGTCCGAAGTCGACAGCATTGATGATAGGTTTGATGTGTTACCTCTAGTATTGTAAATTTTTGCACACAGCAGACATTGTGCATTTAATTTATCTTTTGTTTTTAGAAAAAATTTCCAAACTTTTGAATTACCTCTGCGAGTTTTTTCAACTGTATAGCTTCAATATCAACCTCAGCATTTTTTCTTTCTTTATCACGATTTTTCTTGCTTGTTTCTCTAAGGAAGATGCAATTAAAGATATGTACAGTGCGAGTTAACACTTGAAAAAAATCTAGCCTGTTGCAATTGTTGAAGCGATGATGGTTTTAAGCTCGACAAATCTGCATTAATTAAATGCAACATTTAACGATAGTATCGCTATCGAAAAAATTACATCGATAGTCTAATAAAAATAGAACTATCGATACTATCGATAGTACTATCGATCGATTGCCAGCTCTATTCACGCCTATCATCCACAATTTAAAATATTTCCATGACGATTTCGCGAATAAATTTACTGAGTTAAATACAAGTGTGTAGTTTTGGATTCTAAACTGAAATCTAAAGATAAGGTACATACACACATAATTGGCCATTACAAGCCTGTTTCAGGATTACAGCCATAAGTACCGAGACCGAGCTTTTACCAGAAAACTGCTAATAAGTAGTCGTTATTCTACTAATGAATTGAACCTGCTAATCCGGGTATTTTTCGTATATCCATATATTAGTCAACATTTTAAGCTTAGTACCAACAATAAGACACTTATTTTAAAATGTATTTTTCATGCGATAATATTTTACGCTGCTCCCGTTTGGGTTAATATTGCAAAATGCCACGTAAAAAAAACTTCAAATTATTCAAAGCAAACTTTTAAAGTTAATTCTTAATCTTGCTTAGTATCTCTATAGTTTTCTGCTTCATATTCTAGCAAAAATTTAATAAAGAATTGAAAGTAAGCTCGACAGGCTATTAAAAAATGTTCAAATAATTGTCATCATATTAAACAGTAATTTCCATCCTAAGTAGTATTTAAGTTGCTTGTAAGTTTTTTTTTTATTGAAACCTACATATGCTCAGGGGTAATCCCCTAATAAATGCTGTGCCATTGTATTCGAAGTTTTTGTGGAAAGAACAGTACATTTATGATAGCACATATAAATTTTTTGTTTTTCTTATATTATTAAGTGCCTTAGAAATCATTGTAGTCGCCGTGGTCTAGTGGTTAGTGTGTTGGCTTGCTAAGACATGAGCCCTGGGTTCAAAACCCAGCTCCGACATCTTAAAAAAAAAAAAATATGTAAAAATATTTCTTTCGGCGACTACCTCTCAGAGCAGTCTTCTGGCAAAAACTCTGAAAGTAACTAAGTAATTGCCATGAACAAGCTTCTCAAGTCTGTCGTTCGGAGTCGACATTAAACTGTAGGTCCCGGTACTCATGGATAAAAATTAACACACACAACATGAGTGCTGCGAGAAGATAGGCCGTAATCCTGACACAGGGTTGTAAAGGCCAGTTATGTATGTATGTATGTTATGAATCAGACAATTTGCTCTGCATTGATCATTTTAAAGACAGTTTTCACTCTTGAATGATCAACAGCAATTACCTCATCGTTACATTTTACATTGGGGAGAGTACTTCCGCTAAGTACGTTATACTTTCCAATATGTAGCGCTTCTTTTGATCATTCGTTTTTTTTTGTGTTTTTTTTTGTTGTCAATGGATAAGATGGAATATAGTGGAATATCAGGAAGCGGTTTGTTGTGTAGATGGACTTCTTGGAGTGGGGAGTGGGGGAAACCTCTTAATTTTAAAATTATAATTTTAAAAAATTAGTTACTTTCCAATTAGTTATACGGCAGCATATTTAACGAATACTAAAATTATTCTCAAAACGGTGTCTTAGCCATGTTTACCAATCAATCAGTTGCTTACTAAACAGGCTTTTAATTGCATTTGAACATCTTTAAAACTATGATTTGTTTTGTTATAACAAAACTTATATTTTCACGGGCTTATAATAAACAGAGAGGGCAAACAAACAAAACATTTTGCAAACGTTACCACAAAGTCATAAACTTTTAAATTTTTTTTTAATGGAATTGTACATGAGGCGCTTAATAATAATAATACTGTCCTTTCCAAAATTCCAATACAATGCACAGCATTTAGAAGGGGTTTACTCCTTAGTATTGGTCTCAAATAAAAAAAAATACTTTCTAAATGAGAAAGAGCGCAAATGAAACAATTAGCTTTTCGCTCTTGTGCTTGCTTTGTTATTCCGTTACATTCCTATAATTTGCTCTTTTTCTCTTCTTCTTTTCTTTTTCTTCTCATTCATTTTTTGTTGTACCTGCGCACAGTTGAGTTAGTGAATTTGCAGTGCTCAAAACAAAAACAATATACAAAATTAAATGGGACAATCGTTCTCACTGTTTCTGTTTTGTTCTTGTTTTACTCATTGTAAAGAACAAAACAAAATGAGATCAAACTTTCAGTTTTGTTTATTTTCCTACTCTGATAATAACTAAATATTTAACGCAGTGAGCAAAAGGAATCGGTATAGCATTTAATAGAAATCGGTTTGCTATTCTTCCACTATGTCGAAAACATTCATTTACTTTGAGTTGTAGGGTACAAAATTAAAAATGTAAAACAATATCAAGTTGAGTACATTGCCTTTTTATTAATACTCTTATGTTTGTGTTGTTTTGATTGCTGTTTGTATGCGAAAACACAATTTTACTTTTAAAAGAAAGAATTCTCATTTACATTTTTGGATATTTTTTTCATTTTTTTTTTTTCAACAAAATTTCAAATGGTTTTTAAAAGACTTAGAGTCTGTAAATTTGCTACAGTGGGTGTACGAATATAGGATTTTAATTTTAATTTACTAAACAAAACTTTGCAAGTAAAAAAGTTTAATAAATTAATTAGAATCTGTTTCAAAATTAAAACTTTCCATTTTAAGTATTAAAAGACATTAGATTGCATTATACAATGATAGGAAATCAATCAATATGTGAGTAATAATAATACACCCTCATCCTGTAAAAACATCCGTTTATAAACTATTTGAAATATATATTAAAACCAATAATAAAAACCAAATAAATTGTTAAAGGTTTACATAATATCTGTTATATTTATAAAAAATATTTTTTGTTTATTAAGGGTTTATTTGACAAGTATCACATAGAAACTTTTCAACTAAGCCTTTAATAAACCCAGAATATTTTTCTTTAAATATGGCAGTAAAGCGGAAATTTTAAGCTTAAATATAAACCAATACTTTTTTCGAAACTTATTATCTACAATACATACGTGTATGTTTATATTGCTCCACTGTAAAAAAAAAAAAAAAAAATACCAGAAAAACAGATTTTCTGTTTTTAGTGTATCATTTGTTCCCAAAAAAAAAAGAAACATGTACTAACTTTAGTTAAGCTCCCTATTAATGTGCCAAATATTCCCTTTTTGTACGCTACACACATCTTAATGGAAATATAGGTTGCGAAAGTATTGTGTGTTAGTGTTTGTAATTGAAGAGGCTTAGAAACACAGACCATAATCCATTTTACTATTATTGATTCAAGATGTTCATCTGATTCTTTTAATATTAGTCTGTTCTTCCTTTTATCCATAATTCCCTCTTCACTACAATATTTTTTATAACTTCTGAGATAAAATTTTGTCTTTAGGATGGGCCTCCTTATTCGAATACAAACACACACCAAAAAGCTAGCTTTTAAGTATATAGAAATTTTTTGGGTATATGCTACTGGACTTCTATTAAAGTGTTATATATGAAAACTAAAAAAAATAAATTTGACATATTACTGTGCAAATGAATTATGCAGACTTTTTTATTCCAAAATCTAAATTAATTTTATAATTTATCGGCTATACTTGCAGAAATATTCTATATATTTATCACGCATAGGACTGGAAGTGATTAGGAAACTGGCCTTTACAACCCTGTGTCAAGATTACGGCCTAGCTTCTCGCAGGACTCATGTTGTGTGTACCACGAGCACCGGGACCTACAGTTTAATGTCGACTCCGAACAACAGACTTGAGAAGCTTGTTCATGGCAATCAATTACTCCTAGAGCTTTTGCCAGAAGACTGCTGAGAGGTAGTCGCTGAAAGAAATATTTTTTTCATATTTATTTTTTGTTTTAAGATGTCGGAGCTGGGTGTGGAACCCAGGGCTCATGTCTTAGTAAGCCAACACACTAACTACTAGACCACGGCGACTATGACTATGGCTAATGTATATATTGAGGAGGTGAATGCTCTTGATATTCTGGGCATGAGAATGAACTTTGTTTTTTTTTAATATAAGACCAATACTCAGGGGTAAACTCCTACTAAGAGCAGTGCATTGTATTGGAATTCTTGGAAAGGACAGTACATATATTATTATTAATTATTATATTATTAATAAGCGCCTTAGGAATGAGACAAATTGCTGTGAATTGATCATTCAAAGGCCAGTATTATACCTTCACCCTTGAATTATCAATAGCAATTGCATCATGGTTGCATGTTGATTGTGTGGTGATGAGTGTCTTGGGTAAGTAGGTTTAGCTGTTATCTGCTATTTCCCAATAGGTGGCGGTTTCTTTGAAGATGGTCTTCTTGGAGGGGGGACCTCTTATTTTGAAATCTCTTATTTTGAAACCGCAATCTAACTTTTTAATTTTTCACCTTTGCTCCCCCCCGGGGATACATTTTTGGCTTCTGGCGAGTGTCACGTCAGTAGCCTGTTTTCCCCGGGGAATATTGGGTTCGACCTAGCCCTGAGTGGTCTGGCGCTCAATATAGGCAGAGAACGCCTTTAATGGCGATTATGTGGTGCATGGTCGTTCAGTGGTGTTCTCACGGACTGACCAGAGATGCCTTAATCTGGTACTACGGGCATCAGGAGCCCCCGGTACAGATAACTCTCAGTCATTCTGGAAGTAATGTCCGGCCTGATGATTGGTGAGGTCCTCCCTTTGGGAGGTACACGTAGTGGTTGTGGAAGTACCTAAATAGATACCCCTCAGCAAGGGGGGTATCATCACCCAGACAGTGGTGGTATCAAATTGCCAACTCGATGCTATGGGCCCTCTTTTAAGCGGCGTGTCCTCGTGCATGAACGGATTAGAGGGGACCGGCATCGAGTGGCGGTGGTTGGGTGCATTGAACTCAACTACCGCTCCGGCAACGGGCGGCGTGTGATATGTCTACGGACGGTGCGCACGTTAAACCCACATACAGTTTTCACCTTTGCTGGGATTTGAACCTGGGTCGTTGGAGTTTTTGTGCTAGCGATCTAACCACTATACCACGCATCCCCCATTATAAAGAGAATGCGTTCTGCTCCGCTCATTTATGAAACAATCTTCCAGCGAATATTTTTGCTATCAGTTAATTAGTTTAAATCAAATATCCACAAGCACTACTCCCTCTTTCTCTCTTCCCATAATATAGTATTTTCCTAGACCAGCACAATGTACTCAATGAGGAGGGTTATCACCTGAGTGAAAAAAAATAGAATTTATTTCCGATCTATTAACGTATTTTAATGATGAAACAGTAAGTTTTTAAAAACTTAACTTGAAAAATTACTCGAATTCGAGCATCATTAAAGTGCATTACTCAATAATGGATTATATAGTCGACTTTGACTACCTTTTTAATTTGCTTTTTGTTATTTTTGAATAGGGCATAAAACAAACCAAAACATGCAGGACAACGAAATCAAACAAAACAAAAACAAAAAAAAAAAAAACAGCAGCTTATTGAAAAGTGTAACAGGAATGGAACTAAAAAGCTTTTAAAGTTTGTTGCTTAAGTCTTTTGTTTATGATTATGGCTAAATTTCAATTTAGTCGCACATGTTTTTCCAAATGTTTTTATTTTTGTTTGTTGGTTTCTTTTTCCGTTTGTCTGTTTGTTTGTTTGTTACTATTACTGTTTTGTTTTTTGTATTGCATTTGCTTTAGTTTATGGCTTAATTTACTTCTAACCAAATTTGTAACAACATTGTTTTCTTTTGTTTTTTTTTGTTCCGCATTTAATTTTTTTGCTAACACGTGTTAAATACAATCAACTGCAACAATAAAAGTAGCATGATAACAAAGATATAAAATGCCGGTAACATGGAATTAACATTTCTAAAGCAAATACAACAAAAGAAAAAAATCCAGAACATGCGAGTTAAATATTAGAAAATAAAGGAGTTAAGAAGGCATAAATTTAGAAAGGAATGTTTGTAGATATAATTATATAAAAAATTCACAGGCCTCAGTAAATCTTAAAGCAGAAATATTAATAAATTTTTTTCAAAAATTTATTTAAAAATGAAAATTAAATTGTGGGAAACTTTCCTTTAAAAACAATTCTAATAAAAATAGTTTTTTAATTTTTTTATTTTTTTTTAGAACAAAGCATGTCAATTGTACAGTAGTTTTTAAATTATTAATTACAAGACATTTATACTCATTTACGAAGGTCATCTTAAAACTAACCGGGTACAGCTTACAGCGTTCTTTAATTCCATCGACGATATGTTGTTTTGAGTTACAGGGCTACACGCTGCTTAGTACTTACTTTGGGGATTTCAAAAATAAACGGTCGTACTGCATTTAATAACATTGAAAAAATTTATCGTCGCCATGTGAATAACTAAGCTCAAACAATATTAAAACTGACTTAAATTCAACCTGAATGTTGTCTACTCTTTCTAGAGAGCACAATTGAAATATGACATTCCAAAACGAAGGCTGTAGTGGTTAAGTGGTTAGAATTCACCAAAAATTCATTGCAATTAACTTTGATCTAATTAAAGCGTTTCTGACGAAACAAAATTAATTTTAAAAAAATTGATCACTCTTTCTGGGACTCGAACTTCGGGCCTCCAGCATATCACAAACTTGTTTTGGATGATCATAATTTTTGATACTTTACGAGCAGCTACCTGAAACATAAGATATTTCAATAAGTACTTTACATCGCAATACATATATGCATACATAATTGGCCATTACCACCCTGTTTCAAAGTTACGGGCTAGCTTCTTGCATATTTACATCGCATTATTAAAGGCAAATTTGATAATGAGAAATCTGTGCTCAGAATAAATGTCACGTTTGGAATGTCATTGAAGTGTTTGAGGAATTTTTGATTCCATTAGTAATAATAGGTTCAACATGTCATCTCTGAGATAAAGGAACAATCAATGGGATTTTTAGGGATATATGTAAGTGAAGTAATTTTATTGCTTATGTTCAAGAAGAAACTACAGTCAACGAAAAGTAATATGGATATTTATTAAATTCTTTATTTATACATATATATATATATATTCAGCCAATGATATTTGTATCACATAATTTTGTATAGACTATCTAATATTCTAAGCGTAATAAAGTGTGAGTTTTTAAGAGATATAGGAGAGTTTAAAAAAAAAACACATAAAATTAAGAAAAATTAATGAAATCGTTAGAAGATTACATAACATCCATACATACATAACAGGCCTTTACAACCCTGTGTCAGGATTACGGCCTAGCTTCTCGCAGCTCTCATGTTGTGTGTGTAAATTTTTATCAATGACTACCGGGACCTACAGTCTTTAATGTCGACTCCGAACGACAGATTTGAAAAGCTTGTTCATGGCAAATAATTACTCTCAGAGCTTTTGACAGAAGACGGCTGAGAGGTAGTCGCCGAAAGAAATATTTTTTTTCATGTTCCTTTTTTTAAGATGTCAGAGTTGGGTATCGAATCCAGGGCTCATGTCTTAGTAAGCCAACACACTAACCACTAGACCACGGCGACTACTTCTTTAGAAGATTATTTCATGCAAATGTTGAACGTGACTGCACCTCAAATAGTCCCTCCACTTGAGTTTTAACATAGCCCCACAAAAAATAGTCTAAAGGTGTTAAATCGCACGATCTAGGCGGCCAATTGACCGATCCCGAACTCGCCTCTCAATAAGTCCATTGTTACGCGTGCTGTGTGGCATGTGGCACCGTCTGGTTGGATCCACATGTCATGCAAGTCAAGCTCTTGCATTTTGGTCAAAAAAACGTTGGATATCATCTCACGGTAGCGCTCACCATTCACAGTTACGTTACGATTCGCATCATCTTTAAAGAACTACGGTCCAATAATGCCACAGGCCCATAAACCGCACCAAACTGTGACTTTTTCTGGATGCATTGGTAGCTCTTGCAATTCTATTGGCTGGTCTTCACTCCAAAATCGACAATTCTGCTTATTTACATACCCATTGAGCCAAAAATGAGCTACGTCGCTGAACACAATTTTTCGATAAAAAAGTGGATCTTCAGAAAACCTTCCAAGAGCCCATTCACCAAAAATTCTACGTTGCGGTAGGTCGTTCAGCTTCAATTCTTGCACCAGATGTATTTTGAAAGGCTTCACACCTAAATCCTTCCTCAAAATTTTCCACGTCGTTGAGTAACAGAGGCCCAATTGCTGCGAACGGCGACGAATCGATAACTGAAGGTCAACAATAACACTGGCCGATACAGCTGCGATATTTTCTTTATTTCGCACTCTACGTAAGCGTGTTGGTGGTTTAATGTTGGACAATGTAAATTTAGTGCGAAATTTAGTCATAATAGCCCGAATAGCCGCTTCAGTGGGTCGATTAAACTGACCATAAAATGGTAGAACCGCGCAATGAACTTTCTTA
Source organism: Metopia argyrocephala (assembly GCA_963576795.1). Classification (NCBI taxonomy): domain Eukaryota; kingdom Metazoa; phylum Arthropoda; class Insecta; order Diptera; family Sarcophagidae; genus Metopia; species Metopia argyrocephala. Next base: position 37,879,796 of record OY756210.1, read on the forward strand.
ACAGAGCACGCATTTTGATAATAAAATTCAATAATTTGCAAGCGTTGTTCGTTTGTAAGACGATTCATGGTTATTTAAATTAAAAACACGAAACGTGCGTCAGCTGTTTAAACCAGTGTTGATAAAAAGATAATAGCTAAAACATCACCCTTTAGATGCAATTTCAGATATTTAAAAAGTTCATTAATCTATCTTTAAGAGTAATACAATTTGAAGGAGAACATATCTATTGAATTCTGCACACATTCTGCGGATTGGATTAAAATTTACGCAATTCGAATAGAAAGTATTGTAGCTTAAGAGGAACGTAATATCTAATCGGACGAGTAGGAATTATAATGCAATTACATGTAATCCCGTGTGATGCAATGTAATATAAAAGACTTGCATTTAAAACTAAAAACTCGTATTATAGTTGCAACCACATAAAATCAAAACTAACTTTGTTTTACTCGTATATACGAGTATATACACATGTTGCTCTAAAACAAAAATAAAAGTCCAATATTTTTTTGTTTCTTTGCATATGTTTGACATTGAATTTATTAAGATGACACATGCTAAAAAAATTGTTAATGAAATATTAAAACAAACACGTAATCAGAGTTTAACAAACGCCAAAAAAGAAATAAAAACTTTCATTTTTTTCAAATGAAAATGAAAACCAGCAATAAAGATCAGCCAAAGAAGAAAAAAACGAAACGAAAATCATCTTAACAAATGTTAATGAAACATGCAAAAGTCCTACAGAAAAAAATTTGTTTTTAAATATCAATGCTAATTTATGACAAGATTTTTATAACGCTTTATATCACTTTATATATATATGATGGTCAAGGCAGGAGACCTTCTTCTTTTTTTTTTTTTTTTGTTAAGAAGAAAAAGTGGTTAAAGGTTCATTAATTTGGCACATAATTTAATGTGACGCTTTAAAACTGCAAAAAAAAACAGAAAAGAAAGATATACTCGTACGAACAAGATTCAATGTCAGGGGTCTTAAAAAAGAGAAAAACAAAAAAAAAAAAACTTATTAATAAGCCCAGCTATTTACAAGAGTAAAATGTTAGATATTCAGCTGTAAGTATTGTATAAGGATGATTATTGACAAATTTCTTTGTATTGTAATATTCGGAAATTTTTACTGGCTCAAGTACCACTTTAAAACAAAAACGTATATTAATTCGTCGTGCGGGAGTTTATGTGCTCTATGCGCCATTTTATATATCTCGAGTTAATGATGCCACTTTAGGTTTTTGGCATTAAAATTTTTGAAATCTGCAATCCGTTTTCGGTTATTTATCTCCGAAACTGGATGAAATATCCGAAAACGGATTGCAGACTTGAAAATTTTGGGGTCGAAAACCTAAAGACATCATTAGCTCGAGATATATAAAATGGCGGAATTTATTTTGCATTGAATTTTCTCAAACAAGAAAAGAACTACGGCCAACCATTTCTGTCTGTATAGTGGAGAAGAACACGGCTCACTGTTAACAGACCTTGGCAATCATTGTCAACAGTATTTTTGCAACTTCTGCAGCAAGAATTAAGGGACAACAACTTTATCGATTATCCAATGACCTGTAAACACCGCATAAAAATTTTCAGCATTATACCTCGGTCATACCGAGGCCAAAGTGTCCTAAAAACAGCACAGAAAATAATGGAACTCCTTCTGTTCTGTGCTTTCTTTCAAATCTCCTCGTTAATAACAATATTATTTCTATTCCATAATTTGAAGATTTTTTATTATGACTTTAATTTAAGAGTACTGTAGTCGCCGTAGTGTGTTGGTTGGGGTTCAAACCTCAGCTTTGAAATCTTGAAAAAAAAGAAAAATTTCTTTCGGCGACTATCTCCTAGCAGTCTTCTGGAAAAATCTCTGAGAGTAACTAATTGCCATAAAATAGCATCTCAATTCTGTCATTCGGAGTCAACGTTAAAATGTTGGTATCCCGGTACTCATGAATAAAAATTAACACACACAACATGAGTGCTACGAGAAGCCAGGGTGGTAATTGCCGATAATGTATGTATGTATGTATTAGAGCAAACAAATATCATAGTAAGAAGTATCAAACTTTCTTACCGTGTATTTCTTCTTTCCACGCATCGCTCGGAAACTTGAGTTCCTTTTCAGAGAAGATAGCCAAGGAAAATTTGCCAGGGTCCTGATAGGAGTCGTACTAGCAGATAAAACCCTAATTTTGCCAGCAGAGCTAACCTCTCTTATTATTCTCAAAACTTGCATAAATGCAAACACCTGAGTTTTAAAGCACTGCATGTGTCTGGTAGAATAAATGATTGTGTCAATTTGGTTGACTGGGAAAAAACACCAGCCCCCACTCCGGATTTCCTTCTTGAACTATTCGTAAGGACTATAGTACCGAAATCAGTAGTACTGGACCCTGCCCGTTATAATTAAGTATGTACTTATTAATTATTTATTCATATCAAATCTCAGCCATGTAAAAGCTTCTCAAATCTGTCGTTCAGAGTCCTACTTTAAGCTGTAGGTCCCGGTACTTATGGATAAAAATTAACACACACAATATGAGGGCTGCGAGAAGCTAGACCGTAATCCTGAAACAGGGTTGTAATGGCTAATTATATATGTATGTACGAGTACTAATTTTTAATTACTTGTTTTCTCTCATTGGATACCATATTTATTTATTTTTATTCCGATTTGATCAGGACTAGAAAAAATATTTCTTTCGGCGACCACTTCTTAGCAGTCTTCTGGCTCAAGCTCTAAGAATAACTGATCGTTCGGAGTCGACTTTAAACTGCAAGTTCTGGTACTCATGGATAAAAATGGTGCTGCGAGAAGCTAGGCCGTAATCCTAAAACAGAGTGGTAATTTTCAATTATATATGTACATATCAGTATGTATTGCCATTTAAAAAGTTTTTAAATAAAAGTTTTTTCTACATACCGCCATACAAAACAATTTAATTAACTCAAGTTTACACATATTTCAAGTTCTGCAAATTTAATACTCGCATTTAAATATATGCGTATGCATGTATCTCTAAACAAAACAATAAAGTTCTTAAGAGAAAAACACAAAAGAATCTAAAGAGCCTACCAATGAACTTGATATTTTGTATGGAGATTTCAGGTGTAAATTAAATACACACATTTATGATCATCATTAAGCTTGAAATGCAAACTTGCAAAAACACATAAAATTAAATTAAAAGGTGGCCAATGGGTATTCAAGCGGGCAGGCAATAAAAAAATATTAAAAATTTTTGACACTGAGCATATCAGTCCAACTGATATCCTACACTATGCCATTGGGAACATTTGTAAGTATAGTCCGAATTAACAAAAATTATTGTTTTATTAAAACCAAATTTTGAAATTTACTACTGTGCAGTGTCCTAGTCTAGTGGTTAGTGTGAGGGCTTACTTGACAAAAGCTCCAGGTTTAAACTCAAGCAAAATGAAAAAGCTTCTCAAGTCTGTCGTTCGGAGTTGACGTTAAACTGTAGGTCTCGGTAATCATGGATAAAAAAAATTGACACACACAACATGAGAGTGTGTCTGAAACAAGGTTTTAATAGCCAATTGTGTATGTATAAGTGAGTATTATTTTTGGTAAAAGGGTAGTCATTACATCATCACAGAAAAGGTCTCAAATGTAGTTTTAGATACGACCCTGCAGGCAATTCAGTTAACTTTCAATTAATTTAAAACTAACTATTTCTCAAGTAGTGGTGGTTGACACTTGGATTACTTTTATATGAAAACAACTAATTATTTTAACATTACGATGTCATAGGAAGTAGTCAATTGTCCGACTCTGCATTACTTTCAATTAACTTTAAAGTTAGTTACCTAGCCGTTAACTTAAAGTTAACTTTTTGTAGCTAGCTATAAACACTTTGATCTTGGTAAGTTCTGGATTACAATGTAATTAGCTTATAGTCAGCCCATAAAAGTGAATTATAAGTTAGCTTTATTTGTAGTCGACTACCAATCTACGACTAATCGGAATAAGTTGAATAAAGTTGAATGTAGTTCAATGTTAATTTTTTGTGAAATTTTAAAGATTTTGAGTCAATGAACTAATTGAGTTTATGAACTAATAGCAGAGATTTAACGCACAAATAAATACATGTGCAGTTTTTTTGTACAGTATATATGACTTTTGTAATATACAGTTCTGTTCAATAAAATAAAGCGTTATTAAGCATTTGCTTATAAAGGGTGGGATAATTTGAGTTTAGGAAGTAAATTGGCTTTAAAACACGTTTTTTTTTACAAATTCAATTTCATTGATTTCTTTGTATAGTAGAAATATGGGAATTAGCCAATGTCCGCTCTTTTCACAAAATTTTGAAGCGACAGAAGGCTTATCTCTTTAAGCATGCGTCAAAATTCATCTTTCAGAGCGTCAATTGTTTGTGATTTGCTCAGGTAAACCCAGTCTTTAGAATGGCACCAGAGAAAGTAATCCAGAGGCGTTAAATCACAAGAACGAGGCGGCCGATTGGCATCTCCAAATCGTGAGCGTTAAATTTCTCATGCAATAATTTAACTGGCGCCGTCCTGCTGAAGCCAAATTTTACTGATGGCAACATTAGTCAATTGTGGCCACAAAAAATGGGCTTTAATAGTATCATCACTAAAGTTGGTTTTGTTGAAAAACACTTTTTTTTATTTTTATTTAAGACCAATATTCAGGGGTAAGCCCCTACTCATGCAATGCATTGTATTGGAATTTGAAGATACATAGATTTTTATTTAATTTTGTTATTATTCGCCTTTTTTCTTGATGAGAGAAGTTTCAGTCAATTTGACCACTCAAAGGCCAGTGTTGTACCTTCACCTATGAGTAATCACCTGGAATTGCCCCCATCTGTCAGTGGATGTTAAATGTGAGTGGCGAGCGTCTTTAATATGTTAGCTGTTATCTTCCCAGATGGTAGCGGCGCTGTACTACTGATCATTCGTTTTTGGTGGAATAGACTGGAAATGTCAGGGAGCAATTTCTTGAAGATGGACTTCTTGGAAGGGGGTTCCCCCTCTTATTTTAAAATTTTAGAAAAACTGCTAATTTTATTTTAAAATTTTGGTCCTTCTCTCGGATTGAACCTCGGTCGTTTGAGTTTCTGTGCGAACGCTCTAACCACTATGCAGTTTTTCAAACAGCCAATTCATAAACGTTAGACGCAAACAATGTTAGTGTAGCATTCCATGGTTAGACTACAGCTCAATTTTTAACATTTCATCATTGGACTGTCAATTGACTTTCTAAACTCAAATTTGCTCATCCTACATTTAAATTTGTTTATATATTGGCAGAATCAGATCTGCTTATTATCGCTTACGGAAATAAAAATTGGGCTAAGTTAGTGATAGCCAAACGAGTGATAGTGTCGCTTTACTGCTTTGACGTCAACAATATATTCGCCGTCTTGTGAATGTATATTATTTTGTAAGAGTAATAGTTGATGGTTTTCTGCCGTCAATGTGTTGCATGATTTATTTTGGTGGTGTAGGGTATTAAATATCCTCACAGACAGATAAACTTATAACAACAATATCAACAACAAAAAAAAAACAAAATTTTAAACAGAAATTCCTAAAGGCATTTAAATTGTCGTAAATTAATGAATCTGTACATTGAAAGCTTAATATAATATTTCGTTTTTAATCCAAAAGGTTTGTTTGTTTTTTTGTATTGAAAACAAAAACGATGATGAGTATTATCTAAAGCACGAGCCATTTGACCATTTGATGACGAATATTTTTTATTTTTTTATTTTCTTAAAACTTTAAGTAATTTTTTTAGCTTATTTGTTTTATAAATTAATTATGATAAAGTAATGTGTATAATTTTTTAAAACTTTGTTAAAAGTTCATTAATTTAATGCACAAAATTATTTTTATCACTAATGAGCTGAAAATATTTGTTTAATTTGAATATATTAATCATTAACAGCCGTATGTATAATGAAAAGTTAGCAAGTCGTTAGCATATCGTCGTGCGGGAGTTTATGTGCTGTATCCGCCATTTCATATTTTTTATATATCTCGAGTTAATGCAGCCTCTTTAGGTTTTAGACCCCAAATTTTTCAAGTCTGCAATCCGTTTTCGGATATCTCGTCCAGTTTCGGAGATAAATAGCCAAAAACGGATTGCAGATTTTAAAAATTTTGGTGCCAAAAACCTAAAGTGGCATCATTAACTCGAGATATATAAAATGGCGGATAGAGCACTTAAACTCCCGCACGACGATATGGGACTGATATTATAAAAACTTTCCATACCTTCTGTATGATAACTAGTCGAAGAATCCAAAAAATTAAATACCTTGTATGTTTGAGTAAGAATTTCCACATATAGGAATGACAGACTTAGCCACTGTGTACAACGACGTGCTAATTTTGTATTATAAATAAGGCTGTAAAAGTATACAAAAAATTGATAAAAATTAACTAGTGGTTAGTGTGTTGGCTTAGTAGACAAGAGGTCCGGGTTTAAACCCCAGCTCTGATATCTAAAAAAAAACTAAATAAATATAAAAAATTATTTTTACGGCGACTACCTCTTAGCAATCTTCTGGCAAAAGCTCTGAGAGTAGCTAATTGTCATAAATAAGCTTCTCAAGTCTGTCGCTTGGAGTCGACTTTAACACGTTCGCGGACGCAAAAAATTTTAGGGAGCTGCAAAAATATACAGGAAATTATTTTTGAAACTAGTTGTAATATCCGTAATCTAATTAGACATATATTATAAGAGTAGTCAGAACATCGTATTTTAACCGTTATATACATATATATATACGAAAGTATCTAATGAACCAATTGGTCATTATTTTGAATGTGTATTAATTACAAAAACTTAAGATTGTATGAAATTAAATGAATAAAAATTGGCTTTAAAATTTGAATGCTATAGCATTCACGTCATTTTGCATCAGTATGAAAATGAATGCTATAACATTCACGTCCGCGAACGGGTTAAACTGTAGGTCCGGGTACTCTTAAATAAAAATTGTGACACACAAGATGGCTGCTGTGAGAAGCCAGGCAATAACTCCGAAACAGGGTTGTAATGGCCGATTATTTATGTATGTATGTATGAGTATATGTAATAATGATGAATTACTTCGAATTGAGAAGTTTCTTTAACATACTATGCAGTCAATGAAATACAATATAAAAATTATTTGTTAGAAATCTTTTGTGAAAGTGAAAAAAAGGGGAAAATTTTAATTATAAAATATCGTACATTGCCATTTACGAATAGGGATAGTTTAAAAACCGAAGAAAGCATAAAAACATTGAAAACTTTCTATTAAAACGGTAGTTTAAAACAGACGGGACAAGGAAACAAAACATTTCGCAAATGTTTCAACAAAGTCATAAACTTTTTGAATTTTTTTTAATCGTATTGTACATGAGCAAAACCAAAACAAATACTTTCTAAATGAGAAAGAGCGCAAATGAAATAATTAGCTTTTCGCTCTTGTGCTTGCTTTGTTATTCCGTTACATTCGTATAATTTGCTCTTTTTTCTCTTCTTCTTTTCTTTTTCTTCTCATTCGTTTTTTGTTGTACCTGCGCACAGTTGAGTTAGTGAATTTGCAGTGCTCAAAACAAAGACAATATACAAAATTAAATGGGACAATCATTCTCACTATTTCTGTTTTGCTTTTATTTTCCTCATTGTAAAGAACAAAACAAAATAAGATCAAACTTTCAGTTTTGTTTATTTTCCTACTCTGGTTTAAAAACAGGCATCTTCGAAAAATAACAGGGTGATTTTTGTCGTTATTACACTGTAGGTATTTGACAAGGGTATAAAAAAATTGTATGAAATTTAAAGCTTTACAGATGTAATCAACTGTGAGATGTGCGGCTAGAGAAACTACGGCGCATAACTTCAATTTGCTCCTCCATCCATTCACATTTCCGGAAGCTAGAGCAAAAGGTTTTCAGTGTTGATTTTTCGAAACTCAATTAATCAATTCGCCTTGGTCTGTTGATTAAATTGTCATTTAAAATATTTTTATATTTTTTCTATCAAAATGTTTAAATTAATTTGTTTTATTTTAATATTTTTCAATTTCTGGCTTGCGCTTAAAGCTCTTCAGCGTTGTGATTTTAAGGAGTGTAACTACGAAGGAGAGTGTTATTATAACGAGGAAAGAGAAAAGGCTTGCAAATGTATAGGCCATAAATATTTCAAAGGATCCAAATGTAATGAAATCATTGATAATTGTCAAACTGAAAATCCATGTAAAAATAATGCCAAATGTTATAATTTGCTGGGACAGTTTATTTGTCAAGACTGTAAGGCCGGCTTTGGTGGCCTACACTGTGATCTAGAAATTGATAATGTTTTTGAAAATATGATTTTATATTTTAATCATTATGGATTTTATGGCAAGACTAACAAGTTTATAATAATGGTGGAACATTTAGGTGAAAAGCCTTTTGCTTTAGAATTTGTAAGCAATAGTTATGCCATTGATAGTTGGGAGACGGACCCCCACCAAAAAACAAAATGGACTTTTAGTGATAATTTAATAAAAGTTATAGAAAATACAGGAATACGATATTATCAAGATATACCATATACCAAAGGTTTTTACCATTTGTCAACACAAATTTTCTGGGAATTGGGTCAATTGGAATTGCATTTACGCTCCTATGATACTGCAAGTGGTGTAAATTTATTTTATGAACAAAACTTTCAACTGCTGATTGTCAATGAAGGCGATAAATGTGTGCCTAATTTAAATTTTATACATGGCTCTAATCCTTTAGATCCATTAAAAGTTGATATAGCGGTGTACAATAGCTTTGAAATTATTGTGCAAAACAATTGCTTTAAAAAGTCACATATTTCATACCAATGGAGTGTTGAAAACATTATGGGAACGGTCAAGTTACATAGCTTTGGTACTACAACTGCAACCATACTTAAGCTACCACCCTATAAGCTATGGTTTAATTATCATGGCACAGTTATGTCCTCGTACCGTCTAGTTGCAAGAATGGTTGAACAATACAGTGACAGAAAAATTGCCACAGAGGCCAGGGTAACTTTTTAATTTTGTGATCCTAAATGTACCAGTAAAGTTGTTTGCTGCCTTAAGTGTTTCATTTTAGTTTTGCCCAAACCAATTTTTGCCATTATTAAGGGTGGATATTTTCGAGAAATTGGCATTCATCAGCAGCTAATTTTAGATGCCACCTCCAGTAGAGACTATGCATTGTCACCCTCTGTGCCGCAAGATATGATTTTCAAATGGCGTTGTATTTCATTAGATGATCCAACTAATAAATTTTGCAGGGAGAATATGCAATCAAGTAAGTCTGTTGAACACCATTTAAACATTTAATGCTCAGTGTAGGAATTATTTCTTAGAAATGTTAAAAATGGTAGAATAGGTCTCTTAATAAATATATGGATTAATCTTCTTTAAATATAGTAGTGGGGTACGTTGTCTTACTGTATGGAGTGTCTGGTTTGGGTTGAAGCTCTCTCAAATATTTGTAAAATATCGAAGTTTTCATAAAATTTTCTTCCCTTTACTAGGGAATTATATGCTCGGTTTAGTGTCGCAGATAAGGGGGCTAATTCTCTCAGTCGTGATCGAAATTACATTCGAATAGAGAATAATTTCGACAACGAACAATTTTCTAATTCGGGGGCTAATTCTGTCAGTCGATTACGATCGAATTCTTACTCGTATGTACGAGTTTTTTTACTTTTCGGATTCTATGAGTCGTTATCGAATAACATGTATCGAAATTTCTAATGATGCCATTCGATAACGAATGTTTGTTCGAATGCAGTCTTGCGAGTTTTTACTCGCAAACAAAAAGCCATTCGAGTTAACGTTTTTCTATATACATAGAATAAGTAAAGACAAAAAATAAACATGTAAGTTAATTTTTTTTTAATTTCTTCAAATTATAAAATATATTTCAGGTCAAAAATAAATTATTCACAAAGAAATTCTAGGAAATTTCATGGCATAACTTACGGACTTGGCAAAGAACATATTGCCGAATACTTAGCAAGGAAAGGCAAGACTTTACCATCTTTAGGAACAAATAGCGTTAAAATTGAATGCTTCTAGTCCACCAATACGAATTTAAATAAAAAATATGAATTTAAAGCAATTTTCAGTCCCTACATAAATTTATTTTAATATTTTCGCGGATTTTTTTTTTCCAATATTTGTTGTGTTGGTTTCAGTGTCATACTCTGTTTTATTTATTATTTCTAGTGGTGAAAATAGTGGCGAAAATATTAAAATTAATTTATGTAGGGACTGAAAATTGCTCTAAATTCATATTTTTTATTTAAATTCGTATTGGTGGACTAGAAGCATTCATTTTTAACGCTATTTGTTCCTAAAGATGGTAAAGTCTTGCCTTTCCTCTAAGTATTCCGCTAAGTATTCGGCAATATGTTCTTTGCCAAGTCCGTAAGTTATGCCATGAAATTTCTAGAATTTCTTTGTGAAAAATTTATTTTTGACCTGAAATATATTTTATAATTTGAAGAAATTAAAAAAAAATTTAACTTACATGTTTATTTTTTGTCTTTACTTATTGTATGTATGTATATAGAAAAACGTTAACTCGAATGGCTTTTTGTTTGCGAGTAAAAACTCGCAAGACTGCATTCGAACAAACATTCGTTATCGAATGGCATCATTAGAAATTTCGATACATGTTATTCGATAACGACTCATAGAATCCCAAAAGTAAAAAAACTCGTACATACGAGTAAGAATTCGATCGTAATCGAATGACAGAATTAGCCCCCAGGGTGTCTGATGGTATCGGAACCTACAACTCTTGCACTAGCAGTCTACCACACTAACCAATAGATCACTGCACCCAAAAAAATATATAGGTTAATCTAACCAATTTCATTGGTTGGAATTGCACTAACCAAGAAAAAACAGTTGAAATAACTGATGAGAATTGTAAAATGGAATTTAACCAAAAATGTTGTTAAAGTACAACTTTTATGGTTGGGCAACATAAAAAAAACTGTAAAACTGACCATGAGTTACAGTAGCTTTACAATAATATTTGTAAAATAACAATTTTCTTGTAATAATACAATTGTAATAGTAAAAATACAACAAAATGAGGTAACTTTACAACAATAGTTGTAAAATAGCATTTTTTACAGTAATGTTACTATTAAATTTTTAAAAGAATAATTTTTTTGTAATAATACTATTTTAATAGTAAAATTACTATAATATTTCTGTCTTAACTTTTTTCTTTTACTTTTCCCCATCCCTTTCTCTATTAAAAGATATTTTTATAGTTCATTTTAATTTATTGGAAATAATATAATCTATATAAATAAAAATCAATGTTGTTCGTTGGTCATCGCATCAGTTGAGAACGGCTGGACCGATCTTTCTAATGATCGTCGTGATCCAACTTAGGTTTTCACGGTTTTATTTTGCCCCGCCTACTTCTAGGCCCACCTTTTGATATCAGAAAACGGCTCCATCGATTTTAATATTTTTTTTTTCAAATGTTTGTATTAATCCATTTTAATTCTTCATCGAGAGAAAAATTTGCCACGCCTACTTTTACGGTCACATTTTTCTGTTTATCTCTAAATACTGGAGAAATACCTATAGTATATATCCAAAAGAGATGGAACAGTCAGAGTACTCATTAGTATTGAGTCAGTACTCAAATTTGTTGAATTGTTTGATACATTCGTACTTGTGGAAACAATATCAGAACAGCCCTAGAATATAATACATAAAGTTTTAATAATTTTTTTTTATTAAAATTTAATTTTTATTTTTATGACACTTATACTCACATTGTAACTTTTCTAGCATGTATCCAAAATTCCATTCGTCCAACAATTTATAAAGGTCATCTTCTTGACTAGAAAGAGAACAAGTTGATGAAAATGATTCCTGCTTTTCTTCTTTATAACTTAGTATTTTACCAATTTCAGAAAACATTAACTTTATACACATCTTCATAGTTCAATAATTTATTGTAAAATGAAAATTTTTTAAGGAAAAATGTTGTACAAATTATGTATGTATACATGACAGAAAAGAAAATGTATGGTAGTAAAATAGTTGGACAATCCTTTTTGTAACTTTACCTCTTAAAATTGTAAGTATTTGTTCATTATTTTAACCTCGGGGGTAGGTAAAATTAAACAATTAAATTTATGGAAATAGATAAAATAACAATTTCCAATAGATATTTTTAACTACTTTAGCATGATTATTTTAACTGTCATAATTTGTTTACAAAGCTTTCATATTTCATATCGAGGTTGTACTACAAATGTTCTATGGTTATTTTAACCCATACAATTTGTAAATTAAAAAAAAAATACAATAACAATTTACATTGTAGGTATTGTTACTATTAGAAAAGGTTGTTTTAACCAAGTAAAATTGTTTGTTTATAAAAATTCCAAAAGCAAATTACATTAGTAGTTCGCTTACTGTTGTGATTTGGTAGATGTAACCAATTAAAAAGTTGTAATCTAAAAAATATCAACAACAATTTACATTGACAATTTTTTAACAACCAAAATTGGTTAGATTAACCTGTGATATTTTTTTGAGTGTGGGGCACTCAATTTATAATTTTATTAGTCTTTATTAGTGGAAATTCGTTATGAATATGAAATTTAGTTTGAATTTCATGTGAAAACATTGTTTTTAAATTAACTTAGACCATTTTCACAATTAACTGGATGTCATATAATGTTGGCGGTGGCATAGTGTACTGGTTAGAGCGTTCGCTTACAACACCAAACAGCCCATGTTCGAGTCCCAGCACTGAAGAATACGCAAAACAAAAAATTTGTGCTGCATTTAACAGTTTTAAATTAAATAAAAATATATACAGGGTTTTTCAACAGGGCCCTACAAAAGTAGAACGACTGGGACAGCAAACGACACCACATTTCTTGCTGCTATTTTGAAATTTTTCTTTAGTAAGGTCTGCCATTTCATGATGGAAAGATATACGAGCCGACAATGAGTCCAAATTATTAAAATTTAATACCGAAATTCGTAGTCCGTGGCCTTAACGTTAAGAGCGCTACGTCCAATTTATGGTCGTCATAAACGTCCTAGCAGATCAACAATTGAGCATCTAGTGGAAAAATTTGAATCCACAGGCACAGTACAAAATGTTCACGTGCCAGTGAGACAAAGAAGTGCCCGTAGTGTCAAGAATATTGCTGCCGCTGAGGCTTCAGTTGAAGTAAACCAAAATGTGTCTCTCACACGTCGTTCTCAAGCGTTGGGCATCTCAAGAAGCGAAGCCGCTTGACCACCAGAAGCGTCTTATGTTCATGAATTAAGCTGAGCAACAACTTGAAAATGATTCGAATTTTCATCGAAAAATCATCTTCAGCGATGAGTCTCATTTCTGGCTGAATAGCTTCGTCAATAAACAAAATATGTGTTATTGGTTAAGCAGCAATCCACTCGTAATGCATGAGTCATCATTGCATCCCGAAAAAATTACGGTATGGAGCGGTTTATAGGCCAGTGGCATCATTGGGCCGTACTTCTTCCGTGATGATCAAGACTGGCACGTTACTGTGAATGGGAATCGCTTCCGTTCAATGATAACCGAATATTTTTGGCCCCAATTGGATGACATGGACTTGGAGGACATGTGGTTCAAACAGAATGGCTCCACAAGCCACACAGCGAATATCAAAATCAATTTATTGGAAACCAAGTTTGTAGAACGTATTATCGCACGAAATGGTTCAGTCGATTGGCTGCTTTGGTCGTGCGATTTGACGCCGTTAGACTATTTCCTGTGGGGCTACGTCAAGTCTATGGTCTATGCAAACAAGCCAGCGGCGATTGATGAACTTCGTACAGACCGATTTATGCTTAAAAACCGTCGATAATTGTCTTCAGCGTCTGGACAACTGCATGCGTGCCAGTGGTGGCCATGCAAAAGAAATCGAGTTCCATACATAATCGCATCGAACGTACAGGAAAAATAAAAGAATTTCATTGATATCCAAAACCGTTTTTGTTTTATTTAAAAAAACTTTTGTAGCGCTCTTATTGAAAAACCCGATATAAGACGTTTCATCCCCTCCCCACTTCTCAAGAAGTAGTTCATATCTAACAAAGACGCCCCTGACATTTTACTCTACCCACCTTTGAGCTACCAAACAAATGAGTGCGGTATATAGGCAAGTCTAAAGTATTAAACACATAGACAGCAGCAAGCAGCATGACAGCAAGCAGCAAATGTAGCCGACAATATTTGCTGTCATACTATCAGCTGCATAAATATTTTAAAGGCAGCAACAGCAAAACAATAAAAAAAAACAAATAAAATAATGAACATGTGTTTGTTGTTGAAAAAAATATTTCAGTGATACCACATTCATATCTACAAAATCGCAAAAATAAAATCGCTTGTTTAAAATGTATCTAAATTTTTTTATTTTAATTTATTTATATATTATTAAAAAACTTTACTACAAAACTCATTTACAAAATATATCTCTTTTGCTCTAATCTCAAATTATTTGGTAACACATTAATATAATACCCTTGTAAAATAATAATTTTTGCATTGCCGTTGATGTTGCCCGTTGAATTCTGAAATGCTGTGTATTTATCAACTGGTATGGCTGCATAACTCCCAAATAAATCGCCTGATCATAAAAATATTTGGGTGCATCACATATTTGCATATTCTTATAAGACGTAACGAAGTTGTTTGTTTTACATTCACCTACTTCATCGCATTTCCCATCACATTTTGTATTTTAAACAACAATGCATATTGATTCTTGTGAGACACCAAACATAACTTTAACATCTTAAATTTAATTAAATAAATACCGACTTGTAATGTGAAAAGTTTTTAATTGTTATTTTCTTTATTAATAAACAATTTTTTTTTCTTTGTAATAAAAAATATTTTTTTTTGTCGTATTTATTTAATATTTCATATTGTAGTGACAACACTAATAAGTCTTTGCTGCCTCAAAAAATAGAAATTAGTCTAAGTTGGGCGGCAGCAGCAAAGGTTTATGTCTAGGGTTTTGCTGTGCTGCCTTTAAAATAATCATTTTCATATAAACGTGTGTATTCTAATTTTGACAATTTTCTGCCTGCTGCTTGCTGTGGTCTGTGTGTTTAATGCTTAAAAAGCAAGGATCAAAACCTACCAACAACAACTTAGTCACTACAAACAGATGGGACAATTGCTGTCGATCATTTCAAGGTGATCAACTCACAGCAACTTAACACATAATAAAAAAACTTACTTTTCCAATTCCAATACAATGCCCAGAATAAGTAGGGGTGTGGCCCTATAATCTATAATCTTATCAAAAAAAATCACTGAAAACAATAAAGAACTCTGATGAGTGCCTTCGATAAGTAGGTTTAACTGTCATTTACTTCCCAATAGATGGCGCTTGTCTCCTGATCATTCAATTCGTCTTTGTTGTCGATGGTTAAGGTAGATTAGAGTGGAATGTCAGGGAGCGGTTTCTTTGTTGATGGATTTCTTGGAGGGGGGAGGACCTCTTATCTTTCTGAACTATACTTTTGAAAAAACTTTTTCACCTTTGCTGGGATTTAAACCTGAGCCGTTTGAGATTTTATGCCAGCGCTCTAACCACTATACCACGCACCCCCTCTCTCTGACTTTGATTCTAGAAACGTTATTATTGTGTTTTTTTTTTAATTTTATATTTTAATATACATAATATATGAAATGTATGCTTTTGGGGATAAGCATGTCTCAAATGGCCATTTCCTCTCTGCTTAAGAGACTCGTCAGGAGACTTTTTCCCAAAAGTGGTATTCAAAACCAAAAATACTTATATTAAAATAGTTATAGACTAAATGCGAATTATATCCCATTTAGTATATAAAAACCAAACAAAAGTATTTACAAAGCAATACATTTCTGTTTTTAAAAAATTGAAATTCTATTCTATATTTTATATTTTAAAAATGTTGTTAAAGTTTAGAAAGTATTACACTTAAAATACTACCAAAATTAAATTAAAACATATTGCTTCTCTACTCTTTTCAGCTTCCGTTTTGAAAATTCAAGGCGATCAACTAAAAGTCGAATGCACTTATAATTACACGCTCAACATTAATTCAAAAGTGAACAAGTTTGTATTCAATGAAGCCTATCAAATTGTGAAGGTCAGTGAAAAATCCCAACTCGCTATTGATATACAGTGTTTAAGAAATTGCGAACGCCAACAATTTATTAAGGATGAACTTCTGCATTTAAAAGCTGTCTCTCAAGGTGCCAAATTAACTTTGAATGCTTCTTACAAATGGTTTTTTAAAGATCAACTAATAGGACGTAACCAGCATTTAGTATATAAAGCTCAAGATTCGCTTGCAGTGGAAGGTGAAATCAAGGTTTTAGTCCAAGATGTTAATGATAAGCAAGGTAGCTGTGTATTGCAGTTAAAAGTGAATTTAGCACCCACGAATGGTAATTGCTTTATACAACCTTTAGTAGGAGAAGCGTTTAAAACGAATTTTCACATAAAATGTGAAAATTATGAGGATATAGATAAACCCTTAAGTTATGAGTACTATGCTGAGCAAGGATTCCCTTTAGAACGGGGCAATGTTAAAGAAATTTTTATAAATTTACCGCCATCGAGTGAGGTTGCCATAAAAATCTGTGACCAGTTTAAGGCGTGTGCAGTAGAAAAACTTAAGGTAGAGGTTAAGGATTTGAGTAAACCCAGCGATTTAAAGGAGCTCCTTACGCATAACAAGCAGAGTTTACAAAATTTGCTATTTAAAGGCAATATATTAACAGCCATGGTTTTATTAAAATCTTTGGTTCCCATTCTAAATGAGATCGAACACGTTGCCATGATTGTAAAAGAAACTGCAAATTTTAATTTATTAACGTTATTGCAAGTGCAACAATTTTTGGATATTACCAGTAATCTGTTGAAGAACAATTTACCTTTGAATGGCCACAAAGTGAAGGTTTTTAACAAATTATTGTTAAAATTATACTCCGGCTTAAATGCTGCCATACAAGATAATGAAATACAAAGTTTTAGCCGCAAAGATTATGAAAAATCTACCAAAGATTTGATGGTGGTTATGAACTCATTAAGTCAAATATGGGAAATCATACCACCACCCATGCAAGATGAAACATCCGCAGTGATAGTGTCCTCTAATGAGCCTTTAAAGGAAACATATGAAGTTTTAGCAGATTTTGATATTGATATAGTTTTCCAATTAGCACACTGGTTAACATTCTCTAATTTATTAGAGAATATATACCAAGATTTATCTCTAGCAGCTCCAGTTGTGTACAGGCCCTTAGAGTACACTTTTGAGTTGAAAGAAGATAGTTTTGTTTTAAAAATTTGTGCCCTTAATACTGATACACGCCAGGAAATTCAGTTGCATGCCAACACAGTAACGATTAGTTTAAGTGCAGACTTACTAAAAGAATTACAACAGAACCTTAACGCCAAGGAGATTTCAATACATATGGCAGCACTTAAAAACAATCCATTTTGGTGGTATCCTTCTAAAACACCCCTAAATACTGCCATTCTTAAATTTGCATGCATGGGAGGCAGAAAACCTTTTAATTTTATAAAAAATTTAAATAATCCTTTTGAATTTAAATTTGAAATCAATAAAATAACACCTAAAACAGAGTATTTAGAGGGAATCATAAAAAATAACACTCAAATGTCTTTATATAGCCTGCTGGTAGAAGCAAATGCCTTGCTGGTGGTCAATTTTCTAAAAACTGAAAAACCTTTAAAAATCTTAGTTAAGTTTGATCAAATGCTTTATGGTTTTGAAGTGTTAAAAACGGGGTTGGAAGTAAACATGTCCTTAGAAAAACAAACTTTTATATTTAATAATCCTTTAAATCACAAAACCACAGCATATTTAGGCATACTGTTAAGCCAATCGGGGCAAAATGTTGTTTATGCCTTTTCAACTGAATTACATGAATGTCTTTATTGGGATTTTAGCTTAACAGATCCTCAGTGGTTCACTGAGGGTTGTATACCACAACTAAAGGTATCTGCAAATCAAAGTCTTACTTGCTTTTGTCATCATTTCTCAACATTTGCGGGTAAATCTTATACAGTTTACATGCAAGAGGATTTGAAAGAGCACAGCTTGTTGCTGCAGTTACCCTTTAACTGGTCACTACTAATATTTTATTTAAGTCTTGGCTTAATACTTTTTCTTATATTGATAAGCAATTTAATTTGTTATAAAAATCAAAAGGAATTCTTAGCTCTTAATATTACTGCCTACGCTCAGCATACTATGGAAGTCCATATATATACAGGCTCTCATTTTAATGCTACTACCACAGCCAATATCACTTTAAAGATGATTTCTCAAAACGGTCCTTTTACCTTAACCATTACACAGGATCCTTTAAAACCAGTTTTAAAAAGAAATTCTGTCTGCAAAATTAAACTTTCTAACAAAGATATAGATATACCCCTTGAGCTGTTATTGAAAAACGATGGAAATGGTTGTTATCCTGCCTGGTATTGTCATAAAATTTTAGTCATCAATTGGGAACACCCAAAACAACAACAAACTTTCTTTATAAATAGTTGCTTAAATCGACAAACTTTAGAAATTTTGTCATCTGATTTTCCCAAAATAACATTTTGGAGTTATTTCTCAGAAACTCTTTCTGTAATTTATTTAAATTGGTTTCAATTTGAAGCCATGTGGGGTTGTTGGCAGTACAAGGATCTGAATCGTTTAGAACGTTGCTGTATATTGTTGTCCCAATTAATGGTCACTGTTTGTTTTCTATCATGCTATTTTGGTCCTACCACTCTGGAAACATATGAACAGGAACGCATTTTATATTGTAATTTAAGTTTTAACATTTGGGAATTCATGTTGTTGTCTGTTGTTTGTTATGCATTAAGTTTCTTCATTAAACTATTGTTTCTTAGCAGTTTATGTTTAATGGATAAAGTAATTTTAAATAAAAGCAGCACTTCTGAAAAATTATTATAAAATTTGTTGCATTTGTTAAAAATATTTAGAAACGGATTGGATTTACTTATTTTCAGAACTGATTTAAAGTGGCAGCCTATCGTCGCAAGAATTAAAGAACGCTGTAACCATGGTATAATCATCATAGTCCCGCTTTACCAAAACAATTACAGCTGCTTACTTGGGATTGTCAAAATCTTATTCTTCTTCTGTGTTATTTATTTTGACGTTAAGCAATTTTGAAATTAAAATTTTTTCTTTGACAACAAATTAGAAATTAATATTTAAAATGGTGAAATGCAATACCAAATTCAGTTTTTTATTTTTGTTTGCAATATAAATTGCAAAACGTTTATATTTTTATTTATTTTTTATATTTTTCGACATACACACATATGTATATAACAATATAAATGATTTTTTTTTAATACAAGTTGCATATTTAATAAAATATAAATTCAGAGTTACTGTTTATGCAACCATCCAATGTGCCATGAGGTAGCCTCTAGATAATTATATTTTACAACGGGCGAATGTATTATATTGTTTATAAACTATTATTTTACAGAACAAAAGCAAAATTTTCAACTTTTAAAAAAATGTTCCACAAAAACAAAAAAAAAACAAAGAAAAGAAAGGGGAAGAGCTTGTTTACAATAATATATTTATGTGTGTTCAACGGTCAACCACAGTGTTGCTTTTATTTGACAATTCTAAGAGCAGCAGGGTTGCAAAACCACAGAGTTCTATGCTATTTCAAACTGGGACTACCTTATGATGATTATACCATGGCTGTAACTGAAAAAAAATCGAAAGTACGTTTTTTGCGTCAAAAAAAAAAAATACGCGTCGATTGGTCCCTGTCCCAGATTTCTACGATGAAAATAAATTCACTCACGCCGTCTAATAAATAAAACTGTTGCCATCTGTATTCATGGGTAGTGTAAATACTGAGGAAACGGATCCTCTCGATGTTTTGGGCATGAAAATTAATTGTGATGTCCACTGAAATATTTCACTATTTATGAACAAAATCTTTATTCAACTCAAGATGGAAAACATCTCATGTGTTGACCGTTGCTTCAAAGTCGATGGGGGGCGATTTCATGTTATGGTACATATGAGCTTCAATTCGTCACATCAAAAATGAGCGCGAATAACTAAAAAACAGTACTTGAAAAGGCGTTTCCATATTTATCTACTATTTTTAGACCAATTCTCTGGATATCTCAACAAAATAATGCCAGGGTTGTAAAAGTGTGGATTCTAAGCCAAAATTTTAATATGTTGGAGTGGCCACCATATTCCACTAACTTAAATATTATAGAAAATGTATGGGGCTTGCTTTCTCGCAAAGTCTACGAGTCCGGCAGACAATACGAAACTAAATAAGCTTTTATTGAAGGAATTTAAAAAGCTTGGTCCAAAAATTTCATTATCTTTAATTGAAAACCTTTATAGCTCCCTCCCAAATGGTATTCTTGAAGTTATATCGAATAAAGGAGGATATACTCATTATTAAATCATCAAAACATTGTAAGAAATCTTAAAAAATTAAAAAGTTTTACAAAAAAATCATTTTCCTCTTCAGTTTTTTAAATGAATAATAATGAACCTATTTAAATGACCCAAAAAGTTGTGTTGAAAATCATATTCGTTTTGGGAAAAAAATTAATTAATTAATTATTAATTAATGACACAATTTTTTTTTATTACACTCACATAAACAAATATTTTACCATTTTAGTAAATAATATAATTAAAAACTTAATTACTTCTAGAAAAAAATTAATTTGAATGTAATGAAAATAGTGAACCTATTCAAGTGATCGGCATTGTATATCGTTTTTTTCGAAGCAGTTTATTTAAGCGGCTATAGGTATTGAAAAAAAACACCACTATTAATACCAACCGTTAACGAGCTAAGCCCAAACGAACTTAACTCAATTTCAATACCAGATGGTATCAATTTCGATAGTTTTCTACCGCTTTTCCCTGAGAGAAGTTGCACCCTTTTTATGGATTATTGCTATCCGTTTTAGAAGCAAATATCCAATTTGAATTTAAAGCAACATAAGCGCCTACCTAGACTACAGAGCTTTATTAAGTTAACAATAGGACTTTGTTAACGAAGGTTTTTGATTTTCTTATAATTTTGTACATATTTTTACTACCCTGAGTTTTAAAAAGCGACAAAAATACTATATTAGTTTATGTGTGACTTAAGCTATTCTTTCATGTTGCCACAGTTATCTATATATTTAAGTTAAAAGTCTTAATCGCTTAATCGATCGATCAATATCAAAATTTCAAAACTAAATAATTATTTTGTCGAACAAATGTGAAGGGATGCTCTACTAAAGACCGTGGCAATACAGTTTGTAAAGTTTAAAATCGATAAAAAGTTATTTATCGGACCTTTAAATAAAGTGCTTTATTTATTCCTTTGCAGATTAATAGAAACACAACCTTTAAAACACAAATTATCAAAGCACATTTAATTATTTGAATAAAAAATATTTATTGCATACAAAGAAATTATAAGAAATTATAATAATAATCCGGTATGTGATGAAAAACGATTTTGTTCCAAATTGAAATCGTCTGTATAGGTATTTTGAAAGTGATATGAAACTTGTCGGTTTTAATTATTGTATTTTAAAATTTAAATAATCTCAGAAGTAGTAGTAAAAAAAGAATGCCAAATCTTTTTTTAAGATTTGGAAGTTATGGAATCTTGAAATTTCAGTTGATTTCAATTTCGATCAAAGTCGTTTTCTCTCACACACCGAAATATAATATTTTGGCACATATTCGAAGAATATAATTAAAAATATTAATTGTTGTAAGAAATTCTTAAATCATAAGTAATATAAAAAAAGCAAATTCAAAGAGTATATAAAAGTTTAAATGATAAGTAAAGTAACTAAGTTTCTTACGTTTTAAAAATCTAAGAAATGCAGTGTTTAAATTGTAAATCTCTAAGATGATTAACAATTTAATAAAAGAGAAATTGCATCTCTAAAGGCAGTAAACAAAGAAGAATTAAATTGAAAATTAAAAATTAATTTGAAAAGCAAAAGATAAATTCATCTACTGCACTAGTTTGTTACAAATAAAAATTGTTAAAATCTATATCGTTAGGCCATTTAAGCGTAAGCAAAAGTCAGTATCTCGTTTTCGTTTTGTTCGTTTGTTTTTTGTTCTTTTCATTAACATCTAATTCAAAGGACACACTCCCTGCCATATTTCACCATTGATAAGGTTTGGTGTTACACGTACTGATTTCTTGTTAACCTGTACATTACGTATACAGCCCTTAAATGTTTTACGTGTTTTTAAGCCAGGAGCCTTATTGAAAGCTTGATGACCACCCATAAATAGAGGACGATTAGTTTTTGTAACAGTCGAACCTTCTTGGCCAACACCGGGTTTGGCTGAAATCCAATCTACCGATATGGTGATGACAAATTTAGATTTAACTGCTTGCACATTACGCCAGTTGCCGTCACAGAAACTGCCATTATCGGGTAACTTATAATTGGTTGTAACAATATTTTTGGCATCAGATTTAACTGTGAACCACAATTGATTGTCTACCAATTCCAAAATCAAATAGGAACTCTTGCCGTGAACAGAGAAGAGTAAACCATCCGGTTCGCGGGGGCGGAAGTCAAAGTTCAAACTGAAATCGGTGCCTACACTGAAACGTTCGAAGAGTTTCACAAAACCGGTGGGTTTATTAAAGAAGAGGCCGGGTTCAATTTGATCAGAGCAGGGCACTACTAAGAAGGATTGTAATTCTGGTTCCTGTGTCTGGCCATTGACCTTAAAGTCACGCAAACAGCCATTATAGAAGGGGGCGTCTTCTCCTAAATCAACATTAGAACGCACCATATCTTCGATATGCTTGGGTATGCCACCCACATAGAGTGGAAAATCAATATTAATCAAATGAGTATTACGCTCCTCAAATTCATAATAGGATTCCTGCTGACTCTGGTTAATCAAGAGGCTGACCTTACGTTGAGTTCTTAAAAATTGTATGGTCTGCCAATTGCCATCATTCATTTCACCAGTACTATTTAATGTTATTACTTGTTCTCCTAAGCGCACCTTATGGTATAGAATACCATCACTTAAATAGACAGCCACGTAATCTGTATGGTGTTTGTCAGCTGCATAGAAAAGAAGTCCAGTTGGATGATCGGTACGGAAACTTAAGCTGAGATCATAATGTTTGCGTATTTTAGCATGCGGCAGAGAGGGTATTTCTAAACGTTGTTCTCTCATGGAGAAGAAACGATATCCAGCTTCAGTATAGTCAACATCATAATTGGGATTTGTGGGTAATTTACAACGTGAATCTTCGGGTTTGTGTAATTCGTGTATAATGACAGGCTTACGGGTGACTATTTCTGGTTTAGATGTTATTACTTCCGGTTTGGTGGTAATTATATCGTGTTGGTCATGGTCTATAGCATTTTCCGATTCATCAACGTCCCATTTACGTTCTGGTTCTATGAAAGGTCTAGTCGTGGTGGTGGTTGTGGTAGTAGTTGTAGTTGTTGTGCTCGTAGTAGTGGTGGTGGTGCTGGTACTGCTAGTGGTAGTAGTAGCTGGTTTTGGTGCTGGAAGTATTGGTGCAAGTGGTGGTACATATTCATTCTCTCCACCAGCATAATGTATGGGCACTAAAGAATTGTCGTATGCTAAAAAGATAAATAAGAAAAATTAATCAATTTACTTACAGTTTGTCTGGTTCCAATGAGATGGACTCTTTCATATGTTTACGAGTATGTACAACTTACCCAATATATCACTTGGGCAATTATTAATATTGCCATTCTTCTTTTCAATGCTGTCAGCAAAATTAATAATTTCACCATTTACTGTGACATCACTTATGCAACCAATAAAGTAGGCTGTGTTAGCTAAAGCATTTTGAGGAGTGGTATAACCTTCAGGTAGGCCACCAAAGAATATATCACCAGATGTTATAACTAAAGCAGAAGGTGCAGTAACAGATCTTTTGTCTTCTACATCATCTACGGAGAGTCTCAATTGATTTCCATCATGCAGTACAGTCACCACATGTTCTTCACCGTCATTGAGTTTGCGCATATCTGAAACTAATTTACTATTCATGCTCTGCAAAACTAAGTAACCATCCTCCAAAGTCAGACCAATGTTGGAGCTTTGATCATGATTGGCGCCATAGAAAAGAATACCATCCTTTTGTCTTGTCTTGAACTTCAAATTAATGTTCAGATTATTGTCGGAACTAATATTAGCGGTTCTCAAATAGCCGTAGCTATCATGTGGATAGGCCAGCACAGTAGAGAATTTTTTAGGACAGCCTGGCTTAACACCCACAGCATTGATATGTTGGCCCAAGTCTACCTTATTGCCTGAAATGGATACATCATCTATACAACCATCAAAGTTTTGCTCGACAATAAGGGAACTATTGCGTTTATTGGGATAGCCACCAAAGAACATACGCTTGAGAGCTGGCATTGTATCGTCAACATGAGGTGGTGCCTCTTCCTGTACAATAATTACATCATCTACTTTTAGGAGTCCTTTTCGGCCATCTCTTTCAGCTACAACTCTATGCCACATATTGTCATTGTATTGATCGCTACTGCCTGTGCTCACTACATGGTCACCCAATTTGTATCTGAAGTATATAGCACCATTCACCATTTCTATGGACATGAATTGATTATTGCGACCATAGAAGAACATTAATCCATCTTTAGAATCCTTAGCTGTCTTAAAGCTGAACTGTATGCTGGATCTCTGCTTAAAGTTGTACGGCAAGGCCTTAAGAGCAACAAAACCATTACCATTAAAGCGGTAACCCGTAGGAGGAGATTCTTCGGCTATCAATTTAGTTCTTGGATAAGCAGCCATATTATTGTCTTCCCCATATACGAAATTCCATAGACCAACCTGCTCTTCACCAATTTTCAAATCCTCTATATCACCTACAAACGAACTAGAATGTATGTCTTCAGGTGGGGTAAAATCGGATGGTGGAGGATAACCGCCCACAAACAAACGGCTATTGCGGTCTACATTAAATACATTATTGGCTCCTACCAAAGCCTCTTCCTTTACATGATCCACCACAGTTTTATTTTCGAGTTCCTCCTTAATAATCAGTTTGACATTTGAGCCTGTTCGATCTACCACGGCCTGATACCAATCACCGTCTGCTACATATTTTTCACTTGTAATACGTTCGGGACCATTACCTAAATCTAAAGTGAGTATAGGATAGCCATTAACAATTTCCAAAGCCATAAAGTCATTGTTTTTATTGGCAGCGGGAGCTGCAGAAGCAGTCTTGTTATCATTGCCTAAGAATAATAGGAAGCCATTCGGGTTTTCCGTTTTGAAGTAGGTAGAAACTTTAGTTTTTGTAGCCAAAAGGGGTAAAGTTTCAGGTGTTTTTAATTCTAAAATAGTACTTGGTGCGAATTTAACACCCACTTTAATATCATTAGCTATTTGGCGAGCTGTTTCGATTTGTCGCTTCAAACTTTCAATATCATCTCCTAAGCTCTGAGCCATTTCCTCTACTTTAGCTTGCTGCTTTTCAATATCATCAGCTGCTTCTAGCAAGGCTGGCAAGGACTCCTCTACACTATTCAACTGATTTTGTACATGCAAGATATCTTTACTGGTACTATCAATGTCTTTGGAAATATTACGAGCTTTTTCCAATTCTTTAGGAGTTTGTTTTACCACCGGTTCCAAAATTGCCAAAACATCAGTCATTATTTCTAAAGCCTCTGTAGCATTTTCATTGGAACTCTTCCACATGTCACGTTGAGAATCTACGGGCAAAGCTTCCATAGCAATATTAATTTCTTTTAGGCGTTTTTCGGTATTTTCATTTAACTTGGAAATGGATTCTACTTTTGTAGCTGAATTGTTCAGTCTGGGCTCTAATTCACTTTGGACCTTGTGCAGTGAACCGCGTGCTTTTTGCAATAATTCAGCAGAATCCTTATCAGAAACTCCAGCCCTATTTTCTATGCCATCTGTCTTCTCTGTAGCATTGCCGGCAGCATATTTAGCTTCTTTTGTTAATCGTTGGGCTGACACTACCGCATCTACTATGCCACTGTAAGCAGTAGCGGCTTTTATGGCTGGTTCAGCACTAGCTGTCATATCAGCATATTGTTCAGATAAATCCTGAGCCCTATTTAAAAGTTCCATGGCTTTAAATTCTGCCTGATTTGTCAAATTACTGGCGTCCAATTGTTCTTCTTCCATTTCGGGTAAATCCCCATCTATTTGTTTATTTAGACTCTTCAGCGTAGTCAAAATATCACCCAAATTATGAACTTTGCTATCAATTTCCAATAAAGTAATAGCACCGTTAGTTTGTAGGTTAGCAGCTTCTAAAATATTTTTTTCGGTTTCCTTTTGCTGATCACTTACAGTATCGAATTGGGAATTTGCAAAAGCCAATTTATTTAAGGCATTTAAACGTTCAACTTCTGCTGACCGATTGGATGATTGTAGACTCCAATTGTACAAGTCCTCTAGTTTATCACTGAATTCGCCAATATCGTTTTTCAATAAGTCAACTGTCTTGTTTTGGACTTTAATAGGCATTATGGCTTTAGTTACTTCATCAAGCAAATCAGTGGCTTTTTTTAAAACTAATTCGTTGCGTTCCAAATCAATGGAGGTGGTGTTTATATCTTCTAAAAGGCTCTGGGCCTCTGATAAAGCAGAATCGATTTTAGTACTGGCTGCTGTCTCCAAATTTCGTGATAAATTATCTACGGCTTTAATGGCCTCATAAGCATCGGAAACTGTTAAGTCAACTTTGTCATTAAGACCAGTAATGTTTTGTAATAGTTTGCTGGCCATGTCACGACTGTCTTGAGCATTATCCAAAGTGAAATTGACCTGTTTTGTATAGGCTTTAGCATCTGTTTCCAAAGAATTAACCAGAAGTAAAGATGGTTCTAAATTTACACTCTTTGGATCTAGACTTTGTACCTCAGGGGCAATTTCATCGGCTAGTTGGTCATAATAATTCAACTTCTGGCTAGTAAAAAAGGCCAATGCTACAGACTGGAACTCCTCCACGACTGGATCTATTTGATAACTCAAGCGGTCGGTAACATCCAGCAAAGCATGATGACAATTGTCACATTCGAAACAACCCTCATCCTTTTTCAAAACCCAACGGTGAGGACAGTTCTCACAACGATCTCCTATTACACCAGGCAAGCATTCACATTGACCTGTGTAAGGATTGCAACCAAAGCCCCGAGAATAGCCTTGATTACAATTACAGGGTACACATCCTTCCTTAGTATAATTCCAATGATCGATGGCGCATCTGTCGCATTGACGTCCGGTAACGCCGGGCTTACAGGCACATTTACCAGAATGTTCATCACACTGTGTACTATTGGAGGCTGTACCGCAATCACAGGCTCGACAACCCAGACCCGAATCAAAGCCATAATGATCAGGTTTACACATATCACAACGTTCTCCTATAACATTTTCCAAACACTGACAAGTGCCTTCGAAAGGATCACATTTCATTGTGCCTAAATCTTCACAATCACAACTCTGACAGTTTTTCAATTTAATGGCATCGCCATAGAAGCCAGGAGCACACAAGTTACAAGCAACACCTGACGTATTATTCAAGCATCTCAAACATTCACCAGTAGTTGTATCGCAGGAACCAGGTTCATTGGGATTTATATTACCAGAACACTCACAAGGTTTGCAGTAGTCTCCAGGTACTTTCGGATCACCATAATAACCATTTGAACAAAAATCACATTTGGCACCAGTATAGCCGGGTCGACATTCACAGTGTATTTTGTCTCCAGATTCGGAAATTTCACAACCAGTAGCAAAATTATTACTTGGAATGGGCAATGGACAAGCACAAATCATACAATCGTGTGGGGAACCATATGTGGCATTACCATAATAACCCTCTATACACATTTCACAGTGTTCGCCAGTTGTTGAATGTTGGCAATTCTTGCAAACACCAGTAGCACAATCACATGTTTCTGCATGGCCATTACATTCGCAGGGTATACAATAACCTCCATATGGACCACTAGGGTCACGGTAATAACCGGGAGCACAGTCTTCACATGACAACCCTGAATACCCGGGAGGGCATTGGCATCTTTCCACAGCCAAAAATTCATAGTTTTCCATATTTCCCTCATCATCTTCATCAGCCAAAGTTAGATAAACATCCGACAATTGGGATATCAAAGTTTGCTCAAAGTAATTGGCTCGTATATAAATCATATTTAAATTTCTTAATGTCATCATAAAATCGGCTCGAGATACCGTTTTACCATCCTGAGTTAGGAAATTCGATTCAACCATTTGTACCCGATTCTTAAAAACTTGATTACTGGAGGGTTGTTCGTAGCTCTGATGTACCAAGACGTAATCATTGCTATACAATATAACATCCGGAGCAAATAGGGCTTTGCCTGACAAACCTGTGGTATAGAACAAAGTATAGGCTAACTCACCACCATAAGCAGAAATATGACTATTTTGGTTCAATAAGTAATCCAGTACACCGAAATAAACAATAGAATCATCGTTGATTTCACTAAAGGAAAAGTCTGCTTGTAACATATCTTCTTTAATTAGCAATTCTTCTTGGTCCATGCCCCAAATATTGAATTTAATGGATTTAGGCTCAAATACAGCTGTATTTAGAGATACCTTCTTTAGTAAGCTGACATTAAAGACTCTCAAAAAGGCACTTTCACAACGAGATGTTTTGCCGAAGCAGAAACACTTGGTACAGCCTTCAGGATTACTAGCCTGTAAATTGTAAGTGCTTTCCACGCATTGATCACAATCACGACCCACCACATTTTTCTTGCAGAAACAATTGCCGTCTACCTTATCACATATCTCCAACTCCGTGCCGGCTATATTGCAAGTACATTGATCACATCGGGGGAAATCAAAGAAACCATTGGAACACTCATCACAGGCTCTACCCTCAATATTGGGCCGACACTCGCAACTGCCATTAAAAGCATCACATTGGCTATTGCCATTAGCAATACCCAAATAGTTACAATCGCAAGGTTCACAACCGATTATCTGATGGAAACCATATGTATTGGGCATACATTTGTCACATAGCTCACCCATTACATTGGGAGGACACACACATTCACCAGTATGGGGTTCACACATAGCTGTACTGGGACATTCACAAGGTTTACAGTCGGGGAAGCCATAGTAACCGGTTTTACAAGCTCCACATTGTCTTTCTATAATATTGGGTTTGCACTGACATTGGCCACCAAATGGATGACACTCGAAACTTGTTGAACCACTATAGTCGCAATTACAAGGCAAAGCACCACTATTGTAATCAGCAGTCAAAGAAAATACAGCCTTCTTACAGAATTCAGTAGCGTTATGTGTAATATAGAAATGATCTTGACCACATTCTCTAATAAACTCTTTAGTCTGATCAAAGGTTTCTTCCTCCAATAAATCATCGTTGTATTGGTCTACTGGTACTATAACCAAGTAATCCAGCCACACACCTTGAGGCCGATTATTGGTTATGGTAAATTTGAAATCATCCTCAATATCGAACCACCAATCCTCACCACTGGGTCTAATAACGCCACGACAGCCAGAACTAGAAGGACAATGCGTAATTTCAAATTTGCCATCATATTGATTTTTTCCAGTTGTCAAAGTATACAAAACATTATAGGTGGGATGATGAGGCTGATAATATTTCACTAAGATGACATAACGTCCTGGTTCTGCTACTTTCGATTCTATAACAATTGAGGAATCCTCCCTATTATCTAAAGAAATCAACTTGACTTTCTCATCTAAAACAGCGTAGGGAGGCTTATGTATGGCAATACGATCTTCGTGATCACTTTCAAATTCAATTTTCTTAGAATCTGGCACTGATCTAAATTTGGGTGTAGCACACTGGTTATTGTGTATAACACACACGGGACTAGGATTAATATAATCTATAGACCATTGTTCTGCGGGTATAGCAGTCACAGAAATAATCGCTACCTTTTGATCTTCTTCAAAGTCAGCAAAGACTACTATTGGCTTTTCATCTTCCTTATTAATGTAGAAGGCCTTTTCACGTATTTGATCATCTATAATTGGTGTACGACAAGCCATGGAATACAGACATGGGTAAACGGGAGTGGAACCATAATTGTCCTCATCG
This sequence comes from Metopia argyrocephala, assembly GCA_963576795.1. Lineage (NCBI taxonomy): Eukaryota > Metazoa > Arthropoda > Insecta > Diptera > Sarcophagidae > Metopia > Metopia argyrocephala. The sequence goes on from OY756210.1 coordinate 37,910,090, forward strand.
TCACCGATACGCAATTTAATAAATCCGGGTTCTGCATAACTGCGTTCACTGACATAGTCTATAACGAAGATGTACTTGCCGCTGTGAGGAACATCAACGATGTAGTTTAACTCTGGTTGATTAAAAGTTAACAAAGGAATATCACCAACATGATTAATAATCGTTAAATGTTCTGGATCATTATAGTATTCCATAGGATTGGTTGGTTTACCCTTAGCATTAATAATGAAGGGTGTAATAGCGGGGTTAAAGCTGAAAGGAAAAAGAAATTATAAACTTTTGATTTAGAATGGATCAGAGAGAGAGAGAGAGAGAGAGAGAGAGAGAGAGATTTTATTTTAATTGTCAAATCATACGTACTCATCTAAAGAGGCATATTTGTAATGGCGACACAATTCCATGTTACCCAATTCACAGGGTGTGGAAATTTTTCGTGTTAATATTGAAGCCTCATAATAGGCCGCTGGCAATAAAACAAAGTAATCCAACATTATATTTTTAGTGGATTTTGTGGTAAAGACATATTTTCCAGGATCCAAAACAACAGCTGAAGGCTTCTTGCCCTTATCACCAGCTACTGTAACAAATTGAGGTTCTGTAGTTGGCCGTAATAAAACTTTAACGCTTTAAAGAAAAAACAAAAAAAAAAACAAAAGAATGAATTGTCATTAAGCCGTTTAAGACATTAAGTAAAACTCACTTTTGATCCAATTCCAAAGGATTTTCTGATTGTATTAATATGCTGGCAGTTACATTAAATTCATTCATGTTCACATAACGTATTACAATGCGATATACCGATGATTTAAATACAGTCAGCTCATAACGCACCTCGTTTTGGATGTCATTAAAAACTGCATAACCTTTGCTGCTATAACCAGGAAAAACATTTTCATCGTATTGATAACGAACTTGGGCTCCAGATGGCTGTATACCATCCTCATATTCGTATTGAAACTGATGCAAAGTGGGGAAATAATGGGTCGTCAAGGGTTGAGTACAGTCACGACCCGTAACACGAGGATGGCATTTACACTGACCACTAGTTTTGTCGCATTCACTCTTCCAGGCACCACCCACATCGCAGTTACAATCTTTGCAGCCAAATAATGAAGAACCGTCCAAATCATAAGTGCCATCTTTACAGTCATTGCAAGTACGACCCTGAGTATAGGGCTTGCAAGCACACTGGCCGGATTTGGTGTTGCAAGTATCTAAAGTTGCTACTGTACCATCCGAGTAACAGTCACATTCTTGGCAACCATCAGGATTACTGATATTAAGATTCCAGAACAGAGGCATACATTCATTACAAATGCGACCAGTCACACGTTCTTTACATTGGCACAGTTCACCCACTGGTACAGAACCACAGCCAGCAAATTTATCTATCACACCAGCAGGATCACAATTACAATCTTCACAGCTGGGGAAATTGTAGAAGCCTTCTTCACAAGAGTCACACAATTTGCCATTGAAATTCGGATGACATAAACACTGGCCATCCGCGTTACAAGAAACACCCACGGAACCATGAACATCGCAATTACAGGCTGGAAAAAAAATTACAAAAACAAAGCTATAAAATTTTCTCTAATTTACAAAGGGAATAGATAAATCTTACGCAGACAATCGGGATAGCTAAAGTAACCAGCACTGCAGAGAGTACATTGTTTGCCAGCAAAATTGGAGAGGCAATTACATTTTCCGGTATTATCACATGTGGTTGCACTACTGCCTGTAGTTGAACAATTGCAAGGCTTACAATCAGGATAATTATAATAACCAGGCAAACATTGATCACATCTGGGACCGCCAAAACCTTCACGGCAAATACATTTTCCCGAATCCTTATCACAAATCTCTTCCTGACTACCCTGAACATCACAATCACAGTCTACGTGAGCATGAAAATAAATGTAAAAAATTAAAATCCATGTTTTTGTATATAAAAAAACTAAAACTTACATTGACATTTGGGGTAATTAAAGTAGCCATGTTTACATCTTTCACAACGTTCACCTCCAAAACTACTTAAACATTTGCACTGGCCCGTTTGCAAATCGCAATCATTACTGATCGAGCCTATTTGATTACACTCACAGGCTTTGCACTCAGGGAAGGCATAGTAGCCTTCGGCACACTGTTTACAATAATGACCGGCAAAGTTGATTTTACAGGGACATTCACCATTAACGGCCTCGCAGTGATAACCATCGGTACCATTTAAATTGCACTCACACTCACGACAATTCGGGTAGCCGTAGTAACCATAGGCGCAAGAATCACAATTAGGAGGTTGGAAGGCTTTACGGCATTCACAACGTCCACTACCCTCCTCACAATGGCCGGTGGAATAAAAGTAGTCGCACTGACAAGCTATAGCATAAAACAAAGCAAAACATTACAAATCTCGTAGATCATGCTAATAATTTTGTATAGAATCACTGCTACTTACGTCTGCACACATCTGTTTCATTCCAATGCTTTTCATATGGTCTGTAATACTTGGCCTTACATTTATTACAATTAATACCCTCGGTATTATGCTGACAGTTCAAACAGCGACCACCACCTTCATAACGTCCATGTATGTCTAACGACAAGCCTTTACGATCAATTTCCTCATCATACACACATTCGTTTGTATGGCCATGGCAATTGCAGGCTGTAAATGGCAAAAAAAAAAAAGTAATACAATAAAGATCCAGTTTTCAGTTACTTGTCCTTCTCAAAGACTACTTACGTTCACATTCAAATGGGCGCGCATTGGTATTTTGTCTCCATTTCTTTTGCTCAAAACCAGGACAACATTCATTACATTGAATGCCACAGGTGCGATGTTGACAACGACATGCCAATATACGCACTGGGCTTTTAAGATCTTTAACATCACACGTATCAGCATGGCCATTACACATGCAACGACCTCCTATGGAAATATCCTTAATCGAATAGAAATAACGACGTGTCACAGTAGGATCTTGTCTGGCTACCGACATTAAATGGCCCAATAAATTTTTAGTACGCAATAGACGTATACGCACATTTGTGGCTCGTGTCCATTCTTGCAGCACCGAAGAATTAAAATAATTAGTGGCCGAAGGACGATCATTTAACAACATAACGGGTATTTCACCATTTTCCAATGGCACAATTTTTGAATATTCCGTAGTACAAATAACATCATCATCTTTTGTAATGGGTTTATACGTGTCTTTGCCAAAATAGGTTTCACAATCTGCTGGTGTATCAGAGAAATGTTGCCAAGCCGACCACGTTTTACCATAATCACTTGATTTTTCTAAAGTCCAAAGACCAGGACGTGGGGAGTTACCCATACGTATAAAAAGATAGGCAACATGAAATTCCTAAAAGAAAAAGCAGTAAACATTTTTAAAACAGTGCCAACTTTTTTATTTAACTGTTGGTATTTAAAGCATATTTTAAGGCGTTTTGATTTAGTAAACGTTATTATTAAACAGTACTAAAGTATCGCAAAAAAAAAAACAAAATTCTGACAAATTTTATAAAAACCTCGCTTGATTAAAATAATGGATCTTTTCTGAATATTATTATTTTATTTATTTGCTTTAATTCGCTTCCCTCACATCGCTCGTAGAGGGAAGATATTTGGCTCGTAGTCACTGCAAAATCGTTTTATTTGATTTATGGTTTCTGAAGAAATATGCAAAACATAAGACCAAAACAAAAGTCTTGGAAGCAGCACAAACGAACATAAGACATTGATATAGTGGTGCAGCATATCGGAAGCCTATATGCTGGTAGAAGAGGTTTGTATTTACAACCAGATTTGAAACACATTCTATTAAGTCTACAGTAAAGCAGACACTTTAAACATCAAAAATTATTGTCAAACTTTATAAACTCCACTAATTTTGCGTGGCATAGAACGATAATTTTTGGATTTTTATTAATTCCTTGTCGCTTGTATTTCTACTGAATATATTACAAAATTAATCTTAAATTGAGTTATATTTTTATAGCCACAACGTTATCAAAACTAAGCGGAAATGAGTGAACACACTTATAAAAGCAAACTTAGTGATAATAATTAATGCCAACAATAGATCTGTAAAAGAATGAATTGATAACAGCATCAAACAAACAAACAAAAACTAATCAAATAATTTACGATTTTGTAGGTCTTCTCCATTGTATGTTTTTAGCTGAATGAAAACAAGTGTTCGGAAACTATCAATGGTACTATCGGGAATATCGATAGTTTGTGAGTATCGTTTCACTATCGACATATTTAATTTTTTTTTTAAATGGATAAATGGATAAATTTGTTAAAAGTATTGCCAAAGCTAAGTACAGTAATCCCTCGAACTGCGCGGTTTCGGACTTGCGCGTTTTTATTTTTACCACCAAAATTTCGCATTTCGCGGCAAAAGTTTCGCAGCAGCGCGGTTTTTTTTTGCATACATATTACATATTTCGTGCAAAATTTGTACATACATATTTTTTATGTATATTTTTATATATTTTTTACCAAACCATTGGAGGAAAATATAACAAATTCATTAGAAGATGAAAATTAACTTATTTAAAGTTTCTTTTTAATTACATATTTACATTTTAATTACTTATGTACATACTGTGTACAATGAATTGTTTTCAAGATTTTTTTTTTTTGTTTAATTTTTATGAATTAATTTATAATTTTTATTTCTTTTGTTTATGTTAATGTTTAACTTTATGTTAATATTGAATAAAGTCTTTTTTTAGTTATCTACTTGGTTTAAATTTAAAATTTTCATGATTATTTTAGAATTTGGAACGTATCCCCCTAATTTCATACAAAATAGGGTTCACAGTGCGCGATTTCGGGTTGCGCGCTGTTTTTTCAGAACGTATCTACCGCGCAGTTCGAGGGATTACTGTATTCTAATATGTCATAAAGGAAAATATTTGTTTAAAATTAATAAATATGAAGGTGATAACAATATTGAAATCAATGACGATGAAAATGTCAATGATGCAAGTGATTGATTATGAGGCGACAGAAGAGATTTTCCACAAAGTGTATTTTGTATGGGAAAAAATATAAAACTAGTAGAAATACTAGTAATGATAGTTGGGTAAGTATGCCTTTTGTCGATAATGATATGAACCTGCTGTCAGCAATTTTATCAACCTAACCTCTACTAAAAGTTACAAATTACACATCCGCCAATATCACAAATACTATATGAACTTCTTTCTCAGAATGGGAAATGCTCGATAAAGTTTCTTGTGTCGTTACTGACAATGCGTAAAATGTCTGAGATGACCTGTTTGCGAATGAATATTTAAAAAATTTAGGAAAAGTGTTGAACGTTATTCTATACAAAAAATGTATAGCCTAATTGTAAGTTTAATACACTATCGAAAAGTAGCGATAGTTATCTATAGTTTGTGAAAGCTATCGCTTATTATCGATAGTGTCTACTATCGACTATGTCTCTAATTATAGAGGCAAAATAAACTGAATATTTTTCTGAAACTTTTTTAAGAACTTGTCACTGATGCCATTTCATTGTAAATTTCCTCAATCATCGTAGCTTCTTAGCATAACCTTTGTAAGGGTTTTTCCACTTTGTCTTAATAATCAGTGTTCGAACCATTGCGTGTATGTGTTCCTACGTATTGGGGATGAGCACTTCTCAGCCAGGTTAAGATGGGTAAGTATGCGGTAGATATTATAAAGAAAGCATTAGTTTACTATTATTATTAGCATTGTACTTATTAATTTATTTTTAGTACGAGTATATTGTATTAAAAATTAAAATATTTTACTCGTAGTTGTTCAATCTTCTAAACTCGTCTCATATGTTACTTCTTAAACTCATTAGAATGTAAGTATGTAAATTTACAAGGCATTTAGAAAATTTCTTTATACTTCTATTATGTTTTAGTGAACTTATTAAAGGCCTTAAAAACAAATCATAACCAAAAATAATCAATTTTTAAACTATTTTTGAAAATAAAAAATATTTTTTTTCTTGAAGTCAGACAATATATTGTAATTTAAAGCCAATAAATAAAATTAATGTTAAATGGTCCAGCAATTTTTAATAGTAAAAGTGTAAAATGTTGCTGAACTTTCTTTTTATGACTTCATTAACACAATTTATTACAGTATTTGGTTTGTCTTACTGCCATTTAACAGAAAACAATTTACATTTTAAAAAAAATTTTATGTATACCTTGAATGTCATGTACATGCAATAATTAGACCCTATCTAACAACATTGCCAATTGAAGTAGATACATATGTACGTACATATATTAAGGTTTGGATAATATTCGTAAAGACTTAAAATAATAAATCAATTTTTGTTTCGAAAAAACAAACCTATTTATTTAGAAGCAGTTCCAATCGGAGAAGTAAATTTTTATGAAACCCTTGATTTTATTGGAAATTGATCTAAATATGGGGCATATAAAAAAAGTTGCAGTTTTCAAGGTTTTAATTAAACAGATAAGAGGTCCCCCCTCTCTTGGAAGTCCATCCAGAAGAAGCCGTCCCCTGATATTCCACACTATGTACCTTTGGCATTAGCATCAAAACGAATTATCAGGAGAAAGTGCCACCTACTAGGAAATCGTAGATAAAAGCAAAGATAACAACACACAGGCATGGCGTCGTGTCTATCTAACGACAGATGGGGCAATTGTTCACTCAAGGGTGAAGGAAAACACTTGCATTTAAAGTGATCAATCACTATACCGTGTAACGTAAAACGGCGCTTAATAGAAAAAAAAATAATCAATCTATCTTCGACTTTGATTCCAATACAATGCTCAGCAAGAGTAGAGGTTTACTCCCCTGAGTATTGGTTTTAATAAAAAAATATGATGCTATATAAAACGGGTATTGGTTACTTGATTTCTCTTGTATTTTTAGGTCGACGAAAAGTAGGCAATAACTAATGAGCTGCTAACTACAATACTAATTTGGCTTAGTAGTCAGATTCGACATAACAAATCTGTATTTTTTGACAATTTATTAGAAACTAACTTTTGTAGTCACCGTGGTCTAGTGGTTAGTGTGTTGGCTTACTAATACGATAGCGCCGGATTCAAATCTCAGCTCAGACTACTTAAAAAAAGAAATATGAAAACAATATGTCGTTCGGCGAATACCTCTCAGCAGTCTTCTGGCAAAAGCTCTGGTAGTAATTGATTGCCACGAAAAAGCTTCTCAAATCTGCCGTTCGGAGTCGACATTAAACTGTAGGTCCCGGTATTCATGGATAAGAATTAACACACACAATATGAGTGCTGCGAGAAGCTAGGCCGTACCCCTGACACAGGGTTGTAATGGCCAATTATGTATGTATGTATGTAATATGCGTTGCGCTAATTGTGTGTTACACGCACCTGTCCGAAAAAGGGAAAATAGTGAATTTCCATAAAGCAAGTTAATGGCAAAATTTGAAACGCATCTAACGTATAGAAATTAAACAATTTTTAGCTTTTAGATGTGTTGACAGTTGAACAATTGGCTTGCATTGTACCTTATAAAAGCTGTTAAAGACGTAACGCATACTGTGTCTTTCTACTTTAAAAAGTATCGGATTAAATGTTGTGACTTATAGAGGTACATATATTTAATCAAAATCTTAATATACCTTCAAAATCAGAGGGAGAGAATCTGATAGCTTTCAAAATATATTTTAGAATACTTAAATAAATCTGAGAAATATGAATTGTACTTCAACAAAAACAAATTTTATTAAGTTTTTCGACAATTTTTAAATTCATACAAGAAATATGCTGACAATTCGGCACTCTCTTAGCTTTTATATACTCACACTTTTTAATTGTAAAACAAAACACACTTGGCTCAGCTCAATTTAAGAGATTTTATTTATGTATATCATCCAACCGAAAGAATTAAAAATATCATGATTATATGACACATATCGTTTGTTTAATTGTATCCTCTGATATTTTACAGAAATTATAACCATATCCCATATAGTATTATATCATAATTATCATCATTGTTGCTTAAATGGCTTCAATTCATGACAAATTTATTTAAAACTACATTTTATGCAATTGTAATCCAAAAAATTTAAACAACACTTTCGGTGTCATTTTAATTAAATGAAATACATAAATGCATAAAAAATATTTAAAAGAGTGCAAGTGAATTTAATTACTTTTGTTGCTTGACTGTGTTCGTTCTTAATATATAAAAATAGATACCACCAGTGAAATTATATCTTAAGAAACTTAAGCGAAATTAAAGTGTTTTTTTATGGAAGTGCATGTCAGTTTAGTTTTGCTGATTTTGTCAAAATAAAACTCAGACAATAACTAAAATAATTATAAATTCTTAGTTTGTTTTTCTAGCCATTGCAAGATTTAATGGATATATAGAGAAATACAAAAAAAAAATCATCATTAAACCAAATGGATTTGGGATGAATATGATCTCATCCCAAAAAGAAAAAAAAAGCACACTATAAAACTGAAACTCAAAGCAAAAAAAAAAAGAAATGTTTACATTTGAAATTGAAAATAGTATGTCTGACATCAAAATAATTATGATGTTTTAAAATTAATTTGTTTATATTAACCCTTAACGAACTGTTTGTACAAAAAACAACTGATGAGAACTTTAAAAGAATTCATTTTATGTTAAAAAGTATCATTAAGCAAATAGATCCACAATACTATGAGATCAGGTTTAGGGATGATATGAATTATTTAAGGCGATACTTATTCAACAACGACTTGTAGAAGATAAAGTTCAATTAGTTCATACCCTACAGTAAAAACGGAACTATTTAACGAAGCGTCATATTTAGATAAGTGAAACGAGTTGGTAAAAATATAGAATAATTTTAATGAAATCTTTTCTATTTAACGAAGCGTCATATTTTAATGAAATCTTTAATAGTTCATAAAGGACCTAGTTCAATTGAACTAATTACTACACTGTTTAATTATTCATACTATACAGTAAAATCGAAACCATTTAACTAAGTGCCATTTACATTTTCAGATCAGTATAACGAGTTTCCAATAGCCAAAAAAAAAGTAATTAAATCTTTGATCGTTCACAAAGGCAGCAGTTCAACTGAACTAATTACTACACTGTTAAATTAAATTATATCCTTCAGCTACATCGAAAACATTTAACTAAGCGTCATATGTAGATAAGTGAAACGAGTTTCCAATAATTGAAAAAAAGTTAAATGATATCTTTGACAGTTCACAAAAGAAGTAGTTTAATTGAACTATGCACTACATTGTGTAAGTTCAGCTTATACAGTCAATGCTCTGTAATATTAAAATTGTGAGTTGGTAACAACAATACTTTCCAATAAAAAATTCTTAATTGTTCAATGACATATGTACATACATAGTTAGCCATTACAACCCTGTTTCAGGGTTACGGCCTAGCTTCTCACATCACTAATGTTGTGTGTGTCAATGTATATCCGTTAGTACTGAGACCTACAGCATAATGTCGACTCCGAAAGACAGACTTGAGAAGTTTGTTCAGGTCATTCAGCTACCCTCAGAGCTTTTGCCAGAAGACTTCTGCTAAGAGGTAGTTGCGGAAGGAAATATATTTTCATATTTCTTTTTTTCAAGATGTCATAGCTGGAGTGTGAATTCGAAGGTCTTTTTTAGTAAACCAACACACCACTAGACTACGGCGATTGTTTAATTAATAACAATAAAATTGAAAATAGTTGTGTTGTAAATAAACTGACTTATCAAATTAGTTAGAGAGTCATCATTGAACAATAGTAGACTCTAGTCGTTTGGTTTAACCTTTCTCCTTATCCATTAGGAGCTGTGTTGTTCGTTGATATCTAGGCTATTACTAGATTCATTCTTCTTGGAGGGGGGGGGGAGACCTCTTATTTTTTAAATTATAATTTTAAAAAGCCGCATACTAACTTTTTAATTTTTGAACTTTGCTGGGCTTTGAACCGGGTCGTTTGAGTTTTTGTGCGGGCGCACTAACCACTATACCACGCACCCTCTAATAATTTTGCATTTATTGACACTGACGTATGTTTTTTCAATGCAATCCAATTATGACAATATTGGATTCTATGACACCCCTCAATATTTTATATAATATTTTCACTTTGGTTTGTTAAAAGTAAAAGTATATTTATACATAAATGTTTCGGCAAGCTTGGCTATTCATCATTCCGTTCATAAATTTAAAATCACTTCAGAAACTAATAAAGCTAAGAAAATTTTTGTCCGCGAAATCGTGTAAAACCTTTTTGAAATGAATATTTTTGAGGGTGGATTAAAAATTCTGAGTATTGAAAAGTGATTTAAGCAACAAGGACATTTTAAAGCAGTGTTCGAAAATTTACCTTATAAAACGTACTTTAGTGTTCTGTACTGTAGAATATTAAATACAGAAACACTAAAATGTTTGTGTTGGAAATTCAAAACAAACAAAAAACATTATAATATTTTTGAATTTTCTACATAACGAATATACTGTTCTTAACCTATAGAAAAAACAACAAAGGAAAAATAATTCTTTTTTGTTGTAATTTTTTTCAATTTTTTTATTTTAAACTGATTGATAAAAAATGCAAAAAAAAAAGAAAATATTTTGAAATTTGGGGAAAAATAACCCAAGATCAGTAAACCAAAATGTATACAAACACTAAAACTGTACTGTTTTAAAACAAAAAACAGAACGACTTATTCTGGTTGTGTAGAAATACACAAACACTAAGAAATAAATACCGTTCTTGGATTTGTGAACCGTACATATAATAATGTACAGTTTATTTTTGAACACTGTTTTAAAGCTTCATGACATATTTTATGTATATACTGTTAGATAGTGTTATTTAAATGATATGTATATGGTGCATGTATTAAAAAGATATTTTTGGTTTCAATTTTATAAACTGCTGGTATGAAGCAAATATTACAATTTTTTTTTAGCATGTAGCATTCATAAAATCTGTATTACACTCCATATACTACACGTCTCAATTGATTTATTTGATATGCAAATTATTTTCAGCCTAAAGTTTTTTACCTCGAGAATCAGTAAATATTTAACAAATTTTCCAACGAATTTATTGTTTAGATTGCATGTCTACGATGAAAATTGTTAACGTAGGCTTATTTGTTACAAAGTACTTATATTTTGTATAAAATACGAGTATGTTTACTATACACAATAGGTATGTGTGTATGTATGTAAATATAACTGTAGGAAAAAGAGTCATAAGGGGTATTCATAGATAAAAATATATACATATACAGTCGAACTTCTATAACTCGAATAGCTATTATTCAAAAAAAACAAAACTCCGACTTACGGAGACTTCGAATTATAGAATTTTTTTGTAATTATGAATTTTTATTTAAGTATGTACATATGTATGTATTGACTGATTTTTTTTTCTTTTTTTTTAATTTTCGGTACAAAATAACTCTTATTTGTACAAAGCCTTTTAATGCTCATCAGTTGTTTTGTTCACAAAGAATTTTCTACTTCGTTTTTAAAAGGCCTAAACTTCGTGGCTTTCACATAAACCTCACAATCACTCTCTGTTCTACTTAAGTCTGCATCCACTAATTCATGCCAGTAATGCTCAAAAATTTCATTATCTGTAAGAAAGTCAGTTGGGTAAAGCTCATTATCTACTTCAATATAATCTTGAACAGGAGTACTGCAAGTTATTTTGTTCACTTTTAACCAGCCTTAGTAATCATCCTCAAATACAATTTGATTTTAATGATTTGCTCTAAATAGGAGAATACAAAATATACAAGCCAAATAAACAGGTAAAAAACAAAGCAAATAAACAAGCCAAAACAAAATCAACAAACCAAACAAGCAAAATTGAGAGAGAGAAATTTGACTTAGGGAAATTTGAGTTAGGGAAGGAAAATTATACGTAATTTATTCTCTTAACGCTACTGCCAACCTAATAAGTTCGAGTTAGAGAAAATTCATGTTAGAGAAGTTCGAGTTATGGAAGTTCGACTGTATTTCATTAATAAAGTTTTATGCCCGTATTTACAAAATATATTTTATTTTTATTGAGGGTTTATTTGACAAATTTCTATGCAATACTTGTAAAATAATATATGTATATACGAGTACATTAAAAAGTATATACTTATATAAACACTGAACAAACCTATTGACTCATCGCAAGAATCTTGGTGTTTTAATCTACGAGTAACGAACCTTGAAGACTTGAAAACATGAGTGTGCAATGTTGGGCTTGAAATAAATATCAAGATAACCAAAGATTTTAAAATATCCATCTATAAGGCCCACCAGTGAGGTATGTAGCTACCATCTGCTTTCTAAGCAGCGAAGAAACCGATATACATATATACTCATCAAACCTAGAGCGTCATTCAGTTGTCTAAAATTAATATGGGAAAACTCACAAAACCCAGCTTAGAATAAGCATGTGTAAGTTAATTAAGTTGTACGGGAGTGAAACTTCTTTAGCAGTAGACAACATCATGTATAACTTATAGCATCAAAGGACATACTTGGTAGAACCAATATATTCCCTAAAGGAATAGTAATAACACCAACTAAGGTTGTTAATAACAATTAAGTTAATATATAAACTTTTAATTAAGCTTTAAATATTTCCAGAAGAAGCTATGCAGAGAAGTAGCGAAATATCGAAATAATAATTATTTAATCGACCTAAAGCTTAATTAAGAGTTTATATATTAATCAATAATAAAATCAACTAAACTTATTGAAACAATTAAGTGAACAAAAACCACTATATTATTGGAATTAATGGTATTCAAAAGGTACTTTTTGACAACTTTTTTGATAAAAAATTTAATTTTTCATCACTGATACATACGAGAGTATTTTTACCATGTGGTTAAAATCGTCATGTTACTGATAATTAATTAATTTTTTATAGAATATGGAAATTGTTTGTTATTGAATTATTGTATATAAATTAAAATTTTAAAAATCAGACAATTTTTTACCAATATTTTTGTACAAACTAGAATGAGTTTTTCCGCATGGTTTCTTTTCACCAGAGTGGGCAAACAAACAAAACATTTAGCAAACGTTTTCACAAAGTCATAAACTTTTCAATTTTTTTTTAATTGTTTTGTACATGAGCAAGACCAGAAAAAATACTTTTTAAATGAGAAAGAGAACAAACAAAACAATTTGTTTTTCGCTCTTTCGCTTGCTTTGATATTTCGTTACATTCGTATAATTGCGTACAAAATAAAAGGAGAAACGTATTTTTTGGGTGTTTCATTTAGTTCGTATGTATTTTTTTTTCTTTTTTTGAATAAAATTTAAATCATAATTAAAATGTTTACTGCCTTGCCAAGAATCTTGATTCATTTATATATATATAAGTATACATATATAATATTTTAGGCAGTTATAATGAGCAAATCAATTAGCAAACATTTGCAAACGTATTTTCTTCAAACTTTTTAATTTTATTCTAATTCCTTTTTTTTCCACCTACGCACATTTGAGTTAGTGTAGTTGTAGTGCTTAAAACAAAAACAATATACAAAACAAAATGGGACAATCGTTCTCATTGTTTTTGTTTTGTTTTTGTTTTACTCATTGTAAAGAACAAAACAAACTGAAATTAAACGTTTAGTTTTGTTTATTTTCCTACTCTGCTTTGCACCGATCATTGTTTTTTCAGTGTCTTATTAAAGAATATTTGAAAAATATTTGGATATGATATTTAATAAATGAAATATTTAAATAATAATTTAATATGTATTTCTTTCTTTTTATTCACTCAAATTAATATGTTTCTCAATTGTTATGTTTATGCCCGTTTTGAAAACGTTTTAATTCGCTCTAACCCATGACATGAACAGCTATAAAAACAGTTTTGAAATTTCGAAACGTTTTCATTGAAACTGCTTTTCAAACCTGTTTGAGTCAGACCAAGCGTTTTCAAAATTATGCGTTCAAAATTATTATGCGTTTATACCCTTTTAAAACCTTTATGAATATGAGCTGTAAAGAATGCTTTGTCAAATTTGAAGGGGTTGCCAATTTCTTCCATTGGTTATTTTTATTATTCTATGTATGTGTATTATTATAGAAAATATGAAAAAATTAGAATTGTAATTATTTAGAATTAGCTGTCAGTTAATTAAAACAGTTTTAAAACTGTTTCGACTCAAAACATAGACATAAAGGCATATGAAGTTATCGTTATGAGTGAAATCGTTTGGTGTCGAACTGATTTCAAAACAGGCATAAACTAAGTAAATAAAAGAATTAAATCAAGCCGCATTTACATAGTGTATGCAAGCCATCAAGCCACTTTTCTTCATCATTTTGGTTGACAAATATAATTTAAAGAAAAGAACACAAGTATACAAAAACAAAATAGTAAAAGTAAACAAAAGTTAACAGGCAAAAATTAAAAACAAAACGAGCAAAAAATTATTAAATTAATGTATACTTATATATAGCATTGCATGTATCTTATAAATTTGCTTTGATTTAAAAAAAAAAGCCAAATAGTTAAATGAAAAAAATAAAAAAATGCTGTTGTGGTTGTTTATTATGAGATCATTGCTCGACGAAGTAACAACAAAAAATTAATTTAAATAAACAAATATCGTCCGTTCGTAACGTTTAGAAAACAACTGAACTGTTTGTCTCTTTTAAAAACTGTCTGCAAGTAAAAACATAAGTTTTTTTTTCTTTTTTCTCCAATTGTTTTATCAGTCTTAGCGTATTTGCGGGCTATACGAAAATAAAAAAGCACCCCTTTATCGCAGCTCTATTTAGGTCTTTGTTTTGGATTCTGTGACAAGAATTTTAATAGAATTTATGTATGTTGATGCTGTTTTTGTTCTTTCTTCTTTTCAATAGAATTTTGAAGTCATTCAGAAAATTAAACCAATAAATTCAGCACTTTGTCTCATACAGTGAGAAAAAACTTTTTGATTCGAATGAAATAATTGCTAAAGAAATAATAATTTTATGTGTTTTCAAATTTTTTTAACCCTAATCAAGTCAGGATAGCATTGTGACAAATCCAGTCAAAATGTACTTCAAAGGCACATACATATAAAGAATTTAGATAATATTTCTGTTATTTTATCTTTTATATTTTATAATTGCTTTTATTTAAGATGCATGAATTAATTATTATTTGTTTTTACATATAAAGCATACAAGAACTTTTGAGCAATGTTTATTTGCCTCCTGTGATGAACTAGGTTGATTGGAGGGATCGTCTTCTCAAAGTATAGAGTTAATATTGGACACATTGCTTTTATTTTATTTCAAAAAACTACGACGTTTTATATTTGGAACAGCAAGTTCCTAAATATCGTCGATGGAATTAAAGAACGTTGTAACTAACAAAACCTTAAATGTTCACCAGAGACAAAAAACTTGTATGAAAGTAGAACAAAGACACTGGTATTGTATTTTTCAAAACGCAAACGGCGTAATTAAATTTATTTTCATCCTAGAAATCTGGGACCGGGACCAATCGACGCGTAATTTTTTTTATGATAAAAATGATGCAAAAAAACGTATTTTCAATTTTTTGTCAGTTACAGCGTTCTTTAATTCCATCGACGATAAATTATTTTGAAAATATTTATCGACTTAGCTGCTTTTTACTTTCATTCCATTTGTAAATTGTTTGCGATTTGTTTTTCGTTTTACGGAATAGCTGTGTGTTGACAAAGCTTATCAACCCCGCCCTTGTTGGTCTTATTATAGTCAATGGTAACTTCTGGCATGTTTTTTTCGTTAGAATGTGACTTTGCATCGAGATGTAACGATCATAGTAACAGAACCACACTAAATATTTTTTTTTTTTTGGAACGCAACCTACAAGTGTTATATTTTTTCCGAATTCAAATAGTGAAGACGTTAATAGGTTTAATGAAGTGTTAGCCGTTAATGCTAATTGCTGACAGGCAGCCACATTGTGAAATTATTGGCTGCAATTTTGTTTTTTTTTTTAAATAAAAGTAAATAAAAATGAAATTATAATCAAAAATTCAATATTTCTAAACTAAACAACTTTAAGTAGGAGTTCAAGAAGTTTCAGGAGCTTAAAAGTTATTTTAAGAAAGTCATGGTGTTTTAAAAATGAAAATTTGCCTGAGAGGCACATTTTGACAAGAATAAGGTTAAACATGATTTTTTTCTTTCATCTTTTTATTTGCAATATCAGTTTAAATATTATTATTTAACATTAAATTTGCATTGCTTATTAAAGCGTTTTATTTTGAAGATAAAATACCATTAAACAATAGCAAAACAGCGATAATAGTAAAGCTACGGTCACATAAGGCAAATATTTGACAAAAAAATCGTAAGCACTATTTAATGAAATCATTTCTTCACCTTTAATGTGTTACCTATATACACATACATATATCAAAATATTATGTGTTCTATTAAAATTTGTTTTTAAACAGTTCTTAAAAAAATGTTTACACCCAACGAAAACAGTTTTGCATTTTTCGTCAAATATTTGCCATATGTGGACGTAGCTAAAGAGTTTGCATTTTTCTTGCAGATATTGTCAAGTAAATATAACAAAAATTTGTTTTTTAAATTTGCGTAACACCTCAAAAATCTTGAGTTATAGGTAAAAACAAATCGAGCTTTTTTCTTTAAATAGGTTATAAGGTGTGCGTCACTATAAAGTGTAACACCCATTTTTCTTAATAACTTTTTTCACCTTTAATCAAAATTATTTTTCTTAATCACAATATCTTTGAAAAATGTGTCAGATTTTAAAATGTATCAGTTTGTCAAATTTGACTTGTTAGTTAGTTCACAATGGATAATCAAAGACAAGTGCATACAAAAATTATTCAAATAATTCAAAAAAACCATATTGGAGTTATACAAAAGTTGTTAGGGAAGTCCATGTGACCAGGCAATGTGTTTCCAGAGTGGTCAAAAAGTTCAACAAAGACCTAAAAATTGAAAGAAAGCCTGGAACAGGTAAAGCAAAACTGGAAACGAACGACGCGAAAGCCAAAAAGGTTGAGAAGCTTTTGCTGGCTCTTCCAAACATTTCTGGTCGCGAAGTGGCCCGGCGCGTTCAATGTTCGGAAAGTTTTGTACGCCGAGTTAAAGCTAAAGCTGGCCTTAAAACATTTAAAGTCCAAAAAGTTCCGGATAGAAATGCTAAGAAGAATATTGAAGCAAAAAAAAGAGCAAAACTCCTCAAAAAAGAATTTTTTCAAAAGTTCGAATGTTGTGTAATGGATGATGAAACTTACGTTTTTGCAGACTTTGCGCAGCTTCCTGGCCAAGAATTTTATGTAGCGGATAGTAGAGGCAATGTTTCTGAAGAGTTTCGAACTAAAAAACTATCAAAATTTCCCAAAAAGTTCCTAGTTTGGCAGGCTATTTGTAGCTGCGGCAACAGAAGTGCATCGTTTGTTACATTGGGATCAATAAACTCAGATATTTATATCAAAGAGTGTCTTCAAAAGAGGTTGCTCCCATTTCTAAGACAGCACAACATATCAACATTCTTCTGGCCAGATTTCGCAACATGTCACTACAGTAAAAGCGCAATAGACTGGTATAATAAAAATAATGTTATTTTTGTTCCAAAAGAGGCTAACCCACCAAACTGCCCAGAGCTGTGGCCTATTGAAAGATATTGGGCTCTGGTCAAAAGAGAACTAAAGAAGAGTACATCTGTTCCCAAAACCATTACTAGTTTTCGATATAAATGGACAGCTGGTACCAAAAAAGTCACCGAAAACACTATAACATTGCTTATGGATGGCATAATGAATAAAATAAAAAATTTTATAAAATTAAATTAATTTTTAAATAAAATAATACAGAATATAAATCTGTAATAAAAATGCAAAATAAAACTGTTTTATATTTAACTCTAGCTTACTCCAGTCAGTTTTTATTTGACTTTTGATCTGTTACAGTTTATAGTGACGCACACCTTAAGTAGTGAAATAATAAACCTCATTAATTTTAACAGCAAATGAAAGTAATACTCATATTAACAATTAATAAATCCCTCTATGTGGGATAATCAGCTTGTCGTGAGGGAGGAGTTTACACTGCAAAGACTCAAATGGCTCAGCTGACGAAGAAAATTAGCTCTCTGGCAAGGTCTCCCATGCCAGAAAGGCAGTTGAGGAGCAGTAACTAAGAAATATCCCAGGGGCTGGATCAAGGACAACAACAAAATCACCTTCTTTATTAGTTTCATCTATGAGCAGAAGATAAATAGCCGAAAACGGATTACAGATTATAAAAATGTTGGTGTCAAAAACCTAATGATGCCACATTATTAACTCGATATATATAAAATGGTGAATAGAGTACATAAACTTCCGCACGACGATTTAAAAAGTAGGCTTAAAAATGTTGAATAAGTTGACCCCAAAAAAATCATTAAAAAATTATAACAAAACAACTCTTTTTCTTATAAATTGTATTTATCAATATGTGCTATGTACTCGTATATTCATTTTAAGTCCCGGTTTAAAACTCAATGATAAGCCATAAAGCATATGCTTAAACTTAAGCTTATCAGCTACTATTTCCTAAATGTACGAGTAGAATAAGACATTAGCTCATACACTGAATATACTCGTACACTTACATATGTATATAAATATAAAATAAAACATAAATTTTAAACTAAAACTATACATACGAGTACTTTCAATGACTGATAACAGATGAACTGAATTGAAATAATGTGTTACAAAAAAAAAATAAAAATACTGGAAATAAAAAAAAGAATCTCAAAAAAAAAAAAAAGAATTTAAGACCCACACTTAAAGTCAAATACTTGTGGGGTTTCTGCTTGCGTTGCTTATTTTATTCCTTCATTTCAAAATTCCTACAAACCAGAAATAAAAAAAGAAAGTGCATAGTAAGTTGGACGGACAGACACAATGATGTTTAAGAATGCTAAGAAGTGAGATAAACAAAACACAAAATCCACACACATACATACATACATCCATACACACTCGTATATACTACAGCACAAGAACTATTTATTTAAACTGTTGCAAGATAACCCAAAAGGTCTTATGAATTATGATTTTCAATCTATTTTAAGACTGTTACCATACGCCACAAGTACCAAATAGAAGGGGATCCATACATGCATTGTATACTTTTAAAATATTAAAGAAAACATTTTTATTTTTTCTTTTTTAATTTTCTTACAAATCGTTGTGGCTTTAAATTTATTTAAATCTACTCTCCATATTTAAGGGCAGGTAATAGCGCAACTACTATTTTATAGCAACATTTTTAAAAACATTTTATTTTATATAAAATTATTTACAATATTTCAAAACACACAGACATGGTATAAATTATAAGATACAAATAGTTTTTTTTCTGTGTTATTATATTATGGTCACCGTAGTCTAGTGTTTAGTGTGTTGGACTACTAGAGAAAAGCTCCGGGTTCAAACCCCAGTTCTGACATCTTATAAAAAGAAAATATGAAAAACTGTTACTTTCGGCAACTACCTTTTAGCAATCTTCTTGCAAAAACTCTGAGAGTAACTGATTGCCATAAATAAGCTTCTACAGTCTGTCGTTCGGAGTCGACATTAAACTATAGGTCCCGGTACTCATGGATACTGCGAGAAGCTAGGCCGTTACTCTGGAAAAGAATTGTAATGGACAATTGTGTATATATAATATTTCGAGAAAATTATATTTCATGACAAGTCAAGGTTGTCATAGAATCCAATGTTGTTGGAATTGAATTTGAAAACCACACCAAAAATATTAAGTGAAATCCTTAAATGCAACATTATCCAATGATATGGACTAGAATTAGTTCGATTTCGTCCAAAAAAGAATTTTAAATTGAATTTTATGACACCAAAATATGTTTTTTCTTCTCGTTTTTACATACAAGTCAGATTTTCCATACAAATTTCTAAAAAAAAAGGCTTCAATTCAAATAAGATTTTTTACCATTTTGACTATAAAGAACAGATTTATGATGAAAAAATGTAAAAAATAACAATAGGAACTTTAAATTTTTGTAGGCTTCTGTACCTTAAGATTATATTCAAATAAAAATATACTGTTCTGGAAAATCGATATCAAAAGCAAGCTTCGGCTATTAAAAACATAAAGTAATTTTAAATTATACCTATACGTGTAATTAAATAAATATGTAATATTGTGTGTATTTGATTTGGAATCGAAAATCAAAATATAAAAATCCAAATTCTATTTGAATTTAAATTGTTCGATTCTTACTTTTTTCTTTTCCTGTCCATTTCTCTTTTTCATCTTTTGCTGGCGGTATTGATATTTCCTTTCAAATCTTGGTCGCTTTCTATGTCACTTTTTAAGATAAATTCCTAAACTGCTTTGCATTGCAACACTGCTCAGAACTGTCATAAACATTTTTATAAAGAAAACAAAACGTATAAAAAAAACCGTATACAAACAATATAGTGTAGGGTATAAAACAGCCAGATTTGACTTGCATTTACTTTTTTACTTGATTTCCATTAAAAATTTTAAGAATCATTAATATTTATGATGCATCTTTGTACTTCAAAGATAAAACAAAAATTGGAAAAAAGTTTCTTTCTACAAAAGAAAACAAAACAAGAAAATTAATTTATGGCAGACATAATTTCAACAGGAGTCCATCACGTTATACGCACATTTAACAGATACTTCTTCTTTACACTGTTAAAAAAATGTTCTATGAAGCAAAAATTAATAATTTATTCAGATTTGTATTTGTAATCGTATTTGTATTTGTAAGTAGTCGCCGTGGTCTAGTGGTTAGTGTGTTGACCTCTTAGCAGACTTCTAACAAAAGCTCCAAGAGTAACTGATTGCCATGAACAAGCTTCTCAAGTCTGTCGTTCGGAGACGACATTAAACTGTAGGTCCCGGTACTCATAGATAAAAATTGACACACACAACATGAGTGCTGATAGAAGCTAGGCAGTAATCCTGATACAGAGTTGTAAAAGCCAGTTAAGTATGTATGTAAAGTTTGTAAACAAACGTTAAAATATCTGACGATTAATTATATAAAGCTTTATAAATGAAATTGATGTCTTTCATTAAAAGATTGCTCCTATGGATGGTCACTTCGCCAGAGCTTAACATACTTATCAGTAGACTTTTTCTATAATTTGATTTATAAATAAATTTATAGACATTTATGTTTTAAATGGAATACATTTAAAACATAAGGAATACCGGGGTGGGAGGCCAAAGTTATAATAAAATTGGTTGTTTTGCTCACTTAAAATTCGATATTTGAGATTCTCATTTAGATTTTATGGAGTTAATTGTGAATAATTTTATTGTTTTTTTTTCAAAAATAAAATATTTGTGTTTGCGGATACGCTAAATTAAACTTTAGAAAATTATTTGCCGTCTGCAAGAACAAGTAAGTTTTAATTTAATGTTCACAAGCACTACTCCTTCCCCCTTCCCATAACATATTTTCCTAGACCAGCACAATGTACTGCATGAGTAGGGGCCATCCCCTGAGTGTTCGCCTTAATCATAAAAAAGAATCGTTACAGCAACTATTATTATTAAGTCCAAATCAAATAATTGCAATATCTGCCATCGGGCGAGTTCTTGGGAGTCAGATAGAAGAATCTTCGTTACAGAAGCACGGTAGGTGGTGTACTTACATCCCTGTAATGAACATTATTTAACGGTAAGCATTTGTTTCTCTGTTGTTTTCTGCATTCTGTTGTATTTCTAGCAACAGAACAGCATTCGGTGGACCAATCATTTGTACATCCTATTTAAATCGAAAACGATTACCTGCTGATGCTCTCACCGAAATACTGCACTACTCACAGAAATAAAAAGGAATAAATTAAAATCAGCCATGTCACAGAGATCAATTCTATTTGAAAATGGAAAACTTTGTCGGATATTTTGAAGAACTAAACTATTATTTTCAGAAAGGGAATTGATGTCTGTGACATGGCTGAGTAATAAATATAAGAAGAAAAAAACGCAATGCCAACGTTTTGCAAAGTCGAATGTAGAAAGAGCGTTAATACGGGAATTTGGCTGCAAAATTACTGTCATTTTTTTCTCCCTTTTTTATTTATCACAAATAAAGACATTAAGGCCTGGTTATCCGAACGATAATGTAGCCGTAATATAACGTAAGGTACTGTTGGTAAGTTTGTGCAATTATAGAAACCTATATAAAACCGCTCCCTAATATTTCACTCTATGCCACCTTTGGCAGGCATCAAAAATGAATGATCAGGAGTACTGCGCCAGTTTCTGGAAGATAGCAGCTAACCAACTTAGAGAAGACGCTCACCACTCATAATTAACATCTAACGACAGATGGAGCAATTGCTGTTGATCATTCAAGGATGAAGGTAATCAAATTTCAGCAATTTGTCTCATCGATATAAAATGCGCTTAATAATAGAATCTATCGACATACTTTCACATTCCAGTACAATGCACAGCATGAGTAGAGGAGTTTACCCCTGAGTATTGGTCTCAATAGGAAAAATAAATTATTTTGTATAAAAAAATACAGTGGTGGGATTAAATAACAAAAAGTTTAAAAAATTATGAAATTTTTTTAAGATGAACAACAAATCGTTATAGTCTTTCTGAAAATTTTACAAATTTTTTTAAGTTATTTTGTCCACGAATTTACAAAACAGCATAAAACAAAAAAATACCCTTACAAACAGTTCATCATTGCTTGCTTAATACCATGTTCACAAGAATAGCAAATATCGAGGTTCGCTCTCTCATTCGCGGTTCGCGACCGAATCTTGTTTGAAACAAGTAGATTCGCCATACAAAATTGTGAGAGCGAACCATCGTGTTTCATTTTTAATCGTGTTGCGAACCTCGAAGAATTTGCTATCATCTCTAATTTTGATAACAATTTATCGCTACTTTATCTTAACTAACTAACAAAACAGAAAAAAGCAAAATAATAATTTGTTAAAAATGAAAATTTTTTAGAAATAAAGAACTAGGAAATTAATTTACGTAAATACATATGTAATATAAAAATCAAAAAAGCAATAAGCAAAAACATAAAAACCCAAAATTCCATCTTAAATATGTAAGTATGTATGCATGTGTGTGGTATGCACATTATACATTGTGGTATACATAAAAGAGAAATGCCAAAATGAAACACTAAACTGTCGTCTGAACGGTGAGTTTCGCAATCGTGGTTCGGAGAGCGAACCAAGTGTTTCATATTGTCGTGTGAACATAGCATTACAAATGTCAAGTTATTTTGCAGTGAACTTCTACTTTCCACAGGTTACTACGTTACAGCAATGTAACACTAAAATTCAGTAATCAGCAGTATTAACTTTCATGCACCAGAAAAAGAACAGCTGATGACGATTGTACGATCTGACAATATTTTTAGAAGTTACAGGGGTCTGATTCTCTATTTCTCTTAAACTAAAATGCTAAAATTATGGGTTTTTAAAATAGGCTGGGCGTTAGAATAATAAAATTAAAATTTTTAGAAATGATAAGCATGAAGCTTTTAAATAACAATACGCGTTCAAGAATTGTACTCGTAGACCAAAAAGTCCTAAATCAAGTGTATAAATTTTTAGCGACAGAGTTTTAGGTTGGGAGAGCTACAAAATAACTCCTCAGACCTTTACTTTTTCACATAAATTGTTTTACACTTTTAATAATATTTTCTCACAGTGTTTAATCAGTAACAGTTTTAATTGGAAAACAGGTTGTTTTTCTGGGGATCCTATAAAAAGATCGTATGATAGTCTTAACGATTTTTTCTTTTTCATCATAAAAAAGAAAACTAAAGGGAACTACTCCATTGAAATTATTTTTTTTTTATGTTTTTATTTTATTTGTTTTTTTTGTTCTCCTATTTTATGTAACGAAAAACGATTTTACGTTTTATTTTTATTTATTTTTTTTGTGTTTGTATGCCTTTGTTTAAATCCAAATGTTTTAATAGCTTTGCTTACCTGGCCAAAATCGATGGTTAAATTGACTTCATTAAATTTCATACCACGAGACAATGGAGGACTTTGCCACCATTGTTCGGTACCATCAATGGCATGTTCAGGTGAATGGTTTTTTTCGGGCACAGAAGGATCACAATAATCACAGACCTAAAAGCAAAAAAAAGTAAAAGGAATTAAAAAATGTTTTAAAAAATTATGAAGAAAAATTATAAATGAGTACATAAATCTTATGTATGGTATGTATGTATGGTACATACATACATAAAATAAATAAATGTCTAAAATATATGTATTTTGAATTTTTATATGAATTTTTTTTTTTTTTTTATCAGCAACATGTGTTGTTTCGAATGAATTTAATTTTTAATTAGAAATTCATCATCAAAGCAAACAAGCATTAAAAGTACATTTATGCGCGAATATGTATGTATGTAGGAGGTATATATAAATCGTATTTAAAAAAAAATTTTTAATTTTTTAATAAAAAGTTAAATATTTATTTAAAAAAGAAAACCAAACAAAAACCACTTTACAAGAAGAATTTTGTGCTTTTTCTTTATTAATCGAACAAAATTAAAAAAAAAAATTTATGTTTATAATCGTACCTGACCCTGTATCACTGAATAGTCAATATGATCATTTTCGGTATTGGCACCCACTAATTTACAGTACAACTCTGGACCATCAGTATCACTGCCGCAAGTAGCAGTGGCATAAATTTTACGTCCGGTGGCTAAATTAAAATATGGCGGTGTTAATTCAGCATTTGTTTTTGTTAACAAAAAGACCACGCCCGCTATCATTAACAGCACTGGGGTTAAGCGGTTTGACCCCATTGTAGTATTGTGTTTGTACACAGTACTCAAACGCTTATCAACACAATTTCAATTCTTTTTTTTTTTTTTGAGTTAAAGTCCTTAAGAGTCCTTTCTTTTTTTTCTAATAATTTATTCACTTCACTTTTTTATTTTTTCTTATTTTTTTTTTTATTCACTTTCACTTTTTTCCCTTTATTCCTAAGACCATCCCAACCGCACTGGATGGCTCTTCGCGAGCAACTGATTGAAAAACTTTTAAATGATTTTCCTTAATGCCTTGTGCGTCTGGTTTGGGTCAATTCTTATCTCAACAAGAAAAAAATTCATTCATTTTAACGTTAAACTGCGCTGTTGGCGTCAACGCCAATGTTCTGCCACATTGACGCGTGAGTTGATCAATTTGAAAAACTGCAGTTTTTATGCTCTTTTTACAAATTTTTTACTCTCTAAGGGAGAAGTAAAGATTTTATACTCAAATGTAAACAAAAATAAGAATTTCCATAACAAAACAAAAAATTGAAAACAAAATAAATATACCGGCCGGAGTTTTAATCAACAAAAAAGCAATAACAATACAAGTATAATAGCTTCTAATATTACCAGAGCTTTAAAATAATTGACGCAATTACGTTTAATTTTTCTTTGAAAAAACAAATCGATTTCATTTTCTTAAAATGGCTTGGTAGGCTGCAGCTAACGAATTTGAAAAGTGTTATAGGAGAGAAAGAATTGTAATCGGAAGTTGTTCAAGTATTGGAAAAAGTACTGATAGATATTAAATTATTTTGAGCGGGGATTTTTTTAAGATGATACATACATACATACATATGTATAAGCGTTATGGGTTGTATCATGTCGGTCAAGTGTGAAGTGTTGGGATTGTCATCCATCTCCTTCAAATTTTATGTAATCGAGCAATTGTCGGTTTAAGATATTATTGTGGTCGATAAGCTAGTTAAGTAAGTAACTTGGAATTCACTATTTTATAATTATGAGGAAACCAGTTATGAAAATGTTCAAAGCGATTCAAAAAAAAAATATCTTTTGTAAAACTGTAGATGAAAGATACCTGAAAGAATGAAATGATTCTAGCAAAAAAAAAGATGGATACATACATATGTATGTTGAATTAGAACTGGACACCAACAGCCTTATGTATAATAAAAAATTAGGAGGTCGTTGTACACTGTGGCTAAGTTTGTAATTCCAATACGTGGAAATTCTTACTCAAAGGTAGAAGGTATTCAATTTTTTGGATTATCTGACTAGTTTTTAAATAGAGGGTATGGAAAGTTTTAATAATATCAGTCTATAGCGGGTGATAAATTTGCCAGTTTTTTGTCCCATATACTATCCAGTTGCTAATTTTTCATTATACATACGGCCGCAAATCATTTATATTGGAACTTATATACATGTGTACATACAAATATATATAAGTTATATTGAATTTTGAATCTGAGTATGTACTGAGTATTTGTAGCCGTTAAGGGGAATTTGGACTATCCAACAAATCGTATGATTTATCATATCTTTGAGTAGAAGTTTTGCAGTGTGATAGTCTAAATATAAAATTTTATCGAAATATTCGACAATAAGAGAAAATTCATATCAAAAATTTTAAAGTTTCGGCAAAACTTAAAAAAATAAAGAATTTTCTTTAGATCGGAGAAAAACAAACTGATTTCTTTACTTTGTTTCACCAATACGAGTAGTTTGTAGTACAATTTTATTCTCATTTCAAAAAATCGTATAGAATTTCATGTTATTGTCTCTCGAACTTTACTTACGTAATTTTGTACAGTCTGAGCGGCCCTTCAATATGGTAATACAGTGTAAATAATTGCTAATATTGACGTCTCTATGCTGGATTAACTTGGTGAATCTTTCAGCATTAATTTTTAACGAATTCGTTCATTTGACTCGGAACTAGGGATGCCTATCTGAAATGAATTGTAAAAAAACTGGGATTCAAAATGTGTAGATACCCTACTTGGGTATTTGTTAAAATTTAAATATATTTTTCTTATTCAAATCATGTGTAGCATGCGAAGGACAGACATCTTTACCTCTTTTTTCGAAAACTAAACTGACGTAGGGGTATGAAATTCAACAGAGTTAACGTTTATGTAGAGTAGAAGTGAAAATCTACTAACTACTCTTTTGTAGATGATAGTAACATTTGTCGCCTATATTCATTTCGTAGGCCGAGCCTTTTACAGATAGGGGTGAGAAATCAGAATATGGATGATACACTCACAAATGATCTGCAGAAAATTTCCGAGAGGGGTCTCGCGTTGTTTTCTGACGCATAGATGTTGTGATGATTTAATTCTGCCAACTGTCACTATAGGTAATGTAAATGTTGATGTTCTGGGCATGAGAATTAATTGTGATGTCCATTGGAATGATCACATATTTCGAGTGTCGAAAAAAGCATTCAAGTGGCTCGGTTATCTAAAACTGTGCTAGAAATACTTCACTCTATTTGACCTTCTCAATATTTACAAAACCTTCCTCCGACCTAGGATGGAATACAACTCTCATGTATGGGCCGGTGCTTCAAAATCAATTTTGGGGCTTCTCGACCGCGTACAGGAAAGGGCGAAGGTGCTTATCAGCGACGGTAGGGTATCCAATTCTATGATTCGTTGGAGCATCGGCGCAATGTGGCCTGCGTTTCATTATTCTATCGATACTACCATGGGAGGTGCTCTGATGAGATAAGGGATTTGATTCCGGGTGGTCACATATTCTTGCGGACTACACGTACCTCTCTCAGAGCGCACCCATTTGTGGTTGATTGTTCAGCGAATCGCACAATGCATTATAGAGAGAATTCGTTCTTTAGCCGCACCGCTCGTTTGTGGAACAATCTTCCGGCGAAAGTTTTTCCTGCCAATTACGATATCAGTAGGTTTAAATCAAATGTCTACAAACACTACTCCCTCTTTCCCCCTTCCCACAACATATTTTCCTAGACCAGCACAATGTAGTGCATGAGTAGTGGCCGTCCCCTGAGTGCTGGCCTTAAAAATAAAAAAAAAGTGCGAGTAGCTTAATTCACATAAAATTTGGGTTAAAAAACAAAAATTCTGCTCTTACGAAATTCGAGAAAATTCAAACGAAACATATAAAAGACAAAATATTATTGTTTTGTGGACTGAAGAATAATAAGACGAAAATGCAATGTTAGGGGAAATTAAGGATTTTTACTGAGACCAATGCTCAGGGATGTAAACCCCTACTCATACTGTGTATTGTATTGAAATTTTGATAGGAAAAAAGTTTTTTTTTTGCTTTTAAGTATCATTTTCTCATAAACTTAATTTTACCTCTAAAGTACCAATAAAATTAATTTTAAAAACGTTAAAACTAAATTTGCTTGTAAAAAGTTGGCATCGCTGCCCCTGGATTAATTAAAATTAACCCTTTTCTCATTTACTAAACCTATTCGTAGAGGTTGGTATCTGCAACCAGTGTTCCCACAGAAAAATTTTAATTCTACCAAGATTTCTTTTAAAATCTACCAAAATTAATCAAAATCTACCAGCAACCGGTTTTATTTGAAAACCATTTAATAACACTATTTTATATTTTAAATGTCTCTAATTGAACTAACTTTAACCCAAAATAATTCAACGTTTAATTCCGTAGAAAGATTTGTTTCTGATAATCGCAACAGATTCCACTATGTGATAATAATATCAGGATCACAGCCTATAAGATTAGAAAATTTTAAAACAAGGGACAATATACGCAAGTGGTCTTTTGACAATACTTTCTCAGGAGTAATTATTTGTAACAATTTAATATCTTCTGGATTAAAATCAAATCTAGCATTGATTTGGTTTAAAATTGCAAAATATCATATTTAACATCGGCTTTTGTACCGATAAAAAATTTTGACACATCATTGCTGTCCAAACAAGGTTCGGACACTAAAAATAATTTGTATTTTTTATTTATAAAATAATGAATTTACATTATTTAAAATTGAAGTTTGAATTTAACGGTTTTTTATAACACTTTATGAAAGTTTAAAGTATCTACCGAATGTCATTTATTTATTACCAAATTTAGTACTTACTAACGGCAACATAAAATATGTAAAAGAAGAGAAAAAAGAAAACTGTTTTTATGTACAATTGAATTTACTTAAATTACTTACCTTTTGCACTTTGCCTAGTAAAGTTAAAGTTGATAATTTTTGATAAAAGTCTCTCCTTTTTTTTTAAATAATTTATTGTTAAAATAAGTAAAGAAATTATTATAATTATATTAATCTTCTCCCAAGAGTGTAACTTAAATTTATCAAAGGAAATACTTGCCTACAATAAAACGATTTACATACTTGTATACACCCTGGATAAACTACCTCGAATTATTATTTTGGAAACCTTCAGCCTAACCGTTTGTATGTTTATTTCAATACCCCATACCCTATACACTTAAAGGTAAGAGATTTAATGATTATTCTTCTATCTCTACTAATACAATAATTATAATTATTGCCCCATAACAATTATAATCAAAAAAATCTCTAAAAGAGATTTAACAAAGTGTACCCTACAGCGATTCCTTTGCTATTTATAATACAAACAAACCCACATTTGTATTCAATTGCTATTATTAGTATTTTTGAAAGCAGTTTCAGTGTTGTGTATTAAATCTTTTTAATAAAATTGCTTAATATGAATAAAGAGTTAAATTTTATTCTTGAATGTAAATACGGCAATCTTGAACTTTCCGACTGAAATTCTTTATTAAGATTGCTTATACAGGAAAATACAGCCTTTTTTTAACTTCTGCTAAAATCTACCAAAATAATATTCAGCCTTTCATCCTAACAAACGAAAAATTGTCTACCAAGTTTGCTATAATTCTACAAATAGTGGCAGCGCTGTCTGCAACATACACCACCAATACAGTTTGAATTCTATGAATTGATTTTTGTCTTAAAAATTAATAAAAAACCAATTCTTATGGTGGATAACACCAAATAAATTTTAAATATCATTATAAAAAATACACACAGTTTACTAAAATTTAATTGCATAGTTTTATGAGCACTTATAAATAAAATAATTTCGAGATAATAATTTAAAACCTTAACAATATTTCTAGGCTGATGTATTTAATAAAATTTATTGTAATCGAAAAAGAAAAATGCATTTAGTAAAATGAATTTGAAAAGAAAAAAATAATTCTTGGAATTAAAAACAATACAATTCAATGTGATACTCATAAGTCTTTGCCTGTCTGAGAGGCAAAAGAAAAAATAAACAAAATCAAAAAACTTAAGACACATACGTAAAAAATGTAAACATACCCACCACAAGAGCTTAGTTTTCCTAAAAAAGTTTTCCAATATTTTGTAATAATTTTACAAGCAATGCATATAAAATTCGATCGTATACAGAAAAGTTGATTGAATGCCTGAGCACACAAGTAAAATAAATCAAATGCGAAGGTGACTACCATTAACTTGAAAAATTAATTGCTAAACAACCAAAAACTGATATAAAGTAACTCTACAAAAAGTAATTGTTATGGCATAATATAATTAAGAAATATGAAAATAACAAAAATAGAATAGTTTTTATCAAAGTTAAGTTTATGCCAAAGAAAAAAAAATTTTGTTTTGTTGCTGTTTAAATTACATACAAAGCAAGTTTTATTGCAAAAAAAATAAAAAAGGCTTAAAGAACTTTTCAGGTATACTTTAGTTTTTTTTTCATATAACAGTTAGAAAGTTAATTAGTAATTGAGTACTTTAACTAATTTCTTACTAAATAAAAATTAATAAAAATTGTTTTATTCTTAATGAACAAATTTCAAATAATCAAACTTTTGCCATTTGCCATGCTTTAAATACGAGTATTTTGTGTAATAGAGTTTCATTCTTCTTTGTTTTTTATTAAAAGTTAAACAAATTCAAGTGACCGACAAAATTCATGCAACCAGTTTAGACTATTATGCACAAATATTTATATTTGAGGAGACCAATAGAGTGTGGCAATCAAAGCAGTTTTTTTTATTATTTTTTGTTGATTTTTATGCAATAAAAAATATGTATAGAAGTGTAAAAAATTAATGCCCGTATTCATAAAAAATAAAATTGGTTTATAGAGCACTTATTTGACATATTTCTATGGAGTAATTGTCAAATAAGCAATTAATAAAACTGTTTTATTTTTTATGAATACGGGCATAAATGTTTTTAGTTTAAATACAGTGGAAAAATTAGAAAAAATATTTTAAGTATTGCAAACAATTACAAATTCATTTAATAGCGCCATAATAACTTTTACGCTTAGAAACATAATCCACCTAAGCCTAGTTCTTATAATTACATTAGCTATTTTACTATACTTATATTACAAATATCAAATATTATATTAACAATTACACTATATAACATTAACTACTATACTATATTAACTACTACACTACATTAGCTACTAAACCACATTACTAAAGCAGCCTATGATATATCGACGATGGAATTAAAGAACGCTGTAACTGACAAAACCTTAAATGTTCACCAGAGCCAAAAAACTTTCATAAACGGAGAACAAATACACTAATATTTTTCATTTCGCAGACGGCGTAAGTGAATTTATTTTCATCGTAGAAATCTGGGACCTGAACCAATCGACGCGTATTTTTTTTTTCTGATAAAAATGATGCAAAAAACGTATTTTCGATTTTTGTCAGTTACAGCGTTCTTTAATTCCATCGTCGATATGTATCTTATAAAACATAAGGAAGAATATCTTAAACGATATTTAAATAAACAGTCTTTAAGTAGCATTCAAACTACTTAGGCGTGTTTTTATTTCGATACTACTCGGCACGCTCTGTCTACGTGTCTATATACGAGTATACATACTATTATTTATACTTTTTGAATTCAGAGTTACTTTATCAGGCAGTTAGTAAAAATTTTGTTAACCTTATAAGTTTGTGTATTGGCACTATTTTATAATAAATATTGTACTATTTTATTTGTTTATTACTATACCCAATTGTAGTCGCCGTGGTCTAGTGGTTAGTGTGTTGGCTTACTAAGACATGAGCCCTGGGTTCAACACCCAGCTCCGACATCTTAAAAAAAAATATGAAACAATTATTTCTTTCAGCGACCACCTCTCAGCAGTCTTCTGGCAAAAGCTCTGAGAGTAATTGATTGCCATGAGAAAGCTTCTCAAATATGTCGCTCGGAGTCGACTTTAAACTGTAGGTCCCGGTATTCATGGATAAAAATTAACACACACAACATAAGTGCTGCGAGAAGCTAGGCCGTAACCTTGACACAGGGTTGTAATGGCCAATTATGTATGTACGTACATATATATCTTTTATGAATACAGCAGTAAAATTTTAAAATGATAACTTTAAAAAAGTTTTAATTATGTATGTAATCGTAAAGGAGATTTTCTGGTTTGACAAAAGCTCAGTCATACTCTGCGCTATTCGTTTATTTTCTCTCCGGTGTACTTTAATTTTAAATTAAATAAAAAGTTCAATATAAAGCACATATTCATGTAGGGTTCACTTATGAAATTCCGCGTATTTTTGGATTGATGGTGTGTATATGAATTTGTCAAATTCTACTACTTTCCATTACTAGTATTGAGTGCTTCCATTTGGGTACTTAATAATACTCAATACTTTTAACGAATTTTATTTTTAAGAGAAAACAATTTCATAAAGTATTGAGTTCTTAAAAATAATTTTATTTTGGTCGTTAAAATTTAAATTTTGCATAAAACTTCGAAGGAAATATACAACTCTTAAAGTATAAAGTAGTTACTTTTAAGTATTGAGTACCCAAATATTAGTACAAATACTCGATACTCGGTACCCATTACTTAATAATTTGCCAGCACTAATGCAATATTAGCAACAAAGTTATTTATATTAAATTGCCGTTTTTAAGATCACTTATTGACTGACCAACTATATTGGCCACGAAATTGATTGAATCAAATTTTAAAACTTTCACTATTAGCGTTCCTCAATATATAAAAAATTAATTTTTATTTTATATAAAAAGTATCATTCCCACATTTTCGATTCCGCCCACATTTTTACTTGTGGTTTGTATTGACTTAGCGAAGGCACTCACCACACAATCAACATGATGCAGCGATGAGGCAATTACTGTTGATCATTCAAGTGTGAAGGTATAACACTGGCCTTTGATTGATCAATTCACAACAATTTGTTTCTTTTCCTAAGGCGCTTAATAATAGTATAAGAAAAAAGAAATACCCCAGCAGAAATTTTTTTAGATTTGGAAGCAATTAATAAAATTGTAAGTAAAAATGGAAAGCATTATAATCTTTTTAATACATTAAAGCTTTCAAATATGCTACAGGATAAGGTATTATTTTTGGTTTTTTGTACTATTTGCTTACTGGTTGCAATAAATTAGCATCTCTATTGCATTTTTGCGGCTCATTTCATATAAAAATCATGCATTATTGATGAGCACAAGTAAGTGATTTTTCACGATTTCTCCCTTACAAAATAGCTTACTGGTAAGCACTAAATTCTGCTGGGACATGTATGCTGTCCTTTTCAAAAATTCCAATACAATGCACAGCATCAGTAGGGGTTTGCCCCTGAGTATTAGTCTCAATAAAAAAAAGTGAGACACAATTTATGAACTTTAGCCTTAGCCGTTCTCGAGATATACAAAAAAAGCATTTACATTATATGGGAGGTATCATGCCCACTTTTTGACTGATGATTTTTATAGAATCAAATTTAGAGTCTCTTAATATTACTACAAAATTTGAATTGTAGACACAGATAAATATTTACTGTATATTTCCTTCCAAACATATAGAGAGCAGAGAGATACTGTAAAAATTTAAAGAAAATTAGTTCAGCTGGATATGTCGTCGTGCGGAAGTTTATATGCTCTAACCGCCATTTCATATTTTTTATATATCTCGAAATAAATATGCCACTTCAGGTTTTTGATCCCAAATTTTTCAAGCCTGCAATCCGTTTTCGATTATCTCGTCCAGTTTCGGAGATAAAATTTTAAAAGTTTTGGTGTCAAAAACTACAGTGGCATCTTTAACTCTAGATATATAGAATGGCGGATAGGGCACATAAACTCCCGCACGAAAATGTATGTCTAGAACTTCAAACACATACATATATAAACACATTCATACATATTTTTATATATAAGATTCATGTAGTTTTAATGAGATTGTTCAAAAAAGAAACAGTTTTACTTAAATAAAATATAAAATTATAAAAAATTTTGACAAATACATAAATATCATAGCTTGGGAATTTCGATTAGAATTAGAAATCATTACGATTAGAGAAATAAAATAATCTAATCATTAGAATTGGATTTTGATAAAAATTTCAGATTACTAATTGATTAGATTAGAAATAATCAACAATCTAATCACAATTAGTGACGATTAGCATTTCTAATCAAATATAATCAAAACTAATCTATAAAGTAATTGACTAGATTTCTTGATTATTTTTGATTAGATTTTTGATTATTTCTAATCTAATCAATTAGTAATCGTCTAAAATGGCTAACTAATCATAATTAATCAATTTTCCAGCACAATTAAAATTTCTAATTCAATTACTAATCATTAGGATTTCTAATCATTATTCCCAAGGTATGATAAATATTTGATATATTTTGAATGCAATAAAGAGGCTGTTTGCGCCACTGTTCCACTTTTAAATGAATTTGTCGTTAAGTCATTAACATGTTAATAATTACTAAAGCACGAGTGAAACGCTACACAAGAATATTAATTCGATAATTTGTTTTTATTTTGGGCTGTACACGTATAAAGGGTGTTACAAAATGAATGTTAGATTTAAACTAAATATAAAAGACAGAAAAAATAAACCTCATGACGAAGAAATTAAGTTTTTCAAAATAAATTTTATTGTGTGATGGTACCTAAACTTAAACTCAAACTCTTTTCTTAAACACTTTATCTGACCTTATAGATATTGTCGATGGAATTAAAGAAAGCTGTAACTGACAAAACCTTAAATGTTTACCAGAGCCAAAAAACCTGTATGAAAGTAGAACAAATACACTGGTATTTTTTAAAACGTAGACGGCGTAAGTGAATTTATTTTCGTCGTAGAAATCTGGGACCGGGACCAATCGACGCGTATTTTTTTTCTCATAAAAACCTATTTTTGATTTTTTGTCAGTTACAGCGTTCTTTAATTCTTGCGACGATATATTTTCATCCAAACAACTAAAATCCGAATTAAGAATGTTTTTTTTTTAATCATCCCAGATTCATTTAGAGCATCCTAATACATGATTTATGCATTTAAATTGATAACCGTATATGGTCGCTAGTAAACTTACAAACAAAATTTTTTTAAATTCAAAACTTTTAACAAAAACGTATTTAATTCTTAGATTTCATAATCTTAATTCTTCTTAATTCATAGTTAATTATTTAACTATAGTTTTT
This sequence comes from Metopia argyrocephala, assembly GCA_963576795.1. Lineage (NCBI taxonomy): Eukaryota > Metazoa > Arthropoda > Insecta > Diptera > Sarcophagidae > Metopia > Metopia argyrocephala. The sequence goes on from OY756210.1 coordinate 37,945,407, forward strand.
TTCAATAAACAACCACTATAATGATGCTTTTCAAGTTCTAACAAAAATAATTTCTTTATAGCAGTGTGTTGTTGTTAAAAGTTGATAGAAATTATTTTAGGATAACTTGAGAAATTAGAACAAGCTAAGCATCGAGATTTTACTCTGATGAACTTGGCTTATTTATCTCTCTTAGATTGCTCTAGGACTGGTCTACACTGGTCCACATGGGCAATTTTATAAAATCGACAAGGCCACGGTATGTGCGGCACAGTAATATGTATTCGAACTCTTAAGTTGTTTTATTTTGGACATTATGAAGGCATTTGTTTTACACTCCAATACTAAGTAAAGATTTTACATTATCTTTTGGAGAATATGCAAAATGCTCTTTCTTTGTCAGTAGAAAAGGCTTACACTTTCTTGGACCCTGTATAATTGAACGTATATCAAAACGTATAGAATGCCAATAGTAAAGTTTGCATATTTATTTTATTTATTAATGATTTGCCCTCTGTCAGCTTGAATTGTAAAATTCTTATGTATGCGTGACTCTGAATATATGTATGACTCTGAACAGCTCTAGTGATCAGATTTTGTTGCAATCGGATATTGATCAACTTTTCCACTGGTGTCAAATTAATTTAATGGAATTGAATATTAAAAAAATGTAAATACATGTCATTCTTCAGAATAAATAAATTGACCACTACTTACTTACTATATCAACGGTACAATGCTTGAAGAAGTTAATAACATTATGGATTTTGGTATTTTATTGGATCAAATACTGAATTTTTGTGATCATATAGCTTTAACTGTTAATAAAGCTAACAGTGTGCTTGGTTATATGAAACGCTGGTTTCCGACCCTTATATAACGAAACAATTATATACATCTTTAGTTCGTCCAATACTTGAGTATAAATCGATTATATGGGATCCCTGCTATACCATCTACAGTGACAGCATTGAATCTGTTTAGAAGCAGTTCCTGCTATTTTGTTTACGAGGTTTAGGATGGAATTCTTTCGCTCTGCCTTCATATACTAGTAGACTTGGTCTTATTAAACTACTTTGTACTTTAAAAAGTCGTCGAGCGCTCCTTTCCTTCTTGGACTAATTCGTAGTGACGTTGATTCTGAATTTCTGCTGAGTAAAATGAACTTCTCCGTTCCAACAAGACTTACACGAAACTTTCAACTACCAAAGTTAAACTATCATAGATCTGTTTATGCAAATAATGATCCTTTTCGACGTATTGCCATAAATTTTATTGTAATAGATGTTATCATATAATAGATTTATCTGAGAGTAATAAACTCATGAAAAAGAAGTTAATTTTATTTTTAGATACCTAAATTATGCAAACACTTATTGTAATAAATCTTTAGTCTGTAAGGATTTAGTATCTATATAGAGACGTAATAAATAAATAAATAAATATATGTGTCATATATATCTTGCATAAAATTGTTTTAAAAGATATTACAATGAGCCTTAAGTTAGTTGGTTAACGTGGCTGCTCATACACAACTTCAATTCTACGTCGAAATGATCTCTCCAGTTCAATATTCGATATCTCAGAGTTATCCTGTATAAGCCCACTCTAAACCGAGAGCAGAGACAAGAGGTTCGCATAAATGCAAAGGAAATGTTCAACTGTCTCTTCCGGGCGACGGCGAACATGGTTTTCAATCAGCCAGTGTTCATTAAGTACTCCCACCAATCTGAACATTTCCCATCTATTAAGGCACAACATCCTTAGGTCCATCTAATACAATCACTAAAGCCAAGTAATCAATAAAGTTTAAAGTGGTAAACGAATTATGGTCTAAACGAATTACTCGTGTTTGATTTATATTTTCTTACACATAATGTTCTTCACAAAAACAGAATTATTTCTTAAAATGCGATATTACACAACTTAAATTTAACGAGTAAAAAAATGTAAAAAAAATAAACAATTTATACAATGACTTGGCATACAAAAATCTATTAATCAAGTCACACCATCACATTTAAGAACAGCTTTAATATTTTTGCAGTAAGTCTTTGTATTTCACTTCTTGCCAATTTTAAAATCAACAAAACAACCACAAAATCAAACAACCAAAACCACAATAAACAGCTATCGGGCCACCTTACTGAGGTTCATATTTTTGGCTGTTTTTCATTTCATGGTTGTTTTATTTTTTTGTTCAAGATTTAGTTTTTCCATAATTTTCTTAACATTTAACCAATGCACATAGATTTTGTAGCTTCATTTCCGTTCTAACAAAGTGACTGAAAACACACGCAATATTTAAACAAAAAAATTTTTATTTTTTAATTTATTTTAAAGAACAAGTGGCGTACATACATATAGACATACAGACATACATATAGTACAGTTAATTATATTATAATTAAAAAAATAATTAACGTCCATGGTGTTATTAAAAATCTTAAAATATTTAGTGGGTTAGTGAGTTATAAAATTAGAAATATTTTTTATATTTCTTTTGCCATTAAACCAATTTTTTTTTTAATTTTATAAGGTTGTGTGCTGCGTGTTTACCATGAAATCAGTGAAAATGTCATATTCTACAAAGTATTTCGTTATCAAATATTACAAAAGTACTGATAAGCACTAAAATATCTACATACATATATGGAAAGTATTTAATATTTAATTATGCATAAGGAATTCAATAAAATTTAAACATTATTTGTAGAAAAAAACCAAATAATTATTAAATAGTCTTAAAATAATTTAAAAAAAATACAAGTTTTTATTTCATTAAAAAATGGCAACAAAAGTTCATCTGCGTGTTTCGGTCATCATTAATTCTATAAGTCTTACTCGTATCTTACCATGCAAAGTGTGTTATCAAACAATCAAAAAAAGAAGTAAAGTTATATAGAAAGACACAACAAGGCGAGATTCGATTTTGATAGATTTGTGTTTTAAATGGTATCGATCAGTTTTCAAAAAGCACGTTAGTTTTCAAGTTAAATACACGATATAAGATGTATTATGGCAAATTGAATTGAAAAATTTAAAAACATTGACAATAAAAAAAAACTTAAATGTAATGCGATTATAAACTTTTTTTTTGTTTACAGTTTGCTAGTGTTAAAATTCATTTGGCTATATTAAGTCTGTAAGTGTCTTTCAGACATAAGCCAAGGGTTCAAACCCTAGCTTCGACATCTTGAAAAAAAAAACAAATATGAGAAAATTATTTCTTTCGGCGACTACCTCTTAGCAGTCTTCTGGCAAAAGCTCTGAGAGCTCTATCGTTCGGAGTCGACTTTAAAAATTAAGTTCAGGTGCAAGAAACTAGGTTAACCATGAAACAGGGTTCTAATGGCCTGTTTGTAGAATTATAGCTGTGTGTGGCCACTATTGACATCCAATGACAGCTGGCAGACTGTCCTATTATCGAATTGATTATTTTTTGCAAATATCCTGCCAGTATTTTATTCTTTTTTTTTAGTTTTTGAGGCCAATTTTGGCTGCACTCTTTTTCAGATAAAATAAATTTTTAATTGAGTTTAAGGCTGTACTCTGAGTAGGAGTATCAAGTACCTTGTTTCTGTTTTATTCAGACTAGTAATCAGGGGTACTCCCCTACTAATGCTGTGCATTGTATTGAAATTTTTTGGAAGGAAAAGTATATTTTTTATGTTTTTCCTTATATTATTATTAAGGAATGAGACAAATTGCTGTGAATTGATCTTTTAAAGGCCAGTGTTATACCTTCACCCTTGAATGATCAACAGCAATTGCCTCATTGTTGCATGTTGACTGTGTGTGGTGAGTGCTTTTGCCGGTTATCTCTGCTAATTTCCAAGAGGTAACGCTTTTCTCCTGATCATTCTGAAATAGAGTGAAATATTAAGCAGCAGTTTCTTTGTAGATGTACTTCTTGGAGGGTGGGGGACTCTCCTATTTTTAAATTATAATTTTGAAATAACCACAAACTAACTTTTTAATTTGTTTACCTTTGCTGGGATTTGAATCTTAGCCGTTTGGGATTTTTTGCAAGCGCTCCAACTCCAATACGACGCACCTTGTTATCTTTACAAAACGTATTAATTGATTCTTTAATAAACTCAAAAATTTAGTGGAGTCATGGTACTATAGTACGATATATATAACCCTCCCCTCTGCCTTTTGCTGTAAATACACCCTCATACAATAACTAAAATTTGTTCATACTTAACAGTAGGGATAATATTCGCATATTGATTTTCTGCCGCCATCATTAAAATACAGGATTATTTTAGTCTCGTCACAAAATATGACTTCACTGCTTACATTATAACCAACAACAATTGTTTTTGAAAATTTTGTATGGAAAGAAGCTACTCTTTGCTCGCAGCTCTTGATGTATACTCGTACATGTTCTTCAGTAAGGTTTTCTTATTATTTCGTGCGATACAAAAACATTACATTCTTCTTAAATTTCTGTTGCAAATTCCCATATTTTTTTATAATTCAGAGAATATTAATACTTTAAAACTTATTTTGTGTTTTTCTATAACTTCTGGTAAGCCTAGTCAACCTTGTCAATTGTTAAAGCGAAACCACAAAAAGAATATAATCCTGCTTCTAAGTTTTTTTATTTTTTTATTTTTACCTATAGAATGGTATCTTCTAATTTTGCATGATAACTTTAAAATCATGAACCTATTTTCCTCGTTTTTATATATGTACGTAAATGTATGTATGTATACATACATATTTTTTTTTCATGACTAAAGCAATCTTAATCTTCAAAAATAACGGCTTATGTAACTGGCTAACCTTGATTAAATTATTCAGTCTTTCAAAAATACTTCTACTACAGCCGTTACAAACAAAAAATTGTTTTTGCCAATGCTTGAATTAAAACTGAACAAAAGCTTTGTTTAGTTTCACAGTTACTTGTAGACGTAGGTTATGTGGCATGCAACTGTAAATTTTAAGTTATTAAAAAAGCTTGAATTTTGCCACAATTGTAGTTCAAAGCACTTTTGTATCTTTTTTAACAATTACCAGTGGCTGTAATTACATAATGCCCAAAACATATGTTTAAGCTTTAGTAAAGATTAACAAGGACGTATTGCTCAACAAAAGAAAAAAACACTGCCAACAACATTTAACGCAGCTACTAATAATATGTATTGTAGTTAAACTGGTATTAGAGTACATTCTTAATAAAAAATTTTTTAAGTTTTTTTTTTTTTTTTTTTTAAACGGGTTATCCATTTTGTGTTTTCAAAATCGCCGTTAAATATCTATCATCCAATGTGGCATTTATAAGTATATGGCAAAAATTTCATATACATATATGTATATTTATAAATATACTTATATACCAATATTTCGAAAATACTATTTCTATCCTGTTTTAATTGAAGCTTTCTTCTTCATTTTTAGGGCAATCAAATAAATGCACTTTCTCATACCCACATACATACATATCTGGCCATTACGACCCTGTGTCAGGGTTACGGCCTAGCTTCTCGTAGCACTCATGTTGTGTGTGTTAATTTTTATCCATGAGTATCGGGACCTACAGTTTAAAGTCGACTCCGAACTACAGATTTGAGAAACTTTTTCAGGGCAATCAATTACTCTCAGAGATTTTACCAGACGACTGCTGAGAGGTAATCGTCGAAAGAAATAATTTTTTCATGTTTCTTTTTTTTAAGATATCAGAGTTGTGTGTCGCGGTACTCATGGATAAAAATTGACACACACAACATGAGTTCTGCGAGAAGCTAGGCCGTAATCCTGACACAGGGTTGTAAAGTCAGTTATGTATGTTTGTATGTAAGTATGTAAACCACAATCTAGGCTTAAGAACTAAAATTTGTGTTTCAAATTTATAAACCAAATCTGCAGATTTTCTATTTTATTTAGGTAGATTTTAATCTTAAGCAAACTTAACTTATGATAAGCCAAATCACACAATTTCTTTCTATAATTGATTGAATTATACTATGATAGTATGTACCAAATACGTTTTAAATTTTTTTGCGCTTAAAAAGATGCAACCTTTAGCTCTTTTGTAGGGTATTCTGAATACCCTTAACTAATAATAAAATTTTATTCGTATTTTATATTGTTTGCCGTTGTTTTTGATGCGTTATAATATTTATGCCAAACTGTCTTGAATTATTATTAATTTTAATATTTTAGGTAGATAGAAATAAACAGCAGAAGAAAAAAAAACTAAATGACTAAATGACAAACAAAATTGTTATCAATAATACCTTGATTTTGAATAAACACTTTATTGTTGAAATTAAAAACTTAAATGTTTAGTTTCAAAATTAGAAAGCACTTAACAAAATAAATAAGAAAATTGCTGCGATCAAACATGATTTTATATCACCCTATTTGATATTTTACTTCTTTGAAAATTAGTTCTTTTTGTCTGCCTTTATTTATGACTATAAGAAATTAAAACAACGAGATCATCGTTCACTTTTAACCGCTTAGCGTTCTACATACCGTCGATGGAATTAAAGAACGTTGTAACTGACAAAAGTAAAACAAAGACACTGGTATTTTTCAAAACGCAGACGGAGAAGGTGAACTTCTTTTCATCGTAGAAATCTGAGACCTGGACCAATCGACGCGTATTTTTTTCTGATAAAAATTATGCAAAAAACGTATTTCCGATTTTTTGTCAGTTTACAGCGTTTTTTAACTCAATCGACGATATATGTATATTCTTGTTAGTATTCCGGTTGACAAAAAAATATTTTGTAAAAAAATTAGTAGAAAAACGTTATAATTTTTTTTATTAAAAAGCCTTGTTCTTATGCCAGACAACGCTGCAAAATACACCGCCGCTGTACTAATTTAATATCAACTTTACTCCCTTCCGAATCACGGGCAATAGTACCATTAAACATTTATGTATATATACATTTTGTCCGATAGTTCGTGTACAACTTTCAAAAAATTCGAAAGCCTTCAGGGGTTGCTATTTTTTTAATAATAATTGACCAATTAGTTATATTTCGAAATTTCCTTTAAAGCAAGTCAGAAATTAGTGGCTTAGTTGAAGATACAACGATTACGAAAATTTATTGTAGTAATGGAAAATAATTATTTTCAAAAGTTTCATCTCTGTCTAGAGCTTTTGACTTGGGACAGGTTTTTTTTTCTGGCAGAAATTTTATATTTTTTTTTTTTATTTCAAAGCCCAATATTTTGTGTAAAAATGTCATTTCGAAAAAAACAACATGTTATGCGATGTCATGTCGTCTCAAACACAGTGTCATGCCATGTCATGCAAAGTCATCATAGTGTCTTAGCATGTTATTGCAAATCTCCTAAGCTGTGTTGAATACCATCCCTATAAATGCTTTTTGTGAATAATGCTTTTAATACTGTTGTATAAATATTCGCTACAGCACTCGGTACAGTGTATTAGAAGAGACATATATTAATATAACTGGAGTTTGTGAAACTATATAAGTATATAATTAATAATAGAATGTCTGTTAGCGTTATCTTTCATTTTGTTTTAACAATTATCAAACTATATTCTAAAAAAAAGAAATAAAAACAATGCATAGGTTTGACTCCAACAGGTTTTACATAGTCTTAATATGTCATTTTCGAACATATTTGAACGGCATAACAAGACATGGCAATTACATGGTGTGCCACTTGTTACGACATAAATATGTATGTTGTATAGATCAACATGTGCAGGGCTTTAGTCTTAACATAACCTATAAGTTCCCTGAACCAAAAGTTAAGCTTGGGCGCGAACTTGCATGAAAGTGCAAGTGTTCGTCAGTGTGTGCATTTTAAGTTCATATTCATATCTAGCCAGCATTTTTCAGCAAATTCTCACAATTATCATAAAAAATCAAATAAAACAGGTTACCCTTTTTTTGTTTTCTCTATCAATGTGTATACATTTTAAAGAAATCATTTGTTTCACTTTGTTTACCTTTCCTTTTATTGAACATAGGGTGTGGGTAAGGACAAATTAATTACTTACAAAATTAAAATCTCTGACATCATTATTTAAATTTATGCAAAAAAAAAATTCAATTTTAGGGGGCACATTTTTGTATAGTTTTGAAGATGTATTATGCAGTACATTGTGCCGCTCTAGGAAAATATGCATAACAGTGTGGCATAAAAATGCATCTGTATGACAGATTTTTTGACAAATCTGTCCGACTTCATAATCTTTTGAACAAATTCATAAACATTTTTTCTCAATGTGATCAGGGTTGCATTTTATAAGATTTTAGCAAAACGCAACTCTGAATATGCTTTGCAGCTTATTTTGTGTGATGGTGTGGCAGTAATTTTGCCATTTTGATGCGACAGAAATCGATAAGATATCATGGCCTCTAATAAAAGAACAGTACAACTAAAGAACAAATTTTCTATATAATGCATTGTTCGATTCACAGAACAATCAACTACAAAAGGAGGTACTCTTTTACAGCTACGAGTGGTACATTAGAATATACGATTAGCAGGAACTAATTTTGTATTTCATCATAAGCATTGCGGCATCGGCACAATGTGGCGTGCTTCTCCTAACACCAGTACTATGCCGTGCATGAGTAGGCGTCATCATCATCCCCTGAGTTCTGGTCTCGTTTTTGTCGTGTACATAAAGTGATTTTTAAAAAAGCCATGTACTTGGAAAATATTGCCCCGATTTAGACAAAAATCTGATACAATTTTTAATTTGTTTATTAAAATCTTTGAATTCTTTGTTTAAATTACGAAAAATGTAATTTGAAATTTTTTTACAAAATTAAAAATTTTAAATGTTAAATTATTTCATTCGATAAGAACTATAAGACAGAAAAATATGATAAAAAAGCTTGTTATTTGAATTAGGTATACCTATGATTTAATAAACTAAACCAAAGTAGGTTTCAAAGAAAGTGGGGGAAAAAATCAAAACAAAAATAAACATCAACATAAAAAAATCATTGTTGCTGTAAAAAATAAAAATTAAAATAAAATCCCCGGTTAATTTGCACTTTTGGCAATAACAAATATTCCAACTGAAAAAAATTCATTTGGAGATTTTTTTCTTTTTTTTTTAAATCTGTCAGCTAATTAAAGATTCAAATATTATTTTAAGCAGGTTCCCATATTTCACGACTTCTAGTGAAATGATAAAAAAAACTATAAAAGCTTATTAATAATTGAAAATTAAAAGCACAACCGCATTTAGACTTCAACTATAAACAACGAATTTTTAAAAAAGAAATTTAAAAAATGAAATTCTTCGCTATTATCTTTTTGGGTATGTATTAAGTTAAAACTAAAAAAAACAATGTTGGAAGTTTACTTACAAATTTTAAAATATTGATTTCTAATTACAGCCTTATTCTTCATTTGCGCTACTCAAGCCCAATCCAATGATTGCCCTCTCGTTTGTCCAGCCCTGCATCAACCCACTTGTGCTCATAATGGACGCTGTTTTAAACAATTCCCCAACCAGTGTGTAATGAAAGTGGCCAATTGTAATGGAAAAGATAGTGAGTTTAGAATTAATCCTTTAACTAAATTATTTACTTATTAATTGTTTTGACTTTTTTGTTTATACAGATTTCAAGCCAGTAGAATTAAGCAAATGTGCTGCTAGAAATGCACCCCTCTGTTAATGCAGCGCTTTGGAATAAATTTAAACAAAATACTCTGAGTTAAAATTTAGTTGTATTTAAACAAAACAAAGAATAAAATAAATTCCTATGCATTGTCCATATTTTATGCAACGTACTCATATGCTGTTTGAATTTGAAATCACAGATTTGTTATACATACACTCTGCTTTGAGTGATATTTACCCAACTATTTTATATAAAGAAAAAATCGTACACTTGTAGTATATTTACACCGTTTAAGCTCATTATCGGCCAGTTTGCAGTTTGAGCATAAAAATATTATTTTAAAACCAAACGTTTGAAGCCCTTCTGTTTTGCAGTTTGCAGAAGTTGAACTATTTTAGCATTAAAGAAATAAAATTATTTTTGCTCGATCGTAAACAAGATACAGTGCACTCGCGGTAATGTAAACACCGCGTAACGTGAATAAGTTTTTGTTTACTTACATTGACTACTCCGTAACGTGAACAAACTCAGAAAGCTTTATAATGTGAATCATTTTTTTTATTGCATATGACTTTGATATCACAATTAAAGCATTGTTTTACTAACTTTTATGGTGTGCTTAGCTTGCCAATGTTTCTTGTGTTGATGATACCACCGAAAAAAAATTTAATTAAATCACGACCATTAGTTTCTGGTGATCTCGTTTTGTTTTCGTTTTTTTTTTATATTTTAATTATTCATATGACAGGTTTATATTGTAAAATTATATACTTTTGTCATGAAATTCAACAATCGCTCAAGTGAACAATTTCGCTAACATGAACTCCCTTGGTTTTAATTAGTTCACGTTACCGCGAGTGCTGTCTGTACTCTGGCTTATTGTTCAATAAAAAGAAATTGTTAAATTATGATTTTATTAAAGCACAAAATAATATATTTTCTAGAATTAGGTGCACCATTGGCCTAGTAGATATTGTGCTACTGTTTAATTCCCACCAGAAATGCTGGTCTGATCCACTACACAGAGCCCAATGGTATACGTAACAGCTCTCCTAATTATATGTGCCCATAATTATGAAAGTGGTCTAAGTCATATATTTTTTGTTTCGAGATATTTAATGAATTGCATTTAAATAAATAAATAATTTTATTTCATACGATAATATTGTTTTTAAAGTTTGAATTGACTTAGACCATTTTCAAAATTAACTGAATGTCCTATAAATGACTTAAAGCAATAAAGAACTTTGAGTTTTATTTTAAACAATAATTTTATTGAAATAATTCTTGAGCATTTATTAATTATTTTTAAACAGTAATCCATTTTTATCATTATTTCGAGTATTTAAGATTCTTAAAATGTTCCTGAAAAACTGGAGAGATGTACGGTAGTAAACTCAGAATATCTTTATGTTTTTCTTCCGATGCTGGTCTAATGCTGGTGTATAACGGAAGTAATTTAATATTTCCGTATATTTTTGGTCTTCCTCTTTTAGGTGAAAGATCCAAAACGTGAAATGTAGAATCATCTAAAGAAGTTTTATAAAACATTTTATAAGGTTCATTTTTCAAGAATCTCATCCATTGAATTTGTAGTAGGGTATTCAATTATTCGACTTTTTTCTTTGGTCGATTAATCGAGTGAGTAATTATTCGGGTTTTTTTCTTGATCGATTAATCGAATAAAATTTCAAAATTGATCGATTAATCGCATTTTGTTTTATATAAAATAACATACCAATTTTGTGTATTTTTAAAACGTTTTATTTAAAAAAACAAATAACCAAAAACATAGTAATGTAATAACTTTTTAAAAATTCATTAATTTTAGTTAATTATAGTGTAGAAAATGTAATGAGATCTCATATTTTATTTTCAAACATATTATTGAAAAACTAAACCATAAATAATAAATTAATTAATTTTAATATTTGAGATCATATATATAACGATTTAATATATAAAAGTAATAATTTACTACTTCGTATGCAATAAAAATATTAAATAAGTAATTAAAAATAATTCATATTATGTTAAGAGCCGAAGACCCGGGTTCGAGCCTCAGGAAAGGTGTCATATTATGGTTTAAAAATTAGTTAAAAAAAGATATGCAATAGTCTTTTAAAAAAAGGATGTAATTTAAATGTTTAGCTTTCAACCGATTGTTTTCTTTAGTTTTAATAGAACTCGATTTTGAGAACACTCTCTCGCTGATTGTAGATGTTGGAGAAATTGAGAGAAGTGCATGGCAAAAAATATATAATTTTAGAAATCATCCATTAAATCATTGCAGCCTCTTTTAGGTTTTTTGAAATTTTGTGGACTTTTGTTTCATTTAATTGTGATAATCGATTATTTTCGTTTATTTCAATTAAATCTTCTGCAATCATATCATCATCTGACACATTTTGTTCCATATTTTCTAAAAACATTTACAAAAAAATCTTTTTTTTTCAGATTTTGTGCAATATTTTAAAAAAGTGAAAATGTACCAGAATTTAGATATAAAATAAGTGTACTAAGTAGTTTTACACGTCTTTCATTTATTCGAATCTTAAGCCTTTCTAATAAATAATTTGGAAAAGGATTGTTTGCATTTTCCATTGTATTAATAACAAATTGTATAATGCCTTCTGAATCTATCAATGTAGCAGAATCCTTGCCTAGCTCTGTAATAGCGACATCAAGTGGTTTAAGGGCTTTATTCAAATTTGATAAAACGTTAATTTCCATATCTGTAAAAGTCGTCAAACCAAAATCAAATAGAGCGTAATTTACGTATTTACAAATACAAAGAAAATTTTCAATAAATTTTCTATAAATAAAGTATTTTTTTATATGGATTAATCGATTAATCGTAGGAAATTATTCGAGTTATTCGTTATTCGAAATTTGACTATTTTTAATTGTTCGAACAATTATTTGAACAAAATTTTTCGATTAATCGACTAACGATTAATCGTTTGAATACCCTAATTTGTAGCCAAGAGACAGATTCGCCCGCGGTATTTTTTACTCTTCTTGTTATTGTATCTTCTAATGATTTCGTTGAAATAAAATCCGGCTGCGACATTCGCTTTATCGAAAATGTATTGCTTCTTCTGCACTTTTCTATCAATTCATAATAATGCTCAGGGTTGTATAAGTAATTTGCCTTTTTTATTTTCATTTCTATCAACCCAAAATCACGATCATTCGGTAGAAAGGAATGATCTGATACCAAAAATTTGTGGTCTACCGTTTCAATATTATTATTTGATGACTAAGCAATTTTCATCCATTTCAATGCTACTTTAATGTTCCGATTTTGGCCTGAACAAGCATCACTGTAAGCTATTACGTGTTTTTGAGTCATTATGTCCTGCATATGCGCTAAAATACATGATGCTACTTCCTGTGCACCTCTTGAAGCTGTAGTTTCATCCCATACGTACATCTTCACATTATCGTCATGGAAATTATGGAAACCCAAGTTGTACACGTACATATTTCGCTTATAATAGGCTAACGAAACAGACTGTTTAGGATACGGAAGAGCCTTTTGCAAATCAAATGAAAATCTATAATATTCCCTGGAATTTTCTTTAAATTTTTGACTTAGACCACTTTCATAATTAACACTAAATGAATTCCATATAATGTTGAAATTACAGCCAGTATCTAATGGTTCATTTTTGACAATTTCGTAAAAATTACATTGAATACATTTAGTTTAAACTAATGTGGTATGAAATAACTGATAAACTCATTTTTTTTAAATTTTGACTTAGACCACTTTCATAATTATGGGCACATATTGTAACATGTGTATGTTAATAAATAAATTTTATATTTATTTTCTTATAATTTATTCTCTATTTACTACAAAAATTTAAAATTATTATAAGTTTACAATTGCATCCATAAATCAAAAAGTTTTGCTATCATTATACTCAAAGTTTCAACACTTGATATTATTGGACGTGTTCTTGATGATAGTCCCGTTGAAGCAGTAGTCGCTTGTAAAGGCATCGCTGTCCATGTTGTTGTACTTTGGGTCATTCTGCTGGACGTAGATTCGGTTGTTGTAACTATTTTCTCAACAAAAGACATATCTTCGTAGGAATGACTTAAGGGACTCAAAAGATCATCAAGTTTTTCTTCAGATGATGATCTAAAAGGGTTTCTCTCTTGTATATTCCTTAATAACATTCCATGTAATTGTCTTGATTTTGGTATTTCATTTTGGTCGTCATTATATTCCGAATCCAGTAATAATCGTGCCAATTTCTCTCTTAAATCAAGATGTGTCTTGGCATAGGTGTTTGTTAGAAGAGCTGAAAAATAAATTTGCTAGAATAGTTGCCATAAAAAAAATTACATAAAAATTGCAAATTATATTCAAATAAATTGTACTTATACGTATATTTAGAACTAAAATGATATAAAAGAAAATAAAAGGGAGTGAGACTCAATTGTGTTAATGTAGAAAATGCAAGTATTACAACAATAATACGCAAAAAACAGCCATTTTTCTTTTTGAAAGAATTTTTAGCGTCAGCTGACAAAGACACTTTGAAAGTATAGTTTGAAATTAAAAAATTGGCGCTTTCAAAATGTAAACATCCTGATGAAATCCTACACCACATATGTATATGAGTTTGTTTTTCTTGCTTTAGGTTTTCCTTATTACTGATGATAATTTCTGAACGATTACATGTTTAAACGTCACTATTAAAGAGATTATTTTAATGAATGAATGGATTTAATTGTAGTCGCCGTCGTGTAGTGCTTAGTGTGTAAGCTTTCTAAGGCGATAGCTCCGGGTTCAAATCGCATCTCCAACATCTTGAAAACAAGATATATGAAAAAATATTTCTTTCGGCGACTGTAATTGTAACTGTAGATCCTCGTACTCATGGACAAAAAAATAACAAACACAACATGGGTGCTATTAGAAGCTAGGCTTTAACTCTGTATGTATGTGTGAATGTATTTTTATGAATTGGCGTGAAAATCATATTCATTTTTAAGAGAAGGTTAAAATTTTTAAGAAAAACCTGATTTCCGAGCCATGTTACACAATGACTATTTTAACCTTTTTAAATAAATCTACGGAATTTTCCAGACAAATTTTGGCATTACAGCCATATCCCTGTAAAGTTATATGATTTGCAATTATAAAACTTAAAACCAGATTGACTAAACTTTGAAGACTTTGGACATAATTGGGAGTTTTTTAAACAATTTTAATTGAAATCAGTTTACAATGGCAATCAAAACTATTTTTTTTATCAAATTATTGTAAAAAACTATCACTCCATCGCAATCGAAAACGAACCTTTTTAGAGACTTTTGGACTCAATGGCAAACGCTCCTTGAACTTTATTAAAAATAAGCGCAGATCCACTAAGTACGGAGGTAACTAAGAGGTAATTGAAAAGAATAATTTGGTTATATAAAATTTATTTTAGGATATGAAATTTAAGTTTGTAGTCGCCGTGGTCTAGTGGTTAGTGTATTGGTTTACTAAGACGATAGCGCCGGGTTCATCTTAAAGAAAAGAAATATGAATAAATTCTTTCTTTCGGTGACTACCTCCCAGCAGTCTTCTGGCATACAACAAAAAATATTAATCTCGTTTTTCTAAGGTTTTTTCATGGTGAATCTATTTTATTGAACACCACTGTATGTACTCACATAATAATACAAAAAAATAGCCAATAACTATAAATCTTATATAAATCATTTTCGATTTTTAACTTTTTTTCTTTCTTTATTTTTTCTTTTTATTATTTAAAATTAAATTTAACGAACTTGTATGTTAACTAAAGACTGATTGAAATTAGCCAAAAAAATATTTATTTAAAATGTTTCGTACGTGATCTTAAAAGTTTAACAGCTAAAACTCAGTAGCATTTAAATAAATAAATCTTATGTTTATAAATAATCACGTTTTTTACAAATGTTTAATCGGATATGATTGAGAAACATGTATAAGAATTTTTCACCATTACAGATTACCGCAAACATTTATTGTAGACAGATAAAAAATTTTATCATTCTAAAGAAATTATTGTGAATGCAACATTTATACAATGATTGTGTAAAATTCTTAAATACGCAAAAAACACTGTGTAAATAAAAGTGAAGCACACATTTTAAATATAAATTTTTTTTTATACTCAGCGGAAGTACAATTCACTTGGTTTTTAATGCTTCTGCCTTTCACCTCAGAGACGGTTTGCATATACGTTTTCTCTCGTAAGAAAATTTAGTTCAATAAAAGAACCGTTATATATTATTTTATATTTTGTTTTATTTTCATCAAAATACTTTGCACTTATTTTGCTTCATCAGATTAGCGCCTCCAAATTAAATTTAAGTTATCTAGTTTGCCTTTGCAATAACTGTCATCAAATTCTATATCTTCAAACAATTGCAAAATATGGGAAGAGGAACAGTTTTATCTTGGGAGGAAATATCGAAAATTGAAGCTTATTGGGAGGCAGGACTATCCTTCCATAAAATTGTAGAAAAAAGTGTAAGGCACAGGAAAACAATAGCCAATTTTCCTTAAAATAAGGAAAACTATGGAAAAAACTTTAAAGGCGGTAACAATCGAGTGGTTTCTAAAGCAGATAGGAGAGCCATACAAATTTGCATGACTCGTCTACCAAAATTAAGGAAAAAACTGGTGTTAAAGCGAGCTTATCAACGGTGCAAAGAGTTATAAGAAAAGCAAGATATTTACGTAGACAGAAATTGATTTTTTAGATTTTGCTCGAATACACATGACATGGTCTGCTGAGTCTTCCACTCAGTAGTAGTTTTTTCAGATGAAAAGAAATTCAATTTAGAAGGGCCCGATGGGTATAACTACGAGTATTACTTTCACGATCTACGTAAAGAGGAACATCACTTGGACCGCTTGCACAGTCGAGAGAGGGAGGTGTGATGATGTGGGGAGCTATATCCTACTATGGCACCTGCGAGTTGCAGTTTTTAACGTCACGTATGAATGCGGAAAACTATAAAAACGTTTTAGAAATAGCTTTTCCTCACTTCCAAAACATGTTTGGGGGTCTAGAGTGGCATTTCCAACACAACAATGCCCCAATTCACACTGTCAGATCCGTAAAATCATGGATTCAAACCCAAAAAGTTGACGTCCTTAAGTTGCCACCATACTCCCCCGACCTTAATATAATCGAGAACGTCTGGGGATGGTTGGCTAGGAAAGTATACGAGTCCGGAAAACAATACAGCACAAAAACAGAACTAATTAAAGGTCTCAAACAGTCTGTACAATTCCATTCCGAATCGAATTTTCGAGGTGATTTCAAATAAGGGCGGAATCACACATTACCAGTTTTATTTAAAAGTTTTCAAAATATCATAAACTGGCAATAAAAAGCATTCTTTTTGCTTAGAAAAGTAAATATATTGAAATTATCGCAAATAGCGCTATCCTGATGACCAATTTTTGGTTATTGTTTTTAATATACTTTTTCCAAAAATTAAAAATAAAATAGTAACTTCAACATTACAGTAGCCATTATTGTTTTATTTTAAGAAGAATACATAAAAATTGCAAGTCCATAGCACAAGTAGTTGAAGTAGTATTTAACATTAACGGAGAGTGTAAAGAGGGGCGCTAACCTGATGACGCGCAGTGTACTTTTTATGGGAGTAGCAACGCCCAATTGGAACTACAGAGAGATACTGTAAAAATTTTGTGGAAGTCAGTTTAATCCTTGTCTAGAGATTTTGAACACACATTAATCTTCATATTCAGAAATAAAGGTACTCTTATATAAGATTAGATATGTTTTCTTTTCTGAAAAAATATGTTGCCTTCTTAATTTTTTTTTATTTACTTTTACAGTGCCAAAATGTTTACCTTAAAAAAATATCGTTAAAAATAAGTTTGAAAAGAAATTAGATCAGAAAGCATTACAGAGAAACCTGTAGATAGGGACCGCATAAAACAAATCATATGGTTGTGTATAACTTACAAACGCTATAAAAATATGTAGTTTTCGCAATATAAACACAATTTTTTATGCGATGTGGATATTTTTAAACATTTACATATAAAAGTCAACGTAATTACAATATTATTTTTCACAATGACTTGCCATTTTTGCGATACCATATAGTGTAGTAGGTAAATCACTATGGCCGAAAATTGGATTTTAGCGGCAAAAAGTCAATTTTCCAACTTTAAATTTTAAAATTTTTTTGATGGTGTTCAATACCCAATATATTGATAGTAAAAAACTAAAAAGAATGTTTACTGTTGGCAAACATGTTTTTGTACAAACAGTAATTTGGGTTTTGAGTATAGGGAAAAGAGGGCGTGGACTGCTCATTTTTTTCTCAAATTGCTTTTTTGTCAGTAGAAGTCCGTATTTCGGTGAAGCTATTTTGCCAGGAAGTAAGCTAAGAAAATGTGGGCGTGTCACGCCAATTTTTCTCCAGTTGCACTTTTTGTCATTAGAAGTCTATACAACAAATTTAGTGAAGCTAGCTGGTCGGGAAGTATTTGTTGCCCCTAAAATCGCGATTTCGGCCATAGTGCAATGGTTGTATCTCATACACGATTTTTCATATAAATTTTGGGCGATTACTACTAATAATATACATACTACATATTTATAATATATATTATAATGTATATGTACATACATATTTATATCTGGGTAATATGGATGAATAGCTTAAGTCAACATAAGATCAAAATAATGTATGTATTAACGAATATAATCATCTGGACAATTCTATAAAAAATTAACTGATCACCACGCCCACTTTAAGAGATAGGCATCTCTAATTTGAATACTCTATTTGTTTTTACTTTGTTTTCTATCTGAAACCCTAATCTAGTAATCTTTGCTTTTTATTAATATAAAATAAATTTTTCTTCTGGAGTTTTGGTCAATCGAATCAAGCGCATAATTTTTTTCTATTTTTTTTTCTTTTTAATAATAATGAAATAAATCACCTTTATATAAAAGTCTACGAGAATACGTCTGTTATTTATATATGTACATACATACATGTATTACTAGGAAACTACTTAAGCTACAGTAAATAATATTTATAAGCAATTAAGAATGTGCGTAGTTTCTAAGGGCGTGGCATAAATATAATAAAATAAAAAAATAATTTTTTACTTAATCATAAGTAAAATAGTCTTTTTCATGGCCAAAAAAAATTGACCAGTGTTCATAATCATCCTCACATAAATAGCCATCCATAGCACAATATAGTGGACTATAATCTGTAAAATCTAAAAATAGAATACAAAAAAATAAACATTTTATTTTGAAATATTTTCCAACAAATATTAAGAATTTCAGTTTAAATATTAAATATATTGTATATTTACTTTTGCCCTGCTCACATGCTGCAATTTTCATATGACATTTACTGGGATATTTACGGATACAAGCCCCATCTGCCTCATCCAGTACACAAATTTCACTATCTGAAGTTATGGCGCAGTTCTCTTCAAGACCACATTTTATCGGTATAGCCATACAAATATTTTGATAAAAAGTTGCTTTAATAAAATTGGAAAAAAAACATATTTCTTTTTATTGAACTCATGAAAAACGTAAAATATTTACCGGTTAATAAATTTAAAATATAAATTTTTATAAAATTTATAAAATTCATAACGTTTTATTACTATTTTGAAGGGGTAGTCTTGCTTTTAATCAAATTAAATTAATACTGAAGTAGACAGTTATTGCTTTTTTTAATAAGAACATAAAACATATTTAGCTTACTCTATTAGATTTTTGTCCCAGATGGTATCACCCAAAGTGTAAATAAAGACTAAAGTACACTTCAAAAATTGTCACAAAAAAGTTGTTAGCTTGTTATAGCCGCCTAGATAAAGCCATACACTACTGCCATAATATGTGTGTTTGAATTACATATATGCCAAATTTTTACTTACTTACTTACTTAGCTGGCCATAACAACCCGTTAACGGGTTTCGGCCTGCTTCAGCACTAGTCTCCAGGCGCTTCTGCTTAGCGCGCGTCTTCTCCAGTTGGTTACACCAATCGATGACAGGGCTTCATCAACCTGGTCCTTCCAACGTAAACAGGGTCGTCCTCTACGCCGACGTCCAGTGACCTTCGCATCGAAAACTTTCTTCACTGGAGCAGATTCTTCCATCCGAACAATGTGGCCGAGCCAGCGTAGCCGCTGGATGTTAATACGCTGGACAACGCCCACATCACCGAGGAGCTCATACAGCTCATGGTTGGTTCTAATGCGAAACTCATCGCCATACCTTAGAGGACCAAAGATCTTACGAAGAACTTTTCTCTCAAACACTCCCAGGACCGCTGCATCGGCACAAGACAGCGTCCATGCTTCCGCACCATAGAGAAGCACCGGGAGAATAAGCGACTTGTAGAGTGTTAATTTCGTCGCACGCGAGAGGTCTCTATTACTAAACTGCCTACCGAGACCGTAGTAGCACCTGTTGGCCAGTGTGATTCTTCGCCTGATCTCTAGACTGACATCATTTTTGCTGGTAATGGCGGTGCCAAGGTAGATGAACTCCTTGACCACATCGAATGTATAGTTGCCGGCTGTAACCTGGGAGCCGATACGATCAACGTCCCTACTCGTCGACAACATGTACTTCGTCTTGCTCTCATTTACCGCCAGACCCATTTTAGCAGACTCCCGTTCAATAGCATTAAAGGCTGCGGTGACATCTCGCTTGGTATGCCCAATGATGTCTATATCGTCTGCATACGCAAGGAGCTGGACACTTTTGTTAAAAATAGTGCCATTACGATGCACACCCGCCTTTCGCAAAACACTCTCCATGACGAAATTGAAGAGGTCGCAGGATAAGGGATCGCCCTGTCTGAAACCTCGCACGGTATTAAAAGGCACGGAGAGGTCTCTTCCTACCTTGACGGAGCTGCGGGAATTACTCAACGTCATTCTGCACAGTCTTATCAGTTTTGCAGGAATACCGAGCTCAGACATTGCCGCATATACGCGATCCCTTATCGGGCTATCGAACGCTGCCTTATAGTCGACAAAGAGGTGGTGTGTGTCGACTTGACTTTCATGGGTCTTCTCCAGGATTAGGCGCAGTGTGAATATCTGGTCAATGGTGGACTTACCAAGTCTGAAGCCGCACTGATAAGGCAGACCGTCAGGTCCGGCTGCTTTGTTGCTCTTCAGTCGCCATATGGCAACCTTGACCTCTTCATGGCTGGGGGACGGGCATCTCTAGCAGCGGAATTTGTATCATCGTCGCTTTGCAGTAGATTACAGAAATGCTGTCTCCATAATCTCAGTGCACCATGTGCATCTGTAACCAGATTACCATGTTCGTCCCTGCAGGAGGTTGCTCCGGGTTTAAAACCAGTAGTAAGACGCCTAATCTTCTTATAAAAATTTCGAGCATCATGTCTACTCCTGCACATCTCGATTTCCTCACGATCTCGCCTTTCTTGCTCCCTTTTCTTTCTTCTAAATAGGCGTCTCTCTTCTCTCCTCTTCTCTCTGTACACCTCCACAGTTGCTCTTGTAGTGGTGGACTGCAACGTTCGTCTGTAGGCAGCATTCTTTGCCGCAGTGGCCTCACGACACTCTTCATCGTACCATTGGTTTCTGCGGGGAGGACGCTCAAAACCAAGGACTGTTTCGGCAGCGTTGCGCAGAGAGTGAGCAATGTGAGACCACTGTCCACCAATATTTTCGAGAGAGGACGGGATGCAGTGGAGCTCATTAGAAAGACGATCGGAAAACGACCTGGCTGTCTCTTGTGATCGCAGCTTTTTGATGTCCAGCTTCCCTCGAACACTAGAACGTGCCATATTCGCTGCGCATATGCGCAGCCTCATCTTGGCTGCGACAAGATAATGGTCCGAGTCGACATTTAGACCTCTAAATGTGCGCACGTCTAGTATACTGGATACATGCCTTCCATCAATCACAATGTGATCGATCTGGTTGGTAGTTAGATATAGTAGGTAGATATCGAGATGCTGGAACCTGGTGCTACAAACTACCATGTTTAGCGCCGCGGCGAAATCGATCAGTCTCATGCCGTTCGGCGAGGTGGAAGAATGGAGACTGAACTGCCCGACAGTGGGGCCAAAGATACCTTCACGTCCAACTTTCGCATTGAAATCGCCGAGGACAATTTTGGCGTCATGCGCCGGACACTTATCGTAAACATCCTCGAGCTTTGCGTAGAAAGCATCTTTGACCGCATCATCCTTCTCTTCCGTCGGGGCGTGAGCGCAAATGAGGCTGATGTTGTAAAATTTCGCCTTCATCCGGATCGTAGCTATTCTTTCGTTCACTGGGTTGAACTCTGAGACAAGATGGCGAAGTCTCTTGCTAACTACGAATCCGCAGCCAAATTCACGTCTGTTATCATGGCAGCTGTAGTAGATGTCACATGTTGCTTGCCTTGTACAACCCTGTCCTATCCATCGCATTTCCTGGATGGCGGTGATGTCAGCCCTACATTTCTTGAGAGCATCCGCCAATTGGATAGAGGCACCTTCCCTATAAAGGGTTCTCACGTTCCAGGTGCATATCCTTAAATCATAGTCCTTAAAACGTTTGCCATGGTCGTCAACATAAAAGGGGGTCCGTTTAGAGGCTTTTGCTGAAGTTTTCATTGAATATTATTTTTACGTGGTGGGTTTCAAGCCCTACGCACAACCCAAATTTAAAGTCCAGGGGATTTACTGGTTGATCAAAATTTATGATACGAGTATCCAAAGCAATTCCTATCAAAATTTTAGTTTTAAATAAAATTTTAATTTCTTACAATATTATTCATTTTAAATGTACCTGTATTTTTTTAGGTGTATTTATTTATTTCGTTAAAGGTAGGTAGGTGATAATTTTTTTATCATTTATTTCATTTTTTTTTTTTTTATTTATTTCTGTCTCTTTCTTTTATCATAGTTTACAAATTTATAAATTTAATACTGTTGGTGCGTATATACATACATACATATCTTTTATCGGTGGCTCTTAATTTTAAAATTTTTCAACAAAAAAAAGCATATTTATACAGGTGATGTTTGTTCTACAAAAATTACAATATTAGAAAAAAGCTGATATGGTATTTTGTTGTTGTTTGATGATGGAGATATTGTCGAATACGGCCATATAATGAAAAACGGTAACAGTGTCAAAAGTTGTTACAAATATGCGTAAAATAAAATATATGTATTTAAAGCTATATTTCTTTGAAATTTTTATTTTATTATAATGCTTGACCTTCTCATTTCATACGATATACAATATCATTGAAATAACTACCTCGAAATTGGTTGCAATAGTCTATCCTTTTGAACAGATTTCGGCAGGTATTTCGGCCATAACTTGAGGTTAGGGGACCAAAATCAGTCACATTATATGGCTCATATCATCGCCTTGTTCAAATCTCGTATAGTTCAGTTCATTGTCATCAATCGTCAAAATTCATTTGTAATTTTTTTTGTATCCTTGGCATTTTCGAAGAAATACGACCTAACAACAACTCCAAACCATATTTCATACCAAACCATCACTTTTTCCATATGCAATGGTTTCTCCACTATCATTTCTGAGTCGTACAAGCCTCATATGTGACAATTTTAGTTATTGACTCACTTGATGGTAAATGGAATGGAAAATTAACTTGATCGTTGAAGAAAATTTTGTTCATAACGTCAGCATTAAAATCCTGTTGTTCTAGCAGTCAATCAGCATATCTACGATGTAGTCAAGCAGCTTTAATTGTTGTAGAAGCTGGACTTTATATGATAACAGCGCAAGTTCAAATGCAAAGTAAGCCATTAGTCGTAATACAGTTACAGTCCCAATTGCTCAGAACAGCGTGACATCAACAAATTCGGATGATTCGCCAGACTTTCGCAAACAACAGCCATATTTTCTGTAAAGCTTCTAGTCTCTTTAAATTTCTTTAATATCGGACCAACTTTTTGCACAGTAAATCGATTATGATGACCATAATCAAACCAATAGAACTAGTTTTGCGTATTCTGTTAAACCATCCGTCTAAGTAAATGGTAAACCTTTTACTACATAAATAACCTCAATTTCTAAATCCCCATATTTTCTCTTACCATTTTCTAATAAAATTCCACGGTTAATTGACTTTCGCTTAACTGCGTTATTCGATTAATTACTTCAAAAATATTTTCCCCAAAGAGAAATGACACTTAATATTCCCTCGTTTAATTACCCAAAACAATTGTTTTCTAAAAACTGCAGCTTAACTCTACTATGTTTATACAGGCATAAATTCACCGTTAAATTCACTTTGAAACTACTACTTCCAATTAAAGTCTACCTAGTTTATGTATGTATATGGGCAATTTCAATAATTTTCAACATTTGTTGAAAATGAGTCAGATGCTTATTATTTCTCCAGTTTTTCGAATTGACCAAAACGGTCAAAAGGGAATGGTAGGCCACACTAGAAAACTGGGAAATTCAAAATTTCAGACCATCAGTTCTTTATTTTTAAAAGTTATGGGCACTCAAATATCGAAAAACTCAAAAAAGGCTTGAAATTTACAAGAGTTTTTTCATATTTCATCACTTTTCTACTTTTAGTTTTAAACTTCCGATGCCCACTGATATAAAATAAAGTCACTAGACTTTGTAGATATTTACACTATAAAAGTTATGCCAATACTACTGTTTGGGAAAAAGTTGTACAGCGGTTCATTTTTGAAACCAAAATTTTCCGATTTTTTAATTTTCGCAATTTTTTCTATATCGTTTTTGCGCCGTTCAAGAAAATTGCATTTCGTCAAGAGTATTTAATAGATGGTGTAATTTGCTAAATTTTGCGCCATATCACGTCGATGTCAGGCTGCTAGTTGCTCTTATAGAATTGGCGTAAATTTGTCAAAAATGACAGTTTTTCCCGCCTGACATTTGCAATCATATTTAAAACTGGTTTATGTATTGCGTGATCTAAACTTCTTAATAAATGGCACCTCAACGTCAAGAAGGCGTTAAAATATTTTGAAACGCAAAAATTTTATAAAGAAAATAAAATTTTTGCGAAATTTCATGATTTTGTTTCGCGTTTTTTTTAGTTAATCAGTGGTTTAAAATCAATGTAAAGTATTGGAAATGAAGTGCGGCGGTGAACTAAAGATCATATATAAATACGGTTGAATTCGGTCCCTATTTAGCGGGTACAGCGGCATTTTTCTTCAAACACATTTTGCTTTGTGACATCTGCAGTTATGTATAGATTCCGCCTCGATTGACACCAAATGAAAGGTTTTTTTATGCTTGATAATAAAACCGAATAGGCATTAAAAAATTTTCATGATTTTAAATTTTACAGACCAAAAAAAAAAAATCCTAACCTCAAAAATAATTCTTATATATTTTTTTTATTTTTTAAATTTGCAAGTTAAAACATTGTTTTTCTGTAAATTATTTATGCGTTATATAAACACATAATATAACAATCTGTGAAACATTCATATTTTTGCAAAAATTCGCGTTTTTCAATGTTAAGCAATTTTAATTGTAATTGATATTTTTTTATGTATTTTATCAGTGCATTGATGAATTTGGACTGCACTGATGAATTTGAAATGAGTTTCATGCATCCATACAACATTTATTAAAATAAACTAATAAATTTAACTTTAAATTTTTTAAAGTAATTTTAATTTAAAACCTCCATAACTTTCGCGCCGTTTGCAATAAATGATTAAAGCGAACTGTTTTGGTATGCTAAAATATCACCCTTCACGTGACCAAAGTGTCATTCGTGTCATCCAAAAAAAAAATTGGAAAAAAATATCAAATTATCGATAATTTTTGAAATTTCATATGTATTGACGGCAGTGTATACAGGCAATTAAGCATATTCGTTTAATTACCTCAGAGAGACAATTAACCGTATTCGTTTAAATAACTTCCACGCATAATTGCCCAAAAATTTTGACATTTTTGTCGAGGCAATTATCCGGGGAATACTGTATATTACTTCATGATGGAGAGTACAATGAGTATTGTGAATTTTGGAACCAGTCATTAGAGGACTGCCATCAGTTGCTGCAGAAATCAATTTCGACTGAAGTAAATTGTATTTCTTCAGAATATACGCAATTAAATATATATTCTCTTGTAGTAGTGCCATGTGTCGGTACTAATTCCAATAAATCTACATAAATGTTGAAGTCTGTGTCGCACGCTCGAAAAAAAAACAGCAAACTGGGCACGCGTCCAATATCCATATTCTTGTCACAGACAGTGGATAACTTAAACTTCTGGCCATATCAGTAACTCTTTCCACAACGATATGTGGAGACAAAGAGATTACTTGAAATGCCTCCACACTTCCAGAACAAACAATTTCTGCAGCCTTAATTAAACATTCTTTAATGAAATCATCTTCGGTACCACATTTCGAGTGTAGTCGTATAGCTATCAACTCCGACAAAAACTTTAGTAAACATGAACTGTTGTTTTTTCTGACCCAACTTAAATTCCTTTAACTTTTCTTGTCTCATTAATCCTTCGTAATTATCATATTTTGATTTATGTGGCTCATAGTGACGTGTAACGTTATCAAGCAGATGATTTCATCGTTTATTTCAGAGCAAAAATACTCCAGTTCTCACTTTTCTTGGAAATTTCAATATGTTCTTGAGCAATTTTTCGTTTAGTTTTACTGCCATTTGGTCTCGATAAAGACATACGAAATACAATGGCTTGAAATAAATTAATAAAAACACTAAAACTAAACAACTGTGACTTATTGCAGGACATTTATCTTCCCCTCGTTAATAAATTTGTAGGTTTTCGTTTCCTTAGTTCGTTGTTCAATAGGCGATACTAACTAAATGTAACAGTTATAAGAAATGATTTCACAGAAAAATGTATAATTAAATTTTCATTTTGTTCTTTTGGCATGCGGTCCCCGGGCCTTGAATTTGACATCTAAAATTTAGGTAATACAATTATTATGCATTTGCAAATTTTTAAAACTCATTAAAATTGGCATTTACGTATACCATTTAGGGTATAAAAGTGTCTGGTTGGACCGCCTACATATTTTCTTTTTTTTTTACTTCTTGTTATTTATTTATTAATCAAAGATAAATATACATAATATGTATATCTATATAGTATGTATGTATATTTTATTTTAACTTCAAAAAATATTATTTTCCTACAAATCTACATATTTATTTAAAATCTTTCTTTCTTTGAAACAACAATTGTGTAAATATTTAAATTAATTTAAAAGAACAAAATTTCAACTAAAAATTAATAAACCGAATAGGTAATAGAGAAAATTCATAGGAGGGTTTAATTTGGTAAGAAGGGGAAAAATGTGAAGCAAAGTTAAGACTTAAAATAATTACGTTGAAACTGTAATGATATAGGACACAATAGGATGCTTCAAGCCCACTGTATTAAGTGTAATAGTATTATTAGTGGTAAAAAATGTCACTGCAATTGCTGTGTTTCAAGACCGTTAAGTAATGATTTGATTGGCCTACAGAAAACAACACTGTGCTTTGTATTACTTATTACTATGCTCTTTATTATATTACAATATTATTAATTTTATTAGCTACAATATATTTTTCCATACACTCTCGCAGATTGTATTCTTAACCGTATACAATCAATTAGTCTTTCTACACAGTTATTACTCGTATATTTTTACATATTTTATTTCAATTGTAACTTTTTTTGTCATTCAAAAATTGTTCTTCATCGAAGAAAGATTTGAAAATTAATTTCCAAACTATAAAAATAAATAAAATTTTTTGTGTACATAATTGAAAATATATCTGTGGCAATGTGGAAAAATAGCTTAAGTAGACATAAGCTTAATTTAATTTAGTATTTCTGCCGCTTTCTAAAATTCAGGGTAGTAAAAATATGTAAAATATT
Source organism: Metopia argyrocephala (assembly GCA_963576795.1). Lineage (NCBI taxonomy): Eukaryota > Metazoa > Arthropoda > Insecta > Diptera > Sarcophagidae > Metopia > Metopia argyrocephala. Next base: position 37,972,907 of record OY756210.1, read on the forward strand.
ATAGTACATATCGTTATATTAAAGGTAAACGGACGTAACTACACTTTTTGTTTTTCTACAGGAGAAGCAAAAAATCTTAAATTCAAAAATTTATGTATGAAGTTATGTCGTTTTGCATTTAGAAATACACACAGTTGTAGTTTGAATGTCGTTAATAAAATCGCCATTTTTGATCGTAGGAATATAAAATTTTGCACGAATATGTATTTCGATAAAACAAACCATAATTAATAGAAAACTCAATTTCGAAATTTTGTGTAGTTACGTCCGTTTGCATTTAATATGACGATATGTAGTATGTTAAATCATAAATAAGTCTATTATCAATAGGTAAAATTAAAAATTGTTTGCAAGATTTAATTATAGTAAAATTTACATAAATTTGGAGACATATCAAAATTTCATATTTTGACTTGCACGAGCTGAAATTCAAAGAGATTTTAAGCCAAGATTATTTCGTAAAAACTTCAATAAAATGAAAGGAAACAATCGCAGTTACTGAGAACGTTGACGAATTGATTGATTTGAATCTTCTACAATGCTTTGCTGTACAGCGGCTACGCACTGTTGGGCATCTCACGGAATACACATTATCAATAAGAGTATACGTGACCTGAAAATGATAAACTTTTATACAAATTAGATGCACTAAAGTACGTTATGTATGTCATAAAATGGATGAAGTGCACAATAAGTACGAGTATGATGAACAGAAACATTTTTTTGATACAATGTAGTAGAGTAATTTAACGTTCGTACTCGTCCGTAGAGTAGAGGTGAGATACTATGCATCAGACCAGCGCCATCCTAAAGGCAGAAGTGCATAGCATGCGTTACGACGTTAACAGCGGTTACAATGTACAATGTAAGCCAATTATTGAAGTATCAACGCATCAGAAAGTTACAAATTATTTAACTTCTATACGTTCAATACTTATTCAATTTAACTTCCCCCCCCCCCCGGAGATACAGAAAAGGCTGCTGGTGATTGTCTCCATCAGTGGCCTGTTTTCTCCGGGGAATATCGGGTTCAACCTAGCCCTGAGTGGTCTGGCGCTCCATATAGGCAGAGAATGTCGGTAATGGTGGTCCATAACCTTATTTGACACGCGTACTTGGGGTGCTTGTCCCTTTAAGTGCGCGTGGCTGGCATTTCTGGCGTTCTCAAGGACTGACCAGAGATGCCTTAATCTGGTACTACTGGCATCAGGAGCCCCCGGTTAACCTGGGACTTCTTGTCATTCGGTAAGTGAGGTTAACCGGCCTGATGGTTTGGGTGCGGTCCCTCGGGAAGTACACGTAGTGGTTGTGGTAGTACTAGGTAGAAACCCCTCAGCAAGGGGGGTATCACTACCCAGACAGTGGTGGTGCTAAATTGCCAACTCGGTGCTATGGGCTCTCTTTTGAGTGCCGTGCCCACGCGCTTGAGTGAGATTAAAGGGTACCGGCATCGAGTGGCGGTGGTTGGGCGCATTGAACTCAACTACCGCTCCGGCAACGGGGGGCGTCTGATATGTCTACGGACAGTGCGCACGTTAAACCCATACACAGTTATCCAATTTCACCAGTAACTTGTTTTATGAAACTTCACAATTTAAACTTTTTTTTACAGACGTGTGATTGGCGTAACGCATGTTATGTACTTCTACCCTAAGCCGGTGCTCCCGAATTTCCGACATGCAGTAGTCAAGCCGCTCAATCAGGAGCCCTATGAATAAAGGATTTGCAATTTTAATACTACCATTGTCTGGATAGTAGCACCCGTTCTTGCTGAGGAGGTGACTATCTAGCATATACCACCAACCACTACGTGCACTCACCGAAGGGCCGCACCCAAGCCATCAGGCTGATTTACCCCACTCCCGGAATGACAGGAGATCACAGGCAAACCGGGGGCTACTGATGCGCTAGTACCAGATTAGATAGGTATCTCTAGTCAGTCCCTGAGTACGTCAGTAATTTACCAACTATTCTCTGCGTATAACGGGCTCAGGCAACCGAGAGCTAGGTGAATTCCATATTCCCCGAGAGCACAGGCCCCTGGCGGAACGTACCGCCAGAAGCCATAATGTACTCCTGGGGATGATTATTTTGATACAAAATTGCAACAATTTGCAAGCATCGGTCTGGTGTATATCAATTCAACTATCAGCTATTAAATCGATGTTAAAATACAGCAGTGTTGCCAACTGAATTACTTTGTATCTGCCGTAGAGTTTAATCTCTTTCTCTTACACTTTACTTTATATGCATATATCTGCAGTTTTTTTTTTTATAAATTAGCCCACTTTACGCAAACAACAGTTTTTTTATATGCTGCAGTTATATATTGAACGATATAATCAGAAGAATAGAGGATAGGTTACTGAAAGTAAAGCATATAATAACCCAGCAGAAAATGTTTAAGATTTGGAAGTAATAAATAAAATTGTAAGTAATAATGGAAGCATTATATTCTTTTTTATACATTAAAACTTCCAAATATGCTGCAGGATAAGATATTACTTTTGGTTTTTTGTACTATTTGCTTACTGGTTGCAATTAATTTGCATTTCTATTGCATATTAGCGGCTCATTTCATATAAAAATCATGCATTATTGATGCTCACAAGTACGTGATTGTTCACGATTTCTCCCTTACAAAAGTTTTTATGCAAAATATTTCTCTGCAATGCAAGGTTGCTGTTAAAACATACTTTGCAGTGCATTTGAAAATTTTCAAATTATGCTTTTTGCAACTTGTTTTAGGAAGTTGGCCATACACTTTTAAGTAACTATTCATGACATTTTACCAATCTGGTTATTTTGTGCGTGCAATAACGATTTTAATTAAGAAAAACTGTTTTGAAATTCTTGAAATATTCGGTTAGAAAAAGACCATAAAAATTTTCCCCAAATGACTGTAAATATTTTTCACCAACAAGGTACACATAAAAAAAATACAAATAATAAAAATAATTCCATTATGTACGAGTGCAAATATTACTCTCCGAAATTTATATTAGTATTATTAAAACATTCTAAAATATGACAAATAATAATAACGATAACAATGATAACAATACAACATGAAAAGTATTTAAAAATTAACAATTACTAAAGAAAAGAAAAGAAAACAAAAAGAATCATAATATCACATATCCCAGCAAGCTAAGCGATATTAAACAGGACAAAATACGCTGCTAAAGAAATCAGATACTCTAGGCCAAGCCCTCCAGGGGGAGGAAAATGACTAAAAACTGCTTACAATTCTGTGTCAAACCGTCTAAGGTTAGCAGAAAAAACTAACAGAAAAAATGTTCTATATAAATATAAATAAATGTTGTTCGTTGGTCATTGCATCAGTTGAAAACGGCTGGACCGATTTTGACGATTTTTTTCTTTCTGATGATCGTCGTGATCCAACTTAGATTTTTCGGAAAGAAAATTTTCCCCCTCACACTTTTACGCGCACTTTGTTTTGATTTATCTTAAATCAGAAAATCGCTCCATCGATTTGACTAACTTTTCTTTCAAATGTTTGTATTAATCTATTTTAAATTTTCATTGAGAGGAAAATTTGCCACGCCTACTTTTACTCTCATGTTTTACTATTTATCTCTAAATACAGATTTTTGTACATATATCTTCAAAACGGTTAAAACTAAAGTTTCAGAATTGGGTCTGAATAACTTTATGGGCAAGGCAAATCATCAGTCAGAAAGTGGGCGTGACACCTCCCATACAAGTTAAAAATAGATATCTTCATACCTACATATCTTTAGAAGTGTTGAAGCTAATGGTTCCGAATTAGGTGTGATTGATTTCGTAGTCATTAAGAATTATCAATAGAAAACAGGGCGGATAAAAATACATGGTAGCTTTCAGACAAACTATTGAGTTCAGTATATCTTGAAATCAGTTTTGAGCTTGGTCTGTTTTACTCCGTAGTCACTAAAAATCATCAGTCGAAAAATTGTGGACAAATAATAGTTGCAGGTGTAACGAAGCACGCGGGGTTTAAGCTAGTCATAAATAAAACTTCATTGATGTGTATTTGATTTTAATTCTAACTTGATATTCAAGTTATATTTAGGGGCCTTGATTGCATTAAGTTTTAATGAATCCGTCCAATTAAAACAGTGTATTTACAAACTAGCCTAGTGGTGGTTTAAAAAAGGAATATTATTCGATTTTACAGTCACATTCCAGTCTATTTTGGTGTATACCAATACGGATATAAATAACCGAAAACGGATTGCCGAATTTAAAAATTTTGGTGTCAAATACCTAAAGTGGCACCATTAACTCGTGATATATAAAATGGCAGATAGAGAACATAAACTCCCGCACGACGATATATAGATTCTTATGACGTTGCTGATAATAAAAATTTGTTTGTGTACTTCTTCTTTAAAGCAGAGAACACTTTACAATTTTATAATATATATTAGTGTGTACTTTTGCAAATAATTGTACAAGTGATACTACAAATCGAAATTCTATTTTGGTGTATAACCTAAAATTTTCAATTTCAATAGAAATATTTCCGAAAGCTTGAAAAGTGTTGGTTTTAGTTCATTTATTTTGTACAAAAGGTACACGAAAACACTTTAGAAGTCTTTGCATGACGCCATATTGGAACCGTCATTTTCAGTTTCGTAATTCTGATTACAGATTCGTGATCAGCGACTTTAAAAACCCCCGAGTGCGAGGTTTCAGATCAATCAATTTGGTTTTTGAATTATGGCCGCACTGTGCGACGCCACAAAGTTAAACCCTGTGTAGCCATTGTAGTCAACAGTTGATCATCGCTGACGATAGCTACTGGCGGGTTTGTAGTTTTTAGAAATTAGCTAATTGTGCTCACTTGTCTGTATCGACTGAGATAGTTTGGCCATAGCCATAGAGATTACCTACAGCTGCTGCAATATATTCAAATTAAATTCATTTTAATTGCAAGTTAAAATTGTCTTCGCTTTATCGTTTGTTGGGCTATATAAAAATAATTTTATTGCGTAGATATGAGTATTTTAATAAATTATTTGCTTACAAATTAATAAAGAGAAGAAAGCATGAAAGGAAAGAATGCAATTAAAAAAAAACTCTCAAAACACTTGTGATTTTAAACATTTTTACATAAATATTTGAAAATTTTCAATAAATTATAGCAGAATTTTAGTGTCACTTACATACACAAAAACTCTTTCAGTTGAAGTAAAACATTTGCCACAGAAAAAATGTTATACCGTTTGAGCCTGATAACAATGTTCTCAATTATTTTTTTCAATTGTAAGTAAATAATTATAAAATTAAATACATAAATGTGATCATGAATATCGCAATATTATTATATTATTATATAAATTAAAAATTCATTCCAAGTAATTTATGCCGAATCTGTAATAAGTGATTGCAATATACCCTGCGATACAGAAGATCAAACGCCGGTTTGTGTCTTCGATAGAGATGAGGTGTGTTTTATAAAATATCCCTCAAAATGTGGCGTGGAACGTATAGCCTGTATATTCGGAAGGAGTAAGTTATACTGACATGTTGTAAAAACAGAATTCGAGTGAAATTAATATCGAATAAAATTTTAAATGTGAAACGGTTTTGATATTTTTTTTTATTTATTTGCTTAACGACCATTAACGTAATATCGATGAATACTAAAATTATAAAATATTTTCCCCAATAGAATTGTATTTTGTTTTGAAAAATCACTTGATTTGAATTTCACTTGAATTCGTTTTACACAACATACCCATCCGATATTCATATGTACATACATACATACATATGTATGTACATATGTATGTATGTATATAGTAAGTATGTTTCTATTGAATATATTTTGAAATTTTATTTTTAGATTACGTAGAATATCTAAACGAATATTGTGAATTAGAAAATTTCCTGTGCTCAAATATATTTCAATCAGCACCAACGCACATATGAGTGCACGGAAAACACGCTGGAAAACATTAATGTTGCGTTTCAAAATGAATATTTAATAAGACTCTGTGGATAAAAATTCCATAATGTGTAATGTCAACTTTAATAACAATTTTGTACAAATTTAAATAAAGCTAAATCGATTTTCATTCATTAAAGCAAAACATTTTATTAAAAATATTTTCTTTTTTCTCCTTAAGGCGTTTCGCCATTATGTACGACGCCATTTGGTACCACGATTTTGAAACCAGACCGGATATTATATAGCACAACGCAAACATAAATTTATTCTCTAACATTAATTTATACTTTTATTACTACACAAAATCTACTCGAACTTTTTTTTCGCGTAAAATTCGAAAATGTTTTATTTTTTTGTAGTCGCCGTGGTCTAGTGGTTAGTGTGTTGGATTACTAAGACAATAGCGCCGCGTTCAAATCTCAGCTCTGACATTTTGAAAAAGAAATATGGAAAAATTATTTCTTTCGGCGACTACCTCTCAGCAGTCTTCTGGCAAAAGCTCTGAGAATAATTGATTGCCATGAAAAAGCTTCTCAAATCTGTCTCTCGGAGCCGACTTTAAACTGTAGGTCCCGGTACTCATGGCTAAAAATTAACATACACAACATGAGTACTGCGAGAAGCTAGGTCGTAACTCTGACACAGGGTTGTAATGGCCAATTATGTATGTACATATGTATATAAAATGGAGGATAGATCACATAAACTCCCGCAGGACGATAAGTATACTGGCAGCTTTAGAAGATATGAACATTGAGATCTGTAGTAAGTGGTACGAACATCAACCAAAGACTATTGTTGAAAAAAAAATAAATCATGATTATGTAGGATTTCCCAAATATAACTGATCGGAAAATCAATGGAAATAGGCCTCATATTGCATATCATAACAGGAATACTCATAAATGATGTAGCTATACCTGATGATCCCTACATTGCCATAAAAGGGGCAGAAAAGTTCAGCAGTTCTCTATCTCATTTGTAAGGCGCTCAAAAGAAATAACAAACTCTACCCAACACAATGTACACATGATTAGGATTTTACACTCCTGGAAATTGAAATAAACAGAATGTGGAAGGCAAGAACATCAGTCATTCCAGTGGGAGTTGGAGCACTAGGTTCTGTAACAAGAAGACACCAAGTTCTAATGAAATTCCGAAAAACGCAATATTAGGAATAGCACATGTGATAAGAAAATGTTTAGATATAAGATAGTATCTAGGAATAATAAATATATAGATAATAATAAAATAACCTTAAATGATTATAAATGATTAAAATTATATGATTGAATGTAATGCCCAAAAACTAACTTACCTTATATGATTTTGGTGTGCTTACTCAAAATTATTAAAAGTTTTAAAAATTTGTGTAGTATGTTTTCAATTAGGGTTATACTCCTTTTTTATAGGCTTTATTCTTTTACGTATGATACTTAGTTTCAAAATACAAACAAATTCCAAACATGATAGAAAATTGCAACAAACTAAATACTTAAATAATTCACTGAAATTGAAACATCATTCTGAAAGTTGTGTGATACTCATGAAGACGAAAGAAAAGTATGAATTAATTCACTTACATAACACTTCTGAAAGAGAATGAATGATTCATACAAATGAAGGATTTTTCCCAATACCAGGGTAGCGAAAACCACGCGGGGGTTTGCTAGTATTTTTATTTATAAAGGTTTCTTATACCATATTGCCAGTTTTTCTAATTTTTAATAAGAACATACATTTGGGCGAAATTAACGAGTGAGTCTCTTTTCGATTTTATTATTAGCCATGATTTATCTATTTGCAACAGGGGCAACCCCCCCACCTTTGTCTCCCCTGGATCGGTAACGTCAAATGGTTGGGAAGAGATCCTCTATATTACTCTCTCGACCCGTTCCTTTAACGTTGAAAACTGGAGGGCCTCTTGTAGTGACTCTTTTTCCGATCACAGGATGATCTGTTACCAAATTGAGTCCGGACAGGATTCCCCCTAACCCCGAAGGGACCCAAAAAGAACGGACTGGGATCTGCTTAATAGAATTTTCAATGGGAAAGTGGACGGGCTAGTATCTCATATTTCTTCCGCATGTGATTTGGACAGACACGTTGAGGTCCTTAAAAAGTCCTATCAGTCGGCATTCAGGGTGTCTTGTTCTATTACTTTTTGTAAGAAGACCTATCCTCCTTTGTGGAGTATGATGATACTTGTTATTCGGCTAGGGACTTTCAGGCATATAGGGACTGCTTGAGAGAATACAAGAAAGCCATGAGAGATGCGAAACGTGATACCTGGAGGAAGTATTGCGAATCCATAGAATCCATTAAAGAATCTGCGAGACTTGGCAAGGATCACTCCTGCAAGACTCTAATTGGGAGAGCAGACGGGACGTGGGCGGAGTCGTCAATGGAATCCCCGAGTATACCTCTTGATACTCATTTTCCGGAGAATACCGGTAAGGTTGATGAGCCGGTAGGGCAGGTGGAGATGTGTGTTACTTCTCAGGAATCCGTTCTTTCGCCGGAAAGGATTTCCTGGGCTATCAACAGCTTCTCTCCTTTCAAGTCACCGGGCTTGGATGACATAATGCCGATAATGTTGCAGAAGACGCAGGGATCTGTGATCCCTATTCTGCAAATGATTTTCTCGGCTTGTTTGACCCTTAACTACGTACCTAGTAGTTGGAGAAGGACCAAGGTGGTCTTCATTCCCAAGGTGGGTAGAAGAGGGCACGTAATGGCCAATAATTTTAGGCCAATTAGCCTTACCTCCTTTGTTCTTAAGGTGCTGGAAAGGGTAATAGATAGTCACCTCCGTCAGTACCTGGAGAGCAAACTCTCGGCTGTCCAGCATGCCTATGTGAGGCGGAAGTCCACCGAGACGGCGCTACATGAAGTGGTGAGTTCAGTGGAAAAATCCTTGGAGTGTAAGCAGTTTACTTTGGCCGCCTTTATTGATATTGAAGGTGCCTTCAACAATGTAAGGACTGCGTCTATTATTAATGCTTTGAGGGACTTAGGGGTGGAAAGATATATCTACCTTTGGGTCGCTTCTTTGCTAGGATGCAGGGAAATTAATGCGGTTCTAGCGGGGGCTAAGATCACAAGACTCGTGAACAGACTAACACCCCTTCTATGACTGGTCGTTGTTAATGAGATCTTATTCGCGATTAATGGTTGTGGTAGTCGCTTGTGCTGATGATCTGGTCCTGCTGGTTTTAGAACGATTTCCTTCAATTATGAGTGAGATCTTGGAGGCTGCCTTGGGTAAGCTGGGTAATTGGGCCGCCAGTTGTGGTCTTAGGGTTAATCCTGGTAAAACGCAACTTATGCTATTTACTAGGAAATACAAACCTCCGTTTCCCCAGTAGGGAAGAATGGGCATCAGGAAGGAATTGTATGGGTTCCGGCGTCGCCCATGGGAAACTCTTCCCTGGTTCTTTATTGCAAAGAGAAGCTGAAGCTCATTGGGGGAGTCTGTTGCTTCCTACTCAGATGTCCACTGCCCTGTGACTGTGATTAGAGATGGAATATTCAAGTTTTTCTTTGCGAAAGCACAGAGCAGATGGAATTCCATCACTTCCTGTGCTGTTTCTAGGACACTTTGGCCTCGGTGTAACCGCTGCAGGACTCTGGGAATCTTGGGGATTCCTCGTCAGTCCCTGTCCAGACTTATAGATGTGTATACGGGTCACTGGCTGATCGGTAGACACGCAGTGAGGTTGGGCCTGCCCTTTAATCCGCACTGCCGAAGTAGCGGGAATACTTCTGAGAGTGAGACTGTAGTTCATTTCCTTTGTGATTGCCCAGGTCTGGCAGCCAAACGATTGAAGTTTTTAGGGGTACCTTTTTTCAATGGCTTGGCGCAATGTGTGAACCTAAACCCCCTTGCTTTACTTCATTTTATAGGCAGCTCTGGTTGGCTGTAGCTCTTTTCCTATTTTAGGTGAATTCAGTTTGGTCCTGCAATGATTTCTAAACGGCACCTTGTGCTAATTGTAGTTGATCTGGCCATTTGACCTATCTACCTACATACATTTGGGGTATTCAAACGGTGTCCTATCACGTCATATTGTCATAATATCATTAAATTTTAAAATAGTTTAAAAAATTTGTTGTTGGTCTTTGAATAAAAAAAAGTCATAAAACAATAAGACTCTTCAACCTAAGTATGTTTGTCATTTTGTCATAAATTGAAAAATAAAAAATAATAAAAAAAAATAAAATGAAAAATAATATACTAAACTATAACGGGTTGTTCACAGCAATCATATTTTTAATATAGCCAAATGTACAGAAATGGCTAGCAGCATAAATTTTAAATGCTAATTTTATTGTATTTTATATTTATGTATGTTGTACATATATTTACATATTTTGTAAGTTTATACTTTTGTACTTGAAACAACAAAAGTCGAGAAAACTTTCGTTAGCAAAAAAAGAACTTTTTTACTCATACTGTGCCTTGTATTGGAATTGGAAAAATATACATAGATAGAGATTTTTTTCTATTAAGCGCCTTATGTCAATGAGAAAATTGCTGTCAGTTGATCACTTGATCACTTACAGGCCAGTGTTATACTTTCACTAAACAAATTAAACAATTAAGGCTGTGTCAGATAAACCGTTTGCTTCGCGTTGCGTTACAGATTCGCTTTGACATTAAGATAAATAGAACATGTTTATATGCTACTTGTCACATAAAGTACTTTTAACGAAACGCAAAGTGAAACGTTGGCCAACTTTCATCTTTTTGTACGCTTTGACAATCTGCTGTTAATTATTCTTTAAATACTTTTGTTAATTTGCAGTTTTAAGGGTTTTTTGTTTAGTTTTGTGTGTTAAAGTTTTGTTTTAAAACTATAAAATTAAATTTATATTAGGAGTTATTGAGAGTTTTAAAAAATGAGATAAACAAACAACGCTATTGTTAAAGTTTTTTCTTGTGTCATACACGTTTTGCTTTACGCTTTTTTGTCGAAGTTTTAAACGTCACGCAAAACAACAAAGTTTTATGTGACACGACCTTTAATATTACATGAACGCCATATCTAGTGATATTAACTGTGTAAAATTTGTAACACAAATATTTATTTAAACTATTGTCATACAAAATAAGTCTAAGATAACATTAGTTAATAGTATGAGGTTGATTAGTATAAAAGAATTATAAAAAAATAAAATAAAAAAATATTTTTACAAAAACAATATATACTACAGTATACATATGAAAGCAAGAAATTTTCTTAATACTACATACTTAATTTAATATAAAATAAATGCAACGTTACCTACAAATTTTCCCAAAAAAATTTTTTTTTTTTTCAATTAAAAGTGATACCATTTTAAGGTAACTTTTTAAATGTTATTGCAATTTTACACACACAAAAAAATGGAAATTGTATACTGTAAAAAGTCTATAATTTCAAATAAAACTTATTATTTTTGAAATCAAATGAGCGTCATATTAATTAAATAATTTAAATGTTAGAATATTGCTTATGGTCAGCATTATTTTCAAATATGGTTCCTTAGTTATTTTAAAGTTTTGATAATCAACTAAGATATGTGAATAAAAATTCAAATCAGAATCTTATTTAATGTCGATTTTCAACATATACACACACATATGTACATACATATGAATGTATGTATAAATTATATAATTTTTATAATTCTTTTTAAATGATTTGTTAATAAAAAATATGTAAGATACCAAAAACTTCAAACCATATTTTCCAAGATGTGGATTAAAGTACTAATACTAGTAATCATATAGGAAAATTTATATTTTAGAGAGCTATGCTGGCCTCATTAAAAATTGTACTTTAATAATAACTACTGCAATGAGCACCTGCTGTGCCAAACAATATATTGATAGGAATCAATTTGTCAACATAACTTATATACAGTAAAACACGTTTATAGCGAACAGGTTTATAACGAACTTTGCTATAGCAAACAGTTTTTGAAAGTCCCAAGCACGAACCATTGGTTTTTCATACAAATTACTACGTTTATAACGAACGCGGTTATAGCGAACTTTCCTTATAGCTAACACTTTTTCTGTACCCTGTAATGAATTTTCATGGAAATTAATACTTTTATAACGAACTCAAAAAATATTATCAAATCTTTAAAAACGCTAAACAATTCAGCAATTTTGGATTTCAAAAGAAAATTCGTTTAACGTTCTTCATAGTTTGATGGATTTGGGGGAATTTCATTGACAACGAAATACTTAAAAGTAAAGCACATACAAAGGAAATTAACTGATTTTTTCAATTAACTAGTTTTGTACATAGATTCACAATTAACTAATTATTTAACTCTATAACCATGTACCTTGAATTATTTTGATTTTTACTTTATGTATGTATATATAAATAATTTTTTGCTTTTATTTACTAAATCAATTGATTGTTTATTTAATAGTTGTAATATTTAACCCCTGTATTCATAAAAAATATTGTTTTTTAAAGGCTTATTTGACGTATTTCTATGGGATAATTGCGAAATAAGCCCTTAATAAACACACAATAATTTTTATGAATACAAGGGCAAATGTATAAAATGATAATATAATTAATATGTATTTATATGTAAATAAATACGTACTTAAACGTAAAGTAATATTTTTTTCTTTTATTACGGATATAACGAACTAAATTGGGCGGTGTCTTCAAGTTCGTTATAACCGTGTTTTACTGTATATACCTAGTAATTGCAGAACATAGAGATTCTTATTAGGCTTGACCAATATAGTAAAAAATAAAAAAGAAGCTGTTGCTTAACACAAAATCTTTTGCATAAAAACAAAACCTAATTAAAATATATGTACATATGCGTGCAGGCCTACTTTTAACACTAAACATAAATTATGTATTTTGTTTGATGAATATATTCTTTCGAAGACTGTTAGAAAAATCACAATTTCGGAATGTCATATTTTGTATTCATATTTCTTAACGCCTTTTCTTTTTCTCTTGTTTCCTTAATTTATGTAAACGACGATTACTTGGTGCTACATCAGCACCACTATTCTTGGATTCCTGCAAATGCCGATAGCCATTATAAAGCGAATTATATGTATTATAGAATATTTTACCTCTGAGAGGTCTCCATCGTCTTTGTCATGGGAGTTCATGAAAATTGAAGCCATTATACAGGCTAGTTGAAAAAAAGCTCCAAAATATAAACTCCACCTCAGTATTGTACTAAAAATATCATCATCACCATATTTATCCAAAGGATTTGGTGACGATGTCATTATTTAAATATATATTTTTGCACAAAGTGTTTTTAAAGCTAAAAGTATTTGTTTACAAACTCTCTGCCGATGTTTATGTATCACATAAACAAACAACATTTTTCAAACGGCCAGCTTTGGTATACGTTTTATCCTATATGATAGGTTGTGTTCACACTACAAAACTTTTTATTAAAAATTGTGCGTGATTAATACGAGGGGTGTAGTTAATTTAATTGAACGATTTTTTTTGTTCTTTTCGATACATTCTGGATGAATGTGTAAATGTAAAATGTGTCCCTATTTACAACTTAGTATGTTTTCGAGATTTTTTTTTTCATTTAATTGCACGATTAATTATATAATACTTTTTATTTCGCGATGTTAACTCTACGACGATAGAATGAATGCATATGTTTTAGTTTTGTGGGCAGAAGCCGGCTGAATCTTTGCACCAACAAAAAATATTCTCGTCTCTTACCGATAAGCTATCATATTGTGACGACTTAAGGTGTCACATGCGTTGCAAAGCTTATGTCAAAAAAAGTTAAAATGGTGTATTTTCATAAAGCAAGTTACAAGCCAAGTATGCAAACTGCTAACACGAGAAAGTTGACCAACTTTTAACTTTTCAAGCGTTGACAGCTGAATGAATGAACAAAAAATGATATGAATGGCTTTTGAGATTCGTCTTTTTATATGAGAAACACTAACAAATTTAAGTGTTTTTGTTGTTGATTCACATATAAAAAGACGAATGTCAAAAACCGTTCGTGTTCTTTGACCAGGCTGTAACAGTCTTCTTTGGCAAATTCCAAATTCTTGTGATTTTTCTTTGAAATTTTGTTTGCTTCCCATATTAGGAAAGTTTACTCTCTTTATTGTATCAGAATTTGTTTTTGATATATCGCAACTGAAAAGCAAAAACAAAAAGTCCTGTTATTTTTGTATTATTTCACCATGCCACCAACTTTTATTATATCTTCAATAATTGCACCACGGGCTAAACCAAGGCGTATCGATAACGTTAACTCAAGCCACACAAATACATACATACATAAGTGGTTTTTACGACAATGTTTCAAGGTTATTGCATAGCTTTTTGCAGCACCCATGTTTGGAGACTAATTTTTGTATACACAAAAAAAAACATGTATTCTAATCTTAGAAAACATGTATAAAAAACATTTCGTGTAACGGTGCTTTAAGCTAACACACGAACCAATAGACTACGGCGACTAAAGTCAACCCAAGCCACAATTGTTTAATTTTATTATTGCTTATAGAATTGTTCTCAAGTTTTAACTTATAATTGAGCGTTTTGATTTAAAAATGGCAAGTGTGCATATTTATGACAATTATATCACCATTGCTACTCAACAGCAAAATTCCTATTGTTTATTTGTGGTATTTTTGTAAAATTGAGTTGACCTTAAAAAGAGGCTTTGTATTAAACGTTTTTCTTTTTACAGATATTGTCAACACTGTTCATACTGAGGTTTCACATTTACCATCTGATTCTATTTGTCATTTCTCCATTAAAAACTAAGAAAATAAAAGAAATTTTTTGAAAATTACTTATAATATTATAATTTTAAGACAAAATTTTGTATTTCATAAAACTAACAATAAAAAATGGCGTCATATCGCTGCATTAGTAATTGCTTGCGTAAAGTAAATTACAAAAATTCATACCGACTTGCCGAAATATCACGTAATCTTGGCCAAAAGCGTTTATTTTCAAATGCCGCCTCTAAAGCAAAAAGTTCCAATGGTCCAGGCACACTTAAGTTAGCAGTATTGGGTACCACCTTGGGTGCCACCGGTGGTACAATTTATTCTTTGTACTTAAATTGGAAAGATACAAATTCTCATATGGAACATGAGCGCATACCGCCAGCAGTTATAAGAGAATTCCCCTCTAACGTCAAGATAACCAAACGCTTTGTTAATCCCAATGATACATCAGGCTTGGATATAACTTTATTTCAATTCCAAACCTGTCCATTTTGTTGTAAAGTAAGAGCTTTCCTGGACTTCATGGGTGTTTCTTACAAAGTCGTAGAAGTTGACGCTGTTTTAAGACAAGATATTAGATGGTCGGAGGTAAAGAAGGTGCCAATGGTTTTAATACGCCAACGTGATGGGCGTTATGTGCAAATGAGTGATTCAAGTGCTATTATATCCTTGATTGCCACTTATTTGAATGATCGCAAAATGGATATAGGAGACTTGGCAAAATTTTATCCTTCTATATCATTTTTTGATGACAATCAAAAAAAGAAACATGACATTATGAACAAATACTTTTTAATGTATCAAGATCACACACCAAAAGGACATAGCAAAGAAGGAGAATTGTAAGTTCTGATTAATATTAACATATACATACATATGTATGTATGTACACAATAAGTAGATGAAATTTTTAAAAGACCTTGCCCTAAGAGCGGGTATTTGACACCATTTCTTTTATTTGTAGACATTGCCCAGTGTTGTGGTTTCAATTTCTTCCAGAGACACTGGGCAGGAGTATTTTGCTTATAACATAATTCAGTGAATTAAAAAGAAAAATTAAGCTAAATACTCCAAAGGGTAGTAATAACCAATTTCAGGACTATTTATTTTTGTAACAACTTTAACCTCACCTAACATGACAATAGTTAAACATACATTTTAAATTACCACAGGTTGGAAAGAAAATGGCGTACTTGGGCTGACTCTCATCTCGTACACTTAATCTCACCCAATTGCTACCAATCTTTAGGGGAAGCTTTTGAAACTTTTGAGTGGTTCTCAAAGGCCGGAGAATGGGATATACATTTCCCAAAATGGGAACGTGATCTTATGGTTTATGTTGGCGCAACGGCTATGTGGGGCATAGCGAAGATACTCAAAAAACGTCATAATCTTTCTGACGATGTCCGCTCACACATCTATGAAGCCTGTAACAAATGGACAAAAGAACTGGAAAAACGTCAAACCAAATTCCTAGGCGGTAACCAACCTAATTTGGCAGATTTGTCTGTGTATGGAGTTTTAAGCAGTATGGAAGGTTGCCAGGCATTTAAAGATTGTGTACACAATACAAAAATTGGTAAGTTTAAAATGAATTTTGTACTGATTATTTTTAGGAATTCTAAATCAAAAATTTTATTTTAGGTGAATGGTTTTACACTGTAAAGCAGTTAATACAACAAAATCGTGGTAATTTAATACGTGAACGCATTGAAGGCGATATGCCTGCAATCTTAACTGCAATGTCTACTTAATTGTTTACTGTACATATACTGCACACATTTATTTATTAAAACTGTTATTATAAACTTTCAAAAGATATATTTCATTATAAATGATAAAATACATCAAACCATACCAAAAAAGTGAATTCGCAATATGGTTTATGTTTCACACCAGGAAACTATTTCCTGGTATTACGATATACATATATTATGAGCTTTTTTTCCAATGGGTGATAAATCTAAAATCATCCTTTCAGGTGAAATTCGTTTACAGATATTTATAAAGATACATATGGGATACGAATAGTTTTAGTAGATGTGTTTTTTATTAAATTAAATAAATCCACTTTAATTTTTCGATCTACGACATTAAAAGTAAGTAAAATATAAAATTTAATGAAAAACTGTAAAAAAAATTATTGCTGAAAACTGTATTATGTGTATTATTTATAAATAAATGGCAATTTAATTCCAAAATAAATTTGGATTTACTTTAATATATATATTTGTATAAAAAACTGTAGTGGTACAGTGTGGCGTGGTGGCGTTTAAAGCCGACAACTTTGAAGTCAAAAGTGTTGCCTGATTAGGTGGACAGTCCTGCAATTGGCCGCGCTGGCATGCTTGCGTTTGCCGGGCTGTGGCTCGCCGGATGGGTGGGTTTTTGCCAATCCTGCTGGCCGTCCTTGTCTTCTCACTACAAAAAATCCATGCCAGCCTTTTGATGGAAAAAAATAAAAAAAATGAAAATGTTTATGCTGGGGCCCGAAGTATTCGACGTCCTGTTGTTGTGGTAATATACACCACTGGATCATCGGCTGATGGTCTGCCGGAACATCTTCCCGCCCTCAGAGACTAAAAGTCTCACCATGACACCCATAGGATGGTTTAGGGTGCCCCAATTACGTCCTGTGAAACCTTTGCTACCTTACTTACCGCTCAAAGAAAAGAATTTATCCACTCATAATTAATGTTACAACACGGTAATTTCAAATCCACATTATAAAACTTTTATTAAATATCCTTACGAAAAAAAAATGAAAACAATTCAAAATTTAAACAAAACTAAAATTCTAAAAAGGTAATAATTAAAAAGCAAAATTATTTTATATTTTTAAGATATACAAAGATTGTAATCCTAACAATAAATAATAATGGTATTTAATTTAATTTTCTAACAAAAAAACAAAAAAAAAAACATATATTTGTATACATATATATAAATTTAATTCAATTTCAAAAGACTTCTCTATATATATGTATACATATATATATATTTATATATTTATCTGTATAATCTTTCACCTTTTTTTTCTTTCCCTTTTTATACTTATCGCTTCTTTTCTATTCGAAATAAAAATTACTATTTCAGATTTCAGGGGCAACCATTTTATATTGGGGGCATAAAACTACCATTTTTCTACAAGAATGAAATCTTCCCGAGGGTCTGAGCTCAACACAAGGGGCTTGAAGCTACCAATAAGGTAAGTATTAAAAAGTATATATCTATATATCTATATATAAATGTCTCCCCCTAAACCTTTATTAATAAAAAAAAATCCCAAATTCGAAAAGTATAAAAGGAAAACTCTAAACCTAAATCTACCTATAAATATATATACACACAAATAACAACACAAATAATAATTCTATATATTATAAATCGAAATAATAATAATATATGAAAATTTTACAATACATGTAAATAAAAAAAAAATTTTTTCTTCTTTTCTTTACAGACTAGTACTTCCCGATTGTCTGCTGCTTTGTCCGCCCTTTGGATGGTGTGTTGCTGTCGGTGCTGACAATGGAGTCGATGTTGCTGCTGGTGTTGGGATTATAGTTGTGGGGTTCCTTCGTTGGACGTGGAGGTTTTCGTGCGTGGTGGTGGTGGTTTTTTTTCTGGTGTTAAAGGCTCTATTAATATTTGGTTTTAGATTTGCTTCAACAGTGTGCAGTTTTCTTTTCGTTGTTTCTTTTTTCTTTTATTTTAGCTTTATCACTTGTGTACAGGTAAGTATTTAACCGCTCTACGTGCTTCTTTTTTTTTTTTCAGATCTTAACTATATTATTTTGTTATTTTTGTCCTTTTATTTATTTATTTTTATTGTTTGTTTGAATTTTTAGGGATTATATGTTTCTTTAACTTTAACTCTGTTTCTTAAAATTAAACACATATAAAAAAACGTAAAGATAAAATAAAAGTCACTTTTATAAAAAAAATTTAACGTTTTTTTTTTTTCCAATTTTTTTTTGTTTTCTGTCTATATATGTATATATATTTCACTTTTTATTCCACACACCACCTTTTACCACGTCACTTCACTCATCGTATTTGCAAAAACCAAAACTCAACCGTTTTTCTTGTTGACCATCCTTTTATAATCTCTGGCCTATACCGCTTTTTCCGTTACCAATCTTTCAGCTATAAATTTGTTTTTGGCTTGTTTCCACTAACAAAATATCCCTCCAATCATACAGCTGTTTATGGAGTTGCCAGCATAGAATATGATTAACCCTCCATGCGCACATCACAAAACCCAACCACTCCTGAAGTGTACCTTGGACTCAGGATGGGAGGGAAACTGGGCCTGTTCCAATTCTTCACAATCTAATCTAAGCGTTTCCGGGAGTGTAACAATAAGTCTGGCAACTCTAGTCGCGTATAAGCCGCTGACCATATACACAAAACAACTCTGTGTGTTAAAGTACAACTTGGCAGCACCGTCAATGGACAGCCTTATGAATGAAAGGACGCCATATTATTAACAACATTTTACTGTGAGGACGGTCAAAACGGATGCCAATTTTACACATTCCTTCTTATCTGCACAAGTTTGCAATGTGGCACAGGAAAAATATTCTGAAAATGATCCATATCCCACTAATTTCAATGTATCCCATCCAATTGTCGGCCCTACTAAGGAATACGGGCGAAATACCATGGATGAAGAAAAGGAAAAAAAAAATACATAAAAAATGTGATTCTGGTTAAGATTCCCTGTTGGTTTCTTAGGTTGGCTACCCTGTTTTAAATGGTGAGTATAATTCCAATAATAATTATAATTAAAATATGTGTACTAATATTTATTTCTATTTTCCTTCTCGGGTCATGTATTTGGCGACGCTGCGGTAACTGGTGAGTATTCTTCCACCATGAAATACCCTGACCGTGCCTTTACTAATTTACGTTTTCGTTTTTCTTTCCAGGTTCACTAGGGGAGTAAATCCGGTATGTGTTGAAAAACGATTTCCATCGATATTAAAATCGAATGAAATTTAAAGTGGATATAACTTCAAAATCCCTGCATATTTGGAATTCATTTTTACTCATTATCTTACTGACTATTGTCACTACATCCTTGAGTATTAAAATTTTAAAATAACTGAAACAGATAAGTTTTATATAACTTTGAAAATACAAACGATTTGAATTTCGATCGAAATCTTTTTTCATCACATACCGGAATAAAATGATAATACAAAATGCTCGGACGGACATTGGACACTGGATTCAACAGGTAAGTATGAATGAATTTCCAGTAGGTGTATATACATGTATATATAAAACGTATTGACCGCTGCTATAATTTCAAATAGTTGTGATCTAATTTGACACAGAATGAAAACAAAGCAAAAGGTATGCCGGTAGAAGTGTTACCATGAAGGCAAATATTTTAAAAAATTTAAATGTAAAAAAAAATTTGCATAATCTGTGTGAATTTAGCACAAAATAAATAAAATTGGTTGCGTGTAGGGAAAATTTAAAATAATCAGTCAGCGATAAATTTAAACTTAATGCTGAATAATTCAGTGTTCCAAAAAGTGAGGAAACTAAAATAATGCAATAAATAATTCGTCCAATTGCTCTATAGTGAACTAAAATCAAAATTTATCTTATAAAGAAATTCTAAATATGTACACACATATCGGATAAATTAATGTATGTAATTATAAAATAAAATATGGCTCAATAATTAAAAAAAATATGTATAGTCGTACCCTGCTTTTGTTTTCCTTCTGTTCAATTTATTAGTTAATTAATTTTCAATATCATAACTCTCGATTCTGTACTAATATTATCTCTTTTTTTCCAGGCCTTCATCATTTACCAACCGAAAAGAACCTAATGAATCATCAAGGCGAGTAACCAGTACTATTCATATTTGGTGAGTGTAAATTTTCCAATTTGTTCTAATTCATATAAAAGAAAAAATATAAGTCAGATATAAATAGTATTAGGTTAGATTCAAGACTATAGGGCAATTTCGCGGTTGTGTCAGGTTTGATTGGTTTAATTATCCGTGGTATCTAAGGTAAATTTCCGATTCAGATGGTCGTTACAAGTATAAAAATTCAAGGTTCCTAATAATAGTATTGGCATTTTACAATTACTGTCCGAGTTTCGATTGCCCGAATATTTCAAATAAAAGTCTGCAGGAAAATAAGTGCACAAGGCAGTATGACGACCGGTAGTAATTGTCCGTACCTGCACAACATATTATCGAGTAGCCTATCCCATCCGCACGCCGTAGAGGCGCAGTTTGTAGAGTTACTTAAAGTGAAATAAAGTCCATAGGATGCGACATCTTGTGTTTCTTTCGAGACCCAAGACGACCCAATTACTATTTGCTTGGACTTGCTGTAATAGCGGACTCAGATATATGTTACCCAACCAGGTGACTAACGGCTCCCAGTTCTTTATGGCACAGTTCCCCAGAGCGTTATAAAGGAGCTGCACTCTCGGTGGTGGTAACGGTTACAATATGTAACCAGCTCAGAAACGTTAGCCATTAGTCCAAAAAAATTCTAATTAAAAGCATCCTGTGGATAAAGAAAATTCTATACATTCACATGAAAAATTAACCTCTACACACCACGTCTCAGGCCGCCCACGGATGGAGATAGTTTTTCCTCCTCCCTTTGTGAAAACACAAAAATAACAGAAAATTTAAAATCAAAACCTATTGACCCATTGTGCCGGAGAAAGATGTTGGGACTAGAACCACCAAGGATGAACTCATTGTTTCAAATCCTTGGCGTGAAAAACCCCCAACGATCTCCCTTGAAGGTCTTCTACCTCGTACAGGCTATTACCCACGGGCCTTACTATCCTACATTTAATAAATTTCCTGGCCAGTTTTGCGTTAAAATTGTTTTTAAAATCGCTCTGCTGGAAGTTGCGACGGTAAACCTCCTGACCAGGCACAAATTTTATTTGGCGACACCTCGTGTTGTACGTCTTCTCATTACGTAAGTAGGCCTTATGAAGATTTTCCCGTATTTTCTGCCTCACGAGATTCTGCCTATCCGCTTTCTGTATTACATTCAACTCTGAGTCTTCTAGGCTTTGAAGTTTTCTCGCGAGCTTGTACACACCACCGTGTCCTATCATATTCATGCCAAATAGAGCAAAATACGGTGTGACGCCTATTGAAGTTTGTATTGAAGATCTCAAAGAAAACTCAATCTCGGACAGATATTTATCCCAATTGGTGTGGTCCTCCTTTAAATAGGCTCTAATTGCCGCCAGGATAGACTGGTTTGTGCGCTCTGATGCGTTAGCCTGCGGAGAATGTATGGCGGTCTTCATATGCTTCACACCGAAACTGGTCAATAGATTCCTAAACTCCTGGCTTACGAACTGTTTGCCGTTATCAGACACTAGTACCTCAGGAGTGCCAAATTTATGGAAAACCTCGGCTATCATAAATTTGATGACATTACGCGTACTAGCCTTCGGCATGGCCTTCAATAAAACGAATTTCGTTAGGTGGTCCAATACAATGAAAATAAAACAATTTCCATTTTTCGACCGGGGGTAAGGACCTAGAAAATCAACGTAAATTCGTTGAAACGGGCGCTCACTATACGACTCCGTTCCCATGGGTGGCCGCAGTGTAACATTAGCCGGTTTAGACTCTCTGCAGGTCTGGCAATTTGAAATATAATCCCGAATCTGAGTGGTCTGATTTGGCCAGTAAAAATATTCTCTTATCCTGCGGAGAGTCTTCCCAACGCCACCATGCGATGCCTGTGGTGAGTTGTGCGACTTTTCGATGATGTACTTGGTCAATTCATGAGGCACCCATAGTTTCCATGAGAAATCCTCATTCAAGACCACTCCATCATAGGGTCGTATTCTCTTATAGACAAAGCCTTCAACTACTTTTAAATCAGGCAACTGTTCAGAATTTTTCTCTATAGTAGAGACAAGTTCTAAATAGTCATCCGATTTAAAAGCAGCTGAGTTAAAATCGACCAGTCCTTCTACATCTGCCGAGACTTCATCCATGTCATATCTTGACAATGTATCGGGTACTACATTTTGCTTCCCCCTCCGGTGTTCCACGATGAAGTCAAATGATTGGAGATGTAGGCTCCACCTGGCTAACCGGCCACTAAGGTCCTTATGTGACATCAGCCACCTGAGGCTGCTGTGGTCAGTTATCACAGTGAAGGGCATAAGCTCTACATAGGGCCTAAACTTTTTAATCGCGAAGACTACAGCCAGACATTCACGTTCTGTAACGGAATAATTCCTCTGTGCCGACGTCAGTTTATGCGAACAGTAGGCAATGGGGTGCTCTTCGCCAGAATCGTCTTTCTGAAATAAAACAGCCCCAATGCCTACGTCTGACGCGTCACATTGAATGTAGAAATGTCGAGTGAAGTCTGGGTGATTAAGAAGCGGACTTGAACTTAGAGCCCCCTTGAGGCGATCAAAAGCGACCTTAGCTTCATCCGAAAACTTGAATTGTTTCCCCTTCTTCAGCGTGTCAAAGATTGGGGCTGCAATGGAGGCATAGTCTGGTATAAATTTTCTATACCAGCCGGTTGCCCCCATGAAGCTCCGCACTTGCTTAGCTGTTTTCGGGTACGCAAAACGAGTGATCGTTTCCACCTTGGCCGGATCCGGCTTCATTTGTCCACCTCCAACTATATATCCCAGATACCGTAACTCCTTGAAACAGAATTTGGATTTTGCTAGATTGATGCTCAAGCCTGCTGCCGTCAGTCTATCGGCTACTTGTGACAACAACTCTAGGTGTGTAGCAAAGTCTGGAGATACTATCAAAAGATCATCCAGGTAGACGAAAACTCTTTCCCGAAGTGCTCCGGGGATCACCTTATCCATCAACCGACATAGCCTTTGAGCTGCGTTACACAACCCAAAGGGCATGACAGTGAATTGATAAAGCGGTCTTCCAGGCACCGTGAAAGCAGTTTTCTCCCTACTAGATGGGTCTAGTGGTATCTGCCAGAATGCATCTTTAAGATCAACACTACTGATATAAAATGTATCTCCCAAGCGGCTAAGCAAACCCTCAATGTTTGGCAGAGGATAGGCATCCTTGATGGTCAGTGCATTGAGCTTTCGAGCGTCCAAACACAAACGGTTCTTTTGACCCTTACGGACCAAAGTAACCGGATGGCTCCATGGACTCTCGCTAACTTCAATGACACCGAGATCAAGCATCCTATCTATCTCTGCGTACATCAGTTTTTGCACCGCAGGAGAGACAGGGTAGTGACGATCTTTCACCGGAGTTGCGTCACCAGTATCGATAGTGTGTATTTCTAATTTTGTCCTACCAAGTCCTACTTTCGTATAGCAGGGGAACTTCGAAATAACAAAATCCAATTTCTTACGCTGTTCAGCATCCAAACTATGAGTTACAGTATCGGCCTTATCCTGTGTCTCCTCTTCAAGAGACACACCATTAGTTGTAATACTATCCAGGTGAACAAACATTTTGAAAGCCTTCATAAAATCGATCCCCAAGAAAAGTTCACGATTCAAGCTAGGCACTAAGTAAAACGTTATGACCTGCGTTGCCTGGCCAAATGTTACCTGGGCACGTACGCGGCCCACGATCTTGTGTGGGGTTCCGTCTGCTGTCTTGATCAAGGTGTTAAAGTCGTGTTTTTGGAGACCTGTTTTCTCCACAAACTCCATACAATTTCGACCCAGACACGTAACAGTAGCTCCGCTATCTAAAAGACCCTCTATCTCATGGCCGCCGATGTTAATGCGAGTATAGAGCCGTGCGTCGCTACCCTCGTATAGTGCAGCCGACGAGATCTCGTGTCTGAGCCTCCTACGAGCCTTATATCTCTCACGCGCCTTCCTGATCCTATTCGACACCTCACCAAAAATTCTCAACCTCGCCTCCCTATATTCTTTTAACCTTTGATGAAGAGGTTTAATGGCACGAACCCTGGGCTCCATGGGTGTTATTGGTTCCCTATTTTCATTGACTAAAATTTTGATCTTTTTGGGTTCGGCCATATTTGATCTGATCTCCGGGTTTACGTCTGAGTTGAACGAGTCTCCCCGGGACGAGACTTGCTCTTGGGCATGTTTCCCTGACAAACTGGACACTTGGGGGTCACTACCCCATCCTTACCACATCTAAAACAAAATATTCGACGGGTGGTAGCAGGACAGTCCATGAACCCGTGCCCTACCTGCCTACAGTTCCAGCAGGTGTACCTGCTGCTGCCTGTCAGATCATCGATTTCTAAATCTTCCTGGGGTAGCTCAACTTCATCATACGAAACCTCATTCACGCGTTGCGTTGGCTGAAACCGCTGTTGCTGGTAGCGCTGGCTTGCTAAAAGACTCTCTGCTCTCTTGGCCTCCTTGCAAAAATCATGCAGGCTGTTAAAGCGCAAGGAAAACAGGAGATGTGAAAGAGCCGGCCTTAAATTACCTCTCATTATCTCCACGAGGTCTCTTTCAGGGTACGGAGTGCGCTGTTGGTTCCTGAGTTTGATAACGGAGCTATAAAACTCCTCAAAAGGCTCCTGCGGCAGCTGTCGGCGGTCCATAATCTTTCTTTGGATCTGGAACTCGCTTTCGTAGCGCCTGTATTGACTTAGAAAAGCCTTCTCCAGATCGAACCAGGTATGGAGAGGAGTCAACTTTCTCAGGTTCCAGTACCAGTCGAGCGCCTGGCCTTCCAGCAACTGATGGAAACCACGCAGGACGTCACTGTATGTACAACCATAATCCTGCCGAAGAGAATTCAACCTAAATATGAAGTCCTCTGCGCTCATCGACTTCGTTGAACCATCAAATTTCACACCCCATTTCGACAAATCTACCCTATTACCTGTCTGATAGTTTCCTAATCCGTCTCCTACAGGGGAAGAAATCCGTCCAAACTCCTGTGCGTCATGAGGTCCCCTAACCGGCCTAAAGTGCCCTGAATAAGCCCCATTTGAATGCGGCCGTACGGCACCACCATTAAAATACTCCCCCCCATTCACCAGCGGTGTGTGTGGTGGAGCTGGAGCCTGCGGGTTCATATTGCCGACCGGTGCCTGTTGTTCAACAGCGCGAGCTATCTCCTGTAGAGACCGCTGTAATTGCTGCATCTGGCGCGTGACCTGTTCCCTCCAGGCATCGTCGGTCACATTAGGGTTCGCACCACTCGGTGGCTGTGGCTGCACTGATATCCCCGCCTGCCCATCACCTCTCGAAGTCAGGCTGCTATAGTCCGGTGAAACTATAGAGGCACCAGATGATTGGGGGTTTACTGTAGCACCGTTTTGGCCAGCCAGGCCGAGAAATTGCTGGACCGAAGGTGCCATTGCCTCTGAAGTGGTCGGCATTGTTGCGCCTGGAACCGCGGGAGGTGCTGTCGTTACTCCCGCTTCGGCTGATATTCGCGGTATGCTTTGCGTATTTACCACCGTATTTGGGTTCATGCCTGCTGACTCCAAACGGTTCCTCTCAGACCGGGTTAGTACCATTAATCACCCAAAAAAACAAAAAAACTACCTATTGTCACCTAAAACTCCAAATAAAAACTTTCGCCAACCAGAGAATAAAAAAAAAATCAAAAAAATATAGAAATAAAAAAATATCGAATCAAAAATATATAGAATAAAAATGAAATGCGAAAAAAAACTGCTGAAAATAAGAGAATAGGTATAAAAAGGCTAATAAAATGTAATATAAATGAATTTCAAAATAAAAAAATAAATAAAAAGAGAAAAAAATAAATAAATAAAATAAAACAAAATAAATAAATAAACTAAAACAAAATAAATAAAACAAAAAGAATAATTAAACCAAAAAGATAGAAAAATAAATAAGTTAATAGAGAAAAAAAACTAAAAGAATATAAAAAGGTTAAAAACAAAAGAAAATAAAAGCAAAAGGTAAAATAATATAACAAAAAAAAAAAGGTAAAATGATAAGAATAATAAATTTTTACTTCACAGGAACCAAACTTTATAAAACGAGCGCGCTTTCGGGTAGCAAGGATTCACAGGTAAGTCGTATAAATATCCAGTGATGCATACACCAATAATCTTTTATGTTATTTTCCAGGAACGTCCATCGTCCAGGGCTATAGGAAAAACACTGAGGGTTCATTCTAGACTCCACTCAGCCACGATGGCAGGCATCTCTGTCTTTTAAATCACCCTTGAGCAATTAATATACTATATACCAGAGAAAGCCATCCGCATATATAGGCCTCAAGGGTGCCCAAAAAAGGCAGAGACATATGGATCTATCAATTGACATGACTATACCACCAACACGACACGTCGCAACTCGATTTGGATTTTAAAATCCACTAAATCGGGACTTACGTGAGTGTTGATGGCATCTGACATGACAATTTAAAGATCCATTGCCTCTATCTAGCATTGGCAAGTCAGCCAGGTAGCAATTATATTTACTCTAATGTGCAACTAAAAATTACATACAATTATAAGTCTACCTGCACTGAACTGTCAATCACCAGATACTGTCTTCTGTTCTAAGCGTCGCGGCGCGTTTGGGACTCTTGGGATTAACCAAACGGGACATACGCCTTGAACAGAAGACGCCACATCGATTTCGTTTTCCCATAGACCATGGAACATACCTCGGGCCCCACGTTGGGCGCCATTTTTGTAGTGGTACAGTGTGGCGTGGTGGCGTTTAAAGCCGACAACTTTGAAGTCAAAAGTGTTGCCTGATTAGGTGGACAGTCCTGCAATTGGCCGCGCTGGCATGCTTGCGTTTGCCGGGCTGTGGCTCGCCGGATGGGTGGGTTTTTGCCAATCCTGCTGGCCGTCCTTGTCTTCTCACTACAAAAAATCCATGCCAGCCTTTTGATGGAAAAAAATAAAAAAAATGAAAATGTTTATGCTGGGGCCCGAAGTATTCGACGTCCTGTTGTTGTGGTAATATACACCACTGGATCATCGGCTGATGGTCTGCCGGAACATCTTCCCGCCCTCAGAGACTAAAAGTCTCACCATGACACCCATAGGATGGTTTAGGGTGCCCCAATTACGTCCTGTGAAACCTTTGCTACCTTACTTACCGCTCAAAGAAAAGAATTTATCCACTCATAATTAATGTTACAACACGGTAATTTCAAATCCACATTATAAAACTTTTATTAAATATCCTTACGAAAAAAAAATGAAAACAATTCAAAATTTAAACAAAACTAAAATTCTAAAAAGGTAATAATTAAAAAGCAAAATTATTTTATATTTTTAAGATATACAAAGATTGTAATCCTAACAATAAATAATAATGGTATTTAATTTAATTTTCTAACAAAAAAACAAAAAAAAAACATATATTTGTATACATATATATAAATTTAATTCAATTTCAAAAGACTTCTCTATATATATGTATACATATATATATATTTATATATTTATCTGTATAATCTTTCACCTTTTTTTTCTTTCCCTTTTTATACTTATCGCTTCTTTTCTATTCGAAATAAAAATTACTATTTCAGATTTCAGGGGCAACCATTTTATATTGGGGGCATAAAACTACCATTTTTCTACAAGAATGAAATCTTCCCGAGGGTCTGAGCTCAACACAAGGGGCTTGAAGCTACCAATAAGGTAAGTATTAAAAAGTATATATCTATATATAAATGTCTCCCCCTAAACCTTTATTAATAAAAAAAAATCCCAAATTCGAAAAGTATAAAAGGAAAACTCTAAACCTAAATCTACCTATAAATATATATACACACAAATAACAACACAAATAATAATTCTATATATTATAAATCGAAATAATAATAATATATGAAAATTTTACAATACATGTAAATAAAAAAAAAATTTTTTCTTCTTTTCTTTACAGACTAGTACTTCCCGATTGTCTGCTGCTTTGTCCGCCCTTTGGATGGTGTGTTGCTGTCGGTGCTGACAATGGAGTCGATGTTGCTGCTGGTGTTGGGATTATAGTTGTGGGGTTCCTTCGTTGGACGTGGAGGTTTTCGTGCGTGGTGGTGGTGGTTTTTTTTCTGGTGTTAAAGGCTCTATTAATATTTGGTTTTAGATTTGCTTCAACAGTGTGCAGTTTTCTTTTCGTTGTTTCTTTTTTCTTTTATTTTAGCTTTATCACTTGTGTACAGGTAAGTATTTAACCGCTCTACGTGCTTCTTTTTTTTTTTCAGATCTTAACTATATTATTTTGTTATTTTTGTCCTTTTATTTATTTATTTTTATTGTTTGTTTGAATTTTTAGGGATTATATGTTTCTTTAACTTTAACTCTGTTTCTTAAAATTAAACACATATAAAAAAACGTAAAGATAAAATAAAAGTCACTTTTATAAAAAAAATTTAACGTTTTTTTTTTTCCAATTTTTTTTTGTTTTCTGTCTATATATGTATATATATTTCACTTTTTATTCCACACACCACCTTTTACCACGTCACTTCACTCATCGTATTTGCAAAAACCAAAACTCAACCGTTTTTCTTGTTGACCATCCTTTTATAATCTCTGGCCTATACCGCTTTTTCCGTTACCAATCTTTCAGCTATAAATTTGTTTTTGGCTTGTTTCCACTAACAAAATATCCCTCCAATCATACAGCTGTTTATGGAGTTGCCAGCATAGAATATGATTAACCCTCCATGCGCACATCACAAAACATAAATCTAGATAATTCAAAAACACTACCATATATATGTACGTACATTTATTATATGTACATATATTAAAAATTTTCCCATTGGTAATTAAAATAAGTGTGTTCAACATTTTAGCGCTTTTAATGAGAACTGTTTTCAACACTAAAATCGTCACACAAATTTGACAACCATATGACAAATGTCACTCAATTAAATTACTACACTAGAGTACCAGATTAATAGTATTTGTGTTGGAAGACTAGATTTTATTTATTTCATTGAATATTTGTTTGTGTAATAAAACATTTATGCCTGTATTCATAAAAAGTATTTTAGGTTTATTGAATGTTTTTTTGACAAGTATTGCATAGAAATATGTCAAATAAACCTAAAATAATTTTTATGAATACGGGCATTATTTTTTAAACAGTTCTAAGGTTTTAAAAAATACAACAGTTTAATTACTGTGTGTTAGTAAAAATAATTGAAAGAATGTCTGTTTGATAACTTAAGTGGCATCTTCGTGTTGTTTTACCTTTTACTATTGTCGAATTTCTTATATGAATTCGACAATAATCTGTCAATGATTTTTTATTTATTTTGTAAGCTATTATATGTATACTTTTTTGAAACTTCATACCATGGCGTATTGAAAGACAATTTGACATATCAGCTGAATTACTTCTTTTTATATAAATTGTGAAGAGAATTGTAAGTTTGTTCCCTATTTCATACAATCTGTTTATCTTTTCACATTTCCTGCTTTGATTTTTTATTCCTAATGTTGTTTTTGTTAATGTTTTACTTGTTGTCTCAAAGACACCTTATAATAGGTGCGCCGAGCTTAATACGTTAACAGTCCAACCTAAATTAGAGCCTAAAGCTCAAACTATCTATCAAAAATTTTCATGCCCATACAAAATGTATAAGAGCAATCCAAATATAAAATAAATTTCCACAATAAAGTGTTTTTTATAGAGATACAAATACATCTGGCAACATTTTAAACATTTATCAAATACGTGTAGAAGTGTTAGTGATTTTTCGTAATACTGTCGTAGTTTCGAATTTTTTCATTCCTCCAAAAAGTTGTATTGTACCTTCTCTGGCCAAGACGATGGCTGTTACGTTAGGAAGAATTTGTGGCTCTAAATTGCTTAAAAATGTACCTGCTTTAAATCTGCAGCAGGTACGAATAAAAAATCAATTACAATCATAAATAAAATTGTTAAATCATCAGTAATTCAAGAGGTTCTAGCCCTCTAACTAAAGAAAATGTGTTCGGTTTTGTGTTAAAAGAAATCAATTAAATTTTTAAAAAATTGAATTATTAGTGCTATCAAAAAGATAATATTGATCTATTTAAAGATTTAGTTAAAGTGCCAGTGTTATTTTGAAGAATGCTAATTATATGGCAGTAGAAAATTTTCCCAATTATGACATTATGTAACCCACCATTGAGGTTGTTTTTTTTTTTTAATAAATTACTATCTTCCTAAGATGTTAGAGACAACAATAAAATAGAATCGAATGAAATTCAAGTATGCAAAGTATCTTTTAATATTTTTTTTTATTCATTTAGGCCAACAATTTGTCCACTGCCAAGACCTGGACTAATGGTCAGAAGAAGGTGAGTAGTAATTTTACCTATTGCATACGATCTCACACACTCTCATGCATATAAAATACTTGTGTGCACTACACAATACAATAATAATCAAACGTCAACTCCGTTGTACTTATTTTGCACATAACCTCAATAAATCCATAAATATTTTGTATTTACAAACATTATTTAATATGAAAACATAATCAAATTATAAATTTTAATTTAGTATCTGAAGTCATTAATAAACACTTTAATATTTATAGCTCGCTGCCACTATTGGCGCCATAACCGGTGGTTTTGGTGCACTTATCTTTGCTTTGGAACAATCCGTTGACGCCTCCGGAACTGAAGTTCATCCACCAGCTATGCCCTGGAGCCACAACGGTTTGATTTCAGCTCTAGATCACGCCAGGTACATAATTTTAAATAATAGATTTAAGAAAAAAATCTTTTTAATTCATTTCCTTTCTAATAAAGCAATTCATAAAATAAAAATATGGCAAGAGTAGTATATAGCACACTACTTATACATACAGTGTGATAAATTTTTATGCCCGCATTCATAAAAATTATTTTAGGTTTATTGAGGGTTTATTTGACAAGTATTGCATAGAAATTTGAAAGAAACTAATCTTATGATCATTAATTTATTTGCCTCCCTTTAAAGGAAAGTTTTTTCTAATAATTTAAGGAAATAAAGGCTCGAAATAAATATTTAGTGGCTTTAACCTCTTAAGACCTGACCATGAATCCCTTTCTATAATTTATTTTTTATATGATTTTTCCACACAATGGACAACAAATTAAACACCCGTTTTCTTATTTGTATATATTTTTTATATTAACTATTAGGAATAGAGGGTACACATATGTGTACCTGAGGTCTTAACGACTTATAAATTGGAAGAAAAACTCTTAAAACTTTGGTAATTTTCAAGGCAGTTATTTTTCAAAATACATAATTAGAGATTGCATTTGGAATATATTGTACTACAGTGTAAGAAGAAATTTGGATGGCAATATTTAGATGCCGACTTGATATCTACAAATAGTGTTTTCTACTAATAGATTTGGTTTAGCCGATATGTATTATCAATATTCACAACGTTCCGAAAATGGTATTATTAGTTCGCCAGTAGACATATGTTTTAAACGTGGTAAATTGTGACACTTCTTTAAAATATTTCCAAAGCTTATCACTTACGTTAGGTTGATTGCTATCTTCGAAATGTAAATAATTCTTGATTTGAAAAAAAAACCTATTGCGGATTATTCTTTCTCTTATAATCTGTACGCAAAGTTCTTTATTCCAATAAAGGTTTATTTGAGGGTATTTAAGAGTTCATTTCAACAGTGTTTGTGTTGATAGATTTTAAATACCGCTTTTACGGTGAATATATATTGCTCTGTTCTGCAACCAGCTCCCAAAGTTTAAGGTCTAAGTATTCAATAAAAGAGTATAATATATTTATTGTCGAACTTCCTTGCGAAATAAGCATGTCATCACTAATGTCTGGACCACAGTTTAGCATTTCTTTACTGCGCCAAGATAGACAGGATGGGTTCCTACCTCCCTCATTGATATCAACTTCATCTTGTATAAGTTTTTAATCAACAATCCATCCTTCACGCATTTGAACAGCTCTTAGCAATTCTGGTGGCGAGTAGCCTTCATCGTCATCATTTCCAAACAATCTATGTCACTTTCTTTAAAAAAATCAGCAATTTGTTGTTCATTCATTTTCAAGCTAACTTCTTTAAAAACATGTTTTAAGTCCTGAGGTACACATATGTGTACCAATAATATAAAAAAGATTTTCTGCATCAAAACATAAAATAAAATAAAAACTTATCTTCTTAAAAGTTTGACCTACTAGTGTGCTTCCCAAAACTACAAAAGAGTTTAACCCAAGTAATAAGTTAAATTGTAAAAGAACAAAAAACATTTTTTTCAGTCATACCCTACTAGATACAATCTTAGCGCTAGATTCAAATTCAAATATAGCATTAGAAATTTGAGAACAGTGCCATCCCTTGACACAGAATAAATTTAAATACTTTATAGATTGCAATAAAAATGAAAAAAATTACTAAAAGGTTGCAACATGTTGTATACCTGCACTAAACTTAAGGTACACATATGTGTACCCCAGGTCTTAAGAGGTTAAAACAAAAAATTGTTTATTTTTTGTTAATAGTGAATCAGTGAAGCAAATATAAAAAATAAGAAATTCCCTATGTTATAATTTCCCGTATCATAAGCCATTTTAAAATATCGAACTAATTTGTCTACTGCACATAGACACGAAAAATTAACAAATGTGTAGTCGCCGTGGTCTAGTGGTTAGTGTGTTGGCTTACTAAGACATGGGCCCTGGGTTCGACTCCAGGGTCTGACATCTTCAAAAACAGAAATATGAAAAAAATATTTCTTTCGGCGACTACCTCTCAGCAGTCTTCTGGCAAAAGCTCTGAGAGTAACTAATTGCCATGAACAAGCTTCTCAAATCTGTCGTTCGGAGTCGACATTAAACTGTAGGTCCCGGTACTCATGGGTAAAAATTGACACACACAACATGAGTGCTGCGAGAAGCTAGGTCGTAATCCTGACACAGGGTTGTAAAGGCCAGTTATGTATGAAGACAGAGCCATAATTAGTTTTTTAAAAATTATCATTTTATGTCACGAAGGTTAAAAGCTTCTTAATTGGCTTTAAAGATTTCATCTAGAATGATTTAAAGACGAGCTGTAGACGGTGACATAAAATTGTATAGAAGCGCAAAAAAACGTATTTTTTCTTAAAAAAAACAGGACCTGCGATTGATTTTAAAAAAGCACACATCAAGTGGACTACCTCTCAATTAAATTCTGTGCCTTTTGAAAAGAAACAAGACAGCGCCTTAAACCAAGTCACAGCAGAGCTACAGTATAGCAATGTAATGGTCTGGGGATGTTTTTCTTCGCTGGTATCGATCCATTTTATAGAATTCATAGCACACTGGACCGTTGTCTTTACAGGGACAATTGGCAAAACGTAATGCTTCCATTTATGGAGAAAGAAATTACCATAAAATGCCAAAATTAATATGACAGCCCCTCCAAACGCCAAAGAAAGAGTCCAACGGTGTCAAATCACATGATCTTGGCGGCCAGTTGGCATCGCCACAACGTGAGATAACACGGCCACTGAATTTGTAGCTCAAAAGAGCCATTGTTTAGGCTGCTAAAATTTAACCACCCGATACTTAATAATCATCAGTTTTAAACATAAAATAAATAACGTTGTTTATAAAAATATTTTAAAGGTATAAAGCAAAGTTTTACTTGCAAGAATTCCGTACCTTAGTTTTGTCCGATTCTGTAAGTCTAGAAACTTTGACGCCATTATTTTGAAACCAAGCTTTTGCTCGCTTTGATGTGTGTTTTGGGGGTCATATTGTTGAAACACCCATCAAAATGGCATATCCCATTTAGAATAAAATATGATAATGTCGGTTTAAAACATTTATATAGTATAAGGCATCCATTCTACCTTCAATTCTAAAAAGAGGTCATGTGCCATAGTATGAAAAACATATCCAATTATCAGAGAAATTCCTCTAAGTACAGACGTAAATAAACAGCAATTGAAAGGAATAATTTAGTTTATAAAAAAAAAACGTTTTTTATGCCATTTAGGTGAATCTATTTTTTTAAACCGGCAAAATTAGTTGATTTTAACAATATTTATGAATACATTGTTTTTTAACTTTTAATCTTGGGAAGTTTTGTGTTTTTCCATATTAATAACGTCATAGATGTTAGATTGAATCTATTCTATTGAACTCCACTTTATGTACAGGGTGTTTTTTTTAAGGTATAGAACTTCGAATTGAAATAAAACAAGAAAATCGTTTTAATGTCCATCAATTTGGCTTTATTGGAAGGATAATTTTATGCCATTAATGTTTAAATATGATTTCGGGCATGTGGCCGCCGCGGCTAGCTCGAATAAAGCCAATTCTACAGGTCCAATTTTCAACCACTTTTTCGAGCATATAGGGCCGTATGTTGGCAATAACGCCACGAATGTTGGCTTCCAAGTCACCTAACGTTTCTGGTTTGTTGGCGTAGACGAGCGACTTCACATATCCCCAAAGAAAATAATCCAATGGTGTCAAATCACACGATCTTGGTGGACAGGTCCATTCCGCGAAATTATGCGCTCATCGAATGTTTCCTTCAATAAATCGATTGTGACGTGCGCTGTGTGGCATGTAGCGCCGTCTTGTTGGAACCACAACTCATCCACATTCATGCCATCCAATTCGCGAACAAAATAGTCGGTTATCATGGCTCTATACCGGTCTCCATTAACGGTAACTGACTCTCCAGCATTATTTCGGAAGAAGTATGGCCCAATGACTCCACCAGCCCATAGAGCACACCAAACAGTCAGTTTTTGTGGATGTAATGGCGTCTCAAGGGTCTCATGTGGATTCTCTTCACTCCAAATGCGGCAATTTTGCTTGTTGACGTAGCCATTCAACCAAAAATGAGCCTCATCATTGAACAAAATTTTGCGATGAAAATCAGCATCGAGATCAATCTCATTTTCGGCCCATACACCAAAATCACGACGCATTGCATGGTCTCGCGGCTTTAATTCTTGCACAAGCTGGATCTTGTAAGGTCGCAAGCCAAGAGCTTTGCGCAAAATCTTCCATAAAGTTGATGGACAAAGCTCCAATTGCTGTGCACGGTGGCGAATCGATTCATTCGGGTTCTCTTCAACACTTTGCTCTACAGCGGCAATTGTTTCTTCGGTGCGCACTGTTCGACGTCTCTGCGGATGCGTATTATCACATAGAGTAAACGTAGTGCGAAAACGATCCATGGTTAACCGAATTAATTGCTCTGATGGACGATTATGTCGACCATAAAATGGACGGAGCTTGCGGTAAACGCCGCGAACTGAACCATTATTTTCGAAATAAATTTGCACGATTTGCAAGCGTTGTTCTTTTGTCAACCTGTTCATGATGAAATGGCAAACCAAACTAAATATTAATCACTTGACAGCTGACAAAATGGCCGCCAGTTAAAAAAGTTACCTCAATAAAAAACACCCTTTATGTCTGTATACAATGTATACTATACATATGGGACGATATACAGTAATATTATATTTATTAATTGTGTAGTATTGCAATATTAATGTTTATATTATTATATATATGTATGTATTTGTATGGTGACCCCACCCCTCAGAGGGGTGTACTATCATGGGAGGCTAGACTCTCCAAAGTTAGTGAAGGTCGCGATCGATTTGGGGCACTTTAAATGGGTCCAAGTGGGATTTTTCAAAATTTTACCTTTAGGTCAAAATAAGGAACATCAGAATTCATTTTAACGGTATGGTTCCTTGGGCAAAGTTTGGCTGACTTCCAAAATGTATGAATTAAAGACGTGCACTGTTACAACTGTTTGTACAAGTTTGTGTGTGCTTACTGATGTCTGTGAGTATAGATGAGTAATTTTGTGTTTCTGTTATAGGTTTGTATTGTTATTATTTGTAGCAGATATAGTGTGAGTGGATAAAGAGAAAATGAGAGTAACACATTTGTTTTCCTATGTTTCGCACAAGCAAATACTTGTAGATACTGGTGGAATACAATAAGTAACTTATTGTGCGATGCAAATAAAAATTCGTATTGCATGTTTTACAAAAATTTTACCAAAAAATAGTCTCAAAAAATCCTATTAAATTTTATTATGTTTTACTTAATATTAAAATCATATAAGTAGGTATATATTTATATGTAGGTTTCGATTACTATTTTAAATTATTATAAAAAAAATATTTTTTCATTTAATTTAATTAATTAATAAAATTAATATATAATAATAGTAATTTAAATTAAAAATTTTAATTTTGTAAATTTTCCAGTCTTCTTTGTTTTTGTTGTTTTTTATTTTACAACCCTTTTCTTGTTTTTCATTGTTTTGTTTGGTGCCGGCTTGTCGGATTGTTTGCAAATTTTATTTTTTTAAATTTTGCCTATCTGCCGTCGGTATTCTACATACATACATACATACATAACTGGCCTTTACAACCCTGTGTCAGGATTACGGCCTAGTTTCTCACCGTCGGTATTCTGCTGACATTTGTATTGTGTGTATTTATTGATAGGTTTTCTTTTACTATTTTTGGCTTGTTTTGTTGATTGTGTGTCACCTTCGCTGTCTATATGGATAAAAAGAGGAAGCCTGCAAGGGCTAAGGCCTCCGAGTTGCTGAATGTTCGAGAGATGAGTCCTGCTGTGCCTTCTTCGTCTGAGGAGGATACGGTTTTGGGACCTGGAGTGACTAAGCGGTGTAGACGTATCTCTTCTGGAGATGATTTAATTAATTATTAAATTTAAATTAAATAAAATGCAAATTGTTACCTGCTTTATTTTGAAGTAAACCGTTTATCTACAAATTTTGGGATTTTTCGATTATTTCTATAATATTGTGTAATGTTGTGTGATGGATTGTCCTATTTGATAATTTTTTAATAGAATTGAGCACCGTTTTTTTTTCTTCACATATTTATAAATTAATTCTTATTTCTTTATTAAAAAAATTTTATAACTAAATTTTAGTTTTTTTTTTTAAATTTGTAAAAAAATTATTTATTCTTTTATATCAACTGAAAAACGAAATAAAATAAATTTTACATAAACAACATCTTAATTAGGTATAATTTATTAATTATGTATATAAAATTTTTTTAAAAATTATATGTACATACATTAATATGTTTATACTTTATTATTATTCTTTTAGAGTTGAAAAATTTAGCAAAATCCTACATAAACATTTTCATTCATTCTCTTAAACCACGAATTCAGATCAGTTCACAAAAGTAAAAAAACCAAAAACACTATCAGAGCTATCTTGTATATTTGCTTCACCAGTAGTATTTTGAAAATACTTATGGTGACAATAAGTATTTGAGAGCAAAAAAAAAATCTATACCATACTCAACTCAAAACCATAAACAACTGTTATTGTTTATAGGAATATAGTGTGTGTGAAAAAGCAAAAGCATACAATATTGGTTACACTCGTTCTCTCATTTATATCCATAGTAACATAGAAGTATATGGTATATTTGTTTTGGCAATACTTTATGGTATACTCTTGCACGTCTATAGTATGAATACAAAGTTTGTATACAGTTCTACTTCGGTATTTAAACTTTTTACATATGCAAAGTTCCGGAACAATGCAATTATGTGTTTTGTTTATATTTTCATTATGAAACAGAAATGTTGCAATGCACCATTTTTATTACTGAGAAACAAGAAAATGGAAACGGCGGTTGTAAAACTTTTATTTGATAATTTTTTTAAATTATCAGAAATGATTATCATGATATCATCCCGAGAGAAAGGAAAGGTGTCATCCACCTCCTTAATTTCTCTCAAGACCTTTTCTCACAAAATGGTGCGCTTCTTGCGTTTTGCGCAAAAGTCGGGTTCTTTTCGCTGAAATATGTTAAAAAAATAATCATTTGCTGTTTTTTTTAATATATTTCTTATTAAAAACAAATTAATTTACTTTTGTAATCCAGTCATTATTTGTAATTTTTGTTTTTATAATATTTTTTTTATAACATAAACGTTTTAATGTTTGTAAACAAACCAATAGTAAACAAAGCATCAGTTATAAAACCGATGCTTGATTGCTTTTTTACTGCGTTAAAAATACTTATTGGCGACATTTTGAAATCGTATACATTGTAAATATTTTGTATAGCGACTTTATGAAACAATATACTTTGTTCGAATACAAAGCAATTAACATTTTGGAAGTCAGCCTTTCTTATTTTGATCCCTATAATACTATTTTCCTTGTCAATTGGACGATTTTTTGCGTCCCTACAAATCGACCCGCACAAATACATAAAAAAAAATTTAAAATATATTTATATTGTATGAATTTTAATTGCCTAAGATCCTAATACTGGTATTCTTATGAGAATTAAGTATTATCTTCTCATAAAGCGTAACAATATTAAGCGCCATTTTTACTCACATAACGATATTTTTTTAATGATATTTTGCTAGTTTGTTATTTAATTTGATTGATATTTCAAATTTTTTAAAATTATTTTTAGTATACGCCGTGGCTACGAAGTATACAAACAGGTGTGCTCTGCCTGTCACTCTATGAAATACATTTCCTATCGCAATTTAGTTGGTGTATCTCATACTGAAGCAGAAGCCAAGGCTGAAGCTGAGGGAATTATGGTAAGCAGACTCAATTAAATTTAAATATCTATTTTTAAAACAAAACTTTATTATATTTAGGTTCGTGACGGACCAGATGATACTGGTAACTATTTCGACCGTCCCGGTAAGCTATCTGATTACTTCCCGTCGCCATATCCAAACGAAGAGGCTGCCCGTGCAGCAAACAATGGTGCTTATCCACCAGATTTGAGTTACATTGTTTCAGCACGTAAAGGCGGAGAAGATTATATTTTCTCTTTACTCACTGGTTACTGTGATGCCCCAGCTGGTATACAATTGCGTGATGGCCAATACTTTAATCCCTACTTTGCCGGTGGTGCTATTGGTATGGCTCAAGTATTGTACAATGAGGTAATTATTTTAATTAATTAATATTATAGGTTTATTAATTAATTAAAGCTGTATTTTTATGTATAGAGCAAATAGATTTATACAACTAATAATGTATTGTTTCGTTTAATTTATTAAGGTTATTGAATATGAAGATGGAACCCCAGCAACTCAAAGTCAATTGGCTAAGGATGTGGCCACTTTCCTTAAATGGACTTCAGAACCTGAACATGATGTACGCAAGAGTTTGATAATTAAAGTTGTGGGTCTTATGTCTTTCTTAACTATTGTCTCCTACTACATTAAGAGACATAAGTGGTCTTCTTTGAAATCACGAAAGATCTTCTATGTACCCAAGAAGGATTAAGTTCGTATTTTAAAATCTATAAACAGACAGAAAACGCTACACATTTCTATTTAAAAACAAAAGAAGAATGCATTGTATTAATCTCTAACTAAACAACAGAACCTAAGATCGTAATTAAAGATAAATAATTGATAATATTAAACCTCAAGTTATTAGAAAATGTTAAAATAAAAAAGTACATTTAAAACCAATAAAAAGTAAAATAAAGAAATTACGATTTAACGTAATTAAAAACAAACCAAAAAAGATGTAATTTTAAAAAATCTATTCACTTTTTTGTAATTTCTAAACCCTGCCACCTTTTCTCTTTTGTCAGACTTTTGTTTTAAATTGCCTGTAATGCAAAAGTAAAATGTAGAAAAAACTCAACAAATTTTAAAATCAATGATATTTAAATTGCTTTTAGTTGTGACACAATTTTCACTTACGTATAAATTGTACGAATGTATGAGATGCTAAAGAAACGCAAACAAAATACTTTGAATGTTTGTGATATATAAGACAAAAATAAATTTACAGTTACAAATAAATTATACGATTTTTGATTTATTTAAAAAGATATTTCAAAATTTGTTTAAGTAAGAAATATCAATAGAAATGCAAGACCACGTAACGATTATGATGCATATGAACAATGCCCATATCTTCTTCAGTTTTTACATATTTAATGCCAATCAATATAATACAAATGATGTATTTTATGAGCGAAACTCAAAAGAAAGCAACCAAGAAAGGCGAAAGTTTTGGGTACATTCGTAGGCAGTTATGCCAAATTTTGTTGCAGATGCTTTGCAACGGTGCAATATTTGCATAGAGTACGCATCTTAGTTGTATTCGAAATGTCCGCCCTTGGTCTTCACACACGCCTTAGCTCGCTACATGCACCTTATCCATTAGAAAATTAGTTACTGCACGAACCAGAGCTGTCTTAAGAGAATCAATCTTATGGTATCTTCTGTGGGAGACCATATCCTCTAAAACCGATCACAATTTGTAATCCAAAGGATTCAAATCAGGGCTGCCAGATTCAACAAATTTGATGGCAAACTTCATCTTTATTAATTAAACTAAATTATTACTTTAAATTTTTGGTATTTTGTTGCGTTGTGCTGTGAAAAATAAAAAATTGTAGATAGTGTTTGTTTCTCTTCCTTGTACCTGAACCTTGACGTGGTGGAAGGCTTTGCCGACGGAGTAACAAGCGGTCACTCTGGTAGGAACTGCCATGTCGAACAGGTTGACTTTGAGATGCCAGATTAAGACAGGTGCAGACACTTTAAGCTATGGTGTTGAGGTACCCGTGTCGGCAGCTGAATGGCTGGTAGAGTCTAAAAAAAACAGTCCCTGACGGTCCCCTCCGATGCCGGGCAAGGTCGGTTGTATTATATGCCTTACCCCGGTAAATCGGCTCTGCAGGGGTGGACCATCCCTTCCGTGCTATCTCGTGGGACCAAAATATAAATCATTATAAGGAAAAACCAAAAAAAGAGTGTGCTGGGCAAGAAAACCCACCCTCTTTAGTGGAGTAAGGAAAAGGATTAAAGCGGTCTTCAATACTTGTTATTCGGTTAGGGACTTTCAGGCCTATAGGGAGATGAGAAGAAATCCATCAGATATACGAAATGTGTTACTTGGAAGAAGTATTGCGAATCCATTAAGGACTCTGCAAGACCCTATCCAGGGACCAATCCTGCAAGACTAATTAGCATTTTTCGGAGAATACCGGTGAAGTTGATTAGCCGGGAAGGCAGGTAGAGATGGGTGTTACTTTACAGGAATCTATTCTTTCGTTGGAAAGTATTTCCTGGGCTATCAACAGCTTCTCTCCTTTCAAGACGCCGGGTTTGGAGGGTATAATGCCGGTAATGTTGCCGAAGACGCAGGGATCTGTGATCCCAATACTGCAAATTATTTTTTCGGCTTGTTTGGCCCTTAACTATGTACCAAATAGTTGGAGGAGGACCAACGTGGTCTTTATTTCTAAGGCGGGTAGAAGTGGGCACGTAATAACCAATGATTTCAGGCCAATTAGCCTTACCTCCTTTGTTCTTAAGGTGCTGGAGAGAGTGGTAGATAGTCACCTCCGCCAGTACTTGGAGAACAAATTCTCGGCTGCTCAGCATGACATTGAGACGGCGGTACATGAGGTTGTGGGATCAATGCAAAAATCCTTAGTGTAAGCAGTTTACTTTGGCCGCCTTTATTGATATTGAACGTGCTTCAGTAATGTTAGGACTGTGTCTATTATCAGTGCATTGGGAGGCTTAGGGATGGAATATCTACCTCTGGGTCGCATCCTTGCTAGGATGCAGGGAAATTAATGCAGTACTAGGGGGTGGGGGGCTAAAGTCACTAATTTGTGAACAGAGGAACACTCCAGGGTGGTGTTCTGTCGCCCCTTCTTTTAGTTTTTATCAATGAAATTTTGTTCCTTATTAATGGTTGTGGGGTCAAGGTGATGGTTTAAGCTGATGATCATTTCCTTCAGTTATGAGCGAGATTTTGGAGTGTACTTTAGTAAATAGGTATCACTTGTGCATGTAGAGCTTGCCCCAGTGCTGCTGTTAACGTCATTCTGCACTTATTGTCTGTAGATAACCACGCTATGTCGATTTCGACTCAGAGTACAATCAGGTTGAGTGAGCTGTGCCTCTGGGGACGATTTTTTGGAGGACATAGTAATATTCTGGAGCTACTTCCTCCCCATTTAAAGGAATTACGTGCAGATTTGGACCTCCGAAAGATGGACTTCGGGGTGTGCCAGGGTATTCTTTCTTAATAGGAAAGACATTTAGACTTCCGGACACGTGTAGTGTTTTTCAAGCTGAGGTAATTGCAATTAGGCAAGCTTTGGAGGTACTGAGGGATGGAGTTCCATCACTTTCTGTGCTGTGTCTAAGACTCTTGGGCCTTAATATAATCGGTGCAGGCGATCCCTCGTCAATCTTTGTCTAAGCTTATAGCGGTGTATAAGGGTCATTGAATGCAGAAGTTACGGGAATACATCGGAGAGGGAGACAATAGGTCATTCTCTGTATAATTGCCCAGGTCTGGCAATCAGACGTTTGAAGTTTTTTGCAATACCTTTTTTTGATAGCTTGGCACAGTGCCTGGATCCCCTCGTTTTACACCAGTGTATAGATAGCACTGGTTTGCTGTAGTACTTTTTCCGAGGAGTGCAGTTTGGTTCTGTAATGGTGTCATAACAGTACCTTGTGCTAATTGTAGTTGATCACGATTTGGTTAACATGCCATCTGACCGACCTACCTACCTGATGATTATTTATTTTTGTGCGATTAATACTAAAATAACAAATCAGTGGCAGTTTGAGAAGCTAAATATAAATAAATATTCGTTGGCTAAAATATTCAAAATTTTCGAAAAATTTTTGTATTCCTTATTATCAGGGACCGTAATCATTATGAGTTTTATAATAAAAATTACACAGTAATGATTATATTGTGAGTTTTAAAGATTTTCTTCAATGGTAATGATTATTTTTGAGCATATTAATAAAAATCAGCCATAATCATTATTTTTGAGCAAAAGAAATAAAACTCAAAAATAATCATTATTTATGATTTTTATTTTTTTCGCTCAAAATAAAACTCACTTTCAATTTATGACTTTTTTTTGAGGTTTTTTACATATAAAAATTTGGTCAGAACTAATAAAAGAAAAAATATTAAGACATACTTGTTCATTTTGTTATATAAAATATCATTTTTTTGCACAAAAATTATTTTTTTTCATATATAATATATAAAGTAAATTAAAAGTGAGTTTTATTTTGAGCGAAAAAAATAAAAATCATAAATAATGATTATTTTTGAGTTTTATTTCTTTTGCTCAAAAATAATGATTATGGCTGATTTTTATTAATATTACTCAAAAATAATCATTACCATTGAAGAAAACTTTAAAAATCAAAAATTTAAAAATCATGACGGATATGCAAAGATTGTTTAAAAGTAATAATAATGGTGCAAAAAATTTTTATTTATGTCTGTTCTAAGTGATTGATTTTTTTATTTAAAAAATCGAATAATAATCATTATTTACGGTCCCTGCTTATTATTGATTTATCGAGTGGCAAATTTCTTTCGAAAACAATTTCGATTCGAATCGGAGTCCGAGTTCGAAAGAAACACATTTTTATTTAATTTTTTTTCAAACGTTTCCACAGAACTATTTATTTTTATCAAAACAATTAACAAATCGTGTCAAAAGAATTAAAAATTGATGTTGCCGCTGTTTAAAATTGCCATTGTTGTTACCGATGCCAAATAGAATAAGGGCGATTATGTAAGGCGTTGTCCACATGGACAAGAGAAAAAATTATCCCTTGCGCAGCCATTATAGACAACAGTGAGGAATATTTTACAGTTCCATCAAAATTAGTAATCGAGCTTCAAACGGCTGTAACTAAAAGCTATTAGCTACCAAAGAGCTACCTACTAACAAAAAAGTTTTTTAAAAGGTAAAATTTTAAAGCGTTGCTTATCTTCCTTCTTGATAACAACTAAGCTGAAGTACATCTGTCAACCATAGACAAGTTATTTTTTTATCTCGCCTAATTAGACGTTTATATAGAAAATCTTAACACGTTCGCGGACGTGAATGTTATAGCATTCATTTTCATACTGATGCAAAATGACGTGAATGCTATAGCATTCAAATTTTAAAGCCAATTTTTATTCATTTAATTTTATACAATCTTAAGTTTTTGTAATTAATACACATTCAAAATAATGACCAATTGG
The DNA here is from genome assembly GCA_963576795.1 of Metopia argyrocephala. Taxonomy (NCBI): domain Eukaryota; kingdom Metazoa; phylum Arthropoda; class Insecta; order Diptera; family Sarcophagidae; genus Metopia; species Metopia argyrocephala. The sequence continues at coordinate 38,017,611 of OY756210.1, forward strand.
TTCATTAGATACTTTCGTATATATATATATATATATATATGTATATAACGGTTAAAATACGATGTTCTGACTACTCTTATAATATATGTCTAATTAGATTTCGGATATTACAACTAGTTTCAAAAATAATTGCCTGTATATTTTTGCAGCTCCCTAAAATTTTTTGCGTCCGCGAACGTGTTAAGAAAGCGAAACAATCTATATGTATGCATGTATGTATGTACCTTGAAGAAAATTAGGCTACTCCGTAAATGCGTGTAAAGAGTAGTACATAAAAAACTTGGACTAGTCCACACATAACGTATGAAAAAATGTGTTCCATTTAACATTGCAATGTCCTAGACGAAGACTACGTAATCCAGCTATGCATTACATAACCATCCGTATACGTACTATAAATAAAAAAAATACATGTGTATTATTTTCCTTGACCTTTTTATTAATTTTATTATTATTGTATTTGAGCTTAAGGTCGAATAAATATTTCTATTATTTATTTTACGATATTTCGCTACTTCCTTGTTATTGTTTTGTCACATAATATATATTCCTGATGATGCTACGCAAGGAAGTAGCGAAATATCGTAAAATAAATAATAGAAATATTTATTCGACCTTAAGCTAAAATAAATTAAATAATAATATAAAAAAAATTTAAAAAAAAAATTGAATGTTTAGTAAAAAATTGTGTGTTCTGAAATTTTCATGAATGTATTTTCATGTGTAAAGGCCAAGTAAGAGTAATCTCCATGGAATACATTCGGTTACTAGTTTATATTAATACTCTACGGAATAATATAATAATACGTAAATAAACGATAGTTCTTCGGCCAAGAAACCACTACTTATTTTTAAATGACATGGTTGGTCCATGTCTAAATTACAATGGACTATTTTATAACTACTCCCTACAAACTTAAATGGTTTGAGTACTCCTATATTTTCTGCAGGGTATATTGGCTGACACAACCGCAATTTTTATAGTGCAAGCTACTTTTAAGTTCAATCGATAGTTATATCGCTACTATTTTGAAATTATTGAAGGCGCAGTCTATAATCTGAGAATGGTGCTTACGATCTCTTAGAATTTTCTTCGATATTGATTGATGTAAAATGTAATAGTTTAGTATATGTGTATTAACTATTAACTTTATGTATGTATTTATGTATATATGTATGTACTAACTATTAACTTTATTTTATTATACGAGTAGATTTTAAAGTTTATATTTTTTAAGTTCTTTTATTTATATTACTATTTCCCTTTATTTAAATTAAGACAATAATTATTTTAATTTATTAATAATTAATTACACGTACTTCTCAAGCAAAATACGCTATAAATAAAGGGATTGGATTTTTTTTTTTGTTCTTAAAGTTTGCCGTGATAATTTGTGTGTGTGTGTTTATTTTAGAAAAAAAAATTGTTGGGAATCAACAACGAAAACGGCTCAATGTGACAAAAAACAATTATATTATAAACATCAAGGGGGTTATTTTGTATTTCGATTTGAGTCGAAAATGCTTTCGAAAGAAATTTATCATTTGAAAAAAAAAACGGTAATAAATACAAATATTTTTCGAAATTCGTAAGATTTTCGATTCGAATTGAAATACATAATAACCCCCCCTCCCAGATTGTAGATTAATAATTTTAAAGTATTTATTAAATAATAAAAATGTTGATGACTCTTTTCTTCATTATATTAGCGACGATCTCCATTCTTTTGAAAAAAAAAACGAGCAGCTTTATACAAATCTTACTCATATTTAACTTAAAACTTAGAGGCAACATCTAAAATCAATTTTTAAAAATTTTCTTTTTTTTCGCATTTTGGTTGCTTTAGGAGTTTTAGTTTAGTAATCGTAGTAAATCTAAAGTAGCAGCATAAAAATTGATTCTGGGAGATAATGTTGCAAATTTGAAAAAAAATCAATAGTAAACAAAAAAATAAACATTTTTAATAAATAACATCATCATCGCTCAGCAACATGTTTAAACAAAAATAAAATACAAAATTAAATTAAAAGCAAACTTTAGCAGCAAAATTACAATTTTGAAGCTGTTAAATATTACTTTCATTGTTAATTTTTTTTTTTCCATTAGTAATAAAAATTTTGTTGTGTTACTTCTTTATCATTAAGCAATCCTTAATTATTTAAAATAATAATTGTTGCTGGTTGATATTGAGTGCAGTTTTGGTTATTGTAATCCTTTCAATCTTTTTTCTTCTTGTTGCTATTGTTGTTGACGTCATTGTAAATGCCTTGCTGTCGTGATTAACTAAAAACAGCTGCCTTCTGGTGGCTGCGCCAATTTAAGATTTTCCTTACAAGTCATAATTCGACGTATCTCCTGTAACAGGGATTTTATAGTATATTCACGATTCCATCGTGACAACATGGGTACTAGTCTTGAATCAACCTAAAAATTAGATGAGACAAAATTATTACATTTTATTTAATATTTTTATTAGATTTTGTGAATTATCATAGTATCACTTTTAAATGAGCTTTGTAGACAGACAGTTGACAGAAATTTACTTTTAGAAAAATTTTAAATATAGTGTACAAAATAAAAATTGATTTAGAGCAATGGTCTTCACAAAGAGTCACACAAAAATACACTGACAGAAGAGATTGGTGTTTATACTTGTGTTGTTTTTCAAAACTTGAATGAAATTAGTGAAAATTTTCTTTAATTCTACTGCTCTATTCATAAAAAAAGTATTAAAGGTTAATTAAGGGTTTTTTTACAAATATTGCATAGAAATTTGTCAAATAAACCTTTCATAAATCAATAATATTTCTTATGAATACAGACGGTAAAATTAAAGCTACAAATGTATTGAAATTATTCCCAAAATAAATTGATTTTAAATGCTATAAACAAATTAAACTATAGTTATAAGAATTATGAACATTAATAAGTTTATGTTTATATTTAGCTATTTTGAAACTAATTAAATATAAACCAATTCGCAATTTTTGTCTCACACACATGTTTTTTGTCATAATTGTGGTTGTCGTTTAGCATGATGAAAACAGAGCGTATAGATATCTTTTTATGAGAGGTTTTGCAGCGTTGGTAGTTTATTATAATTACTTAAATTTTTTAAAAGTGATATCAGTAAGAACAGTATGATATATAAATTAAAAAAAAGCAATAATAAGGATTTATGATACAGGTAGTTTTGGTACAGTTCAAGAAGCTGTTTGGTGTGATTTTTATTGAATTGTGGAACCCTGGTTGTAATATTCACGAAGAGAGTAACTAAAATTAAATAAATATCCATCAAAATGTCGTTAGCTGAGTAATACGGATGAAGACCATTGATTTAGAGCATACTCGCATTTATAGCATTGGCGTCAAATAGTAAAGGTTTATAATAGCGGCAATCGCTATTCGTTGCAAACGCTCTTGCAAGCTGTGCAAACAAGCAGTCGTAACAAATACGCAAATATTTTATTTTTGTTTAACATAAATTGATATGTTTGCAATAAAGAGTGATTACCGCTAATATTAGAGCAAGTGAAATTAAATAATTAACAGAGTCCTCCTTTTCTTTCTGTGTGTTATTGATATGCAAAGTGAATTAGAAAATAGTGAAGCAGTGATACGAAAACTGAAATAAAGATATGTATTCATAAAGTAATACAAAAGAAAGTTATTGGAAAAAAATATGGTAGCAAATATACAATTTGCAATAAACAATATAATAAAAAAATGTCAACAATTTTGTTTACATGCTGTTCAGAACAAAAATTTTCAAAACTACAGAAGCTATGTGAACAATTATGATATGCATATATCAGTCAATGCAATGTTAGACACATATATATGTATAATAATACTTACCACGCCATTTTGATTAATACAATTAATATTAATTTTTGTTAAAAATTTTATCGTAGGAGGTTCGTCTGGATAACGTTCACCACAATCAATCTTTAAAGAATACATTCTATTTTCGTAGGGTGTCTAAAAGAATAACATTTTAAAAATTATGAAACATAAGACAAAAATTAGAATAAATGTCATATTCTTAATAACTAATTTTACAATAACATCTTACAATCTTAAATTTACTCTCACTTTCCATTTAAATTCTTGAAAAGATATTTTAAATTACACCCAAGTACTAAAAATTAGTTTTTGTGAAAGTGATTGCAAATCACAAGAAACCGTCCCTCCATATGTATAAGTTTATAAGTTACAGTCCATTTAAAGCTACATGTAAAATTTTCAGTCTTTTTTAATTTTTGAACGTTAAAATATGCTCCTTTTATAAATGGCTTAATGGGTATTTGATTGATTTTAATGGTAAAGTAAGGAATTTTATATAAAAAACGCATTAAATTATTTAAAATGTATGGAGCCTTTTTTATAATTAAAACCACATTTGTTTTGAAGCTACGTAATTTTGGAAACAGACCCCGTAAATTGTCAAAATAAATTTGTTTTGACGTTTTTAAATTCAGTATATTATATTATTAAAATATATATGATTATTTGTAGTCGCCGTGGTCTAGTGGTTAGTGTGTTGGCTTACTAAGACATGGGCCCTGGGTTCGACTCTAGGCTCTGACATCTTCAAAAAAAGAAATATGAAAAAAATATTTCTTTCGGTGACTACCTCTCAGCAGTCTTCTGGCAAAAGCTCTGGGAGTAATAAATTGCCATGAAAAAGCTTCTCAAGTCTGTCGTTAGGAGTCGACATTAAACTGGCAGTCCCGGTACTCATGGATAGAAATGTACACACACAACATGAGTGCTGCGAGAAGCTAGGCCGTAATCCTGACACAGGGTTGTAAAGGCCAGTTATGTACAGTGGTGGCCTTATAATTAGAAACGATGCTTAATCAAAATGAAATCAAAGTGTAATTTTTATTAAAACCATTACTAAAAATGACAAGCACCGCTATTCGAAAAGCACACACTCCACATTATTGCCGCTGCAAAAAAACTTTGGATTTAAAGCTTGCACTTTAAAAAAATTTTGATTAATTTCTATGTACTTGGTTTTTAGCTGGCCACGTAATTAGAAACGGTCAAGTTTTATTTAATTAATAAACTTTTTTTTATTATGAGTCCTAAATTTAAAATTCAGTAGATCGTATTTAAACAACCTTAATACGTTTTAGTTTTCAAAACTGGAAAAAACAAGTGATGTACTCCATAAATAAGGGAGGGCATCTACAAGGTGTATCCAATGGAAAAACTGTCAATGTGGGCTATCGCACGAAGGAATTCATAATCCAAAAAAGTGAAATTTGGTGCAGTTCACTTCTAAAATTAAACAAAAGAAGTTTTTAACCCCAGCCAGGAGGCATAGTGCTAGAAAAACTCCTCAAGTAGAAGATAAGATTATTTGCAGCATCAGTAAAGGTAACCAATTTCTGAATTCACATAAAATTGGGATGAAACTGGGCAACAAATGAGAGAAGAAATATTTACACGCACAATAACAATGCGTTTATAAGCATTTTGGCTTTCGTAGAAGCATTGTATAAAAGAAACCACATGTCGCAAGAAAATATTAAAAAACAGTGAGGCTTTGCAAGCAAAATGCTCAACAAAAATGCATGTTATCTGAAATAGAATTCTCACAAGCAACGAATTTAAGAATATATTGTTTTAACCTGTCGAAAAATCTTACGTAAGATGTTCCTCAGTAAAATCCTTAAGACTTTAGGTATTTTGTTAAAACAGTGGTGGTGTATTATAACTTGGGATGATATTTTGTGGTGTGGTGTGAAGCCATTCTTAGAATAAAGGGAAAAGTTGATTAACATCAATATAAATACAATTTAAAAAATGTAATAGAACAATATTTCTTTTGAGAATAAACTCGTTCTCAACATGATAACGCCTCAAATCAAAATTCTAAGTTAATGACGTACTGGATTTCGTATAAAAATATTGACTTTTTGGACTTATTATCGTAATATTTTTATCTAAACCCAATTGAAAACTTATAGGCAATTGTAAAAAGGAATCACACGAACAACAGTCCAAAAAACAAAAAGTCTATTAGTTCCAAATGATGCAGCAAACCTAGGGAAACATGTCTCTGTAAACATGTCAGCATTTAATTCAAAATTTACAGAGAAGACAAATATTAGGCAATATTGTCAAAAATAAAATATGTCAGAGAATATCCTATTAGAGAATATATTAATTTTTATTTACTTTTGTGGCAAAAATTTTAAGTTTTGTGAAAACATTTGTGTCGTTTCTAATTATAAGACCAACATAAAAAAGTGGTATATTTTGTTTAAAGTTAATTTTTTTTTACAAATGTTATCTCAGATGTAAATATTTTTATTATAAATTCAATAATGATTTAATACTTTACAATTTATAGTATTTAGTTTTGGTATTGTGAACTTAATTTTTAAAATATATTAAGAAAAGTTTGTGCTGCTAAGTCGTTTCTAATTATATGGCCACCACTGTATGTATGTATGTATAATAATTATTAATTATTAATTAAAAATAAATTTTTGTACAAAGTTTGTGATTAAAATTAATTTAAAAATATATGATGACGGCATACAGATAATATGTATTATAATGAGTATACCACTTTCAAAGACTTAAAAAAAGTTACTCTCATTTGTATTTATTGTGAGAATTAAGAACTACTCACATACATAAGTACATATTTACTGCGATTAACTCTGAATTTTGATTTTACCAGTTATCTTTCTTTTCTAAGTATGTTTTACTGCGATTAACTCTGAATTTTGATTTTACCAGTTATCTTTTTTTTCTAAAAGTATCTTTTAAATAAGAAAACTCAGCCATTAAGAAGAGTTGCTAATAAATAAATATAAAGTCCTTGCAACATTCATTACATTTTACAAATTTTAAAAATTTAATTTACAAAATTAAACCAATATTTTCTAAAAACAAATAAAATGTTAGTACTTACACGTGGAGGGCCAATGATCATGCCTATCCAATATGTAAGAGTCATGTCATCATCATTTTCAAGACCCCATGAAATGGTGCCATCGCCAACACCTTTCTGTCCTTGATCTAATTCTTCCAATAAACGGAAATTTCTTGGTACCACTGAAAAAAGGATAAAATTTATACTCATTAACAGCGTATAGTATGTATTGTACAATTGTACGAATTAAAAATATTCTTTTGTGTTTGGATTTATATACATATGTATATGTATATGTTTGGATGTACATACATACATACATATAGTATAAGTATAAGGGCACTGCTACACGTTCAATAAATATTGTGATATTTGCAGTATCGTGATATTTATTGAACGTGTAGCATGCAATATTGATGGATCGCGATCCATATCGCAGAATGGCCTAAAATATGAAATCCAGATCACGGATCGCGTGATAAATATTGAACGTCTAGCATTTTCATGATCTAGATCGCGATACGTTAAATAAATATATATGTAAATAAAACAAAATAAAAGACAAAAAAAATTTGACAAATAAAAAATAAAAAATTGTGTTACATTTGTAAAAAGATTGTTTTAATAAATTGTAATGGTAATTGTAATTGGTTTTCTCGCGACATTTTTTTTATAACCGATATCATACATGGGCACACTGCATTATATTTTTAATGCAGTATTTGAAGCAGTAAGCAGTAAAATTTTACTCGTTACTGAAAAAAATAGCAGTAAGCAGTAAAATTTTACTCGTTACTGAAAAAAATAGCAGTAAGCAGTAAAATTTTACTCGTTACTGAAAAAAATTGCAGTAACCAGTAAAATTTTACTCGTTACTGAAAAAAATAGCAGTAAGAAGTAAAATTTTACTCGTTACTGAAAACAATTGCAGTAACCAGTAAAATTTTACTCTTTACTGAAAAAATTGCAGTAACCAGTAAAATTTTAATCATTACTGCATTTTTTTTCAGTAACAGTAAAATTTTACTGATTACTGCAATATTTTAGAAACGAGTAAAAATCCACTAGCAAATGGAAACGATTTTGTTGTTGTTGTAAAAAAAATCTTTTATTATGGGATATATTTTGTTGTACAAGAAAAATGTTTAAATTTCAATGATTAATGCAATACACATAATTCTGGTTTTACACGATAGATTTTTCCTCGAAAACTCGCATAAAAGAAAATCACGTAAAAAAATAGAGGATTGTTTCTACGTAATAATAAGTAATTTAAATTTGTGTTGTGTTCATGCACTTATTTTTTTAAAAGAAAAACAACAGAAAAGTGATTATTGAATAAAATATTAACAAAAAAAATTTGTTTATTTAAAAAACCAGAAGTCAATTTTTAATCAGTATTGCTCTCTAACAATCGCTTTAGCTTACGAAAAATTTCACTTTATTTGCTGGAAATATTTTCAAAATCGTTTCCATTTACTAGTGGATTTTTACTCGTTTCTAAAATATTGCAGTAATCAGTAAAATTTTACTGTTACTGAAAAAAAAAATGCAGTAATGATTAAAATTTTACTGGTTACTGCAATTTTTTCAGTAACGAGTAAAATTTTACTGGTTACTGCAATTGTTTTCAGTAATGAGTAAAATTTTACTGCTTACTGCTATTTTTTTCAGTAACGAGTAAAATTTTACTGCTTACTGCTATTTTTTTCAGTAACGAGTAAAATTTTACTGGTTACTGCAATTTTTTTCAGTAACGAGTAAAATTTTACTGGTTACTGCAATTTTTTTCAGTAAGCAGTAAATTTTAAATTTTTAATGCAGTATTTATTTAATGCAGTATGCCCATGTATGACCGATATGCACTGCACAAAAAAAACGTAAATACTGACGCGATAAATATTGAACGTGTAGCATACGCTCGCGATCCATCAATCCATTAAAATGGATCGCGATCCAAATATCGCGATATTTATTGAACGTGTAGCAGTGCCCTAAAATATGTATGACATTATTATGTATTAAAAACAGACAATGGCTGCACAAAGAAAGGAGTGAATTATTGGTCTACAAATTTCGAATAAAAAATTAATTGCAGAAATGAATGCGATAAATTCGAATCTGGCATACAAATTTGGCTATCACGTCTAGTTAATTTTTTATCGGATGCTGGCAATACTGTAAAACAGTTAATACTTACACTACAATTGCACAATTATCATTTTGACAGAAGGACACATTCATTCAAAATCTTCATAATATGTAGTAGTATTTTAGCATGCCAGAGAGATTGTGTGTGACTGATTTTTGTTTTATGTGTGGTGAATATTTCGTTGAAAAAAAAAATGATATGCAATATCGGAATCACTTAAAATATGCATATATACATTATTTTTGTTTTGCTGTCAGAAACTTGGACAAACCGTGGACACCGACAATGTTACAAATGGCCAAATGCCAAGAAGATCTATTTCGATTTTTCAATTCTAGTACTTTGGAGAGGGTCAAGTAACCACCAAACCGATTGTTATATTTGTTTAACAAAATTTGCTAGATTCAATAGATTAAATCGAAAAAATATTACTTACGCGAATGTCACATCCGTTGCCAAACCAGTTCAACCTCAACCAAATGATCCATTATCAGTCATTTCCTGTGCTACGAGCAGTGAGTCCAAAAAATCTTTCACCATCAGTGGTAATTTTAATGAGGCTAATGATGAACGCCATTTAGTGACTCAAGCTGAGTTGAATGATCTAACTCCGGATTTACATATAACGAAGCACCACGACACAGAATTACTAGCTTCATGCATGCCTGCATACATACATAATTGGTCATTACAAACCTGTTTCAGGGTTACGGCCTACCTTGTAGCAACACCCATGTTGTGTGTGAAAAGTTTGTTAATGACAATCAGTTACTCTCAGAGCTTTTCCAAGAAAGAAATACATTTTTCATCCTGCGGGGACAAAAGCACTAATAACAATCGATAGAGATAGAAGTTTGGAATTGGCTGCATTGCATATTTAGAAAAGAAAAACTCTTTTTTTATACTGCACTTATGTTGATGGCTTACTTAAAAAAAACCAGCTATATGGCAAAACTGAATGGAGATTGTTTATTAATGGCTCTAAGTACAGTTTTAAGGCTCTTCTTTTGCATAACGGGAATGAAAAACCATCCATACCAATTGGAGCGTGCTCATCAAGATTTAATGAATATTGAAAGCAGTTATCAAGGATTTTGAGACAAAAGCATGCTGGGAAACTATTGCTGGTCTCCAATACGTGAAGCCGAAACAACAAAATACAAACGAGTTCAAATAATGGCATTCACTTTTTAAAATTCATTGATTTTCAAATAAACTAATGTATCTCGAAAACCTGACGTGATAAAGACAAACAATTACAGATTCAAATGTATCCCACCAAATTTCTTTCGGAAAGTTATTTGGTTGCCCCAGTCCAGAACCTTGTTGGCTTGTGTAATTATTTGAAGACCTTAAAGGTGTATGATAATTTTTCTAAAAAATAATTTAGGATAAAATAAATTTGTAGATAATACGAGTATTTTTAAAAGAACAATATACACTTATTGTGTGTTAGTATTTAATTTCAAAATTTTTGTAATTTATGTGAAAAGAATGCTAAATATTTACAATATGCTTGCGAATTGTAATGAAAGATTTGTTACTTTTGCTTTTAGTTAATTAAACGGCATAAGGTTTTTCTTTTTCTTTTTATTCGATGTTCTTGGAAATTTTCTATTTTTGCTAATCTAATTAAATTAACATTAACATGTTTTTTTTACACGATATCTGTTCATACATTTGTATAAATATTTCCTTAAGACAACAAAAGCAATACAAAAACAATTTTGTATTTGAAAGACTCTAAACTACTATTCCCTTTGTTTTAAATTTAACAAGAAACTATTAAACTTAAACACTTACTTATGAACAGTAATCCCCGAATAATTTACCTAAGCTTACATGCTTTTAACGGGTGTCCCGCAACTGTTCTTTATTGGAAGGATTTCATCCTCGAATGACCGCTTTGAGAATTTGACATACAATTTCAATAGCATTTAAGTCTAAAAACTGTACAAACCAGCTTAGAAGCTTGCCGCCATTGCTCGCTTTGATGTGTGTTTCGGGTCGTTATCTTGTTGAAACACATACATATGTATGCACTATGACATTCACTCATACAGAGGTGGTACAATTTAAGCGAAACTGAATGATTTTAACCTAAGCGTGCCACTCAAGATCATGAGTTTATATGAAAATTATGGTCTAATAAAGAGATTGAATAAAAACAATTCATGATATCGCTCATTTGCGAGAAGAGTGGCATAACTCAAAAAACACATTTTTTGAGAAATATGAGGCGAACTGTAATTTAAAAAATATCTAAAAATTGTATTTTTATCTCTTTTCTTAATTGATTGGCGACCAAAAGTGTCTATTACTTTTCATAAACGTTAGGCTAAATTAAAATCTTTAAATGCATTTATCTCAGAATCGCTTTTTTAAGTTATGCCACTCTTCTCGCAAATGAGCCATATATTTATAGTTATACTCTGTTTTCATGTATAAAATTTAGGTCCATTATTCCCAGCAGAAAATAGTGCTTACCAATAAATCATTTTGTGAGGGAGAAATTTTGAATTAACGCATAGTTTTTATATGAAATGAGCCAATAAGCGAATAGTACAAAGAATTAAAAATAATACCTTACCGTGTTCCCTATTTGGAAGCTTTAAATCATGGAAAACAATATAATGCTTCCATTATTCTATATACAGTTAAACTGCTATTATTCGGCTCTCGTGGAATGTAGTCGCCGTGGTCTAGTGGTTAGTGTGTTAGCTTACTAAGACGATAGCGCCGGGTTCAAATCTCAGCTCTGACATCTTGAAAAAAAGATATATGAGAAAATTATTTCTTTCGGGACTACCTCTCAGCAGTCTTCTGGCAAAAGCTTTGGGAGTAATTGATTGCCATGAAAAAGCTTCTCAAATCTGTCGTTCGGAGTCGACTTTAAACTGTAGGTCCCGGTACTCATGGATAAAAATTAACACACACAACATGAGTAACCCTAACGCAGGGTTGTAATGGCCAATTATGTATGTATGTATGTATCGTGGAACCGGCACCAGCACGGATAATCGAAAGACACGGTTATTAGAGGATATATTAAAATATTAAAATATATAGACATTTATTTTTTTTATTTTTTTTTTTCTTTTTATGTAACTACAGCTTCAAATATATACAGTGACTTACGCAACTGTCATAAAAACATATAATTTAGATTTTTTCTTTTAGTAAAAGTTGTTTATAACTAAATTTCATTAATGTTTTTATTTATATACTAGTTAACCCGGCAAACGTTGTTTTGTCATATAAATTTGCTCTAGGAAACATTTTTTTAGTTCAAATATATTTGATACTCTTCACCGAACTTTAAAAGTCAACATTGATATAAGCAATCAATGTCTAATAATTTTAATAAACGATTATCTGCCATTTTCTATACTTCAGTTTGATAGTTGGGGATAGGCTGTATCGCCCCCTCTGAGTACTTCTTAAAAAAAAACGTAAACCATATGTGTTCTACGATATGCAGATATACAACATATCTAGTTTAATATTTCATCGACGTTGGTACGTTATTTAGGTGAGGCATATATTTCCCCTTGGGGAGGGTACCTTAACATTTAGGGGTATGAAAAATAGATGTGAAAATTTACACTTATTAATCTAAAGTTGTGTTAAGACACCAACAAAATTAAATCAAAATCAGTTTGTTAGTTGGGGATAGGGGAAAATAGCCCTTGTGCCGCCCCCTCTGAGTACTTCGAAGTGGGTACGTTATTTAGGTGAGGCATACATTTTCCCTTGGGGTGGGTGACCTTAATATTTAGGGGAATGAAAAATAGATGTTGACCGATTCTCAGACCTACCCGATGTGCACACAAAATTTGATGACAATCGGTTGAGCCATTTCGGAGGAGTTTGACAACAAATACCGCGACACGAGAATTTTATATATTAGAAAAATAATATAGTGCATATTGCCTTAAAAATAAATGATACAAAACTAAATTCAGAAATTGAAAATAAATACATTTTTGTAAACGTTTTTGTTACTCTGTGAACATTGACTTAAATTGAGAATACAAAACATTATTTTCGCATTTAATATGAACAACTTTAGTTTTGATGGAAGGCTGGAGCCTTTTTGGATCATTCCTCATATACTAAAATATAATAGATACAGAGGTTAGCTCTTAACACATTACAATTTATTCAAAAAATGAAACTGGGAAAGGCACCTAATTATCTGATAGAATAACTTGGATATGTAGGGGATGTTCAACCGTACCAACTGCGAAACAATGGAAATTTTCGGTTACCAAGGCAACAACAACATCAATGCAGAAGTCACTTTTTTCAAGGGACTTAAATTGTACAACATGCTACCTGAATTTATCAAAACGGAAACAAAGTTTAATATGTTTAAAAGAAATATTGTTCAATATGTAAGAAATAATGAAATCAATATCTTGTAAATAATTTTTCTTCTAAATTAAATATATAAATAAAATAAAAATAAAAAAATTTGTCACTTTCCAAAGCTCCTCTAGATTTTTCGGAACTGAACTTCTGGTTATACCTTTTTTTATATTCCGTAGATTTTCTGTTGGGTTGAGGTCCCATGATTGTGGACGCAATTCCATACACTTTGTATTATTCTCCTAAAGTCACTTAATGGTCACCTTGGCTTTATATTTGGGATCATAATCTTTCATAAAAAAGTGTCACTCGGTTCACAAATGAAAACTTCGAGGCTAGGCAATTAGGAATCTCTCAAAACAACTTTTATTGAAAGAAATTTTAAATAATATGTCTTTTGTGAACAGTTGTGGCAATCACTGTATTTTTATCCTAAAATACAAATCGTCATAGAGATTGCAAAATCAAAACAAAGGCAACCACCAGATTTAGGTTTACATAATAAAAGAAAACATATGAATGCGGCACAAATAATAGAGGTAAAGCACTGATAATAGGGGGAAAAATAAATAGAACCGCTTGCCGGTTAAAAGATGTAATTAATAGAGGCCCGGTTAATCGAGTTTTAACTGTATATTTATAATAATTTTGCATTGTGTTCGTAATCAATAACCTCTGTAATGCGTGAAACAATTTTACTCTCCGACAGACCAAATGAGCGCCACCGTCGGAGACTTGGTTTTAAGATATAATCCGTTTTCGCATCTTTATTGGTTTACAAGTTAAAAACGTAATTGTGCACTATTAAAATTAAAATTACAGGAATTTGTTTTTTTTAACCGATTTATATATTTTCATGTCTATAAACGTGATCGCATCAAGTAAAAATTAATACATTTCAAAAAACTAAAATAAATAATAAATAAATAATTAGAAAAATAATGATTAATGATTTTGTTGACCACTTAGTGGTTTGTGAATGTACGGCATTGGCTTTTGCGGATGATATTCAACTCCTGTGAACTAGATCCTGTTTGGACTCTGTGACTGTGATTCTAACAACCTTCATGTGAACATGTGAAGACAAAGGCTTTGATTTTAGGAACTGGTAGTGGTGGACTTTTGGATTTGAATCTAAGCATCTCAAATTGAGGTTGTTAGTAGCCTTAGATGTCTAGGTGTTATTATTGATGATATATTATCTTTTGGACCGCATATTGATGATATATTCTCTAAAGGGTTTTTTACTCTACGGAGATTATATAAGCTAAATTTGTGTTTTCCTTTGTATGTTAGGAAATCGATCGCTAATGCACTTTTAATGTCGAGGATAAATTATTGTTTAGAGGTATACTCTGACTGTAATATAGGTAATCGTGATAGAATTGGGACTGTAGTTCGTAAGCTTGTTAGGTTTGTTTATGGACTTGACTTGAGGGCACATTTGTCGTACTACACGCGAGGATTTTTGAATTTTACGTTTGAGGATTATATTAAGTTTCGCCTATTAATATATCTATTTAGGTTTGTTAAATTTCAATTTAGTTAGGATGATATCATTTACTAGATCTTTAAGAAATCCTCAAATATTCATTCCTCGTATTTTTAATAATGTATTTGAGCAATCGTTTCTTGTATGCGTGGTGGTACGATTGTTGAATTTTTTACCCAGGATATTTCAAATTTAATCAATACTGTTAATTTGTTTAATTTTTACTCATAGTGTATATTAGTATCTGTATTATAATCTTTTTTGGCCAAAGGGTAGTCGCTGTGGTCTACTGGTTAGTGTGTTGGCTTATTAAGACGATAGCGGTACATGTGGCCTTTTTTCTTTTTTTGGTAATTTTGTTTTCTTAAAGAAATTAAATATGTCGAAAAATAGTATGTATTAATAAATATAAATACTTCTCGACAATAATATTTATTACTTTTAGGCAGCAATATTGCAGCCACCACTAAATGCAGATAGAAATAGTTAACCAATAAATAAAACCATTTTAGTGGTAGTGGAAATTTAGTGCAGTAAATAAAAACATTTTAGTGGTAGTAGAAATTTAGTGCATTAAATAAAACAAATTTAGTGGTAGTGGAAATTTAGTGCATTAAATAAAGCAAATTTAGTGGTAGTGGAAATTTATTTCATTAAATAAAAAAAATTAGTGGTAGTGGAAATTTATTGCATTAAAAAAAAAACAAATTTAGTGGTAGTGGAAATTTATTGCATTAAAAAAAACAAATTTAGTGGTAGTGGAAATTTATTACATTAAAAAAAAAACAAATTTAGTGGTAGTGGAAATTTAGTGCATTAAATAAAATAAATTTAGTGGTAGTGGAAATTTATTGCATTAAATATAAAAATTTTAGTGGCAGTGGAAATTTAATGCATTAAATATATCGATTTTAGTGGTTGTGGAAATTTAGTGCACTAATTTTGAATAATTAGTGGTAATGGAATATAACTCCATTGGCACTATAGTGGAATGGAAATTTAGTTCCACTACCTCAGTTCCACTATCGTTTTAATATACCTTCATATATGGATATAATATTATTATATGCATACATAGCTTAAGTCAATGTCAAAATAAATTGTTGTGAATGTTATTTTCTTAATTTACTGAGTCCGCCTGTATCAAGTAAATAATTATTGTTATTGTTTTAATAAGAATTTTAGTACTTTCAAATGTAATATATTATTCAGTTCACCCTAGGTAAGATTTTAATGGCGCGGACTGTCAATATTGTCAGCCGCTAATCATTCAGAAGTAGTGCACTAAATTTCCATTACCACTAAAATCGATTCATTTAGTGCACTAAATTTGCACTACCACTAAATTTGTTTTATTCAATGCTCTAAATTTCCTCTACCACTAAATTTGTTTTTTTTAATGCAATAAATTTCCACTACCACTAATTTTTTTTATTAAATGCAATAAATTTCCACTACCACTAAATTTGTTTTTTTAATGCATTAAATTTCCACTACCACTAAATTTTTTTTATTTAATGCAATAAATTTCCACTACCACTAAATTTGTTTTTTTTAATGCATTAAATTTCCACTACCACTAATTTTTTTATTTAATGCATTAAATTTCCACTACCACTAAATTTGTTTTTTTTAATGCAATAAATTTCCACTACCACTAAATTTGTTTTTTTTAATGCATTAAATTTCCACTACCACTAAAATGGTTTTATTTAATGCACTAAATTTCCACTACCACTAAATTTAGTGAAAAATTAAATATAATGCAATAAACCCAACTCTGGTAATAATGGGCCATAATGTTTATTATTATTAATGTTTATCGCAAAGTTGGTGACAATTGTAAATGTAGAAAATAAAGCAGATGTAAAACTTTGATTCTTTATTGATTAGACAGAATATACAGTCTGTCAATGAGTTTGCACATTAAAAATTACCAGCATTTATTTACATTCATTTGTAATTTAACGGTACTTTCAAAACCAACAATTTTTTTATATGTATACCAAATTTATAGGTGTTTACAGTGATCGTGTAGAAAAAATCTTGGATTCAGTTTAAAACAAGAAAGAAATACAACAAAAACAAAATTTTACTTCATTTTACACTGTTACTTCATTTTACACTCTTTGCACAAAATTATTTCTTTCATTTGATGTTAATAGGGAGTTAATAACTTGTAGTTTTTACAACTAAAAGGTAATTTACCGTTATAATTTAAGCAAATTATTTTAATCACTTTATAAATTAATTTGCACCTTATTTTTGTATCATACACCTCTTATATTTACAATATTTGAAATTTTAAAAATGATGGGAAGAAAATTATCTTATAGTACTATTCCATCGCTTTATTATAATCGTCAACTGGGAAAGAGGGCAGTTGAGTTGTCGGCAATGTTTTTAATTTCACCGAGGACAATTTACAACATTATAAATCGAGTCGAAAAAGAGAATAGATTGGAATTAATGTCAGGAGGTGGGAGAAAAAAATATAATAAGCAAAGGTGCCGAGCGTTTTATTATAAGAAAAGTGGTTCAAAATTCCTGAATTTCGACTAGTCCACTAGCGGCAGAGTTAAAGGAAGAGCTTGGTGTTATTGTTCGTCACGAGACACTTCGTCAGACTACGATAAAAAATAAATTTTCAGCGAGGAAAAAACCACTACTTGTCAACAGCAAATATAGAAAAGGGATTTTCATTCGTTATTCTTAAAGTTTCACAGAAAAATGATTATTGAAACAATGTGATATTTTGTGACCAAACGAAAATGGCGTTGTACTACAATGATGGACCGTCTAGGGTGTGGCGCAAGCATTTAGCAACTCTAAAACAGCAAAATATTATCCCAACCGTAAAATTTGAAAAAATGTCAATAATGATATGTGGCTGTATCTCAAGTCAAGGAGTGGGTGATCTGCCTGGATGGCATCAATATTTAGACATTTTGCGGTCCCATTTATTTAGTATTTTGCAAAAATGTGGACTTAAAGGCGTCACAAACCAAAACTGAAGTTTTAACAAGATTGACACAAAAAATAAGATACACCTTATACACATATGGCTGTTATATAACTGCGGGCCCGTCATCGATACACCGGCCCTCAAAGTGCCGATTTCAATCCTATTGAGATTCTATGGGTGTTTTAGAAAAAACGAGTCACTAATCGACAGAAAAAAATATGATTTCGTTAAAAAAAACCAGTATTCGAAGAGTGTCACGAATTACCAGAGAATTATAACCTAAAGAAATGAATATGTTCAATGAAAAATCGTTTATAGTATGCTATAGATGCTAAGGCTTACCATACAAAGTATTTAAATGGTCTGAAACCAAGTTTTAAATGTTTTCACTAGAGCCAGAATTGAAAAATCATTTTTGTGCAGAGTTTCTTGACAGTGTAAAATGTGATAAAAATTTATTTTTGTTGTATTTCTTTCTTGTTTTAAACTGATTCCGAAGTTTTTTTTTTCTATCCGATCCCTGTAAACACCTTTAAATTTGGTATACATAGGTATAAAAAAATAAATTGTTGGTAGTAAAAGTACCGTTAAATCACAAAACATTGTAAATAAATGCATGCTGGTTATTTTTAATGTGCAAACTCATTATTGACTATATGTATACTGTATGTACAAATGAAATAAATAAATGATTCATTGACCATGCGGAGAATACAACACTAACTCCCCATGTATGGTGGTTGGAATATATTCTAAAAGCTTCCACGCATCCCACTGGCTAATAATGACATGCCATTTGGATTTAAACGACTTCAATTTCCAGTCCGCCTTGCATTTGCAGTGAGTATTTACAAGGCGCAAGGACAGTCATACATTTGATTTTTAATTTAATTTTTTGCACCACAAGATGGCCACGGTGAATTTCACCTTTCACATTAATGTTAAATGTACAATAATATAAAAAAGTGAAAGCCTTGAAAACACGGGCAACGACGGGTCACATCAGCTAGTTGTTTATAAATTAAATTATAATTTTAAAAATTTTCTGCTGGGACTGCTTTCTTGACAAGTAAACAACAGCTGTTTTAGGTGTGAATTCTTATAATAAATAAGGTAAGAATGTAGGTATCTACTAATATGATGTAGATACTACGTATTAGTAATGATTACAAAATCGTACGCTATTATTACGATAAAGAAAATGTACATTTAATGCAAATATTTTTAAGTATGCAATGCTTTTAGATGGAAAAATCAATCAAAAATGTCGTCATAAGATTGTCGGTTTTGATAGCGGTAGTGTAAAATTTTGTCAAAACATATACATACATATGTATTCCCCAATTTAAAATACCCATTTTAAAACATGTCCTTAAAATTTTTCTTTTCAAATTTGTCAAACAAACAAACAAAATATATAGGTATATATGACTTATAACAACAAATACCTAAAAGTTTAAAAAGGAATTGGAAAAAAGCCATATTTTAAAAGACAGTATAAATTTGGGGTATGTAATATATAATGGCTTTCGTAAGAATCAATCAAAAACCTGATTTTGAATTTTTTAATAATTACTCCTTTTTAAATTTTAGCTAACGATATACCTACATATGATTATAATTAAGGTAAATACATAATTATTTATTGAAACAAAATGTGTTACATACTCGTATAACATTTTAGTTTCGGTACAAGTAAAATTTAGATTTAATCAACTTGATTTTAATTTTAAATCCTAGATAAACCAATTAAAAAATACACATAAAGTATGTAATTAAACCCCTTCATTCTGAAATACATCTAATCTGATACAATTTTTGTTCACACAATAGGTGGAAAAGAAAAGTAAACAAAAATATGTAAATCTCAAATTAGAATCAAAAAAAAATGTTTTTCTAATTTAATAAATTAAAAAATAGAATTAGGAAAATTATAAATATTTAGGGGGACACTTGTAAAGATAATATATAATATAATGAGAAATGACTAGTCATAGTCACAATTTCTTTATGTTTCGTCAAGGCAGGCGCATATGCAATTCTGTTGGAATAAATTTAAGAATAATTTAATAACATTTCTATAAACTCTACTAATTAGAGGATAAGATAGGATTATTTATTAACCAGAATCAGTTTTTTTTCAAATTTGATAATACAACAAACACAAACGAAGGAAAAAAATATATTTCTTATGGATTTTCTTTTTCAAATTCTCTTTTATCCACCGTTTAATACCATTTATACCAATTATACTGCAGTAAGTGACTATACTTTTTAACACTTTCACGTTTTTTTTTTTCATCCATGAAAAAAGCACAAATATTACTTTTATCAATTTGAAGATAAGGTTATTTTAGTTTCATTTTTTTTGGTATAGAATTGTAAACTATAAGTATTTTTTTAGCAAATTTTAAAGACTTTATTTTTACTTGTTAAAGAATTTTTATTTTTTTATAAAAAAAATTATTCTTACCAACACCGGTGGATTGACTCGCCATTTTTCACTCTTCACAGCAATCTACTCTACATACATTCACACACAAGACAAAACTTTAATTTTGTTCTCTCTCACTTATTATTCGTGCAGAATATAGTGGACTCTTTTGCGCCAGTTGATTTTGCTTAAAGGGCGTTTTTTGCTTTGCTTTTTAATTCCTTCTATCTCTTATCGTACTTTTTCCGGTCTTCTTCTTTTATGCCTTTTTTTGCTGTTCGATTTTTCTCTAAATAAAATGTAATAGAAAGCAATTTATAATCCTACACTATATAATTTGTATTGATTACTTTTATTTGCATTATCATATATATATATATTTTAGACTTATTTGGTATTATAATACGGCCGACAAGTTTAAACCTTTAAATGCAACACTTTTTACAGTTTGTTCATTCGAAAATTCGCGAATTAATATTTTGTATTTGTTGTCATTGCAATTAATTAACAAAAGATAACAAAAGCGTTACCACTTCTAGGTGGATAGTATTATATGTATAGAGCTGCCAGATGCAATTGTTAAACGCTTAGCCATATCAAAATAAAATGTTTGCGTTAAGCGGGTAATAAAGGCTGAAGATAAAATTACATAATACTATGTTCAGGTATAAATTTTTATTGACTCAATATTTAGTTAATTGACAACATTATTTTAAGTGTTCAGGTATACGCAATTTAGCTTTCTCAATAATCATCATATGACAATCAGCTGACAAATAACAACAATATATAATTTTTTGCTTGGCCACAAATCAAGTAAAGCTGCCTCACTGGCAGCACTCCACCCCATTCTATTTTTCTTTTTGTTTTTACCTATTTAAAACATAAATACATCATTATTTTTTATCAAATTAGAAATTTCATAAAAATAAACTTACCTTCCACCTGACTAGCCATCTTTTATTTGTCTTATTTACATTAGAGTTGCCAACCATCAACGAAATTTGTTCGTTTTTATTGGTAATGTACAGTGTTGCATTTTAAATTTTACACAATATTATAAAAATATTCGTATTATTACGCAATAAATAATTGAGATTTTGTATGGAATATTGAGCTCAATAATGGCGTTTATTGCGATTTACGCAATAAAGGTGTATACCTGAACATAGTATAACATGCATTGTGCAATTTGTGTGTTTCACACGTCTATCAAAAAAAAAGTTAACATAAGCAATTTTTTAAAACAAGTTATTGGCAAAATTGGCTACACATCTAAGTCTGGATTTACACGTTGAAATAATTTCACTGAAATTTTAGTTTAATTTCGTTTGAACTTTCATTGGAATGTACACAATGAAATTTTTTTAATGAAATTAAAGATTGCTTATTTTTCGATTCTTTAATAATTTTTTTTTCTAAACTTAAATTTTTCAATCCACAATTTAATATTTTTAAGCGCACTTGTTAGCCATTTAAAATAATATAAAAATAAAAGAAAATGTGAAAAAAAACTGCAGTTGGCTATTACGAATTATAGTACAAAAGAGAATTTCAGAGTACATGAAAGCTCGTACCACTTACTATTCCTGTCTCTTTCTCTCACCCACAAAATGAAAATTTCAATGAAATTATTTCAACGTGTAAATTCAGACTAAAGTATAGAAGTTAAAAAAAAACATAACTTTTAGATGCGTTAACAGTTGAATAGTTGACTTACATTGTATATTGTAAATGCCTTAACGCATGGTGTGTAATTTTACCATTTAAAGTTTTAAATGCACTTAGCGCCTAACGCATGTTATTTTTAAAGTGAATAAAAAAATTGATGCATCGTCAATTTAGCCAATAACTTGTTTTGTAAAAATTTATTTTTTCAATATTTTTTGAAAGACATGCCAAACACACAATTTGTGCAACGCATGTTATGTATTTCTACCTTAAAATTTTTAATGCTTTTAAAGTAGCAAGTTAGATATCATACTTTAGTATGTATACATATATATTTATATGTGTAGTATTATTAAGTTTAAATGTATTTTTCCACAAAAATTTTATATATATTTTTTTTAACAAAATGTATGTTAAAATTTGTTGTTTTTCTTTTGGTTTCAGGTTGTACAAAATTATATACAGCAATTTTCAAAAGAAGCAAATTTAAAAAACTTAAGAAATAATTATAATTAAAGTCTCCCATATTTTATTTTTTACGTATTTAAGTATTTTTATGTTTAAATTTGTTTGACACCGGTGTCATAGATAATTTGTTAGCATATCCCATATTATTACAAAAAAGGTCAAAATATTACGGTTTTACAGCACAAAATATATTAAACTATAAAACCCACTGGGCATGGAAGGCTTAAATTGTACATTTTTGTATAATTATTAATAATTAAACATTGTAAATGAAGTGCAATAATTTTTTATACAAATTCAGGCAAAAACGAACATCTTCTTTTAAGAACTAGTTTTAAAAATATTGGGCTTAAAAAATCTGATCTTTGACCTCTTTGGGGCACGGGAAATATTTTTCTGATCGTTCTCAAATTTTTACCAGGTAGTTTTTACACCGCGCGAAAAACATTAAAATTAACAAAAAAATGTCCATATAATTGGAGCCACCCTAATATACAGTGGTGTTCCTTAAAATAGAGCCACCTTCGGCAAAAAATTTTAAATAAAAAAATTACATATTTAAACTTCAGGGCAAGGTTTTTTATTTTAATTCTTAAGCAACTAAACAACTTAGAAATTAAATGACAGTATTTATCTTTTGATGGGATACTTCGGACAAGGCAAAGTCTCTGATTGGGGTCAACCTGGCGGCCTCCAGAACGATCCTTGTTCCCGTTGTATTCAAATCGACATACAACCTCCACGCGGCCCTCCTGGATAACATTCTAGCACCCGCTAGCTTGTTAACTAATGTATGCGGCGATTGTCCAATCCCCTGGACTTTAAATTTGGGTTGTGCGTAGGGCTTGAAACCCACCACGTAAAAACGAAATCTCAATGAAAACTTCAGCAAAAGCCTCTAAACGGACCCCTTTTTATGTTGACGACCATGGCAAACGTTTTAAGGACTATGATATAAGGATATGCACCTGGAACGTGAGAACCCTTTATAGGGAAGGTGCCTCTATCCAATTGGCGGATGCTCTCAAAAAATGTAGGGCTGACATCACCGCCATCCAGGAAATGCGATGGATAGGACGGGGTTGTACAAGGCAAGCAACATGTGACATCTATTACAGCTGCCATGATAACAGACGTGAATTTGGCTGCGGATTCGTAGTTAGCAAGAGACTTCGCCATCTTGTCTCAGAGTTCACCCCCGTGAACGAAAGAATAGCTACGATCCGGATGAAGGCGAATTTTTATATCAGCCTCATTTGCGCTCACGCCCCGACGGAGGAGAAGGATGATGCTTTCTACGCAAAGCTCGAGGATGTATACGATAAGTGTCCGGCACATGACGCCAAAATTGTCCTCGGCGATTTCAATGCGAAAGTTGGACGTGAAGGTATCTTTGGCCCCACTGTCGGGCAGTTCAGTCTCCATTCTTCCACTTCGCCGAACGGCATGAGACTGATCGATTTCGCCGCGGCGCGAAACATGGTAGTTTGTAGCACCAGGTTCCAGCATCTCGATATCCATAAGGCCACCTGGCTCTCTCCCGATCGATCAACTACCAACCAGATCGATCACATTGTGATTGATGGAAGGCATGTATCCAGTATACTAGACGCGAGCACATTTAGAGGTCCGAATGTCGACTCGGACCATTATCTTGTCGCAGCCAAGATGCGACTGCGCATATGCGCAGCGAATATGGCACGTTCTAGTGTTCGAGGGAAGCTGGACATCAAAAAGCTGCGATCACAAGAAACAGCCAGGTCGTTTTCCGATCGTCTTTCTAATGAGCTCCATTGCATCCCGTCCTCTCTCGAAAGTATTGGTGGACAGTGGTCTCACATTGCTCACTCTCTGCGCAACGCTGCCGAAACAGTCCTTGGTTTTGAGCGTCCTCCCCGCAGAAACCAATGGTACGATGAAGAGTGTCGTGAGGCCACTGCGGCAAAGAATGCTGCCTACAGAAGAACGTTGCAGTCCACCACTACAAGAGCAACTGTGGAGGTGTATACAGAGAAGAGGAGGGAAGAGAGACGCCTATTTAGAAGAAAGAAAAGGGAGCAAGAAAGGCGTGATCGTGAGGAAATCGAGATGTGCAGGAGTAGACATGATGCTCGAAATTTTTATAAGATAAGGCGTCTTACTACTGGTTTTAAACCCGGAGCAAC
This sequence comes from Metopia argyrocephala, assembly GCA_963576795.1. Lineage (NCBI taxonomy): Eukaryota > Metazoa > Arthropoda > Insecta > Diptera > Sarcophagidae > Metopia > Metopia argyrocephala. Next base: position 38,042,228 of record OY756210.1, read on the forward strand.
CTCTTGCAGAGACGAACATGGAAATCTGATTACAGATGCACAAGGGACACTGAGATTATGGAGACAGCACTTCTCTAATCTACTGCAAGGCGATGACGACACAAATTCCGCCCCTAGAGATGCTGTGCCGCTCCCAATCAATGATGACGACGTTGAGATCCTGTCGCCCAGCTATGAAGAGATCAAGATTGCCATACAGCGACTAAGAAGCAACAAAGCGGCCGGACCGGATGGTCTGCCCGCTGAGCTCTTCAAGTATGGAGGCGATGAGCTGGTTAGGTGCATGCACCAACTCATTTGCAGAATATGGCTGGAGGAAAGTATGCCCAATGATTGGAATCTCAGTGCCCTCTGTCCCATCCTGAAAAAGGGAGACCCCACGATATGCACCAACTACAGGGGTATAAGCCTTCTCCCTATCGCATATAAGGTTCTTACGAACGTATTGTGTGAACGACTGAAGCCATTCGCTATCTCACTGATTGGACCTTATCGGTGCGGCTTCAGACCTGGTAAGTCCACCATTGACCAGATATTCACACTGCGCCAAATCCTGGAGAAGACCCATGAAAGTCAAGTTGACACACACCACCTTTTTGTCGACTATAAGGCAGCGTTCGATAGCCCGATAAAAGATCGCGTATATGCAGCAATGTCTGAGCTCGGTATTCCTGCAAAGCTGATAAGACTGTGCAGAATGACGTTGAGCAACTCCTGCAGCTCCGTCAAGGTAGGAAAAGACCTCTCCGAACCATTTAATACCGTTCGAGGTTTCAGACCGGGCGATCCCTTATCCTGCGACCTCTTCAATTTCGTCATGGAGAGTGTTTTGCGAAAGGCGGGTGTGCATCGTAATAGCACTATTTTTAACAAAAGTGTCCAGCTCCTTGCGTATGCAGACGATATAGACATCATTGGGCATACCAAGCGAGATGTCACCGCAGCCTTTAATGCTATTGAACGGGAGTCTGCTAAAATGGGTCTGGCGGTAAATGAGAGCAAGACGAAGTACATGTTGTCGACGAGTAGGGACGTTGATCGTATCGGCTCCCAGGTTACAGCCGGCAACTATACATTCGATGTGGTCAAGGAGTTCATCTACCTTGGCACCGCCATTACCAGCAAGAATGATGTCAGTCTAGAGATCAGGCGAAGAATCACACTGGCCAACAGGTGCTACTACGGTCTCAGTAGGTAGTTTAGTAATAGAGACCTCTCTCGTGCGACGAAATTAACACTCTACAAGTCGCTTATTCTCCCGGTGCTTCTCTATGGTGCGGAAGCATGGATGCTGTCTTGTGCCGATGCAGCGGTCCTGGGGGTGTTCGAGAGAAAAGTCCTTCGTAAGATCTTTGGTCCTCTAAGGCATGGCGATGAGTTTCGCATTAGAACCAACCATGAGCTGTATGAGCTCCTCGGCGATGTAGGCGTTGTCCAGCGTATTAACATCCAGCGGCTACGCTGGCTCGGCCACATTGTTCGGATGGAAGAATCTGCTCCAGCGAAGAAAGTTTTCGATGCGAAGGTCACTGGACGTCGGCGTAGAGGACGACCCTGTTTACGTTGGAAGGACCAGGTTGATGAAGCCCTGTCATCGATTGGTGTGACCAACTGGAGAAGGCGCCCGCTAAGCAGAAGCGCCTGGAGACTAGTGCTGAAGCAGGCCGAAACCCGTTAACGGGTTGTTATGGCCAGCTAAGTAAGTAAGTAAGTAAGTATTTATCTTTTGATAAACACCTTAAAAAATATTTTTATAGGGAAAAACATATGTAATTTCTTATTTTAGGTGTAAAAAAATAGAGCCATCGACTTCAATTACCTAAAAGACAACAAAATTGCAGCTGATGAGTAAGGTTACAAACTTTAATCACTTCTAAATTACCTTAGTATTTAGTGGAATACCCCTTATTTTTTATAACGGCCGAGCAACGTTTTGGCATTGAGTCTACAAGTTTTTGGCATATCTCAGCTGGAATATTATTCCACGCCTCTTTTACTAATGCCCACAGGTTTAAGTCTGGCGACTGAGCCGGCCGGCTTAAAACCTTCACCCCATTCTTATCAAACCAATCTTTTGCCCGCTTCGATGTGTGTTTCGGGTCATTGTCTTGCTGAAACACCCATCGAAGCGGCATTTCCCATTCCGCGTAGGGCTTCATAAAGTCGTTAAGCAGATTAGTATAAAAAACAGCATCCATCCTTTCTTTAATCCGTATTATAGGCCCAATTCCACTGTAGGAGAAACATGCCCATACCATAATATTTCTGCCACCGTGTTTAATTGTTTTTATGGTGTACTGGGGAAGATATTCGGTGTTCGGTGGTCTTCGTACACACTGGCTGCTTCTATCTGAGTTAAATAAATTTATTTTTGACTCATCGGACCACAAAATATTTCGCCATTTACTTGCAGGCCTTGTCCGAAGTATCCCATCCGTAAGTACGTTAAAAACATATCGAACAATAGAATTTACAACACGCCTAAGTATTCTAAAATTAGTAAAACCAGCACCAGATACGACTTCATGTCCACATAACACATGGGGCACCATCAAAGAATAGGCAAATCTTCTCTTAATAACAACCGGCAAATAAAGATTACCATAGAATAAATCCTAAGTAGAGTATAGGCAATTTAAGATGATTAAAATGTGATACAAAGTTAAGAGTATTATCAATTGAAACCAGAGTTCAGATTTTTCCATTTATGAATACACTAATACCCCGATTTGCGTCGCTTCAGTTTGCGTCGCTTCGAAGTTGCGTCTTTTTTTAAGTTTCTGAAATTTCAATGTTGCGTCGTTTTTGTTTCAGTTTGCGTCGCATGGCTTCGAAGTTGCGTCGTAAATGCTTCGATTTGCGTGGTTGATATGAAAATGCTTTTACAAAGTTAAAGTAAAAAAAGGAATTTCACGTTTAATAGAAAGCAAATTTGCAGGTGTGCGTTGTTTACATGTTAAGCGTAGTTATTAGTTTCGAATAATATCAGTAGTCTTCACAATTGTTATATTTTTTATTTTAATAAAATCTGTTATTCAAAAAATAATAAGAAAATATTTTGATTTAAAAACCCTCTTTCTAAGCTAAAATGTTTAAAACCTGTATTGACTAAACGAAAATCAAATACGTAAACAATTTAAAATTCTGCTTCAGTTTGCGTCGTTTCGGTTTGCGTCTCATTTTTTCAGTCCCAATTAGCGACGCAAATCGGGGTATTGGTGTACTCAAAAACTAACATTTATGAATATTATCAAGAATGCAATTTTTAAAAATTTTTATTTTTTTCACGCACATGAACGAGCAGCACAAATTTATTTTCTTGAAATCACACGCGAACGTGTGCATTCAATTTTATTCTAAGCGTACATATGTATATGAAGAGTAAAGAAATTTTTTTATTTTCTACGTGCACATACATAAATGAGCAGAACAAATATTTTTTCAAACGCGAACGTCGGCATTCATATTTTTCTAAGCAAAATTGTTTAATGAAAAGCAAAGTTGGTATACATAAGCAAATGTGTGCAAAAAAATATTCACGCCCATAAGGGAGTATTTGTCAAAATTTTAATTTTTCATACATGAATATGCGTCCAAAAAAAAAAAAAAAGCAATATTCACACATGAAAAAGAGCAAAGGAAAATATTTTCAGTTTTTTCAAACATGTGTGAGGAGAAAAAAATAAAAACTGAATGCACACGTCCACTCATAAGTGAAAAGTGAGTAAACGATTTGGTACTCTGATTAAAACACCCAAACATTTCTGTTTAGTTACAAAAACAATAGGAGAATTTCGAATAAAGACATTCAAAAAAGGGGTCTAAGGCCCTACACGGGCGAAAATCATAGCTTAATATTTTAATATTTACCTGACAAAATTATATGAAAATTTAGACAAAATGCATTTTATTGATATCAGTATACTAGTTTCCATAGTGTAATAGTAAATATAAACACGAAATTCATTTTTTTACTAAATATGTATATATGTAGGTATGTATTCATGTTTATATGTGTAAATAGTCTTTTTTTATTTATTTGTCATATTTAACATCTCCTTGGCAATACCAAATTGCCTTAGTGACTTTAAACATCAATTTCCTACATACATATTTTAAAATTTTTACTTATTTTTATAAATTCTGGTTAGACATTCGTTTTCTTGTCGAGCTCATTAAAAAAATACATACATTCATTATTAAGAATTTAAATATATTTTGAAATGGCTTTTAAATCCCTTTTGGTATTGGAAAAACCATTACAGCATTTAGCTTTGTCAGATTGGAATAATCGAGTAAATACATTACGTAATGTAGCTGACGCCAGACGTGATGATGCTTTCCAAATACGTCATAGCTCTAGAACACTGAGAAATGAAGCACGCATTGAAGGCGACTGGACTAATTATGAAACAAATGAAGCATTAGATAATAGGTATTATTCGATATATGTACGTAATTAAAATACAACTGTTTTCTTTTTTTATTAAATAAAAATTTCAGAATATCTGAATTAAGTCGCTGGCGTGATGCTATTGTTAAAACGCTTGAACGTATCGAACGTGAAGTAAAATTATTGATAGAAGAAAAATCTTCTACCGAACGTGAATTAGAAGCCATGCAAACACCTTTGTCAGTTATAGGAGAATGCCTTACAATGCGTGATTGCCGTTTAGGATCCGAAATAACTTATGATGACGCCGACACAGAATTAAAGAATGAATTATCAGTTGTAGAAAATAATCAACGTTTACTGGCCGATCAATGCCAGCGAGCTTGGGAAAAGCTTTGTCGCTTAGAAGAAGTAAAATTTAAGCTGTACTTGGAAGTAGACAATAAGAGCGAAGCTGAAGAGTTGGATATATCTCAGCTGTCTCTAGACAAGTTTGCAGCTAATATAAGCTATAAAACAGACCCAACAAGGAATGCAAAAAAGTAAAAAAAAAACGATTTAATTTACTCGTATTATCTTTTAAGTTTTTCTGATCACTTTATTAGTTCATGCGCATATAAATCCTGGCTAGAACACACCAAGAATATGAAGCAATTAGCTGAAAACGAATTGGCCGATACATACGCTATAAGAGAATCTTTGTTTGTTTGTCGAGAGAAAGCCCATAACATGTTAATTTCTCAACAGGAAAGAACTGAACATACAATTCGTAAGCGTATATTTGAAACACAAAAGGCACGCAATGAATTAGAATGGCAGCAATTAAAGGTTAATATAACTTAATAATATTAGTAAAAAATTTAAAGTATCACATTTTTAATAGATGAAAGAAGAGATGGAAAAGGCAGTTTGTGAAATAAAAACATTAGAACAGGCCTTACGAGATAAAACTGATAGCCTAAAATTGGCGGAAACTCGATTAGAAAATCGAGCTCAACGTTCTGGTATGGAATTGTGTTTGGATGAAGCTCATAGTCAGCTTTGTCTAGAAGTAGAAAAGTTACGCAATATACGACGTTCTCTTATTGACAAAATTGAAGAAGCAAAAACGAACTATAATTTATTAGAAGAGCATGCACAAAAAATTTCTGTTGACTTGGAAAACAAGCAACATTCGTTAATGACTGACATAAGAGCTTTAGATTTGCGTCAACGTTTGAAGGGTGGTGAGTTTGGACAAAGCGTTCAAAATCCATCCGCTCAAACGGACCGTAATATTGTATTGACTAAGATGGAAACAGAAATTCCTAAAAATTAACATATTGTATTGAGTTTTAAATCTTGAACATATTTGTAATAAAATTTAATAATTAAATTTATTTAATAACAAAAAAATAAAAATTTAATTTTTCATTAACTTTTTAAACTTCGACATTAAAATTAAAATCGAGTTTACCCTGTTTGGGTGTCAAATCAACACTCCATTGCACTATACTTTGGCCATTTTCTACTTTATGAGCTTTGCCTATTAAATGTACACCTTGTCGTACAAACATATCCCATTTTACAAATTTACCCAATTCAACAGTCTCCGAAGGTCCAGTAGAAACTATAGATTTTACATGTCCTGTATTATCTAACATCCAATCTACCCATATAGCAATACCATTACAAGTTCCAGAACTGCAAACAAAAGTGTTATTAGTAAAATTAAAGGGTCGATTATGGATAGCAACCGGACTTTGCTTAAGTTGCCAATTGCCAAAAACGTTATTATAGACGGCAATTGCCAACAAGTATTTTAAAATGTTATATGTAAAAAAATATTTTTTGCCAACTAGAAATTTTTGGTTACCAGCTGACAACGCAACTGCAGTTCAAGCGCCATCCATAATCGACCCATAAAATTTCTTAATACAAATTCTTACTATTCTATAGGAATTTTGCCTTTTAGGGATTGATTTTGATAGAAATTCAAAAATTCCACCTGAAGTAGTTGTTGAGGAAAAGACAAAGCACGGCAGGGATATTCCCACAGGGGTTGGGCTTCAACCTTAGACTGCGCTATAGAAGTGGAGCTCTATTGTGTTAAAATATAATGGTGTAACATAATATTAAACACATTATTTGTTAATGAAATTTATTTAAAAATATTTTAGTTTTCTTACCTCAACCATTTTATCAAAGTGTCTTAAATCGAACCCCTCACATTCATTAAGCGGAGTTCTGATTTTATGCAAATCTAAAAACTCCACTGGCATACAGTAGACACGAGCTCCATATGGTGATATCTGTATTGTACTTTGTAACTTTTCTCTAATTTTCATTAGCAATGAACCAAAGTAAAAATTATCCCACGGTAATATGGATGTTAAGAAATATGGCTCAGCAAATATATGAGTAAATGATTGCAAAACATCATCATCCAGATCTTCTAATTTTTCTAAGAATTCAACATTAGAAATTTCATTATATTTTGCTAATGAATTCATAAAATTTCTGGAATAGCGATGAGGCTCGTGGCTCCAAACTTTCATAGCTCCCAATCGTGTACAGGACAAACCTAATATGCAGCCATCGCCTAAAATCAGCATATTTGAATCACTTTTAACATGTTTTTCTAAATAATTTAAATAACGTTTATTGCGAATACTTTGATTCATCTGACCAATACGTGAACGAGAGTAAGTCATATGCAAACCGCATGAACAATTATGTCGGGGTATAGACTTTCTAAGATTTTGTTCCGAATTATAAAAAGCATCAAACCATAAGGAATATTCGTCATGGTTACAATTTAATATAAACTCTTCTCCTATTGAAAGAATATTTAATGGTTTTGGTATGTAATAGACAGCTTGCATCCAATGATCTCGCCAGGGTATTAAGTTCTGAAGAGGTTTTTTAAGGCATTTTTGATCTGCTTTTTCATTGAATTCTGGATGAGCCCAAAAAGGAGCGCAACTTAATTTTATTTCCTCTTCGCTATCCATTGAAATATCCCACCAATAAAATACCATATCAGTTGATCCAACGCTAATCGATTTTATTACGTGATTCTTTTCCCTTGTCAATTTCCTCTGAGTTTTTTTATTAAAATCGAACTCAAATATTTCAAAAGGTTGCGTAATTGGACGAAATTGCTCTAGTGGTAATTGTGAAAGTTGAACATCATGTAAATTGGCTTCTCCTTGACAATTGGCTATACCTTTAGGTGGTTTAAGAAGAATGTCACCATCCAAATTTGCCAAATTTTTTAATGAATTCCATTGGGCTGCTAAAGGACTTTGTACTACCTGGGCATAACAAGTAGCCTTAAAGGGAATGCATATGACATCATCAGATAACAAGTGATCATGAGCATGATTATAAATTCCAATAGCACCTTCTCCTATCAATTCAGTATCTAATACTTCAGAGACGAGAACATTGGCTTTATTGAGCATATCTTCTCCAAGTATTATGTCCGTTGAACGTTTTTTGATTAATCTGACTCTATCCCTAACTTTATTAGCTTCTAAGATTAACTCAGCACAATTGGCCATTGGTATAAATGCTTCACAGGCAGTTACTGAATCCGCCCCGGAAGCCACTGCCATCATCGACAATATACCAGTACCTGTGCCAATATCCAAAACATGAGCCTTTTTCCCTTCCTTGTGTAGCCGTTCAATTGTTTTCCTAAGGGCGGCATAATATTTTTGATTTCGTTCCTTGTCGTGCAGCATATCACCAAAACCAGCATTAGCAACTTCCTGATGATAGTCATATGAATTATCCTTGTAATCCCATTCATTTTTCCCTGTAATAGGATTTAGTATTTGAGTAAACACTGCCATTTGACGTTTATTTTGAATATATTTTATATTTATTAATTTTAAATATTTTCGTATCATAAAATAAAAATCACAGACTAAAATTCTGTGATAAAAACAATACTCCAGATAAAAGTAAAACGCGTTTCCCCTAACATCAAAAAGCAAAGCAAGTAAATAAACGATTCACAATTGTGTTATAGTGTCACCATACTAAACCAAATTTGCAACATTAAAGTTTGTATAATCTGGCAACGTGTTGACAACATACCAGACATGGCACGGCGCAATTATCATAAGGTGCCTTTGAGATTACAACAAGTAAAACAGTAACAAAAACAACACAGCATTTTGATGCTTGTTAGGGTAGTTAACTGTCAAAAAAACCAAAACAAAATGTATGAAAACAAAAACAATGTACATAAAACAAAGCAAAAATTGACAACTATATTCACAAATTGGCTGAAAAAAAGTAGCTGAGCTGCCATGTCAAATGCACCTTATAATCAATACGCCATGAGACATGGCGTATTGATGATAAGCCCCAGTCTACACGTACAATAATTATGTCTATGGGCATTGCTACACGTTCAATGAGCTCTTCAAGTATGGAGACGATGAGCTGGTTAGGTGCATGCACCAACTCATTTGCAGAATATGGCTGGAGGAAAGTATGCCCAATGATTGGAATCTCAGTGCTCTCTGTCCCCTCCTGAAAAAAGGAGACCCCACGATATGCACCAACTACAGGGGTATAAGCCTTCTCCCTATCGCATATAAGGTTCTTACGAGCGTATTGTGTGAACGACTGAAGCCATTCGCCATCTCACTTATTGGACCTTATCGGTGCGGCTTCAGACCTGGTAAGTCCACCATTGACCAGATATTCACACTGCGCCAAATCCTGGAGAAGACCCATGAAAGTCAAGTTGACACACACCACCTTTTTGTCGACTATAAGGCATCGTTCGATAGCCCGATAAAAGATCGCGTATATGCCGCAATGTCTGAGCTCGGTATTCCTGCAAAGCTGATAAGACTGTGCAGAATGACGTTGAGCAAAGACTTCTCCGAACCTTTTAATACCGTGCGAGGTTTCAGACAGGGCGATCCCTTATCCTGCGACCTTTTCAATTTCGTCTTGTAGAGTGTTCTGCGAAAGGCGGGTGTGCATCGTAATGGCACTATTTTTAACAAATGTGTCCAGCTCCTTGCGTATGCAGACAACATAGACAACATTGGGCATACCAAGCGATATGTCACCGCAGCCTTTAATGCTATTGAACGGGAGTCTGCAAAAATGGGTCTGGCGGTAAATGAAAGCAAGACGAAGTACATGTTGTCGACGAGTAGGGATGTTGAACGTATCGGCTCCCAGGTTACAGCCGGCAACTATACATTCGATGTGGTTAAGGAGTTCATCTTCCTTGGCACCGCCATTACCAGCAAGAACGATGTCAGTCTGGAGATCAAAGGCCCACAGGTGCTACTACGGTCTCAGTAGGCAGTTTAGTAATAGAGACCTCTCTCGTGCGACGAAATTAACACTCCATAAGTCGCTTATTCTTCCGGTGCTTCTCTATGGTGCGGAAGCATGGACGCTGTCTTGTGCCGATGCAGCGGTCTTGGGAGTATTTGAGAGAAAAGTTCTTCGTAAGATCTTTGGTCCTCTAAGGCATGTCGATGAGTTTCGTATTAGAACCAACCATGAGCTGTATGAGCTCCTCGGCGATGTGGGCGTTGTTCAGCGCATTAACATCCAGCGGCTACGCTGGCTCGGCCATATTGTTCGGATGGATGAATCCGCTCCAACGAGAAAAGTTTTCGATGCGAAGGTCACTGGACGTCGGCGTAGAGGACGACCGTGTTTACGTTGGAAGGACCAAGTTGATGAAGCCCTGTCGTCAATTGGTGTGACCAACTGAAGAAGGCGCGCGCTTAGCAGAGACGCCTGGAGACTAGTGTTAAGGCAGGCCGAAACCCGTTAACGGGTTGTTATGGCCATCTAAGTAAGTAAGTAAGTTGTATAGACCAAAGCATATGTATTTATTAGTATTGGGCAAAGTCGTTCGTTTGTGTGAATCATTCTCTTTCAGAAAGGTAATGTGAAATAATTCTTTCTTTTCTTTCATATTTCTTTTCTTTCAGCTATCTGAATATCCCATACTTTTCAGAATGAATTATACGTATACATATATATCTGTTTTTGAAATTGTTTTATTTATCGTGAATTGAATAAAGACATAATATGGTCATACAATAAATTTTTTTCTTGAAAATTATTTTGTTATAAGTAAAATTTTATTGTAAAAAATATAAATATTGTTTTAATAAAAAAAAATCAGTGCTAAGTAAAAAATTGTTGTCGTATATACATATACCTCTAGCCTTTTCGGCATGCCAATTGACTTATAAATATAAATCCGGGTGTGATGAAGACGAAAGCTGGTATAAAAAATGTCAAAGATTACCCAATATTGTCGTTCTAGCTAAAGCAAATTTAGCCTTAACATTGTATTTTGCAATAGTAATTGTTGAAATTGTCTATACAAATCAGAGACCGTGGCCTATGAATTTATGACGCAGGAATAAAGGTGGAAACTCTGTATGAAGATGAAAATGCATACAAATATACATATAAACATAACTTTAATATTGTAAAATATACATATCGACGATGGAATTAAAGAACGCTGTAACTGACAAAACCGTAAATGTTTACCAGAGCTAAAAAACTTTCATAAATGTAGAACAAATACACTGGTATTTTTCATTTCGCAGACGGCGTAAGTAAACTTATTTTCATCGTAGAAATCTGGGACTTTGACAAATCGACGCGTATTTTTCTGCTGATAAAAATGATGCAAAAAACGTATTTTCGATTTTTTGTCAGTTACAGCGTTCTTTAATTCCATCGTCGATATGCATGTATATATTTTTTTATTTAATAAAAATATTCATTATTATCTACTTCAGTTTATATCCAGGAACATTAAGTAACGACTTTTTTTGATTTAACCTACCATAATTTTGCAACATTACACATAATTTTAATATTCAAAGTTATTAGCCCGTACGCACACAAATATGGAGTTAAAATATTTTGCGGGAGACTAATTTCTTTTGTGGCAACGCTGGTTCTAATTATTAAGAGAAAAACCTAAGACTGTGTTTACACGTAGAGATTCTTATTTTTAAGATTGCATGTTTATAGGCAAGAATTGTATTGTCTGAACGCCGAAGATAGTTCAAAGAAGAATAAACCAAAATCTTAAAAATAAGAATTTCTAAGTGTAAACACAGAGTAAGTCTATGTCCACACTTGGCGATTCGAGTCGGGCAATTCTTCACCAATTCTCTTTTAAACTTGTCTTCGTGTCCACACTCGACGAGTTTAGTTGGCCAACTTTTTGTTGTTGTTCAGCAACTTTTGTGTTTTCTTTTGCTTGCTTTTTCTTACAATTTGACATTTATGCTGTGTTGCCACAGAAAATACTTACAAATTACACAAAATTTTATACATTGTCCAAAATATATTCATACCTTAAATACAATGCTTTTTATTTTTGTAATTATTTTAATATGAGAATAAATATTTGTATATTTATAAATTTCCCTATAGAAGACAAAGCCTTAAAATTATTACTAGAGCAATTTGAACAGCCCAAACAATATTAAAGTATTTTTAGCTGAATACTAGTGCTAATGAAGACTAGGTACTTGAAGTAGTTCGGGAGCACCGCTTAAATTTTGAAGAAGTTTTTATAATGTCTTATGATAAGACATAATTTATCTTAAAATTAAGGAATGTTAGATATAAAATAAGCTGCAAATAATGAAAATCGGTTGATATAAACAAAATATTTTCTTTCAATGTAATATCGTTATGCTTCACAATTAAATTTTCTATTAATGAAAAATAAAAATATTTCTCTTCCCTTGTCTCTTAACAGCTTGATTTTGTATTCACGTATTATGTGTCGATTAAACATTCAGCAATTTAACGGTCATATACAAAATAACAAAGTGAATTTGCTGACCTTATTCACCATTTGAATTAAAATCTATTTTAATTTTTTTGCATACATTTACATTTCATTATGATTCGTAATATTTTAAAAAGCATGTTGTCCCCACTGAAAGGCAATTAACTTATAGTTTAATAATTTCCAAAAATGTTTGCTTTAGCTCACCAGTGGACATATTTTACAATTGGTATAAATTGTTGGTCTTTGAATAAAAAAGTCATAAAACAATAAGACTTTTCAACCTATATTTACCATTTTGTCATAAATTGAAAAATAAAAAATAATAAAAAAACAAAATTAAATATAATATATTAAACTATGACGGGTTGTTTACAGCAATCATAGTTTTTCGTTTTATTGTTTTTTGATATATGACTTTAAAATGTCCATTTGAATTCCCAAATATTTTAAGATATTCATCTAAAGGTTTAATTCTATATACATACATACATAACTGGCCTTTACAACCCTGTGTCAGGATTACGGCCTAGCTTCTCGCAGCTCTCATGTTGTGTGTGTCAATTTTTATCCATGAGTACCGGGACCTACAGTTTAATGGCGACTCCGAACGACAGACTTGAGAAGCTTTTTCATGGCAATTAATTACTCTCAGAGCTTTTGCCAGAAGACTGCTGAGAGGTAGTCGGCGAAAGAAATATTTTCTTTTTTTTCATATTTTTTTTTTTCAAGAGGTCGGAGCTGGGTGTCGAACCCAGGGCTCATGTCTTAGTAAGCCAACACACTAACCACTAGACCACTGCGACTACAACAACACGCATGTTTATAAATATAAAAAAAGAACAAAAAAATTTCATAAATTGTGGGCTAAAAAAGTTCATAAAAAATTAATGTTGTTTACTTGTTGACAAAATATTTTTGCTAGTAATTCAACTTTAACCTAAAAGTGACAGATAAAGTTATTGGGAAGATTTCCTTACCTTCAATTTTTAACGTGAGGTTTAAACGTCTGAGCTTACGACATCTTATTGAGGCTGCTCTCAGAGCTTTTGCCAGAAGACTGCTGAGAGGTAGTCGCCGAAAGAAATATTTTTTCATATTTCTTTTTTTTTTGAAGATGTCGGAGCCTGGAGTCGAACCCAGGGTTTTAGTCTTAGTAAGCCAACACACTAACCACTAGACCACGGCGACTATTCTATATATGTATGTATATAATTTACAAAGAAAGAAAAGAAATAAAAGTAAAAAAATAGTAATATATACACACAAAATTTAATTATTATAGGATATTGTATACGATTGCTGTAAATCATATGAGAAGAGTTTCTAAGTCGTGAAGCAAATATTCCTTTATTCTTTTCGTGAAAATTTAAATTCTTTGTATATATTTAATATCTTGAGGGCGATTATTAAATTCCATACTATCCGTATATTCAATGCGTTGCTTCGTAGTTTCTAACCGACATCTTGCTATCATAAGATTGACATTGTTTCTGGTATTGAATAATATTTGATTTTTATGAAATGAAATTGTATGGTGACCAATATTATGGGTTGACTTAAAAACATGAAGAATTGAATTAAATTATTATAAATAATTTAATTGAAATAATGGTGAGACAAAATAAAAAAAATGTATGGTCTAAAAATATTTAAAGAAAAAGTGTTCTCTTTCATTTGTGTAATTACAAATAAACTGGCAACGCTGCAATTTGCAACACAAGAAAAACCAACGCTGCGATTGTATGAAAAAGACGCGTACACTAAAAAGCGAAAAAAAATATGAAAGGAAATGTCAAATAATCAACTACAAAGACAAAAAACGAATGACGGAATATTAAGAATCGCCGAGAACGGGCAAGTATTTTTCTTCTTTTATTCCCCTCACCGTAATCGTCAACAAACTACAAAAGTTGCCGACTGGAATCGCCAAGTGTGGACATAGACTAAGAAAAGAGAAAAATAAGAACGAAAGATGGAAAGAGAAAATACAGAAATATTTCATCAGTGTTGTCACATGACAAATTTTTTTCCTACCAATAAATTTCCAAAAAACTACAAAAATCGTCTGCAGCCTACCAAAGCTCAATAATATACAAAATTATAAAATAATAATAATAATTTCAGTATCAGCTCTTAATAAAATTTTTAAGCCGCCAACGTTACTAGCCATTACATTAGCCCCATCTGTGGCCAGAGTTTGGATGAAATTCAGCAGTTAATTCATTAACAAAATGGGTAGGTTTTTGGTAATGCAAAGCATTTTTAAAGTCAATTCAGCATGCCATACTTGCCTTTAAACGGTGTCCCGATTTTCGTCCAAAATTTACTTGCTTGGTTTTTTCCTTGGTATTAATTTTTACCATAGCATTTTGATGATTTTTAAGATTTTAAATGCTTTTTCAATACACAACGCAAAAAGAACAACGTTGTTTTCCTGGAGCGGTTCAAAAGCATTTAGCCACTCGGCTCTAAATTTTATTTTGTGGAATTCTTGTTTTCATCACTGAAAGTAGAATATTACATAGTGATTTTTAGAAACAAATGTCATCCTCTAAATTTGTAGTTTCATTCGGCTTCTGTGTTCTTGATAAAAATCTACAATTTATGTTTGCATATACATATGTATTTAGATATGTTTTGAATATACATAGGTATTTATTAATAAAACATGTCCTTACTTTTACATTTTTTCCTATTTTAAATTTTATTATATTAATGGTATTCACACTGAACTTGTTAATTTGTTACTCGGTAGTTTGATAATTTGTTAAAGTTAGCAACTGTGAACGACCCCCTTTTTCAAACTTTGTTAGTCTGGTAACTTTCGTAGTAAACCTTTTGGTTATCCCACGGCGCACTTATCATAAGGTGCCTTTGAGATTACAAGTAAAACACTAACAAAAACAACACGGCATTTTAATGCTGGTTAGCATGGTGAAATAACTTACAAGGTGGTGGCAGGTGAATATAGTACAAAAACAACAGGGAATTTGTTCTTGTTTTTTCAGCTCTTTAATGTCAAAAGCAGGTATGGTGAATTAAAAAAGCACATGTGAGAAGTGTGTGTGTGTATTGATTATAAGGTGCATTTGACATGCCAACTGAGCTACTTTTTTTTCAGACAATTTGTGAATATAGTTGTCAATTTTTACTTTGTTTTATGTACATTGTTTTTGTTTTCATACTTTTTGTTTTGGTTTTTTTGACAGTTAACTACCCTAACCATGGTAAAATTACTTACAAGGTGGTGGCAGGTGAATATAGTACAAAAACAACAGGGAATTTGTTCTTGTTTTTTCAGCTCTTTAATGTCAAAAGCAGGTATGGTGAATTAAAAAAGCACATGTGAGAAGTGTGTGTCACATGTGCTTTTTTAATTCACCATACCTGCTTTTGACATTAAAGAGCTGAAAAAACAAGAACAAATTCCCTGTTGTTTTTGTACTATATTCACCTGCCACCACCTTGTAAGTAATTTTACCATGGTTAGGGTAGTTAACTGTCAAAAAAACCAAAACAAAAAGTATGAAAACAAAAACAATGTACATAAAACAAAGTAAAAATTGACAACTATATTCACAAATTGTCTGAAAAAAAAGTAGCTCAGTTGGCATGTCAAATGCACCTTATAATCAATACGCCTTGCATGGTGAAATTACTTACAAGGTGGGGGCATTTTGCTTTGTGTGTATTCGTGTTTTTGTTTTGGTGTAGAGACATGTATGTTGTTAACAATACACACACACACACTTCTCACATGTGCTTTTTTAATTCACCATACCTGCTTTTGACATTAAAGAGCTGAAAAAACAAAAACAAATTCCCTGTTGTTTTTGTACTATATTCAACTGCCACCACCTTGTAAGTAATTTCACCATGTCTAATATCAAAAGCAAATATGGTGAATTAAAAAAGCACATGTCATATATGTCTCTACACCAAAACAAAAACACGAAACACACAAAGCAAAATATAAACAAAACATAAATATAAACAAAACTTTTGACCAAAAAAACCAGCTGGGTTGGCAACACCACCTTGTACGTAATTTCATCATGGACACAAGTCTAGTATTTATTCCATGGTGGAATTACTTACAAGGTGGTGTTACCAACCCAGCTGGGTTTTTTTTTTGGTCATACCGCTCCTGTCAAAAGTTTTGTTTGTATTTATGTTTTGTTTACATTTTGCTTTGTGTGTATTCGTGTTTTTGTTATGGTGTAGAGACATGTATGTTGTTAACAATACACACACACACTTCTCACATGTGCTTTTTTAATTCACCATACCTGCTTTTGACATTAAAGAGCTGAAAAAACAAAAACAAATTCCCTGTTGTTTTTGTACTATATTCACCTGCCACCACCTTGTAAGTAATTTCACCATGATTTATTCTTTGTAGAATAACCCATGGTGGAATTACTTACAAGGTGGTGTTGCCAGCCCAGCTGGGTTTTTTTTTTTGGTCATACCGCTTTTGCCAAAAGTTTTGTTTTTCAGCTCTTTAATGTCAAAAGGAGGTATGGTGAATTAAAAAAGCACATGTCAGAACTGTGTGTGTGTATTTTTAACAACGTACATGTCTCTACACCAAAACAAAAACACGAATACACACAAAGCAAAATGTAAACAAAACATAAATATAAACAAAACTTTTGACAGGAGCGGTATGACCAAAAAAAACCCAGCTGGGTTGGCAACACCACCTTGTAAGTAATTCCACCATGGAATAACCTATACCACAGTCATCCAGTGATGAATAAATAAATCATAAATAAATATTGTAAACAAAAATAATAGAAATTGTTAAAAACAAATTTTTTTTTGTACAATAATAAAAAAATATTTAGAAATGAATGTATTTAGTAGTAGTGATGAAAAATATGTTATTGAACAATCAAAAAACTTGAAATTAACAGATCCCTGGGCGGCAAGGTCTTGGATTATTACTGCAAAAACTTTATTTCCGAATAGTTTTAAAGTACAGGTAAATAACGGGTACTCTAATATTAAGAAAATAACATAAATGGCGTTGGATTAAAAGTGTGACCAGAAAGGTTTTTTTTTTCTAATCGATCCAATTTACATACTAAGAAATATAATTGGCCAATACCACCCTATTACAAAGTTACGTTTGTGTGTCAATTTTTATCCATGAGTACTGGGACCTATAGTTTCAAAGTCGGTTCCGAACGACAGACTTGAGAAGCTTTTCCATGGCAATCAGTTACTCTCAAAACTTTTGCCAGAAGACTGCTAAGAGATAGTCGCCAAAAGAAATATTCTTTTCTATATTTCTTTTTGTTCAGGATGTCTGAGCTGAGGTTTGGACCCTGAGGTATCGTCTTAGTAAGTCAACACAATAACCACTAGATCACGGCGACTACATTTTTATCCATAAAATTTATTTGTATAGGTATGTATGTATATACCTACCTTCGTTTTACGTAAATTAAAATATTTTAATTATACTATAACCTGGCCATAACCGATTATCAATTTCTACTCTGTATATTGTAATAATAGCCGTAAATAAATTAAATTTTTTAAGGGTCTTGGAGCCGTTTGTTTGCCAATCGACTTGGCTTTCTCTACTTAAAATATACTACACAGTGTTTGTATACACTCTGGTGAATGTAAATTTGGCATTCCGGAGTAGTTGGCTTTAAGTTAGTCTATACAAGCTAACTTAAAGTTGGTTTTTTTTGTAGTTAGCTACACATTTGACGGCAGGGTATGTACATATTCTTATATACATATGTATATGTGTACATATTACTTGAATATACATATAAATATAATTAATAACCAATATGCAACATGTATTATATTATGAATTGAAATAATACTCGAAATTTAAGTTGGAATATAGAAAGGATATTTATATTTGATTTTACCTTAGCTGGCTAGGTAGAAGTACATATATTGGTTAGTGTCAAATACTTATACCTACCGTACATTAAATTACCAAAAGTTGATGAAGTTTAGTGCTTGTTTTACTAGTTTGTTAATAAACATTGGAGATGGTCAAAAAAACTATTAAGTTTACTTGCAAAAACTTTTTTAATTGATTCTTTAACTTATTTTATTACTAATTTTTAAGTTTGAAGCATACCGCTTGGAGAAAGAAGCAAACAACTTTGAAGAAGCCGCTAAGGGTTTCAGTTACATGTAAGTTCATTTTTATTTTTGGCTTAAACATCGTTAACACATTTTACTGTTTTTAGCATTTTAACGTTTCATAATCAAAATGTAGAGCTTTGGGAAGAGGTAAATGAGTTAACAAATGCCTTAAGAGTTCCTGAGAATGAAATAACCCCAGAACAGGAATTTTATGTCAAAATGTTTCAACATGTTTCTTATGACGTGCAGCATAAAATACTTATGTTAACTGTGAATAATACCGAAAATAGTATAAGTCAATGTAAACTTTTGCTTTTGGTTTTAAAAAGGTTCCCTCAAGCTGCATTAACACATTCAGTAAGCTTTATTCTTTAAATACACTAATGGAATAATATTTTCAAACCAATTGTAATTTCAGCCTCGACTTTTGGAAATGATTGCAGATGGAATGAAACAAAATCCACAAAAATATCAGGAAATGTTAGTAGAAGAAACTTTACCTCTAATATATCACAAAACTCCAGATTTGCCTGCAGGTTTAGTTTGCCGTCTATTTACGATTTCATTGGAATATTACATTAGGCAAATAATTGAGGAAACAAAATGTGATACTAATGACATATGGAAAAAGATTTTTCAACTTTTAATGCTGTGTGGCAAAATTCAGAGATGGGAAACATTCCTGCCCTTTAATAAATCATGGTTAATATTTGAAAATGTTTTAATATAAATGTTGAATTACTATAGAGTCTACTTTTTCACAACAGGGGGCAAAATGTTTATTGGGACAAACTTATAGAAATAGTTTCAACAAATTCCCCTGGCAGTACACAGGTTTTGTTTTATGCTACAACTCTTTTCATCTACTCCCTGCATTGTTACATCAAGAACTGCAATACAAGGCCAGAGGATGCAGAAATAAATCATGTCCTAGTAGAAGGTTTTACAGATTGGAAATTAGAAAGTTCTGAAGCGCAAAGCATGGAACCACCACGGATATCACTAACGACATCAACAAGTAAAGAAATTTCCAAAGCTTTTGTACACGCAGCCCAATGCTGGCAACTACTTAATACTGAACAATTTCATAGAGAATTCAGCAAACTATTATTGACACTGCCGTTGTCACCTTGGATTTCAAGATTTCTCTTTGATTTGGCGATATATTTTGGTCATCAAGAGGAAGCCAAGAAATTAATGACAGAAATGACCATTAAGAGTAATTTAGTCCACAATGTACTAAAATTAAGTTTAAATTTGCTGCAGGGTAAATTAACGGTAATAGAAAACGCTATTCATCTTTTTTTAGAACTTTTTGTATTGTAATATATTTCCTACTTTTTAGTACGAAGGCTTTGAATGCATATTAAAAATAATAAATGATTTGCCGACTAATCAAGGACAAATTTTGGACCAGTTGACTTTAAAAGTTCCTCGACATATGATATTTATACCTTTGACACAAAAAGCTTTAGTGCAATATTGTACTAAAGCTATAGTTACAAGCCTAACTGTATGTATGACATTGATGGGTCAATTATGGATAGCAACCGGAGTTTGGTGGAGTTGCCAAAAATGGTAAAACAAATGGCAGCTGACAACAAATATTTTAAAAGTTTATTTGTAAAATAAAATTATTTCGCAACTAATAAATTCTGGTTGTCAGCTGACTATAATTCGTTTGCCATCCATAGAAAGACCCATAAAAAATATCATAGTACTTTTTAACAATTATTTTTAATTCATTTCAGCATAAAATATATGACCCAAATTGTCCTGATTACATTTTAGGAACCCTTTTAATATTGCTTCAATTAGAATATCCAAGAGAAAGTGAAATTGCTGAACAAATATTTACAATTATAGCTACTAAGCGCAATTTATTTGTTTTTCGTAACTTTTCGGCTTATATAATAACTATTGATTTTATTGAGGAGTTCATGTTTATTTGGAATACTCTCGGCGAGGTCGTAAATTTTGACTTTACTCCAAATAATGCTACAGCCAGTAATTCAGGACAAATTGGAGGTCGACGTACTCGTGGTTCTGATAAAGGCGTTAGAGAAGATGTTCCTTTAATAATTAAACAACAAATTTCACGTAGTTACGAAAATGTCAGTGCATTAATAGCAAACTTTATAAAACAAGAAAATTTTCAATTAATGCATTATTTATTTGATGTCAGTGCTGGACAATTTCAATAGTTTTTCACTTTTGTTTTTATTATTATTAAGTAATTTTATGATAAAAATGTAATTTTATGATAAATCTATGCCATCTCAGTTTTTAAATATTTATTACAAATATTAATTACGAAACACCTTATAAAAGAATAAAATGAGAATTCTTACTTTATAGCGTTTTCTTTTCTACAAAAGGTGGAACATTTTATTATTCTTTCCAACTAGTATGTACCTTTTTTGATTTCGTTTTATTCGTATCTTTTCTTTTAAAAAATACTATAAAAGGTAATATTAAAAAAGACTATTTTGTTAAGCTGACAGAGAAAAAGAAATTAAAAGGGCAATATTTTTTTGGTAGACACCAAAACGCCGTTAGTTTGAAAATGTATCAAAATTTTCAATAAAGACGGAATTGTATATTACAAAATAAAGCGACCATTTTGATCATGTACATGTACATATTTACATTAGTATGTATTTGATATTTATTTCTGAAAATTATAGCATTGTAAGAACATTAGCAAAAATAGATGTTCTAGTTTGCTCTGTAAGTATACGTACATATGCTTAATTTTACCTAAAGATTTATATGCATGCAGTAAAAATTTTCCCAGCAAGCTTTAATAAAATTAATCAAAGACAAAATCGTATTAATTTTAATAGAACTTATTTATTTATTAACAAAAATCAATCAAAAATATAATAATTAATCCTATTACTATAACTTTCAAGTGATAGGTACAAAATTAAACTTTAATCACAATTATTTATCTAATCATTCAAAGTGTTGACTTAAAAATTTGAAACTATCGAACATTTAATTGCATGCAGATTACTTTTGAAATATACTTTTTACTGTGTAAAGTATGAATTATTTTTATAATACTTTTTGATATTTCTAGATTTCGTATTACATACTACAAGGGCACATTGTAATCATGCTTAACATATGACATAAAAATATTATATAGTGCGGTGCAAATATTGACAAATGTAACACGATATTTTGTTTCTAAGTAACGAAAATTAATATATTGAGCTCCCGGCCATAAAAGCCAATCTATCAAATAAATAAAGAGGAACTTTTCTTTGAGTTCATTATTTGTTTCTTCCAAGCTCTTTTTTTCAAGAAAACAGGCGGAATAGAAGAATATAAATATACACAACGGTGACATTATCAATTCATCTATAAGGATTTTCTTTATAACATTCTTAAAATTAGCTACCGGCATAATTTTATCCATCCAATTGTAGACATAATGATGCAAAGGGCCTTGCAACGCACCCACTATGAACATTCGGCCAATACGTTCGCAATCATATCGTTTCGCGTTTGGCAACCCTCGCCGAAACTCTATTTCTTGTGCCATAACATCACCAAATACCATTAACACTCCGGAACCCAATATATTGGTAATTAATAGATATTTACCAAAAATATTTCTCCACATTACTCGGACTGCACCGAGTGGTTTTGATACTGTATCAACATTTTTTTGGCTACTATTATGTTTAATTCTACTAATAATATTAATTATAGTATGATTTTGGAGAAGGGTTGATGACTTAAATAAGGGTTGTTGTGGGCTCTGCTTATTACATATACTCCTCGATTTATAAAGTTGACTGTAACATCGTGCAATGTATTGTTGTTGCAATATTAAATTTGCTTTATTTAATGTACTTCTCGTAAACATTTTAAAATATTTATCTACAAAAAAAATTTCTTTATTCTCACTTTAATTACAATATTTTCATCGTACAATTTTCTTAACTATTGTATGTATTGTATGTATATATGTAAGTATGTGTTTACATTGTGTTTAGCACTGATTATGAATTTTGTCTTTATCATTAAACGGTTGAACCATGGTGAAATTAAAGAAGGTGGTAGCAGGTGAATAAAATACAAAACCAATTTGTTTTTGTTTTTTCTGCTCTTAATGTCAAATTCCCTGTTGTTTTTTATTTTATTCACATGCAATCACCTTCTATAATTTTACCATGCAAATTCCTTGTAAATAAAAATTGTATTTGGTAGAGTTGTGTAGCTCATGAACGAACTAGTTCAACTGAGCTATTCACTCAAGTGAGCTAAAACAGCCATTCATTACAATATGCTCTTTTAGCTCAGTAGTTCATGTTTCTTTCTTGTGAATCCACGTTTCTTTTCGCTCAGTAGTTCATGTTTCTTTCTTTCTTTCTTGTGAATCTTTTCGCTCATCTTTCTTATTAGCTCGTTCTCTTTCTTTCTTGAATCTTTTTTATTCTTTGACATTTCATGTTGAAGGTACATACTAATTTATAATGCCAGCTGCAAATAATATACGTAGCTGCCAGAAACTTTATAGGACGTTATATTTTTGGAAATTTAACGGTTTTTATGATAATTTTAGAAGCAATATAAAAGAAAATTATATTTATTTTTTACTGTCGAATTTGAATAAAAATTAGCATTTTTAATAAAATATTTTAAATAATTAGATAATGACCAAACTTGCAATTACAATAATAATAAATTCGTACATGTAGGTACATACATGCGTAATTTTTGAGATCGAAAATAAAATTGTATATTAATTACAAAATTCTTTAAATTTTTCTGTAAGGCTAAAATTAATTTGTATACCTGAATTTCACTAGAGTATGATAACCGATTACTGTAAAACAAAATCGATTGAGTTTGAATTTAAAGGCAAACTACGTATACAAAAGCTACATATACAATTGATGCCCACAACATGAGCAGTACCAGTGGAAAAAAGTTTAATATGATTCAAATGAAAATATTGAACTAAATGATCTACTAAACTAAATGAGCCATTGAACTAAATGAGCGTCATAGTTCATTAAAGTGAGCTGAACTAAGAAGAGCGCTCACTCATAAGAGCTAAAAAACCCAAGACTAGTATTTGGTACAATCATTTACATTAATTAACTATAATGAACCACGCTTTCTTTTTAAATCCTGGCATTGTGTTCGACAGGGTTGTCTGATAGTTTTCAATTTTTATCCCCAAAAATCCCCAAAACCTTGATTAGTTCACCCTCAAAAATCCCCACATAAACTGCATCAATAGTTTTGCATGTACTATGTACATATGTTTCATTTGATATGTACAGTAGTGTTCAATAAAGTAGATCCACCTTGATCTAACATTTTTGAGACGAAAAAACGTGATTAAAATTTTCGATTGTTTTTATTTTATTCACTTATAAAAAAAATCATATATTCAAATTAGAGTAGGAAAATAAACAAAACTGAACATATGATCTTATTTTGTTGTGTTCCTTAAAAATAAAACAGAAACAGTGAGAAAGATTGTCCCATTTAATTTTGTATATTGTTTTGAGTACTACAACTACACTAACTCAAATGTGCGTAGGTACAACAAAAAATGAATGTGAGAAGAAGAGAAAAAGAAAAGAAGAAGAGAAAAAAACAACAACAACAAAAGCAAGCACAAGAGGGAAAAGCTAATTGTTTCATTTACGCTCTTTCTCATATAGAAAGTATTTGTTTTTGTTTTTCTCATGTACAATACCATTAAAAAATTTTTGAAAAGTGTATGACTTTGTTGTAACTTTTGCGAAATGTTTTGTTTGTTTGCCCACTCTGGTTGCAACGTTGTTGTACTAGGTATTTTTGTTACCTACGTGTGTTGTTACTGCCGTCTTCATTAGACATGAAATGCTGTTAAAACACGATCTTATGAAAGCGTTGTTCGAACAAATGCTATAACAACAATGTTAAGACATGAAGAAAATATTAACATGAGCATCCGCATCCTACTTTTAACATTAACATGTATACGTAAAGTTATGTTGGTTAATTTTTTTAATTTAATATTTTTTTTTAAATTAAAATACAAATTATTGGAAATTCAATAGCACCTCGTCTGGTGAAAATGTTCCATATGAACAAACTAAATTTGAGGCAATAAATAGCCAATGCAGACCACTAACCGATATTTCAAGAGTTGTAACAGGCATCCTATCTATTCCACATTCGTTGGCCAACGTCGAAAGTGTTTTTTCTTTCCAAAACCTAATAAAACAAAGGAAAGAGATAGACTACACGTTTCCACTGTCTCCAATTTGATACAAACTAAAGATTTAATAAAGTCAACAAATTCATGTTGCTTCGATTTTAAAATAACAAAAAAAATTTATTATCTAAAAATATTTTATAAATAATTATTTTAATAACTGATCTCAAGAATTGAAAAGACTTTATGTATTTAATATTTATTATTTTTATGATATTTTTTATTGTATACTTCTGAATTTTTATATGTACACACTTTTGATAAGTTTCTGTTTTTAATAAATATTAAAAAAAGGAACCGTCATGGTATGAAAAGTACATTTTGTTTTCATAGTTGGTACAAAATCATAAAAGCCATTTTCCATCCCTGGCGTAGGTACAACAAAAACTGAATGAGAAGAAAAAGGAAAGAAGAAGAGAAAATAGAGCAAATTATACGAATGTGACGGAATAACAAAGCAAGCACAAGAGCGAAAAGCTAATTGTTTCATTTGCGCTCTTTCTCATTTAGAAAATATTTGTTTTGGTTTTACTCATGTACAATACCATTAAAAAAATTTTGAAAAGTGTATAACTTTGTTGTAACTTTTGCGAAATGTTTTGTTTGTTTGCCCACTCTGGTTTTTTTCATATTTTTATGTTAATGGGTAAAATATTTGCTATTTTGCGTTCCCGTACTTTTGGGTAAATTTGTCTCTAACAAGAATGTTACCAAGACAGATTCAGGGGTTGAATTCGAGTTATGTAATACCTGGCATCATATTAGCTGTGTTGGCATTCCCATCGAATTTTATGGTCTTCTTGGTAACAATAATATTAACTTCAAATGTAACAAGTGTCGAGATAACGCAACTTCCAAGAATGTTGAGCAAAAGATGTCTAATTATCTTATAGACCTCGACAAAAAACTTAATGCTAGCATTAACGCACTTGACAAAAAGATCACCAGCAGCTTTAATTCATTCGCAAATGAACTAAGATCTGAACAACAAAATTTGAAAGCCCTTATAGAATGTTCTGTTGCTAATATTCGCGCAGATTTTAATGCATCTATAAAGAAAGTTCAAGCTGATGTGGATTCGTGCAATTCTAACTTAAATAAAATGGAAAAAGCCAACACGGCTAAATTCTCGGGTCTTGCTTTGGAAAATGATAAATTGCAAAGAAAACTTAATCGTGCTGATATAATAATTTCTGGACTACCTGTGGGTATAGACAACTTAATTGATGTCATGTTGAAGATTTGTTCATTCTATGAAGGCTTCGTTAATAATCATCAAACTGATGTTATCTACACAGATTTTAGTAAAGCGTTTGATAAAGTTAACCACGATCTTTTGCTCTATAAACTATCTTCCATGGGCTTTAGCAACAATGCTGTACGTTGGCTAAAATCTTATCTTTCTGGAAGAACTCAACAAGTGAAATTTGAAAATATTCTGTCTAAAATTATTGATGTTCACTCCGGAGTACCTCAAGGGAGCCATCTTGGTCCAGTTTTATTCTCATTATTTATTAACGATCTTCCATCTGCTATTATTCATTCTAATATTCTCATGTATGCTGATGATGTTAAGATTTTTAATTCGTTCGATAGCATATCTGCTCAGTCAGCACTTCAAGGAGATATTGACAATTTTTTACAATGGTGTGATGTCAACTTATTGGATTTAAATATTAATAAATGTAAACACATGTCATTTTATCGTTCACTGAAACTTGATACGTCATATCATTTTAAGGATAAAATCCTGGACAAGGTGTTAAGCGTTAATGATCTTGGGATCTTATTAGATCATAGACTTAAGTTTTGTGAACATATTTCAATGATGGTGAACAAAGCAAATGGAGTTTTAGGATTTCATATGAGAACAGACTCGCTCTTATAAAACTGCCTACCCTGAAAAGTCGAAGAACAATGCTAAGTGTATCTTTTCTATTAAGATTAATACGTGGTGAAGTCCGTTCTGAGTATTTGTTAAGTAAAATTATTTTTAATGTTCCAATTAGACCGTCCCGTAACTTCCATTTATTATATTTAAAATATCACCGTACTGTATATGCCAACAATGACCCCCTTCGTCAAATATGTTTGAAGTTTAATAATCTTTATCATTTAATTGATCTTCCTGAGAGTAATGATTCCTTGAAAAGAAAAATTATTTTGTATTTAAATCATTATTATTAAATATTTACTTATATATTGTTTGTAAATTGTACTCTAGTCTGTAAGGAAGTATTATCCATAGACATAATTAAATAAATAAATAAAAACACTCGCCCATAAGGTAGCAGCTGATCGAAGAGATTTCAATCATTGTTACTCTGTCGCAGCTAAATCACAATTAACTTGATTCCCAATCTCTGCTCTGCCCTTTTATTTAAATTTCAATGTGTCTAGATTTTTCTTTCAGTTTCGAGATCACTGCATATGGCAAAATACTTGTGTGTCAACATGTTAATTTATTTTTGTATGTATATGCGTGTGTATATCTGTAGTACATGTAGAAGTTTGTAGACAGAGCATCTCTTCTATTGTTGATGATGAAATGATTTCGTAGTAATTTTTGCAGCACTAATATAAGGATATATGTGTGCGTGTGTGTTTTTGTTTTTACTGGTAACAGCACAAGACAAAATTACGTGGTTGTTGTTATTACTTTTTTTTACTCTAAAGTGTTACCATAATACGCGTTTTTCTTTTATTTTAGCTGT
The DNA here is from genome assembly GCA_963576795.1 of Metopia argyrocephala. Lineage (NCBI taxonomy): Eukaryota > Metazoa > Arthropoda > Insecta > Diptera > Sarcophagidae > Metopia > Metopia argyrocephala. The sequence continues at coordinate 38,069,494 of OY756210.1, forward strand.
AATCTTTGGCGCTTTTTTTTCGTAACAATATGAATTAAAATAAATAAATTAATTTAATTAAAGTAAATAAATTGAAAATTTTCTAACTCGAAAAATTGCGTAAAAATTAGCGTAAAAATTAGGGCTAAAGATGGTTTGAATACCAAGATTTTTGAACAAATATTTGATGAATCTTCTTTTCATTTGCTTTTTTGTATATTACAAGTATGTATGTGCTCATAGATATTATGATAATATGCAATAGTATTATAGTGTATACTTTGTTTTGACATATGCCAATTGGTAGCTTTATGTGTGCAGCCTGTGTGAGTCTTATTCAGATCGCGGCCCAGTATATATGTAAATATCGCTTATTATATATTATTTTTTTTTGTGCTTAAGTATATTGTTAAGTATTTACTTCTTTTGATAATATTACTAACTATTATCTTTTCTTCTTTTTCGCTACAATTATTTTTATACATTTTTTTTGCTTAAACATATATTCTTTTCTTTGTATTATTAAACATCCATACTTTTTAGATACTAATTATGATGAGTTCTAATTTTGACTTAGGATCAATTATTTCTAATGGTTGCCTTGGTAATATTTTTATGAACGATGTCGATAATTTAAAGATAGCACATATTAATGCTCAAAGCCTTCGTCAATCGGACAGGTCAATTAAACTTGATGTGTTACACCGTATTCTAGGGAGTGCGTCAATTGACATTCTTTGTGTTACTGAGACTTGGCTGGACTCTACTGTACTTGATAGGGCAGTCTGTTTACCTGGTTATGTTTTCTGTAGGAGTGATCGCCAATCCGGTGCTAGAGGTGGTGGGGTGGCCATTTATGTTGCTGAGGGTATAAAATTTAAGTGTGTTTTCAAATGTGTGGAATACTCTTGTTGTGAAGGGCTATTTTTGGAGTTGTCTATGGGCACTGAATCGTTACTACTAGGTGCGATTTATCTTCCTAGGAGAGATTTGGTTGTATTTGACCAAACACTGAGTGATTTGATTGTTCGCTATACTAATGTTATCATCGCAGGAGACTTCAATAACAATTTATTTGATATGGCCAAATCTTATAGCGTTCACATGCTTTGTAGGCGACTCGCACTTAAATGCCATCATAATTTTAGACCGACGCATTATGATTCATTTCATTGTTCAACATCGCTCATTGACTACTTTATGTTAAGTCAGAATATTATGGTTCAAACTTCGGCACAATTCCAACTTCCCTTTGTCCATACATGGTCATACTGCATTAAATAAATACTGCATTAAAAATTTGAAATTTACTGCTTACTGAAAAATTTTGCAGTAACCAGTAAAATTTTACTCGTTACTGAAAAAAATTGCAGTAACCAGTAAATGTTTACTGCTTACTGAAAAATTTTGCAGTAACCAGTAAATGTTTACTCGTTACTGAAAAAAATTGCAGTAACCAGTAAAATTTTACTAATTACTGAAGTAACCCAACATACCATAAAGCAATCCTTCTACAATGCAACTTGAGAATAAGCTTACAAAAACAGTAAAATGCAAGCATTTCTTAAATTAATTTATAATATTATATATAAAATTTGAATTTACAAACGTTTTTTAACCATTCACAATTTAATTTAGGGGATTTCCACAAATAAATCGAATGTGCTATGCATTAAATGTCAAAACGTTTTGTATTTTCATTTAGTTCGAAATTTGTGAGTGAAGTGCGTAAAAAATATATTAAAAGGTAATAAATATTTATTGTATTTTTTGTGTAATAAATAATATTAAAAAATTTTTCTTTTATTGTAAGTAATAAAACAATATATTGGTGTTTTAATGTTTGTTATACTATTATGCCAAAAATGTTATGATAATATTGAGAATAAGCTTTTTTATACAATAATTAATATAATATTATTTTTGTAAGCTTATTCTACAATTGAAAAGTTAAGCTTTTAGTAAGCTTGAACATATAACATTTTCATAAGGGTTCCGTTTTGATTTTTCTACAATTGTTACGATAATCTTTTTCAACAAATTCTAAAATGTTTTTCAAACTTAGGGCTTGTGTTGGTAAGCTTATTATAATATTAACCTCAAGCCATTTGGTATGTTGGGAATTCTTATAATTAATACAAATGCAAAAATTGCATTTTGTGGTAACAGAAAAATGTTTAAATTTCAATGATTAATGCAATACACCTAATTCTGTTTTTACAAGATAGATCGTTCCTCGAAAACTCGCGTAAAAGAAAATCACGTTAAAAAATAGAGTATCCATAAAAAAGAGGATTGTTTCCACGTAATAATAAGTAATTTAAATTTGTGTTGCATTAACAAAAAAAAATTAGTTTATTTAAAAAACCGGAAGTCAATTTTTATTCAGTATCACTCTCTAACAATAGTTTTAGTTTGCGAAAAATTTCACTTTAATTGCTGGAAATATTTTCCATTTGCTAGTGAATTTTTACTCGTTTCTAAAATATTGCAGTAAGCAGTAAAATTTTACTGATTACTGAAAAAAATTGCAGTAATGATTAAAATTTATTGGTAACTGCAATTTTTCCAGTAACGAGTAAAATTTTACTGGTTACTGCAATTTTTCCAGTAACGAGTAAAATTTTTCCTTTGGTGGTGTAAGGTGTTTGCAACCCTACGTAGATTGTATGGTCTTAATGCGTGCTTACCCATGCATGTCAAGAAGTCTGTTACAAATGCCCTTATAATGTCTAGGATAAATTACTGCTTGGAGGTTTACTCTGGTTGTAACTTAGGTAATCGTAATAGGATTAACTCGCTGATTTGCAAGACTGTGGGGTTTGTTTATGGACTTAGGGTAAGAGCTCGCGTATCCTTTTCTTTAAAACGGTATTTGAAATTTTCATTTGAGGATTATCTCAAATTTCGCTTATTGATATTACTTACTTACTTAGCTGGCCATAACAACCCGTTAACGGGTTTCGGCCTGCCTCAACACTAGTCTCCAGGCGTCTCTGCTAAGCGCACGCCTTCTCCAGTTGGTCACACCAATTGATGACAGGGCTCCATCTACCTGGTCTTTCCAACGTAAACATGGACGTCCTCTACGCCGACGTCCAGTGACCTTCGCATCGAAAACCTTTTTCGCTGGAGCAGATTCTTCCATCCGAACAACATGGCCGAGCCAGCGCAGCCGCTGGATGTTAATGCGCTGGACAACATCTACGTCGCCGAGGAGCTCATACAGCTCATAGTTGGTCCTTATGCGAAACTCATCGCCTTGCTTCAGTGGACCAAAGATCTTGCGAAGAATTTTTCTCTCAAACACTCCCAGGACCGCTGCATCGGCACAAGACAGGGTCCATGCTTCCGCACCATAGAGAAGCACCGGAAGAATAAGCGACTTGTAGAGTGTTAACTTCGTCGCACGAGAGAGGTCTCTGTTACTAAAGTGCCTACCGAGACCGTAGTAGCACCTGTTGGCCAGTGTAATTCTTCGCTTGATCTCCAGACTGACATCATTCTTGCTGGTAATGGCGGTGCCAAGGTAGATGAACTCCTTGACCACATCGAATGTATAGTTGCCGGCTGTAACCTGGGAGCCGATGCGATCAGCATCCCTACTCGTCGACAACATGTACTTCGTCTTGCTCTCATTTACCGCCAGACCCATTTTAGCAGACTCTCGTTCAATAGCATTAAAGGCTGCGGTGACATCTCGCTTGGTATGCCCAATGATGTCTATGTCGTCGGCATACGCAAGGAGCTGGACACTTTTATTAAAAATAGTGCCATTACGATGTACACCCGCCTTTCGCAGAACACTCTCCATGACGAAGTTGAAGAGGTCGCAGGATAAGGGATCACCTTGTCTGAAACCTTATTGATATATCTGTTTAAAATTGTTAAATTTCAATGTCAAAGGTACCTAGTTCAAATGTTATCCTTTACTAGATCTTTAAGAAATCCTCAATTATTTATTCCACGCATTTTTAATAGTGTTTTTGAACAGTCGTTTGTTGTGCAAGTAGCGCGGTTGTGAAATGATCTACAACAACTTTGTTCTTTCTCCTTTTCTGTTGCAATGTTTAAGCGCATAATTACTAGCATATATAATAATAACTAATGGTCGTTATTGGAGTCATTATAATACATCATCTGAAATTGTCTGGATGTTTCTAATTTTTCTAAATTTTCTAATTTATTGTTGTGGTTTTTATTTTTTTTTTTTCTCTTTTTCTCTCTAATTTTCTATTTATCTTGTTTCTACACTTATAGTATTTATATCTTTTAATATTTAATTACTCATAGTATGTTAATTTTAAAACCGTAATATAATCTTTATTGGCCAAAGGGCTATGTATATATTACAAATGGAATAAATAAATAAATAAATAAATGCAATATTGTTTAAAGTGTATAACACTGGTTAGATATCATCGACTATTTGTTAACGAAAAAAAATTTATCGTATGAAAAATATTTGACAGATAGTTTTCATAAAACTGGAAATTAGAATCGCTTTTTTTATGAAAAAATTAAAAATTTCTTCATTTTGCTTTTTCACAGAAACAATCGACCCCCTGTTTTAATGAGTTTAGGGTTGTTTGTTGTTAAAATATAAACAGTAAGTGTGTTTCTTTACTTTTTGGGTAAAGTTCGGGAAATAGAGAGTAAACAATAGCTTTTTTGCGTTCCCGTACTTTTGGGCAAATTTGTCTCTTATAGAGAGAAATTATTGTTTACTCTCTATTTCCCGAACTTTACCCAAAAAGTAAAGAAACACACTTATTCTTTGTAAAGAACCGTTAAATGTTTGTTTTATTTTAAAAATTTATTCTTTTTTCCTTTTTTGTACTCAGGCGGAAAGTCCCAAACTATTCTTTGATGCATCGGCATAAAAGTTGTATTACATTTTAAGTCGAATGAACTTATTGCAAAAATGAGCATATGTAAAACGAAATAGTAAGTTCCAAAATCTCAAAGAAATATTATTTGGCTAAGACCAGAAACTCAAATGAAGCATGGAATGAATATAAGAACATAAGAAACATATATAAGTACAAAATAATAGCTGAAAAAAATAAATATATTAATAATCAAATAAGCTATGCCAAAGACCAAAAACAAATGTGGAAAAAATAAAAGATTTAGTTCTAAGAAAAGAACAATTGGTGATAAAATCTGTGATATTTAATCGAATAGAATATAAAGAAAATTATACAATAGCCAATCATTTTAATAATTATTTTATTGATAGTATTAAGACAATTAGAGATAGTATAGAAAATGTGCAATATATAAACCGAGTACCTGTGATAAATAATATTTTTAAATTTCATGCAATCAATCTACAAGAGCTGAAAATGATATGTAAAAGTCTGAAAAATAAGCCTGATTTCAATAAGGTAACGATGAAACTTATTCTCGATAATTGGGACATACTTGGAGAAATTTTGCATAAAATAATTAATAAATCTATGGAAACGGGAATTTTTCCAAATAGTTGGAAAGAATCCATGGTTACTCCAATTGAAAAAATTAGTAAAACTAAAAAATGTGAAGAATTTCGTCCAATCAACACTTTGAAAACTTGTGAAAAAATCCTTGAAAAGATTGTCAAAAATCAGTTAGAAGAATATATGGAAAACAATAAATTGTTCTCAAAATACCAGTCCGGGTTTCGTAAAAGCTTCTCTTGCGAAACCGCTGTAAACTACGTCATAAACAGATGGAAAAAAATAGACAAGAACAATAAGATAATGGCAATATTTTTAGACTTTAAAAGGGCATTTGAAACAATTGATAGAAAAATTCTTCTGGACAAACTTTATATGTATGGCATACAAGGCAATGAAATACGATGGTTTGAATCTTACCTAAGCGAGAGAAAACAGGCAACTAAAGTTAATAATATAAAATCAACTTTTCTCCAGAACGAATATGGAGTACCCCAGGGATCGATCCTGGGCGCACTTTTATTTATTATATATATAAATGATCTACCCAATATTTTAAAGAAATGTGAAATAGTATTATATGCAGATGACACTTTAATTTTTACGGAAGCTGAAAATGAACAAATTTGTGAAGAAAATTTAACACATGATATGATAATTATAGAAAAATGGTTAAAAATGAATAAACTGAAATTAAATGAAAACAAAACTAAAATCATGGAAATAAATATGAATAGTGACATTGTAATAACGATAAATAATAATGAAATAGAAAAAGTGAAACAAATAAAGTACCTCGGTTTTATTATAGATAAGATATTAAAATTTAAAGAACACATAGATTATATTTGCAAAAAGATTGGTAAAAAAATTGGATTTTTTAAAAGAATAAGAAATAAAGTAAATATTATAACAGCAATAAACATTTATAATGTCATGATTAAACCACATTTTGAATTTGGTTCCACAATAATCTATACATGCTGCACAACTCAACAAATATCAAGATTACAAAAATTACAAAATAAAGCAATGCGTTCAATTTTAAAATGCAACCGCTACACACCTATAAATTATATGCTAGACCATCTAAAATGGTTCAATATTAAACAAAGACTAACATTAAACACACTAATCTTTATCCTAAAAATGAAAAATGGAAAAGCGCCACAGTATCATTGTGAACAATTAAATTATGTAGGAGATGTACAACCATACAACTTGAGATATATGATGGATTTTCGACTACAAAGAGCTAGAACCAGCGCAATTCAAAATTCTCTTTTTTATAAAGGCTTAGGCCCCGATTATCGTTCACAACACCTAAATGTTGTGTTGTATTGGCTACAACATATAACAATAAATGTTGTAAACGATAGTCAAAGTATATGGTACAACACATAGCTGTTGTAAATCATAATTGCAATTTTAGAAATACAACATCAAATTTACAACTGTTGTGAACCATAATCGGGCCTTTAAATTTATTCAATTCACTACCAACTAATGTAAAAAACGAAGAAAATTTTATAATATTTAAAAAGAATGTAATAGACTTTATATAAAGTAATGTAATTTTTATGAAATGTATGATGAATTTAAAGTATTTCAATTACTACTAAATAAATAAATAATAATAATAATTTTTTACTTCATTAGACCTCTTTAATCATCATATTAAATGCAAACGGACGTAACTACACAAAATTTTAAAATTGAGTTTTTTATTAATAATGGTTCGTTTTATCAAAATACATGTTCGTGCAAAATCTTAGGTTCCTTCGAATTAAAATGGCAATTTTATCAACGAAATTCAAACGGACGTAACTACAAGTGCGTGTACCTTTAAATGCAAGAAGATATAACTACATACAAACATATTTATGTGAAAACCTTACGTACAAACTCATTTGTTATATATAGGGATGCCAATCCTTATATCACGATCCTGAAAATTTTATAATTGTCAGGATTTATAAAATTTTTGATTTTAAGGTTTTTTGCTTCTCCTGTAAGTTACGTCCGTTTGCATTTAATATGACGATTGTAGTATGTATGTACATATATTGTGGTATAAAATATTTTTATTTAACACTTTAAGTATATATACGTAGTATAGCTAACATTAAATAATAAATGGAAAATAGAATTCTTATTGTTAAGTGTTTTGTTAATTTGCGGTTTCACACGCGTCAACCCAATCATTATAAACATCCAAGGGTTCCGAAAGAAAATTAATAGTAGTCTGATAATCCTCCAAACAAACGCGGCAACTTATTTTAGCCGCATTATGACTCTTATCCATCTTGACTTCGCAGGATTTTTCATGATTGCAAAAAGGACAATTGAATTGCTGATCCAATGGTTCAATATTTTTACGTTTTGGTGGTGGCTTTCTCTTCGATTTTCGTCTTCCCATAATAATATGTTCAATAAATATCTGATTTTTGTAAAAGGAAATATGTAAACGAAATTCTTTAAACATTAATTCAATAAGAATAATTTATGTTCCATAACTTAATAATTTACTTGTCTGTTTTCACCTGTGGTTTTCACTATCGTATTTGCGAATTATTTGTATTCTTAAAAATTAAATTCCAAGTCAAAGTATGGCGTCTCTCAGCTGTTTCGTTGGAAGAATTCTTCTTCTTAAATATATAGGTTAATATAGATTGATATCTTATTTAAATTTTATATACAATGGCAATGTTATCAGTTGTTATCCATTACTAACAAACCCAGGCGTGCTTCGCTTCCCCTAATTGAATTCACATTTCTCAAGATATTGAAAACTTAATAAACTTTTTGATTTGAATTCATTTAAATAGACCCTTGATACAATATTTGGTAGTTTTTAAATAGTATAACAGACTTGTAAATAATAAATTTAGGAAAAAACATAACAAAAAAAAAAATGGTTACAAGCAGGAGAAATATATCCATCAACTGATTTTAGTTCGTTCACAACTTGTGTGGGAGCTATCACGCTCACTTGTCCAATTTGGACCAGTTTCTTACTGACAATTTGGCCTGAATATGAAGTCAGTCAGACCAAATTTAGTAACTGTAGGTTTATCCGTTCTTCAGTATTTAGTTGACATACCCTTGCCAAGCATTGCCTACTTTCTAACAAAATCCTTTTCAGGAATATACCCTAATAATTGCCAACATTTTTACGGCGATTTCATGTATGGTTTTTGAATCTGTCGAGTCAAACTAGACAGATAAACATATTCATTTTTATATAAGTATATACGAGTATATATAGATTTGTAATTTTAGAGTTAACTAAACTTGATAATAAAACATAAGCAATTACACTATGCAGTTTTTAATATTAAAGTATTCGCGAAGAAGACAACATTAGCGCATTATACATTTTTATCTAAATTTCATAATTTTACTATTTCTGTTGTTGTACTAGTTGTGCTTTTGTTGAAATTTTTTTTTTCTGAGTAAAAAATTTCCTTCGTTCCGCAACATACATTCGATTGTCGTGGGAGCGGAGTTGTTGTAATGACTGCTTATAATGCAGGTACATTTTTTATATAAATTGAAAAACTATGTTTAGACACACACAATATGAGTGCTGCGAGAAGCTAGCCCGTAATCCTGACACAGGGTTGTAAAGGCCAGTTATGTATGTATTAGAATGCATTTAATTTGTGTAGTGTATATTGGTTGCATAGACTTTGTCATAATAAATTTAAAACTAGCTTTGAATTTTTATACATTTGCTAACAAATGAACTCTTTGAATTGACACAATACAATACACACAATACATTGTCTGGCATCTTTCTTTTCAAAGTGCTACCAAATTTTAATGTGATGCAAGCGTCATTTTAATAATGACGTCACATAAAAGTACACATAGCACATAAATACAACAACAAACCGGCCAGTAATTTTTCTCTGATTTAACAGAAATAACATATTTTAGCTATATTTGTTTATTTTTAGCTTATTGTGACAAAAGCATTAACGCATAGCATAATTTATTTTAAGCCAAATAGTTCATTTTGCTTTTGGCTAAAACGTGGTGCATTTCAAAGTAAATCAGTTTTTACTCCAGTGCTTCAAAAGGGCGCAATTCGTAGTGTTAAAAAAATAAAGTAAAAACAAAAATTTTAAAACAATACATAGTACATTATTAAATAATATATCGTTTGAATGATTAAATAATACTATATTCTATGAAAAATATATTCACATATACATTTAGAAAAACATGAATTTATTATTGGTGTTTTTGCTAATCTTTACTGTACGACTTGCGTCTGTATTCGTTGTGAAGACATTCTATGTACCCGATGAATATTGGCAAAGCTTGGAAGTAGCACATAAATTAACATTTGGGTAAATTTAAAACGAAAGTACATGTGTATATATCTTTAGTTTAATCTGTTTGCACCTCATTTTTTAGGTACGGTTATTTGACTTGGGAATGGGTACAAGGCATACGCAGCTATGTCTATCCTCTAATCATTGCAGGCGCCTATAAAATGTTGTCGTTTTTCAGTTTAGATACCGTTCAGTTAATAATATTACTACCCCGAATCTTGCAAGCAACCTTGTCTGCATTTTCAGACTATCGGTTTTTTGTTTGGTCTGGGAAAAAGAAATGGGCACTCTTTTCAATAGTAGTGCCTTGGTTCTGGTTTTACACTGCATCCCGTACTTTGTCCAACACTTTAGAGACTTCATTAACAAGTATAGCTTTAAGTTATTTTCCATGGTACGGTGAAGGTGTTGCCTACTTATGGCCTGCTACTCTATGTTGTTTTCTAAGACCGACTGCAGCTCTTATATGGTTGCCTTTGATTATTTATCACTTGCGTAAATCGAGACTGTCATGGACCGAGTTGGTGTTCAAACATTTTCTTTTAACAGGGTACATGACTTTATAATAAAGTGATTACTTAAGATCTAATTTAATTCTTTATAGTTGTATTGTTGCAGCTGTTTGCATTGGCATAGACTCTTGGATGCATGGAAAACTTCTGATAACCCCTTATGAATTTTTGAAATATAATATTCTCCATAACATTGGAAGTTTTTATGGATCACATCCTTGGTAAGATACTGACAAACATATTGATATTTAGTAGGCAATATTGTTTATTATTATATGCATACCTATATTGCTTCAATTATTATTTTTATTTTAGGTATTGGTATTTCACGGTTGGTTTACCTACTGTATTGGGAATCAATTTTTTGCCTTTTATTTTTGGTGTTATGGAAACAGTGCGCCATAGTGAGGTTTACCCTGTGCGCAAGAATTTATTAATTACCATTTTATTGTCATTAGTGGCACTAAGTGCTATAGAACACAAGGAATTTAGATTTGTTAGTGCTTTACTACCTTTATGTTTGTTTATTACGGCAGATACATTAACTAGATGGAGTTATAAAGCGTCAAGGTTTGTAGAAAAGAATTGATATTGATACCAAAGTGACTGCAGTAAGAAACTTCTTTAGATTGTCGTTATGGTTTGTTGCTGGTATTATTTTAATGGGTAACGCTTTGCCAGCTTGGTATTTAAGCACAGTTCATCAAAAAGGCCCCCTAGATGTTATGGTGAAACTAGAAAATATTGCTTCTGAATATCGTGATGAGCAAAAACATCCAGCCAGTATATTATTTTTAATGCCTTGTCATTCTACACCGTATTACAGGTAAACATAATCATTTTTCGTTACATGGTTTGAAAATCCGATTTCGAATTTAGTTTCGTCAGAAGCGCTTTTCATTTTTTTTTTAAGTTCGTTCCTTATTTTATATTTTTAGCCATATACATCAAAATGTAACCATGCGCTTCCTTACTTGTGAACCCAACCTAAAAGAAGTACCTAACTATAAGGATGAAGCCGATCAATTTTATGCTTCTCCAGTCCATTGGTTACGTTCACACATACCATCATACCCACGTACTGCCAAGCCAACACACATAGTGTTGTATGAAACTTTAGCAAAAGATATTAATGAATTTCTTATGGATTATAAGCTGTTGTATAGGATTTCGAATGCGGAGGTAAACAATAATGTTGACCCCCAGTTAATCCTTAATGAATGGTCTAATATCATTAAGGAAAAACAGTTAAATGTTGACTCTTTTTTGCAGCATGTACAATCAAGAACTGGTAAAAACATTTTAGTTTATCAACGATTACGAAGTGGAGAAGAAAACTCCTTCAATCGAGAAGAAATTCATGATGATTTGGAAAGATCACCAAAATTGACTAAAATTAATGAAGACATAATATATGGTCAAGATGAATTCGCCACTGAAACGAATGTTTTTAATTAACTTAAGCCTTTTTTTTCGAAATACCTCAAATGACCGTTAAGTAAAAATAGTTGTTTTCTAACGCCAAAAGGCTTTATTACTACTACCCTGGTACAAAAATTATATCATTAACTTTGTAGGCTATCAACACATAAATTATTAATATATTTTAGTCTGTGCGTTTTAATTTTGTGGTAATTTAAAAATCTTTCTTTAAAATTTATGTAATTTTTAATACTCAAAACATTGTACTAAATTATAAAAAAAATATAAATTGAAACAAAGTGCAACATATATTTTTAATAATTTTGAATAAAAATTCAATACATTTTGTAAAAACAAGTAAATTGTAGTTTGTCTTTTTTATCCCATGCTGTAATTTGTATTTTGATATAAATTGTACCAGACCCATCTTCATAAAAAACTAGTTTTTGTGAACCACTCGTCCATTATATGAATACGACAGAGCCCGTTTGTTTTCATAACACATACAGGTGTCAGAAAGATAGGATTGAATGACGATTAAATCAAGTTTATAAATCTTATACGAGAGGTTTTACTACGATGTTAAGCATTATTTGTTCTCAAAAAATTTTCAAGTGTTCGTGGTTTGGTTAGTTTAGTGAAAAATTAATTACACGAATGACTACAACGCAGAGACATTCTTATTTATTTTAAGTATTAAGAGTTACTTTATTTTATTGTTCATGCAGTTTGTATACATATTTTCTATTTATGAAATTAAAGTTATTAATATAGCACTAAAACTACTATTCTTTACAAGCTAATGATATCACAATGTATTAATTTAAAAGCCTATTTTATTTATTAATATTTTAATAAAAAAATGTGGAATAATATTGTAATATAAATTTTTAAGAGGTGAAATAGTATTGATTTATACATTTCAATTAATATTATTAAAAAAAAAATTATTTAATTATTTAAAAAGTTTTTCTTCTCTAAACTTTGACTATCACATATTGTTACCATTTTTTGATAAATTTTTTAAATGTTTAAATATCTAATAAAGCTTTTCTTTAATAAGTTTTAATATAATTGGAATCGATTTCGTACAGCATTAGGTTTAAACCTGCATATATCTATAACCTTTTATATCTTTATGATGTGGATGGTTTTCATTAAATTTTATGTATTGTCCGAGAAATTGTTGGACAATAGCACAACGACATAATGTATGTAAATATGCAACTACATATGGTGTCGCTATAGTTATTATTATATAAGCTAAATTTGGTACTTTATCGGTGTGTCCCCAAGGATAAAACCAATATCCACGTCTAATGGCATCGCGTGTATGATGTGTTATAAAGGCACATAATAATACCCCAAAAAATAAACTCCATTTAAAGTAGTTTAAGCAAGCAGTAGTAATGTAAACTAATAATAACACAAAGAGCAATGTAGAACAGTGTAAAAATGGACGTCGAATTAAGTTTGTGGCATCCTTAAAATAAAAGAAATATAGCTTTTAAACCAGATATGTACTATAAGTATATGTAAAGATATTATATAAGAATACAAAATTAAGTACTATAAGTATATCAGCGTAAGTACCGGGTTATCCATTTTGTGGTTTCAAAAGTATGGGACTGGAATTCGACATCTGTCAAACTAAGTTGTTAAACCAATTTTTTTCTTTACAGTTGAAAGTCTGACATTGACGAAAATGGATCGCTTAACTATCACACAACGGATAAAAATTCTCAAAACTTACTACAAAAATGGTGATTCTGCCACAGCCACATATCGTGCTTTAAGAGATTATGGTTTACATAATCGTCCAAAAACGCAAGCAATTGACAAAATTGTGAAGAAATTCGAAGAGACTGGAGCGGTTACAAATATTGTAATGTATGTGCATCATCGTTTCGCTCGTTCCGCAGAAAATATCGCTGCTGTAAGTGAAAGAGTTGCCGAAGACCTGAATGTGTCGATTCCTCGTCGTTCTCAAGAATTAAGATTGTCTTACGGCACATTATGGCGTATTTTGCATTTATATCTACATATCCATATAAAGTCCAGTTCACGCAACAACTGAAGCCAGCTGACCGTTCACACAACGTCGTAGATACGTGGAATGGGTGCTAGAACAACAGGCGGTGGGCGGCAATTTTTCGAACAAAATTTTCTTCAGCGATGAAGCTAATTTCTCACTCGGTGGGTATTGTTATAAACAAAATTGTCGTATTTGGGGTTCTGAGAATCCTCAAGTAATTGAAGAGAAGCCATTACATCCAGAAAAAGTCACTGTTTGGTGCGCTCTTTGGTCCGAAGGTGTGATTGGACCTTACTTCTTCGAAAACGACGATGGAACGACTGTCATCGTCAATTCGGAGCGTTATGGTCATATGCGGCCTTATTCCAGTTGGCGACGTCGTTGTTGTCTGACGACATTTTTGTAGCAGAATAAAGAAAACATGTTTCTCTTGATATGATAACCGACTTTTTTTTGCCTGCTATTGAAGAATACGACTTAGAGAATCACCCTTATTGTATTTGGCGTCGTCGATAGAAGGCAATGCCGTTTTTAGTCTTTTATTGCAGATCGGTATTCTAGTTAGCAATATTGCCATTTATCGATCACTGTTAACATATTCTTGGTATTCTGTAAGGAAGATTGACGTCGTTATTGTCTTTAATTACCAAAGATTTTGTCGTCGTCATTTTTGGTGTTGCCTTGTGTTGTTGTTTGTTTTAAAAAATAGATACATACCTACATATGTTAACTGTGTTTCTTTATATTCTAAGCTGTTAAATTTAGTTTATTAAATAAATAAATAAATAAAATGTAAGAAAAAGTGTAGTTGAAAAATACATTTAAATGAAAAAATTTCAGTTAATGTGCGGTTCGGTTCATTTGGGGCTATAATCTCGATGTGGTTCCATCCACACGACCAATTACACCTGGAAATCCTGTTTTTTTTATTCGAAAAAATAAAATTTAACTCCTTGTTTTCAGCTTTTGTCATGCTAAATTTTATCCACTGTGGACGAGCTATCTCTATGGCGTCCAGTGTTTCGGCCAAAACCTTCGCCACGATTGGCTGTGAAAGTCCCAGGTTATAATCGTTTCCAACCCCTGGCCTAGAATCGTAATATCGCTGCCAATTTTACAATGTTTGGAATGTACGTTGATAGAGTTCCTTTTTTTAAATTGGGCTCTATGGTATCTTTACTTTCAAATCTTAAAAAATGTAATGAAATTAATAAAAAAAAAACTTTGAACATGATGATTTTAAATTTACTTCTCATTGGGCAAGTAAAAAATGCACGACTTCTGCAGTCTTTTTTCCACAACTAAATTTGTTTTAATTTCTTCTTCACTGCATTTTATTTTTTTATATTTTTCACGAAACTATTTTTTTTTTTACCAAACAATGAAAAAAAAAATGAAAAAGCTGTCTCAACCATTAGAGATGTGTGCTGTATTTTATTAACATTATCGATAAACAGGCAACGTCGTCATAATACTCTTATAGAATACCAAATTAACATTAAATTGGCGTTGCCTTTGTTTAAAATTGCTATTGTTATTGCCGACGCCAAATAGAATAAGGGTGAATATGGGGCTTCAACAACACGGTGCCACATGCCACACAACTCGTGCGAATATGGCTTTATTGCAAGAGACATTTGCTGGCCGCGTAATTTCTCGTCGCGGCGATATCAACTGGCCACCAAGATCATGCGATTTGACACCATTAGACTTTTTTTTTGTGGGGCTACGCGAAAGACCGTGTTTATGCAGATAAACCTTCAACTCTTGAGCATTTAAAAACCAACATTCGTCAAGTTATGGCTGAGATACCGCCCATTATGTGTAAAAAACTCGAAAATTACCTCAAAAGAATCAATGCTTGCAACACTTCACGTGGAGGTCATTTAAATGATGTAGTGTTTCACATACAATGTCAACGTTCAAACTTTATAATATAAGGTGACCAACTATTTTTTGTTCAAAAAGAGTACACTTTGCAAGTATTTCATAGGTGAAAAAAAGCAGAAAAAGTTATAAAAACTTTATTTTATTTTAAAAACATTTTTTACTTCGTCTAATAATGGAGCCATATCCGAACAACTTTCATTGCATATTAAATTTGATTGTTAAGACGGCAGATAATGTTTTTACAGAAAGTTGCTACTTTTCACTGCTCGCATAATCATTCTCTAGTGAAAATACCCTTTTGACAGCAAACATTAGTAGAAATTTCTATTAAAACTTTTAAATTTTATGTGGGATATGTTCTACTTTAAAATGCCGAAAGATTGTCAAGTTCTATTTTTTCATCGTTCCATTTCTTCAAATAGTTCAATTTCATTGTGATTCGATGCGTCTGATAGAATAGGTATATATGATACAAAATCAAGATTTTCTGATAGCATTTTCTTGCAGTATTAATTAAATACGCTGGTTACGATAGACTCACATTTTGTTCGCGCACAAAGAAAATTTTTCGTCACAATTTTTTTTTTAATAATTTAGTAGTGCAGTCCATGCTACGAAAACTTTGATTATAGATTATTGTGTTAAAAACGGAAGTACCCTCCATAACTGATTTTTTTTTTATTACTTCCAAAGGTATTCTCTTTAAAATATGTTGTCAGTCTGGATATTGATGCTGTTGTGTGTAGTGGTAGTGTTATGCTGTGGCACTACTAAAATAAACACAGTATAATGACTTCTCCAGCTTCTTGGCAGCACTGGCATGCTGGCGGTTGCCGGGCTTAAGCTCGCCGGATGGGGTGGTTCTTCGCCAATTAGCCGGAAGTTTGCTGAATATGTCACCACAAAAAAAAATCCATGCCAGTTAACTAAAATGAAACAATCCACCAATATACTTTAATAAAAAAATTGAGGCCCAAGGTATTCGTCGTTTCTGGTAGCACACTACACTCTTTGAATTCTTCGGCCGATGGTATGCCGGACTATTCCCTCCCTCCGAGACTCTAGGTCTCTCCTTGACATCACTAAACGGATTTGAGGATGTCCCAAACATGACCTGTAGAACCGTTGACTACCTTACTTACCGCTATTTATAACTTTTAGTGACCAATCATATTAAATGATAAACAATTCATTTTCATTTTCCAATATACAAATTATACATATTATGATTTATTTAATAAATTCTAATAATGAAATTTTATACAAAATGAAATTAACTGTTTATCAAAAAAGTTTAATATAACAAACAAAATTATCTCTCAAAAAAAAAATATATTATATACAAAATGAAAAATAAAAAAAATGAATTTGTAATTTCTTCTTCAACAAAAAAAAAATATCTACCTTCTTTAAATATATATAAGTAAATATATACCTTATTTAGAAACAATTAAAAAAATTTTGTATATATATTTCTATTTAGAAAATTGATAAGGTGTACATTTCCTAAAATGGAGATGCTCACGCGCGATTACTTTTGTCGCCTACCCGAGGGTTTGAGCTCAGACCTACGGTTATACGTATATACATATATGGTTCCGACTGGGCGCACTACTATATATTTCGCAATCCAGGTTCCTTTTAGAAAATGTTTACCTATTTTCTCAAATAAGGTATCTTACTCAATTGGTATATATATGTATATATATATTTCAAAAAGGAAATTAACAGCAAAGAGGATACAATCAAAAAATTTAAAACAAAAATAATTATTCAATATATCTAAAATAATTTATAATGAAATTTTGAATTAAATAAGTATTTTGTTTCATTAAGCTTATCTTTCTTCCATCCCGTGCTGGCTGTTCCTGAACTCCACTGTGGCTTAGGCTGAGGTATCCTGTCTGGTGATGGATGTTGATATTTCCACGAATGCTTGTTTAACCGTGACACTAGGCGATGGTGTTAACGTACGTGGCGATATTTGGTGGTGGTATTATTAAAAACTGTTCTTTTATTTATTTTCTGTGTAAATTAGTTTTAGGATTCTATAGTTTATTTATATTATCTTTTTATATGGTATTCAAGTTAGTTATTTTTATGTATATTATAGTTTTAGTTTCTTTTTTTTTATTTAGCAGATCATATTTGAGCATATATGTATTTGCCTTTTATGGTGGTAACTTATATATAAAAACTCAAAAGTTCAGTTTATATATTTTGTATGATTATATATTTTTGTTAACAAAAACTTTTGTTATTTTTGTTCATATTTTTAATATTTTATTTGTTCATATTTCACTTGAAATAAATTATTTTTAACATATAAACGAGTTTTTTTTCTGGTGTTTTATTAAAAAATTTTTAATTTTTGAAATTTGCACCTTTTCTTTACTTTTTTTTGTTAAAAAAATTAAATTGAAAAAAAATGTAACCACCACCGCGCGCACGTTTAACCACGTTCAAAACTCGATCAAGACTTTCAGCTCTTCCCTATCTAAAAATCTATTTTCCCTCCAAAAAAAAAAAAATATAAAAAACCGCTGTCCTTCTATTTTCCATTTGTTTTCTTTTTTTCTTTTTGCCTGCTGGCCTTGAACTTTTCAGTATGTTCAACTGACCGCTATTTTTCTTTTTTCTTCATATTATTATTGTTTTGTTGGTATCTCTTTAATCACACAGCTGTGTTTACACCGTTGCCAACTTTACTTTGTTTTAACCCCCCAAACGTACCCATGACATGTGTCAGGAGACGTTTTATGTACTTTAGTTTCAGTGTGCCGTTATTGCACTACGTTCATGAATTGCAATTGAAAATTTTCTATTGCAGATTGTGCATTTAACCAAGGAGTCATCATTTCGATGGATGGAAACCCTTTCTTTAATTTTTTGTTTAAACGATTTTCCTTATTTGATATCGCTCATATTTGAATTTATAATATAAAAATTATGTTAGTAATACATTTTTGAATTAAATTCGAATATTTTAATGGATCTTTATTATACTTATTGTATGAAATTTAATAGCCTAAGATCCTAATACTGGTATTCTTATGAACATCCTTAACATCCGTTAAGGAATATGTACAAACATCCTTAACAGATGTTAATTCTCATAAGAATACAAGTATTAGGATCTTAGGCTATTAAATTTCATACAATAAATATCATATTCTGATATTATTTAAAAAATATGAAGATGAAACTATAATATTAATACATACATGCAACTTCACTTTCACTAAACAAATAAAATATAATTTTATTTTGTACACCTCAAACCTTGTTAACTTGAACAAAAAGTACAAAATTATTGGTTTTCTCTAACCTCAAACTAATTAAACAGAACGGGAATTCCCATAAAATTTTGCCCTGCATACTACAAATGCGTGAAAACTGTCAAGCAAAAATCATCCTGGGGATTACGTACACAAATATTGGAGAGATAGATATATCCATCTGTTTTCAAAAATATAATTTTGACGTTGTTGGAAAGAGGTCTGTAGCATCTATCTATCTAATTAATAAAACTGAAATAAAATAAGCGAAAAAATTTTTTTAGAAATACAAATTATACAAACGAGTAATTTCAGAGTACAGGATTTGAAAAGAGTAGGGTTTGCGAAAAAATAGTACAAAAACTCAGTAAATGAAACCGCAAAATGGATAAACCTTTATAAACAATTTTTTAAGAATTTACTACTGAATGCAAATATTTCGAAAAAAGATTAATTCATGTTGCATTATGTGTACGTTGGTGTCATATTTCACAAAGTTGGCACGGACAAAAATTATTTATTATGTAGTTTGACGTTTCTTTCATTTTGTGCTAACAACTCTCAGCTTGAGTTCAACTAATTTTAAATTTGGTCTGAACCAGAGATCAGTATTGAGTCGGTTTTTCGCGATTCATAAGCACTTATGAAATTTTAAATGCATACTTATGTATATGAGTTGACATCGTTGAATTTTAACTACTCTGACTCACTCCCTCATTTAAATATTTAGCTGTTAAAAAATTAGTTTATCGTAAGAATTATAATGCTAAAACAAAAAATATACTCACTTCCAAATTCCAACTTCTAGCTGCTATAAAGTGATCAACATCTATTAGGGATGAGCAAGCAAAACAGGCAAATATTAAAAACCAACCAAAGAAATGACTAGTTTTTTCATAAAATTGCATAGCAAATGCTATTCCTGTTAAAGCACCAATTGCGGCATGTGTAGCATTATCAGCCAAAGCTTTTAGCATAGGATGTTGTGTTAATTCGACAAAGTTATCGCCCAGAAGACACGTAATGCTCACCAAAGTGGTGAGTATAATGCGCATATAAACCATTAGATGACAGTGCATGTAATGCAATAGGAAAGAAATGGACGGTTTCCGTTGTATATGTGGTGTAGTTATGGAAAATTACTTTTGTAAAGGCATATTATTGTTGTCATATATTGTATGTATGTACGTGGTAAAAAAAGTTTCCTTCTCTGAGAGAATAGTGTGCTACGTATACCTTAAAAAAGTTAATGGAAAGCATTTTTTACAAAGAAAAAACTAGTCTTTGATATAATAATCTATACTTACTTATATTATCGCTAATAGAAATTAACTTTGGATTATTTACAGAAAAGAAAATTTATTAATTTTTAAAGTTCTCGTAACATTGAATAACATTTCTTTCCAATTTGATGTTACCTGTTTACTTCCTGGCGTTACCCATTAATAAGGTTTATTGAGTTACAAAAATAAGAGTTGCCACTAGAGTTGTGTAGCAGCGTTGCCACAAAAAAAATTATTTCCCTACCAAAAAAATTCAAAAAACCTACCAAAATCCCTTGCAGCCTACCAAAGGTCAATAATATAAAAAACACATAGCAACACGAAAAAAGTAACTATATAAGGACACCACTACGTGATAAAAGACAAAAAAAAAAACATTTGGGGGCTCGGTGTCATTTTTGCTCATATCTTACAAACTGCTCGGAATTTTTATTTACTTTCTAAGGCAAAAAAATTCATTTAGAAATTTGACGGCAAAACGTATGTATTCCTAAATGACTTTAACAAAGATGGTGAACTGTGTATACATATAAAATTTAAAAATTAAAATTTAATATTAATATAATAAATTTATTATTTAAATACGTTGGTGTCTAACTTAATACACCAATTCAAATTAAGAAAACTTTTAAACAAATTTTTATCAGAAATATATAAAAAATAAATTTAAAATTTAGTATTTTTTTTTTTTTGTAAATCAATATCTCATGTGCAATATTTTTTTAATAGTAATTTGGACTGGTTTAACCCTTTTTTACTTCAAGCTAGCTTGATAACATGTGCTACTTAATCCGTTTGTTCAACTAATTCCCTAAATTCTTAATGGAATTATTTCTAGAGTTTTGTGAAGTTGTTATAATAACGTAGATGACATTATATAACAACCAGGATCTAAAACTGTGAGCCTTGTGTGCAAACATATCTGTCTTTCTGCAGAAAATTAACTCCAGGTTTCCAGTAAACTAAATTTTAGGGTTATTAACTCTTGGTATGAAAACTTCTGAATACTGTTATTGGCTTATATTCCGACATAAACACATTGACTTATAAGTTTTTGAGAAATGTGTTGTTCAGCGCTGAAACTTTTTATAAACCCTTCACCATTCGTGTGAGATAGGATTTTTTTTAATAAAATAATATTAAAAAAAATTATAGTTATGTGAAAATAATAATTCCAGTTTCATATTTTTAAAATTTTTACGAGTATAAGCAAAAAAGCGAAAATCCATAAAAAAATCGCACAAATATTATTCAATATCCCCAATTTGTGGCTGAATCCCTAAGTCTGACAACCCTGCTTCTGATACCTTTATTTAACTTATTAAAATTATACAGAATAAAATAATTAAATTTATTAACATAGAAGAAACACTACTACCATGAATAATATAAAGATTCAGAAAAACCGTATACCTATTGAAATTCAACAATTACAAGGTTCCGAAAAGGAGCATGGTTTGTTATAAACTTTTTTATGATAAACAATTTTATTATTTTGAGCTCTGTCGTAAATAAGATAAATATGTATGTACATACATTTAAGCCAGACTGTAAGTCATTACTATCATTCTTGGTCTGAGTGTAGCGTTTTCCCTGTCCAGCCAGAAAAAGTTCCTTACAATTAGACTCATCATAGATATTTACATTCACATTTCACGAATGCTCAATT
Organism: Metopia argyrocephala; assembly: GCA_963576795.1. Lineage (NCBI taxonomy): Eukaryota > Metazoa > Arthropoda > Insecta > Diptera > Sarcophagidae > Metopia > Metopia argyrocephala. Next base: position 38,091,346 of record OY756210.1, read on the forward strand.
CTTAACAAAATATTGGAATAGTGTTTTCGTATTTATCAAACGTAGAATAGTAGATCAATTGAAGTAACTGGCTTTATTTCGAACCAATAAACAATCGAATGCGTTTTATGGTGAGTGTAAATTTAGTTCGTATTAAATTTTTTGCAACATTGTCGGGCTTTCATTAAATAGATATATTGTATAGGTTCAGTAAGCTCTGAAGCTGTTGAAGAGCTATCTGGAAATACACATAAAGATGAGACTCAACGAAAATTTCTTGCTGATGGTCTATTACAGACTTTTGACCAACACGAAGATTCTGTATATTGTGCCGAATGGAGTAATGTAGATCCTTGGATATTTGCCTCACTTAGTTGCGATTGTAGTCGCCGTGGTTAGTGTGTTGGCTTACTAAGACATGGGCCCTGGGTTCGACTCCAGGCTCCGACATCTTCAAAAAAAGAAATATGAAAAAAAAATATTTCTTTCGGCGACTACCTCTCAGCAGTCTTCTGGCAAAAGCTCTAAGAGTAACTAATTGCCATGAACTAGCTTCTCAAGTCTGTCGTTCGGAGTCGACATTAAACTATAGGTCCCGGTACTCATGGATAAAAATTGACACACACAACATGAGTGCTGCGAGAAGCTAGGCCGTAATCCTGACACAGGGTTGTAAAGGCCAGTTATGTATTGTATCATATACTTGGCGAACTCAGATGTCAATTCGACTTGGTTATATCAATGCATACATACATACATATGTATGCATGTACATTGTATTTCAATGAGTAGGATTACGATATAACAAACAGTAGCGCAAATAGTATAGTACCAAATTTCAGTTAGATTTACATAAAGCATTGTCGTTCTCACATACATATGTGGGTATATGATTTGAATTAATTCCGATTAAGCTATCACATTGAGCCAGTCTTAGAAACTGGTTTTTATAAACATTCTTAGATTCTTCTGAAATAGTTTCAAGAACAATTTATCTTTTCAGGTATAAAATGTTATAATTTACCAGAATGTGCCGATTTTTCATATATTGAAGCTGTTATACCAGGTCCTAAAGACTCTGTTTATGAAGAGGGATTTTTTAAACTTTCAATACATTTTGGTGAACAATATCCATTTCGTCCACCAACTTTCAAGTTTGTAACTCCAGTATATCATCCGAATATAGACAATTGTAAGATCTTTATCTTTAACGCAGATAAATATTAATTATTTTTTTTTGGTTTTTAGCGGGAAAAATATGTTTGGATCTCCTGCGCATGCCTCCTACAGGTTCGTACAATCCGGCCCTTACTTTAGAATCCATATTGTTATCAATACAACTTTTATTGGCCAACCCGAATCCTGATGATCCTTTACAAGGTGATGCAGCCGATTTGTATAAATCGAATAAAGAATTATACTATAAAAAGGCGAAGGAATATGTCAGAAAGTTTTGCTTGCCTGAGGCCACAGAATCAAACAAAAATGAAGATACATTTAATAGCGATGGCGTAGAAAGAAAGAAATTTAAGCTTAATCTTACATAGCTAATTTTCGTAGTATACCTACGAGTATTTCTTATGAAACCTTTAATAAATACAAATACATACATATTTTAACATAAACTTTAAAATTGATAATACAGTATTTATTAGTTTTTTGAATTACAATGAAATTTCGCAAAAAGACGATACAATTTTATAATTTAATTTATTATCAAATGTAATAAGTTCGGGAATTATAAAAGGAATTTTAAGTCTCCATAAAACAAATTTTGTGTAGTGATGGAATTTTTTTTTAATATTAGATTTGACTAAATTTAACTTATGAGGAAACAATACGATATTTAAAATTTAATTTTTTTGTAATAAAACTCTTCCTTTAAACATCAATATGAGAATTTAATTTTGCTGATCCAGGATAGTTCTATATATTATAAAAAACAAAAAATCCCATTTAACACTCATTAACTAAATCAATAAAATGGGATGCTAAGAGTTTAAGTAAATTGTAAGAAGCTATTGATGTGAAATTAAACAAAATTAAAGAATTATGTATCTTGATGTTTCTCATAAAATGCATCGAGATATTTTTTGTATTCTGTTTGATCGGCCCACATCATCGCAGCTTGGGCATTTAAGGGGCTATCATTGTTAGGCTCACCAAGCAGAGATTGTATAGATAATAAAATGGTACGAACATCGTATAAAGCTGACCACTTATCTTTCAAAATATCTAAGCAAATGGCACCTTGCAAATCAACATTGGGGTGAAAACAGGGCGTTAGGAATTTTACTACTGGTGCTGCATAGGGATACGAATTCGGAAACTCCAATGACAGACGGTACTTTTGTGAAGCATAGACGGTATTAACAGGACCAGCTATAGTACCGATCCATTTGAATATATTTTCACCATCAGGAAAAGCAGAAATGCCTTTTTCGGTGGTCATCATCAAACTCATTAATTCTTTTTGCAGTCTGCGAATTAAAATTTAATTAATTTTCACATCGGAAACTATATGAAAATCATGCATTTCCAAATTTAATATTTTACCTTTTACTAACAGCGTGGTTATCCTTTATAGGTACTAAATCATCATTATGCTTTATACCCTGAGAGCTCCCTGTGCTGTGTTCAGGACTAATGTTTTGTGCCATTATTTGTATCTTACTTCTTTAAAAAAAAATATTTTTTTAAGAAATCGGGTTTATTATCTATGAACCTTTCTTTTTTTGTATATCTCTCTCAGAGTTTTGTGAAATTTTATGGATTTTTTTTTCTAGCAGAAAATTTCCGTATGTTGCTTTTTCCTGTTGTTACGCTTATTGCTTTAGTTCTATGCTTTGTTGTGCTTTAAATCTCTTTATTGACAGATATTAACGTTATAAACAAAATGGTGAAGTAGAAAAACAAAACGAATTTGGTGGGAAAGTGTATCAAGGCAAATGACAAAACACACAGTTGCATTTAAGCAGACGCAAAAATAAAAAATAGGCGCTGTTTTTACCATAGGCCACGACGCACTTATCATAAGGTGCTTTGAGGCTACAAGTAAAAAATTATCAATTGGCGTTTTCTTTTCTACCAAAAGTTTTTGCCGTTTTAATATTTTTCTCTTTCAGCTTAACAAAATTTTACTTTTTTAATATTATTTTTTATAGTACTTTTTAAAAGAAAAGATCGAATTAAAACCGAATCAAAAAATGTATATATCGTTGATCTCAGGTAGAAAGGCCCTAACTCGCATTTTTTCAAAACTTACTTTTTTTTAGTAAATTCAATGCATTTTAGAAATATTGCGCTCCTCATAAAGAATGTTACAATATTATTAAAAATAACGTTATTACAAGCAATTGTACAGCATTTAATAAAAAGTTATATATTAATAATTACAGTATCTGTTGTATTTTTACCGCCTCCTGTAAATTTTAAATTATTTGAGTTAGGGCCTTTCTACCTGAGACCAACGATATATAACATATTTATATAAAAGAATAATAAAATGTTAAATTTTTCCTGGATAAGAAAACGCTAAAAAACGACACAGTTTTTTTGTTATTGTTCAGGGTAAAGAAATTTCTAAATAAAACCAAAACAGAAAGTGTGAACACGAAAACAATTTATATAAAATAGAGACCATGGCGTATTGATTGATATGATAATTGCGCCATGATAGAGACTGTGGTTTTTAGACGTTTATTTTATGGTTTTTTTCTTTGTTATTTTTTAAACCTAAGCAACAATAAAAAATTATATTATTTTTAACTGTGAATTCAAACGATCAAACACTGGGTTTTTTCCGTGTTGGTTGCTGTAACTTTTCTTACTTCTCTTTTACACTTTGTTTTTCTATCCCATTTGCACTTGCGTTAGATGAAAAAAAAACATGATTTGAGACTCTTAATGTGAATGCTAGAAGGTTTTGGAAGACTCTTGAAACTACGATAACTAAAAATGTTGTACTTGTAAACTCATATGTAAAATGAAGAGAGCACTACCCTATTGTATTATATACATTCCCCTCTGGCGCAATCGTCATGCACGACATTGCCGTCAAGTATTTTGAGATATTTCACTAATGGTTGTCGACAGCATCGCGGTTGAGGTCGTGCACGATGTTTAGTAGTCAATTTCCTTGAAGGTTTCGATAACAAACATAATAGGCCGTATTCCAATTGGTGACGTCGTCGTCGTGTAACGACATTTTTGTGGTAGATTAAAGGCAAGAGAAACATTTTTTCTTTATTCTGTTACAACGACGTCGCCAACTGGAATAAGACCAAATACTACAATATTTTCGACACGCTTGTATAGTTTACTGCCGACGACAAGCTCAGTGAAATTATCGCTAGTATAGCCGTGTACGATTTTTTGAAAATGTCGCTGACGAATTGTTATGGCTGTCGTCTATACGTCGTGCAGGATAGTCTATTGTCGTGCAACCATCCTCGAGGATGTCTTTAAGACAGTTCTAATTGGTTTATTATGAAATAAATTATATAAAAAATAGGCCGTATTCCAAATGGTGTCGTCGTCGTCGTGTAACGACATTTTGGTAATAGATTAACGGCAAGAGAAGCATTTGTTCTTTATTCTGCTACAATAATGTATTCAGACGACAACGTATGTTAAAGTACAAAAGCATCGGTCTAAAGTATTTTCATTATATAAAAATTAAGCTCTTTTTGTAATCTTAGCGTTATTAGCAACATTGTTTATATTAAAAAAAAAATGTAAACAAAACCAAAAATCAATTTCTCTAAACAAAAATACATATTTATTTATATATATATATGTATCTTTCCAAGGTAAAATGAATAGTGCAGCCTCCTACCAGCAATCCGAAACACAGAAAAATGATGTCACGCAGGATGTAACACCTGAAAGTGATTTTAGTATGGATGGTTTTAACAATTACACGGCAGGAGAAGCCTTTATACAAGGCTTGGCCGGATTAGTTAACCAAAGTGATGTGGAAACAATGATAAGAGCACAAAAACAAATGTATGGATAAACAATTTTAAAAAATATATAATCCTTTTAAATAATACATTTTTATAGGTTACAACGATTTGAAAAAACCAATGAGATGCTGCTAAATTGTAATGCTCTATCTCAAAGCCGTCTAAAGCAGGCAAATGATGACTTTAAAAGACATTGCAAAGTTTTGGCCGATATGAAAAAAGATTTGGATTATATATTTCGAAAAATTCGCTCAATAAAGCAAAGACTTAGCCATCAGTATCCTATTGCATATGCTGAAGCACAACCACAGCGAAGCAGTTTAGCCGAAGAAGCAGAAGATGAAACTGAAGTTAAAGTTTCTGGTACAACTGCAAACAAAAAAAATATCGTAGATGAAGAACTATTCAATACTCCTTCTTGCTCTAAAGTTAGTGAATCTAAAAAAGATAGCGCTACGAATTCTAATATTACCACCGTGGAATATGTACAAATGGAGGAAGCTGTAGATAATGGAAAGCCAATAGAGAATGAGCTAATCAAGAGAATATGTTCTATAGAAACCACAAATCCTAATGATTCATCAGATTGTACATCTGAGGATACTGGTTAACATACTTTGTAATTGCTATTTATATAACTGCAAAAATCTATAGAATGCGAAAAGATCAAGTAGTGCGCCTGGCTAAAAAATAAAAATTTGTCCGAAAGATTTTATTCTTTTATTTTACAGTAAACAATGCAATCAATGTGGCACGTGTGCAAAATAATTACAATTTCACTCCGGTTATATGATGCGTTTATCAATTTACATACACTCATAAATTATGTTTCTTAGTCCTTAGCTAAGCAAACAGTATCATAATTAGCGTATCCATCCTAATTAGCTGTTAGTCGCAGTGTTCTATTTTATGCACTTCCACATGGCTATTACTACAGTACGTGAGGATAAACTCTCGACAGCATTATACATACATAACTGGCCTTTACAACTCTGAGTCAGGATTACGGCCTAGCTTCTCGCAGTACTCATGTTGTGTGTGTAAATTTTTATCCATGAGTACAGGGACCTACAGTTTAATGTCGACTCCGATCGACAGACTTGAGAAGCTTGTTCATGGCAACTAATTACTCTCAGAGCTTTTCGATAGCAATATAAGTATTACAAAAACAATAACTCATGAGATACACCCCATGCTTAAAAATGTAATATTTATCCTGCCTATTGGACCTTGAATTTTTAATTAAAATTCAAATTTAATATCCTATATTTTTAATTAAAAAATAATGTACTACATATATAGAATATTTAATGAAAGTGTACCATAGGAAATTACAAAATAATTTGATATTTATATTGTTTAGGTACTTTTGAGATTAATAAACGACCATCGTAACTAAGTGAGGCAAATATCCAAGGATCTACATTACTCCATTCGGCACAATATACAGAATCTTCGTGTTGGTCAAGAGTCTGTAATAGACCATCAGCAAGAAATTTTCGTTGAGTCTCATCTTTATGTGTATTTCCAGATAGCTCTTCAACAGCTTCAGAGCTTACTGAACCTGCACATGTCAGTAAGACCTTACAATCACTTGAACTGCTTAACACTAATTGATCATGGAATGTATTAAATCTTACCGACCACACCCAATGTGCATGGTCATTTCGGGCAAAAACTGCTTCTTTCGGCATTCGACAATCCCATAGTTTTATAAAACCATCATCCCCACCGGTAATGAAATGACATTGTTTATTTGGATTACAATCAATATCACGTACAAACTGGCCATGAGCTTCATCTATAGACCACGCTATATGTTGTGTATCTCGTATATCATAGGCTCTTACATTTGTGTCATGTAAGGCTACAAATTGCTGGCCCTGATGGTGGTACGACCATTTTCCCGTGTTGAAAGGATTAATATGTTTTGAACCTGTTCCCGATGCAGATATTTCGGCAGTTTGACTTGTACCTGCACCACCGCGATCAAAAAACACGATCCTATTTTCTACCACACAAGCTAGGACTTCTTTTTGATTGGGGTGAAACTCTACGGTCTTTACTTTATCACCATATTCTTCAGTGTTCAATACATCTATTTTATGCCATTGCAAAAATTCTGATTTTACTTCCATCTCACCATCATTTTGGTTATCAGAATAAGTCAGCAAAGCTGCTTTTGTTCTAAAGCTATTGCCATTGTGTTCATTATAGCAGGTCGCTACTTCGTGTAGGTCATGAGGGTTTGCATTTAATTTCCATACTTCTCCCATAGAATGTTCAAATATTTTCGAAGTTATAGTGGATTTCTCTTCATTGTACTCTACCAAATGCACTTGATTTGTTGGCTTTAATGAATTTGTTGCAATAAAGAAACGGACTTCATTACTTTCACCTAATTGAGGTGCCAAAGCTCTTGCCTATAAATAGCATTAGTTAATAAATCACACTACCTATAACAATTAGGTACTTTGAAAAATTACTTGCAATTCTAAACCGTAAATTAGTCCATTTGAATCATCCATTATTTCTACAAGAAAAAATTTTTAGGCTTTGTAGCTCCAGATATACATATGTATGTATTTGTTTATTAAAAACGGTAGGAATAGTTATTGTTATGTATTTTTACTCCGAAGTTCAGCTGATTTGACTTGGCAAGCAATTTTTTTGTACACAGTTAAAAATATGCCAGAAAAGAATCATATAACTACCGATTCTACTTGCCATGGCGTATTGATTATAAGGTGCATTTGACATGGCAGCTGAGCTACTTTTTTTTCAGCCAATTTGTGAATATTGCTATAAACACAACAAAGGCTACCGACCATCGACTACAAGCTGTCAAAAATAGAATACATGTGTGCATATGAGAATAATTATTTCAACGGCAACACGACTACCGAACACACGACTACTTTTGTAGCCCGTAGCCAACTTAGGCTAATTTCTATTTTTCTTGGCGACAATAAACAGTTTAGTGCTGCCAACACAATAAAATGCATGAAAAAGGTGTTTAAAAAACGCAATATATGAAATATATGCATTAAAAATGCGAAAAAAAATTAAGTTGCACCACTGAAAATAAATAATTATTTGTTTACATTTTTTGTTTAGTTTTCATTTACTTATTTCATTTATATACATCAGTTTTTATTTCATTTTTAATTTATTATGTAATTGCCTTTTTAGTTTCTTAAATTTTTATAAGATTTCTTCAGACATTTGTTGTTTTTTATTTCCTCACAATTTCACTTACAAAAAATATATTTTGTTTAGGTTATGTTCAACGTGTCAAAACATATGTTAATTTGTAGCTGTAGTCGTTATTATAATTAAGTAGCTGGCTACTTGGCTACTTTTGTAGCCAGCGATTTTTGTAGTCGTGTGTTCGGTGTTCGATAGCCTTTGTTGTGTTTATAGCATATAGTTGTCAATTTTTGCTTTGTTTTATGTACATTGTTTTTGTTTTCATACTTTTTGTTTTGGTTTTTTTTGACAGTTAACTACCCTAACAAGCATCAAAATGCTGTGTTGTTTTTGTTACTGTTTTACTTGTTGTAATCTCAAAGGCACCTTATGATAATTGCGCCATGCTACTTGCGAAAACTTTATACACTGTAAGCACGGTGACACTGTACAAACATGTTTCAAGCAGGGTTACCGTTGAGTACTTTCAGAAACAACCACAAAAAGAATCATTAAAAAAAAACAGTCACTGAAAAGGGTTTTTTGAGAAAAAGGTGTCACCCAACATAAAACAAAAAAATTTAAAATTTTAGTGATTTTAGATTTATTTATATACAGGTATGTTCTGAAAATCACTTTTTGTAGGAGTGATTTCAAATCACGAGAAAGGTGTTCTGAGCACAAAATTTTTTGAAATTTTGTGATTTGAAATCGTCAGGTAAATTCTTGTCGATATAAAATCACTTGCCTTTTTAAACACTATTTTACTTACAATTGGGCAAAAAGAGTAAAACAAACATATAACATCATTTGTTCTTTATTTATTTTTACAAAAAAAATTATAATTTCATGCAGAAAAATTCTAAAATTTGCAAATTTTAAAACACATTACAATTTTCATAAAATTTTTTGATTTGTTTACATTTTTCACAATTTGCTTTTATTTTTCAAAACGATTTTTGGAGTTGCCAGATTTACAACATGTTATTTTATTTTATGTATAATTTCACCAAATTTGTCAATTAAATTAATTATTAAAAACTAAAATTTATAAAATTTGTTCATAAAAATTAATATAATGTAAAATAGTTTACATAGATTGGTTAATTTTTGAAATATAAATGTGTGATTTTAATGCAAATGCCAGCAATGAATCTGGCAGCTCTATAAACACACAAAAGAGCTTAAAGTTTGTGGTTTAGAACAATGAAAAACACTTATAAAAACAAAAAAGCTCGTGATTTTCAGAACACCTAAGAATTTCTAGCGTGATTTTAAACTTACATGTGATTTGAAATCACGTGATTTTAAGAACATGCCTGATATACATATACAAGTATTATAACAACCAGAAGAAACATATTTATTTCAGTAGATTGTATAAAAATAATTAACAATAGAAAATTGTACATTTAATAAATATTAGAGATCAATATTTAATTCTTGTAAGCTAAATGTAGTCGCCGTGGTCTAGTGGTTAGGATGTTGGGTTACTAAGACGATAGCGCCGGGTTCAAATCTCAGCTCTTACATCTTGAAAAAAGAAATATGGAAAAAATATTTCTTTCGGTGACTACCTCTCAGCAGTTTTCTGGTAAAAGCTCTGGGTAAAAGCTTCTCAAATCTGTCGTTTGGAGTCGACTTTAGACTGTGGGTCCAGGTGCTCCTGGATAAAAATTAACACACATAACATAAGTGCTAGGAAAAGATAGGCCGTAACCCTGACAAAGGGTTGTAATGGTCAATTATGTATGTATGTAAAAGTAAATTAATCATAAAATCATCAATTTAAAATTGTAAGAAAAAATCGTCAAAATGTTTTACCGAAATCGTCAAAAATAAAAAGATTAAAAATTTCACAGCAAATATTTGAGCATTTATCGCATTTTTATTGACGCATAGGATTGAACTTCATTGGACCAATTAGGCACAATATTGATGAATATTTTCTTTTAAAATGAAATAATAATTAATATTTTGGGTATTTGTGTGATCTGTTAGCTTAATGCTATAAACACAACAAAGGCTATCGAACACCGAACACACGACTACAAAAATCGCTGGCTACGAAAGTAGCCAAGTAGCCAGCTACTTAATTATAATGACGACTACAGCTACAAAACACAACATAACCTAAACAAAATATATTTTTTGTAAGTGAAATTGTGAGGAAATAAAAAACAACAAATGTCTGAAGAAAACTTATAAAAATTTCAGAAACTAAAAAGGCAATTAAATAATAAATTAAAAATGAAATAAAAACTTATGTATATAAATGAAATAAGTAAATGAAAGCTAAACAAAAAATGTAAACAAATGATTATTTATTTTCAGTGGTGCAACTCAAATTTTTTTCGCATTTTTAATGCATATATTTCATATATTGCGTTTTTTAAATACCTTTTTCTTGCATCTTATTGTATTGGTAGCACTAAACTGTTTATTGTCGCCAAGAAAAATAGAAATTAGCCTAAGTTGGCTACGGGCTACAAAAGTAGTCGTGTGTTCGGTAGTCGTGTAGCCGTTAAAATAATTATTCTCATATGCACACATGCATTCTATTTTTGACAGCTTGTAGTCGATGGTCGGTAGCCTTTGTTGTGTTTATAGCATAAAACTTGACAGCTTTGCAGTAGACTAACGATATGTTCAGTTAAATATTCACACTCGTTAAATAAAATAAAATGCAAAAAAATAAAAAGCGCCAGAAAAATGAAACTTGAAATCTTTCAAATGAATACAAATGGTATGGATAGGGCAGTTTTGATATTTTCAAAAATTTTAAACAATTTGTTTCCCTAATGAACAAGCTTCTCAAATCTGTCGTTCAGAGTCGACTTTAAACTGTAGGTCCCGGTACTCATTGATAAGAATTAACACAGACAACATGAGTGCTGCGAGAAGCTAGGCCGTAACCCTGACACAGGGTTGTAATGGCCAATTATGTATGTATGTATGCATGTAATATGACAGCGTTTTCCATACAAGCTGTTTTTGACAGTTCATATTAGGGGAAAAGTAAATTATTATTATTATTATTTGTTTATTTAGTAGTAATTGAAATACTTTAAATTCATCATACATTTCATAAAAAATTACATTACATTACTTCTTATAAAGTCTATTACATTCTTTTTAAATATTATAAAATTTTCTTCGTTTTTTACATTAGTTGGTAGTGAATTGAATAAATTTAAGCCTTTATAAAAAAGAGAATTTTGAATTGCGCTGGTTCTAGCTCTTTGTAGTCGAAAATCCATCATATTTCTCAAGTTGTATGGTTGTACATCTCCTACATAATTTAATTGTTCACAAAGATACTGTGGCGCTTTTCCATTTTTCATTTTTAGGATAAAGATTAGTGTGTTTAATGTTAGTCTTTGTTTAATATTTAACCATTTTAGATGGTCTAGCATATAATTTATAGGTGTGTAGCGGTTGCATTTTAAAATTGAACGCATTGCTTTATTTTGTAATTTTTGTAATCTTGATATTTGTTGAGTTGTGCAGCATGTATAAATTATTGTGGAACCAAATTCAAAATGTGGTTTAATCATTACATTATAAATGTTTATTGCTGTTATAATATTTACTTTATTTCTTATTCTTTTAAAAAATCCAATTTTTTTACCAATCTTTTACCAATCTTGCAAATATAATCTATGTGTTCTTTAAATTTTAATGTCTTATCTATAATAAAACCGAGGTACTTTATTTGTTTCACTTTTTCTATTTCATTATTATTTATCGTTATTACAATGTCACTATTCATATTTATTTCCATGATTTTAGTTTTGTTTTCATTTAATTTCAGTTTATTCATTTTTAACCATTTTTCTACAATTATCATATCATGTGTTAAATTTTGTTCACAAATTTGTTCATTTTCAGCTTCCGTAAAAATTGATATTGTTTTCATAATATATATTATGATATCGATATCATAATAGATATTATGATAGCAGATTTGCAGTCGTTTAATTTGTATTTCGTTTCATTTCTCGTGTAGACCCCATTAACAGAACTACACAATCTCTTGAAAAACCTTTTCTACCAAATTATTCTAAAGAATTGATTAGTTTAGTGTGAAATATTTATATAAAGGCATATGAATCTAAAGCAGGCCTGTTCAAAAATAAAAATTTCATACACAATTGTTCCTTAGCTAAACTCACATGTATTCTTAAGGCCGTGTCAGATAAAACTTTGTTGCTTTGCGTGACATTTAAAACTTTAACAAAAAAGCGTAAAGCAAAAGGTGTATGACACAATAAAAGCTTTAACAGTAGCGTTGTTTGTTTATCTCTTTTTTTAAAACTCTCAATAACTCCCAATATAAATTTACTTTTATAGTTTTAAACAAAATTTTAACACAAAACTAAATAAAGAACACTTAAAACTGCAAATTTTCAAAACTATTTAAAGAAAAATTAACAGCAGATTGTCAAAGCGCGCAAAAAGTTAAAAGTTGGCCAACTTTTCACTTTGCGTTACGTTAAAAGCACTTTATGTGACAAGTGGCATATAAACATGTACATTTTATCTTAAATGTCAAAGCACATCTGTAACGCAACGCGAAGCAAAAGTTTTATCTGACACGGCCTTTACGCTCTTGCTTTTAGTCGTCACTGAGACAGCGACGAGTTAACATGCGTGGTGGGTGTACGCTGATTTATTGTTTGCAGTGGAAACAAAATTAATAGCAATGCACACAAATATTTTCTATTATAAATGAATTTGTAAATGCAATACCTTATTTATCATAGAACTTACTTACTTACTTAGCTGGCCATAACAACCCGTTAACGGGTTTCGGCCTGCTTCAGCACTAGTCTCCAGGCGCCTCTGCTTAGCGCTCGCCTTCTCCAGTTGGTCACACCAATCGATGACAGGGCTTCATCAACCTGGTCCTTCCAACGTAAACAGGGTCGTCCTCTACGCCGACGTCCAGTGACCTTCGCATCGAAAACTTTCTTCGCTGGAGCAGATTCTTCCATCCGAACAATGTGGCCGAGCCAGCGTAGCCGCTGGATGTTAATACGCTGGACAACACCTACATCGCCGAGAAGCTCATACAGCTCATGGTTGGTTCTAATGCGAAACTCATCGCCATGCCTTAGAGGACCAAAGATCTTACGAAGAACTTTTCTCTCGAACACCCCGAGGACCGCTGCATCGGCACAAGACAGCGTCCATGCTTCCGCACCATAGAGAAGCACCGGGAGAATAAGCGACTTGTAGAGTGTTAATTTCGTCGCACGAGAGAGGTTTCTATTACTAAACTGCCTACCGAGACCGTAGTAGCACCTGTTGGCCAGTGTGATTCTTCGCCTGATCTCTAGACTGACATCATTTTTGCTGGTAATGGCGGTGCCAAGATAGATGAATTCCTTGACCACATCGAATGTATAGTTGCCGGCTGTAACCTGGGAGCCGATACGATCAACATCCCTACTCGTCGACAACATGTACTTCGTCTTGCTCTCATTTACCGCCAGACCCATTTTAGCAGACTCTCGTTCAATAGCATTAAAGGCTGCGGTGACATCTCGCTTGGTATGCCCAATGATGTCTATATCGTCTGCATACGCAAGGAGCTGGACACTTTTGTTAAAAATAGTGCCATTACGATGGACACCCGCCTTTCGCAAAACACTCTCCATGACGAAATTGAAGAGGTCGCAGGATAAGGGATCGCCTTGTCTGAAACCTCGCACGGTATTAAAAGGCTCGGAGAGGTCTCTTCCTACCTTGACGGAGCTGCAGGAATTGCTCAACGTCATTCTACACAGTCTTATCAATTTTGCAGGAATACCGAGCTCAGACATTGCTGCATATACGCGATCCCTTATCGGGCTATCGAACGCCGCCTTATAGTCGACAAAAAGGTGGTGTGTGTCGACTTGACTTTCATGGGTCTTCTCCAGGATTTGGCGCAGTGTGAATATCTGGTCAATGGTGGACTTACCAGGTCTGAAGCCGCACTGATAAGGTCCAATCAGTGAGATGGCGAATGGCTTCAGTCGTTCACACAATACGCTCGTAAGAACCTTATATGCGATAGGGAGAAGGTTTATACCCCTGTAGTTGGTGCATATTGTGGGGTCTCCCTTTTTCAGGATCGGACAGAGGGCACTGAGATTCCAATCATCGGGCATACTTTCCTCCAGCCATATTCTGCAAATGAGCTGGTGCATGCACCTAACCAGCTCATCGCCTCCATACTTGAAGAGTTCAGCGGGCAGACCGTCAGGTCCGGCTGCTTTGTTGTTCTTCAGTCGCCATATGGCAACCTTGACCTCTTCATGGCTGGGGGACGGGATCACAACGTCATCATTGATTGGGTCCGGCACAGCATCTCTAGTAGCGGAATTTGTATCATCATCGCTTTGCAGTAGATTACAGAAATGCTGTCTCCATAATCTCAGTGCACCATGTGCATCTGTAACCAGATTACCATGTTCGTCTCTGCAGGAGGTTGCTCCGGGTTTAAAACCAGTAGTAAGACGCCTTATCTTCTTATAAAAATTTCGAGCATCATGTCTACTCCTGCACATCTCGATTTCCTCACGATCACGCCTTTCTTGCTCCCTTTTCTTTCTTCTAAATAGGCGTCTCTCTTCCCTCCTCTTCTCTCTGTACACCTCCACAGTTGCTCTTGTAGTGGTGGACTGCAACGTTCTTCTGTAGGCAGCATTTTTTGCCGCAGTGGCCTCACGACACTCTTCATCGTACCATTGGTTTCTGCGGGGAGGACGCTCAAAACCAAGGACTGTTTCGGCAGCGTTGCGCAGAGAGTGAGCAATGTGAGACCACTGTCCACCAATACTTTCGAGAGAGGACGGGATACAATGGAGCTCATTAGAAAGACGATCGGAGAACGACCTGGCTGTCTCTTGTGATCGCAGCTTTTTGATGTCCAGCTTCCCTCGAACACTAGAACGTGCCATATTCGCTGCGCATATGCGCAATCGCATCTTGGCTGCGACAAGATAATGGTCCGAGTCGACATTCGGACCTCTAAATGTGCGCACGTCTAGTATACTGGATACATGCCTTCCATCAATCACAATGTGATCGATCTGGTTGGTAGTTGATCGATCGGGAGAGAGCCAGGTGGCCTTATGGATATCGAGATGCTGGAACCTGGTGCTACAAACTACCATGTTTCGCGCCGCGGCGAAATCGATCAGTCTCATGCCGTTCGGCGAGGTGGAAGAATGGAGACTGAACTGCCCGACAGTGGGGCCAAAGATACCTTCACGTCCAACTTTCGCATTGAAATCGCCGAGGACAATTTTGGCGTCATGTGCCGGACACTTATCGTATACATCCTCGAGCTTTGCGTAGAAAGCATCTTTGACCGCATCGTCCTTCTCTTCCGTCGGGGCGTGAGCGCAAATGAGGCTGATGTTATAAAATTTCGCCTTCATCCGAATCGTAGCTATTCTTTCGTTCACGGGGGTGAACTCTGAGACAAGGTGGCGAAGTCTCTTGCTAACTACGAATCCGCAGCCAAATTCACGTCTGTTATCATGGCAGCTGTAGTAGATGTCACATGTTGCTTGCCTTGTACAACCCTGTCCTATCCATCGCATTTCCTGGATGGCGGTGATGTCAGCCCTACATTTTTTGAGAGCATCCGCCAATTGGATAGAGGCACCTTCCCTATAAAGGGTTCTCACGTTCCAGGTGCATATCCTTAAATCATAGTCCTTAAAACGTTTGCCATGGTCGTCAACATAAAAGGGGGTCCGTTTAGAGGCTTTTGCTAAAGTTTTCATTGAAATTATGTTTTTACGTGGTGGGTTTCAAGCCCTACGCACAACCCAAATTTAAAGTCCAGGGGATTGGACAATCGCCGCATACATTAGTTAACAAGCTAGCGGGTGCTAGAATGTTATCCAGGAGGGCCGCGTGGAGGCTGTATGTCGACTTGAATACAACGGGAACAAGGATCGTTCTGGAGGCCGCCAGGTTGACCCCGATCAGAGACTTTGCCTTGTCCGAAGTATCCCATCCATCCATAGAACACTTACAAATATTGTTTAAAAGTTTTTCAGCGACATTTCCATTATTTTTATAAAATTTTTAATAAATTTAATGAAAAAAAACGAAACTTAAAAATTTTTTTTTTTGTTAAAAAATTAAAAGTACTTTTTATTTCTTTATAGCAGATTAGTATTTATAAATTGTTCTTAAAGTAATTAAATTTTTAGATGAAATTTTATATATAAATTTTACTTAAAAAAATTCATACAACTGCAGATACTGCTACTTACACGTACAGCAGTGTAATTATCATTTTCTCACCAACACAACTACATTTTTACTTTTGAACAGGCCTGATCTAAAGACTGAAAGTACCTAATATGTTGGTTTTATAGCTGTTAGATTTTTATGTTAATACTTTTTGTTGTTATTTTCAAACAAATTTGTTTTATTCAAACGAACTTCTGAAGCTCATATAATAAGGAAGATAAGTTATTAACAATTTTCCATACTTCTCCCATAGAATGTTCAAATATTTTCGAAGTTACAGTGGATTTCTCTTCATTATACTCTACCAAATGCACTTGATTTGTTGGCTTTACTGAATTTGTTGCAATAAAGAAACGGACTTCATTACTTTCACCTAATGTTTTTTAGCTTTTTGTTTTTCTCTTTTAGCAGTTTTGAGCATATTCAGCTGCAAAAATTTTTTAGATGTGGTCACAATGCGAATAATACATTTATTTTGTACAAGAGATCGTAGTCAGAGTAGGAAAATAAACAAAACTGAACGTTTGATCTCATTTTGTTATATTCTTTACAATGAGTAAAACAAAATAAAACAGAAACAGTGAGAAAGATTGTCCCATTTAATTTTGTATATTGTTTTGAGTACTACAAATACACTAACTCAAATGTGCGTAGGTACAACAAAAAATGAATGAGAAGAAAAGGGAAAGAAGAAGAGAAAATAGAGCAAGTTTTACGAATGTGACGGAATAACAAAGCAAGCACAAGAGCGAAAGCAAATTGTTTCATTTGTGCTCTTTCTCATTTAGAAAGTATTTGTTTTGGTTTTGCTCATGTACAATACCATTAAAAAAATTTTGAAAAGTGTATGACTTTGTTGTAACTTTTGCGAAATATTTTATTTGTTTGCCCACTCTGATCGTAGTTCTTCTTTTAAATAAAGCAAACTTGGCAACTCATGAAAAGGGAATATATGGTAACGCTTTAAAATATTAACTATGGCAGCAATACGTTTGGCTTGTTTATTCTTTTTTAAATTGAGTTAACGACGCACTAATTTTCTCCGCCATAGTTTGCAACAGATGTAATTTGAAAAAGTTGTATAATGTAATTTTGATTAATTTGAAATAAGAAAAATTAAAGACCTATAATAAAACAATAACAATGGCACCAACAAAAGATGCTATCAGTATAAGAACTACACGTCTAAACAATGTTTTATTGGGTGAGTTTAATAACTGGAGAACTTAAAATATTAAATAAATCGATTAATAATATTAAAGGTGGTGGACGAAGTTATGGAGTCAGTTCTGCCTTAGCTGAAAGCCTAACTCGTGAGAGTCTATTGGATGCATTTAGTTTGCTTTACAATGAGTGTGATAAAGAGTCGATGCGCAAGCGAGATAAAAACATTGCGGAATTTGTAAACAAATGTAAGTGGCTAGTTACTTTACAAAATAATTTTACAACCGCCGCTAAATTACATTAACATACATACATATATTAAAAAATGTTTTAGTTCAAATGGTTATTTGCGCTATAAATGATACTAAAATTTATATATTTTCGGGTGCACAATGATGATTACAAACAAAAAGTACATTGAACCAATATTGTTTTTTCGTTTTGGAGATTTCAACCCTTTTAGTTCAGTCTTTTTTCAGCAGACAGTACTTTTAGATCTTTTTAGATAGTAATAACAATATCTGAGTGAAAATTAAAACTATGCAACTACTAGTTACACCTAGAAATCGTATGTCAAATTAAACGATATGGGAAGACAGAAATTAATTTTTTCCAACAGAAGTAAAAGACTTGCGTGTCAAGTGATATCAGTGGCACTTTAGGTTATGGCGCTAAAAAGTGTTTAACGTCAATGCCACCAACCAACCAAAACAGCATCATAGAGGATGAGTGAGATTCCTCCTCATCTGTTGGAATTTCTATGAGAAGTAATTAATTAGAGGACCACACCAATTTTTCATAAATCTAAAAATAAAACATCGACAACAATTTTATAGCTGTACATAAATCAAATCTTATTTACATTTTATTATAAATTTTCATAATATTTTGGGAATCCCTTAAAAAATATTTTTTGAGGTTCTTCGAGTATTAAGAGAACGTATGAGGAAGAGCCTTATACCACATGTTCACACAATCCATTTTTCTCTCAACATCGTTTTTGTTCTTGAAATCGAAACCAAATACATATATTAAAGACAAATTAGACTTTCAATTTCAAAATTTGAAATTTCCTTTACAAGGATACAGGGGCATACCTACATATGTACATATATAGTGAAATACATACATACAGTGGTGTTCAATAAAATAGATTGACCTTGATATAACATCTTTGAGGCCGAAAAAAAAACACTAGAAAAACGTGATTAATTCTTTTGATAGTTTTTATTTTGGTTCAATTATAATATAAAGAAAATAATATAAGAAATACAAAACTTCCCAATATAAAAACTTAAAAAACCCTATATTCATAAATATTATTAAAATAACTAATTTTGCCTGTTCAATAAAATAGATTCACCAAATTTGATGGTCCAAAAAATTTATTTTTTATTAATTAAACCAAATTATTTCTATCAATTACCATTTATTTACCTCTGTACTTAGTGGAATTAGCCTTATTTTTAATAAGGTCCAAGCAGCGTTTTGGCATTCAGTCCATAAATCGACATTATGATATCTTGTGCTGAATATAAAATGCCACTTTGATTGATGTTTCAACAAGAAAAAGACGCGAAACACACATCAAAACGAGCAAAAGGTTGATTTGAAAATAATGACGGTAAGGTTTTAAGCTGACCTACACAGTTTTTAGACTGAAATCCTATTGAAATTTTATGGCAAATTGTTAAAGCGTCCCTTCGATGATAAAATCCTTCCAATAAGGAACAATTGTTGGAATTATTTAAAGATACCTGGAAGAACATTCCAATCGAAGCGTTTTAAAGATTTCAAAATAAAAACTATCGAACAAATTAATCAGGTTTTTCTAGTGTTTTTTCGGCCTCAGAGATTTTATATCAAGGTGAATCTATTTTATTGAACACCACTGTATGTATTATACATACAATAAAAAAAGAGGCAAAACATGTGCAGTGAACATTCTTCCTTAAATTATTATGATTTATCTGATATAGCAAACATGCAAACAAATTTTTGCCTTTGATTTTATAAGTCTACCACATATTATATGCTAAAAATGGCATAATTTAAGAAATTACTTAGTTAATATTTCTTTCTGGCAATGCCTCATTTGAAAAGACAAAAACGAAACCACTTAATAATTTGTATTATTCAAAGAGAGTTGTTTGGCTAGAATATAACGTTTATATACATTAAAAATGAATAAACATTCCAAATTACAATGACCATAACTAATTTCGACTATTTGTATAGGAATTTTTTAAATTATGTACAAAATTATACTACTTGTTTAGATCAACTGTTTTATGTTTTATGAATACGGGCATAAGTTTATAAGTTAAGTTTTATTGAGCCTTTACATTAAACATGACAATTTTAAAGAGTACGTGAAGAAAAAAAAAAAAAAAAACTTAGAACTAAAATGAAATATCCTAATTAAAATAATAGTAACTAGCTTACAACAAAATGATAATATATAAAAAAGAAAATAAATAGTAAAAGTAAAACAAAATACGCCCTTGGTCCCGGGTTAATTTAATAAATAAATAAAGCAAGAAATTTGTTTTAATTGTAAATAAGTATGTAAATATAATCAAATGTTCTAACTTTCAAACTTTTAATTTGCCATAAATTTTAGTTCGGAATATTATGGAGGAAACTTATCAGTTACGCGTAAATATTAGTGATTTTAGTGTACGAACACTAATCGGCAAAGGTTATTTTGGAGATGTTCATCTTGTTGTGGAAACACTTACTGGCGATGTTTATGCCATGAAAAAGATTAAAAAGTCTGTGATAACAACATCACAAGTAAGAGAGGAAAGAGACATTATGTCTAAAAGATGTTCTGATTGGATTACGAATTTACAATATGCTTTTCAGGTAATCTTACTCAATATTCAACTTACCCTTGTCAAATATTTTTATTATGGTGTTATTCTTTGATTAAGGATGTGGATCATTTATATTTGGTTATGGAATATTTACCGGGTGGTGATTTGTTGAGTTTAATGTCAAGGCATGGCCCTTTTGATGAGCAATGGACTCGTTTTTATTTAGCTGAGTTGACTTTAGCTATACATGCTCTCCATGAAATGGGCTACGTTCATAGAGACATTAAACCCGAAAATATTCTTATTGATCGCTTTGGCCATTTAAAATTAGCTGACTTTGGTAATTCGGCTGCATTGGATCGTGATGGTCATGTTTTTAGTTTATCCCCCGTAGGTACACCGGATTACATTGCCCCGGAGCTTTTACAAACCATTTCAACATACAAATTAACAAAAAATATGCACGATGTAAGTTAACCGTTAAAAAAAAAGTTTAAAAACAAAGAAAAACAATATTTTTCATACAGGTTAGTTGCGATTATTGGTCTATGGGTATCATAGGCTATGAATTAGTTTGTGAAGTTACACCATTTCATGAAGATAATGTCCATGAAACATATTCAAAAATTTTAAGTCATTGTGAGGAAAGTAACCTTAAGGAGTTGATAACATATCCTGCAGAATTGAAACTTTCAGCTTTTTATAAAAATCTTATCGAATCATTAGTTACAAATCCATCGAAACGTTTAAACTATGAAGCTATACGAAAACATTCCTTTTTTGAAAATATAAACTGGGATACTTTGCGCTCAGATGTGCCACCTCCGATTATTCCCAATTTGAAGGGCAACGATGACACTTCTAATTTCGAAGATGTTCAGCGAAAGAAAACTAAAGTTCTTGGACCAAATGCTAAAAAGTCCTTGAGTACATATATGGCATCGAACGATTTCAGCGGAAAGGATCTTCCTTTCATAGGTTATAGTTTTGTGCACATGGAAACTTATAATTCGGAAGCTGGGGCTATAGAAGATGCAAGATATGTAAGGTTAAATAATAAGTTAAAGGATCTACAACAAAAACATAAAGAACGTTTAACAGAAATAACAAAACTTAAGCAAGAGCTTTTAAGAGCTGAATTAACCGCTAAACATTCAGATACTCAATCTAAAATTCTTGATGATGCCAAAGAAGAAATAACAAAAATGAAAAATATTATAAAAGACAAAAATATGGAATTGGCCAATTGCCGAACACAAATAAAAACATTACAAAGTTCTTTAAAGATTGAACAAGAAATGTGGGAAAAGAAGGAATCCACAATAACAGATCTATTGCGCTTGAATCGCCAAAAATACGAGGATGCGAAAAATGCATCAGAAGCTCGATATGAAAAGAAAATTACTGAAAAGAAAGCGGAAGTTTTCGCTATTAATAGAAAACTTGAAGAACGTGAAGCCGAATTTACAGCAAAAATGGAAGAATGCAAACATTTAAATGAAAAAATTGAAAATTATAAAGAAAAACTAAAACAACAAAAAGAGCAGGCCCAAAAAGATATAGAAGAGTTTGAAAAAAATAAAAGGAATTTAATTGATATATATGAACAAAAATTAACAGAATTGCGTCATAAACTGCGTAGTGAAAAGGACCATAAATCACGTTTGACATTGGAATTAAGAGATGTTCGAAATGAGCTAGACGACAGTATTATTAGTACAAAATCTACAGAAGAGGCTAAACAAGCATCATCTAAAACAACGGATGAAATACTGAGTCGCTTAAATAAAGAAATTGAAGCCAATAACGAATTGCACAAACAAAATACAGAATACCAGCAAAAATACCTAGAAGCACAGAAACAAATTGACTCTCTGCAACATGATGTTAGTCGTTTGGAAAGAGAACTAAAGGTAAATTTGTCTATTTTTTTCAGTACAGTTAGCCATTTTATAAAGTACAATTCCATTCAGAAATGGCCTGTTTCTGTATGACAAACAATTTTAAGCAATTGAAAATTTATA
Organism: Metopia argyrocephala; assembly: GCA_963576795.1. Classification (NCBI taxonomy): domain Eukaryota; kingdom Metazoa; phylum Arthropoda; class Insecta; order Diptera; family Sarcophagidae; genus Metopia; species Metopia argyrocephala. The sequence continues at coordinate 38,113,750 of OY756210.1, forward strand.
TGAAAAATGCTCAAAATTATTTGAAAAATTGAGTGTTTTTCATATAAATTTTCAATCGTTTGAAATTGTTTGTCATACAAAAACAGGCCAATAATGGCCTTATCATAGATTTTGAATAAATAAAAAAAAATTTTACATTGAAATTATGTACGTATTGAGTTTTTTGAAGAACTAACATATTATTTGAACTCTGTTTCCAAACAAAATTGAACACTGTGACATGGCTGAATAATATTGTATTGTAAATTAATAAATAATGTATAATTAAATAAATTTTAAATATGAAATCGTTTTTTACCTATATAAGGTCTCCGAATGTAGTAAAAATTTAGCTGAAAGCAATTTGGCTACTCAAGATTCACCATATGAAACAGCTCCCGGTTCCTTAACAGATATACGCGTTATTGAGGAACAATTAAAAGCAGACTTAGAAACAGCTATAGAAAATGAGAACACACAAAGAACCAGAGCAGACAAACTGCAAAATGTTGTTGCAAAATTAGAGGAAATGCTAGAAAGATTTAACGAACAGAGTCTATCACCTCGCAAACCTTTACCAGCTCCTAGAAATGCAACCGAAGGTGGTGGTCATGAGCATGTTAAATCTGTTGGCGATATGCTGGAGAAAAAAAATGAAAAACTCGAAGACAAATTAGCTGCTGTACGTGAACAAATGATTGTTGAAAGACAATCAGCCCGTTCTGCTAATTTAGCATTATGGAAGGCTGAAAAGCATATTGAAGAAATTCTATCTGAAAAGAAAATGATTCAAAGAAGAATGGAACTAACTGAAGAACGTATTAAAAAAATACAAGCTGATCGTGAAGAAGCCTTGCGTCTCTGCAAGTCGGCTGAAGACGATAAAAAGCAAAAAGAAGAAAGAATTAATGAAATGAAGCGGGAGATTATTGCTTTAAAAGCTGACATCCATAAAGAACATTGTATGTGGCAAAAGGCAGAACAAGAACGCATGAAATGTAAAGCCGAGGTATGTATGGCAATATAGTGTAATATTTATCTATATTTATATGTACATATGTATATAATTTATATGTACATACATATGTATATAGTTTATATTGTAATACATATCAAAAATACTAGCAAATACTTACCAAAAAGTAAAATGTAAATTCTTAACTAGTCTATAATATGAAATTGCAATTAAGTCTATATTAATTGTACTGTTATTGCTTGCTTTAATTAATATTTAATTAATTCATTTATGGTTTTGGAAACAGAACGTCGAATCCCACTAAGATTTATAATAATAATACGGACTCTTATTTCCAGATCAACAAAAAAGTTGTCGCATGATTCCGGCTATGGTCTTTAACTACTAGATTTGTGTCGTTCATTAACGAATGGGCTATATTGAACGAATTGTTCAAATGAACGAAGTGGCTGAAGCAGTTTCATGAGTTCTTTAGGATCAGTCGTTCGTTCCTTTATTTATTCTTGAATTTGTTATGTTTTCTTGTCTTCGTTCGTTTGTTCAATTTTGTATTTGCTTTGTTTGTTTTGTTTTTCGTTTCCGTAATTTTTTATCTTATTATAAAAACGCAACTTTCTGCTGTATTTATAAAAAGATATTTTACATTTACTAAGACCTTATATGAATATCTCTATGTAATATTTGTCAAATAAGCCCTTAGGTGAAATTAAGGTAATTATCAGAGTACCAAATCGTTCACTCACTTTTCACTTATGAGTGGACATGTGCATTCAGTTTTTATTTGTTTTCTCCTCACACATGTTTGAAAAACAGAAAATATTTTGCTTTGCTCTTTTTCATGTGTGAATATTGCTTTTTTTTGGACGCATATTCATGTATGAAAAATTAAAATTTTGACGAATACTCTTTTATGAGCGTGAATATTTTTTTTTCACACACTTACTTGCTCATGTATACTCGCTTTGCTTTTCAATTGACAAATTCAAATTTACAATTGTACGTATGTATATATATGTATATATATGTATATATATATATATGTATATATATATATATATATATATATATATATATATATATATATATATACCACAACAATACTCTTCTATTTGGGATTTTTTTATGTATCTGTTGTATTGTGTGTTGGCGACAGGCAGGCGTCAAATATTCAAAAAAATTATGAATGCATTACAACAACAACGTCATGAAACAATTTTTAAATTAAAGAAGTAAAAAACCAGCAAAACAAACACTTCATTGAAAAGAAAAATGAAAACAACGACATGAACGATGGAAAGAAATAAAGGATTGAACGAAGTTAATGACTGACCGAAGTCAACGATTCGGATCACTTGTGATTACGGAACAAAAATGAGCACAACTCTACTAACCACATCTACTGTATTTTATCGATACATCGGATAATACGATCTCGAAAAATATATCGATGCATCGAAAACGATACTTATAGTTTTGAGTAGTTTTTATCATGCAACTAATAATACGATATCGAAAAAAATATATCGACTCATCGAAAACTATACTTATAGTTTTGAGGTGATTTCACCCGACAGGATTACGAGTTGACAACATCTTAATGCCAATCATCGTCTCTTTTCGAGGTTTTTCGCTGTTAACCCCTTTTAAGTTTTTGTTTTGGAGGCTGCAATGCACTTCTTATCATATTCTGCGATCTCCCAAGAATTTCAGCAATTTTCCGTTGGCTATAACTGCGGCTGTGTAGATCCTTTATAATCTTTTTTTCCTCTTCACTACAATGTTTAAAACGTCCCATTTTTTTAAATTTTTAGAGGTATTTGCTTTAATAAGCTCTGTTAAAAGGCTGAATTTAAAGTTTTCTACAATAATTTTTATAATTTTGGCGTTTAACATTTTAAACTAACAAATTTTTCAAAGTGAACCTATTTATTTGCTCTTTGATTTTATACGGTTATTTTTTTTTTTTTTTAATTTTGGGCAATTTTTTACATAATAATTTAATTATTGTGATGCAGTATTAAAAGTGGGTATTTGCTTTAGTAATTAGCGAGTTTTCCTTTTTTATTGCTGTAATGTAAACTATAGTCAAACAAAATTGATTTATCATTTTGATGTGAACCTATTTATCTGCTCGTAACTGTATGTTGTTTTGTTTTGCAAATATATATAATTTTTTCGCTGATTTGACAATCCTTGCACGGGTGCGAGTCGTGCATGTAGTCGAAGTAGTCTAATAGGGGTAAATGGAACAAGAGGACAATAAGAAAACTGTTGTAATTATAATCATCCAAAACAGATGACAATTACAAAAATGTAATGATAGAAAGAGGAAGGAGAATATGAAGAAAGAAATTTTTGTTTAGCAGGACTTCGAGTAACTCTCCAAAATATGTAGAAAAAATATATGATTAATATAAAGTGTGAGTTAAATAGTTGATAATTCACAAAGAACTGTGATTAGAGTAGCATAGCTGGAGTCAAAAACATGGTTAATGCGATTGTTGTACAATTCCTTTACGGATGCCGTTTGCTCTTTTGATTTAGAAACTATTGCAAAAAATCTAAATTCATTTAAAAAAATTATTTAAGATATAATTAACAAGTTTTATTAAGGAACAACATTACTATTTTATTTATTATTTTTTTATTTATTTACACCTCTTTTTACAAAACATTTTAGGTTATAGAACATATTTCTAATACCAAAACTTTGGAAGAACGTTTAAATGAAATGAAACATAAACAGCATCAATTTGAGCAGAAATGTGATAAATTAGATATGGAGAATAAATCACTTATTAAGGAGAATAACGAGGAGAAGAATCGACAGTCAAATATGAGTGACCAATGTTCGTCCTTACAAATACAGTTAAAGAATTTACAAGAAAATTACGATCGTTTGAAGTATGCCTGTACAATTACTGATACTCAGTTGACTGAAATAGAATCCATGTTAGAAAAAGAACAAAATTGCAATAAAATATTACAGGCAAAATTAGACCATATGCACGCAGTTGCTCGTAAGAAGGAAGAATTAGAAGCACAATTGCAACAGCAATTAAGAGAACAAGAGTTAAAAACACAGAAGGCTGAAGTGAAAATTGCCTCTATGACAAAAGATTTGAAAGAATATCTAACACAAATAGAAGAATCACAGAGCAAATTTTCTTCTCAGCAGCAACAAGTTATTGAACAAACAAAAAGTCTGTACTTATTACAAGAAAAATTAGAAGTGCTAGAAAATGAAAATCAAAACATGCAATCTGTAAATGAGAACCATGAAAGGGAACTCGTCTTATTGAAAGAGGAAAATGCTCGTATACTATCCGACCTATTTCTTGCTAAGGAAGAATCACAACAATTACACCAAAATCTTAAAGACGTTTATGGTCAAAATAATGATTTGCAGAATGAACTACAGGATTTAAAACGACTACTAGAGGAGAAGGCAAATTTCTATTCACAAAGGGATATTAAGTCTGAAGCCACTTTGGCCCAACACAAAAAATTAATAGACTATCTTCAGCTCAAAGTTGAAGATTTAACTCAAAAGAAAAAGAAAACATTAGCAGATAAAATATTTGGAAGTAACAGTCACAACAATTCTAGTAAAAAAGAAAATATTGGTCCCCTCAGTATAGAGTCTTCAATACTTTACCGTACTTTGCAAGAAGAGTTAAAAAGAGAAAAACTTAAATCAAAATCTTTGAAGGATGAGTTAGATAAATTAAAAGGTAATCATGTAAGTTCTAATAAAGGTTCTCCTTTAAGAAATAGAGAGAACAGTGGCGAACTTCAAATAGATGCCACTCCCCTGACGCCATCCTCATCGTTATTACAGACAGAGTCACCTAGAAAGCAACAGGAAAAAAAATTCGGAACCATAAAACATTCGCAATTACATCACAGGTTTGAATTAGCTCTACAAGAAACCAACATGGAAGGTACTATGTGTATAGCTTGTAATAATCCTATTGTAGCTGGTGCTGCATATTGGAAATGTAGAGAGTGTAAAAATTCAGCTCATCGAAAATGCCGGAATGACGTAAAGCATGCTTGTAGTGATGTAGGGGTCATTTTGGCAGCACATTCAAATGAACCAGTAATAGAAAGTTTGAAATCAATTGCTAATGAAGCTTCAGCTCCTTTCGAGTCTGATAACGATATCGCCTCTATTGGTAAATTTTCATATGAAGCTAATCTTGACTCAAATGATGAAACAAATACTGATGATAGTTTGAAGTCAATGGCCAAGAAAAACTATCAAGGTACCATGGTTTTTTCATTACCCCAAAATTATGCCGAAACATCTTTAGAAATAGCTTGTGCTTATGAAATGGAAGAAAACAACATTTTACTTCTAGGCTGTAACACAGGATTATATGCTTTCCATATTGAACAGCAACAATTAATAAAAATAACTGGTGTTGATGCGGTAAGCTGTATAGCCATATCCCAACCTTTAGCCAAAGTAATAATGGTAGGATCTAACGGTGATTCGCTATATCAATGTGACTTAAGGCATTTGCAATCACGAAGCCACACTAGTGCTTGCCTTAAACCAGTATTAGAAGCCTCCGTTTTAGATCTTCCTTTTGCGAATCGCACATCTACGGAAAAATGGAAGGTTGTGCAAATATCAGAAGAAACTGAAAAGCCCTTAGATACCGTAGCTATTGCAGCTACCACCACTCGTATTGTTATTCTTAAGTATGATGTGAAACAGCAAAAATTTAAACCTGTTAGAGCTTTGGACACTGCTACACCTGTCATTTCTATATTCTATACACGACATACTGCTATAGTGAGTTCAGATAAATTTTTTGAAATCGATCTTTCAACGTATGGTGCTGAAGAATTTGTAGATGTTGCTGATCCAACATTGTCACATACGCAAAATTGTCAACCAGTTGCAGCAATTCGGATATCGAAGCGAGAACTTCTTTTATGTTACATGGAGTGTGGTATTTTTGTTGATGAATATGGTTGTCGCTCTCGGCCGTATGATATAAATTGGGAATATACTCCATGTGGCTTTTTATATAGGCCACCATTTCTCTATGTATCTCATTTTCAGTCTATGCAAATAATACGTTTACATCGTTCATACAGTAACGAAATGATTAATCAAAAAGATTTGGATGCAGATATTGACGATACGACAAAGAGCCTGCCCCAATTGAAACGTTCGTATATTCCATTTTATATGCCAACGATTTTGACTGAAAGTGGAAAGCTTAATGCATATATATTAGCGATACAAAAAAATTCTGGACTTCAGGAAATTTATCATTTAGATGCTCTGCAAACATTTAAACAAGAACACAATGAATCTATCGATACTATTTCATCAATTGCAACATCAGTAACATTTGGTTCTCTAGCTACTACAATAGATTAGAAAATAATAGATATAAATGTTTAATGCTTTCGTTGATGCAGTTTCTTGTGTCATTTTTTCTTATTTATCTATTATTAACTTTTTACATTTGTATTAATTTTAAAGAATATCTTTTTATTTAAACATTTTTGTACAAAATAACTCAGTATTTTTATATTCTTTTTTTTAATTAAAAGAAATTCTTATTCGAAATCAAATGTGTTATGATATATTACATACATATGTACTTATATATAATAATGTATATATTTATTTTTAAAAATTATGACAAATTTTTTGAGCTTATGGTTCTTTAATCAAAATTATTTATCTTCGCAATTTCGATTTTCGTTTGTATGGTTTTTATAATTAATATCAAAAATTAAAATATTTATGTGTTATTTTTGCGTTTTTTAAAATATTGGCTATTATCCATACATATATCGACATGTAACATCAAAAAGGCCGTAAGTTATGTAAAAAAAATTTTACAGGAGACTCAAAAACCTTTTTAAAATGCAAAATAAATCAAGCAAAAATCCAAAACAGAATGATCTTCTGTTATAAAGACAACAAAAGAAAAAAAACGAACAGTATATAGAAAAAACAAAAAACACAAGAGAAGAGTGCTTATTCATAAAATCGTCGTTGAGGTGTAAAATTTAACAGGAACATGGAAATATGATACGGTGCCTCAGAATCAATCAAAAAGTCGATTTAAAATTTTTTGTTTCATATGACGATATGTGTGTATAACATAATTACTTAAATATTGTTGGATAAATTTATAATTCTAATTTACATTTATATACACATATATAATAGCGAAATATCGGAAATAAATGCTTATAATTAAGTAACCTAAAGTTCGGTAAAATTGTTTTAACTAATAGGTCTGTTTATATCGTCGCAAGAATTAAATAACGCTGTGACAAAACATTTAATGTTCACCAGAGCCAAAAAAGTAGAAAGAAGACACTCGTATTTTTCAAAACGCAGACGGCGTAAGTGAATTTCTTTTCATCATAGAAATCTGGGACCAACGCGTATTTTTTTCTGATAAAAATGATGCAAAAAACATATTTTCGATTTTTTGTCAGTTACAGCGTTCTTTAATTCTTGCGAGGATATGTTTCTACTATTTTGCATGAAAATTGCCACCAGCTTTTTTTTTTGTTCTGCTACTTTTATTTACAACCATGTGCTGATTTGTAATTTGCGGCCGAGAAAATAACAAACTTTTTTAGGTTTTTGTCTTGACTAAGAAATTTTTTCTGCAACCCTGCTTTTATTCTCTTTTGCAGGAAATGTGCAGACTACAGATAAGAAAAGAGAATTTTCTTCTTCTAGTTAGTAGTACATGGACTCATTTAAATGCAGCCAAATATGAAAATTTTAACAAACTTTTAAGTGCTGGCAAATTTGAATATTTTAACAAACTTTTCTAGTTTCTGATATAAAACAAACTTTCACACAAAATTATAATTATTAATATTATAAAATAATTATTAACTATTATTCACCCTTATTCCAGTTGTCGTCGTCGACGGCGAAACGACGCCGTTTTGTATCGTCTGTTACAAATTGGTATTCCCGTTTTCGCTATCGACATTTATCGATGACGATCGACATATTTTTGGTATTCTGTAATGTAATTCAACGACGATGTGAAATTGAATCGACACTTATTTTATCGTCACGCTTTTTTTTAACGATTAACGTAAAAAAATAATTTTTTAAAGAACAAGAAAAAAAGAAAGTTACGAATTCTAAACAATTTGAAAACCTAATAGAGGAATTGCAAAAAAATCCTTCACTTGCAAGAGGATTTAATAAATTGTAATTTTATTTAATTGTAATTTTAAAGAAAAGTGGAATGAAATTACAAAAATGTTAAATGCCCTTGGTCCTCCTCGAAAAAAACGATACCGCCATGAATTGCTCAAGAAGCATAGCAATGAGCAGGCAAAATTGTTAACCGACATATCAAATACTATGTCGTCAATGAGACGTAGCTTTAAAGACCTCACTAGTTACCAAAAAAGAGTTTTGAATATTGAGGAAACAAAATTAAAAATAATGGAAGCCCAAAATAAAAGAGACGAAGAGAGAAATAAAAGGGAGGAAGAAATATATAAAACTGAATTAAAAAAATAGAATTGTTAATTAAAGAAAAGGAGCTGGAACAATTTATCAAAAATACACTTTAAATTTAAGAATGAAATTATAGTTTCAATTTAGTGTTTTGAATTACATATTATTTTTTATTATTTACTGAATTACATTTAATATTTTTTATTTCGTTAATTTTTTTGGAAAAATAAAAAACAATTGAATTTATAGAAAACTTTGTTTTATTTCATCTCTGATATCGGATGCCTCAACACTAAGCGTACTTTGTGGTTTATGTACTTCAACATCATGTTGGCTATTTTCTGTACTGATTGTATCCTCAGCCGTATTATCTAAGCCATAATCAGTACATATATTGTGCAGTGCAGCGCAAACATTGGTAATTTTTGATGATTTGTAATGAAGTTGGCGTGCTCCGAGGAGACAACGAAATCGGTTTTTTAGCACACCAATAGTTCTTTCAACTATATTTCTTGTTTTTGCATGGTTTGAATTAAAAATAGCCTCTGGACTTCCTACAAAGGTACAACGATATGGCGTCATAAGATAAGGCTGAAGAGGATACCCTGCATCACCTGAAAAAAATCGTTACTTAATAAAATGGTGCGAATATTATATATGTTTCAGATCTGAGACTTTTTCTATACGAACAATGTCACTTTTTTATAGGAAAAAATTTTTCAGAATCTGACACATTTTTTAATGATTTAAAATTAAATTTTTATCTAAAAGCCACGTATTACGTTCCACACCGGTGTATTGTTCTTCTAACACTTGTTTTGCAATACTATTGTTCCAGATTAGTGAGTCATGAGCAGAACCTGCATGTCGGGCATCCAAAAACCGTATTCTCATTTTATGATCACATATCTAAAAGAATTTAAATATCTCTGATTATAAAATGCAATCAAATCTTTTACAGGCATACATACAATCATAGCATTTAAACTAAAAAACCCTTTACGGTTGAAGTATAGATGGTTGTCTTCTTTATTTGGAGCTAGTATTTTAATGTGGGTCCCATCCACACAACCAATAACACCGGGAAAACCTGCTTTTTCAAAAAAGGCTAATTTAGCTTCATCTTTTTCAGCATTAGTCATTTCAAATTTAATCCATTGGTGACAAATTATCCTTTCTAAGACATCCAAAGTTTCAGACAGAATCTTGGAAACGACTGGCTGTGACAGTCCCAATTTAAAGTCGTTTCCAACACTTAATTGGTACGACCCCTGGTCTAAAAATCTTAATGTGGCAGCTAATTTCGTTGTTTTTGATATGAATGTTGATCTGACTCCGCTTTTCATATGAGGATCTATTGTTTCCACCACATACTTAAAGGCTGCTTTATTAAGTCGAAAATAACTTTCAAACCTTTTGAAGAAATAACAAAATAAGCATTAGGCAATACTTTGATATTTATACTTACTTTTTATCTGATAAATTTAATATATCGGATTTCTGTCTAATTTTCTTTCTTTCTAGTATTAGATTTGCTTCATTTTTTTCATCACTTAAGTCTGAATGAGAATTTGAATCGGAAATAAAAAACATTTTTTCACCAAAATACCACACACAAAAATCAGTTAACTCAAATGTTAGAGATTTGCTTTTTGCTTTGTCGACATTTTCGATAAACAAACGACGTCGTCGCATGAGAGTTAGAGAATACCAAATCAACGTCGATGTGATGACGCCGTCGATGCGAAGTGATGACGTTAAAAAACGTCGAAAACATCGACGACGACAACTGGAATAAGGGTGATTATAAATTTTTAATTAACATTAAAAATATACACATTTTGTACAGAAAATTAAACAGATAGAAGAAGACCTTATTATCGGTTTAAAATTAAACCTATCTTTTGTACTATTGTGCGTTGATTTAATATACTCATGAGCTTTATTAATGTGAATGCGAATAGAAGTTTTATATATTTTGTCATATCTTCCATATAACCAGAAAGTAAAATTATCTTGACAGATTAATCAAAGTATATATATTACATTATATTGCAAGAAACCAAATAGTTATAATTAATTTAACATAATTTTCTTAATTATTTCTATTAGAATTAGGACTTAAAAATTTGGTAAGATTTTTGCTGAAATTTGGTTACAAAAATTTAAAAGTCGTGGCAGTTGTCACACTATGAAGAGTACAATATTTTTATTGTACTCTGAACCAACTGTATATTAAAATGTTGTACAATGGCTTTTGTGTGCTGTTGTTTTTTGTTCTCTGTTTTTGGTTTACTCTTATTTATATTTGCAATTACAATCAGTATTTGCTCATGAGAAAAATAAAATACTGTACAATTTTAACGTCTTTTGCTCACCTCTAGTTCTTACATTATATTATAATGATTTACTGATTATTTAAATTAAAACTGAAATATGATAAAATTATTTTTATTTTTTATAAAAAAAAAACAGAGAATAAAATGTATTCTACAGTTCATAAATAATTAAATTAAATATGAATTGGACATATAAACATTAAAATTTTTAAAGAACTTTTAATGAAACACATTTTGTCCACTGTGTAGCCCACTGTGTGAATTGTGACAAAATTTGGAAAGTGGGGTGTGATGCGGGACAGTCTGGCCTACATTATGGCATATACGGTATATTCGGGCAAACTTATAGTTATGAACAAAATTTTTCAAAAACCATTTCGAAGTCAATACACTCAATACACATATTGCCCATTGTGAGAATTTTCATTCGAAAGATTGTGAGTTAAGTAGATAATGTAAAAATGAATATGTACATCACAAAGAACTCTGATGAGACCTTCGTAGCGGGTGATGAAAATTAATTCATCCTTTTAAAAAAAATATTAGTTTATAAATCGTCGGTTGACAAGTATAACTCACTAACTGTAGTCATATAACATAGCACTTAGTGAGTTTTACCTGTCAGCCGACGAAATATTCCTTAACGGATGTTTATTCTCATAAAGAATACCAGTTTTAGGATCTCAAGACCGATATAATAATTATAAATAGATGTAGTATATTAAATATATGTATAAATAACCGTGGATTCAGACCTTGACTTTTGCGTAATTTTTTTCATCACTGAAATGTTTTTTGTTCGTTAGTGATAAGTAAAAAAGTCAGAGAGGTTGAAAAAGTTTAGAATTCTGGTTGCTGTAAGTGTTGTCTGATTAGAGGATTTATCCCCAAAATGGAGATACAAAATTTCTTTTGGGGATAGGGATTTTATTGGGGATAATCGAAAAGTTTTCGAAGATTATTAAAATTGTTTGCTTATTTTATTATATATTATATTATTCTTACTTTCGGAACAAACGATGAAAGAATTTCATATGAAAGTATGAGTTTATAATGTTTTGCTTTTATTCAAGGTAACTCCACTAAATACAGAGGTAAATAAATGGTAATTGAAAGAAATAATTTCGATTAATTAATATAAAAATGTTTCTTTTAGGCCATCAAGTTTGGTGAGCTTATTTTTGAACAGACAAAATTAGTTAATTTTAAGAATTCTTGAGTACATATTTTTTAAGTTTTGATCTTGGGAACTTTTATGTTTTTCCTATTATTTATTTTATAATTGATATAAAATAGAAACAAAAAATATTAATCACGATTTTCTAATGTTGTTCCGTCACAAAGATACTAGATCATGGTGAATCTATTTTATTGAACACAACTGTAAACATACGTGTGAATACAGACTGACGTAGTCTCTGTGGGGATTTTTGGGGATGAACAAATCAGTGTTTTGGGGATATGAAGTTCGAAATCGGTGATAAAAATTAAAATTGTTTGTTGTAACGTTTTTTACTTCTCTTTTACTCTTTGATAAGGCGAATCTATTAAGGTGATCTTAATTCTACAACTAATATTTTTCCAAAACCAAGAGGCATTGTTTTTGTATAAACTCAATATAAAAAAGATTCAATATGTTTGAGCGTTATTGGTTAGTAATACATTAATTTTTTTTTAAACATTAAAAAGGCAAAAAAAAACTCCTTATGCTTGTTGAAACAAATCTTACAACATGTAATATAATAATTTAGAAAATAATTGTTTGAAGCATTCTTTCATTTAAAACAAATGTATCCATGTTTAGTAATATAAAACAAAGTTGGTGCTATGTATTTTGTATATTTTGCTTAATTTAAATAAAAAAAAAACAGAGAGTCGGACAGTTTATATCACCTTATAATTGCATTATGTTCATGGTACAATCATTTACAAATGATGCTCTATCCCCGTTGCATTCAGCGATGCCAACTTATCCCTTTTTACACGTTTATTAGTTTTTTTTAAGTGCCCGTTGCGCGTTCTTTTTTTCATTAGACCTTTTTAAAAAAAATTATATCAGCTCTTCTTGTTTTAGTTTTTAATGATGAAATATGGATGAAAATATATTACTCCGAAAAGATTTTATTTATTTACATCAAGAATTTTAATTAAGGAGAACTTGAAAAATGTACTAATACATATGTAGTTTAATCTATAAAATAAGAACGTAATTGCCCACAAACTTTAATATATTGGAAAGCATTTCTGTATTTAGTGTAACCAATATTTTCTCCTGCAATATTGTGGATACTTAAACTGTAATCGAAGAATTTGTAAACGAATATGTAAAGAAATTTCGGTACTTGAAAATTGTATTAATAGTTTAAAACTATACGAGTGGAAAAACATGGAAAAAAGTGATGCATTTTGGATAGAAGTCTATTATTTTAAAAATTCAACCAACGATAATCTATTTCATACACAAACATCTTTTGCTTTAAGGCTTTTGAGACTGCCTTATTCAAATTCATTATTAGAAGAACTCACATTGAGTGTTAAGAATTTTTTTACAAAGAAATAAGTGCTGCTATTCGGATTATGAAATATCAGAAAAAGCCAGTTTAAAAATTAATTCAAACCAAACATATACAGTCATGGACATAAGTATAGGCACAAGCAGTACTTTAAAATAAAATAAAAATTTTTACGTATTCCCAGACTTAAAATAATAGAGAAATGATATTTACGTCAGTCATTTACATTACAGCATGATAATGATTCGAAACATTTGGCTCGCGACGTGAAGTAGTGACTTGTTTATAACACCGCACATGGCTTACCACATCCTCCGCAGTCCCCAGACCTAAATCCCATCGAACATTTGTGGAAAGAATTGGACCGAAGAATTCGAACAAAGGAGTTATTAAGCAAAGCTGATCTTAAGGCAACTTCGATCGAAGAATGGAATAAAATAGGCGAATATATCACAACAAAATTGGTACATGCCGTGCCAAATAGATTAAAGGCTGTTACAAAACAAAATGGAATGCCAACAAAATATTAATTCAAGCTTCTGTATGATTTTTCGCCTGCACAAGAATGGCTGTGCCTATAATTTTGTCCTATAGAAAACTGAGTTTATTTAGTACTTTTTGTTATTGTTTTGTTCCTGAAACTAATTTATTTTAGTTTTTTTGTTATTTTGTTAATGTATATACCCTGTAGTCATAATCAGTTAATAACATTATTATTTTAAGTCTGGGAATACGTAAAATTTTTTACTTTATTTGAAAGTACTGCTTGTGCCTATACTTATGTCCATGACTGTAAGTCAAAATATTTTATTAAATCTGTTTCGTGGACTTAATAATAAGAAGAGCACAATGTAAAATTATGCGAAAATAATGAATTGAATGTTTGTTTTTTTTATCACTTTTTTATATATTTATATATCAAATAAATTTTACCTCGAAAGTACAAATAAAATTAATTTCAGAAACGTTAAGTCTAAATTTAGCTCTTTTTAATTTTTTTTATGTTCTTGGCTATGTCAGCTTCTAAAAAACTGGCATCGCTGGTACCATTTGAGAGAGAAAATGAATGTAAGAAACTTGTGATATGGGAATCATAATCAGCGTTGCCACAGAAGAAATTTTTTTCCTACCAAAAAAATTCAAAAAACCTACCAAAATCCTCTGCAGCCTACCAAAGCTCAATAATATTTACACAAAAACGACAACCATCCTTTTTAGCCCCTCGGCTCTAAATTTTATTTTGTTAAATTCTTGTTTTCGTCACTGAATGTAGAAACTTTTAGAAACAAACTGTAATTGTTTGTTTCTACCAGGTTGTTGGAATATCATCCTCTAAATTTTCAGTTTCGTTCGACTTCTGTGTTTCTGATAAAAATCTACAAGTTATGTTTGAATATATTTTTTTATAAATTTTATTATATTGTTTGTTTTTTTAATCAGAGATGATTAAGACCATATTACAAATTAATTACATTTAAAGACAGAAGTACGTTACGTAGTTAACAGCGGCTACAATCAAGAGTGCAAGTCAACGGTGCAACTATCAAGGAATGTAAAATTAAAAAATTTTTCAACTTCTATACATTAAATAATTTGACAATTTTGCCAGTAATTTGCTTTCTGAAAATTCACTATTTTAACTTTTTTGACAGCAGTGCAAAACACACAATTGGCAGAACCCATAACACCCCGTCTATACGAACCATAGATTAGGTATATCATGAACAAAACGTCGACAGCGCAAATGTTAAAATTTTGTTTTAATTTGTGTATGTGGTGACTACGTATGGTTTACCAAATCATAATTTATAATTTTTCATCAAGTGCATTTCGTTTATTTCTGCGGTTGAGAACGTAAAAAAGATGACGTCAAACAAAAAATGATAGTTGATGGTAGCACATAGTTGTTCGAACAATTGTTTTACCAACGATGGTCGACAAAGAATATGACATTGATTTAGAGAGTCTACACGAGCCAAATCGATGGTCGACCAAAAATTTGTTCATGATATACCAAATCTATGGCTCGTATAGACGGGGTGTTACATGTATAGGTACTTCTACCTCAAATCATACCTATGCAATAGAATGTAATAGATGTTTTCTACATAGCTGCCTTACTTGTGAAAATTTTTAAATAGGGTTAACAGTATTGCAAATTGTTTACTCGAAAAAAGTTTTTTTTCTTACTCAAAAATTATAAATAGTGTTTTCAACATGAAAATCTACCAAAAACCTAGGAAACTTGCAACAAACCAACCAAACGGTTTTAAAAACATGAAAAACTACCACGTTTGGTCCGATCGGACCAAAACGGCAACGCTGATCATAATGTAAATGCTAGAAGATATTGGAAGACCTATATTTAAAAATACAGAAAAAGACAGGGTATTTTCAGTCATTTTTTGAATCCACCGTAAAACAAATAAATAAATATATATGTTTGAATTACGCGCCATAAAAAAGTTCAGCCATCTTTATTTTAAATTGAATTGTAAAAAATACAACTGCTCTTCTCTCTCATCTATTAGCGGTTTTGCTTTGAGTTTTGTTTTTGCATATCAGCGAACATAAGTACAAAGAATAGCAACAAAAATATTTTTACAGTGCTGGCAACATTTAATGTATTTTTGTCATATATAGCTAAACGTTTTTAAACACTACTATTGGATGAAGTTCAACTTATAGTCATCCCTTTTTTGCTTTAAATTATAGCTAATATCGCCATATTGCGTATTAAAATGTAACACTGTTTCTTCCACTTTTGACGAGGCAAGTAATCAAGCAAGGCGAGCAACTGTCGTTAAAAGGAAAAAAAAGCAGCAAAAAAGTGGAAAATTAGTATTTTCCTTTTGGAAAATAAATGCCATTTCGGCCTATTTGATTAAAAAAACCAATTTGTAGATTGTGTTAAATTTAATTATATTACATTGTCAAGAGAATTTTAGCAATTGGCTAAAGCATAGACAAAAGAAAAAGCGAATGATTTGCAATAATAGCCATCTTGCGAGCGAATCGTTTTTTCCATTTGCCAAAAGTGAAAGATAGTGACTGAGCAAATAAAGACAGAAATATAGAGGCCGCCTTTAAAATTCGGTTTAATTTAATATTTTGTAAATAAAGTGTTGCAACTATAATAAGTGCATAATATTTAAAAAAAAGTGTAAACGTGTGAATACACGACAGGATTTCTATTAGAAGTCTGAAAGAAAAACACCGCTAATAGACTGCTTTTTTTGTTGTACACAGAATTTCTTTCATTCTTTTTTTATTCTGTATTACTATATTCTTGTTGCGCAAATTTTTAAAATAGTGACTAAAAGAAAATGAGTGGCGGCATGCCGGAGTTGGGCTCGAAAATCAGCCTTATATCAAAGGCTGATATTCGTTACGAGGGCCGTTTATATACAGTGGACCCTCAAGAATGTACAATTGCTCTTTCAAGTGGTAAGTTTTCAAAATATCAAAAAAATTGTAAATTCTGGATTCCAAATTGGAATCTCTATCAAAAAACATTAAAAATATGCCATTGCTGACCGTAATATAACAGTAAATTTAAGACATGTCCTGTCCTTTCCATTTTTACTTCCATTTTAGTTTTTATACGTGTTTCATTGTTTTTCATATTTATAATTAGGAGCTTTTTGAATAATCATTGCCTGTTGTTGGTTGGCATCGGCTCTACACCGCCGTTCTACTTTTTATTATTTAATTTCGATACTATTGCCTTTCCAATTTCACATTTGGTTTTCCTATATTCATACTTATGTGCCCATTTAATTCATTTTGCGAATTCTTTTATCTAATTAGTTTATTTTTAATTCTTTTTATTGCTTTTTAATTTTGTTGTTTTTTCTTCGCTTTCGCATTTGTTTACAATTAATTTACAATAATTAATTGCACGTCTATTCCGTTATAAATATGTATAACGGTTTTGTTACAGTTATAGTGTACTTTCGTTTTATAAATTTTATTCCTGATTGGAATGTGGACTAAAATTTCCACACAGAGTGCAAATTAAAATACATTTTTAATTGTAGTTACCCCGGTATATTAGTGATTGATATGAAAATGTAAAACTTGATTTTTATTTTTTAGTCAACTACCTTTTTTGTTGCGAATTATTGATCGACTAATTTTAGTTAATTTTAATAATTTCAATACGATTAAGAAAAAAATAACGGATTTTATTTTTTTTAATAAAAATTTTTATATTAGCTATAATAAAACTATACATCTTTTGAGTTGGCATATTTATTTGACCAGTTTACATACAAGCATGCGTAATTGGCCATTGCAAACCTGTTTCAGGCTTAAGGCCTAGTTCTCGCAGGACCCATGTTCTTGTGAGCCAATTATTATTCATGAGTACCGGGACCTACAGTTTGAGAAGCTTCTTCGTTGCAATCAGTTACTCTCAGAGCTTTTGCCAGAAGACGGCTAAAAGATAGGTAATCATCGAAAAAAATATTTTTCATTTACGTATCGTTTTATTGAAGATGTCAGAGCTGGGGTTTAAATCCTGAGCTTTCTTGTCTAGTAAGCCAACACATTAATCACTACACTACGGCGACTACATTTATTTATTTACTTTCAATTAATTTAAAATCATATTTTTTTTAGTATATCGGTGATTATAAGTCCCTTGGGAGTTATTCTGTATTCCGATTTGGAACGAAAATACTTTCATAAATACTTGGCTATGTATATATTATGAATGGATGAAGTAAATAAAAAAAAAATAAAATAAGCAATTTGACCAGTTTAGTTGTATATATGTATATTTTTAGTTTTTCATCTGTCTTGACTTTGTCGACAATCTTGATTGGTAATAAGTACCGCTTAAATACACTGTATTTACTACTTCTATTATATTTATTTATTACGATTTTACAGCCTACAGACAGTCGAATTCGGACATAAGCACACCGTTTAAATGAAAAAATCGCATAATTGCAAGAGAAATGTATTTACATTTGTTTGCCATTAAACTCTAAAGGTATTTAACTTCTTTTAAAAGAAAATACGTTTCAAAGAAAAACCGCTTTAAAAGAACAGATTTGGCATTAAAAAGCACAAAATTATATACAAAGAACTCCGCTTAATTGCAAATACGGGTATGTATTAAAAATGTATGGACAACAAACAAACTTTAGCACCGGCTCACTATTTTTGTATGTTGGGCATACTTACCTTTTCAAAAGATTTTTTTTTCAACAATGCACATTTAGCTAAAAATTTAAATTGGCTTTTGTATTATTTTTAACTTAATAATATTTTAAAAGTTCGTTTATTCTAAGTCCTTTTAGAGGAAAACTCTGCTTAACCCATTTCCGCCCGCTGTACTATATATAGTACACTACTTAAAGTTCAAGTAAAAATTATAAAATGCAGTTTTTTACCCGGGAAACGCTTTTTATCAGTCAATAAGAGTACATGCAACATCCACGTAGCTGTTCTTGAAAAATATCTAATATGGGAATCTCCATTTTGGCTAGTTATCTAGGAATCTCCATTTTGGTGATTTATTTCTTGTGAGATTGTGAATGGTTATGTAGTTTATTTTACATCAGTTAACTTTGAAGAACGTTAAATAGCAGTTTATTTACTTGATAACATCACATTATAATAAAAGCAATATAAGACGGTTTAGTTCGTATAGAATTTTTTGAGCTATAGCTTATTAAGTGCTGCTGTACTAAGCTTAGTATACCTGAAAAAACACAACTCAGAATATTTTTTGGGTTTTTTCTTTTACTGTACTGTAAAAAATGTTGTTTAAATCTAGTTTTAAATATTGAATATTAAAAATTGTTCGTGGTTTTCATTTGGGCGTTAATGGGTTAAAAGAAATAAAAATGTCTGTTTTAACATTTTCTTATAACCGAATTCGACTGTATATAGGTACAATACATTAATTATATTTACAATAATCGTTTAGAAGTTGGCCAAATTTTCTCTTATTTTCAGAGTTTTTAATATTATTCGGTAAATCATTATACATTTTAAGACTTCTATTCCAAACAATTCATATCTCTTGTAGTTCTCATTATTGGTAACCTTTAATTTTCCTTTCTTCTACTAATAAAGTCGAGCCATCTTAATCGACGTACATACGTACAGTTACTCAAATATTTTACCACGTGTTTGACTAACTATACCTATGTACCTATATTGCTTTGTAATATTTAAACATGTTAGGCAGTGCATTTTTTGTGTACATAGAGACATAAATACTGTTACTAATATGTTGGGCTATAAAACAAAATCTAAAGAATGATTTTGGATAACATTTTTTATATATATTTATTGATATGCATTGTATACAAAAATCTTAATTTTATTTAAAATGTCCGCCCTCGGCTTTAACACATGCCTTAAATCGCACTGCACGCACCTTATCCATTGGAAAATGGACTACATCACGAACTAAAGCTATCTTATGGTATATTCTATGGCAGACCATATCCTCTAAAACCGTCCACAATTTGTAATAAAAGAGATTCAAATCAGGGCTGCCAGGTGGTGGCCAATCTTCAGAGCATATAAAATACCGAAGACAGACGACAACGTTAATTTGTTAGTTTGTGAACTATCTTTATTGGGTTTTATACCCATAGAAGTGAGAGGTTTGTAACTTTGCTTACTTTCTATCCGTTTTAATTACCTATAGTAAATAACTAGCCAAAAACAGACTGATTTTATGCGATGTTGCCATATTGAAAAAGCTTAATGCAGTATAAATTCAGTTTGGTTTTGTGCATTTACATTGGAGATAATGCGCAAGTTAATTTGAATTAACTCAACTAATGCATATTAACGCCGTCGTCTGTCTACGGTAAAAGCTGGCTAATTTGTTTTAGCCTTATGGGCTGGTGCAGAATCTTGTTGGATAGCCCAAGGCTGGTATTGGAACAGAGAATTGCCAAGTGGCTTTACAACTGTTTCCAAAATGATTTCTTGGTAAACTTGGCGGTGTTTTGAACCCTTGTTCACAGAAATGCAAGTCAGTTACCCTATCTTAAGAGACACTCCACCAAACCATGACTGCAGCTGGAGATGATGACACTTTTCGACCCGTGGAATGAATTCTGATGCATCTTTAGATGACCGGGTATAAATCCTATCATTTTGTTTCTTAATCTTAAACCCTTGTACAATACAAATTTTTTCATCCGTAAACAAGGTTTTTCTATGCAAGTTATCAGCGTAATTCCCAAAAGACGTTTGCCTGTACGCCGTTTGAAAGCTCCAAGACCCATCCGGAGAGGATTTCGTCGAGTTTTTGCTTTGACGGCTTTGATTATTTGCTGTGTCCGAACGATACTTGGGCGGGCCAACCGGGGCGGTCTATTATGTCTCCGGTCTCCTCGAACAATTGTATGCATTGTATGGGGAGCGGACCGGACGGATCCTTTTGAAAATATAATTTTTTTTCACATTTAAAAAGTGCTATAACTGTAATACGGTTTTCTTTATCTGACCACTACATTGTCAAATTTCAAATTCCCGAAACTGACTAACGCTATAGAGGTTACCTTTCAAAAAACATGTGATAATAAAAGAGTATGTTCATGTACTATTCTAATGGGTATGTTCAAAGTAGTAACAATATTTATATCCCTACTATCGTCCGCGTACAAGACTATGTTTATCCTTCTAATATATAAAGCAAGTCATTAATATATAGTGTAAACCGCAATTCTCCTAATATTGGGCCTTGTGGAACTCTAAAGTTATTCATTATTTCATTAGATATTAAATTATTTCAACAAATTAAGCTCTTATTCCATTCATAGATAGTTTTTCCAGCGTTACTTCTCCATTAATACCTAAAGTTTAATGAGAAACTTTACAAACTTTTTCATGGCAATCAGTTACCTTCAAAGCCATTGCCAGAGGTAGTCGCCGAAAGAAATATTTTTTTCAAAATTTTCTTTTATTCAAGATGTCAGACCTTATGTTTGAACCTGGAGCTCTTGTAAATGGTAATGTAAAATATTGAAAAAGCGGACACTCTTGATATTTTGGGAATTCCCGACTATGTACAGGAAAGGGCGAAGGTGCTTATCAAGGACTGTATGGTATCCAACTGTATAGATTCGTTGGCATCGTTCGTTTTGAACAATCTTCCCGCGGAAGATTTTCCTGTTAATTACGGTGTTAAAAAGTTTAAATCAAATGTCCACATACACTACTTAATCTTTCCCTCTTCCCACAAAGTATTAACCTAGACCAGCACAATATACTGCATGAGTAGCAGCCACCCCTAATTACTGGCATCAATCCAAAAAAATTTTCAGCGTTGAGGCCCATTACTGGAAGAATGGGTACGTGAAAAAATAAAATTGTTGAATTTGGAACGATACCAGTCCACACATAGGTTTCAAAAGCGCCTAATGCATCCCAAAAATCTCACTGTTTGGTGTGGATTTTGGCCTGATTTATATTTATCTGGAAACGACATCAGCGAGTAATATTGGTTGATCGTTACCAACTTCTTTGAACTGATTTGTAAAACCTGGACACCAGCGACGTGTAGTTTTAACAAGACGGCTCTAAGAAGCACATACCTCATATCAAGTTGTATATTCTGCAAGAGCGATTTGAGGGCATAGTCATCTCATATAAATTTGAGATTTTCAAACTTGACGCCTGTAGACGATTTCTTGTGGGGTTTTCTGAATTAGTTAGGTGTATGAGAAAAAACCAGAAATCTCATCGGCCCTCAAAGTGGCCTTTGTCATCTGTCAAATTCAGTCTGATTTTTGCGTCAGAGTCATGGGAAACTTAACATTTCGGATGCGCTCTACTCAGAGAAGCTGTGACCGACATTTAAACGATGTGGAATTTGGTGTACCGCAGGGAAGAGTGTTAGGCCCCTTAGTGTTCACAATATTTTTAAATGATATATCAAATCTCAAACTATATGGTAAACTTGTAATGTATGCGGACGATATAGTCTTACTAGAATACACCAGAATTAATAGATTATGCTTAAATAAAGGCAAAACAAAAGTAATAAGTAGGGAAACCAAAAATATGCATTAGCATCTTTTTTTTCTGAATGTTCTGACAAAACAATCAAAATATTAATTCATTTAAGAGAAACTACGACGTTTAACCCCTATTTGATACGGCATATTTTTGCATATTTCGTCATAAATGCATACTTTTGCATTTTTCAATTTTTTTCATATTTATATGGCATATTTTACAAATTTTTACATACAGTTATGAGCAGATAAATAGGTTCACATCAAAATGATAAATCAATTTTGTTTGACTATAGTTTACATTACAGCAATAAAAAAGGAAAAGTCGCTAATTACTAAAGCAAATACCCACTTTTAAACTGCATCACAATAATTAAATTATTATGTAAAAAATTGCCCAAAATTAAAAAAAAAAAATTACTGTATAAAATCAAAGAGCAAATAAATAGGTTCACTTTGAAAAATTTGTTAGTTTAACCCTTTGCACCCGAACCATTTTTTAGTATGGGTACTCAGCTACCCGACAGTAGTTTTAAGAAAAAATTGTGATACATCAAACATAAGTATTTTAAACAAAAGTAGTTTATTAACATATTTCATTTTTATTTACATACTACAAACATAATATTTTAATATTAAATTTTATAATTTTCCTTAGTGTGATATTTGAGGAAGCACTCTCCAAGGTGTAAACTGGGTTTTTCAGGACATGTGTCACAGTAATACACCGTTTCACGTCTTCCGCTTTTCTTTGTCGTTCGGTCAGAGCACACTCTACAATCTTTCTTTTTTCCTTTTTGCATCACATGTAGCTTACCATTTAATCGGATACTGTTATCGGTAGTTGCAGATGTCGAACCACGGCCAGCTCCACGATCTTGTCGATAATCTCCTTTTAGCTTCATCCACTAATAATTTCACAAATCCATGGACTAATCTCACACACTCCTAGTAAAAAAATTTACAACGCATGCACGCATGCATATGGTGCAATATTATCATAAATAGTAATGGCGCCTCTTAGGCGCCGTTCGAGTTGCAGTAATAAAAAGGATGGCGCCTGAGAGGCGCCGTTCGGGTACAAAGGGTTAAAATGTTAAACGCCAAAATTATAAAAATTATTGTTGAAAACTTTAGATTCAGCCTTTTAATAGAGCTTATTACAACAAATACCTCTAAAAATTTAAAAAATGGGACGTTCTAAACATTGTAGTGAAGAGGAAAAAAAGATTATAAAGGATCTACACAGCCGAAGTTATAGCCGACGGAAAATTGCTGAAATTCTTGGGAGATCGCAGAATATGATAAGAAATGCATTGCAGCCTCCAAAACAAAAACTTAAAAGAGGTCAACAGCGAAAAACCTCGAAAAGATGTTGTCAACTCGTAATCCTTTTATGCCCGCAGTTCAGCTGAAAAATGAGTTAAAGCTTCCCGTATCAGAGTGGACCATTAGACGTCGTTTAAGAGAAAAAAATTTATTCGGAAGATCGGCCCAGAAGGTTCCAATGCTTAATAACAGACAAAGAAAAAAGCGCATTGAGTTTACAAAAGTACATGCTGAATGGGCCGGCCCGGAAGGTATAAAAAAATGGAGAAACATACTATGGTCTGATGAATCCAAGATAAACTTAGTCGGACCTGATGGAAGAACATGGGTAAGGCGTCCAAAAAATAAAGCATATGATCCAAAGTACACCACGAAGACAATAAAGCATGGCGGCGGCAACATAATGATATGGGGTTGTTTTTCCTGGTACGGTGTTGGGCCAATATTCTGGATCAAGGAAAATATGGACAAACATCTTTATCTGCATATTCTTAAAGAAGTAATGCTTCCGTATGCCGAGTAGGAAATGCCTTTAAAGTATGAATTCCAGCAAGACAATGACCCCAAGCATACTTCTAAGATCGTAAAAGAATGGTTCCAAAAGAAAAATATAAAGTTAATGGAGTGGCCTTCACAATCGCCGGATTTAAATCGCATTGAGAATCTTTGGAGAATCGTTAAGGACAATATTGCACCACTCTAGGCTAAAAATAAAGAAGATTTGTGGACAAAAGTGAAGGAAGCTTGGTACTCAATTCCATTAGAGACTTGTCGGTCACTTGTCGAATCAATGCCCCGGAGATGTTCGGCGGTGATTCAAAATAAGGGATTTTCAACAAAATATTAGAAATTTTCTTGCAATTGCACTTTTTTTGTATAAAAATGTCATTCTCTTTTCAATGAACCTATTTATTTGCTCGACAGGCATCAATTAATATATTAAATATATCAATTTTTCTCATTTTTTTTAATTATAATTAAATACATTTTATGTGATTATTTATGTTTAATGTAATAAATATCGCTTTATTGTATATTACCGCTGTTTAAGTTATTTGAAGGCGAATTTATCAAAAAATGTGATGTGAACCTATTTATCTGCTCGTAACTGTATGTATAAAAAATAACGTATTTATTTTTAAAACATTTATTATTATCTCTATCTTTGTAGTCGCCGTGGTCTAGTGGTTAGTGTGTTGGCTTACTAAGACATAGGCCCTGGGTTCGACTCCAGGCTCTGACATCTTCAAAAAAAGAAATATGAAAAAAATATTTCTTTCGGCGACTACCTCTCAGCAGTCTTCTGGCAAAAGCTCTGAGAGTAACTAATTGCCATGAACAAGCTTCTCAAGTCTGTCGTTCGGAGTCGACATTAAACTGTAGGTCCCGGTACTCATGGATAAAAATTTACACACACAACATGAGTGCTGCGAGAAGCTAGGCCGTAATCCTGACACAGGGTTGTAAAGGCCAGTTATGTATGTATGTATGTATTATATGCATTTATTTACATAAAATATTAAAAAAAACTAATATATTCCATACATAATATCATCTCTCACACAAACTTTGTTTTATTTAAATATTAAGATGGGAAGGCGCTTAATGAAATATTCCATGTTAATAAGAGAACATCAATTTAATTAAAAATAAAAAGAGAAAATCAGAAGCCTCATTTTACCAAATAATACTACAGTTGAAGTTTCATCACATTTTGTATTTATATATTTTATTTTTCATTTAGTAGGCCATATGAAAAAACAAATTTAACAATTTTTAGTAACGGTTTAAAAAGTGTATTTGTCGTTATATAAAAACTATAATAATAATAAATAAAAATACAAAATCGTATTTATAATAGTTTAGAAAAACTTAAAAATTTCAAAAGTATTACAATAATATTTCTAATTTTTTAGTGCGTTCCTTTGGTACCGAAGATCGTGAAACACAATTTCAAATTGCACCTCAAAGCCAAATCTATGATTATATTCTATTTCGTGGCTCAGACATTAAAGATATTCGCGTTATTAATAATAGTCTACCACATCCAAATGATCCGGCTATTATGCAAGTACAATTACCTAATGGTCAACACGTGATGCCTCACTTTTCAATGCCCAGCATGAATCCTCAACAGGTGCCTCCTATGGGAACAGCTGGAGCATATGGTAATCCCTTTGGTACCATGGGTGGACTAGGAGCAATTGGAGGTAATGGTGGAACTGGTGCTGTATCTTCTTTAGCACCCGGGGCTGGAGCTCCAGGACCATTTATGATGGGTGGTAATCAACAACCCGGACCTCCACAACAAAAACCACCACAAGGACAACAACCGCAAGCACAACAGCAAAAACAGCCAAGTAAGTGTAAAAAAACCTGATAAAACATGCACGTATTAAAAGTCAACAGAATAGTACTATTTCATATACATAACTTGTACACTCTGTAATACAATACAATACAAATTATTTAAGAAAGTATAGATTCGAAGAAACCGTCAGTGGAAAAAAACAAAAATTAACATGTGTTGAGTAAATAATTTTTTTTGCTTAATACTGTTGTTTTATCTTTTTCGTTCGAACAGGCTGTAATACTACGGACACAAATAATTTGGGTACATCATTATTAACCACCGTCGATAGTATGGGATCTAGTCTTAACAACAGTAGTAATGCTCATAATAGTAACAATAATACAAACTCCAATACTAACAGTAGCAATAACAATCATAACAACAATGGCATTAACAATGTTGGTCTTCTTGGCATCGGTCTTGGTATTGGTGGGTCAGGTGGTCTTCTTAGTAACATAGGCTTAGGTATTGGTGCAGGTGTTGTTGGCAATAGTTCAACATCGACCACAACTTCTGCAACAGCTTCTACAACTAAGAAATTGAATTTATCAAATGCAACGGCACTAAATGATCACAAAGACCAAGGTGTGAGGGTAAACTTTTATTAAAAAAAAAAATTTTAACACCATTTTTTTTAAATTTTTCGTTCTGTTTGGTTTTTTTAATTTGCCATATTTTTTCTTAACATAAAGAATATGCTTTAATAGCCAATACACTATTATCTGCTAGATATTTTTGTTAATTTTACGATTTTAGAGTTTTTATTTCATTCATGTTTTCAAACAATTTTTAAGTAAGAATGACACATACATAAAACAATTATGCTTTAACGCACTTATCAATTTCAATTTGATTTTCTTAATAAGTAAATTATTTATAAAAGTGCTTTAATAATACAAAAATTGACAATATTTAAATAAAATGTCAAGCAATAAATATAGTTCTAAGAATAAGCTGTAACATCACAAAATATTGCTTTATGGCATTTCGTTTTACTTCTGAACAAATTTACAGCAGAATTTTAATTTATTACGCTATGAAAATTAGTAACCTGTCTTACAATAATAATGCTTAAAACCGTTTGAAATGCACAAAAGGTCACTTACACATAAAACGCATAGTTTAAATTTTGTTTAATTTTATATAGATCCTTGGTCTATTGTGACTTATGTGTCAAAGCATTTCAAAGTTATTTATTTGTAGTAGAGTAGAGTATATGTTTTTCAGTTTTTTTAGACTAGAATTAGCATTAATTTTTTATTGAGCAATTGTAGTAATCATTTTTTAATTTCCTTTTGTTTATAATATTTATTCAACATTCGTTTTTGTAACAGACAAAAATAGTATCCAAATACATTTGGGGTATTCACAAAGTGAGCTATTTTGTCTCATCATCATAAAGTTGTAGCTTTATTATTATTACGAAAAATTGTTTATTAATAAAAAAAAACAAATTTTTGAAACTTTGTTAATACCCCAGTTTAATCTTTGGTTTGTTAAATTTTAATAAAGTTTCCGTAATAGATATGCTGGCTGGTGCTTCGCGCTCAACGACGCCTATTAGCCGAAAAAGTCCATCAGCTGATATTGGAGTTCAAGTTAATCAAAATCAACAACAGCAATCCCTACAACAACATCACAATAATCAAAATCAACACCAAAATCATCCGAATCATCAAAATAACGCTGGTCATGGAAGTGGAGGTGGTGGTCAGTCGCGCGATGCAGGTCACAAGCGACAAAATCATCAAAGTCAACGTGGCGGCAACCAACAGCGCAGTAATGAAAATTATCGTACTGGTGGCCGCATAATGGAAAATTATAATAACATGAACCACTATAACCAGCGTGGTAATCAGGGAGGCAACCAGAATCGAAACAACTGGAATACACATCGTGGGAACATACCTAATAATAACATGAGAAACAGAGGCGGTGGACCACGTTCTAATATGCGTAGTATGTTGGTAAATACAGTAGAAAGTAAATAAATTTCTATTATTATTTCTAATTAATTTGTGTTTTTTTTTTGTTAACAGGGATTTAGATCGTCAAGTGGTCCAGGCGGTATGCAAAAGCCTCCACGTAATCCTATCAAATTTGAACAAGATTTTGACTTTGAACAAGCCAACACTAAATTTGAAGAACTTCGCTCTCAACTTTCAAAACTCAAGGTGGGCGATGAACCCAAATCAGAACAGGTATCCTTTTTCAGTTTTCATTTTTACTATTATTTGTGTTTAGTTAAGTTGCATTTATCGAAATTGTAAAATGTATTTCTTGTTTTAAAACGTCAAAACATTCTTTAACAGAAGGAAAATACTTGCTTTGTGTGATTTAAGTAAAAAAAAGGATAGAGTTTTAAATCTCGCTACAAATATAATTTTTTAAGTTTGTTTTTAACACGTTCACGCCGGCACTGCAATTCATGTTTCTTGCCCATAGGCGGTTGCACTGAAAGCTTTTCTTTCTATCGGGCGGGCGCGAACTAAATGTTTCTGTGCGAGCCACCGGTGGTACGCGCCGGCGTGAACGTGTTAAGTAATTTGTTTTTTAAATTTTATCAAACAATATATTAATGTTTTTTAAACAAAACATAGTTTTGACAAGATACTAATAAAACTAATTAGATTAAGTAGTTTATTTACACATGTCATCTAACAATTATTTGTTTTTTTCCTTTTTATTTTTTTATTAATTCTACCACTACTACCACTTCTACAAACAACTCTGCAAAATGTTATTCAACGCTACCTACCCACTTAAATTGCCTGCTCCCAACTATAAAAATAAATTAATTGGCTAAAAAATTTAAATTAAATCCAAACTACTGATACGCATTATTGACAACAATCGTTATATCCAAACTATACCATCCCAACCTTATTACACCATACCATACGCAAAATCTCATAAAATCAATAACTTGCTTTTCTTATAACTTTAATGTGATGTTTTGTTTAAAATTCCTTCTATTTATCCAATTCTGTTAAAAAATCTATAAAATTTGCGTAAACACTCATATATATTTATGTTTTGCAAAAAAAAAAAAAAAAAACGTGTGTTTTAAATGGAATCGAATAATGAAAACTCTAAAGTGTTCTTCGCCTACTCCTACTACTTCACAGATGAATGGTGAAACTGATAAAAAAGATGATTCTGGAAATGAAACTGGAGCTGGCGAACATGAACCTGAAGAGGAAGAAATTACTGTGGGCTATGATAAGACTAAATCATTCTTTGATAATATATCCTGTGAAGTTCGTGCAAAAAATAAGAATTATGATTGGCGCCAAGAACGTAAATTGAACAGTGAAACATTTGGTGTTTCATCAACAAGGCGTGGAGGGTAATTAATAAAAACTAATAATTCTTACATTTTTAGCATTTTGACGATTAGTTTAAAATCGATGGTTGTTTTCTTATTTTAACAT
Source organism: Metopia argyrocephala (assembly GCA_963576795.1). Taxonomy (NCBI): domain Eukaryota; kingdom Metazoa; phylum Arthropoda; class Insecta; order Diptera; family Sarcophagidae; genus Metopia; species Metopia argyrocephala. The sequence goes on from OY756210.1 coordinate 38,143,143, forward strand.
ATAAGGAGTATAGGAATTATATTTATAGATATCGTGTGCATTAAGAGCTGTACGTGCACTGTGATTGACGTCAAGATGTTAACAGAGGCCTTATTCTGCAGCTCTCCTAAGCTAAAATTCTATCGCTAAAAATTTATAAACCTGATTTAGGACTTTTTGGCTACGAAAAAAATTCTTAAGCGCTTATTTTAATTTAAAAGCTTCAGGCTCATTACCTCTAAACTTTTTAATTTTATATATCCCAACACCCAGTCTGTTTCAAAAACTCAGAACTTTAGTATTTTAGCGAAAGAGAATTACAGAATGGGGCCGCCCCTCAAGTATATAAATCAGAATAGATTAAATTTTACATCTTAAATAATATTGCAAAAATATTTCTATTGTAGTTACCGTGGACGTGGCAACTATTATAACAATCGTAATATGGGAAATTATAATAACAGCATTAGTTACAATAATCGTGGTTATCGGGGTAATAACTATCGCACTCGTAGCAATAATCGTAGTAAAATGCATAATAATCGCGATGGAAGCGCTTCAAATCCCGGTGGCATTACAAATAATGCCGCAAATAATACAGCATCAAATAATACTGCTCCTTCTAATTTCAAAAATCAAGCGCAACAATCTTCAACACCAGGCCAAACTATAAATAATAACGCTAATATAACTCAGGCAACTACAACAAAATCATTGTCATCAGGATTACAAGACACAAATAATCAACCTCAAATGGCTGCTGTTGTGGGCGGAGGTAAGTAAACTTAATTTATCAATGCTTTTATTATTTTGTTTATTACGATACTAAATAAAATCAGAGTGGAGGTGAAAACCTACAATACTATTAAAATAAATAGGAACAATTTTATACTCATTCTTCCTCCATGTTATAGAAATCAAGTAAAATCCATCTGAAAATCTTTAATACTGAAAATTTAATCAGTTTGAAATTTCATTCGATTTATAATTCCAGCACATGCGGATTCAGTAAAATTGAAACACATATTTGATTATAGTCCCACACAATAACCACAATAAATCATACAAATTTCGCTCTTTTTTATCATCTAAAATGGAAAATTAATGCACCTATACACTACCCTACGCCTTTTTTTATATGTTTCAGACCGTCAGCAAACAAACTGAAGCTTTTGATTTATCAATTCACTACATCTTATAAAAAATATATATAGAGTACTGAGGTAGATTTTTTTTCTTTAAAAATAAACACTAAAATGGCTGTTGTGAATATTCCTATTGGCAAGTGTTATATCATCATAATTTCCTAATTGGCTGAAGTCGATATTTGCAATTTTTTATTTCTATATTTTTAGCAATGATAGCAACAAATTCAATGTAAAGTTTTACAAACCTGACAACATTGTGTTGACTTCAATGCATGAGTAGCGAAATCACCGTTATTCAATACTTCAAATTCCTGCACACTGCCAGACTTGAGCACTGAACTTGTGTATTGTAAAAGCTGCAAAACACTCGTCAATATTGTTACAAAATAGGCTGCCTTCCCAAACGTCTGAATGCAACGTCAAAGCAGTGTTTATTTTACGTCATTGTAAATCAAATGCATTATCATACTAAACTTTGCAACTCTGTTGACATTAAAGGGGGTTTTAGACGGTAATACAAGTCGTACGTAAAATCAAAGAGAAAATATTATGAAATTCCATCAGTATTTTAAAAATGAGAGTAAAAATCTTACGACAGATATTTATTGCGTTTACACGGTTGGTAAAATACCAAAACAATGAAAAATTAAAACATAAAATGCAGATACGCATGCACACAAAATTTACATACATTGTGAATACATTTAACATAAACAAACAAAAACATATCAAGTTTACACGATACTATTCATTCTCTACTACACAAAAATTTGACATGTCGTACGACTTGTATTACCGTCTAAACATTTTGCTTTTACACTATCACAATTCAAATAAAATGGAAACAACAGCTGTTTGTGTTTTTCTCTTTTTCCAACGATGGACATGTTGATCAGAGTTGTAAACGAATCATTCATTTTTGAATTAATTCGTGAATCATTCATGCAATGAATTGGAAAAATTTTGAATTAATTCCTTTCTCCAAAAAACGAATTGAATTAAATTTGAATCAATTCATTTGAATTAAGCGAACATGAATTGCAATTCATTTTCAATTCAAATGAATTGGTAAAATGAATTGCAATTCATTTCCAATTCATTTGAATTGAATTGATTTTGAATTAATATAAATGAGTTAGAAAAAATGAATTGCAATTCATTCCCAATTCATTTGAATTGATTTTGAATTAATTCAAATGAGTTAAAATATGAATTGCAATTCATTTTACCAATTCATTTAAATTAACTCGAAAAATGATTTTGTTATACATTTCCAATTTACTTGAATTGAATTGATTCTGAAAAAAAGACTGCAATGCAAAAGCATCACCCTTTTTCCAAGTACTTCTATTCTGTACTTTATAATAAAAATATATCCACTACTAATAATGAATCACCCATTTTCTATTACTTTTAATCCAAGTATTTATTACTTATTTATAATAATTCTCTTAATAATATAATAATAATATAATAATTATAATAATTTTCATAAGTATTACTAAAGTGTTTGTCCTTTAATGTTCGTGCGTCACAAAATTTCATAAATTATTAATAGATTTTAAATACTGAATGTCTTGTTATTCAGCGTATATCAAAAGCGACATAAGTAGTACTTGAAGGACCAAACTCCAAACACCAAGTTTACTTCAATTGAATGCAATTCATTTTTGATTTGATAAATTTGAATTACAAGTTACTTTCCAATTCATTTGAATTAATTCCAAATCATTTCAATTCAAATGAATTAGAAATGAATTGCGATTCTTTTTACCAATTCTTTTGAATTAAAAAATGAATTGCAATTCATTTTGCCTAATTCAAATGAATTGTAACTCATTTTGCCTAATTCATTTGAATTGGAAATGAATTGCAATTCATGTTCGCTAAATTCAAATGAATTGATTCAAATTTAATTCAATTCTTTTTTTTATTGAAAAGAATTAATTCAAAATTTAGCTAATTCAAATGAATTGAAATCAAAAAAGAATGATTCATTTACAACTCTGATGTTGATACGGCAATATTTGTTTTATTAATATTTCATAAAATAAGTCATATTTAATTATTTTTTACAACAAATATTTGTAATTTATTTTATGTTAAAGCGAAAGAACTTGAAATGTTAACTATATTTTGTATTTTTGTAGTTATTTAACCAATTTCCGCCCGCTGTACTATATATAGTACACAACTTAAAGTTTAAATAAAAATTATAAAATGCAGTTTTTTTACTCCGGAAACCAGTCAATAAGAGTACATGCAACATCCACGTAGCTGTTGTACATCAACTTATCATATCATAGTTGAAAAATATCAATTATGGGAATCTCCATTTTGGCTAGTGATTTATTTCTTGTGAGATTGTGAATGGTTATGTACTTTATTTTACATCAGTTAACTTTGAAGAACGTTAAATAGCAGTTTATTTACTTGATAACATCACATTCTCACAAAAGCAATATAAAACAGTTTAAGTGCTGCTGTACTAAGCTTAATACACCTGAAAAAACACAACGCAGAATATTTTTTTTTGGTTTTTTTCTCTTACTGTACTGTAAAAAATGTTGTTCAAATCTAGTAATAAATATTGAATTTTAAAAGTTGTTCTTGGTTTTCACTTGGGCGTTAATGGGTTAATAAAAAAGGAATAATCAAAATTATGGTGAATAATTTCCAGTTTTCCAACCTTGATTTTTTCTTATATTTGTGTAAAAAAGCAACTCTGATAAAATGAAAAATCGAATGGTTTAGAAAAATTTCTAAAAATTTCTATCCGAATTTTTTGACAATTCATTACATATTGTTTTCACACTACTATACTTTTTCATTTTATTTAAGTTTTTGACGTGTCGTTATACTAAGTGGGATAGTGTAAAAACACCTAAAGTAACATTTATTTGCTTTGCATAATAAACACAAAACTATTTGTAAAATTAAAAATGACAACAGGAAAAATTATTTTGAACTTATGTGGGGATAATAGCTCTAGGAGCAAAATAATTTATAGCAGGATAGTTTTGAAACGAAAACGTCTTCCTTTAAATTGAATTATAAGAGCAACTCTGGAAGAGCTAGAAATGAGTGTGGTAGGAGTTTCTACTTCATTTATTGAATTGTGTGGACATGTGGTTAAAGCGTGGGGAGAGAAACTATAACCTGTTCAAAAGCATGCCACGAAAAATTGAAGCTGCAATAATAGCCAACGGTTGCTATATAAAAAATTAATTTATGAAACAAAAAATTTACCACATGCACTTTTTTCATTCATTTAAATAAAAAAATAAAGGTTTCATACACTGTACAATGTACAAATAAATGCATCCATTAAAAAAAAAAAACAAAATACATAACAAAAAAAAAAAAAAAAGTAAGTGCTCCATGAACAAGATCGGATGAGTAGTTTTGGCGTTGTAAGCATTTGAACATAGTACGTTCAAACACGTGATCAATTGTTTCAGTGACTGTTTGTTATCTGGATTAAATGGCGGATTTTCATGTATTTCAGCCATTTTTTTGAGTATCTGCAAAAAAAAAATCAAGTTTTAGAAGTTTGTATAGTTTAAAAATCAGTAAATAATACTTACTTGAAACTTTCCAGAAAGGTTTTGTATTTTTCTTGAGCTATAAATCAAATTTATTCCATGATTTTTTCTATTTAGTGGCGAATTTTTTATATTTTTGGTTTTAAATAAATTTTTTTTGTGAAGAAACTTCCAAAGTTTTGACAGCTTTTATATCTCACGATTTTTAAAATATTTTTTTCTTTACTCTGCATTTTTAGGTCAATAATCTCTTATGCTGGCTGGTATTCACAAAAAATAAGTTCAACAAAAATCATTAAAAATATACATCAAAAGGGTTTTTATAACAAAAATATGAAAATACATTTTGAATATCAAAAGTATTTTTTTTAACTGCTGACGTCCTTCGCTCCCATCTACGAATATACTAAAAGATTATACAACAGATATAAAGTTATAAAATATAAACAATGATTAATAACGGAATTAACTATTATAAACGATTTTAGCAAAAATCAATTACTGTACACATATAAAATTATTCATTATAAAGAAAATATCAAATTTTAGAATGAGTAAAAATATAAAATGTGGGTTTAAAAAAGGCGGCATATAAATAATTTAATTTATATTAAAGAAAAATACACAAGAAACAAACAAACCTAGAGAGAGAAAACAAAATAAACATTTTAAAGATGTTAGCATAAAATAGATTTAGAAAAAAATAAAAAATTAAAGATAATAAGTAATAATTTATATATATATATATCGAAAAAATGAAATGAAAATTAAAATAACAATTATATATATATACATACCCCTTACACATAATATTGAAGAAAAGAAAAATACTTATTTGAAAAATAAATTGTTTAAAAACAACCAGAACAATTGAAAATATACAATAATAAAAAGGCGCTTTAATTAAAATTCCAAGAGATAATTTTTTTAATTAAAAGAAAATGGCAAAAGATAACGACAGAGAAAGAGAGAGAGAGAAGTAAAAAGGATTTATTTCTACAGATTTCTTGAAACTTAGAAATGTAATGATAAAATTGTTTTGTTGTGAAAGCGGTCAAGTTGCATTTATTGGAGCTACATAACTTTAATGCTGAACCAAGAATATTATGAAAGCCAATTTATGTGAAAAAAAAAACTAAATTGTAGTTTTACATTTTTCTTTTTAAGTGAGCAAATGTATAAGACAAACATTACGTTACTATATGCATTAAAATAATTAAAAAACAACTTTCTTTGTATAATTAATTCTGTTTAGTTGGTTGTCACCTTGAGGGAAAAAGAGAGTGAGCTTTGTTCAAGTAATGCAAAATATTTACTTACATTAATTTTATATTAAAAGCCGTTGTTTTAATATTTATTTTAATACTGCTTTTTATAGCGCAGCCTAAGTTAATCTTGTCGCAACGACTACTATTTTTTCAAAAAAGAAAAAAAAATAAAATAAAACTATTGGACCTCAATTTTAAAGTATGTACTAGAAAACGAATTACATATAAAATTATTAACGAACTCGCAAAAAAAAGAAAAATCCAAATTTTGTAAAAAAAAAAATTAATAAAATTCAAAGAATTTTATTTAAATATCTCTTGAAGAATCAACCATTGTTTAATATTTAATAATCTTTATTGCATATATTTTAAAACCGTGCATCAATTTCTTAAATTAAGTTATTTTTAATAATTAAGCTTTTTTATTTTTCTTTTTCTTGTTTTAATTACTACTCACTACGTATAGTATATTAGAAGCAACAAAACTTGTTAAAATTTAAGCGGAATCCAAGACTTTTGTTTTAAAGAATATTAAATTAAACTCATCGCTAAACAAGTTTTACAAAATAATGCAATTGATTTTTTTAATTTTACATCATTTCGATTTGATTGTTTTAATAATTAAATAAAAAAGCGCCAGTGTTAAACTTTTTTCTTATATGTATATGTAGTACACATATATATTAACTATATGTATGCTTAGTTTTTTACTTATAAATAACTTCTCACTCTCTCTTTCACAAATAAATATTATCAACGATGAAAATCATAATGGATGTATACTAAAATGAGTATTTTAACTTACTTGTATTTAAATACAATTGTTTTCTTTTTAAGATAAAGCTCGCTCTCATTTTTAATTTATAAATAATAAAAAAACTACCAAGAAACATCAAAAATATATTACAATTTTATTATATAATTTTTAAAAGCATACAAAAACAAAAGATATATAATATACAAAGAAATATGTATTTTGAAATTATCATATTAAATTCTAACAAAATGAGAAAAAAAAAAATAAAAAACTAAACCATTGTCAAAAAAAAAGTAATGATAAATTTGTGTAGTATGTAAAAGGTTTATAAAAGTTTTATCCTTATTAAAATTAAAGAGAATTAAAAAATGTAAACGTGTGTATACTTTATTTATAGCCTTCCATCGAGTCTATTGTTTTTTCAGTAGGTCTGAAACGTCACTGGTGGATATGTCTCCCTTTGACTCCATATTCTTTTTTAAGGACATAATTTCACATTCAAACAATGGGTGCTATTCTTGATTCCGCACGGAAAGGAAAGCTGAACGGAAAGAAATATCGATCGATAAGCAAATTGCAATTATTCATTCCTGCGGTATTAGCTTTCCGCGACTTTAATATAACATTCCTGTTTTAATGAGTTTAGAGTTGATTTGTTGTTAAAATACAAACAGTATGGCAATAATACATAAATATTTTGGTGTGATATTCTTTTTTATTTAGTCAAAAAATATAAAAGATTTTTGTAATTTGCGAAATCAATTGTATGTATGTACATATCGTCGAAAGAATTAAAGAACGCTGTAACTGACAAAACCTTAAATGTTCTTTAATTCCATCGACGATATGTATAATATATAAAAATTTCTTCCGCCGTTTTAATTTCTTCACTTGCAATATTTTCAGTCGGCATGCTCTTCTTGAAAACACCAAAACTGCTTACATTTTGTATGCCATGAACCGCGGTATTAATCTTCAGGAAAGCGCTTAGGATAGGAGGAAGTGGCAGCCTCGTAATGACAAGGCACACACACTTTAGCACGCATGGCGGCCTGTTGTGATACCACAAGATGCGGGGAGCCCTGATAGTCAGGGGCTCCACGCAAGAAGCACTACTTCCCCAGAAAATTATGCTGGAAACCAGCCAGAGAGCCTAATAAAATTGGCAATTGATCCAATGTCCAAGATCGATAGGTCAGTCAAGCTATCGAGAAAAGGAGATCCCAATGTAAGAAATCTACGTCGAGCCAGAGATGGACACTGGCAAATATAGTGAACCACAGTCTCCTCTTTTTCAGCCGAACCACAGCCACGACAGAAGTCATTCGCGGGCAAGCGAAGTCTTTCCGCATGCCTGCCCATCACGCAGTGAACCGTGAGGATAGATACAACGGAAGAGATATCCCTGCGGTCCAGTTTAAAGAGTTGATTGGTACACTTCAAGTCCAGCCTGGGCCAGGTGAGTCTAGAAATTCGACAAGACTCCTCCCGCGACCAGGCCAGGTCCGCGTCCAATAAATGTCTCCTCCCATAAGGAAAGCGCTTACATTTTCCTAAATTTTTGTAAAAGGAATTTTTTACATGGATCACAGCCTGTTTCCAGTCTTTGTCAGCTTCTTTTTCCACTCTGATTTTATAATCAGTCAATACCTACAGTATAATACAAAGGAAATCAAAGATCAATGAAGAATATTTTTTTCAAATACCGGCATCTTTTATTAGCGATCGTTGGCTTAAACCGCATGAAATATCTTTCTTAGATTTCATTATACGTATTTACCATTTCTTCCAACTGCTGTTTGTAATTTTTCTAATTTTATTTCTAAAATAAATCCTTATTTCGATTATATATACATAACACAATAAATTAAACTTCAAAACATTTTTTTAGCAAAATTTAATATTTTGCCTTACATTTTTCATTTTCATGTTCAAATAAGCGAATTAAATAAATTAAAATAACAATTATTAAATTTTACTATTTATTTTATTAGAAACAAATGAAAATATATTATAAATTAAAATTTAAAGCACAAAAATTTTAATTTGTATCCTTTTTATTTTTCTTTAATCTCTTTCCGTGAGCTTTCCGTTGAAAAATTTGTGCGTAAGCAAAATGAAGAAAATTATCTATACTGCGGAATCAATAATAAGGCAATACCGCAGTAACGATATGATACCGCAGCAACGGAACAATATGGCAATAACGGAATGAATAATAGCAAATTTTGCTTCCGCGCAAAATATGGCTTTCCGCAGCCACGGAACGGAGTCAAGAATACCACCCAATATGTTATTGCTATATCTCCAATGCCTGGAAGCATAATCAGCAAATATGTATATTGAATATCTGTGATCGCTAAATTCGCAAATATAGTCGTCGGGTCATGAATTTAGGACATAGGCAAAATTAACTTTAATACATTAAACTAAGGCTGAGATTAATAAAGAAAAGTTAATATTTTGTAGGAAACCCTTTATTTCGGATCACAGCAGCGTATCTCCTAGGTAAACTTTCGACTAATGCCATGCACCGTTCCTGTGGAATGGCATACCAAGCTTTTTTATTTTCTTTCCATAAATCGCTCAAATTCTTTGGTTTTTACTGCTCGTAAATGCTCCTCAACATCAACAAAATTTTTTGATCGGTTGCGTGGTTTTTGTTTGGCGTCTGTTGAAAAATGGAAAATCAAAAGGAACATTTTTTTATTTCCGGAAAGGAAAAAACGCATCGCAAGCTCATAGAAAGTTATGTGCTGTTTATGTTGACGAAGCCTTAAAAGAACGGCAGTGTCAAAATTGGTTTGCCAAATTTCGTTCTGGTGATTTTTCACTGAAACATGAAAAATGCTCCGGTCGTCCAGTGCACGACGTCGTTGAAGTGCACGACGACCAAATCAAAGCAATAATTGATTCGGATCATCACAGTACAACACGTGAGATTGCAAGGAAGCTTCATGCATTGAAAATTGCGTATGGGTTCCTCATGAACTGAAAGAAATTCATTTAACACAACGCATTCACATCTGCGATTTATTAACTAAACGTAATGAAAACGATCCATTTTTAAAACGATTGATAACTGGTGATGAAAAATGAGTTCTTTACAACAATGTCAATCGGAAAAGATCGTGGAGCAAGCCAGGTGAACCAGCGCAAACAACATCAAAATTTGATATTCATCAAAAGTAAGTTCTGTTATCAGTTTGGTGGGATTACAAAGAAATTTTCTACTTCTAACTTTTACCACCCAATCGAACGATAAATTCAGATGACTACATTTAACAACTAACAAAATTGAACAATGCAGTTGAATAAAAGCGGCTCGAATTGGCAAATCAAAAAGGTGTAGTATTCCATCATGACAATGCAAGGCCAACACATCTTTGGAGCTTGGTTGGGATGTTTTGCCACATCCACCATATACTCCAGACCTTGCCACCATCTGATTACTTTTTATTTCGATCTTTGCAAAGCTCCTTGAATGGTAAAAATTTCAATAATGATAATGATGTCAAATCGTACCTTGTTCAGTTTTTTTCTCATAAAAACCAGAAGTTTTATGAACGTGGATTTATGATGCTACCTGAAAGATGGCAAGAGGTCATTGCTCAAAATGGGCAATACATTACATAATAAAGTTATTTCGTTCCATGAAAAAATTTACTTATGTTCTAAAAAAAATGCACAATTACTTAGTTGCCAACCCAATAAATGGCAAAACAACTTAAAAATAAACAAAGCTTAATAACGGTAATTTTTCATAACATTACAGGCAACACTGAAAAATAAATAATATTTAATTTGATATTACAAGGGTTGTAAAAATTATAACTAAGATCGTTACAAGACATGTCTTAAATTCGTGACCACCACTGTATATGTATATACTATAAGTATATACAATATATATACATATACATATATGTATAAATATACCAAAAAGTAAACCAAAAGTTTACTTTTTGTAAAAAACCAATATCGGGTTTAACATAGGCATGGTAGAAGAAAAAAATTAAAACAGCGACGTTTTATTGGGGTTTATGGTATTTCCTTCTAGAAATAATTGAATTTATTTGCGTATCCGGTTCAGTTCACTTGAAGAGTTACTATCTTTAACCTCTTAAGACCTGAGGTACACGTATGTATGTGTACCGTTGAGACCTCAGGTACACATATGTATGTATGTGTACCCCCTATTCCTATTAGTTAAAATAAAAAAAATATACACATCAAAAAACGGATGTTTAATTTGTTGTCCATTATGTGGAGAAACCATATAAAAAATAAGTAATAGAAAGGGATTCATGGTCAGGTCTTAAGAGGCTAATAAGCAAAATTGTCTTTGACGTAATGGACTAGATTCATTAGGAGACAAATTTGACTTATGAGATATAGAGTGAGTTCCAAAACATCAAAACACATTGCAGTGATGCGGTTTTACTATTATTTCAATACAAAGTAATCAGACGTGTTTTTTACTTTGTAATAAAACACATTGTATTGATTTTACGTTAAGAAACACTTTTTTGCAATGATTTGCTTTAAAATGGAGTTGTCAATCATAAAAAAAAAACAAATTAAAATATTTTGTTTGCCTTTTATCCGCAATGTTAAATTTGTACTTTGTTTATAGTGCATGTAAACACAAAGCATCAACAAAATTAGTGATGCGAAGTTTGCTTTTTGTTTGAGCATTAACAACTTTTGTTATACATTTAGGGATGTTTTACATTGTCAAAGTTTGCACGGATGCGTTAAGGAATGCATGACAGTGCAATGCAACCAGCACATGACGTTTTGGATCTCACCCATACATACTTACATATGTATGTATAATTCCATGAACAATCGATTTCTAAGTGTAAATATATCTTGAATGAGTTAATTCATTTGTGTGTCGTGTATTTTTTGCTTTGTCTTCCTTTTTTATTTTTACATACATATGTACATATGCATAACTTTCCTTTACAGTACATGTTTGGGGGTTTGGTTTTTTTTTTTCAAAATTTGACCTGGGAGTAATATCTCTCATACATACTAAATACTGATTTCTGTACATTTTGAGAACTGTTAAAGCTAGACTTTCTGAATTTTGTCTGAATTACTTCGTCGTCACTTAAAGTCATCAGTCAAAAAGCGCCAACAAATTGGCGTGGTAAGTGTAGCGAAGTACACCGGGATTTAGCTAGTATTGAAATAATTGGGTAGTATATGTGTACATATGTACATTAGGCATACAACTTTTTAAAAATACTTTAAAATATCAAAATTGTCATAGTACAGTCCAATAGAGCATAATAAACTATAAGGAGGGTCGTGGTATAGTCGTTGAGCGCTCACACGACCGAGGTTCAATCGCAGCGAAGGACAAAATTATAAAAATAAAAATTTGCTGTTTTCTAAAATTATAATTTAAATTAAAAATTAAATCAAAAAAATAAGAGGTTCCCGCTGCCCCCTCCAAGAAGTCCATCTTCAAGAAACCGTTCCCTGACATTTCCAATCAATTCCACCAGAAACCAATGATCAGGAGTACAGCGCCACGTTCTGGGAAGATAACAGCTAATCTACTGAAGACGCTCACCATTCAAATTCAACATCCACCCACAAATGAGGCAATTGCTGTTTCATCATTAAAGGGTGAAAAAAAAATCTCAATCTATTAACCATCTTCACATTCCAATACAATGCACTGCATGAGTTGGAGTTTACCCCTTGGTCTTAATGAAAAAAAAAAAAAAATGGAACGTATATTTATTTTTTCGCTGAGGTCAAACAATGTTCACACATCAACCGCGATGAAGTTTTGAAAAGTTTTAATTTTCTTGTTGGTTAGGAAACATTAATATGTAATATGTTTATTTAAAACCAGAGTTCAGATTTTTCCATTTATGAATACTCAAAAACTAACATTTATGAATATTATCAAGAATGCGATTTTAAAAATTTTTTTTCTTCACGCACATGAACGAGCATGGATGGGATACTTCGGACAAGGCAAAGTCTCTGATTGGGGTCAACCTGGCGGCCTCCAGAACGATCCTTGTTCCCGTTGTATTCAAGTCGACATACAGCTTCCACGTTTTTTTTAAGTTTTTTCTTTTGTTAATGTTTATTTAGTTTCTTAAGAATATAAAAATAAACGTTTGTCTAAAATATCACTGCTGGTTTCATTTTGGCGGTAAATGGGTTAATACACACATATTTAGAGATGTTAAAGTTTTTTTGCAAACCCTAACGTATTTTTAATCTTTTTGTAACAAAACAATAAAAATGAATAAAAAACACCATATAAAATTATGAATACGCAATATATACCTGTTTAGAAAAACCAATTGGTGCGTGCACTTTTTTGAGAAAAATTACCAAAGATTTTGATTTTTGTGGTTACTAGAACATGGTTGACCTCAAGGTGCTATGCCAAAAACTTTCACTCTTCTTGCAAATGAGCGATATGTATGTATGTATGTATTTAACATTTATAATTTCCTCATGAAGATAACCCACATTAGGATTTGAATACATACAGTTGTGATTCGAACTGCGTTATCCTGAGCCTTTGAAAACAATAGGGTAAGGTCGTAAATTGTATAAATTGGTGCATCACTGCGGCAATTATGCCAAGTTATCTTATTGCTGATGCGCTATTAGCTGTTTTAGGTGCCTGCAACTGCGAAATATGTGCTCAAAGTGCGCAGACCTTTGTTATGCAGCAGTGATTAATTACCAGTATATTTAAAAACGCACCTGCTCTAAGCGGGGTTTCCTAGTTTCACACCCGGAAAATATGTCACGGGTCCCTTTCTAGGCAATGGATTCGCAGTCTCTCTGCTTATTACAATATTTCCAGATAGTGAATCAACTAGACTCTTCTTTTTTTTCAAAGCATCGGATTTTGTAACATGTAGCAATATTTGACAAGTTAGTATGTCACGATGAGAGCCGAGCGTCCGGAAGTCAGCGTGGCTGTCCGAGAAAATATTGTTTTACCTGAAAACACTTAATGCACTAATCCGTAGAGTTGATGATTCTAGATCCAGCCCACATAAACTCACTCACTATGAATTAGCCCCCCTGTTAGCTCTTCTGATAAAGACAAATTTCAAATGCATTGCAATCAGGAACAGAAGTGGGATTAAGATCATCTGTCAAATTCCCCGCACCATTATCAATAGATGTGAAGTGGCGTTAGATCAATCAGAGCCTGCAATGTTACTCACATGCTCTCATTTCCTTAGTTTTACCGAAAAGCCTCTGTTTTCCCTAATTTCCTTTTTTCACTATGATATTAACAGAAATAATTATGGGTCTAATTTCAGTGCGGTGTCATTCTTGTCAAAGTATCCTATATCTTCCTTCAAGAAGAGTGACGTGTCGTAAGGGCCATTTCCACTTCAGCCTCGATAGCACTGATATGTGAGTTCCAAATAGATCTTCTGGATAGAAGATCACCTAAAGCACCTTAAATAAAATCACCCTTAACAGATCCTGAAAATAGTTGGGAGGCAAAATGTGACTAGAAATAGATTTTTCTGCTTATCAGTTGGTATTACACCATCCAGATCCAAATGTTTATATGGATGAAAAGTTCCAACTGCCCAATGTAATAGATCTATGTAGTAGAAATTAACAACCTCTAAAGACTACACATACATACATAACTGGCCTTTACAACCCTGTGTCAGGATTACGGCCTAGCTTCTCGCAGCACTCATGTTGTGTGTGTCAATTTTTATCCATGAGTACCGGGACCTACAGTTTAATGTCGACTCCGAACGACAGACTTGAGAAGCTTGTTCATGGCAATTAGTTACTCTCAGAGCTTTTGCCAGAAGACTGCTGAGAGGTAGTCGCCGAAAGAAATATTTTTTTCATATTTCTTTTTTTGAAGATGTCAGAGCCTGGAGTCGAACTCAGGGCCGATGTCTTAGTAAGCCAACACACTAACCACTAGACCACGGCGACTACAAGACTAAAGACTACACACTATTGGTTATTATATTACAAAGTTAACGCGTACTGCAAAGGCTTTCCATATTGTCAAAAAATACCTCCACGACGCGCGGTTCGCACTTCTGATCAGTTTCCTAAATTTATTTGTTAATAATTTCTAGGCTAGTTAGTAACCAAAGAGGACTCATTAGTCCTCTTTAGTTGTAATGTTATGCACTATAACACCTATCCTCTGATGCCAAAGCAAAAAGTACGATAATATCGATTCGACACTAAAAAGTAACCAGTGGAGGCTGTCGGAAGAGAATACTCAGAATATGTTACCTCAGCATGTTTTCAATAAGACTCATGCCTAGTTGAGTACTTACTAAAGTAGAATGATTCACACTGTGAATCTGTCTACTAGTACATTTTGAATAACGCTCAAACCACAGACACCAGACTTGTCTAAGAGAATGGATAACCTACTTTATTGTACATGTGCCTACTACATACTTTGTATTTTAATTTTATGTTTTTATGAACTTTTAAGCAACAAATTTAATTATTATGCAACTTTTATAGGGAATTTGCTCATACGAGTATTAATCTTTATTAAAGCAAGAATAGAAAGTAATTAATTTTATTTCAATATTACCGTTGTTTACCGATATGCAGATGAGAAAAGGTCAAGCGCGATGGATCATTAAAAAGATCTCTAAATTATTAAACATTTGATGACGGTTTTAATGGGCCATTTTAATAAGTATCTCTTATCTCTAGAAATGCAAAATTTTTGAAAGCCAGTGAGTGATATGAAAAAAAAAAGAAATCACTGACTGGCTATAAAAGCTCAATTTCTAGAAAACAAAAGCACCAGTTCTTCACAAGACGTTCTCAGGTGTAAACAAATATAGCAAAAACAAAAAAAATTAAAATGATGGATTGGAACAATAAAAATGTTGTCTATGTTGGTGGTTTCAGTGGCATCGGTTATCAAGTATGCCAAATGATGATGAAAAAACCAATTAAGGTTAGAATTTAGCTTGTGTTTTAATCAACAAAACAAACATTTTTATAGAAACATTTGTATATTTTAGCATTTAATAGTCTGCAGCCGCATGGAAAATGTTGAAATGATGAAAAAATTACAAGCCATAAATAGCTCGATTAAGGTAATGTTTGTCCAAATGAACATTATGGATCACTCTAGCATTGTAAAAGCTGTAAAACAAGTGATTGGCTATGTTGGTCATGTTGATGTTCTGATCAATGGCGTTGGTGTTTTAGCCGACAAGGATGTTGAAACAACAGTGGCTGTAAATTTGGTAAATATAAAAGCTTTTTATAAGTTCAGATAATACCAGTTTTAGGCTGGCTAAGTTGTTAAATAATTTCTCGTACCTTAAAGATAATTTTTTGGCATACATACGTTACTATGGCAGAGGTTTACTTGAGATTAAATTGCCAAATATTGTTTTCTTTAAATTATTAATTTTCTTTAATTTATTCTTTCTGAAAACCTGAAATCATGACATATGCATATGTATGTACATCACTATCAGAAGTCTTCTAGACTTCTTGGGTATACATAAGTGGACTTGTAGAAATTGTGTAAAACCGAAAACTATTTACATATACATACATACATATGTATGCTATTCTTTTGCCTAATTATTATTATTTTTTTAATTAATAAACCCTAAAAAACCCATTGTTTTCGGAATTAAACTGTTACCAAAGCTCTGTTAGTGCTGCACTTGAACTTGCCAAAAATTATGATTTGGGTCTTTGCATCTTTGCATATGCATCTTTAATGATTTGTTTATTATTATATTTTTTAACTAGACTGGTTTAATCAATACCACATTGATGTTTATGCCGTATATGGATAAAACTCAATCTGGTCATGGTGGCTTGGTAGTCAATATCGCATCTGTTTATGGTTTGGAACCTGGACCAGCTTTTAGCGTTTACTCAGCTGCTAAACATGGTGTTGTAGGATTTACTCGTTCAATGGCGGTAAAAGAGAGAAACTTCTTTATGAAGAAAGTTTTTGTTTTATTTATGCGCATTTTAAATATTTTTAGGACAATCATTATTATCAGAAAACGGGTGTTGCTTTTATGTGCATTTGTCCTGGCATGACTTCAACGGAGTTGATGATGAATAAACGTGATACAAATTGGATGAAATGGGTACCTCACAGTGAAGAAATGTGGCAGACTCTCATGGATGCTAAAATGCAAACACCTGAAGAATGTGCTGTCAATATGATGAGCATCATGGAACAAGCTAAGAATGGTGGTATTTATATATGCAGCATTGGTGGCATGAAGGAAATTACACCAACTGTCTATATGAATTAGTAATTGATATGAGATACTGATGATGAAATGTGAAGAAAATAAAGTGGATATTATGTAAATACCTATATAAATGTATGTAAATGTTTTTTTTTTTTGATGACAATTTATCGGAATTTCGTAGCATTTTTTTAATACAGAAAATTGAATCGAAATCAAAAGTTAATACTATCGATCAAATTCCTAAATTTTTAGATTTTAGATACACACATCCCAAAAAAGTAGTTATGAAGTGATTTATGGCTAAAAAAAAAAGGAACAAAAATAAATAGTATGTAACACAATAAGATTGTGCTGAACTGAAATATTACTGGTTTTATATGGTTCTAATATTCCTCCAAGTTTCGGAGATACGAGCCAAGTAGTACTTTTTGTATTATAAACATTTATAACTCAGTCGTTTTTCAACTAATATAAATTTAAAATTTAAACAAAATTTGAAAAACAAGTTCCTGAAAACCACAGTTTCTACAAGTTTTTTAATTTTTTTCTTAGATACGAGTAATATTCTTAAAAATATTATACAAATCGGGTCAATTGGGTGTTTCAAAAATTGTCTGCCATCTGAAGTGTCATTTATTTAGTAAAATGTTGTACACTTACAGAAGAACGCGTAAAAATAATTAAATATTTTACTACAAAAGTGGCCATTTCCTTAACATTACGGTTCGGTTATGGTCATCATCGTAATCGACTTGCTGTGCAAAGAATTGTTAAGTTTGTAAGAATTTTCAAGAGACTAGAAGATATGTTCAGGAGTATGCATCATCACAATGTACGCCCTGCCGAAAATATTGCTTGTGTTAATGAAAATGTGAAGGATAATCAAATCTGTCGATTTCACGGCATTTTCAGAAATTGAACATATAATTATGGTGTATTTTGCATTTCGGTTTGCCGATATAAAGTGCAACTCACCCAACAATTACCTCTTTCTAATAAAGCCACAATATGATTAGAAGGACGGCGGTTCCGGGAAATTCCGAACGTCTTATTTTTTATATTATAATTTTTGAAAAACCGCAAATTTATTTTTCAATTTATTTTTCCTTCGCTGGGATTTGAACCTCGGTCGTTTGAGTTTCTATGCACGCGCTCTAACCAATATACCACGACCCCCCGAAATGCAATATTGACGGATTTCGATCTATGTATATCGCAGAATAACCCAATACACATATAATGGATCACGATCCAAATATCACCATATTTATAGAATGGATAACTATGTAATAATAATAAAAAATAAATTTGTACAAATATATACGTCCATGATCTGAAAATCGCAAAACGCTTGAATTTTGCGTTTTCGATTTGAAATCGACAAATAGGTGTTCTGCAAAACGAAAACTGTAAAACTTTGGCGATTTCAAATCGTTAATGTACCCTGAAGCGTTTTGGTCAATTTTATTAAATGTAAACTTAAATTATAAATTTTTAATATAAATCTTAAAAGAAAACATACAAGATTCCTTCAAATTAAGAGAAATCATATTAAATATGTGGGATATTCCAAGTCAAATCAACCAATGGGTGTAACCCACCCCAGCCCCGCCGAATTTCATGATATTTTGTAGAAATATAGTACATCATAGAACTAAATTAAATACAAAGTTTGGGGGCACTGACACATCTGGATCCGGAAACATGAGGTCTTGAAAATCGGAAAAAACTACAAAAATGCACAAAGTTATACATACTTACTTAATTGTAATTTTTTTGAAAAGTATTATATGAAATCAAGGGGTGTTTTAAAAGATTTACATGAATTAGACGATAGGGAAAGTGGACATACACTATTCGATTCAGAAAGTGATTCTTACTTGATAATCTTTTTAGGAATACCTACTTAATTTGTTTATGTACACTATATATGTACATACAATTTTTATATGCAATGTAATTATTTTGTTCGACAGAGAAAACAAAAAAAATAAAAAAAAACAGAAAACCAAAGATTAGTTTAAAAACGTGCCAATGCATAGTGCAAGTAACGTATTCTTTTATGTCAATGACATTTGCGCATAGTGTATTCATTCATCTCTCTTTATCATTAAAAATAAAACTATTATTTAATTGTATTGTTTTTTAATTGAGCTAAAACTAGATCATTTTTTGTTTTGTTTTTCATTAACTACAATACTTATAGAATATTTTTTTCGCAGCTGCCTCTAAACCTTATCAATAAAAAAGTGATGCCAGAAGTGACACATTTGAACCAAAATTTTCAAATATTTAAAATAACAATAATACGAGTAATATAAAATTTATTGCTTATGGGAATAAGCATGCCTCATTGAGTTTATATACATACTATACTGGCATAATTCTTATTTAGTATGAACAATTTTGAACATAAGAATTTATAGTATTAAAAAAAAATATTTTTTTGTTTTTAAGTTTTAATCGCTATAAGTTTCATTACACAGAAAAAATTTAAAATCGATTTATATTAAAAAATTTGTTCTACCAATTAAATTATTTACTAGTTTTGCCCCTACAAACAATATTAATATTAATCAATTAAAAAATTAATGATGTCGAGCTTTTTGACAATAAATTGTATCAATTAAAATTTTAATTAATTCCAAAAAAGTTTTTCAATTAAATTTTTATTTAGACCAATTAAACTTTTAATTAAAAATTCAGGCAGTTTTTAATAAAATAAATTAATTGGTACAACTAAGAACTTAATTGACGCTAAAATTTTAAACCGGTTAAAAAATTAATTAATAGAACAAAAATTTTATTTGATCCCACTGATTTCAAATGATAAAAATATTTGAATTTTATAAAAAATGCAAATTGTTTTATTTTTTTATATATTTTATATATTTTTTATAAACTAATATAAAATTACAATATATCACTATTATTGTATTTTCTTTTTCCTCCAAAAACGATAATTTTAAGATATGTACTTTTGGACAGCCTTCTATCATTCACGAGCTTATCCTAAATCTTCCCCTTTTTCCATTTGTGTAAAATTTCTATAAAAATAAACAAAATTGAAGGTAAATAAGTAGTTTTGTATTCAAATTCGAAATATTGTAAGTACTTACCCAATTTCTTCAGCATTTTTTGAAACGTTATGTTCCTGTCATAGGTGGGCATTTTTCAGTACCAGTACTTTTTCAGTATTCTCTTTTTTTAATGATTAGTGGAAAAAAATCAATATTCAGTTAATTTTACTGATTACTGAAAAGAGAAATCAGTAAAATTTACTGAATACTGATTTCTTTTTTTCAGTAATCAGTGCTTTTTATTGAATACTGATTTCTCTTTTCAATAATCAGTAAAATTAACAGCCTGTTTCTAGAACACGAATGGTTTCTGACATTCGTCTTTTTATATGTGAAACAACAACAAAAACACTCAAATTTGTTAGTTTTTTTCATATAAAAAGACGAATGTCAAATACCATTCGTGTTCTAGAAACAGGCTGTAACTGAATATTGATTTCTCTTTTCAGTAATCAGTACTTTTTACTGAATACTGATTTACGTATTGCAGTAAAAAAGTAATGCCGTATGCCCATGTATGGTTCCTGCACAAAAAATATTTATGTATTCTATGACTTCTAATTTATTTATTTTAAAAACTTTTTTATGATATTTTTTTATATACATATGTAAGTATGTATGTATATTACGTATGTATTATATATACAGAAAAAACGGTAAGCTTAAAAATATCCCAAAAAACCATTCCGAAAACGAAATATAACTGAACTGGAGAATAAGCTTACTATAAACAATTTTCCACAACTTTGCATAAGAAAACTTATGATAGACTTATTCGAAATAACATTTCGTCGTGCGGGAGTTTATGTGCTCTATCCGTCATTTCATATTTTTTATATATCTCGAGTTAATGATGCCACTTTAGGTTTTCGACGCAAATATTTCAAGTCTGCAATTCGTTTTGGGATATCTCGTCCACTTTCGCAGCTAAATAGTTGAAAACGGATTGCAAATGTTAAAAATTTTGGTGTCAACAACCTAAAGTGGCATCATTAACTCGAGATAAATAAAATGGCGGATAGTGCACATAAACTCCCGCACCACGATTTGCTATACATTTAGCCCGGGCAACAGTTTAGCAAATATGATTGCAAAAGACTAAAAGCTTATGGAGTCTAAGCTTATTCTAAGCTTACAGGAAAATAGTTTTCTAATCATGCTTGCAGTAAGCTTATTGTCGTAAGATTTTTGTAAGCTTATTAATACAAGTAAATAATAAATGTTTTTAATTATTTTTTAATAACACGGTGCTACAAATGAGCAACTTTTTTTTATACTTGGAAAGTGACCTAGTGTACGTTGTAGGCCTTATTGAGTAGATCATAAATCAATTTTTAAAAGTTCGGAAACACCCTCAAATTTCGGAGTTATTCCGAAAAAACTATTTTCGGGTAGGTTCGAGTACTTATGAATACGTAACTCAGTTGATTTTAACGCGATTTTCAATTTTTAAACGGTTTCGGAAAGAAGAAATACGTGCCTTTTTAAATGTGTACACATTTTGGTACATATATAAAATTTTTGCAGTGTTATTTTAATTTATATCCGACTTTAATTTTATTTTTTCTAAATTTTTTAACTTTGGCGCCATTTTTTTAAATTAGATTGTTTAGAAACATACCCTTATGTATATACTTCAGTAAAGCTAATTTAGTTCTGAGTTAAACTAGCTTCTAATAAATAAAATCGATTAAGAAATAAAAAAGTTATTTAAGTTTTTCAAAAGTTAAAAATTTAGTTTTTACAAATAAGGTGTGCGTCACTATAAAGTGTAACACCCATTTTTCTTAATAACTTTTTTCACCTTTAATCAAAATTATTTTTCTTAATCACAATATCTTTGAAAAATGTGTCAGATTTTAAAATGTATCAGTTTGTCAAATTTGACTTGTTAGTTAGTTCACAATGGATAATCAAAGACAAGTGCATACAAAAATTATTCAAATAATTCAAAAAAACCATATTGGAGTTATACAAAAGTTGCTAGGGAAGTCCACGTGACCAGGCAATGTGTTTCCAGAGTGGTCAAAAAGTTCAACAAAGACCTAAAAATTTAAAGAAAGCCTGGAACAGGTAAAGCAAAACTGGTAACGAACGACGCGAAAGCCAAAAAGATTGAGAAGCTTTTGCTGGCTCTTCCAAACATTTCTGGTCGCGAAGTGGCCCGGCGCGTGCAAAGTTCGGAAAGTTTTGTGCGCCGAGTTAAAGCTAAAGTTGGCCTTAAAACATTTAAAGTCCAAAAAGTTCCGGATAGAAATGCTAAGAAGAATATTGAAGCAAAAAAAAGAGCAAAACTCCTCAAAAAAGTATTTTTTCAAAAGTTCGAATGTTGTGTAATGGATAATGAAACTTACGTTTTTTCAGACTTTGCGCAGCTTCCTGGCCAAGAGTTTTATGTAGCGGATAGTAGAGGCAATGTTTCTGAAGAGTTCCGAACTAAAAAACTATCAAAATTTCCCAAAAAGTTCCTAGTTTGGCAGGCTATTTGTAGCTGCGGCAACACAAGTGCATCGTTTGTTACATTGGGATCAATAAACTCAGATATTTATATCAAAGAGTGTCTTCAAAAGAGATTGCTTCCATTTCCAAGACAGCACAACATATCAACATTCTTCTGGCCAGATTTGGCAACATGTCACTACAGTAAAAGCGCAATGGACTGGTATAATAAAAATAATGTTATTTTTGTTCCAAAAGAGGCTAACCAACCAAACTGCCCAGAGCTGCGGCCTATTGAAAGATATTGGGCTCTGGTCAAAAGAGAACTAAAGAAGAGTACATCTGTTCCCAAAACCATTACTAGTATTCGATATAAATGGACAGCTGGTACCAAAAAATCACCGAAAACACTATAACATTGCTTATGGATGGCATAATGAATAAAATAAAAAATTTTATAAAATTAAATTAATTTTTAAATAAAATAATACAGAATATAAATCTGTAATAAAAATGCAAAATAAAACTGTTTTATTTTTAACTCTAGCTTACTCCAGTCAGTTTTTATTTGACTTTTGATGTGTTACAGTTTTTAGTGACGCACACCTTATGTATTGATTAAGATACTACATTTTCTTTATTTTTTTAGTCTTATCATGATATGAGTATATAAATGTTTTAAACTAACAGTAATCAAATTATTTTATTTCGAAATTTAGAATATTTGATAAAAGTGTTTACTAGACCTCTTTCGCTTGTACATCAAATCGTCTGTTTCTCGCTTAAGTGACCAGCAATTATTTGAAATCATTCATTGAAATCTATATGTACATGCAGAAAATGAACTTCAGTGGACATTCTGCATTCCATTTCTACAAAAGTCTCACGAAATTCATTTACTACATCAATATAATTTTCACTTTTTTCATTTCCCAAAAAATTTTCCCATAAACTAATAAAGCTTCTCTATGCAATTTTTTCCACACATTTAATGTCACTGCGAATTCTTCGTCAAGCATGATTTTGCGGATTTGAGGTCCAACAAAAATAAAAAAATAATACAATTATGTTTAGAAATCAATAAGGATTTGTACCTTCTTTTATTTTTGCTTCACTTATTCTTGGGAAAACTGATTTTAAGTGTAAAAAGGCATCGCTTTCCATATCCAGGCGTTTCACGAACTGCTTCATGTATTGCAATTTGAGGTGTAATGGTGGCAAAATTATTTATTCATAATCATAAGACTAAAAAATAAAGAATAATGTAGTATCTTGATCAATACATATTTGTAAAATCAAGATTTTAACTTTTGAAAAACCTTAATAACTTTTTTATTTTTTACTCGATTTTATTTATTGGAAGCCGGCTTAACTCAGAACTAAATTAGCTTTAATTAAATATATACATAAGGGTATGTTTCTAAACAATCTGATTTAAAAAAATGGCGCCAAAGTAAAAAAATTTAGAAAAAATAAAATTAAAATCAGATATAATTAAAAATAATATTAAAAAAATTTAATATATATACCAAAATGTGTACATACTTAAAAAGGCTCATATATCTTCTTTCTGAAACCGTTTAAAAATTTAAAATTGGATTAAAATTAACTGAGTTACGCGTTTATAAGTACTCGAACCTACCCCAAAATAGTTTTTTCGGAATAACTCCGAAATTTGAGGGTGTTTCCGAACTTTTAAAAATTGATTTATGATCTACTCAAAAAGGCCTACAACGTACACTAGGTCACTTTCCAAGTATATTTTCACTGTAGCACCGTGTAATCTGTGTTTTATTAATTATTTTGTTAATAAATTTATTATTAAATTTAAATTATAATTAATTAAATAGAAATTTACTATTATTGCTGTTATTATTTTACTATTGTAGCCTTTTGCTTATATTTTTTCCGTGATTCTTGCCTATTTTTAGTAAATTGGAAAAACGATTTACTACTTTTAACGTACCCTTTTTCATTCAATCCAATAGAAATGGCAGAATCTATTAAATATAAAAACCGAATGAATATATCATAGATAATAATATATCATCGTGCGGGAGTTTATGTGCTTTATGTTATGTTTATGTTATCTTACTGTACTCAGGTTTCGCACTTCGCACGTAATTAAATACATATTTAAATACAATTTCCTATTATGAGTATGATTTGTTAAAAAAAAAAACTTTTAGAGAAAATTTGCATAAAATACGAGTAATTGAAAGAAATAGTAGTTCGGTTTTTTCGTCAAATATTTGCCTAATGTGACCGTACCTGTAGACTAGAACCTATTTTTTTCTAATTCACCGTAGCCCAGAATAGTACTTGAAAGATGGAATAGTTTAACTATTTCATAGTTTACTTGTCAAATAAGCCCTAAATAAAACTAAAATAAATATTTTCCTTAAATGTAAAAATATTTTTTTAAGCTTTCTTCTGGCAACACTCATCATTCGGCAACATATAGTTTCTTATCAGTTCATGGGGTTCTTTTAGAATGTTTATCTCATCAGTAATTTGCTAAAGTACGTACAAATTTCTACCCGTATTTTATTTATTTTTAATTTTTTTTTAAATGCAGTTTAAAATAAGCATTTGTTACTAAAGCACGTATAGAATGGAGCTGGAAAATAAAAATGTTATTTATCTTGGTGGTTTCGGTGGCATTGGTCAAAAATGCGTCGAAGAATTTTTAAATAGGAATATTAAAAATTTATTTATATTCGATTTAAAAGAAAATTCGGAACTATTAAAAACTTTACAAAACTCTTATAAGTCATGTGAGATTTCGTTTATACCGGTAGATGTTACAAACTCTACAAGTATTGAGAATGCCTACAAAGAGGCAAAAGAAAAATTGGATAACATAGATGTAGTGGTTAATGGTTGTGGCCTAATGAATGACAGACATTTGGATTTGACTATAGATATTAATTTGGTGAGTGCTATAAATTACTCGTAATTATTGTATTAAGTGAAATGCAAATAACTTCGAGAGATTTTTTTATGTTAAGATAAGATTAAAATATTAAAATCTTTTGTATTATGTAGACAAAACATTTAGTAGATAAACATTTTTAAAATGTTTGAAGAAGATAAAATTTTATATTCAATGTAATTTTTTCTATATACAGTATTCCACGGATAATTGCCTAGACAAAAATGTCAACATTTTGGGGCATTTATGCGTGGAAGTCCTTTAAACGAATACGGTTAATTACCTCTTTTAGGTTATTGCCTATATATGTATGTACACTGCCGTCAATACATGTGAAAAGCAAATAACTTTATACTTCTACTTCTACTTCTACATAAACTTCGTAGACTTTAATTGGAAGGTTGTATCAAATACACCTATCCCCCGTTTTACACGGTAGATACGTTCCTGATAAAACCGTTTAACTCGAAAAAATACTTTTTGTATGAAAAAACCGTGTAAAACGAAAACAACGATACGAAACGATATTAAACAATTAATAATTTGTAAGAATTAATACGAATTTATGAAAAATGATATTCGTTTTGTTGTTTAAAATCAATTAGCTCATCTGTATGTAGACACATAAAATTTTGCTTTGAACACTAAAAGGGGAATTACTTTCGGTAAAAAAACGAGGGAATTTTAAGGGAAATTTTTCTTTGGAAAAAATATGTTGAGGCAATTAAGCAAATAAGGCAATTAAGCGAAAGTTAATTAACCGTGGAGTTTTATTAGAAAATGGTATGAAAAATATGAAGATTTAGAAATTGAAGTAAATAAGCGTGAAGGGAAATTAAACGTGGGGCAATTATCCGGAGAATACTATACTAGTGGCTTTGAAATTTTATTTATTTATTCACCTTTACAGAATGGACACATCTAACACAGTCTTCTACAGGTTCTGCTGTAAAGAAGAATAGTCAACCAAGCACATGATCACTAACTGTGTAGCAACAGGACACAAAAAACACAGGCTATTATATGACCCTACCTTTTATTTAATTAAATTAGAGTACCAAGTTTGGCTCTTTATAGTATGAGATATCTAATTACATAATTTTTTAAAACGTATTTCTTATCCCCACTTGATCGAGTGGCTTATGACAACTATTAAAATCTTGAGTTTGAAATTGTTTTTCTTCCATTCTATTGTACATACTTAATAAATCGAATACATGACCGTCACACTAGCACATTACCCACTAGTCTACTACTAAAAAATACATATCACAGTTATAAGTTACCGATTACTTTATCGGATCTACGGTCCGGAACGACCAGATTCCCAGGCGGTCAAGAACTGTCAACTCAGCGAAAGATATACACAAAAGTTTTTTCCCCAGAGAGGAGCTTCAAACAATAGCAGAGCTGTTATAATAACAACCAATTACTTTAAGTTTAGGCCTATTACATAATTGTTTGGATTTTATTAAGTTTTTTCTTTTCTCTGTAACGTTAGCAAATAACCGAGTTAAGCTCTCTTTTGATATCGTATTTACTCGTACTTTTTATACTACAGGCTCATTTGAATAATTTTAAAGATTTCAATAAATAAAAACCATCAACTTATTTGTTTAACCCTAATAATTTAATTGAAATATTTATTATTTGGATATTGTTTTATTTTTAATAGCGTGGTGTCATACATAGTTCCTTATGTGCTTTGAAATATATGGACAAATCGAAAGGTGGCCGTGGTGGCATAATCGTAAATATTTCATCTATAGCTGGCATTGAAACTACTGGTATGTTTGCTATATATTCGGCTGCAAAACACGGTGTAACAGCATTCAGTAGATCTATGGCGGTATGTTTTAAATAATAAAATCCTTCATATTTATATATTTATATTTTTTTTTCTTTTTTGTAAATTATAGAATCCCTTATACTTTCACCATACCCAAGTCAATTTTATAACCATTTGTCCGGGTCTTACGGAGACAACACTTTTGGATAGTTTACAGGAAAAAACTACATTAAAAGAGTATGCTGGACCAATGGTGCAACGTTTTGGCAATATCAAACGCCAAAGTGCTGAGGCGTGTGCTGAAAATCTTGTCAGAGCTGTAGAAATTAACAAATTGGGTTCAGTTTGGTTATTAGATTTGGGTGAATTATCCGAAGTTGAAATGCCAATTATGTGGAAACCCACATTAATAAATAACTAAAGCGATTACCACTGTATGTGTTCATAAGTTTGAAAATTTTATGCCACCTCGTCGTGACACTTCTTATAATTTTTAATCTAAATAATTAGATGACAGTATTTTTTAAAACTAAACAGAAATTTTAAATTAAACTTTAATTAAAAATAGTATTTTTTTATAACACAAAAAAAATTAATGATTAAAATCTAGTTGACATTTTTATACCGAAATTAATACAACCCAGTCTGGCTATGTTATCATAACAGATAACATAGTTGGGGGTATTGTAATCAATTTTGTTGATTGAAATCAAAACAAACAAATTCGATTAATTGCGACTCTATCTAATTTTTATAATAAACTCGCAATTAATAAATTGATTGTGGCTGTGGTTTACAATGTATTTTGTTCCTTTTTGTAACACTGTTGTAGTTAACACGCAAGAAAAAGCAAGAAAAGCATAAAAGAAAATTAGATGTAAAAAAAATACAACACACATGACTACGGCGGAAGATAAGAAAGCTTTAGTTCTTATAATTTGAAATTTATTTTACTTATTAATATCTTTATTATTTATTACAGTAAAAAATGGACACATAATTATAAAATAACTATTAATTATGCCAGATTACATACATACATACATAACTAGCCATTACAACCCTGTGTCAGGGTTACGGCCTAGCTTCTCGCAGTACTCATGTTGTGTGTGTTAATTTTTATCCATGAGTATCGGGACCTACAGTATAAAGTAGACTCCGAACGACTGATTTGAGAAGCGCTTTCATGGCAATCAATTACTCTCAGAGCCTTTTGCAGAAGACTGCTGAGAGGTAGTCGCCGAACGGCATAATGTTTTCATATTTCTGTTTTTTTAAGATGTCAGAGCTAAGATTTGAAATAATTTTTTTTCGTGGCATAGTGGTTAGAGCATTCGCACAGAAACTCAAACGACCGAGGTTTAATCCCAGCGAAGGACAAAAAATTGTACAATTAAATTTGCGGTTTTTCTAAATTATAATTTAAAAAAAATAAAAGGTTCTCGAGGCAATTGCTGTTGATCATTCAGAGGTGATCAAATTGACAGCAATTTGTCCCATTGACATAAGGCGCTTAACATCTTTACATCTATCTATATATTCAACATTCTGATACAATGCACTGCATTTAGTAGGAGTTTACCCCTGAGTATTGGTCTTAAATAAAAAAAAAATGTCAGAGCTGAGATTGAACCCAGCGCTATCGTCTTAGTAATCCACCACACTAACCACTAGACCACGGCGACCACTTATACAAGATTGGAAGTGGAAAAAACATTTCGTCAAAAAAGAAAAGAAAAGCTTTGTACTATGAGGATGCTCTTTGGAAAATTTTAAGCCCGTAGATGATACATTTACATTTTTACTGGACGATATACATACATACATATGAATGGGGGAGAATGAGTTTCCTTGTGTTTTCTACTTTTCATATAAGTTTGCCTGAATTAAAATGTTTAAACGTATTTATCTCAAAATTGCTTTTTTTAGTTATGACACTCTTCTCGCAAATGAGCGAAATGTTCCTAAACGATTACAGAGTTACAAAGTATTATCGAGTTTACTTTTCTGGAAAAAAATGTTGTCTTTAAAAAAAGTGACAATTTCAAAGCATTGCCTTCACCCCATTAAATTGCATCCAGTTTTATGGCAAAAAAGAATAATAATAATAAAAAAATAAAAGAAAAAAAAGATATTACAAAAATTTTAATATTTTAAATTTAAATAAAAGCTTATGAAAAATGTCAAATAAAAAAAATAATAAAAATGACAGATTTATCTCAGTGCATCCTCTACCCTGTGATTTTTTTGAGTGCGAGAAAAGTTGCATTTTTACTCTTAATGATAGCAATTTTTTTTAAAAAAGAACACCCAACCCCTTTTTTATATTACATTGTTTTTAGAAAAGAACTCAAAATTTCAAAAGGCAAAAAAAATTTTAAATTTTTTTCCAGAAAAGAAATCACTATTAGTGTGAAACGTATTAAAAAAGTTACAATACAATGTATCAACCTGTTTTTACTACTGTATTGTATTGATACATTGTACACTGCCGATCACTTGAATAGGTTTAATAATTTTTGCTCTTATATTTTAATTTTTCTTCATAAAAACTTTAGGAGAATAATTTTTTTTCACTTAAATTAAGAGATATTATAAATAGTCATATTTTAGGAAGAAAAGAATAACGGTACAATAAATAAAAATTTGTTATTTTTTGATTTTACTTCAAAATGCTGCGAAAACAGGTGTAGATTTTGGGTCACTTGAATAGGTTCACAAGGAATAAAATTTGTTTGCTTTTGACCATCGACAGTATAATTAAAATTTTAAATATTTGTGAGTTACTGCAATAATATTTTATATATTTTACGAAAATGGGGCGCAGCAAGGGATTAACTGAAGAAGGAAGAGGTAAAATTAAAGCATTCAATGAAACTGGCTTAATCCATAGGAATATCGACAAAAAAATTGATCGCAGCCAGAATGTTGTAAGTAATTGTTTAAGAAATCTGTCCGATTAGTATAAAAACATGAAAGGGCTGACGAAAAAAGCCACAACAGAAGCGGACAGAAGAGTTATTGTAAGAGCTGCCTCAAATTCGAGCGATTTTGCTGCAAAAATTAGACAAAAATTGGGTATCACAGCTATCATAGGCACTGCAAGATGTGTTATTAGACGTTCTAAACATTTAAGGAGATTAAAAATTAAAAAAAAACATCTCTTATTGCTGCTCGTAAAGCGACACGGTCTCATTTTTCACGAGAACACATGAACGATAAAAATGAGTGGTATCGTGTTGCCTTCTCAGACGAAAAAAAATTTTAACTTGGAAGGTCCGGATGGATACAACTACTATTTCCACGACTAACATAAGGAGGAACGCTACCTTAGTCGTTTTGTCTCTGTGAGGGAAGTGTAATGGTGTGGGGGGCGATTTCATATTATGGTACATTTCAGCTTCAATTCCTCACATCAAAAATGAACGCGAATAATTACAAAACAGTACTTGAAAAGGTGTTTCCATATTTTTTTACTATTTTTAGACCAATTCTTTGGATATTTAAACAAAATAATGCCCCGATACCCAATGCCAGGTTTGTAGAAGTGTGGATTTAAAGCTAAAATGTCGATATGTTGATGGGGCCACTATATTCCCCTGTCTTATATATTATAGAAAATGTATGGGGCTTGCTTTCTCGCAAAGTCTACGAGTCCGGCAGACAATACGAAACCAAATAGGCTTTCATTGGAGGAATTAAAAAAGCTTGGTCCAAAAATTTTATTATCATTAATTGAAATCCTTTATAGCTCCCTCCCAAATGGTATTCTTGAAGTTATATCGAATAAGGGAGGATATACTCCTTAATAAATCATCAAGCATTGTAAGAAATCTTAAAAAATTAAAAAAGGTTTACAAAAAAATCATTTTTTTCTTTAATTTTATAAATTAATGATAGTAAACCTATTCAAATGACCCAAAAAATTGTGCTGAAAATCATATTCGTTTTGGGAAAAAAATTACTAAAATTCAGTTATTAATTATTGAAACAATTTTTTTTGTTGTAAACACACATAATCGAATATTTTACCATTTTAGAAAATAATATAACTAAAAACTTAATTACTTTTAGAAAAAAATTAATTTGAATGTAATGAAAATAGTAAACCTATTCAAGTGAGCGGCAGTGTATATATACGAGTACATTTAGGAATTCAGTCTGCTATTGCTGGTTTAAGCAAATCTCAATCCAAAAATTTATATATCTTGAAAATAATTTTCCAATCACTCATTGATTGCAGCATTCTAAACTGTAATCAGACATTGATTGAAAACTTTCAACAGCGATAAAAACAAATTAGTTAAATTTTATAGAATAACCTGAAACAGGCTCGTAATGGCCAATTATGTATATGCATATGTACTTATGTAAGTATATATCAGAATCATAATCTGCATAGTTTTCAAATGAAAGTTCTTCTACAAATATGATTTCAATAAAATTTTGTTCACAAAATATTGCAATTTGAAAACATTTAATTTTTAAAATTTTAAGTCATTTAGTTGTATAAGGATATGGTGGGAAAGTAAAAATATGCTTCTAAAAAAGTGTTTTATGCGCATAAAATATGCAGTAAAAACTTTGAAATATGATCTAAAATATAAAAAATACGCTGTAAAACACAATAGAGAAACGGCTTTTAGTTAAAAAAACAAGCTTTATTCAAAAATTTCAATACCATTTGTGGTGCATTTAAAAGTTAAATCAAATGCATTAAAAATAACGAAACAAAAACCAGTGCAACAGGAAAATATTAACTTCCACTTATTATAAGATCTTTGCAAATATTTATAATTTTTTTTTTTTTTAATAAAGCATTTTCTTAGACAAACCCCTTTGCAATAAACTACAAAATATTCACCCCTATTATGAATGTCGAGGTCGACACCTATCACATCGACGGTGCAAAAACGGTATTATCTATGTCAATAGTAATTAGTATCGATAACTATTGACAGTAATTTGGTATTATGAAAGGCGACATTAAGACGCCGTTGACTTAAAGTGACTTTGATTTTGTCGACGCTATTTTTATGATTGACATGAACAAAATTTGTTACAATCAACGCGTTAAGGCTAAAAAATCCTTTCCTGTTGTAAAAAAAATATTTTGTTCTTGCTTGTTAGAAGCCAAAATTTTTATGTGAGTGCCATCTAGACACCCTATAACACCCGGAAATTTAGTTTAGTTAAAAAATTCCAGCTTACATTCAGCTTTCTCCTCTTCCGTCATTTCAATTTTTATAAAAAATGGGCAGATAATTTCTTGCAGTGCTTCCAAAGTTTCCTCCAAAATTAAGGATACTGCTGGTTGTGATAATCCAATGCAAAAATCATTTCCAACACTTGTTACGAGCCTTGTGCCAGGAAACGTAATGTCGTTGCTAGTTTTAAATCATTCGAAATAAATGTTTTTCTAACACCACTCTTCATTTGAGGTTCAATTTTATCCAAAACAAATTTGAAAACCGCTTTGCTCAATCGAAAATATTCAATAAATCTAGAAGATATTTATTTTCTTGTTTTTTAAATTGTATTTGGCAAGTTTTTGTATTCACTTACTTATTATCTGGCAAATTAAAAATATCTGAATTTTGCCTTATAATTTTCCTTTGAAGCTTAAGGTTTTCTTTATCGCTGGAATAATCACTTGAATCTATCATAAACAACATATTTTCACTAAAATTTTTCCTCGAAAAAATTAATTTAATAAATCAAAATACTTCGTACATTAGAGATGTGTTTATTTACATTAGAGATGTGGTTATTAGTATTGATAATCAGTCGTCTCAACACAACTTATTTACATAATACCAAAGTAGTGTCGATGTGAAGTGATGTTGACTGAAAGTGAAAGTGACTCAAAAGCGACAACGAGACTACTGTTGACACTTGTAATAAGGGTGATTGTCTCAACTTTTACTAGAATAAGCCCTTCGTTTTTACACAGCTATGATTTGTTTGAGCTTAGTTTCAACATTAAATTTTGTTATACATACAATCTTTTATTTTAATAATATTTTGAACGGTCTCAGTTAGTACAGCGTATAGCTCAACTAATATAAGACCAGTGGTTTGCAGTTTTGAAATACATTTTTCAAGAATACCAACATTTGAAGCAATCAAATTCTATTCCCCTTTTGTGTTTACATTTTCAAATGTGTGTATTACCATTTTAATACGCTGAAACTATGTACTACCTAAGACACCTAGTACTGCTAGAATTCATTCATAATTGTTGACGTAGTAATTAGCTACCGCAGGCCAAGTTTCCCAACGAGAA
Source organism: Metopia argyrocephala (assembly GCA_963576795.1). Taxonomy (NCBI): domain Eukaryota; kingdom Metazoa; phylum Arthropoda; class Insecta; order Diptera; family Sarcophagidae; genus Metopia; species Metopia argyrocephala. The sequence continues at coordinate 38,176,613 of OY756210.1, forward strand.
ATAACTGGCTTGGGTGGCAGTGGAAAGTCCGGATATATATCTTTCCAAATATTAACACTACTAGCTTTTAAAAACACTTTTTCTACATGTCCAATTAATCTGTTTACTTTTTTATATTGATTTCGAATACGTTCGCATAAGCTATGCAGTACATGAGCTGTGCATGTTGCATGTGCTACTTTAGGGTAAAACACCTCTATTGCTGCTATGTGTAATGCAGCAATATAAAAGCTTGGTGCATTAGAGAACTTAAGAACTACAACTGTGCAACAAGTTTCAATTACGGATGAGTAAATTTAAAACAAAACTTTTTTGTGAAAACATCTAAATATATGTACATCAAAATGGTATAAAATGCTCTTTAGAAGGAAAAATATGCCAAACATATGCTATTACAATTGAGATATGCAAAAAATGCTGTTAAGACCAATATATGCTCTAACAAATCGATGCCAAATTTACTAAAAACTCCTGAAACGGATAAACAATGTAGTCGGCTTAGTTTAGTGGCTTACTACACAAGAGCTCCAAATTCAAACCCAAGCTCTGACATCTTGTTAGCAAGAAATATTAGAAAATATTTCTTTCGGCAGCTACCTCTTAGCAGTCTTCTGGCTAAAGCTCTGAGAACACGCTTCTCAAGTCTGTCGTTTTGTAGGTTTCGGGTTTCATTGTTAAAAATTGACACTCACAACATGGACGCTGCGAGAAGCTAGAGGGTAACCCTGAAACACGATTGTAATTGTTTGTCCAATTAATTAATTTTAATGCCAAATAATTGCAGTTTTTCACTGCACTGGATGTAACATGTACGATTTTAATATTAGCAAGTCAATGGGGATCATGTAACATATTTGTATGCAGATTGGAAGTCATGTATGAAATGCAACTAAAATATGGTAAATGTTATTACGAGTAAATAGTTGCGAGTAAATAGATGCTCCTCTTGCAGAGTATGTATGTAAGTAATTAAAATAAATTAAATTTTATTTCATTTTATTCATGAATAAGGCAAGCTTTCTTTTTTTTGGCCAAATGAATTACTAATTTATATTATTTTTACCCAAATCCTCTGTACTACTTTTAACCCATTTTAATGGAAACCCTAATCATAGCAAAAATCTATTGAAGCTTTTAACCGCACAATTGTTATAGAATTACGAGAAAAAAGCTTAAAAACCAGTATGTAATAAAAATTAAAATCATTTTTTTTATAAAAAAAGAAACAAGTGTTGTTTATTTATTTATACATATTTTAAATAAAACGATGTAAAAACATATTGAAATATAAGAATACATAACAGATCAATAGAAAAAAAAATAAGTTCCATAATTCTTGCACAATTTCGTTTTAAAATAACATTTTCAGTTCTGCTATTGAACCGTTAAGAACCAAAATTTAATTATTCCAACTTTTGTAAAAAAAAAAACAAACAAACAAACAAACAAAAACCCCTTTAAAATGGATTTAAAAAATAAAAATATTATTTACATTGGCGGTTTTGGTGGTATCGGGCAAAAATGTTTGGAAGCATTTTTAAAAAAGCAAGTCAAGGTAAGTTGCCACAAACAACAATGGAATACATATTATGCAACACAATTTTATTAATGCGTGTATTTTATGTCTGCCCTAAAGAATTTGGTTGTTTGTGATCTTCACGAGAATACGGATGTACTCAAAAGACTTCGAAGCCAATACACATACTCTTGTCTCAGTTACATACCCATCGATATAACGAAACGTCAAACAATTGAAGAGGCATTTTGTTTAGCCGCCAAAAGCTTAAATTCATGTATTGATGTGGTAGTCAATGGTTGTGGTTTAATGGATGATCGTTATATAGATCTTACCATTGATATCAATTTGGTAAGCTTTACTAAAGTGTTGTAGTAATTGAACACCCTCATTAAAAAACATTGCATTGTAATCTACAGACCGGTGTTATTCATAGTACTCTGATAGCATTGAATTACATGGATAAATCCAAAAGTGGTCAGGGTGGTCTAATTGTGAATATATCATCTGTGGCTGGCTTGGAACCAAGTGGTATGTTTGCTGTTTATTCAGCGGCTAAATGTGGTTTGACTGCCTTTACCAGAGCATTAGCTGTATGTCAAAATTAATTACTTACAAAACAAAAAAATTTGCAAATGTGTTTTTTTTTACTTTAAACATTTACTTCTAATTTAGAATCCATTATTCTTTGCCCATACTGGTGTAAGTTTAGTTACAATGTGTCCTGGTTTCACTGATACTGCCCTATTGCATTCTATACGTGGTAAGGAAACCCTAACAGAATATGCTGCACCCATGGCCCAAAAATTTGCTATTGTCAAAAAACAAACAGCCGAAGTGTGTGCAGAAAATGTAGTTGATATTTTATCGAAGGCTAAAAACGGTTCTGTTTGGATGCTAGATTTGGGTGAAGTTAAGGAAATGGAATTTAAAGTTTTATGGAAACCAGCTATGAATGAGTAACCGTTTCATTTTAAAAAGTTATTTAATTAATGTCTGCAATATAGACAAAATAAAATACTAAAAAAAGAAAATAAATAAAAGAAAACACTATCAACATACTTAGTTTTTTTTCTTTTTTTCATGACCAACACTTGAGATATGGCTGGACCGTAATATGGATGCCAATCCCGAGAAGATATTTGTGCTAAATTTTTAGTTTTTTATTTTATATAAAATATGAATAAAAAAAGTTTATTGTGAAACTTGGTAGCAAAGAAATTTTACAAAATCTTTGTAAAAACTATATCTTTGTATTGTAAAACTAAAACCATGCTATGCTATAACATGTCTGTTTAAACACAGTATTGTGCCATGTCATGCAAAGTCAGCATAGTGTGTTAGCATGTTATTTCAAATCAGCAAGGCGTTGTAGCTCTTTGTGTTGAATACCATGTCCATGAATGTTTTTTGTGCATAATGTTTTTAATACTGTAGTATAACTATGCGCTACATCACTCGGAAGGGTGATGAGTATTGGTCTTAATAAAAAAAAATTCCTCTCAGGCCATGGTTTTTTCCGAAAATACTTGTACCGAATGGGCAAGCTGGCTAACACCTCTTGCTTCTACTGCGAGACGTTTGATGACGATGCTGAACATATCTTTTTTTTCCATCAAATGGCAGGATGAAAGAGACCCGCCGTCGAGGGTTTCATGAATGCGAACACACCTATGGATCAATATACGGAACTACGTCCTGCATACACTGCGAAGAAAGAAGGGGGATCTGGATTTATTCTAGCAAGATGAAATAAGAAGGCGAGCCGATAGCTTGATGCTGGCTTCGATTCTGGCGTCCCTAGACAAGGGAGAGTGAAAATGTTCCCTATGAGGATGTATCTCTGCGTCTTCCCGAGGTAATTCGAAAAGCGGTTCTGGGTAGGTATTCTCACCAAAGGAGGAGAAGGTGATGACCAGCTGGAAGTGCGAAGTCATTTTAAACACTACCATACATACGATTGAATTTGTAATCAAAATTTTTATTACTACAGTATTCCCCAGATAGTCTCCCCACCCTTAATTGCCTTTCACGCTTATTTACCTCAATGTCTAAATCCGCATATTTTTTCTTACCATTTTCTTATAAAATTCCACGGTTAATTAACTTTCGCTTAACTACGTTATTCGCCTAATTACCAAAATATATATTTTCCCCAAAGTGAAATTTCACTTAAAATTCCCTCGTTTAATTACCCAAAATAATTATTTTCTAAAAACTGCAGCTAAACTCAACTATGTTTACATAGGCTAAAATGTCCGTCAAATTTACTATCAAACTTCTTTTTTGATTCAACTCTGCAATTAAAGTCTACCGAGTTTATGTAGAAGTATAAGTATAAAGTTACTTGCTTTTCACATGTATTGACCGCAGTGTATACAGGCTAATAAGCGTATTCGTTTAATTACCTCAAAGAAGCAATTAACCTTATTCGTTTAATTGACTTTCACACATAATTGCCCAAAAATTTTGACACTTTTGTCGGGACAATTATCCATGGAATACTGTATAAATTGTTTTATTTCAACACAGCTGGGTCTTTCAATGTAGTGCTGTGATTTAAAATAAGTAAAAAATAATAAAGATATAATTGCAAAGTCCACATGTACACACTGCTGAAAATAAAAACCAATTTTGATTAGAAATAACGAAAACGGTAACACTGTATAGAGGGAAGTATTTGTAAATAGCATAAAGCAAGTTGTTGACAATTCTTCCAACAAGCATTGACTGTGACCGTTGGTTTCCTTCTGTCCCAGAACAGTTGAGGAAAAGGAAGATATTCACATTATCCACGTATGTACATAAATACATACATAATTGGCCATTACAACCCTGATGGGCCAAGATACAGAAGGATATACACATATGAGGAACTTCAGAACCTGCACAGAACTCAAACATTTTTTTTCTTACTATTTTCTAAGGCGGATTATATAGTATTTGATTTTAAAGTCCTTATAGCCAATATAATTAACCAGAAATATGTTTAGAATAAACTGTAATGGCTAGAGCAATACTCGTATTGCTTAATAACTTCAAAAAATCATATTTAACAATCCATCCAAAACATGTTTCAGTTATTTTACCTTATGGTAGTTGCAGTCACCTACATACATACATACATACATTAATATAGTTTTATTAATTTTTTTAGCCCGTTTATTTTTCTTCTTGATTATGATTATTATTATGACATATGTAGCTTAACGAAATTGCGAATAGAATACTCACTGTGCAAAAAAAAAAAAAACAAAAAAAAAAGATCACAACGAAATTTGATACAAATTTACTGAAATAATTTTATAATTAAAACTAAAAATAAATAAAAACTACGAGAGTACAAAGCTTTGTTTTTAATTTTGTTTTTCATTTTGGTACTGACGAAACAACAAAAAGTGGCAAGATGACAATTAATATGCCACATTTATTTTAAGGCAATGGTATAGATTACCTGTTGTTGCATTAGGGCGCCAACATTCGAGGTCATCAAAGAAGACTTTTAAATTAAAGACAGCGAAATAATTTCGTAGCATTTAACAGTCTAACTGTCCATTGGCCACACTTCAGAGATTTTTAAGAAGCAAACAATATGTTGCCACATCTTTACAAATTATATTCCAACACACACTATAAATTGGCAACCGTTATAGTAAAACAGCATTAGAAGCACTTGATAGCTTCAGCAAGTTACTTGCAGTTTTGGTTTATAAAGTGCGTGAGTGATAAATAAGAAAAAACAAAACGCATTAAAAACTAAAAAATAACAATAAAATAAAATACAAAAAAAAGTTTTAAAAAATAAAAGAGAATGAGACTTATATTCTTATGCGCCTTTGTTACTTTGGCAACTGCCTCACGCAATCATCCGCAGATTATTGTTTTAAAAAGTGAAACTCCTACTACTGAATATCGGCAAGAGAACTCCAAAGGATTCTATTCATACGGTTATAGTAGTGATGATTCTGCCAAAGCTGAATATAAAACAAGAGATGGTTCATCGAAAGGATTCTACTCCTACGTAGATTCTGATGGCAAATTGCAAACGGTTAAATATGAGGCTGGTCGTAGACAGGGATTTACCGCCTTGGCCACTAATTTGCCTACACCACCTATGGATAATAATCGAGCACCTGAACCCGTGCAAGATACACCAGAAGTTGAGTTGGCGAAGCAGGCTCATTTTGAGGCTTATCGTGAAGCCGCTATAAAAGCGGCTATGCAACCAGATACAGGCGATGATAACGGTGAAACTAATCAAAATTATGATGGTTCTGCTGCCAGTGGATCTAATGGTTCTTTGGAAAGCAATTTAAGTGTAGAACAAGCAGCTCAACAATTAGAAACTGATTTGCAACAAAATACTCGAGAATTATTAATGAATCGCCAGAGTTCACGTGAACATTTATTACAGCTTTTGAGAGAACAACAGCAATTGGCTTCGCAGGAAGCTCACAGTGGATTGTTGGCTCAGCAGCAACAGCAGCAAATCCAGCTACAGTTACAACAGCAACAAGCTTTACAACATCCTCAACTTATGACTACCTATGTTCTTAACGCAGAAGCACGTGTTGAACAACCCACTCTGTCAGAATTAAGGACTGTTTATCGTTTGGATAATACCGACTCTAAAGTAGAGCTAAAACTAGGTGGCTTGGAGTTAAGCAATAATCAACAAAGTTCTTTGGATGGCCATTCAAATCAATTGTCAGCTGCAGATACTTTAGATACTACATTTGAGTCATTACGTGTACCTTCTAATTCTTATTACACCGTTAATAAACCCGACACCCGTTATACCGTTGAAACGCCCACTGTTCTAACGACTCTGCCACGCCTAGTCTCTGTTAATTTAGGCAATCACCATTTGCCCATTTCTTTAAGCACTGCCTACTCTTCACAACGTTTGAACAGTGGTAAATCAACAAGTCATTAATATTTTATTTTATTATATATGATCAGCAAAAAAAAAGAAAAAAATAAAAAAAAAACAGGAGCGCAAGCACATAATTTGAATGAATGTAACTGGCAAAGATATATAAAAATGTTGTTGTAATAAACCAAATGTAGTAAAATTTTAGAGGTATAATAAAAAGTAAAAGCAATGAAACGTAAAGATTGTTTCCTACTTTATTCCTTCAAGTAAATGCATAACGTAGGTGTATAACATTGAACTGCAAGATTTTTAGATTTTTTTTTTTTTGCCAAAAGTTTTGCTTATTGTGAAAGACCAACAACGAATAAAACAAGTTAGTTGTGGCGCTAGTTTCATACATAGTCGAATATTGCCCCGTTTTGCTTTACCCTTTACTTAACGGTCGTCAGCAATGCATTGCTTTAAATCAATCATATTCATTGTCGTAATTCCTTAGGAAATTCTCAAGATGCCAAACAATGTGAAGTTTAAACGCACAATTAATTTTACAAAGGTAAAGGACAAAAAATTAAACATCTTCAGCTAAATTGTAACCATTGAACGGACAGACGAACGAACGGTGCAAAGCCATGACCAATGGAATAAAAAAAAAAGAGGCAGACTGAATGTAAGACAGACACGATAACAAATTACAATGTTGTTACGATGAAACAGCAGCAAAGACAGTTTAACGATACAATAAACAAAACGTGTGGATAACTGATCATCCAATAAACAAAACAGCTCACGTGCTGCACCACATGCTGCCACTGCCTGAATAAGCTGAAGATGATGATAATGATTCCTTACTTCTTGACCAAAAATGTAAGAAATATAAGAAAACAGAAATAAAAAGGCAAATATATAAGGAAGTACCGCAATGTTTAAAAATATATTTTGAATTTAAGAATCAACACACTCGTGTAAACACATTATCGATGAATTAAAAAATTATAAAAAAAAAATAAATTAACAAGTGGTGATATTACAAGTTTAGGTCAACTATAGACTCAGCTACATCAGGAAAGTTAGGCAAAAATTCGTATACAAAGAGAAAAATGATTTAGAAAAGTAGTAACCCTCTGATCCCAACTTAAAAGTAATCTTATTCATATAAAACCCTTTTGACTATTTTAATATTAAAACCGATATTATTAATTTAATTTATATGTATATGAAGCGCATGAGTTTTGCGTTTGATGAGGTATGGTGTACCGAAGACATTGTAAGTGTAGCGTAGCACACCAGGTTTAGGCTGCTACATATATAGTTTCAATAATTTCTGTACTTATATACTTATATATGCATATACCTTTATATATAGTTGTTGTAAAATCCTATTTTCTATAGGTTGTTACATGAGACCAACGTTACATTAAAATTCGTCACTCATTTGTATTTATGTTCATTAGTGTGTCCCAAAAAAAATTTTTTTTTTCGATTTTTATAGGTCCCCCAGCATTTTTTGAAAGCTTATAGGGTAAAGTATTTTTGTGATTTTTTTCAGATTTTTTCGGAAGAGATTTAGAGGTCGCTAAAATCGAATTTAACCAAAAAATCGGGGTTTCTCGACTTTTTTTGAATTTTAAATCTTCGCGAATACATTTTGGGATAATTTTTTTAAAAATTTTGTGGTTTATGCAATCGGAAATTTTGTCTTTGTCAATGGACTCCCATTTTTGCTGAAGAGTGAATGACCTAGTTTACACATTAAAACAAATCCGATACATATCTGGCAAACACATTACAATATTTTTAATTTCACAAAATGAGTATTTATTATTTTTTAATAGATTTTTGTATATACACAAAATGAGTACAAAATTTAAAAAGGGTATAACTTTGGAACGGTAAGAGCAAATTCAATATTTATTTTTTTAAATGACTCAGAATTTATCCACATTTTAAACTGAATCATTAGTTTTTTTAACTTCAATAGAAATTTTAAAAGTTACAAAGCATTATTTTTAAAATTTATGCTAAATTTACAAAAAAATGTCATAAAGGGTACCCAAATGAGCAAAAATATTACCGAAACTTATAATATCTGCACAGAGAAGTAAAGTTTGAACAGTTTTCTTTAAAAAAATTGACTTAGTAACAAAGAAAATCGTGCTAATGGGCCGAGTAATGCGCAAAATTCAAAAAAAGTCGAGAAACCCCGATTTTTTGGTTAAATTCGATTTTAGCGACCTCTAAACCTCTTGCGAAAAATCTGAAAAAAATTACAAAAATACTTTACCCTATAAGCTTTCAAAAAAAGGTGGGGGAACAAAAAAAAATTTTTTTTGGGACACACTAATGTTCATATGCCAAAAACGAACAGCTGACAAGTTACCTCACGGCAACGTTGCACTATTTCTACTCTTATTGTAAATTTGCTTCACTTTTCTTTTTTGCTCTTAGAAGCCACCTTACAAACATATTTTTACGTGATTGATTTTTTAGAACAGCTAACAGCCTCTAACAGCTAAGAATACCAATGGTAGTGTAGGGTATTAAAAAAAATATTAAATAAAATAAAAGGAAAGGAAACGAAACTGTAAACGGTAAGTGCCATATACGAGTACATATGTATGTATGTATGTATTTATACGTATGTATATGAACATAAAAACCAAAACAAAGTTCAAATAGCAGTATGTAGCAGCATCCGAAATATTTATGTATGCAGTAGCACAGAACATAACCATGCTTAAAATGGCATAGTGGGTTATAAGGAAATATAATCATCAGCTTCTTTAAATCTTTGCAAGCATAGAGGTACAGGAAAAAAAATTGGAGTAAAAGTAAACTGGATGACCTTCCTTGAAATATGTTTTGAACTTCATATTTTGTACTACTCCTAAGCATGCAATGCTATAATATGGTCTGAATGCTATACTTTGGTCTGGCTTGGCATGAATTGCTGCTACATGTGTTACTCATATGACGATTCTGTTTTGAAATTTTTGAGAGTTTTTTCTTCCCAGATTTGTATTTTTATTTTTATTTTCTTAATTTTATTTTTCTTATTCTTTTGTCACATTAAAGTTCAATTGGTGTGGAAAATGTTGGCAATTGTGTTTTTCCTATAAAAGGAAGAACAATTGTGCAATCACAACACAAACCACCTTAACAGTTCTCAAAAGCGAGTACTAGTTAGTCTAAACGCCTAAACGTTAAAAGAACTAGCAGCGCTAAATAAAATTCAATTATTATTATAATTTTAATTTTTTTAATTAAAAAATATGCAATTCGTTATTATTTTAATGTCGTTATTTGCCTTAAGCATGGCAGATTCGTATTTGTATCCGGTGCCATTGCAGCAGTTACAAACACCTTACTTCGTAGTGGTGAAAAGTCAGCAACCGGCTGAACATTCCTTACAACAGCAGCATCAAGTTCAGCAGTATTTCAGCCAAGACACATTGGGTCAATATTCGTATGGCTATAGTGAGCCTTTATCTAGCAAACAAGAAGTGCGCACATTGGATGGTGTAACCAGTGGATCCTATTCCTATATTGATGCCAATGGCCTATTGCAGACAGTAGATTATACTGCAAATAATGATGGTTTTCATGTAGTGGCTACTAATCTGCCCAAAGACACTCAAATTGTTCCTGAGCCCGTACAGGAAACACCTGAAGTTGCTAAAGCCAGAGAAGAGCATTTAGCTGCACATAAAGCTGTTTTAGAAGGCAATCGTTTGGCCTCTTCTATACTGCCCAAACCTGTGGAGGATACCCAAGAAGTTGCACAAGCTAAAAAGGAATTTTTTGCTCGTTTTGCTGCCGAAGAGGAAAAACAAAAGTTGTTACAAAAAACAGCCCTATTAAAAAATCAAAATACTCGAATTATTACCAAATCTACGCCTATAAGTCAAACACGACCAATATCTATAAGTCTAAAAGGAAAGACAACAAATTTACCCAGTTTCAAAACTTCTCTTCTTCCCTCGTCTATTGGCTCGATTAGTTATGGCTATCAAATTGGCAGTGTTCCCGTTAAATCTTCACGTTACTATTTGCCCGTGGCTTAAAATTCTTTATTTAACGATTTTCCTTTTACCGAGTTGACTAATTGTATTTCATTTGTTTTTTATAATGAAAATAAAAGTTAAATATGATCAAAATTGTTTTGTTTTTCATAAATAAACGAGTACCGTTTAGCTTTTTAGAATCAAATAGCGTTAGCCAGTGATTGTAGTCGCCGTGGTCTAGTGGTTAGTGTGTCGAATTACTAAGACGATAGCGCTGGGTTCAAATCTCAGCTCTGACATCTTAAAAAAAGAAGTATGAAACATTTTTTTCTTTCGGCGACTACCTCTCAGCAGTCTTCTGGCAAAAGCTCTGGAAGTAATTAATTGCCATGAAAAAGCTTTTCAAGTCTATCGTTCGGAGTCGACATTAAACTTGCAGTCCCGGTACTCACGGATAAAAATTGACACACACAACATTAGTGCTGCGAGAAGCTAGGCCGTAATCCTGACACAGGGTTGTAAAGGCCAGTTATGTATGTTAGCCAGTGATTAGACAACTGCAGTCAAAGTAGCAACAGTCGTGAAATTTTTCATTTTCTGCAACTTTTTCATGTTCTATTGATCAAAAATAAGCTGTACTCGTAAGTAGGCTTATGATTCTTAAAAATCAATTAGTCGCAGTTAAAGCAACAGCAAAAACTGCAAAACTTCAACAGTCGACATGCTCTTAAGTTTTTTGCTTGACTGTTGAAGTACTGCAGTGTTTTTTGGAAGTCTTTAAACGCTGGCGTTAGCGTTAAAGCTTATTGAAAAGTGACAGCTATGTGAATACAAATATTAATTGATTTTAATCACATTTGATACTCGTGGAATAAAACAATTAATAAAGAATACACAGAGAAAAACTGATTTCAATAACGATAACAACAACAAATTTCAATTAATTTTTGCTTGTTTGTGCCTCCATGAATGAAAATTGTTGAAAAAAAGTTTATTGATTTTTTTAACACTAATGGAGTTTTCTTTTCTGAAAAAAATTGCATTTTTTTGCTCTTTACGTTTAAACTGTTTTATTCTTTAAAATGTCGCCTTCATATGGTGCAGAAAAACTACGTTTATTGCCCTGTATAAAATCAAAGGGTGACAAGTGCCCTCAATAACAGCTGACTTTGCTTTCTTTTTACGTAATTTTTGTACGACAAAGTGAATTTTTTAATTGACGCTGCGTTACTATGTGATGGAAAAGTATTAAATCATCATCCGATGATGATGAAATATTTGAAGTACTAGAAAGAACTCCACAACCTGGTGTTATACTGGATTTTCTTTGAAAAACATGGAGCTTCTTCATTGTTTTCGCTATGCGCATTAAACTTATTTAATTCCATTTAAATTTGTTTTCTTTAAAACAATTTTTATAGTTCAACAATTGTTTTAAAAATAAAGCCTCTGAGACGCAATGGTTTTTCATCTTCTTTAAAATTGTTTGCCATAAACAGTGAGACCATATTCTTAAGACAAATATGGTCACACTATGACAGGGTTAGTTTAACATTAAAGAAATGTGTACTTAAAGTCGTACTTGTAGTCGCCGTGGTCAAGTGGTTAATGTGTTGGCTTACTAGACAAGAGATCCGGGTTTAAGCCCCATCTCTATCATCTTAAAAATAAAGAAATATGAAGAAAATAAATTTTTCGGCGACTATTTCTTAGCAGTCTTCTGGCAAAAGCTCTAAGAACATGCTACATCAACAAGTTTCTGAAGTCTATCGTTTGGAGTCGACATTAAACTGTAGGTCCCGGTACTAATAAAAAATTGACACACACAACATTGGTGCTGTGAGAACCTAGGCCACATTCCTAAAGCAGGATTGTAATGACCAATTAGTATGAACTTGAATATGGCACAAGTTTTATTTTTGCAAAAGGGGTCGTGGTACAGTGGTTAGAATACTTGCACAGAAACTCAAACAATCAAGGTTCAGTCCCAGCAAAGGACAAAAATTATAAAATAAAAACGGGCGGTTTTTCTAAATTATAATTTAAAAAAAAAATAAGAGGTTCCATCCTGAAGAAACCGCTCCCTGACATTTCCAGTATTTTCCACCAGAAACGAATGATTAGGAGTACAGCGCCATGTTCTGTGACGAATACAGCTAGCCTAACGAAGACGCTCACCACTCAAATTTAACATCCACCGATAGATGAGGCCACTGCTGTTGATCATTCTAGGCATAAAGGTATAAAACTGACCATTTGACTGATCAAACTGGTCATCGCATCAGTAGAGAACGATTGGACCGATTTTGACGACTTTTTCTTTCTAAAGATCTTCGTGATCCAACTTAGGTTTTTATGCAAAAAAAATTTTGCCCCGACCATTTTTACGTACACTTTCTTCATTTACCTAAAATCAGAAAACGGTTCCATCGATTTGACTAATTATTCTTTCAAATGTTTTTATTAATCCATTTTAAGTTTTCATTGAGAGAAAAATTTGCCACGCCTACTTTTACGCCAACTGTTTTATTTATTTCTAAATTCTGATTTTCGTATATCTTCAGAACGGTTAAAGCTAAAGTTTCGGAATTGAGTCTGATTGACTTCATCAGTCAGAAAGTGGTCGAAATTGGACAAGTGGGCGTGACACCTCCCATACAAGTTAAAAATTGACTTCTTTATGCATACGTATCTTTATAAATGTTGAAGCTAAAGTTTCTGAATTTCGTGTGATTGATTTCGTGGTCATTAAAAATTATTAGTAGAAAAAAGGGCGGACAGATAGTACCACGTCTACCAGACAAACTAACTATTGAGTCCAGTATATCTTAAAATCAGTAATAGTTAAAATTTTTGAATTTGGTCTGAATTACTCTGTAGTCACTAAAAATCATCAGTCGAAAAATGTGCACAAATGATAGTGGTAGGTGTAGCGAAGCACGCCGGGTTTAAGCTAGCTATTTAAGCTATTTTATAAATAATGAAATTTCTGTAATTTTCTTTCTAGTAATTCTACGGTTTTGAAAATATAAAGATAACATAAAACACCTTAACCTTTGACAACGAAAAAACGAATGACCAGGAAAAAAAAGCGCCACTCATTGGGAAGTAGCAGATAACAGCTAAAAACCTACTTAGCGAAGGCTCTCACCATAATCAACATGCAACGATGGGACAATTGCTGGACAATTCACAGCAACTTGTCTCATTCCTAAGGCGCTTAATAATATAAGAAAGCAAATTATATGTTCTGTTGTCATAAGGTACTGTCCTTTACACGAAAATTCCAATACAATGCACAGCATTTAGTAGGGGCTTACACCTGAGTATTGGTCTCAATAAAAAAAATCCGACTTTTGCCTAAAATATCTTCATAAAATAGTGGTTTGGTTTTTTTAGTGAAATATTTGCATAATGTGATCGTACCCTTGAAAACAATTTTAATACTGATTTATTTCACTGAAAAAATTGAGTGTGGTCTGCATAAGTTAAGGTCTAACACCCACTTTTATCATTTAAAAACCTTATTATGAACACATTCAACTATAGTGTTGCTGTTGGATGCAAAATAAGCATTTTCACTCGTGGAGCTCAGTTCTAAATACAAATTATTTTAGACACTTAAAAATTATTAATAAAATTATTGGCAGTTTTTATTTCATTAATTTTATTTTACTTTCAATCAGTACAATCCATAGAGAGAGAGAAAGAAATATTTAAATTTTCCATTAATAATAATAACCACTCGAGTAAAAACGCTTGGCCAGCGGATAGCCATAAGTGTATAACTTACTGGGTACCAATGTTTTGGTTACCGGTACACCGGCAACTGTTAAAGGTGATGTGAAGAGCAACTTATGGGGATTTTCATTTATGAAAATAGTATTGGCCGGGGAAAGGGTAGTCTTAGAGGTATCCGCCAAGGACTTAGACAATTCCACAGAGCGAACATTGGCTGGATCTGTAACAGATTTTGTGTTAAAGGCTGAAGACTCTGCCATACGCAGCCTGCCTGACGAATAAACTGTCTCACCAAACGTACCAACTGCGATATTCGATTCACTATTGGTATCTGAGGCAGAAATGGTATTTGCGGTATTGTCGGCAACTGAGGCAATTGTACGGGAAACTGACGGCTCTGCTGTGACGCGAAATGTTGCTTGTTGCGACGGTTTTGGCAAATTGGTAGCAGCCACATGAAAACCACTATCATCGGCTGTATAATCAACAGTTTGCAGTATATCATTTGCATCGCGATAGGAATAGGAGCCACGGGTAACACCATCTAAAGAGCGTACTTCCTGTTTTGTGGATAAGGGATCACTATAGCCGTACGCATATTGTCCCAATTCGTCTTGAGTATGATATTGTTGTTGTACGGGTGTTACAATTGAAGAAGTTTGACTGCCATAGAGCAAAGGATATGAACGTAAGGCTGGACCAACCAATACTGAAAGGCTAGCTGCTTGAGCTACACCATAAATAGCCAAAAGTGTTAAGCAAATTTTCATTTTGTTGCTGAAAGCGATAATGGTGTTGTTGTTGTTTTTTGTGTAAACGTTAAACAAAAGCGCTGCTAGATAAATACGACTTTAACTAGTACTCGCCTAAAGTAGTTATGATACTCTGTGGTAAAGTTCTTAATCCTTTTATACTTCTTGTTCTTGATAAGTGCTGATCTGTACGACACCTTTTCAACACTTTTGTTCTTTTTTTCACATTCCTTTTTTTTCTACATCGTTGTTAAAAGCATTGTGGTATCTTTTAAAAATAATTTAAGTTTTTTCTTTAGATTTTCTCCATTTCCAAATCTCCAACACGGTATATGAATTCAATTGTGGCATGTGATGATCATTACGCAGTGTTGCAGGGCACAAAATATAGAAGTTAATTGCAAATATTCTTCTCAGACTCTGATACTGACATATTCATTTTTACTTAGCGTATATAAAAGCGAGTATATAACAATACTTCCAGTACCCTACACGAAAAATATGAAAAGGATGAGTTTTATCTTTTATTGCTGATTATGAACAAAGAATTAGAAGTGTTACAACATAAGTTTTTAGGATTAGAATTGAAAATTAATAGTAACGTGGTCGCCGTAGTCTATTTCATATGTAGCGTATTGGCTTACTAGACGAAAGCTCCGCGTTCAAACCCCAGCTTTAACATCTTGAAAGAAAGAAGTAAGAAAAAATATTTTTTTTCGGCGACTACCACTCAGCAGTCTTTTGGCAAAAGCGCTGAGAGTAACTAATTGCCATGAACAAGATTCTCAAGTCTGTCGTTCGGATTCGATGTTAAACTGTAACTTCCGATAATCATGAGTACAAATTAACGCACATAATATGCGTGATGTGAGAATTTAGACTGTAACTCTTAAGAAGGGTTGTATTGGCCAATTATTTATGAATGGTTTAAAGGTTCAAACAAAAAGGCCAAAAAATTCTTATGCTAAGCCGAAATATTCGTATATACCTTACTCTTGTCTACGAGTATTCGATTGACATTAGAGCGAGATAGCAATTATTAGGTGTGTTTCTTTACTTTTTGGGTAAAGTTCGGTAAATACAGAGAAAGCAATAATTTCTCTCAATAAGAGACAAATTTACCCAAAAGTACGGGAACGTAAAAAAGCAAATATTTTGCCCATTCACATAAAAATATGAAAAACACAACTTTATGTCAAACACACACACACACATATTGAACATGTACTTTCGCAAAAAATAAACGACAATAATTCGAATTATACATGCTAACTAAGACAAAAAAAACCTTTTTATATAAATATTGAATTAAATTATACTACGGCAGGTTTATAAATATTTTTTAAATCAACTTTTGAAATTTTTTTTAGTTTTCTGAACCTTTCATTTTTCTATTTTATTTTAAACAGCTGATTATTTGTTTACTTGCACAAACTAGCCCGAAGAAAAAGTACGGGCTATTTCGTGCATGAAGAAGAAGAATGTTACTCTCTCAAAACTTCTCTCATTTACCCAAATTTTGTGTACGGGAACGCTTTTTGGTAAAATTGGGATCCCGCGGGCGCCCCATGTAGAGTAAAGAAACAGACTTATTATGTTTAATAAAAACGTTCAGCTTTTGTTTGCAAACAATTTAGGAATTGCGGGAAATATATTTAAAATGTGCATTTTCACTAATTTCGTATGAACAAACACATGCTACTTCTTAATAGGAAAGAAAAACATAATCTCTTAGATTAAGTCAAGTTATAATTTTTACCAAAAAGCAAGTTATTATAGAATTCGCCAAAGAATGAGTTATCGCACTTTTGTTTATAAAATGAATCGAATTCAAAAGGGTATAGCTTTATCTGTTTTTTTTTATCTCCAAACAATAAATAAATAAATAAAATAATAAATAAATAAATAAAATAAATAATAAAAAATAAATAAAACCCGTTAAAACCGAATGTTCATTGAAAATTTGTCACTACAGTGAATTATTTCATTCATATATGAGGTAAAGACCTTACTTAGACCTGTAGATCTATTGTACGGGCCTCAACTTGATTGGGATTCCTACAATATCTCTCCCAGTCTCGTCACTCTGAGGAACTTTAAAATGTCGACTGATGATAACCCCGAGAATTCCCTATCTGATAACTGATAGTCACCAAGTCCCTTTCTACTGTGTATCAATGCTGTACAATTGCCCAGCATGTGCTCTAACCCAAGAAGAACAAGTGTCTCTCCCTCTCTTCTTTTTCCCTTAGTATGTTTTCCCCAACTCTCCATCCTATATATTACACTGAATTAAATAAAAATCAACCAATTGTTTACACCTAAAAATGATACAAATTTGTACGAGTACCTTCAAATTGGTAAAACTTTATTATTCGTATTTTTCAAATAACTGAACTCTATTAACGAGGTTTAAGGTATTTTAAACCAGAGTGGGCAAACAAACAAAACATTTCGCAAAAGTTACAAGAAAGTCATATACTTTTCAAAATTTTTTTAATGGTATTGTAAATGAACAAAATCAAAACAAATTCTTTCTAAATGAGAAAGAGCGCAAAAGAAACAGTTAGCTTTTCGCTCTTGTGCTTGCTTTGTTTTTTGTTGTTTTTTTCGATTCTTCTTTTCTTTTTCTCTTCTTCTATCCTTTTTTTTCTCATTCATTTTTTTGTTGTACTTACGCACATTTGAGTTAGTGTATTTGTAGTACTCAAAACAAAAACAATTTACAAAATTAAATGGGACAATCTTTCTCACTGTTTCTGTTTTATTTTTGCTTTACTCATTGTAAAGAATACAACAAAATGAGATCAAACGTTCAGTTTTGTTTATTTTCCTACTCTGTTTTAAACCCTATGGGACACTTGTTAAACTCATAATTAATGGTTTGTGCTTAAAATCTTACTAATCTTTCTAAGTTAGCGTAGAGTATCATAGTAGCGATATAGACCCAACCAATATAAGTATTCTACTTGTTTTTGTGTGTGCTTGCCTGTAATTTAATTGTTTTTTTTTTCCTTACATTTAAGTTTCAAAGTCATTATTTATGTTGTATCTGAAATTGAATTTTGTTGTTATATTTGATTTAGTCCTCAAACATTTCTTTGCTTTAGATGCCATATAATTTTCTAGCTTTGTTATGGTTCTAAGATTTCATGAATAATTTGAATATGATATTGCTGTCATATAAGAAACACATACTCGTATATGTAGATATGTTTGTCCGTATATCATTTCTCTTTGAACGCTGTCTGAGAAGATTGATTTGTTTGGAGAAGCCTTTAAATAATTTGGCCATATACATATGTCAGCACAATAATAATTTTTCAATGTCAACGAATTATTTAATTTTTTCCGCCTCTATTATAAAGTATTTTTGGCAAGAGGTTTAAAAAAAATACCCTGCAGTTTTATTCTGTCAATTGACCCATTTTTCGGTTATTTTTCTGACTCAACGTTGTCTTTCGCGATGTCCATTCACACTTTTCTGTCCCTTTGTTATCGAAGAGGTTTCAATTCACACTTTTCTGTTCTTTTGTTATCGAAGAGGTGTTAATTTGAAGTTATGCCTGTACTCAGAAGCATTGTCAATCAAAGTTGAATTTTGTTGCTATGTATGGTTCAATTGTGTGTTATTCTTACATATTTATAAGTAATCACTGGCTTATCAGGGAAAATAAGATGTAAAGTACTTTGGAACTGATCGTATTCACCAGTTAATTAACTGGTACGACGGCATCAACCACGGGATTGATACTGTGGCACTATTTATTTCACCAGACCGAATTAACCAGTTAATTTACTGGTACGACGACATCAACCACGGGATTGATACTGTGGCACCGGTAAACAGTCTGTCCCATAGTTATCTATAGGGGGGTCAATTGACTGTTTCTACGACTACCACATGTTAAAATCTCCGGTCGTTTTACCGGTAAAAAGACTAACAGTGTCCCTTAGTGATAGGTGAAAGTACCAATTTGGGACCGCTCCAGCGCACTGCAGGGTATTTTTTCTTTTAGCCGAACTTAGGGATCTTCTTTTCAGTTTTTTCGTTATATCTTAGGCCCGATTTTAAAGTATGATATATCAAATGTTTTTGTCTCGAGAAGACTAATATTTTTCCCTCAAGGGCTATTGACCTCAACATGTACTACTACCTACTTTAAAATAAAATTGTGTAATCAGGACAAGCCGTGGGTTCCTCTTGTTTTATTCCAGGAATGTGTGGTATGTCTACGATTATGGTCCAGTGGAAAAAGAGATACAGTAAGGTTCGTGATTTAGCGTAAACCTGGAAACCATCCTGACGACTGCTGATTTATGGTTACAGTATTCCCCGGATAACTGCCCTACGCTTAATTGCCTTTCACGCTTATTTACCTCAATTTCTAAATCCCCATATTTTTTCTTACCATTTTCTAATAAAATTTCACGGTTAATTAACTTACGCTTAACTGCGTTATTCGCTTAATTACCTCAAATATATTTTCCCCAAAGAGAAATTTCACTTAAAATTCCCCGCTTAATTACCCAACATAATTGTTTTCTAAAAAGTGCAGCTTAACTCAATTATATTTATATATGGCATAAATTTTCCGTTGATTTTACTTTCAAACTACTTTTTTGATACAACCTTCCAATTAAAGTCTACCAAATTTATGTATATGTATAATTATAAAATTACTTTCTTTTTATGTGTATTGATGGCAGTGTATATAGACAATTAAGCACATTCGTTTAACTGCCTCAAAGAAGCACTTAACCGTATTCGTTTAAATGCCTTACACGCATAATTGCCCAAAAATGTTGACATTTTTGTCGAGGCAATTATCCGGGGAATACTGTATGTGTAATTTCCTAGGCAAAAAGACGACCATGTCAAGCTTGTAGAGCGCATGCTGTCGAGCTTAAAAGAGCTAGAGTGCAACATGAGCATAAAATTACACTTCCTGCACTCGCATTTGGACCGTTTTCCACAAAATCTTGGTGAAGAACAGGCTGAAAGTTTTCATCAGGATCTTTGGACAATGGAAGAGCGATATCAAAGAGTTTACCACGACATCTATTGATAGTATTTGATAGAAATTTGTTAACATATGTATTGATTTTTTGTACTTTTTCGTCAAAATAGTAAAACTGTACATTTCAAGAAGTAGAGCTGTTGGCAAACTCCCAGTATTGTATTCATAATCAGGGCCACAGAAGTTAGCCCATAACGGAAAAAAATTAAAGGCAGCAAGAGTTGTGTAGACCAGTGGTGTTATTGATTGAATTTGTTAATAATAAATATTAGAAATACATTTTGTTTATGCGAAGGACTTTTAAACAAATTTCCAATTTTAAAAAACAAATACATACGAGTATGTATGTATGCACGTATGTATGTATGTACAATACATATTTTGACCACAAAAATAAAAAAGAAAAACAATTTTAATGTGTTTGAGGCTCTAGGTTCGAGCCCCGGGAAAGTTCTGACGAAACAAAAACAATTTTTTTCAATCAAAATAATTTTTTTTTTATAATTTTTTCCTTGCAGTCCAATGATTTGGAATCAATTTCAATCAACTGAACAAATTGAAATGGTAATCAATTTAATGCAATGCAATTTAATTCGTCTTTTTGTTGTTGTTGTTGTATTCCTTTCTTATCTCTCAATTGAAAATCCATTTAACCATAAATATACATTCGTTTTGTATGTATGGTATATCGACAGATCATGAGATCTTGTTCCCTTCAACAATGTAAAAAATAAAATATGAATCAAAAAGCACAATAATACGGACATGAATGCGGTACTGATTGTATGATGATGTCTCCTTTCGCTTTGTTAAAGTACTTTAAAAATTATTATAGGTCAGAGTATTTTAACCGAAAAATTTATTTTTAAATGCAAAACAATCAAATAAATTGTGCCACAATTGGCAAAAAAATATTTGTTTTTTTTGTTTGTTTGTTTTCTTGTGGTTGCACGTAGCAAACCAAACGTTAAGAATTGAAATGATCATTTATACTCGTAATTGTTTCAGTTCACATACAAGTTTTAGCTTAAATAGAA
This sequence comes from Metopia argyrocephala, assembly GCA_963576795.1. Classification (NCBI taxonomy): domain Eukaryota; kingdom Metazoa; phylum Arthropoda; class Insecta; order Diptera; family Sarcophagidae; genus Metopia; species Metopia argyrocephala. The sequence goes on from OY756210.1 coordinate 38,197,557, forward strand.
GGTAATATATCAGGAGGTATAGTTTTTTTTTAAGATTTATTTTATAAATTAATGTAACACTGTAATAATTAATTTCAGTTTTTATAAAAAAAACCAAACATTTTTGAAATCAGGCATGAAATAGCAAATAGTAATTAAGCATCAAGCAAGTCGGCGTAACTATAAATGATTCGAATCAATTGCATCTCCAAAGTTTTAACATAGATGAAAAGAATGTTCTTTATATGGAAAAGATTTCAGTGTGGAGCATCCTGTTTACGTCTTTCTAAGCAAAATTGATAAAAATTGCTCTATATCAAATACTTATCGAAATATCGTAGTTACACATTTTCTCTTACTCATAAATGAAACAGGAATTAACAAACACACAATCTTTTTTTTTTTTTTGAGACCAATACTCAGGGGTAAACCCCTACTAAATGCTGTGCATTGCATTGAAATTTTGGAAAGGACAGTACATATATTATTATTAATTATTATATTATTATTAAGCGCCTTAGGAATGAGACAAATTGCTGTGAATTGATCACTCAAAGGCCAGTGTTATACCTTCACCCTTGAATGATCAACGGCAATTGCCTCATCGTTGCATGTTGATTGTGTGGTGAGTGTGCCTTCGCTAAGTAGGTTTAGCTGTTATCTGCTACTTCCCAATGGGTGGCGCTTTTTTCCTGATCATTCGTTTTTTTGTTGACATTGGTTAAGGTGGAATATAATGGAATGATGTTAAGCTGCATTTTGTTCCTTCCAATTTCCAATTGTCTTATATAGTGGCTTTTAAATAGTGGTCTACTACAATTGTAAACCCAAATCGAACCGCTAGTTTAAATCCTCTGATGAATTAAAAACACAAAACAATTAAACTACTGTGTTTACATAAGTTATTTAAAACATTTTAATACGCTTGCTGCAAAAAGTTGGTTAACTTTGAACTTTTTACAATAACAAGAAAAGTAAAAGATATCTGTCCCTAGCCTGCAAATTCAGCGAATGAGATTCTTAAAAAATGAACCCTGTAAAACTTCTTTTATAAAACTGCTTTAGATGATCCTAATTTACACGTTTTGGAACTTTCAACTAAACGAAAATATTAAATTATTTCCATTACACACCACAATTAGACCAGTAGTAACGAGGGAAGAACATAAAAAATATATGTATGTTTTCTACCAACACATGCTTTCAATCTCTCAGGAACATTTTTAGGAACCATTTTAAGAAACCACAGTTCTGCCGTCTTAAAAAAGATATATAAACCTCTTAACACTTTTCTGGCAAAAGCTTTGAGAGTAAACTGATTGCCATCAACAAGTATCTCAAGTCTGTCATTGGGATTCGATGTTAAACTGTATATCGTGGTATTAGTATATAAATATTAACGCACACAACATGGCAGCACCCATGGCTAAGCCGTAACCGGGCAACAGGGTTTTAATGGCCAATTATGTATGTATGTATGTATGTATGTAGTACTCGAAATAATGATAAAAATTTATTTCTGTTTAAATACTTATCTAATTAATAAACGCTTACAAATTATTACATCCAAGTTATTGTTCCCATAAAACTCATAATTCTTTATTGCCTTAAGACATTTATAGGAAATTCAGTTAATTTTAAAAAACGGTCTAAGTCCATTCAAACTTTAAACATAATACATACATAATTGGCCATTACAACCCTGCGCCAGTGTTACGGCCTAGCTTTTCGCAGCACTCATGTTGTGTGTGTCAATTTTTATTCATGAGTACCGGGACCTACAATTTAATGTCGGCTCTGAACGACAGCATATATGCCTACATTTCGTCAATGGAATTAAAGAACGCTGTAACTGACAAAAAATCGAAAATACGTTTTTTGCATCATTTTTATCAGAAAAAAAATACGCGTCGATTGGTTCAGGTCCCAGATTTCTACGATGAAAATAAATTCACTTACGCCGTCTGCGAAATGAAAAATATCAGGGTATTTGTTCTACTTTTATGAACGTTTTTTGGCTCTGGTGAGATTTAAGGTTTTGTCAGTTACACCCTTCTTTAATTCCATCGACGACTTTGTTATTGATTTACATGGTTTGCTATACTCGTATTTGCAACACTTGCAAGGGTTTTTGCATCGAAAAGTGATTGCCGCTTATATTTACACTAAATATTTATAAAACATTATTTCGCACCAGGTGGTAAAGATAAATATGTAATCCTGTTACCATGACTTCGCTAGAATAATCACCCTATTATGAGAATTGAAAACTCATCGTTTGTATGCTTAACGGTTAAACGATCAAATTTGTTTGTTTGTCTGTTAATTCGTTCCTTTTGAAATAAAAAAAAGAGAATGGAATGGGTACGTTTAAATAGGCGATGGAATAGCAACATGTAAGAGATGTGCCACCATAAGAGTACATGAACATGAGTACTGAACATGACAAAATAAAACCGTACAATTCAAGGTAAGTGAAGGCCAAGGTCTGATCTGTATGCGACTCTTAACTGTTACCTTTGTTGTTATTGTTATAATTGTTATTAAATAACTGGGGGAAAAAAGGAAACAGACAACAAAAACCAACATGTATGCAATGCAGTTAAATGAAGCTGCCACAACTTGACTGTTGTTGTCATTAACAATTTGCTCAAAGAAATCGTAATTGTATCGCAAACTTTTTTTTTTTTTTTTTTGACATTTTCTGTTGATGGTGTTATTTTAACAACATACTTCAACGATTTTTAGCGTTACAATACGATAAAAAGTAAACAATTAAATAAAATTTACCGTAAGTATTCGCATTGACTAAACATTTAAGAAAAACTGTCAAAAGTATGTATGTATGTATAAAAAAAAATGGTAATACACACAAGCTCGCAACCGATTTTATTTTTAGATACAACAAGAAGTGTTACTTTATAAGAATTTTTTTCTTTTTTGCTTTGCTAAATAACGATCTTGTTAAAATTCTTTTGAAAAGTTTTTGTAAATTAAGTGTGAACATGCCTGAGGGAATTTATTTTTTATAGTGGGCTTATTCAAACTGAAATCTCCAGATGCAAAGAGTCCTTAGCCAAAGCAAAACATTTGATGACAAATCTAAGTCTGGATTTACACGTTGAAATAATTTCATTGAAATTTTAGTTTAATTTCGTTTGAACTTTCATTGGAATGTACACAATGAAATTTTTTTAATGAAATTAAAGATTGCTTATTTTTCGATTCTTTAATAATTTTTTTTTTCTAAACTTAAATTTTGCAATCCACAATTTAATATTTTTAAGCGCACTTGTTAGCCATTTAAAAGAATATAAAAATAAAAGAAAATGTGAAAAAAACTGCAGTTGACTATTACGAATTATAGTACAAAAGAGAATTTCAGAGTACATGAAAGCTCGTACCACTTACTATTCCTGTCTCTTTCTCTAACCCACAAAATGAAAATTTCAATGAAATTATTTCAACGTGTAAATCCAGACTAAGTTATAAATTTCTGTCTTTTGCTCTAGATCTTTTTTAGGCATTGCGCTGTAAGTGTAGTTATGGACGGTGTCTGCTCCAACTAGTTTAGGTTAAATTTGCAATGTATAAATTTCCGCAATGTTTGTTAACCTAACATCAAATCCTGAGTGCCACAGTAGCCTAGTGGGTAGTCTGCTAGTGGAAGTGTTGTGGCTTCGATTCTCACCAGAGACCCTCTCCTGCGACTCTACACCGAGCTTACAGTCTTCGTCACTTTGCTCGTAATAATTAATTAGAATATAATTTAACATTGTTTTGTAATTTAGTAAAGACATAAACAACATCAAATCTTATTTGTTAGGGTGATCGATTATTCGAAATTATGCTGAACCCGGTTTTCGGTTTCTTCGAAAATTACCGATTTGTAACAAACCGGTTTCAGTTAACTTTTTGCAAAATAACCCGTTAAACGGTTACGGTTTATTTTTTATTTTTTTTTGTAAAATAACCGCCTAACCGGTTTTATTTACAAAATATCGGAACATCAAAAAATTAAAATAGAATATAAAATCAATTTTTTCTTGAGACATTAGGGTAATAACTTTTTGCATTTTTTGCATATATCAAATCTCCCTAGACAAAATCGTGTACGGTGTGGACAAATATTAAGAACTGCGTTTTTAATTTTTCGCTATCGTTAAAACCAAACGCGTTAAATTTTTGAATCAAACAAAGTTAATCTGCTCCTCAAAATAAATTACATTGTCTACCCTGGCGTCGTTTTCGACGCACAATATATTTCTTGTGGTTTTTAGTAGAAAAACGAAAAACACACATGATGAGAAAACTAAAAATTGGTAGTATTTATATTTGCTAAATATTTAAACATTGATTTTAGTTTTATTATATATTAGAGTGAATTATTATCAATGCATTTAACACGTACGTTTTGGTTATGTATGTTTTCACATGCACTTTTTGCACAAGACCAACAAATAGTATTATGCATGTTATTTTTTAAAGTTGAATTCCTTTCAAAACATATCGAACACCTTATGAATACTCGTAGAAAAAATTAATGGGAACATCTTTATGAACAAGGCTGTGGCCTTGTTATAATAACTCATAATTTTTGGCAGCCTTTTAATTTTCCGGATCAACTTTTCTAGAGTTATGCAATGTACATTGTAAAATTGTACACTTTTTTCAATACATGCATTGAATGCAAATGTTGATTTGTCAAAGGTAAAAGCTAATGGAATCATCCAAAGGAATAACTTCATTTGCATATTCAAAAGTGTTTTTCGACATAATTGCCCTTAATATACGACTATACTCTGCATTGAATAAATCAACACTTGATTAATTTTTTTTGATCTAAAAATATATACAACCTTCATTTATAACGAGTAATTATTTTACCTATACTTATACACTCCAGCTAAAATCAAAACACCCATAGAAGCTCTCAACAAGCTGGAGTCAGTTTCGCAAGAAATCGTCGTCATACTTAGCTTTGGCATATCCATTTGTATACATTAGAAATACCCTTTCAAGACGTATTTCGTGTTACAGCGGGCAGAAGATCGATAACATTTTCAGTTCTAAACCTACCACCTTGTGGCTGACTAAACCACTACTAATTACAGGCTTTCTGACATCAGAAAAACTGTAGTTACTTTCAGCTACTTCAGAACTCCTATTTTTTCACTTGAAAAATATTTTATTTACTTCTTTTTAATTATTTGATATATTTTGTTTACAAAATTGACTTTATCACCTATAAAAAGCACAATGACTAATAAAAAAACAAAGTTACCCGCGCAAAAACATACGTTTTCTCATATGTGTCAAAAACGACGCATGAGGGTAGGCAACGTAACTTTTTAGATACAATACAAAAAAATAAAATTTATAATACGAAACTAAGTCTAAATGTGCACATTTATGTATTCTACAAAGTCAGGAAATTCTACCAACTTTTAGCTAGCTATTTTAATAATAATTCAAAAATTGTATTGGATATGCGTCGTTTTCGACGCAAAGAGCAGATGAAGGTTAAAAAAAACTTTTTTTGATGCCTTAACATCTGACTATCACATCAGTATATATAATTAAGGCATGCTGATTTCAATAGTAAAGTCCGTTTTCGAGTCAATGAAATAGTTTTTTTCCAAATTTGCTTTTAATTTCGGCTATTTTTTTACAGTTTTTTATATAAAAAAATCTGTTTTCACATATTTCATTTTTTTTCGGACCACTGTTTCCACGAAAATGATTTTGAACGGTTAAACATATTATTAATAAATTTTACGAAAGCCCATGAGTGTTTCCTCAGACATTGGTTACCTACATCAATTACAATTCCAAATCAACAACGCAGTAATATTTGTGTGGAACGTGGAATAAAAATAGTACAAGATATATATCCGCTTTGTAAAACATCGCGTACTTTGAACCTAAGGTTTATATCTAACAATACCTACATTTAATCATTTATTGTTATTATTTGTTTACCTCCTTACATATGTACTATAAACCATATTGTAAAAAAATTGTTATTAAAAAAAATTAAAAAAAATATATTAAAGGCATTTCAGAAATCGCTGTCGGTGCGCGTAAGGTTTTTTTTACCAAATTGAACTGAAATAGTTTTTTTTTATCATTAATACAATTAATATTCTCCCCTGGGGAGAATATTGTCCAAAAAAAAGTTATCTCCCTAATATACGAGTACATACATATATTTCTTTAAAATTGCCAGATTTCTAAAAGGGGAACAAATTATACACTTATGGATATTGTAGAAAAATTACTTTTATTGTTTTATATTTACATGAGTATATAAAATCAGATCAGGTTTTAGACGAAAACACAACGTTTTGTTCGATGTTCGAAAAGTAAAAATTAACAAAAAAAGAACGCAACAAAAAAATAGGAGAAAACCGATTACTAAAAACCATGTTCATCACCCTACTATCTACTCTTTGACAAATGACAGCAACATTTATCACCCATCATTATTTGATGAAAGGTCGAGCATTTTAAAGATGGAGGTGAGAAGGGAAACAACCTGCAGACAATCTCCGAGTAGAGTCGTGTGATTCGAGTGGAGTACGTATGCGGAAGTCGGCTCTAACATAATAATTTATTCAGTTTACGTTTCAATTTATAACCGTTATTTAATGGTTTCTGTTATAATCTGCTTTCCAATAATTTTTTAATAAGCGTTTACATAGAAATGTGGTTACATGTATTTACATACATACATATGTACGAGTATTTACGTAATGTGAATGTGAATATTTATAAAATACCACTTAAAACTAGAAACTTTTTTCAATTTTATCAATAATGCTAGACAATAGTGACCTGGCATATTAAGCATTAAATTCAATAAAATGTATATAAGTAGTTTGCAATTCATATATGTAAGTCAAAATACGGCCTCGAATATTCGTGATGGTCCATTGGGTCCAGAAGCATTACGAATAATCGATTTTCACGGTTAATCGAATGACATTTTTGATTATAGATTTTTTTAATATTTTTATTATTTAACAAGTGAACATTGGTGTACATATGTACATATTTGTATTAAAAAAATTCATTCAAGATAGCAATGTCATAAACTGTCTGTATACCAACTTTGTATTTTTCAGCTAGCATTTTAACACTCCCATTATTTTTTGAATACTCGTTAATTATTTTAACTTTATCTTCAATATTTAAAACGTTTCTTTATCTTTTTACCGCTGATAACGATGCCATACTACATATAAGTATTTAGATCTTACTAACTACTTGTGAATGCTTCTGACTCATCGTATGCAAACAAGGGAATTCCCTGTTTTCATCACGTATGTACATACATAATTGGCCATTACAACCCTATGTCAGGGTTACGGCCTAACTCTCGCACCACTCATGTTGTATGTGTTAATTTTTATTCATGAGTATCGGGACCTACAGTTTAAAGTCGACCCCGAACGACAGATTTGAGAAGCTTTTTCATGGCAATCAATTACTCCCAGAGCTTTTGCCAGAATACTACTGAGAGGTAGTCGCCGAAAGAAATAATGTTTTCATATCACGGTTAATCGAAGCAAAAAATTTGAAAACATTGCAAACAAAAAACAATAAACTGATCTTTGGCTAGCACGGTTAATCGGAGTTACCGGTTAATCGGATCTCGAATAATCAAGGCCCGACTGTATATGTATATGTTAATGTCCATATGCAGTACATCTTTGTTAATTATTTTTACCCACTGTGCCTTTATGTACATTTAGTAGTCCCAATTTGCCTTGATGTAATGATTTCATTACTTTTTTTACATGTATGTACATATTTCTGTATTCAAGACACTTCTTATTACTATACTCATACATACATATACGAATATGTATTTGGTATGTGGTAGCTTTTGTTATTTTTGTGATGGTTATTGTTGCTTTCATTACTTCAATATTGTTAAAATATTTAATCTTTGTTTTTCAACATGTTGCTTAAAAAATTTATAAAAAAAATTGCAAAAGGTACGATGTAAAAAATCCATTGAATTGTTTTCAAGTACCTCAACATCATCATCATCATCATCATTGAACTTGGACTTTATAGATTATTATTGTTGTGTTTGTTGTTGTAGTTGAAATCTTAGGTTTTTGCCATGTTGAGCCGCCGTAATAAATTTAAAGGGCAAAAAAAAATGTCTTGCTAAAGCCAAAAAAAAAACCTCCACACATTGTTGGGTGAAACAAATTTTTGTTAAAGACATCTTATGCAGAAGGTTAATAAAATAGAAGCAAATAAGGAAGGGCGTTGCAATATATCGTATAAGACATTAACGCATTTGATAAAAAAATATCTGAAAACAAAAGCTAAGAATTTAATGTAAATCGCTTTCTTGTAAAAAAAGTGTAGGGAATGTAGGCTAAAGATTTTTTTAAAGATTTCTTAAAGTGCCTTAAAACAAAAAAGAAAACATTTAAAACAAAATAATCTAATGGACTTTTGTGGTTGCAAAACTCTTGTAGTCTTAAATTCATCTGACATCTTTATTAGAGAGCTAAAATTACAAAAATTTAAGGAACAATGCATTTGGCGGGTAACAACATACTGGTACTACACCTGACTGAAAAGAATTAAGGGTGATGTTTTGTATTCGCGTGTGTATAATAGGTACGTTCACAATTGACAAATATTTGACAAGAAAAGTGTAACCAATATTTCATTGAAATATTAATTTTTTTTTACTACTGGTTGCTTTACAGTTAACAATTTTGAAATTTATTATCTATCCGTTTTTAAACAATTTTTTATGACCAAAAAAATTTTGCATAAAATGACTGTTATACTTTTATCGTCAAATATTTGCCTAATTTGAGCATAGCTTACATACATTTAACAATTAAATAGAATACGAAATTGAAGAAAAATAAGCTCCTCTATATAACATACCTGTTATGTAATCGTAGTCGCAATTTAACAGGTATGCTATATAATAACATACTTTTTGTTTTGATTAGTTTTTTGTATAAAAGTACGGCTACTCATATTAGATCATATTAGAGAAATATTTGACGAACTTACATTTAAAGTTTTCATTGTTTCGAATTTACTTTGTTAAGCTTTTTCCGACAAATGTTTTCCTAATGTGGCCTCAACTTTAGAAATAGTTATGTACAGTATGGGTTAACTTATTCGATATGGTAATAAAGATCTACTTTTAAGTTAAGCCCTTTAATAGTGATTGCTCATCAAAATTGTTTGTTACTTTCCTGCAGATTTTGATTAAAAATTTAAATGGTAAATGTATGATAAATTTTACAAAGTTTTACAATTTTGGCAGCATAACAGTGTTTGTACAACATGCTGCTGTCAAATATTTTCAGTTTGGCCAATAATTTAACCATGAATCGACTTACAGTGCTGTTCAATAAAATATATTAACCCTGATCTAATATAATAATAATAATAATAGATTCACCGTGATCAAATCATATTAACCACGTTTTTCTAAATATTTTTTCGGCTTCAAAGATGTTAGATCAGGATGAATTTATTTTATTAAACACCACTGTATAAGCGGACAACGCTTGCAGATTATTAGATTTTATTATCAAAATTTATGCTATGTTTGGACGATCTTCTGAGGCGGCTATTCGGAATCTTGTAAATAGATTTTTCATCAAATTTGAACATTAAATCACCAACAAATATACGTAAAGTGCGAACAGAAGAAAATATCGTGACTGTATTAGCCAGAGTTATTGATAACCGTGAAGTATCGATTCAGTTTAGTGAAAAATTTTGCGAAAGGATGTAAAACCTTTTAAAATACAGCTGTTGCAAGAACCTCAACGACTAACTGATGGTGAGTGGGCACTGGCAAAGTTGGATGAAGATCGATGACAAAGCTCATTTCTGGTGGAATAGATACGTGAACAAGCAAAAATGGCGTATGTGGTGTGAATATAAGCCAGAAGCATTTCTAGAACTTTCAATGCATCTCGAAGAATGCAATATTTGGTGTGGATTATGTATGGCCCGGTGGGGAACAGTGGCCCACGCTTTTTCAAAGATGACGAAAGCAGAAACGCTACTGTGAATGGTGAACGCTACCGTGCTTTGATTGCAAGCTGTTTTTTTTTGCCCAAAATAAAAGAGCTATACTTGGCTGGCTGGGTATGACATGCCATACCGCATTCGAAATAATGTCCCAATTAAGAGGTGAGCTTGGTTAACAGTATATTTAACCTTTGAAGCCGGTAAATTGACGGCCTAGATCATGCGATTTAACGATTTTAGACTATATTTGGTAGCGGTATAGCGACAAGCCCGTAACGGTTGACATACTAGAAGCCAATATTGAAGAATTTTTTTGTGAAATACCGGCCCAGACAGAGAGAGAGAGAGAGAGTGTATGTGAAGAGTATGCCAAATTGGACCCAATGTATGAACCATTTAAGGCAAAGTCGCGGCCAATATTTACATGAAATTGAATTATAAAGAAAATTTTATACATTTCTCTAAATTACATGTGTTTCTTTTAATCAAATCCAAAAGCTTTTAAAAATTACCCATGACATATGTAAATTAGTCCTTTTTACATAATTGGCCATTATAACCTTGTGTCAGGGTTACGGCCTAGCTTCTCGCAGCAACCATGTTGTGTGTGTGTTAATTTTTTATTCACGAATACTGGGTCCTAGAGTTTTAAGTCGACTACGAACTACAGACTTTAGAAGCTTGTTCATGGCAATCAGTTAATCTCAGAGCTTTTGCATGCATACACCCAATAATAAAATATTAAGGGCCATTATTAAAGTTACCGATAGCAAGAGGCAGGATGTTATAGACAGATAATTTTCTTTTTATTATTATATGTAAGTAAACTTTAATATAAAAGTTAACAATAAAGCTATGGGAAAGCTAAATTTTCCTCTATTTTTTAATGTGAGGGTTAAACTGAAAGTAACTTTTACTATCGGACACCTAAATAGAAATGACTCTTTAACAGATTTATTTTTTTAAACAAAAAACATGTGCTTGTAAACAGAGTAAGAATTTGCTCACTCTTTTGCTCATTGCGCATTGCGCACTCTTTTCTTGCGCCTCGAAAAATTGCGCATGCGCAAGGAGCGGAGCACATAAAAAAGAGCAGTTGTTTGCTCTTTTGGCTCTTGCTCTTTTTTGTAAGCGCTGCTCTTTGCGCAATGCGCATTTAAATTTTTTATTTGGCGCTTTGCTCTGCACATGGAGCAAAATGAGTAGCGCATTGCGCATGCGCTTTTTATATCTACAGTGTCATGTCAGCAACAAATTTTTTTAATTTGCCATTCGAAAAAATTTGTATGTGCAGTCAATCATTGCGATACAGAAAATCACTTTATGCAGTATTACTGATGGAAATTTCCATCATAAATATCCTTAAAAAAGATGAATGGGGACATTAGCGTGCTTTTAAGAAAAAAATTTATGATACTCCTTTATTTGCATGAAGAAAATAAATTTTTTTTCACTCATTCTTCACATATGTATACATAGAAAAAATTTTAGAAAAAATATGAATGCATATATTCGCGTGTGATTTTTAGAAAAAATTTTGTTGTACTAATTTATGTGCGTGAAGAAAAAAATAAACAGAGGCCTTATTCTGTAACTCTCCTAAGCTAAAACTCTATCGCTAAAAATATATAAACTAGATTTAGGACTTTTTGGCTACGAATAGAATTTTTGAACGCTTATTTTAATTTTAAAACTTCATGCCTATTACCTCTACACTTTTTAATTTTATATATTCTAACGCCCAGCCTGTTTCAAAAACCCAAAATTTAAGCATTTTTTAGCTTAAGAGAATTACAGAATAAGCTCCAGTTTAATATAAAAACGAAAAAATTGTTTTATTATTTTACTTTAAAGTATATGAAAATACTAATATAAATTCTATTTACATTTAATTATTTCTTCTTTTTTCATATTAAAATTACTGACTTCAAAGGTATTTTACACCACAGTAAATGAGTAATGCGCAATTGCGCACTCTTTTGGCTCTTTTGCGCATTGCGCAAACAAAAAGAGTGGAGCAAGAAAGCTCAAAATTCAAATGCGCATTCTATGCGCAGCGCTTGTAATGCGCAGAGCAAAAAAAATGGCGCAGAGCAAGAGCAACAAAAAGTTTGCTCTGCTCTTTGCGCAAAGAGCAAAAAAGAGCCAAAAGAGCGGCGCTGCGCTGCGTTTTTACTTACTCTGCTTGTAAAAAACAATAAAAAATAAATATGTAGTTTTCATTTATTGTAACAATTCTACAATTTTTTGTTTAATTCGATTGTACACTGCCGATCACTTGAATAGGTTTATTAATTTTTGCTCTTATATTTTAATTTTTTTCATATAAACTTTAGGAGAATAATAATTTTTTTCACTTAAATTAAGAGATATTATGAATAATTATATTTTAGGAAGAAAAGAATAACGGTACAATAAATAAAAATTTGTTATTTTTTGATTTTACTTTAAAATGCTGCGAAAACAGGTGTATATTTTGGTTCACTTGAATAGGTTCACTAAGAATAAAATTAGTTTGCTTTTGATTATCGACAGTATAATTAAAATTTTAAATATTTTTGAGTTACTGCAATAATTTGTTACATTTTTTATGTAAAATAAGGAGCAGCAAGCAATTAACTGAAGAAAGAAGAGATAAAATTAAAGCATTCAATGAAACTGGCTTAAGCCATAGGAATATCGACAAAAAAAATTGGTCGCAGATAGAATGTTGTAAGTAATTTTTTTAAAAATCAGTCCGACTATGGAAAAAACATGAAAGGTCGGAAGAAAAAAGCCGCAACAGAAACGGACAGAAGAGTTATTGTAAGAGCTGCCTCAAATTTGAGCGATTCTGCTGACAGATTCTGCTTGACAAAAATTGGGTATCACAGCTATCATAAGCACTGTAAGATGTGTTACTCGACGTTCTAAACATTTAAGGAGATTAAAAATTAAAAAAAAACATCTTTTATTGCTGCTCGTAAAGCGACACGGTCTCATTTTGCACGAGAACACATGAACGATAAAAATGAGTTGTATCGTGTTGCCTTCTCAGACGAAAAAAATGTTTAATTTGGAAGGTCCGAATGGATATAACTGCTATTTCCACGACCTACATAAGGAGGAACGCTACCTTAGTCGTCTCGTCTCTGTGAGGGAAGTGTAATGGTGTGGGGGGCGATTTCATATTATGGTACATTTGAGCTTCAATTCCTCACATCAAAAATGAACGCGAATAACTACAAAACAGTACTTGAAAAGGTGTTTCCATATTTTTCTACTATTTTTAGACCAATTCTCTGGATATTTAAACAAAATAATGCCCCGATACCTAATGCCAGGATTGTAAAAGTGTGGATTCAAAGCCAAAATGTCAATAAGTTGGAGTGGCTACCATATTCCCCTGACTTAAATATTATAGAAAATGTATGGGGCTTGCTTTCTCGCAAAGTCTACGAGTCCGGCAGACAATACGAAACCAAATAGGCTTTCATTGGAGGAATTAAAAAAGCTTGTTCCGAAAATTTCATTATCATTAATTGAAAACCTGTATAGCTCCCTCCCAAATGGTATTCTTGAAGTTATATCGAATAAAGAAGGGTATACTCATTAATAAATCATCAAAACATTGTAAGAAATCTTAAAAAATAAAAAAAGTTTTACAAAAAAATTATTTTCTTCTTTAATTTTTTAAATTAATGATAGTGAACCTATTCAAATGACCCAAAAAATTGTGCTGAAAATCATATTCGTTTTGGGAAAAAAATTACTAAAATTCAGTTATTAATTATTGAAACAATTTTTTTTATTATAAACACACATAATCCATTATTTTACCAATTTAGAAAATAATATAAATAAAAACTTAATTACTTTTAGAAAAAAATTAATTTGAATGTAATGAAAATAGTAAACCTATTCAAGTGAGCGGCAGTGTATGTGTACGAATTTCTTTAAAAACCACCTAAAAATACGAGTACGAAATGTACTAAAGGATTGCGTGTGAAAAATCTAAATCTCCACGGCAAATGTACTTATGCATATGTATGTACAGTATGTGTGTAATTCTATTATTAGATGTTATAGTTCTAAGACAGCTTTATTTAATATATGGTTTACGTAAAACTGAATAAAACTAAAATAGTAATGCAAAATTGCGTATTAATCATTATGAAAAGAAAAAAAAAACGACCTTATGAGAAAGTCATGACATGACGCCAAACGTAATCAAGCAAATAAGAACCAAACAAAAGTTTTACTCAGTTAGGGAAAATGAAAGTAATGTTGAGACACTCATCGCTATTTTGTTAATACAATACGAGTATTTAAATACATAGTTTTATTAGAATACGAAAACTACAAGTTTTACAAAATTTTTTTTTAGAAATTTGTACCGCTTTAGCTTTAGAGACCATAAAGGAAGTATATAAGTAAAAACAAATGTAAACGAAAGTTAATGATCGTACAATATCTCACAATTGGGCGATTAGCCTTAAGTGTTCTCATTTTCTCTTCTCGTTTAATATAACAATACCAACAATGTTAGCATTCGTATTCATAAATCATTCACTATTTAGTTATAAGTTATTGAAACATTATACAGTGTGAAGTTAAAAATAAAACCCTAATTTATATGTATGTATTTATTGTACATATACTCTACGCAACTGTATGCCGTTGCAGAATACATATGTAAGTATTGTTTTGGTGATAATGTTTGTAATAAAAACTCGCCAGTATTTTCTTATGACACTACTGATTAACTCAGAATTACAATTTGAATAAAACCATAAAACAAGCATATTTATATTAAGTTTATTTTAAGCCCAAATCAATTTATATTGGTAAAACCGTTATAGATTATAGCTAAAGATTTCACTTCTCATTACGCACCAAGTTTCAATAAGATCTTCCACGTTTTACCAAAACCATATTCTTTTTTTTTTTTTGGACATTACAAATAAGTTAGGATGGTTCCAAAGTAAGGATGATATACATATATGTATATACCATTTTTATAGCCATATCTCTCATATGATCTATTGAAAATTTAAAGAGATTAGTTTCCTTCTTCTCACACTGCAAATAGTATTTTTATTCAAGAATTACGGCAACCGTAAAATGACTGAAGCATGCTCAAACTGAACATACATTTATATCTGTGTCGGTATGGAAAAACAACTTAAGTCAAAACATGAAATTTTGAAATATTCCCAAATTGATGTAAATTTTACTATAAATAGTTCTTGCAAAAAATCTGTAATTTTACCTACTGATAATAGAATTTTGATACAACATACGAGTATATGCATTAATTATAGTTTAAATTTTATATATATATACTGAGTTTTATGCAGCGTCACAAATACTAAATTAAGCTTTTGTCGACTGAAGTTATTCTTCCATATAATTTGAAATGTATGCTTTTGGGGATAAGCATGTCTCTATGGCCATTTCGTCTCTGCTTAAGAGACTCGTCAGGAGACTTTTTCCCAAAGGTGTTATTCAAAACTATAAATACTTATGTTAAAATAGTTATAGACTAAATGCGAATCATATCCCATTTAGTATATAACAACCAAACAAAAGTATTTACAAAGCAATACATTTCTGTTTTTCAAAAAATTTAAATTCTATTTCTCTGTTCCCCAAAAGCATACATTTCAAATTATATTGAATGTATTTTGCCAATAAGGCGAAAAATATTTTTTGTTATTCTTCCATATTACCACAGTTATATACTCGTATATTCATATGTACTATATCCATGTCCCCCCAGGAATAAAGTTAAGGCTGCTGGTGAGTACTCACGCCAGTAGCCTGTTTTCTCCGGGGAATATCGGGTTCGACCTAGCCCTGAGTGGTCTGGCGCTCGATATTGGCAGCAAATGCCATTAATGGTGGTTATGTGGTGCATGGCCGTAATGCCACGCGTACTTGGGGTGCTTGTCCCTTTAAGTACGCGTGGCTGGCGTTCTCAAGGACTGACCAGAGATGCCTTAATCTGGTACTACGGGCATCAGGAGCCCCCGGTTAGTCCGCGACTCCTTGTAATTCAAGAAGGTGGGCGAATCGGCCTGATGGTTTGAGTGCGGTCCTTCGGGAAGTACATGTAGTGGTTGTGGTAGTGCTAGGTAGAAACCCCTCAGCAAGGGGGTTATCACTACCCAAACAGTGGTGGTGCTACATTGCCAACTCGGTGCTATGGGCTCTCTTTTGAGCGCCGTGCCCTCGTGCATGATTCGGATAAGAGGGTACTGGCATGGAGTGGCGGTGGTTGAACTCAACTACCGCTCCGGCAACGGGCGGCGTGTGATATGTCTACGGACGGTGCGCACGTTAAACCCTATTCAGTTGTACTATATCCATGTTTGCTTTATTTGTTCAAGAGGACTTGACACTATTGGAAGATATTTTATAATCTAGTAATGAGTTAAGGTAACTTTGATTCTGGTTACAATCTGTTAAAATTTGACATTCGTTTATATAATGCAAAGTTTATATAAAATAGAAGACAAAGAGGTTGTATAAGGCTCTTTAATGCTTCATATTGAAAACATTATGATTTTAGTGAAGGGGTTTGAAAATTCGGTTTGGGCTCACTAACATTTGTATACTTGTTTTGTTATTTTTTTCGTTTTTTTTGTTTTTAATTTTTAATGAAACTTATTAACATTAGAAATTAATTTTCGCTGATTCAAAAGTAAGAAATTCTAAACATTTATTGAAAATACTATTTAATAAATATGAGCTCATCACTGAATTTGTCTGGGCAAAAGTTGGGTGTTTAAGAAAAATTAGTTTTAGTTTTAATATGACATACATACTCGTACGCCGGTAACATTAATTCAATTCATATATAGAGTACAAAGACTCCCTTAAAAAAACAAAAATAGCACAACTACTTGGGGGCCGACAGATTGTTGTGTGGCCATAGTTATTTCTACGACTGTTTTTATAAAAAAAACATTAAAACACACACACAATGTTTTGACGGGAATTGTAGACATTTTTGGTTTATGCCTACTTGTACATTAGGGTGATAACTTTTTTTGGACAATATTTTCCCCAGGGGTTTTCTAATAGCAAATATTGTATTAATGATAAAAAAACTATTTCAGTTCAATTTGGTAAAAAAAACCTTACGCGCACCGACAGCGATTTCTGAAATGCCTTTAATATATTTTTTTAATTTTTTTTAATAACAATTTTTTTAAAATATGGTTTATACATATGTAAGTATGTAAACAAATAATAACAATAAATGATTAAAAGTTCAACTTTAGGTTCAAAGTACGCAATGCCTTACAAAGCGTACTATTTTTATTCTACGTTCCGCACAAATATAACTGCGTTGTTAATTTAGAATTGTAGATGGTGTAGGTACCCAATGTCTGAGGAAACACTCGTGGGCTTTCGTAAAATTTATTAATGACTTGTTTAACCGTTCAAAATCATTTTCGTGGAAACAGTGGTCCGAAAAAAAATTAAATAAAATATGTGAAAACAGATTTTTTTATATAAAAAACTGTAAAACAATAGCTGAAATTAAAAGCAAATTTGGAAGAAAACTATTTCATTGACTCGAAAACGGACTTAACTATTGAAATCAGCATGCCTTAATTATATTGATGTGATGGTCAGATGTTAAGGCATCAAAAAAAGTTTTTTTTTTAACTTTGTTTGATTCAAAACTTTAACGCTTTTGGTGCGTAACCGTTTTTAACGATAGCGAAAAACTAAAAACGCAGTTCTTAATATTTGTCCCTGCTGTACACGATTTTGTCTGGGGAGATTTGATATTTGCAAAAAATGCAAAAAGTTATTACCCTATTGTACATATAAATACATATGCAAAACAAATTTTGGCAGGATAATTCTGTTCTGACTTTTCAAATAGAAATATCTGTCTGTCTGTCTGCCTATCTCCCTTTCCAATCTTCATTAACATTGTATTTTACTCAAAACAAGCTTTCGAGTAAAAGTTTTGTTCGATTCAGATTTTATCTTTTGCAATAAGTTTGCTGTGAAAAAGAGCTTATTTTTGAGTATTTTTGTGTTTGCGTTTATACGTTGTTTATATACATATTAAATGGCAATTGTTAGGGAATACAATTTGTTTTTTATTTTTTGTTTTTTTTTCTAATTTAAATTTTAAATGAAGGAACCGCATATTATGAAGTCATCGTTACCAAAATATTTTTATAAATTATTTTAGTTTTACTTTTGTGGTGTGTGTGTGCCTCATGTCTATAGTGATTATGTACATATGTATGATTTATAAAAATACATTTTAAATAAAAAAAGACACAATTTTCAAAGATTTAGTAACAATCTCTAAACAAATTTAAGATATAAATTTATAAAAGTGAATACCCATTATTATTCTAATTATTTTTATTTAATTATTTTGCAAAAAAACTCAATAAATAATATGACAAACAATGTACACCCTATGCATCACTACAGTGAACAAATAATATTTAATTGACTACACAGTGCAACACGAAAAAAATAATCATATACGGACACCACAACGTGATGAAAGACCCAAAAAAGAAGACTCGTATTTCCCAGTTTTGCCCGAAGTGATGCAATTTTTTTTATGGGCCTCAAACCATTGGGGCCACGGTGTCATTTTTGCAAAAATTGATCAGTTTCTCAGGCTCATATCTCGCAAAGTGTTAGGAAATTTAATTCACTTTCTGAGGCAAAGTTGTAACCCTTGTCATGAAGAACAATGAAATTGTAAAGATATAAAATCAAAAACACTT
Source organism: Metopia argyrocephala (assembly GCA_963576795.1). Lineage (NCBI taxonomy): Eukaryota > Metazoa > Arthropoda > Insecta > Diptera > Sarcophagidae > Metopia > Metopia argyrocephala. The sequence goes on from OY756210.1 coordinate 38,216,327, forward strand.
TACCTTCAAGACCAAAATCGCAAAAAGCATTAAAAAATTAGATTTTTTTTATTTTTTTCCCTGTTTAGGTCCATAGGCAGCAAACCGTTCAAAATTTAAGGAAATAATGAACTACAAAAATTTACCTAAAATCTTAATAAACAACTTTCTAAAACATATGAATTTCCTTCCGTTCAAATAGCGCTTAGGTAGCCACAAAATAAAAATTTTCCGAAGTTATTTTAATTTATTGTAATTTCTGTTAAGTATACATACATATGTATATGTAAATATAAAAAAATTATATACATATTTATCTATCTTCAAAATTCCAATACAATGCACAGAATGTATTGGTCAGTATTGGTCTTAAAAAAATGTCGCGGTTACTTTAAGCCTTTTTGCTAATGAACGACATTGGTATTGATAAAGCGAAAAAGAAGAAGAAAAAAAGTAAATTTCTATTGTTTTTTGTCTTTTTTTTTTATTATTGACCCCAATACTCAGGGGTAAACCCCTCCTGAATGCTGTGCATTGTATTGGCATTTTTGTGGAAACAGAACATATATTTTTGCCTTAGGAATGAGACAAAGGCCAGTACTATACCTTCACCCTTGAATGATCAACAGCAATTGCCCCATCGTTGCATGTTGATTGCGGTGAGTGCCTTCGCTAAGTAGGTTTTTAGCTGTTATCTGTCACATATGTAATTGTACATATCGTCATACTAAATGCAAACGGACGTAACTACACTTTTTGCTTCTTTACAGGAGAAGCAAAACCTCTTAAAAACAAGCATTTCGTAAATCCCGAAAATCATATAATTTTCAGGATCGAGATATAAGGATTGGCATCCCTATATACAACAAATGAGTTTGTATGTAAGGTTTTCATATAAATACATAGTATGTATGTAAATATGTCTTCTTGCATTTAGAAATACACGCACTTGTAGTTTCGTTATTAAAATCGTCATTTTGATTGTAGGAATCTAAAATTGGGCACAAACATGTATTTTGATAAAACGAACCATAATCAATAAAAAATTCGAAATTTTGTGTAGTTACAATGACAGATACAATGTAAAATCCATGTCGTGTAAGGATGCCTTTAGTGATTACTCTTTCTCCATCTCCAACATAATTCCTGATGTTGATGATGTCCCTTAAATTTAGAAGAAGGTAGTGTAGACAGTCTAAATTTAAAATAAACTTCGTGCACAAGCACTTCCGCGATATTGTCGACAACCGTTAGTGACATGTCTTACAGATATCCTTGACGACAATGTCTTGTACGACTATTGTGCCAACTGGGTTATTTAACAAGTAAAGGTGGTTTTACACTATCCCACTGAGTATAACGACACGTCAAAAACTCAAATAAAATGAAAAAGTATAATAGTGTGAATACAATTTGTAATGAATTGTCGAAAAATACTGATAGAAATTTGACAGTCGTATGGCTCTCATAATTTTTAGAAATTTTTCTAAACCATTAGACTTTTCATTTTATCAGAGTTGCTTTTTTACGCAAATATAAGAAAAAATCAGGGTTGGAAAACTGAAAATTTTTAGCCATAATTTTGCTTATTCCTTTTTTTTATTAAATAACTGCAAAAATACAAAATATAGTTACCATTTTAAGTTCTTTCTCTTTAACATAAAATAAATTACAAATATTTGTTGTAAAAAATAATTAAATATGGCTTTTATTATGAAATATTAATAAAACATATATTGTCGTATCAACGTGTCCATCCTTGGAGAAAGAAAAAAGCACAAACAGCTGTTGTTTCCATTTTATTTTAAATGTGATAGTGTAAAAGCAAAATGTAATAAAAACATTTTACGTTTGATTTTTTGACAGTCAGACCAAAAACCATTAGATTTTCTTTCGACAAAATCCAATGAAAGTCTTAAGACTTGTAGAATAGTGTAAAAGCACCTTAAATAAGTACACATAGGAATTTAATTGCATTCAATTTATTTACAGAAAACATAAAAAAACTACAAAAATTTAATAAAAATATAAGTTTTGCACAATAAGAATTAATTCCTATTTTAATAAACATATCTATATATCAAAATAATATTGTGAGCTGTATTTCTGAATTCCTTTTGCTGTTTATTTGAGACCTTAGCTTGAGCATTCCAAAATTCCTCCACAGAACTATCAAGTTCTTCAATATTTTGATTGCCAGTTACTGATTGGACTATATCTTCAATAGAGAAATTGTAAGTAAATTCATTTGCACTTCGTGCTCGCAAATACTTTTTAGTGACAAAACAGAACACTTGTTCGCACTATAGAGTAAAAATTTCCAAACTGTCCGAATTATTTTAATGTCCGGATTACTGGGTAGTCCGAATTAGGGAGGTTGTTCTGTATTTTTTTTTTATAAGTGATAATAAAATTAATAACAGCTGACTTATACTTTTGCAGCTGTCATTTGTTTCATCACTGTTTACACGGTGGTACGGTGGTTAAGGTTAAGTAAAATTCTATAATACCTGGGGTTTGTTTTTTAATTTAAAAAAGAAAAGCGTCTAAAAAATGTTTACATAGTCTTTTAAAATTTTAAAGATTTTCCAAAAACTTTACGTGTTGACATACATTTGCCTTTAACTGTAGCCAAGTTAGCTTTTTTACTTTCGTTCTTTTAATTTATTACTAATTTATTATTAATAATACGTATTATATTTTTATATTACTTTTGATTACACATTATTTAGCATTCAAAATTTTTTTAAAATTGAAATATTTTTTTCAAACATAATCAATCATTAACTTTTATAAGTACTTGTATGTAGAATATCTATCTCGTATTAAGGTATCATAGCAAAGAAGTAGAAAGAAATTCACTCAAATGCTAAAAGCATTTTCACTCATTCTAAAACGTTTGTTCTGTTTTTGTTGTAGGAACTTTAGAGAGCTTTACGCGTCTTTTAATAATTTAGTTGTGTATCAACAATATTTCCGTAAAGTTATAAAAAATTGGAAAAAATAAATAAATAAAACAAATTTAAAACAAATAATAATAGAAAAAAAAGAAGAAAACAATTTTAAATTTAAATTTTATTAAAATCAGGCGGGAATAAAAAAAATATAAGAACAAATCAAAGTGAGTTTTAAATATTTAAAAATTTTATCTCTTAAAGTGGACAAGCTTTGAATTAAACTTAAAAATTAAAAAAAAATTTTATAAAAATATTAGGATTCTATTGTAGATTCCTGACCTAATTAATATTTTGATAAATTAAATTCTATAAAAAATAGAAAATAAAATGGAAATTCTACAAATAGGCCTGTATCTACCATATACTCGTACATATGTATGTACCTACATACGAGTACGAGTGTTTATGAATTTCAAACGTTTTGATTTCATTAAACAAAACGAAAAAAGTGGCTTTAAAATAAATTCCATTTGATAATATTGTGAATATGTAGTACAACATCCTTCTATTGTTAGAAAAGGCTGCTTTAAAATAGAACACTTTAAAATAAAAATTAAAAACAAAACAATGCAGAATAAAACAATATCGCATCCTTTTCATCTCTAAGGTTTAGTTTATGGCGCAAAAAGACTACAAGTGCTGTAATAGAAATACAATAACGTTTAATACACTTTTTAGATGTACACAATACATGTAACAAATAAATGATGTTAATCAAGAAGAATAATATGCTCACGATGATGATGATGATGATGATGATAATGATGACGATGGTGATGATGTAGCAAATATATAAATATTCCCATTCATTGTGAGGTTTACTGGTCATAAACATGCGCACTTACATATATAAATTTTCATTATGTTTTCTTTGGGGGGTATGATGTCACTTGTTTAGTTTATAGGCTCCCTCCCAACCACTCACTCTACACCCATAACAACTTGAGTCAAGAATTTTTCTCTTCTCTCTGTAGAACATAAAATATGAAATTGGTATTATACTCGTCATATGATTTCTCCCTGTTGGCAGGCTTAAGTGAAAGTTTAGAGTTAAAGATTAATAGTTTTTTGAACTTTCTGGTTTATGCTTTAACTAAAAAAATCCATGTCTTTACGAGTGGTTTGCTTTAAATAACAGAAATCAGAAAAACTAGGACTGCACTTACATTCATATCTTACAACATATCTTTCTAAATGGCATATTAAATAAGTATTTGGGTACTTGCAAATTTGTTAAAAGTAAAACATTTTGTTTTTGCAACCCTTAAGCTTTAAGAACTTAAGATATTGTTCCTTTTCCATACATAGATATTTCTTAAGATTTGTTATTTATGAGTCATAACATTTTAAATATGAAGGAAGACATGTAAAGTCAGGTGAAGATTTATTTCACTTTAAACTCAGTTAAATGCCGTTACCCAACAATACATATAAAAACTAATTGACCTGGCAAACGTTGTTTTGTCATATAAATTATTTCTATGAAATATTGTTTTAGTTCTTCATTGAACTGCAAAACTCAACACTGATATGAGCAATGAATGCTTTGCTCAGCAGAGATGAATACCGTCGCAAGAATTAAAGAACGCTGTAACTGACAAAAAATCGAAAATACGTTTTTTGCATCATTTTTATCAGAAAAAAATACGCGTTGATTGGATTTCTACGATGAAAAGAAATTTATTTACGCCGTCTGCGTTTTGAAAAATACCAGTGTCTTTGTTTTACTTTCATACATATTTTTTGGCTCTGGTGAACATTTAAGGTTTTGTTAGTTACAGCGTTCTTTAATTCCATCGACGATATGGTACCATTCAACCATTATCAACGTCAATGTCTGCGTTATTGATAGTTTTAATGAATGATTTTCCGCCGTTTTCGCCACTTCAGTTTGATAGTTGGGGATAAAGAGCAATAGCTCCGTTACCGCTCCCCTTGATTACTTCTTAAAAAAAATAAACAATATGTGTTCTGCGGAACCCAGATCTGTCGAGTTTAAAATTTCTTTGAATTCGGTAGGCTATTTATAAATAAATAGTCTATTGAGTCGTCCTTAACATTTAAGGGTATAACAAATAGATTTTGACCGATTCCCAGACCTACCCGACAAACACACACACACACAAAATGATATGAGTATTGAATGTTTTGCTCAGCAGAGTTGAATATGGTACCACCCAGCGATTATCAACGTCAATATCAGCGTTATTGATAGTTTTAATGAAATATTGTTTGCCGTTGTCGGTACTTCAGTTTGATAGTTGAGAATAGGGAGCATAAGCCCCTGTACCGTCCCCTTCTTAAAAAAATAAACAATATGTAACAACAAACACCGCAACACGAGAATTTTATATATTACAGATGTACGGGTATATTCTAGAAACTGAATTCACACGAAAGTACTGCATTACACATCCCCATATTATTATTCGTGGATTTCATTAATTGTTTTTATACATTTCCTTTGATTACCCCTCGTTTATATAAAAAAAAATTATTAAATTTATTTCGTTATTTTTGTACGTAAAATGAATATTAATCATTAGATTAATGCCATTAAAAATAAAAAAAAACTTTTCAAGCTTAAAAACTCTTTTATGACGAATTTGGACAAAGATTTGATATAAACAAAAAATTATAATAAAAAATAAGCCACAAATAATGCCTTATCATATGGTCAAAATTTAATTTTTATAAAAAAACAAAAATATTTGCTGAAATCATTACGTATAATACCCGGAAAGAGTGTGTAAACAATAGTTTGTAAACGTATAATAAATTAAAAAATAAATACATAAATAAATATCTAATTAATAGGGACTACAAAAATATATGTATCGGTAAAAAGAAAACATAAAAACTAGAATTATAGCTTTAAATTTTAAGCAGATTAATCAGATGACGGTGGGTGCAATAAGTATGATGACAGTACTTATACAAAATTTGAAAGTTATCTAGATCTAATTTGTGATTGCCAATTACGTGGACATAACTGTTTATTAGTGAAACAACAATTGTGTATATACATATGTACATACGAGTACATACAGGTTGGGCAAATTTGAGTTTAGAAAGTAAATTGACTGTCAAATGATGAAATGTCAAAAATTACGCTGTCATTACTTTGACATTTATTCAATGAAAAGTTGGGAAATTTTAACCATGGAACGCTGGAACGCTACACTACCATTGTTTCCGTTGAAGGTTTGTAAATTGGCTGCTTGAAAAACTGAACGAAAACAGCACATTTTTTAAGAAAATTTAGTGAAGAAACTACGAAAACCAAATTTTTGTGACCAGAATGGGCTAATGTTGACATCAATGACCTTTGGTTTCAGGAGAACGGCGCCACCTAGCTGGCAAAATAATCCAATTATAGAGAGTTGAGAAATTTCTCGGTTGAGATTTGGCGATGTCAATTGCTGCTAAATTATATTCTGTGGGGCCATTTGAAATACCCAGCTTACTTTAACAAACCTCAAACATCCGACGCTCTGAAAGATGAAATTTGGAGCTGTATTGACGAGATAAGGGAGAAAAGAGATAAATGTGGTTAAAAATTTTATGAAAAGAGTGGACGTCTGCCTATGTGCTACAGGTGGTGGACTTTTGCCAGACATTATATTACATTATAAGTTCCCATAATTCTACTTTACATGGGAGATGCTCTGATGAGATAAGGGACTTTGTTCCTTTCTCAGAGCACATTCTTTTGTGGTTGATTGGCCAGTGAATTGCACAATGCATTATAGAGAGGATTCGTTTTTTAGCCGCACCGCCCTGGAACAGTCTTCCAGTGAATGTTTTGCTGCCAGTTACGATGTTACTAAGTTTAAATCAAATGCGTACAAACACTACTACCTCTTTATCCCTTTCCATACCATATTTTCCTAGACCAGCACAATACACTGCATAAGTAGGAGTCGTCCCCTGAGTGCTGGTGTGAGTAATAAAAAAAAATTTGTTACACAAAAAAACTATTTGTTTTTAAGCCGTAGTCTAGTGGTTAGTGTGTTGGCTTACTAAGACGATAGCTCAGGGTTTAAACCTCAGCTCTGACATTTAAAAAAAAAGATATATGAAAAAAATATTTCTTTCGGCCACTACCTCTTAGCAGTCTTCTGGCAAAACCTCTGAAAGTAACTGATTTCCATAAAAAAGCTTCTCAAATCCGTCGTTCGGAATCGACGTTAAACTGTAGGTCCCGGTACTCATGGTAAAAATTGGCTGCTAGAAGCTAGGCCATAACTCTGAAACAGGGTGGTAATTATGTTGGGTATGCATGTATGGGTTTTTAAGCAAATTTACATTTTAACCTCAATTTTGCCCACCCCTTCCATATAAATTTAGAAATATTTTAATGTGATCTAAACATATGCATTTAATTTAAAAGCATTAATACAGACCTAATTTCTGCCTTCTATTATGGTATGCCCCCCAAAAGTTTACTTAAACTCTAAGTACGCATTTCGCTAACAACACTCCCTTTATTGCGCTGGTAATGCTCATTTATGACAACATGATGTCAAACACAGAATGACATAATTCTTTTGTGTTAAACAATACTTTTTAATAATGTAGTACGAGTACAACAACATTATACTCGTATTTTTCACACACTTTTAGACAAAAGTTGTTGTTAGAGGGATGCAAATAGAGAAAGAGAAACTGTCTTACTTGTAATTGTATTTCATAAATATGGTTGGCGACGCTGCTTCATATCAATCATACCAAATAACGGATGTATTTTAATATTTATTTTCACTTTTTTTAAATTTGATTTAGCCGACCTTGACCTAGCCCCAATATTATATAGTGTAGCGTTTTATTATTGCATTTTGCAAAAAAATTTTATTCGTATTGAACAAAACAAATCGAGCTTTGGTGTATTCAAGAGTAACATACACATGATACGTACATACATACAAGTATTTACATATTTTCAATTTAAAATCATGTTACAAAAAAAAAAAATACAAAAAAACAAATTGATATGTTTTTATAAAACAAATGACATTGTAATCATTATTATCACTGTCATGGTCAGTTATGGTCATCATATATAATTTTTTAGATTTTATTTAAAAATAAATCAAAACCTAATTAACAAGATAATAAATACGCTGTCATGCATGCAACACACGCATTCAGTTGAAGAAACAAAAAAAGGATACCACCTTTCTGTAGTTAAATGATTTGTTTAAAGTAAAGCGTTACTAAATTAATAAGCAATGGGTGAAACTGTGAACAGAAAGCAAAAACCTACCAAAACAAGATGAAAAAAAAACATAATTTTGTATGCAAGGCAATCGAATTTTTAGTCTGTTACTCTTTTTTTTTAATTTTGTTACAACCGTGAACAGAAATAAAAACCCACCAAAAAAGAAACAAAATTTTGAATAAAAGGAAACGGAATTTTTAGGCTGTTCTTTACTTGTTTTTGTTTAATGCCCGCTAAAAGTAAATGATTTATACTTTAAATTATGAAAACCATTTCGAAGTGTATAAATTAGGATTGTAACAGAGTGTTTTTTAATTTTGTTTATCAACATTTAAATTTTTTTGTTTGTTTAAAATTTAAAAATCTGTTAAGAACTCATTTTAGCTTCAAGCTAGTCAATTGCATCAATATGATTTCTTTAAATTTTAAAATCAATTAAAGTAAAACAATTTTATTGAAATCTACATATATGGGTTACACCATATCAACTCAACTTAAAATATGCCGTTTTTGAAATGACTGTCTCCGAATTTGCTAATTTTTGGTATGAATAAAGTATATCATACTTTCATATATTGGAAAACAGTACAAAAATGTACATAGTTACACTTAATTAATTGTAATTTTCTTGAAAAGTATTATAGCTACGCATCTCGTAAAAGTCGCATTTGAAAGGGTATTAAATTACCTTTGATTTAATATGCAACATGATTTTTTCTTTGAAAAAGTCAAAGGTCAATTTTCTTTATCTATAAGTCGGAAGCCTATATCTCCGAAAGCGACCTTTTTAAAAATTTGAAGAAAAGTTATTCCAAAGATAGTTTCGTTCTCTACAGTTGTGAAAAATTTCAGAGTGGAGGTCTTTTTAGGTCAAGAAATAAGAATCAAATCGCAAAAGAATGAGATTAAAACTAGTCTAATAGTGTTGGAATGGTAGACGATTTTTCGATTTCGATTAACTAGAATCGCTTATTTTGTGAGTTTCAACAAAAAAATACATAAGTCAAAAAGAAGGGATGTGGGATTTGGTCAAATGGCTCTTCATTGGGGTCAAAGGTTGGGTTGAAGGAGTAAAAGTCAACAAAAAGCTCCACAACTGCCCTGGAGTAGCCTCTAGAGGGATAAAATGTAAGACCGACCCTTACTAATATTTTACCCCCCAACTTTTTTTTCGAAAATACCTACTCCCTATCTCCATGTTGCATATTAAATCAAAGGTAATTTAATACCCTTTCAAATGCGACTTTTACGAGATGCGTAGCTATAATACTTTTCCAGAAAATTACAATTAAGTATGTATGTATAACCTTGTGCATTTTTGTACTGTTTTCCGATTTTCAAGACCTCATATTTCCGGATCCAGATGTATCAGTGCTTCCACACTTTGTATTTAATTTAGTTCTATGATATACTATATTTCTACAAAAAATCATAAAATTCGGAGGGGGTAGGTTAAAACCATTGGTTGATTTGACTTGGAATATCCCATATACAATACATTAATTTTTATATATTACACTAATGATGTTCATAACTTCGAAATTACATATGGTGAGCCATCGTAAATCGGGGGACTACTGTATTATTTATTAGACAACAATTCATAGATTCAAATGCCTAACCTATATTTTAGAATAGCGTCTACAAAATTCTCTTCTGCTTTAATAAAACATTTACTCTTATTTGTAACGAAGAGAAAATATACAAAATAAAAAACAAAATAAAAAAATTAACGCAACAGTGTGATTTACTGGTATCTACTAATTATTTTATATAAATATTTCATGTACTTCTGTGTGTTTCTCCCATTAACCCATTAACGCCCAAATGAAAACCAAGAACAAATTTTAAAATTCAATATTTATAACTAGATTTAAACAACATTTTTTACAGTAAAAGTAAAAGAAAAAAACCAAAAAAAAATATTCTAAGTTGTGTTTTTTCAGGTGTATTAAGCTTAGTACAGCAGCACTTAATATGCTATAGCTCAAAAAGTTCGAGTTGTTATCAAGTAAATAAACTGCTATTTAACGTTCTTCAAAGTTAACTGATGTAAAATAAACTACATAACCATTCACAATCTCACGAGAAATAAATCACTAGCCAAAATGGAGATTCCCATAATTGATATGATAAGTTGATGTACAACAGCTACGTGGATGTTGCATGTACTCTTATTGACGGATAAAAAGCGTTTCCCGAGTAAAAGAACTGCATTTTATAATTTTTACTTGAACTTTAAGTTGTGTACTATATATAGTACAGCGGCCGGAAATGGGTTAATACCTACTTTACTATGATATCATCCCAACTAAATAAACAAATAGAATATGAATAAAAAATAATCAAAAACAACCAATAAAACAATATATTTATAAAATATTTTCCATTATATGCATACATACTCGTATATACGTAAATACATATGCATATTTTTTTAAACTTAGTCTCAGTCGCCTCCCCAAAAAGTAAGACAATCAAAGTTAAAAAGTCAGTTTTAAAAAAATTCTAATTTTAATATAAAATGTTGATTTTATAATACGTAACATTGTTCCAATACCTGAATAAATTGTTAATTATACATTTAAATTATGTACTACAAAAAGATAAGAATACAAAAGATAAGAAGTGAAAATAATTTATAAAAAAAAGACACAGTTTACGAGTAAATTGAAACGCAGTGAAGTGTTAAACGAATTTTTTTTATTATTATTAAATATTGATATTGACATTTAAAAAAATTTAAATCAAAAATAATCGTTCAAATATTAAATAAATAGAAATACACACATACAATGTACTAAATGCCTTTATTTTTTTTTTTTCTAGTAGAATAAAAACTTTAAAATAACAAAAATACTCGTACTTTATGTGTTACATTTTCCATCTTTTGTTGACTTCAAATTATTGTAAAAAAAAATACTTTAAGCCTGAGCTCAATTTAAACTAAAAACAATATAATATACTATACTTTAGACAAAACAACTGTTGGTCATAGGTTTGCAATTTAGAATGATGAACAGCAAGAAATAATTAAGTTACATATCTGAAAACCCATATCATCGTGCGGGAGTTTAAGTGCTCTATCCGCCATTTTATACATCTCGAGTTAATGATGGCACTTTAGGTTTTCGACCTCAACTTTTTCAATTGTGCAATCCGTTTTCAGCTATCTTGTCCAGTTTCTGAGATAAATAGTGTCTGATTTGTTCTATATCCAGAAGAAACCAGCATTTTTTTGTGTGCTCTTTTTGATCGATTTTCTTAAAATGCATTTTTGGCACATAGAGCACTTAAACTGCCGCACGACAATCTACGAACATCTGTATTTACAATTAAAAACTCTTTCTTTTTTCCAGATACTTATACGTATTTAAAAAATTAAAGTTCATTTTAGTAGGTTAGAAAACATTGCATATTTCTTGCCCAATTACAAACTGAAATACTTAACAAAAATTTGCTGATTAGATAAAATAAAACTCTCTTTAAGAAATCGTTTCAAAATAAAAAAGGCATATAATCAATCATGCATAGTATGATAGCACGTACTGCTGCTTATAGGTGAGTGTCACAAAGTTTAAAGTACTTTTTAGTAAATTTAAATAAGAAATTAATTTTTATATTGATAAAAAATAAAATGCATTTATACATAAAAGGCTTTTTTAACAAATTGTTATCCAGTATCATAAAGAAACTTATTATAACAAATTGTATGAATACGGCAGTAATATTTTAAGAGTATTTGAATTCAAATTGCTAAAACTAATTTAATTTCTATTAATTAATGTAGATAAGGTGGAATAAAGGGCAAAAACAAAATAAATTGTATTTCTGTTTCATCCAAATAAGATGACAATTACAAGAACAGAAATGATGGTAAGAAAAGGAGAATATGATAGAAACTGTTGTGTGACTTTACTTCGACTAACTCATACAAGTGTATGTGCATACGGTAATAATTTCAGTATGCAATTTCCTGAAAAGTATGAGTTAAATAGTTGATGTTTGGTGTCGAATATACACAGGACACAAAGAACTCTGATGAGACTACCGTAGCTGGAATCGAAAACAATTGTTCAGTTTGGCTAGTGTACTATTCCTTCACGGACATCATTTCTTCCTTAATTACCAAAAAATATTCATTGCAGTTAACTTTGATCTAATTAAAGCGTTTCTAATGAAACAAAAATTAATTTAATTTCTAATTTTCTGTTACACAAGGTCAATGACAAAATTAAGAAAGGGCTTTAGAACTGTGAACGCTGAAAGATCTTGATTTATTTGACTTTGATTTTCACAGACAATACAGATTATTTTTTCTTTTTAAGAGAAAAAAAATAATAAAATATTGGCGAATAAAACAGCTACAGTCGAATTCGGATATACGATAAGCACACCGTTTAAATGAAAAAATCGGATAATTGTAAAACAAATGCATTTACTTTTTTTGTTTTCTATTAAATTTAAAGGAATTTAACTCCCTTTAAAAGAAAAACCGCATTAAAGAAACAGATTTTGCGTTAAAAAGCACAATCTAAATATATATAAAATTGAATGTGTGTTTGTTTATTTGTTTGTACCTTATAGGAGACCAAACCTCTAGACCGATCTCCCTGAAATTTTCACAGCATTTAACTGGGACTCTGGCATGATTAATAGGGTACTTTTTTTCGACCACGCCCACTTTTATGCCCACTTTTTTAAAATTATGTAATTGCTTCCCTATAGTTCTTAACAGATTTACTTCAAATTGTGTACACATTATACTCCAGGCGAAGTATAAATAAACATTTCTTACGCCACGCCCCCTTTCACGCAAAATTTTATTTGTAAGTTTTAAACGTTTTGTTCTCTGTATAAATTTGTTCCTTCCAACGGATTTTTTTTTGTATTTGGTAGTATATTGCTCTTAATACTGTTAACGTCGCCATATAACTATGGCCAACGTCACCGCCGTTAATTTGATTATAAAACGAGGGGGCAGAGAAGCACACCGGGTTAAGCTAGTATTGTATAAAAAGAACTCCGCTTAATTAAAAATACGAGTATTAAGAATTTATCGACGACAAAAAATTTTAGCACCGGCTCATTTCTTTTTTATTTTGCCCATACCTACACATTTTCAAAAGTATTTTTTATGGGGCAAGAATTTTCATTTATTGATTTGTTTTATTTTTATTTCAATAATATTTTAAGAGTACGTTTAAACGAACTGATTTTGCATTTATCTGAAGTAATTTTGAAGGAAAATTCCGCTTATAAGAAAAACAAATGCTGTTTTTTTTTTACATTTTCTTATAACCGTAATCGACTGTATTACAAAAAAGGAGAACAAACCCCTCTACTAGATTAAGCATGCATTGCTTTAGAACAGCAACAATAATAGTTTTTAAAAAACGAGAACACGACCCCTGCGTGCATCGTATTTCAATAAAAAAAAAAAAAAAAAGATTTATGCAAATAAGTAGGGAGCGAGGTAACTTCCAACACTTTAACACCGCTAATTTTTTACTACTTGATGTATGTATGTACAGTGGTGGCCATATAATTAGAAACGATGTTTAATCAAAATGAAATCAAAGTGTAACTTCTTTTAAAAACATTATTAAAAATTACAAGCACCGCTATTCGAAAAGCACACAATCCACATTATTGCCGCTGCAAAAAAACTTTGAATTTAAAGCTTGCACTTTAAAAAAATTTTGATTAATTTCTAAGTACTTGGTTTTTAGCTGGCCACGTAATTAGAAACGTTCAGGTTTTCTTTAATTAACTTTTTTTATTATGAGTCCTAAAATTAAAATTCAGTAGGTTGTATTTAAATGACCTTAATACTTTTTGGTTTTCAAAACTGGAAAAAACAAGTGATGCACTCCATAAATAAGGGAGGGCTTCTACAAGGCGTATCCAATGGAAATACTGTCAATGTGGACTATCGCACAAAGGTTTTCATAATCCAAAAGAGTGAAATTTGGTGCAGTTCACTTCTACAATTAAACAAAAGAAGTTTGCAACCCCAGCCAGGAAGCCTGGCTTTCGTAGAAGTATTGTATAAAAGAAACAGCATGTCGCAGAAAAATATTAAGAAACAATAACGCTTCGCAAGCAAAATGCTCAACAAAGATGCATTGTTATTCTCACAAGCAACGAATTTAAGAATATATTGTTTTCACCTGACGAAAAATCTTACCTAAGATGTTCCTCAGTAAAATCCTTAAGACTTTAGGTATTTTGTTAAAACAGTGGTGGTGTATTATAACTTGGTATGATATTTCGTGGTGTGGTGTGAACCCATTCTTAGAATAAAGAAAAAAGTTGATAAGCATCAATAACAAAACAATTTAAAAAATGTAATAGAACAGTATTTCTTTTGAGAATATGCTCGTTCTCAACTTGATAACGACTAAAACCGAAATTCTAAGTTAATGACATACTAGATTTCGTATAAAAATATTGACTTTTTGTACTTATCATTGTAAAATTTTTATCTAAACCCAATTGAAAACTTATAAGCAATTGTAAAAAGCAATCACACGAACCACAGTCCAAAAAACAAAAAGTCTAATAGTTCCAAATGATGCAGCAAACCTATGGAAACATGTCTCTGTAAACATGCCAGCATTCAATACAAAATTTACAGAGAAAAATAATATTAGCCAATATTGTCAAAAATAAAATATGTAAGAAAATATCCTATTAGAGATATACCAATTTTTGTTTACCTTTGTAGGAAAAATTTTAAGTTTTGTGAAAACATTTGTGTCGTTTCTAATTATAAGATCAACATAAAAGTGCTATATATTGTTTAAAGTTAATTTTTTTAAAAATGTTAACTCAGCTGCAAATATTTTTATTATAAATTCAATAATGATTTAATACTTTATAATTTAGAGTATTTACTTTATGAATTGTGAACTTAATTTTTAAAATATATTAAGAAAAATGTGTGCTGCTAAGTCGTTTCTAATTATATGGCCACCACTGTATATCCGGTTTAATATATTGAGAACGAAGTGACTTGTTCCAAATTTCGAAACTATCAGTATTAGCCTTCTCTAGATACTTATAAAAAAATCAATTATTACTTTGTATGAGAAATTCCATGTCCACTTGTACAATTCCGCTCACTTTTTTACTGATATATTTCAAATATGTAGACAATTCAGAAACTTGCATTTAAACTATTCTCAAGACACACAAAAATCAATACTTGCTTGTATGGAAGGTGCAATGCCTACTTATCGAATTCCACTAATTTTTATAGCAGATTATTTATACCCCGTATTCTAGTTGTTAGTGTGTTGACTAACTAGACAAGAGCTCCGGGTTCAAATCTCAGCACCGACATCTTGAAAAAAGAAATATGAAAAAAATATTTCTTTCGGTGACTACCTCTCAGCAGTCTTCTGGCAAAAGCTCTGAGAGTAATTAATTGCCATGAACAAGCTTCTCAAGTCTGTCGTTCGGAGTCGACTTCAAACTGTTGGTCCCGATACTGATGGATAAAACTTGACACACAAAACATGGGTGTTGCATGTTGACACAGGTTTGTAATGGCCAATTATGTACATATGTATGTCTGTATTTATTTTATGGCCAATTATGTACATATGTATGTCTGTATTTATATCAAATTTAGAAACTTCCACCATTACTCTTCTGAAGGCATACTTACTTACTTACTTACTTAGCTGGCCATAACAACCCGTTAACGGGTTTCGGCCTGCCTCAACACTAGTCTCCAGGCGTCTCTGCTAAGCGCACGCCTTCTCCAGTTGGTCACACCAATTGATGACAGGGCTCCATCTACCTGGTCTTTCCAACGTAAACATGGACGTCCTCTACGCCGACGTCCAGTGACCTTCGCATCGAAAACCTTTTTCGCTGGAGCAGATTCTTCCATCCGAACAACGTGGCCGAGCCAGCGCAGCCGCTGGATGTTAATGCGCTGGACAACATCTACGTCGCCGAGGAGCTCATACAGCTCATAGTTGGTCCTTATGCGAAACTCATCGCCTTGCTTCAGTGGACCAAAGATCTTGCGAAGAATTTTTCTCTCAAACACTCCCAGGACCGCTGCATCGGCACAAGACAGCGTCCATGCTTCCGCACCATAGAGAAGCACCGGAAGAATAAGCGACTTGTAGAGTGTTAACTTCGTCGCACGAGAGAGGTCTCTGTTACTAAACTGCCTACCGAGACCGTAGTAGCACCTGTTGGCCAGTGTAATTCTTCGCTTGATCTCCAGACTGACATCATTCTTGCTGGTAATGGCGGTGCCAAGGTAGATGAACTCCTTGACCACATCGAATGTATAGTTGCCGGCTGTAACCTGGGAGCCGATGCGATCAGCATCCCTACTCGTCGACAACATGTACTTCGTCTTGCTCTCATTTACCGCCAGACCCATTTTAGCAGACTCTCGTTCAATAGCATTAAAGGCTGCGGTGACATCTCGCTTGGTATGCCCAATGATGTCTATGTCGTCGGCATACGCAAGGAGCTGGACACTTTTATTAAAAATAGTGCCATTACGATGTACACCCGCCTTTCGCAGAACACTCTCCATGACGAAGTTGAAGAGGTCGCAGGATAAGGGATCGCCTTGTCTGAAACCTCGCACGGTATTAAAAGGCTCGGAGAGGTCTCTTCCTACCTTGACGGAGCTGCAGGAGTTGCTCAGCGTCATTCTGCATAGCCTTATCAGCTTAGCAGGAATACCGAGCTCAGACATTGCGGCATAAACGCGATCCCTTATTGGGCTATCGAAGGCTGCCTTATAGTCGACAAAAAGATGGTGTGTGTCGACTTGACTTTCATGGGTCTTCTCCAGGATTTGGCGCAGTGTGAATATCTGGTCAATGGTGGACTTACCAGGTCTGAAGCCGCACTGATAAGGTCCAATCAGTGAGATGGCGAATGGCTTCAGTCGTTCACACAATACGCTCGTAAGAACCTTATATGCGATAGGGAGGAGGCTTATACCCCTGTAGTTGGTGCATATCGTGGGATCTCCCTTTTTCAGGATGGGACAGAGAGCACTAAGATTCCAATCGTTGGGCATACTTTCCTCCAGCCATACTCTGCAAATGAGCTGGTGCATGCACCTAACCAACTCATCGCCTCCATACTTGAAGAGTTCAGCTGGCAAACCATCAGGTCCAGCTGCTTTGTTGTTCTTCAGTCGCCATATGGCAACCTTGACCTCTTCATGGCTGGGGGACGGGATCTCGACGTCATCGTTAATGATTGGGTCCGGCACAGCATCTCTAGAGGCGGAATTTGTGTCGCCATCGCCCTGCAATAGATTAGAGAAGTGCTGTCTCCATAATCTTAGTGTTCCTTGTGCATCTGTAACCAGGTTACCATGTTCGTCTCTGCAGAAGGTTGCTCCGGGCTTTAAACCAGTAGTAAGACGCCTTATCTTTTTATAAAAATTTCGAGCATCATTTCTACTCCTGCATATCTCGATTTCCTCAAGATCACGCCTTTCTTGCTCTCTTTTCTTCTTTCTAAATAGGCGTCTCTCTTCCCTCCTCTTTTCTCTATACGCCTCCACCGTTGCTCTTGTAGTGGTGGACTGCAATGTTCGTCTATAGGCAGCGTTCTTTGCTGCAGTGGCCTCACGGCACTCTTCATCGTACCATTGGTTTCTGCGGGGAGGACGCTCAAAACCAAGAACTGTTTCGGCAGCGCTGCGCAGGGAGTGAGCGATGTGAGACCACTGTCCACCAATACTTTCGAGAGAGGATGGGATGTAATTGAGCTCGTTAGAAAGACGATCGGAAAACGACCTGGCTGTCTCTTGTGATCGCAGCTTTTTGATGTCCAGCTTCCCTTGCACACTAGAACGTGTCGTATTCGACGCGCATATACGCAGTCGCATCTTGGCTGCGACAAGATAATGGTCCGAGTCGACATTTGGACCTCTAAATGTGCGCACGTCTAGTATGCTGGATACATGCCTTCCATCAATCACAATGTGATCAATCTGGTTGTTGGTAGATCGATCAGGAGAGAGCCAGGTGGCCTTATGGATATCGAGATGCTGGAACCTGGTGCTACAAACTACCATGTTTCGCGCCGCAGCGAAATCGATCAGTCTCATGCCGTTCAGTGAGGTGGAATTATGAAGACTGAACTGTCCGACAGTGGGGCCAAAGATACCTTCACGTCCAACTTTCGCATTGAAATCGCCGAGGACAATTTTGGCGTCATGTGCTGGACACCTATCGTATACGTCCTCGAGCTTTGCATAGAAAGCATCTTTGACCGCATCATCCTTCTCTTCCGTCGGGGCGTGCACGCAAATAAGGCTGATATTATAAAACTTTGCCTTTATTCGGATCGTAGCAATTCTTTCGTTCACGGGGGTGAACTCCGAGACAAGATGGCGCAGTCTCTTACTTACTACGAATCCGCAGCCAAATTCGCGTCTCTTCTCATGGCAGCTGTAGTAGATGTCACATGTTGCTTGCCTCGTACAACCTTGTCCTATCCATCGCATTTCCTGGATGGCGGTGATGTCAGCCCTACATTTCGTGAGAGCATCCGCCAATTGGATAGAGGCACCTTCCCTATAAAGGGTTCTCACATTCCAGGTGCATATCCGTAAATCATAGTCCTTAAAACGTTTGCCAAGTTCGTCAACATAAAAGGGGGTCCGTTTAGAGGCTATTGTATTGGTTTTCATTGAAAAAATGTTTTTACGTGGTGGGTTTCAAGCCCTACGCACAACCCAAATTTAAAGTCCAGGGGATTGGACAATCGCCGCATACATTAGTTAACAAGCTAGCGGGTGCTAGAATGTCATCCAGGAGGGCCGCGTGGAGGCTGTATGTCGACTTGAATACAACGGGAACAAGGATCGTTCTGGAGGCCGCCAGGTTGACCCCGATCAGAGACTTTGCCTTGTCCGAAGTATCCCATCCATCCCTCTGAAGGCATACAAATCTCAATATTTAGGTTGTATGGGAGGTACCACGCCCCTCTTGTTCAATTTCGTTTCCGAACCGAATTGAACTCTGACTCGATTACGCTCTGACATCATCCACCTCTATATAAAGAAATGCATTCTGACAGCTTCAACCAGCAATAAACTCCTAGACAGTTGATTGATCAACCGCAACTTATAACAAATCCAATTCGCTTTGGCAGAAAGTTTAAATTTTTGATTTTAATAAAAGGAACTTTAAAATATATAAAACAATAAGTATATTCTAAGCAAAATTTTAATAATCTATTATGTATACAAAAAAAAAAAAATTAAGCGAAATTAAATTATCCCAGAAAATTGAAAGCAATTTACTTTTTATGCTATTTCAGAAACACCATGTCTGAAGAAACTACTAACGGCAGTACTGCAGCAAGTCCAGCACCACCCACCGCTGAATTGGCCGAAATGGCTTTGGAGGAGCCAAAAGTAACATTCCAGGATCAATTTAAAGCCTTTTCTAAATTTGGTGATACCAAATCCGATGGCAAATTAATAACCCTATCACAAAGTGATAAATGGATGAAACAAGCCAAAGTAATTGACAAGAAAATTACTACCACCGATACGGGCATACATTTTAAGAAATTTAAGGCCATGAAAATCTCCTATGCAGACTATAACAAATTTCTAGATGACTTGGCCAAGACCAAAAAGGTAGAATTAACGGAAATAAAAAATAAAATGGCTTCATGCGGTGCACCAGGTGTAGTGCAAGTCTCGGTAAATACATAGCTTTTAATTACATTTGTCGAATACAACATATCTAAAACAATCTGGTATTTCTTTATACATTCTTATAGGCTGGTAAAGCAGCTTCTGCTGTAGAACGTTTAACTGATACCAGCAAATATACTGGATCTCATAAGGAACGTTTTGATGCCACTGGCAAAGGTAAAGGTATTGCTGGTCGCAAGAATATTGTAGATGACTCCGGTTATGTATCCGGTTATCAAAATAAGGACACTTTTAGTGCTGGAAATTAAATATTTTTAAAGAAAATCATATTTTTTATAAATTAATTATAATACTTTACTAATTTATATGTATATTAAATATTAGACACAACTTTATATATAAATAAATAATTAAATTTAAGCCTAAATAGTTTAGATTGATATTGATTTACCTTTTGTGTTTAAATGTTTCTTTCTCTTCTTTGTTAAATATTTTTTTATTTTTTATTTTATTTTTTTTTTTAATAAATTGTGATATATTTGTCCTGTGTAATAGAATTTATTTGGTTTTATTTTTTATATACTGGTATATAATGGAAATCGATTTCGTTTGAAATTGACATCGACTGAAATTACTCATCACTATTGCCTTAATTTTCTTGTTAATTAAAATTCTGAAATAATTAAAACTGATATGTTTTATAAGACTTTGAAAATACTGAAGAATTCAACTTCGAACAAAATCGTTTTTCATCACATACTAAGTTGTATGATTATTTTTTTTTTAGAATTTTCCTAATTGTTTTCATATCTCGACATATTAAAACATAATTCTATACAGAAATTATCGAAATGTGTCAACAAAACAAGAAAGAAAAAAGGAAAAAAAAATCTAACAGCACCACAAATAATTTTTATGCACTTTTGTACCCTAAAAAATATGCATATAAGTTTATATGTACTATATGCTTGTAATGTAACAGTTCAAATATGTATTTCCAATAGAATTTTCCGATATTATATAAGTATATACATACATGCATGCATTTAATAGAAATACATATTTACTTTTAAATACATATTTTTCATATTAAAAACAAAAACAAATTCAAATATTCAAAATATGTATTTATATTTGTATGTACAATACAATGTTCACGAAACTCAATAAAATTCAAATTCAAATCGATTTATATTGAAACTTTCGTATTCATAAACAAATATAATGGGTTTGTTAAGGGCTTAAGACACAGGTATTTTATAGAAATTTGTCACATAAGCCCTTAATAAATGTATTTTATTTTTTTTTTAATTCTTCAGTAATTATTTAAATAGGATGGGATAGGAGGAAGTGGCAGCCTCGCAATGACAAGGCACACTTGAGCACGCAAGGCGGCCCGTTGTGATACCACATGATGTGGGGAGCCCTGATAGGCAGGGGCTCCACACAAGAAGCACTACTTGCCCAGAAAATTATGCTGGAAACCAGCCAGATAGCATAATAAATTTGGAAATTGATCCAATGTCCAGGATCGACAGGTCAGTCAAGCCATCGAGTAAAGGAGATCCCAATGTAAGAAATCTGCGTCGAGCCAGAGATGGACACTGGCAAATATAGTGGCCCACAGTCACCTCTTTCTCAGCCGATCCACAGCCACGACAGAAGTCATTCGCGGGCAAGCGCAGTATTTCCGCATGCCTGCTCATCACGCAGTGACCCGTGAGGATAGATACAACGGAAGACATATCCCTGCGGTCTAGTTTAAAGAGTTGATTGGTATGCCTCAAGTCCAGCCTAGGCCAGTTAAGTCTAGCAACTTGACAAGACTCCTCCTGCGACCAGGCTAGGTCCGCGTCCAATAAATGTCTCCTTCTAATAAGGAGCCTAACGGAGCAAAGAGTTATACCCACTTCCACGTGAGGATGAACCTCCGGCAGAGACGTACCCGTCCTAGCCAATTCATTCGCAGTACAATTACCCGCGATGTTCCTGTGACCAGGAACCCAAATCAGATTAACAACGCACTGTCTCGAGAGTGCCACAAGGGCATCGCGACAGTCGCCGACAATTTTGGAGTTTGTGGTCAAACTCGACAGGGATCTGACCGCCGCCTGGCTGTCAGATAATATGGTGATACTGGCAGTGAGAGTGCCACCCTGAAGTATCACCTTTGCAGCGTGACATATAGCCATTATTTCGGCCTGAAAAACGCTACAGTAATCAGGGAGGCGAAGGGATATGGAGAGTGAGAGCATATCTGAATAGATCCCACACCCCACTTTATCTCCAATCCTGGGACCATCAGTGTAGACTTCCACCGATCCTCTGGGGATGACCTCGCCAGAGGCCCAGTAATGCCTACTTGGGATCATCGTGTGGAAGTCTCTGTGTAGTTCCAGTCTCGGTGAGGTGTAATCGATATTGACCCGTATCCGAGGTTCCTCTAAAAGAATAGAGGAGTACCCCGAGGGTACAAAATTCCACCGTGTTAGTGCGTTAAGTCTTACCGCCACCGGTTTAGCCTGCTGCCTGGCAAGAATCCTAGACGGAAGCCACCCCAGCATAACAAAGAGTGCCTTTGTGAGGGTGGTCCGTAATGCACCAGTAATCTGCACTGCCGCGGACCTCCTGACCTTATCAAGGAGTCTGACATTGCAGAACTTGTCGAGAGCGGTCCACCAAAACACCACTCCGTATAAAAGATTCGGTTCTATGATCGCCGAATTTTATTTAAATAACTGGAATTAATTCTAAGATTCCTCGGATTCATAAAATATAGTTCGAAACATACGAACATATCAAGTTTTAAAATGGACGGCTGGAAATAATAGTTTGCAGAATTACTATATTAACAGTCACATTCTATTTCATCATCCATTGTTTCGAATTTTTCGAAAATGTGAAAATTAGAAAAGAAATCAAAAATAAAAAAATACTTGACACGTTTTCTACTCAGCGATTATACCAACAATCAATTATTGGGATCATGGAATTAAAAAGTATTTGACAAAGTAATTAAGTATTCAAAAGCAGAGGGGATTAACGGAAGGACACATTGCTGCCATTTGGTAGTGGCGACTTTTACTATTTTTTTTTTTTTGCTTGAGACCAATACTCAGGGGTAAACCCCTACTAAATGCAGTGCATTGCTTGCTTAGCGGCACACAACTAAGCCGAAAATACCTTTTATATTCTAATGATGATCATCCAATGCCAATCATTGCTGCGCGCTTGTTTTTATTCTACCTGAATTTGTCCATGTTCACCGTATGTAAAGTTGTAGGCAGAAATTCATGTTCCATTGACAACTTTTCTGCTTTTCAAGTAAAACCATAACTCTCATATTCCCCGGAAGCTGTTGAAATCTATTTTTGACCAGGGCATTACAGTTGCACAAAATATCGTCGATGGAATTAAAGAACACTGTAACTGACAAAATCTTAAATGTTCACCAGAGCCAAAAAACCTGTATGCAAGTAGAAAGAAGACACTGGTATTTTTCAAGACGCAGACGGCGTAAGTGAATTTATTTTCATCGTAGAAATCTGGGACCGGGACCAATCGACGAGTAATTTTTTTTCAATAAAAATGATGCAAAACCGTATTTTCTATTTTTTGTCAGTTACAGCGTTCTTTAATTCCATCGACGATATGCTCTTGGCTTCCTCATCATACAAACAAAGGCGATTCTTTGGCATGCAACCTATTGAGTTGATGATAGGATAAAACCTACTGTACTTTGTGGCAAGTTTAGTGCTAAGTGCCATAAAAACAATAAGACATCCGAAATTATAGGAACATTAAATTAAATGCTAAGTTTCCATGATCAATTCAGCCATATAAGAACAATACTGAATCAAATTTCCAGACACTATTGATGCCATAACGGCGTTTATATTGGATAAACTTTTTAAATTGCGTAATGGTAGGTAGATCAGATGGCTAGTCAACCAAAAACGTGATCAATTACAGTACCAAACTAAACTTCTCCAAGTAGGAAAAAAACTACAGCCAACCAGAGCTGTCTATAAAACGAGTTGGTCCAGGCTCGCGCACTGCGCCAAGCCATAGAACTTCAAATGTTTGACTGCCAGACTTGGGCAATCACAAAGAAAATAAGCTATAGGAGATTATAAGTATTCCGTCAACTTCTGCAGTGAGGGTTAAAGGGCAAACCCAAATTTTCAGCGTGTTTACCGATCATTCAATGACCCCATACATCGCTATAAGCGTGGACAGAGGTTGACGAGCATTTGCCAAAATTTACAGAGTCCTGTCCAGGTTATACCGAGGCCAAAATGTCCTAAAAACAGCACAAGAAGTGATGGAACTCCATCTGTTCTGTGATTTTCCACGGAGAAACTTGGATATCTTCTCTTTAATGACAGTCATAGGGCAGCGAACGTCCGAGTTGGAAGAACAAGACCCCCCTCCCTCAGAGGCGTTCTTAGAAAGTCCATCCGCCTTTTCATGCCTCATGATATACCTACGATCCGGAACCCAGACCAAAGAAATGCCACAAACATCCCCAAGACTCTTCAGCTTCTCTTTACAGCGAAGAACAAAGGAAGACGCCAGGGCCCTGATAGCAACCCGACTATTAGAGAAAACCCTAATTTCACCCTCAAAGCGTCGCCCCCTCAGTATCCTTAAAGCTTGCATAATTGCAAATACATCAACCTAAAAAACATTACATGTGTCCGGCAATCTAAACGACTCTGCAAAGTTGGCAGACTCGAAGAAAACTCCAGTAAGTTTCGATACTAATTGTACCATGTTTCTGTGGATAATCACTTTATTTACTATGTATCTATTCTAAACAAAAGACATTTACATAACCCTTCTTTGGCGCTCATTTCCAATATTGTATGTATGCACATACATATGTAATTTGTCTCTTAGCCACCACCATAATTTTAAGGTCAAACACTTTGTTAAATTGCTATTGCCAATACAACAGAGTTGGTTTAATGCATGATATAAAATAATTGAAATAAAAATTCAACACCTGATTGATTGGGAATATGTAGTTAAAATATAATTTGAAATTAATACCTACACATTTCTATATGTAATGCAATGTTATTTGTTACAACAAAAGTTAAGTAATCTGTATGTGAAAACCAATAATGAAGTATCAAGTAACGAAAAATGGTATATAAAAGGCATATTCATTCAATAATAGAACCGCATTTTTTAATTAGACATCTTGTTAAGCAGATCACAGTGGATTACTATTTTAATATTTGGAGATCAAAGACCAAACGAAAGGCAGAAAAGAATATTAATTTACAAATTATAGAAAATATTACACTGAAAATGCCTTTTAAAGGTAAAACAGCTATAGTAACCGGAGGAGCAAATGGCATTGGCTTGCAAGTAGTAAAGCAACTTTTAATGCATGAAGTGCATGTAAGTTTATGCAATTTTTAAAATCATTAATATACTTATGCTATATACATACATATATTTACTTTTAGAATGTGGCCATAATAGATTTACATGACAATTTGGAGGAAATTGTTAAATTGAGAGCTGCATTTCCGTCTCAAAGTTTATTATTGATAAAAATGGATGTCGCCAATAAAAATGGTATGGAGGCTACATATGAAGAAATTGTGAAAACTTTTGGCCAACTCGATATTGTAGTAAATGTGGCTGGTCTTTTTAATGATCAAGACATACAACGTACTATATTGGTTAATTTGGGTGGCATGATAAATTCAACTTTAAATGCCATGAAAATCATGAGTATTGAACATGGTGGAAAGGGTGGTATAATATGTAATATGTCATCAGTGGTAGGTTTAGATCCTATGTTTTTGGTACCAATATATGCTGCCACCAAAGCGGGAATTATTAATTTTACACGTTGTTTGGGTGTAAGTTTTTCTTCTTTTAACGAGATGTATTTTATTGATTACAAAAATTAACTTCTTCATATATGTATTTTGCAGAAAGACATTTATTATCAACGCAGTGGTGTTAAATTTATAACTGTTTGTCCTGGCGCTACCATAACTGATATGTTTACAAATTTTACAGAGAAAATGCTATTCCCTGATATGAGTGATGAGTCATATTTAGTATTAGATCGTTTAAACAAACAAAGTGCAGCTGATGTGTCTCGTTGTATTATAAGTGCATTACAAAAACAAGAAAATGGAGCGGTATATATAATAGAAGGTAAACGTTTGTTTACCACTGATATGAAGCGTTATTGGACAGGCATAGAAAAGGAATTAAATGAATAAAATTTAATGATAATATCAAGTAAAAATTAAATAAAAAGTGATAGCGAACAAAAATTTTAAATAAATAGAACATACATATTTCAACTTACCTTTTGTATACATACTTATGTAAGTATACTAGATGTGATCAAAAATTTGTTTTTCTTTGGTGGCCATTTTCTTGGTTTTATAAATTAAAAATGTAAAATTTGTTGTCTTATGTCATTTATTGTTTTACTATAGTTTAAAATACAAATGTCAATCATCTCGCCAAGTTACCAATACCTCATCGGTTCGATATCTTTGAGTTACAAATGAATCTTCCATTTCCATACGAGTACCAGACTTAAACATTTCAACACCAGCATGTGCTATCATTAGACCATTATCTATACAATAACGTTCGTCCGTAGCAAATAATTTTCCACCTCTTTCTTCACACATAATACGCATCATTTCTTGCAAACGCTCGTTACAACCTACACCTCCAACTATCAAAACCTCATTCGACTCACAGTGTGCCATGGCTCTTTCGGTTATTTCCACTAACATTGCAAATATGGTTTCTTGCAGAGAATAGCAAAGATCAGCTTTTGTATACTCTGGCTCCTCAGGTTCATCTGCTTTCTTTCGTTTATTACGTCGTTTTGTGGGATCAGCAATCTCTTCAATGTGTGATAAAATTCCGGAAAAGCTAACATCCATTCCTTAAAAAAATTTGATAAAAAAAATTAATTGAAAAAGCAATAGATTAAACTAAAAATAATAGAGAAACAATTTTTTTAACGATATAGTTGAACAAAACTAACTTGAATGCCGTTTAATCGGCCATTAAACAAAATATAAAAATTTGGTTTAAAATGACAAAGCATATACATACTTACCCTTTACTACATATGGCAGATTAACAAATTGTTTGCCCTCTTTAGCCAACTGTTCAATATTGTACCCTGGACTGGGATCATTTGATAGCTTAATAATTCTAGCAAAACGATCTAAACAATTGCCAACAGCAATATCGATAGTTTCACCAAATATGCGGTAGCGTTTATTAGAGTAGGCGATAACTTGTGTATTGCCACCACTTACATACAAAACAATCGGATTTTTTGCACTTGTTATGAAGCGACCCATTTCAATGTGGCCAATGCAGTGGTTAACACCCAACAAAGGCTTTTGCCAAAGTAAAGACAGAGTACGAGCTACTATAGCACCTACTAGCAAAGGTGGTGCCATGCCGGGTCCCTTTGTATAGCAAATGACGTCTAAATCTTTTGCAGAGAGTTGTGCCTCCTTTAAGGCAGTCTTTACTAGACCCAATATTTGCTCACGGTGATGCTTAGCAGTTTCCTTCGGCAAGAAACCTAGATAGGAGAAGAAGTTGAATATATGTAAACTTTATATTTAATTAAAATCAAACAAGGAAATACCTTCACCCGGCGGTGTAATATAGGTCTTACGAACATTAGCCAATACTTCACCGTCTTTTGTAATTCCAATGCCAATTTTGTTAGCACTGCCTTCTATACCTAACGCACAAACCATTTTTCTTTTCACAAAATTCGTATTAATATTATTTAAAAATCCTAAGATTTTAACAATTTCACTAACTTTTAGTCATGGTACAATTATTTTTAAATGATTGTAAATGATGCTATTACCATGCTTTTGGTTTTTCAAAACACTGACTATCATATGTTGATCAGCTGTTAAATCCTAAGGTTTTCCAACACTGTTCTTAAAACCAATTATAATTAAATTCGCTAAATAACACAAAATATATTAAACAATATATTAAAAAAAATTTGTTACATAGATAAACATGTAATTTGATATTATTTTTAATATTTCTTTAAATGTCTTATAAATTATTTATGTCTTATGTCTAAATTAGGGTTTTTTCTAAGTTGTTACAGCACATATATTTGTATTATTTTCCTTGACCTTTTTATTAATTTTATTATTAGATAAATTATTTGAGCTTAAGGTCGAATAAATATTTATATTATTTATTTTACGATATTTCGCTACTTCCTTGCGTAGCATCATCAGGAATATATATTTGAATGTGACAAAACAATAACAAAATAATAACAAGGAAGTAGCGAAATATCGTAAAATAAATAATATAAATATTTATTCGACCTTAAGCTCAAATAATTTATCTAATAATAAAGTTGTTACAGCACTTTAGAAATTAGGTTATTTCAGGCCGATTCTACATAAATAATATTTATGTTTTAGTACAACCTGACGCGTCAACAAGTCAAAGGGAACATTTGTGTGTGTGAGTGACAAAAGAATTTGGTGAAATTTTTGCTGTAAACAAGCGATAAAAGAAAACAATAAAATGCAATTTATTAAATAAACAAACATTTCTAATAAAAATTTACTGGTAGAGTGTATAAGAAAGTGAGAAAAAAATCCATAAATTATGGATACCGCAGAAACAACAAGAAATGTCACAAAAATTGATAATATTCTAGAAAAACAAATTTCTATTGCAAATGTTGAAAAAATAGAAATATCGTCTTCTAAACAGCAGGTTGATACTGAAGCGGACCAAATAATCCAGGATGAAGAAGATATAATTAAAATTGGAATTGATAGCAACGAAACTATAATTAAAGTCGTAAATTCCATTTCTTCTGATAATAATTTTACACAAAGTCCAATAGCAACACAGACACTTTGCAAAGGGGATTGTAACGAAGTAGGACAAAAATCAATAGTAACAACAACAACAGAAACAGTAAATGCTGCTACTGCAGAAGAGGGCATTGAATCAATATTAAAAACAACAACTACCACTTTAGTAGACAATGTCTTAAACACTATTGCTAATAACAACAATGGGGATGATGATGTTGGTTTCATCTCAGGCAATCAGCAATTTGATCAACAACCAACAAGTGTTTTTTCTGCCTCCACCTCGTCACTAAACATTTCTCCCATTGTCTGTTCGTCTGATTTAACAGAAAAACAAGAACATATTAATGAAGTTCCTGTTGTGACAAAACAAAAACAGCAACATGATGAATGTGAATTAAAATTTCAGCAACAAATGCTACTTTACGAACAACAATTAGAACAATTACGAGCAGCGTTACAACAAAAAGACAATATGATAACATTGTTCCAAAGAGAAAATGCCATATTAGAGAAAGAGAAAGAAGCGGTAAGTGATTATTAAAATGATTCTACCTATAACATTAAATTGACTGGGTTTTCAAATATAGACTGCCTGTGTAGTAAATTTGTGTAGGAATGTGAAAAATATTTTATTAATTACCGTCCTTGTTAAGCTTCTGGCGGAGGGGAGTATGTTGCTTCCTACCTGGACGTCCACTGCCCTATGACTACCATTAAGGAAAGGATATCCAAGTTTTTCCTTGGGAAAGCACAGAGAAGGTGGAATTCCTTCACTACCTGTGCTGTTTCTAGGGCACTTTGGGCATGGTATAACCGGGGTAAGACTCTTAGATTCTTGGGGATTCCTCAACGGTCCTTGTCCAAACTTATAGCGGTGTATACGGGTCACTGGCTGATCGGTAGACACGCAGAGGCTGGGCCTTCCCTTTAATCCGCACTGTAGAAGTTGCAGGAATTCTTCTGAGAGGGGACTGTGGAACATTTTCTTTGAAACTGCCCAGGTCTGGCAGTCAGACGTTTGAATTTTTTTGGGGTGCCCTTTTTGGCGCAATGTGCGAACCTGGACCCCCTTGCTTTACTTCACTTTATAGACAGCTCTAGTTGGCTGTAGTTATTTTCTTTTTCTACTTTTAGGTAACTTCAGTTTGGTCCTGCAATGGTTTCAAAACGGCACCTTGTGCTAATTGTAGTTGATCAGGTTTTAGGATTAACTGGCCATTCGACCTACCTACCTACCGTCCCTGTTCTGTATTCAGAGTGAAATTAGTTTTCACCACCCTTCGCGTGGTTTTTTTACAACTTTGATTCTCTTTGGCAGGCTTTTTACAAGGTTATTGAAGTCAATATTTTCAAAAATAAATATGTTTTGTGGAAAAATTTTAAGTTTTGTGAAAACATTTGTGTCGTTTCTAATTTTTAAATGTTATCTCAGCTGTAAATATTTTTATTATAAATTGATTCAATAATGATTTAATACTTTACAATTTATAGTATTTATATTTGGTTTTGTGAACTTAATTTTTTAAATATATTAAGAAAAATGTGTGCTGCCAAGTCGTTTCTAATTATATGGCCACCTCTGTACATAGATCTTAAAGGTCGCAGTGTCTTGCAATTGTGCTGGATACAAATTAAATAATTATAAACGTTCTTGGCTACATCATTAAAAATACATATGTATACAAATCATTTATTAGCATTGGTAAAGAAAGAATTATTAGATCCCATAAAATCCCATAAATTGGGTACAATAAATAAATGCCTATTTTGCCTATGCGTATCGAATAATTGCTGTCTTCACTTTTCGTTCCAAACGCCCTTACAAGTCCTGAACACGTAAAGACCAACCATATCCGTCAATATTTTGTAGTTGCTGTTGTCGTACATAGTTTGCTACCTTTAAAAGCCTTATAAGCACGTTTACAACGTAGAGATTGATATTAATTTACGTTATAAAAAATTAAAATAATGTATTAAAAATTTGCTTTAAAACACTTTTCAAATATATAAAGGTTTTTTTCCTTTTTATGAATACGGCCGTATTCAAATCATCTAGGTATTACCGGAAATTTTTTATCTTTTGTATGAGATTTTTAAAAATTACGTTTGAAATACTGTTTTGAGGGCCTAATAATAAGAATGTAATAACCAATAGATAATCATTTGTCGTAAGATGACTTAGCCGCTTATTTTATTTATTTTATTTTTTTTTTTTTGCAATTTCAACCGTTCAATTTCAATAATCAAGTATGGGCCATAAAACGAAATAGAGTGTTTTTTTTTTCAAAGACTTATATTTTATTTTATTGAATAAAAGAAAATAACAAAAAATTTTGTTCTGTTTTTTTTTCCAAAAATTTATGAGAATAATA
The DNA here is from genome assembly GCA_963576795.1 of Metopia argyrocephala. Taxonomy (NCBI): domain Eukaryota; kingdom Metazoa; phylum Arthropoda; class Insecta; order Diptera; family Sarcophagidae; genus Metopia; species Metopia argyrocephala. Next base: position 38,247,412 of record OY756210.1, read on the forward strand.
GGTATTCGAAAAAAATAAAACAAAATAATTCCTTCAACCTAATTTTATTAGATTAAAATTTAAAAATGTGATTAATAAAGACTAATGAAAAATTATACAGTAAATTTACATAATAAATATCCAATAGTGATTCCAATTTGGATTTCAGACAATTTATAATAATTGTTATAATTTTAGAAATTTGAAATTTCATTCGAAATCAATTTCAATATCTTCAAAGGTTCACTTCACAATATGTAATGAATAGCGTAGGAGTCATAGTGTAATAAAATACCACATAATTTTCAACACTCGTTAATTTTTATTTCTGATATTTAAATGTATTAAAAGCTTAAAGCTAAAATTTACTTTTACAGTTTCGTAAAGAAAAAGATCTTGCCAATAAAGAAAAAGAATCGACTGTCATAAAGTTTGCCATGAAAGAAAAATCAGTTATCGATGCTAAAAAAGAAAAAGAGTTGGTGGAAAAGCAATTGGCTGAAGCCAGAAAAGAAATAAAGCATTATAGTACAAAATTCCAGGCATTAAATGAGGAAAAGTCCCGTGTAACTTATCTAATGGACGAAAAGGTACAATATAACTTAGATATAAAATTAATGTTATTGATTATTTTTATTATTATTTTATCTTCAACAAAAAGTGTAATGAAGTACGAAAATACCAAAGAGAATGTGAAAAGCTTAAAACAGATTATGGTCACTTGGAATCAAAGCTCAAATACCATATAAACAAATTAAATATAGAAACTGAGGCTAAAGTGGTAATTTTTTTTATTCAATAAATTAAAAATGTTGCTATTGTTTAATTATATTTTATTTTTCAGGCTTTGGAAAAGAAATTGGAAGAAGAAAAAAATACACCAAATAAAATGGAAGAAAAAGCAAATGGTATATAAGTACAATAAATAAAACCAACCAACCTCCCAATTTACCCTATGCTTTTTACGACGTCGTTTTTTGGTCGTCTCCTGTTTTTATGGCACAGGTAGTAGAGAAGAAAAACTGGTAAAAAAAACTCGTATTGTGTTTTTTAAATATTCATAATTCAAATGGCTAGTGTGTTGGCTTACAAAGACTATAGTTCCGAGTTCAAACCTCACCTCTGACATCTTAAAAAGAAATATAAGCAAAATATTTCTTTCAGCGACTACCTCTCAGCAGTCTTCTGGCAAAAGCTCTATGAGTAACTGATTGCCATGAAAAAGCTTCTCAAGTCTGTCCTTCGGAATCGACTTTAAACTGTAGGTCCCGGTGCTCATGGATAAAAAAATTAACACACACAACATGGGCACTGCGAGAAGCTAGGCTGTAACCCTTAAACAGGGTTGTAATGGCCATTTATGTGTGTATGTAATTCAAATGAAAAAAAAGATGACATTAATAAAAAATCATGGCACAAATGCAGGGGTTGCTTCAGAAGAAAATATAAAAACGACTTCGTAATAAATATCGTGTGAATTGGGACTTATGCCCGTATTCATAAAAACTATTTTAGGTTTATTGAGGACTTATTTGACAAATTTCTATGCAATTCTTGTCAAATAAACCCTCAATAAACCTAAAATAGTTTTTATGAATACGGGCATTAATTTTTAACAAAATAAATAAATTTTTTTTAATTTGATTTAGAAAAACTTAAAATTGAATTTGAGGCTCAAACAATATTATTGAAACATGAAATTACTAATAAAAATGAACAGCTGGATAAACTTCATAAGGAAACGGAAGCTCAAAAAAGTCTTATAAAACAGATTCAGGATCAAATAAATAAAGAAACTGAAGAGGTTGATATAATATAAAAATTAACAAAAAACAAAAAAAAAAAAACACTGTGTAATATATTTGCATATTTCAGAGATGCCAATTATTAACCAGTTTTAATAGTTTACAAGAAGAACACAATCATATACAAAATTCATATAGTGAAGAAATGCTAAATTCCGCTAAACTACGCGGCCAGTTGGAAGAGCTACAAGTTTTGAAAACACAAAATACTTTGTAGGTTTGAAACTGTTTTTTATTATTTTTTAATTTATAAGTTTTAGGTTTAATTTTTTCGTTTTTGTTTTAGAAATGGAGATAAAATATTTTCATTAACTCAGGAATTAAACGAAGCTTTGCAGAAACTACAAGATAACGAACAGGATTTAAAACAACTGCATGCTAAGGAAAAAGAATTGTTAAGTTTTAACAAGGAAATGTCCGAGTGTATAGTTGATTTACAGAATCAAATATGTTTGTTAAAATCAGAGGTAAGTAATTTTTTACAAACATGTACATAATTTTTTTTAAATTTATTTCTTATTCAAATAAAAAATAATATTTTTTGTAAAAATAAAATTAATAAAAAAAAATTAATGCCCCGGGTGAGGCTCGAACTCACGACCTTAAGATTATGAGACTTACGCGCTGCCTACTGCGCCACCGAGGCTACATTTGCCAATCATGTTAATGCTCTACATGTATGTATAGTTTATGAACAGTCATATAAAAAAAACGTTTTTTCTAAGATTTTTTTTTTGTAATTTAACAAGAGTATGTGATAATTCAAACACGCCTTGCTTGTAGTTCGTTTTTAATAAAGTAATTTTTATTTTATTTTTAAATTCATACATCAAATTACAAAAGGTATATATACACAGTAAATACACTACAAGTATAAATTAATACGTTGTGTGTTTAAAAGTAGGGTGATATTTGTAAGTTTTCTTTTTTTGTTAATATTTATACTTCAATTTCTATATTGTGCATTAGCGTTTTTCTGCAATGCAATTATCAATTATCTTTTCTAATTTTGAAACCAAAAGAGAGCAGGAGCCTCTTACTAAAAAATGTGTCACCTTTGCACTTTTATTTCCGACAGATCTCTCTGCATTATTCAAATTTCACTTTCATACATACATATGTACCGTGAAACTCAAATCGATATACAATTTTTAAAAAACCTCGGATCTGGAGAACTACAACACAATAAACTTGCAGGCTAATTAATAGTGGAAAAAAAAAACCGTTTTAGAAAAATATGTAGTAATTTTTTTTCATATCTGAAAAATTGAAATAAATTAGGTATCTGAAAATTTGTTGAATATGCCAAGATAAGCCTGAAAAACTCTGCCGAGGAAAAGATTAGTCACACAATAATTATTAAATATCCTACACAACAGAGTTGCCATTCGAACAAGAGTTATTGCAAAAAAGCAAAATGCACTTTTGTTCAAACGAACAAAATTTTTGCAATTAAGAATATAAAATAATTTTAGTAAATAAGAATGATTTTTCCAATTCTTCATTTTAGAACAATTTTTACGACCATCGCGAAATTAATTTAAAATTACATTCATACCTTTTTATACGGCCTATATTTTTGTTTTTACTTTCAAAGTCATTGTGTACTTATACATAGATGAAGAAAACTTAGTGCAGCGGGAGGAGAGAGTAACACCATCTTTTGTCATAAAATAATGAGTAACTTTGTATGTCTCTTTAAGGTTCAAGGTGTAGCAGCTGAAAACGAATTATTAAAGAAAGAACGCATTGACTTTGATAAGAAATATGCCAGTCTAGAAAATCAGCTAAAAGAGGAGAAAAATCAAAAGAATGAAGAGCGCTTGCTATTGGCCAAACATTTATCAGAAAAAACCAAACTTTACGAAAACACGAAGCTAAAGTTAGAAACTATTGTAGGCGATTATGAGGCTACCAAACATAAACATGCTACAATTGTTAAGGAACTACAAAGAGAAATTGCGAAATTGAAAAGAGCAGTTGAACAGAATGCCGATAATCCTCGTACATATATATGTTCTCGATGTCAGAATAATACACAAAATAATGGTTATCCCCATTCCAGAGAAATTGATGATAAAATAACGCAATTAGAAAGTTTAGAAGTTAAAAGACCACACAGCCGTCAAAGCACCATTAGTACAACCGGTGTCCAAAGCAGTGCTGGTAGTAGGCGTTGTAGCGAATCTTCAGAATCGGATACGGTTACAGGCAGAGAAATGGATTTTAAGGATGAAAGTAAAGGACCTTCCAAAAAGCATTTAGTTGAACGTATATTACGTTTACAACAAGCTTCCGCTCGTCAAGCTGAGAAAATAGATTTTCTAGAACAACATACTCTTTCTCTGGTAGCAGAGTTGCAAAAGAAATCAAAGGTAGTACAATATTATATGTTGCGTGATCAAGCTGGCGCCCTAACTTCCACTAAAAGTGATCAAAATAAAAGTGAACTAGCTAAGTATGGCAATGGTGTAATGTCAGCTATTTATGGTGGCATTAAAGGAGTGGAAAATAAAAGCATGTCTCTGGAATTGTCTTTGGAAATCAATAAAAAATTACAAGCGGTATTAGAAGACACTTTGCTCAAAAATATTACTCTAAAGGTGAAAACAAAAGCTAAAAAAATTGTTTATTTTGCTTTGCTAACAATTTTTTTTCTTCTGTTTTCTAGGAAAATTTGGATGTACTGGGTTTGGAAGTGGATAATTTAACAAGAAAATTAAGACAAATGGAGGCGAAACAAAGTTAGGCGAAACAAAAAGTTAGAGATAAATGATTAAAATGTATGTTTTGTATAAAAATTAAAAACTGTTAATATTTTATAGTTATAGTTATTTAATTACAATTATATATGTGAGTTATGAGGGAAAAACTTTAAAAACGGTTAAAATTGCAACACGATTGCCAAGTAAATAAATTTCATATTTTTTTAATGTATAAAATAAATATAATAAACATATTTATAAACAAAAAATAACTTAAGAGACTAAACAATTTACTTATTTATTTATTCCATTTGTAATATATACATAGCCCCATTGGCCAATAAAGATTATAGTACAGTTTTAAAATTAACATACTATGAGTAATTAAAATATTAAAAGATATAAATACTATAAATGTAGAAAAAGTTAGCTAAATAGAGATTTACAATGATTATTATTATATACACTAGTAATTATGCGCTTAAACATTGCAACAGAAAAGGAGAAAGAACGAAGTTGTTGTCTTGGTAGATCATTTCACAACCGCTCTACTTGCACAACAAACGCCTGTTCAAAAACACTATTAAAATGTATGGAATAAATAATTGAGGATTTCTTAAAGATCTAGTAAAAGATAACATTTGAACTAAGTTCCCTGGACATTGAAATTTAACAATCTTAAACAGATATATCAATAAGCGAAATTTAAGATAATCCTCAAATGAAAATTTCAAATACCGTTTTAAATAATAGGATACGCGAGCTCTTACCCTAAGTCCATAAACAAACCTCACAGCCTTGCGAATCAGCGATTCAATCCTATTACGATTACCTAAGTTACAACCAGACTAAACCTCCAAGTAGAAATTTATCCTAGACATAATAAGGGCATTTGTAACAGACTTCTTGACATGCAATAGTAAGCATGCATTGAGACCATACAATTGACGTAGATTTAATTTTACTCACAAAATTAAAAAACTCAGCTTCAGTAATATTCTCAAATGAAAAGCTGTTACAAAAACTTAAATCAACGTCAAAGCTTGGTGCAACATCAGCAGAATCTAACTGATTACCAACAAAATGCTCATTCAACTCATTGAGATAAGGTTCTACATTAGAGGAAGATTCAGCTACACCACGTAAAACATTCCACATCTGTCTGGTACTGCAGCCCTCAAAAATGCGTCTGCCATGTATCAATTTAAAGTTCCGTATCAATGACTTAGTGCGATTACGAAGCAATCGATAGATCTCCCACTTATCAGCACTCCTCTCACTATAGAAATCCCGAAGGGCAAATCCAGTCAACGACCTATACTAATTAATGTGATTAGAAAAACGAAATGAGCCTTGTTGACCGCGACGAGTAACTCGCTTTACATGAACAAAATTCATTAGGTCATGGAAAATATTATTAAAGAAAGAGCACATTACATTAGAAGCGCCAATCAGATAAAGGAGGGAAAAATCCAAGTGGAGGAAGTAGTTTTCCACTCCAATTCTATAAATGCTGTTAAAGTCTTTTAAGTACTCCACATGATAAGCACGGGACAAAACCATAGAGAAAGATGCACATATGAAAGAGCGGTTGGTACGAGACAAAGGGAAGTTGGAATTTTGTCGAAGTCTGAACCATAATATTCGGACTTAAAGTAGTCAATGAGCGATTTTGAACAACGAAAGGAATCATAATGCGTGGGTCTACAACAAAAACTCCTTGCAATCCCAAGGAAATAGATCTACATAGGTAACTGAAATTATAACAAAACCGTGTTACTTTACGTAATAGTAAGTAAGTATGTATTCAAGAGCTGGATAACGAAAGAATGATGTACATATGTATAATTGTATATGCCAAGCCTAATACACTTTAGCGGTTGAGTACCCTCATTATTTATACCGCAAAGTATCATCTCAAAGTAATTACCTCCTTCGAATGTATGCGCGTTTTAAATGATATTACGATTAGGGTATCATAAAGCCCAAAACTGCTTAGTTACAAATTAGTTTTCCCAGCAAACCTTAAAATACAGTAATTTAAAGCGATGGAAATATGGGGAAATGTGTAGATTTTTAATAAAACTTCAGAGCAGAAGCTTTCAGAAGCGGATCCTATAGGCAATTTCAATAGACGTGTGAAACTCCAAATTTTTTTGACAAGCGTACGTCCACACTACACCAATACATGGTGTTCAAGTCTGCTATTTCAAAGGTCGTAAGGACGATTCCTATTCATCAATATTTTTTGACGCCATAAATTTCTAAACATTGTTAATGTACAAATTCTTGTTCATATTACATAATTATTTTTAATACATATTTTGAAAAGATTATGCTGTACAGGAAACAAAAACATATGCATAAAAAGTCAAAGTTATTTTTTACTATTTTGCTTTATTATGTCTAAATCTTACAAAACACCATCATACAACTTTTTACCAACTTCCGTAGGTTCGCCCAAACCCATAAATGCTTGTATAGTGGGTTTTTCACCATCCTTAGCCAAGCGCACGAATTTGTTATCTGCCTTTTTAAAATGAACTTTCATCATAGGATTTTTTTCGCCGGTCTCATCAGTTATAAACTCTCGTAGTAATGGGGGAAGTTCCACTTTATTGCCCAATATTTTCTCACTGACTTTTTTGGTATTTTGTAAGAATTTATGTTCATTCTCTTTGTCAACAAGTTCATAATCAGCCTTGTAACTGGTGCTGTAAATTTCAATAGGTTTGGGTAATGTTACACCACGCCATGTTTTTTCTACCGTAACCTTAACTTTGCGATCCGAATCGGGGTCCTAAGAAAAATTTAAGAAAACCATTTTTTGAAATTATTGCAATATGTATGTAAAAAATTTTTAATTTACTTCGTGATCCACAGTTTGCACTTTTAATATTCTAAAATAACAGGGTTCCGGATAACGCTGGAACATGTTGCGTATAACCATACGGCCCACGCCGTAATCCTTTAAATCGCTAACGATTTCCCATAAAGTTTTACCTTTGAAGTCAGTTGTACGTCCTACATATTTTATAACAGTAGTTGCCATTTCAAAAACAAATAAATTTAATTCACAAAATTTGATTGAAAACAAATTTCCAAGATTACGTTAACATGTACTAATTGTTCATGCAGTCGCTAACAATTGCTGGTTGAAAAAAAAAAATGAAAACAAATGTGATCAGCTGCTGCAGGCGTTTCTACATTTTCACAAGACGTTGCTACATAAGTTTGATTGAAAAAAAACTAACGGTTTTGGAGGGAAAAATGGCTGTTGTGCTAAAATTTTAGTGAGTGTCGGTTGAGGTTAATAAATTATTAAAAATATACTTTATATTATCGAAAGGTTAATTAACAGTGAAAAAATATAAATAATGTAATCAATGTGTTGTGTTAAAGTTAAAAGTAATATAGCGCGATGTATAAAAATAAAAAAAGAAAATTGGCTAAAGTTTTAAATTAGTGCTCCGTTTTGCTTTGTTAAATTTAGTAATTTAGTTAATATTATTTAATTAAGGGCCCATATTATGTGCCTCTAAATTATGTTTAGGTCTTAAAGATGCATATAAAATACAAAAATGAAGTGTGGAGTAAAAATGTGTCAAAGAAAAGAGTGGTCTCCTGAATAGGGACCACTAGTGTATTTCAGCTTCGATTTAAGTCACAAGTGGTCCGGAAGGTAAGATGTTTTTATTTATTCATACTATATGATATATTAATACATTTTGTAAGAAAAATTTGTCTCCAATTCTAATACAATTAAAAAAACAACCCAATTTTTATCAATGTCCCCTTCTAATTGAAAGTGACAATCTATACTGATATTGTAAGACGGTTACTAAGAACATATTAAAATATGCGAATGAAATTCTATTTATTGTGGACTTGACAAAAATTTGGAAGAACAAAATTATGATGTAAAAGAAATTCATCTCAATTTGTCGGTAAAAAAAAAATTACCGGTAAAAAAAGTAAAATTTTTAATAACGACTTCTCTGATAAGCTATACCTGCATATACATACATATCGCTTATTTGCGAGAAAAGTGGCATAACTCAAAACACAAATTTTTTGAGTTAATAATGCAAAAATATGAGGCGAACTGTAATTTAAAACATATCTAAATATTGTATTTTTATCTCTTTTTTTCATTGAATGGCGACCAAAAGTTTCTTCCACTTTTCATATAAGTTTGCCTGAATTAAAATCTTTAAACGTATTTATCTCAAAATTGCTTTTTTTAAGTTATGCCACTCTTCTCACAAATGAGCGATATGTACATATCTCTAGTTTTCAGTGAGTAATGGTTGTAAAATTCTATCTGTCGATAAACAATTTGCAGAGATATGACTGACTGTCAGCTGACAACCCAATTGAAGTTGGCGTGCTATTCCTACTCGACCTATGTATTCAAATATTTTTAAAAGTATCTAGCATCATATTTGTTTTGTTATAGAGTGTAAATAATGATAAAAGAAATATATATGTATATGGGCAATTTCAAAAATTTTCAACATTTGATGAAACTGAGTTCAGATGCTTATTATTTCTTCAGTTTTTCGAATTGACCAAAACGGTCAAAAGGGAATGGTAGGCCACACTAGAAAACTGGGAAATTCAAAATTTCAGACCATCAGTTCTTTATTTTTAAAAGTTATGGGCACTCAAATATCGAAAAGCTCAAAAAAAGGCTTGAAATTTACAAGAGTTTTTTCATATTTCATCACTTTTCTACTTTTAGTTTTAAACTTCCGATGCTCACTGATATAAAATAAAGTCACTAGACTTTGTAGATATTTACACTATAAAAGTTATGCCAATAATACTATTTGGAAAAAAGTTGTACAGCGGTTCATTTTTGAAACCAAAATTTTCCAATTTTTTAATTTTCGCAGTTTTTTCTATAGCGTTTTTGCGCCGTTCAAGAAAATTGCATTTCGTCAACAGTATTTATTAGATGGTGTAATTTGCTAAAATTTGCGCCATATCACGTCGATGTCAGGCTGCTAGTTGCTGAGAACGATGACCTCAAACTTTTATAGAATTGGCGTAAATTTGTCAAAAATGACAGTTTTTCGCGCCTGACATTTGCAATCTTATTTAAAACTGGTTTATGTATTGCGTGATCTAAACTTCTTAGTAAATGGCACCTCAACGTCAAGAAGGCGTTAAAATATTTTGAAACGCAAAAATTTTATAAAGAAAATAAAACTTTTGCGAAATTTCATGATTTTGTTTCGCGTTTTTTTTAATTAATCAGTGGTTTAAAATCAATGTAAAGTATTGGAAATGAAGTGCGGCGGTGAACTAAAGATCATATATAAATACGGTTGAATTCGGTCCATATTTAGCGGGTACAGCGGCTTTTTCTTCAAACACATTTTGCTTTGTGACATCTGCAGTTATGTATAGATTCCGCCGCGATTGACACCAAATGAAAGGTTTTTTTAAGCTTGATAATAAAACCGAATAGGCATTAAAAAATTTTCATAATTTTAAATTTTACAGATCAAAAAAAAAAAAAAAATCCTAACCTCAAAAATAATTCTTATATAATTTTTTTTATTTTTTAAATTTGCAAGTTAAAACATTGTTTTTCTATAAATTAATTATGCGTTATATAAACACATATTATAACAATTGGTGAAACATTCATATTTTTGCAAAAATTCGTGTTTTTTAATGTTAAGGAATTTTAATTATAATTGATATTTTTATGTATTTTATCAGTGCATTGATGAATTTGGACTGCATTGATAAATTTGAAATGAGTTTCATGCATCCATACAACATTTATTAAAATAAACAAATAAATTTAACTTTAAATTACTTTTTAAAGAAATTTTAACTTAAAACCTCCATAACTTTCGCGCCGTTTGCAATATATGATTAACGCGAACTGTTTTGGTATGCTAAAATATTACTCTTCACGTGACCAAAGCGTCATTCGTGTCATCCAAAAAAAAAATGGAAAAAATATCAAAATGTCGAAAATTTTTGAAATTGCCCATATACATACATATGTACATGTTTCAGGGTTACGGCCTAGCTTCTTACTACTGGTAATACATTCTATTCTACATATGTATATGCCAAACTATAATTTGTCGTATATTAAAGCAAGTTAGAAAAAAAGGTATTAACAAATCTCTGCACCTGTAAATAAAAAATTAGACTGACAATTTCAGGAGCAATCAATAGATCTACATATATGTATATAAGAATCGGTAACGACATTAAAATAATTTTAATATCTTTAATACTAAAAATTGGATATAAATGATCATCAAAATGTTTGAGTCGAAAACGTATAAATCCCTGTTATAGTTTATTACAGAGAAAATGATTTTGATCTCTACTTTTATATTTTATTAATTCGCGTTTTAAAAGTATGTAATTGATAATGATATTTGAGTGATTTATACTACGAAATTGATAACAAAATTTAAAAATGCACTGGTATTTATACTAATGGATACAGAATCAATACTGCAATACACTATACAAATACCGAACAATTTATAGTGAAAAAACTCCCATTGGGAGGAGAAACCCCCTGTTTTTTAACAGTATATTTATGGGCATAAACCCATAATAACATACATACATATGTACATACGTGCCAAACAATTATAAACCAAACACTTTTAAACTTCCGCAAATAATCTATTAAAAAATAATAACAATAATAATTGCAAGTGTATACTTACGATATACACTCCGGTTCACTTATTTAAAGGCACAAAAAATCTCATATTCAGGAGCCGGTATCTTTTGCAATTTTTAACCGATTCCAGAATTTTAAAAAAGAAATGGAAGCTAGACATCTTGAGATATAAACAAAATCATGACAATGATGGTTTCTTAACTAAGGAACCGTTTTTTGAGGAATTTATAAAAAAAAATCTAAAAATGTGGTATTTTTTTGGTTCACTTGAATAAAGGTACTTTAACTAACTTTAATGAAAAACAGCTTTTCTTGTTTTTTAAGTTATTATGACTTTATTTGCTTTATTAAAGAACTATTAGTAATGGGTACAACGCCCTTTGTTTTTAATAACTTCAAATATACGGGTTTTCATTGACAGATAAAGAGAATTGATGTAATCCAACGAAACTTCATTCCAAGCATCCTTAATGGCCTGAATTAGTGACTGCTTGTCATCAAATTGTCTACCTGCTTCATAGACCTTACGAGATAACCAACCCCACACATTTTCGATAATGTTTAGATCTGGCGAATAGGGTGGCCAGTCAAGAATATTAACATTTTGGCTTGCAATGTACTCCTTTACTACTCTGGCGTTGTGTATAGGGACATTATCCTGTTGCAATATCCAAGGTATTAGACCAAATAGTTCATTGAACTTCGGAAAAGCCGACTCCATTAACGTTCTATAGGTTGCACGAGTCATTTTTGCACTTTGAAATTCAAGATCGATGGTGCGATAGTACGTAATAGCACCCCACACCATAACGCCGCCCTCTCGGCTGTGATGTCGGTTCAAAAATCGCTTTTCTTTACGCAGGTCATGGCAATAATAGTTGTAGCCATCAGGCCCATCCAAATTAAACTTCTCTTCATCCGTAAATACAACGATTTTCCAGTCATTTACATGGCCTCTTTGCTGCACATCCCATACCATGTAGTCTTTTGCGAATTGAAGACGCTTTTCCTTACGAGGACCATTAAGTGGCGGCTTTTTTTGTAATTTCTTGTATTTAAGATACTCACAGCTATTAATAACTGTGCGTACTGATGACTTGCTCGCTTGCACTCCAGCTTGAGCTCTTATTTTTGATAAGGATAAGGCAGAATTAGAAGCAATTATGATGATTTTTCTTTTCTCATAAGTAGATAAAGACAATGAAACCCTTCCTTTAAAATTTTTTCCATACCCCTCGGGGTCCTTGATGTAATTGTCGACAACTGTTGGGCTCCGTCCAATTTTTTTAGCTACTACGCGGTTAGAATATCCTTCAGAACGGTAAACATCGATTTTAGCCCTTTCCGATAGATTTAAAATTTTTTGTTTTGCCATTTTGACTCGTAAATCGACTAAGATGTAATAAATTGCAATAAACAAACGCCCCCAACAAAAAATCACCGCTTACTTTAAAAATAATACAAAAAAAAATAAAGTGCCTTTATTCAAGTGAACCAAAAAATGAATATGAGATTTTTTGTGACTTTAAAAAAGTGAACCGGAGTGTATATTGCATCAAGTGAAATTAGTTTTATTTTCGTTATTTTCTAAAAAAATTAACAAACATGGAGTATTTAATTTTGTTTGAAAATAAAAACAGAAAATTAAAAAAAAATAAAGAAAAAACGGTACGAACATGCTAACAAAATATTGGACATGGAAAATAATTGACGGTTGACTAACTTTAGTTATGTTTTTCTACTATCGTGGTATAAAATTGATGTATAACAAGTTAAGAGTGGACATTCCATAAATTATTGTTGAATAGTTATGTATAACAGGATTAAAATTTATACAATAGCCTGCGTCATTTTAGGTAAGTCCATTTTTGGCATAGTAATCTAAAAAGAAGGTACGACTTGTTTCTTGTTTGGGTTTTAGCACTACACTGTTCTCAAGAAACAGTGGGACGACTGACAAAACGTAATGGTTATAGTACGTACAAAACTCAAATTGGTCACACATATAGTGGTGGTGCGTTATTTGAACCTCAAGAGCAATACACCTCTGAAGATCACGAAGGTCCCAGTGGAAGTGATGGTGGTTCGGTTAGTAACAAATATGACGGTGGTTACTATGAATACAAAATAACTTCAACAAATGGAGCTCCATCACATACTTCTACAGCACCTTCCTATCATTTGGCCAGTGAACCTATATCGAATGGACCCAAATCTGGCTATAGCATAGGTAGTGGTTTGCGCTCAATAGCTCAAGGTTCAGCTAATCAGGCTTTTTCAGCAGTAGCCTCACAACATGCAGCTGCAAAACAGGCTGCCTTTTTAGCCAAAAATAGTTTAGCTCAGGCTGCTTCTCAAGCGGCTGCAACCGCTCAAGCAGCTTTAGAAGGTAAACAAGTTCTCTTACAAGAATTACAGCAACAAGCGGCAAATGCTCAAAAAGCACTATCCAGAGAATTAGAACAATTACATGCAGCTAAAATAGCCACCAAATTAGCCTATCAAGCTGCACAGGCAGCCCATAATCACATTTCCATTCTTACAGCTGCCTTAAACAATGCTAAATCAGTTGCTGAGCATGCCGATCAAGCATCACAAGAAGTATCAAACCAGTTAGCCTCTCAATCAGCCATGGTAGGACAAGCAAAATCTCGATTAGAACAGGTTGAAGGTCAATTGCAACAGGCAAGTGTAGATTTTGAAGCCACTAAAGAAGCAGCTTTAAAAGCTTCTTCGGCCGCTGCAGAAGCTCAAACAAATGCTTCAAAAGCAGCCGCGCATGCAACATCAGAGTTACACGAAAGTGCGAATAACAACGCAAATAACGATGATTCATATGAAGATGCTCAACCGTTTGAGCAATCAGCTGAACGTCATCAAAAGAAATCGAAACGTTCACCATATCTAAAGAAGTAGACATCGATTTGATTGAACGTATGGTAATAAAAATGTGTCCTATTATTATTAAAATATAGGTATCCCTCGTATAACGCGGTGGTTACGTTTCAAGAAAATTCTGTAAAATGTGGAGAATTGAGATTTTTGTCTATATGTATGTGCCCAAATATGTAATAAAACTGAGTTTTTTAATTCGTGTTATGGAAGATACCACGTTATACAAGGGATACTTGTTGTATAAAATTTATGATTTACAATATGTACTAATACAAATGTGTCCTTAAAAATATTATTTTTACTCATAAACTATACCAAATAGAGATAAAAAACATATTTTAACAAAATAATAATAATTTTTGTTTTTCCATTCAATCACTACAGGCATTTGTGCCAACCAATGTTTAGATATAATAAATGTGTATGAACAACTCTCATAATAACTAGAAGATATATTATAAACAAATTGACAAGGCGGAGTAGTTTATTCCCGCATCTTTTACCTTGAAAGCTATCGAAAGTTTTTCACTTTCTCTTATAATGTGTACCTATAGAATGACAATTAAAACTGAAATCGGTTTTATTAGAGCTATAATAGCTTTCATATAACGTGTACCTATAAAATGAAATTTAAACTTGAAATCAGTTTTATTAGAGTTATAATTAGCTTTCTTCATAAAAATTAGTTCCTAGTTATATTACTTGGTTTTTAGCTGTATTTCCCAATTTAAAAGTGTTAGAACCAATACTTTCTAGCTGTTTAGTTTTTTAAATAAATGACAAATTGTATTTTCTGTTTGAAGTTTTAGTGGATCATTAAATATTCCATAATGCCACACAGATTCAAAAGTTATTTAAAAAAATGAAGTAAAATTTTTTTTCTATATGATCGGTACCTCTAGGGGTGGGGGAGAACTTATCTCGTTTATATTTTGACACTGGAAGATTATGCATCCAATTTGAAAACTCTCTCAATAATAACTTTACAAAGTGAAACGTATATTCTCTGCATGGAAGTGCATTTCTCCCATAATGCTAGGTTTTAGCCAAATCATAAAATAGGGCACTGCAAGAATTGAAACCAAGATTAAAAGTGTTCGTTGTAACGTAGAATATGACACCTACAGTTATCCCTCGTATAAAGCGTTGGTTATGTTCCAGCCAAATTATGTGATTCGCGTTATAGAAGACTTTAGCGTTTTGTATATGTGTGTACTTCCAGATGTACTGCAACCGATTCCTGACGTGAGTCAAGGATAAATCAAAACTAACTTAATTGCATAGAAGAGATTTATTTGAATTTAAACACGCCATGTCATATGAGTTAGTGAATGCTTATTCACTCTGCTTAAGTTTTAGCTTTCCGGAAGTTAACTTATAATACATACGAGTAAGTTAGCTTGCAGTGCATAAAATTAGTGAGTTACGAACTACAAAAATGATAAGTTTCAGTTGAAACCTAACATCTATAAAGTACCACATTTTACAGGGGTTACCTTTATTTCTCTGTATAGAGTATATCCCTTCCCCTACCCGTATTTCGCAATGTTTTATTTGACTGCAACATAAACAGTAACACTGAAAAAATTTCTGCCATGTTTTAACAAACACTTTAATAGTTCAAATAACTATTTTTTATTTGCATTGGTACCGCTCACTTGACACTTCCAAAAAATATTTATCCTTACGGGCTATAAAGAATACATATACTGTTAACATATTCTTGGAATTGGGTGGGCGTCTATAAATTACACACATAAGTACATACTCTACGTACAAAAAAAAAATACTTCTAAGTACACTTTTATGTAGAGATTATAAGTTATATAATTTCTGACATTCATTAAGGAGGCACTAAAGTACTTCGACCTGTAGATCTACATATTACATATGTATATCAGCTAATCCATATACATATGTATTTTTCTTATATACTTATGTTACAACATTATTATATGACATGTTGGTTTCAAGCGAATTTAAATAAATTGATTTCTAGTAGAATTAATGGTAGAAGTCAATCACTATATGCTTCCTCATTCGTTTAGAAAATATTATTTTCATTTAAACCGTTCTTTTGTAAGCTAATTGCTCTGATTGTAGAAGAGAAAAAGACAATCTTCTTGAAATAATAATTTTGGTATTTTGCCCATTTTTTCTTAAAAAAAAGTTATCCTTCTCAATTTTTCTTTTATTTTTTATTACAAAATTTTATTTAAATTAAATGTGTTTTAAAATAATTAAATAAATACATTATATAAAACTCTATTAAATAATAAAACCTATTGGTGAGCTATACGTGTAAATTTCCTTTACCTGCACAACTTTCCACAAACAGAAAGCTTGGAGTGGAAATCTTATTTGAGACCACGTTTAAATCTCAATAACAAAAAATTTATATAAAAAACAAAAAACAATAAATAGTTGAGAGCATGCTCGCTTACAACACTAACAATAAATAATTAAACAAAATTAAATAAAATTATATTATTTAAAAGAATTTCTTCGAAAAGAAAATACAAAAACCATGGCGTTTAAAAATGAAATTCAAATATGTCGCGAGATAAGCAACAATTAATGCGTCGCGATGATTGAGTAGAAGAAGGTTTTAATCATTTGTAGTATTGAGTAATTTGACGGATCCAATCCAAATAATGAGCCACTTTAACATAAACACCAGGTACATTTACTTGACCACAACCAATACCCCAGGAAACAACACCAACCACATTCCAAACACCACCACGTTCGCAAACCAATGGGCCACCACCGTCGCCTTTGCAGGCATCTTTGCCTTCTTCACCACCGGCACACAAGAAACCAGGATTTAATTTATAGCTGTAGCCAAGACGTGTTTGGCGCAATTGACTTTCGCATTGGTGGTGAGATAGTATAGGTACATCGACTTCTTTTAGAATGTTTTGATATTTGCCCTGATCACCAAAGGCATCTTTACCCCAGCCAGTAGTCCAGCAACGAGCACCAGTGAAATCCGTGTATTTATCAGGTAAACATGCGGGACTAATGTGAGGATTTTTGGAGAAATCTACTGGATGATCCAATTTTAGTACAGCCAAGTCATTATCTAAAGTTCCTGCATAATATTCAGGATGAATGTGTACAGAAACTACATCACGTTCAATGTAGGGGAAGAATTCAACATCATGATTTACATCCCATTCACCCAAGCGAGCTCTTAAATCGAAACCATTTTGTCTGTAACAAAAATAGCAAAATAAGTTAAAGTAAAGAAGATTGAAGATATATTAAAAACTTACGATTTAATGCAGTGAGCAGCGGTTATAACATGCTGGGCATCAATGAGTGTACCACCACAAGCGTAAATCGATTCCTTGGGGTCCTTTTTCAAAATGGCTACATGCCAGGGATATTCACCAAATTCACTATCACCATCTACATATACGGGATTCTTGATACGGCCGGTAATTCCCGCAGCATTGCGTACACCACAGCGACCAAATTGTTGTTGTGGAGGTTGAGGAGGACGCAGCGGACGACGACAACATACTTCATTAACGCGGCAAGTCTTTTGAACTGGACGATTGCCATAATAAGCACGCTGTAAATGGAACAACGTAAATAAATATCAGTTAACATATTTATTGGGTTTAAAAGTGTAAATTGACATCCTGCTTAGATTTTCTTTAACAATCTATACCTCTTGCCGTCTGACAGTTTCTCCTAAAACACTACTACGATGTTCTAAAACCTTTTCATGCTCTTTAATACTACGTCTTCTGCGATCTTTTGGAAATGTGATGTAATTACTACCCTCGGCAGCTCCAGGAGCTTGAGTCGGTATTGGATGTGTATTATCAATATTAGGGTAAAGCAATTCTTTGCCTTTGCGGTATCGTTCGGATTCGGAAAATGTCAAAGTTTGATTTAATTTTGAACTTCGATCGTAAATATTTTCAAGGCCGTTATTACCGTAACCAGTAGGATAGACTTGTGGCGTAAATACATTGTCTGTTGTAGGAAATTGTGAAAAACCTGAGTTATCAATATTTGGTTCTGGTTGTGAATAATAGTCAGGGCTGTGTTCAGAACTGATGCCCGTTTGGGGATAGAACTCAGAACTGTGCTCGAATTCATTACCAGTTACTGGATAAGGTGATTGATCCACAAATGAGTTGTGTTCAAATGAAGATGCATGACTTAATATATGTTCATAATGCTCCTTATGATGTTTTTCAAAATGGTGGATAGTATTTGGTTCTGTGTATATATGAGGACCCGAATGATATTCGAATATTGGCTTACTGGGTATCATTTCAATTTCATATTTTGTTAAACTGGGCCCAGTTAAGGGAAAACTGTGTATGGGATCTGTATGGGTAATAATATGTTCACCAGGATGAACATCGTCTTCAAATCCCGAATAATGTTCATGATGATGGTAATGGCTATTGTGCACCACTGTTGGTTTAGGTTTGAAAATTTTTCCAACTGCATCGAAAATATTAGAATTTGGTGTTATATGCAAATTCACCAAAGGTTTTAAAACTTTATCACCAAATTCTGTTTTTTGTACCTGCACGGAAACCAAGGGATTAACATTCACCAAGCCCAGATTAAGACCATTAGGTCCTATGCCTCCAAAGTAAGGATTTTGAGCTGGATAATGGTCACCCAAAGCATTACTTGGATAACCATTTGGATGATTAGGATAGGGAAGACCAAATGACACACCATAGGTAGGCAAGATTTTGCGGCGTATTAATTCAATTGCTTGTAAAGCCGGAAATTGTTGACGCTAAAGTGAAGGAAAGTTTTTCTTTAAATACTTTTGGGCTTTGAGCCACATTTAAATAGGGGGGCATGCCATATTAATGAGTGCGTGCAAAAATGGTATTCCATGAATGTGCAGTTAGCTTACTTTTGTTTGAATTTAGTTTAGATTAATCACGTAAAGCACTACGCTACCACATATAAACTAAAAACACATACTTTTAGCATGACTTCTTGTAGGAAAACGACCTGTTACCAACCTGGTAAGAACATACAGACGTTTAGTTTTGGCAGCGTAGTGTGCAGCATTATTAGAGAATTAAAAACAGTTTAAATTGCAGGATCATTAAAATGTTAAGGGCTTGGACAAATTGTTAGAAAGTTACAAGTTATTTTAAAAGTTATTACAGAAATACATATATTATTACTTACGCCTTGAGAGTCTAAAGGTAAATCACTAGCGGCATCATCCGGGTTGCTTTCATTGTCTTGGCCAATTTCACGTTTGCTACGCTTTTTGTCAGAATCTTGTTTGTCTTCAGGGTTATTATTATCGTCAGATTTATTTTCCGCTGTTGCAGAGACGGTTATATTGGCAGCAGTTTCATCACTTAAAGCTTCAATATCTTTACCCAAATTACGAGGATCTATAGGTAATATTAAATCTTCTTTGCGGCCAATACGATCGGCAGCAGGGCATTGGTTAAAAGGTACACATTGGCAATCAACAAATTGGTTACGGGCAATATCATAAGCACCATTGAGTTGTTCATTACCATAACCGGAAGTTAAACTATTGAAATTGGAATTGGAAGAGGCTGCAATACCGCCAAGGTTATGCAACTCTTTCTTATAGTAATCGGGATTTTGACTGTGATAGCTGGCACTAGGAGAGCTGGATTGACCATAAGAAGATTGTCCGAAACCAGATTGACCGAAATCAGATGTGGAGGAAGAAATACCGCCAAAAGAAGATAAACCGCCTGAAGGTTTGCTATATAGATCTGGATTAGGCTTAAAACCATTTACATTCGAAGCACCAAAACTAGAGACACCTTGAGTTAAAAGACCACCTTGAGATGCACCATTAAAACCGGCAGTAAAAGTAGGATTTTGAAATGAACCTTGAGTTTGAGGTGTAAAAGCAGTGGAAGACTGAGCCAAAGCAGAGAAATCTGTATTGATAGTTTGACCAGCTCCAACTGGTATTGGTACTGTGGGAACTTTGGAGGAGTCCGAACCTTCAACATGGTGATAATGATGATGGACATGTTGTTGTAAACCAGCAGCATTAGAGGTAGTAGCTGTTGGCAAACCACCGCCTACAACAACTTTGGTACTGGAGGAAGCAGCTGAGGCTGATGATTGATGACTATAAAAGTTGGTTTGTTGAGAACCGGCTAGCTGAATTTTCTCAGGATTTTCAAAAGCATAAGGAGGAGAAGAAGGACCATTGCCACCGGTGTAAACTGGGCCAGGTGGTTTACTGCCATAAATAACAGCACCAGGTGGTGGTCTGTTAAAACTTGTGGAAGGCGAACCATCAATAGCAGATGGTGGTGGAGATTCTAAGTAAGGGCCATTGTAATTGGGACCGGGTCCAGAAGGTTTATAACCGGGTTTATAGGATGCTTCATACCCTACTTTACGGGGTGGACCAAAAGAGTTTATTGATGTTGGAGGAGGAACCATATGAGGTCTACCATTAAAGTATGAAGGAGGAGGCATTGGTTTTGGAGCACCATAAGGGCCGCCACCATATTTAGGTGGACCCTGGGCATAAATATTGGAGTAATAAGGGCGTTTGGCTTCTTCACAGCTCATAAGACCCAAAGCACATAATTTATCGCGCACCAAGTTACGGGCCTGCATGTCATTGCCTTGCATTAAGGCTTGATCCACATTGCCATCCTCATAAACACCGTCGTATTCATTCAAAATTCTTCCTTCACGACGCGAATTAATTATTTGATCAATAATTTCGTTAATATCAGTGTCATTGCTATAAATGGGCTCTTGCACGGCATAATTGCGACCATGGACGTCTTCTTTCCCATGTTGAGGTTCGGAATCTGCATCCGCTGCACGTTTACTTAACATAGAATCCTGAGCGGGCACTGACCAGCTCCCACTCCAAGACAGCTGATCTTCAGCTTGAATATAAACAACTGCACACAAAACTAGTATGGCTGAAAGGGTCCAACCCAACGTATTTGCCATGCTGTTAAAAGAAATGAAAAATATATTATATATAAAAAATAATAAATTTAACCTTCAAAATTATTAATAATTACGCTAAATGAATATTAAGTAATAAAATGTGAAGCCATCTCTATTATGGCTGGCCTTTATATTAGTAGACAGACACTCTCAAGTGGTCATTGTGCTACTTTTTGGGATTTGTAAACATTTCAAAACGAAGAAAACAAAACAAAAAGTAGCAAAAAGAAAAAAGAAAAAACCTTTACCATTTAGTACTGACTGCGCTGCGCAACCAGTTATATACTCGTACGCTTTAGACGATTGAGTCATGTGAAGGCAGATAAATTAATTTTTATTCACACTTTTTTCTCGTATTTTAAAGCATTACAAATTAAAAATAAAAACAATAATAAATACACATACATATATACATATGTATACTTTTACTTTCGTTTTAAGGTCATTAGCTTAAAGCCGGCTACACTTACAGCCCGTCCGTCAACCAACCATATGCAGTGCAAGCCAACTATGAAAATCTCTGATCTGGCGATTGGCAGGCTGACTGCATGACTGACTTTGGAGTAAAAAGAGTTAAGTAAGATTTTTGTTTTCATACACAGTGAAGATAAGCATCTTTGCTTTTGCTTTTTAAGCATCTTTGCTTTTTAGTTCATTTTGATTTTATGTCGTATAAAGTAATTATTGTAACATTTCCTTCCTCCATTTAATTTTTTGTTACTTTTGCTGCCTCTAAATTATTTTGCAACTTTAGCTCAAAGCTAACAGATCGCAAGAAGAGTTTTTGTTTTCTTTTTTTGAATAAAAGCTCGATTCGTGACAGCTGACAAGTCATGAGAGTATTTTTTTGTAAATATTTTTCCACTGTTTTTCTTTGGGGAAGTGGCAAAGACACTAAAAAACTAAACTTTACGCCCTATGACTTCAGTGATTGTCTGTATGTTGGTCTTGCCCAAGCTAGTTGTGTGGTTTTTTAATGCACTTTTTATTTAATAAAACTTTGTTATGTCATGGATTACCTGCGTTTCATGTATATTTTTTTTTCCTTTAGAGTATCTACCTGTATATGACTTTTGTGGATTTGAATACGTTATGCAAACATACAACAACTTAAATTAAAATAACAAAGAAATAAGTATATCTCTCTTTGTAAACTGTTTAATGCAGCGGGCTGTTTTTCAAAACCGGATATGGTGGGTGAATATTAAAAAAAAAGAAAAAGTTTGTTTTGGAAGATTTTAATTGAATTCATCAGAGAAAATTGTCCAACTAACAACAGATCTATAATTGTGCAGAAAAATTTTTTAGATTTGCAAGTTTTCATTTGAAGATGTTTTTAAAATAAAATTATAAAAGGATTATAAAAAAAACGGAAATTTTAATATTTTCTTTGTTTTTAATTAAAGGTTGAAACCAATTGGTTAAAAAGTTCAAAGTTTGTTAGCGTTATTGAACGTTAAAATGGTTTAGATTTGATAAACAAGATATTTGCAAATTGCATTTGGTTTGTGAGCCTCAGAAACCCATATAAAATTTCATGGATTTGCAAATATTACTTTCTTTAATAATAAATATAGGAATACATTTTATTTCAATTTTGAGTCCATTAAATTAGATAATTCGCTTCTCTTTTGTGTAGCATCAGCAGGAAAAAAACTGCTCTAAAATAATTAATTGAAACTTAGATAAAAGAAAAAACACATAAAACTTATTATACGCATAGGGAGGGAGGCATTGCCAACCTAAGATCACGTTTCTAACACTTTTCAGTGCATTGCCAACCATTTCCATATTCATTTTTAAAACTTAAAATTTTAATGCATATGTTAAAGTTGCTTTTTAAAATTTTTAAATTATAATTTTTATTATAACAAAATCAGTCACAGTCATGAAATTTTCGTTCCATTTGAAATTACCGCTATTAACAATTGTTCGCTTTCAAAATTTCATTTCAATAGTAATCAGAAACTAATCTTTTACTCCATATTTTATTATTTCTTCATTTCTTTCTGTAATTTTTTATATCATTTCTTTTTGTTGGTTTTTTACTTGTTTTTTTCGTTATTTCATAACCGTCAAGGTCTTTTTAACATTTTCTCAGCTTTAATAGTTTTAAATTTCATAATATTTTTTTTTTATTTCACTTTATTTTTGCTTTACATTTTATTTTCTTTTTTATAAAAACTCACTTTTAATTTTTTGCTTTTCTTAATTCCTTATGTAATAAATAAAATAAATATCCTTAAACTGTTAGTATTCACAATACTTTTGATCCACTTCGTTTGTTGCCTGTGCGTTGACTGTGCTTTACTGCCAAGTTGGGCTAGTTTTTATACAAAAAAACATTAAAATGCCATCATGATATTGTCTCAGTTATTAGTTTGTTTTTCTTTTTTCGGTTTCAGCTTAAAAATGCAAACAAAACATGTATGAGATCTCTGTCTGTAAAGTTTGGCTAAATTTATTGTTTCTCTTTAAGCCTAACATAAGTAGGGTTGGAATTATACATACGATATGTGTGACGTCATTCAATATTTTGATTTTTGCGAATCGGCTCAATTCGTTTAAGTCTGTTAATTTCTTCGAAAAAATGGAGGACGTTTTAAATGTTTAAATAATAATGCTTAATATTGGTTGAAACAGATAGTGATGCATCAGTTTTTTACTTTGTTTTCTACAATATATTACTTTATTTTGCATTTAGTGAGAGTCTATTTTTTCCCTATTAGAAGAATTAAGCAACGTGATTAATATTTTTGGAGAAATACATACATTTTTATTTTGTGCATATGCAAACCCTTACCATTATCTTAATATGGCAAAGTAATCTGCATTAGTCCTATAAGTCGGCAGCATGCCGTAAAGGCCCACATCCATAATTTAGTTCGAAGAACTATACAGATAAAAGCACTTTTAAGAAAGTTGCTATATTTTTTAGCGATAAATGTCTTTTGGGAATTTAAATAGGCATAAATGCCAGTAACCACAGTTTAGCAGTAATCACAATATAGTTTGAGCTACATATATCAATGCTAGGAGGTGTAAGACTCTGAAGGTTATATTGAATAAAGAGATTTATTTTGTTTCTTTTAATTTATTAGTACTTTATCAGTGCTTATGCATGAAAAATGATTCTGTAAACCGAAAACGAGTGAAACTGAAATTAACCATAATTTCAAATTGCTATAATTTTAGAAGTTTACCTTTGCTTATAAAGCGATTACACTCTTACATATCTTTTTTTTTTCAATTCGTAACATATTTTATGTTTTATTTCACTATTTAGAAATTTCACGTGATTGTTCACGATTTCTCCCTTACAAAATATTTAGCTTACTGGTAAGCACTAATTTCTGCTGGGTGGGTCAATCTTTGAGAATAAGGATTGAATGGAAATATTCAAAAACAATCAAATCGTCCTCTTAATAAAACAATAGTGTATAATTTTTTAATCATTTCGAGATAATGGAGTTTACAATTTTTGTGTTATTAGACATGTGGAAAAACAGTAATATTTCAGAAAATAATCGATGTTTTTATGTTCTGGCCATTTAAATATTTGGTGGAATAATCAGGCTATTAGTAGATGATATTTCATTAATTTACAAATGCTTTAATTGCAAATAAATAGGATTCAAAGTACCATGATGTCACTTAGGCTATTTTATTTGTTTTATATAATGTGAGACAATCATTATACACTATTTTATTTTGTATGGTATACACTATTTTATTTGAATCATTTACACCATTTATATTGTTAAAAAATTTTGTATATCAATATACGTTATTTTTCGATTGTATTTTGTTATGAAATAAAAATAATAGTAAATAATAAAAAAAATTTATGTTGCATAAAACACTATTCTTCTTTGCTGTATATTTTCTTATGCTGTATAAAACACTATTTTTCTTTGAAATTATATTCTGAGTAACAACTAATTAAAACACAATACTTGCACTTATGCACAATTATTAATGAAAAATTTCAAACATGGAATTATACGCTCATATTTCAATTGATTTTTTGACCCACTTTGTGGAAGTAGAATTTCACTAAATTTTGACCACAGTTAGAATCAGTTATGTAGATTCTTATTATGCAATAAAAAAAATAATGGTGTACATGCGTATACACTATTCTTTTATTGAGGGGACGAAATAATCTATGTTCTTAATTAAGCAGTTTTCAGCTAGAATATTATATTTGTTTTTGAGTTAAACATATATGTAAGTATTTTTATAGTGTATATGTATAGCAATATGTATTTTAGGATAAAACGTCCAATTTGTATTCCTAGATATTTTCGTACCTGATATACTGTATAAGTATAATCTCGTAAGTTAACAGTATTTCAGTATCAAAAAGTTAATTTTTCAGAGCGTATATTTAAATTTTATTTTTAAGAAAAATATTGTCTGTCATAAATGTGGCAATTTTCACACTTTTAAAATTTTATAACTGGCAACTGAGCTTTATGTTATCAGACAGATAAATTGCTTTTGGTAGTTACAACTAAACTTTAACCTAAAAGCGACCGATAAAGTTATTGGGAAGATTGCTTTACCTTTAACTTTTAACGTGAGGTTAAAACTTTTGAGCTTACCATATTTTATTGAGGCTGCCATATTTTTTGTTCGTTGAATTATTAACAAAAATAAATTTACAATAATAAAAAAATTTAATATAATAAAAAATAAATATCAATTTAATAAATTAAATAAAATTTTTTTTGTTTATTTATTTATGTTAAAATTCGCGTTGTTGCCACTTGGTATCTTATACACAAAAGTATCAAAAGTAATCTGTCCTTGTTCTGGTATTGCCGTATTTTATAAAATATTACTTTTATCTTAAAGGTAAGTTGTAATAACGGAAAACATTTAAAGGTCACTTTATTCCTCCCGTTAACGAAAGTTACCTGTAACTATCGCATACTTTATAGGCAAGTTGTAATAATGGCCCTTAATGTTGTTTATTGAATTATGGTATTCATAAAATATATCAAAGCAGAAAAAATCACTGCACATCAGATTAGATTTGCAATAGTGCAACAGTAGATATTTTAAAGATCAAGGTATTCAAGGAAATCTATTGGCATTAGACATAACGTCAGGTATGTGCCGAACACATACGAAAAAGCACTTCTCAAGATGGAATATGCTGATCTTGAGACAAGTTTCTACAAATTGTTCTTACTCCAACGTCAGCGTAATAAGTAGTTCACTAACTGGTCCAATTTGAAAATCTAGAGCTAAGAACGAGTTCGCCATTATGCACTTTCGAAAGAAATTTAATGCCAATGATAGATGGCTAGCAAATTTTAAGAGCACGGTATTCGCCTGCTAAAAATGCATAATTTATTAGAAACAATTTAAGAGAAGAACGGTGATTTTAAATATAAGTTTGTTTTTTGTAGCGATAAAAAGTATTCCAATAAATTAATATTTAACATGTTTCTTAAAAAAATGTAAGTTTATTATTGTTTTTTGTTTAATCATTCAATTTTTTAAAATGCTTAGAATGGTTAAAAGTTCGAAAATGTTAACTGCCCTTGGAACACTTCGGTTAAATTTTTCGAGATTCTACTGTACTTTTGTAGCGATAATTGGTTTTAAAAAATATACAAAAATGTTTAAATGAATTGGTATAAAATAAAAATGGGTTTAATTTTAAAAATAACTACAGTGCACGCGCGCTAATGTGAACTAATTAAAACTGGCATTGTTCACTTTTGCGAATTGTTCACATTTCCGAATACTGATAATTTTAAAACAGAATTATACCATCTTTTGAACAAAAATCATTATTTATGTATTTCTTTATTGTAATTTTACACCGAATGATAGTTTAATTGGTATATGTATATTTATATACATAACTATGTTCGTAATTACACACATACAACAAATGCTCATACAATACATGCACATGTTAAATAACAATTTTAGCAAAAACTATTTCAGCATCTAATAAACACAGAATTTAACTTTTTAAATTAAAAAAAAATCTGATCAAATTATAGGGCTTTCTACATTTTTTCATCTTTTAGAGTAGTCAATGAAGCAAAAAAGATGTTCACATTAAGCGGTGTTCATATAATGCGGTGTTCACATTAGCGCGCGTGCACTGTATTAAAAAAAAATCATAAAAATGGGTCATGTACCTATAAGGCAGACAAATTAGGTATTTTTTTTTATAAATTTTTAAAATTTCTCATCATTAAAAAAATGCTTTAAAAACTCGTTATTTTATTGAATATTTAAATGTATTGAATAAAAAAAAGTTTGTATTTTTGTCTACGAAGTTGTATTTCTGCTCATCATACTTTCAGCATTGATGATAATAATGACGATGAATCATTATTACAGATTTCAGCACTTCATGAGTTTAAATGATTTTTATTTTTTCATTTCGACAATAACATGTCCAGAAAATTGCGTGCTATGCCTTATAATTATCTAAATTAAGTGTATGTAGTGTGTTTATATTTTAAGAGGATTTGCATTTTTTAAAACCAATAATTGGTAAAAAAAATATAAAAAAAAAATATTTTGGAAAAAATGAAGGCAACATAAATGATTTATAATTGATTTCAAATTTCCACACACATATTATTCTATTGAAAAGACCTTAAAGAGTTCAAAGAACTAAACTCAAGTAATTCCCACAAATTATAGAAACTTGTTTAAAATTTATTTTCGGCACGCTTTTGGCAGACAAATCAATTTTTTGTGTAGACAGATTTCTGATTTATACATAGAAATGTTTTTTATTTACTTTATTTTTCTGATTAATAAAAATAAAAAGTCTTTGTGTTTTAAGGTTATAAATATAACAGCTGGTTTTAACTGACCATCCACAACTTTTGGAAGCATTAAAATATAAATACTGATAACTCGATTATTGTTTAACATTTTTTTTTTAACTACTTAATATACAATATAAACAAACGTTTTTTTGGTATTCCCAATTCTCATTTTAACCTTTAAACGACACTTATTTATTCAGACTTTTTTTATTAATAAGGCCAGCACTCATCAGACGACCACTACTCATGCAGTATATTGTGTTGGTTTAGGAAAATATTTTATGGAAAGTGGGATAAATGGAGTAGTGCTTGTGGACATTTGATTTAAACTTATCGAAATCGTAATTGGCAGGAAACACATTCGCTGGATTATTATTCCATTAACGAGCGCAGCGGATAAAGAACGAATTCTCTCTATAGTGCATTGTGCAAGTCACTGGATAATATGTGGTCTGAGAGAAGTACGAGTAGTTTGTAAAAATATGCAATTATCCGGAATCAAGTCCTTTTATTTGCTCAGAGCACCCCCCAGGATAGTATCGAGAGAATAATGAAACGCACGCCACATTGCACCGATTCTCCAACAAAGTGATAGAGTTGAATACTCTACTGTCACTGATAAGCACCTTCGTCCCTTCCTGTATATGGTCGAAAAGCACCAGAATAGACTTTGAAACATCATAGGATTTGTATTTCATCCAAATTCGAAAATATTAAGAAGTAGTCGCAGTGGTCTAGTGGTTAGTGCGTCGGCTTACTTGAAAAAAAAATATTTCTTTCGGAGACTACCTCTTAGCAGTCTTCTGGCAAAAGCTCTGAGAAAAACTGATTGCCATCAACAAGGATAAATTCTTAACACACACAACATGGGTGCTGCGAGAAGCTAGACCGTAACTCTGATACAGAGTTGTAATCAGCGTTGCCGTTTTTGGTTATTTCTAACCAAAATTGGTTATTTTTTTCTGCAGTGTGAATATGTGAAGTTTTTTTTATCATTTTGGTTACTATTTCTCTTGAATTTCAGGGCTTGAATTCAAAATAATAACTTTACAATTTGTAAATAATCATGTAATAGAAGTGATTCGAACACATTTTTTGTTCACTATTTTTGAGAATTCCTTTTGTTGTTGTAATGTTGATAATATCGACTAAGAAGATAATAACCAAGATATACGTACATATGTATGTGAATTTTAACTATAGAAATATAAAAAAAAAAACATTTCTTAAAGATAGGCGCTTATATTGCATTTAATTCCAATCTTGACATTCGTCCAAAACTCATAGTAATATTTCAAGAAAGGGTGTAACAAACAAATTAAGTGAGTGATGCTATTTGAAAACTAAACTGATAGACAATGACTTTATTATCGGTTTCAAATCAAATCTAGATTATGTATTTTGCCCTTTCTCCAATACAATCAGAAGGTAAAATATTATCTGGACATACTAGAGTAACTGCGGGTAATGTGGTATAGGTTAGTAATGTGGTATAGTAGCTTTTTCCGAAAACTATCTAATCAAAACATATTACATTATATTGCAAAAAAATTAATAGTTATAATTGATTAAGGATTATTTTCTTAATGGTTTCCATCAGAATTAGGAGTTAAAAATTTGGTTATTTTTGTTTTATTTTTGCTCAAATTTCGTTATGTATGTATGTATGTATGTATGTAAATATTGAGAAGGTCAGATGGAGTCAAGTATTTTTTTCACAGTTTTAAAAAACCGAGGCATTTGAATGCTTCTTTCGACACTCGAAATATGTGATCATTCCAACGGACTTCGCAATTAATTCTCATGTCCAAAACATCAAATTATTGCTTAGATGAACCAAACTCGCATTCATGTCTAAAACCAATATTAGGCAAATATCGGAAATAAGTAAAATTATAAAGTGGTGTGTCGTCACAATGCAAATCGTTTTCTGGGCGAGTATAAAAAATTTTGGGTTTGATGCTAATTTATAAATTCTTTAAGCACATTATTATACAATGTTTAATAGTTGCCAATACCACTTCGACAAAAACTTTTTTCACTGAAAACTTTTTGTTTTACGCTATCGATCAAAAGAGTTGTATAATTATATGGCCACTGATTGCAACACAATTACAGTCATTACATTGAAATTGTCTTGGTTACAAGCGCTAAAGGTTGTGATGCGTTCTTAAGTAGATCCAATATTTTAGTTACCTTTTACCCATGAAAAAACATCATTATTTCTCTTTATTCCTTCTTGTAGAAACTGTACTTGTCTACAGTTAACAAAATTGTTACTGTTAACAAAAGTAAATTTTAAAAAACAAAAGTATACTCTTTGCGTGACCATGACAATTAAAGTGGCAAAAGAAGAACATAAATTTTTGATAAGTTAAAGTAACTGTTCAGTAGTAAGTATTCTGAAGATCCGTTTTGTGTTTAAAGGGTTAAACGAACAAACAATAACAGACGGTAAATAGCAGCTATGATACTAAACATGCAACTAACAATGTTAACATCTTAACAATTTAATTTTGTTTTTATTCCAAATTTAAATATTAATTGATGACGTTTTTATTGGCATTGGGGGCTTTTAAAAAAACTGTAATCATTCAAATCGCACATTCGTTCATTCATTACCATTTTTATTTCAATCATTAACGAAACTCTAAAGAAATAAAAAAATTTGATATCCAAAGGGTTCAAACAATTAGTCATCGACGAGTTGACTTTGGGTTCAAACTTTACTGTACGAGTATACATATTCGAATATGAATTATTACTTTAAGTATATGTACATATACGTGATATGTATGTACGTTGCGTGATTTTTTAATTATCTTTATAAATACGTATGTTATCTAGCTTGTGACGTTAAACTATTTTTTTATTTGTAAATTTGTAAACACATAATATTTTTGTAATTTTTAATTAACAATATTATTTTTATTTTTTGTATTATTTTTATTAACCCGTGTTGCTGAAGATTGTTTTTATGTTCAAATATTTATTAATAAATCATCAACATTTTGTTGTGGTGATTTGCTCTTATTTTGGTTGGCTTTTTGTAATCTTGTTTTTACGTATTTAAAATTAATTTAAATATTAATTTTTGGGTTAAAAATCAACTTTGTTTTAATATTATGTTTTTATTTTGCTTTAAATTTACAAAACTTACTATTGTTTGTTTTTATTATGACTGATAACTTTTAGCGAAAATTGTGTATTTTTCCACAATCATTAAGAAATATATCACTTTTGTTTTTGTTTCTTCTTTAAGAATTGTTTACAATTACAGTTACATACATATGTTGGCAATATGTATTTTTTTGTAATTATTTAAATAAAAATAAAGTAAATAAAGGGAACCATACATATTAATTGTGATGTTCATTAAGAGCAATCTAGAATATCTTAAAATATTTGGAACAAATAATCTAAAAGCATTATTGGCCAATAATTATAGTCAAACAGTATTTATTTATTTATTCAGTCTATGGATAATAATTTCTTACAGACTAACGTATTTAATTATACATATTTACTCACATAGGGTTGGACAACATGTAACTCCGTTCGCCCATAGCATTTTGGGTATGTCTTTTGTTGATTTTGTTAAGCTTAGAAATTTACTACATTTTTATAGGTTGTTTCAGTTACAGTTACATGTGCCTGTATACGAGTATATAACATAATTATTTAGATTTGGGAGGTCTGTTAGGAATAGGCAGATGATTTTAACGCCATCAGCAAACGAATGAAGAATAACAGAAGAAGACAGGAAGATAGTTTAAAAATAGTGAGAAAAATACCGGTCCTAAGTGACTGCCCTGAGGTACTCCAGAGGGAACTTTGATAATTTCTTTTTCGATTGAGGCCAGCACTCAGGGTATGACCTCTACTCATGAAGTACATTGGGTTGGTCTAGGAAAATATGTTATAGGAAGGAGGAAAAGGGAGTAATGCTTATAGACAATTGTTTTAAACTTGCTAACATCGTAATTGACTGGAAAAACGTTCACGGAAAGATTGTTCCACCAACGAACGCTGATGCTAAAGAACGAATTCTCTATAAAAGGCATTATGCGATTCACTCGACAATAAATTAAGTACAAATGGTTGTGCTTTGCGAGAGAAACGAGTAGTCCGTAAGAATATGCGACATTTTATTTCATCAGAGCACCTCCCATGGTAGTTCCGATAGTACAATTAAACGCGCAAATGCTGCAACAAATCGATAGAGTTGGATACCCTACCTTCGCTCTTTCTTGCACGCTGTCGAGAAGCCCCTAAATAGAATATGAAACACCGCCTCATACATGAGAGTTGTATTCCATACTAGGTCGGATAAAGGTCTTGTAAATATTGAAAAGGTCAGTTGGAGTAATATATTTCTTGCACCGTTTTAAAATCCGAGGCACTTGAATGCTTCTTTAGACAATCGAAATATGTAATCATTTTAACGGACATCACAATTAATTCTTATGCCCAGAATATCAAGAGCCATAGCCATAGCCACAAATGGCAGCATTGTCTCATCACCACAACGTCTATGCGTGATAAAACAACATTGGGTCTTGCATGCATTAAATTCAACACTGTTTGAGTGTCCCCACTTGGAGATTTTTCGCAGGTCATATGTCATTCATATTCTGTATTCTCGATCTTCAAAAGGCTCGGCCTACGATCAAATGAATATGAGTGACAAATGTTACTGTCATCTGCGAATGAGTATAGATTGGTATGATTTAGTCAAAAAGGCTTGTTAAACACAACAGGCTAGGCTGGTTTTTCTATTAAAATTTTATCAGCTATAATGCAAATTTCTCTGGTTCTAAGTTCTCGAATAAGTAAAGTTACGTTCAGTTTAGCTATCAAAATAAATTCAGTGCAAAACAAGGTCTCTTTATAGTTTTTCTCAATATTCATTATTCAGAATGGCCTTAGGATAGGATGGAGATGTTAGGGAAATTTTAAAAATGGTTTCTTATTGTGCTTGACATCACCTACATAAAAAGAGTATATAGTACATAAGTAAGTTCCCAAGTTTTTTTTTTGTCGCTCAATGTAATTTATTTTACTCTGCTTTGGTGTAGCTAGGCAAACACAAATAGTGCAATTCCAAGATTGTAATCTATTTCTACTTAATAGAATAATTAAAAATCTTTTGAGATGGGTGTGCCGCAACAACTTGATGTTTTAAAATATAAAGGATTTTGTGAAAGTCGGACAATGATTTTACTTTTCACTAGAGCCTGGATTTGTCAAAATCTAGTTAATTACTTACTTACTTACTTAGCTGGTTATAACAACCCGTTAACGTTACTCAATTAGTATGTGGTTTATCGTTTATAAAACAAGAAAGAAGGCATACTACTTCCATTAATGCCTGTTTCCCACATTTTTGTATCTGTTTTAAAACACCAAAAACCTGAAAATCTGTTTGTAACATTTTTTGTTTTTTTCTACAAAAGTTGCAATCACAATGTCGTGTCTGCTTTACGCTACTGCTTGAAACAATTGCATGGATCTGTTTGTCAATTCGTCATCTGGTAAGCGCTTATGTGTTAGAAATCAAAACCAGTCTTAAAGCAATAATCGTAACTGTGTTACTGAACAATGTTTATAGTCTTTAATAAGTTTTATGTTGACTGTGGGGAACTCCCAACCAGATTTCAAAAACATTTTTTTTTGTTTAACAACCAAAAACACAATTATTAAAGCCAGACAAGAAAGAATACTTAAAAGACTAAAAATGTTTGCAGATCGTTTAAAGAAAAAAAAGTAAGGAAATAAGAATGGTAAATACTATTTAATTTAATACTTTAAAATAAAATATCAAATAACAAATTAAAAGCAAATTTATGTACAACACAAAGAGGAAAATAAAGTAAAATCTGTGGCTGGTATGTTTTTTGTTTATTTGATTATTACTCAAGTGGGATTTTCCCCAACCAAAGTATTGCATGAATGAATTTTTTCATTTTTTTCTATGTACGAGTATTTAAAGCCAGTATTTTTTTCTTTGCAACACAAAATTCATTTTTTGGCGTTACTTACGATGCCACAAATTTAACATCCGCATTCGAAACTTTAAAAGGATTGGCAGGCAGCAGAAAAAGCCGCTCAAAACCTTGATACATACACGTATGTATGTATATATGTACATGATGTATGTAGATTTTTGTTACAATTGGTTTTATTTTTGAATTTTGTCTAAATTTGGTTGCATGACTTGATTGATAAATATTACAAAATCTTTTAAATGAATCTGTTTTAAAACATACATACATACGAGTACATATGTATACGCATACAAAGATTTCTTTAAAGCGTAGGTGTTCTTTATTTTATTATTTATTTTTTTTAGAGACATTGTAAACTAAAGAAATTTTTGTATATTTGAAATTATATTTTATTGCAAAATTAGTATAACAAAGTAAACTAATAACAACAGAAAAAAAGTTAATAACCTTCTATAACTTTTTAAGTCTATTGTATATATTTTAGTGGCTATTGCCTTTTTGGTTAAAGAAAAAAACAATTCTGCCCTATTATCAAAACTGTGCAAATCTATCTTGGTCACCTTTTAATACATACATATGTACATATTTACATAAGATTGTAAAAAAAGGTTTGTTGTTTAAATAAAATTATAAAAATTTTATTAAATTTGTGTCGACCATAAGGTCCGAAATACATATATAAATAGCTTAAGGACTTTTAAAATGTGAATCAACAATTGCCAAACAGAATAGTTCGCTAGCTCTATTCGATAACGACATGTTTCTTAAATCCTACATAATTTATTATTAAAAATATCAGAAATAACGATTTATTTTATTTTATTATTATTATTATTTATTTGTATTATTTTATATTATATTTATTTAAATTTATTTTGATTATACATCTGCATTGATGCCATCCCTATCACTTTTTAATAGAGATGACAAAGTTTATAAAAAGTATAAATAAAGTTATAGCCACTTTATGTAAAGTTGTTAAAAAAATCCAAAGAAAAACTAAAATTTGAAACTTAAATTTCTTTCAAATGAGGCTAAAACTTTTTTAGTCGCCGTAGTCGAATTGGTCGAGTTCCCCGCTTGTGGGCAAAAAAAAGTTTCAAATTCGCTAACAGTGTTATTGTACCGCTCTTCTGGGATTATAAAACTTGTTTTTTTTATTTGAGACCAATACTCAGGGGTAAACCCCTACTGAATGCTGTGCATTGTATTGGAATTTTTGGAAACGACAGTACATATATTATTATTAATTATTATATTATTGTTAAGCGCCTTAGGAATGAGACAAATTCCTGAGAATTGATCATTCAAAGGCCAGTGTTATACCTTCACCCTTGAATGATCAACAGCAATTGCCTCATCGTTGCATGTTGATTGTGTGGTGAGTGTGCCTTCGCTAAGTAGGTTTAGCTGTTATCTGCTACTTCCCAATAGGTGGCGCTTTTTTCCCTGATCATTCGTTTTACGTTGACACTGGTTAAGGTGGAATAGAGTGGAATGTCGGGGAGCGGTTTTTTTGTAGATGGTCTTCCTGGATGAGACTGAGTGCAACCTCTGTCTTGAGTAGGAAGAGGCGGCAGAGCACATTCTGTACAGATGCGAGGCAATGAGTAGAACTAGACTACAGATCCTCGGCGGGGAGCAGATGGATACGGTGGGGATCAGATCTAGTTCAGTAGAGCACAAAAGATTGTTTGGGTCGCAGTGTCTGCCTTTGGGCATGGTTAATAAAAGATATGTGTATCACTGTATACACATCCACATTTAAAGTGCAGTGCAAGACAAGCGAGACAAATGATACTTTTTTTGATTAAAAAAATGGAGTGCATATAGTTCCAAAGCTTGAAAAAAAGAAAACAAAACACAAAACAATAATGATTAACTCCTTTTGATTTATTAACAATATTACCAAACTTACAACAACCTCACCTTAATATTTACAAATTCACACGTTTTTTGATGAAAATTTAACTAAATAACTAAAAAATATATATTTTTCTCTTATTACGTATAGTCTTTACATACATATTTATTTATGCAATCTAATATATTTGAGTAAATTTTTAACTCCATCCTTTGAACAATAAATTTTTTAACGTATTCTTAATTACGTACATATGTATCATAAAATCATATCTTTCATATTACTAAATGTACATACAGGCAATAATTACAATAATACAAGTATCGAAATGGTAAATCAAGTATGTTTATGATAACGCTTAAGTCTTCTTCTTAGAAAAAAATATTTGTGGACAATCTCCCTTTTATAAGGGAAATACAACATGTGTAGAATTTTCAGTATTCACTTTAATATTCCATTGAGATAACGAAAACTATATCTGGTTGAGTTTATTTACTTATAAATATTCTTTCAATTAATTTGGAGAATGTAACAGGTAAACTAATACGCTTGTAAGATTTAACATCATTTTCTGGCTTATTTGGTTTATTTTTCATTATTATCTGAGAGCATTTCCATTCGATTGAAAAATGACTTAAGCGCAGTATTGAATTAAATATTAATGTTTAAAGTATAATTGCTTTTTTGGGCAATTCATATTTAATTTATTAGTTCCTACCGCAACTTCATTTGGCCATAAATGTTTAATCGGCCAGTTAATTGGACAAATGCGTTCTGAAAAATTGATGATATCATTGCTGTTGTATCAGTTGCATATTTGATGTGGATGAAAAGTATTTTGACGAATTAAGGCAAACGCTGGAAGAAATGGTTGATTTATTATATTGGTGAATTCATACATACATACTTAATTGCTGATTTTTTAAAAATCGCTAATCCTGCATAGCTGTATTAGCAATTATTGGATCGAAGTTTCTTATCTTAAACAGCCTTCTGCTGGTAAAATATGTTTCTGATACAAGTAATATGTGTGTATGTCTATATAATTATTTTTAAGACAAATTTCAACCTCATGAGCATACGGAGATTTAATTAAATAATTTTGAAATACGAATAGTGATCACATTAAAAAATTATTTTTTAATTTTGAAGTAAGATTTACATTTTTTTTTCAGAGGGATTGTTATTTGCATTTTGTAGATATTTTTTTACTACATTCGCATATGACCTTGGATTACGTCCAGAATTGTTGGCAATTAATGGTGGAAATGTGTCATAATCTAGTATGGTGTTTATATTGCGAGTTGTTTTAGTATGATTGCCGTTCTTTTTTGGCTTGTCTTTTAAAGCTTCCTTGTATGCATCACAACCTTTATAGCTAGCTGGGTGACTTTTTAAACAGTTTACGCATTTGGATGGAGTGTTATTTAGCTTCTTGCATTCAATGGTAAGATGTCCGAGTCCGCATTTAACACAGGTAACTTGTTTATTACAATAGGCCTTTGTGTGACCCAACTCCTGACAACGCTGGCACTGAACAATATCTTTAAATTTTTTGTGTGGAACTATCGAAACAATTGTGTTATTTATATGTCTGATCTTATATATATTGTTATTGTTAGGTTGTGGTGCTAAATCAACATAAAACATTGATAGAGGAGCTTTATCGGTCCTACCCCTTACAATAGTGATGCTTCTAACTTGATGTCCTTGATTTTCAATAGCAAGTTTAATGTCTTCAGTTGGTGTTGTGTGGTGTAATTTTTTCAAAACAACTCTAAAAGATCTGTCTTGTACGCATTGGTAAGTATGGAAATTAAGTTTCCTATTAGTCAAATATCCAATTAATATTCTATATGTTTGAATATTGCTAACCGTTACTTTTATTTGACCATCCTTAAGAGTTTGAAATTTATATTTTTTCGCTCCAATTGCCTTAGAAAATTCGTTAGTCATTATATCTATATTCACCACATTTGGTATAATTATTGGTGGAGGTTTTTGTGAATTTATTTCTTTATTGTCATCACATTTACAATCCTTAAGAACACTGTAGTTTCTGCTTAAATCTGAAAGCTGATTTTGATTTATATGCTTATTTCTTGTTGTAATGTTTTGTAACTTTTCTGCTTGTTTCGAAGTACTGGATTCTGGTCTGGACATTTTTGTGGATTGTCTTAATCGTCGCTTTTGTATTTTAGACAGTTGGACTACCTGCCAACCGACATCATTATCTTTATTATCACTCATTATGATGATCAATACAATTTTTTTTTAGTTTTAGTGAAGCAATACAAATGGTTTTTGCAAGAAAAAATGTTTGTTTTTGATAATTTTTTTACACACTTTTATTAAATAATTGTAATAATAAGTTTAATTCTTATTCATGCGTATTCGATCGCAGTCAGGAAAAGACTCACAATAAATAATAAAATTTAAATTAAAAGAACTTCAAAAATAATTAACAAAAAAAAAGTTAAAAAACAGTTGAACAGAATTACATGTAATTCATTATCCCTTTAGTAAATTAAATGATTTCATATTTTAATTTTTCAAGTAGTATATGTGTGTACATCTAATTCTGTTTTGACGCAATAGACACGTTTCATAAAAACTCGCTTAAATAAAAATCGGATAAAGCGAGAGCATTATTTTCATACAAAAAACCCTAAATGAGATCGATAAATGTATAACAAAATAATTTATAGTGCTTCATGCACTTTTCAAACAAAAAAAAAAAAAATAACACACTATATAGTCGCCGTGGTCTAGTGGTTAGTGTGTTGGCTTACTAAGACATGAGCCCTGGGTTCGACACTCAGCTCTGACATCTTAAAAAAAAATATGAAAAAAATATTTCTTTCGGCGACTACCTCTCAGCAGTTTTCTGGCAAAAGCTCTGAGAGTAACTAATTGCCATGAACAAGCTTCTAAAGTCTGTCGTTCAGAGTCGACATTAAATTGTAGGTCCCGGTACTCATGGATAAAAATTGACACACACAACATGAGTCCGGCAAGAAGCTAGGTCGTAATCCTGACACAGGGTTGTAAAGGCTAGTTATGTATGTATGTACGTATATTGAATAAAACATTCATTTAGAAACAGTAATCAATGTTGTAATATTGTAGTCGCCGTAGCCTAATTGTTAGTGTGTTCTGATTTAAAAAAAAAAAAAAAAATTTAAAATAATTAAAATATTTTGGCAAAAGCTGTGAGAGTAACTGATTGCCATAAACAAGCTTCTCAAGTCTTTCGTTCTGAGTAGAATTTAAACTGTAGGTCTCGGTACTCATGAAAAAAAAATTGACACACACAGTATGAGTGCTGCCACAAGCTAGGCCGTAACCATGTAATGTATGTATGGATGTAAGCAAAAACTTAAAAATAAGAAAAAATGAATTCTTAATAAGTATGACTTTCTAATAATTGCTTTCGTTTACGAGAACCTTCACTTTAATTGCTGGAATCGTCTCTAGTTGCTCGTAGTGTTTTAGTGGTTTTTGTCAAATATTCCGTAATTAATCATTGACTTCCAAATTTGATTACGCTGTATTTCGCAGTAATTGTCCTTTAAAACCTTCAAATCACTGTGATATTTTCCTCATTAGGACCATGTTTACGAAAATTATCTCTCAATTTAGCTCCCATTTTGGAGATTTTCTTCAACTATGGATGTAGTTAGGGCGGAAACATTACTTATTTTTTTACTTCGCGTATCATAAGCCCAAAATCAATGATTTCATCATCGCTTACAATCCTATGTAACATTAATTTCTCTATATCTGCAGATGATAAATTACAATTTAATTACAATTTTTACAATTATCAACGCCTTCTGCTTCCTCATTGTTAGCCTCTCCAAATGATGTCGCAATACTAACTAAAAAAGTCTATGACACCATTTTAGCGCAATCTGGCAAGGGAAATTCATATTTTTATTGTATTTTACCAAAATAAATCGTGCAAAAAGAGAAGGAAGTATGCTTTGAAAATCGTGCTAAATCAAATTTGGTTTAAAAAACTCGCGTAAAAACAGAATTAGGTGTATATAAAGTTGTTAACGTATTCTTTTAAATTTTATATAAAAAATAGTAAAATTTGTTGTTTTTGTTGTCCATATACGAGTAAAATAGTGAAAATTGTTAACGTTTGTAGTCGTTCGTTTTCTGACATAAAAAAAGGTAAAAAAGCTACATATAAAACATTTTAGAGTATATACATATATATCGTCATATAAAATGCAAACAGACGTAACTACACTTTTTGTTTTTTTTTTACATGAGAAGCAAACATTTTGTAAATCCTGAAAATCATATAATTTTCAGGATCGAGATATAAGGATTGTCATCCCTATATACAACAAATGAGTTTCTGTATAAGGTTTTTATATAAATTTGTATGTAGCTATGTCTTCTTGCATTTAGAAATACACGCACTTGTGGTTAGGTCCGTTTGCATTTAGCTAATAAGATCACCATTTTTGATCGTAGGAATCTAAAATTTTACACGAACATGTATTTTGATGAAACGAACCATAATTAATAAAAAAGTTACGTCCGTTTGCATTTAATATGACGATATATATCATATATATATTATATCCCATAGTGCAGAAAAACAATTACTATTTTTTATTTGTTCATTTATACCCATATATGCACGATTGTTTTGAATTGTAAACACATATGTATCTTAACTTGAATAATGAACTAAAAAAACATCTCTGTGTATCCTACATTAATATGTGTGGTAATATAAAATATATTTTTCATTTTACTTTGTGTCCATTTAACAATTGCAATGGAAATTCAAATGATAATTCATTGACCAATAGCATTAGCCTTGGAATACCATTCATTTTTAATAAGAATATAACACATTTAATTTTGTTGATCCTAGCTCTTTATTGCAAAATACATTTAGCCAAACTGATAGGCAAAGACACTTTAGGTCGTCACTGAGTGAAAAATTCAATTTTTAGATATGTTTTAAATTATAGTTCGTCTCATATTTCTGCATTATTAACCCAAAAAATGTGTTTTTTGAGTTATGCCACTCTTCTCGCAAATGAGCGATATGTATGTATGTATGTAAAAATTGC
Source organism: Metopia argyrocephala (assembly GCA_963576795.1). Taxonomy (NCBI): domain Eukaryota; kingdom Metazoa; phylum Arthropoda; class Insecta; order Diptera; family Sarcophagidae; genus Metopia; species Metopia argyrocephala. Next base: position 38,288,224 of record OY756210.1, read on the forward strand.
CAAACATAACATGAGTGCTGCGAGAAGCTAGGCCGTAACTCTGAAACAGGGTAGTAATGGCCAGTTATGTAAGTATGTATGTATGAAATTGAAAATATTTAGCAATATTATTTTAAGATGTGTAATAAACACAAAGTCAAAACTATCAGACTCGTTCAGAATAAGTAGTATGTATATACTTTTTTAAGCAAGCGAAAAAAAAATATACAAACTAAAAATATGTATCAGTGTGTTCGTATGTATTCGCAATTGATCTCAGTACCTTAAACTTAATACATCTACGGGTGTTTTTTTTAGAGGTATATAACTTCGAATTGAAATAAAACACAAGAAAATCGTTTTAATGTCCATCAATTTGGCTTTATTGGAAGGATAATTTTATGCCATTAATGTTTAAATATGATTTCGGGCATGTGGCCGCCGCGGCTAGCTCCAATAAAGCCAATTCTACAGGTCCAATTTTCAACCACTTTTTCGAGCATATGGGGCCGTATGTTGGCAATAACGCCACGAATGTTGGCTTCCAAGTCCCCTAACGTTTCTGGTTTGTTGGCGTAGACGAGGGACTTCACATATCCCCAAAGAAAATAATCCAATGGTGTCAAATCACACGATCTTGGTGGCCAATTGACAGGTCCATTCCGCGAAATTATGCGCTCATCGAATGTTTCCTTCAATAAATCGATTGTGACGTGCGCTGTGTGGCATGTAGCGCCGTCTTGTTGGAACCACAACTCATCCACATTCATGCCATCCAATTCGGGAACAAAATAGTCGGTTCTCATGGCTCTATACCGGTCTCCATTAACGGTAACTGACTCTCCAGCATTATTTCGGAAGAAGTATGGCCCAATGACTCCACCAGCCCATAGAGCACACCAAACAGTTAGTTTTTGTGGATGTAATGTCCTCTCAAGGGATTCTCTGTGGATTCTCTTCACTCCAAATGCGGCAATTTTGCTTGTTGACGTAGCCATTCAACCAAAAATGAGCCTCATCACTGAACAAAATTTTGCGATGAAAATCAGCATCGAGATCAATCTCATTTTCGGCCCATACACCAAAATCACGACGCATTGCATGGTCTCGCGGCTTTAATTCTTGCACAAGCTGGATCTTGTAAGGTCGCAAGCCAAGATCTTTGCGCAAAATCTTCCATAAAGTTAATGGACAAAGCTTCAATTGCTGTGCACGGTGGCGAATCGATTCATTCGAGTTCTCTTCAACACTTTACTCTACAGCGGCAATTGTTTCTTCGGTGCGCACTGTTCGACGTCTCTGCGGATGAGTATTATCATATAGAGTAAACTTAGTGCGAAAACGATCCATGGTTAACCGAATTAATTGCTCTGATGGACGATTATGTCGACCATAAAATGGACGGAGCTTGCGGTAAACTTTGCGAACTGAACCATTATTTTCGAAATAAATTTGCACGATTTGCAAGCGTTGTTCTTTTGTCAACCTGTTCATGATAAAATGGCAAATCAAACTAAATATTAATCACTTGACAGCTGATAAAATGGCCGCCAGTTAAAAAAGTGATGCCAACTTAAAGCTCTATACCTCAATAAAAAACACCCTTTATCTATGTACCTACATATGTATGAAATGTTATGTTTTGTTGTCAACAGATTATTTTTTTTTATAAGTGTATTGCTTTTGCTAAATAAAAAATAATAAAATGACGTTTCAACGGAGATTGGTATACGAGTATATGCACTTGATGTGCTTATAAACGAGATTATGATGCATTAACTCACCGATTATAAACATTGTACTGCGAGTGATTATTTTCGGGAAATACTGGGGAATATACATATACATATATACTTAGTTAAATATTGAATGAGTACGAATAATAAAATAGCTTTCAACAATTACAAATACACATTATAAATAGACAAAACTTAATCAATTTAAAGGAACAAAGATTACTTTTTATGATATGGGTCTATTAGGTCCAAAATTTAAGCATAAACTAAAAATGAGTATCAAAATAAAGGTCGTAAGGAGAATTGATCCGACTTTTTTTGTGTCAAATTGCCATTTTCTCCAAAACTAGCATGTAAATACATTTTCCATTTTTTTGTTGTAACAAGTCAAAACTATGTTTCGTTGAGATTGTGCTGTAGGGTGTCAAACAGTTGAATGTTTGCAATTCCTTATTTATTTTTTTGTTTGTTTTATTTCATATCGATAAAAACAGCACCATGTTGTGATATTATAAAAAAAATTTACAAATAATAATAATCTTAAGATTTTCCAGTATAAAATTATAAATAAATAAACGCTTATAGAAATGAAGACTGTTTGAATAAAAATTTTAGCATTTTTGATGTTTGCATGTGTGTTTTCATCACTCAAAGATTATGAAAACTTTAATCATCAAAATATAAAACAATAAAAAATAGAAAAAAACGATAAATTAAACTTGAAAAAAGTTATTTCACTTTCACTTGTTTCTTTTCTCAATTTTAAGGTTTATACATAAATTATACCAAATTGCGGAAAATCAGAAAAAGAATTAAAAAACGTTTGGTTAAAGAAAAAAAAAACAGATAAAAAAATTAAATTACTGGAGAAAACTTAAACTTATTTAGTAATTTAATTAATTAACATATAAAATTTACGAGTTAAACAGATTTTAAGAATCATACATACATAATTGGCCATTAAAACTCTGTTTCAGCACCCATGTTGTCCATCCATGACTACCGGGACCTAGGGTTTAATGTCGTCTCCGAACTTTAGATTTGAAAAACTTGTTCATGGCAATCAGTTACTTTCAGAGTTTTTGTCAGAAGACTGCTGAGAGGTAGTCGCCGAAAGAAATATTTTTTTCTTTCAAGATGATACAACTAGGGTTTGGACCCAGAGTTCTTGTCTAGTAAGCCAACACACTAACCACTAGACTACGACGACATACATTTAAGAATCAGTATTTCAAAGATTAAATTTTAATTTTTTTATTTAATATTTTTATTTACATGATGTTTTTAAGAAAAATAAATGTATGTAAGTTTTTGTTAAGAATGTGTTACCCAGAAAAGACATGTTAATAATATCTGAGAATTGATAAAAATCTATTTTTTTTTTAATTTGAAAAATTAGGCTCGATTGGATCACGGAAAAAGGGTTAAAAATTGATCCAAAGTCTTTCACACAGGCGGACAGACGGACACTACGAGCTTTATACTTTATATTTACATAAAACAAAATTCTGAGGTGTACATGAAAATCGCCGATACACGTGTATTTTTATTTTTTCTCCCCTTTCCGAAAATTTATATTTGGTTCATGGGACAGAACAAAAGCTCGTTTTTGTAACGCGGTGTTAGCATTCAAAATATAGATGAATGCATTCATTTATTCGCATTAGTTAGGCTAACGGGCTCGAAAATTTCTTGGATCAGATTTGTTTATATTTAAATTATGAGTTTAACACTACTGAATTAAGAAACAGCTGGATCTGAGTCCAACTCGTAGTAATATCCTCAGATGATAAAATAGGGTTTAAATCTCTATTTCACTTATAGATTTGCCTTGTTTTCGAAATTGTAAAATAATGTTTTTCTCAATTGATGTGTAATGCTTGCCATGACTCATTTGTTTTTCACTGAACTAGCACATTACACACTAGACTACTGTGGCACCCAGGCTTTTATTAAAAATTTATAAAACTTATATATTTTCTGCAAACATATATAAAAAATAATCAAATCATAGTGGCCAAAAAATCAGTAAAATAACGAAACCATAATTTTGGCAACACTGAGAACCTAATGCTGAAAACAATACATCCTATGTTCAGGCTTTTAATACTCGTATAATGAAATTTTAAATTGTGGGTTTGCTTATAATTTGCAAACTTCTTTCGAATTTCATCATTGAAAAAAAGGGGGTAAATAAAAATGTGTGTGAAGTTAAATTCGAATTTGAAAAGCAAAGACATAAACCATCTCTCTTTAGCTAACACATTTTTTGCGTTAACAGAGCTCTGTTAATAGTTTAACAGCGACTATGTACGGGTATTTCAGGACTTATTAGGCATTTAATGGACACACATTCCAATTTTAGGAAGAAAAGGTACTCCCATATGGAAGCTATATTGTTCACTTTGTATCTCATAAAAAAAAATTCATATTTATTTAGTTTTAGGTTAAAAAAAAGCCGAAACAAATTCTTTCAAAAAAAACCAAATAAGTGGAGAAGATCAGTGGCCATTATGGAAAAATACGAAAATGCAGGTATATCACACTATATGGGGATGACAGTCCAAGGGGTTCCTAATGGAGCAGTATTAGTGGTATTACTGAAATAATTTTGGGATTTGAGAAAATTTAATTTGAAAAATTCAATTTTTTTGCAAAATGACTGGAGAAGATCAGTGGCCATTATGGAAAAATACGAAAATGCAGGTATATCACACTATATGGGGATGACAGTCCAAGGGGTCCCTAATGGAGCAGTATTAGTGGTATTCCTGAAATAATTTTGGGATTTGAGAAAATTTAGTTTGAAAAATTCAATTTTTTTGCAAAATGACTGTAGAAGATCAGTGGCCATTATGGAAAAATACGAAAATGCAGGAATATCACACTATATGGGGATGACTGTCCAAGGGGTTCCTAATGGAGCAGTATTAGTGGTATTCCTAAAATAATTTTGGGATTTGAGAAAATTTAATTTAAAAAATTCAATTTTTTAAATTTTTGTAAAATGACTGGAGAAGATCAATGGTCATTTTGGAAAAATACGAAAATGCAGGTATATCACACTATATGGGGAAGACAGTCCAAGGGGTCCCTAATGGAGCAGTATTAGTGGTATTCCTGAAATAATTTTGGGATTTGAGAAAATTTAGTTTGAAAAATTCAATTTTTTTGCAAAATGACTGGAGAAGATCAGTGGCCATTATGGAAAAATACGAAAATGCAGGTATATCACACTATATGGGGATGACAGTCCAAGGGGTCCCTAATGGAGCAGTATTAGTGGTATTCCTGAAATAATTTTGGGATTTGAGAAAATTTAGTTTGAAAAATTCAATTTTTTTGCAAAATGACTGGAGAAGATCAGTGGCCATTATGGAAAAATACGAAAATGCAGGTATATCACACTATATGGGGATGACAGTCCAAGGGGTTCCTAATGGAGCAGTATTAGTGGTATTCCTGAAATAATTTTGGGATTTGAGAAAATTTAGTTTGAAAAATTCAATTTTTTTGCAAAATGACTGGAGAAGATCAGTGGCTATTATGGAAAAATACGAAAATGCAGGTATATCACACTATATGGGGATGACAGTCCAAGGGGTTCCTAATGGAGCAGTATTAGTGGTATTCATGAAATATTTTTGGGATTTGAGAAAATTTAATTTAAAAAATTCAATTTTTTCAATTTTTGTAAAATGACTGGAGAAGATCAATGGTCATTTTGGAAAAATACGAAAATGCAGGTATATCACACTATATGGGGAAGACAGTCCAAGGGGTCCCTAATGGAGTAGTATTAGTGGTATTCCTGAAATAATTTTGGGATTTGAGAAAATTTAGTTTGAAAAATTCAATTTTTTTGCAAAATGACTGGAGAAGATCAGTGGTCATTTTGGAAAAATACGAAAATGCAGGTATATCACACTATATGGGGAAGACAGTCCAAGGGGTCCCTAATGGAGCAGTATTAGTGGTATTCCTGAAATAATTTTGGGATTTGAGAAAATTTAGTTTGAAAAATTCAATTTTTTTGCAAAATGACTGGAGAAGATCAGTGGCCATTATGGAAAAATACGAAAATGCAGGTATATCACACTATATGGGGATGACAGTCCAAGGGGTTCCTAATGGAGCAGTATTAGTGGTATTCCTAAAATAATTTTGGGATTTGAGAAAATTTAATTTAAAAAATTCAATTTTTTAAATTTTTGTAAAATGACTGGAGAAGATCAATGGTCATTTTGGAAAAATACGAAAATGCAGGTATATCACACTATATGGGGAAGACAGTCCAAGGGGTCCCTAATGGAGCAGTATTAGTGGTATTCCTGAAATAATTTTGGGATTTGAGAAAATTTAGTTTGAAAAATTCAATTTTTTTGCAAAATGACTGGAGAAGATCAGTGGCCATTATGGAAAAATACGAAAATGCAGGTATATCACACTATATGGGGATGACAGTCCAAGGGGTCCCTAATGGAGCAGTATTAGTGGTATTCCTGAAATAATTTTGGGATTTGAGAAAATTTAGTTTGAAAAATTCAATTTTTTTGCAAAATGACTGGAGAAGATCAGTGGCCATTATGGAAAAATACGAAAATGCAGGTATATCACACTATATGGGGATGACAGTCCAAGGGGTCCCTAATGGAGCAGTATTAGTGGTATTCCTGAAATAATTTTGGGATTTGAGAAAATTTAGTTTGAAAAATTCAATTTTTTTGCAAAATGACTGGAGAAGATCAGTGGCCATTATGGAAAAATACGAAAATGCAGGTATATCACACTATATGGGGATGACAGTCCAAGGGGTTCCTAATGGAGCAGTATTAGTGGTATTCCTGAAATAATTTTGGGATTTGAGAAAATTTAGTTTGAAAAATTCAATTTTTTTGCAAAATGACTGGAGAAGATCAGTGGCTATTATGGAAAAATACGAAAATGCAGGTATATCACACTATATGGGGATGACAGTCCAAGGGGTTCCTAATGGAGCAGTATTAGTGGTATTCATGAAATATTTTTGGGATTTGAGAAAATTTAATTTAAAAAATTCAATTTTTTCAATTTTTGTAAAATGACTGGAGAAGATCAATGGTCATTTTGGAAAAATACGAAAATGCAGGTATATCACACTATATGGGGAAGACAGTCCAAGGGGTCCCTAATGGAGTAGTATTAGTGGTATTCCTGAAATAATTTTGGGATTTGAGAAAATTTAGTTTGAAAAATTCAATTTTTTTGCAAAATGACTGGAGAAGATCAGTGGTCATTTTGGAAAAATACGAAAATGCAGGTATATCACACTATATGGGGAAGACAGTCCAAGGGGTCCCTAATGGAGCAGTATTAGTGGTATTCCTGAAATAATTTTGGGATTTGAGAAAATTTAGTTTGAAAAATTCAATTTTTTTGCAAAATGACTGGAGAAGATCAGTGGCCATTATGAAAAAATACGAAAATGCAGGTATATCACACTATATGGGGATGACAGTCCAAGGGGTTCCTAATGGAGCAGTATTAGTGGTATTCCTAAAATAATTTTGGGATTTGAGAAAATTTAATTTAAAAAATTCAATTTTTTAAATTTTTGTAAAATGACTGGAGAAGATCAATGGTCATTTTGGAAAAATACGAAAATGCAGGTATATCACACTATATGGGGAAGACAGTCCAAGGGGTCCCTAATGGAGCAGTATTAGTGGTATTCCTGAAATAATTTTGGGATTTGAGAAAATTTAGTTTGAAAAATTCAATTTTTTTGCAAAATGACTGGAGAAGATCAGTGGCCATTATGGAAAAATACGAAAATGCAGGTATATCACACTATATGGGGATGACAGTCCAAGGGGTCCCTAATGGAGCAGTATTAGTGGTATTCCTGAAATAATTTTGGGATTTGAGAAAATTTAGTTTGAAAAATTCAATTTTTTTGCAAAATGACTGGAGAAGATCAGTGGCCATTATGGAAAAATACGAAAATGCAGGTATATCACACTATATGGGGATGACAGTCCAAGGGGTTCCTAATGGAGCAGTATTAGTGGTATTCCTGAAATAATTTTGGGATTTGAGAAAATTTAGTTTGAAAAATTCAATTTTTTTGCAAAATGACTGGAGAAGATCAGTGGCTATTATGGAAAAATACGAAAATGCAGGTATATCACACTATATGGGGATGACAGTCCAAGGGGTTCCTAATGGAGCAGTATTAGTGGTATTCATGAAATATTTTTGGGATTTGAGAAAATTTAATTTAAAAAATTCAATTTTTTCAATTTTTGTAAAATGACTGGAGAAGATCAATGGTCATTTTGGAAAAATACGAAAATGCAGGTATATCACACTATATGGGGAAGACAGTCCAAGGGGTCCCTAATGGAGTAGTATTAGTGGTATTCCTGAAATAATTTTGGGATTTGAGAAAATTTAGTTTGAAAAATTCAATTTTTTTGCAAAATGACTGGAGAAGATCAGTGGTCATTTTGGAAAAATACGAAAATGCAGGTATATCACACTATATGGGGAAGACAGTCCAAGGGGTCCCTAATGGAGCAGAATTAGTGGTATTCCTGAAATAATTTTGGGATTTGAGAAAATTTAGTTTGAAAAATTCAATTTTTTTGCAAAATGACTGGAGAAGATCAGTGGCCATTATGGAAAAATACGAAAATGCAGGTATATCACACTATATGGGGATGACAGTCCAAGGGGTTCCTAATGGAGCAGTATTAGTGGTATTCCTGAAATAATTTTGGGATTTGAGAAAATTTAATTTAAAAAATTCAATTTTTTCAATTTTTGTAAAATGACTGGAGAAGATCAATGGTCATTTTGGAAAAATACGAAAATGCAGGTATATCGCACTATATGGGGAAGACAGTCCAAGGGGTCCCTAATGGAGCAGTATTAGTGGTATTCCTGAAATAATTTTGGGATTTGAGAAAATTTAATTTGAAAAATTCAATTTTTTTGCAAAATGACTGGAGAAGATCAGTGGCCATTATGGAAAAATACGAAAATGCAGGTATATCACACTATATGGGGATGACAGTCCAAGGGGTTCCTAATGGAGCAGTATTAGTGGTATTCCTGAAATAATTTTGGGATTTGAGAAAATTTAGTTTGAAAAATTCAATTTTTTTGCAAAATGACTGGAGAAGATCAGTGGTCATTTTGGAAAAATACGAAAATGCAGGTATATCACACTATATGGGGAAGACAGTCCAAGGGGTCCCTAATGGAGCAGTATTAGTGGTATTCCTGAAATAATTTTGGGATTTGAGAAAATTTAATTTAAAAAATTCAATTTTTTAAATTTTTGTAAAATGACTGGAGAAGATCAATGGTCATTTTGGAAAAATACGAAAATGCAGGTATATCACACTATATGAGGAAGACAGTCCAAGGGGTCCCTAATGGAGCAGTATTAGTGGTATTCCTGAAATAATTTTGGGATTTGAGAAAATTTAGTTTGAAAAATTCAATTTTTTTGCAAAATGACTGGAGAAGATCAGTGGCCATTATGGAAAAATACGAAAATGCAGGTATATCACACTATATGGGGATGACAGTCCAAGGGGTCCCTAATGGAGCAGTATTAGTGGTATTCCTGAAATAATTTTGGGATTTGAGAAAATTTAGTTTGAAAAATTCAATTTTTTTGCAAAATGACTGGAGAAGATCAGTGGCCATTATGGAAAAATACGAAAATGCAGGTATATCACACTATATGGGGATGACAGTCCAAGGGGTTCCTAATGGAGCAGTATTAGTGGTATTCCTGAAATAATTTTGGGATTTGAGAAAATTTAGTTTGAAAAATTCAATTTTTTTGCAAAATGACTGGAGAAGATCAGTGGCCATTATGGAAAAATACGAAAATGCAGGTATATCACACTATATGGGGATGACAGTCCAAGGGGTTCCTAATGGAGCAGTATTAGTGGTATTCCTGAAATAATTTTGGGATTTGAGAAAATTTAATTTAAAAAATTCAATTTTTTCAATTTTTGTAAAATGACTGGAGAAGATCAATGGTCATTTTGGAAAAATACGAAAATGCAGGTATATCACACTATATGGGGAAGACAGTCCAAGGGGTCCCTAATGGAGCAGTATTAGTGGTATTCCTGAAATAATTTTGGGATTTGAGAAAATTTAATTTGAAAAATTCAATTTTTTTGCAAAATGACTGGAGAAGATCAGTGGCCATTATGGAAAAATACGAAAATGCAGGTATATCACACTATATGGGGATGACAGTCCAAGGGGTTCCTAATGGAGCAGTATTAGTGGTATTCCTGAAATAATTTTGGGATTTGAGAAAATTTAGTTTGAAAAATTCAATTTTTTTGCAAAATGACTGGAGAAGATCAGTGGCCATTATGGAAAAATAAGAAATTGCAGGTATATCACACCTGTATTAATAATTTTTTAATTTAGCTTTTTTTTATACTATATATTAATTATTTATTTTAGTTTTGATTCACTATGTGTTTCATATGCAGGTAATGTTAACATTACTCTGTTAACTAATTCTGTTGTTAAAAAGAATTTAACTTTCGTAGCTTTCTTCACCAGTCATTTTGCAAAAAAATTGAATTTTTCAAATTAAATTTTCTCAAATCCCAAAATTATTTCAGGAATACCACTAATACTGCTCCATTAGGGACCCCTTGGACTGTCTTCCCCATATAGTGTGATATACCTGCATTTTCGTATTTTTCCAAAATGACCACTGATCTTCTCCAGTCATTTTGCAAAAAAATTGAATTTTTCAAATTAAATTTTCTCAAATCCCAAAATTATTTCAGGAATACCACTAATACTGCTCCATTAGGGACCCCTTGGACTGTCATCCCCATATAGTGTGATATACCTGCATTTTCGTATTTTTCCATAATGGCCACTGATCTTCTCCAGTCATTTTGCAAAAAAATTGAATTTTTCAAACTAAATTTTCTCAAATCCCAAAATTATTTCAGGAATACCATTAATACTGCTCCATTAGGAACCCCTTGGACTGTCATCCCCATATAGTGTGATATACCTGCATTTTCGTATTTTTCCAAAATGACCATTGATCTTCTCCAGTCATTTTACAAAAATTGAAAAAATTGAATTTTTTAAATTAAATTTTCTCAAATCCCAAAATTATTTCAGGAATACCACTAATACTGCTCCATTAGGAACCCCTTGGACTGTCATCCCCATATAGTGTGATATACCTGCATTTTCGTATTTTTCCATAATGGCCACTGATCTTCTCCAGTCATTTTGCAAAAAAATTGAATTTTTCAAACTAAATTTTCTCAAATCCCAAAATTATTTCAGGAATACCACTAATACTGCTCCATTAGGGACCCCTTGGACTGTCATCCCCATATAGTGTGATATACCTGCATTTTCGTATTTTTCCATAATGGCCACTGATCTTCTCCAGTCATTTTGCAAAAAAATTTAATTTTTCAAATTAAATTTTCTCAAATCCCAAAATTATTTCAGGAATACCACTAATACTGCTCCATTAGGAACCCCTTGGACTGTCATCCCCATATAGTGTGATATACCTGCATTTTCGTATTTTTCCATAATGGCCACTGATCTTCTCCAGTCATTTTGCAAAAAAATTTAATTTTTCAAATTAAATTTTCTCAAATCCCAAAATTATTTCAGGAATACCACTAATACTGCTCCATTAGGAACCCCTTGGACTGTCATCCCCATATAGTGTGATATACCTGCATTTTCGTATTTTTCCATAATGGCCACTGATCTTCTCCAGTCATTTTGCAAAAAAATTGAATTTTTCAAACTAAATTTTCTCAAATCCCAAAATTATTTCAGGAATACCACTAATACTGCTCCATTAGGGACCCCTTGGACTGTCATCCCCATATAGTGTGATATACCTGCATTTTCGTATTTTTCCATAATGGCCACTGATCTTCTCCAGTCATTTTGCAAAAAAATTTAATTTTTCAAATTAAATTTTCTCAAATCCCAAAATTATTTCAGGAATACCACTAATACTGCTCCATTAGGAACCCCTTGGACTGTCATCCCCATATAGTGTGATATACCTGCATTTTCGTATTTTTCCATAATGGCCACTGATCTTCTCCAGTCATTTTGCAAAAAAATTGAATTTTTCAAACTAAATTTTCTCAAATCCCAAAATTATTTCAGGAATACCACTAATACTGCTCCATTAGGGACCCCTTGGACTGTCATCCCCATATAGTGTGATATACCTGCATTTTCGTATTTTTCCATAATGGCCACTGATCTTCTCCAGTCATTTTGCAAAAAAATTTAATTTTTCAAATTAAATTTTCTCAAATCCCAAAATTATTTCAGGAATACCACTAATACTGCTCCATTAGGAACCCCTTGGACTGTCATCCCCATATAGTGTGATATACCTGCATTTTCGTATTTTTCCATAATGGCCACTGATCTTCTCCAGTCATTTTGCAAAAAAATTTAATTTTTCAAATTAAATTTTCTCAAATCCCAAAATTATTTCAGGAATACCACTAATACTGCTCCATTAGGGACCCCTTGGACTGTCATCCCCATATAGTGTGATATACCTGCATTTTCGTATTTTTCCATAATGGCCACTGATCTTCTCCAGTCATTTTGCAAAAAAATTGAATTTTTCAAACTAAATTTTCTCAAATCCCAAAATTATTTCAGGAATACCACTAATACTGCTCCATTAGGAACCCCTTGGACTGTCATCCCCATATAGTGTGATATACCTGCATTTTCGTATTTTTCCATAATGGCCACTGATCTTCTCCAGTCATTTTGCAAAAAAATTGAATTTTTCAAACTAAATTTTCTCAAATCCCAAAATTATTTCAGGAATACCACTAATACTGCTCCATTAGGGACCCCTTGGACTGTCATCCCCATATAGTGTGATATACCTGCATTTTCGTATTTTTCCATAATGGCCACTGATCTTCTCCAGTCATTTTGCAAAAAAATTTAATTTTTCAAATTAAATTTTCTCAAATCCCAAAATTATTTCAGGAATACCACTAATACTGCTCCATTAGGAACCCCTTGGACTGTCATCCCCATATAGTGTGATATACCTGCATTTTCGTATTTTTCCATAATGGCCACTGATCTTCTCCAGTCATTTTGCAAAAAAATTGAATTTTTCAAACTAAATTTTCTCAAATCCCAAAATTATTTCAGGAATACCATTAATACTGCTCCATTAGGAACCCCTTGGACTGTCATCCCCATATAGTGTGATATACCTGCATTTTCGTATTTTTCCAAAATGACCATTGATCTTCTCCAGTCATTTTACAAAAATTGAAAAAATTGAATTTTTTAAATTAAATTTTCTCAAATCCCAAAATTATTTCAGGAATACCACTAATACTGCTCCATTAGGAACCCCTTGGACTGTCATCCCCATATAGTGTGATATACCTGCATTTTCGTATTTTTCCATAATGGCCACTGATCTTCTCCAGTCATTTTGCAAAAAAATTGAATTTTTCAAACTAAATTTTCTCAAATCCCAAAATTATTTCAGGAATACCACTAATACTGCTCCATAAGGGACCCCTTGGACTGTCATCCCCATATAGTGTGATATACCTGCATTTTCGTATTTTTCCATAATGGCCACTGATCTTCTCCAGTCATTTTGCAAAAAAATTTAATTTTTCAAATTAAATTTTCTCAAATCCCAAAATTATTTCAGGAATACCACTAATCCTGCTCCATTAGGAACCCCTTGGACTGTCATCCCCATATAGTGTGATATACCTGCATTTTCGTATTTTTCCATAATGGCCACTGATCTTCTCCACTTATTTGGTTTTTTTTGAAAGAATTTGTTTCGGCTTTTTTTTAACCTAAAACTAAATAAATATGAATTTTTTTTTTTATGAGATACAAAGTGAACAATATAGCTTCCATATGGGAGTACCTTTTCTTCCTAAAATTGGAATGTGTGTCCATTAAATGCCTAATAAGTCCTGAAATACCCGTACATAATCGCTGTTAAATTATTAACAGAGCTCTGTTAACGCAAAAAATGTGTTAGCTAAAGAGAGATGGTTTATGTCTTTGCTTTTCAAATTCGAATTTATCTTCACACACATTAAATAAAAACATTTTCACTTTATAGGCCTCTAGAATAAAAAATAATGAAAAGTAAATACATATGTATATCGCCACATAAAATGCCAAACAATGTATCATCGCGTTTTAAAGGTTTACAGGAGAAACCAAAAATAGTATTAAATGGAAAAAAATGTACCTGCAATAGTTTAAGAAAATTTTCAATTTTTATAACTTGGTGGTTTTTTTTTACATTAATATGCAGTATATAGTTTTCTATACATCCATATGTATTATGATAATACGTTGCTTCACATTTCAGGTGAATATATAGTATATACGAGTACTCACATACATATATGTATGTGTACATGATCAATAGAAGGAATACTAAATAGATGCTAGCAGGAGATAAATTATTCTTTGTATGGAAATATAAAAAATTTTTGAACTTTTTCTTAATTTATTATGTCGCAAATATTTATTAAGAAATTACAAAAGAAAAACAGAAAGAGAACTTTCACGCTGAGCTGAACAGTTATTTTTAAAAATCTTTTCTATTCAATTATTACAATTATGTATTTCTTATAGTACTTTGCTAGAGGAATGACTTACAGTGAAGGGCATTAAGTTAGCACATTTTTAAGCTTAAATATTTTCCTTTTTGTTTTCGGGTATTTAAAAATGTGAATGTTTAATAAAATAAAAATAAAATATAAATGTATTACTTAGACTATTTCAACAGGTTTTTTTCTGTTAGTAATTAAAATATAAGGAAAATATAATTTAACAGAAAAACAAAGAATACTTTTTCATTTAGGAAAAGAGAAAAACATAAGACTATAAGAAAATATATTGGTTATCACGGCTATGCAATATAATATTTTTATCGCGTACAATGATGTAGAGATTTTTGTACACAAACTGCTAAAATTTTTAGTTTTAACATCCCAGCATTATTTATTTATAATTCAGTTCTGTAAGATTAAATATCTCCAAATACAGTGAATTTTTTAATATAAACTTTGGCTTTATTTATTTATTTTATTTATTTATTTCATTTTTGCTCCCTGCATAACAAGACTTAGTCTTATAATTATAATGCAGGGCTAATATGCATATAACAATTTAATAAAAATAGCTTAAACTTAAATAATTATTTGTAAATAAAATTTGAATAATAAGAATAAAATATTGGAACAATTAATTTAAAAGAGGTAAAAAAAAGAAAAACATAATAATATAAAAAATAAAGAAAATTTATGAAAAAGACAAATATTATATATAATTAAAAGAATTTATTTAAAATAATCAAATAGACTTTTTCTAAAAGTTGCTGCGTTGCTAATTATTTGTTTGTTGTGTGGAAGAGCATTCCAAAGGCGAATTGCATGCGGAAAAAATTGCCATTCTGAAACAAGGCATTGATGCCTGGGAACAATAATATTTCTGCCTCTCAGAGATCTTGCAAATCTTATCTTCTGAAAAAGATACTCTGGATCCCGTGTGTATATAATCTTATGCAAGAATATTAGTATTCTTATCCTTAACTTTAACAGTTCTCAAGATATGCAAAAATCAAGGACAACTTAGAGACGATTTGGGGCTTACCAAACATTAATATAAAACATATAGGCCCTAGAACATACGCTCTTTATAAGTTTGGTTCCAATCGCTCCTAACATTTGAGCGTTATGCGGTGACATATGTACATAAGCCAAAAATTTCTTCCATTTTTATATTAATTTTGCCAAATGGATCGATACTACTAATTTGCTAACATTATTAACATTGTTTGCAGTTAAACAACTATACATAGGTGGGGTCTTGAGAAAGTGGTTAGACCGCGTGTACAGAAACTCAAACGACCGAGGTTCAAATCCCAGCTAAGGAGAAAAAGAATTAAAAAATAAATTTGCGGTTTTTCAAAAATTATAACTTAAAAAATAAGGCGCTTTTTTTTATTTTTTTTTATTTTGAAGGCCAGCACTCAGGGGACGGCCCCTACTCATGCAGTACATTGTGCTGGTCTAGGAAAATATGTTGTGGGAAGGGGGAAAGAGGGAGTAGTGTTTGTGGACATTTGATTTAAACCTATTGATATCGTAATTGGCAGGAATCTATATCAATGTATATATTCAACATTCCAATACAATCCACTGCATTTAGTAGAGGTTTACCCCTGAGTACTGGTCTTAAATAAAAAAAAAAAAATAAAACAAGTTAAGTGGCAGTACAGACATTGAACAAATTTGTTATCTGGAATCTATTTCCTATTCTTTCTGTGTTGTTTAAAGTGATTTCATAAATAGCAGGTAGTATCTAATAAAGTTGTATATTTCCAGATTCCTAAAGGAAATATATAGTTACATAATATATTTCAATGATAGTGAACGAAACAAATGGAGTTTTAGGATTTATAAAGAACTTATTGATTCCTACATAACAAAACAATTGCACATTTCTTTGGTGCGTCGTAGTCTGGAGTACGGATGAATTATATTAGATTATGGGATCCATACTTCCTTATTTATGTTAACTTAATTGAATCTGTACAGAACCGTGTTCTTGTATTTTGCTTGAGAGGACTGGGATGGAACTTATTCGTTCTCCCTTCCTATGAGAGAAGCCTTGCTCTAATAAAGCTATCTATATTGAAAGGGCGAAGAACAATTCTAAGTACATATCTCTTTTCTTTTAAGATTAATACGTGATGAAGTCTATTCTAAGTATTTGTTACGTCAAACTATTTTTAATGTTCGAATAAAACCGTCTCGAAATTTTCATTTATTAAATTTAAAATTTTAACGTTCTCTCTACACCAACAACAATTCCTACCGTTGAATATGTTGAAAGTTTAATAATCTTTATCATTTTATTGATGTATCTGAGAGTTATGATTTTTTAAAGAATAAAATAATTTTGTTTTTAAATCACTAATAATTAAGTACTCGTATCTACTTATATATTGTTTGTACCTTTTTAGTCTTTAAGGAACTACTATCCATAGACATAAATGCTCATAAAATAAACAAGTTTCCTTTAAAAATTCTTTAATGTTGTTTTCATATTTTATAATTATGTATTTCGTTTTAATTTTTTTAATATCCTATCGTTTATTCATCTTTCAATTACTTTTAATTCTTTAGTTGGAAACTCTAAGAAATTATAATTGTCTTTCTTTTAATGAAGATATGAAAACGACCTCTATACTCGTAATGCCTTTTGTTAATTTCCCCTCTCTATTTTTCGCAACAGGATACTTTTACAATTTGCACAAATTGTCTTGGTTTTTATAAATTATGCAAAATAATAGTGGAACAACAGTTTCCCTGCTTTATCTTTTGAGATGTTGTTTAAATTGTTTGAAAAATAACGATAAAATTGTATAATAAAAAAGTACAAAATATTTTGAATCATAAACAACATATTGGGGACATTTTGCTGTTGTATTTATCCTATTTTTTTTTGCAGAATATTTCATTTCAAATGAACTTTTGTATATAAAATCAACATAATTCCTAATTTAAAAAAACCTTAATTCTTACTTGTTGGGAAGTAACAGTTAACAGCTAAACCTACTTAGCGAAGGCACTCACAACACAATCAACGTGCAACGATGAGGCAATAACGGGTGAAGGTATAACACTGGCCTTTGAATGATCAATTCACATCAATTTGTCTCATTCCTAAGGCGCTCAATAATAATATAAGAATAAAAATATATATACACCGCGGTTCAAAAATGAAGCAATGTTTCATAATTCTTCAAATTTTAATAATTCATTTTTGTATATGTAAGTGCAAGCAAAAAATACTGTTATAATTTGATATTATTAGAAGTTTTATATAAAATTTACATGCAAGTCTATGTTTATCTCCTCTGCTCTTTTAGAATGTGAATAACTTTTAAAGAAAAGTCAATGCCTCACTTTTGCACCAACATAATAATTCTTTATTAGTGGCACTTTATTAATCCTTATTTTATATTTCATGAGAATGGCTTACAGTTTTTGAAATAAAAAATAATATTAAAATGTTATATATAAAAAAAATTTTGAAAAAATCGTGCTAAAGTTGGCAATTCTAGCTAAAAAATTGCAAATTTTTTAAATATTAGCCAAAGTTCTGTACTGAGGATAATTAAGTACGACACAAACTTGAGTCTAAATCAAGTTTTAAGTAAAAGCCATGAAAGACCAGGAACATTTTTAGAAATAGAAATTAGGGTGTTTGGAAGGGTTTTATCACAAGCCGAATTAAAAGCACCAAAGAAGCTGTCTCTGCTTGTTAAAATGCATATGCATGATGCATTGTACACATTGTACAAAGAGTTTCTTAAAGAGTTGGCTATATGGTCAGTATTAAAAAGAAAAAAAAACGCACACTATTGCAGAAAAAACATTAAAATTCGCAAATCATTTATGGCGAAATATATAGATTAGATAGTCCCAGATTGGCCAATGGTAAGATCTGTAATATCTTATTTTTAGTATATTTTTTTTCAATTTACTGTTACTTGGGTACCCCCCCACCCCGGGGATGCAGTTAAGGCTGCTGACGAGTGTCCCCGTCAGTAGCCTGTTTTCCCCGGGGAACATTGGGTTCGACCTAGCCCTGAGTGGTCTGGCGCTCAATATAGGCAGAGAACGCCTTTAATGGCGGTTATGTGGTGCATGGCCGTAATGCCACGCGTACCTAGTGCGCGTGGCAGGCATTTCTGGTGTTCTCACGGACTGACCAGAGATGCCTTAATCTGGTACTACGGGCATCAGGAGCCCCCGGTACCTTAGACTCTCAGTCATTCGGGAAGTGTGGTCCGGCCTGATGATTGGTGAGGTCCTCCTTCGGGAGGTACACGTAGTGGTTGTAGAAGTACCTAGATAGATACCTCTCAGCAAGGGGGTATCATTGCCCAGACAGTAGTGATACTAAATAGCCAACTCGTTGCTATGGGCTCTCTTTTGAGCGCTATGCCTTCGGGCATGGTGAGATTAGAGGGTACCGGCATCGGGTGGCGGTGGTCGGACGCATTGAATTCGACTATCGTCCCGGCAACGGGCGGCGTGTGATTAAGTCTACGGACAGGTGCGCACGTAAAATCAATATACAGTTGTTACTTGGGCACCCTAGGTACCTTAAATAGAATGGTAAAGATATTAAATTATGAATTTGAAGTTGGCCGTAATTAATATTTTTCTTTATTTTTATTTAATACAAAAATTTTTTTTTTATATGTATAAAAAATAATTTTATTTTTTCTGTAGATGCCAAGAAGTGGGGAAATATTAAAAATAAAATTAAAAATTTTTTTTTAAAAACTACTTCATGCTTAATCCGGTATGTGATGAAAAACAATTTCGATCGAACTTGAAATCGTTTGTATTTTCCAAGTCGTATAAAACTTATTTGTTTTAATTATTTTAACATTTTATTAATCACGGATGGTCATAGTCAGTAAAGTAAAAAAAAACAATTAAAATCTACAAGGATTTGGAAGTTATACATACATAACATGCATAACTGGCCTTTACAACCTTGTGTCAGGATTACGGCCTAGCTTCTCGCAGCACTCATGTTGTGTGTGTCAATTTTTATCCATGAGTACCGGGACCTACAGTTTAATGTCGACTCCGAACGACAGACTTGAGAAGCTTGTTCATGGCAATTAGTTACTCTCAGCGTTTTTGCCAGAAGACTGCTGAGAGGTAGTCGCCGAAAGAAATATTTTTTCCATATTTTTTTTTTTTTTTTTTTGAAGATGTCAGAGCCTGGAGTCGAACCCAGGGCCCATGTGTTAGTAAGCCAACACACTAACCACTAGACCACGGCGACTGGAAGTTATAGCAATTGAAATTTCATTCGATTTCAATTTCGATACAAATCGTTTTTCATCACATACTGGAATGTGTATTTATTTGTAACGAATTAGAAATAGTTACATATGTACAGTAACATTTTAATAAGTGTTAGTTTTATTTTAGTTTTTTAAAAATGATTTCAAATTTATAAAAAAAAATTCACCAGTACACATTTTTCTCAATCATATTTATTTAAAATTTTTATTTTTCAAATAGCAAATATTTTCTTGGTATACTTTTAGGCTTTTTGTTTATTTGTTCTGTAGTTATCATGCGAAATTCAATATGCTACACGATAGTGTGAGATTTCCGCTGGAGAAGCATAAGTCAACTAAAAGTGGTGAGTTTTAATAAATTCGAAATTGTTTAAATATTTATTTAAGTCTCTTCAAAAATACTCACATAATTTGAGGCGTAAGCGTATGGCAAATGATGAACTGTTGTTAACCTCGATGGCACTAAGGCTGCTGTAGCTACAAGTGGTGCAGCTTTAAAAATGGGTGTTAAAGCTTCCACATAGCCGGCATGTTTAGTATTAGCTGGAGCTAACGCTGGTTGTGGTTCCAATTCAGCCAGCAGTGGAGTAGATATGGCAGCCGACGCTGCCAAACTAACTAATGCCAGAAATGTAAACTGTTGAATAGCTTTAATTTTATTTCCCCGCTTTTACATCAACAAAAAAAAAACTAAAAACAAAATTAATGGTTTTTCTTACCAATTTTAACATTTTAAATGTGCTTATCCGCTTATCCTTTTTTGCTTAAGGTTTTAAGGAATACTGTCTTAGGTGACAACTAAACGTATTGTATTTATAGTGATTTTTTCTAGTCTTTTTTTTCAAACAATTCTGTTTCGTGGAGAGTACCTTAAACTGGTTTTAATGTGGCTAGAAAATTCTATGAATAAAAATGGAAACACAAAACATACCTTTTTGTAGTATTCTAGAATCTTGATTCTAGATTATGTCTATTTTTAACACTTCAAGTAATATGGGGTACAAATGTGGTGCCTGAAACGAACACATTATACTATATGTGTTTGGAATCTATATCCTTAAACCAATTTACAAATTTGAATCGTTATTGTTTATTAAAAAAAATCTTTTCTATTATCGCACAAAAATGAATTCTTTTCTTTCCGAAAATCAATTGAATACGAGATTAGTTTTTCATGAGAAAACCGGATTAAGTTTTTCGTTCTTGAATATTTTATACACTCAACGACACGAATACGACACTCAATGACAATACGAAAATTTTGATCTGAAAATTTTTAATAATCAAAAAGTTACTATACACCTGGATAAAGCAATACTCTGACAAAATTTTGTCAAATTATTCTTTTCAACCTCTCCTTCTCATTGTGTTGGAATATTGAATATAGAAGAGATATACATATAATTTTTTTTTTTGTAATTTTATAGATCGCAATATGTATATCAATGAGACAAATTGCTACCAGTTGATCACTCGAAAGCCAGTGTTGTACCTTCACCCTTGCATGATCAACAGCAATTGCCTCATTTATCGTTGGATGTTGATAGTGAGTGGTGACCGTCTTCACTAATTATGTTAGCTGTTCTTCCCAGAAGGGAAATTTCAATCAATTCGACTGGAATTTATAGAACATACCTGAAACGGTTTAATTTATTAATACTCGTAAACTTTTAAGTTAAATTTTTTTAATTATCTTTACATTTGTATGTGGAAAAAGATAATAGGAATTATAGGCAGAGCTTTGACTTCTACTTCGACTTCAATGCAAATTCTTGATACATGGAAATATGTATAAGTGTCTTACAAAAACAGTAATAATTATGCTGTGGGTAATTGATACAATACAATACTTCATTGCTGGAATATTCAATATATTTTTTTAATAATAACAAAAGTATGTGACTATAATACCGGAACCTTTAATTGTTAAAGCCTAAAATAAAAATTACTTTGAATTTGTCTTTAGAAGTAGATTACCCTCATTCAAATCTGCCTTCATTGATGCTCTCAAATCATATTAGTGCTACCGAGATTTGTGTTGTTGGAAATGTCGCGACGATCAGAGCAACATCCTGTATAATCTGAAAGAAACTTGAAACTTGTAAATTTAAAGAATAATCAAGTTTGTCCAATTCATAAAGAGAAACTATTCTAAGTTTAGTTAAGTCTGTTTAAATGTCTACGCTAATTTTTACCTAATTTACGCGACATCGCTGTGAGTGCTTTTGTTTATCTTTTTTTACTGTCTCAAGAATTATAATTGATGAAGAATAATCATTACGTTGTGCACTTGTATAAATTCCTCAAGTATAATTAAATTGCGAATTGAATCAGCTATTTTGCAATTAGTTAAAAAAAGAAAATGGAAAATAAGGTTACACCATTCTTAGTGCATAATAGGAATTAAGATTACGGCTTAAGGGTATTTAGTTGCGTTATAAGCAGAAAAACATTTAAGTTTTTTGTTCTTCCCGTTGCGCATTCGCCATTATTACATTTGGGTTAACCAAGTCAGTAAGAAAAGGTTTTGTTAAATGATAGCATCAATTATCAGTTATGTAAGTACACCCCCCCCCACCCCTGTGTAGCTTAATGTAAAATTTACTGAAATTGCCTTTAATTAAGCTGGGCATTGTAACTTAACCACAAACCTTATTTGAATTAAATCATTAACCGAGTATAAGTTCTGCAAATGGAAGTGAATCCTTAGCTTGGACTAAAAAATAAATAATGCAAAAAAAAAAAAAAAAAACTAAAATTATTAAACAATTTTTTTATTAATTAATTTGGGTACTTGATTGAAGAAACTCTCATGAAATAAATCAAAATGAAAAACTACTTATTCATACTGATCTACAAAATATAACGTCGTAAATTTCGCAGAAGTTTTATTTTGTAAAATATTTAAAAATTTTTTGGAATTTTAGAATACCGAGTAAAAAAAACTCCAACTCTAACTCTATAACTGCGACTCCAACTCCACAGCTCTGTTTATGGGTTAAATATTCGGAAATTTGCATACTCATTATATGATTCACCTTAAACTCACACTACACAGTTTAAACTTGATTTTCCTAAAACGAATTCATTGTCAATACATATTATAGAAAAAGTTTACAATATTAAAATAATTTTTTTTTAGCTGTACACGTTAATGTTTAATAGCCCCATTGCCTTTTAACTTAAGCACTTAATCCACAACATAAAAGTCTCATAAAGGACGTTTGACATATGTATGCATGTACAAAACAAGTAAAGTATTTCAACAGTTTATCTCTACTGTAAGGTAACCAGGCTGCAAAACTAGTCTAGAAGTGTTATCATTACAATCAGTTGTCAAAATTGTCAGAAATATTTGCCAATACTCGTGGGAGTAGTGGGAGTAGTCGCCGTGTTCTAGCGGTTAGTGTGTTGGCTTACTAGACAAGAGCTCCGGGTTCAAACCATAGCTCTGATATCTTGAAAAAAAAAGAAATATGAAAAAAATATTCCTTTCGGCAACTACCTCTCAGCAGTCCTCGGTCAAAAGCTCTGAGAATAACTGATTGCAATGAAAAAGCTTCTCAAGTCTGTCGTTCGGAGTCGACTTTAAACTGTAGGTCCCGGTACTCATGGATTAAAATTGGCACTTATAGTATGGGTGCTGTGCGAAGGTAGGCCGTAACCGTAACACAGGGTTGTAATGGCGAATTGTGTATATAATTCTCGGGGGATAACCCCTACTTGTAACGCATTGTACTAGTCTTAGAAAAAAATATTATGGGAAGAAGAAAAGAGAGAATAGTGTTTGTAGACATTATGTCATAACTGGCAACAAAAACATTCAATAATCCATCTAACTAATAAAAAAGATACAGCTGTATGACAATCAGACATAATAGCACACCTTGTAGCCTAATTGAATACCTCAATAAATTCCTTTATTTAATTTGATTGAAAAAATCAACAACTGATTATGCATCGATTGAAGTTTAGCAAAGAGATTTTTATGTAGCTATACATATTTTTTTCAAAAAGTTTCGAAGTCGATTGCATATTTCTCCCAATTCTATTTTTCCAATTCAATTTTTTTTGCAATCATATTATCTATATATGGCCACTCTTTAAAATATTTTCATATCCATGCATACTATGCAAACTATTTTTAGTTTTAAACCAGAATTGTCTGAAAATAAATAATAAAAATTTGCAATACCTTTTTTAAGAAGTTACTAAAAAGAGAAGAGAAAAAATACTGTTGTAAAAATCTTACAACTTACAACAACTCTTTCTCCATGCAACAAGTTTGTTGCATATTTTTGTATTCCGACTAGATTTTCTTCAGCCACTCAATGTCAAGGTTGTAATTCAAAATATTTTGCTTCTTCGGTGCAACACCATTTTCTTGTTTGTAGTGTAAAAATAACCACCATTTACATAAAAATATATATTGCAGTAAATGATAAAGTTTAATGACCCCATTGTAGATTTGATTTGTTCTTTCCATTTCTTTTATTACCAATAACTTATGCATGAACATGTAGAAAATATTCATATTTTTAAATATAATTATCCACAAAATTTGTGAGCAAATACAGATTTTATACAATAGGATTTCATTAATAATGGATAAATGATATTTGCAAAATTATATTTTTTTTGGAAAAATATTTATTTTTTGAGTTTTTCCTTTACCATCATCAAAATAAAAATTTGGATGTTGATGCTTTTTCCTAATTTTAATAACGCTGGGATTTAGAGCATAGTTAACCAAAACTCTCATTAAATGAAATGCGTCTGTAGCACAATTGTGTACAGAAAATGAAGAGTTGGATTACATTGATTTATGGCGTTTTCGTTTCTACCAAAAAATGTTGCCTTTCATAAATTTTTCTCCGTCATCTTGACAAAATATTTGTTTTTAAAAAAACTATCCTTTAGAGCAACAATTAAAAATTTCGATTTAAATAAAACGAGATCAAAAAAGAATGTATAACATTCTATTTTTATATAATATAATAATAAAATGTTACACATTTTTGTAGAAACGAAAACGCCATTAGAGTAACTAAATCCCCAACAAAAATTGGAGCTTACTTTTTGGTCGTTTTGTAAAGGAGAAAACATAAATTTTCTTTTATAAAGCTTAGTACGGAAAATATGATTTTTATACGAGTATGGTGAGGTGTTAATTGGAAACGGTAAAAATGATCATTAATCAGATTTTAACTGTTACTTTTTGACGGAAAAATTAAAGGTTAGATGAAACCTTTAAAAAGGGAGTTTTATTTTTTTTTTTTATAAAATAAAACTTATTTTTGAGTTTTAAAGTCATAAAATAAAACTTATTTTTGAGTTTTAAAGTCATAAAATAAAACTCATTTTTCGAGTTTTATTTTTCCGTCAAAAAGTAAAACTTTATTTAGAAGTTTTATTTTTTCTGTCATTTATGATTACAGATTTTAAAAACTTTGATGTCAAAAACCTAAAGCGGCATCATTAACTCGAGATATTTAAAATGGCGAATAGAACACATAAGCTCCCGCACAACGATATGACTTTCTATCACTAACAATCATCAGTGTTATTTATTGTTGGTTCAGAAGATTAAACAGGTATTGGTCATTTATTTTTCAATAATGTATTTACCTGTCAACAAGTACACACTACTCACAGGCAGCTTTGCAATTCTTAAAACGATGTGAGGGCATGAAGAATGATAGAAGAGCATTTAACTTGTTATTTTCATATGTAATGTATTGACAGTGGGTTTGACCTCGTTTGCCTTGATCCTTGAACTTTCTTTGTTTGTTTTTAACATTGTTTTGTATTTACATGCTATTTTATAAAGAACGGAAAAAATCACACGTTTATATTAATGGTATTGTGAATGTTTAGTGAAAAATAAGTGAGTGACATATGAGAAATTCAATTATCGTCATTATCGTCCTGTATTACTAGATAATTAAGAAATCAAAATGGCAAATTGATGCCAAATATTCGAATAGGGTAACTAAACAAGAAATTAAATATTTAAATCCTTTACGAAGTACAAACCTTTTAGAGTTTACAATTAAATATTTTTTGCAAATTTTAATGTACTTTGTAACGGTATTGACTACCAGGCTAACAAGGGTTCAAGTCAGAGGTTACATTGTTACTTGCCTTGCTGCACAAATTCATTGTCGTTCCTACAACTTCACAACACAAATAAAACAATTCAATATGCCATTAGTCTTTTTTAAGAAAAAAATTCCATTAAATTGTACGTACATATATGTACATATGTATATTTCAAAGAAAACTAATACAGTAAAATTAAATATATGTATAATTAAAGTAAGTTATTTTTATACATTCAGAATACAAAAAAAATTGCGATAGAATTTTGGTGCATTAAAAAATTATAGTAATTGTAATCCGTTTTAACATAAAAACAAAACAATATAATCAAAAGAGTGGGAGAAGAAATGCCTAAATTTTAATTCTATTGTATTTCACTATTACATACAATATATATAAAATTTAATGTGTGTTTGATTATTTGTTTGTTTGTTTATTTGTTTGTTTGTTTGTTTTAACTTATAGGAGACCAAACCTCTGGACCGATCTTCCTGAAATTTTCACAGCATTTAACTGGGACTCTGACATGATTAATAGGGTACTTTTTTTTCGACCACGCCTACTTTTATGCCCACTTTTTTTAAATTATGTAATTGCCCCCATATAGTTTTTAAAAGATTTACTTCAAATTGTATACACATTATACTCCAGGCGAAGTATAAATAATAATTTATTACTCCACTCCCTCTTTCACGCCCCTTTTCACGTCAAATTTTGTTTGAAAGTTTCAAACTTTTTGTTCTATGTAGAAATTTGTATTTTTTTTATTTGGTAATATATTGCTCTTAATACTGTTAACGTCGTCATATAACTATGAACCACGCCCACTTCAGCGCCCCCTTCTCTTTTAATTCAGATACTTACTTACACCACTAATAATGTTTGTAATACAAAATACCTTTTTTGTAATATGTATATAACAAGGGGGTAGCGAAGCACACCGGGTTCAGCTAGTTACATACAATATACATATGTACAGTGACTTCCATAACTGTTCACAAAAACATATAATTTAGAATTTCTTTCAATAAAAGTTGTTTAGAATTAAATTTTATGAATGTATTTATTTATGTAGAATTTTGCATATTGTCTTAAAAATAAATGATACAAAACCAAATTTAAATATTCTTTTCTTAAAATATAAGGAATATGATATATACATATATTTTTGTAAACAATTTTGTTACTCTGTGAACATTGGTTCAAATTAAAAAATTTAATATGAGACACTCGTAATAATAGTTTTCATGACAAGCTGTAACCTTTTTAGCAAGCTATTTATTAAAATTCGTAAAATTACTTTGGACCTTTCCTCATTCGTCACTGTGCAAAGCTCCTCCAGATTTTTCGGAACTGAACTTCTCGTTATAATTTTTTTAGATACTCTGTAGATTTTCTATTGGATTGAGGTCTCTTGACTGTGAAGGCAATTGAAGAATTTGCAACAAAATCGCATAGATTTGTTTTTACATATTTTGTTTTTAAGTGCATATTTCCGTGCATATTTTGTGATTTTTATTGCATATTTATTATTTTATTGTATATTAATATTTGATTCAATAATTTATTCTTAATACTTTAAGAGAAACAAATATTTGGCAACTCTGTTGTTTATACAACACTGCACTAAAAAGAAATAAGAAAAGAAGAAGAAAAGAAATAATAAATAAAATAAATTTAAAGACGCGTATTCATTTCTCAAATGAATTACATACATATATACATAATTGGCCATTACAACTCTGTGTCAGGTTTACGGCCTAGCTTCTCGCATCACTAATGTTGTGTGTGTTAATTTTTATCCATGAGTACCGGGAATTGGTACTGAATTGGCTTCTTTTAAGTATACTCCTATAACTGCAGTAGAAGTAGAGCTCACATTTGCCGTGAACAAAAAATTTAATGACCGAACAGACAGAGGTTTGTATTTGGAAGTTTGAAAAAAAAAATCATTTGTTTATACAAATAAAAATTTAATTTAAATTTGTATTTAAAATTAAAAAATTTAATAACTCATAATTTAAAATAGACTGAGTATAATTGATTTTTCTAAGTATTTCTACATACAATATTTAAAAACATATTGGAACTAGTATCTGGATTTTTTAAATATAAATAAATAAAACAATTAAGAAATTTTTACTGCATTTTTCTTTAAAACTGCATATATTTAGCGCATATTATTCATTTTATAGTGCATATTTTCGATTTTTTAGTGCATTAAAGTCGCTGTCATGGTAATTACAAAAACAAACAAACAAACACATTCATACATACAAAGTTGGCCATTACAACCCTTTGTCAGGGTTACGGACTAGCTTCTCGCAGCACTCAATTTGTGTGTGTAAATTTTTACAGTTTAAAGTCGACTCCGAACGACAGATTTGAGAAGCTTTTTCGTGACAATCAATTGCTCACAGAGGTTTTTCCAGAAGACTGCTGAGAGGTAGTCGCCGAAAGAAATAATTTTTTCATATTTTTTTTTTCAAGATGTCAGAGCTGAGATTTGAATTCGGCGCTATCGTCTTAGTAAGCCAACACACTAACCGCTAGACAACAACAAATTAGTTTCATTTGGAGTTACAATGGGTCGCAGTAGAGCTTTAACCAACGACGAACAAATAAAAATGATGTGTATAGTGATTGTGGGCTTTCTGGTACCGAAATGTACAGAAAAATAGATAGAAACAGAAAAGTGATATCTACTCGTAATTCTATTTAAAACGAGACGAACTATGGAAAAAATATCAAAGGTCGTTGTAATTGGTGTGCTCTCTGTTAACAAAATTAAGGATAAAGTCGGTGTCCATGGTAGCAATACCACTGTGTGGCGTGTTATTTCACCTCAAACGACACAAATCAAAGAAAAACCACCACTTAACTCTGCACGGAAAGAAATGCTGTTGAAATTTTGTCGAGATAACATGGCATGGAGCAACGAATGGAAGCGCGTTGTTCTTTTTAACAAGAAGAAATTTAATTTGAGTTGCCCTGATAGCTACAATTATTATTTTCATGATTTGAGGAAGGAGACTCATCAGTTTGATCGATTACACAGTCGAGTTCGCAAAGTTGTGGTGTGGGGTGCGATTTCCTATTATGGCACCTGTGAGCTCCAATTTCGAAGTCCAAATATGAATACTAAAACATATCAGGATGTTTTAGGAAAGGCCTTTCCACAGTTTGAAAATATTTTTGGCTCATTGCCGTAGACTTTTCAACCAGACAACGCTTTACAACATAATGCTCGTGTGGTCAAATCGTTGATAGAGTCCAAAAATGTCAACCTTTTGAACCATACTCGTCGGACCTAAATATAATAGAGAATGTTTAAGGATGGCTGGCCAGAAAAGTTTACGAGTCTGGAAAACAATTTTCAACCAAAGCCGATCTTATTGAGGGTTGAATGGCATGGGCTTCAATTTCTCTCGAGTATTTGAAACATATATACGAGTCAATGCCTTTTAGGATATACGAGGCTATTATGAACAAGGGAGGCTCAACTCCCTACTAGAAACCCATATTTAAATTTTAGTTTTAATTAAAAAAAACATTAAAAACCTTAATAAAATGTAATTATTTCTACATTGCTTTGGTGGTAATTTTGCCTCATATATGCTTGTATATTTTTTTTTTATTTATTTTTATTTTATTTATTTATATGATTGTATCATAGTACAACAAGATATGAATCTTATAAATTACAGTATCTTATAAATTACATACATTACATATATGCATATTAGCTTCATAGAAATCTAAAATCCCTTTCCTATTTACGAAACAATTGATTTGTTTATTATTTTAATGCTTTTGTTAAAATCCTCCCTACAGAGAGAGACCATTTGTAAGTGATCTTTCTATATATGGAATGTCAATAGCAAACCCATATAATACCAAACAGACACCGAATACAAGTTCACAGTTCATTAACTCAATTCAAGATTATTAAAACCTTTTAAAAAAGAATACTAAAATTCTTTAGAAGCAATCAGAAAAAAACATTGGACAAATAATATTGAAAAACAAAGGGGTTGCGTAATGCCGATTTGAACTTTTCAATGTTAAAAGAGGGAGGTCATATCTAAAATTCTGGTGTCAACTAAAAAGACGATAATGATAATAAAGATATCTATGTACAATATATTCCATTTTCTATTGTATTTTATTTTTCTTTTTATTATTTGTTCTGAGTTTAATAAATATATAAAGAAAATACATACATACATACTCGTATATATGTAGATATACTTCTATTGTAAACCTGTGAAAGTCTATCTAGAAAACCAATTCAGAGATATAAGAATGAGAGATAATTTATCACAATAATTGTGAATTTCAATGACATCTATTTGTTTGTATATTTCAGACATACATTGAAGGTTTTTCAATAGAAGATATCGAATAAATTAGAGATTATAGGAGTATGTTTGTGGTATAAATCCATCAATTCCATTAAAAAATATTTGAATTCTATAAATCCTGTATGTTTACAGAATTAATGTTATTAAAGGGTAATGAGATACCTTTTGTTCATTTCTATTTCATTTTATTTTAAAGTACAAATGGAAGTGTGTATTTATACAGGATAATTTTGGATAATGATTAAGTGATTGCCTTACGTTTAACAACATTGTTAGATTTGCTATTTTAGCTCTAGAAATAATATTGAAGAGTTTTATGCCAAATAATGAAAATGTGCCCACTTTTCTTTTAAAAACCTTAAGTGCTGTTTTACTGGTACGACTAACTAGTGCCGAGAAAATCTTAGTTCTTATTTTTTTAAAGAATATTTGCAATTTCACGATAGACGTAGTCGCCGTAGTCTAGTGTTTAGTGTGACGTCTTACAAACCCCAGCTCTAATACCTTGAAAGAAAGAAATATGAAAAACGATTTCTTTTGTCGACAACTTCTCAGCAGTCTTCTGGCAATGGCACTGAGAGTAACTGATTGCCACGAACCAGAGTAGGAAAATAAACAAAACTGAACGTTTGATCTCATTTTGTTGTGTTCTTTACAATGAGTAAAACAAAAATAAAACAGAAACAGTGAGAACGATTGTCCCATTTAAATTTGTATATTGTTTTTGTTTTGAGCACTACAAATACACTAACTCAAATGTGCGTATGTACAATATAAAATGAATGAGAAGAAAAAGAAGAAGAGAAAAAGAGCAAATTATACGAATGTAACGGAATAACAAAGCAAGCACAAGAGCGAAAAGCTAATTGTTTCATTTGTGCTCTTTCTCATTTAGAAAGTATTTGTTTTGGTTTTGCTCATGTATAATACCATTAAAAAAATTTTGAAAAGTGTATGACTTTGTTGTAACGTTTGCGAAATGTTTTGTTTGTTTGCCCACTCTGCCACGAACAAGTTTTTCAAGTCTGTTATTAGGAGTAGGCATTTTTCTGTAGGTTCTGATACTCATTGATACAAATTGATGCACACAACATAGGTGCTGCTAAAAGTTAGGCCGTAAACCCAAAACATGATATAGATGAAGATTAATAAATTTCTTATGAATAATTTTGCTGATACGATGCTGATTTTAAACAAAATCTTTATAACAGAAACAATAAAAAATTAAAACGGTTGATAGAAATGAACTTATCTTTAAAGTTTTATTTTTCCTTTATATATACAAATGTTTTTATTGTTTAAATTAGCAGCGCAGTTATTGGCCTGTATCTGTATAAACTTTTACGACGTTAATTGGTTCATTGGGCCAGTAGTTACGCTTGTGCTTGCGAACAAAGAAAAGTAGTTTCTTCGATTTTTAATTGTCTTAAATTATTCAACAAAGGAAGTTTAGCTAGAAAAGTCTTACACCTATTTGTACACAGTATTATGTACTAAAATTTAAATTAATTGTTTTATGTTTAATATCTAGCAATTAGATATTTATTGTCTTTGTTGCTCAATGCTTTACAAGATTTTTCCTGAAACGTATCTACTCTGTAGACACAGTATTAGATGTACTACAATATTTCGTGCAAAAGAAAAATACACTATAAGTTGTGCTATATATGTTCGTTATTTAATAACTCGAGTACCACTAAACCGATTTACAAACAAATACCTGCGTTGGAAAGGCATATTTTCAATAATGGTTTTTATATAAGTCGGCGATGCCACGCCCATACAAAACTTTTATTTATCTTTATATATCTATAAAATAAAATCTACAAAATGGTACCAACCAGAGCGTCTTTATTTAGTACAAACAACTTTTCCATCAATACAAATCATCAGTCAAAGTGTGAGTGGAATTGAGTAAGTGGCAGTGGCACCACCCATACAAAGTAAATATAAGTAGATTATTGTTTGTCTTCTAGAGAAAAGTAATAGTAAAAAGTTTTTAAATAACTTCGTGGTTATACAAATTATCAAACGAAAAGTGGGCGGAATTGTGTAGGTGGGTATGGCACGGTGCATTACAATAATTTTTCCTCCTTTGATATGCACCTTTTAAAAATGATTTTTCTTTTTAACTTTCTTTCTTTGGTTTTTCTAGAAGATCACATTTTTAATATAAAAACTTAAACATATACTATAGTAATGTCCAGCAAGTGGCAGGTGCACCGCAACTTATCCTCATGTCGCCAATACTTCTTGTAACAATCGGGCCCATCTAAATTGAATTTTTTTTTCATCACTAAAGATAATATTACGCCATTCCTCATCCCAAAATTGATACTTGTAGCGAACACCATACGTGCGTTTATTTTTTGAGGCAAAAGGTTAGATTGTCGAGCCATGGAAGTATGTACGAGTATAACTATAGGATTTTCATGTAATATTAGAGCTATTCTACTTCTTGTTATGTTAAGTCCCATTTGATTTTTTATTTGTCAATTACTCATTCCTTTGGCCACTGCAAGATATTGAATTCATCACTAACATCGAGCGTCGAAGTTGGCTTTCCTACCACTGCGTCTAGCTGTGCCATAACTACTAGCACATTTTACAAAATTTGTTATTTCGTTCCTGTGGCAATTAAGTCTTTTCGATATTTCTTTTATTTGAGCTCCATTTTCCCTCATTCCTGGTATTATTCTCTTGTCAATTTCTAACACGAAATAATTGAATTTAATTTTTTAATTTTAAAAGAAAAAAAAAACCACACATTTTATTTCGCAACAATTATTACCAATGACAGCACTTAAAACTGCCAATTAAACAATCAAACACTGACAAAAATGCATATGCACATATCGTCGTGCGGGAGTTTAAGTTCTCTATACGCCATTTTATATTTTTTTATATATCTCGAGTTAATGATGCCACTTTCACTTCTGGCAAAAGCTCTGAGAGTAACTAATTGCCATGAACAAGCTTCTCAAGTCTGTCGTTCGGAGTCGACATTAAACTGTAGGTCCCGGTACTCATGGATAAAAAATGACACACACAACATGAGTGCTGCGAGAAGCTAGGCCATAATCCTGACACAGGGTTGTAAAGGCCAGTTATGTATGTATGTATACATAAAAAATACTGTACTATTCTAGATGGGAAAAAAATTCAAACAAATATTTATGCACATATAATTCTTTGAATGAGTTACTATATTAATGTCCAGCAGCGCGGATTGAGTTACTCGGGTATATTCGTAAAAAATTAAACAAATTTAAAATGAGTTTTAAGTAAAATTTTCCATAGAATTTTTTTTATAAAATAAATTGTAAATAACCTTTAAATCTATTTTAATTTTTTATGAATATGTGGGGGACAGAGCTTCTGAACTACCAAGAGCAAAAATTTAAAGAGGGCAGCTCATTTATCGCGGAATTCATATTTTGCCTTTCAATCAATTATTATTTAACTAAAGTTGCACAATACGAGTACACACCCAACATTTACATTGAAATATACACACACTCAATATCATTTGCTGACTTAATTTGCTACGAGCATTTAATATATTCTAAATAATTTATTTTAATGCAATAATCGACTGATTTGATCCTGTGGAAGGTAAATTTTCATTCAGAAACAATTTTCTGTCAATTTCTAAGAAATTTTTTTTTGAATAACAAATGTTATATCACACTGTTGCTGTCTATACGATTATTGTAAAATAAATATTAAATAAATATTCAACTCAATAAAACGAATCATATTTTTTCACATCATTTTCAACTTATCTATCAATTTGATAATATTTACTTTTATTTTATTGCAATTATTGTCATAATATTTTATATACAATTATTTTATTGTCTTGATACGATGCAACCAAGATTTGTTTCACCCTCACCAGCTTATTATAGCAAATCAAATTCCTTTTCCATAAGAAATTTACACAAATCGTTCTTTTATTTCTTTATTTCAATTCTAAACATACTTGAATTTATATTTTATTTCTTTTATCTACCTATCAAATGCAAAACCTAGCCCCATTTTGAATTTTAAAGAGAAAAATGGGGAAAACACAAAAAATAATTACAAACATGCTACACATAACAATCAATTAAAAATTCTATTAAAATATTAAAAGGACATTTCTATTATTTAAGAAAATTTTCTTTTCATTAAAATTATTGATTTTCTGTCGTTTGAAATAACTTTGTAATTTGAGTCCTTTTAAGATTATAATTGAATGCTATTAAGCAATATAAACGGGTGACGTCATTTGGAATTCTAATTATGCTGATGGACTAACGAGAGCATTTTGATACTTTGTTTGAAGGAATTTAGTACGCTTTTATGCTGTAATCGTTGTATTATATTTTTTATGTCATTGTTTATGAAACGATAAAATATATTGGTTTTGAAATGAAAATTTTTTTTTTGTTTTTAGCGAAATAAAGTAAAGTTTTACAGTAGGCTACTTATCTTAAAAAAAACGAATAAAAAAAATAATTACAAATATTATTATATAATTTTAATATTAAAAAAACTTATGTTAATGATTATTGCATATTGCATTTCAACACTGTCTCAGGATTACGGCTTAGCTTCTCGCAGCTCTCATGTTGTGTATGTCAATTTTTATCCATGGGTACCGGGACCTACGATCTAATGTCAACTCCGAACGACAAACTTGAGAAACTTGTTCAGGTCAATCAGTTACTCTTATAGCTTATGCCAGAAGTCTGCTAAGAGGTACTCGCCGAAAGAAATATATTAATAGTCTCTTGCTATTCTTTAAGACCTAGAAAACTGTTGTCCAAAACGACTTTCTGAAGGCAAATATTTTAGCGTCGACAACTGCTTACAGAATAGTAGGGAATACCACTTTCATTTGGTTATTCTTGTTCCAACGGAAGACCTTATTTTTAATCTGATTAGGATTAGGAAATATTTACATAGCAGTATTCACTTGTTGATCCAATTTAGCCAATTTTATTTAAAGCTCATTTAGGTTCCGAGTCATACGAGCATCTTAAGAAGTGATATTGCGTGCTTAAAAATCGTTTTTAACGTGTTTCTTGCTTAAGCGTTCATCGATACTCCTGTTGTGGTATTTATATAGCAATTGATAGTCGTGGGTAGGATAATGATATTAAATAATGATATTAAATCCCTAGCAAAAGTCCTACTGTTTAGTTGTTGTTTTCTGTGTATGCTTCAGCCTTTGTTTTTCTCTAACTTTTATTTTAATTGGCGATACATTTTAATCTCCATATGTATTCAAGTTTTAAGAAAAGAAAGTATAAATAAATATAGCATCTGCCAACTCACTTTTGCTTTTATACCTTCTTGTCTGTTATTTTATGCCGACTCTTTAAATATCACAAATCACTACACTTGACAATAATAAATCGAAAGAATGTAATTGTAAATTTTAAGGATTTTCTTATACGTAAAAGTTTTCTAATACTTGCACAAGATGTTGAAATGCCATAAATGTTTTTTTTTTAATGAATTGAGGCTAAAACGTTAAATAAAAGGTAAGCAAATGGGCGACCATAATGTTTGTTACACCGCAAATTATTTTTAATACGAATTACAAAGGTTTCTTTTGTAAAAGACAAAAAATAATCACAAAATTTAAGTACCAAAGTCGTTGGCCTTTATATATCAGGCAGAATTATAATATCCATTAGAAAATATCATTTATTTCAATTACCGTTTCCTTCTAAAGAAAGAACATACAAATTTATCTAAAAATAGATTTATGTCTGCAATCTCATTTTTGATTTAAAAATGTTTTGTTTGCTAAAAGCTTTTTTCTTTTTTTAGAAATAAAGTATTTTAGGCAAGAAATGTAAGGTCAAGAAAATATATTCAATATTTGTTAAATATGCGAAATGTTGTCCTTAGTCAGCCGTGACTGTCCTTAAAAAGAATTATAAATAAGTAGCTTAATTCCTACCTGCTTCGCTACCCTTATTTGAATGAAAATCAGGGATTACCATTTCATAGCACAATTGTGCAGAGAGCATTTACACGTATTGCTTATGCTCTTTTATTTTTTTCAGGTTTACTCAAAAAAACTGATCGATTACACTCAAAAAATATTTTATGTTAAAAATTAAATTTTTTCAGAAACATTAAAAGGTTGGTTAGTAAGAGAGGAAATTTATGAACCAAAATTAGATCCTAAATTGAAAATGGCGATTTCAAGTTTAATAAGCTTAAA
Organism: Metopia argyrocephala; assembly: GCA_963576795.1. Classification (NCBI taxonomy): domain Eukaryota; kingdom Metazoa; phylum Arthropoda; class Insecta; order Diptera; family Sarcophagidae; genus Metopia; species Metopia argyrocephala. The sequence continues at coordinate 38,324,590 of OY756210.1, forward strand.
AATTGTTAGAACGGGTAGACCATTTAGTGATGGTGTTTTTATTAAGCAATTGTTGAAAAAAATTTGGAAAAGGCCTAATTTTAATAAAAATATTTAGCGCCTTCAAATTTATTTGTTCAAAGCAACGCAACAAATTACGTTCATCTTATATAAAAAACATTCTACAAATACTAAACTGTCAGAAGAGTATAAATGTAGAAGATTTTATCTTATAGCCCAGTTTATTTATACTTTAAAAATTTTTTTTAAAGAAGAAGAAATGGATTTTTTATTTCCCAGCAAATACCTATAAAACATGCTCTAAATATAGTCAAACATTTATAACTTTATGTATGCTGACATTCATTTTACCGTATATTACTAAAATTTTTCTATGACTGTAAACAAATAAATTCTTCCAACTTCTTTTTTCCCTCTTACTCACTAATACACAACCAAAAATTTTTGGTAGCCCCTGCATTAAATACAAAATTTAATATAAAGAGAAAGAGAGAGAAAGAGACAGATCCACTTTAAAACTGCCAACCTCGCCCACTTTTTGTTTGATGATTAAAATTGGCAATGAAATTTCTTGTAAAAAATTTCGATGATTTATTTATTATCTATCACTCCCAAGATATATAAAGAATCAACATTTACTTTGTATATTGGATACAGTGACCACTTCACTATAAAGTTATTGAGATCGAATTCAGAATCTTTTGCTTTCACTCTTCCCAAGATATACAAAGTCAATAATTATTATATATAAATGGTACCATTCGATTCTGGGTACATTGTAACGCTTGACTTGTATTGACTATGAAGCTATTTGGATTAAATTTAGAAACTTTTGTTATTACAGTACAAGGTTATAATCGTCGATGGAATTAAAGAACGCTGTAACTACAAAACCTTAAATGTTCACCAGAGCCAAAAAACCTGTATGAAAGTAGAACAAAGACACTGCTGGTATTGTATTTTTCAAAACCCAGACGGCGCACACAGGGTTAGAATAGCCTGTTTTCTTGGATTAATTAAAAAAAAATTTTAAAGTATCGTCAAAATTTTTTGTACCCGCTTAGAGTATACAAAATTCTACATCACTTGTCGTCAAAATAAATGTCAAAAGTGCTCTGGTGGTTTTCTAGTGAAACTTCAAATTCAAACTTTATAAAAATTTTTGTGCAAAAAAAGCTAAAAAAAAGTGAAAACTTTCCCGTGGAAAATTTTATTTATTTTTAAAAGTATTGCAAAAGTTAACAATTTTTCAATGGAACCATCAAGTTCAGGTAATTTGGAAATACTTCGTTAGCACTTGTGTATCAAATTGTGTGTGGAAGTGTTTTAGATTTAGTTATTTATATTGGAAGTGCCAAAAAAATTAGCATTTTTATATTTTAAATGGACATATAGTTATTATTTGTCCACATTTGTGTCATAATTTTTAGTTTATATTAAAGAGGATATAAATCTCTATTATATTGGAAAATTTTACGCTGCCTTTTTGTGCCTTTTAGAAGTTATGCATTTTTTAATGCAAGTGTTGCAGCAGTCAAATAGCTAAAAATCACATTGATCTCGCGAATGGTGCTGTTGTTGTGTGTTGTTGTGTTTTGTTGTTTTTCATGTTACTTTTTTCTTACTGATTGAAAGACCTGTACATGTAGACAATTTAAGATTTGGCCTTTCCATTTTTCATGGCTGGATTCGATTTTTTGATTATGTTTTGCACATCTTATGCACACAATACAGGACGACTTTTTGTTAAAACGTATCCTTGATACAATATGCCTCCCACTTTGCACAAGTATTTTATTCATGGACCCGAAATTGTGTCAAATGCCATTTTACTTATTGAGAAGTTATCGGAAGAAGCGTAAGAAGTTCGAAATAAAGATTTTAAATAATATAGGGAGTTTCATTCACGAAAGTGCAGTCGCGAAAAATCAAACCAAAACATTTTTAAAATGTTTTTTGATAACCTCTGACCCAATTGTTTCAAACATGCAAAAATTGCCTACAACGAAGGTTCAAAGTTTGCCAGAAGAGGCAATTGATTTAATTGTACCTGCAGCTCCGAACAAGAACTATTTCAGTGATGTTGAAGTAGCTGATGCTGCTGATGATGATTCTGCTGATGATGATTCTGCTGATGATGATTATAGTGAAGATGATGATAACGATGATGATGAATATGATGATGATGATGGTGATGATGTTGTTGATGATTAACTTTAAGATGTATAAAATGTAGTGTTTAAGTTCTCATACTGTACTCCTTGCACTATATACCTACACTGATATTTGGCATTATTTAATAAAATTCTACTGAAATATACTAAGAAAACATTTTGTTTTTCTTATTTAAATGGTATTAACTAAAAAATAAAGAAAAATTATCCGAACATAGCTTCCCTGATTTGATCCAAGAAAACATGCTATTCTAACCCACTGTGCGGCGTAAGTGAATTTATTTTAATCGTAGAAATCTGGGACCGGGACCAATCGACGAGGATTTTTTTTTCTGGTAAAAATGATGCAAAAAACGTATTTTCGATTTTTTGTCAGTTACAGCGTTCTTTAATTCCATTGACGATATGGCAAGTACCGTATCCATTTATCCGATTTCACTCACTTTTCGACTGATAATTTGTATTCAATATAAAGCCAGGTGGACCACATTTAGCGATTCTTACTGCTACTATTTTTAAAGTAAAAACCAATAAATAATTAAATATTAATTTATCTGGGCGTGGCACCGTCCAGTTGTAATTTATTAATGCCTAAAGTTCCCTCCATATATACATATATAGGGGTACTACAAAAAATTTCGTGACTTACAAATCAGGCTGAATTTAAATTATGCCACGGCACGCCTATGAAGGCCCGTTGGATTTGTGGCTCATAAACTTGCGTTTGCCAGTTTGTCGTGGGTGTTATCAAAATCGGGACAAAAGAAGTTGCTCATTATCGATTTGTAATGTTCGCCGTAAACGGTCAAAACTAATTTTTAAGAAAATAGCCGCCAGTTGAAAATCTATTAAAAACAGTTCCCTTTCATTTATACTCGTATATTAAATGAAGTCTTTAAATTGCTGCTTTTCATTAAAAAATATCAACTGGTTCTCTAATTTATCGTTTTCTTCTGCTTGTAGAGAATTTTTGTATTTTTGTGGGGGACAAGTTGCAACAAAACTTTCCAGTACCCTAATTTGACACGCTTTTCTTGAAAGTTTGTGTCAAGAATTATATAAAATTTTCTCATAAACAATAAAGTAATTGAGCTTCTGTCTTGTTTTCTTTTTTGTTTTATTCCAAACAAATTTTTTCGTACATCAATCTCAATACGATTTTTAAAAATTTTGTTAAACTAAACATACAATTTTGGATATTCTCTGAATTGCCTCAAACACAGTAAGAACTTATTTCTAAAGTCATCATAGTCATAGTGATTCGTCTGCTCAATTTTCCACAATATGAGGAGCATAAACCAGGGGTGTGTGATAAGCACGAACGATTTGTGAAGTCAATGTGCGTACAGTAGGAGCGACAATTGGTGTCACTATCCGTGCATGATTGTGCACTACAGTTTGTCGTTGATGGGAAACAGCTGTAGGTATTTGTTGCACCACTTCGCCTATTTTTGCTATGCCAGGCTGGTGTATAGTTAAAGTTTCTGGAGCAATAACAGTGCGTAAACCGGGCCGGGTTGATATGGTAATAGGCAGAGGTATAGACTCGGCAGGTAAAATGCGATGTTGTATGGTAGTTGAAGATCTAGCCGAGGCCAAGGGTGACGAAGGCAATGAGCTACTAGACGAACTTGTAGAGGCAGATGCTTGAGCTGAAGAAGAAATTAAAAGAGTACCTCTTGATTGGCCTGGTGAAGATGAAGTAGAACTTGACGTTGCTGAAGGCTTAGCTCTAGTTATAGCCGCGGGAGCCGAAGCTGAACCCAAACTTGGTGCTGGACTAGAAGACGCTGTCACAGTATCAGAGGACGTATTTACCGATTCATTCGATTCTTCTGATATATTATTACTCGATGTATCTTCATCGGAAATGGCATTCGATAGGGATGATATAGGAAGGCCTAATGTTGTAGTAGATGATTTTGCGGAGTTTAGTACACTATACGAATCATCTGGTACCACAAGTTGTAAACTTGAAATGGCAGCTTCATTTAACCATATAAATGCCACCAAGACTATGATGATCTTTACGGCAAGGATTCATTAATTTTTATTTTATCAAAATATTGATTTTCATTTAACTTACCAGTTTGAACATTATGATGAATTTTCCGTTTCAAAATTTACTTGTTGTGTGTTTTTATTACATTAACTGCTAAATTTAGACTGTTTGACTGTATCAGAAAAGTAACAACTTTTATAGTTCAATATAACAAAATGGCTGATTCCTTTGTCATTGAACTAAAACTAATTCAGAACAAATTTAAAGGAAAAAAAGTAGCATTTGATGGTCCAGTGAGCTTTAATTTTGTTTTGCTTTTTTTTTTTGTTTTTTTGTTTGTTTTTATTAAATGATTGATTGTCAACTGTTACAACATTCACTACACGACAATAATATACTTCTAAATCTGATAATAATCTCTCATTAGAAAAATATTAAATTTCATTTTGTATATTTAATATTTCATAAAGATATGCATTCCATTTAAACTTTTAAAAAAATTAAAAGAAAATATTGTAGAAATCTATCTTCCTTTGTTGTTGTTGTTGTTGGTGTGTTTGTGCTTGTTTTTTAATTCAAGTCCAAAATTATTCACATCTTGTGTAATTTTGTTTGCATTACATACTTTTATAAAGCCAAGTAATTTAATTGAACAATTTTTAAATAGAAATTATTTAATGAGGATTTACTTTTGCTCTAGTGCTCTATTATGTAAACTGACTTTTAGCCCACTTGTTTCTCTAAAAGTCATTTCATCAAATATGCTGCTTTTAGCTAAGAAAAGGAAACCAAAAACTTTTAGAAATGAATTATTTTAAAAAGTTTAAAATAACTTTGTGCTACAATTTAATTACTATCACGTGCAGCATTTAGGATTTAATTAAATGTTATTACTTTGGGCTAAATGTTTTTTAATTCATTCATAACATTGTCGTTTAATCACTTTAAAAACGTTGAATATGTTGTAAAGACGATAGCAAGCAGATCAATTACTAAGAAAAATAAATTTTATTCTTTAGCTCATGCGAATACATATTTGAACACTGTTAAGTTGTGCAATTCATTATCTTTTACATTGAATATAATGCAAATTGCGAAAGAATTTTTACTTTAATGCATTTACATAAATGAGTTTGTAGCCCACGACCTGAAGGTGATTACGGCAAATTTCAAATGCATGCTCGTAATAACTTAATTTTAAAAAACTCTGCTGCGGGAAAAAATTTAAAAATTCATATGAATTACGGAAATAACACATTCAATTAATTTTTCTTCGAAATTTATCCGATTAACGAAAAATATTTAAACAATTAAACAGTAGATTGATAAAATGTTTTTGGGCACATTTAAGAGAATTTTAATTTTGATCAAAGGAATTATTAAATCAATTTAAAATAATTGATTTCGTTTTTAATTAGATTTTTTTTAATTAGTGCATTTGTTTTTCTATGTATGAGTTACAATAGAAGTTTATCACATTTAGTTAACATTATTTGCCATTAGTAGAGTATAATTAAGCAAAACTTTATAACAGAGTAGGAAAATAAACAAAACTGAACGTTTGATCTCATTTTGTTTTATTCTTTACAATGAGTAAAACAAAACTAAAACAGAAACAGTGAGAAAGATTGTCCCATTTAATTTTGTATATTGTTTTTGTTTTGAATACTACAAATACACTCACTCAAATGTGCGTAGGTACAACAAAAAATGAATGAGAAGAAAAAGGATAGAAGAAGAGAAAAAGAAAAGAAGAAGAGAAAAACACAACAAAAAACAAAGCATGCACAAGAGCGAAAAGCTAATTGTTTCACTTGCGCTCTTTCTCATTTAGAAAGTATTTGTTTTGGTTTTGCTCATGTCCAATACCATTAAAAAATTTTTGAAAAGTGTATCACTTTGTTGTAACGTTTGCGAAATGTTATGTTTGTTTGCCCACTCTGCTTTATAAAATCATTTCATATTCATAAATTGAAGTAAATAGATGACGAAAGTGTTTCTTTTTAATCTTAAGTGATGATTTAGAACAACTTTCCACAGTGGTTTCTGCATCAAGTCATTGCTCTTCCATGATGATGATGTAAAGTAAAACAAAGTAATAGAATAGATCAACGCTGAATCCAAATAATAATAATGCCGAAGTAAAGTTTTGCATTTCATGAAATCAGAATGTTTTGCTTTTGAGCTTTGCTGTTCATGAGCCTTAGACCGTACCTAAAAAAAGAAGTTTCCCCGTACCGCCTCTAGTATACATATAAGTAGAGTATTTTTGAAAGGAGATTTCGAAAAAATTTTAATTGGGGTCGATAAGACCAAAAACATTGATATTAAAATCACACATTAAAATCAGACTGTAAGTGCCCAAGATACACCGAAAAAATCTCCTGCCAAAAATTTTTATATTAGTGGCGGTACGGATAAACTTTTTTTGAACTCTTTAAAAAAAATGTTTATAAAATAGAAAAAATGAAATTCTACTTTCTTATGCTTAAAGTGGAAACCGGTGCCTCTTATAAACTAGTGGTAACATATCAGATGTTAGATTTGGGCAGCCTGGTCGGTTTGGTGCGTGATACCGGAAGAAAATGATCTTTGAAGTCCGAGAAAGAACATCAGAGGGACTATAGTTCGGACTCAAATCGTTTATAGAAACTAAAGCCATTTAGAAGACTGACGAACTTGCTCATAAAGAGACAGTCTTATCCCAGAAACGACATTCGGAGATCCTTATACCGAAGCACGAAATTACAGACAGAGACATATTTTCTTATGACTGGTAGACAAAAGGTGGAAGGATTTGACAGCTTGTTACATCAATAGATAAACATGAGTCAATCGACTTGAAATATCTCCAAAGGTGTGGTAGTCTATACTGAGAACCGGATTCTCAATCCACCCGCAGTAATTGTTAATGGTAGTGAAAAATCGGTAAGACATCCACAGTATTCCTAAAGAGGAAAAGGCTAAAATTTCTGGTCTCATACTTTCATACATTTGAAGATGCTGCACCACATGACATAGAAGGCAAATAGAAGGCTGAGCCAACCAAACGAGTATGGCGTTGCATTGTTACGAATGTTAGCAGAGCATTGTACTTTAAAATAGTCCTTTACCCATGAACAAGAAGTGGATTTTAGTACACCCACATAGTATAGTCTTTATTTTATGTACAATCCCATAGTTCAATAGTTCATTCATTCTGATTCTCTTTAAATCAAGTTGCTAAAAGATTGTTTAATCTTCTTCATGCCTCAAAGAAAGCATGATACTAGATATTTTTTGCAAGATTCTTTTTACGAAAGTTTTAATGAAAATATGTAAATATACGAATCAATATCCATAAAGAAGTATTTTCTTATCTTCTTACACTCAATTCACATCATGATTTATTTCATGCTTCAGTTTGCATGACTTTTTTCTTGTGGGCGAGAGGTGTAGCAAAGGCAGAGGGGCTGAAAAAGAAACACGAATTCTGTTTTTTTGCATATTTTTGTATTTCTCTTTTTTTATAATTTTTGTATTTTTTTGAAGTGTCAATTGTGCTTTTTTAATATGAAAAAAATTATTACAAATAAAGTATAATAAAATAAAATAAACTATAATAAAGGGTGGAAACTAAAAAAATTTTACATTTTCCAGTTAAAATTCCTTGAACTGTGTAAACCCTATTTGAAGACACCGTTACTTTTCTACTTCTGTCATCTGTGAAAAATACAAAACAACAAAAGTTTTTAGTTTACTCTTACAAGTCATGCGTCCACATAAAAATTAGAAAAAATGAGAAAAAACATTTTGGACATATTTATAAATAATTCTAATGCCTCCTACGCATATATTGCTAGGATGGCTAGTACGTCTCGAGCAACCGCAAGAAATGTCATAATAGAGTTCAAGGAGACCAAATCTGTCGACCGGAAACCCGGGTCTGGTAGACCAGCTGGATTTATGGATAAAAAATTAGCTGGGAAAATTAAAAGGTCTTTGCTCTCAAATCCCAATGCCTCATTGAGAGACTTAGCAAAAAAATTCCACGTGTCTCATACGTAAATGCGAAAGGTAAAAAGAATTAATAAGCTGAGATCATACGCTGTTATAAAAGTACCAAACAGAAATGACGAACAAAACATTAGAGCAAAAGGAAGAGCGAGAAAACTTGTAAAAACAATGCTGAACAATTTTAATGGCTGCATTATAATGGATGATGAAACATATGTTAAGGTTGACTTTAAACAACTTCCAGGCAAACTGTTTTATACCGCATATAAAAGAGGAGGTGTAAAGAAAATATTTAAGTGTAAGAAAGTTGATAAATTTGCAAAAAAATATCTAGTCTGGCAAGCTATTTGCAGTAATGGCCAAATCTCAAAACCACTGGTCATTCAAGGCACATTAGTTAAAAATTTATACATAAAAGAATGCCTTCAGAAAAGATTGCTACCAATGTATAAGCGGCACGAAACTATGCCTTTATTCTGGCCCGACTTGGTTTCCATTCATTACTCCAGTATAACTATGGATTGGTTTAAAAATAATAATATAAATATTGTGCCAAAGCAATGCAATCGTCCAAACTGCCCTGAGTTACGCCCCATTGAAAAATTTTGGGCAGTTGTAAAGCAAATTTTAAGAAAAACGGCAAAAAAGGCTAAGGATGTGAAAAAATTCTATATATATTGGAAGAAAGCTGTCCCAAAAGTTGGTAGAGTAGGTGTCCAAAAACAAATGTTGGGCTTAAGATCAAAAATTCATAAATTTAGTTTATCTAAAAGTGAAGAATAATTTTTATTTTATTTTATGTATCTATGGAGTTACTGAGTTAATTTGTTGTTATAACTTTATTTTTCTTATTATTAGTTTTTATGTTATTAATAAAATAATATGTTAAATTTTTTTCGTTTCCACCCTTTAAAAAGAACTCTTAAAATTTACATACATATGTACATAAATTTAAATCCAATATTATAAAAAAAAAATCTGAGAAAAAAAAGAAAAATCTGGAAAAAAAAAGAAATCAAATGTGATGATGTGGAATAAGGAGTTGGTGAAGCTCTTGATACTACAGTAGTAATAGTTAATTTAAAAAAAAAGATGCATGCTTTAAAAAGAATGATGTGAATTGTGTGTTAGATGCGTTATGTCGAAGAACCACTGCATATGCATCTGACTTGTTTTGTCTAGAAAACATCATCTTGAGTTTTGAAAAATTTTTTGTAATTAAGCGAATATGGTTTTTGGTATCAATTATTAATTATAGAAAATGGTTTTATATATAGGAGTATACCTATAAATACAAGTACATTCTTTGTATCCAAATTTTTCTTCTTGTTCTTTTCTATTGTTATATTACTCGTATTATATTGCACTTACAAAAATATTTTGTTAAAGTTTTATAATATATGGGACTCTTACTTAAATTAAAATTCCCTTTTCTAATAAATATTTACAATATATCCTCTTTTTCTTTCTAATCCTTGTGTAATGCTTTTAAGTAGTACTATAATCTCTGATAATAAAAATAGAACAAAATTTCGATACATGTTCTCGAAATTTCAATAACAAAATCCATTTGAAAAAAAAAAAAATATTTAAAACAATATTTTATTACTTTTTTTGTGAAGATTTTATTAAGAAGCATTTTACATTTAATCCGATTTTGTTTTTTAATTTTATTTTCTTTCGCCACATTTTTTTAAATATTTTTCAAGCATTTGATATGGAAATGTTTCTGATAATGCTAATGTTGTAATGCCGATGATGTGTGTAATTCGGTATACGATTGCAAACAGTTTCTAAGAAAAATTTTACAATTGAGTGGTTTTAAATTGTTTAAATGGAATTTTATTTTTTTTTTTTTCACCAGATTGTTCTTTCACCAGATTCTCTCTTCTGTATTTATTTATTCAATTATCTATACGACTACGTCGAGTATATGACGACATACCTATGTTGTGATTTTTACATAATTTATTAAGTTCACACATACTCGTATGTATGTATATACACAAGTAACACTTAATTGTATTTCTTAAAGTTATATAACAACTCTACAAAAGTTCCGCATTAAATGAGGGGTATTTACTGCTAGAGATTAGATTTTAAGCCAATTTGTGTATTTCTGTGTAGTTTCTGTTGCAATAAAAAGAAAAGTACGAGTATTAAAATGCATTTCAATTCCGTAATCCTCTTAAAATATTACAATAGTTGAGTGGCAGTATCATGTTTTTTGTTTATTTTTCTTCCCACTTTTCCCACCTTAAAATCGTAGTTTACATTGAAAGATTTTAATAATCTCAAGCTAACACTTTAAGTTCTTAAAATGTAGAAATTTCAAGAAGATATCTTAAAAAAAGTAAATTTTAAAACTTCAATTCTATTTTATTTGTTTTTGTATATCTCCAATAATTTTGTGTGTAAACTGAGTCAAAACAAAATTATGAACTAAAGGTGCTATCTAGCAAAGTTAAATACCTATAAACCATTAAACATAATTCTGTTAAATTTAAGTGTAACTTTTTGCGTCATATGAAATTACAATCATAAGTTGTCATAACAAAGAGGTCCAAATATAACTTTGACGCAATTTGCTATAATTAGTGCATAATTTAAGTTTAATAGCGTCAAAAACACAGACTTGTTCTTAAAACTTTAAGTACTACTTCGTGCTGAGTTTTAAAGTGTTTGCAATGTTAAACTCTTTAAGTTTAGTTCAGTACTTATCGATCTGAATAAAGAATGAATGTAAACGGTGTTCAAAAACTAATAAAGTGTGCATTCTTAAGAACTATAGGAAAGTTTAAAAAAAACACATAAAATTCAGAAAAATTAATTAAATCTTTATTTGAATCGATAGAACGATCCATATAATTTAATGTTTGAAGATTATTTCATGCAAATGTTGACCTTGACTACGCCTCAAATGGTCCATCCGCTTAGTCTAATTTTAGCATACTCTTTCTAACATTTCGGCCGGTATCTCACGCATAAATGCTTGGCTGTATAGACATGAGCTTTAACATAGCCCCACAAAATAAAATAATAAAAAAAATAGTCTAAAGTCTAAAGGCGTTAAAACGTACGATCTAGGCGGCCAATTGACCGTTCCCGAATGTAAAATAAAATGTTCAGCGAACTCGCCTCTCAATCAGTCTATTGTTACGCGTGCTGTGTGGCATATGGCACCGACTTGTTGGAACCACATGTCATGCAAGTCAAGCTCTTGCATTTTGGGCAATAAAAAGTTGGATATCATCTCGCAGTAGCGCTCACCATTCACAGTTACGTTACGATTCGCATTATCTCTGAAGAAGTACGGTCCAATGATGCCACAGGCCCATTAACCGCACCAAACTGTGACTTTTTCTGGATGCATTGGTAGCTCTTACAATTCTTCTGCCTGGTCTTCACTCCAAAATCTACAATTCTGTTTATTTACTTACCCATTGAGCCAAAAATGAGCTTCGTCGCTGAACACAATTTTTCGAAAAAAAAGTGGATCTTCGGCCAACTTTCCAAGATCCCATTCACCAAAAATTCTACGTTGCGGTAGGTCGTGCACCAGCTGTATTTTGAAAGGCTTTACACCTAAATCCTTCCGCAAAATTTTCCACGCCGTTGAGTAACAGAGGCCCAATTGCTGCGAACGGCGACGTATCGATAATTGATATTCATCATTAACACTGGCCGAAACAGCTGCTACATTTTCTTCATTTCGCACTCTACGTAAGCGCTTTAGTGGTTTAATGTCAAACAATGTAAATTTGGTGCGAAATTTAGTCACAATAGCCCGAATAGCCGCTTCAGTGGGTCGATTTAACTGACCATAAAATGGAAGAAGCGCACGATGAGTTTTCTTAACAGAGCACGCATTTTGATAATAAAATTCAATAATTTGCAAGCGTCGTTCGTTTGTAAGATGATTCATGGCTAAATTATAGACCAAACTGAAGTTGTTTGACAGTGAAACAAAACAGAAAACGTGCGTCAGCTGTTTAAACCAGTGTTTCCAAAAAGATAATAGCTCAAAATCTCACCCTTTATAAGATTTGAATTTGCCACCATATTTGAAGCAAGCAGTTGTCAACCCTGAAAAAAAGATCAATTTGATACCTGTTAGTTTACAGTTAGTAAAAATGGAGCGTTATATGATACAATAACGTGTTTTCATTATTCAACAGCAAGCACTAAGCATAGCTGCCGTTCAAATGTCAATTTTAATGCAGTGCTGTCAATGAAGTCAATGGAAACCCTTGTCGTGGACACGAAATGCAAATCAAGAATCTTTCAACAGCATATACGTGTCTCTATGCTTACATAATTCAATTAACATAACAACTGCTTCCAACAAGACGGTGCCACAGCCAATGAAACAATTCATTTACTGCATGAGACGTATTCTGGTCCTGTGTTTTCGCGTTGTGGTGATCAAAATTGGATATCTAATTGCAACTCACATTGACTTGCATTATACTGTGATCACACTTTAAATATTGATTTTCGTTTATATTGGGGACTGCTAAAGCAAAAGTTTCTAAACTTATTTAAACTGAATTTTAGGTCAATACAAATCTTGTGTTAAAAACTAAGCGAAATTGGAGAAGTGGGCATGGTACACCTCTCACATCAAATAAATATTGATTTTTGTTAATCTTGAGAACAGCAGAAATTAATGTTTCTAAAAATAGTGTAAATGATTTCGTAGTGAACAGAAATTTTCATTCAAAAAGTGGATGAAATTGGATAAGTGGGCAAGGTGTCTCCCATATCAAGCCTTTATAGATTATTTATGGAAGCCCTGCAAATGTTACTCTATACAACATGGTAACAAGTGTCACGCCATGTAATTACTATACCATGTTATGCCATTCAAACATGTTCGACAAAGAGTTACAGCAGCTTAGCTGATTTTCAATAACATGCTAAGACAATATGATGACTTTGCATGACATGACATAACTCTGTGTATAAACTGATATGATATAGCATTGCATGTTTTTTTAAATATATTTTTATACAAACTATTGCGTTTTGCAATACTATATTTTATATGTAACTTAAGAACGGTAATAGTGAAAAATATTTTTAGGGGCTGTTTAGAGTCAAACTAAACAATTTAAATAAAAACACTGTTCACCTTTTGGTTTTTTATAATTAACTATGTATTTGTAATTGTCTTTATTATTTTCACTTTTTCTTTGTTTAATGTTTAAGTTGGGTCCTTATTTAGTTTTTTACAAAATTTGTTTTAATTCGTAATTTTAATGTTAATTTTAATTTCTTAATTTATGATACTTTTTATTTTATTTATTTATACCGCCGCGTTCTGCTCACTAACTAATAATAAACTTACTTTAAGCCGAAAGTTTGTATAATTTACGTAAACTTACTTTACTTTAAACAAAAGTATAAAAAAAAGAAAGAATAAATAGAAAACAGAATACAAAAAAAAAAACAGTGTTGTACACTGCAGCGCGTTTCTAAACAGGGGCGTTTATTGAATACATTTTTTTTATAATAATTATATAGTTATAATGTAGTCGCCGTGGTCTAGTGGTTAGTGTGTTGGCTTACTAAGACATGAGCCCTGGGTTCGACACCCAGCTCTGACATCTTAAAAAAACAGAAAAATTAAAAAATATGTCTTTCGGCAACTACCTCTCAGCAGTCTTCTGGCGAAAGCTCTGAAAGTAATTAATTGCCATGAACAAGCTTCTCAAGTCTGTCGTTCGGAGTCGACATTAAACTGTAGGTCCCGGTACTCATGGATAAAAATTGACACACACAACATGAGTGCTGCGAGAAGCTAGGCCGTAATCCTGACACAGGGTTGTAAAGGCCAGTTATGTATGTATGTATGTATGTAGATAGAGATAGATTTTTTTTCAATTAAGCGCCTCACGTATAAGGAAATTGTTGTAAATTGTTTGATCACCCAAAGGCCATTGTTTATAACTTTACCCTTGAATGCCGAAGAGCAATTGCTCCATCTGTCATTGGATGTTGATTGTGGGGCGTCACTATGTAGGTTGCTGTTATTTACTACTTTCCAGTAGGTGGCGCTTTTTCTACTGATCAATCGTTTTTGTTGACAGGTGGAATAAAATGAAGTGTTAGGGAGGGGCTTCTTGAAGATTTACTTCTTGGAAGTTTCCCCCTTATTTTTAAAATTTTAATTTCGAAAAAAACCGCAAATTTTATTTGTCATTTTTCTAAGGAAGACACCTTCGTATCGGACGACGAAAACTCTCAAAGTCATACCATCATCAATTTCATAAAAAATAGTAGCAATTCAGATAGATTTCGTGTTTTTGCTAATGATTTGTTACATCTTTAGGAAAAAAAATTGAAAACGTATATTTTACTCTAGTACTAACTGGATGCAATAAATTTCTATGACTTATCTATTTTATCACCGTTATTCATTTCCATAAATCATTTCTAATGTACACTATAGTGGTGGCATTCACTTTCTGACATACTTTTTGCATAAATATTATTTTAAAATCATGTTTTATTTCAAACTTTGGCAATGTTTGCTATGGTTTCATTTTAGTTTAATTACACTTTAAATTTAATTTTTAAATAACTATATGTATATTTACAATAAATTTAACTACACAAAAATCTATTCGCTTATATAAAATATAAGTAATAAATAAAAGGGCCTCACTTATGGGGCACATAAATCGGTCGTATATCCAGAAAATCCAAACTATCTTTCACCTTTTCCGTATGATGTACTGTGTGATTTAGATTTGTGGGGGCAACATAACCCAGGGCTCGACCACGAGGTGATATAACTAGATGAGCATAGTTCTGGGAGGAACCTTGATAGGAGACCACAGAGGGGGCAGCATCTATGATAAGAGCTGAAGACATCGATATTGGTTGTGTTAAAATAGGCTTAAAAGAGCCGCATACGGTTGCTAGAAACAAACAAAGCACTCGAAGGCATTGTATCTGAAAATATTCTTTTCTTAATTATTTTCTTTACTATTTTATAATGTAACTTGACAAGTAAAACTTACATTATTCATGTTGATGGACTGAAAGAGTTTTAAAGACTGTGGTTTTTTTGTAAATTAAAAATATTATGCACTTCATAAATTATTATCCGTACCAGTATATGAGTGTTTAATGTATTTTTTTGTTTTTTTCTTAAGATACTCAAGAGGTATTGCCTTTTCTTTTTGTTCGAATTTGAGTGATTTACTTAAGCAAAAAATAAAAATAATACAAAAATTAATAAAAAAAAAATAAAACGAAACATAAAAGAAATAGAAGGAAGGTGTGTGTAAACTTTATTATTTACGTAAAAAATAAATAACAATAATGGAATCATGAAAATAAATAACAACAATATGAGTACAAGAACAAAGCCAACAATAACAATATATTTTATATAATTGTTGTTGTTAAAGTAATACTCCATCTAGTACCAACTCTGAACAAATCCAATCCCAAGCAATCCGCAATAAAATCATGATTTTTTTTTTTCAATTTTTATCACATTTTTTTATATTATTGAACAAAAAAAAAGTGAAGGTTGTGCTATAAAATGAAATATAAGTTGGTGTGTTAATTTTGAAAAAAAGAAAAAAAGTTATATAAAAAGAATAAGTGAATAAATAGTGCTTTTAAAAAAAATTGGTGGTTAACGAATTATAGAAATCCCTTAAAAGTATTTACAAAAAGCAAGGAAAGTTTACAAAAGAAAAATATCATATAAATAGAAAAGTGTGTACTTTTGTTGCACTTAGTGATAAAAAAATTTCTAAAAAATTATTAAATATCGTCGTAAGAATTAAAGAACGCTGTAACTGACAAAAAATCGAAAAAAATACGCGTCGATTGGTCCCTGTCCCAGATTTCTACGATGAAAATAAATTCATTTACGCCGTCTGCTTTTTGAAAAATACCAGTATCTTTGTTCTACTTTCATACAGTTTTTTTGGCTCTGGTGAACATTTAAGGTTTTGTCAGTTACAGCGTTCTTTAATTCCATCGACGATATGTTAAATGAAAAAGAAGTGTCCAGTCTTGCTTAGTATGGCCATATAGGCGAACCATTTTGTTTTTTTAAAGCTGTAAAACAAGAGAGTTTACATTCTTTTTATACTTAATTTTATCACTACTCACTATATTATATTAAATAATTAAGGTTTCACCTTATTTAACAGTGTGCTAGACTACTAGCTCAAGGATTGAGGATTTTACTACTATTAGGGAATCTTGTATGCTGCACTTCGCTCATCAACTAGTTTTCATTATTTCTCTCGTTGGCTGGTTGATTGCACAATAGCACTATTGCGCAATTTTGATGCCACATACTCATAAGGGCTCATGCACCAGGCAACTAAAGCCAGTCCGTGCAATTGGGGAACTTAAGAGGTAGATAAAAACTTACATCAGCCAGCTCCCCAATATTTACGAAAAGCAGTTTAAAAAACTTTTCATATACAAGGCAGGAAATAACTGAAATATTTTATTTCTTTTATTCGGTTGCTTGCAGCTCTGGCAGCATATATTGCTAACTTGCTTCTAGCTTTAGCTTGCTCCACAATAGTCCAAAAATCAAATTCAATAGCTGGTATCATTCTGGCATGTGTGTTTCATGTTTAACAACCATCCGTTTTTCTTCTGGTCATGTTTTGACCAAAGCGACCTGCTAGCTGCAAGTTTTCAGACCAGACCATCTTTGACTCATCATAACTCTCTTAGTTGAACACAGTAATGATAGTAAAATAAATAAAAAATTTAGCCAATAAACTGAAAATGTTACAACCCTGATGATCAAGAATAATACCTAATAACTGCTTATTATAAATAGACCACCTAAACAAAAAAGTAAGTAAGAGAATATATGAAGGCTATTGGACATATGCGACTTAAAAATTATTCGGCAGATATTATTCCATTATTGCAACATTTGTACAAAACAGCTGGCGGTCATTACATAGTTATCCTCGTCGAAGTTTTGTACGTTATTTGAAATTCATAAAAAGTAGCCAATTTCTGGTAACTAATTTTGGGAAGAGAAATAATGGAATATCTACAGAGATATTGCTTTAATTTGAAGTTTCAAACCATTTGTTGTTTTCATTGTTGGAACTTAATTCTTTAAAGGAGAAACATACATTGTAGTTATATATTGCAACTCTGCTTTTACTTGATGTATGTACATGTATTGATGTATATATAGTACATATATATATATATATATATATTGATATAGTTTCAAATAGGCGAAACATATATTGATCAATAATTGAAATTTTTCCTAAATCGACAGATACCTGCAGAAAAATTTAAGTTAGGAAAAGTAAAATATCATAGGTTTATTTTATGTGTTTTTGATCTTGGCTTAGTATCGATCCTATTACGAAAATGGTCTGCACCGCCTATCTAGGTTTTCACTGGCTGATCCAGATAATGTAACGACTTTGGTGGTGGACTCTTTTGGGAACCGCTGGAGTGTTAGGTTCTTTAAACTAGCCGATTACTTTAGTACTATTCCGGCTGAAATAATTCCAAGACATCCGCAATATCAGAGTGTATTGCTAAGTATTCAGTGGTTATCTTAATGTGAGTTCCTGGGCATGGAACTTAGCGAATGCAATCGTAAAATTTGGTTGAATAAATGACTTAAACAAATTAAGCCTTGAAATTGGCATTCCTTCGTTAAAGGTAAAATAAATTTTCTCTCTCAGACAAGACAGATATCTCCCTCAGATCTCAACTAAAGAAAGGAGAACGAATAAATTTAATTTAAAACTTTATCTTGGAAACCCCATATTAGTCACAATGGGACATTGCTCCCTGTATTTTATATACAAACTTATGTTATATATTGTAGATGCTATAAAGATGTTTTATAAGAAAATACGCCACAACATTTCATCTGCCATTGTCTTGAATATGCGACCCTAAAGTGGAACATTTTTGGAGCACCCAATACATACCCTGTAGTTGTAGTCGCCGTGGTCTAGTGGTTAGTGTGTTGGCTTACGAAGACGATAGTGCTGGGTTCAAATCTCAGCTCCGACATTTTTAAAAAAAAAGGAAATATGAAACAATTATTTCTTTCGGCGACTACCTTTCAGCAGTCTTCTGGCAAAAGCTCTGGGAGTAATTAATTGCCATGAACAAGCTTCTCAAGTCTGTCGTTCGGAGTCGACTTTAAACTGTAGGTCCCGGTACTCATGGGAAAAAATTAACACACACAACATGAGTGCTGCGAGAAGCTAGGCCGTAATCCTGATACAGGGTTGTAATGGCCAATTATGTATGTATGTATGTAATACATACCCTGCGAGAAAATGTGAGACAATTTGTGTAAAACATTGTGAAAACGTAAATAGTACCCAAAAGATTGTGAACGTGACTGTTGAGAAGTGAACATATAATTTAACTGGTTTGTAAGGAGTAGAAAATGATCAATTTATCAAAGGATTTTTATATATACGCAGAGATAATTGTTTTTAACGCAGAAATTATTCTATTCATTGTTATTCGGTTTTTTAGAGGTTTTCAGGACTATTTCTTTGATATGTTTTTAAAAACCATAATTAGGACAAGTAGATCAGATAGATCTGGTTAGATCAGAGGGTTTAAAATGGTATCAAGTGGTATATACGAGTATTACATCTTTAGTCATTTCGCTACGTGGTATCGACACAACTTATTGGCTTGGAATGGTTTTTTTATAAAATAAAATTGTTATGATGGCTAGCAAACAGCCAAGAATAGTGAACATACTGACACAGGAAAAAAATAAAACTGTTTTTCAATTACAAAAATTGTGATATCAATTAAGAAATTATTTATTTTTTGACCAGTTAACAAATTATTGCTATCAATTATTGTATACGTAACATTAATTAAAGGTATTAACATCACTATTTAAAGTAAAGTTGTATAAATCATTAAAATTAATTAATTTAATTTAATTTAATTAAATATTTAATCAAAACAATTTTTCCAATTAATTTGTTCTGTGTACATATGTCAGAACAGGTATACATGTAATGGCATTAGAGGTAACTGTCAATTTAACCTGACCCAACCTAAAATAATAACCGAAGGTGTAACACACGATAGAAGTTTTATGCTTTGCCAACAAAGATATATAAAAAGGGCACAAAAGACATTCCCTATACATACTTGATCGAATCAAAAACGTGCCATTTATCGTTAGCTTTTTAACATTTGCTAACACTTGTTAAGTAAATTATTTTATAAAACAAAAACCTGAATACACGTCACATACATGTATGATAATTGTAACAAACCTGCTGGCATTGCCTTCAAAACCGTCCCTTAATTAATGTAGCGCTCAAAGCATAAAAACCAATTTAATAGCAAAACAATTCAAAGAAATAAGTGCTAATAACCACCAACAACTTATTACTCAGCACATTGAGTTATTCGTCAACCAAATAAACCAGGCATACAGCAAATGAGCGAGCAAATTGTATCTCCAATTTTAAGTCAGACAAATTTTAGTCTAAAAAACCGCTCAGTAACAGCATCGAGTGAGTAAAATAATAGAAGCAGCAGTATCAGACGCAATACTTTATTTATAGGCTGGAACACTCCATTTTGGCTTGACTTGAAATTTAAAACAGAAATTTCAAATCGATATTGCAATTGAAACCAACGCCAACAACTTTTTTTTATTTGCTAAACCGACGAGAAGAGTATAAGAAACATAAAATTAAAAACCAAATAATTGGCTGTGATTAATTGTTGATAAATAAAGTAAAAAAAACACACACAAAAAAACAAAAAAAATTTAGTTAATAGTTTCATTAAATATTTAAAGAAATTTGAAAAAAAAACTTAATAAAGCGGCTTTAAGAAATAGATGCTTTTTTTTAAACAACCTTAGAAATAAAAAAATATTTTTTTGCATCTTTTTATAGACTGTAAAAATAATTTCAATACGAGTAAAATTAAAAAATATTTAATCAAATATTGATGACAATTATGGGTTTAATTCAAGGAACGTTTTGTTTTGTATACGTTGCTATAAATAGAGGTTTTACAAGCAAAACTTTAATTAGTTTTCTTATGAAGTATACGTACATAAGTAAAGACGAATTTTGTTAATTTAAAAAAAATGGTAAGTGCAACAAGAGTTTTTAAAAAAAAAAACACAAAAAACTTTAACAACTTTTTTTTCTTTATTAAATTTCAGCTTCTTTTAATTTTACTTTTAAGCGTGGTTTCCTGTCAGGCTGGTCTTTTATACTCTCAACTACCATTAACCACTTCAATTACCAACATACACTCCCCCTCTGCCTTTTCACATCAATCAATAACACAAATTCATAAGACGGAACAAGAGATTAAAACAATAAAACCCTTAATTAAAACAAATCCGATTAAAAGAGAATCATTATCACCTATAAATGAATCTTCTTCAGAAGAGATTACTTCTATTGTCTCTTCTGTTATTGGTAATGACAAAACACCCGTATTTTCAAGTGGTATTCATACACCAGCTCATTTAAGTTATGCTGCCAGACCGGTTGTTTATAAAATGTTGCCATTCATTAATTCCAATCCATTTATAAATTACAATCCATTTGAATTTAGTGTTACAATTATATCTTAAATTAGTTTTAAGTAGTCTATATACGAATATATTTTTGTTTAAGTAATAAACCGATTGTGTATGAAATATTTTAGCCATCTTAAGCTACGTTCACATTTGTCAAATATTTGATAAAAAAGCGTAACCACTATTTTATTAAAACATTTTGTTTTGTGTAAACATTTTTATAGAATTATTTAAAAACACATCAGCACAAAAACAATTACCCAATTCAGAAAATGTTATAGTTGTCGTAGATCGGTAGAAACTATGAAAAACTACAACTATTGTACATAATGTTGTTGGTAATTTCCATGTCAAAAACTACTACAACATGTACGACAATTTTTCCTATGTTTCCGAAATGTCGTATCAATACACCAGAGTTGGAAAACTTTTTTTTATTTATTTTTTTTATTTTTCAAATGTATTTTAAAAATTATTTGAAATGTTTTTCTTCTCTTCTTCTTTTTACATTTCTTATTCAAAAAATTTGATAACACTGGATAACATCTACAACAATATTTACGACAAGGTGTTCACAAAATGAAATGCCATTTAACTATAATCTATAACAATATAACATTTTGTGCATTAGGTAAATGCTTTAATAATATATTGTTTACCCTTTTTTTTAAATCAAATATTTGACAAACCTGAAAGTACTTTTTTAAATATGTTAAAATGTTAAAGAGCGCTTCAATAGTTCACTTAAGTACGATTGTATATTGAATATTCTTTTCAATATTTCCAAATTTCACTTAAATATCGAAAAGTGTTAATTTATTGGGTTTTTGTGATTGAGTGTAAAGAATTAATTGTTATTTAAAAATATATATAAAATAAATGTTTTTCAATTATAATCATTATAACTACATACATAACTGGCTATTACAACTCTGTGCCAGGATTATGGCTTAGCTGCTCGCAGCACCCCTGCTGTGTGTGTTAATTTTTATCCATGAGTTCCGGGACCAACAATTTAAAGTCGACTCCGAACGACAGACTTGAGAAGCTTGTTCATGGCAATTAGTTACTCTTAGAGGTCTTGCCAAAAGACTGCTGTGAGGTAGTCGCTGAAAGAAATATTTTGCTTATATTTTTTTAAGATGTGAGAGCTGTGGTTTGAACCCGGAGCTTTTGTCTAGTAAGCCAACACACTAACTACTAGTCCAAAATAATTAAACAGAATCAAAAGTAATTAAAAAGTCATCCCAATTATTTTTAACAATTCTTTTTGATTAATTTTAACAACTGTATTACAAAATATTTAATTCAAAAGACAAAAAATCTTTTTAGCGGTACAAATACAAATACAAATACATTCAATATACTATGTACTCTTACATATGTATATATGTATATGAAATGTACTGCTTACGGGGATAAGCATGTCTATTTATATAAAATTAAATTAATCAAAATCAGTTCAAGCAGAGTTTTTTTATTTTATTTAAAAAAAAGTCAAACTAAAAATTCTGTTTTTATATAGAAAAATTTTTCGTGGTATAGTGGTTAGAGTGCTCGCACAAAAACTCAAACGTCCCTGGTTCAAATTCCAGTGCAGGAGAAATATTAGATTAGGTTAGGTTAAAATTGGCATCCGCCTCCAGGCAAAGCACACTTGGGTCCAATAAGGTCCCGTTGTGAGACCACTATATCCACTGAAAACATGTCTTCGACCGTTGGCCATTCTCCAACCAACCCGATAATCTTACGAAGGTGTGAATTTCGTTCAAATCACCTCCAGTTAAACATAATCTGTCGATAAATTCAGGGCGCCCAAAAATTTTTGTTCTCATGTCTCCCAGTGCGGGACAATGACAGAGAAAATGTTCCGTTGTTTCCTCTTCTTCTTCGTCATTACAGCTTATACAGAAGTCATTGTAAGGTATTTTCAACTTGCGGGCGTGAGTAGATTCAGTGCGGACTTTGTTCTACCCATATCCATGCTGGATCAGATTTGTCTGGTCACTAAGCAAGTAGGTTCATTCCTCCATCTTTCCTGCGCGGACAAGTGGAGTCTGTGCGAGATTAGCTGTTTTCCCCTCAAAAGGGGAATGCCGATCTAGCTACTGAACTCGCCTTAGCCAGTGCAACAGCTATTTCATTTCCTTCGATACCCTCGTGTCCAGGGAGGGTGACCCTTGAATCCCTTGCAATCTCCTCCAGAGATGCTTGGCATTCGCGGACAAGCTTGGATGTGGTGTAAGCGCTCTCAAGGGTCTTAATGGTCGCTTTGCTATCAGTAATTATATGCACATTACTATCCGATATACCTCGATACCCGATCTGAGCAGCGGCTGTTCTGATAGCCATAATTTCAGCCTGAATGATGCTACAATAATCTGGTAGCCTAAGGGACAATCTAAGATTAATCTGTTTCGAAAAGATGCCACATCCGACTTTATCGTGTGATTTGGATCCATCGGTAAAAACCTGGATAATATCACCTGGGAGATATAAACTATCTTTATAATAGGATCGCTCCGGTATTTTCGTTATGAAACCAGGATCGAAAGTAGGTTCAGGTATCGTGTAGTGATTATCTGAGATATTCGCATTTCCGTAGTTTCTATACTTCCATGCTTTGGTGGCGTGAAGTCTTATTGCCGCATTTGCAGCCAATTGTTCCGCCATCAGGTCCGGTGGTAACCAGTTTAGGATTGCAAATAATGCCTTAGTTGGGGTGGTTCTTAGGGCACCCCAACTTTACTTATAATTTCATTTATACGACAAAAGCATTTTTTTAGAAGTTTCCCCAAACTACATATCCAAAATCTGGATAAAATTAGCGTTTTCTTTTTTATTTTTGGAATAAACATTTGAAAGTTAAATCGTATGTGTATAATAAACATATTTCTATTGAAATTTTAAATGTGGTTGTCGTTATCAAAATAATTAAGCAGCTAGCTATACGGCAACAATTGCCACCAACCACATGTGCTGCCTAGTAGCCCTTTAGCCTGCTGGTTTCTTTCTATGTACATATGTGTTTAGAGCATAATACAGTATATATGTATATAACCTTTTGATTTATACAGTTGTCAACAACAATTATGCATTGCTTTTTGAATTACATTAAGAAATATTGTATTTTTGAATATATCGGGATAATATTGTATCTACATAAAAAATTTTGAAACATTGCAAATTAAGTTCTGATCTTAAGCTTTTTCAAAGATAAAATAATTGTACAACGAACAAGCAGAGTGAGCGAACAAACAAAACATTTTGCAAATGTTACAACAAAGTCATAAACTTTTCAAAAATTTTTTAATAGTATTGTACATGAGTAAAACCAAAACAAATACTTTCTAAATGAGAAAGAGCGCAAATGAAACAATTAGCTTTTCGCTCTTGTGCTTGCTTTGTTATTCCGTTACATTCGTATATTTGGTCTTTTTCTCTTCTTCTTCTTTTCTTTTTCTCTTCTTCTTTTCTTTTTCTTCTCAATAATTTTTTGTTGTACTTACGCACATTTGAGTTAATGCATTTGTAGTACTCAAAACAAAAACAATATACAAAACTAAATGGGACAATCGTTCTCACTGTTTCTGTTTTATTTTTGTTTTGCTCATTATAAAGAACACAACAAAATGAGATCAAATGTTCAGTTTTGTTTATTTTCTTACTCTGCTAACAAGTAATTCCTTATTTCGTTATTATGCTTTCTTTCATCCGAGCATTTTCAATTTAAAATTTTTAAGAAAAATTTATACGAAATACGTATTTGAATAAAATTTTATTTTATTTTTTTTTTCAAAAAATAAGATTATTCTTTTGTTGGTGGCACTAATGAACAGACAGAGATTTAACAAGTGGAGCAGCACTCACAACTGGAACGAAAGGAGCAGTTACAACAGATTTAACAACTGGAGTAACAGCCTTTTGATGAATTTGAACATACGATTGATGGGTTATAGCATGACTTTGATGGGATACAGAGTGATTGATGACAGGACTAGCAACCGCTTTGACAACTGGTCCAAAAGTTTTAATTAAAGGAGCAGCAGCAGCATAAGTGTGGGCCACAGGGAAGGCTACAGTTTTAACGACAGGGCTGGGAGCGTTATAAGTGTGAATAGTTTTAACTAAAGGTTTAGTTGATTCGAGTACCGGAGCTGTGGCTTCATATGTATGAACGACTGGAGAGGAATGGATTGTTTTAATAAAAGAAGTAGGGGCAGCATAAGTGTGTACAGTTTTGACTGCAGGTTCAACAGGTTCTCTTGCATACGCATGTACTACTGGTGAGGCTACTGTTTCAACGATGGCGGCAGAAGCGCTATATGTGTGACCAGTTTTAACTACAGGAACAACAGGTTCCGCTGATTTAATCACGGGAGCAGCGGCCGCATATGTATGAACCACTGGTGAGGAATGGACTGCTTTAGTGATAGAAACTGGGGCAGCATAAGTGTGTACAGGAATCACAGGCTCAATAGTTTTGACAGCAGGAGTTACAGAGGCTTCATAAGTGTGGACCACTGGAGTGCTTACAGCTTTTATCACAGGTTCAATAGTTTTTACAATAGGTGCAGCGTGATAGGAATGAACCACAGGAGCTGGTACAGTTTTCACTATTGGAGTTATAATTTGAGCTTTGCTGTGAATTTGAGAGTAACTTTGATGAGACACAGTTGAGGGTACAGCATGAGCCACCTTAGTGACAACTGGCTGAACAACATGAGTTTCGGATATAAAACCAGGAGCAGCTACAGTTACAGCTATTAAAGCAAAAAATGAGAGCTTTGAAAGACAAAATATGAAATTTTTAATAAAAATATTTTATGCAGACTATTAAACAACTTTAATATAAAACTTACGTATTGGAACATATTTATGTATTTATTTGTTATTGTTTTTTAATAATTTTGCAAGTTTTCTTTAACAAACAACTTAAGTGAGTGATATAGGTTTTTGTTACTGTGCCATCTTTTATACAGATTTTAATAAAAAGAACATTTAAAAAAATTCTTGCAAAAAGATGTTGTTATTGAAAATTATATGCGAATAAAATAGGCAATTGACCTTAAATTTGTTGCAAATAATGGCTAATAATTAATCACTAAAAATACATTCGTAAAACATAAATGTTTTCATTGAACTTGAACCTGATTAATGCCTTTTACGAGTATTTGTAGAATACAATTAAAAGGTCCTATTTGTATGGTCACCATAATAATCAATCAAATAATTACTTATAAAGGTTATTTTATTTATTTATTTGCATTTGTATGTATATTTCTATTTAATAATTTCATATTTTTAAAATCATTTTTCTATTAAATAAATATCTGTTTAATTTAATATCCGCTGTGTGATACAATTGGGTTTTATTTTTATTTTATAAAACAAAATAAAAAAGAAAAATATTTTATGTAGAAATATGCACACAAAAGAATCAAAATTAAATCTGCTACTGTAACTTTTATTTACTTTTGTTATATGACTCTGAAATAATTACATATTGAATTAATTTCATGGAATCTCTTTTTTTGCCAAATTTACGTATTTATCGTTAATTTAAACGTTTTTAACTTCAACTATTTTTTTATGGTTTTTTGGTCTATCAAATATTGAAAAATGTTAATTTTATTTCAAATTTAATTAAATGAACAGTGGTTTTGTTTTGCTTGTGTATCCGAAAGGAAGTCTTTTTTTATTTTATTTTACTGCGTAATTTAAAGAATAAAAGAAAAAAAAATGCAATTTGAGTCGGAATTGGAAAAATCAAAAATATTTTTTATGTACTTCCGCCATATCAAAACAGATTAACTGAATTTCTGTTAGAGATTTGTTAAATGCCGATTGCGTAGTATAGTGGTTAGAGCGCTCACTCAAAAACCCAAACATCATAACCCATACATTCATAACCCCCACAAAGAAGAAAAATGAAGATGCGGATTTCGAAATTTTGATTTAAAAAATAAGAGGTTCTCCTCCTTCCAAGACGTCCATCCTCAAGAAACCGCTCCCTGACATTCCATTCTATTCCATCTTTGGCATTGACATCAAAAACGAATGATTAGATAGTGCCACCTACTGGGAAGTTCTAGATAACAGCTACCTACTTAGCGAAGATCTTCACCACAATCAACAATCAACGACAGATGGGGAAATTGCTGTTGATAACTCAAGGGTGAAGGTACAACACTGGCCATTGAATTATCGTTAAATTAACAGCAACTTACCTTACTCCTAAAACGCCTAATAAGAAACAACAAATAAAAAACTCTATTCTATCAAAAAAAAAAAATGCAAAAAATTCCAATACAATGCACCCCTGAGTATTGGTCGCAATAATAAAAAAAAGGAATAAAGTAATTGGTGCAAAAAAATTAGGGATGCCTGGACTAATTTTTCCGGGATTTTTTGTTGTATAAAACATCAGTGGGCAAATTACGGCACTTGATATCGAACGAAATTTCATACAATTATAAAACAATTTACATAGAAATTTCGTTCGATATCGAATGCCGTAATTTGCCCCCAGAATTATATATATATATATATATATATATATATATATATATATATATGTACAGTAAGGGACAAAATTGTTCACAAAATTAATAAAATTTATAATATATCAAAAAAAGTATGTTTTATTCAAATATATTTTAATTTTTTTTATCTATATAGAATAATGTACATCTAAAAAACTTAAAAAGAAAAAAATTTTAAAAGAATGTGTGTTAAGAGTAAAAAAAATAAATATTAATTTAAAAATTCACATGTGAACAATTATGACCGTTGTTGAATATTGCATTGATTTTAGGTCCTAATATTTGGTATGTACACCATTTGCTTTTTTAACTGCCATAATTATTTTTGGCATACTTTTCACTAAATTCGTCAAGACATTAGGGTCAATACTTTCCCAAGCTTCAACAGCACGCTCCCAGAGTTCGTCTACGGTCTTTGGAGGGTCTTTTTGAGCAAAAATTTTTTCCTTTAATATGGACCACAGGTGTTCTAATGGGTTTAGATCCGGCGATTGAGGAGGCCAATCCAAAAGCTTGATCCCATTTTCTTCAAACCAACGTTTTGTTATCTTCGCGGTATGCTTAGGATCGTTGTTCTGCATTAAGATGCTATTCTGTCCCGGATCTAAACCAAATATGTCGAGACTTGGAATGTATGAGTCTTCTAAAATGTCTATATAATCTTTAGCACACATTTTGCCTCTAATTCGGCGAAGTACTCCAAGTTGTCTCCCGCGAAAACAGCCCCAAGCCATTAATGAGCCACCCACCGTTATCAATCGGCCCTATTCCCGTTGGCGTTCTTATTTTAAATGTCGTTTCTATTTGGTTGTCGTTTTTATGTCGCTTCGTTTTTAAAATGGTATTCCTGAAATAAAACGAAGACGACGATAAAAAGTTATCGAAAACTACAATAAAACCAAAGAAAAACTTGGTAGCACTAGAAAAAAATCCTGTAATATTATATGGTTTTGTTTACCAAATAATTTCGTTTTTTTTAATTAAAAATCAAATGAAATGGTGTTAGATTTGTTGTTGAATTAAAAAAAAAGAATTAATATATTTGAGTAACTCCTTTTTAAATGTGGTAGCATTGCGCGTTTTCTGAAGGTTATTAGGACTTATAGTATATGCATGGAATTGCCGTTGAGACAAAAGGCCCTTATATTTCGGCACAATAATTTTTGTTCCACGATTTGACCTTGCAAATACAATTCTGTTATAAATGTAGGGAGGATTTTATGAAACAATAATTTTGTGCAGAAAGGTCTGACACTTGTATTTCATTAAATCTTTAAAACTGATATTAAAAATCTGAAACGAATAACTAGAGATACTACGGTCATGGCAACCTCTGCGGAAAATATATCGAGCAATGTTATTATAAGTTACCGTAAGTTTACGTAAGTCAATTCTGTCACAGTTTGCAAATAATTCACATCCATATAGGAGTGATGGAAGTAGGTCTGTTTTGGGCAATAACATCCGTATAGAAAGTGGCGTCAAATCAATAATATACATATTTGAAAATTTTTTAGTAATATTTTGTTGTTAATTTAGTTATACTTATTTTGTGCCAACCATCTCCGTCGCGGAATGGAGATCCAAATGGATTTATTTTTGCAGCCACTTCCTTCCAAAAACTATTAAAATTTAAGGGTTTTATGCCTTTTTTGAAACCATCACGATTTTTTTTCAATTTCTGATACTAAAATTTCAAATTGTTGCAACGTTGTAATTTTAATTTTCTATATTTCAAACCTCTCGTTTTAATGTCGCTACTAAAAATGAAAGCGACAAAAAACAGGCGTTTCTTTATCGTTTCTGTCTTCGTTTTTAAATAGAAAATACCGAAATTTTTCGATTATTGTCGATAACGACAACGGTGATACCAAGTTGTCGTTTTTATTTCGTTTTAAAATAAAAACGCCAACGGGAATAGGGCCGAATATTTGTCTCCATTTTATCATTAAACCCTTTGGAAATGTTGCGGCTTTCCATTACCATTGTAAATGTTCTTTGCCGTCAAATATCAAAATAAATTTTTTAGTTCTTCGTTATAAAAAATATAAAACTAAACATCTATCGTAGCATGCATATATTATCGGGATTTCGGTGCAAATCCACATATCAAATTCAACCTGATATTAACATCTGAGTCTTGCTCTTCATTCATTCATTCATCCTGTCTCACTTTAGCAACATTTTGCTTCAGCGTTCTTATGTATGTCGTCAATACACTACACAAGTTCACTGCGTAAGTTTAACTAAAATTAAGCCACTAAAACTTTTCAGTTTTTCATTTCAAATTTATTTTGCGAAAAAAAAAAAACAACATGAGCTCATTATGTACACTTTAATTCTTTGGCATATAGCTACAGTTTTTGTCTTTATTTAATTAATTAATTTCTTATAATCCCTGTGTCAGGGTTACGGCCTAGCTTCTCGCAGTGTTATAAGGCCATAGGCAATGAAGTCATATGTCAATAGAATGAGAAATAAAGTCATATGGCTTTATTGCCTCCACCCAAGTGCAATATCACCATAATCGTTTTGTAACCAAAGTGGAAATAACGCCATAATATTGCAGTTGTCATGGTTACAAATTTCTAAAAGAATGAATTGCCATTATTAATTAAAAACAAATGATTGAGGTGGTGAGGGGGAGGGGGAGCGCGGCCGGAGAGCGATTGCGGCGTGTCTCGAGCGCGCGGCAGTTTTGCTCTATATTGCATTTTAACCGCCGTTCTTCAATATATTGAAAACATTTTTATCCGTTGCTATGACCAACATTTCATTTTATGGTACTGTACTTAGTTAATAACTTATCAAGAGAGAAAGTAACGGTACTGACTATACATATGTTAAGAAATTTTAGTTCATATCAATACGTTTATTACTACATGATATTATCAATTCAGTATACTATCCGCGTGTTGCTAGCAAACATCATAAAAAAAATTAAATAAAATAATAAAATGGAAGAGGACCAAATATACGAATATGAATTAATACCTGGATTCAGGGCATCCAGCAAATTATTATACATGAAAAATGAAGAAAAATTATTTTGAATTATATAAAAAAATTAAATGAGCAATAACACCATATTGGCTTTATTTCATTCCTTATCTGGAATTAAAACCATAAGGCTTTATTTCTCACTCCTTTGAGAAATTAGGCTATATGACTTTATTACCTATGACTTATAACACTGCGCCTCTCGCAGCACTTATGTTGTGTGTGTTAATTTTTAAAACTGGAAAAATTATTATTTAATAAAAAAAATTATATTGATGCCGAAATACTATTAACAGTATTTCCAATCGTTTAACTTTTTGGGTTTCTACTGTAATTGATTTACATTCCTTAAACCATTTATTAATTTTATTATTGGTTAAATTATATGAGCTTAAGGTCAAATAAATATTTTTAATATTTATTTTTGCGTAGGCAGTATATATTTGTGTTTGACAAAAATATTTAAATTAAGAAACTATTTTCAAAATATATACAATACTTATCTTCCGCTCATTTTTTAATATTCATTCACAAAAAACCGTGTCCACCACTGTGTCCACTTACTAACGTTACTGAAAGAATGTACATTAGAGTTTCGAGTTAATAAAACTGGCTTCTGAAATAAATTACTTTTTATTCAGTTGCCAAAAAAATTTTGCTAATCTTTATCTTTATTGTTCAGGAAAGTTATTGTAAATATAAAAAGTTATGATTATGGGTAAAGTATATCAAGTTCTTTGACACTTAAATTTAAAATGTTTCAAAAAGTGGAGTTAGTTGATGTGTGCACTTAGCGGCTCTCATGTGAGTAAATCTGATGGACAATTGTCTATGAAATGTTTATTTTTGTACAGGTCTGATGTAAAGTCGCATACGTTTTTACACTCAAGCGCGCACATTCCCTCTAATGATGAAAAACTTGGTTACAATTATACCATCGTTTTATTTGAAGGGTGTGAAATATTTTCAGTTTGACTGTACTTCTTAGCACACCGTGAGATTAGAGGGTACCGGCATCGAGTGGCGGTGGTTGGGGGCATTGAACTCAAGTATCGCTCCGGCAACGGGCGGCGTGTGATTAAGTCTACGGACAGGTGCGCACGTAAAATCGCTCTACAGTTGTATTTCTTAGCCAATAAGATGCATAAATAAGAATATGCTGCAAAAGTGCTTTTTTAAGGTTTGATTTGTTTGGGTGATGTACAGAATGCAAATCTAAAATGCACTGAGAATTCGCAATTGAGGGAATCCGTCTTTACTTGCAGCAAAACTTTGTAATTATTTTTAATTCAAATCTTTAAAATAATTAAAAAAAACAATATTCGACATAATCATAACAGAATAATAAATACATTACACTTCAACAACAACAACAATCAGTGCAATTAATTTAAACAGTAAAGGTCAGTAAACAAGTTAAGAAAAAAAAAAAAAAAACAAAATTCAAAAGATAATTAAAAGGAATACAAATAAAATCTCTACAAAATTTGGTATTTACCTAGACGAATAATAATATATAAAAACCAATAAACATTTCAGTAGCAGCAATAGTTTCATACAAACTTTAAAGCGAGTAAAACAAAATAAACCTGAGCGCATTAAACATGTACAAAACTGTGAGTAATTGAATAAAGAAATAAAACATTTGTTACTAATAATTTGAATAATTATTTCTTATTAGATTGCTTGCATTGCTGTCTTCTGCTTAGCTGCTGCTAGTGCTGGACTCATTGAAACCCATCATGTTGTACAGGAACCAGTTCTAACCAAAGTAGGTTCCGTTGTACATAGTGCTCCCTCAGCAGTATCTCATCAAAGCATTACTCGTTATCATAACAAGGCTGTTGTTACCCCTATTGTCACACCCATTGTTAAAACTACTGTACATGCCGCTCCCGTAGTATCGGTAGTTAAATCAGCTCCAGTCGTTCATACTTATGCTGCTGAACCCATTGTGCACTCCTTGCCTGTGCTACATAACGCTCCTGTAGTTCATGCTGCTCCTGTTATACATAAAACTGTTTTCCCAGCCACCTATGCCCTTCATCATTAAGAAAATGTGTTTTTGAAAGGATGTGTTAATTTTTTTTATTGTTGTTTGAATTACTTTTAAAAATTTACAAAAAAAAAGGTATGGAAAATCCTTTCTTTACGTTCCAATAAATTTCTATTCTATTTATTAAAATTTTGTATTTATAAATTTATTTTATTTTTACGAGAAAACATCAAACTTGGCATCATTGTTTTCAGGTTTGATTTCTTTAAAGGTGGCAGACCAGTGTTTGCGTCATGCAGAACAATGTCATCAACTATTTAACTCACGCTTTTTATAGAAATTATATACAATTAGAATTACACTTTCAATTTATTGGCATTAATTTGTACAGAACAGAAAGAACTCTGATGAGATTTTCGTAGCTAGAGTTAAAAACATGTTCCGTTCTGCTAGCCTACAATTCCTTTACCGATGTCATTTTCTTCCTTCATTCATTCATTCATAAACGAGGTAGTAGAGAACTTCGACCTGTAGATCTATTGTACAGCCCTCAACTTGAGCGGGATGCCAACCCCGAGAATTTCGTATCTGAAAACTGCTAATCACCTTTTGACTCAATCGCCTCGTTACAGAATCTGCCCAAATCGCTTGAAGCGATTCCTATTCTATTCAAATGTCCCCTGAGCCTGCAGTGGCCTGTTAGAAGTCCCGTTAATAATCAGAGATTATCCCTAGAGAACTCAATGCATGACTCAAATCTCCTCCTCTCATAGTTACTGAGTATGCCATTTTCTCCCTTGATTGACAAACCATTGCAAAAAGTAATCTAAATTCTTATCAGAATTCTGTTTCTGATCTAATTAAGATGTTTAAAGACGAAACAATATTAATAAAAAATAGATCATCATATGTGGGCTTTGATTCGGGGTCTCCAGACTATATAGTTAATCAAGAATTATTAATGGCCAATGAGTTAAGCTTCAGTACACCTTTGTCTTCGTCAACAAATAGTTGAAATTAACAATGAAAATACTTTTTTAAAAATTTAATTTCATTACTTTCTTAAAAACTGAATTCTTTTGTGGAAAAAAAAGAAAACATCGACAGGATGTTTTAAATCTTAAGGTGTCTTAAGGACTTCGTGAGCCTACAGAGTGGCTGGTTGTGTTGCTTGGTGGAATACACATGATCATTGTGCGTAGTTCATAAGTCTGAGGAAAATCCATTGGTGTCATGTGAGTGGCATTTCTTTGTTAATCATACTGTCAATGGTACAGCACACCAATAAGTAGAGCAGTTGCTGCACTCTGACAGTGCGAGTGTTTCCCATCTCTTGTATTCATTGACCGCTGTGTAAAAGTTGTACATTATTACGACAATATATCGGGCCTTTCAATAGGGATTTCCGAACTTGGACAGTTAATAAAGGCACTTATAACTATAATTTGTAGTGTTTGTTTTGTAAAATCACCATGAATGAAATTAACCTTCGACAACAGTTGGGCTGAATGCGTTTTTGTAATCAACAATATGCTGTTTCCGCACAAGCGAATTAGGGTTGCGATTTCAAATTAAGAGAATGTGAACTCGCCACCAAGATTTTACGATCAAACTCCGTTAAGATTTTTCTTGTGATCTACTCTTGAGTCGCTGTTCTTTACTTATCCACAGAGGCCCTCAAAGACAATATTGAATATTTGAGATATGCGGCATGCTGTTGTACAACGTTAATAGGAGAAATTGTCTCTTTACGTTTGAATGTAAAATGTTTTTACTAAAGTTAGACAGTGTTTGGACAGCGTTTAGTATTGCATTGTTTGTTTTATATATAAAACAAATTTCATGAGAAACTGGTATAATACGAAGTACATTTTCTTTTCTTCTTCAGTTTCTAAAATTACTTTGAATGAAGAATGATAGCACTAAAGATTACTACACCACGCACACAAAATTTGAATTTTCTGCGCATCTAGGTTTAATGACGTCACGAAAAAGTTAAATGTGTACTCATAACAATGAGAACATTTTATATTTCTCTCTTTATTTTCTCTCAAATATAGGGGAATCTCCGTCATCTAAAGGGAACACATACGCATGGCGTAATCTCTACTTCTATCATTCTTGCCTTTCAATAATTAACTAAAAACTTAATAAGCTAATGGGTAGTGTTTGGTTGTATGCTTAATTCACAATACTCCACTTTATTTTTTTTCAGCAAATTCATATAAAAACATACATAATTATACTTTACAAGCTTGTTTTAGAGTTACGAACTAACTTCTTCGCAGTACCCATGTGCCAATTTTTGTCCATGAGTATCGAAACCTACAGTGTAACGTCGAATCGGAACGACAGACTTGAAAACGGTACGTACGTTAACGTACGTACGTATGTGCAATTATACAAACGTGTCATATGTCAACAGAAAATGTAAATAAAAACAAAACAAACCAAAAAATTATAAAGGCATTCATTTACCTGTACCAATAATATTAATTTTTCGTCGTCGACTAAACACAAAATATAATAATATTTTATTTTATTAATATTGATTATATAATGTGGGATTTTGAATAAAACGACTGATTAAAATATTTGTAAAGGCTGTTTGGAAAGTGTTTGACCGACAAAGTGTTTCTTGTTCTTTATGGTTGAAAATTCTTCCTCACAATAATTTATTATATTTTTTACTTATTTTTCACAAAACACAGCACAAAAAAATTTTAATTTTTAAATTTAAATAAATGCAGCTGTTTAGAACAGTGATGAATGTTGTTAAATTAACACAAAGTTAAAAAAGGTACCAGAAGTACCAAAATAAGAGCATATTATAATTACTTCTTATATTTTATGCTTCCTAAAAATTTATTCTTATACTACTACTGAATATTCAATTTTTGATAAAAAGTCATTATTTATTGAATCGGATCCATTGGTCCATTGTGGACCGGAAATGAAAAACGTTAATTCTTATGTAGAACTTTCTAAAAAAAATTGTAATTATCTCGCTAACTAGCTGGCACGTAAATCAATCATGCATCCCATATGCTTCTTTTTAGGTAATCGAATAATTTTTCATTTGGTATGTATATAATTCGTCTGTCGAAGATATGTTAAGTCAAACATGGGACTTTTAATTTAAAAAATAAAAATTAAAAACAAACTTTATATTCACATAAATATCATAATATGTATCTAAAGACTTCAAAAATTAAAAAGTCATTTTGTACACATATAAAAGAAAATTACTTGCAAATAAGCATGAAAGTACCAAAAAGGACATTTGGGACACATTGCCATTTAACATACAATAGTCCCATCACTCGCATTGAAATGTCACGTAAAAACGTTTAAAAATTCTATTTTATACAGATTTTTCCGTTCCGTCAAAGCTCATTTGCTCCACATGTGCAAGACTGAACCGGATTTTTGATTTTCCATCTGTGGTCGGCTTTATTACTAGTAAATATATAAATCCCAAGCGACACATATGTAAGTGTATGTCCTGTTTCTAAGGACATATCACATAGTTTTGTATTATTTTAGCATGAAAATTTCATTAAAATCTCCCAACTTTGAAATTGCTTGGGACTGAAAGGGCTACGGCGAATATATACCATGAACAAAAACTTAAGCTACTTAAGTATATAACACTTTAATATTAAAATTAAATTGTCAGAACGGCTCAATGAAAAAATAAATACTTCTACCAACAGACAATTTTCTAATTCTTGTATTTTAAAAGCACTTTATTGATAACTTAACAAAAAACAAATCACAACCCAAAGAGTATTTACTGAATTAAAGTTTTGCGCTCAATGATGAAGAGTATAAGCGGCTGGGTGAACAGTTTTGTGCAAAACAGGAGCAGTATGAATGGCATGCACAACTGGAACAGAGTGAACAACAGGAGCAGCATGCTCTACAGGAGTGGTATGTACCACGGGTAGAGAGTGTACAACAGGAGCCGCAGCATAAGTATGAACAACTGGAGCTGATTTAACTACCGATACTACGGGAGCAGCATGTACAGTTGTTTTAACAACAGGCGTGATAACAGGAGTAACAACAGCCTTGTTATGGTAACGGGTAAAGCTTTGGTGAGACACAGCCGAGGGAGCACTATGCACAACAGAGCCTACTTTAG
This sequence comes from Metopia argyrocephala, assembly GCA_963576795.1. Taxonomy (NCBI): domain Eukaryota; kingdom Metazoa; phylum Arthropoda; class Insecta; order Diptera; family Sarcophagidae; genus Metopia; species Metopia argyrocephala. The sequence goes on from OY756210.1 coordinate 38,361,015, forward strand.
CGAGAACAGGCTCCTGAACAACATGATGTGTTTCAATGAGTCCGGCGCTAACAGCAGCCAAACAAAAGATTGAAATACAGGCAATCTGGAAAAGATACATAAGTATTTTCTCAAGTCGAAAAATATTATTTTTTTTTTGCCAAATACTCACTGTTTTGTACATATTTTTAAAATTGGGATTTATTTGTTTAGTTTTATTGTTTGTAGATAACTGTTGCTGATTATCAAATAGTTTTTGGTTTTTATACTTTAATCATGAAAATCATAAAAATATTGTTGCATTCGGCTTGATTCCTTAAAACAAAAATTCTCTCTTTTAGAGTAAAGCAGGTTTAAGTGACCTTCAATTAATGTGCACTTCCAAACTCAAGCAGCAAAACAAATTCCCATTTGATAGCGTTTTAATTTAATTACCCAAAAAAAAAAAAAAAAAATTAAAAAAAAGTAATAAAAGGCTGGAATAAAAAATTATGGATATTTTTTTTGTTTGTTTGGTTTATAGACAAATCTAAACATTGTGAGAAATAATATATTCATTTATTGTTAATTTGACAAAGTGAAGGTTGTCTACGGACTTTAAATGTTATTCTCTCTTGTTTTTTTGTTTTTGTTTTTCTTAAACTTAAAAATTTACTTACGTTTAGCACTTCAATTATTTCGTACTACTTTTTATTAATGCTTGTTGTTATAATCTAAGAAGAGTCAAATCATTTATATGTTGTTGGTATCGAAATTCAATTCTGGTTTTTTTGTAATATTTGAAATTCTGGGTGTAACACCTTTAATAGGATTATAGTTCAAATATTGTATCTTTTGTTAAAAGTCTTTTTTTTAAAAGTTCAAGTTCAATGTAGGCGTTTGGCTTCTTACTCGTATAAGCTCTCTAGTTGCTGAAACGTGACTATAAATTCCAAACGTTGTGTAAAGTAAATCATCAGTTGCTTTTGAATTTTTGAAACCAGCAAATCAAACGAAACAAAATGTTCAAATATGTAAGTGTTTATAGTACAAATTTAGAAAATTTAATCAGTTTTTAGAACTACAGAAATATTCGTTTTTCTCCTAATAGATCGTCTTTTTTGGTTGCCTGTCTGTGGCTTTGGCTGCTCCTGGCCTTTTAGCTGAACATCATACTCTTGTACAGGAACCCGTTTTGGCTAAAGTTGGCTCAGTTGTTCATAGTGCTCCCTCGGCTGTTTCACATCAAAGCTTTACCCGTGTCCATAATAAAGCTGTTATTACTCCTGTTGTACAACCCGTTGTTAAAACCACTGTTCATGCTGTTGAGCCTGTGGTACCAGTTGTCAAAACTGTCGAACATGTGGTACCCGTTGTTAACGCCGTCGAATCTCCCGCTGTACACGCCTATCATGCTGCTCCTCTAGTGTCAGTTGTTAAAAGTGTTCACACCCCTGCTTTGAGCCATGCTGTCTCCCACCAATCGCACGTTCAACTTCACTCTAATGCTGCTCTTGTCCATCCCGTTGTTAAATCGGTTGTTGCTCCAGTTGTACCCGTTGTTCATGCTGCACCTGTTGCCCACTTTGTTCATCATTAAAAAAGGCTTTTGATTTGAATTTTATGTTTTAATAAAACAATTTTTGCTTTAAGAAAAATTTACAAAATTAAGTGTTTTTTGTTGTTCAGGTCTTAACATGTTTAAGAAAATCGTAGTTTAAGACATTTTTCATATATTTTTCCTAAAGCAGCAAAATTTTCAAATTATCTGATCAAGAAGCTGGTTTACAAGTTTGGTACGAGTATTTATTCTTTTCTTTATTAGAAAAATCAAATTTTTGATTATTTGTCGTGAATTTTTTTTATAGAATTTCGTACCAGTTTTAACCCATTCCCGCCCACTGTACTATATATAGTACACACCTTAAAGTTCAAGTAAAAATTATAAAATGCAGTTTTTTACTCGGGAAACGCTTTTTATCAGTCAATAAGAGTACATGCAACATCCACGTAGCTGTTGTTCATCATAGTTGAAAAATATCAATTATGGGAATCTCCATTTTAGTTATCTAGGAATCTCCATTTTGGTGATTTATTTCTTGTGAGATTGTGAATGGTTATGTAGTTTATTTTACATCAGTTAACTTTGAAGAACGTTAAATAGCAGTTTATTTACTTGATAACATCACATTCTAATAAAAGCAATATAAAACGGTTTAGTTCGTATAGAATTTTTTGATCTATAGCATATTAAGTGCTGCTGTACTAAGCTTAGTATACCTGAAAAAACACAACTCAGAATATTTTTGTTTTGTTTTTTCTTTTACTGTACTGTAAACGATGTTTAAATGCAAATGTTGTTTAAATCTAGTAATAAATATTGAATTTTAAAAATTGTTCTTGGTTTTCATTTGGGCGTTAATGGGTTAAATCAAGAACTTTCTATTTCTCCGATATATCGTCGTGCGGGTGTTTATGTGCTCTATCCGCCTTTAGGTTTTTGACACCAAAAGTTTTAAAATCTGCAATCCGTTTTCGGCTATTTATCTTCGACTTTAGACGAGATATCCGAAAACGGATTGCAGACTTGAAAAATTTGGGGACGAAAACCTAAAGTGTTATCATTACCTCGAGATATATAAAAACTATGAAATGGCGGATAGAGCACATAAACTCCCGCACTTTGTTTTAGTTTTAGATTCCTTTAATAATAAAAAAGTGCTAAATTTTACTAAGATTTTTAAAATGTCATTTTAGTCTTAATTCAGCAAAAGTCTATCTGTTTTTCTTTTCAGATAAACGTATTCGTCGAAATCCAAATAGGTAAGAATTCTTAAAATAAAAATTTTTAAATACATTTTTTGAATAAAAACAATCCTGCGCACTCGTTTTTTGTATTGACGTGGATCATCAATATCATCTCCTTTTAGCTTCATTAATTAGTACACAAACTTTTCTTTGTAATTTGGTAATTAATAAATAAATAAATTAAAATAATTGAAAAACTAATATAGAACATATACCCTCTGTATACATACCAGTCGTGAAATTTAATCAGAAGTTGCTAAAGAAACCAGTGTTTTGGAAAATTAAAATTAAATACTTAAAAGTACTCGATCGATAAAAATGCCGATGGACTTTGTTTGCGTGTTATAGTGCTTAGAGCGCTCACACAAAAACTCAAATGGTCCAGGTTCTATTCCCAGCAAAGGTGAAAAAAATGAAAAAGTTAGTTTGCGGTTTTTTCAAAATTATAATTTAAAAAATAAGAAGTTCCCCCCCCCCCCCCCCCCCTGCAATAAGACCGTCTACAAAGAAACCACTCCCTGACATTTCATTCTATTCCACCTTAAACAATGTCAACAAAAAACTAATGATGAGGAGAAAAGCGCCACCTATTCTGAAGTAGCAGATAATAGCTAAACCTACTAAACCTACTTAGCGAAGGCAATCACCTCACCACACTATCAACATGCAACGATGAGGCAATTGCTGTCGATCATTCAAGGGTGAAGGTATAACACTGACCTTTGAATGATCAATTCACAGCAATTTTCTCATTCCTAAGGCGCTTAATAATAATATAATAATTAATAATAATATATGTACTGTCCTTTCCAAAATTCTAATACAATGCACAGCCTTTATTAGGGGTATACCCCTGAGTATTGGTCTCAAATAAAAAATAAAAAAAAAAAAATACTAAACAACGTAGCTAGAGGTTACCGTCGAAGACGAACAACAGATGCATTATTTACAGTACTGTTTCAAAGTATGTATAATGGTTAGTGTGATGTCTTACTAGACAAGAGCTCCTGGTTCAAAACCGAGCTCTAACATCTTGAAAAAAAAAAGAATTTTCAAAAAGAATATTTTTTCGGCGTCTACCTCTTAGCAGTCTTCGGGAAAAAGCTCTAAGAGTAACTAATTGCCATAAACAAGCTTCTCAAATCTGTTTGTGCGGAGTCGACTTTAAACTCTAGTTCCCGTTACTCATAAATAAAAATTAACACACACAATATGGGTCCTGCTAGAAGCTAGGCCGTTACCACGAAACAGTGTTGTAATGGCCAAAATATATAAACATTGCACGGTTCTGAATTAAAAACTACAGAATTACTTAAAAATTTTATTTTAAATAAAAATATTTATTAAAAAAACCACTATATTTTAAATTAATGAACGGCATGATAAGCCACTGGCGAAGAAACTACAGTCTTAATAACAGGAGCTGAATGAATAACTGGTACAGAATGCACAACAGGTGTAGCAGCAGCATAAGCATGAACAACAGGAGTAGTAAGAGTCTTTACAACAGGAGCAGCAGCATAAGTATGAACAATGGGAGTAGCAACACTCTTGACAATAGGAGCCGCTGCAGCATAAGCATGAACAACGGGAGCACTGACAGTCTTAACAATAGGCGCAGCTGAATAGGTAGCAAGAATAGGCACTTTTTTCTCTAAATTCGTAAAACTTTGATGGGTAATAGCCGATGAAGCACTTGTATCCACAATAGCTGTTTTGGTTAAAAGAGCTGCAGGTTGTACCACAGCATGATGAGTTTCAGTCACAAAACCAGGAGCAGCATAGGAAACTGCCAATAAAGTGAAAACTGCAATAATTTTAAACATTTTGTGTCGTTTGCTAAAAGTATGAAATTAAACTGATAACTTGCGACAGTAATTGCTGTTTATTTATAATAAAAAACAAAGGATTTCAAAACTTTTTTTTTTGGCTTATAATTTTATTTTAAAGCGTTTTTTTAATATTTGTTTTAATGTTTTTGCCTAATTGTTAAATCTTTTATTTTTTACTTGTAAACCTTTAACCGGTTTATTTAATTTTTGAAAATAATCTTCTGAACTACTTTATGTCAGATTTTTCTCTTATTATTTTGATTGATTTTTGTTTGTTTTCTTGCTCAGTCCCAAATTAAATATTAAGTGATTTGCATTTAGAGTGTAAGATAAGAGCATACAGTTTTAAAAATATTTGTTTGTTTTACTTGTGCTTCAATAGTTTTTTCCCTAAACATGTTGCTTTCGAAAAAGGCAATAACATTCCGCATTCCAAAGGGATTATTTCTACTATAATATTTTCTATCATTTTTATGTTCATGTTTCTAAACCTTAAAAAATATAATTTAATTATTTCAATTATATTCCATTAAGTATATAAAAAACAAACAAAAAAATTATAAAAAAAAATTATTTGGGAAAACAGGAATATATTGCTTTTAAATACTTTTGTTTGTTTGGAAATAAGTCTCCTGAAGAGTCTCTTGAGAGGAAAGGAAATGGCCATAGAGACATGTTTTATTTATTTTATTATGAAGCCTAGCATTTAGGGGACGAGCCCTACAGTACATTGTGCTGGTTTAAGAGAATATGTTGGGGTAAGGGGAAAAGAGGAAGTAATACTTGTGGACATTTGTCTTAAACTTATTGAAATCGTAATTGGCAGGAAAAACATTCGCTGGAAGATTATTCCATAAACGAACGGTGCGGCCAAAGAACGAAATCTCCTTATAATGCGATGCACTGGACAATCAATTACAAAAAGATGTGCTCTAAGAAAAGTACATGTAGTCTGCAAAAATATGCGACCATCCGGAATCAAATACTTTACTTCATCAGAGCACTTCCCATGGTCGTATATATACTATATCAATAAAACGTACGCCACATTACGCCTATGTTTCAACGAATCGATAGAGTTAGATATCCTACAGACGCTAATAATCACCTTCCCCCTTTCCTGTACGCGATCGAGATGTATTCAATCCTACGTCGGATATACAGGTAGGTCTTATAAATATTGAGAAGATCAGATGGAGTGAATTATTTCTTGCACCGTTTTAAAAAACCGAGACACTTTAAAGCTTCTTTCGACACTCGAAATATGTGATCATTCCAAAGGACATCACAATTAACTCTCATGCCCAGACCATCTAGAGCGTCAGCCTCCTCAATATTTACATTACCCATAGTAGTCAAAGATGGCAGCATTAAATCATCACAATGCCTATGCGTTTAAAACAACATTGGGTCTTGCGTGCATTAAATTCGACACTGGTCGAGAGACCCCACTCAGAGATTCTTTGCATATCATTTCATAGTGTGTCATGCATATTCTGCCTTCTCACATCGATCTCCAAAAGGTTCGGCCTATAATCAAATGAATATGGGTGAGAAATGTTACACTTGAATAGGTTTATTAATTTTTGCTCTTATATTTTAATTTTTCTTCATATAAACTTTAGGAGAATAATTTTTTTTTTCACTTAAATTAAGAGATATTATGAATAATCATATTTTAGGAAGAATGGAATAATGGTACAATAAATATAAATTTGTTATTTTTTGCTTTTACTTCAAAACGCTACGAAAACAGGTGTAAATTATGCGCCATTTGAATAGGTTCACTAGGAAAAAAAATTAGTTTGCTTTTGACTATCGACAGTATAATTAAAATTTAAAATATTTGTGAGTTACTAAAATAATTTTTTATTTAAAATGGGGCTCAGCAAGCGATTAACTGAAGAAGAAAAAGGTCAAATTAAAGCATTCAAAGAAATTGGCTTAAGCCATAAGAATATCGACAAAAAATTGTTCGCTGATAGAATGTTGTAAGTAAGTTTTTAAGAAATCTGTCCGATTACGGAAAAAGCATGAAAGGGCGGACGAAAAAAGCCACAACAGAAGCGGACAGAAGAGCTATTATAAGAGCTACTTCAAATTCGAACGATTGTGCAGCAAAAATTAGACAAAAATTGGGTATCACAGCTATCATAAACACTGTAAGATATGTTATTTGAAGTTCCAAACATTTAAGGAGATCGAAAATTAAAAAAAAACCCATCTCTTATTGCTGCTTGTAAAGCGACACGGTCTCATTTTGCACGAGAATACATGAACGATAAAAACGAATAGTATCGTGTTGCCTTCTCAGACGAAAAAAAAGTTTAATTTGGAAGGTCCGGATGGCTACAACTACCATTTCCACGAACTACATAAGGAGGAACGTTACCTTAGTCGTCTCGTCTCTGTGAGGGAAGTGTAATGGTGTGGGGGGCGATTTCATATTATGGTACATTTGAGCTTCAATTCCTCACATAAAAACTGAACACGAATAAGTACAAAACAGTACTTGAAAAGGTGTTTTCATATTTTTCTACTATTTTTAGACCAATTCTCTGGATATTTAAACAAAATAATGCCCCGATACCTAATGCCAGGGTTGTAAAAGTGTGGGTTCAAAGCCAAAATGTCAATAAGTTGGAGTGGCCACCATATTCCCCTGACTTAAATATTATAGAAAATGTATGGGGCTTGCTTTCTCGCAAAGTCTACGAGTCCAGCAGACAATACGAATCCAAATAGGCTTTCATGGAGGAATTAAAAAAGCTTGGTCCAAAAATTTCATTACCATTAATCAAAAATCTTTATAACTCCCTCCAAATGGCATTCTTAAAGTTATATCGAATAAAGAAGGATATACTGATTAATAAATCATTAAAACATTGTAAGAAATCTTAAAAAATAAAAAGAGTTTTACCAGAAAAATCATTTTCTTTTTTAGTTTTTAAGTGAATGATAGTGAACCTATTCAAATGACACAAAACATTGTGCTGAAAATCATATTATTTTTGGGAAAAAAATTACTAAAATTCAGTTATTAATTATTGAAACCATTTTTTTTTATTGTAAACTCACATAATCCAATATTTTATCATTTTAAAAAATAATATAACTTAATTACTTTTAGAAAAAAATTAATTTGATTGTAATAAAAATAGTGAACCTATTCAAGTGATCGGCAGTGTATATTACTTAAGAAACTAAACGATAATTACTTTAAAAAATAAATAAATAAATTTGTCATCAATAAAACACTTCTGGTTTTTCAAAATTTGAACCCAATTCGAACCTTGAAGTCAAGTCCAACCCAAACTTTCAAATTTGATTAATCCAAACCCGAACTTTAATCCTTTTTTCCGAGGTTTCAAATTGTGTTTATAACACAACAAAATCAAACGATATTTAAAAAGAACAGCGGTTTCCATATTTTTCAACAATACAACCGTTCTTTAAATATCTTGCTATCCAGTTTTCATTCTTAACCAATATGTTACATTTTGAATGAAATTATACTCTTAAAAGAGATATAGAAAGAAGTTGAAAATTATTTGTTAACAACTGTGACAATGGGAACTTTTACCTGACTTCTTTGAATTTTAGACTAAGTATTTAAGAGTATTGTCAAGAAAAAAAAAAAACAAATTAAAAACACAAAAAATTCAAATATAAAACCAATGAAATGAACTTCAAAATTAAGGAAAAGTATTAATCAAAATGTATGTATTTATGAGTGTTTGCATATAATAATAAAAAAAAAAACACAAACATCAAAAATCACAAGTACACCGCAAACAAGTTCATTTATGCTCAACAGATAACATCACTACAGTCATTAAAATGCATCTTTTTTTTAATAAAAAATTATCGTAATTTTTTTAATTTAAAAGTAATTCCAGTGATTGCTTGTTAAGTCAACTACGAAATGATTTCTGTGGATACTGCACTCCACTCTTGTACTCTAAAACTTTATTTGTTTAAGACCTTGTAATTCTGGCCACACATTTATGTCTTTGCTATCAATATTGTAATTGAAATGTTTTGTAATTTAGGCCTGGTCGTCATATACTCGTACTCGTACATATGCACACAAAAATATTCAATCAATTGTATAATTTCGTTACAATTTAGATCTGTTGATGTGTTTGTTTTTTTTTTACATTTTGTAAAAGAACACTTATTTTTTCCAAATTGGTTTAATTTGTCTGGCTGGCTGGCTTGTCCTTGACTTTATTTTAAGCTTTTTATTGTGGCTTGTACAGAATTATTTTTTTATTTATTTTTAATATGTCAATGGTTACAGGGCCGTTAATTGAATTTTTTGTTATAGGGCTAAACATCATCTCATAGTTTGTTATGCGTTTTTTAACTTTATTTAGGTTGTAAATCGTGTTATAAATCTATTATTGCCGCATGTCAATGCCATTGGAATAATAATTGTAATTATTATTTGTAATTGCTGCTAACCAATACGGTTTTTATATGAAGTTTACTTGTTAAAAGGACAATAGCATGAATTACAATTTTTTAATCAAACTGTTGAGTATGCATTTGCATTTGTGTATTTTAAAATTTTCAAGGTATCTCAAATGATTGCGATGTTTTAATTTTAAATTGGAGAAAAGGTAAGATGTTAATTCACCACATGCAGTTAATCCAGCACTGAGATCTTTGAAAAAAGAAATATAAAAATATATTTCTTTCGGCGACCACCTCTTAGCAGTCTTCCAGCAAAAGCTCTAACAGTAACTGATTGCCATGAACAAGCTGTTCAAGTCTGTCGTTCGAATTCGTCGTCAAAGTCTAGGATCCGGTAGTTATGGATTGTAATACTCGTATAATATGAAATATATATATGACAATAAAATCTTCTAAAACTAAACTTTGAATAAAATGTGGCTTTTTAAATCCAGTCTATTTCACGAGAAATAAATGATGAGGAGTACAGCGCCACCTTCTAGAAAGATAACAGCATACCTACTCAGTGAAGACGCTCACCACTCACAATAAACATTCACCGACAGATGGGGCAACTGCTATTGATCATTTAGGGTGAAGATTTAACACTGGCCTTTGAGTGGTTAAATTGATAGCAACTTGTCTTATCAACAAAAAGACGCATACGATATATCTATATAAAAAAACTATATATCTATCTATTTATCTTCAAAATTTCAATACAATGCACAGCACTTGTAGGGATTTACGCCTGAGTATTAGTCTTCAAAAAAAAAAAAAAAAAAAAGAGACCAGTACTCAGCAGATGACTCTTACTCCATGTATTGTACTAGTATTAAGAAAATATGACTATGATGATGACAAATTCTATATTCCATTTTGTTTTTTAATGGACCCCGCATTGAAATATCGATAGAACAACGAAACAAACGCCACATTACGCTGATGCTTCAATAAAAAATTGTAATCATCGCAGTTAATTTTTATATGAAACTTTATTTGAAATAGTGTCTGACTCCTTAATGTTCATATTACCCATAGTCACAGATGACAAGATTCCATCTTCATAAATACTCCTATTCAATAGACTACAACATTCAATCTGGCGCGTATCAAATTCGAACCTATTCACGTGACTCTACTCAGATATTGTCAGCATGTTATTTGTAAGCGTATTATTCATATTCTGCCTTTTCACTTCAATCCTCAATGGGCTTTGCTTACAATCAAATGAATAAGAGTAACAAATGTTGCTGCCGTCTGCAAAGGATTATATGTTAGAAAGAGAAGATCGTTAAAAAATACCAAAAATAGAATAGTTGTCGGTACTGAACGACTTTGGAGGTATAAAACTGTTTAAGAAGAGGGCTTATAACGAGATTTTCTTGGTATAAGCCCTTACTTTCTTTTCTTATCTATTACTTAAAAGCCCATTTTTAGTTGCTGTTTCGAATTTAATTGAAATTTCCTATATCTTATGTCTTAACATACTTGCAATGAACAATGAACAGAATTATATTTTGTCCGTTTAGCATAAGGGAGAAACATATATTTAACAAAATAAAATCACATGAAATCCCAATTTAATATTGCTTTAATGATGATGAACCAACAATCGATCACAGGTTCTGTATGTGCAACAGGATTTGCATGGTATGTATGCACAACACGGGTATGAAAAGCAGGCAACATTTTAATAACAACAGCAGCAGCAGGAACAGTAGTTTTGGCTACAGGAGCATTGGCAGGTTGTACTGCAGAACTTTTACTCTGAACTTGAGTGCTGCTCTGACGAGAGACAGCTTATGGAGCAGTATGTACAGTGTGGCCTACTTTGGCTAAGGCAGGTTCAGGGACTGCATGATGAATGGTCAACGAACCGTCTGAGACATCAGAGGCCAATAACAAAATAAGAAATACTGGGTCCTAGATCATTACTAAAGAGTAAAAGAATTCTTGAATTCTTGAAATGCAATAACATTTAGAGAAAACCTACAAATTTGTGCATATTGTTGAGGGCGATGGTGTAATTGTTGTGAGTTGCTTGATGATACATTACTTTCAAATATACTGCGCAAATAAAAGCTTATTACTAAATTCTTTTAAGGAGTGATTATATTGGTTTTTGGTTTCTTGTTGTTGATATGATATGAGAGCGAAATGTTTAATATTTCATATGCAACATTATCCAGTAGCTGCGACAGTAATAATGATGTTGACCTTCATTTTACTGCACAAAATTAAGTGAAACACTTAACGCTGCTGTCATAATAATTTAAAGCCAAATATAAAAATTTGCTTTTCTTTTCAGTTTTAATAATGCCACGCATTATACTTGCTTGTGCTGCTGGTGCTACTTTTCTTAACAATTCAATTCAATTAAGGGGATTATGCTTTATTGATACTTTAATGCGATGGAATAAAGCAATTATGGCTACTGAGTGCATATTATTTTTAACAGAGTCAGGTTTTCATTGTATTTTTTTTTTTGTAATGATAAAGAGCAAAGTCAATAACACTTGTAAAGTTAACTTTAGGCTATGGTGTTTTTAATTGTGGCTGCTTTTTAGACTCTGCTTCTTGTTGTAGAAATTTTGGCCAACTTTGGTGGTCGTATAAAAATTAAGGCAAGTTGTTAGTCTGAAGTACATATATTATAAATGCTTCTACCCAGCAGAAATTAGTGCTTACCAATAAGCTATTTTATAAGGGATAAATTGTGAATAATCACATACACATGCTCATCAATAATGAATGATTTTTATATGAAATGAGCCGCTAAAATGCAATACAAATGCAAATTTATTGCAACCAATAAGCAAATAGTACAAAAAATTAAAAATAAAACCTTATCCTCTAGCATATTTTTTTTTTTTTTTTTTTAAGACCAATACTGAGGGGTAAACCCCTACTCATGCAGTGTGCATTGTATTGGAATGTGAAGATGGTTGATAGAAGGTTTTTTTTTCTTTTTTTCATAGATTTTGAAAATTTTTGCGCCTTTATTTGTTGATGAAACAAGTTGCTGTCAATTTGACAACTCAAGAGCCAGTGTTATACCTTCACCCTCAAATGATCAAACAGCAATGGCCTCATCTGTCGGTGGATGTTTAAATGTGAATGGTGAGCGTCTTCAGTATATTAGCTGTTATCTTCCCAGAAGGTGGCGCTGTACTCCTGATCATTGGTTTCTGGTGGAATAGATTAGAAATGTCAGGGGGCGGTTTCTTGCAGATGGTCCTGCTGGAGGGAGGGGGGGGGAACCTCTTATTTCATTTAAATTTAATTTTTAATTTAAATTGTAATTTTTAGAAAACCGCAAATATTTATTTTTTATAATTTAGTCCTTCGCCGGGATTGAACCTTGGTCGTGTCAGTTTCCGTGCAAGCGCTCTACCACTATGCCACGACCCCCCCTAAATTTTTAACACAATAAGATCATGCATGATAGTATCACTCTTAAAGTCCGTTACAAAAGTATGATCAGCGTATAATTTACCAAGTTGGCCCAAGTTGGAATATTTTCAACAAAAGGAGAGTTATTGTCTTAGGTCTTGGATTTTGCAAACAATATTTGTCTGCTGGAACACAGGTACAACAATAGAGTATATACAACCACACGCTACCCAGTTGTATGGGTAGATGTGAGATACAACCCGCTATCGCACATGCCGAAGCCAGGCCGCTCCAATCGAGAGCCCGATGATAAAGGATTAGCAAGAAGGTTGCCTGAATTAACAATTTTGCCACCACTATTTCCCGGATAGTAGTAACCCCCCTTGTTGAGGAGGTTAAAACTACTATCCTAAAACTGTACTCCCGGTACACAAATAGATAGTTTTACATGCGCACCGTCCTTAGGCATATAACATGCCGCCCGTGTCCGGACGGTAGTCGAATTTAAGCGTCCAACCAGCTCCACCCAAAGCTGGTACACTCCAATTTCGGATATGTCTAAGACACACCGCTCAGAGGAGAGCCCATGAACATTGGGTTAACAATTTCGTAACTACCATTTCCTGGATAGCAGCAACCCCCCTTGTTGAGGAGGTTAAACTACTACCCAGCATATACCACTGCCACTACGTGTACTTCCCGAAGGACCGCACCCATCCATCAGGCCGATTTACATCACTCCCCGAATGACAGGGGAGCACAAGCAAACCGGGGCTTCCCTGATGACCGTAGTACCAGATTAAGGCATCTCTGGTCAGTCCTTAAGAACGCCAGAAAATGCCAGCCACGCACACTTACAGAGACAAGGCCAACACCACTAGGAACAAACTGTTGTCCCCCGTACAACAGCCTCCTGGACTGATGCCAGCCAAGTCTCCGATACCACAGGCGGCGCCATGCATCACCAACCACTCTCTGCCTATAGCGAGCGCCAGGCCACTCAGAGCTAGGATGAACTCCATATGCCCCGGGAGTTTTGTGCCACTGGCGTGAGTATCGCCAGCAGCGCTATGTTCCTACCTCCCGGGGGGACCCATAATTACAGCAATATGTACTTCAGGTTGATTAGAGGGGTAGAATTAGCCAAAACAGTTTTTAAATAAATATCGAGAAGACACAAACCGTGCCACGGGCAATGACAACCTAGTAGAAAATCAAAGTATTTCTAAAATGTAATTTCTTTTTGTTACTTAGGCTGAATGATGATGGTTGATGAAGATCTGCTCAACACACTGATAAAATCCACTTCAATGTTCAGTCGCCTAAAAAAGAAGTATAACGAAATGAACCATCAATGCATGCGTAATATATATATGAATTAGGACATGGATAATGATAAAGTCCACACCACACAGATTATAGGTTTTGCTACATAAATGATTTTGAATTATATAACGCTTTCTTCTGGTCAAACACGATTAACACTACTGATGCTGGCAAAAAAAGACAAAATGCACGAGACAAATGGAAGTGAATAGTTATTATTAAAGCATTGTACTGGAATGGAAACCCATAGGCAATCGACCGAGAAGTACATGCCACAACATAATCTAAGAAGAACTAAAGAATTTGAACAAGTAGATGTTCAGAGTAGAATAAATGAAAATTAAGTATTCACTTCCATTCAGTTTTGATGAATCAAAATACATAAGTTTTCTATTTCTTAATTTAAGAAGGGCATAAAAATCCATTAGTCTATAGCCGTGATTTTTTTCCTCTATAAATTTTCTTTTTTTATACATACATAACTGTCCTTTACAACCCTGTGTCAGGATTATTGCCTAGCTTCTCGCAGCACTCATGTTGTGTTAGTAAATTTTTATCCATGAGCACCGGGACCTACATTTTAATGTCGACTCCGAACGACAGACTTGAGAAGCTTGTTCATGACAATTAATTACTCTCAGAGATTTTGCCAGAAGACTGCTGAGAGGTAGTCGCCGAAATAAATATTTTTTAATATTTGTCGAACCCAGGGCTCATGTCTTGGTAAGCCAACACACTAACAACTAGACCACGGCGACTTTCTTTTTGTATACATATCTTTAAAAGCATGTAATAAGCCAAATTATGCAGACCTAAATCTACAGCAGCAAATCTAGCCAAGAGAAGTAGGTTCGATGGCTAATCAATCACAAGCGGTATCAACAACAAATAGAACAAAGTACCGTTTGATATATTACAGGATCAATAGTGGAGTAAATCGAGAGAGTTCAGGCACCGGCTCTGAACCAAGCTATTGAAAAAAGGCACACCGGAACACTTTCAAAATCTAAGAGTTAACCAACAGATCCAAAATTTCAACGTGCTTACCGATAATCTAATGACCCTTATAAAAAGTTATAAGCTTGAATAAAGATAAGCGATGGATCCAAAAAATTTTCAACATAATATGTAAGTAGTATTGAGTTTGATATAATGCAACTTTTGCACTACTAGTACGCTTAAGTACACTGTTCTTTGCTGTGGTTAAATTTAAATTCCCATTAAATTTGATAAAGATTAATTGAAAATGTGGCCTAAAACCAGAGATTATATAGGACCAGGTTATGTGAATATTATACGGAGCCTAACAAATCATTTAGCCTAACTGAGTATATCTTTAGAGAGACGCTCACTTCAAAATTGCCAAATACCTTTTTCAGAGCCCTTTCCTTTATTACAAATGTAAATGAAATACGAATCTTTTCCCATTTACAAATTTTTTTTTTCTGGATTTGTATATTTGAATTGAATTCAGGGTGGGCAACTCACGCTACTGATATGATAATACCAAAGCGGAAAATATTTAAACAAAACCAATAAATAACTAACTGATGAAGCACAACACACTGGTTGTGAACTTAAAATTGTAAATCAATGAAAACGCATATAAAAGCAAGACCAACCAGAGTGAATTGCATCAGTTGTAAAGCAAATAATAAACAAAACACTGCATTTCAGTTTTTCTTTAATTAATAAAACAAAAAATCAAATTATTAAAAATGTTTAAAATCGTAAGTTAACAAGAAATAAGAAATTGGAAAAAAAACAATTAATTAATAATTTATCCTTTAGGCTGCCATATTTGCTATTTTGTGTTTAGCTTCCACTGTCTCTGCTGGTTTAGTGACTACACATCATGTAGTACATGAACCTGCCTTGGCCAAGGTGGGTCATATTGTACACTCTGTTCCATCTTCGGTCTCCCATCAGAGTGTAACTCAAGTTCATAGCAAAGCAGATATAGTGCAACCCATTTTAGCTCCTGTTGTTAAGACTACCGTACATACTGTACCTGTAGTGCACACTCCTGTTGTTCACAGTTACCATGTTGCTCCTGTAGTGCATGCAGCTCCTTTGGTTGCGGTTCATCATTAAAATGTAACTTAATTTTGTTATTGTTTTTATTAGATAAATGGAACGTACAAAATAAATATTTACCATTCACATATGAATTATATTTTTATTTTGTATATTTTCAATACGATATTTTCTGGCATTTATTGTAATTCTGCCAAAAGAGAGAAGTTTTATTTATGACGATGAAAATTTTTGAGATTAGCACACTTGGACAAAACTTTTATTATTGAGGTGCCTTAAGCAAATAAACCCCATCCGAATTTCTTATATATTTTATTAGCAAGTAAGTAATGGTCAATTTCAGTTATAGAGTTAACTTGTCATCCTTACCTAGCTTTACAATTCATCGTGTAAAGTTTTTATTTTATTGTAAATATAATCTGTGTGGTAATAAAAGTCTTATAGGAAGGTATTGTCGCAATTGGATTGAACAGTTTCATTTTGGAGATTTTTACCTTAACAATGTCCTACGTTTAGTTATTTAATTGAACAAATCGTGAATTACTTGGTGGCGAAATATATAAATATATTTTAACGCTTTTAACGCCAGATGGAACTTAAAAGCCTTTGTCAATATCTTTGATATATCTTTTTTATATATACTGTAAAGGCACTGGAGTTGATATTTACGTTTACAGTTTTAAAAACGTATTTCAAGTGGAAGGTCTTGACAAAGGATAATAGTAAGACTTGGACTAGAATAGCACATTTTAATATTTTATTTCGGCTGAAGAACGCAGTTATAAATAAATCCCTAGTTATTGCGCTCTGGTCCTACAGGCATCGCTACAGAGTAATTTCTAAACACAGTATAGCCTCTGTACTATACCTTTCTAACTTTTACTGGGTGTTTCAGATCCACTCCCTTAACTGATTTTGAGATAATGCTGCATTCGCATGCATTCTTCGAAATTTATACAGGAACTCTAAAAGTCATGCAAAATGAGGCACAAGCGCATTGTTTACGATTTCATTTTATGTTCTTAGAGTAATGCTGAGATTATGGGGTTCCTACTTTGATACGATTAGGTTATCTACGAATAACGATCATTCGTGATAACATGTACTGGTGATTTGAAAGATTGTATATTTACGGTTTTTTTTCAAACGATATACATACATACATACATACATACATACATACATACATACATACATACATGACCCTTTGGCCAATTGCCCGATTACTGTATAATTTTTTTAAATTTCAAAGCATCGGTTATAAATATCTTAGGGAACATGGTTAAGCAATAGTGTCTTATTATTTCTATTCACTCACTGGACATCCGAGACGGAAGTGGCCGTGCCCAAGAGGGGTCCACCTTGAAGTAATGCGAATGTGGTTCCGAGGTGGTATTTCCCCTGGTGAGGAGATAAGGGGGGTTTTTAGTCGGTATACCCTTTTGGGCGAGTCCGACATATCATGCGAGGTGACGACCTCCGCGAAGGCATAAAGCTTTTTCCTTCCTTCCCGCACAAAAAAAAAAATCCGTGTGGGAATAATATTGTTTAGATTAAGGTATTATCCCAGTGAGTGCCTATTGTATGCGTCGTACATACCTGTTTAGTAGTATTACTGAATCTTAAATGCACTCAGAAAGCATACTGATTGGAAGTCATACATACATATATAACTAGCCTGTACAACCCTGTGTCAGGATTACGGCCTAGCTTCTCGCAGCACTCATGTTGTGTGTGTCAATTTTTATCCATGAGTACCGGGACCTACAGTTTAATGTCGACTCCGAACGACCGACTTGAGAAGCTTTCTCATGGCAATTAGTTACTCTCAGAGCTTTTGCCAGAAGACTGCTGAGAGGTAGTCACCGAATGAAATATTTTTTTCATATTTCTTTTTTGTGAAGATGTCAGAGCTTGGTGTCGAACCCAGGGCTCATGTCTTAGTAAGCCAACACACTAACCACTAGACCACAGCGACTACAGATTGGAAGTCAGTTGAGGAAATAAAATTTTAGTTAAGAAACGAATTATTTACTACAGTTGTTCAAAATGCTTTATTGAAGCAACTATTCAGAAATTCCAAATTCAAACTGTTATACTTATATACTCATTAATTTAAACTCTTGAACTATTGCCTGCCTAAACTTGTTTATTGCCAGTTTAACTTTTTTATGTAAAAATTAAAATAAAAGAATAAAACAATTAAAAACGTTTACTTTAATTCGATTGGCAATCTCGGTTGCTATGTTCGAACGGTACTTGGGCGGCCTTATAAGTCTCCGGTCTCCTCGAACAATTTTATGCACCTGTAGACGAACATGCGGCTAATGCCGAGCGGGTGGAGCATTTAGAAAATATAATTTTATTTGTTTGACCATTACATGGTTAAAGTTGACGCTATAGAGGCTACCTTTCAAAAATCGTGTGATAATAAAAGGGTATGTTCCATTTTATTATTCTAAGGGGTATGTTGAAAATAGTAACAGTATTTATGTCCGTACTAAGTATAGAAAAATTTCGTTCTTTAGCCACACTGTTCGTATATGGAACGATATTACCGCGAAAGTTTTTGCTGTCAATTCTGATATTAATATGTTTAAATTAAATGTCTACGGGCAATACTCCCTCTTCCACTAACAAATTTTCCTAAACCAAGTCTTGCACGGTGGGTTGCATATGTTACCTAATCCTTAAGTTCAATTCTTTTAATATTAGAAGTTTATCTCTTGCTACATGACGATAAATTGCTTTTTTTATATGCGTGCAAGAACTAATGTTGAAAACGACCATATACGTATTCCGAACATAAGAAAGTAAAGTTAAAGAGAATAATTTTCAATTCATCTCTTTATACTGCATCCTTAACCATTGCTAAACAGTTTTATTCCTAAGCGAGAAACCAAATATATGCAGGAAATATGAATCCTTACTGACAATAGCTTTGCCTCTTTTATAGTAATTGTCTTATAACAATATTGCCAGAATACAATCAATCACAGTTTTAGTCGTAACAAGATCTGTATGTGACCTAAGATTCTACGACATTTAACTTACTTATGGTCTTGAGTGTCACAGTAGTAGATATTTGTTCTGCTTTGCATTAGAGCAAAATGTGAAGTGAAGCTGGTAATCCTGGCAATACTTCTGCTAGAGATTTATATTAACGAATCTGAAACAGTCAGAATCAATATTCTCTGGCGTAAGATAAATCGAAAAGAGCTGTCACCCAATAGGTCTGTAGAAAAGATGAAGTTAAAGAAATAAAAGCCCAGTTTCACATGCGTCACTGTCGTATTTTGCAGGGCTAAGCCTATGTGTTACGAAATAAATTTTGTTTTCTGTTCAGCATTCCAGAACCAGATATTTGTCTTTTTAGTGCAAATTGTAGCTTTGAATAAACTATAACGTCCATTTATATCAAAATAAGTTTATTTCTTGTACCTTTAGCTGAATCATCAGTTGAGTGTCTTTAATAATACATTTTTGAGTTTCTACTAAACACTTTATAGATTTTTAATAAATAACAACATGCGGCTTAATTATCTCATATCTTAGTAATGATTAAAGATGATGGCAAAATAAATTTCAAAAGTTTTGGAATTGCCGAAAGTATTTTTTAAATTGTGTCATTTATTACTTCTTACACTGTGACCATGAAAATATTTGCAAAAAAAGGCACATTGACTAGGTTTATTGCTTTAACCAAATTGCATACTTTCAGGCATTTGGTGTTTGCATTTCAACTCTTTTCCCACTTATAAATTAAATTGAAAAATCTGTTTTTTTTTAAGTTATTAACCTGAATTTTTTTATTTGAAGCTGCATACGAAATTATATTTTTTTTTTACATTTTTTTTTTTAATTCTTATCTTTTCATAGCAAAATGTTAATGGAATAGAATAGAAAGAAAAAAATAAGATATAAAAAAAAATATTAAATGTAATAGAAATAAATTGAAGAATTACGACTAAAAATTCACAACAGGGTAGACGATGGGTGCTTGCAATATTATCTCCGAAAGTATAACAGAATTGTAGAGCGAACGGCAACTTGTGATTTAAAATCATTCAGGAATTTAACCAACAATTACTGGACCATAGGGACCAACTACAACAGAGGAAGGTATAATTCTTGGATGAGCTACTACCACAGGTCCAAGTGGTACAGGCAAACCCCATGGCACAATGCTGGGATTAGGATTTGGGCTGGCAACAGGAGCTGGATTGGGAGCAGCAAAGGCCAAACCCAACAACATGGCTAAGACAACAACGATCTGTAATTCAAAATGAAATTTTTATTAAAAATTCTTTTAAATGCCTTCTCCTTAAAGGCTATACTTACGTATTTGAACATTTTGTTAAAGAGATATTTGATTTCTAAACTGTGTTAACACTCAAAGGGTTGATAACTGTTTGATGTTTGCTATGAATTATGCCACGGTTTATATACATATTTTAAAGTCAATACAAATAATTAGTTCTAAATAGTTACATACTCGTATATGACAATGCAATGTAATGCATGGTCTAATATGGAGCGGCAGCAGCAATTGATTTTAGGTTGCATCAGCCATTTTCTGTTGTTTTCTGGTGTATAGCTTTGAGGCTTCCAGTTTTTCACAATTATTTCATATAATGTTTATTGCACGTACATATGTATGTACGAGTATTCTATGATTTATTGGAAACACTGTTAAACACATACATATTTACACACGATATATGTATGTATGTCAGTATGCTAGCTGACACTTTAGCTAATTTTCTTTAATTGGTAATATTTGCGACAAAACTGTTGGCGTTACGGGTGATTTGTTGCTATTGCTCTTGAAACTCAATTATTCATAATAAATGCAACACCCTCTTCTTCATCCATTTGTATTATTCCTTACAGTTTTGTTGTTAAACATTTTAAGCTTTACTTCCCTTTTCTTTCATATTGTATGTATGTTTCTTGTGTATTGCGGTATAATGTTCATATGTTCCTCGTTTGTTTGTTGGCAACCAACCAATCAACCAGGTAACTTGCCAACCCATATATTAAAACAGTTGATCTGATCTGATTTTTTTTTTTGTTTTTTCTGTTTTATAATATTAGTTTTTTTGTTTGTTGTAATAAATTATACTGGTACTCGTATTACATTACCATAGGAATTACAACAACTTGTTGTTCTAATTTTTTTTTTCGAATATTATAACATTGGTTGGGAGTATAAGCAATTTCTGAAAAATTTGCCACGTGCTATAATTACAAAAAATAATTTTTTTGCAGTGTTAGCACGAGTTGCTAAAATCAACGCAGTTCTTCAGAACAGTATTTGGAAAGGAGTGTATTTCAAGGTAAGAAAAATAGATTTTTTGATTTCTAGTGCTTTTTTACTTTTGCATGACCTTTAGCTTTTTAGCTGCTTGCAGTGCCAGAACTATGAAATTAATTGATGTTCTATTGCATACTTGATTACCAGTACAGTATTCCCCGGATAATTGACCCACGCTTAATTGCCTTTCACGCTTATTTACTTCAATTTTTAAATCTCCATATTGTTTCTTACAATTTTCTAATAAATCTCCACAGTTAATTAACTTTCGCTTAATTGCATCATTCGCTGAATTACCTCAAATATATTTTTCCCAAAGTGAAATTTCCCTTAAAAATCCGTCGTTTAATTACCAAAAATAATTTTTTTCTAAAAAGTACTCATTCAGTGTGCATTGTATTGGAATGTGAAGATGGTTGATAGAAGAAAAATAAGAGAAAAGAAAATAAATTTTTTTTTCATAGATTTTTGTATATTTTGCGCCTTTATTTGTTGATGAAACAAGTTGCTGTCAATTTGTCCACTCAAGAGCCAGTGTTATACCTTCACCCTCAAATGATCAAACAACAATGGCCTCATCTGTCGGTGGATGTTTTAAATGTAAAGGGTGAGCGTCTTCAGTAGATTAGCTGTTATCTTCCCAGAAGGTGGCGCTGTACTCCTGATCATTGGTTTTTGGTGGAATAGATTAGAAATGTCAGGGGGCGGTTTCTTGCAGATGGTCTTGCTGGAGGGGGGGAACCTCTTATTTTATTTAAATTTAATTTTTAATTTAAATTGTAATTTTAGAAAACTGCAAATATTTATTTTTATAACTTTGTCCTTCGCTGGGATTGAATCTTGGTCGTGTGAATTTCTGTGCGAGCGCTCTACCTACACAGAAAAAATTATTGATGTATTTTTTTCAACTAACATGTTAATTAAAAAAATGTTGTTTTGATTAAATAATTAATTGGTTTGATTAACTTTTTAGTATTTTATAAAACTTTACTTTAAATACATTTAATTAATATTACAATCAGCTTAATAGATAGCATTAATTTGTTTACTGGTGAAAAAAATAAGTAATTTTTTAATTGGTATAACAAATTTTTTAATTGAAACACATTTTTATTTTTTTCTGTGTATAAGCATAAAATGTTCGTTAAATTTACTTTCAAACTACTTTTTTGATTTAACCTTACAATTAAAGCGTAAAAAGTTTATGTATGAGTATAAATATAAAGTTATTTGCTTTTCACATGTATTGACGGCAGTGTATGTAAAGGGGCAATTAACTGTATTCGTTTAAATAACTTCCACTCATTATTGTCCAAAAATTTTGACAACGTTGGCAAGTATTCTTTACACAAATATTTCATCATATCACTTGTTTTTTTTATAGTGAAAATTGATAAGAAATTTTTTAAACTCCTTGCCAATGCTTAAGTAATTTAATAATTTTCAAATGGCTGTTTGATCATAAAGCGTTATTTTAATTTATTTTCTAATTTCTTTACTCGTCACAATGGGTGGTTGTACATATTTACACGTTCAAAGTCAGTCATAAATGTTGTTCTGTTGTTTAACAAACTAACAAACAAACTTGTTTTGTGGTTTTAAAGGTGCGGCCCAGATTCTGTCTAATTAATGTTTAAATGAATTCTTATTTTTATCTAAAGTCTGTCTTTTACAACACTTAACCATTGTAATCCAACTATTTTTCTTTTACTGAATTTATGATCGCATTTTTACTACATAGTCGCCGTAGTCTAGTAGTAAGTGTTTTGGCTTACTAAGACGATAGCGCCGGGTTCAAATCTTAGCTCTAATATATTGAAAAAAGAAATATGACAAAATTATTTCTTTTGGCGACTACCTCTCAGCAGTCTTATGGCAAAAGCTCTGGTAGTAATTGATTGCCGTGAAAAAGCTTCTCAAATCTGTCGTTCGGAGCCGACTTTAAATTGTAGGTCCCCGTACTCGTGGATAAAAATTAACACATGAGTGGTACGAGAGGCTAGGCCGTAACCCTGACACAGTGTTGTAATGGTAATATATGTGTGTATGTGTGTAACTAGAAACCTACAGTCTGTGTATGCGTATAAAATTATAGAATTTATGTACACTAAAGGAATAAAGTTCATGAAATTCGGTGTCTTCCAATCTTTAAATCCCAGCGAAGGAGAAAAAAAAATTTAAAAATAAATTTGCGGTTTTTCCAAAAAATTATAATTTAAAAACTAAGAGGTTCCTCCCTCCCCCTTCCCCTCCAAGAAGTTCATCTTTAAAAAACCGCTTCCTGACATTAATAGCCTATGCCACCAAAAAACGAATGATCAGGAGTACAGCGCCACCTTCTGGGAAGATAACAGCTAACCTACATAAAATAAGATGCTCACCACTCACATTCAACATACAGATGGGCCTTTGAGTTATCCCTGCGCAAGGATGACACGCAAAATAGTGAAGCGTTCCACATTTTTCAGTATCACTATATTATCTGACAGCCAGGCGGCGGTCATATCCCTGTCGAGTTTGACCACAAACTTTAGAATTGTCGGCGACTGTCGCGATACCCTTGTGGCACTCTCGAAGCAGTGCGTCGTTAATCTGATTTGGGTTCCTGGTCACAGGAACATCACTGGTAATTGTACTGCGGATGAATTGGCTAGGGCGGGCACATCTCTGCCGAATGTTCATCCTCATGTGGAAGTGGGTATACCTCTTTCCTCCGTTAGACTTCTTATCAGAAGGAAACATTTATTGGACGCGGACCTGTCCTGGTCACGGGAGGAGTCTTGTCAAATTTCTAGACTCACATGGCCCAAGCTGGACTTGAGGCCTACCAATCAACTCTTTAAATTGAACCGCAAGGACATCTCTTCCGTTTTATCTATCCTCACGGGTTACTGCGTGATGGGCAGGCATGTAGAGATTAAACTATGGTTCACTATTCTTGCCAGTGCCCTTCTCTGGCCCGACGAAGATGTCTTACATTAGGATCTCCTTTTCTCGATGGATTGACTGACCTGTCCATCTGGGACATTGGTTCAATTGCCAAATTCATTAGGCTCTCTGGCTGGTTTCCAGCATAATTTTCTGGGGAAGTAGTGCTTCTTATGTGGAGCCTCTGGCTATCCCTGCATAATGTGGTATCACAACGGTTCACTATGCGTGCTCAAGTGTGCCTTGTCACTACGAGGCTGCCACTTCCTCCTATCCTATCCTTTAAGTGATCAAATTGACAGTAATTTTTTCAATTGACATAAAGCGCTTATCTATCTTTCTATCTATCTATCTACTTATATCTATGTATCTACATATATCTATGTATATATTCAACATTCCAATAAAACGATCTGCATTTGGTAGGGGCTTACCTCTGAGTATTGGTTTTAAATAAAAAAAAATATATAATATTTTATTATACTGATTTATTGACAATTTTATTTATTGTATTTGCTATTGCATAAGTATAATAACATCGCTGAGTATTCTCCGCGGCTTTGCTGGATGGTGCAAATTTCGTCAATGCTATTTTTTATATCTCTGGTTCATAAATGAGATTAAATGAGACCGATTGCATCGTATATTATATTATGTTGGCTTTGAGGGGCGGTCTATTTGGCATATTTTGCTTATAGTTTAGCGTTTAGTTTATTATCCGATAAAACTGCAATGAAAACAATTAATTTTTTTGGACTTTCATAAAAAAAATATCAAAAAATTAAAGAACCTGCATTGGTTTTAGTTCGTTCATCTCCAATCATACTCGTACATATTTAATTTCAATTCAACCATTTTATCATCATCTGAAGTTATGATTTCATAACATCTTTTTAATTGTGTTTTGCTTTAATTTTTTAATTAAAATTTTAGTAACAAGTGTTTTTCTGAAATAAAATTTAAAATAGTTTCGTCTATAGGGCTTCTTTTTGCGACGGCTGTTGGCAACACCTTTTGTCAGCAAAACGTCCATTAAAAACTAAATTAATTGAGAAATTGTAGTAGTAGGCGCTTAATAGACACAAAATAGTAAAAGACAAAGCAAATGAGAAGTCATTAGTTATAAAAATAAAAAAAATAACATTAACAGCATTATGATAATGTACAAATATATCGCAATTTTTCGCATAAATTAAAAAAAAAATATGTAAACTTTTTTAGAATAAAACATTTCCCAGCAAAAATTTTCGAATAAAGTTTTTAACTTTGTATGCTGTATATTGGCGGATGGGTACACCAATATAAAAAAAATTTAAATGTGGGTTGAGAGAGTTTTGGGTTAAATAAAAAATAATAGATCATGTTTTCATTTCTAAATACACTGCGCGTCATCAGGTTAGCGCACCCTAACTTCTCATTTACTTTTTACATTTTCTATTTTAATATTGGGCACAATTTCTTAATTTTTATTTTGTTTTTGCAATTATCATATACGTTTTCTTTCACAAGAAAATTGAGCTCAATAAAAGAACCTTTTTATAAGTATTATTTTATATTTTGTTTTATTTTCGTCGAAATACTTTGCAATTATTTTGCTTCATCAGATTAGGGCCGCCAAATTAAATTTAAGTTATCTAGTTTGCCTTTGCAATAACTGTCATCAAATTCAATATCTTCAAACAATAGCAAACAATTGCAAAATATGGGAAGAGTAAAAGTTCTATCTTTAGAGGAAAAATCGAAAATTTAAGCTTATTGGGAGGCAGGACTATCCTTCTATAAAATTGCAGAAAAAAAAAAAACTAATTTTCTTAAAAATAAGGAAAACTATTGAAACAATTTTAAAGGCGGTAAGAATCGAGTGGTTTCTGAAGCAGATAGGAGAGCCGTACTGAGAGAAGCATCAAATTTGCATGACTCGTCTACCAAAATTAAGGAAAAAACTGGTGTTACGTAGACAGAAATTGAAAAAAACCACCACTTAATGCGCTAAGAAAAGAAATGCGCTTAGATTTTACTCGAATACACATGACATGGTCTGCTGAGTGGAAGTACGTAATTTTTTCAGGTGAAAAGAAATTCAATTTAGAAGGGCCCGATGGGTATAACTATTACATTCACGATCTACGTAAAGACGAACATCACATGGACGGCTTGCACAGCCGAGAGGGTGGTGTGATGGTGTGGGGAGCTATATCCTACTATGGCACCTGCGAATTGCAGTTTTTAACGTCACATATGAATGCGGAAAACTATAAAAACGTTTTCGAAATAGCTTTTCCTCACTTCCAAAACATGTTTGGGGGTCTAGAGTGGCATTTCCAATACGCCAATGCCCTAATTCACACTGCCAGAACCGTAAAATCATGGATTCAAACCCAAAAAGTTGACGTCCTTAAGTGGCCACCATACTCGTCCGACCTTAATATAATCGAGAACGTCTGGGGATGGTTGGCTAGGAAAGTATACGAGTCCGGAAAGCAATAAAAAGCACAAAAACAGAACTAATTGAAGGCATCAAACACGCTTGGTCCACCATTTCGTTGAATTACAAAAGAAAGTCTGTACAATTCCATTCCCAATCGAATTTTCGAGGTGATTTCAAATAACGGCGGAACCACACATTACTAATTTTATTTAAAAGTTTTCAAAATATCATAAACTGGCAATAAAAAGCATTCTTTTTCTTAAAAAAACTAAATATATTGAAATTATCGCAAATAGCGCTATCCTGATGACCAATTTTTGGTTACTTTTTTTAATATAAGTACTTTTTCCAAAAATTAAAAATAAATTAGTAACTTCAACACTACAGTAGCCATTATTGTTTTATTTTAAGAAGAATTGATCGAAGTCAAATACATAAAAATTGCAAGTCCATAGCACATGTAGTTTAGGTAGTATTTAACATTAACGGAGAGTGTAAAGAGGGGCGCTAACCTGATGACGCGCAGTGTATATGCTTATATGTACATATGGGTAAATGTATATTAATTTCGAACACATGAATTTATTCAATTGTATTAAAAATATATACTTATTTATAAACAAAAGTGTGTTTGTCTCCGAATAGATCCAGACTCGCCTAGTTGTCTTCCTTATGTTGATGATGCTCAGTTGATAGTTGGCTAGTGAGTGTGTTAATAAATTATGTTAAAGACTTAAAATAACCTGCAACAAATATTATGTTATAAAAACAACCAAAATAACGAACACATCAAACATATGGAAGACAATTATGCGATTATAATTACAGTAAATCTACATTTCATCTTCAATAATAATATTACTACACAGAGTAACAAGGTAAATTTACATCAATTTACATTCCTTTTAATACGGATATACATATCAAGAAGAACAATGATTATTATAATAAAAGGGGAAAATAATATCGTCGTGCGGGAGTTTAAGTGCTCTATACGCCATTTTATAAATCTCGAGCTAATGATGCTAATTTAGTTTTTTGACGCTAAAATTTTTAAAATATGCAATCCGTTTTTGGCTATTTATCTCCGAAACTTGACGAGATATCCTAAAACGGATTACAGATTTGATTAATTTGGGGTCAAAAATCTAAAGTGGCATCATTAACTCGAGATATATAAAAAAAAGTTTTTTGTCCAATTTAGATTGGACATATGCTATTAT
Source organism: Metopia argyrocephala (assembly GCA_963576795.1). NCBI lineage: Eukaryota > Metazoa > Arthropoda > Insecta > Diptera > Sarcophagidae > Metopia > Metopia argyrocephala. Next base: position 38,388,726 of record OY756210.1, read on the forward strand.
GATACTAAAATCATTACTAATATATTTTATATTTATTGAACTGTACTCGTATAAATTGGTGTCATTAATTTTAATGGACTGTAAATATATTTTAATTTTTCAATCACTTTTTTTGCTAGAAAAAATCTAAAATTGATTAGAATTTACCAAGTGTTGAAACAATTTAATTGATAACCATCCATCACCATAATTGAATGGATAATTCTATTTAAGTTGTTGTTTTTTTGAAAAGCTCAACATTTATTGGTTACTCTTGAATACTTTCGTTTTATTCGTTTTATTCGTTTTTGTTTTAGTCAACTTGTACATAAAAAGAAAAACAATAATGAAAAAAATTAATTATAAAAACAATAAACAACACAACACCTCATTATCTATTTTGTATTATACTCCTACTTTATACAAAAACAAAAAAGTCATAACTTTTCTTATTAACAGTCCAGACTCATTTTTTAGTTTGACGATTTCAGCCGTTTTGCAGTAATTGATTAGAATTTTTGCAGTTTTGCTTAGAGATGAATTTAATGGAAATGATGTAAATCATGATGATCGAAATGATGATGATGATAGAAGGGATCATAATGTAGTGGAGCAGGATGTATTGTCTTGATAATCGGTGCAGGATGATAGGCTTTTACCACAGGCACCACATGTTTAACTATAGGCACCACGACTGGCTTAATAATTGGTGCACTGTGTATAACCGTTGAACTTTGATGCGATATAGCAGCTGGCACATGAACATATTTGGCCACATGCAAAGGCTCGTGATAGTGAGGAAAAGCATAATCCAAATGAGCATGTGTATGGCCATGTAAATAACCAGGACGGGCAGTAGTTACAGCCACAAAGGCCATTAGTACAACTATAATCTAGAGTAGGTAACAAAAAATTTTTATTTTATATTTCATGTTTGTTTTTTGTTCTGCTTAAAATTTTATACCATTTTTGTTAACATGCTTTTAATTTAATCCTTCAATTTTTGCTGTCCCTTTGCCTGGGTGGTTGTTTGACTTTAAAATATAATCCTTTTCAGATTTTTAATGGCTTTCCCTGTAAATACTTGGCAGTTGTTGCGGTTTCGTTATGTTCTGCTAAAAGATTTAAACTGATGACTAAAGTTTACAATGCCACGACTTTTATATTCTTTTTTTATTTAAAGAAAACGATTTCGGATCTTTTTTTTTATGCAAACAGAACATTCAAATAAAGTTCATTAAAACAATGCAACAGAATTGACATGGAAAAGAAAACAAAAAAAAAAAAAACAAAATATTGAAATAAGTGGCAACAATAACAATAACAAATATAAGACCAACAATAGCTATATTAGATTGCAAAAACAAATATAAAAAAAAAAAAACAAAGCAAACAGTAAAAAATTACACAAAAATCTTTATCAATATACTCTGTCTCTAACTCTGGCCTCTGGTGAGCGATACCTTAACGTTTGCAGTTCCAATTTTGTGCCATCAACCAACCGTCAGCCAGAATCAATGTTGAATGCTTGTTTTGTAGTCTGTTGTACTCTTTAATTCTGCAACAATTTGTTGCTTAGACAGTAGTGATCATTGCAACAGCCACTGTTAATGCTTCTTTTGTCGCTTATTTGTGCGCTGTAATTCTGAAAATTGAAAACAATTTACTTTTAGTCTCTATTTTAGCGATCGGAAACAGAGATGCTTCAATTTGCCTAAAACCGATGTTGCCTTAATTCTATGCCATCTTCTTGTAAACAGCACTTTAACAGAGTGCATTCGTTAACTATGCAAAGTTTTGTTAAAATATAAACAAAAATCAGAAAGTGCATGTTCAGCACTATTTGACTCCTTCTTAGTTTAGAGACTAAGAGACTAACCGCTTAAGATAGAAGGTTTAAAGTTATTTTGAAGGTATAAATTGCACTGATAAAAGATCTCAAGCGATATAAAAATATGCAATGTGTCTGCATTTTAAATGTTTTCTAATTATTGCACTAGGCCACATCGGGCGTCTAGAAAGACGTATCGGGAATCGGGTTCTATATTACCGAACATATTTTCAGCAAAGGACTTAGATTAGCAAACCAGTCATATTTCGATTAAGAAAACATTAAAAATTAACAAAAAGTTTGTTAAATTTAAAAACGTGAACTAAGAGTTTTGAAACTGTGGTTTTGACATCTCCCACCTCAATATACTGCAATATATTCTGACAGCTTCAACCAGCTACAATGAATAAATACATACATACAGATAGATGGGTTACTTATGTCTTCTGAGCCTAAAAACAGATAAAAATTATTTTCTTTCATTATCCAATTAAAGAATTAATTCTTTTAAAGTATATTGTATTTGTAATTTATCATTCATGCTTCCACTGCCACCGTTCATTTGATATTATTTTAAGTTTTTCAGCTTTTGGCAATAATGCTTTTTGCCTTTAAGTCTTAAGATTGTCAGTGGCTGTAAAGAAGTGTTATAATGATTTGCATGGTATGAATAGCTTCTAGTTATTCCCTACTTATACTCCGTAGTTTGTTGGGTTTGTGCATATGTTTGTAACGCGACCAAATAAAACAATTATAGCCTGTTTATGTAAAATAGAATTCGTATTTTTGTATGTGTGTTTTTCTCTGGTTGCTACTTGATCAGGCATTCAGCAAACTGTAATACCGGTCTTGCCTAAATGTACTAATTTAGAAAACTTGACTACAAAATAATCTAACAGAGCTTTGCATTTGGGAAATACAATTTTGACAGAGCCTTTAATAGTGAAGTTAGTTGCAAACGGCAACTAAAATGTAAACAAATAAAAAACAGGGTTGTGACGTAAATGCAAAAGGCATTTGTTTAAGACTACCAAACAAAATAACGTAGTCGCCGTGGTCTAGTAGTTAGTGTGTTGGCTTGATAAGACATGAGCCCTGGGTTCGACACCCAGCTCTGACATCTTTAAAAAAAGAAATATGAAAAAATATTTCTTTCGGCGACTATCTCTCAGCAGTCTTCTGACAAAAGCTCTGAGAGTAATTAATTGCCATGAACAAGCTTCTCAAGTATGTCGTTGGGAGTCGACATTAAACTGTAGGTCCCGGTACTCATGGATAAAAATTAACACACACAACATGAGTGCTGCGAGAAGCTAGGCCGTAATCCTGACACAGGGTTGTAAAGGCCAGTTATGTATGTATGTATGTAAACAAAATAAAACTACTGTTGTATTATATTTATTTTTACTTTCCCTAAAATTTAATTTATTATTAAAATAGTCAGGGTTGTTATATAAATATGTTTTTTTTACGGATACCAATACCTACGGTTGTGATATATTGCTGTGCATTGTATTGGAATTCTGATAGGAAAGAGAGTATTAAGATACTGTATTAAGTGCCATACGAATGAGACAAGACAAGTTGCTGTCAATTTGATCACTCAAAGGCAATTGGGTGTTATATCTCCACCCTTGAATGATCAACAGCAATTACTCCATTTGTCGCTGGATGTTGACTATGTTTTTTTGAAGCCAGCACTCAGGAGATGACCCCTATTAATGCAGTACATTGTGCTTGTCCTGGAAAATATGAGGGGAAGGAAGGGGGAAAGAGGGTATGGAGCTTTGTTTGAACTTACTAACATCATATCTGATATCAGTCCGTAAAAAACACAGGTCCTACTTTAAAATGTCAATCGCAAGAAAATCGGTGGCTGTTGACTGATTATTCTATGGCCAGAGTTATAACTTCACCATTAAGTAATCCAACAGCAATTAACCCCAAGAAGCCCGCTCAGTAAAGTTAAAATTAGCGGAGAAATAAAATATTATAATAATATTGGGGATGTTGGTGTTGTAGTTCTCCTTGATCCAGCCCCTAGGATAATTCTTAGTAACTGCTACTTAACGGACTTTCTGGCTTGGGAGACTCTGCCAGAGAGCTGCTTCTCTCCGCCATCTTAGCCAGTTGAGTCCTGTATAAGCCTTTACACCAGGACAAGATTATTATCTCTGTTTTTAATGTTTTGACAAAACGTTGAAGTTTTTAATTAGGGGTGGCAGTTAAAGATGTGAAATGATGATACCGCTTAATGTAAAATTTACTCTAATTAATGCCTTTTGAGGATGAATCGGATTTCAAGTGGATCTTTATCATAAATTTTCGCTAAAGAAATGTTTTTTTAAATGTCTAAACACGCGCAAGAAGTGCGAAAAGTTAAAAGAAAAGTTAGTTATTGCCTAAACAAAACAGCAGTTTATCTCCGTTTCCTTTTTAAAATGTCCCAACACCTACAAAAAGTATGAAAAGTAAAAAAAAGGTTTTTTTTTTCGGTTGAATCCAACAGCGTTTTATCTTTGTATCTTTATAATTGGCCCAACACCTATAAGAAGTGCAAAAGCAAAACACGTTTTATTTTTTGTATCACAATCTGTTTATTTCTGTATCCTTTTTAAAATGTCCCAACACCTATAAGAAGTGCAAAAGCAAAACACATTTTATTTTTTGTATCACAATCTGTTTATCTCTGTATCCTTTTTAAAATGTCCCAACACCTACAGGAAGTGCAAAGAGAAAACACAATTTATTTTTTGAATCACAATTTATTTTCACCGCAATTTGTCGTGATGTTGTTAAGGTGCTGGAAGGTAGATATAAACAAAAATAAAATATTGTAATTTTATTATTGTAATTAAGGAAAAAAGGAACAATTATGAAACGTAACTGGAAACCGTTTTAATATTAAGAATTAAGCAGTAATTAATTTTAGTAGAATGTTTAAAAAAATCTATATGAGTGTTGCAAAAAAAAATCAGTTTTTCCCCTTTTTTGTTTTTACTTGTCAATCTTTATTAAGTATGTTCAGTTCAAGCCAATAAATATGAGAAACGTCATAATACACTGAATATATACTCAAAAATTGTCTTTGTCTCTGATTTTTTCATTAATTTTGTTCAGCATATCAAAAATTATCACAAATTAGCTTTTTTAAAAAGTCAGAATGATTAAAAAATCATTATATTGTTGTATCAAAATCATGAGTATCAAAAATCAAATTACAGTGGAAACGTAGTATCACATTGACTGGTCAATCTTAAAGTGAATTAAAAAAGATTTTAATTTGATATATAAACACAAGCACTAAAGCTAAAGTAATCACTAAAATTTAAATAAGAGTTTTTGTATAAAAATTAAGTCTAACAAACCAATTTATTAGTGATAATCAATCGTCGTTGCAAACGTCCTTGCTATTCAAAACGTAGCAAAGCAGGTCAAACATTAACAACATGTAGGCATATATGCTACGATTGTCTATTTGCAAGGCTTGCAAGGGCGTTTGCAACGAAGAGTAATTCTCGCTACTGTTTTAATATATACATATATGTATATACCTATACATACATATGTATAAATGTTCATATGGGCACATGCGTAAAAAAATTTTCAATATCAATTATTTCTGATTTAGCACTAAATGATTCCAGTTTTGCCGGAGAGTCCGATACTTTTAAGTATTTTTGAAAACGAAATGAATTTCAGTTTAACATTTTACTTTCCTTCTTTAAAACATTTTTGCAGAATTTTTTTTTTTTTTTTTGATACTAATTTAACATTATCTTATTTCTCTTATTTTCTGGCAACACTGTTCGGTTCTGTATTTGTTTTAAGGCCCTTTTTCATTTTAAGAAAAGCTTGTATTTCTGGAATAGCTGAGTAACAATAAGTGGTATAGTGGTTAGAGTGCACGCACGAAATCACAAACGGCCCAGGTTCGAATCCCAGCAAAGGTAAAAAATGAAAAAGTTAGTTTGCGGTTTTTTTAAATTATAATTTAAAAAGAAGAGGTTCCCCCACCCCCCTCCCACAAGCAGTCCATCTACAAAGTAACCGCTCACTGACGTTGCACTCTTATCAACCTTAATCTCTGACAACGAAAAACTAATGATCAGGAGAAAAGCGCCACAATTTGGGAAGTAACAGATAACAGCTGAAAACCTACTTAGCAAAGGCACTAACCGCAATCAGCATGGAACGATGGGGCAATTGCTGTTGATTATTCAAGGCTGAAGGTATAACACTGGCCTTTGAATGATCAATTCACAGTAATTTGTCTCATTTCTAAGGCGCTTAATAATATAAGAATAATTATATGTTCTGTTGTCATAATGTACTGTCCTTTCCAAGAAAATTCCAATACAATACGCAGCAGTTACTAGGGGTTTACCCCTTACCCGATTTTTTAAATCAAAATTAATTAGATCACAGTTAAATTCAATAAAGAACTTTAGTTTTTTTTGCAATGAATCTACATTTGTTATCACCAATCTCCATAAGTAAACTCTCAATAGATTACTGTATAGCATTTATTGCTATACAACATATTACTTCTTAATTGTAGCAGAATTATAACAAAAAGTAGTCCCCGTGTTCTAGGAGTTAGTGTGTTGGCTTACTAAGACGATAGTGTCGGGTTGAAATTTCAGCTCTGACATCTTTAAATAAAGAAATATGAAAAAATTATTTCTTTCGGCGACTACCTCTCAGCAGTCTTCTGACAAAAACTCTGGGAGTAATTGATTGCCATGAAAAAGCTTCTCAAATCTGTCGTTCGAAGTCGACTTTAAACTGTAGGTCCTGGTACTCATGACTAAAAATTAACACACACAACATGAGTGCTGCGAGAAGCTAGGCCGTAACCCTGACATAGGGTTGTAATGGCCAATTATGTATGTATGTATTCTAACAGACAAAAGCGATGTTTTGAGCAGATCCTGATTTGCTGCGTTGACATTGGCTCATGCTTTATTAAACCAAATTTATTCAATCTCCACACACTGCAAAACTTTTCAAGTTAGGACGACGTGGTCACCGTGAAATGAGTAAAGCACGCGGGGCATTGCAGAAAAAGACACTGATTCTGATTTTACCATTTGCATATGTTACCCAGGGTGATTTGGCCAGGCAAATGTAGTTTTAACAATATGGCTGTTATGTACTCTATGAGAGTAGATAAACAGCAATTCCAGTTAAATAATTTTAATTGTAATTAATTCCTTACACATATTACATACTCTGCTAATGAATTAAAGGATTCGTTTTTGATCGAACAACATTTTTGTCTATTTTTGTTTTTGGTTCAATTAGTAAAAATGAGAATCCAGCATTCTTGTTGCACTTTAGTACAATTTTTTTTAATTTTACTTTTAGGTGAAGCCTTTCATTTCAAAATTAATTAAATAGAAGTACAATGTTTTTTTGGCTTAAATAGAGGGGAAGATAACAAAAGTCTTGTGTACAGGCTAAAAAATAGTCGGGCTTGTTCCACTATAATTTATTTTTATGATATCTTTTATTTTTTTAATGTTTTTTTTTTTTTCTTTTCATTTGTATTTTTTGCATCACCGAAAAACTTTTAATTACAGTGTATATTTCTTTTTCATTCATTCTTTTTTATACAACTTTTGTGTTTTTTTTTTTTTTTGATTATTTTACAATCTGTTTGTGAATATTTTTACTGAAGACAATTGTGTTTCTTACATGTTGCTGCTATTGTTTGCGGGGTCTAATTATTTCTTTAGTTGGAGTTGGAGAAGTTTTTTATTTGCATGCATTCAAGATGCAGACGTTTAGCGATTTGTTTATTGTTTTAGTGCTTTTTATGCATTTGACACATGTTCCGGTTAAATTCAAAAGTACATGACAGTGGTACAAGAGGACCAACAAAAATAGTCTATATAAATAAAAAAAAACTTTTTTTAGAACAATATTACATATGAAGAGTATTGCTTATAGGTATAAGCATGCTCTCCAAGAAGACCAGACACTCTACTCTATTCTACCTTAGTCAATATCAACAAAAAACGATGGATCAGGAAAAAAAAAGCGCCACCTATTGGGAAGTAGCAGATAACAGCTAAAACTACTAAACCTACTTAGCAAAGGCACTCACCACACAATCAACAAGCAATGATGAGGCAATTGCTGTTGATAATTCAAGGGTGAAGGTATAACACTGACCTTTAAATGATCAGTTTACAAGAATTTGTCTCATTCCTTAGGCGATTAATAATAATATAAGAAAAAATATATATATACTGTCGTTTCCAAAAATTCCAATACAATGCACAGCACTTAGTAGGGGTTTACCGCTGAGTATTGGTCTCAAATGAAAAAAAAAATTTAAGGAGCAGTCAAATCAGGTGATCGAGGCGGCCAGTCATAATCACCACTTTTTAAAATCAAACGCCCAGGGAACATTTTCCGCCATAAATTCATTGTTTCACCAGCGGTGTGTCATGTACCGCCCTTTTTCAAGAAATAGTAATGCAATGTAATGTTGAAGCCATACCAAACTGCTAAGCACATCGTACAGCCTCTATAACATCATCACTTCCACGAGAAGGTGCTTTAAGTTTAGGCTTGGGTGTTGCCCCCGAACCACTTTCATTAAATTTTACCACAAGACGCAAAATTGTCTTGCTTGTAGGCACTTTTCAACCACGTTAGTGTAATAGAGGAGTTTTTAGAAAATAAAATTTCGCTATTTCAGCGCGTTCGTTTGGTGTATATCACTCCATGGTAAAAATTGTACTGAACTGACGCACAACACGTGCTCAGACATTTCAGTTTTACAACCAGTTGTCTAGTTATACGTACGAGTATTTAACATCGGGATCCACAAAAAAATCATCCTGTATTAAAATTAAAAAAGGCTAGACCCATATTGTTACATCTGTGAACATATAACTCGTCACAATATACTTACGTCAACTTACTGCTTTTCATAAAATTCGAAATTATGATATATGTACGTTATGGTTAACTGAACATACGATTTAACAAATTTTTCATGTACGAGTACAAAACAGCTGATTGAGAACATAACAGAATGTAAAGACTAATTCTACCTTTATGCTATAAACACAACAAAGGCTATCGTACACACGACTACAAAAATCGCTGGCTACGAAAGTAGCCAAGTAGTTAGCTACTTAATTATAATAACGACTACAGATACAAAATAAACATCTGTTTTGACACGTTGAACATAACCTAAACAAAATATAACAATCTTATTTTTTGTAAATAAAATTCTGAGGAAACAAAAAACAACAAATGTCCGAAGAAAACTTATAAAAATTTAAGAAAACTAAAAAGGTAATTAAATAATAAATTAAAAATGAAATAAAAATGGATGTAAATAAATTAAAAAAGTAAATAAAAACTAAAGAAAAAATGTAAACAAATGATTTCTTTTTCAGTGGTGCAACTTGAATTTTTTTTCGCATTTTTTATATACATATTTCATGTATTGCGTTTTTTAAACACCTTTTTCATGCATCTTATTGTATTGCCAGCTCTAAACTGTTTATTGTCGCCAGGAAAAATATTAATTACCCTAAGTTGGCCACGGGCTACAAAAGTAGTCGTGTGGTAGGTAGTCGTGTTGTCGTTAAAATAATTATTCTCATATGCACACATGTATTCTATTTTTAACAGCTTGTAGTCGATGGTCGGTAGCTTTTGTTGTGTTTATAACATTACTCTCAGAGCTTTTGCCAGAAGACTGCTTAGAGGTAGTCGCCGAAAGAAATATTTTGTTCATATTTCTTTCTTTTGAGATGTCAGAAACTAATAGCTCTTAGCTAGTAAGCCAACAAACTACATAATAGACAAACGTATGATCATATTAATAATAAAAGAATTGTTTGTTTTCTATTGGACTAAATACTAGTATATTGGACGAAGTTCTTGAGTGCATTTGTAATATTGAACCAAAAACGCCTGTTGCAACAGATGCAACAGTAACAATGTTTGCAACTCTCAAATTTTGCAAGTATTCAATATGCATTTCATTGGTCAGTCAATGAGTAGGTCCCATCGTATAGTACATACGAGTATCTTATACAAATTTTTCTAGTCCTTACCACTGTAGCTAAATGTAGAACGTTTGCCATTGTTTTTGTTTTAATTTGATTTTATTACAATGATTTTTTTTTTATTCTGTTGCTTTAATTCTAATAAAGTTTAAGTGACTTCCAACCTGTAACAACCAACAGGTGAATTGTATTTGTTTCTCAATTAAAATTAAAATATTAGAATCGAATAGAGTCAATATTCAATGCAAAGTCGTCTTTATTACAATATAAAAACGTTTTCAAAAGATAATTCATTGAAATGTTATTGAGTTGCGCATACTTATACGTGGTCTTGAGATCATAGAAACAAAAAAATTGACATCACAAATGCTTGCATGTATTCAATTGCCAGACATTTCCTCATGAACATGTGTAGTTTAGATTAAAAAGCATTTTTCGTTTTTTCCAGTTTTCCTTTTGGTTTGTATTTAGAAAATGACCTTTAAAAATATTAAAATATTTAAGAAAACAAACAAAATTGAACTTCTATTCGTATAACAAAATGTAAATTGTAATGGTCAGTTCATTGTTTTAATTACTTTATACCCAATTAATAGAGTTTATTGCATAAAACATATTGTCGATATTAAACTTTTGCTGCTACAACAGATCACAAAAAAGCAACTGTCAACGACATTTTAGTTTTGAGTTCAAATTTTGTTAAAATTTTTCTCATTTGAAGGTTATAAAATAAAAATTGTTCCACTGATTCAACTCACTTGACATTAAGAGTTTAACAGCGTACATACGAGTATACACGTATTTTTTTTTTTTTGCATTTGCTTAATAAAAGTTGTAAAATGTTAAAAATTGGTTTTAATATTTGTTGAACTAAAACAATATGTAAATGATGGCACAATGACTTTTTAAAAATTTGTCTAAATGTCGTATAATAGGGTTCATTTGTGGATTTAAATTGTCTCTTGATATGATCAGGGAGGATTTCTCTTAAATTTGGATTACTTATATGCTTATTCCACATCGAATCTATACAGAAACAGTTTATTCTATTCTGCATGCAAAATCTCCGTTGGAATCCTATATTAAATTTACCGTCTTATCATCATAGATTAGCTCTTATAAAGCTACCTACACTTAAAAGCAGAAGAACCATGTGAGGGTGAAGTCTACTCTGAATTCTTTTTGAGTAATATACAATATTGTAATGTACCACTTAGGCCAACTTTATATTTAATTGCAATGTTATTTTTAAATTAATTTAAAATTTTGTACAGTCTGTGTAAAATTAGTTTGTAGACTTTATTAATAAATAAATAAACAAATAAAAAGGTTCTTTAGGTATGTATGTATTTATAATACATATTTAGTGAAATATGAATATGATGGCTAAGATTCATTTTCATATCATTTCTTTCAGGTGGCTAGGCTCCTTAGCTGGCCGCTAAAGTAATGCATCTTTGTGAAATCCGTACAAAACAACAGCATTGTTTGTGGCATCATCCTATTCTAAGAGAACAAATGAAAATGTTATAGCGGTGATGTATTTTGACATCAGTATGACAAGTGTCTTTCTGAATCCACGGCATTATGCTTCATCGCTTGGTCAAATCGCCATCTATAGAAAGGCTCATAGGCAGCACAGAAATGACTAATCGGTCTCAATTTAATAAGACAATCCTAGGTGTTCATAATTTTTTATTTTCCCTCTTTTTTTCAAGAGATCACGCTGCCAGACTATTACAGGTTCTTAATGTTCGTTTTCTTTTCTCCTCATGTTGTCCACTATTTTGTTTTTTTTTTGGAATGAAAATTTTCTCCTTCTTCATCATTTCTATAAACCGAAGTCACGACGAAATTTGCGCTTCCCCTGGGATTAAAACCTGAGTTGCTACGTATTGTATAGCGAGACTCTACTACTATGCAAGTCACTGTATAATATATACTTCATCTGCTCATCAGTGTTGCTAAAAATCGAATTAAATTTTGCACAGGAAAAATTTTAAAATTATTCCACAAAATATATAGATTTCGTACTTCACATGTAATGCTATTTATTTCAGAATGAAGGAGATGGAGCGTTAATTGCCCTATAGCTACTAGAACAGCACAAATTGTATTGAGGAATATACAAACAAATCTACTGCTGATGAGTACTAGTGCTTAAAGTACAATAGTTCAAGAGAACTACTTGCAGTCTGAAGGAAGCTTTGTAAAATGACACAAGAGTTTTAACCACTTATTATTTCGATTTTTTCTGTATAAGCAATTAGTATTGAGTCTAGTAGACTAGTATACGAGTACACCTACTGCAGTCTGACCAAAGAGAGAATAAAGAAAATTGTGTTTTCATTCGTTTGCATATTAATATAGGTGAAGCCGATTATATTTCGGAAATTGAACACGTACATGTACGGCCAAGCATGAAAATTCCTTATTGTCCGTGTTATGCCTTTCAATTACATGTGTTTCAGTATGTAAGAAAGTGTTTTTCATGTCTTTACTTGTAATGCTGCTGGTGGCGTTCTTTAACTAAAAACCCTTTGATAAACTGTTAAACAGATAAATAATTTCTTTTAATAATTATTTTATCGCGTAATTGTTTCGCAACTTAATTAAAAAATTAAATTGAATTTCAAAGTACAGTACGCACAATCCTCACAGATACATATTTTCAATAATAATATTTTTTTCTATAACTACTACGTTGTTACTTTGATGCTGACAGTGTTATAGTGTCTTCCACTATTCGCTTTGTAATATGCTTCCCACAACTGCCTTAACGTTATCTTCTTCCTACATACACATACATATGCTGTTTTAATTTCCAAAGAAATTTAATATATATTTATTAATATTTTTCCAAATGCAATTTCCAAAGAATTTTAATATTTTATTAATTAAATCCTCTTTTCCACTGTTTTTTCCAAAGAATTGTAAAATTAATTAAATCCTTTTTGCCACTGTTTTTTCCAAAGAATTGTAGAACTTTATTTATGATGCATTTCCGGAAACGAAAAAAAAAAAATATAAATTTTACCAATTGCTTTAATTTTCAAATATGTAAGTAATTTAAATATCTAATATTTATCTAATTTTTATTTTCAAAGAAACTTAAAACCTATTTATTATTAATATTTTACAAAATAATTGCTGCATTTCCGCAAATTTAATAAAATATATAATTCCAGAAAATTTTTTAAAATATTTTTGTAATTTTTCTCTTTGAACAATGAAAATGTAGCAATAAACCAAATATTAGTATTTAGGCAAAGAGTAAATAAAAAAATTATTCTAAATGAATAATATTCCATCAATAAAACAGTGAGTTTTAATTATTTTTTTCTTCCGAATTTCCTGGAGGGATAAGTGGCGCAGTCGGTAGAATGCTCGCCTGCCACGTGGGCGGCCCGGACGAATAAGTATACAGCTGCGATAGTTTTCTCAGCCCGTACTCTACGTATGCGTGTTAGTGTTTTAATGTCCAATACTGTAAACTTGGTGTGAAATTTACCCGCCTGAGAAGGTCGCCCAGACTGATCATGTGTACGGTGAAACTGAACTTGTCTGAAAGAAGCATGTAACACAGAAACAGCTGAACTGCAAAGAACAGTGCGGCCAGAAAGAAAGTTGCGAAGCAATCATCCGATAAAAGTAAATATTAAATGAAATTATTTATCTGCTTAACAGTTTTTCAAAAGGTTTTTAGTTAAAGGACGCCACCAGCAGCATTACAAGTAAAGACATAAAAAACACTTTCTTACATAATGACAGAAATGTAATTGAAAGGCATAGCACGGACAATAAGGAATTTTCATGCTTGGCTGTACATGTACGTGTTCAATTTCCCAAATATAATCTGCTTCACCTATATTAATGTGCAAACGAATGAAAACACAATTTTTTTATTCTCTCTCGCAGTAGGTGTACTCGTATACTAGTCTACTAGACTCAATACTAATTTCTTATACAGAAAAAAGTCCAAATAATAAGTGGTTAAAACTCTTGTGTCATTATACAAAGCTTCCTTCAGACTGCAAGTAGTTCCCTTGAACTATTGTACTTTAAGCACTAGTACTCATCAGCAGTAGATTTGTTTGTATATTCCTCAATACAATTTATGCTGTTCTAGTAGCTGTAGGGCAATTAACGCTCCATCTCCTTCATTCTGAAGTAAAGAGCAATACATGTGAAGTACTAAATCTGTATATTTTGTGGAATAATTTTAAAATTTTTCCTGTGCAAAATTGAATTCGATTTTTAGCAACACTGATGAGCAGATAAAGTATACTCGTATATTATACAGTGACTTGCATAGTAGTAGAGTCTCGCTATACAATACGTAGCAACTGAGGTTTTAATACCAGGAATAGCGCAAATTTCGTCATGACTTCGGTTTATAGAAATGATGAAGAAGGACACAATTTTCATTCCAAAAAAAAAAAAAAAAAATACTGGACAACATGAGGAGAAAAGAAAAAGAACATTAAGAACCTGGAATAGTCTGGCGGCGTGATCTCTTGAAAAAAAGAGGAAAAATAAAAAAGTATGTACACCTAGGATTGTCTTATTAAATTAAAACCGATTAGTCATTTCTGTGCTGCCTATCAGCCTTTCTATGGATGGCGATTTGACCAAGCGATAAAGCATAATGCCGTGGATTCAGAAATACACTTGTCATATTGATGTCAAAATACATCAACGCTATAACATTTTCATTTGTTCTCTTAGAATAGGATGATGCTACAAACAATGCTGTTGTTCTTCAGTCCAGGTAATGTTTTGTGTCTCAGCACGGATTTCACAAAGATGCATTACCTTAGCTGCCAACAAAGAAATCTAGCCTCCCGGAAGAACTATAGAACCTTAGCCATCATATTCATATTTTACTGAATACTATAAATACCAAAATTATTTTAATTAGAAGAAGTACATACCATACGTACATAATTGACCATTAGAATTCTGCTTCAGTGTTACGGCCTAGCTTCTCGCAGCACTCATGTTGTGTGCGTCAATTTTTATCCATGAGTACCGGTACCTACAGTTTAATGTTGACCCCGAACGACAGACTTTAGAAGCTTTTTCATGGCAATCAGTTACTCTCAGAGTTTTTGCCAGAAGAGCAGAAATATTTTTCAAATTTCTTGTTTTTCAAGATATCACAGCTGGGATTTGAACCCCGAGCTCTTTTGTAGTAAGACAACACACTAACCACTAGACTACGGCGGCAGAAAAGAAAAATAGTAATTTAAAATTGATTTTATAATTATCTTTAATTCAATAACAGCAAAACTGACATTGATTTCGTAACCAAGTAAAACTAATAAGAGAGCAACGATAAAAAAAAACAAAAAAAAACAAATATTGTCACGTAGAACACTACATGCATTGGATGCATTATATGAATGGGCTTAATGACTATACACAAAACTAAATCAAACACAAGTTATTCAATTTAAAAGAATTATAAGTTCGTTTAAGATTTTTTTAATCTTAACATTTCTAAATACTTTTATTACCTTTTTGTTTTGAAAATCTCAAAGTCTTCTAGTATTACAACATTTGTTTAATTGTTTTTTCTTTTGTTAAGATATTTCCGTCAATAAAACTTGACACAATGGACGACAAAAAAAAAACAAATTGATTGTTAGTTGATCACGCAGCACTATTTGTACTCTAAACAACTTGGTAGTTATAAATTATCTATTTTGTCTTTATGACCACTTTGAATTCTTCACACTAAAAACTATAAGTAGGTGGCTAAATCTACTTAGTGTATAGTGTGCTAGACTGCTAGTGCTAGGGTTGTGGGTTCGATTCCCTGGTCTGTTGTACTACACTGATCATACGGCATTACTCACTCAGCTCTTAATAAGTAGAATTAAATATTAATATTGCATTGTAATTTGAATAATTAAAAATAGGTAAATAAATAAATTAAAAATTTCAGTCAGTTCATACCGGTGTACCGCTTATTTAGTTTTGTTTCGTCAGAAACGATTCAATTAGATCAGAAATAAATTCTATTCAACGATTAGATTTAGATTGTTTTGGCAATAATTTTTTAATAAAAGGAGAGAGAATATTATCCATGAAGGAATTGTGCACCAGCCGAACTGAACATGTTTTCGACCTCAGCTGTTCTGTACATATTAATGTTTAACTTACACTTTTCTATGGAATTTATATATGGGAATTATTATTATCATTGCCTTTCGATAATTGCCACCCTATTTGGATGAATTAGAATTACAGGTTTTTTCGTATCGTTTTCTTATTCGTTTTATCCCCATTAGTGTAGGTGACGATACAGAATTAATTAAAACACATAGTCACCCTCGCTGGGATTTGATATCGCACTTCGAGATCATAGTTTTTTTTTATTTTGATTATTTTCATTTACAATATTTTCTAAGTGTTACAAATAGTCTGCACCAACAAAAAAATCCGTACCCATGTAGGGTATTAGAAGTAAAGAAATAAAACTTAAAACTAAAAAGAACGAGAGGTGCTCTTACACTCAGCTTAGTTAATGTTTAATTACAATTTTTACATACATATGTACGAGTATGTACATATATGTACTATGTTTAAATGAAATTGCTAATGCAACGATTTTAAAGCGTTATAGTTAAAATAAAACTTCGTGTTGATTAAAAATCGAGACATTTTTAAGCGCAGAAACTAAGTTTTTATTTTAATAAAATGTAACAAATGTACAATAACTTTCAAGGAGTCCTAAAAATAGAATATCTATATTATTCAATTCCTATATTCCTATATTCGTTGTTTTTTGTCAGGCTTGCTTTAACAGATTCTCATTAGAGATTGTGCAAAACCAAAAAGTATTCGTTGGTTTCCAGATTTGTTACACAAAATAGTTCAAGATATTAAACGTTATTATTATTGTAAAAAGTATAGTACTTTCATACACAGACGCAGCTCGTCGTTGCAGTTTAGGATTTTTAATTTTTGGATAATATTAAAAAGGGTTGTGTGCTTGGCTTCTTTTCATTTTGTTTTTGAATCGGAGAATTGTTAAAAAAAATATATCAGCTCCAGTCAGGGTTGCCAGATAGTTTTAAATTTTTATCCCCGATTTCGATATGAATATCCCTAAAAATTCCCACAAAAACTGCATCAATAATTTCGCATGCATATACATATATTTTATGTATGAATGTATACGTATACAGTGGTGTTTAATAAAATAGATTCACCATTATCTAGCATTTTTGTGATCGAAAAATAGTAAAAAAAATAATATAATATTTTTGTTTGTTTCTATTCTATATCAGTTATAAAGTAAATATGTAATACAAAAATACAAAACTTCTCAAGCTCAAAATTTAAAAAACCGTGTATTAAAAAATGTGGTTAAAATCAAATAATTTTGCCTTTAACAAAAATAAATTCACTTAATTTGAAGGTCTGAAAGAAACTTTTTATTAATTAAACCAAATTATTTCAATTGCCTAGCTGCGAGAAATTAGGCCGTAACCCTGACACAGGGTTGTAATGGCCAATTATGTATGTATGTATTTCCATTTATTTACCTCTGTACTTACTGGATTTATCCATATTTTGAATATTTTCAAATGGACTTCAAACCCGAGATTGTGCAGACTAGCTTAAAACCTCGATGTTATCATTTTGAAACTAACCTTTTGTTGGCATTATTGTATATTTCGGGTGGTTATCTTGTGTAAGAAGTAATTTGTTGTCGGACGAAACTAAAATTAGTTTGTTTATATTCGAATGAATTAATTTAACTATAAAATGACCCTTTAACACTGCATTCATCCGCAATAAAAACCATTAAAAACATTGGCGGAAACATAATAGTATAGGGTGTTTTATTTATTTATATGAGAACTCAAGTCTTGCTTATATACTTTTATATGAAATTCTTTCACCGTGTGTTCCGAAATAAAAAACAAAAATATATCAAAAATCGCGGATAACTTGTCGGTTATCCCCAATAAAATCCCCATCCCCAAATGAAAGTTTATATCCCTATTTCAGAAAAAAAATCCCCATTTTGTGGATAAATCCCCTAATCAGACGACACTAGTCCTAGTTCCAGTGTACTACTCTTTCAATTGAACTAAGTGAGCATCTCCTTTCAATTAGCTCTCTTCGTTCAGTATGTATTTTTAGGTTTTGTTTTATTCTAGTACATGTTTCTTTTGGCTATAATCCACTTTATTGATAGGTTATTTTATGTACATACTTAAACATACATTATATTTTCCTAAAGGTGGCCATACACTAGTGATATATGACTATGATTTGTTGTGTTCGATGTCTTTTTATCAGAGTATGAAAATAAACAAAACTAAACGTTTGATTTCGTTTTGTTTTGTTCTTTACAATGAGTAAAACAAAAACAAAACAAAAATTGTGAGAGCGATTGTCCCATTT
The DNA here is from genome assembly GCA_963576795.1 of Metopia argyrocephala. NCBI lineage: Eukaryota > Metazoa > Arthropoda > Insecta > Diptera > Sarcophagidae > Metopia > Metopia argyrocephala. The sequence goes on from OY756210.1 coordinate 38,407,002, forward strand.
AGTTTTGTATATTGTTTTTTTTAGCACTACAAATACACTAACTCAAATGTGCGTAGGTACAACAAAAAATGAATGAGAAGAAAAAGAAAAAAAGAAGAGTAAAAAGAGCAAATTATACGAACTTAACGGAATTACAAAGCAAGCAAAAAGCGAAAAGCTAATTGTTTCATTTGCGCTCTTTCTCATTTAGAAAGTTTTTGTTTTGGTTATGCTCATGTATAATACGATTACAAAAAATTTTAAAAGTTTATGACTTTGTGGTAATGTTTGCGAAATGTTTTGTTTGTTTGCCCACTCTGCTTTTTACATGTAAATGGGGCTGTATGACAACAAATCCCAATAATTTGAAGTTTCTCAATTTATTGTGATTTGTAACAAAGTGTATGGAGTTGTGCGCGAACATTTGAAAAAATTTTTAAATTAGTTCACAATAAAACGCCAAAATATTCATTTCGGTAGAATTAAAATAAAAATACAAAAAGTGAAAATATTTTTTGTGGTTATGGAGATGGCTAGCAACCAATTTTTGTTAGAATTCATTGAAATTTTACAAAACGAAAATGCCATTTGGAAAAGTAAAAGTGATGTCTTGTTGTTGACATTTAAACTTATTGTGATTTTTTATAGTGTGTGGAGAAATGACAACCGAACAAATTACAGTCACAAATCACAAATGTATGGGTAGCCTAAGGCAACAATCAAAATTATGTCTCTTTATGCCTTTAAATGACTGCGGCTTCCAAGTCAATACTTTGTTACCATTTGTTTTTCAAATTGCGTTTCATTGGTATTAAAACTAAATATATTTCTTTGTTGTATTAGAATTATAATTTAATCCCGTATAGCAATAAAAAAAAAGAATGTCCTTCATTTCAATTGCACTGGAATTTAAATTCGGATTTTTTTCTTTCAACATTAGCATTCTTGTAAAATTTTTTCCCGATTTGTATGTTTTCTATTCCCTAAAAGAGAGCTTTTATTCTTTCTTTAAACCTCAATGACCAAGTAATGTTTTATTACAAAAAAAAATTTTTTTGAAAACTAAACTGAATTCAAAACTACTTGTACAATATCTGCTACAAATTTCAGTCATTTTCTGCTGCAATATATGTTTGTATGCATGTATGTTGCTATTCGTATTAAGAAATGGGACACACCCACCTACATTTTTAATGCTGTTTTCAATTACCAAATTTATTATAAACTTACCTGTAGCAGAGTTGTAAATGAATCATTCTTTTTTGATTTCAATTCATTTGAATTAGCTAAATTTTGAATTAATTCTTTTCAACAAAAAAAAGAATTGAATTAAATTTGAATCAATTCATTTGAATTTAGAGAACATGAATTGCAATTCATTTCCAATTCAAATGAATTGGGCAAAATGAGTTGCAATTCATTTGAATTAGGCAAAATGAATTGCAATTCATTTTTTAATTCAAAAGAATTGGTAAAAAGAATCGCAATTCATTTCTAATTCATTTGAATTAAAATGATTTGGAATTAATTCAAATGAATTAGAAAAGTAACTTGTAATTCAAATTTATCAAATCAAAAATGAATTGCATTCAATTGAAGTAAACTTGGTGTTTGGAGTTTGGTCCTTCAAGTACTACTTATGAAATAAATGTAACAAAGAGAATTATTATAAATAAGTAATAAATACTTGGATTAAAAGTAATAGACATAGATAAAGTACAGAATAGAAGTACTTGGAAAAAGGGTGATGCTTTTGCATAATTGCAATTGGAAATGTATAACAAATTCATTTTTCGAGTTAATTCAAATGAATTGGTAAAATGAATTGCAATTCATATTTTAACTCATTTGAATTAATTCAAAATCAATTCAAATGAATTGGGAATGAATTGCAATTCATTTGTTCTAACTCATTTATATTAATTCAAAATCAATTCAATTCAAATGAATTGGAAATGAATTGCAATTCTTTTTACCAATTCATTTGAATTGAAAATGAATTGCAATTCATGTTCGCTTAATTCAAATGAATTGATTCAAATTTAATTCAATTCGTTTTTTGGAGAAAAGAATTAATTCAAAATTTTTCCAATTCATTGCATGAATGATTCACGAATTAATTCAAAAATGAATGATTCGTTTACAACTCTGACCTGTAGATAATTCGGTCTTATCTCCACAAGGAAATGTTTAAATCACCTAAAAAACCATTTGAATAACAAAAGTAAGACAAGCATTAGAAATATACAAAAAAAAAATTAACAACAAAATTCCACCCAAATAGATTGTAACAATAACATGCAGGAATTTCACAATGATCTTATGGAATAAGTATAATGTTGGTGGTTATTGTGACCAACACAACAAAATTTCTAACAAAAGCCACAACCACAATTATAAATTTTACATGTTCAAAGAAAAGGTGGCTCAGTTAGGATATTGCAAAAGAGAACTGGGACACGCAGAGGTTAAATAAGATTGACGATTTAAAATTTAAAGAAAAGTACATACCATTGTTGTTGTTGCAACTATTGCAATATAATGCTAGAAAATAAATTACAATAAAAGTATCGTCAAACAATGGGCTAAGCTTGGTTTTAGAATAATACGTGTCGATATAATATGAACAAGCTTCTCAAGTTTATCGTTCGGTTTTGACCTTAAACTGTAGGTCCCGGTACTCATGAATAAAAAATCAACACACACAACATGGGTTCTGCGAGAAGCTAGGCCGTAATTCTGAAACAGGGTTTTAGTGGCCATTTATGTATGTATGTGTCGATATAACAACTAATTTAGGGTTTTAAATTTTACAGCCTCTCCCAAGATATCAAACGTTTTCGTTTGTTCGCATTCTCAACGAAAAACAGCTGTTTTGCATGACAGTTATTGTTTTTAGTACGACAAGTCTAACGAAAATAGATTCGAACGATAACGTCAATATATTTAGGGCTCATAATTTACCTATTTCAGTTTTTTTTTTTGTTTGGTTTCAATTTTCAGTCAACTTTTTTTTATTTGAGACCAAAATAAATGCGGTGCATTGTACTGAAATTTTTTGGAAAGGACAGTACATTTATGACAGAACATACATTTTGTTTTTCTTATGTTACTATTAAGCGCCTTAGGAGTGAGACAAATTGCTGTGAATTGATCATTCAAAGGCCAGTGTTATACCTTCACCCTTGAATGATCAACAGCAATTGCCTCATCGTTGCATGTTTATTGTGTGGTGAGTGTCTTCGCTAAAAAGATTTAGCTGTTATTTGCTACTTCCCAATAGGTGGCGCTTTTCTCCTGACCATTTGTTTTTTGTTGACATTGGTTACGGTGGAATAGAATCAAATGTCAGGGAGTGGTTTCTTTGTAGATGGTCTTCTTGGCGGGGGGAGGGGACCACTTATTTTTAAATTATAATTTTGGAAAAACCGCAAACTAGCTTTTTCATTTTTTACCTTTGTTGGGACTTGAACCTGGGCCGTTGGAGTTTTTATGCAAGCGCTCTAAACACTATACCACACACACCCCCACTTGTTAAACTCTTGGTTCACCAACCTTGAAATTTTGAAATTTTTAAAAAATCTTCTGTCTGAAATACAAAAGCCCCACCCCCAAACCCAAAAAAAAAAATAAATAAATAAAATAAATAACGATACATTGAGTCATAGTGGGACGCTTCTCTGAACAATAATGTATGACTTGTTTTCGTTCCCATAGTTTTACGTTCGACATCGTGAGATAGGCTGTCAATTTGCTTGAAATATGTAAAAAAAAAAATTCCTGAAAATTCTATGTCAAGAGATCAATAAGTAAATTCCCTATACTGAGCTCTAAAATATATAAATATCAGTCACTTGTTGTAGTTCTGAGTACAGAAAGCGAAATTTTTATAACTCTTGTCTTGAGTCCTGAGCCATCATTTCGTTTTATATGAATATTAGACTATAAAAATATATAAGTACGTCATGGCTTCTCCTAAAGAAAAAAAACTAAAAATCGCAGAGGCAAAAATTCGGCATTCAAATTGACAACTCGGCTTTAATTTCTTCTTCGCCCACAATATTTAAGTATTAAGATAGACGGTTGATTTATACTCGTAACTTAGATGCTAAAGTCTTTGCCGATTTTTGCATAAAATTGTAGAGACTCCAGTCGGTTAAAGTAATAAAAGTATTGACGGCCATTCAATAATGGAGGGCGGTCATTTCTTGAGTCATATACGAGTAAACATGTCCACTATCCATTTCTCTCATTATATTGCCGTAAAATTAAAAATCTACCAAGAGCTTGTGCGAATAAAAAAACATTTGAACTGAGTAAAATTGGTTAGCAAAAATCGGGTTACTTGAGGTTTTTATGGTTTTTTGTAGCTTTTATGGTATGGTGGTGGGGCGTGGTATATTGGTTAGAGCTATCACACAGAAAACTCAAACGACCGAGGTTCAATGCCAGTAAAGGACAAGATTTATAAAATAAAACTTGCGGTTTTTCTAAATTATAATTTAAAAATAAAAGTTCCCCTTCCCCTCCAAGAAGTCCATCATCAAGAAACCGCTCCCTGTAATTTCCAATCAATTCCACCAGAAAACAATGATCAGGAGTACAGCTTATCTACTGAAGACGCTCGTCATTCACATCCACCGACAGACAGGGCAATTGCTGTTGATCATTTAAGGGTGAAGGTATAACACTGGCCCTTTGTCTCATCAACAAAAAAGGTGCATAATATAATAATAATCAATGAAAAAAGAAAAAAAACAAATCTATCTATCTTCAAAATTCCAATACAATGCACTACATAAGTAGGGATTCACCCCTGAGTATTGGTATTAAAAAAAATGTATGAAACTAACAAATATTGTACAATTTTACAATGCGGATTAAATGCCTGAACTTTTAATGACACTTGCCAAGACACTTTAGTACTTTTTTTTAAAGGAGGGCCTTTCAAAGTCCACAAATTTTAAAAATTTTGAATTCATCGTTTAACAAATAGTCTATATTCTAGAAAACTTGGGGTCATTATTTTTGACTGTAGTTCTAAAAATGTTATTTAGGCTTACGGTACTAAAGTTTAAATGAACAAAAATAATAACAATTAACCACAATAACCGAAAAATGGGTACAGTTTAACCAAATTTCTAGGTTTTTCTTAAATGGCCATAACTTTTTTTTTACTTTTCTCGTGATGGTTAAAATTAATCCTGTGACCCCGTTTCGACTTGACATTGAGTTCTGGGACACACTGTATTATTTTCTAAAGAACTATTAAAACAACGAAAACGATCATTTGATCATCTACGGACACAAAAATGTAGTTTTAGAATCACCAATAACATCTCACATAATTTTAATACTGTTTGCAATCCTTTAGTGAATACAGCATGATGACATCGTTAAGTTTATTAACCCGGTAATAGAATCTATTGTTATTCTTTTATGACTTTTTTTTTGGTTTGAAGTGTAACAAAAAATATTTTATTTGTTTCATTTTGTAGACACAATTCCAGCTGCTTTTATTGCTGAAAATTAAAAAAAAAAAAAACAAAAAATAACAATTACCAGCATATTTTTTGTCATGATTTGAGATTTCGATAATGATTTATAGATTGTTGATTTTTTTGTATTGGTGTTACGAGTATTGTGTTCTACTTTTTTTATAAATATTTTTAAACAATTTTGACATCCGGTGTGAGAATTAAAAATAAACACACCAATTGGACTCAACCGAAGTATAAAAGACTGACTTAAGGGTTTGTTTAAACCATTTTTGTAGTCTTTTTTTAATTTGAAAATTTTAAAATGATTTGCGTTATTTTTTTTTTTTAATATCTATTAGGAAGTTGTGTGCTATTTTAAATGCAATAAATTTGTGTCAATTATAGTTTTCAGAAAAGTTATATGAGAGTTTGTTTTTCTTAAATATACAAACTTTTTATTTATTTTATTTCTTTTTTAATATTATTACTCGTATTGAGCTTAATCGCCATGAAGGTCATATACTAAACTTGTGTTATTAATGTGCGATTTTTATAAAATACACAGAGAGAAAAAATTTAATAATATGCGCTGGTTAACTTTAACTGTCCATTTCACTATATGAGTACTGGTATGTGTTAACGGAGGATAAATTGCAAAAAGTTTTTATTCTATTTCACTGTTTAGCCTACTCTACTGATATGTTGCTTTCTTGTGAGGCTCTAATTAGCAACAATGGATAAAACATTAGTTCCATTATAAATTATCATTAAATGACCCTAAAATGTAATATAAATGCGTAAGACAACACAATATCTTGTTACACAAGTGACATTTTAAGTTTTTTATTTTGTTAGAAGACATTATTAAATATCAATGTTTTTTTTTTAATTATCACCCGCTTAAAAGTGAGAGAATTTTAACTTTAACTTTTTGACCTAACAAACGCCTAAATCTACTAGTCAGTACCGGCTTTTAACGAGACTGACGCAAGCAATTCAGTTAGAAGAAGCTGAGAAAAAAAGCTAGAAAGTTTTAACGAATGTACCATATAGCCCGAATTCTGAAAAACTATTCTAAGAGCGTAAATTTAAATTGAAAAATGATCTTATTTAGGTTTAAGAATATGAAAGGATTAATAAAATCCCTTTAGGGATTCTGATTTTTAAGCTGTTTAATTCCACTATGAGTCACTGTTGAAAAAATTACAAAAATCAGCTGCCAATTATCTAATGTGGGTTTAACATGTTAAACAACTTTTGAATTCCTAGCAAGTCCCAAGCACCATAATTTGTTATATACTCATTTAGCTCTATAAGCTAGTATTACAACTCGAGACTTCTAAACTAGGTTATGAGTCCAATACAGTACAATCACGGTAACGTAAATACCGAGTAATGTGAACATAGTTTAACGTGAACAAGCTTTTGTTTACATTCACTAATCTGTAACGTGAACAAACTCAGGAAGATCTATAATGTCAAACATTTTTTTATTGCATATAACTCTGATGCCGTTAGGTTGTATTCGCCTTGCCAATGTTTCTTGAGATGATGATTGCACTCCACAATCAGTCAATTTAACACGGCATAGCAATGGGCAGAAGATGCAATAGTGTATTTTCTTTTTATTTTAGACAAATACTCAGGGGAAAACCTCTACTGATGCTGTGCATTGTATTGGAATTTTTTTGGAAAGGACAGTACATTATAAAAACAGAACATATATATTTGTTTTTCTTATATTATTAAGCGCCTTATGAATGAGACATATTGCTGTGAATTGATCATTAAAAGGCCAGTATTATACCTTCAATTGCCTCATCGTTGCATGTTGATAGTGTGGTGATTGCCTTCGCCAAGTACGTTTAGCTTTTATCTGCTACTTCTTAATAGGTGGCGCTTTTCTCCTGATTATTCGTTTTTTGTTGACATTGATGAAGGTGGAATAGAGTGGAATGTCAAATAGCGGTTTCTTTGTAGATGGTCTTCAAAGCGGGGGGGGGGGGCCCTCTTATTTTTAAATTATAATTTTGAAAAAACCGCACACTAACTTTTTCATTTTTCACTTCTGTTGGGATTTGAACCTCAGCCGTTGGAGTTTTTTTGTGCGACCGCTCTAACCGCTTTACCACGCACGACTTTTAAGCGATAAATTAGTATTTCAGCAATTAGAAAAGAAAAAAGCAGCTGAAAAAAGAAGAATTACTTTAATGTATAAATGTAATAAGGAAATTTGTTTTCTATGCAATTTTTCTTTTCAAAAAGTATTTTCTCGTGATCTAATAATTCAATTTACAATAAAAAGAGTTCCATTTTCAAGCATGTCAAACACAAGATTATATTGTAAAACTCTATACTTTTGTCATGAAATTTGACATATACTAAATTGAAGACTTTTGTTAGCATGAACTCCCTTGGTTTTAATTAGTTAACGCTTCCACGCGGCAATCAATTTCTTATTTAAAGCTATCCTGTCCTAATGATGGATCCTATACTTGACCAAGAATGAAGAGTTTTATACACCGTTTGCAATGATAATTCGTTTATACTGAATCCAACACCATTTGACTGTGATATTGGACAATGTCATGTGTTTCCTAAAAGCCTGCACTTCATTGTATGGGAGAAATATATTTTATCCCTTCAGATTGTCGGCCACAATAAAGTACTACCATTTCTTCTTCTCTTGTGGGCAGCATTTTACTTCCAATTTTATTATTTTTGAATGAATATTATCGGTATGTTGAGGCTTTAAATTGAAAGTTTTTTTTTTAACAAAAATGTTAAATTAAAAACAAAAAAATTTTTTAATAAAAAAAACTTTCTTTTTCTATTCATTCATTATGTCAACCGCTGGATGGCTTGCTGGGGTACATGGTATAGTCATGAAATGAAATGCAATATCAATCTATAAATACCAAATTTAGTGTTTTATTTTTGTTTGTTTTCAATATAAATTGCAAAACGTTTATGTTTTTATTTGTTTATTTATATTTTTCGCCATACATACACCCACATGGAATTTTTTTTAATTCAAATTGCAAATTTATTAAAATATAAATTTTTACAATAAAATTTATCTCTTCATTCAGAGCTATTGTTGATGCATCCATCCAATGAGCCAGGAGGTAGCCTTTGACGAATATTCATATTATATTGTTTACAAATTATGTTTTTACAGAACGAATGTAAAATTTTCACCTTAAAAAAAAAAAATTTTCACAAAAAAAAAAAAAAACAAAAAAAAAAAAGAAGAGGAAGAGAAAGAGAAAGAACTTGTTTACAATAATATATTTATTTGTGTACAACGGTCAACCACATTGCTGCTTTTATTTGACAATTATAAGAGCAGCAGGTTTTCGAAACCACAGGGTTCTATGCCATTTCAAACTGGGACTACCATGCTGTGGTAGAACAGAAAAAGTGAACTTGAATTTTTTGAAAAGCAGAAATATATTGCTTTGTAAATTTTTTTATTTGATTTTTATATCGTCCCCTTAATAAAACAATAGTGTATAATTTTTTTGTCATTTCAAGATAATGGAGTTTAAAATTTTAGTGTTATTAGAAAATAGTCGACGTTTTTAAGTTGTGGTCGTTTAAATATTTGGTGGAATAATCAGGCTACTAGTAGATGATATTTCATTAATTTACAAGTGCTTTAATTGCAAATAAATGGGATTCAAAGTACCATGATGTCACTTAGGCCGAGGCCACGCAATGAGCGGTTTGAGCGGTAATGGGCTTATTAATAAGCGTCATTTCTGAGTGGTTCGAGTGGTTAGTTGTTAAAATGCCGTATTTTAATTTTTAAAATTTGATAATCTATCTTGCCATAATAGCGTCCAGATTTGTACAGATGAAATTATAAGCTCCGCATTCACTTTTGCCATGTTTATACTTCGCCGCTCAGAAATCAACTAAAAAGTAGAACAAGTTCTATTCCTGAGCGGCGCCGCTTAGCGTGGCCACTTCAGTAGTATTCCATTTGTCTTAATTTTTTTTCGCTCACCGCTCAGTCGCTTATAAAAGAACTAAATAAAAAAAAAAGTGTAAGTGTTTGTTTGAAATTATAGTCTGAGTAACAACTAAGTAATTAAAACAACATACCTGCACTTACACAATTATTAATGAAAAATTTCAAATACGCAGAGTGATCAGAGACCATTCAAAATGTATATATGTTTAGGGTTTTATGTGTTTCACCACTAAAGCAATACATTTGGAATTAGTCCCTGATCTGTCTACTGCTTCGTTCATTCTCTGTTTTAAAAGGTTTGCTGCCAGCAGAGGCCTTCCACAGACAGTGTATTGCGACAAAGCGACAAATTTCTTAGGAGCCAGCAGTGTAATGAAAAAGCTACGACAAGAGTTGACAGGCTGTCGAGTCGTACGCAACGTCGTCCGGGGTGAAGTTCAGCTTCATACAACCTCTGGCACCTCACTTTGGAGAACTGTGGGAAGCAGCAGTCACACAAGCGAAATTCCTACTTCTGCGCGCCGTGGGTAACGCATCACTCACCCAAGAGGAAATGGAAACAATGCTCGCAGAAGTAGAGGCGGTGCTCAACAGTCGCCCAATTGTACCGCTGTCCTTAGATCCGAAAGACGGAGAAAAATTAACCCCAACGCACCTGCTAATGGGGGAGGGCCTGAGTTCGCTACCGCCAGATACCGTAGAAGAAAGGAGAGACAAAGAGGCGAAGTTATGCAGGCGAAGGCGTCTGCTCTGCGGTCTCAAGCGGAACTTCTGGCGGGTAAAGCAAAATGGCACCACGGAATACCCAACTTGAAAGTAGGTCAGTTGGTAATCGTCCACGAGAACACTTGCCCGCCACTGCATTGTCTGATCGGGAGAGTCGTCAAAGCTATAGAAGGAGAAGATGGCAAGGTCCAAAAATGGGATCCACTGCCAGATATTTTAAGACGGAGCCAGGATGTTGCGCCATAATACATTTTTATTTATTATACAATAAACTTATGTAACAATACCTATAATATAATACTTATATATACAGGGTGTTTTTTTTAGAGGTATATAACTTCGAATTGAAATAAAACACAAGAAAATCGTTTTAACGTCCATCAATTTGGCTTTATTGGAAGGATAATTTTATGCCGTTAATGCCTAAATATGATTTCGGGCATGTGAACGCCGCGGCTAGCTCGAATAAAGCCAATTCTACAGGTCCAATTTTCAACCACTTTTTCGAGCATATGGGGCCGTATGTTGGCAATAACGCCACGAATGTTGGCTTCCAAGTCCCCTAACGTTTCTGGTTTGTTGGCGTAGACGAGCGACTTCACATATCCCCAAAGAAAATAATCCAATGGTGTCAAATCACACGATCTTGGGTAGCCAATTGACAGGTCCATTCCGCGAAATTATGCGCTCAACGAATGTTTCCTTCAATAAATCGATTGTGACGTGCGCTGTGTGGCATGTAGTGCCGTCTTGTTGGAACCACAACTCATCCACATTCATGCCATCCAATTCGGGAACAAAATAGTCGGTTATCATGGTTCTATACCGGTCTCCATTAACGGTAACTGACTCTCCGGCATTATTTCGGAAGAAGTATGGCCCAATGACTCCACCAGCCCATAGAGCACACCAAACAGTCAGTTTTTGTGGATGTAATGGCGTCTCAAGGGTCTCATGTGGATTCTCTTCACTCCAAATGCGGCAATTTTGCTTGTTGACGTAGCCATTCAACCAAAAATGAGCCTCATCACTGAACAAAATTTTGTTATGAAAATCAGCATCGAGATCAATCTCATTTTCGGCCCATACACCAAAATCACGACGCATTGCATGGTCTCGCGGTTTTAATTCTTGCACAAGCTGGATCTTGTAAGGTCGCAAGCCAAGATCTTTGCGCAAAATCTTCCATAAAGTTGATGGACAAAGCTTCAATTGCTGTGCATGGTGGCGAATCGATTCATTCGAGTTCTCTTCAACACTTTGCTCTACAGCGGCAATTGTTTCTTCGGTGCGCACTGTTCGACGTCTCTGCGGATGAGTATTATCACATAGAGTAAACGTAGTGTGAAAACGATCCATGGTTAACCGAATTAATTGCTCTGATGGACGATTATGTCGACCATAAAATGGACGGAGCTTGCGGTAAACTTTGCGAACTGAACCATTATTTTCGAAATAAATTTGCACGATTTGCAAGCGTTGTTCTTTTGTCAACCTGTTCATGATGAAATGGCAAATCAAACTAAATATTAATCACTTGACAGCTGACAAAATGTCCGCCAGTTAAAAAAGTGATGCCAACTTAAAGTTCTATACCTCAATAAAAAACACCCTCTAGTTAATAAGAATAATAATAATAAAGTAATTAATAATAACTATAATAATATTAATTAAATGAATTCCTAATATATAACTCAAGTACTAATACTTAACCCTAATAATGATAATTAACTTTAATATATAGAATTAAGAATGTTAAAATTAGCAGTTTTGCTGAATTTATATACATACTCGTAGATATAAGTTTAGCTGTAAATAAGAAGAATAATAATAATAAAAATTACTTGAAAAGTGAATATTATAATAAACGGTCGTGTTTTTTGGTGTTTTAATTTTTGAGTGCCCAATAATTAGTTTTTTTTTATTTGTTTAAATTATAATTTATTTAATTTAAAAATATCCTAAAAAATATTAGGATAAAACATTTGACCCACCTTGTGGAAGTAGAATTTTGCCAAATATTGACCACATTTAGAATCAGTTATGTATGTAGATTCTTATTATAAAATAAAATAAAAAAAATAATGGTGTGCATGCGTATTCACTATTGTTTTATTGAGAGAACGATATACTAAAAGGGATATGATTCTCATTTAGTCTATAACTATTCTAACAAAAGTATTTATAGTTTTGAATACCATCTTTGGGAAAAAGTCTCGTCCTGATTAGTCTCTTATGCAGAGTCGAAATGCCCTTAGAGACATGCTTATCCCCATAAACAATACATTTCATATTAAAAATGTTAAATAAAATTGATTAGTTTTTAAATACACCTTTTATTGTTTTCGTTTAAATGAGTTAAAACAAAAATTTATATTACAAAATAGTTTTTATTAAAAGTGCAAATGTATTTAATTTGTATATTTTCATTGTAAGATTTTCTTGCAGTGCAAATATTTTACATATTTTTTTCTTCTCAAAATTTCTGTATTATTTTTCCTATTGAATAATGTAATAAATAATCTTATATTTGTATACCACTATTCTTAAGCATATGCTTCTATATAATTATTCTTTAGAAAGTGAAACCCCCCCTACACCATATCGCACACCTGATTAGCTTGTACACTCATACATATGTGTTGACAACATAAAAAAGTAGCTGCTGTTGTAATAATGGCTGTAGTATTACAACAGCAATACTTATCTGTATTTCACAAATGCAATGCATTTTTTAGCAACAATAAAAATCTCATGCTTAAATGATTTACGAGATCATTTACAAAATGTTCTTTTACAACAACGAGAATTTTATAAAAATAAGCAAAAAAAAAAAAAATACGACAATAAATAAAATAGCGAACGCTACAAAAACTGCACTTTGAGAGTATCAATCAATTGATCGACGGTCCGGCTAATAGTATATGTTTAAAAAATATTTTCTGCAAACATGAGGAAGTTTTTTTTTTCTTAAACTTGAATTTAATTAATTATTATTTAATTCTACAACATGCTGATTTAATGATTGGGTTTAAGCACTTTTAAATAAAATAAATATTTTGCTACAAAAGTGCTCATGAAGTCCACAAAAATTAATCTTATTATTGGTCATAAGTAGCAAGGCTGCTAGATTGATCTAGTTTGGTCTATTGCATTACATCCAGTATGTTATACGATTTTAGAAGTTCCTCTGGTAACGAAAATATAGCAACATTTAAGGTAATACCTTACAGTATGAGCTCAATTTTCGCAGCTTGAAAAATCGTCTTGCGGGAGTTTATGTGTTCTATCCACCATTACATATTTTTTATATATCTCGAATTAATGATACCGTTTTAGGTTTTTGACCCCAAATTTTTCAAGCCTGCAATCCGTTTTCGGATATTTCGTCCGGATTGCAGATTTTAAAAATTTTGGCGTCAAAAACCTAAAACGGCATAATTAACTCGAGATATATGAAAAAATGGCGGATAGAGCACATAAACTCCCGCATGATGAAATGTGGAGGCTAATTCTGCCATTCGTTTGCGAGCGAATTCTAATGCGAAATTCTCTTACTCATTATTGAACAGAACCTATAGAAATTTTTAATGATGTCATACGATATCGAATAAACGACTTGCAAGTTTTTACTCGAAACCAAATACTCAATCAAATGAATTTTCTGTTAAAAGGGGATATATGTATCTTTTATATTATATAAGTATATATAAAAATGAAATTTAATTTTTATTATTTTAATAAAACGCAAACCTGTTGTATGCAACTTCACTTTTGTTTTCATCGGAAACTTGTGTTTAGTGACTAAACTTATCTGATAAAGAGTAGTAAGAAGCATTGAGCGGTTTGGTGTGCATTATGCCAAACACTACCGGGCGATAATTTCAAATTTGTTTTTGCCTAAAATAGAAGAGTTGGACTTAGCTGGCATATGGTTCCACAGGACACACACAGCACGCGTAACAGTGGCCTAAATATAAAGTACGCTTGGTGAATAATTTAGTTTGCGTTTGGGGCCTTGAGACTGTTGTTTGTAAGACTACGTTAAGACTATTGGCTATAAAGACAATCTCGCAACGGTTGACTTCAATTATTAGATAGAGGCCCATATGTTGGGGAGAGTATGTCAAAATTGGACCCAGCGTAATAGATTACATGAAATCATCTTTAAACTCTGAATTATATATATTGTTTTATCAACTTGTAGTCCCGTGATCTAGTGGTTAGTGTGTTGGGTTACTAAGACGATAGAGCCGGGTTCAAATCTCAGCTCTGACATCTTGAAAAAAAAAAAGAAATATGAAAAAATTATTTTTTCTGGCAAAAGCTCTGGAAGTAATTGATTGCCATGAAACAGCTTCTCAAATATGTCGTTCGGAGTCGACTTTAAACTGTAGGTCCCGGTACACATGGATAAAAAAATTAACACACACAATATGAGTGCTGCGAGAAGCTAGGCCGTAACCCTGACACAGGGTTGTAATGGCCAATTATGTATGTATGTATGTTCTATCAACTCAAATAAATATTTTATACATTGCCCTAAACCTTGTGTGTATTTTTTGATACCAAATCCAATCGTAAGGAATCGTTGAGAATCACCCATCAGGAACTGGATGTCATTATTTGCAAAATTTGCGGAAAAAATTAGAAATCGGTTTTTTCATTATAAATCAAGATATTGGAGAGGAGTTTCGACAATTTTAAAAGAAAACATAATACAGTACAAACTCGATTACTGCAACTAATAGAAAATCGGGCAGTTGCGATAACCGCGGTAGTTGCGTTAACCGAGTCATAAATTTTAACCTTGTGCAAACCAGATGCGTTGGTGCAGGCTGAAAATGTAATGCGTTCCTTGCTTACTTTTCGAATACCATGACGTTTTTTAAAATTTGAGCACCATCCGTTGCTTGCATGAAAATCACCACGGCTTTCATTAATTTTGTTATGTAGCTGAATAGCTTTTGACTTTAAGATTTCAGACGAAATAGGCAAATTTAATTTTTTTTGTTTTAAAAACCATTTACATAGAGCTTTTTCCATTACTGGATACTCACAGACTCTAATTACTTACTATACGCTTTCCTGGGCCGGATTCAGCATTTGTAACAAATTTAATTAATTTTGATTTATTTTGCTTAATTCTGGTTATTGTTGATTTATGCACATTGTATTCCTGGCATAATGCTTTGACCGATATATTTTTTTCAATTTTATTCAAAATTTCACTCTTTTGTTGAATTGTTAATTTACTGCACTTTGTCACCTTCACCATTTTTCTGCGTTTTTAATGAAAACTATTCCAAGAAATAACTGCAAAAACTAATGCAAAAACTATCCAGAGGACAAAAACAAAATAGAGTTAAAACTAATAGTTGCGTTTATTGAGGTAAATTTTTTAAAAAGTTGCGTTCACTGAGTCTACAATTCAGAGTCTAATTCAGGTGTTGCGTTAATCGAGTTGTTGTTCATAACGAGAGTTGCAGTAATCGAGTTCGCAGTGTACCATTTCCCAGTTTTTTTTTTTTTTTTGCTGCATGGTGTTATTTGTATTACAATAAATATATGAAATGCATTTTAATATTTTTTTTCTCAGTTTTAAAAACAATCGTCATTTGTTTTTCATTTTGTTTCTTCAAAATAATTGCAATTGCTCATAATTTTCAATGACCTTTATCGATATTCCCTTGTATTGTATACCAACAATAGCATCTTCATATGTATGTTCCATGAACTTGAACCACAGTGATTTGGTCATGATAAACAAAGACCATGAACTAGAAACATGAACCTCAATTATTTGGACACAATAAAGACCATGAACAAGTAACTTGAACCGCAAAAGTGCGTATTGTGCGTGCAAAACTCTAAAACCAAAACTAGTTAATTGGCACTGTCACACATTCAAAATCATGAAGACAAAAAGTAAAGTATTTGCGGTGTTCGATGTATTGAAGTAGAAACGTACACGCACACGCATATAAAGAACCACAGCGCATACAACAGACAAAGTGAGGCAAAAAGTGAAACAAGAAAATAAAAAAAAATGTAACAGAAACAACTGACAATAGTGGTCACACGGTCAGTTTTTGTTAGTTTGGATTTTCTTTGTTACTTGAAACACTGTCAGAAATACAGTGTTGGTATTAACGCTGGCAAGATAGCATTATTTTTTGTACACTAGGGACAATAAGACTTTAGAAAATCCTATAAGGACATTGCAAATTAATTTTTTTTAACAAAATAATAAAATGTGTGTCAAGATAAATTCGAATTTTACTAGTCAAGACATACACCACGTTATTTAGCCCGGCCATGTTTTACGTTAACAGAGCTCTGTTAACACTTTAACAGTGGTTATATGACAAAAGTGTATAATTACCGAGACGATTTAAGAGAAACACGATTTGGTACACATATCTGTTATGAACAGCGTTGCCACTATTGATAGAATTCTTCAAAAATTGGTAGAAGATTTTTCATTTGGTAGGATGGTAGGCTGAATATGATTTTGGTAGATTTTAGCAGAAGCTAAAAAAGGCTGTATTTTCCATTATAAGCTATCGTAATAAAAAATTTCATTCCGAAAGTACAAGATTGCCGTACGTATATTCAAGCATAAAATCTAACTTTTTATTCCCATTATGCAATTTTATCAAAACGATTTAATACACAACTCTGAAACTAATTTTAAAAATACTAATAATAGCATTGATGTTTCAAAATTTTTTATCGGTATAAAAGCCGAAATGTATGCTATTAAAAATCTTAACCCGGAAGAAAATATTTAATATTAAATATGATATTTTGCCATTTTATACTGAATTATTAAACCAAATCAATGCTAGATTTGATTTTAACCGAGAAGATATTCAATTGTTACAAATAATTGCTCCTGAGAAAATATTGTTAAAAGACGACTTGCGTACATTGTCCCTTGTTTTAAAATTTTCAAATCTTATAGGCTGTGATCCTGATATTTTTATCACATAGTGGAATCTGTTGCGATTAACAGAAACAAATCTTTCAACGGAATTAAACATTAAATTTTTTGGGTTAAAGCTAGTTCAATGAGAAACGTTTTAAATCAAAAAATATATTCTTAAAAGGTTTTTAAATAAAACCGGCTTTTGGTAGATTCTGATTAATTTTGGTAGATTTTGAACGAAATCTTGGTAGAATTGAAATTTTTTCAGTGGCAACACTAGTTACGAAAAAATTTTGGGAGAGTGGTATAGGGTGTTTTTTATTGAGGTATAGAACTTTAAGTTGGCATCACTTTTTTAACTGGCGGCCATTTTGTCAGCTGTCAAGTGATTAATATTTAGTTTGGCTTGCCATTTCATCATGAATAGGTTGACAAAAGAACAACGCTTGCAAATCGTGCAAATTTATTTCGAAAATAATGGTTCAGTTCGCAAAGTTTACCGCAAGCTCCGTCCATTTTATGGTCGACATAATCGTCCATCAGAGCAATTAATTCGGTTAACCATGGATCGTTTTCGCACTACGTTTACTCTATGTGATAATACGCATCCGAAGAGACGTCGAACAGTGCGCACTGAAAAAACAATTGCAGCTGTAGAGCAAAGTGTTGAAGAGAACCCGAATGAATCGATTCGCCACCGTGCACAGCAATTGGAGCTTTGTCCATCAACTTTAAGGAAGATTTTCCGCAAAGATCTTGGCTTGCGACCTTACAAGATCCAGCTTGTGCAAAAATTAAAGCCGCGAGAGCATGCAATGCGTCGTGATTTAGGTGTATGGGCCGAAAATGAGATTGATCTCGATGCTGATTTTCATCGCAAAATTTTGTTCAGTGATGAGGCTCATTTTTGGTTGAATGGCTACGTCAACAAGCAAAATTGCCGCATTTGGAGTGAAGAGAATCCACATGAGACCCTTGAGACGCCATTACATCCACAAAAACTGACTGTTTGGTGTGCTCTATGGGCTGGTGGAGTAATTGGGCCATACTTCTTCCGAAATAATGCTGGAGAGTCAGTTACCGTTAATGGAGACCGGTATAGAGCCATGATAACCGACTATTTTGTTCCCGAATTGGATGGCATGAATGTCGATGAGTTGTGGTTCCAACAAGACGGCGCTACATGCCACACAGCGCACGTCACAATCGATTTATTGAAGGAAACATTCGATGAGCGCATAATTTCGCGGAATGGACCTGTCAATTGGCCACCAAGATCGTGTGATTTGACACCATTGGATTATTTTCTTTGGGGATATGTGAAGTCTCTCGTTTACGCCAACAAACCAGAAACGTTAGGGGACTTGGAAGCCAACATTCGTGGCGTTATTGCCAACATACGGCCCCATATGCTCGAAAAAGTGGTTGAAAATTGGACCTGTAGAATTGGCTTTATTCGAGCTAGCCGCGGCGGCCACATGCCCGAAATCATATTTAAACATTAATGGCATAAAATAATCCTTTCAATAAAGCCAAATTGATGGACATTAAGACGATTTTCTTGTGTTTTATTTCAATTCGAAGTTCTATACCTCTAAAAAAACACCCTGTAGTTTTAAGCGTCTTGTATGCAAACAAGGTGTTCTCGAGAATGGAGAAAATTTTTTCAATTCAATCAAAAATTTTGATTTATAGAATATATACGCAAGATTTGTTCAATTACCACATCTTCAAATGTATGGACTCCGTCTTTTATTTTATCAAATTATAAAGTTCTAACTGGCTTTTCTGATTTGTCACAAAAGAAGCTGTTTTCACAGTATAAAACAGAAGTGATATCATTGTATGGTATATGAATTAGATTCAATTTAAACAATAGTAAAGAATTTACTTAGCAAGACAATGTAGTTTCGAAGGAAAAGTTTAATTTACAGCTTATGATAAAATGGCTGATATGCCTTTATTATAAAAAATTTTTGAAATAAAAGTTTGTAAAATAACACAAAATTTCAAGGCAAATACGAAAACAATACGCATAAAAGTTATATGAAAGATATTTATGTAAATGTCACATTTGGCAAATATTTGACGAAAAAAGCAAAATTTCTATTAAAATTTTTCTGAACAAAAGGAGTCCTCATACACTGAAAAAATGAATCTGTTTGTGAAATATTTAAAGCAAACAAAAAAAAAAGAAAATATTAAATAATATGGAATACAAAATAAATTTTTTCTTGAGACACTTCTTTGAGTGGAGTTAACTTTGTGAAGAAATGAAGTTGTTGAAGAAACTTTGAAACTTAATATTTTAAGAAAATCTAGGCATCTAGCCACAGGTTCAAAATATTTCCATATTTTCGAAAACATCTAGGCCAGAAGGACAGCCTTAGTTGAATACTGTAGATTTATTATTGCTGATATGTACGCACTTTTACGAGTAAGTATGTATATTGTAAATGAATTATATACATACATAGATAACTGGCCTTTACAACCCTGTGTCAGGATTACAGACTAGCTTCTTGCCGCACTCATGTTGTGTGTGTCAATTTTTTTTTATCCATGAGTACCGGGAGCTACAGTTTAAGGTCGCCTCGGAACGACAGACTTGAGAAGCTTGTTCATGGCAATCAGTTACCCTCAGAGCTTTTACCAGAAGTGTGTTAAGAGGTAGTCGCCGAAAGAAATATTTTTTTAATATTTCTTTGCTTCAAAATGTCAGAGTTGGGCCTTAAACCGGAAGTCTCGTCTTAGTAAGCCAACAGGTGGTCAGAAATACCCATACATACATACATACATAAATTGTGATAAGGAGTATATTTAGGCAACTGATCTACCAATTAATGAAAATACAGTGCCTACTCATTATATTGTAGTCACAATACGAAATGGTACCCCACATTACTCGAATTTATGGCGTCTTCTTTTCTGGAAAAACATGTTTTTAAAAAAAAGTGACAATTTAAAAGCATTGCCCTCACCCCATTAAATTGCACCCAATTTTATGCCAAAAAAGAACATAAAAAAATAAAAGAAAAAAAAAAAAAAAGAAAATTACAAAAATTTAAATATTTTAAATTTAAATAAAAGCTTATGAAGAATGTCCAATAAAAAAGTAATAAAAATGTCAGCTGTACCATTAGCTGTGCATTATCTTCACCCATGGATTTTTTTGAGGGCGAGAGAAGTTGAATTTTTACACTTAACGGTGGCAATTTTTTTAAAAACACCACGCAACCCCTGATTTATGTCACATTGTTTTTAGAAAAGAACTCAAAATTTCAAAAGGCAAAAAAAGTTTTAGATTTTTTTCCAGAAAAGAAAACGCCATTAATCCATAAATGATTTTGATTTTTTACTGTTGCAATGGGCCATTGTGCTTACTGTAAAACATACTTTGCATGCTTAAAAGAATTTACAGTTTATTTTTTTGTTTCTTTCAGTGTAATTTTTTCATAATAATATTGTCTGTGTTGTTTGTTATGGTTCATGTAATTATTATTTTAATATGATTTATTTTTAAAACTTTAGAAAAAAAAACTGTTATTTGGAATTTCAGTGCTTTGTCAAGTTTGTCGGTTAGAAAAAAAAAACCAGTAACTGGCCTCAAGTTAAAAAAATAAAAAAACATGTTTGTGTATGATTTTCTGACAGAAAAAAGTAGAGATTTTGTCTGCATAAGACTACTGTCTGTCAGATCAATCGCGTACACTGTAGTATATGGAAGTAAAAATTAGTGGCCGACTGACGTTGCTGCTGCTACATATTCACAGCTGCTAAACTTTACCTCATTACTGGCCACAACCACAGCAAAAAAAGCAACTCAAATGAAAGTGTTTCTTTTGTTACAAACTTTTGAAAATAAATCAAACTCTACAATATATACTTACTTAGATATGTACTCGTATGTATGTACATGTGTCTGTTTGACATAAGTTTTTATCTTCTCAACATGTAAAATGTGTTGCAATACTTCTTATTTTTATTTTTTTTGTTTGTTAACAGAAATAATAAAACCCAATTTTATAATACATAAAATGTCATTGCGACAGAAAAATTTTGATGTGGCGTTTATCCGTTCTATTTGTTACATAAATAATTGACTGAAAAAAAAACTTTAGGAAATATCCATGCAAAAGGTGCAATTAATTTAATAGAATTCGAACATAATTTAAACTGAGTTATAATAGTCCGCTGTCCACGCCTCTGCTCACACATAATTTAAATACGATCAATACTTTTAATTTTTTTTCTAAAGAAAAGAAACACTTTAAGTTTGAATGATAAAACCACCGTTTAATAGTAGGAGTACTGCCTGTTTAAATTTTATTTAAACTTATTAATATCGTAATTAGAAGGAAAAACATTCGCTAGAAGCCCGTTCCATAAACGAGCGGTACGGCTAAAGAACGAATTCTCTCTATAATGCATTGTGCGATTAACTGGAAAATCAACTACAAAAGAATGTGCTCTGAGTGAGGTACGAGTAGTCCGCAAAAATATGCGATTATCCGGAGAAAAGCCTCTTACCCCATCAGAGCACTTCCTATAGTATTGTAGTACCGATAGAACAATAAAACGCACGCCACATTGCGCCGACGCTCTTTGTTACGTTGTCTTGCAAATTGGAGAACATAGTTAACTACATAGATTTGTGAGTGGTTGTCAAGATCGTTAATGTAAATTTGGGATGAACAGAACTTTTCGCATCTCAAATGCCGCCTTTATGTAGTTTTAATAATTTCTAAGTCACAGCGAATTTCATTGTTTTATCGTGGCTAAATCCGATTATATCTTACAGAGCGGCGAACTGGTTGAAAGTACTGCACATGTAGACATAGAAAGACACTTTTTGGCATGTTGCGCTAGCTTTCGTTGAAAGTTACTTTACTTTCATAAAAAAAAAAAATTGTTTCTTTTTCTTGCGAAATATTTGTGTTGCCAAAAGCACTATTGCACACACGGTCGCTTCCAGACTGTGGTGCAGTATTGCTGAGTATGAAATAAAGATGTTACTCAGTTTATCGATGATTGAAACAGTTTTCAAACAGACTTCTCGACCATTTGGTATTCATTGTACTGGCTGAGATTCTATCGGATATTTGGCAATGATGTGGTATACATACATAATTTGCCATTACAACCCTGTGTCAGGGTTACGGCCTAGCAGAACCCATGATGTGTGTGTTAATTTTTTATCCATTAGTACAGTGACCTACAGTTTAAAATCGACACCGAACGACAGATTTGAGAAGCTTGTTCATGGCAATTAATTATTCTCAGAGCTTTTGCCAGAAGACTGCTGAGAGGTAGTTGCCGAAAGAAATATGATGTGGTATATGTGGAAAATAACTTAATACCCGGTGTTGTAAAACAAGCTTGCAACATTAATTTTGTTTGGCTTTGAAAATATTAAGCCGATGGAGTAAGAAATTTTATTTCCAAATTTATTTATACATATTTATTATTTATTTATTTATAGCCTAAAATAAAAAAACCAAGTGCAACTGCATGTCTGCTAAATTAACAGATTTTGTGGCCTGTATCTTTCTTTCTGCGGGGGTACATGGATGCTGATAGAAATCGGAGAAGAGTAGGAAATCTACTTGCGGTTTAAAAGGATTACTTGGAAAGTTCTGGGACAGTATATTTTTTAGTTAAACATGCAGGAATTGAGCGCAAATAGGTCGTTATATCCACGTTATAACCACACTAAAGGTTATGGTTTTATGCTGGTGGTAAATGAGATATTACTTTCAACGCTACTGTTCTGCATATTAGAGCACTTATTCGGAGCACTGGTTCATGGAATTGAGCGATATTCTATAAGTTAACATTCTCTTTCACAAATTAAATTGTTTTTAGCTGCCACTTTTCATATTTTAAAATAAAACTTTGTTCCACTGGATCTTTGTCACTTTCATCTCTGTTGACAATCTTTTCTACATGAAACCAAGAATTGTAAATACGAGTGTATACGACTGCATACGTTTATAGGAACTAATGTTTTTAAATTTTAACTTTGCATACACATAAAAGCAGTTTAGGAATTTAAGCCATACTTAGTATTTATTAG
Source organism: Metopia argyrocephala (assembly GCA_963576795.1). Taxonomy (NCBI): domain Eukaryota; kingdom Metazoa; phylum Arthropoda; class Insecta; order Diptera; family Sarcophagidae; genus Metopia; species Metopia argyrocephala. The sequence continues at coordinate 38,430,173 of OY756210.1, forward strand.
CCGGCAAGGAAACTAAGGCTTTATCATTATCAATCATTTGAGACAAGACACACACTGATACGGCTTCATACATTTTTGTGCAAAAAATATAAGGAGTCGACCTAGAAACTTGAAAGTTGGCACAGAGTATTATATTGACTAAAGTAAGAAAATAAAATAGTTTCATGAAAATCAGCCACACCCATCGCTCATCGCCCATCGCTTATACAATCAAAATAGATATTTTCACATAAAACCTTTCGTATAAAAGCAAAAGTCTTAAAATTTAGTATATATACATACATATGTACCCATAATTATGAAAGTGGTCTAAGTCATATATTTTTTGTTTCGAGATATTTAATGAATTGCATTTAAATAAATTAAAAAATATTTTTACATTATGCAACATTTTTATTTATAATTTTATTAGTCTCAAGTAATGAAAATTTATTATGAATATAAAATTTTGTGCGAATTTCATACGATAATATTGTTTTTAAAGTTTGCATTGACTTAGACCATTTTCAAAATTAGCTGAATTACTTAAAGCAATAAAGAACTTTAAGTTTTATTTAAAACAATAATTTGATTGAAATAATTCCTGAACATTAATTAATTATTTTTAAAAAGTAATTCATTTCAATCATTATTTTGAGTATTTAAGATTCTTAAAATGTTCCTGAAAAACTGGACGGATGTACTGTAGTAAACTCATAATATCCTAGTGTTTTTCTTTCTTATTACTGGTCTAATGGTGGTGTATAATAGAAGTAATTTAAAATTTTTGGTCTTCCTCTTTTAGGTGAAAGATCCAAAACGTGAAATTTAGAATCATCTAAAGAAGTTTTATAAAACATTTTATAAGGTTCATTTTTCAAGAATCTCATCCATTGAATTTGTAGCCAAAGAGACAGATTCGCCCGCGGTATTTTTTTTTCTCTTCTTGTTATTGATTCTTCTAGTGATTTCGTTGAAATAAAATCCGGCTGCGACATTCGCTTTATCGAAAATGTATTTCTTGTTCTGCACTTTTCTATAAATTCATAATAATGCTCAGGGTTGTATAAGTAATTTGCTTTTTTTATCGGACATTAGGTAGAAAGGAATGACTCGATACCAAAAATTCGTGGTATAATTTTTGACTTAGACCACTTTCATAATTAACACTAAATGAGTTCCATATAATGTTAAAATTACAACCACTATCTAATGGTTCATTTTTGACAATTTCGTAAAAATTAAATTGAATACATTTAGTTTAAACTAATGTGGTATGAAATAACTTATAAACTCATTTTTTTTAAATTTTGACTTAGACCACTTTCATAATTATGGGCACATATATACATACATATCTTTATTTAGTATATATACTTCTTAGAAAAAACAAAGGACGCATGCCAAGCTTTATTAAAATCTGTCACGCCCATCGCATCGTCTTGCACTCTGTGTAGGCGGTATTTTGGTGACTAAAATTCCATTTTTTAAAACTATTTTTTACAAATCAAATAATTCCGTTCCAAAGAAGAGTGCTTCACTGAGAGAAATTTATAATTTATTTGATTAAAAAGAAATATTTTATCTTAGAAAAAGTCTACTGAAGTCACCTAAATATTGTAAAACGAAAACTGAGGAAAATTTTTACACAGTTCAGTAGTTTGTATATGTCAGATATTTTAATTGATAAATTTTCAATGCCGTTTTTATTGAAATATAGCACTTCCTTTATAATTCGTCGAAAAAGTTGTTTAGATTGCGTATGTAGTGTAGGAGATGTGACCGAATTAAAATTGCCTTCTAAGCTTCAAAATTTGCAGTTTTTCTTTTAAATAAAAGATAGGTCCGGCTATATTCACCTTATTACTAGAACCGAATGAACCCTGATCGTTAAACAAACTTATGAATTTTCTTAAAATGGCCGGGTAAACTGCAGAAAAGATTTAATAAAATAAGTTGCATAATCTTAGGATTGTACTTTTTTTTTTTTTATTTGAGACCAATACTCAGGAGTAAACCCCTACTGAATGCTGTGCATTTGGAATTTTGGAAAGGACAGTACATATATTATTATAACATTGTTAAGCGCCTTAGGAATGAGACAAATTGCTGTGAATTGATCACTCAAAGGCCAGTGCTATACCTTCACCCTTAAATGCTCAACAGCAATTGCCTCATCGTTGCATGTTGATTGTGTGGTGACTGTGCCTTCGCTGAGTAGGTATAGCTGTTATCTGCTACTTCTCAATAGGTGGGGCTTTTTTCCCTGATCATTCGTTTTACGTTGACACTGCTTAAGGTGGAATAGAGTGGAATGTCGGAGAGCGGTTTCTTTGTAGATGGTCTTCCTGGAGGGGGAACATTGCTATTATAACTTATGAAAAATTGTAGAAAAGTGCAATCCTATGAGTATGCAACAGATTTTAATACAAACCTCTACTGCAATTACATGATCGTGAAGGAAATTTTTCCTAACTAGTTTTAGTTTTTTAAACCGGAATTGCTTAGGGGCAAAAACAGGCAGCTGAATTTTTAATACATAATTAGCTGAGACTTCAGGCTTTAATTTGATATAAGTATCTGGTTGGAGCTCGTTGGAGCTCAGAAGATGCAATCCATAGAATTTGGAAAAAATATAAATTTTTTGACAATTTTTTGTAGTAAAAAAAAGTATTTTTTTTTAAATTTGAAAATTTTTTTATTTGCATATAAATATATAGTACTTTAGTTTATGAAGGACTGAAGGAATGACTCCTTTTATATTCAGATTTTGTTTTCTTAATTGCACATGCCGATCTCCCGAAGCAGTCTTAAAAGTGGAGATTAGGAGCTATAAAATGCATTTTGCTTTGTTTTACTCATACTCGTATTATTTTGAATTTTTTCATTATTCTTTTTGATTTGTTGTCCAACCAATGGGAGTGCTTAATACGTTCTTTGTTCATTATTTTTTTGTTCTGGCTAATAAAGACTATCCTTTTAAAACTTTATAATCCCTAATGGCTTTACACCTAAACAGTAGTTTTTGTATTTTGCTTTTTGGACTCTGGTGTTAATTGCTGTTAAAAATATAATTTGTATTATAAATACAAATCAAAACTTTTAAAATAACAAACAAGCCAACAATTCTGTAACAATAAACATTTGTAAGTCAATTGGCCTGCCCGTTTGTTCATCCGTGTGGTACCGTCTGTCCATTTGCCTGTTTCTACTTACTCGTATGTTGTTGGTTTCAGTTTCAGTTTTGGTGTCGGCGTATTGTGTTTTATTACATTATTTCTTACAAACACTTTTTATTAATTTTTTTTTCTTAAAGTTTTTTTTTTGTTTTTTTCTTGTAATTCTCATTATTATTAGTTTTGCAAATGTTCCAGTCTTTTGAATGTTGACTATTTGCTGTTAATATGTTGTTGTTATGGCTGTTATTGCTGTTACTGCTTTGTTGTTGTGGTTGTGCATTTTTATGGCTTTTGTGTTCATTTGGGAATTTTTGATGTTAAAGTATTGCTGTCGCTATTGCAATTATTTGGTTGTACAAGTACTCACTTTAGTATATAAACCGCTACATAAACTTGGATTAAAACATAATCAATTTAGACTTCAACAAATAGTATCTCAGTCTTACAGCACAGACCTTGTTTGAACTTTACAAATTCTTTTTAAATTAACAGAAAAACAAAAAACTCAAAATGTTCAAATTGGTAAGAAAAGTCCTGGAAAAAGGATTATAAAAAAAATATTTTTTTTCTTTTTGGTGTTTTGATTAGCATTTAACTTTTGCTTTAACAGGTGGTGTTGTCTACTCTCTTGGTCGTAGCTGCTGCTCGTCCCGGTTATTTATCAGCTCATAGCCCTTTGATCTATTCAGCTCCAGCAACTGTAATTCATGAACCAGCTTATGCTAAAGTCGGTGCCATTGTTAAATCTATACCCACTGCCGTATCACATCAGTCCATTTCTCAGGTGCATAGTTCTGCTCATGTTGTACAACCTATTGTAGCTCCTGTTGTTAAAACAACTATTGCTGCTGCTCCTATTGTACATACTGCACATTTATTACATGCTGCTCCTGCCATTTCTTATGCTCATGGTCTACATTTGCCTGCCTGGTAAATGAGTCTGTTGGTCACTAAAGCAACAAAATTCTGCCAATTATACAACTACAGCTACAAAAACTATTTTTATATTAATTATTATTTAAGCATGAGTGTGAATTTTTGTTTTGCATTTCTGAGACAGTTTGCTAAAAGCTGTGCATGCAGTTGTAACCGGGAACGTGTTTAGTTGGACGTCATTCTATTCTAATAAAATTTTACTTTCACTCCTATTAAGTTTTACTTCCTGTTTTTCTACTTTTCATATGATTTTATATGCATATCCATTACATTAATTCATTCTATACACCTACAATTCCATTCATGCTATGTAAATACTTTATTTTAATTTTGTTTTTCTAATTCATTTAAAAACTTTTTTATTATCTTAATGAACGTTTTATCTGGTGTTTCTTTGAGTAATTTGTATTCAAATTGAAAATTGACTGATAAATGCAATTTTAAATACGATAAAAACATAAAAATATAGAACAAGTTGATTTTGTAAATAAAACCACAAATTTTTAATTTTATTTTATTTCATAGAAAGATACAATAGAAACAAACAAATCTTAAAAAAAAAGGATTTTTGGGTAAAATGACCACATTTGCTGGCAAAAACTATAAGGAGCCATTCCGTGAGTATGGAAGTCGGTTTAAAGAGATTTTTGAGGTTGCTGATTTTGAAAATGAGGTAAAATTTTTCAAATTCAAAATGGTGGATCCTATATGTTGGCCTAAGTTTGAAATTTCTCCAGATTTATACTAAACGGGCAGTAAACGGGGGTTTTTAATTTTGCTGATTTCGAATCTAAAGCAAATGTTTTTTTGCTCAAATTCAAAATGGCGGATCCAATATCCAATTTTAAAATTTCTACCTAAGTATTTGACTGGAAAAAACTGATAACTGTGAAAAATTCAATTTTTTCTTGCCGAAAATCTTAAAAAAATTATAAATTATTTATTTTTTAATAAATCTGTTAAAAATTTTGCTTTATATATCATTATTTAAAGTAACTTTATTTAATTCATTTTCATGTGGTTGAAGTTGAGGTTGAAGCTGCTGGAATTAGCAACTTTGTTTCAAAGTATTGACTTTTCAAAAGGATGCTCTGCATCTTTCTCTTTGTTTGTTCAGATTTCTTTGAATACTTCTCTAATTAGAGTTCCAGTTGGCTTAGTATGTATGTAATTAAATATATACGCACATACACAATTGGCCATTACAACTTTGTTGCAGGATAATGGCCTATCTTCTCGCAGCATCCATGTTGCGTGCGTCAATGCATACCAGGACCAACAGTGTAAAGTCGACTCTGAACGACAAACTTGAGAAGCATGTTAATGGCAATCAGTTACTCTCAGAACTTTTGTCAGAAGTCTACTAAGAGGTAGCTGCCGAAAGAAATATTTTTTTATATTTCTTTTTTTCAAGATGTCCGAGCTTGGATTTGAAGACGGAGCTCTTGCCTAGTAAGCCAACACACTAATCACTAGACCCCAGTAATATAAATTCAGCGTTTAGCTAGAGTTCGTTTTTCATCTAAAATATGTTAACCTTCCCATCTATTTCAGACATTTTTACAAAAGAATCGCAATTTGTCATTCAAAACACTGTCGCATTCACCTATACTAACAATAGAATTGTAAACAGCAGTATTCTTCTCCTCTTTCTTCCACTCATTTAAACAAATTTCCGCAAGTTGGCTATTTTGACAGAATATATCGTCGTATGGGAGTTAATGTGCTCTATCCGCCATTTTATATATCTCGAGTTAATGATGCCACTTTAGGTATTTGACACCAAAATTTTTAAAATCTGCAATACGTTTTCGTTTATTTATCTCCGAACCTGGACGAGATATCCGAAAACGCATGGCAGACTTGAAAAATTTGGTGTGGAAAACTTAAAGTGACATCATTAACTCGAGATATACAAAAAATATGAAATGGCGGATACAGCACATTAACTCCCTCCCGTACGACGATATGTAAAAAAACTGAATAGTTGTGGCTTTGAAATCCACTTATTGAGCAAAAAAGGTGAAAAATGTGGGAAAAATAAGAATTTTTTTGATTTTTAAGGCACTTGTACTGGCACCTTTCGGGTAGGCTTGTTCCGATTTTTTTCTTTTTTTTGTCTTTTCAGTATTTACAATTTTGCTTTAGACACAAAAGAGAAATACAGTAATCCCTCGAACTACGCGGTAGATACGTTCTGAAAAAACAGCGCGCAATCCGAAATCGCGCACTGTGAATCCCATTTTGTATGAAATTAGGGGGATACGTTACAAATCCTAAAGTTATCATGAACATTTTAAATTTAAACCAAGTAGATAACTATTTAAAAAAAAAACTTTATTCAATATTAACATAAAGTTAAAAATTAACATAAACAAAAAAGATAAAAATTATAAATTAATTCTTAAAAATTAAATAAATAAAATCTTGAAATCAGCTCATTGTGCATAGTATGTACATAATTAAAATGTAAATATGTAATTAAAAAAATCTTTAAATCTTCTGATGAATTTGTTCTATTTTCCTCCAATGGTTTCTTAAAAAAACTTGTTAATAGTGATTGCTTAATAGTATCTCTAGAACAGTAAAGTTCTTTATACGGCGCTAAAGCTTCCGTCAAACGTCTACGGAATTTTAAAGCACGCTCTGAACCAGGGTCTAGGTCAATAGCTTCTTCACCAAGTTGATTGCCACGCTTCACAAATTCTGCCAGTGCTTTGCTACTAAATTTGTTTTTTTCAACAATTTCTATCGTCATTATTATTATTTGCAAAATATGTTATTACTTCTTCAACAGAAAGATCTTCATATCATATCATATTTTCATATCATATCAGATTTGAACAGCTTGTTCGTGACATTCAGATACCCTGAGGGCTCTTGCCAGAAGACTGCAAAGAGGTAGTCATCGAAAGAAATATTATTTTCATTGCACTGTATATCTTTTGCCAAATATTTTCACAAATTTATAAATTTCTTTAATGGAGACATTTAAAAGCTTAAAAACTATTTCACGATTTCGAAAAATTGTTTTCTATCGTTTTCTAAGCAAAAATAGAATTTATTTGGATTTTGTATTGTGAATTCCAATAAGTTTCTTATATATGTGCAGGTACAAGTACAGTATTCCCTGGATAATTGCCCCATGCTTAATTGCCTTTCACGTTTATTTACCTCAATTTCTACATCCCCATATTTTTTCTTGCCGTTTTCTAATAAAATTCCACGGTTAATTAACTTTCGCTTAATTATGTTATTCGCTGAATTACCTCAAATATATTTTCCCCAAAGAGAAATTTCACTTAAAATTCAGCTTAACTCAACTATGTTTATATACAGTGGTGGACACGAATTTAAGACATGTCTTACAACGATCTTAGTTATGATAATTTTTACAACCCTGTAATATCAAATTAGATATTATTTATTTTTCACTGTACCCTGTAATGTTATGAAAAATTACCGTTATTATTCTTTGTTTATTTTTAAGTTGTTTTGCCATTATTATATTATTATAAAAACGTGCATTTGAAGCTAGCCACGAATTTAAAACATATTCGAAATTTCTGATTTAAGAGTGATTTTTTGTGTTTTTTGAAGCTTTTTTACGTTGGAATACATGAAAATATTTAGTTAGAAATGGCCAGAGGTACTTGGAGTTCGGATGACGAGCGAAAACTGATCCAGAAAATGAAAAATGATGGAAAAACAGTAGTGGAGATATCTAAGCTACTTAAATGTTCGAGATCAAGGATTTACAACGCTGTTGTTTCCTATAAAATATTAACTTTCCTTTATTAATCTCAGCCTTAGTTTAATGTATTAAAGTTAATTTTGCCTATGTCCTAAATTCATGACCCGACTAAATTTTAGATTAATCTGAATAAAATTGAAGAAAAAATATTTAGCAAAATATTAACAACAAATTATTAGTATTTTTTTTCATAACATTACCGGAATCTTTAAAAAAACAACAAGGATTTAATTTTTTTTCGATAAGATGTAAAAATAATCAGAATTACACAAGTAAAATATTATGTCTGAAATTCGTGTCCACCACTGTAGGCATAAAATGTCCGTTAAATTTACTTTCAAACTATTTTTTTGATTCAACTTTGCAATTAAAGTCTACCAAGTTTATGTTTAAGTATAATTATAAAGTTACTTGCTTTTCATATGTATTGACCGCAGTGTATACAGACTATTAAGTGTATTTATTTAATTACCTCAAAGAGGCAATTTACCGTATTCGATTAAATGACTTCCACGCAGAATTACCCAAAAATGTTAACATATTTGTCGAGGCAATTATCTGTGGAATACTGTATAAGTTTTATTTATTTTTCTTTTCTTTATACTTTTCAAATAAATTTATTAAAAAAAAAACTCATCTATTTAGATTTTTGACAAATTTTATCTGATTAACGAAATGATCTTCCGCTTGCATTTATTATAACAAACAATGGAAAAAAATATTTGATTTTTAGTATCTATTGTTACGCTTGATTTTTAACGAAAAATATTAAAACCACAATATTTTTTTTTCTTTTATTTGCAGATGTTTTTAAATATTTCTATTGATTCTGGTAAGTGTTTAAGTATTCTTTTATGCTTTTTGATTGTTATCAGTTATACAGTTATTTAAGTATCTATATATGTATTACTATATAATTACTTATACTTGTACATATATTCAGACAGAAAAAAAACATTCTCTTGCTCAGCTGTCTTTGGTTTACTCGTATTTCAAATATTTGCAGTGTACGTTGAAGTTCAATAAATAATTTATTATACATCTCGAAAATTAATTATATATTAATTAAATTAATGCATTGCTCACACTTTATTAATTGAGATTATAAAGTCTTATGATTACCTGCACTTCGTTTAAAAGTCCCAATAGTAGTTGTTTACTGTACGAGTAGGTGATTCTCATTTTTTGTGATCTTACAAACCCAATATAGTAAAATAAACATCGAAAGATAATTTTTCTGAAGGGTGTAGTATGGATCAAAGGATTACTTTTCCTGTGTTAAATTAAACTACTGCAAAATTAATGCATAATTTTAAGAGAAATTCAAATAAAAAGGAAGGTGAGGTATAACGGAAATATGGTAAGTATATGGAAATTTACAATAAAACTTATGCAACAGCAAAAAGATCTCTCTGTTCCTTGAACTTTCAAAGGCAAATAATAAAAAAGAACACAAAAACAATTCTAATTTTTTAATTACAATTTTAATCTTAATTTTTGCCGTAATATTTGCAAAGATTTCGTAATCAGTGAATGCTCTACACGCACTGTTTCCGTCATTTGTGCTGCCAAAGCCGCCAACTTTAGGGATATCCACACGAAGACCCAGTTCTATCCATAAAGCATCTTGAATACTGTTCTTTATTTCTTAAAACTGCCAATTTGTCCTTTTCAGATTGTGTCTGCCATTTTTGTAATTCACATTTGTAACCTATACGTTATATAAACTCGAAAAATCAAAGCCAGCAATGCTATGGGCTCAAACCAAATTTACAATTAGAATCTTTTACATGAAGTCTTTCAGAAGTGTAATCAGTTATATTCGATAAGTCTTTCTGTGTGGAACCGCAAATAGTTGAAGTTTGATTTGATTTGGTTTCAAGCAAAATGTTCAAAACTTTGCCTTCAATAAGTGTAAATATATCTTGAACGACACTTCTACAATTTTCCCTTCTGAAACATATGAACTTTCTAAAAATGAATCTTAACTCCGTTCAGGTGGTGCCTAGGTAGCCTAAGCGATACCTGAACGGTATTAAGAATCATTCCTATTAAACTCATATGTTTTCGAAGTTGTCTATTGAGATCTTAGGTAAATTTTGTAGTTCATTGTTTTCTTAAATTTTGAACAGTTTGTTGCCTATGAAACTAAAAAGGGGGAAAAAGGCAAAAAGGATCGAATTTTTTTAAGTTTTTTCGCGATTTTGGTCTTAAGTCTTAAGGTTAAGTTTTTTTTGATTTTATATCTTCACAACTTTTGTTCTTTATGACAAGAGCTACAAGGAAACGAAATTTTCTAACACTCTGCGAGATATGAGCCTGAGAAACTGATCAATTTTTGCAAAAATGACACCGGTGCTCCAAATGTTTGGGGGCCCATTAAAAAAAAAATTTCATGACTTTGGGCAAAACTCTTTTATTTTTGGTCATTTAACATGTAGTGGTGAGCGTATATGATTATTTTGTTTTCGTGTTGCACTGCGTAATTGATATTTTCCTTATCCATTACACATTGAAAAACCTTATTCTGCATCTCTTAGAAGTACATAAAAAGAGTAAAAGAGAATCCAAGGGTACTGTTGTTGTTGTATCACGTGGTATTATACCATCAGGACGGCATATAAATTTTGCAGCAGCAACTTCAGTGTTATGGGAATCAATGTCGCAAGTTCTTCATTTGCTTTCTCGAAGTATTGCATTATGTTGTCCTTTTGTGACATTTTTTCGAGCAAAACTTATGTTTATTGTTAATGTGTTGGCTTACTAAGACATGAGCCCAGGATTGAAACCACAGCTCTAACATCTTTTTTTTTTTTTTTTATAAGACCAATACTCAGGGGTAAACCCCTACTACTCATGCAGTGCATTGTATTGGTATGTGAAGATAGTTGATAGTTTTTTTTTGTAGATATTTGTATATTATGCGCCTTTTTGTTGATGGGGCAAGTTGCTGTCAATTTGAGTACTCAAGGGCCAGTCTTATACCTTCACCCTTTAATGATGAAATAGCAATTACCTCTTCTGTGGGTGGATGTTGAATTTGAATGGTGAGCGTCTTCAGTAGATTAGCTGTTATCTTCCGAGAAGGTGTCGCTGTACTCCTGATCATTGGTTTCTGGTGGAATTGATTGAAAATGTCAGGGAGCGGTTTCTTGAAGATGATCTTCTTGGAGAGGGGAACCTCTTATTTTTTTTAAATTTAATTTTTAATTTAAATTATAATTCTAGAAAACAGCAAATTTTTATTTTTATAATTTTGTCCTTCGCTGGGATTGAACCTCGGTCGTGTGAGTTTCTGTGCGAGAGCTCAACCACTAGTCACCTGTTACTATTTGTGAATGCATCGGATTATTATCAATCACTTTTCAACGATCATTAGGCCAATTGCGGCAATTCTGCTTGTTAGCAAATCCACGGAGCTGAGAGTGTGGCTCCTCGGTTTTGGTGAAGTCACCGTTCAACCAAACATGCACGCGCCACATATTCTGATAAATTAAACAAAAATATGACATTAAATCAGATTTACTTAAATGTGAAGATTAAAACGTTTTTACTACGAACTACAATACAATAATAAAATTTGTCAGTTATTCTGAAATTATATTTAAGTTCTTATTTAACTTTTTTTTTTCCACAAAACTTGGCTTAGATAAAAATAAAACTATTACTCGAAGTACAAATCAAGCCACTTTTCTTTTTTTACGTTTCAGAAGAAACTCAAAGTATTTGTCAATTTCTTTAGAAAATATTTTGTTTCCATGCACAATATTCGTACTGATTGTTTGTAATAAATAAATAAAAAAAAGGGAAAATGGAAAATATCTTTAATGCCTTTAAGTAGCCAGGAATTATAGTTTGTTTACGCTTTTTAATCAGAAATTAAAAAGGAAAAATAACAATAGTGATAACGACTGTAATTCGTTTAAGCATTGCATTCATTATTACCGTTTTTTATGTACATATACTCCCTATAGGTGGTCAGAGTGGTATATGATGTTCCTTTTAAGTGTTTGAAACGTACGCAAAGTTATGGTCTAATATAGTACGAGTACATGGTGTAAAAGATATCAGAAACTGTAAAGTTTTTAACTGGGATTCACTTACAACCACATTATGAAGAATACGAGTATCTGTCTTCTTCTGCAACCTTTTCTCCTCATACAGAATTAAACTATAAAAAGAACTGAAAGCATCGTTGTAAAAAAGGGCTCAATTGGTAAAATGTTTACAATCATGACAATATCGTCGAAATAAGCATTTAATGATTTCTATGTTAATGAAATCATATTAAATTGGATTTAAGACCTTATGGGTTATTGCTTCGAGTTTGATTAAATTACTTGGTTTTGTCCAAATAAACCTAAAATGTAAAAAAATTGTGGGCTTGGATGGCACATCCTGGTTATGAACTGATTGAATGGTTATGCATTGCATGACTATATCTAGTCCGTGCCACGAAAAAACTACTTAATATTGTCAAACAGCTGGCCGAGGGAAGTGATATTTTAATTTTGGCTTTCGTGGTATGTTTGTAACTACGGCAATGTGTATTGTAATTATTGCTCATCAATAGCCCAAAACCTACTTACTATAGTTGTAATCCTTGCCGTTCCTGCAGTTCGACTGACCGATCAGTCAATGATTTGCAATTCAAATAATATGAAGACCATTTCCACAAGTTTGACATGCATGACAGATCTAAGCCCAGGAGTTTCGTTTTTGATTTGCCAAAATGTCGCTCACTTGATATACAAATTAAAGTCGTCTTGTGGTTTGCTCTTTCGATATCAAGAATTTTTCTGCTCTATTTCTTTCATTTAAAGCTAAAATGGGAGCAAAATAGCTCTCAGATTATTCTTTTTTTCAGCACTTTTGCTTGGAAGACACTATAGGCATCGATAAAACGATAGAGAACTTTGAATTTCAGATTTATATGACCAGATAGTTATTCTAATACAGTGATGTCCACTACCACATAAACACACTTGCGCATGTGTATGAAGCAGAGAAAAGACTCTGCTTACTTCTACCAGAAATGGGAATGTTCGAATTACTTTCTGCTTATAACTTCATAATTATTTCTTCATAATTCTAAGTAAAGAACGCAATCGATTGTCCGAGTGACATGTGACCGATCTATTAAGAATAAAGCAGTACCGAGGTCACATAGATTTGGAGGAAATAATGAATAATTATTTCAGTTAAATAAAAATGATACAAAAAATATGCAATATCCATCCCTGCACTATGTTCGAGAGAAGCTAAAATCTAAAAAGAGCAAGAGCAACAATATTTCTTTTTATTATGTACGTGTTCGACTTCGACGTAAGCAGAATTTGTTTTCCTATCACGCGTTATAGGGAAAGAGATTTTTGGACATCACTGTTCTAATACCATAGAGCTCTTCGAGCTATTGGTGTAGATTCTGTGACTAAGAGATCGAGTCATAAGAGTACATTCTGGGCAATTGTGTAGCATTGATATACAGTAGGAAGAGCTACCTTGGTGATTACATACATACATAATTGGCTATAACAACCCTGTGGCGGGGTTACGGCCTAGCTTCTGGCAGCACTCATATTGTGAGTGTTAATTTTAATCCCTGAGTACCGGGACCTACAGTTTAATGTCGACCCCGACAACAGATTTGAGAAGCTTGCTCATGGCAGTCAGTTACTCTGAGAGCTTTTAACAGAAGTTTGCTAAGAGATAGTCGCCGAAAGAAATACTTTTTCCTATATATATTTTTTTTTTTCAAGATGTCAGAGCTGAGGTTTGAACCCTGAGCTATTGTCTTAGTAAGCCAACACACTAACCACTAGACCACGGCGACTAATTACCCGATATCAAATGGAGAATTGAATTTCGTCAAAGCGACAAAACTGGGTGAGATACTCTATAAACCCTAGTAAAGTTGTAAGTTGTACATTAGATTTGCAGATCGAAGTACTGTCAGTATCTCATGCATGGAAGAATGAAATCCTGACCTGAGAATAATGAATCACTTGCCCTCTTCTCTATTATGGTCTCAATTGGATGCTCGCTACTTAGTAATTATAAAAAATGTGTGCTTTAGCCAACTAAGTATTTAATGATTTTGTGTTTGGAGTGACAAACGTGATTGCAGCTTTTTGTAAATTCTAAACTGTCTGTTGGACAGCATGATGCAATTATTCATCATCATGGTGTTTTAGGTACTCTATTTCTATTGATCTCACTACGTATTTCATGTCCTTCCTTTTTTGCTTTGGTCAACTGTTTCATGTTTTTAAAATGCTTTCATTTTGTAGAGTTGTCTTTACTATTGTATTTATGTAATCTAGGTAGAGGCTACTAAAAAGTTGGTTTTATGGTTTTTTCTTTTATTTGTTTTGTTTCTTTTTTGTCATTTGAAGTGTTAAAAGTGCAATAAACGAATATATTAATGGCCTTCAATATGACATTGAAATTGAACTTTTATAATAGATTTTATAGTGTGACCATGTAATACAAGAAAGCGATTAAATAATGAATTACAAACAAGAGAAATACGTTCTGAAGGGTGTAATTACATTAGGAGAGGGATGGGGTGGGGTGAGGTGAGGTGAGGTGAATAGAATTATAAGAAAGAAGAGGAAGACCTTGTTTACAAGAATATATTTATTTGTGTACAACGGTCAACCACAGTGTTGCTTTCATTTGACAATCGGCAGAGAAACAGGCTTCAAACTGGGACTACGTTTTAATGATTATACCATCCTTTTTGTATTATTGTTTTCAGAGTTGATTTCTATTATACAATACATAAATTCTGTGTTAATAAGCTGCTAAGCCAAATCGGTATTCTAGTTAGCAGAATGTTAGACACAATGAACAACGACAAGCTATCTTTTTTGTTTTGCATCCTTATGCATCGATATTTATGTATGTATGATATAGCAATTGCAATTTGTCTAGACTAATTTCTAACCCTCATTTCCTAAATTTAGAATATGAAATTGTAAACTCTTTGGTCACCCTACATTCAGCCTAACTCAATATAGTTTCTAGCGGGAATACCCTCACTGGTCGACCTCGCTGAATTTTGATTTGGCAGCTGCAACATCCTGTTCCGATTTGATAGTCAGAAACCCTCATTTTAGAATCTTAATAAAATTTATTCGATATTAGTATTGATTGGAATCAAATGTGTTGAAGGGAAGTATTTAAAAAAAAGCAACGTTCCATCTTGAGCTTCAAATGACGTCAAAGTACATAAAAGGTTTTTAAGGCGTTACAAAATATTTGTTAAACGTTACAAATTTATATTTTTAAAATTTTTTTATTTTTTTTGTAATTTTAAATCGTAAAACAATATCAAGAAAACAATGATCACATTACTTAAATGCTAATGAAAAGCGTTTAACAAAGTTTTTAGTATTCCTCCTTGGCAGAGAGAGCAGCATTTACCAGGATTTGTATAATACTGGCGCAGCAGCAGCATATGTCTTATAAACAAGTGGAGCAGCTACAGCTTTTACATAAGCCGGTGCAAATACAGGAGCAACTAAAGACTTTGTTGTATACGAGGTACTCTTAACAGCAGGAGCCAAAATATCTTCCACAACATGAGCAGAACTATGCACTATAGATTGACTTTGATGGGATACAGATGAGGGCACCGATTTCACAATTGAACCAACATGAGCAAAAGCAGGCTCATGAACAGCTATCGAAGCATAAGCAGGTGCTGAATATACGTTTGAAGCGTATAGACCAGGACGTGCTAAGACAACGGCAAATAAAGCAGACAACACCACCTTAAAATAAAAATACAGCAATTCTTAATTCAATCTTCTTTTCTCCTAACACAAGTATTGTACTTACCAACTTGAACATTTTAAAATTTTTAGAGTTTCGAAGAGGGTCTGTGTTGTTTGTATTTCGAAGTTTGTAAAACTGATACTCTAGCTTAGCTGTGCCGACACTTTATATACTAAAAGGAACTCAATTTTGTTTTAATTTAAAACTTAAAATTCAATTAAATTTGTTTACAGTTTTTTATTGTAATCTTAACTATAAACAATTATGTTTAGACATAATGTTGGTTTATTTTTAACTTTTTTTTTATTACTACCAACACTAAAGAGTACAAAGGTAATAAAGTAAACAGCACTAGCCCTGAAATAAATCTACAAAAATTTATTTGAACTACCAGACAATGTCTTACAAACTAAAACTGCAAGTAATGCAGACATTATACGCACTCGTACAAGTAACGACAGCCCAATTCAATTTAAGAATCCACAATTTTACAATTGTACGTGATTTTAAGTAAACCTTTAACCCTTTAATGATGCTAACATGTTATAGTTTTTACGTCACTACCATGTAAATTAAACATTTCCAAGAAAAGAAAAAGAAAAAAACAAAAGGCTAATGACCATTTCAATCAACAAAATAATTTTTTTTTTGTTTATTACCAGTAATTTAAATACCGGTTATTGCAATTTAAATTCGATTTTTTAATAATTCTACTCCTCCACTTGATTTTTTTTTTCTTACAAAAACTTAATGGATTTTCGGCCACTGATTTTGTTTATTGATACTCGTATTTAGTTTTTTTTTCTTTCATTGTGTCTTAAGAATTCCTAAACGTAACAAATTTAATCTCTTTACAAGGCCAAGTTCAATTGATTATTTCGATACGTATGTACTCATATGGTACATACATATACTTACGGGCGTACTATTATTTTGTCATAAAAACATTTTTGATGTTGTCAGTTTGGGTATAAAAACATTTGTTGCTGTCAGGAACGGTATCAGTTCTTAATTAAACAATTATCGAGCAATACAGACCTTCTGTGAAAAATTTTATTAAAATATCAAAACAAAATGTTCAAGTTGGTAAGTGAAAAAAATATAGTTAAAGTACCACAAGTTTTTGTCATAGAATATTTATGTTAAAAATTGTTTGTTTTTCTGTTAGTGAATTTAATTTCTTTTCAATTTATTTTCTTTTTTAAAAATTACAAAAAAACTTTGTCATAATAGTAAAAGTACTAAAATAAGTACCAAAATTATAATCAAAAAATTTTTTGATTTCTTGACGTAAAACAATGCTTTTTTCAAAATGTTGACTCTGTAGAAAATTTTAAATATATTTGTATAATATAAAATGTACTAAAATAAGTACCAAAATTACAATCAAAAACATTTTTGATTTTTTTTAAGTTAAACAAAGTTTTTCGAACAATTTTTGTTTCTTTAGAAAATTTCAAACATATTCTCATTAGAGAAAAAGTACTACAATTCCAACCAAATGTTTATTTCTGTTGAAAATTTCAAATATTGCTCTACAATAGAAAAAGTGCATAACTAATTACAATCAAAAACATTTATGATTTTTAAGTGCAGTTATTCTTTTCTTTTTATTTTACATTTGTACAACATTTAAAGTTTTCCATCATAATATAATAAAAATAGTCCTTATAAAGTACCAATATTACAAGTGTAAACATTTTTGATATTTTAAGTCCAGTAATGTTTTTTAAAGAAATATATATCTATAGATAGTTTAATATATTGTGTCGTAAATGATAAAGTACTAAAATAAGTACTAAAATTACAATAAAAAACATGATTGTTTTTATTTAAGTGAAACAATGTTTTTCCAACTCATTTTGTTTTTGTTAGAAATGTTAAATATTTTCTCAAAAGAGAAAAAGTACTAAAACTACAACCAAATTTTAATAAGTGCACTAACGTTTTTAGAACAAATTTTGTTAATAATACAAAAAAGTGCAAAACTAATTGCAACAAAAAACATATTGATTTTTTTAGCAGAAAAATTTTTTTTTTTTTGTGTAGAAAACTTTAAATATTATCTCATAATAAAAAAAGTACTAAAATTGTACAAAAAAATGTTTAAGTTTTTATTCTATTGTTTCTAATGTTCTTAGAAAAAATTTAAATTCTGTGAAAAATTTTAGAAAAAATCTTTTTATAATCGAAAAAATACAAAACTAAGTACTAATATGGGAACCAGAAATTCTTTAGATTTTTTTTATCTGTTTGAGCTGAATTTTATTTCTATATATATTCTATATTTCAATTTTAAATATTTTCGAAAAAAAGTAATAAAAAATAAGTACTAAAATATTCTATATTATTTTTAATATTCTCTTTTACAATAATAGAGAAAGTACTAAAATTTAAACTAAAATTATATACTATGATAAGTGCACCAATGTTTTGAAAAAACTTTTTATATCTGTAGAAAATTTCAAATATACTCTCCTTACAAAACAAGTACTAAATCTGTAACCAAAAATATTTTTATTTATGCAATTTGTAAAAAAAAGAACATTTACTATATGAAAAGTACAATAGCAACTAAATAAATTCAATTCTATAAAAGTACTAGCAATAGTACAAAATAATACTCAAAATTCAGTAAAGTTACCATTTTATCCATATAAAAGCATTACCGAAGTGAAAATGTTTTAAAATTCTATTAAAAAAAATATTTTTATGGGCAGGTACAAATGTTTGCATGTCAGCTGGTAAGGTAACCAAACTTGAGTTATTATCAGCCATTATTTGCTACAATTGTTTCGTCAATTCCGATGAGTTTAATTTTTTAAAATTATTTAAATCCATTTGCAATTGTTTAAAGTCCCAAAAGAGTGGTAGTAGTACTTTTAACACTTTTACAGTATTATTACTAATGTTATTGCGTTTTTTAATCCTTTATTATTAAAAAAATATTACTGAACTGTTATTAAACATTAACTAATGGGTAATTCATAGAACTGTTTGCCTAAGGAACTATTTTCATTTCAAAATTTTTTCTAAACTAAAATTCTTGTCCCATTCTATAGGTGGTATTGTTTGCTCTTTTCGCTGTAGCTGCTGCTCGTCCTGGTCTCTTGGAGGCTCCAGTTGTCTATTCAGCACCTGCTGCCGCAGCTGTAGCTGTTCATGAAACAGATTTAGCTCATGTTGGTAATCTTGTTAAAAGTGTTCCCTCATCAATTTCGCATCATAGCAATTCTGTTGTACACAGTACAGCTCACGTTGTTGAAGACGTTGTCGCTCCAGCTGTAAAGACTACTGCTTACACTACAAAAACTTTAGCTGCACCTTTAGTAGAAAGTTATGCGATTGCAGCTGAACCTGCACCAATTGTGAAAAGTTATGCTGCTGCCCCTGTAGCTTATGCTGCTGCTGCGCCCGTTTTGCACTCTTATGCTCCTGTAACAAGTTATGCTGCTGCTTCGCCATTGAGTTACACTGCTACAGGCGTTTGGTAAAATGTTTTCGAAAAAATCCTCGGACTGGTAGAGTTTTAGTTGGACATTGGAATAAAAATTGTTATACAAATAAATTTATTTTGAAATAAAATTTTAAGTTATTTAAATGAAAACAAGTTTATTGTTAAACATCTGGCACCTATAGACGTTTGGCTCCTCATTTGCCATTTTTTTTTTTTTTGTAGCAAAAAATCCAGCGGAATTTTGGAAGGCAACCGAATTTAGTTTCTTTTTTAAAATATATGTTTAAGAGAAGAGTGTTTAAAGGAGAGTAATTTATTATTTTAAAACGATCGTGCACTATCCGATCTGTTTCAAACTCACTCTTTGCTTGAGTTGACTCAATGAAGCAATACAATTGTTTACTATACTCGCGATGTTTTGAAACAAGCATAGACATCGTTTTCTGAGTGATTTAAAAGCTGAACAGTCCTATCGTATGTTGTCTATTCTTTCTTGTTTTTCCGAATTTTGGTAGTTATTACTTTTTGCTCGGTAATGCATGGCGCAGTAATGAAACCAGAAGTTTAGTTCTAATGTCTCTAGAATCTAGTGGGCTTCGTTTAAAATTAATGGCTATGTTTACGTCTGTGTTGAATGTATTGTAGGTGGAGCTTTCAACATGCTTAATTCTCGCGCTATAGTTTGTATAGTACAGTACATTAGGCCAAGCCAGTCCGAACAAGTTTTATTAATTGGAAGTATCAGTGCAGAGAGGCTTAACAGCGGGCATCGAATGAGCTAGACTTGTCTCACAATATATGCGAAACCCAAAATTGTCTTTTGAATGTACGCGTTCATCTGTAAGACCAATGGGCCTACATATAGATGGCTTGTCACTGAGAAATTAATAACCACAAAACTATCATACAACCACCAAAAACTAGCTCTGCTCAATATATTTGATACTAAGGTACTCAATATGTGTAATTTTAAATTTTCTGCCACTCGTCTAGTTTATTTCTGTCAGAGTAATTGTATTGAGAACTATGTTAGAACATATTGTGAGCTGGGGCTCTGAGGAAACAGTTAAAGGGTTTTCATGCTCCTTCAGACTACTGTAGTCCCAATCTAACGTTTTATTGGCCACTTAAGGCAAGGAGTCCGTACTAATATAACCGCATATAACACATACCAGGGTTAGGGTTTCAATCGATGGCTGGTGTTTGCTACTGTGTTTAGTCAGCTCTCCTTGCCTTAAATCGGGATTACTTAGTGAAAAGCCTTACAGACATAAATAATTGGCCATTACAGATTTGAGAAGCTTTTTCATGTCAATCAATTACTCCCAAAGCTTTTGCCAGAAGACTGCTGAGAGGTAGTCGCCGAAAGAAATAATTTTCTCTATCGGCGCTATCGTCTTAGTAAGCTAACACATTAACCACTAGACCACGGCGACTTAATTGGATTTAAATCAGCTTTATGATTTCTATGGAACGAACAGATAAATTAATTCAATCCAGCATTGATGGCGTCTTCGATAGGAAACACCTAAAAAAAATTTTATACTCCAAGTATCATATAAACAGCTTTAGCTGATTTAAATAGGATCGAGGTACCCCTCTCATCTGATACGACAATAGGGTTCTACGTGGATATAGTACTGTACCAAACAGTTTTTCTTCCGTCGCTTTCGGTCTGCTTATTCCTATTTTCCAGCGGAGTTTACATTTGTTTGGATAGTCAGACGGTATTCTATACTTTCATCTGGATTAGTAAACGTGAACCCTTATTTTAATCCCAAAGCAATCAGACGAACTTCAAGTGAAATGCTTCTAATTATGTGGCCCCAATAGAATGAACGTTGCAGGATTGGTGACCATACTTAGCGAGCATTTTCCTATTGGTAGTTATTGGCCTAGAGGATGTTATTACAGTACAACGACCATTTTCCTGCATATCGTCGGTGGAATTAAAGAACGCTGTAACTGACAAAACCTTAAATATTCACCAGAGCCAAAAACCCCGTATGAAAGTAAAGCAAAGACACTGGTATTTTTCAAAACCCAGACGGCGTTGTGTGAATTTGTTTTAATCTTAGAAATCTGGGACCGGGACCAATCGACGCGAATTTTTTTTTTTCTGATAAAAATGAGGCAAAAAACGTATTTTCGATTTTTTGTCAGTTACAGCGTTCGTTACTTCTTGCGATATGATAATGCATGATAATGCATGTGAGGAACTGGCGATAGAATATTTCCTCTAGAGAGGAACTTCGACCTCTGGTCTATTTTGCCCGCTAAAATATCACTGGAATTTAGTGTGACAAACTGTATATGAAGAACTCACGACAACATGATATTATTAATAATTTTTGAAATGTTGTTTAAGGATGCTGCTAGACCAACGAATCATCCCTTTCTTCTGACATCTAATCTCACATTGAACTGAAGTAGTCACCCTAGTTTTTAAAGACACCTGAGCATAGATCTTGAATTTGTGTAATACTAAGTGGTCCTACAAATAACGCTGGGGAAGGATTGATAGACAGGAAGTACTGAATATATTTCGTCATGCGGGAGCTTATGTGCTCTATCCGCCATTTCATAGTTTTTAGGTTTTTGTCCCCAAATTTTTCAAGTCTGCAATCCGTTTTCTGATATCTCGTCCAAAGTCGGAGATAAATAACCGAAAACGGATTGCATATTAAAAATTTTGGTGTCAAAAACCTAAAATGGCGTCATTAACTCGAGATATATAAAATGGCGGATAGAGCACATAAACTCCCAGTCCTTTCTAACAAATTACAGGCATTGCAGTAGTTTTCTGAGATGCCCTACTAACAGAAACAGAGCTAGGAGTACAGAAAACTGCTGTACACTTTGTTCGTTAAATATTTTTATAAACATTATGCCAAAAACATTCATGATTTTTTTTTATTTTATAAAAATATTTAATTTTTCTTCTTTCTCTATAAATTAATTACACAAATCTACATATTAGTGCTGAACAATTCATTTCCCTCATGAAAGCAATCCAGTTTCTCTAATCAAGCACAACCCATTTATAGCTTTTAGGTTGTTGAAATTACCAAGATCCGGCTGAAGAATAGGCCACAGGCGAAGCAGCAACATATGAGGTCACAGGAGAAGCAGCATATGATGAATATGCAACAGGTGCAGTGTAAGTTGTCTTTATCACCGGGGATACAACATCTTGGACAACATGTGCCGATTTATGAACTACAGCATGACTAGCATGCGATACAGATGTTGGAACAGTATTAACAACGGCTCCAACTGTAGCTAAAGCAGGTTGTTGATAGGCTACAGTTGCCACTGGTGCACTATATGCAACATAAGGTGAGGAGGCAATCAGACCAGGACGGGCCAGGCAAACAGTGGAAATTGCAAACAATATCGCCTTTGGAGTAAATATTTTCATAGAATTTCAACAGAGTTAAATAAAGTTTTTATCACTTACCAACTTGAACATTTTATTGTATTTCAAATTTTCCTTTTATTAAATTTTTCTTTTCTATGTATGAATATCTATATTGTATGTTGTTTTATTCTGCGAGAACTGAATAACTATTTAGTGTTGCATTCTAATCTAAAATCACACAGTATTTATAGTTTCAGAATTGCAATTGAAAATTAGCGGTCTAATCATTTGTGATTAAATATATGACCTTCACTTTCAGCTTGATTGGATTTAAAGAGAAAATAGAGAAAAATTATATAAATTATATTATTTAATAGTATTTTTAATCAAAATTCTTCTTACTTCCACATTCTATGCATGCTCAACATACATTTTTAAAAGTAATTAGATCTGCGTAAGGCGTCTGAAAATGCCGAGTAATCAACCAAGTCATAACAAGTTTTTTTTTGTTTTACATAAAGAAACGCGTTTTTACTATAAAAACCATCGCTTAGTATTCTCTTTGAATTAGAAGTGAACAAAATAATTATTTCCTTCAACTTAATGAACGTACAATTTAAGTCACTTTATTATGTGCGGCATTACTACACGCTTTATTTAATTCATAAAATTTTTTTGAAACACAGTAGTGGCTGTATATATATACACAAGTTTTCAGAGAATAATTTCAATGATTAGATATGGGCATTTCCATGTATGTATTTTATATAAAGTTTTTAGGCTTTCAAAAGTGGCTGAAATAAATATAAAGAATAATTCATATTTGACTTCTGTTTGCTTAAAATATTGGGACAAAAAGTTATATCTTACGATATGTTGATTAAGTTTATCGTCGAAGTGACCATATGTAAATTAGCGTTTTAATATACATATGTACGAGGCGGATTGATATTGAAGATACCTAAGTAGGAAAAAAACATTTTTTTTCAAAAACCATTCATTTCTCAACATAGCCTCCTTTTAGCTCAATACACTTAGTAAGACGATTTTCTAACTTTTTAATACCATCTGAATAATTCGATTTTGGGAACTCCTCAAAATACTCATTAGTTTCGGTAATCACTTCTTCGTTTGAGATGAATCTTTTTCCTGCGAAATCTGGACTATAAGGTGGATGATCATCCAATTCGAAATGGATTTCTCGTAGTTTTAGCATCGTATTTAATGATGTGTGAACCGGTGCGTTGTCTTGAAGAAAGAGCATTTTTTTTTTTTTTTTTTTTTTATTAAGACCAATACTCAGGGGCAAACCCCTACTCATGCAGTGCATTGTATTGGAATGTGAAGATGGTTGATAGGTTTTTTTTTTTTTTCAAAGATGTTTGTACATTTTGCGCCTTTTTTTTATTGTTGATGAAACAAGTTGCTGTAAATTTGTCCACTCAAGAGCCAGTGTTATACCTTCACCCTCGAATGATCAAACAGCAATTGCCTCATCTGTCGGTGGATGTTTAATGTGAATGGTGAGCGTCTTCAGTAGATTAGCTGTTATCTTCCCAGAAGGTGGCGCTGTACTCCTGATCATTGGTTTTTGGTGGAATGGATTAGAAATGTCAGGGGGTGGTTTCTTGCAGTTGGTCTTGCTGGAGGGGGGGGGGGGAACCTCTTATTTTCTTAAATTTAATTTTTAATTTAAACTGTAATTTTTAGAAAACCGCAAATTTTTATTTTTATAATTTTGTCCTTAGCTGGGATCGAACCTGGGTCGTGTGAGTTTCTGTGCGAGTGCTCTACCACTATGCCACGACCCCCCCTTGTTTAAATGTGGTCGGTTTTCCTTGATTGCATCAACCAATTGATCTAATAATGTACCATAATACTCTCCTGTGATTGTGGATCCCTTTTCAAGATAATCGATGAGCAATATTCCGTGTGCATCCCAAAAGACAGTGCCCATAACCTTGCCAGCCGATTTCGCTGTCTTCGCCTTCTTCGGAGCACTTTCACCAGCCTCCACCCAATGCTTCGATTGATTTTTGGTTTCAGGTGTGTAGTGGTGGACCCACGTTTCATCAACAGTTATTAATATACGCCAAAAATCAGAAGGATTATGCTATATCATGTCCAAACACCGCTGTGAAGTGATCTGTGGAACTCGTTTTTGTTAAACAATGAGCAAACGCGGCACCCATCTTGCCGATAGCTTTTTCATATGCAAATGTTCATGCAAAATGTTGAACACACGTTCATATGATATGTTTACCATTTCAGCTATCTCACGTATTTTGACCCGGCGATCATTCATAACGATATCGAGGATTTTCGTGATATTTTCTTCAGTAACCACCTCTTTTGGCCTTCCTGTTGATAGTATTGTTGCAGTGCTTGTTCGGCCACGTTTAAATTCAGCAATCCAATATTTTACCATATAATCTGACGGAGCAGATTTGCCGTTTTCTTTTATATCTTTCGCTGTTTTGCCTTTCAAATAATAGTGTTTAATCACTATACGAAATTCACATTTTTCCATTTTCCAAGAAACACAAAAGTTGCTTACTTCAAACGACTACAACAAATAAACTAATGGATGAATTTGGCTAAAATTTAAACAGCTGACGTTTGACAGATCGTAATTTTTAAGAAAGAAAAAGTTTTTGTGTATGTGATGCCATCTAGCATTAGGTAGCTTCAATATCAATTCGCCCTCTATGAGGTATTTTCAAAAATATTATACTTCTCTATATATCCGTTAAGCATATCAGCACAGATAATTGGCCAATACAATCCTCTTTCAGAATTACGACCTAACTTTTAACAGCATTCTAGGCTACTGCAACTATATTACTATAATTTTCAATGAGGTAATTCCTAATATATAATCCTTAAAACGTATGTTTAATTTCTTACTGGGGTATTTCTATCTCTCTTTTCCAGTGATATTTGGTTCAGAGCTTTTTTTTTTGTAAGAATTCCAATTATATTATAAACCTCTGAGAGTAACTGAATGACATGAACAAGTTTCTCAAGCCTGTCGTTCAAAGTCGATATTAAAATGTAGGTCCCGGTATACATGGATAAAAACACAGCTGGGGTTTGAACCCGTAGCTTTAGTCTAGTAAGCCACCACACTAGATTACGGCGATCACAAATCAGGCAAGAATTGGTCACAATTGCTTCAAATGATTCTGTACTAAATACGATGCATAAAATTACCGATTACGCAATGGTGTACTTGCTTTTATAAAAAACTGACCCAAAAAATTTTCTGAGCTGGTTTTAAGATTTTTCAACGTAAAGATTTGCTTTCATTTTCACCAGCCAGTTATAATTGTTTTGAGAGCATAAATGATCCATTGGAACAGTTAGTAATTTTTTTAACGTTTGCCTTACGAATGAATATAGATTTGCAAGTGGATTGATGTCACAACATTGTTTCGACCTGTAGACTTATGAGGACTGTTCTTATGTTAAAATATTACTTCCTTCTCATGAAATCAGAATACTGCCCCGTATTAAGAATTTTTCAGATATTTCTAGAGTTGCAGTTCTCTACTCGTTCTAAGCGTAGGCGAACGTATTCACATACAAGTTCACGTATATATGTACGAGTATATGGAATAAAATGAGGGATGTGTAGAAAATTAAAATAATCCTCCTACCTTATAAAGCCGTAGTATTTTTGTAATGGGCGATAGCCTCACGAAATAAAGCATTCCTATGGCATTAGGCTGCCTTCAGGATGTTTTACTATTTGTTTGAAGTTTTGCAACAGGTGTGTGCCAATAATAATGTTTTCCTTCTGTGTTGATTAGAAAAATTCATAAGCTCTCTATTGGCTTACATTTTTATTTACAGTAAATTCGGGATAACGTGAATTAATTTTTATTAAGGCAGTTCACATTTTCAAGATTGTTCATGATTTCGAATGTCATACTTTTGGAACATTTATTTTCCATCAGAAGTAATGTTTTAGTAAAAAAAATGTGAAATGTGAATGTGTGTCAAACAAGTAGTTTATTGACTAAAGGAAACAAATTTAGAGATTTCCAAATGAAAAGTATGTAAAGTTTGCAAAGAAAAGGGATCAAAGTGTTCGCATTTTAGAGGTTTCGCATTTTGTTGACGCATTAGACTAGTTTGCTTAAAAAATTCTCCACGTTTCTGAGACGTTCACCACCCTTTCGAGTATTCACGTTTTCTCGAGTTTACTGTATTACCTAATTTTAATAGTTTTGTGCCTATTTATGAATTAAATAGCATAACGCCATGTATATGTTTTTGCTCTCCACTGTATGTTATTGAACTTTGTTTACTAAAATGTTTTCATTTGTTTTTTTTTAATATTTATCTCTTGCGAAGATATTGACACAGAACTACTCTATCATGTTCTTAATATCGCATTATTATCAAAATTCAAAAACTTGTATGAGCGTTCTAATATTTTTAAATTTATTGTTACATATTACCTACCCATAGGCTTAAGATTATAAAAGAAAAAAAGAAATTTGTCAAATGTGTTCTTCTTTTCTTTACAAATCAAATTCCGGAATAAGTTTTGACACGTTCTTATTATAAAATAAAAAAAAAAATAATAATTCATTCCACATGTATATCTACAATATTTTTTAGTTCATTCATTCACAAAAGAATTGATTGACTATCGTTGAATTTATGCGGCTTATGGGAGGATTATTTAAAATTCTTTTTTTTTTTTATTTGTTTAGAAATAGTTTCAGCAAATAAATTTGTTACTATATTTAGACAGCAAATGCCTATAACATGGCCACTTAATACAATATTTATGGCCTTAAGTTTTATGCCGATAATTTGCATTTGAATAGCATGTTTACAACGGCCTATTTTATTTAATTTAATTCTTCAAATTCATTTGGTTTTAAATTAGATTGTTTTGCTGTCTTTTAACAACGTCTTTATAATTAAAAATGTGTTTTCATAAGATAACTTTAATCTACAATATATCTGATGAAAAATGCAGAAATATAGTATTGACAAGGCGTTAAATTTATGCACAGAACCATAAATTATCGAAAAATAAATTAGAAAGTCTTATGCTCATACGACTATTTTCAAATACGAGTATACTACTCTACAACTAAGTGTTAAAAAATATACAAACTAGAGTGTAGTTTTTTATTAAAGAAATTTGCAAAAATTTTGTTAATTGTAAATGCAAATTTAAGAACACGAGAATTTTTATAAAAACATACATACATACATAACTGGCCTTTACAACCCTGTGTCAGGATTACGGCCTAGCTTTTCGCAGCACTCATGTTGTGTGTGTAAATTTTTATCCATGAGTACAGGGACCTACAGTTTAATGTCGACTCCGAACGACAGACTTTGAGAAGCTTGTTCATGGCAATTAGTTACTCTCAGAGCTTTTGCCAGAAGACTGCTGAGAGGTAGTCGCCGTAAGAAATATTTTTTTTCATATTTCTTTTTTTGAAGATGTCAGAGCCTGGAGTCGAACCCAGGGCCCATGTCTTAGTTAGCCAACACAGTAACCACTAGACCACGGCGACTAATTTTTATAAAAGCAAACATAAAATAACATGTAAAATAGTCACGCTCAGCATGTGGCTGTCTTTTTGGAAGCTCTCTGGTCTTTTCGTCCATGTCAGCTGCAAGTGGAAAACTATCGATTACCTTGTTTTATAATTAATTAAATTTATTATTTTTGAAATGGAGAAGGTAATTTCATGTGGCCTACAAGTAAATATTGTTTCCCATGGGTATTACCACATCTTCAGAAGAAGGAATTCATTGTTCTATATTTTATTAAAAAAATTCGTTACATCTTGTGATTCCTTCAAATTATTAATAATAACTTTATACATTACAAATAATGCATTATAATTATTATAACGGTGGGACATTAAAAACAATTATTACTTTAGCAGTATATGATCTGTGTTAAGGGTAATGGTTTCCGTAGTCAATAGATTATACATTCCTTGTATTACCTTCTCGATTCTCATTGATTACCTTTACCCGCTGGGCTTGTAATGAATGAGTAGACGAAACTGGGGGAGATATTATAGAAACCCTCGGACTGTACAATAGATCTTCAGGTAGCAGTACTTTTAGTACCTCATGATTAAATGAATGATTTAAGGAGAACCGTTAAGTTTGTTCTATAGTCTAAAGTTCTCCTTATTAGATATTTCCCAGATTAAGAAAAATGTGATTAAATCGTTATACAATATATCTTTACATGGACAATTAAATTGTATATGAATTGGACTTTAAGATGGGATTTATCGCCGTTAGTCCATTTTCTGTGGGGATATGTGAAGTCGCTAGTCTATGTCGAAGAAAACATTCACCGTGTTATTGTTTATATATTGTCTTAAATGTTGAAAAAAGTCATCTAAAATTAGATCTCCAGGGTAAACTCCTACTGAATGCTGTGCATTGTATTCGAATTTTGGAAAGGCCAGTGCATATATATATTAATTATTATATTATTGTTAAGCGCCTTAGGAATGAGACAAATTGCTGTGAATTGATCATTCAAAGGCCAGTGCTATACCTTCACCCTTGAAGGTATACAGCAATTGCCTCATTGTTGCATGTTGATTGTGTGGTGAGTGACTTCCCTAAGAAGGTTTAGCTATTAACTGCTACTTCCCAATAGGTGGCGCTTTTCTCCTGATCATTCGTTTTTTTTTTGTTGACATTAGTGAAGGTGGAATAGAGTGGAATGTCGGGGAGCGGTTTCTTTGTAGATGGTCTTCCTGGAGGGGGTGGGGGGGGGAGGGGGAACCTCTTATTTTTAAATTATAATTTTGAAAAAAACCGCAAACTAACTTTTGAATTTTTTCACCATTTCTGGGATTTGAACCTGAGTCCTTTGAGTTTTTGTGCGAACGCTCTAACCACTATTTCACGCACCCCCCCATGCCATGAATAAGTTTCTCAAGTCTGTCTTTCGGAGTTGACATTAAACTGTAGGTCCTGGTACTCATGGACAACCAAGAAGCTAGACCTTAACTCTAAAAAACGGTTGTAATGGCCAATTATATTTGAAAGCGAAGTTTTGTCAACAAAGAAAGGTGTACCAAAACCCTTGTTGGAATGATTAAGTATGTCATACAATTTGCTGTGATAGTGAAATTGGAAGAGATTAAAGAAAAGTGGGCTGAATAAAGTACAAACACATCATGAAAGAAAGAGATTAATTTTTAGTTGGCTGTATACTTTATATGTAAAACCGATTGATTATACTACGGTGCTTGAGAAGCACATAACCAGCCCTGGTGTGGACATATAAAAATGTTTTGATATATTGGTTATTCTTTTTAAACCCTCCCACCACTCTGGGTACTACCTACGTGTTCGCATGTTGTGCCACAAATACGTTTATACTAAAGCTATACGCATTTTTCGTCAAATATTTGCCCAATATGACCGAAGCCTAATTATCTTTGAATTTCCAGCAGGAACAATTTTATTTAATTTTTTAAAAACTGTCATATTGTTTTCTTCATTTTAATTTAATGCCGCCGTTTGATACAAGTGATTAAGAGTGTCGTATAAAAATCGATTTTAATAAAAGCAAAATATACACCGGAAGTTATACCATTCATAGTTGTTTTATTTATATGATAATTATGTTTTGTTTAAAATATTATTTATTTCTTTTTTATTATTAATTAAATCTTTTATATGCTGTCAAATCTATTTAATTCTTTTAATCACAAACCACTGAAACAAAAAAAAAATAATACAATTACCTGTTAATAAAGTTGTTGTTACTAAAAGTGATGACAAAAATGAAAGAAACTCTTAAAATACTATAAAAGCTTTCAAACTATTCAAAGTTAATATCAATCACTTCAAGCAATTCTTATTAAAAACATTAAAATCCCCTTAACAAAAATGTGCAAATTGGTGAGTATAGAGCGCGCAAAAATCATTCAAAAAAATTAATTATTTCTTTTATTTAATTTTTAGATTATTTTGGTTATTGCTGCCGTCTTGGCCGTAGCTGCAGCACGTCCCGGCTATTTGGCTTCATCACCTGTTGTCTACACTTCTCATGTTGTTCAACCTGTTGTAAAGACTCATTATGCTGCTGTGCCTGTTGTTAAACATGTTGTCACACCTGTAGTACAAACTGTTGCTGTACCTGTTGCCCATTCTATTGCTACTCCTGTAGTGCATACTGTTGCTTCTCCGGTATTCCTTTCCGGCCATCATTCTTACGCCTCAGTTCCAGTAGTTAAAAGCTATGGTTCAGCATATGTACCATTTAAAAAGCATTAAATCTTGAGTTTAAAATAAGATTTTGATATTGAGTTAAGTTGAAATTGTTTTGTTATTTGTTAATAAAAAATAAAAAAAAAATTATTAAAAAAGAAGTTTATTCTCTACACCAGAAAATGAAAAAGTTGCACAGCATCAGTGGGGGTTTATCCCTGAGTATTTGTCTCAATAAAAAAAAGCACCATTATACCCTGATGAGGAGTAGCGATATATCAATAAATAAATGATCATTATACGTAGAAAAACGCCAATCTGAATAAATTTGTGATAAATTTTAATATTTTCGAAATTACTGTCTACTTGTCTTAGTTCCTGAGGAATAAAAACGCTTCAAACTCCGCTATCAATATATTTTTTTTCTCAATTTTTACATTTATAAACACTAACCATCTGATATACATACTTCAACACCCACGGTTTTAATAAGTTGATGTTATTCCGAGTGTACTGTATGTAGAAATATTTTCTTATTCCGAAACAGGTTGAAGTTTTAATTATACTCGTAGATCTGTACTGGTTACGCTTCTGTAAGAAAATACAACAAATTTTGAAGAAAAATGTATTTCACAACGTAGTATCCTTCTATTAGCTGGATACACTTTTCTTAATAGCTTCTATATCCTGTTTAGAGTACGAACTGACTACGCTATTAAAATTTTCACAAATTGCAGACCTTACTTATTAATTTATGGCAAATATTATACCACCGAATTATTTTTGTTTTCAAGTTTGAAAATAGTAAATAATATCAGAGAGCAAAATCTGGCGAATAAATTGTGTTATGAAGCAATTCGAATTTTAGGTCATTGATTTTTGCTGTCGCAATAGTAGATATGTGATTGTCTTTTTTTTAATTTTTTTTTTATTTAAGACCAATACTCAGGGGTAAACCCCTACCATATGCAGTCCATTGTATTGGAATGTTGAATATATGTATACATAGATATAGATAGATAGATGTTAAGCGTCTTATGTCTATGGGACAAATTGCTGTCATTTTGATCACTCAAAAGCCAGTGTTATCTACATCAAGTTGTTATACTAGTTGTGAATTATTTTTCGTTCCTAAAGAAAATCAATTAATATTATTCACGCAAATTCTAAAAACCCGAGGCCATGCTCTTTCTTGCAATCAGTCATTGCAGTGTCAGAGGGCATTTACAGACTTCATTGTATATAGTGCTTACAGTATTCACATATTGTGTGAATATGGTCTTCCGGATAAAATAAGATATATCTGTCTAGAGAGGCAAATGGTCTCGCTGGTGGACATATCCACCCTTAGAGTTTCAGACTGGCTGCAGTTCATAAGGAAGGCAGTGGGTCTGCTCAAAAAACGGTAGACTCATATGAACATTATGGAGCTTATAGGTCACAATGTCTTGATTAAAGTGGAGGATCCATATCATATCCATTGTTTTTTTTTTTTTTTCTTTTTTATTGAGACCAATACAGATGCTGTGCATTGTATTTGAATTTTCGGAAATGATACTATATTTTTTTTCTTATATTACTAATAATCGCCTTAGGAATGAAACAAATTACATTGAAATTGATCATTCAAAATCCAGTGTTATACCTTCGCCGTTGAATGATCAACAGCAATTGCCTCATTGTTGCATATTGATTGTGTGTGGTGACTGCCTTCGCTAAGTAGGTCTAGATGTTCTCTGCCACTTCCCGATAGGTGGCGATTTTCTCCCGATCATTCGTTTTTTTGTTTTTAGTGGTTATGGTGGAATGTCGGGGAGCGGTTTCTTTGTAAATGGACTTCTTGAAGGGGGACCTCTTATTTTTAAATTTTAATTTTGAAAAAACCTCAAACTAACCTTTTAATTTTTTCACCTTCGCGGGTGCGAGCGCTCTGACAACTAAACCACGAATATTACAAAAAACTCGACTTTTTTGCGTTAAAACATCGCAAAACACTGCACTGAAGTATGTTCCCTATATTGATTTTGTTCTATTGTTAACTGCCATCTTGCGCCAAGCTTTTAAATTATCAATTTTTTCTTCAATATAAGAAGTATCTCTTTATTCTTGTACAATGATTTAATAATACTTTATACATTTTAGAAACCAATTCTGGTGTGAACACCTTAATTAGTCGCTGCTTGCACTGTATCTGACAGTCATTGACGAAGAATAAGACTAGAAGTTTGCTTAGTTTTAATGGTAACTGTTCTAAGATCTTTTAAATGAAGTAATGAATTGAAACAAATCACTGTGATCGTTTAGTTTGAAAACTAAAAAAAAAGAAAAAGGAATATATATATATTCGACAGTATAGGTTCGATTGTACTACCAAAGGCTAATAAACCCTTGTACTCGGTGTGGTCAGATTGACTAGCAGTTTTTTTTATGAACCTCAATGGATTTTGAAAATCAATGCACCATTCAAAAAGAGGTGTCCTCAGTTTCAAACTTAAAAATATTGCTCAACTGTGTTTGGCAATAATGTTGTGAAGAGTCTACTGAAAAAATTTTAAAAACATTTAATGTGCAAAAAATAATAATTTCTTGCCATTTATTGCAAAAATATAGAAGAAAATTATTTCGTTTTCTACTTCTTTCAGCATAACTTACAGGGCCTTGTAAGTTTTCATTAACAATATATGACGAAATTGTAGCCATTGTAAATCTGAACAACATTTGTGAAATAGCTTACAAAGGTCAAAAATGTTATTTTTCAATATTTTTTAAATTAAACGTACTATTGTTGTATTTATTGGGTACATTTAAAACATTTTGGACTTTGGGTTTTCATTAGAAAGGTCACTAGACATATTTATATTCTTCGCCACATTCATATCTATCATCAACATTATCATCTGAATCCTTGTAATCCTTCAATAATGGTACTTGCCCTATAATTCTCTTAATTATTCCATAATTTTTTTATGCAAACAGCAGTAAGTGGTTTCATCGTTATACATGTATGTTTAGCCCAAATTAAAACTTACGAAATATAAATTAGGCTTGGAAATTATAACTTTTTTCAATTCAATATTCTTGTACGAGTATATGGGCAATTTCAAAAATTTTCGACATTTTGATATTTTTTTTCGAAATATTTTTTTTTGGATGACACGAATGACGCTTTGGTCACGTGAAGGGTGATATTTTAGCATACCAAAACAGTTCTCGTTAATCATTTATTGCAAACGGCGCGAAAGTTATGGAGGTTTTAAGTTAAATTGTCTTAAAAAAAAAATTAAAGTTAAATTTATTGGTTTATTTTAATAAATGTTGTATGGATGCATGAAACTCATTTCAAATTCATCAGTGCAGTCAAAATTCATCAATGCACTGATAAAATACATAAAAAATATCAATTATAATTAAAATTTCTTAACATTAAAAAAGGCGAATTTTTGCAAAAATGTGAATGTTTCACCGATTGTTATAATACGTGTTTATATAACGCATAACTAATTTACAGAAAAACAATGTTTTAACTTGCAAATTTAAAAAATAAAAAAATTATATAAGAATTATTTTTGAGGTTAGGATTTTTTTTTTGATCTGTAAAATTTAAAATCATGAAAATTTTTTAATGCCTATTCGGTTTTATTATCAAGCTTAAAAAAACCTTTCATTTGATATCAATCGCGGCGGAATCTATACATAACTGCAGATGTCACAAAGCAAAATGTGTTTGAAGAAAAATGCCGCTGTACCCGCTAAATATGGACTGAATTCAACCCTATTTATATATGATCTTTAGTTCACCGCCGCACTTCATTTCCAATACCTTACATTGATTTTAAACCACTGATTAATTAAAAAAAACGAGAAACAAAATCATGAAATTTCGCAAAATTTTTATTTTCTTTATAAAATTTTTGCGTTAGAAAATATTTTAACGCCTTCTTGACGTTGAGGTGCAATTTATTAAGAAGTTTAGATCACGCAATACATAAACCAGTTATAAATAAGATTGCAAATGTCAGGCGCGAAAAACTGTCATTTTTGACAAATTTACGCCAATTCTATAAAAGTTTGAGGTCATCGTTCTCAGCAACTAGCAGCCTGACATCGACGTAATATGGCGCAAATTTTAGCTAATTACACCATCTATTAAATACTGTTGACGAAATGCAATTTTCTTGAACGGCGCAAAAACGCTGTAGAAAAAACTGCGAAAATTGAAAAATCGGAAAATTTTGGTTTCAAAACTGAACCGCTGTACAACTTTTTCCCAAATAGTAGTATGGGCATAACTTTTATAGTGTAAATATCTACAAAGTCCAGTGAGTTTATTTTATATCAGTGAGCATCGAAAGTTTAAAACTAAAAGTAGAAAAGTGTTGAAATATGAAAAAACTCTTGTAAATTTCAAGCCTTTTTTTGAGTTTTTCGATATTTGAGTGCCCATAACTTTTAAAAATAAAGAACTGATGGTCTGAAATTTTGAATTTCCCAGTTTTCTAGTGTGGCCTACCATTCCCTTTTGACCGTTTTGGTCAATTCGAAAAACTGGAGAAATAATAAGCATATGAACTCAGTTTCAACAAATGTTGAAAATTTTTGAAATTGCCCATATACCGTTTTTTATTTATGTAAATCAGCAATCTACAATATTGCCTTATTTGATGCAAAATTCAAATTTAATTTCTATTGTTAAACATAAATTCTTCATATTGCTAAATACACTCGTATAGTGCGTTGTTGTCTTTTGTAATTTTGTTTTGCTAAAATTTTGAAAGGGCGTCATTGTGTTTTAAGCATATGCTAAACAAATTATTTCTTTTCATGCTTTTATGTTTTTAAATTATTATTTTTGTTTTAAATATTCAAATTAAAGTTCTTAAAAATTAGTATAAAAGCTTTCAATGTCATTGGATATCATATCAATCATTCATAAGAATTCTTAAAGATAACACATCAACAAAATGTTTAAACTGGTAAAATTTTCAGATGATTAATTTGAATCTTTTCAGTCTCAATAAATTTTTATTTGATTTTTTTGCTTTTTCTTTTTTAAGATTGTTTTGGTTTTTGCCGCTCTCTTGGCTGTAGCTGCTGCTCGTCCTGGCTATTTGGCTTCATCACCTGTTCTCTATAGCCATCAAGTGTATCAACCCTATGTAAAAACTCATTATACTGCTGTGCCAGTAGTTAAACATGTTGTAACTCCAGTTGTACGTACTTATGCCGCTCCAGTTTACCAACCTATTTATCATTCTTATCACTCCTACCCATCTGTCCCAGTAGTCAGCAAATACGCTCCTGCCTATGTACCATTCAAAAGGGCTTAACTCATAAATTTTCATTTATAAAAAAAAACTCCATTATTTATTATCACACTTAATTTCAAATAAAAAGAAGTTATTGAAAAATATTTTTGTTTTGTTTTGTTTTAAGTACCAAATTCTACATGGAACAAGTTGTGCCCCCCATATACTCCTACATTAATTAGCGTAGTTTTAGGTCACATTAAAATGTTCTTATATTCTAATTTTTTTGTTAATAGATTTTTTTTTTTTTTGTAATTTTTATTGATCGCCATATATAAATGAGACAAGTTGCTATCAGTTGATCACTCAAAGGCCAGTGTTATACCTTCACCCTTGAACGATCAACAGCAATTGCCCCATTTGTCGGTGAATGTTGATATAGAGTGATGCCCGTCTTCACTAATTAGGTTAGCTATTATCTTCCCAGAAGGTGCAGCTGTACTCCTGATCAGTCGTTTCTGGTGGAGTAGACTGGATATGTCAGGGAGCGGTTTTTCTTGCAGATGAGCATCTTGGATTATTTTTAGAAAAATCGCGAATTTTATTTTATAATTTTAGTCCTTCGGTGGGATTGAACCTCGGTAGTTCGAGTTTCTGTGCGAACGCTCTAACCACTATATCACGATTTATTGAAGGAAATGTAAACCCATAGTTTCACGTTTCGGACCCCTGAATTGGACATCCAAATGGCGATTTAATGCTGCCAGAATGATTCTGTGGGGATATGTGAAGTAGCTAGTCTATGTCGATAAGCCTGAAACTTGGAGGACAATATTTACCGTCATTGAGCATTTTTGGGACCACCTTGCAAATAGACTTGCAGCATAGTATATCGAAAAAATACCAACTTAGGTGAAGAATCTACATCACGACGAAACTGTTGGTTGCATTAAATGATAAAGTTCTCACTTCGTAATTCCAATGTAATTTAACATTATTTTAAAAATAATTTTATTATTTTTCCAAAACGTAACACTGTGTTTAGTACAACGTGTTATGCTTGTCTGTTTTAATTTACATTTAGGAAAACTCACCACGGTAGTATGGTGTATATGCGCAATTATTAAATCATGGAATTTATAATTACTAATTGTGTTATACCAGCTGCAAAGCATTGTTTCGATTTTAATTTAATTCTGTAGCATCATGATATTCATTATCTTAGATGCTGCTGAAAATATGTATTTAATTTGATTGCATTTCATAGCAAAATTAAAAAAAATTATGTTTTTTTTAAACAAATGCCAGTTGTTAGAATTTTGCTAAAGAGGGGGGAAAAGCAAATAAAAATGCATCGTTAATAAGAATATTCCCAACTATAAAAGCTGGAGTTCAGTTTCTGAAATCAGTCAAACAGTTAAAGAACTTTTCAAAGTAAACAATATTTCTAATGTTGAAATTCGTAAGTTTGTACAAAAAAATTAAAATATAATAATCCAATAAAAAATAAAATTTTCTAAAATTTTTCTTTATAGTGGATCTGGGTTTTTGCTGCTCTTTTGGCCGTTGCAAGTGCTCGTCCTAGTTATGTGGCTTCGCCAGTAGTTTATAGCCATTATCCGGCCATACCACCATACTATACTGTACCCATTGTAAAATCGTATTATACTCCTCCTTTGGTTTATACTTATGCTCCTTTCTACAGATCTTACTATTATGGAAAATAAGTGCTTAAATAATATTTTAATGGTGATCAATCAATAGTTTTTAATAAAAAAAAATGTTTTTGTATATGCTTTATGTGAGTTTTTCATTTTTACAGTTATACTTATGAATCACTTTTTTTTACTGAAACTATTCACATGTGACAAATATTGCAAAATCATTACTTGCAAATATTTTGTACTGAGATGCAGAAAAACTTATAACATGTCCGTAAACAATTTCTCATCTTTTGTCTTGACCATTCGAATATTGCATTGCCATCGTATGAACGCTCTCTTGCACTTTATAAACTACCGCGCCACTTAAGTGCAATAGAACTTTTATGAACATTTCTTTCGACAATATTTTTTTTTTAATTTTTTTTTATTTTGAGACCAATAGTCAGGGGTAAACCCTTACTAAATGCTGTGCATTGTATTGGAATTTTGGAAAGGACAGTACATACGTAGTATATTATTATTTATTATTATTAAGCGCCTTAGGAATGAGACAAATTGCTGTGATTTGATCATTCAAAGGCCAGTGCTATACAGTGCACTCGCGGTAACGTGAACTAATTAAAACCAAGGGAGTTCATGTTAACGAAATTGTTCACGTTAGCGATTGTCAAATTTCATGAACAAAATGTCAAATTTTAATTTATAAATCTGTGTTACACGCTTGAGCGTGATATTCTTTTATTAATATTTATATTTTTAAAATATAAAACAAAAACGAGATATCAATTGAAATAAAATTACATAGTATTTATGCATTAAAGAAATTAATTGCTTCTTTTTTCTTTTTAATACTGCATATTGTTGACTTAGCGACATTATACTTTTTTGCTAAACTAGTCACACTAGTTCCTTTTTGCAAACTATCTAAAATGTCTGCCTTTTCTTTTAACTGCAAACATTTAGATGTTTTTACACTCCTGCCGACTTATTCACTCACTTCACATAAGAAACTAACTTCAAATTTCTTTGCCATACAAACAAAATAATTTAGGGGATATGAACTCATTTATATAAGGGAATTCCCAAAATTTTAAAATTAGAATTTAATGAATGTATTTCAATGTTGTCTACATGCTTAGAAAACATATTGCACTGTGAAAATAATTGTTCACGTTATAGAGCTTCTGTGTTTGTTCACGTTACAGAGTAGTCAATGTAAAAAACATCTTGTTCACGTTAGGCGGTGTTCACGTTAGACGGTGTTCACGTTACCGCGAGTGCACTGTACCTTCACCCTTGAATGATCAACAGCAATTGCCTCATCGTTGCATGTTGATTGTGTAGTGAGTGTGCCTTCGCTAAGTAGGTTTTAGCCATTATCTGCTACTTCCCAATAGGTGGCGCTTTTATTTTCTGATCATTAGTTTTTTGTTGACATTGGTTAAGGTGTAATAGAGCGGAATGTCGTTGTTACGTTGCTACATTAAGTACAATAAATTTTAACCCTTTAGAAGAATGTGTGCCGATTTTAACACCCATTTCCACCTCATTGAACGCTAATTGCATTGTCCCATAATAAGACGTTTAATTGCATTCTTAAATCATTAATGTTGAATATTTAATTATTATTAAAATATTCATTTTCTAAAATAGTCTATATGGAATTATTTGAATAAATATAAAAATAAAAAAGGGTAATTATAATATCATGCCAGTGTTGTATAATTTCTATTCAACATGGCCGCAGTTATGTGGTTCATTTGCAGAAGCAAAAATGAGAGTATCACAAAATTGTGACGGTCATGTTAAAAGGTGCTCTCAGAACCATACATGGGCATACTGCATTAAATAAATACTGCATTAAAAATTTAAAATTTACTGCTTACTAAACAAAATAGCAGTAAGCAGTAAAATTTTACTCGTTACTGAAAAAAATAGCAGTAAGCAGTAAAATTTTACTCGTTACTGAAAAAAATTGCAGTAACCAGTAAATGTTTACTCATTACTGAAAACAATTGCAGTAACCAGTAAAATTTTACTCGTTACTGAAAAAAATTGCAGTAACCAGTAAAATTGTAATCATTACTGCATTTTTTTTCAGTAACAGTAAAATTTTACTGATTACTGCAATATTTTAGAAACGAGTAAAAATCCACTAGCAAATGGAAACGATTTTGTTGTTGTTGTAAAAAAAATCTTTTATTATGGGATATATTTTGTAAAACCAGAATTATGTGTATTGCATTAATCATTGAAATTTAAACATTTTTCTGTTACAACAAAATATATCCCATAATAAAAGATTTTTTTTACAACAACAACAAAATCGTTTCCATTTGCTAGTGGATTTTTACTCGTTTCTAAAATATTGCAGTAATCAGTAAAATTTTACTGTTACTGAAAAAAAATGCAGTAATGATTAAAATTTTACTGGTTACTGCAATTTTTTCAGTACAGAGTAAAATTTTACTGGTTACTGCAATTGTTTTCAGTAATGAGTAAACATTTACTGGTTACTGCAATTTTTTTCAGTAACGAGTAAAATTTTACTGCTTACTGCTATTTTTTTCAGTAACGAGTAAAATTTTACTGCTTACTGCTTCAAATACTGCATTAAAAATATAATGCAGTGTGCCCATGTATGCTCAGAACCACTTCATATAAGGCTTGTTTGCTATCCCTAAGTGCTTATTACTAAATAGATAATTTGGTGAAACACATGGCTGTGTTCACGACAATTAGAGTAAAGGCCATGAAATCATGAAAATATAGAAACTGTGGTTGTAATTAAATGACAGGTTTAGTTGTTTGATATATCCCTATAGACTACACTATACTTGTAGCCGTTTTCGACTCTCGCTTTAGAAGGAAAATATGAAAGAGATCCTACAACTATTCTTGTTACCTAAAACAAAAACATACTACATAAGAAATTGGGTCTTAAAGAGTATTATAGTTTAAGTTCAATTCGTTGATTAAAAATATGCATCTTCCGCTAGGCAGTTTTTAACAAATATATCTCATTCTCTTAATACCAAACAGATGAAAAAAAAAAATGTTGAAATGGGCTTTTCAAATTACTTGTGTATATGGCAAGAGGAAATACTATATTTTCTTAGGCCATACATGAAATATTTTGTGTAGTATGTGGGTGTGTGTATGAGAGTGCATGTCATCAAAATGACATGGTACACAAAAAACCATAAACACCACTACAACCACAAACAATTTTCACAGCATATTGGGAGCCACGACTATTTAAAATAGAACTACACCTACACGGCAAAACAAGTGCACTCATGCACTTACTCGACTAACAGTCAACAATGGAGATAAATGGAAATTTTAACCACAATTATATGAAGACGAAGCATAAAGAAACCAAATAGTATTTCAGGCACATACATAATGTGCATATACGAGAACAAAACGTATTGCAATACTAAATGTGTAAATTTGTATGTATGTGGGTATGGTAAGTTTATTGGACAAAGAAGAGCGAAAAGAAAATAAGGAAGTTATAAAATTGTTTGTCATTTAATTTGCCTGCTTATGAGGGCTATTTTCGGCATTCTAAAGAAAACTGTTTTATACATCTAATTACTTAGTTTATAAAACAATAAGAGCGCAAAAATAACATCTCCCATTTCAAAGAAAATTTGAGCATTTGAAAGAAAACCCATCTACATACAATAGTATTGTATAATAGGCAATAGAAAAATTAAAATGAGAACAACAGTTCTATTCTAGGCACTCGTATAAGTAAATACATATCGTTTCTTTTTCTTTTCCAAATATATAATTGCAATTACTTTATTTTTGAGTGCTACAGTTGTCTATTCGTTAGTTCATATGGTTTTAATACCTCGTAAAATTTAGAATATTGCATTGCCGTTGTCTAGTGGTTAGTGTGTTGGCTTACTAAGACGATAGCTCAGGATTCAAATCTCAGATCTGACATCTTGAAAAAAGAAATATGAAAAAATTATTTCTCTCGGCGACTACCTCTCAGCAGTCTTCTGGCAAAATCTCTGGGAGTAATTGATTGCCATGAACAAGCTTCTCAAATCTGTCGTTCAGAGTCGACTTTAAAAACTGTAGGTCCCGGTACTCATAGATAAAAATTAACACACTCAACATGAGTGCTGCGAGAAGCTAGGCCGTAACCATGACACAGGGATTTAATGGCCAATTAGGTATGTATGTAACTAAAGATATAAATAAATTAATATTTTTTATTTTATGATTTGGAGAACATGAGCAGTTCAAGTTTCTTATTCTGTAACGGACAAAACGTTTAGACTTAAATTAAACCAAATTTGTATGGAAAATTATTGTAGTACTTTGAATGGAACTTATCCGTATGTTGTTGATTATCTATTGAATTGCACAATGCAATGCAATGAGATTTCTTTCTTCAACTGCGCAGTTCATTTATGGATTCCTATTCTGCTGGTATATATTCCTTATCATTTACAATCTAAATAAACTCAGAAATAGTTTGAAAACAAATGTCCAAAAAAACTACTTCTACCTAGAAAACAGAGCTTAGTTTCTCTTTAAGCTACCTGATCTGACAATCTATTGTAAAATTTTAGAAAAGGTTACTGCAGATATTTCGTCGTGCGGGAGTTTAAGTGCTCTATCCGCCATTTCATATTTTTTATATATCTCGAGTTAATGATGGCACTTTCGGTTTTCGACCCCAAATTTTTAAAATCTGTAATATGTTTTAGGATATCTCGTCAAATTTCGGAGATAAATAGCCGAAAACGGAATGCAGATTTTAAAAATGTTGGTGTCAAAAACCTAAAGTGGCATCATTAATTCGAGAAATATAAAATGGCGTATAGAGCACTTAAACTCCCGCACGACGATTTATTCTCGCACAGAAATGCACAAGTATTTAGGGATTGTAAGGCTGACACTTAAACCTCTGATATAGACAATTTCGCGGCAGGCTATTGTATTCGCAAAAGCTGGATCTGCTTCTGGGAAGATAACAGCTAATCTACTGAAAACGCTCACCATTCACATTCAAACATCCACCGACAGATGAGGTAATTGATGTTTGATCATTCGAGGGTAAAGGTATAACACTGGCTCTGGAGTGGGCAAATTGACAGCAACTTGTTTCATCAATACAAAAAAAAGGCGCAAAATATACAAACATCTTCTATCAACCATCTTCACATTCCAATACAATGCACTGCATGAGTAGGGGTTTACCCCTGAGTATTGGTCTTAAAAAAAAAAAAAAAAAAAAAAAAAAAAAAAAAAAAAAACTTAACCGTGGTATTGGTATTCCTCTGCTAAGGAACAACTTGATAGAGTTTAACGTGCCTACCGTCAGTGACTTACCACACGTCACCCCGTTGTAAAGGGTGACGCGTTTGACCAGCGCCATTCGAAGCCGGTACCCTCTAATTTCGGAAATGTCAATGACACCCTGGTCAGACGAAGGCCCATGGACATCGAATTAGCACTTTAGTACCACCACTGCCTGGGTAGTAATACCCCTCTTGTTGAGGGGTTTTCTATCTAGCACTACCACCACCACTACGAGTAGCCCCGAAGGGCCGCACCTAAACCATCAGGCGGATTTGCCTTACTCCCCGAATGACAGGGGAGCTCAGGCATAACCGGGAGCTCCCTGATGCCCGTAATACCAGATTATAGTAGGTTTCTCTGGTCAGTCCCTGAGATGGTCAGTAATAAATTACCAAGCTCTCTGCCTATTGCGAGCGCCAGGCCACCCAGAGCTAGGTGAACTTCATATTCCCCGGTGAGTACAGGCCCCTGGTATGACGTAAAGCACCCGCAGCCATTAACTGTAAACCCGTGGGGGACTACTAAGGAACAAGTAAATAATTTTACACAGTTTCTAATCATTACCAAAAGAAGTGTAGGAGACTCAACTGATATGTATAGATCAGAAAATCTTGCCTGGTTTGGATACAATTATAATAAAACACAGTTCACCTTTA
This sequence comes from Metopia argyrocephala, assembly GCA_963576795.1. NCBI lineage: Eukaryota > Metazoa > Arthropoda > Insecta > Diptera > Sarcophagidae > Metopia > Metopia argyrocephala. The sequence continues at coordinate 38,473,744 of OY756210.1, forward strand.
GACCCTTATTATAGTCATGATGTGACATTGGCCCCTGGGTATACATACATGCCCACAGTTTGACAATACCTCACAACAATGTCTGTAGAAGCTATTATTACATTTTCACTGACATTGTTCTCTAGTCGCGTGAAACTTATATGAAATGTTTTTAGAAAAACTCAGAATTTATCAATAAAACATTTCCAACCTTCTGTCTATTCCACAAAAAAAAAAAAAAACTCACAGTAATTACCAAACTTTGTCCATTGCATCCAATTGTCTGCTAGTATCTAGTATTGTAGATTGCTGTAGAAAATTTTTTTACATAAAGATATAAAATAAAATAAGAATTAAACATACAGCAAAAGCAAAATGAGCAGAGAAATAAAGCCAAAAAGGGATAAAACATCTGCATTATTAATAAATTAAATATAAGTAGAATCAATTTACCTTGGGGTCCATCAGACCCACTTGGTTGACAAAGGGTTAACCAATAATTTGTATAAGATTTAACTCTTTATAATATTATGACCAGAGTTGTAAATGAATCATTCTTTTTTGATTTCAATTCATTTGAATTAGCTAAATTTTGAATTAATTCTTTTCAACAAAAAAAAGAATTGAATTAAATTTGAATCAATTCATTTGAATTTAGAGAACATGAATTGCAATTCATTTCCAATTCAAATGAATTGGGCAAAATGAGTTGCAATTCATTTGAATCAGGCAAAATGAATTGCAATTCATTTTTTAATTCAAAAGAATTGGTAAAAAGAATCGCAATTCATTTCTAATTCATTTGAATTAAAATGATTTGGAATTAATTCAAATGAATTAAAAAAGTAACTTGTAATTCAAATTTATCAAATCAAAAATGAATTGCATTCAATTGAAGTAAACTTGGTGTTTGGAGTTTGGTCCTTCAAGTACTACTTATGAAATAAATGTAACAAAGAGAATTATTATAAATAAGTAATAAATACTTGGATTAAAAGTAATAGACATAGATAAAGTACAGAATAGAAGTACTTGGAAAAAGGGTGATGCTTTTGCATTATTGCAATTGGAAATGTATAACAAATTCATTTTTCGAGTTAATTCAAATGAATTGGTAAAATGAATTGCAATTCATATTTTAACTCATTTGAATTAATTCAAAATCAATTCAAATGAATTGGGAATGAATTGCAATTCATTTGTTCTAACTCATTTATATTAATTCAAAATCAATTCAATTCAAATGAATTGGAAATGAATTGCAATTCTTTTTACCAATTCATTTGAATTGAAAATGAATTGCAATTCATGTTCGCTTAATTCAAATGAATTGATTCAAATTTAATTCAATTCGTTTTTTGGAGAAAAGAATTAATTCAAAATTTTTCCAATTCATTGCATGAATGATTCACGAATTAATTCAAAAATGAATGATTCGTTTACAACTCTGATTATGACAGAGTGCGTATATTGATATCACAACGGGCCGTTTTAGACCATAAGTAAGCTTTGTTTAAAGGCGTCTGCCACTTTAATTAAACCTAACCTATGGCCATTCCAATTCTAGAAGACTTTACTGTTTTCCAGTTGAAAAATAAGACTTCTCTATTGTAACATTGTAATTTTGTAGTTACAGATATGTTCAAAGATTGAAAATATCGATATATTTTAGTTTAAATAGTTACTTTCATAGTAGTAGTCTTTTAAATCGGCTAAAGTACAGCGAACAAAGTTAGTGAGGCAGGCTTTCAATAGATATGCTGTGCTATAAATACTTCAAATTTTAAATAAAATAAAGCCAGAAATTAATTAGCATTTCACACCACTTTTCTAACTTAGATAAACAATTAAATGGTAATTACCCAGTGTAATTGTCATAATTTTCTTAATCGAATCAAGCAAGAATTTCATTAAAAATGTATTTTTTGTTTTTTTCTGTATTTAATTTATTAAAAAAAACATTTTTATTCTTATTTTTAAAACAAATTTGGTAAATCACATAATAAATCATTAATAGTCTTTCTTGTTCGCTTTATATGAGTAGAAGAAGCATATTTTATGGCCAAGTTTTTTTAATAGCCCATCAAAATTTAAATTATTTGTTTGTATTTCTTTTGAAAGCATATTATGCTTCTGTTCAGTATCATGACAAAAATTGAAAGTTTGCGTTTTAAATTAAATTGTAAACTTGAGTTTATTTTTTGTAGTTGTATTTACTATAAATCTGTTTTTTTATACGTTTCACAGCTTTATTTAATTTAAACTATTTTAACTATATAAGACTAGACTTTATATGTCAGTCTTATCAATCATTTAAAAACATTCTTAAGAAACTGAACCAAGTTTCTGAAATAAATCTACTTAATTTTGCATAAAAAACAAAAACTCTGAAAATGTATAAATTGGTAAATATGAGTATACTTTTATAAATAAATTGTTATTGAAAATGAGTTAAATAATTTATTTTAATATTTTTTAAAAAAATTCTAGTTTGTTTTTACCACTCTTCTTGCTGTAGCTGCTGCTCGTCCTGGCTATTTGGCTTCTTCACCAGTGTATTACTCTGCACCGACTTATGTGCAGGGGCCTGCTTATGCCAGTGTTGGTTCTATTGTTAAAACCGTACCTACTGCTATTTCACATCAATCTCTTTCTCAAGTTCATACCTCAGGACATTATATTCAACCTATTGTAGCACCTGTACTTAAGACCACATATGCTACGCCTTTAGTTAAAACTATTGCTACTCCTGTTGTTCATACCACTTATTCAGCTGCTCCTCTCTTAAAGTCATATGCTGCTGCTCCTCTTTACCACAGCTATAGTACTGCTCCATTATTAAAATCGTATGCTCCCAGCTATGCTGCCTCTTACTCTCAATGGTAATCAGTGAGTGCACAAAAGCGAATTTACTATTATTTTTGTTATAAATTGTTAACAGAAAAATATATTTATTAAAACAAAAAAAAAAACAAAAACTTTATAAAAAGTTGTTTTTAATTAAAAAGGCTCTATGCACCATTCACGATTAGGAAATGTATTCAAAGACTTTGTAGCTCATTATGAAACTTCTAAAAGAAAAAGAAAAAACTCTAAAAATTGTCATTTGGAAGTGCAGCAATAGCCATTCCTAAACTAACTATTGCAGTGGTCTTTCTTTGAAATATTACAATCATGAACAACTGTCATAGGTTTAACGTGCGTACCTGTTAGTAGACTCTACCACACGCCGCCCGTGCCGGGGCGGTAGTTGAATTCAATGCGTCCAACCACCGCCATTCGATGCCGGTACCCTCTAATCTCGAACATGCACGAGGGCACGGCGCTCAAAAGAGAGCCCATAGCACCGAGTTGGCAATTTAGCACCACCACTGTCTGGGTAGTGACACCCCCTTGGTGAGGGGTTTCTACCTAGCACTACCACATCCACTACGTGTACTCCCCGAGGGGTCGCATCCAATCATCAGGCCGATTAGCCTCACTTCACGAATGACAGAGCAGCCCAGGCTAACCGGGTGCTCCTGACGCCCGTAGTACCAGATTAAGGCATCTCTGGTCAGTCTTGGAGAACGCCAGAAATGCCTGCCACGTGCACTTACAGGGACAAGCACCCAAAGCACGCGTGGCATAAAGGCCATGCACCAAACATTACCAACCATTCTCTACCTATATTGAGCACCAGACCACTCAGAGCTAGGTTGAACTTCATATTCCCCGAAGAAAACAGGCCACTGACGGGACATATCATCAGCAGCCTTTTTCCCCGCGGGGGATTACAATCATGAACACTTGAACTTTCGTAGATGAAAGTCATCACACAGAATGTAATATACTCGTAGAGATTCTAACTGTTCCCCATCTTGACAGCCATATAATTGGTATCCCATATTTTTAGATATTTGTCCAATCATACGTGTATGGAGTCCTTTTACATGTCGTGGAAGAATATCACATAACCTCAGTTTGATACTCTTCAATAAACATTAGTTCAGCACATTCGATCGAAAATGCCATCAAAGGGCGAAATTATGTATGTTCTTTTGTGAGCACTCATCAGATTTTACTTTATGTCGTATGTTTCCTCGACCTGGGTTCAATATTACTTCGATACGGTGTTGTATAACAAAGGTTAGCTGACATTAAGCTGTAATGGGGACATCGCTTAAGAGCCAGTTAATTTTTTTACTATTAACAAATAAAAAATTTTACTTTTTTGTTAGCAAAAAGTTAACTGAAATTTTAATTGATACAATTACAATTTTAATTGTATTTACTAAAACAAGAAAATATTAACAAATATGTGCGCATTTCTATTATATGTTTCTACCAAGTCAATTGGGAATAAATCATTTATTGGTAATGGGTAATTTAAGAAAATATGTGTAATTGTAAATTGTAAACACATAGTTGTAAATAACCCACATAGTGAAGTTTCTCACCGTCACAATCAATATCCACCGACAGATGGGGCAGACGGGTTGCTGTTATAACACTGGCTTTTGAGTGATCAAATTGAGAGAAAACTTGTCTCATCGACAAAAAGGCGCTTAAAAAAATGTATCTATCTGAAAATTCCAATACAATGCACATCATGAGTATTATTCTCAATAATAAGAAAGGGAATTTTAAATGATACTACGTTATGTAACGTAGTAAAGCGGAAGTAATATTTGTAATCATTTGATGGGAATCTATAGCAATTGAGAGCAAAAGCTCTTACGAGAAAATCGTTCTCTCAACGACCTAACAGTGCGGTTAAAAATCGAATCCCACCGCTAACACTTTCTGAGATTTGCTGGACAAGAATTACGAATTGTATGTGAAAATATATGATTATGGGATTAAATTCCCTTTTTTTTGTCAGAACAACTCTTAGTATAGTATGAAGAGTACAACGAATCATATGCGACATTTCTATGATGCTCTCTCGATTCACTGAAATGTGATAAAGTGGATCCGATTTTAGGATCAGATAAATATAAAAAAACTTAAAAATTTTTTTTCTTGTTTCAACACTGAAAAAATACGGCTATCTCAGCGATATGCTTAAAACATCAGGAGTATTTATGCCCTCAATATTTTTTAGTCATAACCACATATGACAAATCATCAGAAAATCTGATCAACTACAATTAGCACAACGTGCCGTTTTGAAACCATTGCAGGACCTAACTGAAGTTACCTAAAAGTAGAAAAAAAAGAAAGAAAATAACTACAGCCAGCCAGAGTTGCCTATAAATTGAAGTAAAGCAAGGGGGTCCATGTTCGCACATTGCGCCAAGCCGTCGAAAAAAGGCACCCCAATAAACTTTAAACGTGTCACTGGGCAGTCACAAAGAAAATGTTCCACAGTCTCCCTCTCAGAAGAATTTCGAAACTTCTGCAGTGCTGAATAAAGGAAAGGCCCAGCCTCTCTGCGTGTCTACCGATCAGTCAGTGACCCGTATACACCGCTATAAGTTTAGACAAGGACTGTCGAGGAATCCCCAAGATTCCCAGAGTCTTACCCCGGTTACACCGTGGCCAAAGTGTCCTAGAAACAGCACAGGTAGTGATGAATTCCACTTGCTCTGTGCTTTTCCAAAGAAAAATTTGGATATCCTTTCCTTAATGGTAGTTATAGGGCAGTGGACATCCAGGTAGGAAGCAGCATACTCCCCTAGCGAGCTCATATGCCTTCTCGTTTCCCAGGTTATCCCTATGACCATGAACCCAGACCAAGGAGATGCCACATTATCAGTACTACCACACCAAATATCGGTAGAGTCAGATCACCTCAATAAAAGGGACTGATGGCTAAATTTGACTATTGAGTTGAGACCATGCACTCAGAATAAAAAAAAAATAGTTCCTTAGCTTTCAGACAAGTATCCCAACAAAAATATTTCATGCTTAGTTGGTTTACGTGCCAGCCTATATACATATGTACGTCAATTAGTATCCTACGAAGACGTTTTGAAAAGTACCACTTTGAAAGTGTCCCACATATCCAGGATTGAGGTAACTGAGGATGTCTGCTGTATTAATACAATATCCTGTGGACACCGCAAACCGAAAGCATTGTAAGCAAAAGTAAATTAAAGACTTAGTTATTCCATATTCGAATCTTCCAAGCGGTAATTCACCATATAAAAATCATGTCTTCCATAATAAGCTTTGTAAAGGGCATTACAAAACAAAAAACAAACTTTTAAAATATTTATTTTAGTACTACTTTTCTATTATATTTTATTAAACAAAAAACCAAATGTATCCTTTTTACGAATATGCAACAAAATCTCTTGTCCTTCTTTTGAGTTTCTTTTTATCACAAATTGCTAGTTTTCTTTACCATTGAGAATACGAGTCGCCATAGATGGGAGCATATGATTTCAATACTGAACCAGAACTATAAGCATCATAAAGAGGTCCGACAGCAGCATAGGATTTAAAAGCAGGAGCAGCAGCATAGCTGTCATGCAAAATGGGAGTGGCAATAGTTTTTACAACAGGTGCAGCATAGGTAGTCTTAATAACGGGAGCTATAATTGGTTCAACAACATGAGCTGAGGAATGGACTTGAGATATGGATTGATGTGAAACAGCTGTTGGTATAGATTTGACTATAGAACCAACACTTTCATATGCAGGCTCATGTACATAAGTAGGTGCGGAGTATAACACAGGTGAGGAAGCCAAATAACCAGGTCGGGCAGCAGTAACAGCAATTACAGCGAAGAAAACAAACTGCAGTAAATAAATATTTTTATAAAAAATATTAAAATATTTTTTTCTAGATTTGCTTACCAATTTGTACATTTTGTCTTTATATTGTAGTTTTCAATTTTAAATAATATTTGCGCAAGTCGTTGGTTGTATTCTTTAAGAATAACTTAAAATGATTGATGGCATAAACGTAAATGGACTAAGTTTATATACTAGACAAATTATAATTAAATTAATAGCAAAACACATAAAACGGATACAACCAAGTAAAAAGAAAAACAAAAAATTTGATTTTAATTCATACTTTCAAAAAAATTAAAGTCAATATGAGAGTATGTACGCGTATGTATGTATGTTGGATTTAAACCTATACTCGTATAAGATAAACGAATGTGTGATAAACAGAAAATAAAATCAAAATAATTTGTTTTAATGTCCAATTAAAAATGCCAAAAGAATTTAATTTATAAGAAAATGATAATGACATGAAAGACAATGAAAAAGTTAAGGCATGCAAGAAAATCTAGTATAGTAAGGCAATACCCCACTATCACATACCGTATGCATGCTTAAAATCATACAGGAGTACTTAAAACCGTATAGTACTTTTAAACTAACCAACTAAATATGATGATTATGTTTTGTACTCCATATTAATTTTCAGAAGTGCTACTTCTGATATACTTACCAAACTCTAAACAACTTAGCAGAAGGGAATGATTCGTAAAATAAATCGGTCCAGTCATAAATAATTTATGATTTATTAGCTTTAGGAGTATTATAGCTCATTAGAATTAGCAAAATGTGATTTCTTGCAATATGCAGTCATGTCTGGATACAGTGAACTAATTTGTGCAAGACCAGGGGGTCAATTCTTGTTCTGTGAAACGGTGAAATGAAAAGTTTTTTCACTGTTACATAGCGTTTTTGATTCTTGTTTTGTGCAAAACCTAGAAGATACATATCATTTTTTCATGTAACAACAAGTGGAATGAGACAAAATATTTTCACAGTTTCACAAGAGTGCTGATTCGTGTTTTGTGTAACTATGAAATTAAGTGTCAAAATTTTTTCATATGTGTAACAAGTTTGCACAGAAAATGTTTATGTGAAAAAATAACATAGAGGCTTAAAACCATGAAAAAACCAACAAAAGGAAAGCGTGCTAGCAAAAATAAAAAAGAATATTTAATAAAATCTAATAAAATAATTGCACCCGTCATATTTTTACTTTAATATAATATTTAATACTCGTATATTTATTTCATAAGCCAAAACAAAAATGGCGTCACATTGGTGTTTTGTTTCTACTAGAACACGGAGCCAATAAATATTGTTGACGGCGGTAGCGGCGAAACCGGCAGCACGAAATGTCAATCGGCGATAGTTGCAATTATTTTTAATATTAATTTTGTATCCAGCAAAAATCTGATTAACTTTTTTAACAGAAAAAACAGTACAAAACATATCTTATCAATTTATATTTATGGTAACAATTAGATAAACAAATATACAAATGCTATGTATGCAATTGCGGTTGTTAAAATAAACATATGTACATATATGTACATACATACATACATATTTCATATTGAAAAAGATTGGCATACATACAACTACAAACTTTTTCAAAAAAAAAGAAAAAAAATTTTTTTTCAAAACGAACTTAAGTATGTACATACATATGTATGTAGAGGGTGTCCGCCAGTTCATATTTCTCCATAATAAATTTGCAACGTCTCTACTTCACGATTGCCAAATATGAACTCTCAAGACTAATCTTTACCAAAATGGCGATAAAACAAAGTCGTATACCTTTCCGGCGGACGCCCTGTATATATGTTTATGCAACACAAAGTCATTTAAATTTTTCTTGTATGTACATATATTTATACATTTAGGTAATTTGAAAATACTTTGAGTACCACGAGCGACAATTATTGGAACTTTTTTATGAACAAGTTCTTAGTGTGCGACTATACTTTTAGGTACATAAAAATCGTCCCTTAATTTATCATCATTTCTTGTACGCTAATAAATTAGTGCAGGCAAAAAAGTCGACATTGCAAGTCGGTGTTGATTTAATTTATTTTCCGATTTGAAAGTGATATACATAAACGCATGTATTTGCGAATGTGTAAAACTGAAAGTGGTATCAATGAAATACATATTTGTTTGTTATATTATTATCATTTTATTAATATCTAAAAACAGTATCAGTAAAATTCGAAGCAGTTAAAAAAAATATATTGCGGGTAAGCCGCTTCTTTCAATCGGTTGGCTTCGTACTCTTGCTTTGACATTTTGACATAAAATTTTAATAATATACAAGCAAAAGTTTCACGACTACGGTTGGAATGAAACAATTTTTTCATATAATGCACCAGAATCGCAAATTGTGTAATTGTGATATGATAATGGGAAAAGTGCTCATGAAAACGAAAATGATAAAAAACTTTACGTTTCACTGTTTCACAGAACCAGAATTGAACCCCAGCTGTTCACTATATTAAGGTTATTTTTTTATTGTTTTGCTTTGCTTTGTTTGTATTGTAATATTCCAGGGTGCTCTCACAATAATTCTCAACGTTTTTGATTGAAATCTCTGTAAACTTTCAATATTGAAGTTACTTGAATGCCATAAGTCCATATGGGTCAGAGAACAGATTAAATAAATGTAAACACATTTGCTAAGTAATCATGCATTCGTTGCTTTTGTTATGCACTCATTCAGCATCAATTTTTACTGATGTTGCTTTATTCACACTCAGTGTTTTTGCTGATTGCCTTTTATAAACTCTTTTTTTATCTCAAACATTAAAAAAATAAAAACTATCGGCACATTTATTCGGCAGTTACATACATACACATATAAACATACTTTAGAATAATTTATATTTCGTTTCATTCAATATGTAGGCATGTCAACCATTCATACCATTCGTTGCTTTTTTGAGTGTTAGATGACTTTATGAGAAAAGAAACAATGCAGTGCATGAGTTTCGTTACATTCACTCTTTTATTGTGTTGTCTTGTATCGTTTAAGTAAAATAGTGACAGTTGAGAACAGTGTATACTCATTTTGTGTGAATGTATTTAAAGCTCATAAACAGACAATCAAACTTATTATTTATAGAGAAGTAAATTATTCTTTAAACTTAGTTTAGATGTTCCATCTAGCAACCAAAACATTTTCTTTAATTTTAAGCCTAAGTAGGATGGATGTTTTAGATTTTATGTGTATACTTCACGTTAGCCGTCTATCCAAATCAAAGATGCCCAGTAGTGGTTGATATCAGCAAATTAAACTCACACGTATACTTATGCTCTTTTGTTTGATCGTCAATCCACCAATAGGAAATCAGCATGTTGAGTGGGAGAGACAAACTACACTTGCAGATCTTCTGTGTCTTCGGAACCATTTGTGAACCATTCATGACACGATAAACACAGAGTTCAAATCTATACTAAACAGTTGTAAGTCTATATTAAATATGAGGCAGTATAAGGAATAACTTGAATTGTTTTTTTTTTTGATAAGTATCGTTCTAAGTTCAAAACTTTTGTTTGTTGTATAGAGTTAACAATTTTTGACTGTAATTAAATTTTATAAGCATGGTGGTACAAATGTACAGTTCAGTCTCTTTAAATTTCTTTATAATCTTGTCAATTCCTAGCGCAGTGGCACGATTATACCGACCGCAATCGACTCGGCAATAGTCGGAAAAACGACAAATTTAAATGACCAGTTTTCCAGTGATAGCTTCAACTATTGTTACGACTTTCTTTTTTGATTTTTGGAGAATTCTAATTCAAAAATGATAAATCGTTCAATAAGTAAATGACACTACAAGTGAAATCACTAAATGATTGACCTGCTATATAAAGACGAAATATAATTGGAATCAGCCTTTTTTTAAATTTAAAATATCTAGAGTTTTAAATGAAATTCATATGAATAAGAAATGTTGCTGTCATTTGCGAAATATCAATTATAGAGTGGGAGATAGAAAACAGGCCTTTCGAAATCCCATGATTTATTCTGATGAAGATATTCCACTTCAAAATATTCGTATAGTGTGATTTCCAAGTAGTTAGTGATATAATAAATGTAGCGACGTGACCTATGACAACAAAAGTAATAAGTTTCGATATAAATGTCAAACATCTTGAATACCTTTAAAGGCACAGTAATTGATTGTTAGTGCAGCTGCTACTGAGGTAATCGTATTAAAGGTCGCTTAGCAAGTTGTTGATTGAGAAAGATCTCACAACTAGTGGATTAACTTTATTCCCCTTTGGCGTTTCATTATAACTATACAACGCTCACCAAAGTTCATGCAAGGAATGGCCAGGTGTCAAAGATCATTCATTAAGTATCCGTTCTAACAATACTAAGCCTCTTTAATATTGGTTTTTACAATATTTTACCGTATTTGCAGTACGAGAAATTGGAAAATTAATAATTAAATGATCAATGTTTAGCACATATTCTCCTCCAACTGTACTCCTTGTCAAAAATATTCTTTTGCTTCGACACAGCAAACAAATAAATTTCTATAGATTTATTATTATTTTTCTTTTTTTACCGTAATAATGAAGGGAAAAAATTAATTTTTATACATATTTTGTTTTTCTTTCAAATGATTTTTTTTATTTTTTATTTCTTAATATACATATTTATTCCATTTATTTTTGTCTAATTTTTAATCTAAAAAATTTCAGTTTTTTTGCACTACTTGTCCATTTTATGTTCTCACTTCAACGGCCAGCCATTCCAACCCTTTGTGTAGGTTAAACCTGTATCCCAACCTGCTGGATACAATTCTGATGTGTAGGCCAATGGGCCATAAGTTAATGGTGCTACAATTTTTGTATGCGTAGGCGCATAATGTGCTTTAACAAATGCAGCTGCTGGCTGATAATCAACAATTGGTCTCAAGTACGGACGTTTTTCATGCACAATTGTTTGGCTCTGATGTGAAATGGCAGTAGGCAAATGAGTTATTGTGTGTCCAACAACAGTAGGTTCGTATGCATAGTGTTCATAGGCGGGCAAAGCAACTGATGTGGTCAAATAACCAGGACGAGCCCGTACAGCACTGATGATTAGAAACAGCCCAATCTTAAAGGAAAACATAGACAAATGTACGAGTATATGGTTGTTAGTCAATTGAAAGTATTTGTTATTTTTATATATAAAAATACAATAAAAGAGCTAAATGAAGGTTGAAATATAGTTTTGAATTAATTTCATTAAGAAGTTATAGAATAACACTTTTGATAAAGAGATTTATTTATATTTCAAGTTTGGATTTTTTAGTTATAATACATACATACATACGAGTACATACATAATTGGCCATTACAACCCTGTGTCAGGGTTACGGCCTAGCTTCTCGCAGCACTCATGTTGTGTGTGTTAATTTTTTTATCCATGAGTATCGGGATTTACAGTTTAAAGTCGACTCTGAACGCCAGATTTGAGAACCTTTTTCATGGCAATCAATTACTCCCAGAGCTTTTGCCAGAAGACTGCTGAGAGGTAGTGGCCGAAAGAAATAATTTTTTCATATTCCTTTTTTTTAAAAAATGTCAGAGCTGAGATTTGAACCCGGCACTATCGTCTTAGTAAGCCAACACACAAACTTCTAGAACACGAGGACTACTTTTTGTTATAATTCTGTTACAATTAAGAAGTAATATGTTGTATAGCAATATATGCTATACAGTTTACGCGTACTTATGGATATTGGTGATAACAAATGTAGATTCATTGCAAAAAAGTCTAAAGTTCTTTATTGAATTTAACTTTGATCTAATTAATTTTGATTTAAAAAATCGGGTCAGGGATAAACCCCTACTAACTGCTGCGCATTGTATTGGAATTTTCCTGTAAAGGACAGTACATTATGATAACAGAACATATAATTTTGCTTATATTATTAAGCGCCTTAGAAATAAGACAAATTGCTGGGAATTGATCATTCATAGGCCAGTGTTATACCTTCAGCCTTGAATAATCAACAGCAATTGCCCCATCGTTCCATGCTGATTGCGGTTAGTGCCTTTGCTAAGTAGGTTTTCAGCTGTTATCTGTTACTTCCCAAATTGTGGCGCTTTTCTCCTGATCATTAGTTTTTCGTTGTCAGAAATTAAGGTTGATAAGAGTGGAACGTCAGTGAGCGGTTACTTTGTAGATGGACTTCTTGTGGGAGGGGGGTGGGGGAACCTCTTATTTTTAAATTATAATTTAAAAAAAAACCGCAAACTAACTTTTTCATTTTTTACCTTTGCTGGGATTCGAACCTGGGCCGTTTTTGATTTTGTGCGAGCACTCTAACCACTATACCACTTATTGTTACTCAGCTATTCCAGAAATACAAGCTTTTCTTAAAATGAAAAAGGGCCTTAAAACAAATACAAAACCGAACAGTGTTGCCAGAAAATAAGAGAAATAAGAGAATGTTAAATTCGCAACAAAAAAAAAAAAAAAAAAAATGCAGCAAAAATGTTTTAAAGAAGGAAAGTAAAATGTTAAACTGAAATTCATTTCGTTTTCAAAAATATTTAAAATTATCGCACTCTCCGGCAAAACTGGAATCATTTAGTGCTAAATCAGAAATAATTGACATTGAAAAATGAACATTTACACATATGTATAGGTATATATCTGTATATATTAAAACAGTAGCCAGAATTACTCTTCGTTGCAAACGCCCTTGCAAGCCTTGCAAATAGACAATCGTAGCATATATGCCTACATGTTGTTAATGTTTGACCTGCTTTGCTACGTTTTGAATAGCAAGGACGTTTGCAACGACGATTGATTATCACTAATAAATTGGTTTGTTAGACTTAATTTTTATACAAAAACTCTTATTTAAATTTTAGTGATTACTTTAGCTTTAGTGCTTGTGTTTATATATCAAATTAAAATCTTTTTTAATTCACTTTAAGATTGACCAGTCAATGTGATACTACGTTTCCACTGTAGTTTGATTTAAACAGATTTGTAAACAGATTGTGATACAAAAATAAATTGTGTTTTCTCTTTGTACTTTCTATAGGGGTTGGGACATTTTAAAAAGGATACAGAGATAAACAGATTGTGATACAAAAAATAAAACGTGTTTTGCTTTTGCACTTCTTGAAGGTGTTGGGCCAATTATAAAGATATAAAGATAAAACGCTGTTGGATCTAACCGAAAAAAAAAAAACCTTTTTTTTTACTTTTCATACTTTTGGTAGGTGTTGGGACATTTTAAAAAGGAAACGGAGATAAACTGCTGTTTTGTTCAGGCAATAACTAATTCTCTTTTAACTTTTTGCACTTCTTGTGCGTGTTTAGACATTTAAATAAAAATTTATAAGTAATTGTAAAAACAAAAATAGAGTTTAAAAAATCTTTCATTCTCTTGAAAGAAAAAAAAGAAACATTTTGATAACAATCTTAAGCCTTTGTTTTTAAAAAATAATTTTTCTTAAATTCGTGTAACAAGATAGACACTGATAAATGTAACAATGAAAATGCTAAAATTAGAACATAGAATCAGAATTCAAAAGAAAAAGAAAAAAAATTTACGTCTTCATGATGGCAAAATTGTTGCAAAGAAAATTTTACGAAAGTATTTGATTTCAAAATCACAAAACAACAGGAAAATCACAAAATTTTTCATGCCTGGCTTCTCGCAGTAGCCAGGTTGTGTGTGTAAATTTTTATTCATGAGTACCGGAACCTACAGTTTAAAGTCGACTACGAACGACAGACTTGAGAATCAGGTACCCTCAGTGCTTTTGTCAGAAGACTGCTAATATGTGGTCGTCGAAAGAAATGTTTTGTCATATTTTTTCATTTCAAGATATCACAGCTGGGTAGGCTAACAGAATACATACCAGAGTAGGAAAATAAACAAAACTGAACGTTTGATCTCATTTTGTTTTGTTCTTTACAATGAGTTAAACAAAAACCAAACAGAAACAGTGAGAACGATTGTCCCATTTAATTTTGTATATTTGGTTTTGTTTTGAGCACTACAAATACACTAACTCAAATGTACGTAGGTAGAACATAAAATGAATGAGAAGAAAAAGAAAAGAAGAAGAGAAAAAAAAGCAAATTATACGAATGTAACGGAATAACAAAGCAAGCACAAGAGCGAAAAGCTAATGGTTTCCTTTGCGCTCTTTTTCATTTAGAAAGTATTTGTTTTTGTTGTGCTCATGTACAATACCATTAAAAAAATTTGGAAAGGTTATGACATTGTGGTAACGTTTGCGAAATGTTTTGTTTGTTTGCCCACTCTGCTACATACTAGGCCAAGGCGACCTAGTAATCCATAAACTAATTTATAATCCTTAAAACGTATGTTTAATTTCATACTGGCATAATTCTATCTCTCTTTTCCGGAGATACTTGGTTCAGAGCTTTTTTTTTTTTTTTTTGAACAATTCCAATTCTTTTTTCAAAACCAGTAATTTATTTCAAAGAGATGTAAACTTAAAACAGAGCTGGGGTTTGAACTCGGAGCTTTAGTCTAGTAAGATTAGGGCGACCACATATCCGGCAAGCATTTGTCACAATTGTTTCAAATGATTCTGTACTAGATGAGACGTATAAAATTACCGATTAAACAATGGCGTACTTGCTTTTATAAAAAACTGGCCCAACAAATTTTCTGAGCTGATTTTGAGGTTTTTTAGTGCAAATATTTGCTTTCATTTTGACCAGCCAATTATAAGTGTTTTGATAATATATGTAAATGATCCGATGGAACAGTTTGTAATTCTTCTAATGAATGAATATAGATTTGCAAGTGGACTGAAGTCATAACATTGAGACGACTTAGCCACTTATAAGGTATTTCTGAGATCCGTATTTTGTTAAAATATTACTTTGTGAAGTCTACTACAAGTAGACTACAGCGACCAATTCTAGAGAAGCAGATCTGTCATTACTATTACTGCCAGCATTTCGGCCTTGTCTCAAAACCTATAAGAGTAGAAGTAGTACTGTTTTCTATACGTAAAGAACAGAAAAATTCGTTTTATCCTTGCTCTAGCACACGTATATTGACCGGCCTATCTTTAATCTTCTACAATCAAATAGAAGAGTTGGTGTTCGAAGACCACCTGAAACAAATTGATCCCACGTACATACTCCACCCGCCACAAAAAAATTAGGTGGTGGAAATTTCATAGTTCTGAAATGTCTTAAGGACAAGGTACTCGTATTGATACCATTTAACGGATTGAAAACGCAATAACAACAATTATTTACAACAATTATTTTAAAAATGTGCTGAAATCAATCAATGCTATGCTCTTGCCTCATCAATGTTCTGATCTCTACCAGATTGTAAACGAATGATTGTAAAATAAGGTTTTGTAAATCTAAGATTCCGTAACGGTGATAAACTTTGCCTAAAGTTGGAAAAGCACAGGAATGCAATCACTATGTTTAAGTATTATTGTCTTGAAATGATTGTCTTGCTCTCGTGTTCTGATAATTGAGTTCCACACATTCTAAACAGTTCAAATTTGAACATATAAGATTTTAATAAAACTGAGGAAGATTTTATTAAAAAAAAAAAAAACATTAAAATAACTGGGCTGAATGTGTGTTAGACTGCTAGTGCGAGGGTTTATATATTCAAATAAAATAAAAAGATTTAAATTTTTTTTTTGCCTTTATTTCACACTTCTCTTCTTTGTTATAGGAAAACATCAGTTTTTCTTTCTACTTGTAGCCTTTTTAATAGTTTTGTATTTTCAATCAGAAATTTTATTTTGTTATTTGATTTTTATTTTTTAAATATTTATTCTTACAATTTTTAACATCTTTTTATATTCCGCTATTATTAAATAAAACAAAAAGATATTCCACTTTAATTTCAACTACTCCGTATTAAGATTCGTTGGTTATTTTAAACTAATTTGCTATGAAAACATTATTAGGCTTTTATACAAAATTCGTTTATTTCGCTTTTCCATTTGACCCATCTTTAAAACATTTCTAAGACATATTTTCTTAAAAAAGAAAAAAAAAACAGAATTTAAGAGAAAAAAAACGTAGTCAGACTGATTAGTTCAAACAATAACTAATTTGCATTAAATATGTTTTACACTTGAGTAAATTCTTCCAACAACAAAAATCTAACGCAATAATAGTGGCCAAACCAAGATTTCATACACAACTGGTGGAGTCTTGGAGGTGTTTTTACCACATATTTCTCTGTTCATTTGTTTTTCTGGTGTTTTTCTTGTGCTGTTGTTTTTTTTTTCTTAATGTTATTGCTGCCTTAAACTCCCATCATTAATCTTTCCAGTTTTGTGCCCCATTGTCTGTTAAAAAGGCAGCCAAAAAGTATTTGGCATTACTGACCAAATTTGCAAGTGTGCTTCTATACATTCGTGTATTCTATTTGTATTCCTATCTTGTTTATACATCATGTTATCTAATATTATATGGTTGCTGTTCTTGTATTAAATGGGCCATTGTTATACTTGTACATAAAATTAAAATAAAAAACCTCTCTTTTTTCTGAAGTAAATTTCTGCCATTACTTTTGCACACCCATTTTTCTTGTAGTAAAACAAAAAATATTTAAAAATTGTTTAATAAATCAAAATACCGCTTTATCGACCACCATTTAAAGTGCAATCACGGAATTTCTTTTACAACGTGTTAGTTATTTAAGTAAAACTACAATATGTTGCTCTAATATTACATAAGAATTCGTCGTGCTGGAGTTTATGTGCTGCACTATCCGCCATTTTATAGTTCTCGAGTTATTGATTCCACTTTAGGTTTTCGACACCTACATTTTTATAATCTGCAATTCGTTTTCGTCTATTTATCTATGAAACTGGACAAGATATCCGAAAAGGGATTGCAGACTTGAAGAATTTGGTGTCGAAAACCTAAAGTGGCATCATTAACTTGAGATATACAAAAAATATGAAATGGCGGATAGAGCACATAAACTCCAGCACGACGAATTCTTATGTAATATTAGAGCAATATAGTTTCATATTATCAACACTTTGCAATACCGTAGCACGTTAATAAGTGAATTTTATTATTGAGACCATATACCCAGCAGAAAATTTTTCAAATTCGGAAGCAATAAATAAAATTGTAAGCAATAATGGAAGCATAACATTGTTTATTTATACCTTAAAGCTTCCAAAGATGCTATAGGATAAGGTATTATTTTTGATTATTTTATACTATTTGCTTACTGGTTGCAACAAATTTGCGTTTGTATTGCATTTTAGCGGCTCATTTCATATAAAATGTGATTGTTTACAAAATAGCTTACTGGTAAGCACTATTTTCGGCATTATTAACATTATACGTATTGTAACGAAATATGGAAATAAAGAATTACTACTACTACTACTACTACTACTACTACTACTACTACTACTACTACTACTACTACTACTACTACTACTACTACTACTACTACTACTACTACTACTACTACTACTACTACTACTACTACTACTACTACTACTACTACTACTACTACTACTACTACTACTACTACTACTACTACTACTACTACTACTACTACTACTACTACTACTACTACTACTACTACTACTACTACTACTACTACTACTACTACTACTACTACTACTACTACTACTACTACTACTACTACTACTACTACTACTACTACTACTACTACTACTACTACTACTACTACTACTACTACTACTACTACTACTACTACTACTACTACTACTACTACTACTACTACTACTACTACTACTACTACTACTACTACTACTACTACTACTACTACTACTACTACTACTACTACTACTACTACTACTACTACTACTACTACTACTACTACTACTACTACTACTACTACTACTACTACTACTACTACTACTACTACTACTACTACTACTACTACTACTACTACTACTACTACTACTACTACTACTACTACTACTACTACTACTACTACTACTACTACTACTACTACTACTACTACTACTACTACTACTACTACTACTACTACTACTACTACTACTACTACTACTACTACTACTACTACTACTACTACTACTACTACTACTACTACTACTACTACTACTACTACTACTACTACTACTACTACTACTACTACTACTACTACTACTACTACTACTACTACTACTACTACTACTACTACTACTACTACTACTACTACTACTACTACTACTACTACTACTACTACTACTACTACTACTACTACTACTACTACTACTACTACTACTACTACTACTACTACTACTACTACTACTACTACTACTACTACTACTACTACTACTACTACTACTACTACTACTACTACTACTACTACTACTACTACTACTACTACTACTACTACTACTACTACTACTACTACTACTACTACTACTACTACTACTACTACTACTACTACTACTACTACTACTACTACTACTACTACTACTACTACTACTACTACTACTACTACTACTACTACTACTACTACTACTACTACTACTACTACTACTACTACTACTACTACTACTACTACTACTACTACTACTACTACTACTACTACTACTACTACTACTACTACTACTACTACTACTACTACTACTACTACTACTACTACTACTACTACTACTACTACTACTACTACTACTACTACTACTACTACTACTACTACTACTACTACTACTACTACTACTACTACTACTACTACTACTACTACTACTACTACTACTACTACTACTACTACTACTACTACTACTACTACTACTACTACTACTACTACTACTACTACTACTACTACTACTACTACTACTACTACTACTACTACTACTACTACTACTACTACTACTACTACTGCTGCTACTATTGTGAAGACCATAATGCACTATACGTTGAATTCTTTCGTTAGCCGCACCGTTCGTTTGTGGAACAATCACAAAATTTTTCCTGTCAATTACGATGTCAATGGGATTAAATCAAATGTACACAAACTCTATTTACTCTTTCCCCCTCCCACAACATAATTTCCTAGAGCAGCAGAATGTACTGAATGAAGAGGGTTCACCCTCTGGATACTAGCTTTAACCACAAAAAAAAACTATTCAGTTAAATTTGTTATACAATTTGTGTTAAAACATTTAAAATCTCTGTGAAATAAAGGAGTTAACCGTTCTTCCTGCACAACCTTTTAGATTTTTATTTGTAATTCTATATTTATTTTAAGCGTTGGCAATCACTATTGCCTCAGGAAACCACCTCATGCCATATTTATTTAAATTTATTTTATTTTATATTTGAAATGTGTTTTGTTTCCTGGTTGCAAACTAAAAAAAACAATATACAATATTTTGATTTTGTGTAAGAAAATATTTATTAAGATTAATATTTTCAGCTGCTTTAAGTTCGTAAATACCTACATTATGGAAATTTATTTTCAACAATTTGAGCGGCTTTCAAGCAATAGATCAAAAGTGTGATTTAATAAAAATGAACATAAATTTTATAATGAGTCATGATGTACAGTCAGTCACAAAAGTAAGTAGACACAAGTGTGCGTTTAGTTTGCTCAATTACATATAATTAAGTTTTAAAAAAATAAATTTGCATTATACACCCTGTTTGTTCCTTAACATCTGTTCTTTCAATATTAATAAAATATAACGGTTTATATTACTATATCTTAACAGTAGGCTGCACTTTTTAAAACAACCATCAAATATACGTCACAAAAATAAGTAAACAAGTTCTTAAATTTGAAAGTTTAAGTTAGTGTAGTATTTAAAAGAAGTGCATTTTACATTATTTTTGTGAATTTAATATAATTACTTATTTGTTTTATAAAGTTAAACGTTTTTTCTTTTTGTAATTCAACAAAATTTAAAATTAAATGAAATAATGGCTCCACGAGGAAAGGAGCTTTCACAAGATATAAAGGACTTAATAATTAAGTACTTTAAAGAAAATAAAACAACTCGAGAAATCGCGAAAATTGTTAACAAGAGTCATTCAACAATATTCAAAATCATTAAAAAGTACAGAGAGCACGGAAATACAGAAAATAGGGCCAGATCTGGACGCCCACGTATCTTTACTGAAAGAGAAAATAATATAATCGTACGAAAAATTAAGAATAATCCAAAACAAAGTGCCCTAAAAATACAGAGTGAAATTGAAATTGAGACTGGTAAGACATGCAACCCCCAGACCATACGGCGTGTGCTATATAATGCTGGATATCATGGTAGAAATATAAGAAAAAAACCATACATAAATAAGGTTAATCGCCAAAAGCGTTTAAAGTTTGCTAAAAACCATGTAAAATGTGATGAAGCTTTCTGGAATACTGTAATATTTTCTGACGAAAGTAAGTTTAATATCCATGGATCAGATGGACGTGAAAAGGTTTGGAGAAAACCTAATACACAGCTTAATCCTATCAACATGTCAGGTACAGTAAAACATGGTGGTGGATCTGTGATGGTCTGGGGGTGCATGTCCGCATACGGCGTGGGAAATTTAGTGTTTATCGACACTATAATGGATCGGCACATATATCTGTACATTTTAAAACAAAATTTAAATGACAAAGCTCGGAAAATGAATCTTAGTGAATCGTACATCTTTCAGCAAGACAACGATCCAAAGCACACAGCGCTTATTGTGAAAGACTGGTTGAAAAATAATGTCCAAAAACAACTTAATTCACCTCCCCAATCGCCAGATATGAATCCGATTGAGAATTTGTGGGATCATTTGGATGTTCAAGTAAGAAACATCAGATAAGAACCAAGGAAGACCTGAAACGCGTGCTTCTTGAAGAATGGACTAAAATCGAGCCACAAGTAACCCGAAACTTGGTAAATTCGATGCCATCGCGAATGGGAGCCGTAATTAAGGCAAAAGGATACCCAACAAAATATTAATACTCTCAAAATAAGTATCAAATAAAACAGTATTCATTACATCATATACTATGTTTACTTACTTTTGTTAGATAAATTTAGCCAATAATTCAATTAAGATAGAATATCTTCATTACGTTTAATGTTTTTGTAAATATTTTTGTTGTTTTTTTTTTAGAATATTAATACATGAAATAACATATGTTAAATGTTTTTGTACAGAATTTTTTGTTGTTTATTTTCTAGGAATACAAATATCCATAACCCTGTCTACTTACTTATGTGACTAACTGTAGCACTTAATTTTGTTAAATGGTGGCTTTATTTAATAAGTTTTTGTTTTGTTTGTTGCTTAAGCAACCATTGTCTTGTAATATTCAAATTTTTATCAAACTTAATCGAGCTTCGACACTTATTTATTTGTTAAGATTTTCATTACAAACTTCAATAACTTGTTAAATTGTTTTCTTCTATAAATTATAGGTTTTGGGAAAATTTAATAATTTGCCACATTCGGTGTTTAGAGCGATAAATGATGTGATTGGAAAAAATTATTTTGTGTAATATTTGTTTTACATACTGCATGCCACTCTGCGATTTAAAGAAAAAATTTTGATTTATTTTCAGCATCTTATTATGTGGAAACGCTGTTATCGTTCACCGTTTTTTATGTTTTTGTCTCTGATTTAAGGAAAAGAGAAATATTTTAAATAATTGCATATTTAAATTAAAAACCAAAAAATTTTTAGACATTTTTATAATTCTATTTAGCCTTCCTGTGTCCTTAGAGGAGTGTTTGGTATGGAATTCTCATGATGGAACAAAACGCGTTTCTGTTGATTAATTGCAGTTGTTTGAATGGAACCTTTCATTCTCTTCAATTGTTAATGAGCCGCAAGAAATTGTTTGACCAGAGATTGTAGAAGCTAATAATGAATAAAGTAATTCGATGCAATTTTTTGTTGTTGTTTTGCAATTGCAATTATTATACGTAATCATTCGGTTTCAGAAATGGAACGATTTTCTTCTGTATTGAGTGAAAGTTCGGTCCACGTCGATTTTTTGTGTGTTTTTGTTTTACTATATTTTTGTGTTAAACACCTGTTTACGTTGCACAGTATGCCCATTAGATTAGTTGCTCTGAATTGATCACTTCAAATGCCAGTGTTGAATGATCCACAGCAATTGCCCCCTCTATCGTTGGATAGAGACGATGCCTCGATATTGACTGTATATTGTTAAGTGGTGAGTATATTTGCTTAAGTACGTACCTCTCATCTACTACTTCCCAGTAGTCATGAGGCGGCTTCTTATGGATGGATTTCTTAGAGGGGAAGAACCTCTTATAGTTTTAATTAAAACCTCGAAAACTGCAAATTTTCTATTTTCATTTTCTCCTTTACTGTTTCTTGATCGTGTATTGCTTCTTCATATATTAAAGTTATCAGATAGAAAATGAGCATAAGTTATAAATCAGCTGCCCTTGGTTAGGAAGACAGTAGGCCAACTGAAGGAAAAGTAGATTTGAAAGGGGCAGAGTAGAATTCACGAATTGCAATGACTGTCAAAATTTCTTTGCTTGGATTGTGTAATATCGTAATAAAGTTTTAAATGCTCAACACATAGTAATTGATTGTTTTTTAATAGAAAAAGGATGGTGTTGAGCGTTATAATTATAAATTATATAAATAATGTTTAAGTATGGTCTCTCTTAATTTTGCTGTTTTGTTTTTGCTAAAGAATCATCAATTATATAAATCTCATAAAAAATATAAAACGCATATGTAAAACCTAAAATAAGTAAAACGAAAAATGAATAATAAGAGGTCACCCCCTCCTCCCGCCTCCTCCAAGAAGACCATCATCAAGAAATTGCTCCCTGACATTTCCAGAAACGAATGATCAGGAGTACAGCACCACCTTCTGGGTAAAGATAACAGCTAACCTGCTTAAAGAAGACGCTCACAATTCACCACTTACCATCAACATCCACCGACAGATAGGGCAATTGCTGTTGATCATTTAAAAGTGAAAGTAAAGGGTGTCCCAACTAGAACGCAATTTTTAAATTTTAAATAAAAAACAGATATTTAAAAAAAAAATCGTGAAACTTTATTATATCGTAAAGTAGACAGAATGAGGTTATGTATGGAACAAGATATCGTGCAGATGGCCGTTGTGGCTTTGCTGGCACACACGCGATCTTTTAATGAAATTTTTAATGACCTTTTTGCATAAATGCTGCGGTATTTCATTAATGCAGCGTCCAATTTCCTCTTTTAAGGCTTGAGTCGTCGTCGGCTTATTCGCGTAAACTATCGACTTCTAAAAACCCCAAAGAAAAAAATCTAAAGGTGTTAAATCGCACGATCTAGGCGGCCAATCAGCAAAATCAGCATTTTCATGTTATCTCTCCAATACCCAATTAACGAACTCCCTTCGCTGTCCATGGTCAGCTGGCTTCAGTGCCTGAGTTAATTGGACTTTGCATGCATTAAGATGCAAATCTTTCGTCAAAATTCGCTGCATAGTGGATTTGGAGACACCAATTTGCTGAGTTCGGTGTCGAATTGAGGTGGATGGAGTTTGAACGACATCATCACGTTCAGCTGCGACATTTTTGGTCGATCGACCTGGTTGAAGGCGCGTAGTTGTCTTTACATCACTAACATACCCAGTTTCGGCAAATTTATCCATTAATCTCTTTAAAGTTGACTCTTTTGGAGCATTATTGTGACCCCAAATTGATCGCAATTTGCGAACAGTAGCCGCAAAACTTTCACCATTTTGGTAAAACAATTTCACAGTGAGAATGCGTTGTTCATTCGTGTAGCGCTCCAGTTTTACTAACCCCGTACCTTTTACTAGCAAACAATAACAATTGTTCAAATATCAAACAATGACACTTCGAATCGCGCCAAATTTAAAAATTGCGTTCTAGTTGGGACACCCTTTATAACACGGCTCTTTGAGTGATCAATTTGATAGCAACTTGTCCCATTGAAATAAGGCTCTTAACATCTATTACATATTTATCTATACTTTCAAATTCCAATAGAATGCACTGCATACGTAGATGTTTTACCCCTGAGTATTGGAATTAAAAAAAGGAGAATCATGCACATCTCCAAACCAATTTTTTATTGTTTTTATTAATTAATAAATTGAGGCTAAATTACTGAAGAATATGAGTATACTCTTCAACCTTATGATGCCCATAAAATGTTACGTCTTGGGCGTTTTCGGAGAGGTTTACATTACAAACTAACAATATTATAAGTACATGGTTGTCGAACAAAAAGAGAATAAAAATAGAAAAAAAAATTTTAAGTCCGCTGTATTCCCCGTTTCTTGGTGCAGAATTATGTGGGAGGGACATTAAAAAGTAAAAATGCGATTTTAAAAATTTTGTCAAAATTAAAAAAATTATATATTTTTGCAAAGCCTTCCTTCATCTACCACAATATTAAAAAACAAGTGATGCTTGACATTTCCATAAACATGAAGTACCTTCAAGTATGGCCCTGTAATAGTATGAAAACGACACTTTGTGCTAATTGTAGTTGAACGCTGCTATCTGAACTCCATACCTACCCTTCAAATCTACATATTGTTTGGAAAAATAAAAAATAAAAAAATACTACATAAATCCATTTTGTTTCCATTATTTAATAATTTAAATTTAATAAAGTTATGGCCGGGTCACACAAAAATTGTAAACCAAATTATTGTATTTTTTCCAACAGTCACGCAAAGGTCACAAATATTGCGTTTCTTTAATAGACTAAATCTGTATATGAGTCAATTTAATCATGAAACAATTTAAAAAATGATATACTTTTTCTGAAGTTTTGCTTTAATCTTGACCTTCACAACTAAAAAGAAGTTGTCATTTTATATGGAGCATTTTTAGTAGCATTCAAGTAAAAACTAAAGCTGGCTGTTTTGTGCAAAAAATAAGAAAAAAAAGGAAAAACCGAAATTAAAAATTCAAATAAATCTAAAAAATACAATACAAGTCACTAATTAGCATGTAATGTCACAAGAAATGTAATTTAAAAATAAACATAAAAAAACATTAAAGAAAAAAATAATATTTTCCGAAAGAAACAAAATAAAACATAAAAAAGACCACAAACAAGTGTTTTGAATTACATTGCAGGAAAAGAGTGTGTATGTCTGTTGTATGTACTGATTAAATCATTAACTCAATTCTCATGACATTGTCTTTTATTGCAGTTTTTGTCGTACGTATTTTTATTATTTTCGGTTAAGTTTTTAATTGTTTTAAATTTCTTAAAATTTCAAGCCGTTTTTTTTTTCTTTGCTTTGCCTTTAAATATTTTCCTCTGTTAATTGGTTGAAAAAGTAAAACAACAACAATGTAAATCAAATACAACTTATGAAGTGGCCAATTATGCAAATAAAACCCTAAAAAACAAATTTGTTTACCAATGGTGATAACTCAACTACGAGTATGAAGTGGCCAATTATGCAAATAAAACCCTAAAAAACAAATTTGTTTACCAATGGTGATAACTCAACTACGAGTAAGAAACATTTGATTTCAAATATGGTCTTTTAATGAAATATAGTATGTTTCTTATTAAAGTTCTTGGACTTTTTTGTCGGTTTAATTGCAGTAGAATTTTAGGCGCAGCTTAACAGTTTTAGGTTTTAAGTCTGGCTTAAGAAATATTATAAAAAAGCTTTTTTATTGTTTTAATAACATAATAAAGTTTGTGTCTTAAGTCTTTTGTTTTGTTTTAAGAAAAACATTTACAGTCTGATTCATAATGAGATAAAACGTGCTTATAACACCCTTATAAGCAAGATCTCTTAATTTTGTATTCATAAACCAGTGTTGTCAGATTAGGGAATTTATCCCCAAAATGGGGATAAAAAAAATTCATTTGGGGATGATTGACAAGTTTTCGGCGATTCTTATAATTTGTTTGCTTGCTTAATTATATGAAAGAATTTCAATAGAATTTCAATTTTCAAGACTTGCTTATAAACTTGTTTAAAACTCAAACTTTCATATGAAATTTTTACAACGTGTGCTCTTGGTTTTAGTTTGATTTATTTTCTCATAGAAATAATAACATTCCCATATCAATATGTTTACTTGTTTACTCCACCCTCTTTAATGGTTTTTATTGCGAAGGAATTCAGTATTAGAGGGTCTTCTTACAGCCAAAGTATTTCTCTCGTAGATAAAGAAACTAATTTTAGTTTCGTTTGACCATAATTACTTCTCCACTTATACTATATGGTATGGGAATGTTTTCAATAATATGGCACAGGACATTAATATAGAATTGAGGTAAAAAAGATTCCGTATACTATACAAATACAATATTTCAAACGACATCATGATGTCTTATGCTGAATATGAAATGGCACAGCGATCAGTATTTCAACAAAATAACAACACGAAACACACATCGAAGCAAGCAAGAGGTTGGTTTAAAAAGAATGTCGCCAAGATTTTAAGTTGATCTGCACAGTCTCCAAATTTAAAATTTACATATCAAATAAAACGTATGTACATACATGAAAAATTGTTGATGCAGTTTATGTGGGGATTTTTGGGGATGAACTAATCAAGGTTTTGGGGATTTTTGGGGATGTGGATTTCGAAATTGGGGATAAAAATTTAAAACTATCTGACAACCCTATTATAAACAACACACCAGATTGGGCAAACAGACAAAACATTTCGCAAACGTTACCACAAAGTCATAAACTTTTCCAATTTTTTTTAATCGTATTGTGCATGAGCAAAATCAAAACAAATACATTCTAAATGAGAAAGAGCGCAAACGAAACAATTCGCTTTTTGCTCTTGTGCTTGCTTTGTTATTCCGTTACATTTGTATAATTTGCTCTTTTCTCTCCTCCTCTTTTCTTTTTCTTTTTTTGTTGCACCTATGCACATTTGAGTTAGTGTATTTGTAGTGCTCAAAACAAAAACAATATATAAAACTAAATGAGACAATCGCTTTCACTGTTTTAGTTTTGTTTTTGTTTTACTCATTGTAGAGAACAAAACAAAATGAGATTAAACGTTTCGTTTTGTTTATTTTTCTACTCTGCAACGAACAGTGTCATAACACTGTCATAAACCATTTATAAATGCGAAATTTTGATTGTGGGTTTCTACCTACTTTACCGTACAATTAAATGACATTTGTGAGTTGGATTCGATGTTGTATAAATAAAAATGGAATAATATAGTATAACAATGAATACAACTAATATCTATAATTGCAAGTACAGGTACTTATGTGCATATTTAAATTCACATAATTTAAAATTTTCGTGTAATAGCAAATAATTACAGTCTCTGCACAAAATTAAATTTCTACATCCCCAAACAATTGTTTTTATTTTGTATTACATATGCCATCTCTTTCCTTTACAGGCTCTGCCCACATCCTACATTCTTATCAATAAAACTGAAATTGTCAAAAAAAAAAATGTGTTTTAAACCAATTTACTTCCTGACCTTAAATTTGCCCCCCCTGTACAACTCCCTGGAAGAAGGAAACAACTGTGTATTATTAGTCCATTTAATCTACAAATACCCATTTTCTTATATAAAGCTGAAAAAAGCAAAAATAATCAAAATAATTATAATATTTACGATAAATAAAAATTCATTCAAAAATTATTCTATTTGTTCACCTAAATTTAAGCAGAGTTACGATCAAAACGGAAAACAATTAATCCAATATTTGACACATTTTATGTCATTTCTCAACACAGTGTAACACTAAGTAACATAATGAAACATAATGTGACATAATTTATTACAATGACTTACTTGTACGATCCACATTTACTAAAACAAAAAAAAAAAAACAAAAAAACATGAATGAACCTCTACAACAGTATTTTTTTTTCCTAAAACAAAAAACGTCATTATTCTGTTGATTTATTATGTCTTCGACAAAGTCAGTATAAATCATAAAAATAAGAAACAAATACTGTATTGTGTAGGTGCTGGATGACAAGTTAACAAAAGAAACAGAAACAACAACTTTAACCTTTTATGGTTAAATGAATGCAATTGGATGCTCTGCTTTATACCACATACGAGTACTTAAGTAACTACTCCGTACAGTGAAATATTTACGATTAATGCCAAATATTTAGACAACTATTTTTGTAATGTGCGTTTATCTAACGCTGCTACAACAGTATAGACAGTTCTCCTATAGAATATTTTTAAAAATATTCGAAATAGAAGCAAGAATTAAAAAAATTAAATATTTAACAGAAAATTTATAAAAGCAGCAGCACACATGTATGAGTATAGTGGTACAAATAATTAAAAAAAAAATACATTTTGTGCAATAAGGCCCGACAATACAGTGCCCTGCACCACAATATAAAATGATAAAATAAAATTGAAGAATTATTGTCGGCTGACTAATGGCCGTCTTGTTAAAAAATTGTTTTTTATTTTCAATAATTATGGACATGGAGCCACCGTTTTCTGCACTTTTTTCCACATGATTAAACTCCCATGTTCATGATATCTAGACGGTTCCTTAATTAGCCGACATCATGTATGGAAGAGGGCAGTAGTTTAAAAAATATTTCTTTATCGAAAAGTGTTAACCTCATGAAACCCTTGCTTTAAAGGCATCACATTTTTAATAATTTTTTTTTAATTTAAGACCAAAAATTTCACAATGAATTTGTTAAAAGGCAAAGAATTTTTCATAATCCAAAAAATATTAAAAACAAAAGCGGTTCTAATCAAAATTTGTTCATCTTATTTGGATGAAACATAATTACAGTCTTATTTTTGTTTTTTTTTGCCCTCTTATTTCAGCCAATTACAAAATCTGCAATGATGATGAGAAAAGAAGAATATGATAAAACAGTTGTGTGAATTTACTTCGACTAACTCATACAAGTATATGTATGTACATCCATATGGAAAAAAGTAATTTCAGTATGTGATTTCTGGAAAAGTGTGGGTGAAATAGTTAATGTTTGGCCTTGAATATGCACAGGACACAAAGAACTCTGATGAGACTACTGTAGCTGGAGTTGAAAAAATATGTTCACTATTCCTTTACGGACATCATTTTCCCTTTTGATTACCAAAAAATTCATTGCAATTAACTTTGATCTAATTAAAGCGTTTCTAACAGAGTGAACAAACAAACAAAACATTTCGCAAACGTTACCACAAAGTCATAAACTTTTAAAATTTTTTTTAATGGTATTGTACATGAGCAAAACCAAAACAAATACTTTCTAATTGAGAAAGAGCACAAATGAAACAATTAAATTTTCGCTCTTGTGCTTGCTTTGTTATTCCGTTACATTCGTATAATTTGCTCGTTTTTCTCTTCTTCTTTTCTTTTTCTCTTCTTCTTTCCTTTTTCTTCTCATTCATTTTTTGTTATACCTACTCACATTTGAGTTAGTGTATTTGTAGTGCTCAAAACAAAAACAATATACAAAATTAAATGGAGCAATCGTTCTCACTGTTTCACTCATTTGTTTTGCTTTTGTTTTACTCATTGGAAAGAACAAAACAAAATGAGATCAAACGTTCAGTTTTGTTTATTTTTCTACTCTGGTTTCTAACGAAAAAAAAAAAAAAAAAGTCAAATGTATTTTTGTTTGATTTGCGGCAATTGTCATTATTTTTTCAATATAGCTCAGCAATAAATCAAACATTTAATTGAATTAATTAAAACAATTAATTGAAATGAAAACCAATCAAGTTTTTAATTGAGATCAAACATCAAATATTTTTCTCTTTTTGTCCTCCACCCCTCCCCCCCATCCACCGGCTGGTACTGATAGGCTTATTCCAGTTAGAGGCTTGTGCACCTAGCTCCGAATGACTTGGCACTTCATATTGTTGCTAGTTACTTAGGTACTGGCGCTCCCAGTAACTGATCAAAGGCGCCTTAATCTGGTACTACGGGAATCAGAAAGCCTCAGGACTGCCCGTATACCCTTTTCATCGGGGTATGCGGGCATCTTGCCTGAAGGTTTTGGGTGCGGCCCTTCGGGAATTACACCTAGTGGTTGTGGAAAATGCTGTATAGTAGTACTCACCTCCGAAGCAAGGAGGGGTTCTACTATCCAGGTAAAAGTAGAATGCTAATCCAGCGTCATAGGGCTTAATTGGAGTGGCGTTGGTCTGCAGCATAGTATCTCACCCTTGTCTCGGGTAGCGTGTGGTTGTGTCTGCGGATGAGTACACCCGACTTTGAAAAAATGTTGTATGCTCATGTAGGGCACAAAAACGAATCTAATTTCATTTTGACATACGAATTTGTATGTTGACTTGAATGGATCAAAACAATTGAATAAAATTTGTTGTTTATTGTTAAAACACAATTCGATGCCAACAATACAATCTTTTAATATCTCATATCTGTTGTTATCCAAACATGGTCATACAAATTAAAAACAAAAAGCAACAATTCGCTTTACAATGGCTTAAAAAATTGAGGAAAAACACACGTTCTGCAGCAGGTGCCATTTGTGGTAAATCGTTAAGACAATAAATTGTTAATAATTAATTGGAAAATAGTTTTTCTTTTGGTCTTTTTTGTTTTACAAGCACAAAAAAAAGAAAAATTGTTATAATAATGTTGTTGTTCTCGTGGAGATTGCTGTGTTTTGTAAATCAAAGTTTTGGGCACGGCAGCATATTCTTTGGGGAATAGAAAAAAAAATCATTTAATGTTTCTATTACAAAATTGTATTATAAAAATTATTTAATTTAAAAGTTACTACTAAATGCAAGTATGTTTGAATTAATATTTTTATTATTATCAAAAAAAAAAAATTATCAAATAAAACTATTTATATATAAAAACCCTGCACCAAATACACAAAAAATTTTTGGGCTTTTGTGTTTGAGTAATAGAAAATAACTTTCAAGTAAAAATCAAAATGAAACCGGAGCTCAGTAATTGAGGCTAAGAACCAGGTTTTGAATCACAAATGGCTTTTAGTACTGTGTGAAGTTTGCCCATGTTAGATAAGGTGACTTACAATGTTGGGGGGTTGTGTCTGCCTCTACTTTTCTTTCTTTTCATATACTAATCCTATTCTCTATATTCAAGGTATCCATAATGGAACTGTTTTTGATTGGGATAAGCTTATGCATTAGCTTTATATCTTAAAGTAGGTTAAAGCACTTAGTAGATATTTTCATTTCTATGAACTCTTTTTAAGGCAAAACCATTATACACTGTGTGGAAAAATAGTCGTCAACTACTCATAAAAAGAAAAAAACAAATAAGTAGTATAAATCTTATCAGATTTTAAAATTTTTTCAATTTGAAGTTTTATTCAATTTACATGTATTTACAGAACATAGTTAATTAGCACATTTCCAATTAATTCCTTCTTTGTATTACCGAATAAAAATTAAATTTCTGCAAAAATTTGTTTATTTTGCATTTAATTGCAAATAGCGAATTCTAATATATTTCTTTTTATTTTAAACACAATTATTAATCATTCACTTTAGAAATCAATTTATTTACTTTTGCTTAAAATGTTAATTTCAATTTGCAATTAAATTCTACAAATTGTTAAATATATATTTTATTTAATTGCAATTGAAATAAAAGCTTTACAATATTAAATACCCCTATTCTGCGTTTCGATTAAGTTGCGCTACGATTGAAAATTGGTAATCCACAAAAGATCTGAACCGAAAGAAAAAAGACACTAATATTTACAAAATTAATTACATTATTGTGGAATGTGGAAATGAAACAGCAAAATAAGCAAGTTTGTTATTATTTTAATAAAAAAAAATGCCAAATTTAACACAAATTTAAAGTATTCAAATATATATATGTATATGTATATACAGTAGTCGCCGTGGTCTAGTTGCTAGTGTGTTGGCTTACTAAGACAAGAGCTCCGGGTTCAAACCCCAAACCAATATGAAAAAAATATTTCTTTCGGCGGCTACCTCTCAGCAGTCTTCTGGCAAAAGCTCTGAGAGTAACTAATTGCCATGAACAAGCTTCTCAAATCTGTCATTCGGAGTCGACTTTAAACTGTAGGTCCCGGTACTCATGGATAAAAATTGACACACACAACATGAGTGCTGCGAGAAGCTAGGGTGTAACCCTGAAACAGAGTTGCAATGGCCAATTATGTATGTATGTATGTATGTTAAAAAATAAATTGTGCCTAAATATGAACGACCCAGTTCAATTGCAGTACTCTTTCAATTGTACTACGTGAACCGCTCTTTTCAATGAGCTCTCTTAGTTCAGTATGTCTTTTTATGTTTTGTTTCATTCTATTTTAGTACATATTTCTTTTTTTGGCTATCTTTCACTCATGAATTGAATCGCTTGTCAAATGCATACATATTTTGGTGGTGGGTTATTGCACCACAAGTACTGCCAATAAGCAGTTTTTGTAACCAAAATTTGTGAAAAAATCACTAAACGAGAAAGGTTACACGATTATTTGATTATATGTATAATAATATAATATTTGGATTATAATTGATTATTGTACATTACTAGTTAGATTATTTTGTCAGTTTTCCCTTCATGAGTGCCTCAGGTGTTGGTTGTTCCATTTGGTCATATTTTAAAAAAGAATGGCAAAAGGTCGGTTTTAAAGTTTATTAATTTGCAATTGTAGACATATTCCAAATAATTGTTTATAATTGAAAATTATATATCAAATACAGTGCACTCGGGAAAACGTCAACACTCGTTTACGTCAACATCCCAAAACGTCAACCCTTAATTTTTTACATTGTCTACTCTAAAACGTCAACCAAACCACAGAGCTCTAAAACGTCAACTTTAAATAAAAGAAAATTTTGAATTTAGCAACAGTTAAAATACACAGATTTGTGCATACACACATTTATTTTATGAAATTAATTCAGAAATTCGGGATTCCCCTTATAAGTATGTACAGTAGTCTGTATTTACACATGTGTAGTCTTTCTTATGTTCAGTTGCTTTTTTGTTTTTGTAAGTAAATAACAGATTTTTTTAGATGCATGTGAAATTAGTATGTGAAATTAAAAATATGATCTCATTTAAAATGTGTTCTTTTAGTTTTTTGTTTCTTCTTGGGATTTGTTTGTTTGGTTTTATTTCATAGTCAATAAAACCGTTTTAAAGCACACTATCAATATGTTTTTTATTAAAATTGTTTACATTCATAAACGTCAACAATTTGTTAAACGTCAACACCCGCGGTTTTAATTAGTTGACGTTTTCCCGAGTGCACTGTATACCAATGCTTTCCATTGGTACCATGGGCATTGTAATCGGGTTCATTAAATGGTTAGATGTTTTGTTTTTATTGGACAAATCATTAACTTTGTGGTTTAGATTATTCTTTAAACTAAAATTAATGTAAATGAGTACACAAAAAATAATAAAACATCAAAAAATAATCAACATCGTCAATGGAATTAAAGAACTGACAAAAAATCGAAAAAACGTTTTCTGCATCATTTTTATCAGAAAAAAATACGCGTCGATTGGTCCAGGTCCCAGAATTCTACGATGAAAATAAATTCACTTACGCCGTCTGCGTTTTGAAAAATACCAGTGTCTTGTTTCTACTTTCATGCAGGTTTTTTGGGTCTTGTGAACATTTAAGGTTTTGTCAGTTACAGCGTTCTTTAATTCCATCGACGATATGGTAAAATTGAACTCAGATATTATTAGATTTTCGTTGTGGCTGCATGTAAAAGTAAAGAACTCGTTGAACTAGAAGATCGAACTAGTTCATCTTTGCTTACTGAACTAAAAAGAGCGCTTACTTAAATATATCATTTAATAAACTCTTTGCTCAAAATGCAAAAAGATTAATAACTGAGCGGTTTTTGAAGATTTTTTTACATATCCTTAAAACCGCCAAAAAGATATTTGTGCATAAATATTCCAATGGGAAGAATCCTCCTTACCATACATCCGGCTCGGAGGTAAATTAAAAAATAATAGTGAATTAGTTTAATACGGAGAGGCGAGAACAAATTAATAGACAGAACGTTTATAAAAATTGTTTGTGGATCAATTATTTAGTGGGTTTGCTTTTCTATTTTATGGTTAAGGTAAGAAAACAATGAAATACGGAGGAAAAGCTTAAATTAAAAACAGCTGAACACCATTGGAAATAAGCGACCAATTGTAAAATAAGTTTTTATTGTGAAAGTGTTATATTTTATTTAGTTTTACAATTTTTAAAAATAACTTTCGTTTAAACAAATATGACTTTAAATATTATTTAAATCACTTTTGTGAATTTTACTGTATTTTTTATAAATTTATTACTTTTGAATTCAAAATAACGAAAAAGCCTGCGTTGGCAAAAAAACATCTGAGAGAAACAGAGTTCCGATGGTACAATTGAAAGAATTTGAGCGGAATCGAAACACAGAATAGGGGTGAATTAGAAAAAAATAATATATTTTGTATTTGTATTTAAATATTGAGAATTAAATTTATAATTGTAACACAACTACTTAAAACAGAAAAAGAAAAAAATTGGTTACAATGATAAAACAAAAGAAGAAGAAGAAAAATATACTCGTAAAATAAACTGGTAAAACTAAATCTACACTCGTTAATTTTAAATGCTCTAAAAATAACAAATAAAATTGTACGGCTGACTATTTAAGTGAATGAATGACTTACAGCAATACTCGTATATTCATTATGAATGAATCAACTGCTACGAATTATAATTTTAACACATTTTAAGAGATGCGGACACACCTGTTTAATTAAAAAAAGAAAAAAAAAAACTACTTAACTAAACATGACAAACTATATAATGAAAATAGAAAAAATCAATTGTATATCAGATTTAATACAATTTACAGACGGACTTTAGTTTTTTTTTTAAAGTCAGTACAAAGACAATTCATGTCGGTTCACATAAGTTGGTCCAATGACGAATAATTAACAATTGGTTTGTTTACATGAAATTACCTGAAGGAAAAGAAAAAAAGGAAAAAAAAATAGAAACACTATTTTAAATTACGGTAGCTGTTTATTTGTAAAAGCTAAGCTACATTATATTGAAAGCAAATTTGTTCTTTTGGGGAGGTGTAGTGTAGTGGTTAGAACGCTCGCTTGCAATACCAAGCAGCCCAGGTTCGAGTCCCTGTACTGGAGAAAATTAATAACAATAATTTGTGAGGTATTCAAAGTTCTAATTAAGAAATACATATATAAGAGGTCTATCCTTTAGAAAAGCTGCCCCCTTACACTCCAACCTATCCACCCTTGAATTATCAAACGAATGCTCAGCTTCCACATACTGGGAAGTAGTAATAGATAGAAGTAAGTAGGGATTACAAAAACCTACCATTCAGCTTAGCAAAGATCCTCACCACTTTACAACAGACAAAAGATTTAACATTAACAGATGGGGAAATTGCTATTGATAATTTCATGGGTGAAGATATAATACTTGCCTTTGCGTGATCAATTGACAGCATGTAGTCTCATTTACATAAGGGCTTATAATGGAACTATATGAACTATATCTTCAAACATTCCAATACAATACATAGCATAAGTGGGGTGGGGTCTAAACCCCTGAGTATTGGTCTCACAAAAAAAAAATAAAGTTTTTGGGACTCCTTTTAACAATTTTGTCAAATTTTCCAAAATTCATTCCCAAATAGTTACGATAACAAGCAAAGTTGTTTTAAATTAATTGGTTTAAAGAAAACCACTTTGATGGGCTATTAAAAAAACTTGGCCATAAAATATGCTTCTTCTACTCATATATAAAGCGAAACAAGAAAAGCAGTTAATGATTTATTATGTGATTTACCAAATTTGTTTTAAAAAGAAGTAGTCGCCGTGGTCTAGTGGTTAGTGTGTTGGCTTACTAAGACATGGGCCCTGGGTTCGACTCCAGGCTTTGACATCTTCAAAAAAAGAAATATGAAAAAAATATTTCTTTCGGCGACTACCTCTCAGCAGCCTTCTGGCAAAAGCTCTGAGAGTCACTAATTGCCATGAACAAGCTTCTCAAGTCTGTCGTTCGGAGTCGACAGTAAACTGTAGGTCCCGGTACTCATGGATAATAAATGACACACACAACATGAGTGCTGCGAGAAGCTAGACCGTAATCCTGTAAAGGCCAGTTATGTATGTATGTACTTTGTTGAACAATGAAATTACCTTTCCTGAAAGCTGAGAACTTAAACAATTAGCAGTTATGGGGACGTTGCCAGAGTTAGCACAACATATTTAAAGAAGAAAAAAAATCTTATTTCTCAACATAATTTTTCTAAATTCCGTAAATTTTTCTATGTGATAAGTGATAAACTGATAGCCCGCTGATTAGCAAAAACAGTATAAACCCTTAGAATGGTCATCAACCACAGACTCCACCTCTTCATTACTCACAATTTGGTTTTATCTTCGAGGCATTTTTTTAAACGTTGGAACTAGAAAATGGTTGAAGGAGGCTTAATATGGCGAATAAGCTGCATTATGACGCAATTCGAACTTTAATTCATTAATTTTGTGCAGCGGAAGAGTGATGAACAATTTCAAAAAAGTCTACAATTCATTACCATGCACATAAAAAACAACTGAAAAGCAGATCTAAATTACCAAAACAGTACATTTAATTTATTTTTCTTTGAAATTATTTCCATGAACAGAAACTGTTGAAACAATTAAAAAGTTAATCGATTTTTTTTTTATTAAAATTAAAAGAATTGTTATTTTGATCAAAGGAATTATTGATTCAATTAAAAATTGATTAAAAATAAATAAATTTTTTTATTGATATTCTTATTATTATATTTTTTTTTGGTGTAATATTCGTTATCAGTTTGAGTCAAAAGGTTCTGATGGCATCTTTATAGTTAAAATAGCTTGGTACTCTCAACTCGAAACGTAATGACTCTAGATATCTGAAAATTTGTGAAGATAATTTCAGATAATCTCGCTATAAATGGGGAATCATTTCGCCCGATTTCCCTACTGTCACTCTTAGCAAAAATTTTAGAATCACCACTGTTACCTTTCCTTAAAGCGCATTTCCAGTTCATCGCTCACCAACATGGCTTTAGAGAATCCCATAGCACGGCTGTGGGTAACGACTCTAACATTTTAGGCCTAACAACCCTGTCCGAATCATGATTATATATCAAAGCAATGAATTTTTTTTCAGCCGTACGGTTCGTTTATCGGATAAAATCTCTGAATATGTTCTTCCTTTCAGGCGCCATTTTTTGTTCTATACCAAATTTCTCTTAAATTTTATAAATCGGTTAAAAAAAATTTGACTTTTGATCAATACACTCAAATTTGCAGGTAATCCAATACCAATTTGGGTTGATGCGTGATATAGTGGTTAGAGTGCTGGCACAAAATTTCAAACGGCCCAGGTTCGAATCCCAGTAAAGGTGAAAAATAAAAAAGTTAGTTTGGGGTTTCTTCAAAATTATAATTTAAAAATAATTGTAAATTTTTTAAACCGTTTCTAATTTGTGAGCCACTAAGTTAGTGTCAATTCCCATGATCTATTTTAAATTTTGTTTAATAAATTTATAGTCGTTAGTGTAGGCAAAGATCCCCCACTTTAGAATCTACTCCTAGCTAGATCGATTT
This sequence comes from Metopia argyrocephala, assembly GCA_963576795.1. Lineage (NCBI taxonomy): Eukaryota > Metazoa > Arthropoda > Insecta > Diptera > Sarcophagidae > Metopia > Metopia argyrocephala. The sequence continues at coordinate 38,511,981 of OY756210.1, forward strand.
CTTTAGGTTAAAAAATGTATTGTGATCGTTTATTTTCCAAGTCTTCCAAAGCAATACTAAGCAACGTGGCGTTTTAGAGCTTAACCCGTATATCTTCACCAACGCTATCTATTTGTCAGATTGGAATTAAGAACCTCTATACTCAATGTAACTTTTATATTGGGATCAATTTAATTTGTATACGTATTGTAGGGTATCACATGTTCAGTTTACTTGTATTAGTTATCTCATTTCAGTTTTCAGCTCTCAATGACTTTATTTTGATTTAATCTTGTAAATGATTATTTATGGCAATAATTGATCTCATTTTTTGCTAATCCTCCAATTTAAATATTAATCATATACGGTTCACTTCAAAAAGTTCAGTCAGCTGTACAATTGAATATCGTGGGTAAAAAGTTCTCATGCATATATTCTTTTATAGAAAAAAAAAATATAAATAAATATTTTATAGGAAGTTATTATTTTAAATCTTTTCAAACCAAGAATTATTGTTGACTTCACAAAAATTATAGTCCAAGGTGTTTGGTTTTGTTGTCATTAAAAGTATTATTCAGTTTGTTTTCTACTCAAAACAATTTCTTGTAATTTCATAAGAAAAACAAAAAAAAAAAGTTTAAGTTGGTCATTTGTTTCTTGTGTCTCTTGTGGTTGTATTTTAGAATTCATTAATTCATATTAATGGAACAGGAAATGTTTTGCAATCGAAATAAAATAATTGTAAACGTACGTCTAAATTGATTTAATGGCTGTTACCTATGATTAAATGAATTAAAAAAATTAAAAAATGTTGAACAAAAAATTTCAAACAGCAAAGCGCGTGTGTGTCTTAAGTCTTAAGTCTTTTGATTTTTTGATTTTTCAAAATTAAATTTTCATTTTATTTGTTGTATTTTATTTTTATATGTATATCACCAGCCTTATTGGTTGGTGACGTTTTTGTAACGCTTTTCAATCAATCAATCAATCAATCAATTAGTCCGTCAGTTCTATTAATTGTAGTTCTAATATTGAATTGTTATGGCTCAACTTTAGTTTTCTCTATAAACGTTTTATTGATTAACACTTGAAAACAATATTTACAATGTGAGCCAACGGACTTTAAACATTATTTGGCATTCATTTAGAAAGTTTCTTGTAATTAATAATTATTTAAACTGAATTTTATTGTTCAGAGATATACAAATGTGGCAGTTCTTTAAAGTTCTTAGAATTAAGAAATTTATTAAGAAGATCTAACAACGAAATCTCGAATTAATATTTGAAATATTGTATATCCGGCTATTTTAGTAGTATTGTTGTCAAAAGTAATAAGTTATAAAATTGCTTTTACAAAAAGTAACTAAAGAGCCATATTAACATTTATTATAAATTTTTTAATATTCAAATTGGAATCACTATTAAATCTTTACCTAAATTTATTATGTAATTTTTTCATTAGTCTTAAGGTTCTGAAACTTGTAATTTTTAGGAGATTAATGGACGTTAAAGGAATTTATATAATACTAGAGAAACTAAATCGTTGTGCGGAAGTTTATGTGCCCTATACGCCATTTTATATTATTTATATATCTCGAGTTGATGATGCAACTTTAGGTTTTTGACACCAACATTTTTGAAATCTGCAATATCCGAAAACGGATTGCAGACTTAAAACATTTGGGGGCGAAGAGTGTGTGGACCGTTAATTTAAAACTACTTTAAAAGTGTCAATCGCAAGGAAATCGGTTGCTGTTGATTGACTATTCAATGGCCAGTGTTATATCTTCACCACTAAAGAATCCAGCAGCAATCAACCCCAAGAAGCAAGCACAGTAAAGTTTAAATTTAGGGAGGAATAAAAATACAAAAATGTACAGCCAGTTGTGCGTAAAGAGGCCCAAATGCGGCACTATCAGTTGTCCCACAACAAGCCAACCATCTGTTATTGTTGATGCCCCTTTTATTAAATTCTGCTCATAGATAACAATGATAGTAATGATTATGTTGTTGGTGTTGTTCTAGATCCAGCCTCTGGGATAATTCTTTGTTGCTGCTCCTAAACTGCTTTTCTGGCATGGGGGACCCTACGAGAGAGCTATTGCTCTCTGCCAGCTTAGCCAGTGTAAGCCTCTACACCAGTGATGTCCACTACTACATAAACATACTTGCGCTTGTGTATGAAGCAGAGAAAAGACTCTGCTTACTTCTACCAGAAATGGGAATGTTCGAATTACTTTCTGTTTATAACTTCATAAATATTTCTTCATAATTCTGAGTAAAGTACGTAATCGATTGTCCGATAGACATGCGACCGATCTATTAAGAATAAAGGAGTACCGAGGTCACATAAATTTGGAGGAAATAATGAATAATTATTTCAGTAAAATAAAAATGATACAAAAAATACGCACTATCCAACCCTGCACTATGTTGGAGAGAAGCTAAAATATTAAAAGAGCAAGAGTAACAATATTTCTTTTTATTCTGTACGTGTTTGACTTCGACGCAAGCAGAATTTGTTTTCCTATCACGCGTGATAGGGAAAGAGAATTGTGGACATCACTGCTCTACACTTATGTGTCAATGCTGTCAATGCTGTCAATGTGTCAATGCAGCTTAAAATTTCTGCATCTTTACACTTAGGAGTTCAAAATTATTATTGTCATAAGTTCAATTCTTTCTATATTTTCTATGCATTAGTGTGTAGTAAAGTATGGCTATTATAAACTCAAATGTATGTATGTACTACTGCTTTTTTGTATCTTTAGGATGTTTAAGTTAGTTTTCCAACGTATTATTTTGCTACATTCGTACTTAGATATTATGCAAAACCATCGGCCCCCAAACACTGACTTTTTTTATTTCAAGCATACGAGAGTAATTTTCTTTAATCGGATTTGTTTAGAAACATGTTTCACTGCATAAAGAAATATTCGCAGTCATTTGGTAATAAGTTTTAATCAAAAAAGGCGTCCACATGTAAAATATCCTGTAATGATATATGGGCATTTCCTCAAAATGGTAAACCAGGATCGAAAAAAGATCACCCTTATTCTGCGTTTCGATTCGGATCGTAAATTGCTCAGTTTGGCAAATTTGGTATTCTGCGTTCCGTTCCCCGTAACAATTCAATTTGTTTTTCGATTGTATGTATTCTGCGTTACGATCGTAGCTACGTTTTTCAAGTTGTTTATTTACTAACGGAAAGTTTTTCGATTTTTGTTTTTGTAGTTAAAAAAGTGTATAATTAAATAAAATGTGAGTATAAAATGCTATAAATTTATTTTGTAATAAATTTTGTTGTTTTAACCTTAAAGCTTTATTTAATTTTTTTCAGATCAAAAAACACAACACCTGAGCAGTATGAAAAGCTGGCGAGTTTAATGGCAACGAAGGATGATATTGCGTCTGGGTATCATAAGCGTCCCAAGGAAGAAGTACAGGCATTCTGGGAAGAAGTTGCAATGGCACTTAACGCAATAGGTCCACCAATAAAAACTGACGCTGCATGGAAGAAAGTATGACATTTTAGTTGCATATGTATGCATATTAAAAATGTTTTTTAAGGTGTGGATTGACTGGAAAAGTTATATAAAACGCAAGTTGACAACAAACAAAAAGGAAATGATGAGCACCGGAGGAGGCAACTGTCGCTTACAGCGCATTAGCCACCTTGAGGAAAAAGTAATTCAGCTGACGGGCTTGGTAACAAGTACAAGTGGCATTAGCGGTACAGTGGATTTTGGAGTGGCCAACGAGATGCCAGATGATACGCGACCTACCGAAATGGATATTTCCGCTCGATCTGAAGATCTTGCTGATGTAGCTACTACTTCAAAAGGGCGTCAGCAGCTTAGTACAAAAGAAAACACTTCGTCTTTGCTGAAAGAGCAAATAACTGCCCAGAATGAATTTCACAACGATGTCAGGAAATTCAATGAAACCATTTTGAAAAGGTATGACGAGATGTCTACGCATTTACGGCGCATAAATCGCTCTTTAGAGAAGCAGTCTGACATTGCTGCACAACAGTTAGAAGAACAGCGCCACCACAATAAAATTAAAGAGGAATTGCTAAAAAAGAAGGTAGAAATCAGGCTGCGAATGTTAAAACTGGAGCATCCATCTAGTGATTTAGATTCAGATTAGAAGATGATGATGAGCCAGCCAATCTTTCCTGTTAGCCTAAGTATATTTTATTTTAAATAAAAATGTGATAATTTTCGTTTTTTATTTGACCTTTATTAGTTGTTAAATAAAAAATTTAACGATCTAAAGCTAAAATATTTTATTTTTATTTATTTATTATTCATCAAATTTTATTTTTTATAGTTTGGCAATTACATTGTTTACAAAATTTTTTATTTTTATGTTTCTAATTCATACGTTTCATAACAAAGCAGCTGGTTTGAACATACTCTTCTCTTCTTCTTTTTCTTTCGATTAGGTTTTCTTTTAGAATACCTATTTTCGATTCGAGCGTAACTGAATGCGGGAACGTAATCGAAACGCAGAATAAGGGTGAATATGTATGTTAATAATCATAGCATTTTATTGGTTATAATTATAAAAAAGAGTCTATATTTTTATAATAAATTGGATTCTTAGCATATCTCAAGTGATTTACTTGAGAAAATTGTCGTAGAAACTGGAATATTTCAAATTTCATTTTTAAGCTACTTCTAAAGACATTTTTATATTTAATTATTTTAAATACAAAAAATTTATTATATTTGCACTCTTTCTTCAAAATCTTTCTTTTCCTAACAATTAAGAAAGGAAATGTGTAGGGGGAAAAAAAGAAAGTTCGATTAACGGTTAATTTTTGATTTGTTTCTTGTCTAGGTTTTAATCATACGTTCGCGACCGAAAACATGATTTTATTGTTATTGCTTTGCACAAAAAAAAAATAGGTGCAAAGACACACCACATTTTAATTAATTTCGGTGTCAATAATTTGTAAATAATTAAAAAAAACTTCTCGGTTATCATTAAATAGACTTTTTTTGTTTGCAAAGTTTTGTACGTTCGCGACCGTAAGAAAATTTTTTTCTATAAGCAATGAGTTTATAATTGACAAGATGTCTCCAACTTTACTATAAAAGTGAAATCATATACCGAATATTCCAGTATCAGAATGATGCATTGGATTTTCTGTGATGAGGACCTAAAATGTGTCACCTCTTAATAAAAGGAAGATGTAATCTTAGTAAGTGAATTTTTGCAAAAATTTTTTATTTACTTGTTGATCATTAACTTTACTGTAATAACGCCGAATATCGCTCTTTTTTGTATTTTTAGACGGGGTTTTGTTTTGCTCGTTAAAATTTAATGTAAAAGTATAAGTACCCAAAAATTAGTACAAATACTCGATACTTGGAACTCATTACTCAATACTTTGCTAGCACTAGTTACCACACACTATAAATAGAGGATTATGTTTTTGGTTAAGGAAATTTGACGATACTTATGGGATTAAGCATGGTGATAATATAAAAAAAAATCTATGGAAATATCGTACGTTCGCGACCCGTACGTTCGCGACCGATACTTAAGCCAATTAAACGAAAACCAATAGACATATTTTATTGCGTTAATACCAGAGTAGGAAAATAAACAAAACTGAACGTTTGATCTCATTTTGTTGTATTCTTTACAATAAGTAAAACAAAAATAAAACAGAAACAGTGAGAAAGATTGTCCCATTTAATTTTGTATATTCTTTTTGTTTTGAGTACTACAAATACACTAACTCAAATGTGCGTAGGTACAACAAAAAATGAATGAGAAGAAAAAGGATAGAAGAGTAAAAGAGAAGAAGAAGAGAAAAAAAACAACAAAAAACAAAGCAAGCACAAGAGCGAAAAGCTAATTGTTTCATTTGCGCTCTTTCTCATTTAGAAAGTATTTGTTTTGGTTTTGCTCATGTACAATACTATTAAAAAATTTTTGAAAAGTGTATGACTTTGTTGAAACTTTTGCGAAATGTTTTGTTTGTTTGCCCACTCTGGTTAATACTGGATAGAGACCTACATTAGTATGCTTTAAAAATAAATTAATCTCTTTTGAATATTCCATTGCATTTCGCAGAATTTTACATTTCACTACTGTCAGCTAAAGATGACTTCTATTTTGCGTACGTTCGTGACCACGTGTTTATAACTATTATTATGAAAACTACAACTCGATGAAATTCATCTTTTCCACTACATATAGAGCTACTAAAATGCTATGAAATCGCAAAAAAAAAAATTCTAGAAAAAGTTTAATTTATTAATTTTATAATTTTTTGTGTGCATTTTTCCAATTTAAACATGGTGTACTCGTATCAAGAATTTGCAATATTTTCAAAAAAAATTTTTGCTTTATTTGATGTTTTTATGTACAACATTACACTTAAATAGATTAATGCTTAAACTTATTTTTATGTATGTTAACAGACATGTCTTAGCAATTATTAATTTCTAAAACATTTTTTTTTAATTTTAACTTAAAATTTATTTTTTTTTTGTTTGCAGTTCGTTTTTTTTTTCTCAATTTTTTTTAAAACATTAATAATTTGCCGAAAACATAAAAAAGTTGAATTTCAATTTCTTTAATTAAAAATTAAATTTATTTTGTAGTTTTTGTCATTCATTAATATAACATTTAAAATTGTGTCTGACGAGACCAATAAACGATAGAAACTTAATATTATATGACTGATGTTAAAAATTGAGTTAAACACACACAAATACTATTAAATGTTCAATAGTTTATTTAGAAAAAATACTGTAGCTCGAGTCGAAAACATGTTCAGCAGTTTGGCCAGTGTACTATTCCTTCATGGACATAATTTTTCTCCTTTTCTCTGGTCGCCAGTATACGTGTTTTAATTCATAGTTAACCATAATTCTCAATTTTTTTTGTTTTGTAGCTCAATTGTATAGAGAAAATGAAGATTTGGATTACATTGTTTTAATTAATGATTTAAATGTAAAATCATTACTCTCAGAGAGATCAATTAACTGATCAAGATTATTAAACTTTGAACATATTTGATGAAGGGACTCGTTGTTGGCGTATACTGAACGATGATATTTTAAATCAGGGGTTACCAAAAATTTTTTGGTTGTGTTTTAGTGAGTTAGAGAGAAAAAAGAATTTGGGAGAATTTATTTATTTGCAGTCATAGAAAAATTTTTGTAAAATACGCTGAAATGAATATCAGCATTTCACCAACATACTTAGATACATATATAAAGTTATAAATGTTTGACTTTATTTAGGGCATGTTTTTTTGGGATATTTGCTGGAAAATAAAAAATCCATTTCTTCTTCTTAAAAAAATATTCTTTAAGAGTGTAAATAAATAAATAACTGGACTATAAGATAAAATCTTCTATATTTATACACTCTTATGAAAAGTTCGTATTTGTAAAATGTTTTTTATATAAAATGAACGTAATTTCTTGCGTTGCTTTGAACAAATAAATTTTAAGTCGTTAAATATTTGTATTATAATAATTGTTATAATAATATAACAAAAAAATAAATAAATTGTGTGTGCAGCCTTTCATTATTTCTAAATTCAATAAATTGGTGTCTAACCTCATACACCAATACAAATGGTAATCCCTGTTTTAAATACACTTATAACACCGCGTTACACACATTCTGTCCTATGAACCAAATATACTTTTTCGAAAAGGGGAAAAAAAATAAAAATACACGTGTATCGTCAGAATTTTTTTTTTTTTAATGTATAAAGTATAAAGCTCGTAGTGTCCGTCTGTCCGGCATACGGCGAAATGGGCATATTAATGTCGCTAAAGATCCATTTCTTCCACAATCATTTAGATTTTTTCCCTGATGATTTAGAAATTTGTAGAGATGAGCATGGCGAAATGTTTCATCAGGACATTGCGGCTATTGAAAAGCGCTTTAACGGACAAGACATTACGCATATGCTTGGCAAATACTGTTAGTCTATTTGTCGCGATGCTGACACAAATGCTTACAAGCGTTAAAAAAAAATAAAAAATAAAAGGCTTAGGTTTCCTTAAAAGCATTGAAATTTTTAATGTAACAATTTTGAAATTTAATATTTTTTTCAAAAAAATTACCGGAAAATCTGAGAATTGATAAAAATTATTAAAAAAAAAAATTTACGTGATACAGACATTTCCACGAATCTGCATGCAAAAATTCAGCTCGATTGGGTTACGGAAGAAGGGTTAAAAATTGATCCAAAATATCTTCACACAGGCGGACAGACGGACAGACGGAGACTACGAGCTTTATACTTTATATATAAAAATATAATTCTGACGTGTACATAAAAATCGCCGATATACGTGTATTTTTATTTTTTTCCCCTTTCCGAAAAAGCATAGTTGGTTTATACATAGGACAGAACAAAAGCTCGTTTTTGTAACGCGGTGTAATAAATGAAAGCTACGGGTTGGTCTAATTGGAGTATTAAGAATAACTTTACTTAACAAATACTCAGAATTGAATTCACCACCACGTATTAATTGTAAAAGAAACGAAAAACTAAGCATTGTTCTTCGAATTTTCAGCGTAGATAGTTTTAAAAGATCGAAACTGTTCTCATATGAAGGAAGAACGAATGAGTTCTATCCTAGTCCGCTCAAGCAAAATAAAAGAAAGCGTTTTTGTACAGATTCAATTAAGTTAGCGTAAATGAGAAAGTATGGATCCCATATAATAGGTCCGTAATCTAGATTAGAACGCACCAATGATATGTGCAATTGTCTTGTTACCTAAAAATACATTTTAACTCGCTAAAAATAAAAATGCATACATACGAGTATGTACATACGTTTTAAAATAAATTTAACCAAATCAAATGATAAAATTTTGAAAAATAACAGATTTTATAAGTATATATATAAATATTTATCTTCTCTTATCTCTTAAATGTTCATGTAAATTTATTTATTTTTGACACTTTTTTTCAATTCTTGATAATCGTGACTTTACTGTTTGACTGCCGTTTAATAGTGACGGTCATTAATTATTACCAACATTGTGCGTAGACAAGTCTGTAACAGTTTGCAACAACTTTGACGCAAATAAAATAAAATAAATAAATGGACAAATAAATCGAAGAAAGAAAACAACAACAACAAAAATGATCTTTAAAGCCTGAAGGCGCAAAATGTTAAATTGTTTAGTCAATTGTTAATCATGGCTTATTGCACACATGCACCTTTAAAGAGATTTTAAGATTTAATATAAGTTTTATGAGTGTGTCTAATACGCATTTCATTTGTTATACTTAGATTTTATGCGGTATTTTTTTTTTTTTGGTCAATCATTAATTCTATATTCAACTCTCATACGAGCGAAGGCATTTATTAATAGAGTGCAATTGGTCAGAATATAAAACAAACATTTTTGTAGAAAAAAGTTATATTTGGCCAAGTTTGACTGATTAACAAACACCCTGTAACACAATGTATTTATTTTTTTTTTAATAATTTTATTGTAATTTTTAAAAATAATAACCACGTTGTCTTTTCCACAAAAAATGCTAGCATTTTATATATGTATTATCTTTAAATGTTATATCTTCTGTAATCTTTATACTGAAATCTTTTTGACGGATACTGTAAAGAATAACTAAAAAAAATCATTAAAATACTTCTTCGAAATCTCTGCTTTATTTGTTCTAAAAACAGATATTTACCAATAAAAGGAAATAAACAAAAATGTTGTTTTTATAACCGTGTTTGGTTTTTACTAGAAAATAATCCAAAGGCAGTTGAGGAACAGTTATTAAGAATTATAACAGGGACTGGATCAGGGAGTACAACAACATCACCTTCATTATCATTATGACGTTTTACTCCTCCTCTAACTTAAACTTTACTGTGCGGGCTTCTAGGGCCTGATTGAAATTACTGCTAATTATTCAGTGGCGAAGGTATGCCAGAATAGCAGTTGAGGAGCAGTAACAAAGAATTATACCATATTAGCTGGATCAAGAATAACACCAACAACATAATCATTAATATCTATGAGCAGAAATTAAAACCAGAGCCATCAACAATAACAGACGGTTGGCTTATTGTGGGACAACTGATAGTGCCGTATTTGGGGCTCTTATTTTTATTCCTTCCTAAATTTAAACTTTAGTGGTGAAGATATAACACTGCCCATTGAATAATCACTCAACACCAACCGATTTCGTTGTGGTTCGCATTTAAAAGTAGGACTTTTGTTTTTTTCTGACTGATATAAGATACGAGATTAGTTAGTTTAAATTAAAGGTCCATACCATGTTTCCCCCTTCCCCTTATAGTTAACTAGACCAGCAAAATGTACTGCATTGAGAGAGTTCAACCATACTTGTTTTTGAAGGTTCATAACTTTGAAATAAGTTGATAAACAGTATGAACAGCATCCAATTTGTGCAAGAATTAAATTCAAACAATCATCATATGCAGTGTCAATGTGGCGCACAGTGTGACATCCCCATAGTAACAGCGGCAAAAATGGTTTTTGGCGTATCGTCCAATTTGGATGTATACTAACAGGTATATGAGTAACATATGAGTAACAGTTCCCCGAAATTTCAGCCTCATAACTTCATTACTTTTTGGTCTAGAGCAAGTCAAAGTTGAGGTATGCCAACGTGCTTGAAATATGTTAGTTCAATATGTAATATTCCAAAGCTTATTAATGAAAAAAAAATACATAATAAATATAAAGTATTTTTTAATTAATTTAGTTATTGTAGAATGATTAGATGAAAAAATAAATTTAAAAAAGAAACACAAAAAAAAATTTCTTGACAACAGAATTGTGGTATAAAAATTGAACATTTTGTATTTTCAATGGGCTAGGAAATACAGAGCAGCCCCTTGCCCCAGGTGCAAACTTATATCAAATGAAAGATTGAAGTCCCAGCTTTCATTTAAAGTAAAGAACATATAGCAAAAGTTTGCAAAAGTACTTTAAACATTCAAAGTATAGTGGTTGAGCGCGTGCACAGAAACTCAAAGGACCGAGGTTCAAATCCCAGCGAAGGAGAAAAATAAAAAATTAATTTGCGGTTTTTCCAAAATTATAATTAACAAAAAAATAAGAGGTTCCCCCCCCACCTCCAAGAAATCCATCTTCACGAAACCGCTCCCTGGCATTTCCAGCCTATTCCACCAAGAAAACGAATGATCAGGAGTACAGCGCCATCTTCTGGGAAGATAACAACTAACCTACCTAAAAAAAAAAAAAAAAGATGCTCACCACTCACATTCAACATCCACATGGGGCAATTGCTGTTGATCACGTAAAGGTGAAGGTATAACACTGGCCTTTTCGTGATCAAATTGACAGCAATTTGTCCCATTGACATAAGGCGCATAACATCTATGTATATCTATGTATGTATCTAAGTATATCTATGTATTCAACATTCCAATACAATGCACTGCATTTAGTAGGGGTTTACTCCTGAGTATTGGTCTTAAATAAAAAAAAAAAAAAAAAAAAAAAAAAAAATAGGCATTCTGTCGCTATACATACGTACATATGTTAGCATGCAATAGCATGTTTACAACTTTTTACTTATATTTTTTTTAATTGTTTACAATTGTTTATATTAATTCATTCAGAGTGAGAATGAAATTGAAAAAATTAGAATACCATGATGATATCAAAAAATTATTGATAGAAGGAAAAAAAAATTTTTGTTTTTATTGCATTTCAATGGGAGGTGGGCGTAATACTGGGCGTGTTATTGTAATTTTTGCATGGAACATTTTAAATAATATAACTTACAGTAATATCAAATTTGAAGGTTGTACCTAAAATATTTTAGAAAATATGGCACTTTTTATGTTGAGGCTGTATGGTTGGTGGGGGTAAAAGTGGGCCAAGGTTCAAAATTTTATTCCGATAATGTTTGTAATAATATAACATTCAAGTATACCAAAATTGAAAGTTATACCCAAAGTATTACAGACAATACGGCATTTTACAAATTTCGATTGTATGGGAGGTAGGCGTAAAAGTGGGCGGATTTTCTTAATTTTTTTTTAAACTGGAATTATCTTAAAAATAATCTATGCGAAATTTCAGAGCTGTACAATGGCACCTTGTATTTAATGCCGGCGTTGTCACACTGTGTGGCGTAAGAACTGAAGCGCAATATGATACGGATATTCAATTTCCGTTTAAAATTTTGTTCCTCAATTAAGCCCACTTTGTTTGAGTGGCTGCGTAAATAGGCAGGCTTCTCATATTGGGAGTGAGGGTAATCCACAAGCTTTTGTTTCAAGAGCAGTGTATCCAAAGAAAACTACTCTTTGGTGCACTTCGTAAGTTAACAAATTCATTGATCCATATGTCTTCAAAAACGATGATGTACAAAATCTTACTGTCAATGGTGAATATTATAGGGATATGATTAGATATTTTGTCATACCTAACTTATATACTCGTATATACATAATTGGCCATTTCAACCTTGTGTCAGGTTTACGACCTAGCTTTTCGCAGCACTCCTCTTGTGTGTGTTAATTTTTATCCATTTACTTCGCCTAGGTCATACGGACATAAAGCGCGGAAAGAAGAAATACACGTTCAGAGAGAGTTTGATACTTTCTACTATGATATTCGTTCGCTCTAATACATAAATACATACATGCATACATAATTGGCCATTAAAATCCTGTGTCAGGGTTACGGCCTAGCTTCTCGCAGCAACAATCTTGTGTTTAAAGTCGACTCCGAATAACAGACTAAAGAAGCTTGTTCATGGCAATCAGTTACTCTTAGAGATTTTTCCAGAAGACTGTTAAGAGATAGATGCCGATAGAAGATACTAATACTGCAATACCAGAACAAAAACCAATTATGATATGCTGGAGACTCGTGTTCGAGCTCTAGGAAGAGAGTTAATTTTTTTAATTAAATTTGTTTTGTCAGAAATGCTTTCATTAGATCAAAGTTAAATTCTAAAAAGAATTTAGATCTTTTTTGCAATTAAAAATTGTTTTTTTAAATCAAAGGAAAAAATTATATCCGTGCAGGAATAGTAGACTAGCTAAACTGAACATATTGTATTTTTGACTCCAGCTACGTTAGTCTCATCAGAGTTCCCTGTGTTCTGTACATATTCATCACCAAACATCCACCATTTACCTCAAACGTTTTCAAGAAAACACAACAGTTTCTGTCATATTCTCCTTATCTCACCATCATTGCAGTTTTTGTAATTGTTATCTTATTTGGATGAATCACGAATTTATTTCAAACTTTGTCTTTTACACAGCTCATTATGCTAAATGTAGAGTACACTTTTATTATAAAATTACTCCAAATACGAGTACATATTTGTGTATTTTTAATGATTAAAATCCGCATTCTATAATAACCAAAACAGTATGTATGACTGTATGAAAAATCAAAATATATATTTTTGTATAACTATTCATGAGCACAAAAGGTAAAAGTAAATGGAGATCTGTTATCGGACTTTTGAAAAATTATGCGAAAAAAATCTGTATAACAAATATAAATTGCTATGATTTAACTTGTATTTAAATAAAAATCCAGAGAAGTTAAACAATCAAATCAGCAATGGTGATGTATTGTAGTTTGACAGAGTCAAAGTATTTATTTAATGTCTGTAGTTCCTTTATAACTTTTTATTTTCTTCAAGCTTACGATATTCTTTATTTTTTAAGTGATAACTTTTGTTCCCAATTTTTGACTTATTTCTGGTAATATTTTCGAAAATATAATTTTAGATAACTTTAAAATTGGTTGCTGCAAACTAAATTGTATTTGTAAGACCAATAAACTTAAGTAGTTTTTGACGTTAATAGATAACGTAAAGTAGAAGTACGAGTACTTACACATACGTTACGTCGTTAACAGCGGTTGCAATGTACAATGTACGTAAGTCAACTGTTCAACTGTTAATGCATCTAAAAGTTAACATTCTTTCAACTTCTATACGTTAGATGCGTTCACAATCGTGCCAGTAACTCTACGCTCTATGATAATTCACTGTTTTAATTTCCGTTTTACAGACGTGCGAAACACAAAATTGGCGCAACGCATGTTATGTACTTCTACCTGTCGGCAGTCAAATCATTTAGAAGAAATACAGTTTACTGAGAAAGATTCAAAAATTATATCCATGTTTGTAGAACGTACTGTCACAGCTACAAGCAGCCAGAGAAGAGAGAAAAGATATTTCATTTTCTCTGCGGATGATTTGACCTATGGAGATAGAGAGTATTAGTTTTATGTAGATAAACCGCTCTTCCATAATAGAATATATCAAATTGGGGGTTTTTACCCTAGATTTATGGTATTTTTAATGCTTTGGGAAATTTTAAGGACTGAAAAATTTTTATGGTAAAATTTAGGGGGCAAACATTTTCGTCAGTATTGAAGTAAAACAATACAATAGAAAGTCTGCTGATGTAGGCCGTCAATTATTAAGCATGAATGAAATTTTAAAACAAATTCATTCGACAGACTTGGCCATATATGCTTTCAGACTTTCAGTGGTGTCTGTTTGCTAAGAGCTCTCTCAGTGGTGTAAAATTAAATTTCGTAGAGATCTTCAAACCTTTCGATCAGAAAATCCGCAACTCTATGTATATGGAATAAGTGGTTTTACCACGAAAGTGGCAAAAGTTTAACGATCAAAACGGCATTTACTCGTATTATAATTATTAAATTTCTTTGCCTTACATTTAAGCAGTTTGTATGGCTTATTCTGTTCACTTACGTGAAAGAAGTTTCCATTGCTGATCTGCTTCCAAGTGCGAAATCTCCATATAATTTTACAATCGCTTAAATTAAACTTCGATATTTTGCTACTATTATGTAAAGATTCTTCGGGAAATATACACGTATCCCTCGTATAACGCGGTACTTTTGCAGATCTTTTTTCATATAACGCGATTTCAGCATATGTGCGTGGACATACACAAACAAAACGCCGATATCTTCTGTAGCACGAATCACATAACACGAAATATTCCTTAATGTAAACACTTCGTTTTACGAGGGATATCTGTATATTTTAAAAATTATTTCTAAGATAGCGATATATGTTTATTTTTATTATTCCTAAATATAAAAAAGTAAGAGTAAAGTAAGTAAAAAGTAACAGTAAGGGATTTCGAGTTTGACCACAAACTCCGTTAATCTGATTTGGGTTGCTGGCCACAGGAACATCGGGGGTAACTGCACTGCATATGAACTGGCTAGGGCGGGTACGTCTCTGCCGGACGTTCATCCCCATGTGGAAGTGGGTATACCTCTTTCCTCTATTAGAATCCTTATAAGGCGGATATATTTATTGGACGCGAACCTGTTCTGGGCGGGAGAGGAGTCTTGTCACGTTGCTAGACTTACCTGGCCTAGGCTGGACTTCAAGCGTACCAATCACCTCTTTAAACTAAACCGCAGGGATATCTCTTCCGCTATATCTATCCTCAGAGGTCACTGTGTGATGGGCAGGCACATAGAGAGAATGCGCTTACCCGCAAATGACTTCTGTCGATTGAGGAAGAAGAGACTGTGGTTCACTATATCTGCCAGTGCCCAACTCTGGCTTGACGTTGATTGCTTACATTATAATCTTCTTTTCTCGATAGCTTGACTAACCTATCAATTTTGGACATTAGATCAATTGCCAAACTCATTAGGCTCTCTGGCTGGATTCCAGCGTATTTTTTTTTTTTGGGAAATAGTGCTTCTTGTGTGAAGCCTTTGGCTATCAGGGCTTCCTATCCTCAATCGGTATCACAACGGGCCGATATGCGTGCTCAAGTGTACCTTGTTGGTGCAAGGCTGCCACTTCGTCCTATCCTATCCTACCTTAGAGTAAGGGATTAATGCTTGATTCGTTATACACAGAAAAAATAAAAATGTATTTTAATAAACAAATTTGTGATATCAATTAAAAAATTATTTATTTTCTCACCAGTAAACAAATTAATTAATGGTATCAATTAAGCTGATTGTAATATTAACTAAAGATGCCCTCAGAATCTCGTCGGCCTATTGGACTGTTTCTGGCCCGGCGGTGCTGGTGATTAGTGGTGAAATACCTATAGATTTGCAAGGCAGCAAGCGGAAAATTTTATGGGAGGCCAAGAATTCTAGTAGAGAGAGCGTAAGGCCGAATGACGAAAGAAGACGAACCCTTCAAAAATGGCAACAGAGGTGGAATACAGAAGCTAGAGGTAGGTGGACGGCGAAACTCCTTCCGGAAATCAGCTGCTGGGTGGAAAGAAAATTTGGTGAGGTGAATTATTACCTGACGCAGCTTTTATCCGGACATGGATATTTCTGGAAATATCTATGTCGAATGGGTAAGATAGCAGAGCCAACCTGTATATATGGGGATGCGGCTACAGATGACGCAGACCATACTTTCTTTTACTGTGAAAGGTGAAGCAGAGAAAGAGCTCAACTTGAGGCCACGATCGGTACCTTCACGGTTGAGAATTGGCACCGGAGGATTCTGCATTCGGAGGACAACTGGAATGCTATGGCCAGATATACCGAATATGTTCTCAAAACCAAGAAGAGGGACTTGGATGAGAGAATCCATACAGTAGACTGATGAGTCCGATATGGCATTTTGGAAGGCCAATATGGCTAAATGTGAATGAGCCTCCCCGAAGAAATATGAATAGTTCCGGGGAGGCGGAAATTCCCTCGGAATAGGGTGGTGGTTTTAGTTGGTAGGTAGGCATAGCCTAGAGCCCAACATAACCTAACGGTATGCGTAACTGCATTTCCATCAGCCGAAAAAATATTAACTAAAGATATTTAAAGTCAAGTTATATAAAACATTAAAAAGTTAATTAAACCAATTAAAATATTTAATCAAAACAATTTTTTTTTTTCAATTAAGAATTGAAGTTCAAGTTTTATCATATAAATTAATTGTATGACAACTCTGGTTATTAGTACCATAAAACATTTTTTTTTATTGAAATTTCAATATTTTGACCAAAAATTGTATGTAATCAGTGCGTTATGGCCAAAAGCTCACTTAAGTTAGGACGTGAATTTATTAGAATGCGTTTTAAAACTTGTCATAATTTTTATTATTTATTTGCTCATTTATATTTGTTTTTTCTTTTTAATAATTTATAATAAGATTTTATTATTTATGTCTTTGGGTTTAATAAAAATCTAATGGTGGTCTTCTTAGGCACTCCCTTGTAAGTAGAAAAGTGAAGGTGTTGGTTGGTCAGTTATATTGCAGATCACAAATTTTTAAAACATAGAAAAACTTAAAATAAAAATCAAATTGTCATATTAAAATAACAATTATTTGTAACATTTTTCCTCCATTTTATGTGAATTACTTTTCTACTATCATTTTATTGTCAATCAATTGCCCCTGACCAACATCAAAGCAGTTTTGTTGTAAAAATGCAAAAAAGAAACAAATCCCTTCACTTAATTGCTACTGTTGCATATGTGTGCCCGCAGCCTTTAGTTGTTGGTTAGATTTTTAATGACAAATTGCACAGGTTTTCGGCTTTAACAAGCCAATTTGAGCCTAAGTTTTGTATTTCATCAGAGTGTTAGAGATTTATTTACTCGTAATAGTCATTGACTGACACAAAAAATTTTATTTTTTGAAAACATTAATTTAAATATTGATTTATTAAAGATTGATCTCTGGATGGATACACATACGAGTAAATCACTGCCTGTTTGTCTTTGTTTTTGTTTTTGTTCTTGTTATTTTATTTTGCATTTTAATTGGACAATCTGTGTCTGCAATAGGCTCGAATGGCCAAGAAACTCTATAATTTGCATTATTTTCAAACGATAAATAATGCAACTATTGAATATTTTTATTTTATTATAAAATAAATAAAAAAAAATATGTATATAATAATTTTTCATACTTCTAGCACGAAAAATTAAACAAAAAAAATGTTTTCTGTATCAATACTATTCCCAACAAAAATTTAAACGTACTGGTAAGTAATATATACAATTCTATGTATAATTTTTATAATACATACATACATACATACATACATAATTACATAATTGGCCATTACAACCCTGTGTCAGGGTTACGGCCTAGCTTCTCGCAGCACTCATGTTGTGTGTGTTAATTTTTATCCATGAGTACCGGGACCTACAGTTTAAAGTCGACTTCGAACGACAGATTTGAGAAGATTTTTAATGGCAATCAATTAATCCCAGAGTTTTGCCAGAAGACTGCTGAGAGGTAGTCGCCGAAAGAAATAATAATTTCATATTTCTTTTTTCGAGATGTCAGAGCTCAGATTTGAACCCGGCACTATCGTCCTAGTAAGCAAACACACTAACCACTAGACTACTGCCACTACAATTTTTTAACGCGTTGCTCGATTGTGTATTTTTTCACGGTTCAAATTATATAAGTCTGAAATTGAGAAATGTCAAATGAAATGCAGAAAAACATTTAATGTTTAAGTGTGGCTCCCATCAATATCGGCCCTTAAAATTTAACCACCCGATATCTGGTTTCTAAGCTGCCGTATATTATGCTCGCGTTTCCTCTTAAATGAGTTATACATTTTAGTTACTAATTTAGATAAGCAATTAAGAGCCTTTTAAACACGAAATATTCTTTTTTTGGTACACCAATACCCCGATTTGCGTCGCTTCAGTTTGCGTCGCTTCGAAGTTGCGTCTTTTTTTAAGTTTCTAGAATTTCAATGTTGCGTCGTTTTTGTTTCAGTTTGCGTCGCATGGCTTCGAAGTTGCGTCGTAAATGCTTCGATTTGCGTGGTTGATATGAAAATGTTTTTACAAAGCTAAAGCAAAAAAAGGGGATTTCCCGTTTAGTAGAAATCAAATTTGCAGGTGTGCGTTGTTTACATGTTAAGCGTAGTTAATAGTTTCGAATTATATCAGTGGTCTTCACAATTGTTATATTTTTATTTTAATAAAATCTGTTTTAAAAAAATAATTGATTTTAAAACCCTTTTTCTAAGCTAAAATGTTTAAAACCTGTATTGACTAAACGAAAATCAAATACGTAAACAATTGAAAGTTCTGCTTCAGTTGGCGTCGTTTCGGTTTGCGTCTCATATTTTCAGTCCCAATTAGCGACGCAAACCAGGGTATTGGTGTACTTTAAAAACTATATATTGAACACTTTTCACGAGCTTTTTATAGACATTGACCATCGAAATTTTGTCGGCTTTTTTAAAGCCACAAAAAAAAGCGCCACCTATTGGGAAGTAGCAGATAACAGCTTAACCTACTTAGCGAAGGCATTATAAAAAGTTATGAAATTAAAATAAATTGAATTAAATTACTTATTGAAAATTCAATAAAAGGTGGTGAAAAATTTATTATTTCTTAAAAAAATTTTTTAATATTAAAATGCTTCTAGAATGCTTCCATTTACTGCTTCAGTTAGTCTACGAAAAATAAATTCAAATAGTTAACACAACAGATGATTGTCGCACGCAATCGCATGCTACATAGTACATTAGGCCTTCCACCATTTTTGTATATACATTTAAATAGGGGGAGACATTTAATGCAGCACCCATACACCCACGAAATGTGTAGCATATTCTTGCAATTATATAAAAACAACAATAAATATCGGTTTAACAACTAACTTTTTAATTCAAAAATGACAAAAAACTTACGTTTTCAATGAAAAACTTCTACTTTATTTTTTATTTTTTTTTGCTAAATTTACAACTAAAACATAAAGAACACATACAAAAACTAAAACATTACAATTGACATATAATGTATAGGTCAAGGTCATTTGTTGACTTTATATTGTTGACGTTGTTGGCTTTTAAACTATTCTTTATATGAGCATGTGACAAAATATATACCCGTTGTTATAATACTCGTAGCCAAGTGTAACCTAGAATTAATTTTTATTATTTTTATTATTTTTTTTATACATATATTTTTTTGTTTAGTTGCTTCGGTTTTTCTTACAAAAAATTGTTGCAACATTGGCGTGTATTTTTTTTTTTTGGGCTTTTGTTGTTTAAAATTTAATGTCTGTATTAATATTTCTGTTATATTTTTTTATATAGTACTTATATTTGTTTTATACAAAGTCTTTTAATCCATTGTTTTGTGCAAGTGTCTGCTATTGACAAAAGAAGAAAAAGAATTCTTTTTTTGTGCTTTTCAAAGAAACTTATAAAAGACTTATAAAATCATATTTTTAATTTTTTTTTTATAAATAAATTTTATTAAATTTAATAATGGAATTGTATTTGCATAAAACAAGTACATACTAATGTGTTAAAACAATTGGTTATTAATCATATAAAATTATTGGCATAGATTTTATAGGTGGAAAAAATATCATCTGATTTAGAAAATTTTTGAATTTCTTTAAAATAGATTGTAAAGAATAATAATATTTTTCGGTTAACCGTTTAGGTTTTCTTTATTTACCGGTCTTTTTTCTTACTGATTAATTTTTTTCTGCTTATTTATAATTTCTTTCAACTACTAGTGTGGCGCCTTGAAAGCATTGATAGAATGAGATATTTTGAAATATATAAAACATTGACCGTAACCTGAGGTGTAAATGAAATAATTAAGGATTGCCAAAATGTGAAAGTGAATATGCGGCCAATGCACTTATCGTAAAAGTGTATAGTAATTTAATAATGTAATTTTGAAAGGGTTATTCGGCATTGTAATTTCATAGCAAGATAACCTTCTGTGAGTAAAATTTCTCAAAATTCTTCATGAACACAACTAGTATGCGGTCTCTTTATAGTCTAGGGCACTGATTACCATTTCATAGCACATTTGTGCAGAGAGCATTCACACGTATTGCTTACGCTCTTTTGTTTTTTTCAGGTTTTGCTCAAAGAAACTGATCGATTACACTCAAAAAATATTTTATGTTAAAAAAATTCAATTTTTTTTAGAAACATTAAAGCTTGGTTAGTAGGTTATGAACCAATTTAAATCCTAAATTGAAAATCGCGATTTCAAGCTTAATAAGCTTAAAAAAGAAAGGGTAGATCATTTAGTGATGGTGTTTTTATTAAGTAATTGCTGCAAAAAATTTGGAAAAGGCTTAATTATAATACAAATGTTTTCCGACTTCAAATATGTATTTGTTCAAAGCAACGCAACAAATTACGTTCTACAAATACGAAACTGTCATATAAGTATAAATGTACAAGATTTTATCTTCTAAAAGTCTTTTAAAGAATTTTTTTTAAAACGACGAAATGGATTTTTTATTTCTCAGAAAATATATAAAAAACATAGTCAAACATTTACAACTTTATGTATTTTGCTGATGAAATTAATGTCAGAATATCATATATTACTAAAATTTTTCTATGACTGTAAACAAAAAAATTCTCTCAACTTCTTGTTTTTTCTCTTACTCACTAATACACAACTAAAAACTTTTTGGTAACCCCTGGTCTAGGGCTCTATGTCTTTCTTTAGTTCAGTAGTTAAAAGTAGCTTAAATCTTATGTCTAAACCCAAAAATTCTCACTTACATATGCACGCAGCATATCTGGGAATATATAATTTTGGTGATCTTCTATTTTTATTTTGAGGAATCACCCATTAAAAAACATCACTGTTGACGAACAACTTTACTATTACCGTAGAGGCACTGGAGTTATCCAATACATTCCTTTCAAACCAGCGAAATATGGAATTAAGATTTGGTGGGTAGGTGACGCCATTACTTCATACCCAAGCAATGGGCAAATATTTACTGATTTGTCACCTTCTGGAAAAAGAGAAGAAAAAAAAAATCAAGGGGATCATATTGCCAAAGAATTGGTTGTGCAAGATATTTTGAGGAAGTGAACGAAGTATGTGTGACAATTTGTTTACGAGCTACAATTTATGACTTTTTATTGATTGTCAATATTAGGTACTGTAAATAAAAGTTGTAATGGGCAAGATAATCATCATTATTGGGGTTTCAGAACATCATCAAGTATTTGCTCATATATTCCTAAACGAGATGAATACTCAACTAAAAGGAAAACTCACAGAATTTTTTTTATAATAACTTTGACGAGACTGCATTTGCAGTATTTGAATTTGCTTGGAAAATAATCTGCACCTAAAAACATCAACAACCTGTAGAAGATTATGCGTTACGCAGTTGAGTGAACAGGAAGCTTTACGGCAAATCCAGACTCGCTCCCAAAACGCCCAAATAAACGAAATTTTCACAATGACCGTGACAGTGCTTGCAGACATAAATCATTATACAGCTTACTTTATTCCGTAGCCGCCGTAGTCTAGTGGTTAGTGGGCTATGTGTTCAAATCCCAGCTCAGACATCTTTAAAAAAAAAGAAAAAAAAAAAGATGAAGTTTTTCTTTAGTGTAACTGCTGTTAATACCACTGTGCTTTGTATTGGAATTTTTTGTGAAAAGGCCAAATATTTTTCTTTTGTTATTAAGCGCCTTAGGCATAAGGCAAGTTGCTATCAATTGATCATTCAAAGGCCAGTATTATACCTTCACCCTTTAATGTTCAACAGCATTTGCCTATCTTTTGATGTTAATTGTGGTGATGACCTTCGCTAAGTAGGTAGATGTTATTTACTAACTCCCAGTAGCTGCTGCTTTTCTCCTGATCTTTCGTTTTTAAAATATTATCAGTGGTAAAGTTGAAATAGAGTTAAATGTGAGGGAGCGGTTTCCTTGTAGATGGACTACTTGAAGGGGGGTGGGGGCACCTCTTATTTTTTAAATTAAATTTACGAAATACCACAAACTTTTTTTCTTCATTTTTCACCTTTGCTGAGATTTGAATCTGGGCTGTTTGAGTTTTTGGGCGAGCGCTCTAACCACTACACCAAGCGATTACCTCTTAGCAAAAGCTCTGAGAGTAACTGATTGCCATGATATCGTTCGGAGTCGACTTTAAACTGTAGGTCCCCGTACTCCTGGAAAAAAATTTACATACAAAATATGAAAATCAAAACTATATAACCTTGAGACCTTGTAATGGCCAATTGTATGTATGTTTGTGTTTGAGTAGCAGTTACTACCCCTTTTTATTAAGGCTTTAAATTTAAAATCAATTGCATAAATTTTTATTTTTTATTTTTTCTTTTATTATTTTCTGCAAATATTAAATTTCTGTTCGTATCTTTAATTTATGAAATCGTTTTGTCGTATGACTTTTTCTTATGTTTTCAAATTTTTCTTCAATAAATTTTCAATTTGAATTAAAAATTTTAAAATAAAATAAAATTAATTATATGCGTGCGTATAAGAAAATTTTAAATTTAAAAACTAAATTGCAGATACAAATAATTAATTGGTTTCGGAATTGGTTTTAATTACTTGTGCAATCATAACAAGTGTACTGTTATTCACAAATTAGAAAGGCATGTTTGTTTTATGTTTTCAAAATATTGTAAAAAAAAGAAACGTTTTTAATCTGTCTCTTGATTAAATGATTTTACTTTGGGTGGTTTAAATTGATATTTTAATTAATAAACTGCTATATGTACGAGTACATATGTTGCCTGAAGCATAAGAAAAGTTTTCTTGTATTTTTCTGAATTGTACCAAAGTATCATATAATACATACATACCTACATAACTGGCCTTTACAACCCTGTGTCAGGATTACGGCCTAGCTTCTCGCAGCACTCATGTTGTGTGTGTAAATTTTTATCCATGAGTACCGGGACCTACAGTTTAAAGTCGACTCTGAACGACCTACTTGAGAAGCTTGTTCATGGCAATTAATTACTCTCAAAACTTTTGCCAGAAGACTGCTGAGAGGAAGTCACCGGAAGAAATATTTTTTCCTATTTGTTTTTTTAAGATGTCGGAGCTGGGTGTCGAACCCAAGGCTCATGTCTTAGTAAGCCAACACATTAACCACTAGACCACGGTGACTACAAGTAGCCTATAATAATTTTCGGAAACTTCTTGTACCCAAAGTTTTTACAAAATCCGGCAGATTTGGTTAAACAAACTGTTGGCCAACATTTTTAATCAGCATTAGTTAATTGATTAGATTAAAGCTGATTCAACGAATTACTATCTGCTGATTTAATTTTTTTTTTTTTATCTATTTATTTTATTATTTTCTCTAATTTTTTTTTTTTTTGCTACAAAACTCTGTTGACAGATTTTTCTTTTCTTACAATCATGTATCACATGAAAAGCATCAATCATTATTAAAGCCCAAAAATTAAATTCTAGCAATAAAATTTTTATCTAAATTATTGTCAACGACTATTAAGACCAACACAAGAGTTTTATTTATTCATTTAATTTTTGTTTTTATCATATTGGTTGCGGCTGAAAAATCAAAAGACTTAAGACACATACACGTTTATTTTTTTCCGCTACCATTTTAAACTCTCAAAGCGTATATGTACATGTCTGCCTGACTAAACAAAGCAACACTATATATTGATTACAAATTAAATTCCAATAAAATGAACGGTATATACATATTTGTTTTATTACCTTCTATTTTACTTTTATTGCCTGTGAATTAAGAAATGTTGTATAAAAACCTGTAAAACAATAAATAAAAATATGTACGAGTGGTAAAAAAAATTCTCATAATGCTTTCGTATATGAGTGTGTACTACACGTATTAATTCTAATGTTGAGTCAAAGACTTAAAGTATTTCCGTTTCACTTTTCTATAAAACTTTCAATGCAAACTGTAGCAAGAAATATATACATATTTCAATAAGAATTTTATGCAATTGATATTAAAAACAAATAATCACCCATTAGAACAGACTTGTAAAGTTTTTCTTTCGTTTTTTAAATGTTAAGAAAATATATTGATTGAATAAAATGTTTAATTGCAAAACATCCTGCTTAATTTAAAAAATTATACCACTTCTTTAGGCAATTAATTGTTAACGAAACGAGGAAAGAAAAAATTTAAAACCAAATTAACGCGTAATTAAATAATTATCAAATGTTTGCTTTAAAAAAAATAACCTTTTGAATATGAATAGGAGCAACGTGCTAAGGTACGAGTACAGTAGTGATTAAATCAAGTCTATACATATTTTTATGCAACGAAATATTTTTATTTGTTTGAATGGTAAAACATATTTGTGTTTTATTTTTAATTTAAATGATTTTGGCTCATTATTACAACTTACGTTAGATAAAGGTAGGATTTTATCAGGCTGATAAATTGGTGCTTGTTATTACAAATAAATTTTAACCTAAAGTGACCGATAAAGTTATTCGCAAGATTGCCTTACCTTTAGGTAAAAGTTAACTTGTTATAACAAAAACCAATTTATCGGTCTGATGAAATCCTATCTTTATCGGCTTTAGTGAAGCTTATGATTATTCCAAGTTTTCAGTAAATTGAAATTAAATCGAATTAGTCTTGATAATAGAAGTACGAAGTGGTTTAGCTAGTGGTTAAACAATACAACTGAGAGCGTTTGAGTTTGAGCGATTGTAGTCTAGGTTCTGTTACCATTGCTGGTACTCAGCCACATTTTGGGGCAATTTTTTTTTATTATTATAGCTGACTAATGTTCCTTTCTTTATGTATTACATACATACACATACATACATACATAACTGGCCTTTACAACCCTGTGTCAGGATTACGGCCTAGCTTCTCGCAGCACTCATGTTGTGTGTGTCAATTTTTATCCATGAGTACCGGGACCTACAGTTTAATGTCGACTCCGATCGACAGACTTGAGAAGCTTGTTCATGGCAATTAGTTACTCTCAGAGCTTTTGCCAGAAGACTGCTGAGAGGTAGTCGCCGAAAGAAATATTTTTTTCATATTTCTTTTTTTTGAAGATGTCGGAGCCCGGAGTCGAACCCAGGGCCTATGTCTTAGTAAGCCAACACACTAACCACTAGACCACGGCGACTACGACTTTATGTATTAGCGTACTCAAATAGGGTAATGTACGCCTATGTGTTGAATTGCAATTTGACAGAAAGAATTCAAAAGTATTTGTAATTTGGAGTATAAGCTAAGCTTTCAATATTATTAAATGCAATATTATCACAATATTTCCAAATCAGAATATCGTCGTGCGGGAGTTTATGTGCTCTATTCTTTATATAGCTCGAGTTAATGATGCCACTTTAGGTTTTCGACTCCAAATTGTTCAAGTCTGCAATCCATTTTCAAATATCTCGTCCAGTTTTGGAGATAAATAGCCGAAAACGGATTGCAGATTTTAAAATTTTTGGTGTCAAAAACCTAAAGTGACATCATTAACTCGAGATATATAAAATGGCGGATAGAGCACATAAACTCCTGCATGACGATATGGCTGATTAAGTACATTTTGGGAGATTTAGTTATGCACTAATTAGATTATATTCTTAATCTTGGCTATCTAATGAATAAAATTGTTACATACGAGGGCGGATTGATATTGAAGCTACCTAAGTAGGAAAAAAACATTTTTTTTTTCAAAAACCATTCATTTCTTAACATATGTAGTCTCCTTTTAGCTCAATACGCTTAGTAAGACGATTTTCTAACTTTTTTATACCATCTAAATAATACGATTTTGGGAACTCCTCAAAATACTCATTAGTTTCGGTAATCACTTCTTCGTTTGAGATGAATCTTTTTCCTGCGAACCATTTTTTCAAGTTTGGAAACAGGAAAAAGTCACTAGGGGCTAAATCTGGACTATAAGGTGGATGATCAACCAATTCGAAGTTGATTTCTCGTAGTTTTAGCATCGTTTCTAATGCTGTGTGAACCGGTGCGTTGTCTTAAAGAAAGACAACTTTTTTCTTGTTTAAATGTGGTCGTTTTTCCTTGATTGCATCATAATACTCTCCTGTGATTGCGAATTCCTTTTCAAGATAATCGATGAGCAATATTCCGTGTGCATCCCAAAATACAATGGCCATAACCTTGCCAGCCGATTTCGCTGTCTTCGCCTTCTTCGGAGCACTTCCACCAGCTTCCACCCAATGCTTCGATAGATTTTTGGTTTCAGGTGTGTAGTGGTGGACCCACGTTTTATCAACAGTTATTAATCTACGTCAAAAATCAGCAGGATTATGCTTTATCATGTCCAAACACCGCTGTGAAGTGATCTGTCGATTTCGTTTTTGTTCAACACTGAGCAAACGCGGCACCCATCTCAGGTATTTTGACCCGGCGATCATTCATAACGATATCGAGGATTTTCTTGATATTTTCTTCAGTAGCCACCTCTTTTGGCCTTCCTGTTGATAGTATTGTTGCAGTGCTTGTTCGGTCCCGTTTAAATTCAGCAATCCAATATTTTACCATATAATCTGACGGAGTGGATTCGCCGTAATGTTTGTCAAGCTTTTCTTTTGTCTCTTTCGCCGTTTTGCCTTTCAAATAATAGTGCTTAATCACTAGACGAAATTCACTTTTTTCCATCTTCCAAGAAACACAAAAGTTGCTTACTTCAAACTACTACAACAAATAAACTAATCGATGAATTTGGCTAAAATTTTAACAGATGATGTTTGACAGATTGTAATTTCTAAGAAAGAAAAAGTTTTTGTGTTTGTGCTGCCATCTAGCGCTAGGTAGCTTCAATGTCAATTCGCCCTCGTATCACACACAACCCATGGATATGACGAGTATTGTTCTTTTAATAAAGAAACGTTATGCCATAGAATTTTCTGGTACATACCTACATCAAGGTTATTTTGGAATACGATTTCCATAGTTTCCGCAGAATCCTAGCAGAAAATTTTCAAAATTTGGAAGCAATAAATAAAATTGTAAAGCTTCCAAATATGCTACAGGATAAGGTATTATTTTTGATTTGTTGTACTATTTGCTTACTGGTTACAATAGATTTTGCATTTCTATTGAATTTTAGCGGCTCATTTCATATAAAAATCATGCATAATTGATGCGCCCGTTTAAGTGATTGTTCTTCTTTACAAAACAACTTACTGGCAAACATTATTTTCTGCTGGGATTGTGTATACAAGGTTAGTTCAAAAATTTTTAGTTCTACATAGATTTGTACAATATAAGGAAAACTTTTGTCCGTCTTATGAACGCATGTTAAATTTCATTTAGACCAGGCAATTCATTCGTACAATAACAGATGTTCAGTGATTTTTTATAACAAAAAATATAGTCGCATAAGCATTGAAGATGAACTACGAAGTTGTCGTTCAAAAACTGCAACAACTCCAGAAATCATAGCTAAAGTGCATGATGTGATAGTACGCTATTGACGAATGAAAGTGCGTGGAGTAGGTAATGCCATAGGCATCTCATATTGTACCATAAGAGTTACAGATAAAAAAGCTTTCTGCTAGATGGTTGCTTCATTTCTTAACAATTGACCAAAAATGCATTCGAATGAAATTGCTCGAACTTGTTTGGATCGATTTAAGCGTCATTTCATAACCGTTGATGAAACACTAGTGACAAAAAAACAATCCAAAATCCAATGAGCTAAAGCTACTTGAAGTACACTAAAGAAGGCAGCACGAGCTCAATAAACAAGAGTTTTCTCAACACAAAAAAAAAATTTGTTGTAATATTCAAGAGTGTTTTAACAAAAGCAAAATATAACGCGTTGAAAAATTAATTGCTTGACTGCCTACCTACCACTAGGTGGTATACCCTGTTCCCAAATCTAAAAAAAAATTTTTGACGGCAAATGTTGTTCCTCGAATAAGATGCAGTAGCAGCTGTGAACGTTTACTTTAAGAAATTGCGGGAAAATATAGAATTGCTATTAAAACGTTCCTTGAATTTGTTTGTTTGTTTTTTATAACTAGACTTCCTTTAAGTACAATAGATTACTACCTTCAGTGCAAAGTAGATGTGCTATGTTTGTAAAAAAAAATGTTAAATGGTGATGTGAGATCAGGGCTCTTGATAGGTAGATTGCATTGGTGTGTTTCCAGTTTCCAGTTTTTTAGATTTTAAAGTCTGTACTTTCTTTATTATTCTCATAGTTACTCATTCTAACCCGTAAGGGTACCGACCATTGTGTGTTGATGCCACTACACAATTAGAACTAGTCGGTCTTTGTTAACTGAAGATGGTGAAATGTGAGTCACTTATAGTTCACAAACAGCGCTGTTAAAATAGCTTTTACCACCGAAAATTAATCGAAGCCACTATGAGCCATAAAAATATCTTTCAAAATATATTTCATATAAGATTTCCGTCAGATATAAGAGAATCAAAAAATACTTTTTCTAAACTGTTGTACACAATTGGTTGGTTGGTGGTCCATACCCAATAAGTCCACTAAATCTCACAAATTTCAGCAGATTCGTCAGAGATACATATATCACTGAGACAGTAGTCTTATAAAAAAAATGTTTTTGTCACGGCACTTATAGAACAAGGCAGTCCTAAAGAAAATTTTATATCTACTTTTAAGAATCTTAATAGAAGGAAATGTAGAACAAACACACAAAACTCAATTAACATCTTATTTTAGTAACTTAACTTAATTTTAGTGTAAGATTTTTAATAAACAATTTCTAACAACTTAGAAAGCCTTCAAAAAAATTTAAATTAATAATAAAAAAAGGAAGGCATGCTTGATTTTGGCCATCGGCGAGCAATCAAATCAGCACATTTTGCATTTTTATTTAAAGCATAGCAATTGCGACTGCGCTCATTGGGATAAAAAATGCGTTCAAAACGAGCAATTTAATCATCTCATTCTGCGTTTATATTTAAGGCCTTTCAAAGGAAGTAAATGTGTTTAAAATACTTTTTATCAGAATGATAATGACGAGTATATCTGGCAGATAAATTGCAAACGTCGAAAGGCACATGTCGTGTTACCCCAATACAGCATTTGTTAAAATTATTTTTAAGGGCAATTCTATGTTAAGGCGGTTTTTATATAAAATTGTTTGCATTTTACAAATTTACAAACTACTGTTCGCAGTTATGAGTTCTTGTTGAAAATCTAAAATAATAAAAAAATTTATTGAATTTTTATAAAAGCAAAGCCTAATCATAAGACAATAGACATAAAAGCAATACAAACATATACGAGTAATTGACAATTAAAATAAGTTGGTTGTTAATAATAAAATAATTAAATCAATTACTAAAGCATTAAACAATAAAATAAAAAATAAATAAAAATATTCACTTTTTGTTTTATTCAGAATATTTATTTATTTTTGTTTTAAATTAGATTTAAAAGCCGACTTTTAAAAACTGCCGATTTTTTTTTTCCTAAAGTTTCCGGTTAAGAAATATAAGTTTTTTAAAAATTCTTTCAGTAAAAACTCAATGAAAAGGCAACTGCAAACACACTATAACAGCTTTTATTTAAAAGTAATCAGTAATAGAGCTTTTGCCTTATATGTATGTGTGTTTGCAAACAACCCTCTGTTGACTTTGTTTTTTGTTTAAGTTTTCATCTCTTTTTCTTTTGCTTTAAACGAATAAGCTTAAATGAAAAATTATTTTGAAAAACCATAACTTAGAATCGCAAATACACTACTTTTGTTTTTTCTTTTCTGCCTCAAAGTTATGTTGTGTCTTTGCACAAGCCAAAGACCTATAAATATTGCATGCTGCTGATGTATTGAATCAAATCATAAGTTGCTTTAAGCTTTAAAACACACGAAATCTTAATACTCATTTACAGAGAAACGTTTTTTAATATTTTTTACAAAATGTTCAAATTGGTAAGAATTGTTAAACAAAAATAAAAGGATAACGAGGAAAACTTTTGTGTGCATGTGAATGTAAAAAATATATATATATATATATATATATATATATATAAACCAGTATATATACAAGTGTTTGTAACGATTAAATATGAAAACAAAAGACTTAAGACGCATACACGAAAACTAGAAAAAAATATAGAACAAAAGAAATAAAAACTGTGCGTATAACGATTATGGAAAAAAACAATTAAAAAATTGAATTGAATTAATGACAAACAATGGTGCCTAAAGTTTATAAAGTTTTTGTTTATTTTTTAATAGTGTGATCTCTGGAGTCCCTTATCATTAAATATATACCTCATTGACTATTATTTGCTTTCACCTTGAAAAAAATGTTTCTTTATTGAAATAAAGAAAATTCTCTACCATTCTCAGGTAGCGTTTTGAGATTTTTCAGAGTGTTTAATTAAAATCTGTCCATGATTTCGATTATCTCCTTTTAATTAAAAAATTTCATAAATTTACAATATCTGCAAAGTCGTGCTATTTCTCTATAAGGCATTTTCGAGAATAACAAATACTGTAGACGCTCGTAAATTAGAAACACTTTGTTTCAGGGGTGATTATAATTTTCGAGAAGTTCTAATTTCCAAAGGGTTTTTTTTAATATAAAGCAACATAAAAGTGTATCTTCGTTTAGAAAATATAATAAAAAAAACTCTTCCGATAGATATTTTAATTTTATTTATATAAAACAAATATAAAACATACAATTTCATTGAAATATATTACAGCTAATTTAAGAAAAATATACAAACATATGTATATGTATCTAAAGTTGAAAGAGTTGTTTGATTATTTAAATTTCTTAGTGCTCAGTGAGTCAAATCTCAAAATTACTAATCTTTTATCATATAATCAGAAATTTTTGTTTGCTTTTTTGGCTTTATTAAATTTGTCATAACAATATCATTCCGCAGGGCTAAAAGATTGCTCATGTACTTTGTAGAAAACAATTCACTAGTTCTACACCAATTTATTAAATTATTTACGCTCTCAGTGGCTAAAGCATTAGAAGTAACTCTTGTGACTTCAATAATATCTTTATCACCGCTATCTGAATTTTCATCATCGCTACTTTGTTCATGTTTCGATAAGTACTGAAACATGTCCTCATTCCATTTTTCGATTTCATCTGCGATGATGGAATGGTTTGAAGCAATTTCTTCTAAAAGTCTATGATTAATTTGGATAACTTCATCGCAGTCATTGTTTCGCACTAAATGGGCTATAGGAATGTTGTCGTCGCTGCCGTATTGGTCCGTATACCAGTTTAAACCGTTTTAAATTTCACACAATATTGAACAAAGTGCAAAGAAAATAAAAATTACATAAATATTATGGGATTCACCTTTTTTACTATGTTAAAGTCAAATAAAAACTATAGAGACAATTTTTAAGTGTTAAAAGCTAACAAAAAAATAAAAACGCTCAATAATTAGAACCAACAGTTCTAATCTCAGAGCATGTAATGTATTAAAAACGTTGATTCTAATTTCCGAAGTATTCGAATTTCAGCGAGTTCTAATTTACGAGCGTCTACTGTATCTGTTTTATTATTTTTAAAACAGTTCAACCATGAATATTTACGAACAAATAAAAAAATAATAATTTTTTATTTTTATGTGCTGGAGGCCCGAAGTTCGAGCCCCAATAAGAGTGATCAATTTTTTTTATATTATTTTTTGTTCCGTCAGAAACGCTTTAATTAGATCAAAGTTAACTGTATTGAATATTTTTGGTGATTAAAGGAGAAATGATGTCCATGAGGGGATAGTACACTAGTCAAACTGTACAGCTACGGTCCTGTGCATAATCAAAACCAGAGTACCAAATCGTTCACTCACTTTTCACTTATGAGTGGACGTGTGCATTCAGTTTTTATTTGTTTTCTTCTCACACATGTTTGAAAAAAAAAAAAAAAAATATTTTGCTTTGCTCTTTTTCATGTGTGAATATTGCCCTTTTTTTTGGACGCATATTCATTTATGAAAAATTACAATTTTGACAAATACTCTTTTATGAGCATGAATATTTTTTTCACACACACACTTACTTGCTCATGTATGCTCGCTTTGCTTTTCAAGTGACAAATTCCAATTTACAATTGTACGTATGTATGTATATATATATATGGGCAATTTCAAAAATTTTCAACATTTGTTGAAACTGAGTTCAGATGCTTATTATTTCTCTAGTTTTTCGAATTGACCAAAACGGTCAAAAGGGAATGGTAGGCCACACTAGAAAACTGGGAAATTCAAAATTTCAGACCATCAGTTCTTTATCTCTAAAAGTTATGGGCACTCAAATATTGAAAAACTCAAAAACAGGCTTGAAATTTACAAGAGTTTTTTCATATTTCATCACTTTTCTACTTTTAGTTTTAAACTTCCGATGCCCACTGATATAAAATAAAGTCACTAGACTTAGTAGATATTTACACTATAAAAGTTATGCCCATACTACTATTTGGGAAAAAGTTGTACAGCGGTTAATTTTTGAAACCAAAATTTTCCGATTTTTCAATTTTCGCAGTTTTTTCTATAGCGTTTTTGCGCCGTTCAAGAAAATTGCATTTCGTCAACAGTATTTAAAAGATGGTATAATTTGCTAAAATTTGCGCCATATCACGTCGATGTCAGGCTGCTAGTTGCTGAGAACGATGACCTCAAACTTTTATAGAATTGGCGTAAATTTGTCAAAAATGACAGTTTTTCGCGTCTGACATTTGCAATCTTATTTAAAACTGGTTTATGTATTGCGTGATCTAAACTTCTTAGTAAATGGCACCTCAATGTCAAGAAGGCGTTAAAATATTTTGAAACGCAAAAATTTTATAAAGAAAATAAAACTTTTGCGAAATTTCATGATTTTGTTTCGCGTTTTTTTTAGTTAATCAGTGGCTTAAAATCAATGTAAAGTATTGGAAATGAAGTGCGGCGCTGAACTAAAGATCATATATAAATACGGTTGAATTCGGTCCATATTTAGAGGGTACAGTGGCATTTTTCTTCAAACACATTTTGCTTTGTGACATCTGCAGTTATGTATAGATTCCGCCGCGATTAACAGCAAATGATAGGTTTTTTTAAGCTTGATAATAAAACCGAATAGGCATTAAAAAATTTTCATGATTTTAAATTTTACAGATCAAAAAAAAATAAATCCTAACCTCAAAAATAATTCTTATATAATTTTTTTATTTTTTAAATTTGCAAGTTAAAACATTGTTTTTCTGTAAATTAGTTATGGGTTATATAAACACGTATTATAACAATCGGTGAAACATTCACATTTTTGCAAAAATTCGCCTTTTTTAATGTTAAGAAATTTTAATTTTAATTGATATTTTTTATGTATTTTATCAGTGCATTGATGAATTTTGACTGCACTGATGAATTTGAAATGAGTTTCATGCATCCATCCAACATTTATTAAAATAAACCAATAAATTTAACTTTAAATTTTTTTTTAAGAGATTTTAACTTAAAACCTCCATAACTTTCGCGCCGTTTGCAATAAATGATTAACGCGAACTGTTTTGGTATGCTAAAATATCACCCTTCACGTGACCAAAGCGTCATTAGTGTCATCCAAACAAAAAATTTCGAAAAAAAAAATATCAAAATGTCGAAAATTTTTGAAATTGCCCATATACAACAACAATACTCTTCTATTTGGGATTTTTTATGTAATTGTTGTATTGTGTGTTGGCGACAGGCAGGTGTCAAATATTCAAAACATTTATGAATGCATCGCACAACAACGTAATGAAACAATTTTGCTTAGAAAAATATGAATGCAGGCATTCGCGTGTAAAAAAAATTTTTTCTTCTCGTTTATGTGCATGAAAAAAATAAAAAAATTTCTTTACTCTTAATATATGTAAATATAAATATAAATATATTATATATATTAAATATATTTAAAAATCGCATTCTTGATAATATTCATAAATGTTAGTTTTTGAGTATTCATAAATGAAAAATATGAACTCTGTTCAAAACTAAACATCAGCTATTTTTTTGAGTTTTTGACTGTAGTGTGTTTTTTACACTTTCATTTTTTATTAAAGTTCTTCTTTACTTCAGAAAATTGTTCGATAGTGTGAATGAATATTTTTAATTAAAAAGGCTGCATTCCATTCTTTATGAAGAGCAATCTGACACAGCAAACTAATAGCCAAATCTGTGTTTTTGGGACTTTATTTAAGTTAATTTTTGGACAGTATTATAGCAGAAATAACCAGAAATAACCACACCTCACCTCTTATGAAAAAACCAATAAAAAATAAAATTATTATCAATTAGTTTTCAATTGAATCCTTAAATCAAAACAACAATTCCTTTACAGCCTTATATATAATAAAAAATTAGCAAGTCGTTGTACACACTGGCGAAGTTTGTCATTTAAATACGTCAAAATTCTTACTCAAACGTAAAAGTATTTAATTTTTTGGTTTATCTGACTAGTTATCAAATAGAAAGTATGGAAAGTTTTAATAATATCAGTCTAAAGCGGGTCATAAACTTGCGAGTTTTTTGTCCCTTACACTAACGAGTTCCTTATTTTTCATTATACATACGGCCGTTAGTATTTTGGAAAAAATTTCCACTCAAAATTTTAATGGTTTCAACAACGTTTGTTCATCGAAGAAATTCCCAATAAAATTTAATTGAATGTGTTGTTTTCGTAATTGAATTGGGTTTTCAAGTTTCTTGTGTGGTATGCACACACATCACAATTACAAAAAATGCTGTGACAAAATGGGAGTATGATATAATGTGTTGTGTTTGACAATACTTCTACTAACTCATTATAAGTCAATATATGCAGAGAGAAAAGAAAGAAATATAATTCCAATATATGATTTCTACCAAAAATGTGAATTAAATTGTTTAGGGTTGTCATGAATATGTACAGAACACAAGGAACTCTGATGAGACTACCGTTTGAGGGGTTGAAAACATGTTCAGTACGGTTTATTTTTTAAGATTGCAGCCAACATTTAGGACAAGGCCCCTACTCAGGCAGTATATTATGCTGATCTCAGAAAATGAGTGGGGAAGGGAGCAAAATAGCAAAAGTGTGGACCTTTGATTTAAACTTAATAATATCATATCTGATATCAGTCAGAAAAAATAAAAGTAATACATTAAAAATACGAACCGAGAGGCCAGTGTAATACCTTCACCATCCACCAAGCAGCCCTCACAGTAAGGTTTAAATTTAAAAAAGAATAAAAAAAAAACGAAAATGTACCACTAGTGGTGCCACAAGAGCCACAAATGCGACACTACCAGTTGTCCCACGTTTTCGTTTAACGAATAGGACTTTTGTAGAGTCAACGGCTCTTGTTGCTGTTGCCACTGATATTCATTTCTGTTCATAGATAACAATGATATTGAAGATGATATTGCTGTTGTTGTCCTCGACCCTGCCCCTGAGATAATTTGTAGATAGTGTTCTTCAACAGCCATTTCTGTCATGGGAGACCCTGCCAGAGAGCTTATGCTTAGCCAGTTGAGTTCTAGCAGTGTAAGCCTCTACACCACGATAAGGTTAATATACCTTGTAGAGGAATACAATTCCTGCACGGTCTTTACGAGTATTTTATTTTTTGATAATCAAAAATCATTGCAAAAAAATCTAAATTCTTAAATAGAATTTAACTTTGATCTACGAGTAATTAAAGCGTTTC
Organism: Metopia argyrocephala; assembly: GCA_963576795.1. NCBI lineage: Eukaryota > Metazoa > Arthropoda > Insecta > Diptera > Sarcophagidae > Metopia > Metopia argyrocephala. Next base: position 38,548,359 of record OY756210.1, read on the forward strand.
TGACGAAACAATAATTATTTCAAAAAATTATCACTCTTGTTGGAGTTCGCAATGGGAATTTCAGACAATATACCAAAAATATTAAAACTAACACACACACACACATAATTGGCCATTAAAACCTTGTTTCAGTTGTGTGCGTAAATTTTTTTTATCCCTGAGTACCTGGACCTATAGAGAAAGAAGCTTGTTCATGGAAATTAGTTCCTATTAGAGCTTTTGCCAGAAGATCGCTAGGAGTTAGTCGCCGAAAGAAATAATTTTTTTTCAAGATGTCAGAGCAGGGGTTCGAAGACTAGGGCTCTTATCTTAGTACGCCAATACACTAACAACTAGACCATCGCGACTTATTTAAAAGAAATTCGTTAAAAATTTTAAACATTCTATAAATCCATTCTTTAGGTTTTACAACCCTGTTTAGCAAAAAAACAAAAGACTTAACGCACATTAGTGCTGGCAAAGTATTGAGTAATGGGTACCGAGTATCGAGTATTTGTACTGATTTTTGGGTACTCAATACTTAAAAGTAACTACTCAATACTTTAAGAGTTGTATTTTTCCTTCGAAGTTTTATGAAAAATTTAAAATTTAACGGTCAAAACAAATTTCTTTTTAAAAAAAACAATATTTTATGCAATAGTTTTCTCTTAAAAATAAAATTCGTTAAAAGTATTGAGTAGTATTGAGTACCCAAATGGAAGCACTCAATACTATCGAGTAATGAAAAGTAGTAGAATTTGACAGCACTAACGCACATGCATACAAAACTACAAAGTTAATCCTAAAAAATAAATAAAAAAAAAAATACAAAAATAAAAATAAAAACAAAAATTATGTACAAACATATTATGACTTTTCCAGATTACTGTATTCTCTGCTCTTTTCGCTATTGCCTCTGCTGGCTACTTGGGTGGCTATGGTTTGACTGCACCTGCTTATCATGCGCCAGCTGTTGTAGCTGCTCCAATCTATAAATCATATGCTGCTCCAGCTGTTGTACATGCCGCTCCAATTATTAAAACTTATGCTGCACCAGCCGTTGTACATGCTCCAGTAGCCACTTCTTATGCCAATACCTACAAAATCTCACAAAAAGCTATACCCGTTGTACATGCTGCTCCTGCTGTTGTTGCCGCGCCAGTTTATAAATCATACGCTGCTCCTATACTGTCTGCTCCTGCTTATGGTTATGGTGGTTACGGTCATGGTCTTGCTTTCGGTCATGCCAGTTACGGTCATTCCATTTATCATTAAATGCATTAAAAACCTTAAAAAAAACTATTACATTGTGCTCACTTGCCAACAACTCTAGAAAATGTATCTGAATCCAACGCTTGTGCTTTTTGTTTTTCATTATTTCTACTCATTTTCAATCTTGTCATACACATGTTTCACATAATTTTTTTACATGACATTTCTTTTAGTATTACTCGTCGATGGAAACAATTCGCCTCAATATTTGTGAAGAAAGAGAGTGTGTGATTAAAAAGTTATTTAAAAGCGTTTCTTTATTAATTTTTTTCTTTAACTCAAATTTTTACATTAAACCACCATCAAGAGAGAGAGAGAGAGAAAGAGAGTAAGAGTAAAAAAGAGAGAGTGTATGTGTACATGTATATTTATTTTATTATTTCACTTATGATAGATATCCTTAGGATTTCGGAGTTATTTTCTAGACGAATTTAAATTATTTTTCTTTATGTATAAGTGAAATCGTTTGTTTCCAAAACACTTTAATTTCATATGTAAATATTTAAACATAATTATGTATTGTAGTATATGAAAAAGTTTATTTGAAAATCTTGTAAATAAAGAAAATGTTACGAAAAACAAAATCCTTTAGAGTGTTTTAAATTTAAATATTGAACTTTAGGGTGATATTTTTTTATAAAGATTTATAAATATTTAACCACTTAAAACTTGTTTACTTCCACAAGAATAAATTTAATTTTCCAGATTTTGGCTATAATTAATTGGTTATGTTGGTCGTCAGTTGAATTGTTGAATCTATAATTTTAAATACGAGTACTACCTTTGTTACTTTTTTTCCGTTATAATGGAAGATTATAAATAAATATCTTTAAAACAGACCTCAAGCACAGATTAATAGTGTTGGATTTTTTAGCTCTTTTGAGTGAGCGCTATTTTAAGTTGAGCTAATTTCAATGAACTAGGTCGCTCATTTAGTTCAATAGCTCATTCAGTTCAATATTTTCATTTGAATCTAGAGTATAGTAAAATTCAGGTATACATATTAATTTTAGCCTTACAGAAAAATGTAAAGAATTTTGTAATTAATATACATATTTATTTTCGATCTCAAAAATTACTCATGTATGTATATACATGCACGTATTTATTATTGCAAGTTTGGTTATTATCTAATTATTTAAAATATTTTATTAAAAGTGCTAATTTGTATTCAAATTCGACAGTAAAAAATAAATATAATACCCGTTTATATTGCTTTTACAATTATCATAAAAATCGTTAAATTTCCAAAAATGTAACGTCCTATAAAGTTTCTGGCAGCTACGTATATTATTTGCAGCTGGAATTACCAATTAGTATGTACCTTCAACATGCAATGTCAAAGAATAAAAATGACTCAAGAAAGAAAGAGAACGAACTAATAAGAAAGATGAGCGAAAATAAACCTGGGTTCACAAGAAAGAAAGAAAGAAACATGAACTACTGAGCTAAAAGAGCATATTGTAATGAATGGCTCTTTTAGGTCACTTGAGTGAATAGTTCAGTTGAACTAGTTCGTTCACTAGCTACACAACTCTACAGATTAACTTATTGGAAAATAGCAGATTATAGCTAAACCTACTTAGCGAATACACTCACCACACAATCAACATGATGCAACGATAAGGCAATTGCTGTTGATCATTCAAGGGTGAAGGCATAACACTGGCCTTTGAATGATCAATTCACAACAATTTGTCTCATTCCTAAGACGCTTAATAATAGTTGAGAAAAAAATATACTGTCCTTTCCAAAAAATTCCAATACAATCCACAGCATCAGCAGAGGTTTTCCCCTGAGTATTGGTCTCAATAAAAAAAAATCTACATTTATTTTAAATCTCTTTTACTTTTGAACGCTATTAAATACATAACCCTTCTGATTGCTTTATTCGGATGCCTTACAAGAAAAGAAGAATTACTGTATTCCGCTCTGTTTCAGATATTGCAGAAGATATGAAATATTTCTTTGCTAAAATCTGAAAATATGAATTTCACCCACAACACAATACTTTGGAGATTTTTCATTCTTGTTAAACTCGGCAATTTCTATTGGACAAATAATTTCACTTTTTAGTGCTTTTTTTCTCTTTGTCGCCTTGTATGACTGTAAGTAACTAATTATGAATATTATTGATTAGTAATTGGCAAAATTTATTTTATGTATGTTAGAAAACTTCTTTAATTATGCCATTTTAATGAAATGCATATAAAAATGCCGCACAGAGAATTTCTGTCGTTAAGAATAAAGAATAACGTGTTCAATTGTTTTACAATTATTTCATTGGAGCGGATTTAAAATTGTGCTACAAAGTAAAAAAATAATAAAAAATTCTAACTTTTTCTAAACTTTGTTCTAAACTTTCAATATTAAGGAGATGTTTCTTATGAGGTCTTTGCTAAATTCATGTATATAAAGCATTATACTTTTTATTTGATCTTTTACAACCTATGCATGCTTTTACTTAGTGGTTAAAAACTATGACCATCGTTTTACTATTGGTAGTTTTAAATACTATCAATAGTTTTCGATAGTTTTTTAAAGACCAAAACTCAGGGGTTTACACCTCTACTTATGCCGTGCATTCATTGTATTGGAATGTTTGAAGATGATATATTGTAGTTCATATTATTCCATTTAAGCGTCTTAAGTCAATGGGTCAAGTTGCTGTCAGTTGATCACTCAAAGACCAGTGATGTTAATTCTTTGTGTGTTGTGAAGTGGTGAGGATCTTTGCTAAGTTGAATTGTAGGTTTTAATCCTTGCTTAGTTCTATCTATTACTTTCCAGTAGGTGGCGCTTTATCTTGTTCAATCATTTGAAAAGTGATAGATTGAATGACAAAGAGCGGCTTTCTTAAGGATGCACATCTTATACATACATACATAACTGGCCTTTACAACCCTGTGTCAGGATTACGGCCTAGCTTCTCGCAGCACTCATGTTGTGTGTGTCAATTTTTATCCATGAGTACCGGGACCTACAGTTTAATGTCGACTGCTTGTTCATGGCAATTAGTTACTCTCAGAGCTTTTGCCAGAAGACTGCTGAGAGGTAGTCGCCGAAAGAAATATTTTTTTCATATTCCTTTTTTTGAAGATATCAGAGTCTGGAGTCGAACCCAGGGCCCATGTCTTAGTAAGCCTCATTTATAGAACATTTTTTACCCAAATAATGGTTTTGGTGGTTTATGTCAAATAGGTCAACTATTCACCAATTGCAATGAATACTTCCAAAAAAATAGCATTATTTTCGGATGACCTGAACACCAAATTTTCTCGTAAAAAACCGGAAGCTCGATTTTGATTTTAGAACCATGGTTTCTTTGGGAAAAGTTCTTAGAATTTCTCGTAGATTACGACCTTGCTATACGCTTTGTCATGTTTTTCGGTCCCGAACAAATTGACCCACCCTACAGTACATATATTATTATTAATTATTATATTATTCTTAAGCGCCTTAGGAATGAGACAAATTGCTGAAAATTGATCATTTAACGGCCACTGTTATACCTTCACCATTGAATGATTAACAGCAATTGCCATATCGTTGCCTGTTGATTGTGTGGTGATGAGTGTCTTCGCTAAGTAGGTTTAGCTGTTATCTGCTACTTCCCAATAGGTGGTGTTTTTTTTTTTCTGATCATTCGTTTTACGTTGACACTGGTTAAGGTGGAATGTCGGGGAGCGGTTTCTCTGTAGATGGTCTTCCTTTAGGGAAAAAAAATTATAATTTTGCTGAATACAAAATAAAGAGAAAAAGGCGATTTCAATAATCAAATTGAAAACGATGAAAATGCCAATGATGGGGCCAAAATTAATAAAAAAAATTTCATACCAACTTGGAAGAAATAGCCAGTGAAACTTTAGTTGAAATGAATCTCTCAAGCGGGTCTTCTTCAGCTCCCGGGCAATTGAATACAACAACAACAACAACAAGGAGAAAAGTTAGTTATCGATATTTCTAAAAACCTATCGCCTACTATCGATAGTTTCCGACCACTACTTTTAATCTAATCTTTGTAAAAGCAGAAGTACGAGTAACATCTTTAAAATTTTGTTACAAAACGTTGAATGATATTTCTAAGAAATAATCGATTATACGGGTAGTGCGCATCAATCGAATTTTTGGCTCTTCCGGTTCGTTAGTTAAGTTTTTAAAAACTTAACCAACACAAACATTAATTTAACTCTTTATTCTCTTGAGACCAGAAACTATGCCGCCGAATAGTATTTATAATATACAATAAGAGATTGTCGAATCGAAAAATGCCCACTTCGTTTCGTTTAAGAAATGAAAAAAGATCAAATAGGATCTACGGACTATCGTTTTACTGGTAACTGAAATACATTAGGAACTAATTTTGATAACATCGAGATGGGAACATGTAAGCGTTACGCAAGAGGACAAGGCGCTGTGCAGATAGCCCAACCAAAATTATTTCAACGCTATAATCAAGGAATGGGTGGAGTTGACAAAATGGACCAGTTAATTGCTGTTTATCGATCGCGAATAAGACAACGTAAGTGGTGGTGGCCAATTTTCGTATATAAGTTGGATGCTTCGGTTGCAAATGGTTGGCTACTTATGAAAAAGCTGCATCCAAATGCATCTAGAATCGTACGGTGTGCCCTCTGCAAGAGGCTCCAGATCATCAATTTCTAATAATGACATACGGTATGACGGTAGATATCACATAATAGACTATTCTAAAACTGATAAGAGATGTGCAAGCTGCGGTAAGAAGTCTAATTTTATATGCAGCAAATGTAGCAAAGGCCTTCACCCAAAATAATGTTTTAAAAAATTTCACACGCCTTCCTAAATCTTAAACAAATACTTTTTTTTCAAATAAATCCTATGAAAAATATTTTAATGGTAGTTTTAATTACATCTATAAAAAAAATTTGTTTAAAAGTTCCTAAGGAACTTCATGCACTAATGGGTTAAGAAAACTTATTTCTGTATTTCTGTTGATGAAAATCTCATATTCTTGTTAAATATAAGAAATTTTTACAATTTAAAATATACAACTAATACATATAAGACAAGAGATCTGATAAGATTAACAAATAAGTAATACTCTGTGATAGGAAAATGTGCTAATAATAAAAGTAGTGGAACAGAATAATCTTTTCAGTCTAGAATGGAGAGAACAGAAGCTAGAGAAAATTTTAATCAAATACCTTTTGTTTGTTTTTATAGAAGAAGTAAAAGTAAAGACTCAAATTGTTAGCTCTCGAGTTTACTTGGGTTCTCGTATATGTACATGCAGACAATTTTTTCAAGACTGGCCACATAAAAGTTGTTTTATTTTTTTGGAATGAGTAGTTTTTTTTTAATATAAATATTTATAGAAATTAATTATGCACGAGTTTCTTTTTATTGACAAAAATTAATTTTATTTTTAATCGGATTTATTTATTTATAGTTTTAATGAGCCATATCAGAAATATTATTACTATGCAACGTAGCATTGTCTTTTGTATTACAAATTTTTAATATCAATTACTTGAATTTATAAAAAGAACAAATAGCACCATTGCGGGTGACGCCTTTATGAAAATGTACATTTTGTTTCTGTATTTCAAGTATAATTGTCTGAAGAACTGTGAAAGCAAGAGTTAATGACACTTTTCCTTTTTGAACCAATTGCTTTAATAAGACACAAATATTTCATAGTCCTACGAGAAAAACAGAATTTTACATAAAAGAAACCAAATTTCATAAAAGAAATATAAAACAAACAAAAATTTAACAAACTTCTTTGTCACATAGCTCCTAACCACCTTTTAAAATACTCGTAAATGTCCTTTGAGAAAAATATTAAAAATAACTTTTTTAAATTTTCATTTACAAAATGTTTTATGTTATCTACTACCACCAGTCTTGATATTCTTTTTAAAGGCGTGCATCACCTTTCCTATTAAACTGCCTACATTTTGTTTCATTAGAGTTAAACAACCTGCTTAATAGATAGGCAGGCAAAACTTTTTTACGTTTTAAAATGAAAAAAATTTTGCAGCGGCTTGAGTTTTCAAAAAACTTTATTAGTTTGTGTTTCCCTCGTTTTGAATTCTATACGTTATACGTTTTATTCTTTGACAAACAAATTATTATGACTTATTATATTGTATAAAGCTTTTACGCTTTATATCGATTGTTGACACCTTATAGGAAAACCATTATATGAAAAGTCTGCAATTTTTGTGAATCAAGACTCATTACAAGCAAATATTGTAAAAAAACAGTATTTTATTGCATCAGTTACAAATAAGTGTGAATCTCTTTTCTTTACAGTTTATTTATGTTCTAAGATGTTGCAAATATTACACTCAAGTAAAATGAGATATCAGGAATGGTTAATAGGGCCTCTTTGCACCAGCATTTGACGATCCCGTTTTAAAAAAAATTCCTCAGCGCATGTGGCTACCATCATAGTTTCCGTGATATCCAGTTTAGTATAAAATATTTAAGGATGTCTCCCGGAACAATATCTTCAAGATATGCTGCATAATTAATGCACCGAGAGCACCTTGACGAGCTTGAGGAGAGCCCGGAAAATTGCTTAACTGTCTGTCTATCATACAAATATAAAAGTCGTGGGTTTTCTTTTCAACAAATACTTGGATCTGGAGCGTTAAATTTTTTTTTTAAATTTGTAGAAAAATCATTAGCCAAAAGCCTTCGGTATGCTCACAAGCCATGTTGAAGCTTTGGTCTAAGCCCAAACTTCTTTAAGACCAAAACAATTTCTATTAATTTTTCTTTGCGTATTATAGTCTATTGAGTTTATCAATAATTTTAAATACTACTCGTACAGTTGCAAACTGGTTTTGTTGTTTTAATTTACATTCTATTCGTACAATGTACTCGTTGCACGATCTCAGAGCAATCCTGTAAATAACAATGGAATTTAATGGTCGTAAGCACAAAGAGAAATAAAAGACTTAAGACACAAACTTTGTGATCAATTACATACATTTTATCGGCAGTGATATTGGGGCGACACATGGTGTAATTTCGTGGCAAGTTATTAAAACAATAAAACTTTTGTTGTTTTTGTTTTCTAACTCATAATACAATATTTCAAAAGGAATATTTTTTCTTTTTTTTTATTGAACGCTTTATTACTTTTTATTGTTTTAGATTATTGTAATTTAAAATCACTGTATTGTTTACGATCAAATAAAAATTATTTAAAGTGTTTGTAAAAAAGAAAATATTTTGGATTTCTTTCAATTGCTCGTAATATGAAAAAAACTTTTAAGCAAACAATTGCTTGAAAGCCGCTTATTGAAAAGCCAGAAACATAAATAAAAATTACTGAGATATGAAAATTAGTTTATTTGAGCTTTTAAAGTATTATTTTTTCTTAAATACTCGTCGTATAATTTAATTTTTATGAAATTAATTAATTCGCTGTTCAGAAAAAAGTAAATAATAATAATGAAAATTGTTATTGTTTTTTTAAGTACATAATTCATTGACCTCTATTAATTCATGAGAATAATAATTCGACGGTTTTCTGTTAAAGTTTTTTTCTTCATACTCGTACATGCTTGGAAAAAGGGGCTTAAAAGCCAATATTTTTGTTTATAAATTGCTTAAGCACCTTAGTTACTACGCTTATAACTCAAGAACGCCTGGACCGATTTCGATGATTCGTACCAGTTCGGAATGGTCTCTGGCCAAATAAGAAGAATAGCAAAAAAAATTTCTAAAATATTCCAGAAAAAAAAAAAACTAAGTGTGTACTTTTAAAATACCGGGTTTACACAACGCCTTTCATGACTCTTCACATTAGAGTTGCATGACTGGTCACACTTTGTTTCAATGGTGTTTACACTAAAACCGATTTTTATGTTTCGTACCAATTCGGAATGGTCTCTGGCCAAATAAGAAGAAAAACAAAAAGAATTTTTTAAATATTCCAGAAAAATGAAATAACGTAAGTGTGTACTTTTAAAATCCGGGGTTCATACAATGCTTGACTGTTCACACTATGTTGCGATGGTGTTCACATTGATAAGAAGAATAGTAAAAAAAATTTCTGTGTCGCAATGATGTTCACACTAGAGTTGCCTGACTGTTCACACTATATTACAATTGTGTTCACACTAGAGTTGGATGACTGTTCACACTGCTTGCCTCAAATCATGGACATTGTGGCGTTATGTAAAGAAACTTCAGCTGACGACAAACATGCGAGTTGCATTTCAAAACGATCCATTTTCCGAAGTGTTCTCCAATCAACTGCTAACTATTGGTAATGGTTCTTTCCTTCGAATTTTTGTAATTTCGTCTCAACGAAAGAGGAGCTCATCAAAAAAGTGTTTCCTAATATAATTGCTAACCATAAGAACTACGATTGGTTGAGTGAAAGAGCAATTTTAGCTGCAAAGAACAAGGATGTAGATCAGATAAACTTTAAAATTCAAGATAAAATCGTTGGTTCCCAATTTTCTCACATGGATCAGAGCAACTCTTTTGTACATACATTTATGCCGAGAGTGCAAAAACTAAAAATATTGTGTATTTTCTCAAAAACCTAGCTGGGGTGAACCCGGCAACGCCGGGTCACACCAGCTAGTAGATTTATATATTAAAAACTAGCCTAAATCCGGGGTGCTTCACTACACCTACCACTACCATTTGCTCACATTTTTCGATGGTTTTTGGTAGCTACGAAGTATTGTAATTCAGACCAAATTCAGTAATTTTTGCTTTAGCTTATGTGGGAGGTACCATGGCTACTTGTCCGTCCGTTTTCCTACTGACGATTTTTAATGACTACGAAATCATCACAGCAAATTCAAAAGTTTTAGCTGCAACATTTTTAAGATATGAAGAACTCAAATTTGAACTTGGATGTGAGATACCACGGCCACTTAAAACACTTCATTATAGAATATAATATTTAGGTTTTTAAATAATCGGTCGTTGTCGATTTTGATGAAGCTCGGCCTGAATTTTTTGTTTAGTCTAGCAAGTGTATGCAGTGTAGTCAGATTAGAGGATTTATTTTTAAAATGAGCGCATAAAAAAACATTCATTTGGGGATGGGGATTTTATTGGGGATAATCGACAATTTATCATCGATTTTTAAAATTTTTAAACATTCGTAACACACGGTAAAAGAATTTTATATGTTAGTATGAGTTTATAAGCAAAATTTGTATATAAACTTGTTTAAAACTCAGACTTTTGCATAAAATTTTTGCTACATCTACTTTTGGTTTAATATTTGGTTTATTTTCTCATATAAATAAAAAGACATCGCCATAACATTATGAATCCGCCACCGTTTTTAATAATTTTTATTGCGGAAGAATATAGTATTAGAGGATCTTCTTACAACTTACAATAGAGTTAAACGTGCGTACCGTTCGTCAGCGACTTACCACACGTCACCCCGTTGTAAAGAGTTATGGTCAAATACGCCGCGTTTGACCTGCGCCATTCGAAGCGGGTACCCTCTAATTTCGGTAATGTCAATGATACCCCGTTCAGAAGAAGGCCCATGGACATCGAATTAGCAATTTAGTACCACCACTGTCTAGGTAGTAATACCCAACTTGTTGGGGGGTTTTCTATCTAGCACTACCACAACCACTACGAGTACTCCCCAAAGGGCCGCACACAAACCATCAGGCCGATTTGCCTCACTCCCCGAATGAAAGGGGAGCCCAGGCATAACCGGGCTATAGAGACATGCTTATCTCCAAAAGCATACATTTCATATTCTGTTTCTATTTTATATTAAAATTGAAACTTAGTAAAACAAATAAAGTTTAAATTGTTTGTAGATATTTTTATTTTTAAGTCTGATTAATGCTTTTACGAATTAATTTAAATTAACAATAAAAATTTTTTTTTTTATTATTATTATTGCTACCAGCGATATAAAATTTACAAGAAATTTTCCCACAACTAATTGTAGTTTCAATACATTTGAAAAATTCTGTATTGTTTTGGTGGCTGAGGTGAATACAATTCTTTTGTTTTAATTTTTGTTTTTAAAATTTTTCACCACAAGCACATACAGTAGAATCCCGCAGAAGTTGACGGAGATGCTTCAAGAGTAATTAAATTTTCCGAACTATTAAGTATTCTAAACGTTTTTGAAATTATATAAAAACCCATACATAGCATGAGAAGTTTTTACTTTTTCTTATCACCACAAAAATAAAACTTGGACTTATTTAATGCTAGTACACTGATAGAAAAAAGCATTACCATATTGATGATAGCCTAACATCAGAATAACATATACATATGTACTAAATGGTAAAAATTTCAGTACATATTTTTGCACCCAAACAATATTAATTTGTACGGATTGAAGTAAAGTTGCAGTCGAGACTTGTTTCTTTTGGTTTTTGTAGAATACGGCAAATTGACATTGAAGCTACCTAGCGCTAGATGGCATCACAAACACAAAACCTTTTTCTTTCTTAGAAAATACGATCTGTCAAATGTCAGGTGTTAAAATTTTAGCCAAATTCATCGACTAGTTTATTTGTTGTAGTCGTATGAAGTAAGCAACTTTTGTGTTTCTTGGAAGATGGAAAAAAGTGAATTTCGTCTAGTGATTAAGCACTATTATTTGAAAGGCAAAACGGCGAAAGAGACAAAAGAAAAGCTTGACAAACATTACGGCGAATCCACTCCGTCAGATTATATTGTAAAATATTGGATTGCTGAATTTAAACGGGGCCGAACAAGCACTGCAACAATACCATCAACAGGAAGGCAAAAAGAGGTGGTTACTGAAGAAAATATCAAGAAAATCCTCGATATCGTTATAAATGATCGCCGGGTCAAAATACGTGAGAATGCTGAAATGGTAAACATATCATACCAATATGTGTTCAACATTTTGCATGGACATTTGCATATGAAAAAGCTATCGGCAAGATGGGTGCCGCGTTTGCTCAGTGTTGAACAAAAACGAGTTCGACAGATAACTTCACAGCGGTGTTTGGACATGATAAAGCATAATCCTGCTGATTTTTGGCGTAGATTAATAACTGTTGATGAAACGTGGGTCCACCACTACACACCTGAAACCAAAAACCAATCGGAGCAACGGCTGGCAAGGTTATGGCCACTGTATTTTGGGATGCAGACGGAATAGTGCTCATCGATTATCTTGAAAAGAGATCCACAATCACAGGAGAGTATTATCTTGCATTATTGGATCAATTGGTTGATACAATCATGGAAAAACGACCACATTTAAACAAGAAACAAGTGCTCTTTCTTCAAGACAACACACCGGTTCACACAGCATTAGATATGGTGCTAAAACTACGAGAAATCCACTTCGAATTGGTTGATCATCCACCTAATAGTCCAGATTTAACCCCTACTGACTTTTCCTGTTTCCAAACTCGAAAAAATGGCTCACAGGTAAAAGAAGAAGTGATTACCGAAACTGATGCGTATTTTGAGGAGTTCCCAAAATCGTATTATTTAGATGGTATAAAAAAGTTGGAAAATCGTCTTACTAAGTTTATTGAGCTAAAAGGAGACTATGTTGAGAATTAAATGGTTTAAAAAAAAATGTTTTTTTCCTACTTAGGTAGCTTCAATATCAATCCGACCTCGTATGTCGTGACCATTTTTGTGCGAATATTTTCAAGATTTACACAGTGAATGTTGACAAACATTAATTTTTTGTTAATTAACATACATAATCGGCCATTACAGCGCTGTTTTAGGGTTACGGCCTAGCCTTTCGCAGCACTCATGTTGTGTGAGTCAATTTTTATCCATGAAGTGCCGGGACCTACAGTTTACAGCCGTCTCTGAAAGACATATTATTCTCAGAGCTTTTGCCAGAAGTCTGCTGAGAGATAGTCGCCGAATATAAATTTACTTACGCCGTCTGAGTTTTGAAAAATACCAGTGTCCTTGTTCTACTTTCATACAGGTTTTTTTTGGCTCTGGTGAACATTTAATGTTTTGTCAGTTACAGCTTTCTTTCTTTTCTTGCGACGATATAATAATATTATATCCATGTTTGAAAGTATATTAAAACGATAGTGGAACTGAGGTAATGGAACTAAATTTCCATTCCACTGTAGTGCCAATGGAGTTCTATTCCATTACCATTAATCATTCAAAATTAGTGTACTAAATTTCCACTATTACTAAAGTCGCTTTATTTAATGCATTAAATTTCCACCACCATTAAATATAAGAGGCTATAATGCACTATTTTTTACACTACCACTAAATTTAGTGGAAAATTAAATCTAAGGCAATAAACCCAACTCTGATCAAAAAGCATATTTTGGAAGGATTAAAATCGGTTCAAAAATAAGTAAGTTATTAAAGTTATTATTAAAAAAAAAACTTTCAAAAACACAATTTTTAACAAAACGTTGGCTTTTTACTTAAATTTCTCTCATTACGAAGTGACCTGAAATCATAGATTTTTTATTTTTTCCTTCAAAATTTTTTCCATGTTTGTCATTCCTTGATGAAAGAGTTCGCTTTACTTATCACTAAACTGAAACAGATTTTCTGGGAAAAACTCCACCACACCTCAGGTGGTTTTTTTTGTTACATTATGTAATTAACCCCTATTATTTTTAGACATTTCAAAATCAATTCACAAATTTCATACTCTCTAAAATGTTTTATGGTCAAATACTGTTATATAACTTATCAGAGCTGGTAACTTTAACGAAAATTAATTTTTTTGAGGGTCTACTGTACATGCATATGCATATTGTGTTTAAACAATTGATAACAAATTATGTAGTGTAAGCTTATTTATTTTTTTGTGTCATGACTTAAGTTTTTTGTATGGTTTTCTTTCAAGCAATATCAATGTCCATATTAACAATATCAGATATATTTTGGGTTTAAATATTCTTTAAAATTTTATAACTTAAAGCTTTTATTGAATAATAGCTTTTGTTTTGAAAACAAATCAACTGATTTTATAAAATAGATAGCGCTGTAAAACTGATCTCGCTTTAAGCCAAGTTTACACTTGGTTTATGTCTAAGATAAACTTAGAAAAAAAATTTTTTTTTTAATTAATTACGATATACTTACACCCACAAACATACTCTTATTAGTGTGCAAGTTAAATGTAGGATTTAATCAGTGATTTCCTTTTTTTTTAACTTTTTACCCCGAAATATCCAGAAAACTGTATTTTTTATTCTAAAACTAATTAACAAAGAAAATTTTGTCTAAATGCATAAAATTTTAGTTTATTTTTTTAACAAATATTTAATATAATCGAAACCATTTGTATCAATAGTTTTATTATTAATTGTTAAACAGTTCATAATTAAAAACTTCTGTTGTACAGATTTCCTTAAAAAAGTTTTAACATTTCTGATGCTGCCTTGAATTTATCACACCAAACTGACAAATGAAAAAAAAAATATATATACGTATATTCTTAGAGGAGCTGCATGTACTTCATACTACATTCTTAGATATTATCCCCAACTTTTGTTCCCCAAATATCCACAAAATTGTTTTTTTTAATCCCAAAAATCATTAATGACAAAAGAACACCTTTAACTTCATAGCCACTTACCTGAACGATGATATGACGATACAACGATATGAAGATACATACAATTGTACAACGATATGACGATACAACGATATGACAATACAAGGATATAACACTACAACAATATAACGATACAATAACGATATGACGATACGACGAAATAACAATACGGCGATGCATAAATACAACGATACAACAATACAACGATACAATAATATTACGATAAAACAATACGACGATACAACGATATGACGATTCCTTCAAAAATAAGGTATTTATTACTGATTTTATGCACATAATAAGTATATTTATGTATGTACATACATAGGTACCCGGGTTCCTCTTCATGATGATAAGCAGGGACCGCAAATAACAGTTATTGTTTAAAAATTAAACTTAAAATATCATCGTGTTAGAGTCGACAGACATATATGATGTTATATACCAAATTAATCGTCTTAGAGAGCTCTTACTGAATCTGTGGTGATCTTGCAAAAATTATCAATAATCGGATTTTAACTGTTTCTTTTTGACGGAAGAAGAGAGTTTTATTTTTTCATCATAAAATAAAGCTCATTTTGTGAGTTTGTGAGTTTTATTTTTCCGTCATAAAATAAAACTTATTTTTAATACAGATTTTATTTTTAATCTATTCTCGTTGCTTGTGGTATCTTTATTTTATTGCTATTTGTAGCTGAATACCTAAAATCTCAAGTTGATCGGGGTTTAGGGTGGTTTTATAATAATAAAAGGCAAATTTACACAATTACAACCGATAATTGCCGGAACTTGCTAAAAATGTTACAAATATTTGACGAGGAGGATGAAAGCGGATGCAATGACTGCGTCTTCTACAAGGTTCTGCAAGGAACGAAATATGATTGAAATGATATTTTTAATAGTTTACAGAGGATAATGCGCAAAATTAGGATTAGGTGTAAAAAAATCTTTTATAAAAAAGAGTTTTATTTTATGACAAAAAAAAAAAAAAAAAAAAAAAAAAATAAAACTCCTAAATTGTGTTTTGTTTTTTGACGGAAAAATAAAACTCAAAAAATAACTGTTGTTTTCTAACGAAAAAATAAAACTCGCTTTTTGAAAGTTTTTTTTTAACTTTTTCTTTCCCGTTGAAAAATAACTTTTTCTGCTGACCTTTTTTAAAAAAAGCTCTCAAAATAACCATAAAAAATAAGTTTTTGGATATAACTTATAACCGTTACGGTCCCTGGGTGTAAGTTGCAAAATTGTTTCCTATGCTTATCCAAAATTATTGTCTATACAAAATTTAGCAAAATTTTAAAATATTTACTTATACTAAATGTTAAGATTTCTCAAGAAGATGCAAGTATACATATTGTCAAATTTGCTTATGTTCTATGTACATTGTCCATGGTATGGAGACCTCAGTTCTTAGTGTGTTGGACTTTATAGGAATGGAGACGCAAGATCAAATGCAAAAGTCGCCACAATGGGCAATAAGACAATCCTAACAAATTCGGGTCTTCATTTACAGCGATTATATCGACCGTAATTGGCACGTAAAGCCCTTACCTTAGACACAGTCGAATCACCATTTTTAAAGTAAAATTTCATAATTTTAACACGTTCTTCAACTGTTCAACGGATCATACTCCATGACAAACCTGTAACAAAAAATTTAAGGTGACGTTTACGATTAACAGAAGTGTTGGTAGAAGTCGAATGGCAGGGTTTTACTTTCCCAGCTGAAAATTCGATAACCCGTTGTTTTAACATACAATAATATTCGACAATATCACCCGCATACTAGACTGTTATCCCCAGAACAATCCCCTGATAAAAATTGAGGCACTGGCTTAAATGAAAAACGACTTTTATGTAATGTGTGCCATATATTTTTATTGACTAAAAACTTAATAGTGAATTTTAAATTATACCAAATTTGTTCTGTTTCATAACTTTAGATTTACGTTCTGCTTTGAACCTATAAAATATAAGTCCAAGTTCAGTTTTTCCTCCTCTTGACAATTTTCAAGAGAATGAAATAAATTTTTGTGCCTTAAGAAAAAAAAAATATAGTGTTTTCAAAAAAATATTTATTCAATGTTAAAACCTTAGGTTTTATTTTAAGCAGTTCAAAGCAAATATTAAACACTTTTTGAAAAAGCGCAAATTGTATTTTCCTTTTCTTTTTTTGCTCTCAAATCACTACAGACGTCTGCTTTTAAAGTGTTATCGTGTTATAAAAATAACCACATCCACCCACCCAAATGTACACAATGTCTGAAGTGACTACGCTGTTTTATTCTTTTGTTTTTGCCAATGCCTTAAATAATTGCCAGAGAAAATTATTTATTTAAATATTGAATAGTGACATGCACTTGCATGCATGTACGAATATTCAACATTTCACTGCTGCTATACGAGTAGTGGTAATTCTATCACTCTCCTTCAAGCCGTTGGTAATATATTTTTTAATAGCAAAATATGTTCATCAGGAAGAAGGAGCCACGTAAAAGACAAATATAAGAACTGCAACGATGTTTTGATGTCAGTCTGTCGTATGCACATCACTTTTATATAAAACCCAACTACACGAGTCTGTTCCTGGTAAATTTTTAAGCCAACGGACCAATAGAACAAAACATGTAAATATTACACATGTCGGGCATTGTTATTTTTTTTGAAATATGACGTAAATCTTGCTACATATATGTACTTATATATACTTATTCTATATGTTTGAAGCAGCGAAAAGACAGGGACTACAAAACACCTTTTGGTGGGCCTCTTAAGAGAATTTTTAGTAACAATTTAGTTTGTAATAGATGTTTTGTTTACAAGTAATATAAACAGGGTTCAAACCCAAGCTCTGACACATCTTAAAAAAAAAAGAAATATGAAAAAATTATTTCTTTCGATGACTACCTCTCAGCAGTCTTCTGGCAAAAGCTCTGAGAGTAACTAATTGCCTTGAACAAGCTTCTCAAGTCTGTCGTTCGGAGTCGACATTAAACTGTAGATCACGGTACTCATGGATGAAAATTTACTCACACAACGTGAGTGCTGCGAGAAGCTAGGCGGTAATCCTGACACAGGGTTGTAAAGGCCAGTTATGTATATATGTAAGGGGTACAAACGGCAGGAGATAGCCATACTTTCTGATAGTCAGGCTTGTCTCAAAGTTAGTAAGGGATTGTCTGGTGAAACTCAACCAGCTGGGCAGGGACAATAGGGAATTCAGGGAAATAAGGTGGCAGGCGTACTTGCCAAAAAGGGAGCATCCGTTCCACTGGTGGGGCCAGAACTTTTATGTGATATGAGGAGGGAAGTTTGGAAGGCCGTACTGAAGGAAAACGGGGACAGAGACAGACGTTTACTCTTCTTTGACCAAATTGGCATTAGACTTTCCCAGCTTTTACTCGGTACCTATAATAGAGGAAGATTTGAGTTATTCATTAAATTTTCTAGGGATAATCTTAGGGGTATTCGTGGTATAGTAGTTAGAGTGTTCGCACAGAAACTCCGAAAAAGACCGAGTTTTAATCCCAGTGAAGGAAAAAAATTATAAAAATAAAAATTTGTGGTTTTTCTAAATTCTAATTTAAAAATAAGAGGTTTCCCCCTCCAAGATGTCCATCTTGAAGAAACCGCTCCCTGAAATTTCCAGTCTACTCCACCTGAAACGAATGATCAGGAGTACAGCGCCACCTACTCGGAAGAAAACAGCTAACCCACCAAAGACGCTTACCACCTCACATTCAACATCCATCGACAGATGCAGCAGTTGCTGTTTATCATTCCAGGGAGTGGTCAAACCGACAACAACTTGTCCCATAAACAAAAAAGGCTCATAATATAATAATAATCTATGAAAATAAAAAATTATCTATACCTTCAAATTCCAGTATAATGCACTGCATGAATAAAATATTAGCTAGACTTCTGACCGGCCACTGCAGACTCAATCGGCATTTGAATAAGATAGGAATCGTTTCAAGCGATATGTGCAGACTTCGTGATGTGGCGATCTAGTCATCAGAGCAGAAAGCTATTGTGGAGCATTAATGCACAGTAGATAGGGGTATCTTGGTGATCATCAGCTATTAGATGGGGAATTATCAAAGTTGGCATAGTCCGACATTCTGAAGTTCATTAAAGTGTAAAAACTGGGGGAGATACTATAGATTCCCTAGTTAAGTTGCGGGTTGTACAATAGATCTACTGGTCGTTTATAAATGAATGAATGAATCTATGTACAGACACACACACACACATAATTGATCCTTACAATGCTTTACCAGAGCTACAGCCTAGCTCCAGGAGTACCGGGACCTAGACTTTAACGTCGAGTCCAAACGACAGACATAGATTTTTCCGAAATACTGTTAAGAAGTGTTCATTAAGAGAAATATGTTTTCATATTTATTTCTTTCAAAATGTCAGACGAAGTTCTCGTCTAGCAAGCCAAAAATTCTACAAAAAAAAAAAAAATACACAAAAAATCCCTCTCTGCATAAAAATGGCACATCATGCTTTTCAAATCATTTACTTTGTTTCAGTTCATCAAGTTTTTTTTTTTTTTTTTGACTCAAAACTTATTATCGTAATAGACAATAAAATATATGCATGACTTTTTCTATAACCGTTACATGTATGAGGTATAATAACTGAGAAGGGAATTAAGTTACTTCATTTGCAAATAAAGCCACCATTTTTCTTTACGGTTTTTAAAATTTCTGTAGATGATATAAAATAAATGAGATACATACAGATGTACGTGTTCATATACAAGTAAATGAAAAACTGTTAACAATTTGTATAATGTAAAACCGCACTATTAAGAACATTTATCATTAATATTTTAAGATGCATTTATGAAGCTACTGTGCCGCAATGACCTTGTCAAGTTTCAATGCTCTTCTGCTTATTAATGCGCATAATTTTTTGTGCAATCTTTACGCACGTAAAAGGGCTTTTCATCTTCTGTTTACAGGATTGAATAATATTATTGAACTTGATTATATCGGTTATTAAAATCAATTTGATTTACACTTATAAACATAATTTAAATACCACCTATTCTATTGTATTTATTCATCACAGTAATAGCAAATGCAACAATCAATAGCAATTAGGTTCAACGTTCGTTTATTCCTGCTGCTTGAATACTGTTTACCTTTGCTGCCCACTTTGCTGTAGACAATGAATGATTTAAATCTTTCACAAAAAGTGCACAAGTTTACTGAACGATTTAGTAAATTAAAAAAAATAAAAAATGCGTTTTTCTCAGACTAATTAGTTAACCAAAAACAAAAAAAATTTTTTTTTGTTTTAGATTAATTGAAATCATTTATTTTCTTTAAGTTTAAAATTAAACAAAAAAAAGGCTAAGAAGACTTAAAACATATATAAATTTACGAACCATTTGTAATTGTAAAGAAAAGCAATAAAAACGTTTTAAAAAACAAAAAATATTTTTCGTGCCATAGTCAAATATAGGGTGTTTTTTATTGAGGTATAGAACTTTAAGTTGGCATCACACATCATGGTAGAGCAAAGTGTTGAAGAGAACCCGAATGAATCGATTCGCCACCGTGCACAGCAATTGGAGCTTTGTCCATCAACTTTATGGAAGATTTTGCGCAAAGATCTTGGCTTGCGACCTTACAAGATCCAGCTTGTGCAAGAATTAAAGCCGCGAGACCATGCAATGCGTCGTGATTTTGGTGTATGGGCCGAAAATGAGATTGATCTCGATGCTGATTTTCATCGCAAAATTTTGTTCAGTGATGAGGCTCATTTTTGGTTGAATGGCTACGTCAACAAGCAAAATTGCCGCATTTGGAGTGAAAAGAATCCACATGAGACCCTTGAGACGCCATTACATCCACTAAAACTGACTGTTTGGTGTGCTCTATGGGCTGGTGGAGTCATTGGGCCATACTTCTTCCGAAATAATGCTGGAGAGTCAGTTACCGTTAATGGAGACCGGTATAGAGCCATGATAACCGACTATTTTGTTCCCGAATTGGATGGCATGAATGTGGATGAGTTGTGGTTCCAACAAGACGGCGCTACATGCCACACAGCGCACGTCACAATCGATTTATTGAAGGAAACATTCGATGAGCGCATAATTTCGCGGAATGGAACTGTCAATTGGCCACAAAGATCGTGTGATTTGACACCATTGGATTATTTTCTTTGGGGATATGTGAAGTCGCTCATCTACACCAACAAACTAGAAACGTTAGGGGACTTGGAAGCCAACATTCGTGGCGTTATTGCCAACATACGGCCCCATATGCTCGAAAAAGTGGTTAAAAATTGGACCTGTAGAATTGGCTTTATTCGAGCTAGCCGCGGCGGCCACACGCCCAAAGTCATATTTAAACATTAATGGCATAAAATTATCCTTCCAATAAAGCCAAATTGATGGACATTAAAACGATTTTCTTGTGTTTTATTTCAATTCGAAGTTCTATACCTCTAAAAAAACACCCTGTACATTCAGAATTGAAAATAATGTGAAATATATTGTTTATGAGGATAAGTATGTCTCGAAATCTATTTTGTATTGAACGTACAAAGGCTGATCAAGAAGTTCTTGAGTTTACGAACTTCCTCGTACTTATGTGAAATACAAAACTGCTTCCATCAAGTACCACCTCTTAGGAGAAACAAAACAGAATCTTCAGTTTTAAAATTTGGAGCTTCATGAATCAAACTCGCAATTTTTCCCAAATATTAGTTTTAAGCGTTTTCAAAAGTACCCTTATTAAATTAGCAATACACATAAATTCTTCGAACATATGTAAACATTTGTAAAATATGCCATACAAATATGAAAAAAATTTAAAAATACAAAAGTATGCATTAATGGCAAATTATGCCAAAATATGCCGTAACATATTGGGGTTAAATGTTGTAGTTTTTTCTAATATAAATAATTATTTTGCTGGTTTTGTCAGTAACATCCAGAAAAAAATTCTATTGCATATATTTAGTTGCCCTAGTTGTATGCTCCTGTAAATGCTAATGTAGTCTCCCCCGAGTCTTTTAAGCCGAGACTAATAGGCCATCGAGCAATGCTTATCCTCACGAGCAACACACTTCATTTGTTTTGTAATTGTAAAAACTTCCTATTGCAATATTTGTTTATCGTCACTCCTATTAAATATTTATATTAAAAACAAAACGTAATCTGAATAGTAGCTTTCAGTATACTTCAGCTAAAATTTGTTATAATTTAATCATAACAACTTAATTAACAAAATATTTGACAATTAAAAACGAATGTCACATTCATTTTAATAATAAACACCAACAAGTGTCAAATAAAATCAGCTTTATTGCGAGGGTTATCACTTGTTAGTGTCAATTAAAATACACTAAAAAGGTGCTGAACTACTCGTAACAGACAATAATAAAAATTAACGCATTTTATTATTTCGTTGTTTTCCTCAAATACTATTTGTAGAATCAATATTTTTATAGAGACCAACCAGTTAAGACAACTTTCAATTTTGCCTTAATAATCTTTTGAAAAATAAAAAAAAATAAAAATAATAATTTATGCTGACAATTTGAATATTTAAGAATTTCTTAAAAATATAATTTATGTTTAATAAATAATTTATTGCAGTTTAAAGCATTCCATCCTTATCAGTAGCCAGCAGTATATTGATTAGATTTTTAAAAATTAAAAATTAATCACATCACATGCTTAAAAGATGTTATTGTGGCACCTCATACATTTTCTACCTGTACACAGTCTCTCTTGTATTGCTGTTTCTGCTACATTTTTAAATCCATTCACACGTGTTGCCTCTTATTTATTTGCAAGAAACCTTTAAAATATTTTTATTGGCTAAGGATGTTATTATTCCTGCTAATAGCTGTTATGTTACTCGTATGCCTTCACTCGTGTTTTCGATTTAATTGCTATTGTAAGAAGGCAATTTTGTGTAAAATCCTTATAAGTCGCAACTTGTGTATCTTACTTATTGGTTATGTTGAAGAAAGAACGTAAGACAAGAGAAATAATGTATCAAGACCGTACATACCAAAGAAATTTTCGTGTATGCTAATTAACAGCAATTATAAATCATTATTAATTCCTTTATTTAATGAGTTTTAGCACCACAAGATTGGTATTCTAAAGATAAAAGTGCTATAATATATGCATATCTAATAGAAAAAATATTTAAAATATTGTCTAACAGAGAATTACAATAAATAATTTAAGAAATTATTATATTTCGTGAATTTTATATTACAACTCTGTAAAGTAAAGTTCCGTTATCTAAAAAACTGTACTTAGAATAAAATAATAAATGCGTTTTTCGTGCTCAGGAGGTCCCAATTAACTAATCTAGGCATGTGGCGTTCTTGGTATTTTTCCAAATTAATAATTTGTAAACCTGTGTAATTTTCCAAATGTAACCGTAACCTATTTTTATTTAATTTCGATCCAGCACACTTGCAAGGCACTGTCTATTTATTTATTGTTTCCTTCCTTGTGACAACCAGCAGGTCCACAAATTTAGTGGTGGATATTTCCGCTACTGAGACCATATACCTCCCTGAACACATTCATCTAAATCAAAGATGCCCAGTAGTGGCTGATATCAGCAAATTAAGCTCACACGTATACTTACGCTCTTTTGTTTGATCGTCAATCAAACAATAGGAAATCAGCATGTGGAGTGGGAGAGACAAACTACACTTGCAGAACTTCTGTGTCTTATTTTCGTCACTCTCACCAATACTACTACCTTGGGCATCAATGATCTAAATCATAGGTCGGCAAAATTGATTTGTAATTGTGTTAGAGAGCATGGAAGAGAACTGCACTGAACAAAAAAATGTGTGAATTCATATATATGTATGTTATTAACTTACATATCACTAGGCGTGAACTAGGAACTTTCTTTTACGTCTGAAGAAAACATATCGGGTATATCTAATTCGGGTACGTGAAATTCGGTAGTTCTAACCGTTTGCTGAAGGAAGATCTTAAAAAAAATTATAATATCTTGTTTTTTAGTTTACAAGTCACATTTATTATAATAATTTAAGAAATCTTGTGTGATTTTAATAAAAAGAAAAAAAAATGCACTCAAATATCTTAAATTAATAATAATAATCTAATATATTTAGAGTTTCATAAATTTTTTTCCAATTAATCTAAAAAATTATTTTATTTTCATAAAAAATAATTAAAACATCCGATATACATGTGCACTCGTCAGCAGTTCATTGACGACTAAAACATAAAACAACAGTTGTCTCGTAACACGATATATTTCTTTAAGTGTTTTTGCAAAAAAACAAATGCAAAGAGAGGACAAAATGAAGGAGTGTAAGAATACATGTGAACTCTCTCAGCTCAATTCAGCTATGAAATGCCGACCTATGATCTAAATCTATCAAAGGCCACACATTCATATAATATGGGCTCTGCTGTTTCTGCTGTCCGTGAGCACAGTCTACATCTACATCTGTGATCGCTATTCTCTTCAAATGCGCTCTCACACTGTAATGACACGTTAGAAAATCCCTTAGAATTTTCAGGTCTGGCTTGCTATACTCGAAAACATCAGATTTATCCCCAAATTACTGGTGGATCGCCGCCTTGGCGTCCCTAAGACCTGCTTGAGCGTTCCAATGTTCCAATCGTTTGTCAATAGTAGAAAGCAGTGCTGCACAGTAGGGCTCCGGACCAATATAAGGTGTCGCAGATCCATTCCTAGCTAAAGCATCCGCTTCCTCGTTTCCGCTTATTCCACATTTTTCACGTACCCAAAACAACTGAACCCTATTTCCAATGTCTCCTAACAACATTTAACAAGTTTAGATGTCATACGATTAGAGGCAAGCGCCGTTGGCAGCCTGACTATCTGAGAATATATCGTCGATGGAATTAAAGAACGCTGTAACTGACAAAACCTTAAATGTTCACCAGAGTCTAAAAACCAGTATGGAAGTAGAACAAAGGTACTGGTATTTTTCAAAGCACAGACGGCGTAAGTGAATTTATTTTCATCGTAGAAATCTGGGACCGGAACCAATCGACGCGTATTTTTTGTCTGATAAAAATGATGCAAAAACCGTATTTTCGATTTTTTGTCAGTTATAGCGTTCTTTAATTCTTACGACGATATAATTGTGTCGCCTTTGAGCCCAATATCCAGCTTAATCTCAGCACATACGGTTACTGCAAAGATCTCAGCCTGAAAAACACTCAACGACCTCCCTAGTGGTAGAGACAAGTCCCGACTTGGTCCATAAACACCAGCCCCAACTCCATTGTCCGTTTTGCAACCTCCTCGGTATACCATTTCAGTTTGAACTTACTCCGAACCAAGCAGCCAGTAGACCAACATTCCCGATCCTGTACTTCAACCTTAAATCTCCTGCCACTGTACAGACTCAAATACATGGCATCCAAGACCGAAATTGGGTGTCTAAGAACCTTGTGAAGAATGGCTCTAAAGCAATATTGAAGTAAATATTTATTTAGAAGTGCCAAGTGAGTCAGTCTGTGGTCAAATACATATTTTTTTCTCCCAATTTTACGATCTCTATCATTATTCTGTACATTCCACATGTACAATACAATTATCTTGTTAGGACATCTTTGGCATAGAATTGTATATATTTTCTATCTTAAGGCATTACATATGTATCTTTACCGTTCTCGCAACGCTCGTTGTTCTTATTTTCACTTTAATCTTCTGCATTTTCTAAATATATGCTAGCTGTCTCCTTCTGTAAAGTAAAATGTCTTGTGATCCTATCATTTTGTTTTCTCTAAGAGTGTGTACAATCAATTGTAATCTATAGGCCTTAATTGGATTGTATCTACAATCTGCTATTCTAAAAGATGTTTTTACTAGAATATTTGCGGTAATTTTTGGAGACATGCCTTTACAAATATTTGTATCTTCTGCATATCTCGGGGATCAGCTTTCCATGCTTCTCAATTTTACAATTGTACTTAAAATGTTTGGTTTCACACATTGTAAATGGGATATTAACTTTCACAAAAGCCTTTATCAGTCGATTTTCTTTAGATAAATTTATCAATTTGTCATTAAAAGCCGAAAATGTTGTGATCAGAGTGGGCAAACAAACAAAACATTTCGCAAACGTTACCACAAAGTCATAAACTTTTCAAATTGTTTTTAATGGTATTGTACATGAGTAAAACCAAAACAAATACTTTCTAAATGAGAAAGAGCGCAAACGAAACAATTAGCTTTTCGCTCTTGTGCTTGCTTTGTTATTCCGTTACATTCGTAAAATTTGCTCTTTTTTCTCTTCTTCTTTTCTTTTTCTTCTCATTCATTTTTTGTTGTACCTACGCACATTTGAGTCAGTGTATTTGTAGTGCTCAAAACAAAAACAATATATAAAATTAAATGGGACAGTCGTTCTCACTGTTTTTGTTTTGTTTTTGTTTTACTCATTGTAAAGAACAAAACAAAATGAGATCAAACGTTCAGTTTTGTTTATTTTCCTACTCTGGTTGTGATAAGTATATCAATCATTATAGAGGCAGTGGTTTGTAAACTTGTCTATTGTGTTTTTCTTTAGATATTATCAGAAATCTTATTTATTTTTGTTTTTTTAACTATAATTTAATTTGAAAATTAAAATCAATTTTTTGCAAAAGTCTTTCTTACTTAATTTCCTATACATATATAGGCAAAATACATAAATTTATATAAACATACAAACTCACATACACCTATTGTATATTTATGTGTGTACATATATACATTTGTTCGTCAGTATATTCGTATATCAGAATATATTACTCGTATCTTGTTTAGTTGAACACTCACATGAATTGCTATGAAAATTAAACGTTGTGTTGTTTAATTTTTAAATAAAAAAAATAAAAAAAAAAAATTTGCATTCATTTAATTATATGCGGTAACAAATGACTAAAACGCGTGTATTTATTTATAAATAAAAGAAAACATAATAAAATAAATGTAAATATTTTATTTGGTATGCTCGTAAATGGGAGAACACAAACTAAAGTTCCTAAAAGCTAATTTATTATGTGAATATTGTTTGTATTTATTTTATTTAACGCTAAGCTATTAATTGAGATAGGGTACATTTTGATTGGCACAATAAATGTGTAATTCAATATGTGATTTTTAATTGTAGGCATAAATCCAAAAGCAGGCAAGTTATAAAAAGTCATTGAAAAGGACTTTTGAACTTTGACAGCCTACGGCTAAAGTTGTATCTATCAAAAAATGCAACTCTGTGCCACATAATATTGAATTGAGACTCAAAACATATAACGGTGTTCAGTTCCAATATTCTTTTGTTTTATTTTTTTATTCGTTAACTTTTATTTTTCCAAAATAAGTTCATTAAAAATCTACATATGTGTATGTGTGTTTGTATGTACGAGTATATATTCACTTATATTAATTATTTTTCATTTTTTTATTTCAGGTAACTATGCAATGGTGAGTTAATTCTTGAAAGTGTACAAATAATTTTTTATTATATTCAATTTCTATATATTTTTTACCGCTTTAAAAGGCAATTATGTATTTGAAACGAGAATCAGTTATAAAAATAGGATCAGTTCTAATGAATTAAACAGCGTTATTAAAACAGCATTAATTTTGCTGATAATCTTCTTTGCAAATTAATTTGATTTTATGCAGTTGTAAAGAGTTTTATTTTTTATTTAAGTTACTTTCAAGGATACTCGTTCTTCAAAGCAAACGCCCTTGCAAATACTGCAATTTGCAAACATAGCCAATCAAGTTAAACAACAACAAACTGTAGGCATTTATTCTAGGATTTCTACATTGGCGAGATATGATAGAAAAAAAGAATAACAAAATTTCAACAACAAATTTTCAAGACGAAAATTTAAAATCTATTTGTAAAGTTTTTATCAATGGGCATTTATATTAAATGGTGCTTAAGAAGTTTGTAAAAGAAGAACAATTATTTTATATTTCTGTTATGAATTTATTTTTTTTCTCTAAAGTAAAATTCTGTTTTTCTCGTAGGACTAAAATATCTTTTTGTTTTATTAAAATCATTGATTCAAAAAGAAAAAGTTAAATTATATATAATAATTATATTTGAAATACAGAAACAAAAGGCGTCTCAATTCTCTATTTGTAGCAATACAAAAGACATTGCTACGTGGTACAGAAGTATAAATTCTGATATGGCTCATTAAAACAAAAATAATTTTGGCCTATAAGAAGATACTTAAGCAGTATTAATATCTATAAATATTTGTATTGAAAAAACTATTCATTAAAAAAAAAATAAGATGACAATTATAAGAAATTCAATGATAATGAGAAAAGCAGAGTATGATAGAATGTGTTGTTTGACTTTACTTCGACCAACGGATTACAAGTGTATTTGTAGAAAAATGGAAAAATATAATTCCAATATGCACTGCGCGTCATCAGGTTAACGCCCCTCTTTACACTATCCGTTAATGTTAAATATAGGGTGTTTTTTATTGAGGTATAGAACTTAAAGTTGGCATTACTTTTTTAACTGGCGGCCATTTTGTCAGCTGTCAAGTGTTTAATATTTAGTTTGGTTTGCCATTTCATCATGAACAGGTTGACAAAAGAACAACGCTTGCAAATCGTGCAAATTTATTTCGAAAGTAATGGTTCAGTTCGCGAAGTTTACCGCAAGCTCCGTCCATTTTATGGTCGACATAATCGTCCATCAGAGCAATTAATTCGGTTAACCATGGATCGTTTTCGCACTACGTTTACTCTATGTGATAATACGTATCCGCAGAGACGTCGAACAGTGCGCACCGAAGAAACAATTGCCGCTGTAGAGCAAAGTGTTGAAGAGAACCCGAATGAATCGATTCGCCACCGTGCACAGCAATTGGAGCTTTGTCCATCAACTTTATGGAAGATTTTGCGCAAAGATCTTGGCTTGCGACCTTACAAGATCCAGCTTGTGCAAGAATTAAAGCCGCGAGACCATGCAATGCGTCGTGATTTTGGTGTATGGGCCGAAAATGAGATTGATCTCGATGCTGATTTTCATCGCAAAATTTTGTTCAGTGATGAGGCTCATTTTTGGTTGAATGGCTACATCAACAAGCAAAATTGCCGCATTTGAGTGAAGATAATCCACATGAGACCCTTGAGACGCCATTACATCCACAAAAGCTGACTGTTTGGTGTGCTCTATGGGCTGGTGGAGTCATTGGGCCATACTTCTTCCGAAATAATGCTGGAGAGTCAGTTACTGTTAATGGAGACCGGTATAGAGCCATGATAACCGACTATTTTGTTCCCGAATTGGATGACATGAATGTGGATGAGTTGTGGTTCCAACAAGACGGCGCTACATGCCACACAGCGCACGTCACAATCGATTTATTGAAGGAAACATTCGTTGAGCGCATAATTTCGCGGATTGGAACTGTCAATTGGCCACAAAGATCGTGTGATTTGACACCATTGGATTATTTTCTTTGGGGATATGTGAAGTCGCTCGTCTACGCCAACAAACCAGAAACGTTAAGGGACTTGGAAGCCAACATTCGTGGCGTTATTGCCAACATACGGCCCCATATGCTCGAAAAAGTGGTTGAAAATTGGACCTGTAGAATTGGCTTTATTCGAGCTAGCCGCGGCGGCCACATGCCCGTAATCATATTTAAACATTAATGGCATAAAATTATCCTTCCAATAAAGCCAAATGGATGGACATTAAAATGATTTTCTTGTGTTTTATTTCAATTCGAAGTTCTATACCTCTAAAAAAACACCCTGTACTACCTAAACTATTTGTGCTATGGAATTGCAGTTTTTATGTATTTGACTTCTATCAATTATTCTTAAAATAAAACAATAATGCCTACTGTAATGCTGAAGTTACTATTTTATTTTTAATTTTTGGAAAAAGTATATTAAAAAAAGTAACCAAAATTCAGTCATCATCCCCCGATTTACACTGTACTTTTTTACACGATTTCACTTTTACACGGATTTTTTTAAGATCTCTTCCCCGATTTAAACGTTATTTTTCGCTTTTGCACGATTTTTAAACTGAACGAATTTTACAAAATAAAACTGTTAAAAACAAAAATTTGTGTTATTTTGCTACACCTTTTTTTATTTCAAACACTACATCCCAAATTTGTAAAATGACAGCACTGTGTATAACCCATAAAAAAACTGGTACCAATCCATCAACTAGAGAGTCGCCTCAAATAATATCAAGTGATGAAAGTGACATGTCACCAATTAAGAAAAAAAGATTAAGAGTCATCGATAGTGAATAAATTTGCTCAAATCTTTGATGTATTCTTTTTAATTTTCAAATTTTTTTTAAAATGTGGTTCTTTTTTACATGTACATATTTGTTATTACAAAACTGAATGGATATTTTGTTTCTTTATTAGGTGTATATTTTATTTATATTTAACGTAAATGAAAGAAAACTAAATGAAAAAAAAAGTATAAATAAAACAAAAATTAATTTAATTAAAAAACTAATTTGATTTTACTTATTTTATACTTTTTTCGTTTTACACGATTTTTCATACAAAAAATTTGATTTCGATTTACACGGTTTTTTCAGGAACCGATCTTCCGTGCAAATCGGGGGATAGGTGTATTTAGTTTTTTAAGCAAAAAGAATGCTTTTTATTGCCAGTTTATGATATTTTGAAAACTTTTAAATAAAATTAAATCGTATATAGTTTTTTAATTCTCGTTATGGAAATATATTTTTTAATCTAAAAACCTTGTCTTAAAATATAAATGTTTAACAGACATTTGCACGATGTTCTATTGCATTCATACTCGTAACAGCGTGTGCAATCCTTTCATATAAATAAATAATTTCAATGATGTACTCGTAACATTAATTTTCATACATTTATAATTTATTAGTCTCTCCTATTGAATTACTGATAATACTCGTAATTTGTAATAAAAAAAATCATAAAAATAACGTGACAAAGATTTTACTTAATGGTAACAGCCTTGGTACCTGTAGGCTTCAAGGTGCACTGTACTGGTGTATGCAAAAATGATATTTTTGACGGTTTTTGTCATTTATGGTAACTTTCATTCACATTAAAAGTAAATAATCGATCGTCACCTAAAAGTCGTGGCTCAAAGAGAAAAACAAAAAATAAAAAATAAAAAAATGCGTAATATAGAAATGTTTTTGCTTTATGATAATCGGTAGGAATAGGAGAAAGATAACCAAATTGTATGTATTTCTTATTCGACTTAATGAATCATTCTTTCACAGAGCATTCATTGTTTCGGCGACTATCTCTTAGCAGTCTTCTGGCGAAAGCTCTGAGAGTAACTGATTGCCATGAACAAGCTTCTCAAATCTGTCGTTCAGAGTCGACTTTAAACTGTAGGTCCCGGTAATCATGGAAAAAAAAATTAACACATACACCATGGGTGCTGAGAGAAACTAGGCCGTAACCCTGAAACAGGGTTGTAATGTAATTCATGAAAGGTAATTTTGTTGCTTTCTTAAGTCAAAAAGTAATTTTTCGCACATTCAAAAATGGACCCTTTTTTGTATTTAACAAAGAAGATATCGAACGTAATAAAATTGAGGACAACCTTTAAATTGAGGACAACTGGTTATCAAATGGTGGTCAAAATCATAGGTTGTGAATAATGTTCCAAACTCAGTACATACAATCCAATTTGGCCGAATTTTAAAGTTTTTTTTTTAAATAGTAAAATACAAACAAAGCTTTAAATTAAATATCGAGCTTAAGAGAAAAATTTTGTTGAAAACAAATTTTTAAGAAAAAACTCTTACTTCCGACATTACCTTTAATTCCGTTTTTTTTTTTCTAAAAATTGTGTTTTAGATAAGATTTTAAAACATTTATCGAATTTTGCCGTGTTCAAACAATCAAAAACGTGTTAAATATAGAGATTTTAGGTTTATTTTTTTTTTCATTTTGTGAAATTTTATTTTGAGAAATTTCAAAATTCGCTTGCAAAATAGTCAACTTGTGGAAGTTTGTTCAGATGAGCGGAAGAAAGGGCTGAAGAATACTGTTTTTTGCAATTCTATTGTTGGTAAAGTTGAATGCGACAATGTTTTAAATGAGAAAGTGCGATTCTTTTGTTAAAATATCTCAAACAGATGGGAGGGTTGACATATTTTAGATACCGAACGAACTCTGGCTAAACGCTGAATTTACCCTACGACAACGTATACCCAAGTACAGATGTGGCCAATAGCAAATTTTTACGTTTTTCCTTATATTTTCAAATATTTTCAGTGGGCATAAGTATATATTGCGAACACTGAAGATAGCGAAGGACGACAAGGAGATATCGTGGCCGAGTTACAGTTTCAGATTTTCAGAAACATAGATGCTATACATAGCAATGAAGAAAACTGCTTAGAAATGCATACTGAAGATAATTCTATGCAAATAAATTAATGGGTGCAGCTAAATTCGTTGCACGTGATGGTAAAGTGATAAAGTTCGCTACCAAGCCTATCGCGCCAGACTTGACAACCAAATATTGTATTTTATGACGTCGAATTGGCCCGGTAAAATCTAGAGCTACAATATCCATCGCAAATACAATACATTCAAGTGGTATATGAGTGCGAAAATGATGGATATACTCGTAATAACACGCCACCGAAACAAAAAGCGGAGGCTACCTACGATACCGAGCAACCGGAGGCGCAACCAAAACCTTAGAAGCATGTGACTTTGAGTGAAATGTATGCGTTCCTAAAAGTGCTTATTATAACTGGGACAAAAGACGAAAGTGTGACATATTTGTGTTTGGTAGAAAATTAACCATTTTATCATTTTTTAATGGACTTCAATCGATTGCAAGCAATTTTGAGATTTATAAAGTTTTGTTATTCAAAAACAAGAGGGATTCGTCAAGAAATGAGGACAAAAGCTAAATAATTTAAGTTATAATAAAAAATATATAAATTGTATTATATAATTATTTATTTACTAAATTACAATACAATATGCTCAGTGTAGTGTCGCAGACCAAGGTATCAGTCAAGCACACTACTCAGTAGACTACTGGGCAACCATTATAGAAATCTTAATATATAAAAACGTTTGTGCCGGGTACGTGTTACAAAAACTCAAGAACCGCTGGACCGATTGACACCAAACTTGGACAATATATAAGTTTAGTCAGGAGCCAGGTTTCTTTTACATTTTATCCCTCTAGGGGCTACTCTAGGGCAATTGTGGAGCTTTTTGTGGACTTTTACTTCTTCAACCCAACCTTTGACCCCATATTTAGAGCCATTTACCACCATCCGACATCCTTTACTTTTGACTCACGTATTTTTTGTAGAAACTTACCAAATAAGCGGTTCTAGCTAATCGAAATCGAAAAATCGTATACCATCCCACCACTATTAAACTAGTTTTAATCTCATTCTTTTGCGATTTGATTTTTATTTCTTGATCCAAAAATACCTCCACTCTGAAATTTTTCACAACTGTAGAGAACGAAACTATCTTTGGCATAATTTTTTTTCAAATTTTTAAAAAGGTCGCTTTCGGAGATATAGGCTTCCGACTAATAGATAAAGAAAATTGAAAAATGATAATTGAAAATTGAAGAAAAAATCATGTTGCATATTAAATCAAAGGTAATTTAATACCCTTCCAAATGCGACTTTTACGAGATGCGTAGCTATAACACTTTTCAAGTAAATTGCAATTAAGTAAGTATAACTTTGTGCATTTTTGTACTGTTTTCCGATTTTCAAGACCTCATATTTCCGGATCCAGAAGTGTCAGTGCCCTTTAATTTTTTATTTATCTTAGTGTTATGATATACTTTATCCATACCAAAAATCAGCAAATTCGGAGACAGTTATTTCAAAAACTGCATATTTTAAGTTGAGTTGAGGTGGTTTAACCCATATATTAAAAATTTTCTTAAAACAAAAAAGAATTTAAAGAATTTAAGAATTTAAGTTAGTTTCACTTCATCTTGATTATGCTGCACTGTACTTATCGTACTTAAGATTAATTTATAAAAAAAGAAATAATTGGAGACAAAATCAAAATATTTCAGGGCAATACAACGTTTGTCGGGTCAACTAGTAAAAATATAAATTAACACTACCAATGCAAACAAATTCTTTGGTCAAATTATACAATTGTATAAGTGGCCACTTGGGTATATGTACTGTACTTAGGTATACGTTCTTGAGGGTCTTGACTTTGAAAGCTCATAGCTCTTCAATCTCTTAATCTCAGATAGTGATTGAGTCGACAGTCGACACACATTTACGCCATCTTCCTAGATCCGAAGTTTCGTTTCAGATAAAAGTCGTAAGGGGCTTAGGAGTTACACTACTTTAAAGTGCCAATGGCCACACCTAAGCCAATAGGAACTCGGCAAAAAAGCGTGTGCTGAGAACTAACTCTAAACAAACAAAGAGAAAAGGTTGTCCCGAAAAGTCTTTGCTTTGAAATGCTTTATTTTGTTTCATTTTTAAAAACTTTTTTTTTTTCTTCTTTTTTTGTTTGCATTTTCCAGAGTTATCGGTTTTATCCACCCAAATAAGAAGACGTTTTAATACTGCATATTGGATTTGCCATTCTTCATTTAAATAATTTTACCTCAATTTTAAAATCAGTAACTTTGAAAATTCCCTTATAAGTACGTTCAACGGTTCTTTCTACTTTAGTTTCGGTCAAAAAATTTAGTCATTTTACCTATAGTGCACTGATTGTGTTTCCTTAATTATGATCAGAATACTCTACTCTCTAAATGTAAAAAAGTGTTTCGTTAAATATTAATCGTAGGAGTACTTCCCCTATCTTCAATTAGATTGATTATACAATTATCGTATGTAAGTTATATGTCTGTTTTACTTTTTATTTATTTATTTTTTTGTTATTAAAGCACGCATTTTTTGTAAATTATTTTGAAATTTTATTTCATTTAAATCCAATTTTATATAAAATAAAGCTACTCATTAACAGAATTTAGTATTTTAAATTGACACTTTCAAGTGCAATCAATTACAGCAACGAAGACGCGCTCTAAGAAAATGAACCAAATAGTAAGAAAATCAATAATTTTTTTTATTTATAAAATTATTAAGTAAAAAAATATATAAAAAAAAAATAATAATAATTTTCTAATCTTCGTTTCGTTTAAGTTTCCTGTGCTACTAGTTATCGTCCTGAGCTATAAATTTACCCATGCAGGCTTTTTGGGTTCTCAATTGTCTTATAGTGCGATACCATTTGCTGCAAACAATTTCGGTGCAACCTATGGTGCCAATCCTTTTGCTGCACCGTTACCTGTAACTCCGTTTAGTGCTACACATTCTTATCCTGTTGGTTACTCTACACCTCCGGTGCTAAAATTTCGCAGTTTCGGTCCTTTTACCACCTATGCATCAGTGCGTTCTCATCACAAGTATCCAGCTTATCCAGCTCCTGTACCTTCATTTTATAATGCTCCTCCTGGTTTGACTTATGATGCTCCGCCTTTAGTTTATAATGATTATCCAGTACCCAATACTGTAGTTAAATTTGGCCCTCCTATTACAACCACTACTACCACATATTCAACAACAGCAGCTGCTGCAGCTCCTGTTGCTGTGGCCAATTCTTTTAATGGTGTGACTGGTTGGTAAAGAGTCGATTGTAGTAGGCGAAGAGTTTACTTATCAGTATTGGAGTAAAATGTTTTTGGTTTATTTTTTGCTTTTATTAAACAAATTATTCAATAAAAGAAAAAATATTTTTTATGAATTCAATTTTTGTTGAAACTTTTTGAAGTATAAAATGGCACTAAATGCAGTGTCAGTGATAGTTACTATGGAGCATGAAGTCGCCAAGATTTTAAGAGCCAGTCGAGAGTGTCATCTTGGAACGAAATTTCTTCTTCATAGTTTTTAGCCCCAACTGAGTGACATATAACGACGCTTAGAAATAAAAATAGTTTTAAGAGGATTTTCGATTGGTTGACAGTTATTTTCGACGACCATATTGTTAAAGCCATACCTGGAGATCTTTAAATTGCTTCGCCATATCACAATAAACGAAAATAACATTTAATTTTATGGGCAAATGAAAAAATTATCCTTAATGTGTTGAAGGCTCTAGGTTCGAGCCCCAGGAAAGGTGTGATCAATATTTTTTATAATTTAATTTTTGTTTCGTCAGAAACGCTTTTATTAGATCAAAGTTAACGGCAATGAATATTTTTGGTAATTAAAGAAGAAATGATGTCCGTGAAGGAATAGTACACTAGCCAAACTGAACAATTGTTCACTAGCCAAACTGAACAATTGTTCAGTTCAGTGTACTATTCCTTCACGGACATCATTTCTTCTTTAATTACCAAAAATATTCATTGCCGTTAACTTTGATCTAATAAAAGCGTTTCTGACGAAACGAAAAAATTATCCTTTTATCCAACCGAGTGGTAACTGATTAATTTTCATTTAATAATCATGTTCAGTGACCAGGTCTATTTCAACAAACAAACTTCATGAAGCTCGATCAAAACTAACGATCAACTCATCTGAAAATTAACATTATTTGGTATGAAGTTTGACGTCGTTCCAACATGTTTGTTTGGGAACGTAGTCAATTATGAACTGAGACCAATGACAAGTGAAATATGTGGATGTTTTCCAATTTCGGTTGTTATTAATTGAATGATACTCCTACATAAAACACAGCACGTAACACATGGGACATTTTGCGCAAATGATTTAGGAGTTGGCCATATAACGTAAAGGTGATACGAATTAGCCGCCAAGATGGTGAGATTTGACAACGATACCATTTTTCTTGTGGAGTTTTGTTTAGGTCTCTGGTCTACACCAATAAATCACGAACTGTAGCCGCCTTCAGGGCATTCAATCGGTTAAATACAGCCTAATTTATGAACCAGAGTCTTAGAAAACTAAACAATGCCGGTGTGCACCAATTAGCGTAGAAGCGGTGGAGAATTACAGACATTATCTTCCAATGGCCTTTTAGACAATTGAAAAGTATTTTTCTCAAAACTCGGGTGGCAAAAACCGCACTAAAAACAAAGCACTTGAGCGAGGGTGAGTTTCTTTTCTACTACGAAAATACAAATAAAGAACTATTTATTAGCTTGCATACGAGAAATTATAGTGAACACACGTTCAAAAAAAGTGTATGGACATACAAAAAAATAAATATTTGACTGTAAATATTCCAATATTGGGGGATGCATGGTACAGTGGTATAAGCGCTAGCACAAAAACTCAAACCGCCTACGTATTTGAAACCAGCAAAGGTAAAAAATTAAAAAAGTTAGTTTGCAATTTTTCAAAATTATAATTTAAAAATAAGAGGTTCCCCCTCCCCCCACCCCTCCTCTACAAAGAACCGCCCCCCGACATTCCACTCTATTCCACATTAACCAATGTCAACAAAAAAACGAATGAACAGGAGAAAAGCGCCACCTATTGCGAAGTAGGTAGCAGATATCAGCTAAGCCTACTTAGCGAAGACACACATCACACAATTAACATGCGACGATGAGGCAATTTCTGTTTGTCATTTTAGGCTGAAGATATAACACTGGCTTTTGAATGATCAATTTTCAGCAACTTGTCTCATTCCTAAAGCGCTTAACAATAATATAAGAAAAATATACATATATGCATGTACTGTCCTTTCCAAAAAATTCTAATACAATACACTGCATTTATTATTATTATTATTATTATTATTATTATGCCAGACACTGCGACCTATAAGATCTATTGTGTCCCTTTGAGTCTACTGTTTGTTTAACAGACCAACTGCCTTCCTTACGAACACCAGCAGGTCCGAAACTTTAGTGGTGGATATATCTGTCAATGAGACCATATGTCTCCCTAAATACATCCATCTAAATCTATCAAGAGCCACACATTCACACAACATGTGCTCTGCTGTCTCTGATGCTTGTGAGCATAGTCTACAAACATCTACATTCGTGATCGCCATTCTCATCAAATGCGCTCTCACACTACAGTGACCCGTAAAAAAATCCGTTAGGATTTTCAGGTCTGGCCTTCTATACTTTAGAACATCAGACTTACCCCCAAATCGCGGACGAATCACAGCCCTGGCGTGCCTAAGACCCGACTGGGCATTCCAATGTTCCAAACATTTGCCAGTTTCCCATTCACTAATAATAAATAATAAACACTGCATTTAGTAGGGGTTTACCCCTGACTATTGGTCTCAAATAAAAAAAATAAAAAAATTCCACTCCACAAAATAACAGATATCTTACTTAACGAACAAACCTCGTAAAAATTTAATTCCACACTATAGGTAAAATTTTAATTTTTTTTTTATTTTTTGATATTTTTGATAATTTATTGTGTTGAAAGATAGATATTGAAGTCATTGTTTACTCATTAAATTAAACATCATTTAACGTTCTCCATAAATCTTTCTAAACACAAAAGAATACTTTTTTCATTAATAAAATGAGTAAATGTTGTCAAAAGCAGCCTTACCAGGTTTATTGTATAGAACTTTAAACTTGAATAGTTGGGAAATTTTTCAGCACACCGATAATAAACGCTAACCTCCAGCTCAATTCATTCAGTCAGTCAACCATTCATTATTCCAGTTTGTAAATGTCATTGTCATTATGACGTTTCGAAAACTTAAACCGTAACTTAATTTCTGGTTTTGTCTCTCTTTTTTTTTTCTTTCTTTTTTTTCATTTTGTTATAGTGTATGATAGTGAATGAACCTCAGACAACATAAAATATCTTGTGATAGTCTTTTCAGTTTAATTTTAAGTAGTTGACTTTTTATGTATCAAAAAACAAAAAAATAAAAAAAGCAAAACAAAAAAGAATTGAACGCAATAATTACTGATATTTGAATGATTTTAACATGAAATATAAATAAATAAATAGGATTATAAGAAGTGAGAAAGAGAGAGAGACATGAAGGGCAGGTAAAATATACGTTTTCTTAACTCTTAAATGCTAATCAGTTGTAAGTGGTTGCACGACTTTTCGACATCACTTTATATTTCTTTGTTATTGCGTTGTTTGAATTGTTTCTCTGGAATTTGTCAATGATGTTAAATAATACAAAACAGAAAACAAAAACACTCTTAAAAAAATTAATGAAATTTAAAAACAAAAACAAAAAAAAAATTCTTTGCATTTTTTGTTGCCACACTTAATATCCGCATTCAGATTGCTTGTACTTTTGTGGTATACAAATACGTACATACGTAGAATATGCAACCTTAAAGGCAATAAGATATGAGTAGCAACCACAGCAGCTTTAGATCAGATCATACTCGCAGTACTAATGCGTGGTACTACTTATTCTTGTTAAAAACTGAGATTTTTTTTAAAAACTTGCTTCCTACACATCAAATGGTCCAATTTTTCTAGAAAACCAATAAGCATCTCCATAATATTTTATTTTTATTTTCCAAAACATTTCTTTTTACATTTCTGATGTCCTGCGAATTTGTTTTTTTTATAATATTAACGCCCCATTAGTCTTTAATTTCGGTTCCTATTCCATTCTGCTCTGTTGCGTTACATAGTTCATGTAGTTAATTGTTCTGCGATCAAATATCAGCTGTTTTAAAAAAGATATATAAGATATGTACTCTCCGTGGTCTAGTGGTTAGTGTGTTGGCTTACTAAGACATGAGCCCTGGGTTCAACACCCAGCTCTGACATCTTAAAAAAAAAAAAAGAAATATAAAAAAAAATATTTCTTTCGGCAACTACCTCTCAGCAGTCTTCTGGCAAAAGCTCTGAGAGTAATTAATTGCCATGAACAATCTCCTCAAGTCTGTCGTTCGGAGTCGACATTAAACTGTAGGTCCCGGTACTCATGGATAAAAATTCACACACACAACATGAGTACTGCGAGAAGCTAGGCCGTAATCCTGACACAGGATTGTAAAGGCCAGTGATGTATGTATGTATGTATGTATATAAGTATATAAGGTTTATATGTAAAATTGTGCTAGAAGTTTGAAAAAGAAACAGAACACTTTTCGGATTCGGGAAACGGTGTATCTATTTTTGGCACTTTTTTTCAAACTTAGAATTACAAAGTTAAGTAAGAAAAAAAACTCTAGGTTATGACAAAATTGATTCTTTTGTACTAAAAAATTTGCCAAAAAAAGGAAATTACGTTTCTGGCGTTATCATTCAATTCTATTTTAAGGCTTCAATATTTTTCTATTTAATGGAAATGTACCGAAATTATTATGATTTATAAAGCAAATAAGCCTGAGAATTCTGTTACGTCGTATAGAATAATAAGTCCTTTGTCAACGTTTTCTAAACTATTTGAGGGAATATTCCTCAAAAGGCTATGATTACCTATTTAAGGATAAAACTCTATAATTTCCGGCCATCATTTTGAATTTCTCCATGACCACGGTACATCAGTACAATGTCATAAATTAGTAAATGAAATTTCAGAAGCTCTGGATAAAATGGAATAAGAGAGCAAAAACAAAAATAAGTTGTAATACTGTTTCATCCAAATAGGTTGACAATCGCAAAAACTGCAATGATGATGATAAAAGGAAAATTTGACAGAAACTGTAAGTAGTTTGACTTTATTTCCACTAACTCATACAAGTGTACTCGTATGTAGTACATAAGGAAAAGAAAAAGTAATTTCAGCATGTGATTTCTTGAAAAGTGTGAGTTGAATAGTTGATATTTGGTCTTGAATATGCACAGAACACAAAGAACTCTGACCAGACTACCGTAGATGGAGTCGAAAACAATTGTTCACTTTGGCTAGTGTACTATTCCTTCACGGCCATAATTTTCTCCATTGATTATCAAAAAAATTTATTGCAAAAGATTCTAAATTCTTTACAGAATTTTACTTTGATCTGATTAAGCCGCTTTAGACGAAAAAAAAAATTAATTTAGAAAATTGATCACTCTTCCTGGGGCTCGAACTTCGGGCCTCCAGCATGTCGTATCCTTTTAATAGTTTACTTGAAATTAAACCTGGGGTCTGACATGAGGTAGGACTCTTTGGATACAGGCCACCTGAGCCCCTATGGTAAAAACGGAACTAGGTTCTAGTACGTCCGTTACTTTAAATTGTTCCTATACGGTTAACATACTATAATAACATAACTTTAGTAAAGCAATTTAGATTTCAATTAATTTAAATTATAAATCTGCTTCTATACCTGTTCTACAAGTCATAAACTTAAGAATGGAGCAACAGTTTTTAAGCTCTAAAAAACTTTATATGAATACTACATACTCCATAACATATGAATTTTAATCTAGACATTTTAAGATGGAAAGAAATTTTTAGCAGTTCTAAAGACATAAGCAATTACTTCCTAAGTATACGTACAGGGTGTTCGCCGAAAAGGTATACTACTTAGTTTGTTTATAATTTTTGATTAAGTGAAAGTTAGTGGATACATGCTTTCTTTAATGTCGGCAATTATGTATGGAATACAATATTAGATAAATGTCCGTCTCTGTTAGCCTCACAAATGCGATTCCTTTTGAGTAAATTTTTCATTAATTTCTGGTTTCATTGGTTTCTGGTTTGTTTGCATAAACCTTGCTTTTTAAAATATCCCCACAAAAGAAGTTCGAAGCAGTCAAATCAGTCAACCGTGGAGGCCAATCAACGTCACCATTCCTTGAAATAACTTGTTGTTGATAGAGGTCTCGCAGTTGTTTCATTGTAATCCTGGCTGTATGCGATGTGGCACCATCTTGTTGAAACCACATGTTAGTCATGCCCAAAGTATGCAGTTGTGGGGTTAAAAACTTTTCAATCATATCACGATATCGCTCCCCATTGACAGTTACCGTTACCCCGTTTTCAGTTTCAAAGAAGTAAGGTCCAATGATTCCGACTGACCAAATTGGACACCAGACTGTCACTTTTAGTAGATGAAAATGAGACTGATGAATAATTTGAGGGTTTTCCATTGCACAAAACTGACTATTCTGTTTATTCACATATCCATTCCAATTGAAAATGTGCCTCGTCACTAGTTATGATTTTTTGAATCACAGTAATCGTTGATTGATTTTGATAAAAGGTTTTAACGATTAAAACAAGTTGGTTTACCGAATATTTTTCCATAATAAATTTACCAAGTCTCTACTTCACGACTGCCAAATATGACCTGTCAAGGCTAATGTTTACCAAAATGGCGGCAAAACAGAATAGTATACCATCCCGGCAGACACCCTGTATATAGCGTCATACTTTACAAGCATGTCAATCATAAGTCTTAACGTTGTCCAAAGCCAAAAGGACGAGAGTAAACTAAACAATATGCACTTAAAAAGAGGCTCTTTTTAATTTCTTTAAGTGTACTAAGTGATAGAAAAAAAAAATTAAAATATTTTTTTTTTTAAATTAGAAAATAATATCGTTTTTAAAATTTGAATATCAATTTAATTATCACGTTTTAAATTTTTTTATATTTAGCTACTTTAATTTTATTAAGTCTTAAAACTTCAAAGTTAATTAAAAAGAAAATATATAAAATATATACATACATATGTATGTTCTATATATGTATATCGTATATATATGAAAATTTAATTAATAAAAATACAAGTTTATAACAGTGATTAGTGATTAATTGTTATCTGTCGTCGATTAAAACGTACCCTAATTTTAAATATTAAAATGTGTAGAGAAGTAGGAAATAAGTTGAAAATTAAATGTGTTTAAAAAGCCTGACTATATTATACTCCCTTGATACGATATATTTTACTTTTTATGGTCTAATTAATGAAATTGAAATACAAACTTAAGTTGATATCAGCTTTTTAACAAATTTTTCAATTTTTCAATCAAAACTAAACATTTACCACATACCCATACCATGTGGTCGCCGTAGTCTAGTACTCGTATATAGCCAGCAGAAAATTTTTAAGATTTAGAAGCAATAAATAAAATTGTAAGCAATAATGGAAGCATTATATTGTCTTTTTATGCTTTAGACCTTCCAAATATGCTACAGGATAAGGTATTATTTTTGATTTTGTGTTCTGTTTACTTACTGGTTGAAATAAATTTGCATTTTTATTGCACTTTAACGGATCATTTCATATAAAAATCATGTATTGATGCGCACGAGTAAGTGATTGTTAACAATTTCTCCTTT
Source organism: Metopia argyrocephala (assembly GCA_963576795.1). NCBI lineage: Eukaryota > Metazoa > Arthropoda > Insecta > Diptera > Sarcophagidae > Metopia > Metopia argyrocephala. Next base: position 38,591,337 of record OY756210.1, read on the forward strand.
ACGAAACAATTTACAACTAAGCACTATTTTCTGCTGAGTAATGTGTTGATTTACTAGGCGAGAGATCCGCGTTCAAACCCTAGCTCTGATATCCTGAAAGAAATATTAAAAAAAATATATTTCTTTCGACGACCACCTCTTAGCAGTCTTCTTAAAAACAGCTAAGAGAGTAAATGATTACCCTGAACAAGCTTCTCAAGTCTATCGTTTGGATTCGATGTTAAACTGTAGAACCCGGTGCTCATGAATACAAATTTATGGGTGCTAAGAAAAGCTAGGCTAAAACCCTGAAACATGGTTGTAATGGCCAAGTATGTTATGTTATGTATTTTATGCGTATTCTTTATGTATACGCGTGCTAAGTTTGTAGTACCTGACTTATAACCCTACACGATAACTTATAAAGGATAGTACATTATAACAACAGAACATGTATTTTGTTTTCTTATATTATTAAGCGCCTTAGGAACCAGACAAATTTCTGGGAATTGATCATTCAAAGGCCAGTATTATACCTTCACCCTTGAATGATCAACAGCTATTGCTTCATCGTTGCATGTTGGTTGCGGTGAGTGCCTTCGCTAAGTAAGTTTTTACCTGTTTTCTGCTACTTCCCAATAGGTGGCGCTTGTCTCCTGATCAAAGGATAAGGTGGTATAGAGTTTTTTATTTAGTTTTAATTAGTCTTAATTTTTTTAGCCACGCCTCTGTTGTATACGCCCACTTTTTGAGTAACCCACAAAAAATTGTTTACAAAAAAATGCATACGCGTGCTTAATTTTATGCTCTGCCTTAAAGTGCAGGTACCTGGCCGTATATTCTTTTATAGAATTACCAACGACAGCTATAACTTATTTACCCGTATTTATCTTTCCTTTATTTCTCAGCCTCTGTTCAGCCCCACGATTACAGTTTCAGAGAGAGAGGGTTGTGCTACAAAGTAGTTTATGTACTAATATGTTGAATGTTGTTTAAGGGGGGTTTAGACGGTAATACAAGTCGTACGTAAAATCAAAGAGAAAATATTAAGAAATTCCATCCGTATTTTAAAAGTGAGAGTAAAAATCTTATGACAGATATGTATTTTGTGCGTTTACACGATTGGTAAAATACCAAAACAAAGTAAAATGAAAACATAAAATGCACATACACATGCACACAAAATTTACAGACATTGTGAATACATTTAACATAAACAAACAAAAACATAAAAATGCATCCCTGATCTAATGAAATGTGATGGTTTTTTAAAAAATTTCAAAAAACAAAGAGAGCCGTACGACTGTCAAATTTTCATCCGTATTTTCTCTCAATGTCGTACGCTCTCATTACATATTAAGTTTACACGATACTATTCATTCTCTTCTACACAAAAATTTGACATATCGTACGACTTGTATTACCGTCTAAACCCCCCTTTATACTGTTTAAATCTGTCATGGCTTAAAATTATATAATTTATTTAAAACGTGCTAAAATACTGGTATGTATGTATCTAAAAAAAATCTGACGCACTTAATTTGTTTTCTGTTTTCAATTTTACGCAAAAATTTTCATAAAAATTAGATTCGTACCAACGACTACTGTATCTTTAAATAGTTTGCCGGTTCAAATCAAAAACTAATCGAATTATTCTTAAACTAGAAAAATTAGACAGATTAGGAAGTTTAGAATAATTTCTATGAATTATGCTTTTTTTTTTGTTTCTTCTGATTTATGAAAACGAGTTTTAATTTTGAGAGCCTGTTTTAAATTTAAACGTTTTCAAATTAAATAGTTTCTAAATTCTTATTTATAGATTTATTGTACATACATACATATCGCTGTATAAATAAGAAAATTAATTTATTTATTTTGTAGACATATTTTCATACTAGTCTAATGGCTGCAAATAATATTTAAATTTGTTTCTGTACAAAGAATGCGGATAAAATTCAAATTTAAACTCTCAAGATATTGACTAAATTTCAATACTGTTTAATTTAAAATTCGTCTTGCATCGTTAACTAAATGTTAAGTTTTTTATTGCTGTGATGAGTAGTTTTAAACGTGTTACTATTAAACGTGTTACACTGATTCACATCAAATTAAAAGTGAAATGAACTCAGTTGCTTACTCTTGAATTGATTTAAAATCTGAAGTGTTTTTTTTCTTTTCTAGAGCAAATAATTTGTAACTATAGATTTGAAATGTGTTGTTAAAAGCTTGTCTAAGAACTCGACTAACTGTTACCGCTACACATTGATCCAATTAATTGCATAACCTAAAAATTAATTTGTTAATTGAAATTTTAACGTCAATAATTTTTTACAAAAAGAAAGAATTAAAAAATTAATTGATATATTTATAACAGCCTGTTGAATAGAACACGAGATGCCTACAACACGCACACATATATATAAATATTAACGTCAAGCAAATTTGCGTTCATATAAAGCGAATGTCATTTTTTGTGCAAAAAAAGTAACAACTGACAGATTATTTTGGTTTTTGCAACACGAATTTCCTGTGAAAACCAAAGAAAGCAACGCCAACATAAATTTATATTCGTCCACAAAAATTAAAATAGATAATAAGGAATATTTCTGTTCAATATTTTACACTCATATTACGAACACATGTTTTGTTATGTTTTTTCCATCAATATACACATTTTTGTTTTTAGCTTTTAATAAATTGTGATTTTTTAAGAACTATAGGAAAGTTTTTAAAAAAACACATAAAATTCAGAAAAATTAATGAAATCTTTATTTGAATCGATAGTACGGTCCATATAATATAATGTTTGAAGATTATTACATGCAAGTGTTGACCGTGACTGCGACTCAAATGGTCCATCCGCTTAGTCCAATTTTGGCATACTCTTTCCAACATTTCGGCCGGTATCTCACGAATAAATGCTTCAATGTTGTCTTTCAATGCGTCAATTGAAGTGGGCTTGGCTGTATAGACATAAGCTTTAATATAGCCCCACAAAAAATAGTCTAAAGGCGTTAAATCGCACTGTCTGGGCGGCCAATTGACCGGTTGCGAACGAGAAATAAAATGTTCACCGAACTCGGCTCTCAATAAGTCCACAGTACGCCTACTGTGTTGCATGTGGCACCGTCTTATTGGAACCACATGTCATGCAAGTCAAGCGCTTGCATTTTGTGCAAAAAAATGTTGGATATCATCTCACGGTAGCGCTCACCATTCACATATTTTGAAGAAGTACGGTCCAATGATGCCACAGGCCCGTAAGCCGCACCAAACTGTGACTTTCTGGATGTATTGGTAGATCTTGCAATTCTTATGGCTGGTCTTCACTCCAAAGTCGACAATTCTGCTTATTTACGTACCCTTTGTACTAAAAATGAGCTTCGTCGCTGAACATAATTTTTCGATTTCTTTGGCCAACATTCCAAGAGCCCATTCACCAAAAATTCTACGTTGCGATAGGTCGTTCGGCTTTAATTCTTGCACCAGCTGTATTTTTAAAAATACTTCACACCTAAATCCTTCCGCAAAATTTTGCACGTCGTTAAGTAACAGAGGCCCAATTGCTGCGAACGACGACGAATCGATAAGTGATGGTCATCATTACACTGGCCGATACAGCTGCGTTATTATCTTCATTTCGCACTCTGCGTAAGCATGTTGGTGGTTTAATGTCCAACAATGTAAATTTGGTGCGAAATTTAGTCACAATAGCCCGAATAACCGCTTCAGTAGGTCGACTAAATTCACCATAAAATGGAAGAAGCACACGCATTTTGATAATAAAATTCAATAATTTGTAAGCCTTGTTATAGACCAAACTGAAGATGTTTGACAGTGACAGAAACAAAACACGAAACGTGCATCAGCTGTTTAAACCAGTGTTGCCAAAAAGATAATAGCTAAAAAATCACCCTTTATAAAACTATTCACCAACTTCTAAAAATATAATTTTCTGTTTATTTTTTCTTTCTTATTTTGTTATTTGGCAATACAGTATGCTAACAGTACATAGACATGTGTGCCAGATAAAGTAACGCTAGCGAAAACTCTACTTATGGGTTATAAAAACCGAAATTGTTACGTATTCGTCCATACGTGATACGTATGTGTCTTCAGTCTGACGCCTTCTATGAACACGCTATAAGTTTTTGTGAGGTTTAATTGTTTCTGACAACATACATACTTCAGCAGAAATTGTGTCTGAACTGTTTAACCTTTGATTTACTCAACAGAAGCGTTATTTTTGATAGACTAGTAGTTCAGCTGTTAGCACGTTCAAGCAGATTGGCTCATAAGAAAGTATGTTTTATAGCATAAATTTATATAAAGAACTTGTATTTAATGGCTTAAAAACTTTTTCTATTACAGGAAGTCCCTTATTACGTAATCGCAAGTGACGAGTCATTTTTTACGAATTAACGCGGTTTTCGAATTAACGGGCTTTTCGGGCTTTTGTATCCATGCGCATAATATAAATATATTATAAAAAAAATGAATTAAGGAGGTGACCGAAATGAGATTATTACGATTTGATGTGATTTTTTCAAGGTACCGACAGTTTTTTTTTTACATTAGGGCCCCCTACTTATGCACTATATTGTGGCTGGTCTATTAAAATATGTTATGGGAAGGCGGAAAGAGGGAGTAGTATTTGTGAAAATTTTATTTAAACCTATTGACATTGTAATTGACCGGAAAATCTGTAGCGGGAAGATTGTTCAATAAACGTACAGTGTGGCTAAAGAACAAATTCTTTCTATAATGCATTGTGCGAATCATTCCATAAACAACTGAAAAGGATTTGCTATAAGAGAGGCACATCTGGTACTTAAGAATATGTGATTGTTCGTTATCAAGGCCTTTGTTTCATCAGAGCACCTCCTATTATAGAACCAATAAAACAATGAAACTTACAACACATTTCGCCAATGCCTCCGCGAATCGATAGTGCTGGATACCCTATCGTCGTAGATAAGCACCTTTGCCCTTTCCTGTATTCGATCGATAAGCCCCAAAATAGACTTTGAAGCACCGACCCATACATGAGAGAGTTTTATTCCAGCTTGGGTCGGATGAAGGTCTTGTATATATTGAGAAGATCAGATGCCGTGAAATATTCTGTTTTGGTGTGTGGGTTTAGACACCAAATTAATAATAATAATTATTAGGGTATATCAGATTAGGGTAAGTATATAGGTAAGTATATAGGTATATGGTTGTAAATATGTGTATAGGGGTTGGGGGATTAACTACGCTAGGGTTATATGAACATATGTATGTATATATCCTTATGATTATTTATTTACATGTTAGAGATGGGAAATAGGGAAAGAATTGGTTCGATGGATCCAGCTTAAATGGGCAGGGTAGTTGGGTGTAGTAATAACAAACCTTTGTCCTCGAAGAAATTAAGGAATTCCACGGCTGTACTTAATTTTAATTCAGGTGAGTATATTTCTTCTATATCTTCTTTAAGTTAACAATATAGGTGAGTATATACATATTGTTTATTTTCAGTTCAGGTAAATATGTAAGTATATTTCCACTTTCACTTAGGTTAACAATAATAAATTTCCAATATTCAAGACACAGATATGTATGTTTATGTATAAACGTTATGATATCTTCCTTAATTGGAGATATGTATGTATAGTTTGAAGATTAAGATAAAAGTGACAAGTGCTATGATTTATTATAGGAAAAAACTCGAATTGGAAAACATGAATAAGTTTCGTTAAACAAACTCTCCAATCAAGGAATATATGTCAACCAACTCTGCAAAATAATCAAATCATTTCTAAGATACAAATTAAATCTTATAACTAAAATATCAATAAAATATTGGTGCAAATTTACAAATTAATTAGTAGTGGACAAGCTTACTTGGACATATTCCTTGCATTATTTTAAAAAACCGAGGCGCTTGAATGCTTCTTTCGACACAGATGGCCGGATTGTATCATTACCACCACGACTGACCATTACACAACAACAATGTGTCTTGCTCGCATAAAGTTCGCCTCTGTTCGGGCGGCCCCACCAGGAGATTGGTTGCAGGTTATATGTAGTATGTGAGTGTTTCATTCTTATTCTGAATTCTCACACTAATCTCCAGAAGGCTCGGCCTACGATCGAACGAATATGAGTGTTACGCATTATTGATGTGTTCCATTTAACGGGTTACGAATTATCGTAATTTCACTATACTTGATTATTTTATGGTGCTAGAAGGCTGCATACAGAATAACCTAAAATAGTCTACATCCACATATTTTTGTAAAGCCATTCTTGTATTATGGATAGAGGGAGGAAAAAAATACATTTTATGGATGACCTGATGCTCCGTAATGAGATTAGGTTTACACCTGACTGAACAGAGGCTTTATATTACTTTAGAGTATCAAGCTGACAAAGAGGAACCCAGCACTGTTTTATAAGTTGAATAGTATTTTTATGTTGTGCTTTTTTATTATTAAAGCCAGCGCTCAGAGGACGACTCCTACTCATGCATTGTGTTGGTCTAGGAAAATATGTTATGGGAAGGGGGAAAGAGGGAGAAGTGCTTACAGACATTTGATTTAAACTTATTATACGGTCACATTAAGTACAGATTGAATGTTTTCATACAATAATTTCGTTTTATGTATTTTATAAAATATTTCATTTTCAGACTTAAAACCCAAAATAATATAAAACCAAACCAAAAAGGTGCATTCACATTGTCAAATATTCAATGAAAAAAGCATAACCAATATTCAATTGGAACATAAAATAAAATTTTTTTATAAAATGTTGTCATAAAACATTTGACAAATGTGAACGTAGCTTTATTGTGTACCGTAATATTTTTAAACGTTATAAGTTTCAGCACAAATTTTACATTTAAAATCTTACAACTTTACAAAAAAGAATTAGATTATCAGATAACGAGTACTACGTGTATATTTATAAGTACTTATATATGTATTTCAGTTGTGTAATTAAAAGAGTAGCCCAGTGTTAAAAGTTAAGTCTATGTAGGTGGATATGATATACTTATGTATGTTTGTATGTGGGCTAAATATATTTGTTTTTAACATTTTGAATGATAGTGAATATTAGGTTTTCGAAGAATTCATTTAAATTTAAACAATTCAGAGTAATACGATATATGAATATAAGTAAATCTCAACATAATAAAACTTAAGAACTTTAGAAAACTAACAAATTTAATAAAATTGATGTTAAAAAAAATGTTTCATTATTAATTATAAATAACTCCCACTTAGAAATACAAAGGAAATCCGAGCTTATTTCCCAAACACATTGGTGATAGTCGAAGTATTGTCAAACACAACGCATTCTATTATATTTTCCTTTTTCCTTTCATCCTTGCTTTTTTTCGTAATTGTTTCCTTTTCGAAGGTGTTCGTGCACGATATTTTATGGTATATTTGCTTAAAGAAATTGTCGATGATAAACAGAAAATTGACGACACTGTTACATACGACTACATGTGGGAAAAGCACAATTATTGCGAAATTTTTTTGAAAATGTCGTTGAGCAATTTTTTTTTTCGCTGTTGCTTATGCGTCGTTGTAGTGGCAGCCATCCTAATAAATCCAAAAGTCACTGATATCATTATTAGCCGCAAATTATTGGTTATTTTAGTTTCATCACTTAAGATAATTTTGTGGCAAAATGCATTGCTTTCGTTCAGTATTTCAAACAGCCAATTCACAAACGTTTGCCGCAAACAATGCTAGTGTAGCGTTCCATGGTTAATAAATATGTGAATGGATAACAGCTCACTTCTTGACATTTCGTGATTTAATTTAATGATTTACTTCGTAACCTCAAATTTTCCTACCCTGTGGTATTGATTACTCAGAACTATTAACATATTACAACCCTATGGCATCAATTGTGCAAACATCTATTGTAATTAAATGTAATATACTTATATGTACTTAACCCTATGAGGTATGAGGGTTTTTTGTCGCTAAATGGGATTTGTATGGAAATGCATAGACAGACGTGTTAATAGTGTGTATAAATGCATTTTATGCTAAGAAAACCACAAAATTAACATTAAAAACGCATTTTTATACATCTTAGTTATCTATTAACAGTATTTTATTAATAATATGTATACACAGGAATTTTATGTACGCAATTTAACGCAGAAGTACCTGACATTTGAGAGTTGTTGGCATACCGGATTTTTGCAATGCATGCAATGAAAACGTTTTTTTCGCAGTTTTTTGTTTAACTTAAAACACAGCAAGCACGGTGGTCTTTTGGCAGAGGATGCGGCATGGACTGGATGGCCATTTATGGGCGGGCCTGCAGCTACCTGCAAACAAACAAAGTTTGTCAAGTTCGTCGAACTCAACTACATCATACAAGTCAAAGGACGGTAAGATTTGGTCGACAGTTCCTCTGGCCACTGGTAGACCTCGTGCACATAACTGTCCCACGGTGAGTCGTGTATAAAATTCCTTTGTATACATATTATTAATAAAATACTGTTTATAGATAACTAAGATGTATAAAAATGCGTTTTTAATATTTATTTTGTGGATTTCCTAGCATAAAATGCATTTAACCACACATTTCCATACAAATCCCATGTAGGTCTGCACAGACCTGGTTATGCCGTTTATGACAAAATATTTGTAAACCTGGATTAACCTGAACCCGGATCCACACTTGCCCTGAATTTTTGCTCTTGTGGTTGGAGATAGTTGTTCCAGGAAGTCATGGAAGAATTTGTCTGTAACATAAAAAATAAAAAAGTTATGCACACTTTTATATGCCAAAAGTCTGCACAGACCTGAGGCCTTATTCTGTAACTCTCCTAAGCTAAAACCCTATCGCTAAAAATTTATAAACTTGATTTAGGACTTTTTGGCTGCGAATAGAATTCTTGAACGCTTACTGTAATTTAAGAACTTCATGCCTATTACCTCTAAACTTTTATATATTCTAACGCCAAGCCTGTTTCAAAAACCCAAAGTTTTGGGATTTTAGCTTAAGAGAATTACAGAATAAGGCCCCTGGTTATACTTCCTAGGGTTAAACATACATACATATCTGCTAACCTCAGCCGTATTATAAAGTTTTGCTCTCTATTCCTTCAAATCCGACATAATTAACTTTTGTGGTTGACAGTGTACTCCCCCTCATTAGGAAAAAAGAAATGAATTCTGCCTTCTTCTAGAGCAAAATGTTAAATGTCACATATTTGTTTTTTTTGTTTTTAAATTATTTATTGTTTTAACTTGACAAACTTGTCAATAATTTGTATCATATGATAGGTTTTAAAAAAGAATTTTATTGATTTAAATAATTTTGTAATTACATGTTTGTTGTATCATTAATTTAAGCAGAGATGAGGTTGTTAAACTTAAAAACAATATTTTTAAGATCCGTTTGGAGTCGAAATGATTTCTCTGAAGACAGGGAAGAGGTCACAAAATAGCAATCAAATATTTCTAGTTGTTTCTGTTTCTTCTTTAAGCTTTTTTATATATACTTTTGTTTTAATAATTAATTTGTTGTAGGGCTATTTGTATAACTGGTCTTTGAATTTTTTAATATTTGCCGTTTGTGTAAACTTGTTATTGTTTTGGCCATTTATTTCAAACGTCATTTATTTCTTTGTCTATAAATAAGTGGCTTTAAAAAACACACAGAATGCCAATACTTTTAATTTTTATTGTTTTGTGTGAAATATGCAGGCAGTTTATGATGAAAACATTTTTTTTTTTTGTTTGCTGATAAAACTGGAATTTGATAAGAAGAGAGAAAAACAATATTTATAAAATATTATAATTTTTTAAGAGCATTAAAATTTTTTAAAATTTTAGAAATTAAAATATTTTGCCAAAATTTCAAGGGCCAAATCTAAAACCATTGACTTTTGTGTGTTATTGTTAAGAAATTATTCAAAAAACATTAATAAAACAAAATTCTCGTTGCTGGCATTCTTTAAATGAATTGAAAACAATTTTGTCATCAATTGCAGTCCTGAACAAAAACATAAATAAGGAATTGCAGTTTGCAAACATAATTAAATAAAATTTTATTTATATGTACGAGTATGCCTGACTTATGCAAATTAATTTAAAAATAATCTCTAAATTAATGCGAAACTAAAATTAAAACTCGATTTTAACGAGAAAAGAAATATTCTTTATGAACATTTAAAAATATTTCTCCTATGTATGTACGAGTATGTAAATTAAAATTTATATTTTAAAATAAATATTTTAAAGAGAAAACTTAAAACAAAAAAATACTAATAAATAATAATTCCTGGCGAGTCTACGCAAGGAAGTAGCGAAATATTAAAGTTTAAATTTAATTATAAAAAAATAATTTTTTTTTAATTATTGGTACCATTCAGGAACTTTAACATTTCGTCGTGCGGGAGTTTAAGTACTCTATACGCCATTTTATATATCTCGAGTAAATGATGCCACTTTAGGTTTTTGACACCAAAATTTTAAAAATCTGCAATCCGTTTTTGGATATTTATATCCGAAACTGGACGAGATATCCAAAAACAAATTACAGACTTGAAAAATTTGGTGTCGTAAACCTAAAGTGGCATCATTAACTCGAGATATATAAAAAATATAAAATGGCGTATAGAGCACTTAAGCTCCCGCACGACGATTTAACAAAGGGTTGTTAAACAATTGTATTATTTATCGTTGTATGGTGTGGAAATCCAAGTTCGAATTCCTAAAAAAGGCTGATGAGTTGTTTCAATCAATTTTGTTTCGTTAGAAACGCTTTTCAAAACTGAATTTTTCATTGTTGTTCTGCAATGATTTTTAATAATCAAAGGCGAAAATGATGTCCGCAAGAGAATTGTACACAAGTCGAACAGAACATGTTTTCGAACCCTTATCAGACTTTTTTGGGTTCTGTACATATTCATGAATCTTGGGGATTCCTCACCAGTCTTTATCCGGGCTTATAGCGGTGTATACGGGGTTGAGTCAGCCCATTAATCCGCAATTCATTTTTTTTGAGATTGCCCATGTCTGGCAGTCAGACGTTTAAAGTTTTTTGGGGTGCCTTTTTTCGATAGCTTAGCGCAGTGTGCGAATCTAGACCCCTTGTTTTACTCCACTTTATAGACAGCTCTGGTTGGCGGGAGTTCTTTTTATATTTTAAGTAATTTTACTATTCAAAAACATACAATATATATATTGGAATTGTATCTTTTTCTATATATGTACTTGTAATAAGTTGGTCGAAATTTTTGCCCAATTTACAAGACCTTTGTATCGTTATTTTAAATTACAACAGAGTATGCTTGTTATAGGTAATTTCCATGAAAAAATTCTATACACTCATAAAATTGTTTTTCATAGGTTTTTAAAACGTTGTATTGGTTTCTATGCTATTAATGTAAAGTGAATGCCTATTATTGAAAAGAAGAATAAACTTACAAAAAAAATTTATTTGTTTATATTTAAGTTAACGAAGTACATTAATATAGAACGGCAATTAATGTTGATAAAATGGTAAGAATATATATTGAAGAAACATTTATTTATTTAAGAATAGTGCTTATCTTCTTCTTATTTAATTTTTAACATTTCCAACAAAATCTATTTTCAATTAAACATACACCGATACAGAAGCTTGTGAATTCGGAAATTATAAAACACAACACATTTTATTGTATTGTACTCTCCTTTTTTTACCATCATTAGATTTTTGTAACTGTCATCTTATTTGGATAAATCAGAATTAAAACTTTTTTTTATATACGCTCTTATGCTATTTTATTCACATTAAACAACATCGACGATATGTACGACCGTAGCCCCGGTGGTTAAACGGCATCGCCAGACCAAACACATAACACTTTTCGTTATATGGTCTGGAAATCTGAGCTCGAATACCAGTAGTAGTAGTGATACATTTTTCCAAGTAATCTTGTTTCGCCAGAAACGCATTAATTAATATTAATAAAACTGAATGCTATTGAGAATTATGTGTGTGAAGATAAATTCGAATTTCAAAAGCAAAGACCCAAACCATCTTTCTTTAGCTAACACATTTTTTGCGTTAACAGAGCTCTGTTAATAGTTTAACAGCGACTATGTACGAGCATTTTAGGACTTATTAGGTGTTTAATGTACACATATTCCAATTTTAGATAGAAAAGGAACTCCCATATGGCAGATATATTGTTCACTCTATATCTCATAAAAAAAATTCATATATGTTTAGTTTTTGGTTAAAAAAAAGCTGAAACAAATTCTTAAAAAAAAAAAACCAAATAAGTGGAGAAGATCAGTGGCCATTATGGAAAAATAAGAAATTGCAGATGTATCACACTATATGGGAATGACAGTCCAAGAGGTCCCTACTGACGCTGTATTAGTGGTATTCCTGAAATAATTTGAGAAAATTTAATTTAATTTAGATGTTTTGCAATGATTTCACAATCAATGAAGAAAAATACATTTGTAAAGGAATTGTACACCAGCCGAACTAAACATGGTTTCTACTCCAGCTACGGAAGCATCAGCATAGACAATCATCAACTTTTATAATCTAATTAAGATAATTTAATCAGTCATAAAATTAATAATACTCGTAAGCTCAAGGAAATAAATACAAATACTTTGTACTGAGTTAGCGTAGATTTCTTAAGCACATAACTGAATTTTGTCTTGTCGTAGTGTAGAGAGAGGCTTACACTACAAAGGCTCAACTAGCTAAACTAGCGAAAAGCAATAGCTCTCTAGCAGGGTCTCCCATGCTAAAAAGGCAGTTGAGCAGCAGTTACTAAGAATTTTCCCAGTTGCTGGATCAGTCAGAACAACAACACCATCATCTCCACTATTATTATGATGTTTTATTCCTTCCTTAATTTAAACCTTACTGTATGGGATTCTTGGGGTTGATTGCTGTTGGATTATTCAGTGGTGAAGGTATAACACTGGCCAACCGATTTCCTTGCGGTTCGCATTTTTAAAATAGGACCTATGTTTGTTTTTTACTTATATCAGATATGATATTAATAAGATTAAATTAAGATACATGTACATCAAAAACATTTTGAAGTGCTTGCGAAATAAAATTGATTAACTTTGAATTTTTTACTTCGTTATTTATCTTTCACAAGTAATCAGCTGACACTATAAAAAACAAATTGTGAACATTAGAGGAATAACTTACTCGTATATAAGAGCTACAAAAATCTAAGAAGTTTAGAACTAAAAATTTGAAATGAAAAAAGTTTTTAATTCACCGTTTCACAGATCGAGACTCGACCTTCTGTAGACAAAAAAAGTTTTTATAATGCAGGTTGGGTACCTTACCAATTTTCATGCGTTAAAGTTTCTAATGCGCGATAAATTAAAGCGCCTTATGTACTGCTTGCTACCTTTACTATCATGACAGGACTGTCATGATTAACGCAAGATTAGTAAACTAGTGGTTACGTTTTTTTAAAGCTTATCAAATTGTGAACGTATCTTGCTTTCTTTTCCGACAAATTTTATTTATTTTTTTTATTATTGATGTGATTTTACTCGTAATTTTTATTTTAACTAAACATATTTATTTTGATAGATTACTACTAGAGGGCGTGTCTGAAAGTTTTTAGAATTTAATATGCAAATTAAGCTTCTATGCGCATATCATATTAATTCTTTACAAATTAAATAAGAACTAAACAGATGTTTAAATTAATACGTTTTTAATTAAAGTTTTCCTTAATTTTTTTTTCCATCCAACGTATTAAGATGAACATAAAAAATCATACAGAACTCAGAAAAAAAAGACAAAATTTGTTAATCAAATACGCCACTGCTTTAAATGCTTTCCAAGCATTAAAACTGCATAAAATATTTAAAACAAAACCAGTTGTCAATAATTAAATTATACGAGTAAATACGTTGATGATGGACAATATGAAGGAGAAGAAGTAAAAAAAAAATGTTTGTTTGTTTATCTGCTCGAAGTATTACAATTTTAATGCAAACAAATATAAAAAAGATAAACCAAATATTTATACAAAATCTTCCACATGTACGTATATATGTACGTACGTTGTATATATATGAACAAAAAAATTAAAGAAACCCTTATAAAAGATTTAAAATGATAAAACCAAGAAACAAACTTCATGTCTGTTGGAAAAAAAATGACATTTAAAAACAGGCCTACAGATAAAAGTAATTCAAAAATTAAAAAATAAAATCAAATTTTGAATTATCAACTTGAATATTTTTTAAGAATGTAAAGAGAACCGACAACATGGCACCCTACAATTGTTAAGAAACTATTAGCATTTAAAATATAATAATTTTTTTGTTTTATAAATCTCAAACTTACAATGTAATTTGCAAGAAAGGCAAGGGTGGTTAGTCGAGAGAAAGAAGAAACTATTTTTGAAACTCTTTTGAAACATAAACTATCGTAAGCTTTTGATTGTTTTGTCAGTAACTAGTAACTAATTCTTATTTTTTTTTAATTGGCCTCAGTAAGAGATTAACGAAACTTTACGAAAATGATAAAGATAGTTGTTAGAGCGGTCGCTTTCAACACAAAGTCCAGGTTCGAGTTTTTTGCTGTATTTCGAAGTTTTATTCCAAAAATTAGAGGTTCCCCCCCTAATCAAAGAAATTCATTCGTAAAATAGCCGCCCCCTAACATTCCATCTTCTTAACTTTAGACTTATCAACGTGCCACCTACTGGAAAGTAATAGACAGAACTAAGCAAGGTTCGTAATGTATCAACAACTTAGCAAAGATCCTTACCACTTCACAATAAACATCAATAGATGGGTCAATTGTTGTCGATAATTTCAAGGGTGCAAGTATAATAAAGGCATTTGAGTGATTGACTGATAGCAACTTGCCTCATTGTCATAAGGCGCTTAATAAAAGAATAATTTTCCAATTCTTCATTCCAATTCTAGCAAAAAAAAATTATGATTGTTTTGGAATTCGCACTGTTTTTATTTGTAAATTTAAATCTGTCAAAGATTTGTTTGTTCTATCAAATTACCAGTCTTCAACCATATAAATTATAAAAATGTTTTCTAAGACTGAATCGAATCTGGCGGTGATTTTTATAAATATACGTGGGGTAAGGACCCAACTAGCTAAGTTGGCGCAGAGCAATAGTTCTCTGGGTATTCCATGCCAAAAAGAGAGTTGAGGAGCAATTATTAAAAATTATCCCAGGGGCTGGATCAGGAACAACAAAATCATCTCCCACACAATTATGATATTTTATTCTTCCCATAATTTTAACATTACTGTGCATGCTTCTTGGGGTTGATTGCTGTTGAATTATTCAGTGGTGAAGGCAAAACACTGGCTACTGAATAATCAATCAAAAGCAAACGATTTTTTGGCGGCTCGCTTTTTTAAAGTGTGACCTTTGTTTTTGACTGACTGATATCAGATATGATATTAGTAAATTTATTTTTCCCATTATATTTTTCTGGAGCTATACAATGTACTGCATTAGTAGGGGTCATCCCCTATGTGCAGGCCTCGAAAAAACCAAATTAAAATAATATGATGGACAAAGACCGTGACCAATCCACCACAACGATTTTTAAAATTTTAAAAAACGGATTCCTCATATGTGCCCATAATTATGAAAGTGGTCTAAGTCATATATTTTTTGTTTCGAGATATTTAATGAATTGCATTTAAATAAATTAAAAAATATTTTTACATTATGCAACACTTTTATTTATAATTTTATTAGTCTCAAGTAATGGAAATTTATTATGAATATGAAATTTTGTGCGAATTTTTTTTCTCTTCTTGTTATTGATTCTTCTAGTGATTTCGTTGAAATAAAATCCGGCTGCGACATTCGCTTTATCGAAAATGTATTTCTTGTTCTGCAGTTTTCTATCAATTCATAATAATGCTCAGGGTTGTATAAGTAATTTGCTTTTTTATCGGTCATTAGGTAGAAAGGAATGACTAGATACCAAAAATTCGTGGTATAATTTTTGACTTAGACCACTTTCATAATTAATACTAAATGAATTCCACATAATGTTGAAATTACAACCACTATCTAATGGTTCATTTTTGACAATTTCGTAAAAATTACATTGAATACATTTAGTTTAAACTAATGTGGTATGAAATAACTTATAAACTCATTTTTTTAAATTTTGTCTTAGACCACTTTCATAATTATGGGCACATATATTGGTCTTTTTTTTACCCACTTTTTTGTTTTTGTTGTTGTTCTTAGCATTGTGCACGCTAAAACATAATTTCTACATTATGTGATGTAGGGTGTGTGCATACACAGAAATGTGTAAGAATAGAGAAGAAGATAAATGTTTGCATTTTAAGCTAAAAACCAAATTTAACTAATTTTTTTTTTAATCAGCAACAAGACAATTTGTTTTAGTATTTTTTCTGTGTATTATAATGATGTTTTAGGAGTTGTTGCTATTGTTGTTTCAGTTTTTGCTTGTTTGTGAGTGGCCAAAACGTCAATGGACGCAATCAGTTTCTATAAAAAGCATCTTTAGTTAGGGAAGCCGGTTTAATCAGTTAACTTAGCTTAAGCAAACGACAACCTACAAAGAAAAGAAAAGAAAACTCAATAAAAAATTGGAAAAAAAATTTATTAAAAAAAATATTTAACGGCTATAATATATTGTATTTATAAAGAAATTAACAAGAAAATTTTAAATAAATAATTTTTTTTATTAAAATTAAAGTGATACAATTTAAATTAAAAACAAATTAAATTAGAATTATTGTAAAATATAAAACTGTGCTCAATACATAAGTGTAAATTTTAAAGTTATAAGTATATAAAAAATAAATCATGACAAAATATGTGAGTTCAAAACCAAACATAAGATAACAAATTATACACAATAAAGTGAATTAAAAAAAAATAAAAATAAAAAAATAAAAAATTTCAATATATTTTTTTACAATCAAATTTTAGTGCAACACAATTCTTTGTTTAATCTTGGCTTTGCTTGTTACAACATCAATGGCTCAAGTGGATTACAGCAACCATGTAACGTATTATCATTATCCAGCGCCACCAAAAACTTTACAATTTCGTGCACCACCGCCACAGACACAGCGAATAGTGAATGCTGCTCCTCAAACATATCAAAATCAATATCAAGCAAGTAGTCAATATGCCCCACAAAACAATTACCAGACAACATCTGCTGTACAACAGTCATCGACTGTAGCAAAACAATTCATTTCGCCAGCATTGGATAATGCAGCCTTCAATTTAGCCTTGACCAATCAAGGTTATACGATTGGTAATACACCAGCGGTCAATGCTGCCTTAATAGCTACCTCAAGATCAAGTAAAACCTCCGCACCACACTCAAATGCAGCCCCCGCTTCTGTGTCGTCATATTCATCATCACCACAATTAGCTTCACTTAATGTTAAATTACCTCTACCCATTGGAATAACTCCCTTAAATATTGCTCCCTTACCTTTACAATCTGGAGCCCCCTATGCAGCAATACAAAATACAGTTACTTCGTATGGCACAGTATATCCTCAAAGAAAGAGGCGTTAGTAATCTAGTTTCTACGAGTAAAGACTTTAAACTTATTTAGTGTAATTTTATTCTTTTTAATTTTATATATAGACTTAATGTAGGCAACAAAGAAAACAAAGTCAGGGTACGGATTATATACCAAAGATGAAGAGTACTCTTTATATTCGAAATATATATAAAGAAAAAATTTATATACAAAATGTGGAATAGTGGCCAAGATTTTTCTCCAGAGCTACCATTGTGTTTCTTACCGCTTATGACAATATGTCAGATCGAAATATAAGCGTCAATGCCATGCTAACAATAAAAACAGAGTTGTAAAACATAACAAGCTTGTACGAATATAGTTTTAATTTTTCTACAACAATTGACAGTTTGTGGCAATAAACACTTCTTATTTAATTAAAAGCAAATTTATCAGACTTCGTTTTCTTATGCTATAAACACAACAAAGGCTACAAAAATCGCTGGCTACGAAAGTAGATAAGTAGCCAGCTACTTAATTATAATAACGACTACAGCTACAAAATAAACATCTGTTTTGACACGTTGAACATAACCTAAAAAAAATATATATAACAAACTTATTTTTTGTAAGTGAAATTGTGAGGAAACAAAAAACAAAAAATGTATGAAGAAAACTTATAAAAATTTAAGAAAGCTAAAAAGGTTATTAAATAAAAAATTAAAACCAATGATTTTTTTTCAGTGGTGCAACTTAAATTTTTTCGCATATTATATGTATATATTTCGTGTATTGCATTTTCTTTTTCATGCATTTTATTGTATTGCCAGCACTAAACTGTTTATTGTCTCCAGGAAAAATCTAAATTAGCTTAAGTTGGCCACGGGCTACAAAAATAGTCGTGTGGTCAGTAGTCGTGTTGCCGATAAAATAATTAGTCTCATATACATACATGTATTATATTTTTGATAACTTGTAGTCGATGGTCGGTAGCCTTTGTTGTGTTTATAGCATTAAGAAATAAATTTAAGTTAAAATTTTTCTTTCTAACATGCTGTGAAGCTCGGATTTTCTTATAGAAAGGCATTGCCGAAGTGTTATTACTAGTTGGCTTCATACAAAATCTATGTACACGAAAAATTTTGTAGCCTACTTCCCTGAAGTTGTCGATGATAAACAGAATATTGGCGATAAGCTTCTACAGTTCTTACAATGTACGGTCGACGACAAGTACAGTGACATTGTTGCTCAGCAAGTTGTGCACGATTATTGTACTATTTTGTTTGAAAATTGTTCTGACTCTCGTCTATGCGTTTTGTAGAATAGTCAATTGTCGTGCACCCATTCTCGAAGATGTGTGTTAGGACAGAGCCAACTGGGAGGTTCTTTATTAGTCTGATATAAACAAAAACATCGATGTGTATGATAATTTTCTGCAGAAACATAATTCTGTCATCAAAATTGCGGACAATACCGCTTGATTTATAAACTAAAAACCAAGAAGAGCTTAAATTTTCTGTACAAGTGTCCATGCTTCTGCTCCATATATTAAAACGGTTAGTATCAACGTACTGTAATATATAATTTTCATCTACCCAGCGACAATGTTCCCTGCGTTAATTCTCCGTTGCTATTTTTTTTTATATTGTAATGCTACCATGCATTAATGAAGTCCTTTTTCCATCTCCAAGATGCATTTAAAATTGTTCTCATGTCGATCCACTTTTTAACCCTTGCAAAAACATCAGACAACGATACCAAAGGCATTAAACACATAGACGACGGCAAGCAGCATGACAAGAAGCATAAAATGCAGCCGAGAGTATTTGCTGCCATGCTGTCGGCTACATACGTAAATATTTTGAAGTCAGCAGAACCAGAACAAAAAACATAAATATATAAAGAAATAAAATAAAATAATAATAAAAAATAATAACAGCTGTTTGTTGTGCAAATAAATATTCCAAACACATACCAAGTGTAGGGAAATGCAAATAAAATGTTTGTTTAAAATGCATTTAAATGATTTTAAATTTAATTAAATCAATACCGACTTGTAATGTAAAACGTTTTAAGTTGTTATTATATATTATTTATTATTATATTTATTAATACAAACAATAGCGGTAATCACTCTGCGTTGCAAATGCCCTCGCATTTGTTTCTATTTTGTTATTGTTTAGCATAGTTCGCTACATTTGCAAACCTTGTAAGGGCGTTTGCAACGGAGAGTCATTACCCCTAATATATTAATATTGTATATCTTTTTTGTTTTTCTTTGTAATAAAAACATATATTCAAGCTGAATACATATGTTTTTTGTCCAGGCTTTTACTGTGGTGCCCTTAAAATAATCGTCTTCATATAAATGTGAGTACATTTTCTAGTTCTAAAAACATGCTGTCTACCGCTTGCTATCGTCTATGACATAGACTCTATGTGTTTGTAGCAATAATGATGACACTTTGTGTCAAAATAATTACATATGTTTCTTTTGTAAAGACAAAAACGTTATAAGTTTTTACAAAATGTCAATGCCCTTGTTATACCTTCACCCTTGAATGATCAACAGCAATGACCTCATCGAATCTCTTGCATGTTGATTGTGTGGTGAGTGCCTTCGCTAAGTAGGTTTGGCTGTTATCTGCTACTTCCCAAGTGTTTGATAGTTTCAATACCAACTTTGGTAAAAAGTCTTCTTAACCTTTATCCTAAAGGTAAGACAATCTTCCCCATAACTTAATCGATCACTTTAGATTAAAGTTTACTTGTAATAACAAAAAGCAAGTTATCTGTCTGATAAAACCCCACCTTTAACTAAGGGCAAGTTGTAATAATGTTCCTAAGGTCTTTAAATGATAATAAATTCAATAAATTTGTGATAATTTTGTATAAAACGAAGAAGTTCATTCAAACAATTTAAAATTTTTTTGTTCTAATTTTTGGCTTCAAACATCTGTCAGAACTAAATTTTTGTACAAGTTTATAGAAAAATTTTTACTAATTTTTCTGATATTTTATTTATTTTTTACTTTATTGACTTCAGTTATGGCATTCTTAGCACAGTTCATAAGCTATGGTCACATTAGGCAAATATTTGATCAAAAACTCGTAGCCACTATTGCATGGAAACACATATTTCTCAATATTTTATTGCTATAAGTATCATTAATTAAATATTAAAATATTAGGCCGTATTCCAATTGGCGACGTCGTCATCGTATAACGACATTTTTGTAACAGATTAAAGGCAAGAGAAATATTTTTTCTTTATTCTGCTGCAAAAATGTCGTCAGACGACAACGATGTCGCCAACTGGAATAAGGCCGATTATATCTTGTTAACTATTCTTTTTTTTTTAATTTAAAGAAATGTTTACACATAACGAAACTTTGGCATTAAATATTTAAAAAAAATATTTTCCAATTATTTCGAGTGCATAATCCGTACCCTGACTAGTTTTAAACAATTGGATGAGTTCTTGTTTTCGTGTACACTTTCAAAATTCAAATTTGTTTGTTTTTTTTTTTTTTTGTATAACGTTTTGATAGTGAATGGTTGGTTATCAATGCCATTGAAGTGATTTGTCGCACTATTGGCAATATATATGAATAACTAACAGATAGATAAACGAATAAATATGTAAATGCGTAGAGTATTTGTGATACTGATGTAATATATTGGTTTGACACTAAATTTAATTCAATCAAAAGAAATTAAAATAAAATAAAAATAACTATTGATTTAATGATAACAAAATAATTAAATAAAAATAAAAAATTTATATTTTTGATTTTGATTTTGAAATAATAAAAAACATCAAATATTTGTAAAACAATGGCATTTAATTTAAATATTATTTTCTTTTTAATATTGTTTCTTTGTATTTTTAAGAATTTATTGTAAGTTTTTAGTAGAAATAATTTAACTTAATTATAAATTTTATTTCTTAATTTTATAATACAATATATGTATGTATAACATATACTACGTATCGTTAGCTGAAATGCAAAAAGGCGTAAGTAATAAAAATTTTATTTTCCAGAATATACAAAAACTTTTCAACAAGCAATGCTTTTACATTGAATACGAGTATCAATGTAAACTTTCGTCATAACATGGGCGTTTTTGATCGCAGATATGAAAAATAAAATCAAATAAAACTATGCCTTCTGGCATTTTAACTAACGATAGGCATATATTTTTAGGCATCTTCTTGTCTTTACTAAAAATAAGAGAAAAACTTGCCATGCCTAGATTTAATTTCAAAATTTTATGCATAAATTAAATTATAAAATAATAAAACCCCTCTATTATGTCAGGAGTTGTCGACTTTAAGTCAACCCTATAACTGAAAATTGGTCAGTTATATAGTCGATACCAGCGAAACTGCACCATTATTAATACACTTTCAAGGACCTAGAAAATCGTACGTGGCCATCGACTACACAAAAGTCAATTTTTAAATGTCAGGCTGAATGGATGTCGACAACGCCTTATATAATAGAAGGAAATGTAAAAGAAAATATTTAAATTATTTTAAAAATTATTATAGAAAACAATTGAATTCATCAATTCATTAATTTAATTAGCTGAGTCATCTTTATTATGCCATTTTTGATTGCTTTTCTAAATTTTATATTTTTGAAGCTTTTACTTCAATGCATGCAACTGTTTAATGGAAAATTAATAAAATAATAAAATTTAAAATGGAGAATAATTTTTCGCCATAAATTCCATATGGCTCAAGAATTTGCATAAACGAGGGAATGCAATTTTCAAATATATATGACGCAGTGACAACAAATCCACGTAGATTGGCAGATTGATGTCATTTATTACTTAAATATTGTCATTGGTTTAGAGCAGTGATGTCCACTACTACATAAACACACTTGAGCTTGTGTATGAAGCAGGAAAAAACTCTGCTTACTTCTACCTGATATGGGAATGTTTGAATTACTTTCTGTTTACAACTTTAAAATTATTTGTTCATAATTCTGAGTAAAGTACGTAATCGATTGTCCGATAGACATGTGACCGATCTATAAAGAATAAAGGAGTACCGAGGTCACATAGATATGAAGGAAATAATAAATAATTGTTCTAGTTAAATAAAAATGATACAAAAAATATGCACTATCCATCCCTGCTCTATGTTGGAGAGAAGCTAAAATCTAAAAAGAGCAAGAGTAACAATATTTCTTTTTATTATGTACGTGTTTGACTTTGACGTTAGCAGAATTTGTTTTTCTATCACGCGTTATTGGGAAAGAGATTTTTGGACATCACTGGTTTAGAGTACTTTCGAGCCAATAAACGTCAGGTAACATATAATAAAGTCAACATAACCGTTAAGTCCATTTCTAATTTTAAAAATATTGTAAGTAGTTTATAGTTTTTCTAAAATCATAATTTTATATAAATTATTTTGATAAAGTAAATCGACTCTTAAGGTCTATATGTTTCTCTTTATTTAACATACAAAGTTTTGTTCATGCCCTCAAACCATACTTCCCTGACAGATGACCTGAAAAAGTTAAGAGAGATTGCCTACCTAAGCCCAGAATACTTACATAAGCCATTCACTCTAGGCCATATTAACCTAGAGATTCTGCAAAATTCTCTGCTTCTTAATGATCCATTTACTCTCAAGTTTAAGTTTCTGTCTATCAATCAATTTTTAGAAAAATGCCATTGGAGATCGTTGCGACCCAAATCGGTGCCCTTGGCCGCAACAGTTTTCGCATTCTGTACAATGTTTCAGTTTAACACTATACAACAGGATCAAAAGATCCACTTGCATTGGTGTCACTGAAGCAATGTGATGCTTCATTTACTCGCAATCGACATGTTTTTCTTTGCTACAGCGGTTATAGTGCAGTCAAACTGTCATCCTTGAAAGTATAAAGAACTAGAGGCAACTCGGATTTGTAAGAAACTCCCGGTACTGTACTCTCAAGCTGTCATCTTTGGATGTATAAAGAACTAGAGTCAACTCGGATTCTTAAGAAACTCCCGGTACTGTACTCTCAAACTGTCATCTTTGGAAGTACAAAGAACTAGAGTCAACTCAGATTATTAAGAAACTCTCGGTACTGTACTCTCAAAATGTCATCTAGAAGAAGAACTAGACTCAACTCGGATTCTTAAGACACTAACGGTGCTGTACTCTCAAACTGTCATCTTTGGAAGTACACAGAAAAAATTATTTTTTTGATTCAGACACGAAATTCACTGAGTTAATAAATTTTTTGTTTAATTTCGGTCCTACAAAGAAATTTGTGAATTCGAACAACAAATTTTTAATTTTTTGTTTGAAAAAAAAAATTGCGATATTTTCAATAAAAATGTTGCGATATTCAATAAACATTTTTATTGGAGTCACAAAAAAAATCAAACAAAAAATTTAATAGAAGAAGATAAAAGTTTTATTGAATATTATATTAAGCAGACAAAAATTTTTTCAAACCAATTAATATATTTTTTGAAAAAAAAAATTTGTTTTTTGAGAAAAAAGTTGCCAATTAAAAAAATGAAATGTTTAAAAATGAATGCAAAATTGAACAAATAATTATCCGAGACAACAAAATAATATTCAGAAATTTGACAGAAAATTCAAATAATTTTTTTAGAAATTTAAATTTTTTGTGGTAAATTATTTTTATATTTCATTATTAAAAATAGTATTATTAATATTATTATTATATTATTTATTTTAATGTAATATGAAATGTATGCTTTTGGGGATAAGCATGTCTCTATGGCCATTTCGTCTCTGCTTAAGAGACTCGTCAGGAGACTTTTTCCCAAAGGTGTTATTCAAAACTATAAATACTTATGTTAAAATAGTTATAAACTAAATGCGAATCATATCCCATCTAATATATAAAAACCAAACAAAAGTATTTACAAAGCAATACATTTCTTTTTTTTTTTTTTGTTTTCTTTATATCATGTTTTATCAACATTGATACTTTTAAAATACATTCAAACAAAATTATTAATAGAATCAAACAAAACTTTATTTGAAAACGAAATAAAAATTGAACAAGCGTTTGTTTGAAAATATTCCTGCAATAATTTTTTCTGTGTATAAAGAACTAAAGGCAACTCGGATTTTTAAGAAATTGTCAGTACTGTACTCTTAGACTTGATTCATGATGAACTGTGAATTTGAATATGGAAACTTTAATCACTATTTTAAACTTTTTCCGGCTGCAGCATTTTTCAGCAGAAGATTTTTGGTCCTTGTGGTCGTATCAACATTTGTGTGTAAAGCCTGCTAACTTCTGGAATACATTTAGTGCCCTAAGACTAATGTCTACAAGTACATACACAGAAAAAAATTATTTTTTTGATTCAGACACGAAATTCACTGAGTTAATAAATTTTTTGTTTAATTTCGGTCCTACAAAGAAATTTGTGAATTCGAACAACAAATTTGTAATTTTTTGTTTGAAGAAAAATTGCGATATTTTCAATAAAAATGTTGCGATATTCAATAAACATTTTTATTGGAGTCACAAAAAAGAATCAAACAAAAAATTTAATAGAAGTAGATAAAAGTTTTATTGAATATTACGTTTCTAAGCAAACAAAAATTTTGTCAAACCAATTAATATATTTTTTGAAAAAAAAATTGTTTTTAGAGAAAAAAGTTGCCAATTAAAAAAATAGAATGTTTAAAAATGAATACAAAATTGAACAAATATTTATTCGAGACAACAAAATAATGTTCAGAAATTTGACAGAAAATTCAAATAATTTTTTTACAAATTTAAATTTTTTATATTTTATTATTGTTAATATTATTATTATATTATTAATTTTAATGTAATATGAAATGTATGCTTTTGGGGATAAACATATCTCTATGACCATTTCGTCTCTGCTTAAGAGACTCGTCAGGAGACTTTTCCCAAAGGTGTTATTCAAAACTATAAATACTTATGTTAAAATAGTTATAGACTAAATGCGAATCATATCCCATTTAATAATGTTAAATTAAAAGCCGCGTTTTTATTACACCATGTTTTATCAACATTGATACTTTTAAAATACATTCAAACAAAATTATTAATAGAATCAAACAAAACTTTATTTGAAAACGAAATAAAAATTGAACAAGCGTTTGTTTGAAAATATTCCAGCAATAATTTTTTCTGTGTACATATTTATATCCGGGGAATTGGAGTTTTGATGACGCAAGCGAAGGAATTGGTTCTACCTCCATTGGATCCTATTTTGCCTCTGTAGCAGTTGCAATTGAGTCAATGAAAAGTGACATCCCCCACTGTTTCTATAAAAAGTCAAATGACCAGGCTAGATTGCTGTTATGTCACAGGTCATGTAAATAGTGGCTGTAATTACGGGACACTAGAAAAACTCTTCCTTTCAATTATTCCATGGGTTTTAGCTGTTCTCATGATGCTATAGACAGAGATATCGTGTCAGAAATCATCAATCTGACAAACTGGATATGAGGAAATGTTAATTGTAGTTACGAGTGCTGTATATTGGGTGTTTTCTTTTTAGGAAGCAACTAACCTTGAGCTAACATAATGCTCAATAAGTGTTCGCAGCGCAGCATGATTGTTCTCAAGTGTATATGATCTATCTGTACGTGTTTGGAAATTAATCTTGTGTCTTAATTATTCAATTTAGCTAACGTTGCTATATGTCAAAAAACTGAAAATATCAAAAAATATAAAGCAAAGGTTTCTGGGTGCCGCTGAACTAACCATAGCCTGCTAATAACCTGATTTTTCACGTTATAAACCAAGAAAACTAGTTAAAAAAAAAAAATTCAAGAAAAAGTAACAAAAACCAGAAACACTAGGGCTACCGCTCAATATTAGTGTATTGGAATCGAACGTGTACGAGTAATAAGAAAAGTGGTATATTTTTGAAAAAATTAAATAACATAAATAACAGGGAAGAACAAATATAGCGATAAAATAGCGAAGCTGCTTTTAAAGCACAAATCCCACTTAACATAAATCTGTAGTTGCCAAAAATCGGTTCAGAATTCAGCCATGAAATTTTAAAATTTTTGTTGTAGAACATTTGTGCAATAAAGCAGACCCCATCTAAACAATGAATGAAACACATGCAAACCTTGTAGAAAAATCATTTAGTTATGGACTTATACGGAAATACCTAAGAAATGAATTAACAAAGGCCTCCTATACCGCGGTGCAAGATGTCGAAAACTCAGCAAGCAGTGAGCAGAGGTGCAACCTTGTAAATCTTGTCATAACGAATCGAATTTAATTTGAAATAGTACGACGACGATATCTGACGTACAATTACATCTATGTTGTAATTACTATATAGCATAGGAAAAAGTGGAAATACTTGTGAATTATAATTTACAGCACAGGCAGCTCAATATCAGATTTAAATAGCAGGCTTGCGTGTAACTTTCGGTCGACTATACAAAGTTTTGCTATCGTGGCATATTTAAAAAAAAAAACAAAGCTAAGAATTTTGGATTCGCATGTCAAATCTATGTATGCTGTTATACTCTATGAATCTTTAATTTCAATGGCTCGAGGGATACAGTTTGTATTAATTAATGAACGGTCAACAAAATAAGCTGCTCCGCTTATACTGGCCTATCACCGATGGCCAGCAATGCTGAACTACGAGTAAAAAACAATGTTTATAATAATGAAGAGACAAACATTACAGATGATGTTGCTATTTATGTTCTAGCAGTAGGGTTTACAAATGTCCGTCTATAGCTTTAAAATAAAATCCCAATCAAATTTATATCCCATACTGATGTTGTTTTATTACGAGTAAATTGTTTTTCCCATGGTTATTATCAGATCATTAGTTACTTTACAGTTTACAAGATCCAGTTAAAATGGTTCAAGTCAATCATTTTTAAACAAATTTTGCCTTTCAAACGTCCTATTGTATCAAAATTAAATATTCATTTGCATAATTTCGTACTTTCTGTCTGTCGTTAAAGTTATTATTTATGACATGAGTTGATTTTATTAGTTTTTGATTATTTATTAAAAAATATTTTTATAATTTTGTTTTGCTTTTAATTCGTTTATAATTTATTTCTTTTATCAAGGTACTAAAGAAACATGTATAAAATCATAGATAGATCTTTTGAATTAATTTTAAATTAAAAACCATTTTTTCTCTTTTGTTTTTTGTAACTTAACTTCTCAAATCTTTTGTTGTACGAGTACAAATTTGTTATCTTTAATACCAATCACGTGTAAGTATATGTATAGTTTCATCACCACTTAGAGGACATTAAACGTTATTATTAGCGGTTTTGTTATAAAAAACAAATGTATGTCAACTATTTGTGTTTAAATTTGAATAAATTTTATTTTCGTTTATTGTTTTTCGTAAAGATATTTGATTTGAATAATTTTGTAAAGCTTAACAATTTGAAAATCCCCTGAATTAATGATTTATTTGAAGGTTTTAATTCAAATTAAATGACTTAAACGGTTTGATAAGCGTTTTTGCTATTTTAAATCGTTTAATAAGTACATTGTTGGTAGTGGTCGGTCGGAGGGTGGATGTTTTCAGTTAAATAAAAAGTATTTAAAAAACATATTAAAATAATATTTGTTTACTACTAATGGACAAGTCATGGCGACTCAGTAATTGGTTTAACTTCCTATACAACACGCATGTAAGGTGTGCGTCACTATAAAGTGTAACACCCATTTTTCTTAATAACTTTTTTCACCTTTAATCAAAATTATTTTTCTTAGTCACAATATCTTTGAAAAATGTGTCAGATTTTAAAATGTATCAGTTTGTCAAATTTGACTTGTTAGTTAGTTCACAATGGATAATCAAAGACAAGTGCATACAAAAATTATTCAAATAATTCAAAAAAAACCATATTGGAGTTATATAAAAGTTGCTAGGGAAGTCCACGTGACCAGGCAATGTGTTTCCAGAGTGGTCAAAAAGTTCAACAAAGACCTAAAAATTGAAAGAAAGCCTGGAACAGGTAAAGCAAAACTGGTAACGAACGACGCGAAAGCCAAAATGGTTGAGAAGCTTTTGCTGGCTCTTCCAAACCTTTCTGGTCGCGAAGTGGCCCAGCGCGTGCAATGTTCGGAAAGTTTTGTGCGCCGAGTTAAAGCTAAAGCTGGCCTTAAAACATTTAAAGTCCAAAAAGTTCCGGATAGAATTGCTACGAAGAATATTGAAGCAAAAAAAAAGAGCAAAACTCCTCAAAAAAGAATTTTTTCAAAAGTTCGAATGTTGTGTAATGGATGATGAAACTTACGCTTTTGCAGACTTTGCGCAGCTTCCTGGCCAAGAGTTTTATGTAGCGGATAGTAGAGGCAATGTTTCTGAAGAGTTCCGAACTAAAAAACTATCAAAATTTCCCAAAAAGTTCCTAGTTTGGCAGGCTGTTTGTAGCTGCGGCAACAGAAGTGCATCGTTTGTTACATTGGGATCAATAAACTCAGATATTTATATCAAAGAGTGTCTTCAAAAGAGGTTGCTTCCATTTCTAAGACAGCACAACATATCAACATTCTTCTGGCCAGATTTGGCAACATGTCACTACAGTAAAAGCGCAATAGACTGGTATAATAAAAATAATGTTATTTTTGTTCCAAAAGAGGCTAACCCACCAAACTGCCCAGAGCTGCGGCCTATTGAAAGATATTGGGCTCTGGTCAAAAGAGAACTCAAGAAGAGTACATCTGTTCCCAAAACCATTACTAGTTTTCGATATAAATGGACAGCTGGTACCAAAAAAATCACCGAAAACACTATAAAATTGCTTATGGATGGCATAATGAATAAAATAAAAAATTTTATAAAATTAAATTAATTTTTAAATAAAATAATACTGAATATAAATCTGTAATAAAAATGCAAAATAAAACTGTTTTATTTTTAACTCTAACTTACTCCAGTCAGTTTTTATTTGACTTTTGATGTGTTACAGTTTATAGTGACGCACACCTTATTTTAAAAAATGAAATCCTCACAACAATGTATTACTCATTATATATTACGGGATATTTTGATTGTTTTCAGTAACGAACTTTCTCAAGAGTGCCGGGTAGAACAACAACCTCATAACATATGGCCGAATAGAGAATTTAGTTTTTCTCTATGACTATTCTGTCCGTATTTCTAAATATTTTTTTGCACTGAAGGTTAAAGAATAATCCTGTTGTGTTTCTTGCTACCAGGCCACTATAGGCAATTTGACAGATTTTTGTGACAAAACGTGATTTTTGGATTTTTTTGAAATTGAATATTGGATCCCCCATTTTAATTTAAAAAATGTTACCTCAGATTTGAAATCGGTAACCTTAAAAACCCTCATATACCGATTTTCATGTATATCTGGAGAAATTATAAAATTTAGGCCGACATATGGGATATTCCAAGTCAAATCAACCAATGGTTTTAACCTACCCCCTCCGAATTTTATGATTTTTTGTAGAAATATAGTATATCATAGAACTAAATTAAATACAAAGTTTGGAACCACTGATACATCTGGATCCGGAAATATGAGGTCTTGAAAATCGGTAAACAGTACAAAAATGCACAAAGTTACACTTACTTAATTGTAATTTTCTGGAAAAGTATTATAGCTACGCATCTCGTAAAAGTCTCATTTGAAAGGGTATTAAATTACCTTTGATTTAATATGCAACATGATTTTTTCTTTGAAAAAGTCAAAGGTCAATTTTCTTTATCTATAAGTCGGAAGCCTATATCTTCGAAAGCGACCTTTTTAAAAATTTGAAAAAAAATTTTGCCAAAGATAGTTTCGTTCTCTACAGTTGTGAAAAATTTCAGAGTGGAGGTATTTTTAGGTCAAGAAATAAGAATCAAATCGCAAAAGAATGAGGTTAAAACTAGTATAATAGTGGTGGAATGGTAGACGATTTTTCGATTTCGATTAGCTGGAACCGCTTGTTTTGTAAGTTTCCACAAAAAAAAACATGAAACAAAAACGGGGGATGTGGGATGGCGTCAAATGGCTCTTCATCGGGGTCAAAGCTTGGGTTGAAGAAGTAAAATTCGACAAAAAACTCCACAACTGCCGTGGGGTAGCCCCTAGAGGGATAAAATGTAAGACCGACCCTCACTAATATTTTGCCTCCAACTTTTTTTCCGAACATACGTTACCCCTATCCCCACTCCGTAGAGTGGTAGGAGCAAATTTTATTAACTTTGTACTGGAGCCCCTTAGGGAGTGGTGATAGGGGGTAGGTATGTAAGTAGGGGTTAGGTAGGGGTAGGTATTTACCCCCAACTTTTTTTCCGAACATACCTAACCTCTATCCCCACTCCCTAGAGCGGTAGGAGCAAATTCTATAAACTTTGAACTGGAGCCCCATTAGGGAAAGGTGATAGGAGGTAGGTATGTAGATAGGGGTTAGGTAGGGGTAGGTATTTACCTCCAACTTTTTTTTCGAACATATCTAACCCCTATCCCCACTCCCTAGAGTGGTAAGGGCACATTTTATAAGCTTTGTACTGAAGCACCCTTAGGGAGTGGGAATAGGGGGTAGGTATGTTCAGAAAAAAGTTGGGGGGTAAAATATTAGTAAGGGTCGGTCTTACTTTTTATCCTTCTAGGGGCTACTCCAGGGCAGTTGTGGAGCTTTTTGTGGACTTTTACTCCTTCAACCCAACCTTTGACCCCGATGAAGAGCCATTTGCCCCCATCCCACATCCCTTCTTTTTGACTTATGTATTTTTTTGTTGAAACTCACAAAATAAGCGATTCTAGTTAATCGAAATCGAAAAATCGTGTACTATTCCACCCCTATCAGAATAGTTTTAATCTCATTCTTTTGCGATTTGATTTTTATTTCTTGATCCAAAAATACCTCCACTCTGAAATTTTTCACAACTGAAGAGAACGAAACTATCTTTGGCATAATTTTTTTTTTCAAATTTTTAAAAAGGTCGCTTTCGGAGATATAGGCTTCCGATTTAGAGATAAAGAAAATTGACCTTTGACTTTTAGAAAAAAAAAATCATATTATATGTTAAATCAAAGGTAATTTAATACCCTTTCAAATGCGGTTTTTACAAGATGCGTAGCTATAATACTTTTCAAGAAAATTACAATTAAGTAAGTGTAACTTTGTGCATTTTTGTACTGTTTTCCGATTTTCAAGACCTCATATTTCCAATTTAACGCCTTGCACAGACAAGCAATAGGACTATTTTTGAGTGACTAAAAAAAGCGGTGAATATACTGGTCTGGTCGCTAACTTTTTTTTTCTCTTTTGCTCTCTTTTCTTATCTTCCATTATTTTCTCAATCTACTTAATTAGAGATACAGAAGTTGTCAAACACTTAAAATACTGGAACGCTCGAGTAGGTCTTAGATATGCTAGGACGCTTAACAGATCAGTATTTAGCCCAGTCCTACTGTTCTCTGGACGGAGAATGGCCATCACAGATATACATATAGATGTTTATAGATTATATATACAGGCATCAGTGACAGCAAAGCAGACATTGTATGAATTAAGGATTGTTTTAGTTTTCTGCCTTGACTACTGTAATCCATGATAAGTTTGTGAACAATAGCTGGATTACTATAAATGCCTACAAACAAAGTGTTAATTTTATGATACAAATACCCCATATTCAATACTGCTAAACCATTTTCTGCTTATAAGTTTATGTTGAACGATAAAAATTGTTTCCTATACTCAGACCCAGAATAAAATAAATAGAATAAAATTGAGATAATTTCCTTTTGTCAAAACTAAATAAAAGTTCTGCTAATTAATAAATGTCTACCACTTTAGTCAAATGAAATTATAAAAGATTAATTTGTTTCTGTTTTTAAATCATCTTCACATTAACCATCCATCTCTACCTGCCTTTTAAACTACGAGTATTATGTATTTAACTATCACTTAATTAATACGAAAAACCTTTTAATCGATATACAATTTTTAGTGCCTGAAAACATTAACAAAACAAAAAGAGAATGGAGAAACAGTTACAAGTTTTTGTTCGAAAATGCGAAGGGCATAGGATTCTACTTTACAAGTTTTAATATCTTATGAGCCTATAATTAAAAACCTTTTGTTAAATAAAAAATTGTATATGACAGAACTAAAGACTTGTCGTTTAATGAATCTTATTATGATTCATATGTAAATTTATTAAAAAAATGGGCGATTTTATCTACAATAATAAACCAGCACAAACATATTTTAAATCTTTAAGTAAAAGAAAAAGAGAACTTTTCTGCCGTTTATAGTTTTACCGCCAGTTCATTAACTTTTTAGCAGACAGCACCAGCAGTAACAGCAGCAGCAGCAGAGAATTGTGTGAAAAAATATATTGCTTAAAGGTAAGTCAAGTTTACCAACAAATAAAGTTGTCTTGATAGCAGTTTTAGCAAAATGCATATTTAAAATAAAAGTATGTGGTGATGCCAATCAGTAATGATTTATACGAAATCCTGGGAAGCGGGATTTGGTTTGGGGTTTCTGAAATTTTTGGAATTTATAAGCGCAAAAGTAGTATTAATAGTACATGAAGAAAAATCTCTTTAACTCTTTTTTCCAAAATTACACTGACGGAGGAGTATGAAAGTATGAAATTTACTATACTTTCTGTGCCTGTGGATTAAAAATTTTCCATAAATTGGACGTAGCGCTCTTAAGGTTGAGGCCACTAACTCCGATTTTCAGTAGTAAATATTAATAATTTCGACTCGTTGTTGACTCGTATATCTTTCCATCATGACATGGCAAACCTTACTGAAGAGAAATTTCTAAAGAGCGGCAAGAAATATGGCGTTGCTTGCTGTCCCTGTCGCCCTACTTTTGTAGCGTCCTTCTTGAAAAACTATAATTTGCGATTAGCAGGAAACGTAAATTATATTACCCCATGTAGAAGACAATTATTTGGGATGCAAGATCATATCAGAAATCTGAAGAATATTAATAAAAAGAAAACCTAAAGCTTTGTTCAGACAATTGACAGATTTTACAATACAATGTTGTCAGAACAGATTTATATTTTTATATATATTTATATATATTTATATTTAATTTTAAGTGAAAAATTACAAAATATTTGTCCGCACAGGTAATGACTTAATTTGTTAACATTTGCACTTAACAAATCTAACAAATCTTCGTATTTAAAACGAAGAAATTTAAAAATTAGTTAATTTTAATGCTCCTAAGCACGTTTTCGATAATACTCGTAATTTAATTTATTCCAGCTAATATTTGGTAATTTTATTACTTTGTTTTTCTTTAGCAAATCGAAAATGAAAGTACTTTTGTTAGTAAATTTTATCAATTGATTTACAATACAATTTTTTTTTACTATAAAATGTTTAATGCATTTCGTTAAAATCATCATAACAGTGTTAAACCTTTAACATTCAAGAGTTAATTTGCTTTTGTTGAAGTAAAAATAGTAATCATTTTCTTTAAATTTCTAACAATATGTTCAAATTCGTAAGTTTCCTTGTTATTATTTTGCATTAATAAATACTAAAGATTTCTTAAAAGGTTGCTATCTTTGCTGCTTGTTTAACCTATGCCTCGGCTGGTCTAATTCAACCTACTGCTTTTGCTGCTGCTCAATCTGCTTTGGCTTATGCTAATGCTCCTTTGTATGCTGCTGGAAGTAGCCAACAAGTGGATGTTCGCCACAATTATGATGGTACTTTGTCCTCTTATACTACCAATCCCTTTGGTTTTGCCGCTCCCTATTCTAGCCGTTATGTAGCCGGTGCTTCAAATGGTTTTGCTGCTCCTGCAAATTATGCAGTTTATTCTTCTTCTCCTTTGCCTGCAGCTGCTTTTGCTGCTCCTGTTAAGTATGCTGCTCCATTAGCTGCTGCTTCTCCCTACTCTACACCATATGCGGCTCATTTAGCTGCTGCTGCCTATAACGGGTTTGCTAATGCCTATGCTGCTTCTCCCGTTTCAGCTCCTGTAGTTTAGTTAGTTAACGCTTAAGCATATTGTAAAAAGTTCCATATTTTATTTCATTAAGATTTTATTTTAAATAATAAAATTAAACTCTTTGTAGATCATTTTTTTACTGTTTGCATTAATGGGTTATGTTAATACATCAGATAGTATAAAAACATTCTTTCCAAAACCGGCATGCAATAACAAATTAAATGATTAAACAGAATACGACCGCAACTTCAGGCAAAAACGTCTGTCAGAGAAAACGTGCCCAAAATTAAAACGACGGCCGCAACTTCACGAACTGTCATTTATTGTTTTTACATTTCTTGCATGTAAAGCTATTAAAAATTAAGTTTATAAGAGTTTTTACAAAGAATTGAACTTATATTTTATAATTTAATTATCTTTACGCAATTTTTCAATTATTTTTTCTGTAATATCACTCATTTTGTGTAACAAATTCCAAAATTTATTAATTTATTTATGCCCGTATTCATAAAGACTATTTAAGGTTTATTGAGGACTTATTTGACAAATTTCTATGTCAAATAAACCCTCAATAAACCTAAAATAGTTTTTATGAATACGGGCAATAAACTTTCAAATGTTTTTTTCGATTTTCTTTTGTTCTTATTATTTTTTTTTGTGCCAACAACAAAAACCATTGGGTTTGTTTATAAAATGTATGAAATTAATTAAAAGTGTGGTAACATTGTTGAGAGAATTTATTTGTAAAAATGAGAGCATAAGGAAAATCGCTGTCAAAATAAAATAGATTCTATTTCACGACTGCATTCTCCAGCGTTTTTATCTGTCAATTTGTATAGAAAAAAACGTTATGCCCCAGCTCTGTTTAATCATTAAGGGTCAATGTTGAATGTAAACCATACCTAAATGTCGACTATTTTTCTGCATGTCATTTGACATTTATCAACTACAGGCTAAATAAATTTGAACCATGAAAAGATACACAATCAAGCAATGTGTTAAAGTTATTCGGGGTTATTATGAAAATGGACGTTCAAATCAAAATCCATATCGTGCTCTTCGTGACTTTTTTTTGGTCAATTTAATTGTCCTAATGTGCGTACAATCGGAAAGATGTGAAAACACCAGCTCATGCTCGTACAGCTTGTACTGCATAAAATATTGCTGCTGTTCACGGTAGTGTGGCTAAAGAGCCGTCCTCCTCAAGTCGTCGTAGTGCCCAACAATGGCACCTCTCACGTTCATCGTTGATGAATATTATGATGTGAATGAAGTGTAGTTTTAACAGGACTGTGCAACTTGCCATACTGCCAACGAAACAATGGCTTTTATGCGCAACAAATGCAATGGCCGTGTTATCTCACGTGGTTGCGATGTCAATTGGCTGCCAAGATCATGCGATTTGACACCGTTGGATTTCTTTCTTTGGGGTTATTTGAAAGAAAAGGTCTACTTCGATAAGTCAGGAACAATTACAGAGGGATCAAGGGTATCTTGTAGGAACGTTTTTAATGTTATAAAATAATAAATAAAATTAGAGAATAAAGCGCAAACAACTCGTATGTATAAAAAATTCTCACGCAAACTATGTACAATTCGGGAACAAAATAGTCGGTTATCATGGCTCTATACCGGTCTCCATTAAGGGTAACTGACTCTCCAGCATTATTTCGGAAGAAGTATGGCCCAATGACACCACCAGCCCATAGAGCACACCAAACAGTCAGTTTTTATGGATGTAATGGCGTCTCAAGGGTCTCATGTGGATTCTCTTCACTCCAAATGCGGCAATTTTGCTTGTTGACGTAGCCATTCAACCAAAAATGAGCCTCATCACTGAACAAAATTTTGCGATGAAAATCTGCATTGAGATCAATCTCATTTTAGGCCCATACACCAAAATCACGACGCATTGCATGGTCTCGCGGCTTTAATTCTTGCACAAGCTGGATCTTGTAAGGTCGCAAGCCAAGATCTTTGCGCAAAATCTTCCATAAAGTTGATGGACAAAGCTCCAATTGCTGTGCACGGTGGCGAATCGATTCATTCGGGCAGTGCGAAAACGATCCATGGTTAACCGAATTAATTGCTCTGATGGACGATTATGTCGATAAAATGGACGGAGCTTGCGGTAAACTTCGCGAACTAAACCATTATTTTCGAAATAAATTTGCACGATTTGCAAGCGTTGTTCTTTTGTCAACCTGTTCATGATGAAATGGCAAACCAAACTAAATATTAATCACTTGACAGCTGACAAAATGGCCGCCAGTTAAAAAATTGATGCCAACTTAAAGTTCTATACCTCAATAAAAAACACCCTTTATAAAATCAACCCAAATAGCACAGCGCTAACGCTTTGCAATTGGAAAATCAAATTTTGACAGCGCGTAAAGGTGTGAAGTTTGTCGCAAAACAACTCTTGTTGCTTTTTTTCTTTTACATTTTTATCGGCCATTTTGTTAAGTACATAATAACATTTTACCTACCTTTAGGCCAATTTGGGGATTTTATTTCTCTTTGTTATGGTTATCAAACAAGTTAAGTAAACATTACTGCTTTTGACGTAACATTGATGCTAAAGGTCTGCACGGGTATGTTTAAAACGATCTTCAAGGCATTCTAAAAATTTCAAACACACTTCCAACTCTAATTCGTAAAAGCGAAACGAATAAAACAAACATAAAAAGTGGTTGTTGTCGTTAGAATGTAAATAATGAGAGAATAGAGACAAGAGAGTATGGAGACATGAGAGACATGAAACATAAGAGTTAGAATGGAATGAATAGAGTGAATAGAATGTCTTGTTTGTAATCAGCGTGGCCACTATTGGTAGAATTCTACCAAAACTGGTAGAAAATTTTTCGTTTGGTAGGATGGTAGGCTGAATATGATTTTGGTTGATTTTAGCAGAAACTAAAAAAAATCTTCATAAGGAATTTCAGTCGGAAAGTTCAAGATTGGCGTATTTATATACAAGCATAAAATATAACTTTTTGCTCATATTAAGCAACTTTATCAAAACATATTTAATACACAACACTGAAACTGATTTTAAAAATACAAATTGATTGATGTTTGAAAAATTTTTATCGGAACAAAAGCCAAAATGTGTACTACTAAAAATCTTAGCCACAAAGAAGTTTTTGATGTTAAACATGGAATTTTACATTGAATTACTAAACTAAATCAATGCTAGATTTGATTTTAGTCGAAAAGATATTAAATTGTTACAAATAATTGCTTCTGAGAAAGTATTGCCAAAAGAAGACTTGCTTATATTGTCCCTTGTTTTAAAATTTTCTAATCTTATAGACTGTGAGCCTAAAATTATTATGTTGCGATTAAGAGAAACAAATCTTTCAATGGAATTAAACATTGAATTATTTTGGGCTGAAGTTAGTTCAATTAGAAACGGTTTAAATGAGAAAAGTTTTGGTGAATTAAACAACTTTGTTTTTAATTTACTTTCTCTTCCGCATAGTTCTTCAGCAGCTGAACGCAAATTGTCAACACTTTCCTTAATCAAAACCAAATTTAGAAACAAACTCGAAATAAATACAATTAGTAATATAATGCTCTGTAAAGAGCTTGTAAAAGCTAATGATGGTCACTATGTGTGTTCAGCAAAAATTTAAATTTTTAAACCTACATATCCATTTAGATTATTTAAAAAAAATCGAATTGTTTTTTTTTAATTTCTTGTATTTATAAATGAATTTTCGATTTGATTGTTTAGAAATTGAATTATGTTTGTTATATTTGTATTTTTTGTTATATGTATTTTCGAAGAACTGAATTCTTTTCGTTGTATTTTTTATTTTTGGTTATTTATATGTACATATAAAGGTGTTAATTAAAATTGTTTCCCATCTCAACAATGTGTTCTTAAATGATTTTTAAATAAAAATGGTTTTTGGTAGATTTTGATCAATTTTGGTATATTTTGAAAGAAATTTTGGTAGAATTAAAATTTTTTCAGTGGCAACACTGTTTGTAATATGATAGAATAGAATTTCTTGTACTGGTATTATAAGTACTAAAGAACTGAATAATAAAAGTAATGAACTAAATAATTTTTCATGTTATTTTTCTTTATTTTTTTATATTTTTGGCTTAATTTTTAAAAATACATACATACATATTTACAAATACTTAAAAAAAAATTATAAATAAATTACATATCGTTGGTCTCAGGTAGAAAGGCCCTAACTCAAATAATTTAAAATTAACAGGAGGAGGTAAAAATACAACAGATACTGTAATTATTAATATACAACTTTTTATTAAATGCTGTACAATTGCTTGTAATATCGTTATTTTTAATAATATTGCAAATATTTTTTGTTTGGATGTGCATATTTCTGAAATGGATTGGAATACTAAAAAAAATCAGTTTTGAAAAAAAAGCGAGTTAGGGCCTTTCTACTTGAGACCAACGATATTCAAAAAGTGATTAATTTTTTTTTTTTTGCATTTAAATGTTTTAATATACACACACTGTTCTTCTTGCTAGATTTCAATTTGTTTGTTTTCATTCGCTTGTTTGTATTACAAACTATCGCGTTTACTTCAATACATGCTTTCATTCACAAAGGAAATTCAAGACATTCAAGACATTCCAATACATTCGAATGTCTCTATAATAATTTAGAATTATGAGAGTAAATTTAGATTTATTCTATTCAATTCTATGCGTTTTTTGAGGCTGTTCGTTTCGTTTCGTTTCGTTGGCTGCAAAACGAATAGAATGAATATTTGTTTCTATGCTTGAATATACTCTCAATTAGAGTACACTTCTCGAATCATTCTAAACTGGCAGAAAAGCAAAACATTCATGCAGACCTTTAATTGATGCTTTTGTTTAAGTTACTCATTGCCATGTTAATGATAAGGGGTAAAACTACGTTGCGCTTTACGCTCTAATGTAAGTTGGTCTGTAAGTTAACATGTGTCTGATACAGTAAAGAAAAACTTATTGGAAATAAAATGTGTTCCTAAGTTTTATGAAGATACAAAATTATATGCCGAAAATAGAAATATTTATCGCGTTCTCAGCCGTCTTATTTACAAAGCTTAAATTAAAATGAGATCCGAAAATATACAATCTGTCTTTGGTTTTAGTATCGACATTATGTATTGTTAGAGATAAAAGACTATCAACTACTAGTCATGAAAATCTTGTGTAACAATAACGTACTTACGATTTTTGTAACTTAAATAAATACTTCGAAACTCAGCAAAACTAATGGTCAGATCGTCAGCAAATAGAACAACTATTTTAAGAATCTGTTTCATATTCACAATTTAGTTTAATCCAATTACGCAAACAAAAAGCAAACCCTCTTTTTCAAATAAACTTCCGTGTTGCATTAAATATCATACATACTCGCATTACGTATTGGTGTTCTTTTTAGACATTTTTATAAATATTTATGTACGTTGATTGGTAGCAATTTATCAACTCCTACAAATTGTTATTGAATAACAAAATTGATTGATTATTTTTCGATATTTAAAACTTGTTTCTAATTCTGGCCATATATACTTAAAATACATAGATTATATTGCTTTATTTATTTAAATATTGTATAATTAACATACATATGACAATTAAATTATTTCTTTTGTCTTTGACATTTAATGACTTGGTAATAAAATTAAATTAAAATTTTAATATTCTACTGGAGACAGATATTAAATTTCAATAATTGCAATAGGAGGAGTATTTTTTTCGGAATTCATTTATATTTATGCATATAAGTATATGTACATATATACTATATGTACCTATATATCTGTGACATTTTGACAAAACATCTTAAGAGAAAGAACTATTCGGTGGTATGTGGATGGGTCTAAGACTGGAGGCGGAATTATGACAACAGAACATATATTTCGTTTTCTTATCATATTAAGCGCCTTGGGAATGAGACAAATTTCTGTGAATTGATCATTCAAATTCCAATGTTATGCCTTCATCCTTAAATGATCAACAGCAATTGCCCCATCGTTGCATGTTAATTGTGGTGAGTGCCTTCACTAAGTAGGTTTTTAGCTGTTGTCTGCTACTTCCAATAGGTTTTTCGTTGTCAAAGGTTATGTTGGAATAGAGTGGAAGGTCAGGGAGCGGTTACTTTCTAGATAGACTTCTTGGAAGCGGGAAAAACCGCAAACTAACTTTTTAATTTTTCACCTTTGCCGAGATTCGAACCTGGGCCGTTTGAGCTTTTGTGCGAACGCTCTAAAGACTATACTACGTACCCCCATGCGACGAAACTGGAGGAGATACTATATTAAAATCCCTGGTTAAGTTGAAAGCTGTAGAATAGATCTACAGGTCGAAGTACTTTAGTACCACTTTTATGAATGAATGCATACTTGAATTAACGTCATTTTGTGAATTTTGTAAAATTATAAAAATTGCTACAGCAACTTCTCAATAAACAGATACAGTTGCATTTTAAACCTGCAAGATTAATGTACGTAGCCTTTTGGCGCAGTGCGTTTTCAGCCTTTTTTTATTATTATACGAGTATTCTCTAATTTGTTTGTTAACGTTTGTACTGCAGGATTAAGTTAAAAGAACATGAAGGGGATTAGCGCTTAAGTGTTTTTAATTCATATGATATTTGGCAATTTATACCAAAAACCGAAAATAGGAATTTTTAATGGTAATTCTGGATTTTGATAGATTATATTTTTGTATATTAAAGTAAAAATAAAAATAATGTGTAAACTCTTTTCTTGGAAGCAATTACTATCTTTGATAAAATTCACACTACAGCTGACTTAACCACTTAAATGTATTATGACAGCCTATACCATATATTGTTAGTCGCAGTGTTCTAGTGTTTAGTGTGTTGGCTTACTAAAACGAAAGCTCCGGGTTCAAACCAAAGCTCTGACATCTTCGGCGACTACCTTTTAGCAGTTATCTGGCAAAAGCTCTGAGAGTAATTGATTGCCATGAAAAAGCTTCTTAAGTCTGTCACTTAGAGA
The DNA here is from genome assembly GCA_963576795.1 of Metopia argyrocephala. Classification (NCBI taxonomy): domain Eukaryota; kingdom Metazoa; phylum Arthropoda; class Insecta; order Diptera; family Sarcophagidae; genus Metopia; species Metopia argyrocephala. The sequence continues at coordinate 38,632,762 of OY756210.1, forward strand.
CGACATTAAACTGTAGGTCCCGGTACTCATGGATAAAAATTAACACACACACAACATGGATGCTGCGAGAAGCTAGGCTGTAACTTTAAAACAGGGTAGTAATGGCCATTTATGTACATATATATGAAGGCTATATTTTGAGCGTAGGGTTTATAATTCGTCTGTGGTAAATTCAGTTTATACCCCCAAAAATATTTAACCTACAAAAGTAAGTAAATTTTTAACGTAATTACGACAGACTTATTAATGTAATTTAAGACAATAAAAATGCCATAAAATTTTCTAATGACAACAAAATGTGTATCATTCTTGTTTTATTCGCACAACCTTATAAGAGATAGAAAAACCAAGGTCAACACTTTTTATTTTTATACGAAAATATACTTCCGAAATTTTATAAAATTTTAATTAAAAACCAACTCACGTTCAAAAATCGAAATAATTTTGTTATTACTCGTATGCTGGTTTACATAAACAATGAAAAGCAAAAAGCATAGATTGGGTTTTGTCGACTAAAAATTTTACAGTTATTTGTTAAATAAGTATTATTTTTTAATCAATTACTATAAAAGGTTGAACAATTTTTAGAGTGGACATCACAGCCTTTTCAACCACATTCACATAAACAGTTAAATAATTTAACCAGACTTATTAAATATGTTCAAATTTGTAAGTTAAAATATATTTTTAATAATCACATCTGTGGTAGTACTTAATAAAGTTTTGTATGCTAAATCGTTTTATTTTTAAAGGTTTTAGTCTTTGCTGCCTGTTTAGCTTGTGCTGCTGCTAAGCCTGGTCTTGTGCAACAAACAGCTTTTGCTGCTGTTCCCGCCTATGCTAATGCTCCATTGTATGCTGCTGGTGGTAGTCAACAAATTGATGTTCGTCATAACTATGATGGCAGTTTGTCTTCATACACCACCACTCCATTCGGTTATACTTCTCCCATTTCTAGCCGTTATGTAGCTGGAGGTGTAGCTGCTTATGGTGCTCCAGCTGCTTTTGCCGCACCAGCTGCGACAGGTTTTGTTGCTCCTGCTAAATATGTTGCTCCCGCAGGTGTTGCTACACCTTTTGCTGCCCCTGCTGCTTACCCATATGCTGTATCTTCCCCTTTTGCTGCTCAATATGCTGCTGCCGGGTACGCTGCCCCTGCTAAGTTTGTTGTTTAAATACTCCAAGAAATCCAAAGACTGAAACATTTCCTATAATTTCTTTAAATATTTTAATTGTTTTGTTAATAAAAAAATTGTTTAATATTCTTGAATTAATATATTTCACTCTAATAATAATAACTGATTTATTCAAATTACAATACAATTTAATATTAATATTATATATTAATTACTACAAGCGGAGTGTCATATACCAGAGGTCTAGTGGAAATCGATTCACCTTAGAAATCTAGCGTAATACCCTCTATACTATTGGAGCACCCGGTCCAAATTTTTATTTTCTTTCTTATCACAACACAATTCTGAGCTTTGTTCCAACTACGAGTGAAGTTCAGTGTATTGACAAAGTCTCTGGTAAAAATTAAGTTTTTAACTCTCGCCCTATCAGTATTGCACACTAATCTGTAGAGTATAGTGGTTCGCCTTCCAAAAAAAAAAAATAATTGTGCCAGTCACCTCATAGAATTAAAAATATTGTAAAAAAAAATTTGATTTTGCCACACCTACAAATACCTCCCGTTTAGTATTTTATTAACTGTGCTGCACATTTTAGTCCTGTTATAATATTTTGTGTACTGCTGTTTATGGCTCTGTAAAGGTTATATTTATACATTTAAATGCAAACGTTTTATCAAGATAACAAGGCTTTATTTTCGTTAAAAATTATTCAGCATTAGGGTGGCTACGAACCGATATTTTAAAAATCATTATTGGAATTTGACGCAGTAGTAGAAAAACTAATATTAAAGACATAATTTTTTATTCGAGTTTTTCTACTACAGGGCATTTATCTCTCAACACAGGGTGTCAGCCGGGAAGGTATCCTACTTTGTTTGTTTATAATTTTTAATTAAATGAAAGAAAATAGATCTTATATTGATAAGTATTTTTTAAATGTCGGCTATTATATATGAAATACAATATCAGATAAATGTCCGCCTCTATTAGCCTGACAAATGCGATCCCTTTTGAGCACGCGGTGTTTCATTAATTTCATCACTGATTTGTTTGCATATCTCCACAAAAAAAGGCGGAGCAGTGAAATCACTCGACCGTGGAGGCCAATCAACATCATCATTCCTTGAAATAACATGTTGTGGAAAGAGGTCTCGCAGTAATTCCATTGTAATCCTGGCTCTATTCGATATGGCACCGTCTTGTGGAAACCAAATGTTAGTCAAGCCCAAAGCATGCAGTTGTGGCTTTAGAAAGTTTTCAATCATGACACGATATCGCTCCCTATTGACAGTTACCGTTACGCCGTTTTTAGTTTCAAAGAAGTAAGGTCCAATGAATCCTCCTGACCAAATTGCACACCAGACTGTCACTTTTAATAGATGCAAAGGTGACAGATGAATAATTTGAGGGTTTTCCATTGCATAAAACCGACTATTCTGTTTATTGACATGTCCATTCTAATTGAAATTGTGCCTCGTCACTCATTATGACTTTTTCATAATAATTGGGTTTGTCCCCAGCGAGCTGTAGCATTCAATAGGTATATGTAGGGCGGCGTGAATGGTCTTTTGGAAGCAGTTTTTGTGCCAACTGAATCTTAAATAGAACCAAATGCAAATCTTTGTGCAAAGTTGTTCTTTGAAGATCAAGCTACTGAACACGCGTCGTATTGAGTTTGATAAATTGTTTTGAACCCTTTTTTGAACAGTAATAAGGTTTTCGGCCGTTCTTGCAGAACGTTGTCTTCTATGCTTGGACATATCTTTCTTCGAAATCGTTCCCTACACGACAAATAGTGTTGTTTCTTTCAAAATTTTACGCAACTTATTTCTCGTCACAGTAATCGATGATTGATATTGATAAAAATTTTTAACGATTAAAACACGTTGGTTTACCTAATACTTTTCCATAATTAATTTACCCCATCTCTACTAAACGACAGCCAAATGTGAACTGGCGGCAGAGCAAAGTAGTATATCTTCCCAGCGGACACCCTGTACTTTTCAGATTATGACACCGCAAATAACGAATGATTATTTAAACATTTAAAGTCATTATTAATAAATCCTTTATTAATTAGTATGATATATCATTGGCTTAATAAATAAAAAAAAAAAACTTCACACAAGCTATCTTTTCTAACCCCCATCATCAACATAATTCTTTTTGTTAAGTTGCTGTCTTAATGATTAAACAGAGTACGACCTCAACTTCAGGCAAAAACGTCTCTCAGAGAAAACGTGCCCAAAATTAAAACGACGGCCGCAACTTCACGATCTGTCATTTATTGTTTTTACATTTCTTGTATGTAAAGCTATTAAAAATTAAGTTTATAAGAGTTTTTACAAAGAATTGAACTTATATTTTTTAATTTAATCATCTTTACGCACTATTTCAATTATTTTTTCTAAAATATCACTCTTTTTATTTTACAAATTCCAAAATTTATTAATTTATTTAAACTTTCAAATGTTTTTCAGATTTTCTTTTGTTTCTATTTTTCTTTTTGCCAACAACAAAAAACCAATGGGTTTGTTTACAAAATGTATGAAATTAATTAAAAGTGTGGTAACATTGTTGAGAGAATTTATTTATAAAAATGAGAGCATAAGGAAAATCGCTGTCAAAATAAAATAAATTCTATTTCACGACTGCATTCTCCAGCGTTTTTATCTGTCAATTTGTATAGAAAAAAACGTTATGCCCCAGTTCTGTTTAATCATTTAAAATCTCCACTAAACAGTATAATAAAGGCACTTTTATTTAACACTTAAAAATGGTTTTAAATCTACACCCATATGTTAACAGCATTGCCAACATAAATGGACAGGCACCTATTTAATAAAAAAATATATTTTTCAAATTAACACTGTTAAAATTTTAACTTTTATTTTCGTGTCTCTCTCTTTTTTTATTATTATTTTTAATTTTATGTTATTATATAATCATATGGCCACATAATGAAATAAAATACAAAAAATTACATAATTATTCATTAATACCAAATACGAGGGGCTGCAATAAAACGCACAAATAAACACACAAACATAGTGGTAATAGCAACAAAAACAAAATTTCAAATGGTAGTCTACTAAACTTACGAGTAATTGGGTTATTAAGTCACAACACCACACCATAATTGTTTGTACGAGTAAAGGCTATAACCACAGCAAAGCAGCATTGCAGGAGAGAACACAGAAACTGGGTAAATTTGTACAGTTCAATACGTTCAATACAACCGTTTGGCTGTGGTAAAACCAATTCTATTATTTTGCTTAAACCATTTGTAGGCCAATCAAATGCATAAGTCACGACTTATTTCATAGTTATTTTATACAAATTATAATCACGCATTTGATTATGAAAAGCAAAACGCTTTTTTCATTTCATTTAATTTTATTTTCTTATACGAGTACAAGTTGTCTAAATACAGTGCCAGTTAGCTCCCTCTTAGACTCTTAGCCAGCAAATTGTGTGGGCTCATAACACACCCAATTATTAAAGAAACTAAATATGGGCAATAATAACCAAAACTATTATGGGTGGCAGTGTTGTTCATATTACGAGTAAATGAAAAAGGGAACTTTTGTCAGTGAGGCAATAGGCAAATGGAGAATTATTAATAGTTAATATGAAATAATATTTTAATTTAAAAAATTAGTTTTTAATGCAATAAACTATCACTGAAAACAAGTGTTTTGAGTATAAATTACACGACAATAATTAATAATTCATTAGTTACACATCATTTGCATAGACAAAAAGTTGTCTGTACTTTAATCGAAAAATTTAATTTAACGGCGATTTGTTATACACAAAAAAATAATCAGAAGATGCATTTTAAAGTGGTAATTTACTGCAATGGATAAGTGGACAGACAATGAGTATCGATTTGCTTAAAAAAAATTAATTTGTTTCTTTTTTTTTGTTGTAGGCTGTTGTGTTTTTAGCTATGACTGTGATATTTGCTCAGGCTAAACCTTCAATACCTTTTGGCTTTCATGGTATACCCGATCATTTGGATTTAGTGCCACCTGTGTTACCTCCAGCACATTTTCATGCTGCAGCTCCGGCTCCGGCTCCTTTAATACCTCATGCTAAATTGCTACCACCGGCTCATTTTCATGCAGCACATTTGCTACCAGCTCCAGCGCCTTTGCTTCCTGCTCCTGTTTCACTGCTGCCCGCCCCAGCTCCATTGCTACCTGCTCCAGCTCCTCTATTACCCGCTCCTGTTGTACACGCTCATAGCCATGTAGTTCCCGCACCCACTGCCATTTTACCACCTGTCTTTGAACCTTTGCCATTTGTAGAACCTTTGCCAACTTATCGCGCTATTCCCGGACCAAAAACTACTACTCACCATGTTTCTGTGGGTTATGCTTTTCCCCAACCACGTTTAGCTAAATTACATGCTCACGTACATGCTTTGCCTCATGCTCATGTTCACGCTGCTCCTTTGACATTGGCTCATCACTCGCTTTTCTAGAAAAGTAAAATACTTTTTCTTTGTAAAAGGAATTTATAAGAATTAGTTTGTCTTCTTCTGTCTTCTGTCATTTAGAAGCAATATGTGTATTCGTATTTATTACAAAAAAAGTTGTTTTTATGCAACATATACTCTTAAACCAAAGTTATTTAAATGTTATTTAGTTTTTAATTTATAAATTCAATAATGTTGTAAAGAAATAAAAAAAAACAACCAAACCAAGTTCAAGTAAAGCTTGTGAGAAAAAAACATTGTACTCCGCTTTAATTTTGAAACAGAAATGAAAATACTATCAATTTAAATACTCGTAACATGACAATTATAACGATAATACTCGTATGTATACAATTAAACAAATTTATTGTAAAATAGTTGATTATTTATAATGCAATAAAATTTTCATAAAATATTTCAAATCACTTTACGAACTGAAATCGCACTACTTAAGTATTAAACGATGGACGGGTTTTCAAAAATAAAAAAAAATAAAAAATATTAATATACCACTCACATATGTATGCATGTATGTATGTACGAAATAACGTTATAGTTTTTACAACTGATACATCCCAGCAATCTTAAAAAATATAAGTAGACATTCAAGTTTGATGAAATAAAGATTATGACTTGCCCATGTTGTCCCCTTTAATATTTGTATTAGTGTACACAAAAATTAAAATCGAATGCAGTTTCCACTACTTGCTCTGTTGAACTAAAAATCGAATTAAAATTCAAAAAAAAAAAAAAAAATACGATAAGAAGGACACAATGTTATTACAAGTAAATAATTTTGCAAGAACTTTTTATATTATTTTTATTTGGTGAACCCGTAATAAAACAATAAATAAATTTACAAAAAAAAACAATGCTTTTATGGAGAAAGGTAAGTAATTGCCCCACTGTAGCGTTTATATGTAAACAACAACAAGCTGTATGGCCCATAATCATAGTCATGAAAAAGTATCCTTTAAGTTTTTTTAAGTAAAAAAACTTGCGACTGCCAGTATGGCCTTCGGAGTGGTCGCTTCACTTGTGATCCGTTGACATTACTCTCACAGGGGTGGAATGGATCTGTGCATAGCTTTGATGAAAGTAAAGATGTGGCTCTGGATATTTGTTGGACAATTAATAAAGTTTGCTATATGGCTCTTATTTTCAAACTTACTGACTTCCATATCGGTAACAATTTTTGTCATTTCATAACGAACTTTCTAAGCTACCGTGCTATAAGAGTGGTTATAGACGATGTCTCTCTGTTCTGTTTCCTATTCAATTTTGGATCTTTTTTAACAATTTTCCTTTTCTAACTTCAACTGCTATCTACTCTTTCGCAGATGATAGTAAAATGTGCCACTCATATTCATTTGATCGTAGGCCGAGATTTCAGAGATGGGAGTGAAAAGGCAAAATTGGGGGTCACACGAACAAGGTCGAATTTAATGCTCGCAAGAACCAATATTTTTTTATCACAAATAAGCATGGTGGTGATGAGATAATCCTCCCATCCGTGACTATGGGTCATGTGTAAACAAGAAATTTAAATAAAACTCTTTTTTCTTTTCTGATTCTTACTTGCAGGACTAGCAGTGTGAGCTGTGCAACATTTTTATTAATTGAGTTTAATTTACAAAAATTGATCTGCTTATATACTAATTATGAGAATCTAACTTAACCTACCCTTAACATTAGTTTGTGTATACGTATATTAATTTATTACTAAAACATTATAAACATACGTACATGTATAACGGGAAAATAAAGTATTTTCCCACAGTTGGAATATAAAGCGTGTCATATTCTTGCAGCAATATAGAGTGCAGTTGCAGTATTAATATTTTGGCCTTGAGTATTTAATGTGTGAATGACGACGGTCAGCGGTATCACCAAAAGAGGTGTTTTGTATCGTCTGCTTGTGTGTTCTTTTAAATGACACATGATACTCTTTTATTTGTAGGCACTTCAATAATATTTTACAAATATGCACCCAATAGAATGCAATCACGTTTCAAATGTAAGAACCGAGGAGGCGAACGCTCTTGATGTTCTGAGCATAAGAATTGATTGTGATGTCCGTTGAAATAATCAAATACTTCTAGTGTCAACAGAAGCATTCAAGTTATTTAAAACAATGCCAGAAATACTTCACTACATCTGACCTTCCCAATATTTACAGGACCTTTATTTGACCTAAGGTGGAACACAACTCTCATGTACCGGCCGGTTTATTTTGGGGCGTTTCGTCCGTATATAGGAAAGGGCGAACGTGCTTATCAACGACGGTAGGGTGTCTCGATAGGAAACTCACTATTCTATATATACTCGCATTTGATCTCTTTAGCCTATGAAGCACTTCGCCATACCAAAACGTCTCTTCGTACCGTTTGGCCTGGCTCATTCCCGGATCATTCCTTCAATGAGTGATCATAAGACAGTGTTCCCACTGAACCACTTTCGATCCGAGTTCCGCCCAATTCACCCCACAATAGGGTTCTGGACCAGAGATCAGCATTGAGTCGCTTTTTAGCGATTCATAAGCACTTATGAAATTTTAAGTATAAGTGAGTACAAATAGTTGAAATTTAACTACTCTGACTCACTCATACTCCACAACGTTGATTCATTAATAAAGGTTGCAATAAATATGAGTCCAATGTTGACATCAAACTCATACTCACTTGGATTCATAATTTTATAAAAATACTTATGATACTCACAATTGATTCTAGTGACTCGAATCATACGAAAAAAAATTTACCGTTTTAGTCGATAGACGTATGCAATAAAAAAGAAAATTTATATGGTGTATACAAAAATGAATATGCAAATAATAATCAAAAATAAGCGAAAAAGTGTAAGTTTATAAGAATTGTTTTAAAGAAGATAAAAAGAATATATTATGATACTCACAATTATATCATAATTATTATTTATACCGTGATTATTTTTTAATTTTTTATAAATAGGTTCTAAAGAAATTCATAACAAAAAATAAATATTTTTAAATTTTTTCTAAATTTTACATTGTAAAAACTTATAGTATACTTAACAAACTACATCTTTATAAGCAATATTTTTAAAATAGATTATTGGAAGGAAAATTGCCCATATTGGGTTATTGCCTTTATGTTTCCGAACTAATCGGAGACCTCCGACACTGATTTTCTCCTTAATCTCACTCTTGCAATCCATTTCTTTATAACGTGCTTATAAAAATAAAATATAAAAAAATAAAAAAATTATTAAAAACTGTTTAATTTCTTTAAAATATTTCTTATACACATTAACTTTTTCGCTTATGTACATTGTTACATTTTGAAAGTTTATAATTATATACACCATATATATTTTCTTTTTATTGACGAAAAATAATAAAAAGATAATAAATTACATAGTCAAAAATATAGTATTTATTTAACACGATTCATAATTTAACCCAAAACTTTTTCTTTTGCAGTCGTGTGGTAAATAGTTGGTAGCTAGGAATGTGTTTATAGCATTAATTTACTCTTGTACTAACGCAGTAAGCAGAGCAAACACACAACAGTTTGTAATCGAATCATACTTATTTTTTCTCATCAGTATGCACTGAGTTAAGGAGAGTTGAAGTCAATAACATCATACATATTATTAAATATAAATGCGATGAGTACTTCAAACTTTTGAGATGAGTAGAGTATCCATTACATTAACAAGAGTATGAATGCGTATAAGTACAAGAAATTATGAATCATGATTCGAGTATACGCACTTTTTCAGTACTCATTGCTGATCTCTGTTCTGGACCCATGAATTCTGTGGAAGATCCTTTCCTTGCCAGTCCATCAGAAATTTAATTGCCTGATATCCCGTAACCCAATAAAGCACAAACACGTTTGCTGCACTAATATTCTTAGAACACTCCCTGACCAAATGCGATTTCAATGTTAAAGATGTTAGTGCTCTCAACGCAGCCTGACTATTGGAATACACTACAGTATGGTTTGTCATAGCGTATATTTAAACTGCAAGAAACTGAGTTTGAAAGACATTCGGCTATTTGCCTATAGAAACAAGAATCTCTGTACTAAGTCCAAAGATTTTAGAGCCTACACCAGTATCGCTTCTTGGTCCAATAAATGAAATGTGTCTTGATCTTTTGTAGTAGCATAAAAGCATAAAATTTTAATCTGAAAATGCGTTCAAAGTAAAATCATTTATTCGATTAGGTTTAAAACTATGGAATCGATGATAGGATGCATCATGTACAGAACGCTGATATGGGGGGGTCGTGGCATACTGGTAGAGCGCTTGCACAGAAACTCACACGACCAAGGTTCAATCCCAGCGAAGGACAAAATTATAAAAATAAATATTTGCGGTTTTCTAAAATTACAATTTAAATTAAAAATTAAATTTAAATAAAATAAGAGGTTCCCCCCCCCCCCCCCCCTCCAGCAAGACCATCTGCAAGAAACCGCCCCCTGACATTTCTAATCTATTCCACCAGAAACTAATGATCAGGAGTGCAGCGCCACCTTCTGGGAAGATAACAGCTAATCTACTGAAGACGCTCACCATTACATGTAAACATCCACCGACAGATGAGGCCATTGCTGTTTGATCATTTGAGGGTGAAGGTATAACACTGGCTCTTGAGTGGACAAATTGACAGCAACTTGTTTTCATCAACAAATAAAGGCGCAAAATATACAAAATCTATGGAAAAAAAAATAAAAAACAACTTCTATCAACCATCTTCACATTCCAATACAATACACACTGCATGAGTAGGGGTTTACCCCTGAGTATTGGTCTTAAAAAAAAAAAAAACAAAAAAAAAAAAAAAAAATTGAGTAAAGTAGTGCTATCTTGTATTATATTCCTATGCCCAGGCACACTTAAGAGGCAAGTCTGGTTCACTGTTAAAGCTGTTCAATAACCAGAAGTATACATTTTCGATTCATATTGAAATCATCAGGTGTATGTATCATGCTTTTTGATTTCTGGGTAATAAATAATCTTGTTAATAAAGAGTATAAAAACTAATTCTCGTATTAACGTAGATTTTTAATTGCTTAGAAAATCAATTAATGCGCTGTAATACATTAATATTTTTGTTGTTCTTTTTTGTATCCTATTTGGTCGAAATTATTCATATGTTTCTTTTTCAATATGTGTAATACTGATTTGAGCTGTTAAAGTTTTAATCACATTATTTCATAAGAGAATTAAATTGTCTTTTTTCTTTTATTAATATCTACTGTTTGCTCTTAAAGAGTTTGAAATGATACGTATTAAATAATAAAATTTCAAGGAGGTTTTGGAATTATTATTATAATTTTGTGTAGAATTTATGTGATTGTCTAAATGTAAAATCTACGACACTGTGAGAAAACTTGAATCAAATGTTGTCAATCCTATAGCTCTTACTGTCTTCAGGAAACTTTAGATTAGAGAAATATTTTTCTACAAAATACTGTAAACAATCAAAAGCAGTTTTTTTTATTTTAATTAAAAGCAATAATAAAAATTTTTATTTATAATTTTAGGTTTTTTCCCGTATATTTTTATTTTTTATATTTTTCAATTTTTCATATGTTGCCTAGTGTGTAGAGCGTTGGCTTACTGTACGAGAACTCCGTGTTCAAACCCGGCAAGAAATATTTAAAATTATTTCTTTCGGCGCTAAACTCTTAGCAATCTTGACAAAAGCTGTGGGAGTAACAGATTGCCATAAACAAATTTCTCAAGTCTGTCGTTCGGGTTTGACGTTAAACTGTAGGTCCTAGTAGCTCACACAATATAGGTGCTGTTAGAAGCTAAGCCCTAACTCTAAAAACGGGATTTAATGATCAACTATGTATGTATATATGTATGTCTGTATCTAAAAGTTATATTCATCGCTTGACACAAATAAAAGGTTGCATGTGTTTCAAATTACAAAAGGTTCAATTTTCATATGTTTTCATATGACAAACATAAACAAAACAGCTGTTTACACACATCTGTTGTTTACACATATGTATAAATAGTTGTCATATGAAAAAAATATACACGTGCGATAGTACAAAAAAATTATGAGTCGTATATCTAGCGACAATTTTAATCCGAGGGTTTAAGTGCACTATCCGCCATTTTATACACCTCGAGTTAATAATGGATGGCTATCTCGTCCAGTTTCTGAGATAAATAATGTCTGTTTTGTTTTATATCCTTCAAACCAGAATTTTGTTGTGCTGCTTTTGTTTGATTTCCTCAAAATGCCATTTTAGCACATAGAGCACTTAAACTCCTGCACGACGATATATGTACCAATATAGTGACAGCTCATATGTAAAAAACAAGTCGTGCTTTACCCAGTATTTAATTAACACTCAAGAAAAATTTAAAGAAAAAGAAAACAAAATAGAAAAATTAAAATTCATAACATGTGGCAAAACATGCATAAAATAAAAGTGTATTCATTCGATAGTAAGTCTTTGGTCAACAAAGTATTCCAGCACGCACGTACGCACTTACTTACTTAACAACCATAGAAATGACAACAAGAAAAATGCATTTTGAAATTCTGTACAATACATAGAAAAGTAACAGCCAGTGAGTGTAGTTGTTCACTTAATCGGTCGTGTAGGCTTTATAAGTGAGCTTAACAAATAAACTGAAAAAATATTTGATGTTGTAACTCTTAAGCGGCCGAGGAAGACAATTTAAACAAAATATTAAAATTTAAAAATATGTAATTAAAAAAATATGATTAAAAAATACAGAGTTTTAAATACTACAAAAAATCTACAAGACTAAGAAAAAAATAAATTAAAATAACTGGAAAGGTTCATTGGTTCAATTTCAATATATTTGTTAAAGCTGTTATATCGAGATTAGGTGCATCGAAAATAGTGTAAAATAATATATTTTTGGTATAAAGTGATTTCGAAAAATAACTTTTTATTCCTTAATTGCCAATTCTTTGGTTGATATACGAGTATGCCTACATACATACAAAGTAATGTATAATTTTATAAAAATAAGTACATACATACATACATAACTGGCCTTTACAACCCTGTGTCAGGATTACGGCCTAGCTTCTCGCAGCACTCATGTTGTGTGTGTCAATTTTTATCCATGAGTACCGGGACCTACAGTTTAATGTCGACTCCGAACGACAGACATGAGAAGCTTGTTCATGGCAATTAGTTACTCTCAGAGCTTTTGCCAGAAGACTGCTGAGAGGTAGTCGCCGAAAGAAATATTTTTTTCATATCTCTTTTTTTGAAGATGTCAGAGCCTGGAGTCGAACCCAGGGCCGATGTCTTAGTAAGCCAACACACTAACCACTAGACCACGGCGACTACAAAAAAAAATATAATAAAAATATATATATATATAATAAAAATAAGTAATTAATTTAAAATTGTAAATTATTTCTCTGAATTCATCTACTCGTATATTATCTCCTGTGTCTAATAGTTCACCAATTTTTCTAAGCCCATAAAATTTCTTATATTTCTTAGCCAATGGTTTTGCTTTCTCTGTGATTATGATCAAAATAAGCATTTGTTTTTTATTTGATTCTTTAAATTAACTTACGATAGCCTTTCATTCTTCATACTACTTTTTCATTGGGCACTGTGTCTACCCAAGGTATTTTGAGGAGTCTTCTATAGCATCACAATTTCGAATGTTTTAAGCTTATTTATTTATAGTAGACTGCTTATACAAGTGTTTGTCAATCGGTCGTCTTATCTTGCATAATATTGTAGTAGTTTAGTGTCATTGGAATAGCATATCGTCTTGCGAGAGTTTATGTGCTCTATCCGCCATTTCATAATTTTTATATATCTCTAGATAGTGCTGCCATTTTAGGTTTTGGACCCCAAATTTTTCAAATCTGCTATCCGTTTCCGGATATCTCGTCAAGTTTCGGAGATAAATAGCCGAAAACGGATTGCACATTTTAAATATTTTGGTGTCAAAAACCTAAAGTGGCATAATTAACTCGAGATATATAAAATGGCGGAAAGAGCACATAAACTCCCACACAACGATATGTTATTAATAAATTGACTCCTCATCCTGATATCTGCGTCAATTCTATCTTGCCGTACTGTGCCAAAACCTGTAATACGAAATTCTAAATTCGTATACAAATTTTTTAGGTTCTATAAATTTAAAATATTTGTTTTTAGATAAATTGAAGAGAAGCAGCTTAGTAATCCCTAATATCCATTGATATCAAGTCTACATACATATGCACGTACATAAGTCTCTTAAAGTATTGTAGTTTCAGAATAACCATAAACGGGTAAAATTAATGTACAATTAAGAAAATAATTAGAAGAAATATTCGGCCTTATTCCAATTGGCGACGTAGTTGTCGTCTGACGACATTTTTGTAGTAGAATAAAGAAAAATTGTTTCTCTTGCCTATAATCTATTACAAAAATGTCGTTACACGATGACGACGTCGCCAATTGGAATACGGCCTATTGTGTTTTTTTTTTTGCAAGTTGTAGTGTGTTATAAGAGGAAACAATGTGATGTTGTTTGCAAAAAATACATTTCTGAACGAGGGCTGTTCTCTAGTGATTTGCTGTCCTAAGATTTATGTTCTTCTATATATTACTAGCAAACTGCCATTCAATACAAATACATACTTACATCCATACATAATTAGCCATTAGAACCCCTTATCAGTGCTACAGCCTACTTTCTCACACCACGTATATTGTGTTGTTCAATTTTTGTCTGTGAATACCGGTATATACTGTATAACATCGAATTTAAAGGACAGACTTTAAAAGCTCGTTCATTGCAATCAATTACTCTCAGAACTTTTGACAGAAGACAGATATCGCGACTACCCTGCTGAAAGATATATCTAATATATAAAATTGTCATGTCGCGGTATTTGTTGTCAAACTCCTCCGAAATTACTCGACCGATTTTCATGAAATTATGTGTGTATATCGGGTAGGTCTGAGAATCGGGCAACATCTATTATTAATACCCGTAAATGTTAAGCTGACCCGCCCCAAGGGAAAATTTATGTCTCACCTAAATAACGTACTGACTGCGATGAAATTTTAAACTAGATAGATCAGCGTACCGTAGAGCATATATGGTTTACGTTTTTTTTAACTACTCAGAGGGAGCGGTGCGAGGGCTGCTTTTTCCTATCCCCAACTAACAAACTAATTTTGATTTAATTTTATTGGTGTCTTAACACAACTTTAGATTAATAAATATATATTTGCACATATATTTTTTATACCCCTCAATGTAAGGGTACCCGCCCCAAGGGGAAATTTATGCCTCACCTAAATAACCTACCGACGTCTATGAAATTTTAAGCTAGATATGTGTATCTGCGTACCGTAGAACACATATGGTTTTGGTTTTTTTTTATTAAGTGCAACTCAGAGGGGGCAATACAGGGGATATTTCTCACTATAGCCGACTATCAAATTGAAGTACTGAAAATGGCGGATAATCATTTATTAAAATTATTAGTAACGCAGACATTGATTACTCGTATCAAGGTTGACTTTTGCAGTTCGGTGAAAGTTATCAAATATTGTATATTTGAAATAAAAAAATGTTTCCTAGAGCAAATTTACATATATGGCAAAACAACGTTTGCCGGTCAACTAGTTTTTTTTATATTTCTTTCTTGCAAGATGTCTCGGACATCTTGTCTTAGTAAGCCAACAAACTACATACCAGACTACAACGACTACAAAGACAACGTCAGTTAATTTTCACCAAAAGCGGACCGAATTATTAGCTACACCCCCAAGAATAATCATCTTAAGTCTCTTCTACTTGGTGAAGAGATAGCTCATTAATATGCTTTATGCAAGAATATCTTTGTAGTCGATTCAATTGAAAATCCTATTATTTTGAATGCAAAAAATGCAAAAAATTTTTCAGGCTGAAATCCTGGCCATAACCGCATGTGCTGAGATTAATCAGGATATTAGGCTCAAGGGCTAGGCAATTAATATATTCTCGGATAGTCAGGCTGCCTTAAAGGCACTTGGCTCTCATCGTATGACATTTAGACTTGTCAAATATTGCTATGACACTTAGACTCAGGGTACAGCTGTTCCGGGTACCTGAACATTGTGGTATAAGCGGAAACGAATAAGTGGATGCATTGGCTAGGAGGGGGTCTGTGACACTTTATATTGGTCTGGGATTCTGCTGTGTAGCACCGCTTTCTACTATTCTCAATTTGATTAGGAAATGGGAAACTGGCAAATGTGAAACATTGTAACGCTCAGTCTGTTCTCAGGCACACTAAGGCTGTGATTCGTCCGCGATTTGGGAATAAGTCTGGTGTTCCAAAGCATAGAAGACCAGACCTGAAAATTCTTACGGATTTTCTTACGGGTCACTGTAGTGTGACAGCGCATTTGATGAGAATGGCGATTACAGATGTAGATGTTTGTAGACTATGCTCACAAGCATCAGAGACAGCAGAGCACATATTATGTGCTCTAAATAGATTTAGATGGATGTGCTTAGGGAGACGTATGGTCTCACTGGTGGACATGTCCACCACTAAAGTTTAGGACCTGCTGGTGTTAGTAAGGAAGGCGATAGACTAAAAGGGACACAATAGATCTTATACGAGTAGGTCTCAGTGTCTTGCACTTGTGCTGAATAATAATAATATTACTATTACAGCTTTGTGTTTTCAGTGATAGATATTTAACAGTTGACAGCCTTGCCAGGTCAATGCTTTTAAGTCAAAAACATATACCCACATACAAGTTTTGATATGACTGAAGTGCTTCTTTCTAAAACCTTCTTCTTTCATTCAGAGTTGAAGGTAAATTTTGGAAATTTAAAATGTCGCAAAATCTTAAATAACCCTATATTGCTTTGTATAGCGTATTAGTTGCAGAAAATTTAAATCAATTGTAATTCAATATTCGATGCCATTTAACAGTTTAACAGCTTAAATGATTACCACCAAATGTGAGTGTTTTATTCAATATTAATCAATTTTATTATGAAATTATATATCTGGGCATAAATTATATACCCTGAATTGTTTACACTGCATAAATAAATAGTTTTTTGTTTTTGTTTTTTTGTCTTGCTACTCAAAGCAATTTTTTGCAATTGTGTTTTTGTAAAGGTTTTAAAGTTAAAACGCAAGGGAGAAAGAAGGCTTTAAGAAAATCGATTATAAAAATGAAAGTCGAGTGTTTGTAATTTGACCTGTTTTTTTCTTATTATTATTAAAATACTCGTAATAACCAAATGTGGGTGATTGTCATGATAGATTTTTCTTTTTTGTTTTTGCAAAAACTTAAAGACCTTTATTATTGCTTGAATTCACTTGTTATGCAAAGAAAGTATTGTTTAAAGGTTATTTATTATTTTTTTTTACTTTTATTTTTAATTTTGTGCTCTGATTAAGTGTAAGTTTTATTTGGTAATTTGGGGATAATATTTGATTATTTTCTTTTCGCTTGATTATAAAAACCAAATGCAGATGTTCAGTGGATATCATAACTTGTTTCGTTTTCTTACTAAACAGATACCCTTTGAATTCCTTTTACTTCCTAGTTTTCTAAATCCTTTCTATTACATAATGGCTGCTGCTAAAATTTTGGTAAGTTTTCAATATTATATACTGTATCAGATAGATAGGAAACAAAATCACAAGAAAAAAAAAACCTCTTTGCTGGTACAGTGTGAAGGAATTTTGACATGACAAAGTTTTCTAATAACTAAAGTAAAGCTGGTAAACTAAAAAAAAGATAACAGACCACCACTTACAATCAACATTCACCGACAGATGGGCCAATTGCTGATGATCATTTAAGGATGAAGATATAACATTGGCTTTTGAGTGATTAAATTAAAAGCAACTTGTCCCATGGACATAAGGCGCTTAACATCTATGTATTTATCTTCAACATTCCAATACAATGCACAGCATGAGTAGAGTTGTACTCCCCTGAGTATTGGTTTTAACAAAAAAGTTTCTAATTAACAGCCAACAAAAATGGTAACTGCTTTCGATTCTTTTTTATAAATTTTATTTTCGCAATTGGTTTAGAATTTCTTTGTCATAAAACTACTTTAAGATTCAAATCCATATCAGTTTTATAAAGCAATGGCAGGTTTTTGGGCAGATTTTTTTAAATGAATTATATGAGCAACGTTTTCGGTCAATTTAAAGTTCACAACAATAAAAACGATTTGTAGATATTTGCCTGAAGCCAGTTCTTTCTTTATATAAAATCGGAGCGCTTTTGCTATTCCATTTCAATATTTAAACACCAGATTATGCCACAGACTGTAGTCGCCGTGGTCTAGTGGTTAGTGTGTTGGCTTACTAAGACGATGGCGCCGGGCTCAAATCTCAGCTCTGACATCTTGACATTTGACAAAAGCTGTGGGAGTAATTGATTGCCATGAAAAAGCTTCTCAAAACTGTCGTTCGGAGTCGACTTTAAATTAACACACATAACATGAGTGCTGCCAGAAGCTAAGCCGTAACCCTGATACAGGGTTGTAATGGCCAATTATATATGTATGGTAGCTGCGCAAACTAATGTGTTCAGTTGCACTCAGAGCTGTAAAAGATTACATTCGATTTAATGATTGATAGTTTTTGTTTGCATTCAAAACCGTAAATTAGTGTGAAGAAAGATTTCAAATTATATTGTGAAATTACAAAATTTAATTGCACTCAATATTTGCGATAACAAAATTTAAACTCTTAAATCATTTTAAAATCAATCATTTTGAATAGCAATAGTTTTAATAACAAATTTTTACAAGATGCAGTCGTAAAGCTTGAGATAAACAAAAATGTTTAAGGCTTCAAGTGACTTTTTTTTGTTTGTTTAAACAATCATAAGTGTTTACAGTT
This sequence comes from Metopia argyrocephala, assembly GCA_963576795.1. Classification (NCBI taxonomy): domain Eukaryota; kingdom Metazoa; phylum Arthropoda; class Insecta; order Diptera; family Sarcophagidae; genus Metopia; species Metopia argyrocephala. Next base: position 38,651,264 of record OY756210.1, read on the forward strand.
TCACCTCTAAGACCGTGTAGGTGCATACGTGTTTTTGTTTTGCATTTCGAATAGTCTAAGTTGATCAGTTGTATTTTTGTTTTTTTTTTTTTTTTTTTGTGTGTTTCCTTTTACAAATCATTTCTTAATTTTATTTCCTTTTAGATGCTTGCCGCTTTAGCTTTGGTCGCTTGCCAGACTCAAGCTGCTACCGTACAAACTTTGGCTTCAACCTATAATACGCACAGTATCAATCATGCTGTGGCTTATCCAATAGGCGGTTCAAAAGTTCCTCCACCAGCTGTGGCAGTCAAACCTGCTGGAGCTGTAACACAAACTGCTGCAGCCACACCAGCTATATTTGCAGCACTTGCTCCTAGTACACCAGCTGCTGCTTCTATATTTCATCCCCAAACAGCTTTTGCAGTTCAATCACCATTTCCAGTGAATGCTAGCACGTCTTCTCAAACAACATTTGTTATTCCAGCTCAAACCGGATTTACTGCCTTACCTTTTGGAAATGCTGCTCCCGGTAAAGTATCATTTGCTGCCGCTCTCTTTCCCAATCCTGCCTATGCTGCAGGTCCCGCTTACTCTGTTGCTCCTGCCTATGCTGCTGCTCCTACTTATACTACTGCTCCTGCTTATGCTGCTAATCCAGCTTATGCTTCCAGCCCTATTTCATTTGCCACACCCACCACAGTAGGACTTGCAGCACCAGCAGCACCTGCTACTGTAGCATTTGCTGGAGTTCCAGCCTCTGTTGCTAATACAGCTTATGCTGCCCCCTTTAACTCTTACGCTGCCTCCCTTAACCCTTATGCTGCTTGGTAATCATCGAAACATTTAAATTTAAATCTCATTATTTATTTATATTTTCTAATTTAAGTAAAGCTTTTACATTTAATGAACACTGATATCCTTTTTAGTTATTTTCGTTAATAACTAAAAAACACATTAAATTGCCGTTTAATTAAAACGTTATCAAATAAAGATTTCAAAAATATATGAGGCTTTTTTTTATTTTATTTTTTATTTTATTTTTTTTTTTATTTGATTTGAAGTCATTTACAGTATTAAAACCAGTTTCAATAATTTGTTTTCAGTTTTTTCAGCTTCATTTCAAGTTCAAGTTTAATTGATAAAATTATTTGCATGTACGAGCGAGTATTCTGCATCTTGGTTTTGTGTGTATTCATAAGTTCGTTATGTCAATAAACGTCAAAAAGTATTAATAAACTTTTTGATTTTGTTTTGTCTTATCATTAACTGACACAAAATTGTGTTTAATTTTAAACGCGAGTGAATATGTCAATATGTGTTTCATAAAAAATTTGCAATATGTTTGGATATTATTAAAAACTATTGTATTTTTTTTTAATATTTTTGTGATTTTATATTCACATGGATTAATACAATTTATTTAAATTTTTTAAGGTCATAAAAATTAAATTATTTTTAAATCTGAAATGTTTAGCCCAGAGCATGTACTTTAGTTTAAAATTAAAATTAAAAAAAATATATATTAAAAGGAAAATGATTTAAAATTCGAAATTCCTTATGCAAATGTAAACCAGAGACGCTCCATTCATACAAAGTTTTTTTTAGTATATTAGAAAAAAGGAAAATATTTGGGTATTGTCGAGTATAACAAGAAGTTTACGAAACATCTCAAAAACTTTGAGTTAAGTAATTGCAAATCGGTCACCAACTTGTTAGTAATTTAATAAAATAAAAAAAATCTGGAAAACTGGCATGCAACGATTTTGGAGAGCTTTCTGAATTCTACATTCTAAACTTCTTATTTTTCAGAAAAATGGTATCACTTCCCAGGTATTTTAAATTTAATAATTTTTTTTTTAAGACTAATACTCAGGGGTAAACTCCTACTCATACAGTGCATTGTATTGGAATTTAATTTAATGATAGATAGATTTTTTTTAATTTAAATTTTCAGTGTTTATGTCAATGAGAACTCTAGCCTCTATACCACTATATATACGGTGACCATAATAATGCTCTTATTATGTTTTATTTAATTTTCAGTATTTGTTTTGTATTTTCAAGCCCTAAAAGTAGTAATTGTAGTTTTTACTAACACCTTTAGAAAAAAAAGTTTCCTGGCGAGTCTCTTGAGCAGAGCTGAAATGGCCATAGAGACATGCTTATCTCCATAAGCATTACATTTCATATACGAGTATGTACGTACATTTTGGAAAAAGAAACATAAAATTTAAAAATATTTTGACTGTTGTCGAGTACAAATTTTTAAGTCTGCAATCCGTTTTCGGAGATAAATAGCCGAAAACAGATTGCAGATTTTAAAAATGTTGGTTGAAGAACCTAAAATGGCATCATTAACTCGAGATATATAAAATTCCGAATAGAGCACATAAACTCCCGCACGACGATATGTTTGTGGATACTATTATACAACTGTTTTAGATAAATAAAAAAACAAAACAAAATTTGCGGTTTTTCAAAAAAAAAAAAATATAATTAAAAAATAATAAGAGGTTCCCCCTTCCCCCTCCAAGAAGGCCATCTTCACGAAACCGCTCCCTGACATTTCCAGTCTATTCCACAGCGCTACCTTCTGGGAAGATAACAGCTATTCCACATAAAAAGATGCTCATTACTCACATTCAACATCCAGATGGGGAATTACTGTTGATCATTCAAAGGTGAAGGTATATAACTGGCCTTTAAGGGATCAAATTGACCGCAATTTGTGCCATTGTCATAAGGCGCTTATGATCTATCTATCTATATCTATGTATACTTACATATATTCAACATGCCAATACAATGCACTGCATTTAGTAGGGGTTTACCTCTGAGTATTGATGATTATAATGAACTGGAGCATGACGTTTTTTTCCATACAATTTGACACATAAAAACTATGGAGAATGCAGTCGTGAAATAGAATCTATTTTTATTTTAAAAGCGATTTTTCTAATGCTCTCATTTTTAGAAACAAATTCTCTCAACAATGTTACCACACTTTTATTAAATTTCAGACATTTTGTAAACAAACCCAAAAGAAAATCGAAAAAACATTTGAAAGTTTAAATAAATTAATAAATTTTGGAATTTGTTAAATAAATATTTTAGAAAAAATAATTGAAAAAGTGCAAAAACTCTCATAAACATAATTTTTAATAGCTTTACATTAAAGAAATGTAAAAACAACAAATGACACTTCGTGAAGTTGCGGCCGTCGTTTTAATTTTGGGCATGTTTTCTCTGATAGTCGTTTTTGCCTGAAGTTGCGGTCGTATTCTGTTTAATCATTTGGACTTAAATAAATAAAAAAATAAAAAATCCCGTATCCCGTGATTTTTTAAAATCAATCCCGTTCCTTATCCCTAATGTCTATATATGTACGTATAAAAGGTTGTTATAGTTGTTATTGGTCAAATATTTCCTGGTTCTGTATTTTGGTTCAAAATATATGGTCACCATAATTATAGCCAATTTTAGTTTCAAAAACAGGTTGTGTAGTTAACTGTTTGCTCCTTTTGAGAACTAGTTTATCAGGCCTGTCACAGATTCCGATCGGAATGGTTTTCATTTCGTATTTTCAATTCCGATCGATTTAGCAAATTCCGATTTTTCTATTTTTCTCTTAAAATATGGCAACGTAATGTATACCAAAACAAAAATAATGTGTTTTAAGCGAATAAGAGCAAAACAAATTGAAAAATTTTAACAAAGTGCATAAAAAAGTTATACAGATTAAAATAATTAATAATAAAAGAAAAATGCCGGGAATAGAAATATTTCTCTTTATTTTGGTTTTGATGTTCCTATTGCCAGAATATAAACTTTTTGAAAATTTTAATTTTTGTTAAAAAAAAAATTTGTGGTTTAAGAGATAGCTTCTTTCAGAAACAATTACAAAAATGTGTATATTTTTAAGAAAATAAATGTTAAAAAAATTATTTTTCAATAAAATAAATCAAAATATATGTATGTATATTTATTTCCCATTAAAAATGCTTTTAATTAATTTTTTAAAATTTAAGTCACTGAAAATATCAATTCCACTTAGGAAGCTAAAAATGGTTTAATTCCGCAAAAAATTTTCGTTTTACGTTCTCTGGAGAAGCAAAATACGGAATTCATTCCACTTTCGATCGGAATGGATTTCTGTGACAGGCCTGTATATTTCAGTTATTATTTCACTTTTTTTTAATTTTGTTGTTTTAAAGTTTAATTTTAGTTCAAAAATGGATGACATATTCCTTTTCCTTTTTTATATGTCAAATCTGCAAATCTGCCATAAATCTGATGAAATAAATATCCATTAATGTCAAATGACCGGCAACATAAATAAGAGTAACTACGTATGTAAATCAATAACAAAATAAATCTGAAGGGAAGAAAACTCGTACGATCCAAAGAAACATCATAATTGTAAGTGAAGGAATAGTGTTCAAATATTTTATGTTTGTCCATGGTTTGTACCATTTACATGTAATAATGGCTTATAAATAATAATTTTATGAGAATAAACAGAAAGAAAAAAACGAATAAAACAAAAACATATAAAAACATAAGCGGCTAATAAATTTAATTTATATTCTTTTTAAATAAAATGCGAAATAAAATGAAGCCTTTCAAGTCAGTTGGATTATGTGGTAGATGAGTGAATAAAAAACATATACTCTGGCTTGCTGTTTGCAAAAAAAAAAAATAAAAAATTATTACACAATGAGACTAAAAAAAGAAAAAAATAGTAAAAAGACTCATGACATGTTTTCCAATTTTAAGCCGAAAAACACTTTGCAACACTATACATACATATTTGACATGCAACATAGTGGTTGCAAAAATGAGTGCAAACCACACCAGAGTAACAAACGCCCAAAATGGCAAACGATTGAAAAGTGTAGAAATGTATGGAAACTGGATGAAATCTTAACAGTTTTTTTTTTTTTTTTTTTTTTTTGAGGGATGCTTTTTTTTTTTTGTTGTTTGTTTCTTATTCACTATTACTAAGCCAGCCTTAAAAGGCCAAATTGAATAATAATTTTCAAATTGTATAAAATGTTTAAAAAGCAAAAAAAAAGAGAAAAAAAATTATTTAGTACACACAGATCTATTGGAAATAAATTTAAATTAACCAACCATTCTAGTTATTTTGGGATGTGGTAGTCAGTCGATGTCTTGCAACTACTCGTAATATTCCATTTGAATTTGTTTGAAATGTTTTTCCTTTTTTTGCTTTTCTTTGTTGAACAGTAATTCATTTTTGTTCGTTTTGTAATATCATACGTATTATTACAATATTATTACCAAGTAACCTAAAACATAACAAGTTTAGAGGCTTTAAAATGTTTTATAATACACACTGGCCTTTTATGATAATGCGCTGCTGCATGCAACAATCGCCCATATGATGACAATCATATGATTGTTGTCTGTACCGGCAACAGCTTTTAGCGATAATACATAGTGATGATGATGATGATGTAAAAATGTGTGTTAACGGCATATTGAATAATCGCTATGATTTAGTTTGGTTTGCGTTTTTTCTTTAATTGTTTTATTTTTTTTTTTATTTTTAAATTTAGATTGCATTGTAATAACATCATGTTTTAATATAAAAATTAAATATATTTCCACATATTTGTTGTTTTTTTTTTTTTTGTCCAAAAGTTGTTCCTCTAGTTTTAATTATTTTCTTCATTTTGCTTCTCTGTTAGGCTTTACCTTCTTTACATTGTATGATTTATAATGGAACTCCTACTTTTATTTGATTCAACAGTGCGTTTGTCAAGTTTTTTGTAACAATTGTTTAGTTTGATTTTGTTCAAAATTTATTAAAAAGACCACTATTACTTATTTTTTATATTTTATTTAAGACCAATTCCCAGGGGTAAAACCCTACTAAATGCAGTGAATGGTATTGCCATGTTGAAGATATAAATTTAGATAAATAGATAGATGTTATGCGCCTTATGTCAATGGAACAAATTGCGGTCAATTTGATCACTCAAAAGCCAGTGTTATACCTTCACCTTTAAATGATCAACAGCAATTGCCCCATCTGGATGTTGAATGTGAGCTATGAGCATCTTTTATGTATATTAGCTGTTATCTTCCCAGAAAGTATAGTGTTTTTTTATAAAATTTTTCAATATCTACTCGTATCTATATAAATAAAAGTCAATGTTGTTCGTTGGTCATCGCATCGGTTTTACTTTCTAATGATCATTGTGATCCAACTTAGGTTTTTACGGAAAGAAAATTTTGCCATGAAATCATGAAATCAATAACAGTTAAAGTTTTTTTAATTTGGTCTAAATTAGTCCGTAGTCACTAAACATCATCAGTCGAAAAATGTGGACAAATGATAGTGGTAGGTGTAGTGAAGCACGCCGAGTTTAAGCTATTTCTTAATAAAATTCTCTTTGTTTGAGATAATATGTTATTAAAAAAAAACTACTACAAGTATGTTTTATTTATATATTATTTAATATTTTCTAAATTACAGCATCAGAAGCAATAAAATCATCATCATATATGTATGTATATTATTTCTAAAGCACTTTTTTTGTCGGTTGCAAATATCTGCCATACCACTTCATCAAATTTAATGAATGATATCTCATTTTAAAGCTTATTTCTAACACTAATGACGAAGAAAAATTTGAAATTTAAAAATTAATATTTACATTGATAAAAATTATATTTTATATAGAACTGCATGATAATACTGTTCTCATTATGATTATATGTTTTTCTACAAGTGTGGTAATACAGGGTCGCTTAATAGTAATGCAGTTCTACATAATATGGCATGTATATATTAAAATCTATTCTGGCAATACCGCTATTTACTATAAAAAGCTGTTTTGGAAATACAGGCAGGAGTTGTTTGATCAAGTGCGATAAACATGGGCAGTTATACGTGGCTTTTTCTCGAGTGCGTACGTTTAAAGATATTTTTGTTTGTATTAAGGATTCGTACGGGCAAAAACTTAACGATGATCATGTCATTACCTCTAACATTGTATTCAAAGAAGTATTATAAAAGCGCTTAAACATATGTATGTATGTATGTATGTATGTAAATATGTATGATATATTATGATTTCTAATATTTTTATACTTTTAATAAAATGTATTGAAGTTACTAAAATTTCTATTTATTATTTTCATTTTATGTTACAAAAATGACAACTAACGGTGTGAAATATTCGCACGGGTCATCTAGTTACAATATAATAATCATAGTAAATTAAATGAATGATGCTTGTTGCAGCCACTGGCAAAATTGCTTAAAATTAAGTAGATGTGTTTAGTAATTTACCAACTGTAAATATTTGTAGTAGATTTAATATTAATTATAATGTTCGGAGTGACGCCATCTTTAGTATATCTATAGCGCCAATTTTTTAACCACATAATTTAATAACAATTTGGCTTAACGTGGTGGTTGTCAGTCAGGAGAATCTTCTTGATCAATATTTTCTAAAAATTAAACTCTTGTTGCTCCTTATTAGGGGAAGACATCTCTTGGACAAGTTACTAGACTCACCTGGCCTAGGCTGGACTTGAGGCGTACCAATCAACTCTTTAAACTGGACCGCAGGGACATCTCTTCCGTTGTATCTATCCTCACGGAGAGACTGCGCTTGCCCGCAAATGACTTCTGTCGTGGCTGTGGGTCGGCTGAGGAAGAGGAGACTGTAGTCCACTATATTTGCCAGTGTCCATCTCTGGCTCGACGCAGATTTCTTACATTTGGATCTCCTTTTCTCGATGGCTTGACCGACCTGTCGATCCTGGACATTGGATCAATTTCCAAATTTATTAGGCTCTCTGGCTGGTTTCCAGCATAATTTTCTGGGGAAGTAGTGCTTTTTGTGTGGAGCCCCTGCCTATCAGGGCTCCCCACATCATGTGGTATCACAACGGGCCGCTATGCGTGCTCAAGTGTGCCTTGTCATTACGAGGCTGCCACTTCCTCCTATCCTATCTTAAACTCTTGTGGTTTCCATACCAAAAAGTATGATATTTTCATATGAATTGTAAAATTATTCTTAACTTGACTTGTTATAGGAATTTTAATATAAGAAAACCTTTTTGAAATAAATCTTTGAAAGCTATCAGCGTACTTCACCAAAGGACGTTTGGATTTCTCTACCCTATTTTTTTAAAGCTTCAGGCAACAAATGTCCTGTACGCCGTAAGAAAGCTCCAAGACCCAAGTCTTTTTTAATAATACGACTCATGGTTTTTGTGTGATTTTCATCTCACGGAGCATGATTTTCAGTTACCGGGGGGGATTTCGGTGAATTCTTGCTTTGACGTGCTTTGATTACGTTCTGTGGCCGAACGGTACGTGGGCGGCCTTTTATACCTCCGGCCTCCTCGATCAATGGTAAGCACCTGTCGACGAACATGCAGCTAGTTCCGAGCTGGCGAAGCTTTTTGAAAATATAATTTTTTTCTTTATCTGACCACTCCATTGTTGAAGTTATTACAATTTCAAATTCCCGTAGCTGAAAAACGCTACAGAGGTTACCTTTTAAAAAACATGTGATAATAAAGAGGTATGTTCAATTTTACTATTCTAATTGGTATGTTCAAAGTGGTAACTACAATATATTTATGTCCCTACTAAGTATTAATGTTTTATGGAAAATTAAACCATTTGGTTAAAAAAAACAATATATTTTAATCAACAATTAGATCACAATTAATAAATTAGCATTTACAGCATTCCGCGGATAATTGCCCCACGCTTAATTGCCTTTCACGGTTATTTACTTCAATTTCTAAATCCCCATATTTTTTCTAACCATTTTCTAATAAAATTCCACGGTTAACTAACTTTCGCTTAGTTGCGTTATTTGCTTAACTGCTTCAAATATATTTTCCCCAAAGAGAAATTTCACTTAAAATTCCCTCGTTTAATTACCCAAAATAATTATTTTCTAAAAACTGCAGCTCAACTCAACTATGTTCATATAGGCCAGTGATGTCCACTACTACATAAACACACTTGCGCTTGTTTATGAAGCAGAGAGAAGACTCTGCTTACTTCTACCAGAAATGGGAATGTTCATATTACTTTCTGTTTATAACTTCATAATTATTTCTTCATAATTCTGAGTAAAGTACGTAATCGATTGTCCGATAGACATGTGACCGATCTATTAAGAATAAAGGAGTACCGAGGTCACGTAGATTTGGAGGAAATAATGAATAAATATTTTAGTTAAATAAAAATGATACAAAAAATACGCACTATTCATCCCTGCACTAAGCTAAAATGTAAAAAGAGCAAGAGTAACAATATTTCTTTTTATTATGAACGTGTTTGACTTCGACGTAAGCAGAATTTATTTTCCTATCACGCGTTATAGGGAAAGAGATTGCTGTACATCACTGATATAGGCATAAAATGTCCGTTAAATTAACTTTCAAACTACTACAGACTTACAATTAAAGTCTACCAAGTTTATGTACAGTATTCCCCGGATAATTGCCTCGACAAAAATGTCAAAATTTTTAGGCAATTATGCGTGTAAGGCATTTAAACGAATACGGTTAAGTGCTTCTTTGAGGCAGTTAAACGAATATTCTTAATTGTCTGTATACACTGCCATCAATACACATAAAAAGCAAGTAATTTTATAATTATACTTATACATAAATTTGGTAGACTTTAATTGAAAGGTTGTATCAAAAAAGTAGTTTGAAAGTAAATTCAACGGACAATTTATGCCATATATAAATATAATTGAGTTAAGCTGCACTTTTTAGAAAACAATTATGTTGGGTAATTAAGGGGGGAATTTTAAGTGAAATTTCTCTTTGCGGAAAATATATTTGAGGTAATTAAGCGAATAACGCAGTTAAGCGTAAGTTAATTAACCGTGGAATTTTATTAGAAAATGGTAAGAAAAAATATGGGGATTTAGAAATTGAGGTAAATAAGCGTGAAAGGCAATTAAGCGTGGGGCAGTTATCCGGGGAATACTGTATCAGTATAAGTATAAAGTTACTTGCTTTTCACATGTATTGACGGCAGTGTATACAGCAGGGGTTACCATTTCATAGCACAATTGTGCAGAGAGCATTCACACGTATTGCTTATGCTCTTTTATTTTTTTCAGGTTTACTCAAAAAAACTGAACGATGACACCAAAAAATATTTTATGTTAAAAAATTCATTTTTTTAGAAACATTAAAAGATTGGTTAGTAGGAGAGGAAATGTATAAAACAAAATTAGATCCTATATTGAAAATGGCGATTTTAAGTTTAATACGCTTAAAAATTGTTAGAAAAGGTAGACCATTTAGTGATGGTGTTTTTATTAAGTAATTGTTGAAAAAAATTTGGAAAAGGCCTAATTATAATACAAATATTTGGCGACTTAAAATTTATTTGCTCAAAGCAACGCAACAAATTACGTTCATCTTATATAAAAAACATTGTACAAATACGAAACTGTCATAAGAGTATAAATGTAGAAGATTTTATCTTATAGACCAGTTATTTATTTATTTATTTATACTTTTAAATATAGTCAAATATTTATAACTTTATGTACGTATGTTGTTGAAATGCTGACATTCAGTTCAGCGTATATTACTAAAATTTTTCTATGACTGTAAACAAAAAAATTCTCCCAACATCTTTTTTCTCTCTTACTCACTAAAACATAACCAAAAAATTTTTGGTAACCCTTGGAAAACAGGCAATTAAGTGTATTCGTTTAATTACCTCAAAGAGGCAATTAACCGCAATCGTTTAAATGACTTCCACGCATAATTGTCCAAAAATTTTGACATTTTTGTCGAGGCAATTATCCGTGGAATACTGTACGTCGGTATTTTAAACTTGCCATTTATGAAGCTGACGAAATCGAAAATTTGGAAATAAAAATTTTAAAAACGGCAAAAAAATTGTGTATGCGAGGGAAGATAGTGATACGAAGCTCTTTTTCTGTATAAGTATATAAAAGTTATAATATTGTTATATCTCGATGACGATGTGAAAACTAATTATCCATGTATTGTAGATAGTTAGGCTTTCTAGTTATTATGATTTTATGTAGAAAAATAAGATAGAGAACGTCTGGTACCCGAAAAGAAACACATGAAATCTTTACAACTCTAAGATCTCTTGATACAGCAAGTGCTAGCAAGTCGTTGGCTACTCACTTCGCCGCTTTCGTCAAACATCTGTTTGATATCAAATAATTTTTTTTTATTGTCTAATTCATACCACTTTATTTGTCTTTTATTACACTTTCATTTGTTTGTTTGATATTCGTTGATTAAGAAAAAATGTCTTTTAATGTTCATAGAAATAGTTGGCGTTGTTGTTACTCTTGCATTAATTTTTGAAATTTTTTTCCTGCAATATGTGTGCACTTGCTGAGCTTTTGTTTGAGACAAAGAAATATCGAAAATATTTCAAATCCTTGTTTGGCTTGTTTCACTAGTTTCATAAATTTCGTTTTGGCTTATATATTTTTATTTCATTAATTATCTTAAAAAAATTTTTTTTTCGTTAAAGAAAGACAATTTTTAACTACAAACCGATATTTTATTTCAAAAGTTTTATTTTGACAAAAAAAGAAAAAAATATTTTATTTTTCAAAGTATAAAAACCACATGTTGTTTAACAAGATGTATCACAACAAAGTGTGGCAGGCACAGCTAAAGAGATTAGAAATAATAAAATAAAAACACATAAAAAGTTGCATAAAATAATCCAGTATACGAGTATTTATATATTTTTTTAAGATTTTACTTGTAAATTAAAACAACAAAACAGCATGTATAAATTGGTAAGTGTCCTGGTTGCAAAGGACAAATGTGTTGACAATTATTTTTTTACTTAAAACAAAAAAAAAAAAAAAAAAATTACAAAAATACAAAAATACAAGAGAAGTAAAAAGTTTTGTCATTTATAATATAAATGAAAAAGGAAAAATATCATTAAAACAAAAATAATTAAAAAAAAAAACTGATAAAAAATACGAATGTAAATCGATAATAAAAAGAATCAGCGGTGCGACATATACAGATTCAAACTCAACTCAACACCGGCATTCCCATAGAAGTCTTTTTTATGAAAAACAGAGTCGAACTTTATCAGCCTCAAGTTGCTAAATGTAATCCCTGTCTGTTCAATCATCAAAGGTTCTTTTAACGTCCCAGTTAATAAATAACAAATTTTTAACACAAACGATATTATTCAAGGACTGTAACAAAAGTTTTGCTAAAAAAGAATAATAAAGCATATGCGGTGCAGTGACAACGAAGCGTACTATTGCATTGCAGGCAGTCCTGTTTGTCCAGTTTATATACAAAATAAATTGGATTTCAGACTATACTGAATAATAGATGAGTTCATAAATCATATTAAGAGAGCATTATTCGATGCTACGTTCATAAACTCGTACAGCGGACCAACTATACGAGAGAAAGTTAAGAGTGATAAGAGTTATTCTAAACAAGCTGATGGTGTGCATAAAATGCCTATTTTTTAAACTTCTCAAGATACATATTAAACAATTAATATTTCACTCGTATGCAAGGTACCACGCCCACTTGTTCATTTTCGCCCACTCTCTGATTGAGACTAAATTTAGAAACTTATATCCGTATTCATAAAAAATAAAACAGTTTTATTAATTCCTTAATTGACAATTACTCCATAGAAGAAATAAATCAAATAAGCGCTCTAAAAACCAATTTTATTTTTTATGAATACGGGCAGTAATCTTCAATCCTTGTCAAGATATACATAAATTAATATGGGATGTACCACGCAAAGGTCCAATTTCTAAAACAAAGCATACGCTATTGCCATTTTGGTGGTTGATGCAGTCTATGTTCTAAATTTGATGATAATTGACCTACAAACAATCTAAATTATTGCTACAAACGGATACTGTGTAGTCGCCGTGTTCCAGTGGTTAATGTGTTGGGTTACTAAGGCATGAGTCCAGGGTTCAAACCCTAGCTCTGTCATCCTGAAAAAAAATAATGAAAAAAATATTACTTTCGGGGACTACTTCTCTGCAGTCTTCTGTCAAAAGCTCTGGTTGTAATTGATTGCCATGAAACAGCTTCTCAAATCTGCCGTTTGGAGACGACTTTAAACTGTAGGTCCCGGTACTCATGGATAAAAATTAACACACACAACATGAGTGCTGCGAGAAGCTATGCCGTAACCCTGACACAGGCTTGTAATGGCCAATTATGTATGTAGGTAACGCTATGATAATGTAATTACTTGTTTTAAACGAGAACATAACACAAATATTAAAATGGAGAATGCATTGCTCTTACCTGAGGACTCCGTTGAAATAAATTTATTAACTTCTTTTCATCAGATGATGAAGACGAGTCCAATGCGGCAATTGCTGTTGATCATTCAATGATCAATTCTCAGCAATTTGTCTCATTCCTAAGGGGTTTAACAATAATATAATAAATAATAATAATATATGTACCGCCCTTTCCAAAATTCCAATACAATGCACAGCATTCAGTAGGGGTTTACCCCTGAGTATTGTTCTCAAATAAAAAAAAAAAAAATAATTGATTTAAACAATTTTTTTTCGCATTAATAAAGTTCAGAAAATTATATCTTTTTTTTTTTTTAAATACAAAAAAAAATAAACACTGAGTTGCCAGATTGCTGATCTCCCGCCTTAAAATTTGTAAAGTTGTTTTTTTTAAAAGAAGAATTTATTAAAGCAATTTTATAACACGATATGCAACTTAATTTATATCATAAACATTATATATAAAGTTTTCTTATGTTTATTAAACAACAAAATGCAGAAAATAATTTTAGAATTCGATAACGAGTAAATGAGATTTTTTCTCAAATATCGTCTGTTAGCCCTTTAAATAAACAAAATTCATCTATTCTACAGGGCATTATCAGCACTCTTGATTTATAAACGGAGTAAAATGCAATGCCTTCTGCCATTAACAAGGGGGAGTTTTTAAGAATAGAACTTACCAGCCCTTTAGAATGTGAAAAAATTTTAAGACACAAACACAAAATTGCATTTTTAAAATGAAATGATGACTTTTTTGGTAGAAAAGAAAACACCATTAGTTGAAATCATAGATGGGCATTTTTCAGTACCAGTACTTTTTCAGTATTTTCTTTTTTTACTGATTATTGAAAAGAAAAATCAGTATTCAGTAAATTTTACTGATTACTGAAAAGAAAAATCAGTATTCAGTAAATTTTACTGATTACTGAAAAGAGAAATCAGTATTCAGTAAAAAGTACTGTTTACTGAAAAGAGAAATCAGTATTCAGTAAAAAGTACTGATTACGTAAAAGAAAAATCAGTATTCAGTAAAAAGTCCTGATTACTGAAAAGAGAAATCAGTATTCAGTAAAAAGTACTGTTTACTGAAAAGTGAAATCAGTATTCAGTAAAAAGTACTTATTTGTGTAAAAAATTCAGTAAACATTAAATGACTGATGGTAGATACTGTGTGTTTTAAAACAGAGTAGGAAAATAAACAAAACTGAACGTTTGATCTCATTTTGTTGTATTCTTTACAATACGTAAAACAAAAATAAAACAGAAACAGTGAGAAAGATTGTCCCATTTAATTTTGTATATTCTTTTTGTTTTGAGTACTACAAATACACTAACTCAAATGTGCGTAGGTACAACAAAAAATTAATGAGAAGAAAAAGGATAGAAGAATAAAAGAGAAGAAGAAGAGAAAAAAACAACAAAAAACAAAGCAAGCACAAGAGCGAAAAGCTAATTGTTTCATTTGCGCTCTTTCTCATTTAGAAAGTATTTGTGTTTGTTTTGCTCATGTACAATACTATTAAAAAAATTTTGAAAAGTGTATGACTTTGTTGAAACTTTTGCGAAATGTTTTGTTTGTTTGCCCACTCTGTTTTAAAAATGATATGTACGCATTGCTCACTTACATGAATAGTGGCATAACTGAAAAACTGAATTTCGAGGAATATTTCTTTTTTGTATGTTTTTACTTTTTTTAATTATGAAATGTGTTATTGGGTAAATAAAAACTGATTTATATAGCTGAGACTTCGAGTTCAGAAAATATACTGAAAAATGTAAAATAAAATAATTTTTTCAGTTCTTAATTTTTCTCGAAATGCAGTTTTTCAGTTATGCCACTATTCATGTAAGTGAGCAATGCGTACATATCATTTTTAAAACACACAGTTTCTACCTACTATCAACCATTTAATGTTTACTGAATTTTTTTACACAAATCAGTACTTTTTACTGAATACTGATTTCACTTTTCAGTAATCAGTACTTTTTACTGAATACTGATTTTTCTTTTCAGTAATCAGTACTTTTTACTGAATACTGATTTCTTTTTTCAGTAATCAGTACTTTTTACTGAATACTGATTTTTCTTTCCAGTAATCAGTAAAATTTACTGAATACTGATTTTTCTTTTCAATAATCAGTACTTTTTACTGAATACTGGTTTACGTATTGAAGTAAAAAAGTAATGCAGTATGCCCATGTATGGTTGAAATGCCAAACCAATGCACAATAATTATGGCTGTCAAGTAAAAAAGTGTTGCCATACAAAAAAATATATATATAGGGTTAACGAAGCATTTTTATTATTATAAAAAAATTCAACTTTCTGGTATTTTTGTGGAATGTTATTAAGTTTAGCAAAATTTTGTTTTCTCTTTTAGTATCTTCTAGTCCTTGCTTTAATCTGCAGCAGCCAATCCTCCTTAGCCGGCTTCTTGGGTGGCTACGGTGGTTACGGTGGTCACGGCATTGCTTATGGTTATGGTGGCGGTCATGGTATTGGCTATGGTCACGGCATTGGTTATGGACATGGCGGTTATGGTGGTTATGGTGGTGCTGTAATTGCTGCTGCACCTGCTGTTGTTGCCGCACCTGTTGTTACCAAAGTTACAGCACCAATCACAAAAGTTTCTGTATCTCAACCCATTATTACAAAGACCATAACGCCTGTTATAACTAAAACTGTTAGTGCAGCACCCATTACAGTGACTAAAGTTGCGCCTGCTGTTGAAGCAGCTCCTGCATATATTGGTGGATATGGCTTGGGTCATGGTTATGGTTTAGGTCATGGTATATCGTATGGTGCTGTCTATGCTGGCCATGGTTATGGATACGGTGGTCATGGTTATGGATATGGTGGTCATGGTTGGTAAAATTTATTAATTTTTTTTTTAACACTTAAAGAATATAACTTTTGTACCTTTATTCTGCTTTTGTATACATTTTCTATACAAATTATTATAATTTTTTGTTTATTTTAATATTTGTGTAAATCAACCAAATAAAGAGTCATAACCATTAGTTATCTTTCAACATACATCGTATGCAACATACATACTTACATATATGCAAATAATGCACTAACAATATTGTAACTTTAGTTGTTTTAATTATGTACCCCTATATATAATTACTGTACACATATGATATACCAATGTATGCATATTATATATATTTTTAAAGTACATACGCCTTCACAATGTACCCTCTTGATTTTAATCATATTTGTAATTTTTTTTTTAATATGTTTATGACTTAAAATAAAATATTAATCAAAATAATTATAAAAATTATTAATAATTTTATAAAAATTATCTACATATTCACCAAATAAAGCACAATAAGCACTAAGAGTGTGCTCCAAAGAAGTGTTGGTGGTTTTAATTGAAAATTATTTTTCCCATGACACTCCTTAGAAGAAGTGTAGTTTTAGATGTGGCTTAACTTAAAAAAAAAATTGACTGTAAATTTATATTATTAATTACAAACAATAGTAAACAAGTACTTGTAAAGCGTGATCCATTTCGAGGTTCCCTACTTTTTTAAAGAAAAAAAAAAATAAAAAAACACAGAAAATTCAAATTTAATGGAAAATATTTATCATCATTTGAAAGAACATTCTTTGGCATTTATTTTTTGAAGATTATGTCTCTCATTTTCGATGACTCGTTCGAGCATTTCGACTGGTAACTGTCGAATGACAGGCGTGATGTTTTCCTCCACGGCCTGAATAGAAGTGGGTTTGTGCGCATAAACTTTAGACTTTACATATCATCACAGAATAAAGTCTAACAGTGTGACCACCACGATCTTGGTGGCCAATCAACCGGCCCAAAACGTGAAATTATGTGCTCACCGAAGTGTTCTCTCAATAAATCCATTGATTGATGCGATGTCTAGTAAGTGGCGCCGTCTTGCTAAAACTAAATGTCACCGAGATCACGAGCTTCAATTTCAGGCATCAAATAGTCGGTTATCATGGCACGATAACAGTTGCCATTGACGGTTACGTTCGCACCGGCATAATTTTTAAAGCCGCAATATTCTCTTCACAGCGTGTTGGACGTGGTTTATTCGGTCGAATATTATCCAATAATGAATGCTGGGTCACAAAATGGGTGATGGTGTTGCGAATAGTATGCTCAGTAGGCCGATTATGTTGACAATAAGTTGAGCGAACTGTACCAAACACATTCCTCAGAGAACGTGAATTTTCGTGATAAAGTTGAACGATTTGTAAGCGTTGTTCAGGCGTAAGCGTTTCCGTTATGAAATGCCATGACATGACAGCATAACACGACTCACACGTGATGATTGTCAAAAACATACTACTGAAAAAAGTATCTCTACTTGAATCACCCACTATAATAAAAATCATGCACTCAATTTTTACAGTAATCGATTGCAGGTTATTCAAAAGGTTTTTCATACAATTAAAAGTTAATGAAAAAGAATTTATTATACAATAATAAAACCAACTATTAAAATTATTCAAAGATGTGGCGAGGATCACTACAGACAAAGAATTAATATCAACAGATGGGGCAATTGCTCTTGATCTTTTCAAGAGTGAAGGTATAAAACTGGCCTTTGAGTGATCAACTGACAGCAACTTGTCCCATTGACATAAGGCGCTTGAATTGAACAATATGAGTAGGGGTGTAATCCCCTGAGTATTGGTTCCAACAAAAAAAAATAAATAATGAGAGAAAAAAACAGTTTATTTTTTAACATTAAAAGCAGTTATTTAAAATTTTACATCTAAAAACTAAAAATTTTACACTTAAAATAATTAGTAGTTTTTTTTTAATAAAGTAAAACTGAAACACATGAACTAAAGGATCGATTATGGATGGCAACCGAACTTAAGTTGTGTTGTCAACTGCCAAAGCAGTATTACAGGTAGGAACTGTCCACTGAAAGCTGGCAACTCAGTCGCGAAATAATGAACACATTAGCAGCTGCATATTTGTGGTTGCTGTGTAGGAATTTTTAGTCATAAGGCGTCAAAAACTGAAAAGTTTGTATATTTTTGTTTGATTTATAAAACTATTATAACACACAACGTGGACTGAGCCATTCCCAAATTAAAATCCTTGCTGTGAGATTTCTGAAAATTTCCTTTTGCAAAAAATCTTAGAGCAGCACAAACTTTTAAAACTAGCGGCATCTTTAGGAAGACGTAAATATTCCTTGAAGCTATAAAATGTAAATACACTTAAGTACATACGTCCACCGAGCAAAATGGTCCAAGTTGCCGTACATAACACCGAACAACAGATTTGAGAAGCTTTTTTATGGCAATCAATTACTTCCATCTTTTGCCAGAAGACTACTGAGAGGAAGTCGCCATAAGATGTCGGAGTTGAGATTTGAACCCGGCGCTATCGTCTTAGTAAGCCAACACACTTATCACTAGACCACGGCGACCAAATTATCAATACCAAATTTAGTTTTTTTTTTTTGTTTTCAATATAAATTGCAAAACGTTTATATTTTTATTTATTTATTTATATTTTTCGCCATACATATCGTCGCAAGAATTAAAGAACGCTGTAACTGACAAAAAATCGAAAATACATTTTTTGCATCAGTTTTATCCGAAAAAAAAATTCACTTACGCCTTCTGCGTTTTAAAAAATACCAATGTCTTCTTTCTACTTTCATACAGGTTTTTTATCTCTGGTGAACATGAAATATTTTGTCAGTTAAAGCGTTCTTTTATTCTTGTGACGACATACACATACTCAATATAATGGATTTTTTTTAATACAAATTGCAAATCTATTAAAATATAAATTTTTACATCAAAAGTTATCTTTTCATTCAGAGCTACTGTTGATGCAACCATCCAATGCAACATGAGGTAGCCTCTGGATAATTATATTTTACAACGGGCGAACATTATCCCAGCAGAAATTAATGCTTACCTGTAAGCAATTTTATAAGGCAGAAATCGTGAACAATCACTTACTCGTGCCCATCAATAACTCATAATTTTTATAGCAAATGAACCGCTAAAATGCAATAGAAATGCAAATTTATTGCAACCAGTAAGTAAACAGGTACAAAAAATCAAAAATAATACCTTATTCTGTAGAATATTTGGAGGCTTTTTTGTATAGAAAACAATATAAGGCTTCCATTATTGCTTACAATCTTAAAAATTTTCTGCTGGAATATTGTTTATAAACTACTTATTTTTACAGAACGTAAGTATAATTTTCAACTTTTAAAAAATCTTTCCACAAAAAAAAAAAAAAAAAAAAAACAGAAGAGGAAGAACGTGTTTACAAAAATATAAATATTTGTGTACAATGGCCAACCACAGTGTTGATTTTATTTGACTATTGTAAGAGCAGCAGGGTTGCAAAACCACAGGGTTCTATGTCATTTCAAGTTGAAACTACCTTATGATGATTGTATTGATTTATTTTTAATATTTTTTATTTATTCTCTAATTAAAAAAAGGCAGTTTTAATAATTTTTTTTAATAATAATATTTATTTGATTTTTTATATACAATCGCAAAAGAAAATCGAGGAAATTTATAGTTGCACATAAAAAAGTATAAAAATTATAACAAGAAAATAAAACCTAAACAAATAGAAAATATTTCACACCTAAAAGGTTTTCTTTTCAAACTCTGCTCAAAAATACACTTTTTTTTCTTTCTTTTTTTTCCAAATTCCATCTCTATACAAAATACTGTTGTTGTTATAAAATGTTACTGATATTTTTTGTTGTTGTTGCTGCTGTTTTTTTGTTGAAATGCTGAAAAGCCAAAACGTCCAACACAACACCTTACCAGCCATGACCGTAACCCAAACCTAAACCATGACCATAACCTAAACCATGACCATAGCCTAAGCCCAAGCCATGACCACCGTATGAAATAGCTGGCGCAGCAGCAAGTTTTACGGCCGGAGCAGCATATGAAACAGCTGGGGCAGCGTATTTAATGGCAGGAGCAGCATAAGAAATGGCGGGAGCAGCAGCGTACGAAACAGCTGGAGCAGCATATTTAATAGCGGGAGCTGCGTAGGAAATGGCTGGTGCAGCAGCAATTTTAACAGCGGGTGCCGCATATGAAATAGCTGGAGCAGCAGCAATAGCATGACCTCCTAAGAGACCGCCATGGTAACCACCATAGCCACCTCCATAACCACCTCCATAACCACCGCCATAACCACCCAAGTAACCAGGAGCGGCAGCTGCGCTAGCAATGATAGCCAAAGTAACAATAACCTGGAAAAGAAATTTAAATAAGTTTTTCTTTAATAAAACCTTTCATTATATCTATTCTTAAAAGAAACAATCTATTGGGTTTTATTTTTTAAGATAAGCAAAAAAATTTTGAAAATCTCTTCTTTTTTTAACAATTAAAGTTTACCCTGTAAAGTCCCTATATTCATGGATAAAAATTGCTAGAAGCTAGACCGTGACCCTGACACAGGGTTGTAATGTCAAACTTTATGCATGAATGTATGAATATGTCAACGGTGCAGGTGTATTACATGTTGTGAAGCTTTCCTCATTTTATTTTTTATATGAAGGCAAAATAAAACTCTTAAAGAAGGAATTCTTTAATAGTAAATACTTATAAGCATTAGTGTCGCTGATTTTTATTGTTAATGAAATCAAGTGCAATTAAATCCTTTTTATATGCACTTTGTCTAAGACATTTGTTATCATACAAGTGTTCTCACATATTGTACTCAATTTCTTTCAGTGCTTTTAAGAAAATATTATTGCAAAGAGAGGAATATATGTGCGAAAGAATATAAGCATATCGTAGTGCGGGAGTGTGCTCTATCCGGCATTTATATTTTTTATATATCTCGAGTTAATGATGCCACTTTAGGTTTTCGACCCCAAATTTTTCAAATCTGTAATCCGTTTTAGGATATCTCGTCAAGTTTCGAAGATAAATAGCCGAAAACGGATTGCAGATTTTAAAAATTTTGGTGTCAAAAACCTAAATTAGCATTAATAACTCGAGATTTAAAAAATGGCGTATAGAGTACTTAAACTTCCGCACGACGATATGTTACGTGGAAATTCTCTTTGGACAATTGTGTTCAACTATGAACAAATTGGCTAAGCTTAGCTGGATTAAATGCTTTATTATTTGTAAGAAAAATTTTTGAAAACAGTTTACTTGAATGGATGTTTTCTTGAAATGCCCAGCATAAAATTTTTAAAATTTGGGAGCAATAAATAAAATTGTAAGTAATAATGGAAGCCTTATATTGTTTTCTATACATTAAAGCCTCCAAATGTTCTACAGAATAAGATATTATTTTTAATTTTTTGTACCTGTTTGCTTACTGGTTGCAATAAATTTGCATTTCAATTGCATTTTAGCTACTCATATCATATAAAAATCATGCATTATTGATGCGCACGAGTAAATGATTTCTTACAATTTCTCCCTTAGAAAATAACTTACTGGTAAGCAATTATTTCTGATGGGTGGGTATAAATAAACTTGTGAAATTTCTTTTGTATTGAAGAATAACTATACAATTCTTATGTTATTTTGATCAAAATAATTATCAGGATGTAGTATATATAAACCACTCACTTAAAAATGATTAAGTACTACATGTCTACATATATCTATACTGGCAGAAGTCGAATTGATTTCATAGCGCGGGCAATTCTACAACAAACAAAATATTAAAATTTGTTTTGAGAGCTCGCATCAATATAAACTGCAATATACAATATTTTGACAGCTTCAACCAGCAACAATAAAAAGTCAACTGCTTGACTAACCCCCCACACATAAAAAAATATGTTTTAATTAAAACATTTTTTTAATTTTTCACCAGTAGATAAATTAATGCTATCACTTAAATTGATTTTAGTATTAGTTAAAGTTATTTAAAGTAAAGTTGTATAAAAAGTTGTATTAAAAAGTTAATTAAGCCAATTAAATTATTTAATCAAAACAATTTTTTTTTCAATTAACAAGTAAATATACATTCAATTTGCCTTGCATTGCTTATAATAAATCTTTACTCTGAATCATTGTGCCTTCCTAATAAGTTTTTGGTCTATACCAGGGATTACCATTTCATAGCACAACTGTGCAGAGAGCATTTACACGTATTGCTTATGCTCTTTTATTTTTTCCAGGATTACTCAAAAAAAAACTGATCGGTGACACTCAAAAAATATTTTATGCTAAAAATTCAATTTTTTTAGAAACATTAAAAGGTTGGTCAGTACTCGTAAGAGAGGAAATTTATGAACCAAAATTAGATTCTAAATTGAAAATGGCGGTTTCAAGTTTAATAAGCTTAAACATTGTTAGAAAGGGTAGACCATTTAGTGATGGTGTTTTTATTAAGCAATTGTTGAAAAACAAGTTGGAAAAGGCCTAATTATAATACAAATATGTACCGACTTAATATTTATTTGTTCAAAGCAACGCAACAAATTACGTTCATCAAATATAAAAAACATTCTACAAATACTAAACTGTCATAAGAGTACAAATGTAGAAGATTTTATCTTATAGACAAGTTATTTATTTTTTTATTTATACTTTTAAAAATATTTTTTTTAAGAAGAAGAAATGGATTTTTTATTTCCCAAATATCCAAAAACCAAGCCCTAAATATAGTCAAACATTTATAACTTTATGTACGTATGTTGGTGATATGCTGACATTTATTTCAGCGAACATTACTAAAATTTTTCTATGACTGTAAATAAATAAATTCTCCCAAATTCTTTTTTCTCTCTAACTCACTAAAACACAATCAAACAATTTTTGGTAACCCCTGGTCTATACCCTAGTTTTTGTATGTCCATGTCAAGAGTTAAGCAGCAGACAAGTATTTATTGTACTTTTGCTCACTGTGAGACACACACAAGTAATTTTTTAATGTTAATTGCTTAATTCGCATCAAATGTCATTTCAGTATGGAGGGTATTACTTGCCCTATTTGACTAAAAATTTTAAATTTGTTTGATATTTTGCTAACGACGTTTTCGTTTCCATCAAAATATTGCCTTTTTTAATACTATCCTTTATAGAATTTTTTAAAAGAAACGAAATCAAAAAAAAAAACTTATATAAAAGAATAGTAAAGTGTTACACTCTTTTTAGAAAAGAAAACGCCATAAATTATTACCTAATACGATATGAAATTCAAAACCCGATTTTCTTACCATTACTAAAAAAAAACTAAGGTTTTTGGGATATTTTCTACTTGAAAGTGTATGTAGACAGTAGACGAAAGTAATTTGTGTTGCCAGAAATGTTGCCCGCCCTGTTAATGCTTTTGGTGTTTTCTAAAAAACATTTCTAAATTTAAGCGCATTTTTCAATAATGTTGTACTAACCCCGTCTTTTATGATCCTTAAGAATAGAACATGAATACTAACAGAAAATCAGACAAAAAATCAACTTTTTTGACAGAAAAATTACTTTCCAGCGAACAATAGTGCTTGCTTGTAGGATATTTTGCACTTACTTATGCTTATAGAAAATGTATGATTTTTCTATAAAATGAGCCGCTGAAAAGCAATAACTTTTGCAGCTCCTAAACAAATAATAAAAATAATATAAATGACTGTCTTACCATATAGTATTTTTGGAAGACAAAAACGCATAAATTTTTAAATATAATGCTTATATTATTATGGTTACAATTTTATTGTTTCGAAATTTATTGCTGGGTTACCTTAGTGACGCAATGATATTTTATGGTATTTTTCGATTTCAAAAGCACAACGATGAAGCCTAGTGTAACTGGTTTGATCCATTAATCTTACAGTAGCAGTTTACTGCAATATCTACTGTAGTGCAGAACAATTAAATTTGGATCCTTTTTCTATACTTTAGTAGTAAATGAATTGAGAAGAAGGTTTTTTTTTTTGATACTTAACTACGAGTACTATAGGAAATTAGGTCCTATTGTGCTGTTTATTTAAATCGTTTTAAAGGCTTTAACAAACGCTTATGTGTGTAGTACGAGAACAGAATATTAGAATTTTGAAATTTGAAAAACAGAAATGTTTTGCTTTTAAATTATTTTGATTGTTTTTTATATTCTAATTGTCAGAATTTATAGTTTTAATGCCATCTGTGGGAAAAGGTAGCCTGACAAGTCTCTTAAGCAAACACGAAAAGGCCATCAAGCCATGCTTATCCATATCACCATTACTTTTCACATTTAATATGGAATGTATGTGCCTATATGGTGGAAAATATATTTTGTTTTCTGATACGCATATACTTTATTAGAAAATACACGTATTATCTATTGTAAAATTCTATCTGAACTTCCAATCCACTAACTTTTAGGCACAAACGATTTAGAACGTAAATCAATTGATTTAAAAATCGTATGACTGAATTTAAGAATCGTAGTATTTTGATAAAAGTGTGTTTTTCTTTCATAGAAATCTGTGATCCTTTTTTTCTTTAATTCTGTTCAGTGCTATTGTTCTTTAAACAATTTTTTTAATATTAAAGGATATTATTTTATGATTTTATGTTTTTTTCCCCTTCATTAACACTTAATTTTTACACAGAATTTAGTATTTATTTTTTATTTTTCACCATGTTTTTTTTTTTGTTATTTTATCATTGGTAACTTTATACAATTTGTATCCTTTTTTTTTATAAAATTTCTTTAATTACTTACAAACTTGAACATTTTTAAGGATTTTTTTTATTATTATCGCAATAAAAAATATGATTTGAAATAGAGTGTTTTTTCCACACAAGCTAACTTGAGTTTGAATAACTTGTTTCAATTGTCAATAGTATTTATAGCCGAAAAATTTTTAGTTTTAGTTTGTTTCTCTACTTTTTTAGAGTCTTAAGAAAAATCTTTACGAAAAACTCTGCCATCAGTAAACTTCTATAAAGTACAAGTGCAGGCTTAGCTTAAAAAAACAAAAACAAAAACAAACAGCAACAACAACAGTATATGTGACTAATGCCGGTTGCAGTGTCGTAGATGTTGCTGCTGCAACAAAATAAACAAGAAATATCAAAAGCTTAATGTTGCTGACACAAGCAAACAGCTGTTGCTCTAAAAAAAAATAAAAAAAAAATCACCTATTGAAGAAAAATATGAAACACTTTTACTTTTTTGTTTTTCTTAATAAATTTAAACAGTTCGTCTAGTCATTATAGTTAATAGACATGCGAGAGTTGTGTAAAAAGTTAATATACGAGTAGTTCTGATTCTTCGAAATATGTATGTTCGTTTAAAAACAGAAACTACAAACTTAAATATAGAAGCAAACTCTTTGAAACATTGAAAACAGTTTAAAATTGATAGACAATAGTCGTAGTGATATAAAAAGCGGTTACTTTTGACTTCTCGGTTCTTTTTAAATTGAGTACTCAATACTACTCAATACTATAATATCTTTTTTTAATTTGAAAGTAAAAAAGCATGGTTTGAAAGCATGGTAAACTGCATCAACCTGTAGGTCTTATAGCTGCTAAAATGTTTGCGGCATTTTCGGAGACTACGAATGAAATTTCGTCTTGTATGCCCCACATTATACGAAGCAAGTAAGAGAATGTGCTTTAAGGTTCTAATCGGCGTCAACAAAATATTCCATTACAAATGTATGTCGCATTTGCAACAGATTTCCATCCGTCTGTTGTTAGGCAAACATGTTTAACACTAATTTTGCCATTTTTTAAATCTCTAAAATTATCGTCCAGTTCCGAAGGTACTCTTTACAATGAGTTAAACAAAAACAAAACAGAAACAGTGAGAACGATTGTGCCATTTAATTTTATATATTGTTTTTGTTTTGAGCACTACAAATACACTAACTCAAAAAATGAATGAGAAGAAAAAGAATAGAAGAAGAGAAAAAAGAGCAAATTATACGAATGTAACGGAATAACAAAACAAGCACAAGATCGAAAAACTAATTGTTTCATTTGCGCTCTTTCTCATTTAGGAAGTATTTGTTTTGGTTTTGCTCATGTTCAATACCATTAAAAAAAATTTGAAAAGGTTATGACTTTGTGGTAACGTTTGCGAAATGTTTTGTTTGTTTGCCCACTCTGGTTTGTACAGACTCCCAGCAGCATGTGATTTCAAGTCATATTTATAAACTGTATTTCCTTTTTTTATTTTGGTTTATCATTTGATTATGAATAGGCTTACAGCAATGTAAAGTTTTCGAATTATTCGTACTGATAATCACATTGTAGTAACCGTAGTCTATTAGTTAGTGTGTTGGCTTACTAAGACAAAGGCTCCGGGTTCAAACCCCACCTCTAACATCTTAACATCTTGAAAAACAAGAAATATGAAAAAACTATTTCTTTCGGCGACTATCTCTTAGCAGTCTTCTGCCAAAATCTCTGAGAGTAACTAATTGCCATGAAAGAGCTTCTCTCAAGTTTGTCGTTTTAAATCGACAAAAAACTGTAGGTTTCGGTACTCATAAATAAAATTTAACATACACAACATGGGTGCTGCGAGAGGCTCGGGCGTAATCCTGAAACAGCATTGTAACGACCAATTATGTATGTACGCATGTATGGTAACCAAATTTATCATTGACTTTGTTCGTTTTATGGCGTGGTTCTTTATAGCGACTAGTTCGAATGAGTGGACGAGAAAAAATGGCCACAGTTTCGGGTTAATCAAATTTATAAATCCTTGTTCAGCTTCGGTTCACAGTTCATATTGGGTGTAAATTTTAAAAGAGAGCAAGTGTTTACGTGTATAAGAATTTTAGTTTTAAAGCTTTTTTATTTTAAATTTGTTTTTGTGGCGGCAAAATAAATTTCAAAGGCCCTCTCAACGGTTACTTTCGTAGCTGCTCGATGCGATCGAACGGGAAATATTGGTATTCGAATAATTTAAATCACAAATACTGCTTTTTTTAGAAGTTGGTCGAGCAAATGCTCATCGTTCCTTGAAGTTCAATTTATTTATGTATTTTCTCATAAAAATATCGACTTTTTTTAATATTTTTAAAATCTGCTTTTGTTTTGTTTTTGCACTTGAGTGTTTGGTTACTTTATCTTTATAGATAACCGGTATTTTATTTATTTTTATTCTTTTTTATAAACCATATGGAAAAATTCCAGGTTCGGTTTCAGTTCCTGATAATGTGTATACCGTAAGTCATCTGACAGTACACAGAAAAAAAAAACGTAGTAATGGCAAATGATTTTAACCTTACCGCAAATAGAATTTACATTCGGATCGTTCCCAATTGCAGTTGCTTTTTGTCGCAACTACAAAATTGCTGTTACAATTCAGCAAATGCAAAAATCGTTTTGACAAATGCAATTGTCTTTGTCCCAAATGCAAATTGACAAATGCAAAACCTGTCCTACATTACGAAGTACGACTGTATATTAAGTGGCGCTTCGCTCTAACCACCACGGCTACAGTCGTACATATTATTCATGTCGACTAATGTAGATAGGGTGCAATAAAAGGGCAAAAACAAAAATAAAATTGTAATTCTGTTTCATCCAAATAAGATAACAATTACAAGAACAGCAATGATGGTAAGAAAAGGAGAATATGTTAGAAACTGTTGTGTGACTTTACTTCGACTAACTCATACAAGTGTATGTACATACGGTAATAATTTCGGTATGCGATTTCCAGAAAAGTGTGAGTTAAATAGTTGATGTTTGGTCTTGGATATGCACAGGACACAAAGAACTCTGATGAGACTACCGTAGCTGGAGTCGAAAACAATTGTTCAGTTTGGCTAGTGTACTATTCCTTCACGGATATCATTTCTTCTTTAGTTACCAAAAAATATTCATTGCAGTTAACTTTGATCTTATTAAAGCGTTTCTGACGAATCAAATACTTTTTATTTGCGACAAATATAATTGCCTCAACTGTGTGTAGGCACTAAAGAAGGTGTAGCTAACATCAATATCAGTTTTCTGAGTAAGAAAGTTTATGGATATTACTTTTCCGGGTAAGTAAGAGTAACAATTAGCCACCAACCAGATAAAATAAATTTCCTTTATATTTACATATCGCTCATTTGGGAGAAGAGTGACATAACTCAAAAAATGTGTCTTTTGAGTTATTAATGCAGAAATATGAGACGAACTGTAATTTAAAACATATCTAAAAATAATATTTTTATCTCTTTTTCCACTGAGTGACGACCAGAAGTGTCTTGTGCTTTTCCTATCAGTTTGGCTAAATTAAAATGTTTAAATACATTTATCTCAGAATCGCTTTTTTTGAGTTATGCTGCTATTCTCGAAAATGAGCGATATATTTACTTATTTCAATTCCAAAATTAAAAAAATATAAAAAATTTCAAAAAAATCAGGCTGACAGGAATACAAAATAAAGGAGTAAAAAATTAATTTAAATTGTTGTTGCAATATATAACGATATGATTGTTCAAATTTTGAAACGTGAAGCTTTGATTTTTTTGACATCAATGGAAGTAATCGACTGATACAAATTTGAAAGCAAACGTTTCATAGCCTAATTTCTTGCATTGAGCTTCCGAGGTGTTGTTTTATGGTAAATATTTTCTTTGCTGACACTGGCTTATTCCAAACTTTACAAAACAGAATATTCCTATTAGTTTAAAAATTTCGGTGTCCGCTATATATTATTTAGTCTGTTTGACACAGATTGCTTGATTTTCTGCATTTTCTTACGAAAATTTAATTAATTTAATAATCAACTTTTCAATCAATTATGGCAATTTTTCTCCAATAGATACAACGTTGAAAATACGTAATTCATAAAGCAATTGTTTTAAATGCTAACTCCCATAAATGTATATAAAATTTGTGTGCTTTGTATTTAATTTATTTTTTGATTTGACATTTTTATCAAATTGACATTAACTATTGCACAATAGTTCAAAAAGGAGCTCCGCCAATTTTCCCAATGTTAGTTTTAAGCGTTTTAATGAGTACCCTTATTATTTATAAGATTATACTTAAGTATATGGATTATACTTATGTATATGTCAGTATATGGTCATTATTTTGAAAAATAAAATTTGGTAATACACGTAAATTCGTCTAACATATGTAAAAACTTGTAAAATATGCCATATAAATATGAAAAAATTTGAAAAATGCAAAAGTATGCATTTATGACGAAATATGCAAAAATATGCCGTAACAAATAATGGTTAAAAGTCGTAGTTTCTCCTAAAATGAATTAATATTGTGGTTGTTTTGTCAGTAACATTCAGAAAAAAATGCTAATGCATATTTTTGGTTGCCCTAGTCATAATCATATCTCAACATTTATGTCAAAATAATCTCTACCAAACAACGCCTGTTCTAATGGTATTTTAAAAATCCTTCTTTGCACTTAAAGAATTTCTATTTTGATTTGGTGTTATCTGACTGCAGTCAAGTTATGATTAAATTTTCTATCTGTCTTCACTGAGATTCGAACCTGGGCTGTTTTGTATTGTGTGCCAGCACTTTTATCGGAGTATTAATAACAATTTTTGATGCTATTTGTTATAATATTGATATCAAAATTGGGATTGTAGTCATGGCATTCAGTGAATACGTGACGGATATAATTCGCACGATGTCATATTTATTTAAAAAAGAGAATGGCATCAACAGCAACCTTTCAACAAACAATGAAATTTGGATAATATCCCACACTTTTATTTCATTAATACATATTTTCAGTTAAAATATGCTTAATAAAAGACCGTTTAAAAATAATAAAGTAGATATTCATTTAAATATTTCAGATGTTTTTAATCCAAATAATTATTTTTTTCTTTTTTTCTAGCATTTATTGAATATTGTTTCCTTAAAACTCAGACCTCCTTATTTCTTAACTGTCGTTCAATTTGAAGCACTCTATGTCTGGCTGTGTGTCTGCCTGTCTATCTTTGTTTTCTAACAGCCATAAATAGTATATCAGTTATTTACACTCCCTCCCCTATCTAAACTTTTGGCAACAAATAACCCAAATATTCACGTTGCGAAGATCACTGAAATTTTTCTGAAAAAAAAAATAATATTTTTGGTTTCCTTTTTCATAAATCTGGTCTCAAAAATTTTAGATCAATTTATGAAATATCGTTTTCAGGTGGAGTTTTAACAGCATAAAAATAATTTAGCACTTAACGAACCATGTATTGTAATCAGCTTTTAAACAAAAAAAAACCAAATTGATTTGATTAAAAGAATTTGTGATTTTAATTTAAAATTAATCCCAAAACGATTACACTATTACCGTTCGTAGTCAATGTTTTTGACCATATTAAATTATATTTTTGTAACAAATTATGCGTTATTGTAAATCGTTTTTTTTTCATATTTTCCATTTTCTACAATAATACGTATAATGCAGGCATCTAGTTTTGATTTTAAGTATTATGTAGAGAATTTTTATTATTTTTTTGATGTTATAAGCAGATTTCCACTTAAATCAAATGGCTAAAATGCAGCGTTGATATACAGTGCGCTACGTACTGTTCATATTGAAAATACAAACGCAATGGATGCCATAGAAATTTTGTAATATTTTTAAAATTTACTTTTGAATATTTTAACTATTTATAAATGTTTTGGAAAGATATTTTGAAAATTAAGTTTCTTTATCTTCTTATAACACATTTTAGAGTGCCCAAACTTTTACAGGCTGCAGGTAAAAACTTAGGAGACTTTAGTCCATCATTGCAAATACAAGTATCTGTGTGGATGATATTCAATTATGTCCGTAAAAAACATACAAATTTGATTGGATTTTATTCCAAAATTAAAAATTTTTTCATTTATTAGCAATATTACAGATTAATATCGAAGTTCTAACAAGCTGACGAAACAGACTAGAGTCTGTGGTGGTAAACAAGCCCCAAGGCCACCACAGTGATAGATTAGAATACAACTTGGTAGTTGACTTATTCACCTACATGAAAAACATATGTATGTGAGGTGTTGGCCAACAACTGGGGGTCAATTTCTATAATTGGATCTTTCCATCTTTAAAACATTTTTTTTTATATTTTAATGTCTCCATATCATTCATGCATAGCGCTGATATGGAATATCATTGTTTGGACGTTAAAAATGCCATTTTACCTACTGCAAATGCAAAACCTAATAAGGGAAACTAAATCTGGCAGTTAACAGAGATAAAATGTTGTTGTTAATGTTGTTTATCAACACGAAATTCTAGTGGTTAAATTGACATGTTAGGGTTATTATTTATTTCCATTAAGGAGATCATTGAATGACATTAATCTCTATAGTAAAATATTACAAATAGTACTTTCTCAGAAAGTCAATCTGCACTAGTGGCACTTGCCTCTCATCATATGACATCTAAACTTGTCAGATGCTGTTCTGATTTAGAAGCGACATTTTTAGTAGCGACATTAAAACAGGAGGTATAAAAAATAGAAAATGAAAATTACAACGTTGCAACAATTTAAAATTTTAGTATCAGAAATTGAAAAAATCGTGAATATTGTAAAGGTTTCAAAAAAGACATAATACCCTTAAATTTTAATAGTTTTTGGAAGGAAGTGGCTGCAAAAGAAAAACCATTTGGACCTCCAAACAACAAAATATTACTAAAAAATTTTAAAATATGTATATAATTGATTCGACGCCCCTTTCTATATGGATGTGAATGGATATGGATGTGAATTATTTGCAAACTGTGACAGGATTGACTTACGTAAACTTAGGGTAACTTATAATAACATTGCTCGATATATTTTTCGCAGAGGTCGTCAAGACCGTAGTATTTCTAGTTATTCGTTTCAGATTTTTAATATTACTTTTTGAAATACAAGTGTCTGACCTTTCTGCACAAAATATTGTTTCAAAAAATCCTCCCTACATTTATAACAAAATTGTATTTGTAAGGTCAAATCGTTGAACGAAAATTATTGTGCCGAAATAAAAGAGCCTTTTGTCTCAACGGCAATTCCTTGTTTATACTATAAGTCTTTCAGAAAACGCGGAATGCTACCACATTTTAAAAGGAGTTACTCAAAGATTTTAATCCTTTTTTTTTAATTCATTTTAAATTCAAGAACAAATCTAACACCATTTCATTTGATTTTTAATTAAAAAAAAAAACAAAATTATTTGGTAAACAAATATTACAGGTTGTTTTTCTAGTGCTACCAAGTTTTTCTTTTGTTTTATTGTAGTTTTCGATAACTTTTTATCGTCGTCTTCGTTTTATTTCAGTACCGGGATTCAGTAACTTTTAACAATACGATATTCGCATAAGAATTCGACAGTTTTTATTGTTTGCAGTAACGATTATGTGATTCACTAAGTACGTTTTATCGACAGTCTACAACTGTAGTTTTCTTTATGTTTAAATTTCAATAATTTGGCAGCACTGTATAAAATCAGTCAGTTTTTGGGTAGAAAGTTAGCAAAGCTACAATCCTCTAGTTTCTTTGGGTATACAAACACACAAAAATGGTTCTCAAACAAACTAGTTAATAGCGTAGACACATCTCTCTACAAAATTTCAATATAAAAAATTTACGATTTTCCAACTGAATAAACAGCATAAAAATTTTTGGCGTTAGTTTACGACAACAGCCATCGTAAACAAAAAATAATGAATAGCAATATCGACAATTCTGTTGTTTACTGTTGAAAACAATGCGATTATCGTAAAAATATGTTACTGAATCGCACCACAGGAATACCATTTTAGAAACGAAGCGATATAAAAACGACAACTGTGGTGCTATTCAGTAACATATTTTTACGATAATCGCATTGTTTTCAACAGTAAACAACAGAATTGTCGATATTGCTATTCATTATTTTTTGTTTACGATGGCTGTTGTCGTAAACTAACGCCAAAAATTTTTATGCTGTTTATTCAGTTGGAAAATCGCCTACGCTATTAACTAGTTTGTTTGAGAACCATTTTTATGTGTTTGTATACTAAAGGTCTGCATGAATGTTTTGCTTTTCTGCCAGTTTAGAATGATTCGAGAAGTGTACTCTAATTGAGAGTATATTCAAGCATAGAAACATATTCGTTTTGCAGCCAACGAAACGAACAGCCTCAATAAACGAATAGAGTAGAATAGAATAAATCTATATTTACTCTCATAATTCTAAATTATTATGGAGACATTCGAATGTCTTGGAATGTCTTGAATGTCTTGAATTTTCTTTGTGAATGAAAGCATGTATTGAAGTAAATGCTATAGTTTGTAATACAAATAAGCGAATGAAAACAAACAAATTGAAATCTAGCAAGAAGAATAGTCTGTGTGTATATTAAAGCATTTAAAGGCAAAAAAATAACACTTTTTGAATATGTAATTTATTTATAATTTTTTTTTAAGTTTTTGTAAATATGTATGTACATATGCATTTTTTAAAATTAAGCCAAAAATATAAAAAAATAAAGAAAAACAACATGAAAAATTATTCAGTTCATTATATTATTATTCAGTTCTTTAGTACTTATAATACCAGTACAAGAAATTCTTTTCTATCATATTACAAACAAGACATTCTATTCACTCTACTCATTCCATTCTCTTTCATGTCTCTCATGTCACGATACTCTTTTGTCTCTATTCTCTCATTATTAACATTCTAACTGCAACAACCAGTTTTTATGTTTGTTTTACTAATTAGAGTTGGAAGCGTGTTTGAAATTTTTAGAATGTCTTGAATATCGTTTCAAACATACCCGTGCAGACCTTTATTGTATACCCAAAGAAACTAGAGGTTTGTAGCTTTTCTAACTTTCTACCCAAAAACTGACTGATTTTATACAGTGCTGCCAAATTATTGCAATTTACACATAAAGAAAACTAAAGTTGTAGACTGTCAATAAAATGTACTTAGTGAATCACATAATCGTTACTGCAAACAATAAAAACTGTCGACTTCTTTTGCGAATATCGTATTGTTAAAAGTTATTGAATCCCGGTACTGAATAAAAACGACATTTAAAACGATAACGCCAACGGGAATAGCTCCGAATATTTTTAAGGTCTCTTAAGCCCTCTTTGCCATAGTTTTTATATCAAGGCGTTTGTTCATTGGGTACATGTGATCCAACCAAAGGCTATGCGCTATAAATTTGTAAAAAAAAAGAAATATCACTAATAATATAAATAACAGCCTAAAATTATGTTGAAATAATCTACACAAAATATGCGAGGATTTGTCAAACAAACTGTATGGCTCTCTAAAGGAGCTTAAAAAGCTCCCTCCATTAAATTTATTGTTGCAAATAATTTTATTGTTGTCTTTTTGTGACTAATTTTTGTTTGTTTTAAAAACAATATTTGTACTCGTATTACAAATTTTATGAGTTTCGATTACAATAAATCATATATTTTCCATTATTGTTTTTTAATATATTTTAATAACATGGTTTATTGACCGCTGCATTTGTATTGTAATACAAAAGTGCTTATATTGGGTAATAGTTTCTAACCAACTTTCTGTTTTATTACTTTTGCTTTTGTTTTTTTGTTTTTTTTTTTGGAGAGCAATAATCAAATGTTATTAAATTTTTCAAAATTTTTTTTTCTAAACTGTACAGTTTGGTTTTTCTCAAAGATTTTCTAGCACAATTAAATTAAATGTGTTGTATAGAATTGACGTTTATAATAGAAGCTTATGTGTTGTGTCCCTCACCTCGGCAACACCACACCTTTTTAAATTTGTCTAACAGACTGACTTACATATTAATTTACAATTATTAGTAAATATTTCATGGAAATTATATTTCACTAAACCGAATAAAAACAGAAGTAGCATTTCGCACATAATACGAGTATGACGATGGTGATGATGATGATGATGTATGGGTTGTATGTACATTTGTTTGTTTCAAACAATTACGAAAATAATTTTTTTGCTAAATGCATTTTATTTAACAGACTCAAAATAATCTCAGTAAGTTGTACAAGAAAATATACATTCTCTATGTCTAAGTCGGTGAATTAAAGCAAAAAATATGGAATAAAAAGTATTCGTCGTACGAGTATATGTTACAAAGGTGTATTGTTTTAGATTTCTTTTTATTATTACGATTACGATTATTTCCAACAATAAATTGACATTTAAAGAGATTGTTTTTCTGCATAAACTTTGACCAAAACAATTATTTGATTGCATTCGCAAAACTATTCGACGGCCATAAGTCGTAGCCATTTACTTTTTTAAGTTTTTATTGTTGTTGTTGCTGTCAGATTAAAAGCAATTGTGCAGTCTGGCACAGGGTCGTACAATTATGACAGCTGTACAGCATTCAACCACTTCCTGAAAACCTTTTTTTCTTTCTTATCATGGAATACTTAAAAAAGTTTTAAAGAAAAAAAAAAACAAGAAAACAAATTATCAGATCCGCCAATTACTCATGTAAAATATGATGTAAAAATGTTAAAAGTCGTTCAGGTTTTTCTAAAATAATCGCATTGCAAAGTGAAAGATTTGTGGGTAATCAAGTTATTTAAGTATTAAAACTTAATAATCAACTGAGTAACCAACAATTTAATGAATTTGCTTTTTTTTGTGAAAAACTTTAAAATTATTTTAATCGGTGAATGTCGTTTACTAAAGTTGTACTCGTAATTCTACAAAAGTAATCTGACAAAAATAAAGTGGCATATAAATATTTTTTTGCTCAAGAAATATTGAAATATTGAAATTGTTTTCACTATTCTAAGCATATGAACGCGTATTTGATTTCAATTTATTTCAGGAAGTTAATTGTGTTTGTAGGTTTTTTTTAAATACTTAAGAATTACTTACTTCAATTTTATTAAAACAAAAAGTCTTCATATGAGTTATAGCCCATTTACTTTACACCGGATTCTTGTACTTATAAGATTACGATCAGAATGTAATTGAATTTCATTAGATTTCCCTCATAACTAGATTTAAATTAAATGCAGCAAAAAAAAAAAAAAAAAAAGAATAGCAACTGAATTAAAAAAACAAACATACTGTACATAATTGACCATTGCAACCCTGTTTTTTAAAATGTCAGAGCTGGGGTTTGAACCGGAACTCTTGTCTAACCACTAGACTACGACAACTAAATATTTATATAAGAATAAATATAAAAGAAGCCAAGACAGAATTATTATTTCTCAAAATTGCAAATCAATATGAATTGACGGCATGCAATCGTTTTGTAGGTTTCAATTGAGAGTTTCGATGCTCGCTATACCTTTATTTCTTGGATCTGACAACTCGTTCGACTAGTATTTGTCCCGTTTCGCTTTTTCCTTAAATCAGCTCGTTTGGCTTCTACGATTCGCCGTCATAGGGCAACAAATTTTACATAGCTTGTGCTCTCTGACCATATGTCTGCATTTTCTTACCACTGCTATGTAACACAGGTTCTCCCGAAATTATCGTGTCTTGTATATTTTTAATCAGCTTCTTATGTAGGTAGTAATCTCACAGCCTTTATTTTCGATATATTGTTTCTAAGCCCTCAGGTTGATTTTTTTTTTCTGCAACATTGCATAATTTGGCTTGCATATCCAAAATTTCGAAGGCCAGCAGACATACATATACATATATATAGTCTGCATTCACTCTAGAAATCTTCAAGTCATCTGCCGAAAACTTTATGTTATGCCCTCTGGATTTCGTTGTTGATCTATTAATAATTTCATCTCAAATTATGTAAAATAGTAATGAAAATAGAGTACAGATAGCGCGCCTTATGCCAACTTTAATATTTGTTGACTGACTAGTCATGATTTAATGCGAAATGTGACATTAAGAATATTATTACAATGCTTCCACGATTTTAACCATTTTCTTTTTCCATTTAAAGATGATCTATATTCTGATGACTACTCACTGATTAAGCTATTATATTTCCATATATTATATCATAGGTCGGCAAAATTTTATTGTATTTGTGTTAGTGAGCATGAAAGAGAACTGCACTGAACAAAAAATTTGTGATTTCGTTAATATATGTATGTACATATATGTTATTAACTTACATATCACTATGCATGAACCAGGAACTTTCTTTTACATCTAAAGGAACCATATCGGGTATATCTTATTCGGGTACGTAAAATTCAGTAGTGCTAACCGTTTTGTGAAGGAAGATCTTTAAAAAAATTAATATCTTACTTTTTAGTTTACATTTGTTATGATAATTTAGGACATTCTTTGTGATTTTTTTTTGAAAAAGAAAAGAAAAATGCACACAAATGTCTAAAATTAAATCTAATATATTTACAGTTTCATTAATGTTTTCCAATTATTCATAAAAATAATTTTATTTACATAAAAAATAAATAAAATAAATAAAAAAAAAATAAATAAATACGAGTATGTGCACCCGTCGGCATTTCATTGACGAATAAAACATAAAACAACATTTGTCTAATAACACGATACATTTCTTTAAGTGTTTTTGCAAAAAAACAAATACAAAGAGAGGAAAAAATGAAGGAGCGTAAGAATACATGTGAACTCTCTCAGCTCAATTGAGCTATGAAGTGCCGTCCTATGTACTATATGCATAAATCTAGCGTCTTCATTGCGAATGTCTTGTGACACTGCATTTGCCAGCCTATTATTTATTACTCATGTGATAACTTTGTTTATCTAACTCAGAATGCATATGCCTCTCTAATTTTTACACTAATGAAAAGTTCACTCTTCTTCGGTGTCTTTACTACTATATCCCTTTTAGGTTTTCCCTTAATATGGTTTATTCGACAAACCGTGAATGACTCGTTCGCAGCACTTGATAGCTGACCGAGGTACTACATTAGGTTAGGTTAAAATTAGCAGCCGCCTCTAGACAAAGCACACTTGGCTCCAATAAGGCCCCGTTGTGATACCATTATATCTACTAAAACATGTCTACGACAATTGGCTACTCTCCAACCAACCCGATAATCTTACGAAGTTGTGAATTTCGTTCAAATCACCTACAGTTACACAGTATCTGTCGATAAATTCAGGGCTCCGAAAGATTTTCGTTCTCAGGTTCCCCAGTGCGGGACAATGACAAAGAAAATGTTCCGTTATTTCCTCTTCTTTTTCGTCATTGCAGCTTCTACATAAGTCATTGTGAGGTATTTTCAACCTGCGGGCGTGAATGCCTAGGGGCCAATGGCCCGTTGTCACTGATATACGATTTCTGAGATGGGCTCTGTTTTAATTCAGGACCAACTTCGTTCTACTCATATCCGTGTTGGGCCAGATTTGTCTGGTCATTAAGCAAGTGGGTTCATTCTTCCATCTTTCCTCCGCGGACAAGTGAAGTTTGTGCGAGATTAGCTGTTTTACCCTCAAAAGGGGAATGTAAGTTGTTGGTCTCAAGTATTGTTAAGACCATATTTCAGTGCCTTTTTTGAATTCTCAAACGACCATAAGCTTCGTCGGTCAGTCGATACATGTTGCCTTTCTATGTGCTGTGTATACTTGGCTGTTGTTGGAACTGCGCTCAGCATTTCTTCATAACATCCTTTTCAAATCTAAATTCTTTCAAGTCCGATTGTAGTGAGTTTACCATTATTGCTCCCGAAAGGTCTTTAAGAAAAGAACTTCTTCTTCGAGCTCTTATACTCTTTGCCAAAGTCTTTATTAAAAGGCCTTTGTTGCTTTTTCCCACAATTACTTACTTAGATGGTCATAACAACCCGTTAACGGGTTTCGGCCTGCCTTGACACTAGTCTCCAGGCGTCCAGCCAAGAGCGCGTCTTCTCCAGTTGACAGGGCTTCATCAACTTGGTCCTTCCAACGTACGACCTTCCATGGTCGTCGACATCCAGTGAAATTCGCATCGAAAACTTTTCTCATAGGAGCAGATTCTTCTATACGAACAATATGGTCGAGGCAGCGTAGCCGCTGGATATTAATGCGCTGAACAACGCCCACATCACGAAGGAGCTCATACAGCTCATGGTTGATTCTAATGCGAAACTCCTCGCCATGCCTTAGAGGATCAAAGTGCTTACGAACAACCTTTCTCT
Organism: Metopia argyrocephala; assembly: GCA_963576795.1. NCBI lineage: Eukaryota > Metazoa > Arthropoda > Insecta > Diptera > Sarcophagidae > Metopia > Metopia argyrocephala. The sequence goes on from OY756210.1 coordinate 38,690,533, forward strand.
CGAATACTCTCAGGACAACTGCATCGCCACAAGACAGCGTCCATTGTTTCGCACCATAGAGAAGCACCGGAAGAAAAAGCGACTTCTAGACTGTTAAACCTCTCGCACGAGAGATGTCTCTGTTTTTAAACCGCCTACCGAGACCGTAATAGCACCTCTTGGCCAGTGTGATTCCTCGTTTGATCTCCAGACTGACATCATTCTTGTTTCTATTGGTGGTGCCACATCGAATGTATATGCAAGTATGCATGTGTTTTCCCACACTTACTCAAACTTAACTGACAGAGAAGGGTTTATCGCCATGATGTAGAGACACGTTCACATTGTGTAGGGTAAATGTAAATTACATGTTAAGCATTTGTCCATAATAACACTGAATGTAAGTACATATTAAAATATATAATCATTACGGACATACATATGTTTCTACATATTTAAGTAGTATTTTAAATTGATTGAATCTACATTAGCTATGATTTAAAAAAAAATATATAAATCTATAGTAAGATTAGAGTAACAATTCCATAAGGTGGCTGTATGACTGACAATACAATTGTGTTTTTTTCATTTATTTTTTGTCTTCCAGCAGTTTGGCAGGGCTTGGCTTTAAACACTGATTAGATGTCGCTTTTAAATAAAAGCAAAAGTTGCTTACAATAGAGAACATAATCTACAATCATGACCATAAACAAATCATGTGTTAGCCTTTAGGTTAACACACCAAATCAATTGAAATCAAAGCAAATCTTAACCACAAGTTTTATGAAGAGAAAAAAGAAACCTTTTTATGAAATATCGGTGTGCTGTTGCAAAAATAAAAGAAAATTCAAAATTGTACTCATTAATGCAAATATTATTCGTAAACTATTGAATGAATATTATAAATGAATGCATTCATCCATCCATCCGTCTATTGTAATATATGACTCTGCATTAGTTGCCTCATTTCTAACGACTATGGGCGTTTGATTTAAGCGAGCATTTATTACTGACAATTACTTACGAAAAATTCTTTTTTTGCTTTACAACAGTGGCATATGTGTGACTTTTCAATATTTTAAGGTTCTTTTTTATGCGAATTAGTTTTTCTTTTTTTTTATAGTTGCCATAGAATGTAAAACTACGTTGTGGTGTAAAGTGCGTAGCAAATAATTTTGAAATAAAATTTTTGCAAAACTCTCAGTTGCTTGGATTTAATTGTTTTAAAACCCCATAGAAAATGTTTGACAGAAATGTTTGACAGAAAAATAGCGCAGAATTAAAATAGAAATAAAAATTAAAACATTATAACCCAATTACGGGATTAGAAACACACTAGATTACATACATACATACATACATGCATAATTGGCCATTACAACCCTGTGTCAGGATTACGGCCTAGCGTCTCGCAGTACTCATGTTGGGTGTGTCAATTTTTATCCATGAGTACCGGGACCTACAGTTTAATGTCGACTCCGAACGACAGACTTGAGAAGCTTTTTCATGACAATCAGTTACTCTCAGAGCTTTTGCCAGAAGACTGCTGAGAGGTAGTTGCGGAAAGAAATATTTTTTTCACATTTCTTTTTTTGAAAATGTCGGATCCTGGAGTCGAACCCAGGGCCCATGTCTTAGTAAGCCAACACACTAACCACTAGACCACGGCGACTAAGTAAATAAATAACTGGTCTATAAAAAAAAATCTACATTTATACTCTTATGACAGTTTTGTATTTGTAGAATGTTTTTTATATAAGATGAACGTAATTTGTTGCATTGCTTTAAACAAATAAATTTTAAGTCGGTAAATATTTGTATTATAATTAGGCTTTTTCCAATTTTTTTTCAACAATTGCTTAATTAAAATACCATCACTAAATGGTCTACCCTTTCTTACAATTTTTAAGCTTAATAAACTTGAAACCGCCGTTTTCAATTTAGAATCTAATTTTGGTTCATAAATTTCTTCTCTTACGAGTACGAACCAGCCTTTTAATGTTTCTAAAAAAATTTAATTTATAACATAAAATATTTTTTTTTCAGTTTTTTTGAGTAAACCTGGAAAAAAGAAAAGAGCATAAGCAATACGTATAAATGCTCTCTACACAATTGTGCTCAAAGCTGCCAGATAAATTGACCTTGAAATCGACAAAAAAATCGTCAAACTAATTCCTTCAAATCGTCAAAAAATCGTCACCAAAATACAAATAAGAAAACATCATTTTTGTTTCGTCAGAAAACGCTTTAATTAGATCAAAGTTAACTGCAATGAATATTTTTGGTAATTAAAGAAGAAATGATGTCCGTGAACGAATAGTACACTAGCCAAACTGAACAATTGTTTCGACACCAGCTACGGTAGTCTCATCAGAGTTCTTTGTGTCCAGTGCATATTCAAGACCAAACATCAACTATTTAACTCATACTTTTACATACGGAAATTATTTTCTTCCATATGTATGTACATAGACTTGTATGAGTTAGTCGAAGTATGTCAGCAACAACCAGCGTGTTTGAATTAGATGTAAAATTTTTCTTTTTACGAGTAAATTTTTTATTTCTAATAATAATATCTTTTGAAATTTGGATCATTAAATTGGTTGATATAACAGTTGCTAATTTTGGATTTTAGTATTTAAAAATGCATTAAAATCCTTTAAGAAATAGAGTAATATTCTACATTGGAATTTCCAAAAGCAGTAGTTGCAAATAGTGTAATTATAATCGTTATAATGTTTAAGAATTCAAACAAAATATTACCGTTGCAAATTTTGAATTTCCAAAAATCGTCACAATCTGGCAGCTATGATTGTGCTATGAAATGGTTACCCCTGTTCCATATTGAAATGTTAAACCAAGTTAAACAAAATGCTGTGAAAAGAGCGTAAATGAGAGTGGTGAACCTCTAAAACAGTGCTCTTTATAAGAGAACTATTGAAAGTTACTAAATAAGTACATGGTAATAAAATTTAATTAAAATTATTGAGCTACACTTGTCTTTGATTATGGAACTTTACAATAAATTTTCCATTGGCTCTACTATAAACCGGACTTTAACTATTTAAATGTGTTCACATAAGACACATGCAATTTTTGTACATAAAGTGCTTTTCATTGTGCTTTTCTTTTTTTTTTCCACCCAAAATTTTGATTATCAAGCTGCCACGTTGTAATTAAACTGATCTATTAAAGAGGGGCGTTTGCAGTTACTTTTTTTATTTATTATTTTTTTGTTATTTTCTAAACACTCAGGTGTTGACTGGAGATTTTGAAATTATTTTTTTTAAAGCTAATGATTGATTAACCTAAACAATAAAGGCAATTTTTGCGCCCCTCTACAAAAAAAAGGAAACCTGAAAAATGTTGGTGCGTAGATGCCTTATGCAATGCGGGTAAATGCTCAAATTATAACGTATGCAAGGAGCGAGCGAGGTGGATTTTATATTCTATAGTTGTAATTATATAGTAGTTTTGATTTAATTTGCGTAGATTTAAAATCGTTTTTTGGTGTGCTCTTAATTCAGATTAACTTCAGTCTTAATTTTTTCATATTTTGCACGCCTTTGTTACACTCGTAAAAAATGTTGATGTTAATGAATTTGGAAACGTTATACAAAGAATATTAACTTATTTTATTCTATTTTGTTTTTTTGTTTTTTGTTAAATATTATGCCTTAAAAATGTTAAAACAATTTAGTTAATTGTCATAACAAGGTTTCTCCTACTCGTATAATTGTCAAATGATCCAATTATTAATCATGTTTTAATTAAACGTTTTAGTTGCAATTTGTTTAATTGCCACTAAAAATTGAAAGCTCTTGATCTAAATTAGTAAAAAATAATTTTTAATCTCATTTTGGTATTATTTGAAATGTCATTTTTTTCTCCCCTGTTTAGTATTTATTTTGAAATATTTTAAAAATTTTTGTCAGTAATTGTTCAATTTTAACAAAAATTCCGAATGCCTGGGAAAAGAGTGATCCAAAAAGAGTGTTTAATTTCAGCAATAATTTATGTTTAAACATGTAGAAAACCTAGCATATCTGCTTACATATTGCTGTTGGTTGACTTGGTTTGCAAGACTTGAAAGGGCAGTTGCAACAAACAATGAATGGCATTAATAATGGGTGTTTTATATAGAGTGGCACAAGTTTAATTTTTTTTTATTTGCGACCAATACTCAGGCGTAAACCCCTACTAAATGCTGTGCATTGTATTGGAATTTTTGTGGAAAGGACAGTACATTATGGCAGAACATACATTTTGTTTTTCTTATATTATTAAGTGCCTTCGGAATGAGACAAATTGCTGTGAATTGATTATTCAAAGACCAGTTTTATACCTTCACCCTTGAATGATCAACAGCAATTGCCTCATCGTTGCATGTTGATTGTGTTTCAGTGCCTTCGATAAGTACATTGATTAGCTGTTATCTCTGCTACTTAACAATAGGTGGCGCTTTTCCCTTATCATTCGTTTTACGTTGTTAAAGTTTAAGGTGGAATAGACTGAAATATCAGGGACTGGTTGTTTATAGATAGACTTCTTGGAAGGGGAAGGGGGGACCTCTTATTTTTAAATTATAATTTTGAAAAAACCTCAAATTAACTTTTTAATTTTCCCCCTTGCTGGGAATCGAACCTGGACCGTTTGAGTTTTTATGCGCTCTAACCACTATACCACGCAATGAAATATATTTTAAATATCAATATAACGGGTTTTATTGAAAAGAACATTTTATGAAATTAATGTTAAATATAATTTCTGCCATATGGCCACCACGGCTGGCAATCTTCAACAACTTTTTGAGGCATTTGTGTCCGAATTTTGCTTGCCGATAACTCTTCGAAGGTTGATTTCCAGGTATTCAATTGTTTTTGGTTCATCGACGTAGACAAGTGTTTTAACGTAACCCAAAAGAAAATAACCCAATGGCGATAAATCACATGATCTTGGCGGTCAATTAGTTAAGCTATTACGTGAAATTATTCGTTCATCAAAAGTCTCTTTGAGGTACGAACAAATTTCGAAGCATGTTCCTATACCGCTCATCATTGACATTGTTTTTGAATTCATATGGGCCAATATCTCCGCCCTCCCATAAAGCGCACCAAAGAGTAATTTTCTGTGGATGGAATGGTGTTTCAACAAAACCTTGTGGATTCTCCTCACTCCAAATGCGACAATTCTGCTTATTTATGTACCCATTCAGCCTGAAATGAGCTTCATCGGAAAATAAAATTTTGAATGGAAATTCAAAATTGACATCAATAGAATAGAACAATTATTTTGATTAAAAATTTCAACAAATTTCACGCGTTGCTCTGCTGTAAGTCGATTTATATTAAAATTTCAAAGAAAACTTAACAAAAAGCAACTATCAGCTGCTAAGTGGGTAATCCAATAAAGCAGTGATGCCAACTCAGAGTTCTGACACTCTATAAAAAACACTCGTTAAATGTTTTTTTTTATTTTTATGTGGCATAAATTAGAAATGGTTTTGCTATTTGCTTGCAACTACAAAACCCTTCAACTTTTAGCACAATTACAAACCTCAAACCTATTTACCGAACTTTACATATTTTTTGTACAGGATATCAGGAAAATCCTTATGTATGTACATACGAGTATATACCAGTTTGTAGTTATTAGGCAGATACAGACTTCAGACTATTAAAATGAATTTTTTTTGTTTTGTTTTTTTTTATTTCTTGATTTGATTAAATTATTTTTATTGCCACACTCTTTAGTAAAACAAATTAAAATCATTTGTGCATTTTAGTTTTTTTGACAGAATCCAAATGTTTCGCCACTTTTAATCTCAAATAATTTGTTTGACAGGAAAATATTTTTATCGTTTTTTTTTATATTTTTCTCACAGCAATACAATTTATTAATTGCACAGTAGCATTTACAATATGCACTTTTTATATTATCGTTTAGAAACCCATTTAAAAAAGATTGAAATGCTTAATTTAGAAATCAAATTGAGAAAATAAGTTATAAACTCATAAACATACGATATGAAATATATTCATACATATCTGATGGCTGCATGATTAGTTAACACTATAACTATAACTACTTAAATTACTAATAAATTTAATGATATACTCATACATGTTTTTTAAATTTATAAGGACCTTTGTTAAAAAAATAGTTTGTTTTGTGTAGAATAGAAAACATAATAATCATACAAATACCGATTACTGCAAAAACTTTTTGACTGCAATAATTGTCAAATACATATCGTCGATGGAATTAAAGAACGCTGTAACTGACAAAACTTTAAATGTTCACCAGAGCCAAAAAACTTTTATAAAAGTAGAACAAATTTTCATTTCGCAGACGGCGTAAGTGAATTTATTTTCACCGTAGAAAATAAATTCACTTACACTGGACCAATCAGCGCGTATTTTTTTTCTGATAAAAATTATGCAAAAAACGTATTTTCGATTTTTTGTCAGTTACAGCGTTCTTTAATTCCATTGCCGATATGTAATAAGTCTACTGAATTTTCCAACTTTTACAAGGTTTAGACCACATTGAATAAATTTTGTATAAATATTTGTATAAAAATAACATAATTAAAGTTATTAGTGACGTGGTGCAGTGGTTAGAGCGCTTGCGTACAACACACAACATCGCAGGTTCAAATCCCGAAGATGGTATCGTTGCATTCTTTTTTTCTTTTCTTAAAGAAACCTACAAATTTCGTATTTCGTTGGTCTCAGGTAGAAAGGCCCTAACTCTCATTTTTTCAAAACTTACTTTTTTTCAGTAAATCCAATGCATTTTAGAAATATTCCGCTCCTCACAAAGAATGTTTACAATATTACTAAAAATAACGTTATTACAAGCAATTGTACAGCATTTAATAAAAAGTTATATATTAATAATTGCAGTATCTGTTGTATTTTTACCACCTCCTGTAAATTTTAGATTATTTGAGTTAGGGCCTTTCTACCTGAGACCAACGATTTGTATTTACAAAAACCATTGTTAGCGCAAAATTGAATAATATTTTAATTGTATATACAAAAAAATTTATTGTATTTACAATTTAGTTTTTTCTGTGTACAAATTGGATATGGATATTGTATGTGGTTTCAGCAAAACGGTGTTACGAGTCACACAACCCGACTGATTTGCTCATTATATTGTAGTATGAGAAATAATAAAGCAACAAGAATATCTCACATAATTTTCTGAAAAATAATGTTTTTTTATAATAATCGTTACACTAGGGCGGATCATTAAGTCCGTGAGTTTTCTCACTTCCCTATTAGTTATATAAAATGCAACACTGCTCGCATCAAGTACCACCTGTTAATAGCACAACTGTCAAATTTTGAGCAAGTTTCGTAATTTACTTTGACTTAACCAGCTGTTCAACACATACAAATGTGAAATTTGGGTGCTCATTAAGCATTATTTTTGGGAAAAAGAAAAACCATCAATCAAGTAAAAGCTTGGTGAATACTATGGCAACTCTACCCAATCGATTTCAATGGTACAAAAGTGGTCTACTGACTTTCGATGTGGTCGCACCAGTACAAATGAACTGAACTTTCTGGATGACCAATTGAAGTCAATACGCCCGAAAATTTCAAAAAAATCCACAATATAGTGCTGGCCGATCAAAGACTAAAAGTGCGTGACGGGTGTAGCGTTTACCCTGCATTCACCATAAACGTAAGCGTGTAACCACTTTAAAGGATTGTTTGGAGTTGTTCAACCGCAATTCAAATGAGTTTTTGCCGCGTTTTATAACTGTGAATAAAACATGGATTAAGAAAAACATTCCATAGAGTTATTCCGGGTGAATCGGCCAAGGTGGAAGTTGGCCAAGGTAAGTTTGGCGGCCCATAAGATGATAGCAATAGTTTTTGGGATACGCGTGGGATAATCCACATCAATTATTTTCAAAAATAATAACGGCGAACACTGTGCCAACTTATTTCCCCCCGGGGATACAGTAAAGGTTGCTGGTGATTACTCACACCAGGGGCCTGTGTTCTCCGGGGAATATGGAGTTCACCTAGCTCTAGGTGGCCTGGCACTCGCTATAGGCAGAGAGGTTGGTAATTTTTAATTACTAACCAGAGACGCCTAATCTAATCTGGTACTACGGGCATCAGGAAGCCTCCTGTTATGTCTGTGCTCTCCTGTCATTCGGGGAGTGAAGCAAACCGGACTGATGGTTTGGGTGCGGCCCTGCGGGCAGTACTCATAGTGGTTGTGGTAGTGCTAGATAGAAACCCCTCAACAAGGGGCTATCACTACCCAGGCATTGGTTGGTGCTAAATTGCTAACTCGATGCTATGGGCTCTCTTCTGAGCGCCGTGCCCACGAGCATGATCGAGATTAGAGGGCACAGGCATCGGGTGGCGGTGGTTGGACGCGTTGTATTCAACTACCGCCCCGGCAACGGGTGGCGTGGACGGTACGCTCGTTCAACTCCTACATACTTAGTTGTGCCAACTTATTGCAGAATTTAAAAAAGATTTGAAAAAACGACTCCATATGGCCAAGAAAAAAGTTTTTTCCCATCAAGATAATGCACGGGCGCACACGTGTGCAGTGTCAATCTTAAAATTACTTGAATTGGGCTAGGAATTGGTACCTCATCCACCATATTCGCCGGATTTAGCCTCTAGTGACTATTTCTTATTTCCAAAACTAAGGAAATTGCACGGTGGAAAGAAATTTAGCTGCAAATGCATATTTTATGGAACTTGAGAAATTCTATTTTTTGAAAGAAGTAGAAACATTGGAGTTACGTTGAACATACACTTAGTCCAACTAAAAGGAGATTACGTTGAAAAATATTTTTTTTTTTTTGCAAAAAAACGGACTTATTGATCCGCCCTCGTATCTGAAAGCTATCTTTTAATCAAAAATTTGTTTCAAATTTAAAGTTCCTTACAGTTCCAACTTGATGCAATTTTAAATCTAAGTGACCGAGTTTCAATTGATATCCTTTTTGAATATATTCTGCATAATGCATAATGCATTTTATTAATCGAAATTCTACTGTTCTTATGACCTTCAGATCGCTTATATTTATATTATGGGATCTTTTTGTTACATCACTGTTACTGGAAATTCCTCATAGATTACCATTTTTCTTCTACGTGTAGCACAAATATACGTACTTTTCCCCAACAGCAGTTTACCGTCACGATAAACTATTAAAAACAGAGTCGATTGGGGGAAATATAATAAGAAAAATATATTAGATTTCTGGAGAAAGCAAAAAAAAAAATCATCTAACCAAAATGACCTACGTAATACGGAGAATATTTAATACTTACACAGAAAAAATTATTTTTTTGATTCAGACACGAAATTCACTGAGTTAATAAATTTTTTCTTTAATTTCGGTCCTACAAAGAAATTTGTAAATTCGAACAACAAATTTGTAATTTTTTGTTTGAAAAAAAATTGCGATATTTTCAATAAAAATATTGCAATATTCAACAAACATTTTTATTGGAGTCACAAAAAAGAATCAAACAAAAAATGTAATAGAAGTAGATAAAAGTTTTATTGAATATTACGGTTCTAAGCAAACAAAAATTTTGTCAAACCAATTAATATATTTTTTGAAAAAAAAATTGTTTTTAGAGAAAAAAGTTGCCAATTAAAAAAATAAAATGTTTAAAAATTAATGCAAAATTGAACAAATAATTATTCGAGACAACAAAATAATGTTCAGAAATTTGACAGAAAACTCAAATAATTTTTTTACAAATTAAAATTTTTTGTGGTAAATTATTTTTATATTTTATTATTACTATTATTATTATTATATTATTTATTTTAATGTAATATGAAATGTATAAGCATGTCTCTATGACCATTTCGTCTCTGCTTAAGAGACTCGTCAGGAGACTTTTCCCAAAGGTGTTATTCAAAACTATAAATACTTATGTTAAAATAGTTATAGACTAAATGCGAATCATATCCCATTTAGTATATAAAAACCAAACAACATTGATAGTTTTAAAATACATTCAAACAAAATTATTAATAGAATCAAACAAAACTTTATTTGAAAACGAAATAAAAATTGAACAAGCGTTTGTTTGAAAATATTCCAGCAATAATTTTTTCTGTGTAATATAATATTGAAAGGCTTTTTTCTGCATTTATGTAAATATGTATATACTCGTACTTTCAGATAAAAAATATTTCTTTTGGCGACTACCTCTCAGCAGTCTTCTGGCAAAAGCTTTGAGAGTAACTGATTGCCATGAAAAAGCCTATCAATCGAATTTAAACTGTAGGTCCCGGTGCTCATGGATAAAAATTGGCACACATAATATGAGTACTGCGACAAGCTAGGCCGTAACTTTGAAACAGGGTGATGAGAATCAGATTATTTCTATGGCATTTTGACAAAACATCTTAAGTCGAGATAAGATAAAGTTTTCCAAAAACTCGGGGAAAAAATTATTTTTATTAAAATATAAAATAAACCGAAATTCAAGAGAAATTTCTTCTATAATACAAAATTTTAAAAACGTACACAAAAATGTTTTTTGAATAAAAATTCGTATCATTAACAAAATTTTTTTAACCTTTTAAATTTGACTTAAGATATTTTGTCAAAATGCCACAGATTTTTTAATTTTTGTTTAATTATAAAAGCTAACGGCCGTATGTATAATGAAAATTAGCTACTCGTTAGTATATGGGACAAAATACTGGCAAGTTTATCACCTGCTATAGACTGATATTATTAAAACTTTCCATACCCTCTATTTGATAACTAGGCAGATAATCCAAAAAATTAAATACCTCGTACGAATGAATAAGAATTTCCACGTATTGGAATGACAAACTTAGCCACTGTGTACAACGACCTGCTAATTTTTTATTATACATAAGGCCGTAAGAGTTTAATTTATTGTGGACAGATCTTATATGTGTACTGCAAAGCAATAAAGCTTTTCAGTTTGACGTATGAACGTCTGTCATTTTTGTATGTTTTGATTTGACTTTTTTTCACAAACAACTGGCAAGTATTGGTACGTATTGTATATATCGTTCTGCTTTAACCTTAAACTGTTTCTTTTTTTTTTTTTTTAATTAATATTTGTTATTAAAACTAATTATACTTTTTAAACTTTATGACTATAATTATCTTACGCATGGTAAAGTGTTTATAACAGAAATTTGATCAAATTATTAATTTAAAATTTTAAAATTTTCTTATCGATATTGACATTCTATGCTACTGAAACTATTAATTATTGAAGTTTTTGTTTTCAAACAATCAATACATGTTTTAGTGCAATACGGGTGTATTGCATTTGTTTTTAACACAATATTTGCACAATTTTAGCAAAGTTTTATTAAGTTTATTTCAACACTTGATTATTAGTTTGCCATACAGTTTAATAGACTTGCATTGTAAATTATGACCTCTTGATTTGCCAATACAGCAGAAAAAGGGTGGAGTAATTTAATAATATGATACTCTGCAACGAATCAAATAGATTTTTAGTGTTGTTGCACACAAACTTAAGTTGTTCATAATTAATCTTTTCAGATTTTGTGCAACAGAAAAATAAAATTTAATTTTTAGTACGAGTAATATTTTGGCAATATTGCTTTGGACTGAAGATTTTCTATAGAGAATAGTAAAGCCACAGGGACAGCAATATGGCTTTATTAAAGCTTTTGTTTAATTAAAATGAACAAAAAAAAAATGGACATTCTTTCATGTGAAGTAGATTTTTGAAAATTTAAGAGTAGATTGGAGTATTTTATTCTTAACTATACAAACTACTGATGCTGTCTCCAATCTAAAACACCAAAAAATTTACACAAATATCAATGTGGACGGATTTATTGAGAAAAAACTAAGATAACATATAATTCTCGTGCCCCAATTTATTTTGTGTATGGCAATAGAACTTTAAAAAAACACTGCAAAATTGTTGGAAATCTATGCTTTATTACATACAAACATACATACATAATTGGCCATTACCACCATGTTTCAGGAATACGGCCGACCTCCTTGCATTACCCATGTTGTTTGTGTCAATTTTTATCCATGAGTACCGGGACCTACAGTTTAAAGTCTACTATGAACAACAGATTTGAGAAACTTTTTCATGGCAATAAATTACTCTCAGAGCTCTTGCTTGCCAGCAGACTGCTGAGAGATAGTCGCCGAAAGAAATATTTTTTTCATATTTCCTTTTTTTTCAAGATGTCAAAGCTGGGATTTGAACCCGGGGAACATGTCATAGTAAGCCAACACTCTAACCACTAGACCATGGCGACTACTTCTATCATATTAAGAGTTAAACATTTTTTGATTTTTATTTCATTTTCGTTTAATTTTTACTGAAAATTAAAAGCCATGGCAACACTGAACATAACCCATTTTAATTTAAAAAGTTGTCTTTAGCAGTTTGGTTTTTTGGTTAGAAAACAAATTTCAATTTCGCTTTTAATGTTGCCTATTGTAGGGCATAAACGAATATTCGCATTTAGACTTTTGTGTGTTGCATGGTTTGGGTTTACATTTTTTACAGCCCAACAGAAAATAAAATTAAAAAAAATAAATAAATTGCTTTACAATCTAATAATTATATTTTGACTATAATGACAACTTTGCCTAATAAAATATAAATCGTGGGATACAATTTTTAAAAGTTTGTTTTTTCCTACTCTGTTTTTATAAGTTTTAATAATTATAATTAAATATCAGCATGTGGTTGCTTAGGCTTAACTATAAATTATAACAATTCAACAAATGCAAATCAATAAATTAAAATCATTTTTCATTTTATAAGAAAACAAAAAAAAAATAATTGAAAAAAAAACGGTCTCAAATTGTAATTTGTAGCAAAAATTATATTTCTATGGAAATTTTTTGTTACGAATTTTTCTCTTTTCAAAAACAATTGTCACTATACGAGTACATAATATATAATTTTGCTGTACGTACACCCATATTTAATTAATTTTTTTTATGACAAAATTATTAATTAAGCATTTATAGGTTATTGAGACTGCTCTGTCTAGTTCAGTACGTTCTGGTTTTCTATTATTACTCGTATTATTAAATAATTTAGTCATCAGTTTAAAATTTTTATCGATCATACATATGTGTTGTCCATAATTATAGAGTAAAAACTTTAATAACAATTACTTGTTGCCGTGGTAATAATACGTCATTGTTGACACTGAGTTTTTTCTTCTACAATTTATGTTAGCAAGTCCAAGGCTATTATTTATTAATATGCAGCACGTATTTATTTCATTATTTTTGTGATCCATTTAAGGCGTGCCCAACATTTACTAACACACACACGCATGCATATGTACGTACAGTGGGGAGCAGATGTTAATACATTAGTGATTGGTAAGCCGAAAAATGATTTTTTGTTTCAAAAACAATTAGTTTTTAGTCGATTATTTATTGCCAACTTTATACTGAAATCAAAGTAAAACTGGTTTCATATCGGAAAAGTTTTCTTTTACAAATTGCTGTGATTTCTCCTTTCACCTTGGATCGCCACCAACATTAGGAAAGCTTAAAAATTTGGTTTTATCATTCTCTATTTTACATGTTGTGGTTTGTGATTTATACTATTGCGAACGAAGAACAACAAAGCAAGTTTGCGAGTACGACACAATATGTACTCTGTCCCGTTCTTGTTCTCCTCTCACCAACAAACTCAAGACTTTGTAAAGAAAACTCTTCCAATGTGCGACCTGTCTAAAGGCGTCGTTTCTCAAACGTAAATGTTGCGGACACATAAACCAGGGATTACCATTTCATAGCACAATTGTGCAGAGAGCATTTACACGTATTGCTTATGCTCTTTTATTTTTCCAGGTTTACTCAAAAAAACTGATCGGTGACACTCAAAAAATATTTTATTTTAATACTTAATTCAATTTTTTTTAGAAATATTAAAAGGTTGATTAGTAAGAGAGGAAATTTATGAACCAAAATTAGATTCTAAATTGAAAATGGCGGTTTCAAGTTTAATAAGCTTAAAAATTGTTAGAAAGGGTAGACCATTTAGTAATGGTGTTTTTATTAAGCAATTGTTGAAAAAAATTTGGAAAAGGCCTAATAATAATACAAATATTTACCGACTTAAAATTTATTTGTTCAAAGCAACGCAACAAATTACGTTCATCTTATACAAAAAACATTCTACAAATACGAAACTGTCATAAGAGTATAAATGTAGAAGATTTTATCTTATAGACCAGTTATTTATTTATTTATACTTTTAAAAATATTTTTTTTTTTAAGAAGAAGAAATGGATTTTTTATTTCCCAGCAAATATCCGAAAAACATGCCCTAAATATAGTCAAACATTTATAACTTTATGTACGTATGTTGGTGAAATGCTGACATTTATTTCAGCGTATATTACTAAAATTTTTCTATGACTGTAAATAAATAAATTCTCCCAAATTCTTTTTTCTCTCTAACTCACTAAAACACAACCAAAAAATTTTTGGTAACCCCTGACGTAAACGTTGCGGATATTGGATCCATTTACGTATGAGTAACTATTTACATATAGGCTTGATAAGCAAAACGGAACAGCTGATTTGTAACGTTTATGTTTGAGTAACGAGGCCTTAAAGCTACGGTCAAAGTAGGTAAATATTTGAAGAAGAAAACGTGACCATGTATGTATATGTATTCTTTGTATTTAAATGATTGTCAAAATTGTAATAATTAACAATTTTTAAATTTCTTTTTCTATTTAATTTCTTATTAATTCTTAGTATAGTTGTTGAAAAATAATTAAAATAAAACAATAAAACAAGAGAGATACAGATATATTGTAAATAACAACAAAATAAATTATATGTACTCAGTTTTGCTCGCATACTCGTACATATATTTTCAAATTAATTATTAGAACCTGTTTTATATTCACCATTACTTTAAATCAGAAGTTTGTGGATTTTATAGTTTCATAAATAATAAAAAAAAATTAAGGAAATATACTTTAAAGAAACTTTTGCATGGGTGGAAAATTTTATAATGAATAAAAACGGATGGCTCCTCATCACGTATGATAGCTAAGGAGCTTGATCTAAACCAATCAGATGCTAGAAGAATGGTAATACGACGAAATGTAGCTTCGCAAGTACAAACGCTAAGACGCCAAGAACTATTATCTGATGGCAATGCACATCTTATGATGAGGAAGATAAGAGTAAACACGTCTTTAATCCCAAAGGCAGCTTACCTAGCAATAAACAAAAGTGATAGCCGATGAGCAGCAAGAAGAACGCTACACAGCATACACACATACCATCAGTAAAAAATCTAAACCTGCGCTATCAGATGAGTATGTTTTGGTACGTTTAAAATTCTCTCGGCAACATCTCTAATCAACATCTGTCGATGGCTGTAAACGCGTAAAAGCGTCAGATTTGACCTATATTAGTCTAATGGTAAACAGTATTACTGGCGTCGACATTCATTTAACAACATAATGTAAAACAAACTATAAAGCACGGTGGAGGCAACATCATGGTTTGGGGTTACTTTATATGGTGACATGTTGGTCCATTTCAAAAAAATACGAGATAGCATCATGAGAAAAGAAAACTACAAGGGCGTGTGTAAGTTTTTGATCTTACCTCGTTTTCACTTATATATGACATGCAGCACTGCTCCCATTAAGTACCACCTGTTAATAGAGTACTGTCAAATTTTGAGCAAGTTTCGTCATTTACTTTGCATTTAACAGCTGTTTACAACAGACAATCTCGTGTTTTTTTTTATTGAGAAAAGTGAATTTCGGGTGCTCATTAACACGTTCACGCCGGCACTGCAATTCATGTTTCTTGCTCATAGGTGGCTGCACTGAAAGCTTTTCATTCTATCGGGAGGGCGCGAACTAAATGTTTCTATGCGAGCCACCGGTGGTACGCGCCGGCGTGAACATGTTAAGCATTATTTTTTGGCGAAAAAAACCCTCAATCTAACCAAGAAAAAGCCTAATAAATACTATGGCGACTCTGCACCAGAAGTGGTTTACTGACTTTCGTTGTGGTACAAATGACGCTAAACTTTCTGGATGGCCAATTGAGGTGAATATGACCGAAAATATCGGAAAAAACCCACAATATATAGTTGGCCGATCGAAGATCGAAAAGTGCGTGCGATTGTTGATGCCATAAGCGTTTCATATGGCAGTGTGGTTGCGATTTAAATGATCAGCTGGGTTTTAGAAAGCTGTCTGCTCTCAATTGACAATAAACGTAATTGTGTAACAACTTCAAAAAATGGTCACGAGCTGTTTAACCATAAATCAAATGAGTTTTTGCGTCGTTTTATAACTATGGATATAACATGGATTGACTACAATACTCCGGAGATCAAGCAGCAGTCTAAACAATGGGTTTCTCCGGGTGAACCGGCTCCGAAGAAGGCCAAGGTAAGTTTGTCATCCAGTGAGGTAATGGCAACAGTGTTTGGGGATGCATGTGGGATAATCTACATCGATTACCTCCAAAAGGGAAAAACAATAAACGGCGAATATTGTGCCAATTTATTGGACAGATTTAAAGAGGATTTGGAAAAAATGACCCCATATAGCTATGAAAACAGATATTTTTCATCAAGATAATACAAAGGTGAGCAAGTGTGCCGTGTCAATGGCAAAATTACATGGCAAATTCGGATTTAGCCCCTCTGTGACTATTTCTTATTTTCAAACCGAAAGAAATGGCTCGGTGGAAAGAGATTTAGCTTGAACGATGAAATTATTAAGCAAACAAATGACTATTTTATGGGCCTCGAAAACCATTTTTTCTTTGAAGTTATACAAAAATTGGAGAAACGTTGGACTAAGTGTATAGCATAGAGCTAAAAGAAGATTATCTTGAAAAATAATTTTTTTTTTCCAAAAAAAGCTTTGTTTCATTCAAAAACTCACGCACTTATTGCAGACCTATTTTCCCGACTTTGTGCATCTGAGAGGAAGAAGTTGAATTTTAGCAAGATGAACAGCCAGGCCCACGATGTCGATGGAAAACTTAAGCGAAAGAAACTTAGTCACTCACTGTGAATCTAAACTGCGGCCCACTAATTGTAAATTATCGTTCGCTTTGCTTTACGTTACCAACGTAATGCAAGTAAACAACAAAGTTGCCATATCAGCAAATCAAAAAATAATCGCCAATTTACAAGAAAAAAAGCGCTGAAATGTTTAAATTGTACAGTAATAATGCAACCGTGTGCTAATTTAACTTGACAACAATGTACGAGTAGTAAACAAACTTACAGCCTGTTCATAGAACACGAATGGTTTTTGATATTCGTCTTGAAACAACAACAAAAACAAATTTGCCGGTTATTTAATTTTGTTTATTTATGTATATGTATGTATGTATGTACAAAAAATTTGTGAATACAAAAATTTGTTTGGAAAATATAACACAAATATTGTGAAAAAAAGTTTTTAAAAAAATAGATACATATGTAGTAAATTAAACTTTGTGATAAGTAAATAGGATTGAACAAATTCAATATATTTTTAAATACAATTTACTAGTATTTCCAATAGAGCTTACGTTCCTCAGTTGCCATTTACTGCTCCCATAAACCACACTTCCTCGAGCGAAGTCAGGATGCTCCTCCATGTATTCCACAAGAGCTTGCAGTTGATGAAAATTTGATTTTTTGCTTCTGAAATAGTCAATTTTTTTTAACTAACGTGTTATATACATAAAGTATAATTTACTTACATTTTATTTTCCATTTTACTTTTTTATTTCTTATTAATTTTTATAAAGACTTGTTTCTGTCTTTCTTTGTTTATGCAAACGGCAACAAATCTACTGGTAAGCGATTGTGACATTTGTGTTCGTCCAAACAAAGCACTTATAATGTTAGTGAGCCGCAATTTTGTACTACAATGCTTACGTTACCAATCGCATTTATTTTTGGCAAAACAAAAATTAGTGTGCCGCAAATCAGATGTTTGTCGCTTAAAACTACACGATTCGATATCGTGGGCCTGGCTGGAAGACTTAAAACACGCCTTAAATATCGTTATGAAATATTTGAATGGGCAAAAACTTCCATTAATGCAATGGCTTCCGCAAAGTGCCGGTTGGTGACAATATCGAACAACTCCGTAAAATTTTTTTGCCCAAAAGTTGGCCTAAAGTATGCCCAAATGCATTAAAAGTGTATGAAAAGATAAGGGGCTATGAACTAAATTCTAAAAATATAAATATTTAAATTGTAAGCTTAAACTGCAAAAGTAGTGCATAAGAGTTATTTTAATTTTATTTAGTTTTTTCTGTGAATGCACAGTTATTTTTTTTTTAATTTTGAAAACGGTATTGTAAGGATCGAAATAATATGGAAAATAAAACAAAGAATATAAATCGCTTTGTTATTACTATTTGTATGCTCCTGCAAATGCAGAAAATACTAACATGTTGCCACATTTGCTTCTCACTGTACTGTAGTATTCTCTCTTGTTGGTAATATTTCATTGTATGATGTGATTGAATATACATTTCCAAGAATAATTTGAAAAAATAGTTGTTTTAGTAGATGTTTCACTTTGCCTCCTGCATATTATCTAGGGAATAACGTGTAAAAATAAAGCTTTTAAAACCAGTAATGCATTTACAACATATAAATTGTTCTAGAAGAGTATTTAGTAGTTTAAAAAACAGGACATTAAAACATTCGTGTTTCTTATTCCCATAGCACTTGTGTGTACGAAACTTAGTCACTATTAATGTTTGAATATATATATTTTTTGTAAGGTTACAGACAACTACACTTTAATGAAGTTGTTATTTGTATAATTAAGGAGAAAAAAAGGCCCTGTAACTAAGTTTTCAGTAATGCCAACTTCTGTATCTGCAGAAGCTCTGTTAATATATAAAAAATGTTAAAAAAAAACTTAAAAAAATAGGCGGGTAAAAAGCTCCCAGCGGTCCTGTCATTACCTGTAAACTGAAAAGGTTGTTACATTTTTAATTGTAAATAAAAATAATTCAGAGCCTAAATTAAAAGCTCCCAGGTAAATATTACTTATTACAAGGGCATTCAAAAAATGGCACGAATTTTGTTTTTTTTTTTTTGTTTTTCAAAAAATTAAACTAAAATTCTGCAGCAAATATAGAAAGATATAAATAAATTGGATTTATAGATTAAAGGTTGCCTTTTTTTACAAACCAGTTAAAAAAAAATGGTTTTAAGTGGCACATGTCATTTCTAACTTGCTTTGCTTATTATTATTGTTTTTGCAATGAAAATTTAAAAGATAATAAGTCTGCCTTTTGTTGTTTGAGATATATTGATTTTAAAAAAAAAAAATATAAAAATAAGGGAATAATTGATATATAAATACATAAATATATAATTGGCCATTATAACCCTGTTTCAGAGTTACAGCCTAGCTTCTCGCAGCACTCATGTTGTGTGTGTCAATCAGTTAATCTTAAAGCTTTTGCCAGAAGACTGCGAAGAGGTAGTCGACGAAAGAAATATTTTTTTTTAAACATACATACGTAGACAAATGTCATTGTGAAAATTACATTCAAATGAAAAATCAAATGATTATTTTTGCAATGAAGGATCAAAAATGTCAATATTGGTTAATATAGAAAACAAAGAGAGCAGTAAAAAAACAGTTGTAATTCTGCTTAACTGGATGGAAATAGAAGGGGAATATGGCATTAAATGACGTTAAATATTTAATTAGTCTTGACAGAAAAAATATAATTCCAATGAAAGATTTCAAGAGCAAAGTTTACGTTAAATAGTTGATGATTGTTAGAAATATGTATGAACTCAAAATTTTTTTTAAATTAATTTCATTAAAATCTTGACATCTAAACACTATCATAGTGAACCGTAAATTTTATAAAAACTGAAATATAATTTGAAGTTTGTTGGAATTTTTTGTTAGTAATTGCTAAACTACTCTTTCCATACATACTTACTTACATATATAATGAAAATTTGTTTCAGTGTGATTTTAAATAAAAAGTTCTTTTTGAAATGCCCCCCATACAATAAAATATGCATTCCATAGTGATTGTTTTATTTTTTATTTTTCATGTGGTGTTACAACAGGCCGCTATGTAAGCTTGAGTGAGATTTGATTGATAAATTTTTATCCTTTTAAATATATCAAGCCTAACTAGACTAGCCTAAACCCGGCGTGCTACGCTACACCTACCATTATTATTCGTCCACATTTTTCGATTGATGATTTTTATTTACATACATACATAACTGGCCAACCCTGTGTCAGGATTACGGCCTAGCTTGTCACGGCATCCATGTTGTGTGTGTAAATTTTTATCCATGAGTACCGGGACATACAGTTTAAAGTCGAATCCGAACGACAGAGTTGAGAAGCTTGTTCATGGCAATTAATTACTCTCAGAGCTTTTGGCAGAAGACTGCTGAGAGGTATATATAAACATAAAAAGTGCCATATTTTCTAAAATATTTTAGGTACAACCTTCAAATTTGATATTACTGTAACTTATATCATTTAAAATGTTTCATGCAAAAATTACAATAACACGCCCACCATTACGCCCACCTCCCAATGAAGTGCAATTAAAAAGAACAACTTTTTTTTCATTCTATCAATAATTTTTTTTTAAATCATCATGGTATTCTAATTTTTTCAATTTCATTTTCATTCTGAATTAATTAAAAAAGGGATCTGATCATATTTGCAAATAGTGCATTACATCTTCATTCGTAGAAATACGTGATTTTTTACGAGAATTAAATAGCCTACAGTTTCTATACTCCTTATTCATTGCTTCTTGCTTTTTCGGATAACATTCTTGTAGCAAATAAAAAAGTTAATATTAAATAAAATTTAAAAAAATACTTTCAAAAATAAAAATTGCAAACAAGGCTATTGGCAAACCTCAGATACCTTTTTGCTGCCTTTGCCTTTGCATGTAATACCAGCCATAAAGCTCTACAAACAATTTTGCAGTGTCAATGCAATACGTACGGAATTTACCAACATCTATATTTTTACTACTATTTATATTAGTATTTAATATAATTTTAAAGCGGTGAATTAAGTAAAAAGTTGTAAACATGCTATTGCATGCTAACATACGAGTACGTATAGCGACAGAATGTGCGCGTTGCGTATTTTTTGTAGTTTTTTGTATATTTTAAGTACTTTTGCAAACTTTTGCTACATGTTCTTTACTTTAAATGAAAGCTGAGACTTCAATCTTTCATTTGATATAAGTCCGCACCTAGAGCGAGGGGCTGCTCTATATTTCCTAGTCCATTGAACATGCCAAATGTTCAATTTTTACACCGCAATCCTGTTGTCAAGAAATTTTTTTTGTGTTTCTTTTTTAAATTTATTTTTTCATCTACTCATTCTACAACAACTAAATTAAATAAAAAAATAGTTTAAAGTTACATTTCTAATGTACTTTTTATTAATAAGCTTTTGAATATTACAGCTGCGTGCAACTAATTAAGGACACGAAGCTTACATGTGAGCTTGAAGCAAAAAAATAAAAATAGTTGTATATATTGTCAAAATTTTTCCGAGTTTAGTTATTTAAACTCTTAGTCGTAGAAAATAACTGTTTATTGTGTCAATTAAATTATTTTTTATAAAGCAGTGAGCCATATTTTAAAGAATATTGAATTTAGTTGTGCATATAATTAAGTACACATCGTAAAATCTAAGAAAAACTTGTATTTATTAAAAAAAAATCAATATTTTGTTGCAAAACCATTGTTGTCGATAACAGCTTGACATCTACGAGGCATCGAGCCAATCAGATTTTCACATACACTTGTTGGAATGGCCTCCCAAGCTTTCTTTGTTTCGGCGAAGAGATCATCAAAATTGTTTATTTTTACTGCGCTTACTTTGGTTTTTACAACTTGCCATAAATTCTCAATCGGATTGAGATCTGGACTGCATGAAGGCCAATCAAGTACAGTGACCGAATTGTTTATAAACCATTGTTTGACGTGATGAGCCGAATGCTTCGGGTTATTATCTTGTTGAAATATCCATGTTACTGGCATATTCTCGTCTGCATACGGCATCATTGTATCGCTTAGGATTCTTACATATTGGAACTTGTCCATGTTTCCGTCAACTTTGTGCAGCGGTCCAACACCGCGTGACGACATAGCACCCCAAAGCATAATCGAACCTCCTCCGTGCTTTAAAGTGGCCCGGGTGTATCTTGGATCAAATTCTTTTAACTTTGGCCGGCGAACATGATTTTTTTCCATCGGGAGAGACTATTAATTATTGTTTGGTCCGAAAATAACACTCTTTTCCATTCCACAGCGGTCCAATGGTGGTATTTTTTTGCAAACTCTATTCGCTTCTTCCGGTTACGCTTAGAAAACAATAGTTTCTTTCGGGAAATTCTTCCAAAGAGGCCAGCTTCCCGCAATCGACGTTTTACTGTGTCTACAGATGGTTTTGCTCCATTTTCACCAAAGACTGCTATCCGAATTTCATTTGCTGATTTATACGGTTTTTTTTTCGACTCGCGGACAATCAGTGCATCTTCACGCACCGTCGTAATTCGGCTTCTTTGTTTACGAGGCACCTTTTCAGCTGTCAAATGTTTTTTGAAATATTGCACCGCTTGGAAAACCATTGTTTTAGAAACTTTTAAGGCTGTTGCGATCTCCCTATAAGAGCTTCCTTCCTGATGCATTTGTACAATAATCTTTCGAGTACTGACGTCACAGGACTTATTTTTACCCATGTTTAGCAATAAGTAAAAGTTTATCAAATTCTGAAAAACACTTTGTGTAATCTCATTTATTTGAATTTAACTGTTAAAACTTACTTGAATCTTACAATTTTAAAAAATTTTTCACTGTCCTTAATTAAGTGCACGAGTAATTTATTTCACAAATTATGAAAAACACCACAAAGAAAAAAATAACGGTAAAAATAGGGTTGCCATTGAGAAGTTTCAATAAACAAAGTTGGATTAACTAAACAGGGTCAAATTTTAGCGGTTTTTTTAATAGTATTATTTTCAACATAATGATTTAAATATTGAGTACTACTGTTCTTAATTAGTTGCACGCAGCTGTACATATTGAACAACATATTTCAAGCGCGTTGGCCTACCTCAACTTTGACTTGCTCTAGACCAAAAAGTAATGAAGTTATGAGGCTGAAATTTAAGGGAAATGGTACCCATATACCTGTTAATATACTGTGAAAATTTCATCCAAATTGGACGACACGTCAAAAACCACACTGTCACACTGTGCGTCATGTACTCAGTTTAAGAAAATTATTTTAATTTCTCTAAATTTTCCAAATCTAATATAAGAACGGATAGTAGTTGCTTTAAATAAAAATGCAGAAAATTTTAATACAATTTTTATAAATGTGAATGGTTGACACAGAAAAAAATATATTCTTTTCATTTTAAGTATAATATTGAGACGTGCGTGCTTAATTACTGATGCTCCCATAGTTGTTAATACGATTCATGAATTTCTAAACACCCAAGACTTCTAATATTTACGCTGTTGCATAATACTGAAACAAATAAATAAAATATCAGAATAATTGTTTGTCTATTTCTTACATTATGCAAGAAATTTGCAAAATTGTGGCAAAAAAAAAAACCAAAATTTTGTTTTGAAAGGAAACAAATCGTATATAAATGTTTCACATTCTCAATACTGGCATCATATAATCTTTAAACAATAACTGAAGAATACGTTGCATTTATAAAAGCTTTTCAAGCGAAATGTTTAAATTGTGTGTTGTTTGCTTTCTGGCCATATTTGGCAATGCTTTGGGTGCTGCTCGGCCCGGTATATTGGCTGCTGCTCCCTTGACCTTCAACGCCCCTGTGGCTTATACTGCCGGTGTACCTGCTATTGCTGCTGCTTATACTGCTGGTTATGTTGCTCCCTATGCTAGCACCTACAATGCCTACACTGTTGCCCATACTGCTGCCTTCCCAGCTGCTTATGGAGCGGCACCTTTAGTTGCAGCTGCTCCAGCTGCTTATCATGCTGCTCCGGTTGTGCGTGTCTTGAAGAAAAAGTAGAAACTTCTTAAAATTTGGAGAACTATGATAAAAAACAAAAGACGAAATATGACAAAAAAAAATTAAAATTGTGTGAAATAAGAAAGAAAAAGAAAACAATTTTTATAACAAAATATGCAAAAATTTTCTCGAAGGAACAATAAAAAGTAATTTACAGTATTATTAAAGCCGCAAAAAATATATAAAACTGATTTTAGTTTCTTTAAAGCAGTATTATATTTAAATTTCTACCGTTATTTCGATAGTTTTGTGTAATACGCTATTCTTAATTCTCTTGTTCTACTCTCGTTGTACAGGCAGTTCACGTTAGCTATCACTCTTTTCCTATTTTAGATTTGGTCCTGTAAATAGCATTTCCATTTTATGTGTAGTTGATTACGTTCTTGATTAGTTAGGCATCTGACCTACATACCTATCTACCGCTGGAATATCACTAGCAATATTTTTAATAGTGTACCGGGATTATGTTGCTGAAGAAATTGTGAGTATTTTATATAAAAACCTAAAACTGATTCATGCATTGACTGCAAGCACAACTTTATCTCTTTAATTAGCAATTAACAAAAAAAAAAAGCATTTGCTGGTTATAACTTTTAATCTTGGGAAATATTTGGTAATTCTACATTAAAATTAAACAAATCTTAAAAGGAATTTAAGCGTAAAAATGGTAGTGTTTATGAGACATATCGTCGTGTGGGAGTTTAAGTGCTCTATCCGCCTTTTCATATTTTTTATATATTTCGAGTTAGTGATGTCACTTTAGGTTTTCTACCCCAAATTTTTCAAATTTGTAATTCATTTTAGGATATCTCGTCAAGTTGCGGAGATAAATAGCCGAAAACGGATTGCAGATGTTAAAAATTTTGGTGTCAAAAACCTAAATTAGCATCATAAAAAATGGCGTATAAAGCACTTAAACAATATTTTCACTAATCAAGAGATAATCTTCTGACATTATAATATAAAAATGCCTTCTGACAATGACTCCACGGTTGTCTTGCACATAGTCTAATTTGTAGATCAAACTTTTGATAACGTAGCGAATGTAACTTCCAAGTGTTCAATTATTTCTGGCTTATCGGAGTAGAATAGTGGCTTCACATATATCCACAGAAAATAGTGTAGAGGTGTTTAATCGCACTATACTGCAGGCCAATTCATGGGTTCGAAATATGCAGTTACCAAACGAACTGTGTAATAAACTTGTTTAGGGCCCCTTAACAGAATCTACGCCTTGCTTGGTAAACCAAGGTAAACATAAGTCTCTTAACAGCTTATAAACGACGATCGACGATTAAAAATACTTTACAGTAGATTTCAATACAATTTTGCAATAAGAAAAAAAAAAATGAATACGAACAACACAAAGAACTCTGATGAAACCTTCGTAGCGGGGGTCGAAAATTGGTTAAAATCCGCTAGTGTTTATACATATTCTCTAACGGATGTTAATTCTTATAAAGAAACTAACTTTAGGATCTCAAAACCGATCTAATAATTATCTTAATATATAAAAATGTTTGTGCCGGATACGTGTTACAAAAACTTAGTCTATGTCCACATTTGGCGATTCCAGTCGGGCAATTCTCCACCAATTCTCTTTTAAACTTGTCTTCGTGTCCACACTCGACGAGTTTAGTTGCCCAACTTTTTGTTGTTTTTCAGCAACTTTTGTGTTTTCTTTTGCTTGCTTTTTCTTACAATTTGACATTTATGCTGTGTTGCCACAGAAAATACTTACAAATTACACAAAATTTTATAGATTGTCCAAAATATATTCATACCTTAAATACAATGCTTTTTATTTTTGTAATTATTTTAATATGAGAATAAATATTTGTGTATTTATAAATTTCCCTATAGAAGACAAAGCCTTAAAATTATTACTAGAGCAATATGAACAGCCCAAACAATATTAAAGTATTTATAGCTGAATACTAGTGCTAATGAAGACTAGGTACTTGAAGTAGTTCGGGAGCACCGCTTAAATTTTGAAGAAGTTTTTATAATGTCTTATGATAAGACATAATTTATCTTAAAATTAAGGAATGTTAGATATAAAATAAGCTGCAAATAATGAAAATCGGTTGATATAAACAAAATATTTTCTTTCAATGTAATATCGTTATGCTTCACAATTAAATTTTCTATTAATGAAAAATAAAAATATTTCTCTTCCCTTGTCTCTTAACAGCTAGATTTTGTATTCACGTATTATGTGTCGATTAAACATTCAGCAATTTAACGGTCATATACAAAATAACAAAGTGAATTTGCTGACCTTATTCACCATTTGAATTAAAATCTATTTTAATTTTTTTGCATACATTTACATTTCATTATGATTCGTAATATTTTAAAAAGCATGTTGTCCCCACTGAAAGGCAATTAACTTATAGTTTAATAATTTCCAAAAATGTTTGCTTTAGCTCACCAGTGGACATATTTTAAAATTGGTATAAATTTTGAAAAAGTCACCTTGAAAATATTTAAATGTTTTACTATTAATGCTTAAAGAATTTTTTTTATTACTATTTATTCCTTTATATTATTAGCATATCAAATTAAGATTGCCTCAGCATCACTTAGTCTTTATTGGGACAAGCTGGTATTTGAATTACACATGTACAATATATAATTGGGGTATTCCAACGGGGTCCTATCAAGTCATATTGTCATAATATCATACAATTTTAAAATAGTTTAAAAAATTTGTTGTTGGTCTTTGAATAAAAAAGTCATAAAACAATAAGACTTTTCAACCTATATTTACCATTTTGTCATAAATTGAAAAATAAAAAATAATAAAAAAACAAAATTAAATATAATATATTAAACTATGACGGGTTGTTTACAGCAATCATAGTTTTTCGTTTTATTGTTTTTTGATATATGACTTTAAAATGTCCATTTGAATCCCCAAATATTTTAAGATATTCATCTAAAGGTTTAATTCTATATACATACATACATAACTGGCCTTTACAACCCTGTGTCAGGATTACGGCCTAGCTTCTCGCAGCTCTCATGTTGTGTGTCTCAATTTTTATCCATGAGTACCGGGACCTACAGTTTAATGTCGACTCCGAACGACAGACTTGAGAAGCTTGTTCATGGCAATTAATTTGAGCTTTTGCCAGAAGACTGCTGAGAGGTAGTCGCCGAAAGAAATATTTTTTCATATTTCTTTTTTTTTTGAAGATGTCGGAGCCTGGAGTCGAACCCAGGGTCTTAGTCTTAGTAAGCCAACACACTAACCACTAGACCACGGCGACTATTCTATATATGTATGTATATAATTTACAAAGAAAGAAAAGAAATAAAAGTAAAAAAATAGTAATATATACACACAAAATTTAATTATTAATTTATAGGATATTGTATACGATTGCTGTAAATCATATGAGAAGAGTTTCTAAGTCGTGAAGCAAATATTCCTTTATTCTTTTCGTGAAAATTTAAATTCTTTGTATATATTTAATATCTTGAGGGCGATTATTAAATTCCATACTATCCGTATATTCAATGCGTTGCTTCGTAGTTTCTAACCGACATCTTGCTATCATAAGATTGACATTGTTTCTGGTATTGAATAATATTTGATTTTTATGAAATGAAATTGTATGGTGACCAATATTATGGGTTGACTTAAAAACATGAAGAATTGAATTAAATTATTATAAATAATTTAATTGAAATAATGGTGAGACAAAATAAAAAAAATGTATGGTCTAAAAATTTTTAAAGAAAAAGTGTTCTCTTCCATTTGGTTAATTACACATAAACTGGCAACGCTGCAATTTGCAACACAAGAAAAACCAACGCTGCGATTGTATGAAAAAGACGCGTACACTAAAAAGCGAAAAAAAATATGAAAGGAAATGTCAAATAATCAACTACAAAGACAAAAAACGAATGACGGAATATAAAGAATCGCCGAGAACGGGCAAGTATTTTTCTTCTTTTATTCCCCTCACCGTAATCGTCTACAAACTACAAAAGTTGCCGACTGGAATCGCCAAGTGTGGACATAGACTTAAGAACCGCTGGACCGATTGACACCAATCTTGGACAATATATAAGTTTAGTCAGGAGCCAGGTTTCTCTTAAGTTTAACAACGATAGGTGGCGCTATTGTCGTAATATTTAAATTTTTTTACTTATGGTACGATTTGGCTCAAATTCACAAAAGATATTTATTAAACAAAAATAAGTATCCTTTGATTTTATGGGCATTCAAAAATAAAAAATTGTCAATATATTAAAACTTTCTTAAAACAATTTGTAATAGAATTTAAGTTTCAATAAAAAATAATAATAATTCAAAATTCCGGAAAATCCTATTTGTTTTAAAGGCCGACCCGATCTAGAGGAGGAAACATTGGCAGGTACACTCGACGCGCCCGAGAAAATTCTACACATGTAATTCGTGCTGCTCAAACACCTGAAGAACGATCTCAACATCTTGAGACCCGAAGACTTATTGATAGACAACGCAATACCGATAATAATAGATTAGCAAATCGCGAAAGAATGCGTATAACCGTTTGGCTTTCGCTTACGAAAGAGAAAAAAAATCAAAATATTTCAGGGCAAAACTACGTTTGCCTGTTCAGCTAACAGATTTATAAAAATAAAAAGATCCAAGTAATTTCAATGTTGGACACGCGACTGCGAAATAACCACAGCACTTTTTGAATGTTTTTGAGGCATTCGGTAAAAGTCTGCACAAATGATAATTGTAGTCGCCGTGGTCTAGTGGTTAGTGTGTTGGCTTACTAAGACATGGGCCCTGGGTTCGACTCCAGGCTCCGACATCTTCAAAAAAAAGAAATATGAAAAAAAATATTTCTTTCGGCGACTACCTCTCAGCAGTCTTCTGGCAAAAGCTCTGAGAGTAACTAATTGCCATGAACAAGCTTCTCAAGTCTGTCGTTCGGAGTCGACATTAAACTGTAGGTCCCGGTACTCATGGATAAAAATTAGCACACACAACATGAGTGCTGCGAGAGGCTAGGCCGTAATCCTGACACAGGGTTGTAAAGGCCAGTTATGTATGTAAGTAATTTCAATTATTAATTCAAGAAATAAAACGATTTATAAGAAAAAAAAATTTATATACTTTATATTTTTTTTACGTCATAAATTTTTGTAATTTCTTTTACTAATATGGATTGCTTGAGCCCAAATTGTAATATTACGGCAAATGATAGAATGATTTCTTGTTGGTTGTGCTTAGGCAATTTCCACGTAAAATGTACGGCACTTAAACCACGTGATGCAGATGCACTTTTGGATCCAGCAAAGTCACTACACTGGACTTGTTTTAATTGCAAGAAAATCAATATTGAATTTTATAAATTTTTTAGAAGCCAAAAGAGTGAATTTGACCAACTGCATAAGGAGTTTCTGTCTGTACAATCTAAACTGGCGAAATTTGGGGATTTATTTAATAATTTCTAAGGCTTGGAAAAATTTATTAATTTAGATTGTAACAATTCTCCTAAAAAGAGGAAAAGAGCAAATAAGTTACCCGAAATTCCCTCTTTAAACATTGTATCTGTCCCTACTTCTGCAAATTCAGTTGCTAGTCCTGGTTGTCCTGCTTCATCAACATCATTAAATAGTTTACCCATAATTCAGTCTTTAAATAATATATCCATTCCTACTCCTGCTAATTCCATTGCTCTTAGTGCTGGTCGTTCTACATCTTCACCATCAAATGTCGTCCAGTTAAATTCTCCATCAGGTAATATAAATAAGGAGTCTTCTACCACAAATGACGGGACATTAGATAACCAAATTATTCATAAACCGCTACAAGCTATCCCACCACGGAAAACTGTATTTGTTTCAAGGTTGACATGTGATACAACGGCAGAGGATGTTGATTATTATATTAGATCTAAATTTGGTCTAAATAATGATATTCGCACACAAAAATTTTCATTTTCTACACCCAGGTCCATTTCATCGTTTAAAATATCCACCTCACATGTTGATTTCAATGTTATTGTCGACTCTAACTTTTGGCCTGATAATACTTTAGTTCGCGAGTATATATATAAAGAAAAAATTATGTCTAATAAAATTGGTGTACTTCCTCATCAAGAACAAAATGCTTCAAAAAACTAAATTTTATGTCAACTGACTCAATATTATTACTCTACCAAAATGTTCGCGGCTTAAGAACAAAACTGTCAAATTTATATTTGGAAAGTTTTGACTGCAATTATCATATCTTGGCTTTTACTGAAACTTGGCTTGATTGTTCATTTTTAAATACTGAAATACTTTGTAATAAATATTGTATTTATCGTCGTGATCGTGGCTCTTATGGTGGTGGTGTCCTCATAGCTGTTTCTAGTACTATTTCATCTGAACTTTTTATATTTGATTCATTACCTAATATCGAGTTTATAGCTGTTATTATTAAACTTAAGAGTCGAAGAATATTCATAACATGCTCATACATTCCCCCCTCATTACCGCAAGACTTATACATCCAGCATGCTGAAGCTGTTAGAAGAGTTGCCTGCTCTGCCAGTGAAAATGACTCCCTAATTATTATTGGTGATTTCAATATTCCTTCCATATGTAGGAATTTTGAGAATGGATACTATATTCAATCAACGATTAATGATAGATTCACTGATTTTTTCAATATCTTGTATGATATGAGTTTATTTCAAATTAATGGAATACTTAATGACTATTCTAAAATTCTTGATTTAATATTTGTGAATAATATGGACGAATGCTCTATTAACCGTTGTGATCCTATTT
This sequence comes from Metopia argyrocephala, assembly GCA_963576795.1. Classification (NCBI taxonomy): domain Eukaryota; kingdom Metazoa; phylum Arthropoda; class Insecta; order Diptera; family Sarcophagidae; genus Metopia; species Metopia argyrocephala. Next base: position 38,721,392 of record OY756210.1, read on the forward strand.
GCATTCCTGAAGATCGTTTTCATCCTACCATTGCATTGAATATCTATGTACCAGCTGAACTACGTAAAACACATCGTAATAAAGTCTTCTGTTTCTATCGTACGGATTACAATAAATTCAACAACTTATTGTCAAATGTTGCTTGGGATTCAATAATTTCTGGAAATAACCTTGATGACATTATATCAAATTTCTACGCTGTATTACATCACTGCATTTCTGAGTCGGTTCCTACAACATTCGCTCTTAATAATAAGAGTCCACCATGGAATAGCTTATACTTAACTAATATTAAAAACAGGAAGAATAAACTTTATACAAAATTTAAATTATCTGGCTCTTCTCGTGATTACCTAAATTATTCAATTGCACGATCTAATTATATCACTGCTAATAAATTGGCCTACAATAGCTACATACATCGAATGAGAAGAAATATAAAGGAAAACCCAAAGGCTTTTTATAAATTTATTAACTCTAAACGTCGTGTCAATACATATCCCAAGTATTTAAAATTTGGTTCTCGTAGAGCTGAAGATGATATATCCATAAGCAACTTGTTTACTGAATTTTTTGCTACAACTTATTCTAAAAAATCATTTAATAATCAAACCTGTTATCCGTATTCTTTATCTCAATCATCAAATATTCATCTTTCGAATATCTCTTCTGAAACTGTTCTATCTAATCTACTGTCAATTCAAAGTTCACCTACCCCTGATCCTGATGGTATACCTACCTGTATTCTTAAGCATTGTTCTGAAAATCTTTGTGGTCCCCTAACGGCAATTTTCAACAAATCTATTGATTTGGGTTATTTTCCATCTGAATGGAAGAAGTCATACATAATTCCTTTGTTTAAAGCTGGCAGTAAACTGGAAGTTTCAAACTACAGAGGCATAGCAAAATTAAATGCGATTCCAAAACTCTTTGAAAAAATTGTGACTGACTCTTTATGTTATCAAATATCGTCACTCTTAACTTCATATCAACATGGCTTTCGTAAATTTTGTTCAAGTTATACTAATATCCTGGAATTAACAACTAAAGTTAATGAAGGGTTCGTCAACAATCATCAAACTGATGTTATCTACACAGATTTTAGTAAAGCGTTTGATAAAGTTAACCACGATCTTTTGCTCTATAAACTATCTTCCATGGGCTTTAGCAACAATGCTGTACGTTGGCTAAAATCTTATCTTTCTGGAAGAACTCAACAAGTGAAATTTGAAAATATTCTGTCTAAAATCATTGATGTTCACTCCGGAGTACCTCAAGGGAGCCATCTTGGTCTAGTTTTATTCTCATTATTTATTAACGATCTTCCATCTGCTATTATTCATACTAATATTCTCATGTATGCTGATGATGTTAAGATTTTTTATTCGTTTGATAGCATATCTGGTCATTCAGCACTTCAAGGAGATATTGACAATTTTTTACAATGGTGTGATGCCAACTTATTGGATTTAAATATTAATAAATGTAAACACATGTCATTTTATCGTTCACTGAAACTTGATACGTCATATCATTTTAAGGATAAAATCCTGGACAAGGTGTTAAGCGTAAATGATCTTGGGATCTTATTAGATCATAGACTTAAGTTTTGTGAACATATTTCAATGATGGTGAACAAAGCAAATGGAGTTTTAGGATATATAAAGCGTTGATCAAAAGAATTTACTGACCCCTACGTAACAAAAGAACTATACACTTCTTTGGTACGCCCTATTCTTGAATACGGGTCTATTATATGGGATCCATACTTCCTCACTTACGTTAACCTTATTGAATCTGTACAAAAACGCTTCCTTTTATTTTGCTTGAGAGGTCTAGGATGGAACTCATTCGCTCTTCCTTCATATGAGAACAGACTTGCTCTTATAAAACTGCCTACCCTGAAAAGTCGAAGAACAATGCTAAGTGTATCTTTTCTATTAAGATTAATACGTGGTGAAGTACGTTCTGAGTATTTGTTAAGTAAAATTATTTTTAATGTTCCAATTAGACCGTCCCGTAACTTTCATTTATTATATTTAAAATATCCCCGTACTGTATATGCCAACAGTGACTCCCTTCGTCAAATATGTTTGAAGTTTAATAATCTTTATCATTTAATTGATCTTTTTGAGAGTAATGATTCCTTGAAAAGAAAAATTATTTTGTATTTAAATCATTATTATTAAATATTTATCATTATTATTTAATATTGTTTGTAAATTTTACTCTAGTCTGTAAGGAACTATTATCCATAGACATAATTAAATAAAAATAAATATACTAGCAAAGGAACATACGAGTACATACATATATGAATGTATTATTTCCCTACTATGTATATGAACAATTTTGTATGTAAACGTTAAAAAATTTATTTGAAAACAGATAGCAGAACGAAATATTACTCCAATTTTTAAATTAAATTTAAGGGTTTAGGGAGGGAGGGGGGTGGAAGTATTGTAGTATTTAGAACGCTCGCATTCAACACAAAGCAAGGCGGGTTCGAGTCTCAGTACTAGAGCAACAAAATTAATTTTGTGCTGCATTTCGAAGTATTATTTAAAAGAATATAACAGGTACCCCCCACCTCCACGCTCCACCCCTAAGAATACCATCCTTAAGAAAAGCGCCCCCTAATATTCCACCCTATCCATCTTTGAGTTATCGAAACGAATGATTAATAGAAAGCGCCACCTACTGGGAAGTAATAGACAGAACGAATCAAGGATTAAAACCTTTCATTCAACTTTGCAAAGATCCTCACCACTACACAACAAATAATTAACATCAAAATTTGGGGCAATTTCTGTTGATCATTTCAAGGGTGAAGTTATAACACTGGCCTCTGAGTGATCAACTGACACAACTGGTCCCATTGATATAAGGCGCTTAAAAATAGAACTGTATATATGAACTATATCTTAAAAAATAATTTCAATACAATTCACAGCATGAATAGGGGCATTGGTCTTAAAAAAAACTGGGGTGTTCACCATGGTATCTTAATATACGTTGAAGGTTTTCATTTTTATACTTTAATATGGGTTATCAAATTTGCTGTTCGTTTTTGCGTTTAAATGAAAATTAATATTAAATTTAAATTTCTTCATTAGCTACACAGAAAAAATTTTTGTTGAAATAATTTCAATTAACAGTTTATTTAGTATCATTCAATATTTCCAATTAAATTTTTAATTAATAAAATTAATTTTTTAATAGAATAATAAAAATAAAAATGTTTGTGCGTATGTTTTTTTTCTTTTGCCTTAGTGTTGTTTAATATGTTATATAAGTAATCAATATATGATTACTTTTTAATTTAAAATTCGAATACGTATTGCTATTTATGTGTTTTAAATAAATGTTTAGCATTAAAATATAAAGAAGACATATTTTATACAGAGAAACCTGTTTTAATGCGGTAGATAGGGACCGTATAAATAAAACGTATAAATCAATAGGGACCGCATAAAAAAAGTTCCACGTCAAAAATAGCCTAAAACTTTTTTATTTTATTACATTAAGTACAAATGTGGATATTTTTAAACATTTTATTTACATATCTACTTATTTTTCATACAAAAATCAACTTAATCATTATCCTTCACAATGGCTTTCACCACTAAAAGATACCGACACACTTACCATGTAGGTATTAGGTAATCAGTTTTTGTGACGTTGGTTGTATCTCATATGCGGTTCGCGGAATTATCTTTTTTGAAACAAATAGATTTGCAATACAAATTTTGGGAGCAAACCATCGTACTTCATTTTTAATCTTTAAGAAAGAATTGCTATCACCTCTAATTTGATAACAATTTAAACTAAAGTCTAGTGTGAACGTTATGATTTTCAATCGTGATTCAGAGAGTAAACCTAGTGGTTCATATTATCGTGTGAACAAACCATTACATATTTTGACGAACAACATATCAATAACCGATATAAAGAAAAATAAAATAGCACAAAAATAGTATGCATGAAAACAGGTTCTCCTGTATACATATATTTACAAGTATTTTAGCTTAAAAACAACATCTTGTATTAAAAGACACACAATTTAATTTTTAAAGATTTAAAAATATGTAATTAACCATGAAAATTTTTTCGATAAAAAATCTAATATCACTAGCATAAAAACCAAAAAAAAAAAAAAAATTATGTGTATTCGTAAATTTTTTTGTTTGTTTTATTTGTATGTGTATGTTTTTTTTTTTTCTTTTTTTGTGTACATATATATAATATACATATGAAAATATATAATACTACCGCTTCTGGCAAAATCTCTGAGAGTAATTGATTCTAAGGTGTGTCGTTCGGAGTCGGCACACAACATGAGTACTGAGAGAAGGTAAGCCGTAATCCTGACCCAGGGTTGTAAAGGTCAGTTATGTTATGCATGTATATAAAAAATTTGTATTTTAGATTGACATAGATTTCACAGTAAAGATTCAAATGGCAAGAAAAATAGATGAACACTGATCAATAATATCTCGTCTAGTTTAGGAGAGATTGCAGATTTTATAAATTTTGGTGTCAAAAACCGAAAGTGGCTTCATTAACTCGAGATATATAAAAAATATGTCGGATAGAGCACATAAAATCCTGCACGACGAATTGGCAATAATTAAATATTTACATAAATAATATTTCCAATTATTACTTAATGTTAAATAGAAAATTCAAATACATATACACTAGTATAAAGTGGTTAATTTCTTTTTTGTCGTATTGGTTATATACATATGTACTCATCTCTGTATTAGTCGTATTTATGATTTAAGTTGTATATTTTTAATAAAAAAATTATTATAATTTGCAATTTTTTGTAAATTTGGGGAATGCATTTAAAATATTTTTATCATTTTAAATCAGCGGGATCAAATAAAATTTTAGTTCTATTAATTAACTTTTTAATCGGTTTAAAATTTGTGCGTCAATTAATTTTTTAATTATACCAATTAATTTATTTTATTAAAATGTGCCTGAATTTTTAATTAAGACATTAATTGGCCCAATTAAGTATTTAATTGAACACTTTTTTTGTCAAAAAGCTCGACACTATTAATTTTTTAATTGATATTATTAATATTGTTTGTAGGGGCAAAACTAGTAAACATTTTAATTGGTAGTACAAATTTGTTAATTGAAATCGATTTTAAATTTTTTCTGTGTACGAGTATTAGTTAAACTTGTCATGCTTTCGACTCCAGCTACGGAAATCTTATTACAGTTTTGTGTGACCTCTACCAAATTATGACAATCATTAACTTATAATTATTATAGCGGTCTTAAGATTCTAAAACTTGTATTCTTTATGAGTTGTAACATCCGTTAAGGAATATGTATAAGAACTTGCGGAAGTGAACTAGTTTTCAAATTTTCAAATATTGGATGAAGCTTAACCACCACTTTACGCAAAAATTTTATACAAAAATTCTGCTTAATTTAAACGTTTTTAAACGAATGTTTAAAAAAACCATACACATACTCGTAAATAAGAAATAATTCTTAAATTTTTAATTAATTAAATTTGAAAAAACAAACAATATACAAAATAAATGATTCAATATTGGTTATTTGAAAAATGTCAACAAACACATTTCTTTTTATACTTTTGGTTTATATTTAAGAAAAGCAAAATACGAATATTATAAATCAAAAGAATAATTAAGCGAATCATTTGTATACATATTTACTTATAAACAAACAATCGTTATTTGTTCCAATTTGCTATAAAAATAAAGCAAAATAGAATAAAGCTGCAATTAACTAACTAGAAATAAAAGTAGTTACTCGTACGACAGTAGGATATTTTCTAAAAAAAATCTACAATAAGTATTCTTTTTCTTTAACTTTATTGAGCATCATTATGATATTTATATTAAAGGTCTGCACGGGTATGTTTGAAACGATATTCAAGACATTCTAAAAATTTCAAACACACTTCCAACTCTAATTCGTAAAAGCGAAACGAATAAAACAAACATAAAAAGTGGTTGTTGTCGTTAGAATGTAAATAATGAGAGAATAGAGACAAGAGAGTATGGAGAGATGAGAGACATGAAACATAAGAGTTAGAATGGAATGAATAGAGTGAATAGAATGTCTTGTTTGTAATATGATAGAAAAGAATTTCCTGTACTGGTATTATAAGCAGAGTTGGGTTTATTGCATTGAATTTATAATGCATTATCGTTTCCACTACCACTAAACCACTTACTATTAATGCAGCAATATTGCAGCCACCACTAAATGCAGATAGAAATAGTTAACCACTAAATAAAACCATTTTAGTGGTAGTGGAAATTTATTGCATTAAAAAAAACAAATTTAGTGGTAGTGGAAATTTAGTGCATTAAAAAAAACAAATTTAGTGGTAGTGGAAATTTATTGCATTAAAAAAAACAAATTTAGTGGTAGTGGAAATTTATTGCATTAAATAAAAAAAATTTAGTGGTAGTGGAAATTTATTGCATTAAAAAAAACAAATTTAGTGGTAGTGGAAATTTATTGCATTAAAAAAAATAAATTTAGTGGTAGTGGAAATTTATTGCATTAAAAAAAACAAATTTAGTGGTAGTGGAAATTTATTGCATTAAAAAAACAAATTTAGTGGTAGTGGAAATTTATTGCATTAAATAAAAAAAATTTAGTGGTAGTGGAGATTTATTGCATTAAAAAAAACAAATTTAGTGGTAGTGGAAATTTATTGCATTAAATAAAAAAAATTTAGTGGTAGTGGAAATTTATTGCATTAAAAAAAACAAATTTAGTGGTAGTGGAAATTTATTGCATTAAAAAAAATAAATTTAGTGGTAGTGGAAATTTATTGCATTAAAAAAAACAAATTTAGTGGTAGTGGAAATTTAGTGCATTAAATAAAATAAATTTAGTGGTAGTGGAAATTTATTGCATTAAATATAAAAATTTTAGTGGCAATGGAAATTTATTGCATTAAATATATCGATTTTAGTGGTAGTGGAAATTTAGTGCACTAATTTTGAATAATTAGTGGTAATGGAATATAACTCCATTGGCACTATAGTGGAATGGAAATTTAGTTCCACTACCTCAGTTCCACTATCGTTTTAATATACCTTCATATATGGATATAATATAATTATATGCATACATAGCTTAAGTCAATGTCAAAATAAATTGTTGTGAATGTTATTTTCTTAATTTACTGAGTCCGCCTGTATAAAAAAAATAATTGTTGTTATTGTTTTAATAAGAATTTTAGTACTTTCAAATGTAATATATTATTCAGTTCACCATAGGTAAGATTTTAATGGCGCGGACTGCTAATATTGCCAGCCGCTAATCATTCAGAAGTAGTGCACTAAATTTCCATTACCACTAAAATCGATTCATTTAGTGCACTAAATTTCCACTACCACTAAATTTGTTTTTTTAATGCAATAAATTTCCACTACCACTAAATTTGTTTTTTTTAATGCAATAAATTTCCACTACCACTAAATTTGTTTTTTTTAATGCAATAAATTTCCACTACCACTAAATTTGTTTTTTTTAATGCAATAAATTTCCACTACCACTAAATTTTTTTTATTTAATGCAATAAATTTCCATTACCACTAAATTTGTTTTTTTTAATGCAATAAATTTCCACTACCACTAAATTTGTTTTTTTTAATGCAATAAATTTCCACTACCACTAAATTTGTTTTTTTTAATGCAATAAATTTCCACTACCACTAAATTTTTTTTATTTAATGCACTAAATTTCCATTACCACTAAATTTGTTTTTTTTAATGCAATAAATTTCCACTACCACTAAATTTGTTTTTTTTAATGCAATAAATTTCCACTACCACTAAATTTGTTTTTTTTAATGCAATAAATTTCCACTACCACTAAATTTTTTTTATTTAATGCAATAAATTTCCACTAACACTAAATTTGTTTTTTTTAATGCATTAAATTTCCACTACCACTAAATTTTTTTTATTTAATGCAATAAATTTCCACTACCACTAAATTTGTTTTTTTTAATGCAATAAATTTCCACTACCACTAATTTTTTTTATTTAATGCAATAAATTTCCACTACCACTAAATTTTTTTTATTTAATGCAATAAATTTCCACTACCACTAAATTTGTTTTTTTTAATGCATTAAATTTCCACTACCACTAAAATGGTTTTATTTAATGCACTAAATTTCCACTACCACTAAATATTATAGGCGATAATGCACTATTTTTTCCACTACCACTAAATTTAGTGGAAAATTAAATCTAATGCAATAAACCCAACTCTGATTATAAGTACTAAAGAACTGAATAATAAAAGTAATGAACTGAATAATTTTTCATGTTATTTTTCTTTATTTTTTTATATTTTTGGCTTAATTTTTAAAAATACATACATACATATTTACAAATACTTAAAAAAAAATTATAAATAAATTACATATTCAAAAAGTGTTAATTTTTTTTTTTTTGCCTTTAAATGCTTTAATATACACACACTATTCTTCTTGCTAGATTTCAATTTGTTTGTTTTCATTCGCTTGTTTGTATTACAAACTATCGCGTTTACTTCAATACATGCTTTCATTCACAAAGGAAATTCAAGACATTCAAGACATTCCAAGACATTCGAATGTCTCTATAATAATTTAGAATTATGAGAGTAAATTTAGATTTATTCTATTCTACTCTATTTGTTTATTGAGGCTGTTCGTTTCGTTTCGTTTCGTTGGCTGCAAAACGAATAGAATGAATATTTGTTTCTATGCTTGAATATACTCTCAATTAGAGTACACTTCTCGAATCATTCTAAACTGGCAGAAAAGCAAAACATTCATGCAGACCTTTAATATATATAAGTATGTATACTTATATATACTTATATAAACATACATAATTCGAAACACCCAAAGAAAAAAAAAAATTATGATTTTTATTACATCAGTCGATCCATAATTGCTTGCTAAGTAGATACATATCGTCGATGGAATTAAAGAACTCTGTAACTGACAAAACATTTAATGTTCACCAGAGCCAAAAAAAACCTGTATGAAAGTAGAACAAAGACACTGGTATTTTTCAAAACGCAGTCGGCGTAAGTGAATTTATTTTCATCGCAGAAATCTGGGACCGGGACCAATCAACGCGTATATTTTTTCTGATAAAAATGATGCAAAAAACGTATTTTCGATTTTTTGTCAGTTACAGCGTTCTTTAATTCTTGCGACGATGTGTATGTATGTGCTAACAAACACATTTTAGAACATGATTTTACATCTTAAAATCGTTAACGATTGTTTTGTTGTTGGTTTTAATGAATGTGTTTTTTTTTTTTTTTTGACAGAACAACTCCCATATTGCTACTAGCTAATCAGAGATATTAAGCACTGTTCTAATTTGCAGAAAGATTACAATGCACAAAGGTCATCAAAGGGAAAGATCAGTCATATTAATAAAAATAAAGTATAACATGTTCTAAAATTTTCATACATACATACATACATAATTGGCCATTACAACGCTGTATCAGAGCTACGGCCTAGCATCTCGCAGCACCCATATTATGTGTGCTAATTTTTATCTATGAGTACCGGGATCTACAGTTTAATGTCGACTCCGAACGACAGACTTGGAAAGCTTGTTCATAGCAATTAGTTACTCTCAGAGCTTTTGCCAGAAGTCTGCTGAGAGGTAGTCGCCGAAAGAAATATTTTTTTCATATTTCTTTCTCTTTCAAGATGTCAGAACTGGGGTTTGAACCCTGGGCTCATGTCTTAGTAAGCCAACGCACTAACCACTACACAATGGCGACTACAAAATATTCACCACAAAATAATACCAAATTAATGATTGAAATAAAATTAATGCTGCATATGTACTCGTATCTGAACATTATCTGAGCCAATAAATTTGTACCACAATCATGTGTCTATTCAGCATATCTTTTAAATTTTAACATATTCTTTGAATAACTGAAACACATAGTTCTAATAAAAATTTTAATCTGAATTAATCTGATTAAACAAAAATCTAGTTGAACCCTTTAAGAAGAGAACTATTTTAAGGACTGCAAAATAAATATGTCATTGTGTAACTTACTAGTCCATTAATTAGAGCTGTGAAGTCGCCCAAAAATATTTCTAACTACTACTCCAACCGCTGAAATTTTTAGTATCCAACTAAAACAAAAATGAAAATACATTGTATTTATAAAAAAAAAACAGTGATAATTTTGCTGTGATGCATTTTCACGTAAAGATGCATTGAATTTCTCAGCGACTCAACACTCTAGCGAACAAGATTAAGGGCCATTATTACAACTTGCCTATAAAGTGTCCGATAGTTAGAGGTAACTTTCGTTAACGGGAGGAATAAAGTGACTTTTAAATGCTTTTCGTTATTACAACTTACCTTTAAAATAAAAGTTTTATTTTTTAAAATATGGCAATACCAGAACAAGAACCGATTACTTTTTTGATTAAATTTGCTTAAGACACCAAGTGGCAACTACACGCATGTTTACATGAACAAAAAACAAAAAAATTTTGTAAATTGTGCACTAAAAAAACTTAACAACAAAAAATTTGTTTTATTTTATTGAATTTACTTCTTTGCTGACAAAATAAATAAAATATTTTTGTTAATAATTCAACGAACAAAACAATATTGCAGTATCAATAAAATATGGTAAGCTCAAAAATTTCAACCTCACGTTAAAAGTTAAAGGCAAGGCAATCTTCCCAATAACTTTATCGGTCACTTTTATGTTAAAGGTTAGTTGTAATAACCAAAAGCAATTTATCTGTGCGATAATATTCTATCTTTAACTAAAGGCAAGTTGTAATAATGGGCCTAAGATGAGTGCAAGTACTCTCTTTTTTAAAATGTTAATTGACTTTCTGAAATTTCCAAAACTAAGCTACATGATGAAAAGTGTTTGTAATTAGTTAAAATAAGCTGTATATTTGTGTGCTTATACATATTTTTATAATTGTTTTCATTGCTCCTATATTACTGTTCGTTAAGGCCATTTAATTTTTTGTTCTACGTGTAGAATTTAAATTTCAAAAGGAAAATAAACACTAACAATAAAACGGGAATTTCTTTACAATTTTTACAATAATAATCGCACAACACAATCACACAGTAATTCTTTATGTATATTTTTCTTGCTGCCTTTCTGTTTTATTTCTATGTGCACACACACACACACACAATCTTAACAAAACTCAGTCAGGAGGATGCGTTTTGCATGTTAATTAAACTGGAAGTCTTCTCACAATAAATATAAAGTACGCAGCAGTTGTAGTAAATGACGTTTACGTCAGACTCAAAGATTATAGGAAATGGATTCTTGGTTTACTTTTAAATGCACTTTGGGAAACGCTGCTAATGTTAATCTAAATAGTTACCTTTACTATATATAGTACATGCATACATATATTATATATGTACTCGTATATAAATTTTTAAAAATTGCCAAAATTGAATTTTCTTGACTCATGCATATAGGGGTGTTGTAGGTCTGTATTAAATTCTATAAATAATATTGTATATGAAGGTTATATATACTTTAAGTTGCATTGGACGCTTGACGGTTATCTAAAAAAAGCGGAATCAATAAAGAAAAAAACGTGATTGTGAACTTTTCTTTGGCAGGCAGGGTGGTATAGTGGTTAGAGAACTCGCAAAAAACTCAAACGCTCCAGGTTCGAATCACAGCAAAGGTGACAAATTAATAAGTTAATTTGAGGTTTTTTCAAAATTATATTTTCCCCCCAAATAAACAAAGAAACCGCTTCCTAGCATTCCGCTCTATTCTACTTTCAGGAGAAAAGCGCCACTTATTGGGAAGTAACAGATAACAGCTAAAAACCTACATGGCGAATACAATCACCACACTATTAGCATGCAACGATGAGGCAATTGCTGTTGATCATTCAAGGGTGAAGGTATAACACAAGCCTTTGAATGATAAATTCACAGCAATTTGTCTCATTCCTAAGGTGCTTAATAATATAAGAAAGCAAAATATATGTTGTGTTGTCATAATGTACTGTCCTTTCCACAAAAATTCCAACACAATGCACAGCATTTAATAGTGGTTTACCCCTGAGTATTGGTCTCAATAAAAAAAAAACAAAAAAAAAACAAAAAAAAAAAAAAAACCGCAGGAAAAACAAGACATTTAACATCTGGCACTTAAAATGCATTTGAAAATTTTTTAATTTCAAAATTTTAAGTGAATTCAGGTTCTTTTCGTAAATTCAAAATGCATTGCATCTCGCCATTTAGTACTTAAAATCGAACTAATTTTACTATTTTACTTCAAAAATATTTTTCATGCAGATAGAAGATAGTTTTGCCGCAATTGGTATACACTTTTATTGTTATTCTAGTCGTATTTAGTAGAGTCGAGTAGAAGACTCTGCGAAGTATTATATGCCTTAGAGTATAATGTTTGTTTGGCATACCTACTGTCTTCCTAATGAAAGCTTGAAAGTTGGAAATTATTGGAATCCATTAAGAATCTCACTGTCACACACACCTATGTTTCTCTAATTTAGATGCCTACTATAACAATGTGAAAACATCTAAATCTGCGATAGTCACATACATATATAATTGGCCATTGCAAGCCTTTTAAGGATTACGGCCTAGCTTCTGGCAGCACCCATGTTTAGTGTGTCAATTTTTATCCATGAGTAACGCAACCTACAGTTTAATGCCGACGCCGACTCCAAACGAAAGTCTAGAGAAGCTTGTTCATAATAAGCATTTATTCTCAGAGATTTTGTCAGAAAACTGCTAAGAGGTAGTTACCGAAAGACATATTTTTTAATATTTCTTGTTTTTAAAGATTTCAGAGCTGGGCTTTGGATCCAAAGTTTTTGTTTAGTAAGAATGATAGTCATCCATTCTAAATAGGCCCTTACACTACAATGACCCTTAAGAAAATCAGCTAGATGTTTTAAAGTCGCCCTTCTACATTTTAGAATATCAAAATTGCGCCTAAAGTGGCCTGGTTACCGCTTTAGCATGTGTAACAGCCGAACTAAGTACTTATAATACACTATAGTGCTGGCAAATTCTACTACTTTTTAGTACTCGATAGTATTGAATACTTTTATTTGGGTATTCAATACTACTCGTTACTTTTACGGATATTTTGAATTCTTAAAATTTTAAAAGTTTAAAGACATAATTTGAATATTATTGGTTTTGAATATAATTTTAATTATATGTAAATCTGAACATAAAATAGTTAAGCATGAATAACATCAAGTAGTTATAAATATTGGCATTTACCCAATTCACAAAATGTTATATTGTTGTAGATTATAGTTAAATAAATAAATAAAAAAAAATAAAAAAAAAGTTTTCCAACTCTGGTGTATTGATACGACATTTCGGAAACATAGGAAAAATTTTCGTACATGTTGTAGTAGTTTTTGACATGGAAATTACCAACAAAATTATGTACAATAGTTGTAGTTTTTCATAGTTTCTACCGATCTACGACAACTATAACATTTTGGGAATTGGGTAATTGATTTCGAACAAAAGTTTATTTCTAAAACAATTGTATTAAAAAAAAACTGTAGGTACTGCATTAAAATCTATTTGTCAAAGGGTTACGTTCTCTAGAATTTTTCTAATTCTTATATTAGTATGAGTAGTGGCTTGCACTAACTTGAGATTACTAAACTTAAAAATTTTATAAGAATATCATATGGTGTGTGTCATCTCTTAATAAAAAACATGAGCTAACCTTTGTAAGATAATTTTTTCTATCATTAATATTATCATTATAATAACGCCAAATATCGCCCTTTTTTGATTTTATAACTAATTTTAAAATGTTTAAAATAAAACAATGTCATAAAGTGTTGTATTTTTAGATGAAGTTTTGTTTTGGCCGTTGAAATTTAAATTTTCCATACAACTTCTAAGAAAAAATACAACTCTTAAAGTATTGAGTAGTTACTTTCAAATATTGAGTACCCAAAAGTTGGTACCAATACTCGATACTCGGTACCTATTACTCAATACTTTGCCAGCACTAATACACTATAGCTTAAGGTACGTTTAGACTATGTTAATATTTGTCCAAACACAACAAATAATGGTTTGGGGTAATAGTATGGTTTGTGACTAATGTTTGGGCATGCGTTTAGATTGCACTAATATTTGTTTGAATTTTATTTGTACAAATAACAGAAGATTTTGTGTCAGCTATGTTTGTTACAAATATTTGTATACCCCTTTACACTGCACTAATGTGTGTGTGTATGACAAACATCTGTAAAATAATGTTGTTGTTATGCTTATGAAATCCATCTGCCAAATAGTATCAAATTGTGTTTGTGAAGCAACGTGAAAAGTAAAAATGTTTAGTGGCAGTGATATTGAAGATTTATTATTAATAACTGCTGGAGCTCGTTAGGTTACCTTCGCTTTCAGATAAAATATCTAAATTTGTTGTTGTTGGTTGCCGCTGGCTAACCTCCGCACGTCCAACAAAAGCCATGGAGTCGAAATATTTCCACTTTAGTGCATTGTCTGCATTTGTTTTTTTTTTTTTTTTTTTTGTTAAGGTAGCACCGGTACTGAATCCTCAAATTCGACCATTTTGTGGAAACTTCCTCCGCTGTAACTTTGAACATATCGCCAATTTCAGTCCATGCGCTATCCCGCATGGGTTTTTTATAGTAGTCAGCACTTGATGCATTCCAAATGGCATTCCACTTCGCCGATCAATTTAAATATATTTTCTTCGCTCCAGTCGTGCGTCATCCTCTTCCTTTTGGTTTTTTTGGCAGATGGTGCATTGATGTTGTACATTTTCTTTCAGAAAAATATGCTTTATAATAAAGAATTACAAAAAAGCGCTTTTTACTTACAAACGAATTGACCAGTATTGCCATTTCAATTTATTTCATTTTTTATATGTTAAGCACTGTAAAAATAACTGTTGGCAACCCACGTTTCTACAATTATTTGTCGCTATTTGTTCCACCAAAAATATTGTGAGAACAAACAAAATATCGAGCCAAATATTTGTAACGATGTGCTGACAAAGTGTTTACACTACGCAAAGCTTTATTCACAAACAAATATTTTTTTAGCCAACAAACAGTCGAAAAATATTTGGAGGCTAACAAATTTGAGTGTTTACACTAGGACAAACAAAATTTTTATGATTTTGCACAAATATTAGCACAGTCTAAACGCACCTTTACTGCTACATATTAAATTTTTTAGTCTCTTAATAGCAATAAATTGTACTGGCATTATTCTAAGATCGTATATTATTATTTAAAATGTACGCAAAAGCAAAAATGTAAAAAACATTGGCTCTCACTGGTTTTAAGTATCAATCAATTTCATTACATGTAGTGTATGTGTGTGTGTACTTGTATATGAATGGCCGGCCAGTTTGAACCATCCCAAAATAAATTAATTTCCTTCATTATTAATTTATTTATTTTTTATTTACACTGTGTCGTCTCAGTTATTGTGTACGACTTTGAGAAAAATAATTTGTAAATAAAATAAAAAATAAGAAGAATAATAATTGTTAATAACAACAATACTGGTATATTTTATATACGAGTACGAGTTTTGCTTTTATTATAATTACTCGTATAAATATGTATTTCAGTAATAACCTTAAAAAGTGTAAAATTATAAAAATCCACAACTACTTGAAATTCTAATTCAATTCTGATTTAAACGCAAATCATAACACCCACGAAAACGCTAACTTAGTACTGTGAAAAAGTGTTGTTAAATAAAAAACAAAACAACAAAATAAAAAAGTTTAAAAAATTAAAGGAAAAGCAAAAAATTACAATAATTAAGAAAAAAGAAATCACTTTACAAAATATGTTTAAACTTGTAAGTTTTAAGCGACATTACAATAATTATGACAATTCCTATCAAGACGACAATATTTATAATAATAATTATGAAAAACAAAATTCTCCATCTTCAATTCTACTATCGAAAAAATCTCCCATAATTTTAACACCCAAAAAATCTCATCCTCCAAAAATTTTGGCCAAAAATCCTATTCCTACAAAAATTACAGATTGCCACAGTATTGATTCTAATGGTTATAATCGTGCCTCATATAACGGATGCCAGACCGGGGGATTTTACAGATGCTGCAGAGAATGTAGATGTGCCACCCGAACATCGTGCTGCACCACCTGCGCCACCACAACCACATCCTGCCCAACCGCCATATCAACCGCGTGCCATATATCCGGCTATAGCACCGGCTGGTCCCCAGTACCCTCTCTTCTTCACAACTCAAAACGGTTTTGTACCCTTCGGCAGCATTTACAGAGCTTACCAACAACCTCTAGTATCGGCAGTACAAAGTCCTGCGTATATTTTGCCTCAGAATCCAGCAATAGTATCACCAATTGTTGCTGCTTCTGCTGCCCTGTAAAATAGTAATAAATTGTAAGCCTTTATGCGATATTAAGTAATTATAAATGCATGTCTTTAGTTAAGTACACATATTCGTTATCACTATTTGTTTCTAACAATTAAATGATTAAATTTAAAACAAAAACCAAGTTTGTAGTTTTCGCAACGTGCAATGCATTTTACTTTACTACTCGTATAATCAAATACGAACTTAAAACGCAGTAGGCATAAGTAAATTATTTTGCAATGAATTTAAAATCAAATTTTTATATTCCGCATTCTATTCTAATGTATGTAAGTCTCTTAGAAATAGCTTAGAAGCAATCACAGATTAAATATGAAATAAAAAAATGGGACGTGTGATACCACTTTTCAGATAGACAATATTAAGCATTGCTTGCGAACGGGTTTCTTTCTTTTAACAAAAACACTTCAATTCAATATTTTTTTACTTTTTTGCATATATTTTTTGTAACTGAATTTGAATAAAATTCTCTGGGTTGTGCCAAGAAGATGGCTTTCCAGTGGAAGTGCAGACAAAAGAATGTTAGATATATGCACTACAGTACCAAATCGAGTTTTTTTTTTGGCACTAATTAAAAAATAAATTATTTTCTTATTGGCAACACTTCAAGCAATCAAGAATATATCGTCGTAAGAATTAAAGAACGCTATAACTGACAAAAAATTGAAAATGCATTTTTTGAATCATTTTTATCAGAAAAAAAATATAAAAAAAAAATACGCGCTGATTGGTCCCGGTCCCAGATTTCTATGATGAAAAGAAATTCACTTACGCCGTCTGCGTTTTGAAAAATACCAGTGTCTCTGTTCTACTTTCATACAGGTTTTTTGGCTTTGGTGAACATTTAAGTGTTTGTCAGTTACAGCGTTGTTTAATTCCATCGACGATATATTAAAAATAAAGAATTGACAACACTGCCGGTCTACTAGGCCTTTAAAGTTGAAAGTTTAAACACGTTTACCTAAATAAAAGCGTTAAAACAGCGTTACAATTGAATAACGAGCAAACTTTAAAAAATAAAGCTATTACATAAGTATTAATATGATCTTAAAAAAACGTTACCTTATATGTGTATAGGGTGGGCAAATTTAAGCTGAAAAAGTATATTGGCTGTCAAATGATGAAATGCCAAGAATTGAGCTGTCATCCCTAAACATCTGTTTAGCAAAAACTTTGAAAATTTTAACCATGGAACGCTATACTACCATTGTGTAAATTGTATTTTTTAACAACTGAGTGACAAAAAAGCATTTTTCAACAAAACCACCTGTAGCGATAAGGTCAAGACAATTGATTTTTTTATGGCCACAATTCTCTAGTGTTGACAGGACGGTGCCACAACCCACACAGCCAGCCAAACACTTCAGTTATTGTATGAGAAATTTCCTATTCGCATAATTTGTCGATTTGGCGATATCAACTGACCGCTGGATTGTTTTTTCTGGGGCGATTTGAAAGACTGTGTTTACGTGAACAAACCACAAACAACTGAAGCTCTGAAAGAAATAAATCCGGCAAAGCTTATCTTATTTCGTCAATAATAAGATAAGCTTTGTTGCAAAATGTGGCTTAAAATTTTGAGAAAAGAGCTTAACACTTGCCAGTCATCATAGCGCATTATTAATTTCCATTTTTATACTTTACATTGGTATCAATACAATTGAATTTGTGAATTGTCGTGGTATAGTGGTTAGAGCACTTGCACAGAAACTCAAACGACCGAGGTTCAATCCCATCGAAAGATGAACATAATAAAAAAATTTTCGGTTTTTGAAAACTATAATTTAAGAAATAGGAAACCGGTCACCGACATTTCCAGTCTATTCCACCAAACAGCGAACGATCAGGAGTTCAGCACCACCTTCTGAGAAGATAATAGTTAACCTACTGAAGACGTTCGCAACATCACATTCAACATCTACCTACAGATGGGGCAATTGCTGTTGATCATTCAAGTACCTTTGAGTTGTTAAATTGACATCATCAACAAAAAGGCGCATAATAAAAAACTAAAAATAAAATCTATCTATGCATCTTTAAATTCCAATACAATGCACTGCATGAGTAGGGGTTTACTCCTGACTAAAAAAAGAAACCTCTTTAAGCTTACTTTCTGACCTCAAATTTGCCCACCCTTTATATGAAAATCGATGTAATGTCAAACGCACAACATTGTTTGAATTTCAAAGCAGATTAGGAAAATAAACAAAACGAAACGTTTGATCTCATTTTGTTTTGTTCTTTACAATGAGTAAAACAAAAACGGTGGGAACGATTGTCGCAGTCAGCTTTGCCACTATTGGTAGAATTCTACCAAAACTGGTAGAAAATTTTTCGTTTGGTAGGATGGTAGGCTGAATATGATTTTGGTTGATTTTAGCAGAAACTAAAAAAAATCTTCATAAGGAATTTCAGTCGGAAAGTTCAAGATTGGCGTATTTATATTCAAGCATAAAATCTAACTTTTTGCTCATATTAAGCAATTTTATCAAAACATATTTAATACACAACACTGAAACTGATTTTAAAAATACTAATTGATTGATGTTTCCAAAATTTTTATCGGTACAAAAACCGAAATGTATACTACTAAAAATCTTAACCAGGAAGAAGTTTTTGATGTTAAACATGAAATTTTTAAATTTTACATTGAATTGACTTTAATCGAGAACATATTAAATTGTTTCAAATACAATTACAATTTCGAAAGAAAAATGATTGAGAAGAAAAAGAAAATAAGAAGAGAAAAAAGAGCAATTATACGAATGTAACGGAATAACAAAGCAAGCACAAGCGAATTGTTTCGTTTGCGCTCTTTCTCATTTATAAAGGATTTGTTTTTGTTTGAAAATTTGAAAAATTTATGACTTTGTGGAAACGTTTGCGAAATGTTTTGTTTGTTTGTCCACTGTAGTTCAAAGTTCAAAGACAGCGAAACGGCTGATTTGATTTTCTTAAAATGTTTTCAATAGTTCTCTGTACATTTGAACAAAACGCAGGATAAAAATTTTAAACTATAAAATTCAAATAATTATTTGTCTATGTCTTCTAAACTGCAACAGGAATAATTTAAAAATTCGGCCCTGATCGTATCATAATTAATAAAATTATAAATAAAGTAGTCGCCGTGGTCTAGTGGTTAGTGTGTTGGCTTACTAAGACATGGGCCCTGGGTTCGACTCCAGGCTCCGACATCTTCAAAAAAAGAAATATGAAAAAAAAAATATTTCTTTCGGCGACTACCTCTCAGCAGTCTTCTGGCAAAAGCTCTGAGAGTAACTAATTGCCATGAACAAGCTTCTCAAGTCTGTCGTTCGGAATCGACATTAAACTGTAGGTCCCGGTACTCATGGATAAAAATTGACACACACAACATGAGTGCTGCGAGAAGCTAGGCCGTAATCCTGACACAGGGTTGTAAAGGCCAGTTATGTATGTATGTATGTATAAATAAAATAGTGGGCATGGTACCTCCAATACAAAGTAAATATTGCGAAGCTGTAGTTTCTAAATTCAGTCTCAATGACTTCATAATCATTCGAAATCATGAGTTAAAGTATAGACTTACTTGAGCAAGGTAAGCATGATATATCCCATACAAGATATTCATTTTTGTATATCTTTAGCATGGTTAAAGCTAAAGTTGCTGAATTTGGTCTAAATCAAATTACCAGTCAGATTGGATAACGGAGCATGTTTCTGCCCATAACAAATGATTTATACTGAAAGTTTCCAAATTTGTGACAATCAACTTCTTTGCCAAGTTGATGATGATGATCAAGCGATGCTGGAAGTACTTGTCCCCAAACTCATTTTTATTTTGTTTTTTATTTATTTAATTCAAATAGGGATAGCGAAGCCCGCCTTCGCTAATTTAGTTCCATATAAAGCCTTAAATTTTTTAAAATATAAATTTTTTATATTGTTTTTGTTTTTTAAACATCATTAAACCAATAAAACAATTTTTTATAAAAAATAAAAATAAAAATAAAAATAAAAGAAAATCTTAAAACTAAAGCTTTTCTTTTCCAAATCAAATTATTTGCATAATTCCTAAAGTATAAACATCACACAGTCCAGTCATTATTAATTTGTAAAACTTTATAAGAGAGTAGTGTAGGCGCCACTATAGGGATAGTAAGAAGCATAAGGAGCAGCATAAGCAGCAGTTATGGGGGCGGTGTATGCGGAAGCCAAGGGTGCGGTATATGCAGCAGCAACAGAAGCAGAGTAGGCTGCAGCAACGGGAGCAGAGTAGGCTGCAGCAACGGGAGCAGTGTAGGCGGCAGCAACGGGAGCAGTGTAGGCAGCAGCAACGGGAGCAGTGTATGCAGCAGCAACGGGAGCAGTATATGCAGCAGCTACAACGGGGGCAGCAGCAACACCATTATAGTTACGAGCAACATATTGAGAACTGGTAGCAGTAACAACACCCGCAGGAGCTGCAGCTACAACAGGAGCCGCAGCTAAAACAGCAGGTTTAGCATAGGCAGAGCACACCAAAGCAAATAAGGCAATGAAGACGGACTAAGAAAATGAAACAAAAGAAAGGATATTAAAAATTATTTATAATTTTTATAAAAAAAAATAAAAAATAAAATTAATTTTAATTTAAAAAAATAATAATCTACCAATTTGAACATTTTGCTGAGACTTGGAGTTTGTTTTACTACTTTTAGAAAACTATACCCAATATAAGCTAAAGCTTAAGCTTTTATAGCCAAAAATTAAAAAAAAAATTATCACTCAAGGGAACATTTGCAAACTGTATTAATTTATTATTCTATTTTATTACTATTTATTTGTTATTACTTGAAGATGTCCGCCAAAAAAATAATTATACAACGTTTTGCATATATACGAGTACAAGTACCAAGCAAGACAAAGATATGTACTCGTTCTATAACGCTTCTTTTTTTTAATTTTGATTTCAATTCCTAAATGCATAAATATTTTACAAAATTAAAGGTCTTGAATATATTTGGCTTTCAGAAATCATTTTAATAATTGCCAAGTATTTAATATTTAATCAGTAGCCAAAAAGTTTTAAGCTCAATAAATATTTATTTAAATGTAAAACTAAATCGAATTTTGTTTAGCCCTACGCTTATACCATACAAGCAATGTCATATAAACTGACCAATAAAACAGAGAATAATAGGCAAACATTTAAATTTATAAATAAAAACAAAAATCCTTTATAGTGTATCTTTAATATTCACTTTTAATTAAATTGTGTTAACTGTTACAAAAAAAAATAAAATAAAAATAAACATTTAATCCAATTTACTACCAGACTACTTACTAGACCATTATTCAGTTTACCAATAATTAATTTTAATCACGTTCTATCTACCTGATGGCTGGCATTTAATTGCTAACAAAAAAACAAACAAAAAAAAAAGACTTGAAGTCTTGATTTGCTGCTTCTCTATGTTTTATTATGACGAGATACTCGTAGAATCAAAACTTATGGTTTTCAGTAGATAATACTCTTAATATGCAAAACAAATATGAAATCTATGCTGTTAATTATAATTAATTAGCTGAACCCGGTGTGCTTCGCTACCCCCTCGTTATATAATAAAATTAAAAGTATTTATATGTTTTGCAGACAGTTGTAGGAGAAAAGGAGTAAAGTAAGTCTACCCCACTATTTTAATTCAAATGTATTTTAAATTTGAGGTAAAGCCGCTAATAAACGTAGTAAAGAAGTAGGTGCAGAAGAGTGCATGGTCGAAAAATATAATCATGTAATAAGTATTCCTGAGCCAAAGCTGCACGCTGTGAAAATTTTAAATCTGTTAACAGGTACAGCCTCAAATATATTATAAACATAGGGAAGAGCTCCGCCCATTTTTCTTTTGGAACGTATTTCTATTCATGGCAATACGATATATATCAAATATTGCCGCCATTGGTTAAAAAATGCGCAAGATATGACGATTTAAAATTTTTGGTTATATGGGCGGTGCCACTGCACTTTGTCCAATTAAAACTTCATATAGCATATCATTCCTTCCAGAGTTACAGTAATATGCTATGAAAAATTTAGGAAGGTCGGTCCAAGGGTTTGACCTCCTATAAAGCACAAACAAACAAACAAACAGACTGAGAGGCATTCATTTTTATATATGTATATAGATTGAAAGCAGATTAATTATAATTTAAGGTAAAATGGGGCGAAAAAGGGGGAGTGGGTATTAAAAAAATGTATGGCTACCTTACCTATAGATAAAAAGTGTATAGAAGTTTAGGTAAATACATATTACAAAAAAAAGCATTTTAAAAAATGAGGCGGTGCAGGGGGCGTGATTCATAGTTATACCAAATGAAAAAATCCGTTGGAAGGAACAAATTTGTACATAAAACAAAAAGTTTAAAACTTTCAAACAAAATTTGGCGTGAAAAGGGGCGTGAAAGGGGGCGTGGCGTAAGAAATGTTTATTTATACCTCGCCTGGAGTATAATGTGTATACAATTTGAAGTAAGTAAATCTGTTAAAAAATATTTGGGAGCAATTACATAATTTTAAAAAAGTGGGCATAAAGTGGGCGTGGTCGAAGAAAATCATGTCAGAGTCCCAGTTAAATGCTGTGAAAATTTCAGGAAGATCGGTTCAGAAGTTTGGTCTCCTATAAGGTACAAACAAACAAACACACATTCCATTTTATATATTTAGATTATTAAACTAAGATCAGGCAGTAAATTTTCTAATAGAGAACATAAATTTTTAGATTTTTTTGTAATGACTTTTTAGTATTAGGGAAACATCCGTGAATTGAATACAATCATACAGTCGTAAAAATTCTAGAGAAAATTCTAGGTATTGCACAGGTAGCTAACTACCTGGATTTAGTTCTTTTTGATAACCATTTATTTAGTAGTTTCAATGACTTAAACTGAGAGGCCATGAATATCTACTTATACAAAACCCACGCTTAGAGTCTACGTTTAGCAATGCCATTTCCTCGAATGGCCACATTACTTGGAGACCATTGAATATAAGCTCAATATTATAATGTCCAATTTGAGCTAGGGAAATTGAAAATATATTTCAAACTCATCATATTGCCTTATTACGTTTGTCGTAGTTAATTTAAGGGAACAGACTAAATTTAGCATGGCCCACTTTTGATAATCATTACTCCATTACTCGAAAATAGCTAAAATGCGCTTAATTGCAGCGTTGACAGATATTTATAATCAAAATACACTGTTTCCAATTGCTCTAAATGAAATTTTTATAAAAGCCAAAATTAATTCGAAAAATTCCAAAATTAACTAAAACAAAACTCAAATTTGTTTAACAGTTCATTCAGTTATAAAAATATATACATATAACTAGCCTACACCCGGCGTGCTTCGCTACAACTACCTGCCACTACTATGTGTCCACATTTTCGACTGGTGATTTTTAGTGACTACGAAGACAATCAGACCAAATTCCGAAACTTTAACTTTAACCGTTCTAAAGATATACAAAAATCAGTATTTAATTTTTGTTTCGTCAGAAACGCTTTAATTAGATCAAAGTTAACGGCAATGAATATTTTGATCAGAACTTTCCCGGGGCTCGAACCTAGAGCCTCAAACACATTAAATCAGTATTTAGTTTGTATGGGAGGTGCCACGCACACCTGTTCACTTCCGCCCAGTTTCTGGCTGATGATTTGCCTTGACCGTGAAGTCATTCCGACCCAAATCCGAAACTCTAGCTTTAACCGTTCTCAAGATATGCCAAAACACTATTTAGTTTGTATGGGAGTTAAACAATCTTTTGGTAGTTGAGTCTATGTTCCAAATTTCAACAATATCGGTTCAGACGTTTAGGCGTGATTGACTGATAAACAAACAGACTTACAAAGAGATTTATAATCTATACTCGTACATGGTTTATAACCGAAATGGGAAAACAAAATTTTCGTGGTTGCACCAGTAGCCTAGTGGATAGTCTGCTAAACTACTAGTACGAGAGCTGTAGGTTCGATAACCTCCAGAGACCCTGGGCTCCGACATTACATCAAAAATAGGGTTTTAGCCACTCCGTTTGTAATAAAATTTAGAATATAATATTGTATTGCTGTTTGGATGGTGTCTTTCGTTTTTCGCGCTCAACAAAAACAAACATAAACGACGATCATTTCTAAAAATTTTGTTTTTTGAAAAATGAAATGGTTTAAAACTAAAATATAATTTCACTCAATACAGTGAACTCTTTAATACACAATACTTATAAACAAAGTTTGCTTATCCCCAAAACAATTCATTTTATGTACATAAATATGGACGTCTTTGTAACTTAATAGTACAGTATTCCCCGTATAATTGCCCAATGCTTAATTGCTATTCACGCTTATTTACCTCAATTTCTAAATCCCCATATTTTTTCTTACAATTTTCTAATAAAATTCCACGCTTAATTAACTTAATAAAAATCCATATTGTTTCTTTTCTTTCTAATGAACGTCGTGGTCCAACTTAGGTTTTTACGGAAAGAAAATTTTGCCCCGCCCACTTTTTTATTTACCTTAAATCAGAAAACGACTTCTTCGATTTGACTAATTTTTATTTCAAATATTTGTATTAATCCATTTTAATTTTTCATCGAGGGAAAAATTTGCCACGCCCACATTTACTCCCACTTTTATATTTACCTTAAATCAGAAAACGACTTCTTCGATTTGACTAATTTTTATTTCAAATGTTTGCATTAATCCATTTGAAGTTTTTATAGTAAGAAAAATTTTCCCCGCCCACATTATTTGGTTTACCTTAAACCAGAAAACGGCTCCATTGGTTTGTCTAATTTTTCTTTCAAATTATATCCTAGCAAAACAATTGAAAAAGTTTTTTTTTCTTATCAACTATAATGTAAATAGAACACTATTAGATTCACAGTACATTCATATGTATGTACATATGTATATATGTACATATGTATGTATTTTCAAATCAAATGTAAATCAAACATACCCCAAACCTACATACATTTTTAACTCTTTTTAACGCATTCTAAAATCGAACGCAAACATGTTTTCTAATTTGGATAGGACAGCGTCTGTCGGGTCAGCTAGTAAATAATAAAATATTCTTTAAGTATATGTAGTCGTAGTGGTCTAGTGGTTAGTGTGTTGGCTTACTAAGACATGAGCCCTGGGTTCGACACCCAGTTCCGACATCTTAAAAGAAAAAAATAAGAAATATGAAAAAATATTTCTTTCGGCGACTACCTCTCAGCAGTCTTCTGGCAAAAGCTTTGAGAGTAAAATGATTGCCAGGAACAAGCTTCTCAAGTCTGTCGTTCGGAGTCGACTTTAAACTGTAGGTACCGGTACTCATGGATAAAAATTTACACACACAACATGAGTGTTGCGAGAAGCTAGGCCGTAATCCTGACACAGGGTTGTAAAGGCCAGTTATGTATGAATATATGTTAAGTATATGAAAATACTTAAAGAAATAATACAAAAAATAATATAAAAATTTAGGTGTTGAACGCGCTAAGAGAAAAAACACCGTCCAATCAACTAATGCAATAATATTAATGGGATTGTTATGCTCATCGAATCCGTTGTCGAATTTTAAGATTTTTATAATAGAGAAAACCAATATAAACTTAATACAACCATGACATAACCGTAATAAGACCCATTTAATGCTGTAAAACTATTAATCCGGTACATTAATAATAGTATTCGTTCATACTTAAATCTAATTAAATTGTATTGTAGTCACCATATTATATAAAAATATATATTTTATTAAAAATGGTATCATTATTTAATATTTTGTATACATAATAATAATTATTATTAAATTTAACATAATATTCATATATGATATTTATAATATCTCTTTTGATATCTACAATAATTAAAATAATTTTTTATGTATTGGAAATTTTTAATTACAAACTTAAAACACAATTTCATAGAAAAAAATAACTAAGTATATATATGTACAACAATACTATATACATACATATGTAATTGTAATGATGTTATTAAATATTTTATATACCTACTCGTATATAACATAAATAAATATTTCAAAAACGTTTTCCTAGTAAATTATATGAAAATAAATAGCAGTAGAATTATGGATTAAAATAATTAAAATCAAATAATATTGCATGTAAAAATCAGATTGAGATTAAATAAAAACCTGATTATTGTTATATAATATTAATGCCATTAAATAATGTTTCAAATATCGTTTAACAGGCATTTCATTCCATATAAATATGTAACCGCCATGAAATGTTAAATAATATTCCTTATTTTACTAGATTCAAAAATTTATATTTTTTTTGCCATTTAAAGTGGGGCATTAAAAATATCTGTCAAAGAGAGTTGCAGTAATTATTGTCCGGCAGCATTTAAGTCTTTAGTTTGTTGTAATTTTCTACTTTAATTATTGTTTGTTTGTTGCTGTCCATTTTCAGCAATATTATAATGAGAAATAGTACATACATACATACATAATTGGCCATTACAACCCTGTGTCAGGGTTACGGCCTAACTTCTCGCAGCACTCATGTTGTGTGTGTTAATTTTTATCCATGAGTACCGGGACCTACAGTTTAAACATGAGTGCTGCTAGAAGCTATGCCGTAACCCTGACACAGGGTTGTAATGGCCAATTATGTATGTATGTATGTATGTTATTATGTATGTTATTATGTATGTATTTTCACCTGCAGGCTTGAGTACTATGCTAGAATATATGTATGTTTAGTAGGAACTAAGTTTTTTTTTATATTATAAGAGCATCTTCCATTGTAGTACTGAAAGAATAGAAAATTGCACGCCATATTGCGCCGATGCTCCTTCCAATTATCCGATAGAATTGAATACCCTATCTTCATTTTAAAGTATGTTTGTTCTTTCTTGCTCTCGGTTGAACACTTCTATAATAGATTTTAAGCACTAAACAATATATGAGAATTGCATTCCGTCTTGAATCTGATGAAAGTCTTGTAAATATTAAGTAGATCAGGTGGACTAAACTATTTCTTGCATTGTTTATTTTTCAAGGCATTGAAATATATATTTCTTTTAAGACTCGAAATATATGATCATTTCAGAGAAGATCACAGTCCATTATTTATAGTCACAGTTGACAAGAGTTCATTACCATCACCACGCATTAAATTCGACTCTGCTAATGAGGAAATTGTCTGCAGACCATTCATAAGCGTGTCATTTATATTTGGTCTTCTCGTGCCAATTCCCAAAAGGCTGGGCTTACAATCAAATTAATATAAATCAGAGACGTTGTTGACTTAACTTGTTGGAAGAAACACCGGCTATAACCTCTCTTATAGCGCGATACACTTACATACATACATACATAATTGGCCACTACAACCCTGTTTCAAGATTACAAGATTCCCATGTTTTGTGTGTCAATTTTTATCCAAGAGTACAGGTACCTGCAATTTTACATCGACTCCGATCGACGGACCTGAGAAGCTTATTCATGGCAAACAGTTACTTTCAGAGCTTTTTCAGAAGACTGCTGAGTGGTAGTCGAAAGCAAGCAAGGTAAGCCGAAAGCAATATTTTTTCATATTTCTTTTTTTTTATAGCGTGATATCTGGGGAATTTCATTATGTATTTCAATCACAGAACTGATTACCAACATTAATAGCAGCCTCAAGCTAAAGTCTATCAAACGCCTTGGTGATATCTAAAGCGACAACTTTGTTTTTATCAAACCTTTGTTTTTTTATTTTTTATTTCAAGAGAAAGTGTAAATAAGACATGTCATGTATAGAATTAATGTTTGGCTTTCGAAGAGATTCTATATAAATTGGAAACAATAATTACTTCACTCTTGAAGGGTGAAGAGTTATTTTATTAAGGCTAGTGAATAGATACACAGTTACAATAGTTTATTAATTGAGCTACAATCTGGTGTTTTATTCAATCTATTTGATCATATTTAAGCTTTTCTGAATATATTGTGCTGCAGAAAGAAGTTTAAATCAAAGAAAGTACATTGAAGTACATAGAGGGCCTAAATAAACCTTATTATATATGTGTGGAGAAGATCTCTTGAATATCGTTTGTGAATTGTAAATATTTTAAACTAAATCTGTTCGATTTATGAAATAAAAATAAATGTTTTTTGGATGAAAGGTTTTCCTCTGTTCTCGGTGCCTTTATCCTGGACTATCTATTTACGAAAACTGTACTAATTATTTTAACATTACTGTATAAGTAATTTAAATTTAATTAATTTAAGCAATACCTACTTACCTAGTTGATTGTCAGTGATGTTTTATATAAACCGCCTTTGTATTTTATAGATAGACGAACATTTAATGATTAAAATATAATAATTATATATATATATTAATTAATTTTTATAAATATTGTGATGAAGTTCTTTAGATTCAACACGGGCAATAACAGACACAGAATTGAGTTAAAATTAAAGCAGGATGCAGCAGAATCTACTGCATTGTATTAACGGTTGCATTTGAATGAAAAACAACTGCACCAGCACGATGTTGTAAATATTTCATACGTTTATTGCGCCAATAATGGATAACTGATATCAGACAGGCGGTGCAGATTAGAATAATAAAGCAGGTCAGTGTTATGGTTAAAACCAATAAGTGATTCTGCATTTGTTGAGCATGCACAGCCATAGTATCCAGTGATTTTTGTAAAAGCTTTTGAAAATGTTTTGATGTTTCTAAATCATGTTCTGCCTTTTGCAGTTCATCCTGTACATGACTGATGCAGGTGACATCTCTTATGTGAGTAGTTTCTGTTGCTCGGTCATCATGCTCAATATGTAATATCGTATACTCATTCAATTGGGGCTTCAACAATAGCCAGTGTAGATATGAACAATTAAAGCGATTACGAGATATGCCTATTTCAGTTAGCTGAGGAAAGGCTTTGGCGAGAGTATATTTTCCTTGTATTTCAGTAAGATTATTGCCATCAATATAGAAAGAACGTATATTGGCATTGGCTGGTACAAATATATCTAAATTTAATTCAGTCAAATTGTTGTAGGACAAGTCCAAACTATCCAGCATTATAAGTTTGGCAAACATGCCAAACGTTAGTTTTGTTATACCTGTTGCTCTCAGATTCAGAATCGTCACATGTTGGAGATTTTGAAAAGTACTTATGTTGGGTGTACCCACTGGATTATAGGACAAATCCAGTTCAGTTAGATGATTTAATAAAGTAATATTTGTTATATCCCTCAAATTATTACGTTGCAGCAGTAAAACATTAACATTTTGGCCACTTGAGACTTGTACACGGGAAATGGAATTATTTATGGCGGTTAGAAAATTAGTGCCATTCACCACTAGCGAAGTTAATTTATTAGAATCCAAATCTAATTTTTTGGTTATGGTTTTATTAATTAAACAAAATTCTGTTAATTGATTACGAGCCAATATTAATACTTCTGGTCCATAGGAATGTTGAAATGTTTGTGGATCAAAGGATTTCAAACGATTATTGGCCAAATTAAGATCTCTGATATGTCTGAGATGATAAAACACTTCTGGCTTAAGATATTCCAATTGATTATTATCCAAAAACACCGCATCCATATATGTATTTTCGAAAAACAAATCCTCAGGTATATAAGTCAACTGATTATTCGATAATATCACTTTATTCATATTAGTCAAGCCGCGAAAAGCCAAAGAGCCTAAAGTGTGCAATTTATTGTGACTCAAATCTAAACGCATTAAATTGTGTGCACCCACAAATACTGAAGTATTGATTTTTTGTATATGATTATGGCTCAAATTTAATGTGGTCAACATATTGGCCGAGGTGAAGGTATTTCTGGATATATCCTCTATTTCGGTATTGGCCACATCCAAAGTTTTTAAACTGCTAAAGACATCGAATAGTTTTGCTGGTATATCCAATAGTACAGAATTGTAGAATTTCATAAAATTGGTTTGATTTGCTTTCGAATAGGGTGGTATTTTAACATTTTGCGAGTGAGTTACTTGAAAACCCGAAACTGTACAAAATTTCTCGATGCCACCGATATTTGTATTGTATTCATCACATTTCAACACTATATCCTCGGCAGCAATCAGTGATATATTAAAGATTATTATTAAGTAATAAAAACAAAATATGTTTAATTTATTTTCTAAAATATTTTCTTTTTTATCCATATTCTACGAGTAAACTTTAAACTTTCAACGACCGTTTTCTTTGCAAAACTAAATGGCTAATCATGTTTTTTTATTTAAATTGCTACAAGATTTTAAGGAAATCTTTATAGTGTTTTGTATATAAGAATTGTTATCTTTTTCTTATTTAAAAGTATATATACGAGTATGTACATATTTTTAATTTTAGTGATAAGTTTTACATTCTGCAGTAATATGCATTTTACTCATATAATGAGCAATTGGCTTCCCCTACACCAAGAAATAAAATGTTAGTAAACCGTTTGTCTACATAATTTTAATATCACAAATTGTACCCCATTGGAGTATGTTCTGAAAAACGAAATCGAGTGAAATTGGAATCGAGTGTTTTTTCAAAGACAATTAATGCTTAATTGTGCCAAGTGTTTGAAAGTTTTGATAATGGTTACTTAGAGAATGAATAAAAAATTATATTAACAACTTGTTGTATTTTATAGTTATAGCGATTTGGAATTTTATTCGATTTCAATTTCACTCGTTTTCGGTTTACAGAACATAACCGAATAACAAAATTTCAGTTTCAAATTTCCATAAAGAATTTTGTTGGATTTTTAATCGGTTCTGATAATTTTCAAGCTCCAACTATCAGTTCTTAAACTCTATCAGTCTTATTCCTAGCCCAAAATGCTGATTTATATTTTTCTACTTTCATGCACATATACATACTTACATACTATACATCGTCGATGGAATTAAAGAACGCTGTAACTGACAAAACCTTAATTGTTCACCAGATCCAAAAAGCCTGTATGAAAGTAGAACAAAGACACTGGTATTTTTCAAAACGCAGACGGCGTAAGTGAATTTATTTTCATCTTAGAAATCTGGGACCGGGACTAATCGACGCGTATTTTTCTTCTGATAAAAATGATGCAAAAAACGTATTTTCGATTTTTTTCAGTTACAGCGTTCTTTAATTTCATCGACGATATAAAGATGTTATATTGTAAACAAAAAGCGGACACAAACACCATCCAAAAAATAAGACGCTTTAATACACCTGGGAGAGAAGTATTTACAGTTTTCTGTTACAATGTATTTTACAAATATATTGCTATGACAAGTTCAATAGCATGTGTCAAGCAAGCAAAAGAAATTTGTCTCAACTGAAGTGGTAATGGAGCCTGATAAAGATTATGCCAAAGAAGGATATGACTTCGTAGCTTAAATTGGTGCTCTTCGCAGACGATATACGTCTGTCATGGAGACAGAAAGTTGCAGAACAAAATGTGATAGTTGGGGATAGGGCAAAATAGCCCCTATACCGTCTCCTCTGAGTATTCTGCGGTAAGCAGATCTCTCTAGTTTAAAATTTCGCCAATGTCGGTACGTAATTTATAAATAAATTGTCCTTTGGGTCACCCTTAACATTTAATGGTATGAAAAATAGATGTTGACCGATTCCCAGACCTATCCAATATACACCCAAAATTTTATGAAAATCGGTGGAGCCATTTCGGAGGAGTTAGGCAACAAACATTGAATCACGAGAATTTTCTATATTAGAAAATAAGAAAAAGGATGCTCAAATATTTGTCAAATATTTAATGAAAAAAAAACATAACTAATATTTTATTGAAAGACACTTATTTTGCTAATCGTTTATTGCTTCAACAAATGCTTTAACAAATATTTGCATAAAACAAAATTTTTGTTTAAAATGTTTTAATAAAATATTATTGTTTGCGCTTTGTTCTTCAAATATTTGACAGAGTAACATACAGTAATCCCTCGAACTGCGCGGTAGATACGTTCTGAAAAAACAGCGCGCAATCCGAAATCGCGCACTGTGAACCCTATTTTGTATGAAATTAAGGGGATACGTTCCAAATCCTAAAATTATCATAAAAATTTTCAATTTAAACCAAGTAGATAACTAAAAAAAGACTATTCAATATTAATATAAAGTTAAAAATTAACATAAACAAAAAAGATAAAAATTATAAATTAATTCTTAAAAATTAAACAAATAAAATCTTGAAATCAGTTCATTGTACATAATATGTATGTACATAATTAAAATGTAAATATGTAATTAAAAAAAATCTTTAAATAAGTTAATTTTCATCTTCTGATGAATTTGTTCTATTTTCCTCCAATGGTTTCGTAACAAATCTAATTTATAGTGATTGCTTAATAGTATCTCTTTAACTGTAAAGTTCTTTATACGGCGCTAAAGCTTCCGTCAAACGTCTACGGAATTTTAAAGCACGCTATAAATCAGGGTCTAGGTCAATAGCTTCTTCACCAAGTTGATTGTCACGCTTCAAAAATTCTGCCAGTGCTTTGCTACTAAATTTGTTTTTTTTAAACAGTTTTTACATCTTTACTATAGTCATTTTCATCATTATTATTATCTGCAAAATATGTTATTATTTCTTCAAAAGAAAGATCTTCATATCATATCATATTATATCATATTTTGCACCAAATATGTAATATGTACACAAAAAAAAAAACCGCATTGTTGCGAAACTTTTGCCGCGCTATGCGAAATTTTGGTGGTAAAAATAAAAACGCGCAAGTCCGAAACCGCGCAGTTCGAGGGATTACTGTATTTAGTAATTCTTTTTTATCTAAATTGCACATACATTTGTATATGCCAACCTTACATTACAAACTTTGTACTTCTCTTAAATTTATATGCAATAATATACTTATACTATAGATTATAATTTGGTAAAGTTCAAGGTTTTCTTTGTTTGTAAACATTGCATATGATAATACAATAATTTTTAACATACAATTATTTTAAAACGTAATTTTGTAAAAAAAATATTATTTATACTTGTAAATTATTTCTGAAACTTTGAGATAACAAAAAAAAAAAAAAAACAAATATTTACCATAACTTCTGAAATTTCCAAATGCAGAATAAATTAATTTTAAATATTTTATTCATGTTTTGTCAAAACACCATTTAATCCACTTTATAAGCTAGCGGAGTCATTGTTTCGTATGTCTTTTGTTTCAATAACGATTATGGTCAAAGTGTTACTGTCACTGGGGAAGGGTATATGATGTGTTTAGAAATTTTTTGGAACTTCAATTAGTAAACATGTAACTTGTTGCTAATATTGATTTACTTGGAAAATTTTCTAATAAAACACTAATTACACATAATGGTTCATTTAATTGGCCAGCAAGATTGTTACATAAAGTCACCCTTCTAAGTCGTTAAACCAAAAACACATTTAAAACTCAAAATTCGAAGGGTTATTGACAAAATGCGGTAGAATACTCTCGTGAAGAGTTTGAAAAAACTGCGTCATGTACGAGGGCGAATTGACATTGAAGCTACCTAGCGCTAGATGGCAGCACAAACACAAAAACTTTTTCTTTCTTGGAAATTACGATGTGTCAAGCGTCAGCTGTTAAAATTTTAGCCAAATTCATCGATTAGTTTATTGGTTGTAGTCGTTTGAAATAAGCAACTTTTGTGTTTCTTGGAAAATAAAAAAAAAAATGAATTTCGTGCAGTGATTAAGCACTATTATATGAAAGGCAAAACGGCGAAAGAGACAAAAGAAAAGCTTGATAAACATTACGGCGAATCTCCTCCGTCAGATTATATGGTAAAATATTGGATTGCTGAATTTAAAAGGGGCCGAACAAGCACTGCAACAATACTATCAACAAGAAGGATAAAAGAGGTGGTTACTGAAGAAAATATCAAGATATCGTTATGAATGATCGCCGGGTCAAAATACGTGAGATTTCTGAAATGGTAAACATATCATATGAACGTGTGTTCAACATTTTGTATGAACATTTGCATATGAAAAAGCATCGACAAGATGGGTGCCGCGTTTGATCAGTGTTGAACAAAAACAAAAAGCATAATCCTGCTGATTTTTGGAGTAGATTAATAACTGTTGATGAAACGTGGGTCCACCACTACACACCTGAAACCAAAAATCAATCGAAGCAATTGGTGGAAGTTGGTGGAAATGCTGCGAAGAAGGCGAAGACAGCGAAATCGGCTGGCAAGGTTATGGCCACTGTATTTTGGGATGCACACGGAATATTGCTCATCGATTATATTGAAAAGGGTTCCACAATCACAGGAGAGTATTTTCGTGCATTATTGGATCAATTGGTTGATGCAATCAAGGAAAAACGAACACATTTAAACAAGAAAAACGTGCTCTTTCTTCAAAGTTACGCACCGGATCACACAGCATTAGATACGATGCTAAAACAACGAGAAATCCACTTCGAATTGGTTGATCATCCACCTTATAGCCCAGATTTAGCCCCTAGTGACTTTTTCCTCTTTTCAAACTTGTAAAAATGGCTCGCAGGAAAAAGATTCATCTCAAACGAAGAAGTGATTACCGAAACTAATGCGTATTTTGAGGAGTTCCCAAAATCGTACTATTCAGATGGTATAAATAAGTTGGAAAATCGTCTTACTAAGTGTATTGAGCTGAAAGGAGACTATGTTGAGAAATGAATTGTTTAAAAAAAAAAAAAATATTTTTTTTCCTACTTAGCTTCAATATCAAATATATTACACGATAGTTGCGAATACCTTTTATAATCGCCGCCGGAAAATGGAATATAACATTGATGCGATCGACATACGTTTTTGTGTACAACTTGTGCGTCGGCATTCATGTGGTAACGACGCATCGTTAAGTTCTTTAGAAATGTGACATGTTTACCTTTTTGACAATATTAATAAAAGAGAAGATCTTTTTCTAACTCAATATAAAAATGTGTCTCCCGAAAATTTTGAGTTTTTAAATTATGGCAACGCGCCGCAAGCAAATGAGCGATTTGTTCAAGACAAGTGTGCCAACATAAACGAAAATCGATAAATTACAATGTTTCCCTTTTCAATTGCCCAGACCTAAACTGTAGTATAGCCACTATTGACCGATTATAATTACCTATGATAGTTTCAAATTGAACTTTGTCAATTAAAAACAACACATTTACAGCAAAATTATATTGCCAGCTGTTTGTTTAGTGATAACCAACCAGAATATTTGAAATGATGCCACATTCAACAACTTGTATATATTTTATTGTATTTATCATAAACTACTCTCAGTATGCCTTATATTGTACTTTACTAACACATACACATTAAAAATAAATATTTTTTAGATAAAAAATAAATGGGAAGTAAAATGTTCATAGAAAAGTAATAGCGCAAAGAAAGTAGAAAACAGGCTGCAATCAGAAATATCCGGTAAATAATGCAAATAATACGAGTACACCCGTTTTATAGAATTTTTCTATTTTTATTTTTTTTATTTAATTTTTTTTTTTTTTTTTTTTGTGAAAGACCTTGAAGAATAGAATGATAGTTTTCTACATATGTATACATCTATTTATATATATATATATATATGTACATATGTATGTATGTATGTTGCATGTAGAAATATTGAAATTTTTATAAGAAAATAAAAAACAATAAAATTGATAAATATTTTATGGCGGCCCCACTACTTCTATTAGGCTACTGTGTTACTCTTTGTTTCTTTTGTTTCTTCTGCATTTTATTTTTTATTTTGTATTTAAAAGGCGAATTACTTATATGTATGTGACTTGCATTAATGATAAGTTTTTGTTATTTTTAAATAATTGTTTTAAATAATTTTAGTGCCAAAAAATGTCTTAAAAAATTTATTATAATTGCCAATGCACACAAACATATTCTTTTTCAGACCTTTTAACTAAACTTTTAAACAATGTGGGGGTTTTTCAAGGAATTCTGTACAATTTATAACCATTTTTTATTTTTTTATTTATTGGCAAAAAAAAAAAAAATAAATAAATAAAAATAAGCAAATAAACTCAACAAGGTTCTGTAAGTCATTTGCTTATAAGAAAACAAATTTAAACAGAAGATTGTTTTATAAAGAAAAAGCAAAAAAGAAACATGAAATATTATTTCTATTGCTATATAATGATGTCTAAATGCTGTGATTATCACAGTTTAATTTGTTTACTTTTACAAAGAACAACTAAACCAAAAAATACTTCATAATGTTCAAATTCATCGCTATTGTCCTGATGGCCGTTATTGCTTGTGTTGTTGCTAAGCCCGGTGTTGTTGCTCCTTTGGCTTATACAGCTCCTTTAGCTGCCAGCGCTGTTGTATCTCAGGAATATCATGGTAACTTTGCTGCTCCTTATGTAGCTGCTGCTGCTTCACCCTACATTGCTGCTCCTTATATTGCATCACCTTATGTTGCCGCTCCATATACTGCTGCTACTTATGCTGCTGCTGCTCCTTATTTAGCTGCCCCCTATACCGCTCCACTTCTGTTGAGGAAGTAAATTAATGGCGTCTACTGCAAGCGATTTGTATTCATTTTTCTTGTTACTCAGGAATTGTTTTTAATTTTGTATTTTTTTTTTTTTTTTTTGTTAGTAAATTTTATTAAATTAAGAAAATAATTTTGTAAAATAAAAAGTTGTGTGTTTATTAGAAACTGAGAAGTTTATTGTTATTTTTTTTTTTTTAATTTTTGTGTCCATAAAGTATGCTTTGTGTTTTGTTAACTGTTTGTCACAGTTAGAATAGTGTTAAATGTTATAAAATTATAACAGTTAAAATACAACTAAAAGTTATAACAAATCAGGGATCCTCACATGCTATTGTTTTGTGAACCTCTAAAAGCGCATTCACCCATGAGGTTCTGAAACATTTTTGGTTTGGACCAAATTTTTTTTATATGTTTTTTGACGTTTCTCTCAGAGAGCTAGAGAAATGATTTTATGCGAAGTGCTCTCAGCTTGATTTAAATTAATTTTAAATTTGGTCCGAACCACACTGGAAAAGGTTGCCACATCATACAAAATTTATACAAGAGTTATGCCATATTGCTTGGCATTTGTATTAAAAAATTAGTATGGTAAAGTGAATAATGTAAAGAAAAAGCAAATGAGAAGTAAACTTATTAGAAAATAAGAAATATTGGTAGCAAAAATAAAAAAATTTAAAATTAAAAAATACATAAAGAGGTAGGAGTATTAAATAAATTTTCTGTATAAATGATTGTTAAAAATGATTTTTATCCATTTCATTTATCACAAAACAAAATCTTTTATTCTTGCTAAATAATTCGCCACAATTACTATTAATTTCTTATTTACTTTAGTTATAAATTCGAATATTATTAGCTTTTTATTTGCTAAATTTGACACAAATATAATTAATTTTCTATTTCGTTATGCACATAGTCACCCCAATTCTAAATAACAATTCCTTGGGAATTTTTTCTCTATTCCCTTTTCTCTTATTCTAAACGAAATCTCCCCGGGAAATTATTTCCTTTTCCCTTTTCTCCTATTCTAAATAAACTTCGAAAAAGGGAAACTGTTCTCCGGGAAAAAAGTAGGTATTATGAATATTGTCAAAAGGGAGAATAAGAAAACAAATTTGGGAAATTATTCCGCCAGTAAATTCAAAAGGAATTGCACCAGAAAATGTAAGTACATAAACAATT
Organism: Metopia argyrocephala; assembly: GCA_963576795.1. Classification (NCBI taxonomy): domain Eukaryota; kingdom Metazoa; phylum Arthropoda; class Insecta; order Diptera; family Sarcophagidae; genus Metopia; species Metopia argyrocephala. The sequence goes on from OY756210.1 coordinate 38,759,544, forward strand.
TTATGAAAAATTTATAATATAATAATAATATAAATTATTCTCATTTTCAGGTCAAAAACAACAAACAGAAAACAGTTTGAAATTCTTTTGAGTACTATGCAATTACATCCAGATATTGCATGCGGGTGGTTCAAGGGAAACAAAGAAGAGCTAAACAGAGTATGGCGCAATTTGAAGGCGGAATTGAATGCAGCAGGACCACCATCAAAAAGTATTACCGAATGGAAGAAGGTATGAATAACAAAATTATGTATAAATAGTATGTGTATATAGTGGTAAAAAAGGAAAACATTTTTCAGGTTTGGTGCGAACAGAAGAAGTACGTACGGCACAAACCTGCACAAAATTTTAAATTTTTATAGCTTTCTGCAAACGAAGAGGTAATTTTTAATTTAATTGGTATGAAGGAGTCTGTAGAAGGTGTGGCCAAAACGTTCGGGTTAATCTCCTCAAACAACTGTAAAGAAACTACAGTGACCGTTGAAAATGCATTGCAGGAGTTGTTGAGAGACGATGAAGTAGCTGAAACCATTTTAAACGACAATGACCGAGAAACACCGCAAAAGCCACCGCAAAAAAAATTAAAATTTCAAATAATAATGATGAGACAATCGTCTCCTCTACCGATGTTCTTACAGAGGAGATCTGTATTCAAAAAAAGATGCTGGAAGCGCTGACGGAGCAGCAACAAAATACAAAAAAAGTATATCGCTCTATTGACCGCCTCTATGATATGAAAAAGGCACAACTGGAAGAGCAAAAGCGTCACAATTTAGTCATGGAAAAATTGCGACTCAGGGAAGTGGAGGATAAAATTGACAAAAACCGTCGACTATTGGAGCTAGAAGAGCTCAAACACTTAAATTAAAATACAGCGTGCATATATGTGTTAAATAATTTAATTGTACCTGAAAATATTTAAGTTTTCTTTTATTTTTTTTTTAATATAATTTAAATGAATTGTTTTGTTTTTTAAGTTTTAACATAGTTTTTTTCCTTTACTTTTTAATGCATTTCCATTTGTTTTTTAAGTTATTTAAATGCTGTATGTTTTATATTTTGTCATTTTTTTTAAATATTTTCAAAATTTTTATTTACGACAAGACAATAATACAAAACAGCTGATTTCGAATACTTAAAATTCTCTCTCCCTTATTATTCCCTTCCCAAACTGTTTAGAATAGGAGGATTTTTTTCTCGGGAAAAATGAATTCCCAATGAATTATTTCCCCGGGAATATTCAGAATAGGGCTGAGTATGTATTTATGTAATTTTTAATTGAATATGGCAGTACTGATTTTACGAACAAAATTTCTGAAATGGGTGAATCGTTGTGCAGAAAACTATCAGTAAACAAAAAATTCGTTTGCATAAAAAATGTTTCAGAAACTCATGGGTGAATCCGCCTTAAGGAAATATCAAAAGATGCCCAAAAACACCAAATTATTTGAATTACATACATAAGTAAATACAAAATTTTTCCTACTATTCGAGTCTGGTAGGCCGATTTCTATTAAAAACACTGGTTACAGAACCTTTTGAGTATTTGTTAGTAGTACCGACTACTGGGTATTTTATTATTTGATGTTAATTTAGAAGAAAATATGTTTTAAAATTCATGTCCATCTGCAAGAGCGAAATATTTAACGAAAGTTAACGGTGTAGAAAGTTACTTAACTAACCGGAAACAACTTGTACAAATAATTGGTACCAAAAGGTAGTATAGATGGACCCTTGTTATTTAGCATAACCTTAAACACTCTTTAAAAATATTTATGCATGTATGGATGACATATACTTCAGAGATTCAGCAATGAATCCGTTTTTCACTATTTAGAAACAGTTATGAAATTTTATATATATAAGTGAGTTGACACCATTGAAATTTAATTGTTCATACTCATTGCAACGCTGATTTATGTATATTCATATGTCTGCGTCGACGTAAAACTCATATCATATCATGTCAAGATGTTTTTTTTTTAAATCAATAATTTTTTATATAAATGTCAAGAGTTTTGCAATCCTACCCATCCCAGAAAGGCAGTTGAGGAGCAGTAACCTAGAGGCTTGATCAAGTACAAAAACAACATCGTCTATAATATTATTGTCATCGATGAACAGAAGTGAATACCAATGACAACAGCAAATACAGCGCTTCACTCTACAAAAGTCGTGTTCGTTAAACGAAAACGTGGATCAACTGGCAGTGCCACATATGTGGATCTTATGGCGCCACTAGCGGAATATTTTTGTTTTACTATTCCTCCCTAAATTTAAACTTTACTGTGCGGCCTTCTTGGGGTAAAGGAGTAACACTGGCCTATAAATAATCAATTAACAGTAGCAGATTTTCTTGCGGTTCCCATTTTTAAAGTAGGACCTTTTTGTTTTTCTGACTGATATCAGATACGATACTAGTAAGTTTAAATCAAATGTCCGCACACTCTATCCTACTTCAACTCCTGATTTCATGGACCTCACTCTGAAAATAATAAAAAAATAAAAAATATTCATGATTCAAAATGTTGTAACTTTGTTATATTTTGTTGTTGTTTATTTTTAACTTTTACCACTTGTGTGTTTCTTTTATCAACACATTGTAAGCCTCTAAAGTTCCATTAACTTATAATTCTTTTAAATTTTGGTTTTTCTTTCGGCTAGATCTCTTCAATTGTATCATTTTACAATAGTTTTTACGAAACCAGTAAATGTAGGAGTGTTATAATTTTAAGCAAAACCAAATTGCCCAAATGCTTAAAAATTTGTAGTAAAACTAAATGCGGATGTTAAATTTGCAAAGGGCTTTAAAAATTATATACCAGCTTGGCATATTCCATCCTGGTCTCCATGACGGTAAAATATTCACAAACTGATGAAAGCTTCCCTTGAAAGATTATGCCATTGAAGGAAAGAATGGTTGCCCAACATGTATAAGGAACGTGGTAAATTCGAGTATACGAGTATAAGATATTTCAGAAGAGAAATCACTTAATATTGAAGGCTATAATAACAGTTGAAAAATTCGTAGAATAAAGTATATTGCATATGTAGCTGCCGTTGTCTAGTGGTTAGTGTGTTGGCTTACTAAGACAATAGCTCGGGGTTCAAATCTCAGCTCTGACATCTTGAAAAAGAAAAAATTAAATATCAGAAAAAAAAATATTTCTTTCGGCGACTACCTCCTACAGTCTTTTAGCTAATGCCCTGAGAGTAACTGATTGCCATGAAAAAGCTTCTCAAGTCTATCATTTCTGACTGATATCAGATACGATACTAGTAAGTTTAAATCAAATGTCCGCACACTCTATCCTACTTCAACTCCTGATTTCATGGACCTCACTCTGAAAATAATAAAAAAATAAAAAATAATCATGATTCAAAAACCATATCATTTAGATTTTTCGGGTATATTCTGAAAAACAAAGACACACAAAACGTAATCACATTACATATATAACTGGCCTTTACAACCCTGTGGCAGGATTACGGCATAGCTTCTCGCAGCACCCATGTTGTGTTTGACAATTTTTATCTATGAGTACCGAGACCTATAGTTTAAAGTCAACACCGAACGACAGACTTGAGTAGCTTTTTCATTACAATCAGTTACTCTCAGAGCTCTTGCCAGAAGACTGCAAAGAATTATTCATCGAAAGAAATATATATTTTTTTAATATTTCTTTGCTTCAAAATGTCAGAGCCAAGACTTGAACCGGAGCTGTCGTCTTAGTAAGCCAACACACTAACCACTAGACCATGGCGACTACACATTACTGGTGATAAATCGAATGAATAAAAAGACGGTGTTAAATGATTATCACTTTTTGAAATTACGGAAATTCATTTATTCGATTATAATTTCAGACGAATTCGTTTTAAGGACATACCCACCCGTATAACTTTAAAAAAGTATTTATAATACTTACGATTCGAGTGAGCTGAAGCATCCAAAAAAATTTAATCTTTAGACATTTACAAAACAAACAAAAAATAAAACAAAGTAGTTGACAATTGTAGACTCACAATAGAGGTGAATCCATGGTACCATTATTATAAGGTAGTTGCACATCTACAACACATTGTTGTTTTTCATTGTCGTTTCTGTCAAACAACAGTTGGCTGTAGAAAATAAAATAAAAAAAAACATTATATATACATAAGGTCTGTTTGGCTACTTTTCTAGTGAAATCTACTAAAAATTACTCAGTAAGAAATTTACAGAAAATTGGATAAAATTTACTCCCAAAAATAAAAAATAATACAATAAAAATAGCTGATTGTGAAAATAAAAATAAACAAACAAATGAAGTAAAAATATAAATGAGCGATTTCTCTGCCATTAATAATTTTTGGAACATTGTTTTTATTATATTATTAAATTTTTTAATAAAGTTACGAATAAAAACGTAACATGTAACAAATCATAGTACCATGGGTGAATCATTTAAAATTTTAAATTCAAAAATACTCAAAACACAAACGGTTTCACATTCCAAATGTTGTAAAATTTATTTTATTGTTGTGAAGAAGAATAATTGCTCCCATTAAAAATAAAATATTACTTCATTCCGTGGCAGGCTTCACAGTACCCCATTCGATTGGACCAATTTTCGAATGTGGGCTGTTGTATGTGGGCAATTGTCTTTAACTTTTCAGCGCAGCACTTGTATTTAATGGCGGCTTACAGAAAATAGTCTAACTGTGTCAAATCACAGCTTCTTCTCGATCAACTGACCTATTATTATTATTATTATCTGGTTTAGACCCAGCACAAATGCAAGACACTGCGACCTATAAGATCTATTGTGTCCCTTTGAGTCTACTGTTTGTTTAACAGACCAACTGCCTTCCTTACGAACACCAGCAGGTCCGAAACTTTAGTGGTGGATATATCCGTCAGTGAGACCATATGTCTCCCTAAATACATCCATCTGAATCTATCAAGAGCCACACATTCACACAATATGTGCTCTGCTGTCTCTGATGCTTGTGAGCATAGTCTACAAACATCTACATTTGTGATCGCCATTCTCATCAAATGCGCTCTCACACTACAGTGACCCGTAAGAAAATCCGTTAGGATTTTCAGGTCTGGCCTTCTATACTTTAGAACATCAGACTCACCCCCAAATCGCGGACGAATCACAGCCCTGGCGTGCCTAAGACCCGACTGGGCATTCCAATGTTCCAAACATTTGCCAGTTTCCCATTCACTAATTTGACTAAGAATAGTAGAAAGCGGTGCTGCACAGCAGGGCTCCGGACCAATATAAGGCGTCGCAGATTCCCTCCTAGCCAATGCATCCGCTTCCTCGTTCCCGCTTATACCACAGTGTCCAGGTACCCAGAACAGCTGCACCCTGTTTCTAAGCGATAATTTTTGCAACGTGTCGTAGCAATGTTTGACAAGTCTAGATGTCATACGGTGAGAGTCAAGCGCCTTTAAGGCAGCCTGACTATCTGAAAATATATTAATTGTCTTGCCCTTGAGCCCGATATCCAGGTTAATCTCAGCACATGCGGTTATGGCCAGGATTTCAGCCTGAAAAACACTCAATGACTTCCCTAGTGGAATTGACAGGTTTCGATTGGGTCCATAGACGCCAGCCCCTACTCCACTGTCCATTTTGGAACCATCAGTATACCAGTTTAGATCAGACTCACTCCGAGCCAAACACCCAGTAGACCAACATTCCCGGTCCGGTACCTCCACCTTAAATCTCCTGCCAAAGCAAAGTTCCAAAGGCATGGTATCCAAGACCGAAATTGGATTCCTGACCACCTTGTGAAGAATGGCCAGGTTCCTTGATTCATTTCGAGGTGTTCTTACGAACACTTTTGCCGCCGAACACGCGGCCACCCTCATCACATAAATATGAAGTGGTGTTAGTCCAATCAGGGCCTCTAAAGCCACTGTTGGACATGTTCTCATTGCCCCGGTTACACCAAGGCAGGCAAGCCGTTGTATCTTGCCCAATTTTCTTATGGTGGTAGACTCCTCAGTCTTTCTCCACCAAACTATTGCCGCATAAGTGATTATGGGCCGAACAATGGCGGTATAAATCCACAGTGTCATTCTTGGCGATAGACCCCAAGTCTTACCGAAAGAAGAGCGACATGCCCAAAGTGCCCTTGTCGCCTTAGCCTGGACAGCAGAAATGTGCGAGTTCCAGGTAAGTCTTCTATCCAGAATGACACCTAGATACTTAACCTCCTTAGAAAACATAATAGTGGTACCCCTAAAAGAAATACAGTCGCACGTCAGCTTATATCTCTTCGTAAAAGGTACAACAACCGTCTTTGAAGGATTCACTGAGAGTCCTTCTTGAGAGCACCAATTCGACACATCCCTCAGAGCATCAGCCATAAGGTCACACAATGTACTCTCAAATTTCCCACGGGCCGTTATAACAAGGTCATCAGCATAACTAATTACGCTGATTCCTTTTTGAGCCAACATGGTAAGCAAGTCATCAACTACAAGCGTCCACAACAATGGGGATAGGACTCCACCCTGAGGGCATCCCTTCGACGCCATCACGGTCAATTCCTCTCCATCAAGGGACGAGCTGATAATCCTGCCTCTAAGCATGGAGCCGATCCAAGCTATAATTGGCCTTTCCACCCCTTTCCGTTCCAAAGAACTAGTAATGGAGTCAAAGCCTGTGTTGTCAAAAGCACCTTCTATATCCAAGAAAGAACAAAGAGCAACTTCCTTGTCAGAAAATGCTTTCTCAATACTCCCAAGGAGAGACAAAATTGCACCCTCAGTCGATCCGCCCTTCACATACGCGAATTGACTCGGGTGCAGGGGACGTTCCACAAGACACGTCTCCCTTATATAAACATCCACCAGCCTCTCCATTGTCTTCAAAAGAAAGGATGAGAGACTTATGGGTCTATACGACTTTGGAAGATCACTAGGCCTACCTGCCTTCGGTATAAATATAACCGCAACCTCCCGCCAAGCTCGTGGTATATAACCAAAACCGAAGCTGGCCTTAAAAATTACAAGAAGTTTAGACACTATTATGTCAGAACTTCTTTGTAGGAGAGCCGGAAAAATTCCATCTCTGCCCGGAGCCTTATAGGGTTTAAAGGAGCCAATAGCCCACAAAACCCTGTCCGGAGTGAATATTTTACTCGCGAGACTTTTGACCCTTCTGGTAACACGTACAGGTGCGGGAATATCCCAGCACTCGCGTACAGGTGCCACCTCTTGGGAACCAGGAAAATGCGTTCCCATCAAGAGATCCAAGGTTTGCCTTCTAGACTGAGTGTACCCTCCGGTACCTGTACTAAGGGACCCTATGCCATTAGAATGATCTATGGTGAGAGACTTTTGAAGGCGGGCCAATGCCGGCAAGCCCTCAATGGACTGACAAAATCCCCTCCACGTCTCCCTTTTAGACCTTCTAATCTCCTTATTGTACTCAGTGAGACTAACCCTATAAACCTGCCAATCACCTGTGCGCTTGGCCCTATTAAAGTTCCTCCTTACGGTTTTCCTCAGCTTTGACAAAGTGTCATTCCACCAAGGCACCTTACGAACAATAGAATGGTCACTATGACGCACACTAATGTCCAAAGAGGATTTTAATGTCGACTGTAGCTGATTTGCCGCCAGATCCAGTTCATCAACAGACTCTATAGAATCTGGCAGCCAGTCAACTTCTTTAGCCACATTTTCTCTGAAGCAGGTCCAATTTACCTTCCTAGAGACTATTGGCCTATCATCGGTTCTAGCAACGCTAACCAGATCAAATCTAATATGCATATGATCGGATAAGGATACTTCGTCTGACACATGCCAGTCCCTCAGAAGATTAGACGTGAATGTATCACACAACGTAATATCCAATACCTCCGACCTTATGGCGTTAACAAATGTAGGCCTGCTGCCCCTATTGGCCACAGCCACATTATTGCTAACCAGAAAGTTGAGAAGGTAATCACCCCTATCGTTGTTGTCCGTGCTGCCCCATACCATATGATGAGCATTCGCATCACATCCAACTACGAAGTGGTGGTTCTTCTCCCGACAGTACCTGATGAAATTTTGGACTTCCAGGGGTGGTACACATTCCACATCCCCTGGGAAATAAGCAGAGGCGCATATTACCTCCCTTATACCAACATCAGTAATAAGTTTGACGCTTACAGCCACCAGGTCCCTAGTAATGAACCCTGTAATGGGAAAGAAGGTGAATTTGGAATTTACCAAAACAGCGGCCCGGGGCCTCTCCCCAGCCGCATACACCAACTTACACGTCTTATTTTGAAGTCCTCTGACTCTGTCATTAATAGTCCAGGGCTCCTGTATGAGCCCTAGACTAATATCTTCAGTGGCAAATCTGCGGCTAAAAATGCTCGACGCACCTTTGGCCCTATGCAGATTTGCCTGGAGCACTCTGAAAGTACCTTCCATCATTTGCGCTCATTGGAAAGCGCCTCTGACGCAACTTTTCTCCCTGCCTGGCTCATTTGCCCAGCAAGCTTTGTTGCCTCAGCCTTAAGTGAGAAACCTGGGGATTTACCTCTACCCCCCACAGGTTTGCTCTTTTCAGTACTGTACAGTACAGTTATAGGGGTAGTAACACTCGTGTCGACTACCCTTTTTATGTTTGTGGAAGACACAATTGTCTTCCTTATAGTTGATGCATAAGAGGCATCGCTCTCTAAATTATCAGCAATATTTTTCATCAAAAATATGCGATGCTCGGGTTAAAGAGTCACCTGCGGCATTGCCCGGCTTGCCACAGGAAGGCTAATTAAAACTGGAGGGCGCCTGGTATCCAGAGTCCGCATACGAGCAGCCAAGTACCCCTTGACCATACATCCCTCAGTGTATGCTGTTCCACCTTGGATTTGGGGGAACGGTTATGAGGAGCGTCCACCTCCCGCATGATCCAATTTTAACTAACAGTCAGCAGAGACATGACCTTACTGAACTGCGAGTTGCGGTTACCACCCATAGATGGTAAAGATCACACTTCTATATGAGTTTCCAGATAGCAGGACTGTACTAAGTGAAAACCAAAGTCAACCCTTAGTAGAGTCCCCTGAACACTCATATAGCAAACCGCAAGCGTTGCTTACTTTAGCCATGGTCAAGAGTTGGCCTGAGTGGAAACGCAATTCCCACACAAATGTAGGACACGCGAAACTCACCCAGACCCGCACCGACCATGTTACCAGTGGCCACCACGTGGAGGTAGTAAGTCTTCTTGTGCAGTTGTCCATAAGGATCGTCTATTGACTTTGCCTTATGGGTCCACACCTGACCACCATCAACTGACCTAAGAATTTCGCTATTTTAACGTCCAGCAAATTGTATCATCCTATTTAAACAAAGCATTGTTCACATCAATACGGGCACAAACAAATCGGTTATCAAGGTGCGATATGTGTCTCCATTGGCCGAAATGGTTGCGCCGGTTTTATTTTCAAAGAAACATGGGCCAATGATGCATCCGCTACACAAGCCGCACCAAACAGTGCACTGACTTCTGTCAACCCAAGTGTTGGTTTTCTAAGCCCCAAATATTGCAATTTTACTTACTCGTATTAACTTACCTACTAGAATGAAAATGTGCTTCATCCGAAAAGATGATTTTTTTTACGAATATGCAGCACTCATGTTGTGTGTGTCAGTTTTTATCTATGAGTACCGGTACCTACAGTTTAAAGTCGACTCCGAACGACAGACTTGAGAAGCTTTTTCATGGCAATCAGTTACTCTCAGGGCATTAGCTAGAAGACTGTAGGAGGTAGTCGCCGAAAGAAATATTTTTTTTCTGATATTTAATTTTTTCTTTTTCAAGATGTCAGAGCTGAGATTTGAACCCCGAGCTATTGTCTTAGTAAGCCAACACACTAACCACTAGACAACGGCAGCTACATATGCAATATACTTTATTCTACGAATTTTTCAACTGTTATTATAGCCTTCAATATTAAGTGATTTCTCTTCTGAAATATCTTATACTCGTATACTCGAATTTACCACGTTCCTTATACATGTTGGGCAACCATTCTTTCCTTCAATGGCATAATCTTTCAAGGGAAGCTTTCATCAGTTTGTGAATATTTTACCGTCATGGAGACCAGGATGGAATATGCCAAGCTGGTATATAATTTTTAAAGCCCTTTGCAAATTTAACATCCGCATTTAGTTTTACTACAAATTTTTAAGCATTTGGGCAATTTGGTTTTGCTTAAAATTATAACACTCCTACATTTACTGGTTTCGTAAAAACTATTGTAAAATGATACAATTGAAGAGATCTAGCCGAAAGAAAAACCAAAATTTAAAAGAATTATAAGTTAATGGAACTTTAGAGGCTTACAATGTGTTGATAAAAGAAACACACAAGTGGTAAAAGTTAAAAATAAACAACAACAAAATATAACAAAGTTACAACATTTTGTAATTTAATATGTTTGTGGTTTGTTTGTACTTTAATTTTGATTTTTGTTTTGTTTTTGTTGTTGTTATTTAAAATCGGTAGTCTTCTTACAAAATACTCGTATTAAGAATTGTAAGTTTTTGTCATAAAGTTTGTAAATCTGCTAAAAGAGGAAAAATATCAAATATCAGCCAAATTATATTGGTAAAGCCTTAACAATTGCAAGGCCATCTTAAGACAGAATTTATGAATGAGAAAAATAATTTTTGCTATAAAATGTAGTTGATAATTAAGTAGAATTATTAGTATTCAACGAATAACGTCAGCATTAAAATCAACATTCATTATATCTTTCCAAGCTTTGACAAACAAACACAAAATGTTTAAAATTGTAAGTATGGATTTGAAAAAACTTTCATTTATAAAAGATATTATAAATTTTTTTTTCTGAATTTAAGTTTGTCTTCTTGTCTTTTTTCGCCTTGGCTCTGGCCAAACCTGGTTATATCCACTCAGCTCCTGCATTAACATCTTACCATCACACTGCTTCTGTTCCTATTGCTCATGTAGTACGTCCCATAGTATCCACCCACAGTGTGGTAGCCAGTCCAGTAATTCATGCTCAACCAGCTCTTTTGCATGGCTCCTATCACGGCTCTTATGGTCATCATCTTTATTAAGGGAGTGAAATAAGAAATTTTATGTATTTTCTACATACGAGTATATACAAATTTGATTGATTCACGAATAAAAAATAAATCTTATGATTGTCAGAAAAATTGAGTTTTTTTTTACATGTAATGGCTAATTTTTATAAATTTTGTATTATCACTGGGTTTCGTTGTAATGCTATAAACACATTCAAGGCTATCGGCGACTGAACGCACAACTAAAAAATTCACTGGTTAGAAAGGTAGCCAAGTAGCCAGCTACTTAATTATAAAACAACTACAGCTACAAAATAAACATCTGTTTTGATACAGTAACAACAAACTATTAAATACTTACAACTTTAATAACACAAAAAAAGAATAAATAAATATAATATAATATATGAAATGTATTGCTTTGGGGATAAGCATGTCTCTATGGCCATTTCATCTCTGCTTAAGAGACTCGTCAAGAGACTTTTTCCCAAAGGTGGTAATCAAAAATACAGATATTTATATTTAAATAGTTATAAACTAAATGCGAATCATTTACCATTTAGTATATAAAAACCAAACAAAATTATTTACAAAGCAATACATTTCTGTTTTTAAAAGCAATACATTTTTTTTGTTTCACCACAGTTTTTGAATAAATAAATAAATAAAAATTTAAGAAAACTAAAAATATAATTAAATAATAAATTAAAAATTAAATAAAAACTGATGTAAGTAAATGAAATATGTAAATGGAAAACTAAACAAAAAATGTAAACAAATGATTATTTTTTTTAAGTGGTGCAACTTAAAGTTTTTCGCATTTTTAATGTTTATATATCATGTATTGCGTTCTTAAAACACTTTTTTCATGCATCTTATTGTATTGGCAGCACTAAACTGTTTATTGTCGCCAAGAAGAATAGAAATTAGCCTAAGGGCCATTATTATAACTTGCCATTATTATAACTTGCCGATAGTAAAAGGTAACTTTCGTTAACGGGAGGAATAAAGTGACCTTTAAATGCTTTTCGTTATTACAACTTACCTTTAAAATAAAAGTTATATTTTTTAAAATACGGCAATACCAGAACAAGAACCGATTACTTTTTGCATTAAATTTGTTTAAAAGACACCAAGTGGCAACAACACGCATGTTTACATGAATAAATAAACAAAAAAATTTTGTAAATTGTGCTCTAAAAAAACTTAACAACAAAGAAATGTGTTTCACTTTCCATTTTTATTGAATTTATTTCTTTGTTGACAAAATAAATAAAATATTTTTGTTAATAATTCAACGAACAAAACAATATGGCAGTCTCAATAAAGTATGGTAAGCTCAAATGTTTAAACCTCATGTTAAAGGTTAAAGGTAAGGCAATCTTCCCAATAACTTTATCGGTCACTTTTAGGTTAAAGTTTAGTTGTAATAACCAAAAGCAATTTATCTGTCCGATAACATCCTACCTTTAACTAAAGGCAAGTTGTAATAATGGGCCTAAGTAGACTACGGGCTACAAAAGTAGTCGTGTGGTTGGTAGTCGTGTTGCCACTAACAAAATTATTCTCATATGCATTCTATTTTTGACAACTTGTAGTCGATGGTCGGTAGTCTTTAATGTTTTTATAGAATAACAGTAACATTTTTTGCCAATCAAATGTGATGATCATATTTTGTATCAGTTTTTGTTTTGTTTTTGTTTTTTTTTAAATAAACACCGTTTACTTTTCACTTGCGGCTTGTGCTTTCTCTACTATATTTTCTGGGAAATTGCGCTGGTCGTGGCCTATAGAAGATATCCTTTTTAAGTTTTTATATCATCGTAAGAATTAAAGAACGCTGTAACTGACAAAAAATCGAAAATACGTTTTTTGCATCATTTTTATCAGAAAAAAAAAATACGCGTCGATTGGTCCCGGTCCCAGATTTCTATGATGAAAAGAAATTCACTTACGCAGTCTGCGTTTTGAAAAATACCAGTGCCTTCGTTCTACTTTCATACAGGTTTTTTTGGCTCTTTAATTCCTGCGACGATATGGTTGTTTGTAAACTGTTTAATAAAATGTCTGCCAAATTCTATAATAATTATTATATAAGAAGCACCAAATTTGCTAAGTGTACATTTGTACGTACGTACGTGTTATCTATTAGTGGCGCTATTAACAACACACAGAAAAAAATAAGTGTTGTTATAACAAATACTTTTTACAGTTGAGGCAATTGTATTTGTCGCAAATAAAAAGTAATTGATTTAAATTATATTTTATTTGCCACAAAGAATTTCGGCGAATACACTGTATTTGTCGCAACTACAAAATTGCAGTTGACATAAATCAAGAGCAAAATTATTTGATCCAAATTGAATTTTCTTTAAGTTAAATGTAACTGCATTTCAAAATGCCGGTCAACAGCAAATTATTAAAATCAAATGTTTTCTTATTTGAGAAAAATTATTTACGCCAAATACGGATTGCTGTTGTGGTAACAGTAGGCTTGAATTTTCAAATCCAATAGGCAGTTAATTTTATTTTATTTTTTTATATTATTATATTTTTCTATCATTCATATTTTGTTTGTTATATTAAAAATACGTGCATGTGAAAAAAATGGAAGACCATCCCAATGATACAGTCGAAGTTCTCCAAACAAATGTTGTAGAAGTGGAAATATTTGGTGTGGTAAAACAATGGGATGTAAGTGACCAGACGGTGTTAAATTTAGTGGAATGTGGTGTAAACACATTTGAAAAAATAAAGATGATGGAACTTAGTGACATCAATGAAATTTTCAGCGAAAAAAGACAAATTGGCAAAAAAAATTATTTTTCGCTATAATCTCAATAAGTGGCGTGTTGCAAATAAGGTAAGTAATTTAGTGAGTGTGTTTAAACATACATATATATAAAAAAAACTATTTACTTTGCAGTCATTTAATTGCAGAAAGCAGTTGTTCACATACAATGGAATAAAACTTACAAACATTAGTTCACCAATAAGTAAAACTCATATTCAACATAATAATATCAAAATGAATGACGCACAGATGCAACTCTTTTTAGATACGATTTTGTTATTAACCATATTACATATATTTTATCAATCTACAGATCAAATATATTTAATCGGCCAGGAAATAGAAACCAATTTTTCAAAAAAATTTCAATCACATATTATTTTAAGAGCACTCAATTGCTACTATATTAAAAAAATTGAAAAGTTTTCATTACCTTGTAAAAAAGTCCTTTTGAATAATGGTAGCACTGTTGTGCGAATAAAATGAATAAATTGTGCCTTTTTAAAAATTTAATTTTACTGCTGCAAATACATATAAATACATATGTGGTATACCGTTCTTGTGTAAAATTTTATGAATTTTTAGTTTTAAGATTTTAAATATAATTTATATAGTTTGTACTAAATATAATATATGTATATTATATAATTTATTATTTATGTGTGTTATATAATATTATATATGTATGTATACAATATAATTGTGCTCTAATTGCCTAACTATGTATAATATTAATATTTTAGACATAATTAAAACTACTCGTAACTTACCAATTCATTGTATGTAGTCTGAAAAACTTATAATTTTTTTATTTTTGTTTATAAATAAACTCTAAAAATTTGAAAACAATTTTTGCATTTGCCGAATTGTATTTGGGACAAAGACTATTGCATTTGGTAGGAAATTTTTTGCATTTGCCAACTTGTATTTGGGGCAAAGACAATTGCATTCAGTGGGACAATTTTTCTTATTTGCCAATTTGTATTTGGGGCAAAGACAATTGCATTTGTTAAAACGATTTTTACATTTGCCACATTGTATTTAATCTAACAGCAATTTTGTAGTTGCGACAAATACAAATTGCTATTGGGAACGATCCGAATGTAAATTCTATTTGCGGTAAGGTTAAAATCATTTGCCATTACTACGTTTTTTTTTCTGTGCACTCACTCACAAAAGAAATGAGTTGTTTAATGTTGTTTATCATTCAAGTGTCTGTTACGCTTTTACTTGCCTTGCATTCTCTTAAACATTTGCTTTCATTCTGATGCATTGACGTGTTGTCGGGTGTCATACATACTCGTATGTAAGTTGATATCTTACTTCTGTGATATAAATTAAGTAGTTTTAAAAGTTGTTTTCCCCTTCTTTTGGTTTTTTATGTGCTAACACGTATTTCTTTAGAATTTCACGTGTTTTTAGATTGTTGAAAACAACAAGTCTTGAAGTTTAGCCATTTCTTTTATTCATCACGTTTAATTTTATTCTACTTCTTCTCATGTTTGACAGGAATGGAAAATTTGTTAAGAAAACATTTTTTAAAGCGCGCTGGTATCAGTTTGATAATCGTCATTGATACCCACATATAAAAAAAGAAAATGTGAAAAAGGGTTCTTCTACTTTTTTCTCACAAAACAACAGAAACATTTTGTTGAATAATGAAAAAAATAAAAAATATTATGAAATTTACTAGTCACACGACATAAGGAACCTGCATATCTCATGTGATTGCCTTTTGCTTCCGATTTCTAATTTGGGTGGATTAAAAAAAATTGTTTTAAAATAAATAGTGGGCAATTTATAAGTTTTGTATTGAATTTTTTTTAGCATAAATTTATATTTCAATTAGTTAGCATTTTGATATTAAGCAGCTGCTTTTTTTTGTAGAGAAAATATTTTCTTCATATTTTATATTATATTTAGAAACATAAATTTTGAAAATGTTCATATTAAAGTCACGTTGCAAACGCCCCAACACATTACATTATTGATTTACAAAAGGATTCATATACATGAAAACCTGAATAAGTATATGTAGTCGTTGTAGTGTAGTGGTTATTGTGTTGGTTTACTAGTCAAGAGCTCTGATATATTAAATGAAAAGAAAAATTTAAAAAATATTTAATTTAACGACTACTTCTTATCAGTCTACTGGCAAAAGCTCTGAGAAATTTTTTCAAAAAAGCAGAAAAACTCGATTTTCGCAGTTTCAAATAGATAAAGAAATCAAATCTGAACCCAGAATGTATGAAGAATCCCCCCCGGGGGTACAGGAGCCTGTACTCACCGGGGAATATAGAGTTCACCTAGCTATTTGTGGCCTGGCGCTCGCTATAGGCAGAGAGGTTGGTAATTTATTACTGATCATCTCAGCGACTGACCAGAGAAACCTACTCTAATCTGGTATTACGGGCATCAGGAAGCCCCCGGATATGCCTGTGCTCCCCTGTTATTCGGAGAGTGAGGAAAATCGGCCTGATGGTATTTAGTTATTTGTATTTTTCCCCACGAACTTGGACTCCGAAAGTGATGAACAAGTTGAAAGATTTTACCAGGAAGTGGAGGAAATCGAGAGACTGGTGGGATGAACAAATGATGGTGGACTATTGTTGGTTCCTCATTCGCGAAGATCCATCCGAAAAAAAACGCAAAAGTTCAAGTCGCTCGTCATTTTAATTTAAATTTTTTTGAATTTACGCCGAATATACTGTGTGAGCAATGAAAATGAAAATATTGTCGTTCCACAAAATTCTTCATAAAAATTTATTTTTCATCCGATTTTTTTCAAAATACGCTTAAAATATTGATAATTAAATAAACTATTTGGTAAAAAAATAAAACATTCCACATCTTCAATATAACGTAGGAAAAAAATTAAATGAAAATGAAAAAAACGTAAAAAATAGCCAAATTTTGAACTTTGAATTGCCATATCTCAGCGATTTTTTTTATCAGATAGAGTTTTCCAGCATATCAACGGAGAAGGCATTCAATTACCTTTCCATCGATATGCCACTTATCTCGATCGAACTTTTTCGTTGGTCACCACAAGGGTTTATGTGGGGTCATACACCGAAAAACACAAAAGTACCGTTATCTAAAAAACAGTACTTGGAAAAAAATAATAACAGCGTTTTTCGTGCTTAGGAGGTCCCAATTAACTTATCTAGCATGTGGAGTTCTTGGTACTTTTTGGCTGTAAACCAGTGTTATTGATATACTCGCAATAAAGGAAGATTCTACATTTGTGCAACATTTAAAATTCAATTGACTAGAATATGGAGAATAATTGGATTAAAGAAAAACTTAATTAATTTGAAATTGAAAACAAAACAATGGATTTTTAGTATAAAGAAAAGTGCAAAATATTTACAAGACAATCGAATACAAAAGATGACAACAAACAATGTCGGCGACTAGACAATCAGGCATACACGGTGTGACATTCAACCATACAATTCCAGATATTTCTAAATTCTTTATGGTTTCAAAAAAAAAAAAAAAAAAAAGAAAAACCCCTTTGGTTTTATTAAACTCTTTGCTGTTTACAAAAAAAGGTAATTGACCACAACAATATGAAGTATACTCGTACTTTGTCCTATTCTGTGCAAAATAAAACCTGGTCAGTGATCTCTTTACTTGTAATGTAATAAATACTCGTATCTTAACAACCTTCTAGCCTTTTAGGGACTAATTGTTGCCTTCCTTTGAGATTTTTTGTTGTTGTTCTATTTTTTTTTTTTTTTTTTGGTTTGATAAAGTTGCAACTAATAATTGCACACAATTTAAACTGGCAGCTATTATAGAAATTCAAATTAAGTGTAACAAAGATTTTTCAGTGCCTTAAGCTAATATTCGATCATGACTTTACAAATGCAGTTTGCAATGCAACACTGCAATGTATAGTGTTCATTAACACATTAATGCATAGTTTTGGCAATGACGCAAAAACACAATTTTATGAAATTAATGTTTAAATATAATTTCCGCCATGTGGCCGCCACAGCTGGCGCGTAGAAAGCGCAATCTGAAACACTAATTTTCAATAAATTTTTTAAATGCATTTAGGTCAATGACTCCTCTGGCACATAAAGCGCACAAAACAGTATTTTTCTGTGGATGTAATGGTATTTCGACAAAAGCTTGTGGATTCTCCTCATTCCAAATGCCACAATTCTACTTATTTACGTACCCATTTAACTAGAAATGGGCTTCATTGGAAAATAAAATTGTGAATGGAAATTCAAAATCAACATCAATAGAATAGAACAATTATTTTGATTAAACATCTCAACAACTTGCACACGTTGTTCTGGTGTAAGTCGATTCATATTGAAATTTTAAAACAAACTTAACAAAAAGCAACTATCAGCTGTTAAATGGGTGGTCCAAAAAAGCAGGGTTGCCAACTCAAAGTTGTAACTCTCTATAAAAAACACCCATTAGAATTTCATACGTTAATAACAGACTTTACAAAGGTTTAGAGTCTTTGAAATTTTTACAATATTTGACAAAAAAAAAATGTTGCTTCACCTTATAAAAAAATTTTTTGTAGGAACTAAGCATCAATCTAATTTATTTATTCTTATTGTATGAAATTTAATAGTCTAAAATCCTAATACTGGTATTCTTATGATAATTAACATTCGTTAAGGAATATGTATGTACAAACACTAGCAGAACTGAACTTGTTTTCGACCCAGCTCCGAAAGGTCTCATCAAAGTTCTTTGTGTTAAACATATTCATATTTTTATATTTCTATTTACATATTCCTTAACGGATGTTAATTCTCATAAGAATACCAGTATTAGGATTTTAGGCTATTAAATTTCATACAATTAGTATAATAAAGATCAATTAAAATATTCGAATTTAATTCGAAAATGTATAATATTTATTTATTCATTAAACAGTAATATATAAAGCCACTCTTCGCCAATTACATTATATCGGGTTTTTCAATAAGAGCGATACAAAAGTTTTTTTTTAATAAAACAAAAACTGTTTTTTGGATATCAATGCAAATCTTTATTCCTGTCAAAGTACGTTCGTTCCTTTATGTATGGAACTCGCCTCCTTTGGATGGCCACCATGGTCACGCTTGCAGAAGTCCAGACGCTGAATCCAAATTTCGACGGTTTTCAAGCATTAATCGGCCGATACTGCTGCAATTTCACGTTCGATATTCGTCGCTGGCTTGTTGGCATAGACCATAGACATGACGTAACTCCACAGGAAATAGTCTAATGGCGTCATATCGCATGACCGAGGCGGCCAATCGACCGGATAACATGTTCTCAAAACATGGTTTCCAATAAATTGATTGGAACGAAAAATATTCGGTTATCATTAAACGGTAGCGATTCCCATTCACAGTAACGTGCCGGTCTTGATCATCACGGAAATAGTACGGCCCAATGACGTCGCCGGCCCATAAACCGCACCAAACCGTGATTTTTTCGGGATGCAATGATGACTCATAAAAAACGTGTGGATTACTGTCTGATCAATAACGCATATTTTGTTTATTTGTGAAGCCATTCAGCAAGAAATGAGCCTCATCGCTGAAGATGATTTTTCAATGAAAATCCGAATAATTTTCAAGTTGTTCCTCAGCCCAATTCCTGAACATACGATGCTTCTGGTATTCAAGCGGCTTCAGTTCTTGTGTCAATTTGATCTTGTAAGGATGTAGGCCAAGATCTTTTCTCAAAATTCGCCACAACGACGTCATAGAGATACCCAACGCTTGAGAACGACATGTGAGAGACACATTTGGGCTTACTTCAACTGAAGCCTCAGCGGCAGCAATATTCTCTACACTACGGGCACTTTTTTGTCTCACTGGCACGGGAACATTTTGTACTGTGCCTGTGGATTAAAATATTTCCACTTGACGCTCAATTGTTGATCTGCAAGGACGATTATGACGACCATAAATTGGACATAGCGCTCTTAACGTTGAGGCCACTGACTCCGAATTTCGGTAGTAAATTTTAATATTTTCGATTAATTGTTGGCTCGTATATCTTTCCATCATGACATGGCAAACCTTACTGAAGATAAATGTCAAAAGAGCGGCAAGAAATATGCCGCTCTACTTCTGTAGCGTCCCTTTTGGTAAACCGTATATATAACGTTGAATATTTTACTGCCCAAATTTTAATTTTAAACGAAATTCGTTCATTTGTTTTTTCCAAATTTAATTAAGGTGAAGACCTTCAGAAAAGTTGTTCTACCCAATGTTAATTGTGTACAACAATGCAGCTAAATTTATAGAATTCAATCTAACGACTGCTTCTGCCACAAAAAGAAAAAAAAAAGAATACATTTAAGACTCAATAAAATATGAACTTTAACTTAGAACTACAAATGAAAAAGCACAACTACTGAGGCCATAGTTCAATATGAGTTGTACCCTCAAGAAAATAATGTTCGTTGGTGTGATACACTGCCTAAAGTAGCACTTGTACTACGAGTATGTGCTTTTTAAAGATACCCTTTCAATTTTAAATTTGTTTTAGCTCAAGTTGTTAACACAAAGCTTAAATTACCGAAGAAAGTAATAAAAAAAAATTAAGTCGCATAAATTTGCAACCCCATTCCCAATTAAATTAATTAGAGCCTTTAGACCATATGTGTATAAGGGTACTCTCTCTTTAGTTACACGAGAACTGTCTGTATCGATACGGGTAACTGTGCTGACATTTTGGTATGGTAAGTCATTGAAAATCATATAACGCCTGAATAACACTTTTTTTTTAATTATGGAAATTTTCTTAGAAAATTTATTCTAAGAGCGAATTTCATAGATTACTTCACCTATTTTATAGCAAATTGTGCAGCTACTGCTTGGTTTTGCAACAATTAGCACATTTTTCGAAAGCAAGAATTAGCGGTGTTACTGAAAACTGGTTAGAGTCCAGGGGACCTATTCTGTAATTCTCTTGAGCTAAAATGTAAAAATTTTGGGTTTTGAAACAGGCTGGGCGTTAGAATATATAAAATTATAAACTTTAGAGGTAATAGGCATGAAGTTTTTAAGTTACAGTATGCGTTCAAAAACTCTATTCGTAGCCAAAAAGTCCTAAATCAAGTTTGTAATTTTTTAGAGATAGAGTTTTAGCTTAGGAGAGTTACAGAATAAGGCTTTAGTACAACGAATAGAATTTGCAATGAGTAGCTTTAATCTTTTTAGAAATGATAGATCTTGTTTGAGGGGTGGTGAATGAACGACTGACTTGAAAAGCTTCTTCATGGCAATCAATTACTCTCAGAGCTTTTGCCAGAAAACTGCTAAGAGGTGGATAAGTAGTTGTTCCCTACTTGATTATTTTTTTCTTTCAAATCTGTATTTTTACGTACGTTATGCATGTCGTTAGCAGTTAGTATCAGTTTACCGTACTGAACTATGGGCATAATGTTATAACAATAATTATTCTGCTGTTAATCATGAGAACTGTTGTGAATATATTTAATTCTTCTACCTTTTTATACTTGTTGAACTGATTAGCAGTCCGCAGCATTTAATCGAAATTTAGCCTGACATTTGTGAGAGTAATGCTGCTGAGAGAACTTACGTAGAATATTGGGCATAAACGACTTTAGTAAATTAAAGTCTGTTGGAGTCGTGGGTACCAATGTCAACCATCAATCAGTTCCAAATTAGACCAGTCAGATATCTCTCGACTTACGATTATAGAACTAATTAGAATCTGATATTCAGAAATATATTACGATAAGTCACACTTTTGTTTTTGTTGCAATAAACACTATTAAGTCAAATGCCACCATGTTCAAAACAGAGATATGCGTTCTGGTATTAAAATGTTTCCATCTGACCACTGAGCATTTGTTCAGGATAAGTTTTAACAACATATTTCTCTTTAAAGGCCATCCTTTAACAAATGGTTCATCCAACTGACAGTATAAAAACTGAAAACGGTTTTTTTTATTTCAAACACAAATATATTTTAATTGCTACACTTTATTAAAACTAAATCGTTGTTTTATGTAAAACAAAAAATTTATACATAAAAGTTTAGAAGTATATACTTGTAGTTGTCATGTTTAGGTTATTTGTCTTACCAAATCTGTGGAGACGGTTACGGTTACGGTGTCTAACATCTAACATTACAAATTTGAATGAAAGCAAAATTATATACCATGAGATCAACCATAAAAACTTTGAATTTAAATGAAATGAAAAAACTTTCAGTGCATATGAAATAAGTAGCCTTTTGATGCATTTCTGTTTTTACTGACGACAACCTTTATAATTCGATGATTATCGCTTTTTCGTCTGAATTATATGATGGCACAACATAACACATATACATACATAATTGGCCATTACAACCCTGTGTCAGGGTTACGGCCTAGCTCTCACAGCACTCATGATGTGTGTGTGTTAATTTGTATCCATGAGTATCGGGACCTACATTTTAAAGTCGTCTCCAAACGGCAGATTTGAGAAGCTGTTTAATGGCAATCAATTACTCCAAGAGCTTTTGACAGAAGACTGCTGAGAGTTAGTCGCCGAAAGAAATAATTTTTTCATATTTGTTTTTTTAAGATGTCATAGCTGAGATTTGAACCCAGCGCTATCGTCTTAGTAAGCCAACACACTAACCACTAGACATAACACACAGCTCAGGCTATATTGGTCATACTCCTCGAACGATATGAAATTTAAGTGGACTGTAGATCCAAAATTTTTCAATTTTATGGCTTATACTTTATTTTAAAATCACAAAAGAATAACTCAAACCATTGTCCAAAATTGAATAATTTAAAACTTTAACAAAAAAAAAAAAAAAAACTCCACTGATATCTTTCTCACACGCAATTTGTATTCCTTTTGTTATTATATTTACAAATATCTTCACATTATATTACATTTGTTTTAAGAGTTTAACTAACATTTTTTTATGAGTGTTGCCACAATTTAATGCAATCATTGGTACGTTTATATTATTTTAAGTGATTGTCTTGCAAGTGTGACTTATGATGTAGTTTACGCCATTTTCTGCCACTCTATGACAAGAACACGTGACAATCTTGAAAGTCACATGGATTATTTACATCATTTCTTATTTTTTCTACGTTTTACGCGTTTCTGCAAAACCATAAAGTTTAAAAAAAAAATGTCAATACTTCTTCAAACACATACACATATTGTACATATACATATAAATGAATAAAAACATATAACTGAGTATTGACATCCTGTATGTAAATATGTGATCCTGTTTTCGTTTTGAAGAAATGTGTTTGCCTGTTTCCTATTTTTTTCAGTCTTTACTCTTGTATAAAATATATATTTTTGTTTGTTTATTTGTTTTTGAATTGTAGGTGTACAAAAAATAGTAAAAAATAGTTTATTTTTCAATTAAGTGAGAAAATGAATTGCATATGTACTCGTAGGTATGTATGTTTGTGTATGAACAGATTGTAAATTTATATTTAATGTGGTTGATTTTTAATTTGAAAGTGCGTAAAATATTATTGAGAAAATTGAAAACATGCTTGTTTCCATACAATATCATACGATGGCGTATTAATAAGTTCTTGAGTTTTCGAGCTTCCCTAATAGTTCTATGAAATGCAACACTGCTCGCATTAAGTACCAACTGATAGCAGAATACAGTAGAATTTTGTGCAAGCTATATTATTTACTTTGCTTTTAACAGCTGTTCAAAACATACAACCTCGTGTACTTTTATTAAAATGGATAAACGTGAAATTTGGTTGAAACAAAAAAAAAAAAAAAAAAAAACTAAAAATCCATCCATTTCAATGTTACATACGTAAGTGGTTTACTGACTTTCGTTGTGGTCGTACAAAATGGATTACCATTTCATAGCACAATTGTGCAGAGAGCATTTACACGTATTGCTTATGCTCTTTTATTTTTTCCAGGTTTACTCAAAAAAACTGATCGGTGACACTCAAAAAATATTTTATTTTAAAAATTAAATTTTTTTAGAAACATTATAAGGTTGGTTAGTAAGAGAGGAAATTTATGAACCAAAATTACTTAGATTTAGTGATGATGTTTTTATTAAGCAATTGTTGAAAAAAATTTGGAAAAGGCCTAATTATTGTATTATATAAATATTTACCGACTTAAAATTTATTTGTTCAAAGCAACGCAACAAATTACGTTCATCTTATAAAAAAAAAACATTCTACAAATACGAAACTGTTATAAGAGTATAAATGTAGAAGATTTTTTCTTATAGACCAGTTATTTATTTATTTATTTATACTTTTAAAAATATATATTTTTTTTTTAAGAAGAAAAAATTGATTTTTTATTTCCCAGCAAATATCCAAAAAACATGCCCTAAATATAGTCAAACATTTATAACTTTATGTACGTATGTTGGTGAAATACTGACATTCATTTCAGCGTATATTACTAAAATTTTTCTGTGACTGTAAATAAATAAATTCTCCCAAATTTTTTTTTCTCTCTAACTCACTTAAAGACAACCAAAAAATTTTTGGTAACCCCTGTCGTACAAGTACAAATGACGCTGAACGTTTTGTATGGCCAATACAGCCGAGAATGTTGAAAAAATCCACAATATGGTGTTGGCCGACCGAAGAGTAAAAATGGGTGAGAGTGCTGATGGCAGCGTGGTTTAGATTTTAAATGAGCAGCTTTGTTTAAGATAGCTGTCTGCATAACGGGTGACGCGTTTGCTTTGCTTTTGACCGTAAACGTAATCGTGTAACAACTTTAAAGGATTGTTTGGAGTTGTTTAACCGTAATTCAAATGAGTTGCTGTGGAGTTTTGTAACTGTGGATGAAACATGAATTCAGTAAAACATTTCGGAGAGTCTAAACTCTGGGTTACTCCTGGTGAAACGGCTTCGAAGAGGGCCAAGGTAGGTTTGGCGGCCCACCGCCCACATCGATTATCTTCAAAAACAATAAACGTCGATTATTGCGCCAACAAGTCCCACTTAGAATATACCCACATAGATAATTGACCATTAAAACCTTGTTTCAGGATTACTGCCTAGCTACTCGCAGCACCCATGTTGTGTGAGTAAATTTTTAGCCATGAGTACCGATACCTACAGTTTATCGCCGACTTCGAACGACAGACTTGAAAAGCTTGTTCATGGCAAACAGTTCCTCTCAGAGCTTATGACAGAAGGGGTGGGGTTAGAATCCAGAAGATAAAAATCTTCCATCTTCGATAATAAGCTTTGTAAGAGGAAATTTAGCTTCTCTGCCTTACAAAATTAATCAAAATCAAACTCTAATTTTTATTGTGATATTACTAGGGTATTCAAACGATTAATCGTTAATCGATTAATCGAAGAATTTTGTTCAAATAATTGTTCGAACAATTAAAAATAGTCAAATTTCGAATAACGAATAACTCGAATAATTCCCTACGATTAATCGATTAATCCATATAAAAAAATACTTTATTTATAGAAATAATAAATGGTATTAATAAACTTCCTAAGTGTTGTAAAATACTGCTACATTGATAGATTTAGAAGGCATTATACAATTTGTTATTAATACAATGGAAAATGCAAACAATCCTTTTCCAAATTATTTATTAGAAAGGCTTAAGATTCGAATAAATGAAAGACGTGTAAAACTACTTAGTACACTTATTTTATATCTAAATTCTGGTACATTTTCACTTTTTTAAAATATTGCACAAAATCTGAAATAAAAGATTTTGCAAACAAATTGTTTTTGAGAATGTTTTTAGAAAATATGGAACAAAATGTGTCAGATGGTGATATGATTGCAGAAGATTTAATTGAAATAAACGAAAATAATCTATTTTCACAATACAATGAAGCAATTAAAAGTGTACAAAATTTTAAAAAACCTAAAAGAGGCTGCAATGATTTAATGGGTGATTTCTTATATTTAGAAAAAACCAAAAACAGAACCGAAAAATTATATATTCTTTTTCATGCACTTCTCTCAATTTCTCCAACATCTACAATCAGCGAGAGATTGTTCTCAAAATCGAGTTTTATTAAAATTAAAGAAAACAATCGATTGAAAGCTAAACATATAAATTACATCCTTTTTTTAAAAGACTACTTTAATAGAAGTGCATACTTTTTTTTAACTAATTTTTACGCATAATATGAATTATTTTTAATTACTTATTTAATATTTTTATTGCATACGAAGTAGTAAATTATTACTTTTATATATTAAATCGTTATATATGTATATGATCTTAAATATTAAAATTAATTAATGAATTATTTATGGTTTAGTTTTTCAATAATATGTTTGAAAGTAAAATATACGATCTCATTACATTTTCTACATTACACATTACTATGTTTTTGGTTATTATTATTTGTTTTTTTGAATAAAATGTTTTAATAATACGCAAAATTGGTATGTTATTTTATATAAAACAAAATACTATTAATCGAACAATTTTGAAATTTTATTCGATTAATCGATCAAGAAAAAAACCCGAATAATTACTCACTCGATTAATCGACCAAAGAAAAAAGTCGAATAATTGAATACCCTAGATATTACAGAAAAAAGTCAGTGAGTAAAAGACTGACTCGCGATTTTAATTTCATAGGAACTGAAATAAAATTGGTTTTGTTGAACCTTTATCTTGAATTAATTTAAACTTTATATTTATATATGTATATATTATTTTATTTACGATATTTCACTATTACTTGGTGCAGTTTCGTCAGCAATTATTCTTTCTTTTAAAAAATTATTAAAAGTTTTCCTAAAAAAAAAAAACTTAGTCACGTCTTGGCGGTAAATACTCGTCGTTGCAAATACCTATACAAATGTAGCAAATCTAGCATATCAGCCTACTTTATTTTGTTGTTTGATGTGGTTTGCTACGTTTGCAATATCTGCAAGGGTATTTACAATGAAAAGCAATTATCGCATTTAAAATTTATTCAAAATTACAAGATATCTTTTTTTTTCAAGGTTTGTGTTTGAAACGGCAGCAAAGTTCTGTTATTAGTAAGACGCTTCGTCTCCTTCGTAAAATAAAAACTAAAACATCAAATAAATGCGATCTTCTCATATCCGGAGAAATTGAAATCAGCCATACTTTGTTAATTTATTAATTTTTATACACTTTTCCAATTAACAATTTCTTAAAAAAAATATTTTTTTTTAATAGTAAATGTCAAAATTGTATGCTGCCAAAAAAGTTCTCATTTCACACAGTAGAAAGAGGAACATTTTCTGACACAGAAAACACAGCCAAGCTAATGCTCTCTTATTAACAAATTAAGAAACAAAAACTAAAATTAGAAAAAAGAAAACAATCCATTCATTTATGCCACTATAATTTCTTTTACTTTATATTCTTTTTTTAACTGACACATACATACGTACATACATACATGTGAATATGCAGTGTAAGCATATACACAATCTTTAAAATCCAAACGGCGAATATTCTATAGAACCATACAAACTGCCAAATCCACCACCTACATACTCATAATTGTGCGAATAATCGTTTGGATATCTTGAGGGAGAGTTGTAGTAATATGGCCTCTGGTAATAAATTGTTGAAGGCCGTTCATAATAAATCGGTGTACCAAACGTTATACCAGCCGATATTATGGGTGCTGTTAACACGACACTCAGGAAGCAAACAAATATCAACTGCCAGTAAGAAAAAAGAAAATAATCATTAATTAATGCTTCGATTAAGAATTAAGAAAATGAAAAGAACTTTAACACACCAATTTATATAAAGCCGACATCTGTTGTGATTTGTCAAGCTGCAAATATTAAAAAGTTTTTGTTTTAGCCCAACACTGCCTTTTATATGCAAGACAGATTTTTAGGGCTGAAACAAAACAGTACAAAACATACATATCCTTTGTAACTAACACATGTGTGTGTATGTACACATATTGACATGTTTGGCCACTATTAATTGAGATTCTTTGTGTGCTTGGGTAGGGCACTCGTAAGAAATATAAATAAAACTGGTTCCTTTAGTGTTCTTCAATAATTAAAAGTATAATTTTACATAATTTTACTACGAGTATATTCTTAAAATAGAAAATATTTTACACTTGAAATGTTTTTAAACTTTTGTCTTCTAAACGTGTTTTTCAAGTTTACATTATTACCAATTAATAATATCTGCTGTAACATTTATTACCAATAAAAATTCTATATTTATAGCCTTGATATAAGAAGATATTCGTATGAATAGTTTTTATTGTTTAGAAAAGTATATTTAGTCCTGTGCATTGCAATAGGAAAGTCAGTGTGCTTGTGCTATGCGTTTTAATTGTTTTGATCACTCAAAATGACAGGCAGAATGCTTTTGTTGACTTGTTTTTCATTTTTTTAACCTACACAAAGGTAGATGTTAAGGATACTCTATGTTGCAGCATTTGTTTGTGACATATTTGATGTCTTTTTAGAATCTAAGAAAGCAATGGAAATTGCATAAACAATCAATAAAACTGACATTAAATATGAATGGCAATGTGTGACCGATCTAAAGATAAGATTTTTTGTAAAGGACTTTATTAGGGCATAATCTATTCAAAGCCAATCAAATCATAACGCGTAAAATACATGATATGTTTAATTTTTTATAAAAAAACCGACTTCTTAAAATTAAAAAAAACATTGTGTTTATTAACAAAAATTTGTTTGGCCGTTAAAATTTAAATTTTCTATACAACTTCGAAGAAAAAATTCAAATCTTATAGTATTGAGTAGTTACTTTTAACTATTGAGTACCCAAGAATTAATACAAATACTCGATACTCCTTACCCATTACTAAATACTTTGCCAGCACTACACTGTAAGTCTAAATGATTAAACAGAATACGACCGCAACTTCAGGCAAAAACGACTCTCAGAGAAAGTATGCCCAAAATTAAAACGACGGCCGCAACTTCACAAACTGTCATTTATTGTTTTACATTTCTTGTATGAAAAGCTATTAAAAATTAAGTTTATGAGAATTTTTGCATAGAATTGAATTTATGTTTTATAATTTAACCATCTTTACGCATTTTTCCATTTTTTGTATAATATCAAGCATTTTAAATATTTAACAAATTCCAAAATTTATTAATTTATTTAAACTTTCAAATGTTTCTTCGATTTTCTTTTGTTCTTATTTCTGTTTGCGCAAACAACAAAAAACAAATGGATTTGTTTACAAAATTTATTAAATTTAATAAACGTGTGGTAACATTGTTGAGAGAATTTGTGTCTAAAAATGAGAGCATAAGAAAAAACGCTGTAAAAATAAAATAGAATCTATTTCACGACTGCATTCTCCAGCGTTTTTATCTGTCAATTTGTATGGAAAAAAACGTCATGCCCCAGTTCTGTTTAATCATTAAGGCCGTGACCACGCAATGATCGGCTGAGCTGTGAGCGGCAAAAAATTAAAACATATGGAATACTATTGAAGTTGATCAGAATTTCTGAGCGGCTAAGCGGCACCGCTCAGGAATAGAACTTGTTCTAATTTTTACTTGATTTCTGAGCAGCCAAGTATAAACATGGCAAAAGTGAATGCGGAGCTTATAATTTCATCTGTAAAAAGCAGAACGCTATTATGGCAAGATAGATTATCAAATTTTAAAAATATAAATAAGGCATTTTAAGAACTAATCGCTCAGAAATGACGCTCAGTAATAGGCCTCTTGCCGTTCAAACTCGCAGCTCTGCCGCTCATTGCGTGACCTCGGCCTAAGGCTGTATGTACGAAATATAAGTTCATTTAAATGTCTGACGTTAGATTGGTTGCAGAAAATTATCTAATTTTTTTATTTTTTGACGAATTTTTATTTTCAAATGCATTAGAGCCTTTAATACATAATAGTTCTGACAACATTTGTAGCTCTTCTAGTCTCTTAAATTGTCTGCACAATCTTGCCAATTTCTTGTACAGCTGGTCAACTATAATGACCGTAGTCACCCGTTTGGCTCTCAAAGAGTGGCCTCGCGTTCTTCGTTTGTTAAACGATTTCTATTCAAAAAAGAACGTCTCTCACTAATTGCATGACTCTTCAAACATTTCATAGCTGATAGGTTTGGCAGGCCATGTTTTTATTTATTTATTTATTTATTTATTAAAACAAAAAAAGTCAATGGAATAAATCCTTACAGACTATTTACAAATTAACAATATATAAAAATTAACACAACAAAATTACAATTAGTTACATATTTAGAAATACAATTATTTTATGTTTAATAATTCTAGAATTTAAAGAAAAATCAATTAATTCTGACAAATAATTATATTGGCTGCATAATCTATTAAAAGGATCAGCCATATTATAGTTAAATCTACAAAATTGAACAAAAAGAGGATTATAAAATCGAGAATTACGACAAGGAATATTAAATTTAACAGATTTTAAAAGAGATTCACAACAAATATTTCCATTAATCAGATTAATCATAAAAGATACATTTAACATTATACAACGACTTTTAAGCGTTGGTAGTTTAATTAATGCTAATCTGGAAGTATATGAAGGCAAATCAGTATAGTTCCAACCAAGGCCACGTAAACAGAATAACAAAAACTGCTTCTGCACAGATTCAATACGATCACTATGAACATTGTAGTAAGGATCCCATACTATTGACCCATATTCTAGAATTGGTCTCACAAGTGACACATAGAGTTGTTTCGTAATATAAGGATCGGTGAACTCCTTAGCCCATCTCTTTATGAATCCCAGGA
Source organism: Metopia argyrocephala (assembly GCA_963576795.1). Taxonomy (NCBI): domain Eukaryota; kingdom Metazoa; phylum Arthropoda; class Insecta; order Diptera; family Sarcophagidae; genus Metopia; species Metopia argyrocephala. Next base: position 38,790,135 of record OY756210.1, read on the forward strand.
CACATTTAGCTTTGTTTACAGTCAAAGTAATATGCTCATTAAAATTCAATCTCATGTCAAGAAGAATGCCAAGATCGATAAATGTTTCAACCATCTCCAATTGATTACCTCCAAGTGAATAATTAACATTAATAATATTCCTACGAGAGAAACTCATATATTTGCATTTTTTAATATTCAATTCCATCATGTTGTATTGACACCATAAAAAAAAGTTGTTAAGGTCACTTTGAAACAAAACATGTTCAGTAATATTTTTATACGATAGAAACATCTTCACATCATCAGCATACATTAAGATATGGGCAAAGTTAATAACACTTGGAAGATCATTAACAAACAATGAAAATAAAAGTGGACCAAGATGACTGCCTTGGGGAACACCGGGCGAACATAAATAAACTTAGAAACGTTATTATGCACTCGTACTGTTTGTTTCCTACCCATCAAATATGACGTCATCCAATTTAAGCCAATCTGAGTAACTCCCAGCGAATCAAGTTTATTCAGAAGTAGTCTATGGTTTACCTTATCAAATGCTTTACTGAAATCAGTATAAATCACATCAGTTTGCTTTCCTTCAGTAAAACCAGCACTAACTACAGTTGTGAATTGTAGAACATTAGTTATTGTTGAACAGCCTTTTCTAAACCCATGTTGATAAGGTGATAATAACGATGAGGTATGATGACGAAGAAAATCAGCAATTAATTTCTCAAATAGTTTTGGAATAGAACTCAGATTAGCAATGCCTCTATAATTTGTAATATTAGATCTATTACCAGATTTAAAAAGCGGTACAATATACGAATCCTTCCAACACGCAGGAAAATAACCATATTTCATAGAGGCATTAAACAACAAAGATAACGGTGTAACAAATGACTCAGCACATCGACTTAAAATACAATTTGGAACACCATCAGGACCGGGACTAAAGGACATCTTCAGCTTCTTTAAGGACAGCAAAATATCACTTTCATGTAAAGTAGGAAGAGATATTACTTGATTTGATGGAATCGAATAAGGATATATATTTTTACCATTATAAACTGCATCGGAATAAGTACTGGCAAAGAAATCGGCAAACATATCACATATGTCGTCAATATCACTAGATTCACGATCGTTAAATTTCATTACATTTGGATAACCAACAGCCTTTCTTTTAGAATTGACGAATGTATAAAATGATCTAGGGTTACGGATGAAGTTTTTCTTTACTCTAATTAAATACTTTTTATACAAAAGACGGTTGAGCATAATATATTCAGACCGTGCAACAGAGTACTTTGAATAATCAATAATAGAGCCAGATTTCTTATAATTTTTATAGCATTTATTTTTAAGATTCTTCAATCGAGACAGTTGAACAGAATTCCATGGTGGACCAACTTCTACATTATAATTCATTTTGGGAACACAAATTTCAAAAAAAGAATAAATTAACTTGTAAAAATTTGTTACGCTGCAGTCAATGTCAGTATTGCAATTAAAAGAAATAGGTATAATGTCATTCCAGCAAATATTTCCCATCAATGCATTAAATAAATTATAGTTAGTTTGATTGAAGCAAAAAATCTTGCATTCTTTACTATGCTTTAATTTAGATTCAGATGGAGTACACAAAATAATATTTATAGTAGGATGATATAGATCTTCCGGTAAAGTAACAGGTTCTGCACGTATAACTGAGCAAGCATTGAGATCATTGACGAACACTAAGTCCAGTAATTTTCCAAAATTATTTAATACTGAATTCATCTGGTAAAGGGATAGACCCAAAATTTCATTTAAAAATTCTTCATGACAGTTTCTATTTTTCACTGGTATTAAATATGGTACATCAGATGTAAGTTTCCATTCAACTGAAGAAAGATTAAAATCACCAACAACAAAAACAGTATCACATTTGTCAGCAAGAGAAGAAACAGACTTGATAACATCAGCATTATTGGCATAAATAGAATAGTCAGAATTTGGAGGAACATATGAGCAGGTAAAATAAACTTTCGATCTTTTTAATTTCACTACAACAGCAACAATTTCAATATCAGAACGTTGAGTTACAATTTCTTCAGATGGAAATGAACAAGAAACAGCGATTAGAACACCACCACCTTTACGTAAATTGCGATCATATCTATATAACTTATACTTATTACAAAGAATTTCCGAGTTGAAAATATTGCTATTTAGCCAAGTTTCAGTAAATATAACAACATCATAAGTAAACTCGTAACTATCAACTAGAAGAGTAGCTAATTTGTTATTTAAGCCACGAACATTCTGATATATAATATTCAAAAAATTATCAGAAGTATTATCACAGTTAATTAGTTTTTTGAGATTCCTGACTGTAAACGAGCGATATTACTATCATAATTAGTCCTCGTTCTCTCTCTATAAGTATATTCACGGACTAATGTATTTGCAGGCCAGAAGTTAGGATCAACAATATTATCAAAAATATCCGGAGGGGTGGAAATTTTAAATGATGCAATGGACCTTGGAGTGGAAAATTTAAATTTTTGAATTATAACATTTACATCTCGTCTAAATTTAGATTTGATGTAATAGTCAACATCATCCAATGAAGTTTCACTTGCTAACCGTGAAACAAAAATAGTCTTCATGGGTGGAACGGCAAGAAGCGGCTTAGGCATAATCGTATCATTCCCTGCCCGTCTATTTACGTCAGCGTTAACTGGTAAAGATTTTACATTAGAACTAGATCTAGTATCAATTGCAGGAGAAGTTAACTGACCAGAATAAACATCATTTGAAATAGTGGATGGCGTAGAATATGTTTCACCAACAGCATCGGGAATAATAATAGTCGTTACAGGTGAATTGACTGACGAAGGAATTGAAAGTAAGTTGTCAGATTTTAGCTTTTCATTAGAACCTTTATCAACAGCACCAAAATTATCCAAGCTAGGAAAATTATTATATAAGTCCTCAAACTTTGCAAGTTGGGATTGTAAAGACAAAAAGTCTTTATTAAGTTTATTAAATTGATCCTTATAGCTCTTGAAAAATCTATAAAATTCCATGTTAATTTTTTTACACGAAGCGCAAGTCCAGTGTAATGATTTCACAGGATCTAAAAGCGCATCCGCATCTCTTGCCTTCAGTGCAGTACATTTTAGGTGATAATTACCCATACAAAGCCAGCAGGTTACCATACGATCATTACCAGAAGAAGCACAATTAGTATTTAGGCAATTCATTTTTGTTCAATAAAATATATGTGTATGTAATAATTTAGTTATTTTCTTTTTTTCAAATTTAAGGATACGTTAGAATAATTCAAAAGTAGATGTCGCCACAACCAGTTAGCAAATACACAAACCAATATATAATAATAGTATATTTATGACGAAAGGTTTGTATTTATCCAAAACATATGATCACAACAGCTGGTTCAGTATATTTTATTTTGTTTGTTTATTAACTGTAGTGGTTAGTGTTGTTGTTATATAATGTTTATTTATGTTTCTGTTTCTGTTTCTGTTTTTATATTATTATTGTAATTTAAGACAAACTGTTTTAAATTTTTTTTTTTTTTTTTTTTTTTTAATTTGTGCAAGTAAGAGTTGTATTGTTATTGTATGTAAACACTCTCAGAATATATTTATTTCTCTTATAAATGACTTTATGTTGCTCTTTACTTTCTGATTGATTTTTATAAATGTATATATTATTATCAAAATTTTTTGTCTATTTAAATTTAAAAATATTTAATGTACTTAGATTTGCTATTGTTGCTGTTAATAAATTAATATATTAGTTATGACCATACACTTTTTACACTAATAAATGGCACATAAACACATTAAAGGCTTGTACAGAGCGAGGTAAAACAAAAACACGTCCGACTTCAACGACAGGCAATATTCCAAATTAAAACAACTAAAAATTAAACTCATACACTTATAAATATAATGCCAAACATTGATATATTTTTTAGTCAAAATCATAAAAATTTTACTTTTTGTCTAAAAATCATTGTTTTTATTTGGAATCTTTATATATTATTTTTAGAAAATATATTGTAGAGCCAAGTCCTTTGTTTATTTGATTTAAATTGTTTTGGGATAGCTTGATTATTAGTAATTTTTATTTTTTGCATCCTAAAGGCTAACAAATTCCATCATTCCTTATTCCTTTTTTTAAACTATCCCTCAACCTCTTTAGCTTTTATTGTAAAAATGCACTGTGAATTGCGAATATGAAAAACATAATCCTATTTAAATCGCTATAATTCTTATAAAAAAGAATAGAAAATTCCAAAGAAACTCAACACGTTTCTAAACAGGTTGTTTTCGATTGCATCAACCTTTCGTGTCACATTCCTTTTTTTTTTTTTTTGTTTTTATTGTACAATTTTATGTTGATTGTAACAATCATATTAAGGGTATGTTACATTGTGAATTAATATTTATGTATGTACAAGTACGTATATGTATATACTCATACTCGTATGTATGTACATATATGTATTTCTACACTTGTAAACTGTAACTTTGTTTGTTTATTTAAATATATGCGTCTGTAGAAAATAGATATGAAAATGAAATGATGTTGCCTGGCTGCCTGTATTCACATAACATACCAAGAAGTGGAAACACTTCATTATCATTTGAATGGCAAGTGGTTTAAACGACAAGTTTATTAGAAAATAATTTAAATTGTAAAAAGTTTTGCTTTTGATTTGAATCTGGCTCTAATCGTAGAATTCTACTTCCTCAGTACTCCCAAAGCTTGCATAATTGCTCAACCTGAAAACCACTACACGTGTCTAGTAATCCGATTAGTTTTGCTACGTTCGAATATTAGGAGAAAACCTGTTCCCATACCGGAATTTTTCTTCGAACCATCCGACGAAACTATATTAGCAGAACCTGTAGAAATTTTGCCAAACATTGTAAATTCCATGAAAATTCTCTAGACAACGGTGAAAATGTACGTTAAAAAGAATTTTTCATTATAATTGGGGTATTGGTTATAAATATAAATACAAAAACTTATCCTTTTAGCCCACGTATGCTTAAATATGTAAATTTTTTTTTTTACATATTCAACAACATATACTTACACATAAATAATATATTTTTAGTACTGCATATTCTTTATATCATCATCAGTATGCTTCTTGCATTATAGCTATATATCGTCATCTAAACTTCAAAAGATCGTAAATAGGCATTTGAAAAATAGATTTATCTCAACTTTTTTAAATTGTAGTCTATAGGTACTATTTTAACAGATGAACAGAACTTTAATTGATATTCGAAATATTTCATTTTAGCCAACATTTTAAGTTAAACCCTAAGGTGGTGTGTTATCCATCCTTGGTTCATTCAATAAAACTAATAACATGGACCTTTGATTTAAACTTACTAATCCGAAAAAACAAAAATCCTACTTTAAAAATGCGAAGCGCAAGAAACTCAGTCCAGCCCCTGGGATAATTTTTAGTAACTGTTCCTCAACTGCCTTTCTACTGCTCTTCAGCAGCATAGCCAGTTGAGTCCTTGCAGTGTAAGCTTCTACATCACGATAAGGTAAATATCCCATGTAGAACTCTTGCACTTACGAACTCTTGCATTTAAGTTGACGATATGTTACTCCAGTCACATTAACAAGATAGTTGAATGTTAAGGCCACCACACATGAGATATTTTTATTTATTTTTTTGGGAACATTATTATGTACTCGTATTATACACATGCATGTTACACTTGTTGTTGGGGGAAAGAGAAAACGTGAATTATAAACTAAGCTTTGTTGTGTGTATAGCGCAATCAAAATTAAATCGTAATTTTTTTAGGAAATAAAAAAAAATAATAAATAGAAAATAAATTATTTTTTAAAATTTGCTATACAATGAGTATTCCATTACAAATTATTTTATAATGATTATGTATTGGTACCAATAAAAAAACAAAACAACACAAAAAAAAAAAAACACAAAATATATAGTTTTCTTACCATATGTTTTCGTATAGGCTGTTTCTATAGAGTCTTGTAATCAAGTGATATAGAGCGAGAGAGTATAGGATTATGAATTATCCACAGGGTTGCCAGAGTTTTTATATAGAAAATATATGCCAATTTGGTAAAGTTTGCAGCTATTGTAGAAATCTGCAAATTTTGCGATATAATTTTAGAATCTTTATATTTTCCTAGATCAGCACAATGTACTGCATGAGTAAGGATCATTCCCTAAGTGCTGGCCTCATAAAAAAAACTTTATACACATCATAGATTTCAAAGTGTTATTTTAGGGTATAAGTAATTTATACATAATACGAGTATGTATATAATGACCAAAACTACGTGACTTACAAAATCAAAGCAGAGTGATTTGTAATAGTGCTGGCAAAGTATTGAGTAATGGATACCGAGCATCGAGTCTTTGTAGAAATTGGTTGGCACTCAATACTTGAAAGTAACTACTCAATACTAAAAGAGTTGTAGTTTTTCTTCAAAGTTGTATGGAATATTTAAATTTTAAAGGCCAAAATTAAATTTTGCTTAAAAACACTATACTTTATGAAATCGTTTTCCCTTATCTTCCGTTAAAAATAATGGATAATATTTAGCACCCGCATGAAAGTACTCAATAATAGCGAGTTGTGAAAAGTAGCAGAAATTGACTAATTGAGCACCAAATTGTGAGCTTTAACAAATCATTTGTCTCCAAATTATTTGTATTGTTTTTATAACTTAAAGCTACGTTCACATTTGACAAATATTGTTGGAAAAAGCGTAACCACTATTTTATGGAAATATTTTATACACACATTTTGTTGAATGTAATTACATATTTTTTAAAAAATTATTTAAAAACAGATATGTAAACTAGTGTGTCCCAAAAAAATTTTTTTCTTATTCCCCCACCTTTTTTTGAAAGCTTATAGGGTAAAGTATTTGTGTGATTTTTTTCAGATTTTTCGGAAGAGGTTTAGAGGTCGCTAAAATCGAATTTAACCCAAAAATAAGGTTTTCTCGACTTTTTTTGAATTTTGCGCATTACTCGGCCCATTAGCACGATTTTCTTTGTTACTAAGTCAATTTTTTTAAAGAAAACTGTTTAAACTTTACTTCTCTGTGCAGATATTATAAGTTTCGGTAATAATTTTGCTCATTTGGGTACCCTTTATGGCATTTTTTTGTAAATTTAGCATAAATTTAAAAAAATGCTTTGTAACTTTTAAAATTTCTATTGAAGTTAAAAAACTAATGATTAAGTTTCAAATGTGAATAAATTCTGAGTCATTTAAGAAAATAAATATTGAATTTGCTCTTACCGTTTCAAAGTTAGGAGGATAGAGAACTTAAACTCCCGCACGACGAATTGTGAAAGTATCTTTAAGTGAACCTGACTGAAAATTCTATCGAAACCTGCAAAAGAATATAATAAAATCAATATACATACCTAACTGGCCTTTACAACACTGTATCAGAATTATGGCCTAGCTTCTCACAGCACTCATATTGTGTGTGTAAATTTTTATCAAAGAGTACAGGGACCTACAGTTTACTGTCGATTGCGAACAACAGACTTGAGAAGCTTGTTCATATATAAAAATCATTATATTGTAAACAAATTTACAAATATGGAAAAAAAAACACTATCAGCAGAAACGAAGCATGTTTTTTAACTACTCTGGGTGCGCTAAATTCGAATCTGGCATAAAAACTGCACTATCACGTTTAGTTCATGTCTTATCGCATGATGGCAATACTGTAGTTATTAGTGACACTACAAGTTCACAATTATTCGTTTAACTGAAGCCCTCATTCATTCTAAATCTTTATAATAGTAGCGTTTAAGCATAACATGAAGATCATGTGTTACTGATTCGAGCCATTTTTACTTTGTGTGTTCTGAATATTTGGTTGGAACAAAAAAAAAGGTATTGCATATCAGAATCATTAAAATATGCAATAGTTGCAGTACTATTTTATACAAGTGGTCAAATGGCAAGAAGTTCTATTTAGATTTTTTTAATTTCAGTACATTAGAGAGAGTCAAGTGTTAGATGGATGAGCCAAGCTCTTAAATAAAACACTACCGCTTTCTGTTAAACACGTTTATTGAATGAATATTACGATTTCTTAAATAATAAAATGCCTATCAACTTTTATATTACCAGACCAAAGTTTTTATATCTACCGATTTTAAAAATGTGTAAACATCTGGCAGTTGGGACAAATGTAAAAATTTTTAGAGATAGAAGCTTGGAATTGGCTGCATATGTATTTTGAAAAGAAACTCTCTATTCTATTGTATACTGTACGCTGGTGCATTGTTAATACAAAAACTGAAACAGCTATATAGCAAAACTTAATGAAGGTTATTAATTGATGGCTCAAAGTACAGATTAAAAGCATTTCTTTTGAATAATTTTAATAAAAAAACCACCATACGAATTAGAGCATGCTCACCAAGATTTAATGAAAATTGAAGAAAATAATCAAAGATTTTGGATAAAAGGCACGCTGTTAGACTGTTGCTGGACTATAACACATGAAACCTAACCAACCAAATACAAACGACATTGAAATAACGGCATTGACTTTTAAATATTCATTGATTTTTAAATAAACTATTGACTTTCTACGTAAAAACGAATAAAAACATTTTATTTTTGTATCTCGAATTCAGCACACGAAAGGTATTTGGTTACTCTATTCGAAAACTTTGTTGGCTAGTGTAATAGGTATTAACTTGATCGCTTTTTAAAACATTCTTCAAATTTAAAAATTTTAATACTTTAAGCCCTGTAATGCCACGACGGCTTTTAGAAGAATACAAATTATCACCTTAGATTTGCACAAACTTGGTATATTAACAAGGTACCTCCTATATAGAATAGATATTGTTTTTTTCATAAACATATCTTGAGAACGATAATAGTATTGGTGGAAAACACGGGATTATTATTTAATAAACGTGCATAAGAATTCAATTAAAAACAAAGTAAACACTTTAAATACGGAAAATGAAGAGTCACGTTGAACGTTTAAACCTTCACAATGGCAATAGTTTAACGCTTAAATGCCAAAAAGGGCAAAAGCCAACAACGACAATAAAAAAGGGAATAAACCATCACCAATATGCTAAAAAAAAAGAAATAAATGATGTCGTCACAACCTAAAAATTTCCGTAAAACAAATACAATGTTTGTTGAAAACGGCGGTTTTGCAACATGATAAAGCAACAGGTGTTTTTCTTTAGTAAACGTTTTTCTTTTTTTGTTTTTTATTTTGTTTTCTACCATCAAGAAGAAGGACACAACCAGCTCCTCCCTATCTATGACCGGTTGGAAAAACACATGTTTTTTTAAGTGATAATACAAGTGCTTAGAAATACATTTCATTTGTTTCCACAGTTTTCTTTCGTAAAAAAACACACACAAACTTAGAAAGTCGTCATGTTTTTCAGTGAAAGTCATAAATCACGTTGTTTCTTTTAAGGCCAAATGAAATATACTAAACGGTTTACTGTTATACTGCTTTACAAGCTACAAATAAAAGCTTTCATTGAATATCCTTCGGTTTTCATAATATTTACGAGTATGCGCAATGGATAACGGAAAAGCTTTACACGAAGGTTAGTCCTAAACTATGAAGCGACCGACCATGGGATTAAAGCTATAAAAGCAAATGCTATCGAAGACTAAAATGTTAGTTCTCTGCCGGACAACAAACTACAACGGTTATACCAAACAAAAGTGAAAATATTGAAAAGCGGTTAAATGTTTATAAACAAATAACGGTTTTTGAGAAAAGTGAAAATTTAAAAGAAAAACAAAATTTATTTTGAAGAAGATAAAAATAAAATTTTTGAATTTGAAATAAAACAAAGATTGAAAAGAAAGACAATTTAAAAAGACTTTTTAAATAAAAAAATAAAAAAATAATAATAACAGAAAACAAACAAACTCTGGATTACAAATATTTAAAAATGGATAGTTTATCGCCAAACAAAAATTCCAAACCGAGCAGCTCCAGTAGTTCAGGCTGTTCAGCTTCTTCGTCTACGACAGATATTAAAAACTCGTACAAGACACAAAGATTGGATAATAAAGCTACAGGAATGCGTTCCCGTTCCTTTTTGCATTGCCTAAGCAAACATTTAGGACGACATTTTATACATCATCATCCTCAACACCATCATACGGTGCACCAAAATGGCCAAACCATAGTCTACAATAGCCAAGAAGAATTAAGATCCTCTTCTACAGATTCATTCTCTTTAAGCTATGAGCGCAATTCCCGTTTAGATGGTTTATTGCAGCACTGCAATACATCCAATGGTACTGGCACTTCCAGCTTTGACATCAGCAGTGATGAAAGAGCGTCAAGAGCATCTTCCACCTCGGCCTGCTCACGTTTTTCCCCCGAACAAGAGGGCAAACAGCAGCATATATATATTTCTACCACTATACATAAACCCTCCAGTTCGTTTGATTGTCAAGATAACTTAGAAGAAGATTTTAGTGAATCTGAGGATAGTGGAAACTCAAGCAGTGATGAGAATGCTGAAAATATTTTCGCACAAAATGTGAACAATAATAAAAGTAAAACAGCAACAGAAAGAGATACAAACTTGACAACTTCCTCAGCCAAAGGTCTACACTTAAGTCGCATTTCCATAACTTCGTCGGTAAAAAGTATTTTCCAGCATATCTCCTCAGTATCGGCTACATCAACACGTTCTTTATCGTGTTCCAGTACGCCTTTAAAAAGAGTATGGGATGCAAAGTGTAAAAAGTCAAATTCTACACCAGCCAGCAGCTCTAGCAGTAGCAAAGGTTCCAACAACGCCACCACCAATAATAAAACAAAGAAATCCTCCACAGCATCGGCTACAAACTCCTCTGCGTCTAAGAAAAACGAGAAGAAAACCCAAAGCATTTTAAGGCCGCCAGTACACTATGTATACATGAAAGGCATGTCCGGTTTATACTCGAGAGTGCCGCGTTATTCAGTGTGTTGTCCTTATGGCACACAACAGTGGGCTTAAATTGCAACAAAATGAAAAATATTAAAACACAAAATAGCACCAATTACAATATTATTTTCTTTTTGTCATTTGTAAGGATTAGAAATAGCAAACTAATAATGACAAGGACATGTTTAAAAACGAAACAACAAAGAAATGTAGTGCCTAGAATGATTTCAAAAATTGCTAAAACTAAACTAAAAAAATAAAATTAAAAAAAAACTATCATTTTATTCAAAAATAATAATAAAAAAATAGGGATTTATTTACAATATATTAAAAACTAAATATTTTTTATTTGTATAACAAAAACAAAAAGACACAGAAAACCAAGTTTTCTATAAAAAGAGAAAAATATTTTAATAAAAAAAAAAGAAAAATCATCACTTTTAAAAAAGGACAGCACAGGCACTTAAAAATAACATAATCAGCTATATGACAGAGCTCAAGTCTAATTAGTAGTTTAATTAAAAAATAAGTAAAGAGAAGCAAACAGAGTTTGTGAGAATAATTAAAAGTTTTTATTTCAGTTAGAAAATTTAAATTCTTCTGTTTTCATTTCGTTTTTTTTTATAGAAAGAGAATTCGAATTGAATTTTATTTCGAAACTGAGTGTAACTAAGTCACATGGCTAAATAATTAAATAAAAATTATTTTAAAATTTACAGAAAACCACAGCTATAGAATCTAGAATTCTTAAATTAAAAACCGGTGTAATTAAAATATTAACAAAAAAAAAAAATACAAAAAACAAAAAAAAAATCTCTTTACAACCTTTTATCAATTATGAATAAAAAAATCTATAAGTCAAGTATTAATTTTTAACAAAATCCTAAAATTCGCTGTTCTCTAACTGACAAGACAGAATATCTTTAATTTAACTTCTAAACATATCCTTAACTTTTTTTGTTGTTTATTTTTCAATAATTTTGTAAATGAATTAAAAACAAAAAAAAAAAAAAAAAAAAAACAAAATGTCTCTAAACAATTCTGAAATAAAAAAATTTCTAAATTAATACGAATTTATTGTAAAAAGAAAAATATATATTAAAATTTACTACAAGTAAAGAAAAAATTTAAATTTAAACAAAAGTTAGGAAAATTTATTAAAAATATTTAAAACTAATTTAGTTTTTTTTAAGAAGTCTTCATAGAAATTTAATTTCGTTTAATTTTTCTTACCATGTATAGCTTTAATTATTTATCCTATAGTTTTTCTATATTTAAGAACTAAATTTTTAAGAAAAATAAAAATAAAATATTAAAAATGAAACAAAAATTGTATTTATTTATTTATGAAATTACAAGAATCATATTTTAAGTAATTAGTACAAGCGGAGTGACTAAGACCATATGTGCGATGGGAATCGCACCCATAACCCAGCAGAAAATATTTCAAATTTGGGAGCAATAAATAAAATTGTAAGCAATAATGGAAGCATTATATCGTCAATGGAATTAAAGAACGCTGTAACTGACAAAAAAACGAAAATACGTTTTTTGTATCATTTTTATCAGAAAAAAAAAATACGCGTCGATTAGTCCCGGTCCCAGATTTCTACGATGAAAATAAATTCACTTACGCCGTCTGCAAAATGATAAATACCAGTGTATTTGTTCTACGTTCATAGAGGTTTTTTGTCTCTGATAAACATTTAAGGTTTTGTCAGTTACAGCGTTCTTTAATTCCATCGACGATATTGTTTATTCATACCCTAAAGCTTCCAAAAATGCTACAGGATAAGGTATTATTTTCTATTTTTATACTATTTGCTTACTGGCTGCAATAAATTTGCATCTCTATTGAATTTTAGCGGCTTATTTCATATACAAATCATGCATTATTGATGCGCACGAGTAAGTGATTGTTCACAATTTCTCCCTTACAATATAGCTTACTGGTAAGCACTAATTTCTGCTGGGAACGATCGCACTAGCACACTTCCACTAGACTATTGTGGCTCCCAAAAACTTTATTTTATTCCTGGTCAAAATTTAAGAAATCCATTTTTAAAAACTTTTTTTTGTTTTTAAACATAACATTGTGCGGAATTTATGTGCTCTATCCGCCATTTCATATTACTCGAGTTAATGATGTCATATTAGGTTTTTGAAACCAACATTTTTAAAATCGGCAATCCATTTTCGGCTATTTATCTCCAAAACTGGACGAGATATCCGAAAAGGGATTGCAGGCATTTATATTAGTTCTTGGAACAGTTTTTTTTTTGAAGAGAGTATAAATTTCAATATTTAAAGTAGGATGATGGTGATAGGAAGTGTTTTCTGTATAAAAACATAGACCACTTAAACTCCCGCACGACGTTATTCTGGGTTGTAGTGCAACACTAGTATATTCGTTCGTTATAAAACCTAAACACAATATCGAATCTTTGTGGGACATTTTTGTTAGATATCGAATTCGATTAACCAAGGGTGCTGATGATAGTACTCGTATGTGTTTGCAATAAAATGCATAAATTTTGTCAGATTAGGCAAATATTTGACGAGAAAGTATAATCACTCTTCTATGAGAGCATATGTTTTTTTTTTTTTTTTTTTTTTTTTTTTTTTTTTTTTTTGTTTAATTGCCTCAAAACGAAATTTTTCCATGAAATATCTACAAAAAATAGGCAAATAATGTTGCCTTCTAGACAGACCAAAACCATTGTGATTTATGAAAATGTTTTTTTTTTCTTTTATAAAAGTAAATATTCCATTAACAATTGTATTGTATGCTCTTTTAAAACCAACAAAAAAAAAACATAAAGGAATATGTCTCATGGTTGTCAGAAACAACGACAGGTTCATGGTTCATTGAATCTGTATCATCATTATTCAATTACCTTCTCAACTAAACTCTTATTGCTGTGAATATTTTATATATTTAAATTTTTACCAGTAGCTTATGTACATATATATTCGTATGTATAGGTATGATCATATAGAAATTGTAAAGTAAACGATAATATAAGTGCTGTGGAAAACAAAACTCTTGTCTTTTCATTTCTGCATAAAAAATTATGCAAATACTCGTATTTTAAACAAAAAGTTATAGTTTTCATATAGTTTTAGCTGAGATACACAACTTGTTGAAATGGTTACGATTTAATAATATTTTACAAATACTTTGAATGCTTTTCATGTGTTTGTTTTAAGCTTCTAAATATGGGAAACACTTCCATTACTACCTAAAGATAATCGTCATCAATAATATGGTGGAAATGTTGTGCATCATATGCAATATTTTTGTACGGCTGATGTCAAAGTGCGCGCTATAAGCGAAGCGATGCTAGAAGCTATAATATTCATGCTATACTTATACTACAGGATATCAGAGTGGAGACTACATTAAACAAAGCGACTTGTTGTGTTTTTAAAATACTTTTTTTATTCCGTCAATCTTTTTTGTTAAAAATGGATTCAGATGAAGAATTTTTTATTTCAAATTATACATATAATTTGTTTTTAGTAAAAAGAGAGGAATCCACGATATAAATAGAAGTCGCAAGGAAAAAGGCGAATTTCATAATTTGTGCCAAGAGCTCAGAAAAGAACCAGACAAATTTTTTAACTATTCGAGGATGTCAATAGCCACTTTTGATTATATTTTAGAAAAAATACAGAGCAAGTTTCAAGAAAACTGGACAAATTTTAATACACACGCCATACAGCCTTGCGAAAAATTAATAATAACTTTAAGATAATTATTAAATAAGTAGTTAATGTATGTAATACGTTGTGCAAATGCAAAATTATTTATAATATAAATAATGAAATAAATAAACAATAAAATAAACAAATGAAAAATGTATGTATGTATGAAAGTACAATGTAAACAAACAACAACGAAGCAATACTATGCTATAAATCATGTCACTACCTGCTTTGTCGCTTTGGCTCTCTTGTAGCTTCGCTTTGACTCTGACATCTTTTGAGAATTGACGAAGAAAACACAAGCAGAGGTTTGTAGCGCATTGTAGTGCGATATTATAGTATCGCTTATAGCGCGCACTCTGACATCAGCCTAACCCTGAGCTGCTACTTGTAGTTTTTTACTTCGTGATTACACAGAAAAAACTAGATTGTAAATACAATAAATTTTTTTGTATATACAATTAAAATATTATTCAATTTTGCGCTAACAAAGAGATTTGTAAATACAAATACGACAATTGTAGGTTTCCTTAAGAAAAGAAAAAAAAATGCAACGGTACCATGTTTTTTCAACAATTGTGGTTAACAACCAAATTGTTGGAAAAATTACAACACTTTCAATAAATATTTTTGTTAAACTTCTTTATAAACCCGTCGTGGCGATATCAACTGGCCACCAAGATCATGCGATTTGACACCATTAGACTTTTTTTGTGGGGCAACGTGAAAAACCGTGTTTATGCAGATAAACCTTGAACTCTTGAGCACTTAAAAACCAACATTCGTCAAGTTATGGCTAAGATACCGCCCAATATGTGTCAAAAAGTGGTCGAAATTACCTCAAAAGAATTTATATTTTGTATTATTTTATAAACAGAGAAGCTGAAATAAAAAACGCTACAACAAGTCAATCATACTGTTCAATTTCAATTTTACCCCAGTTTATAGAATAGAAAGTAAGTTAATAAATAATTCAGTCTAGATAGTTCAATGAACTTTCGGGAGTTTGTTTTTATTTTTAAAATGGCCAAATTATTAAACAACGCATTTCCTTTAGCCTAAAAAAAGATAATGAATAAGTAAATTTTTCCTACTCACATAATAATGTTTTTTTTCTTATATTTTTATTATTACATTGAATCCTTTTTAGAAATTAAAATTTAGAGCAAAGCATCAACTATAACGTAATTTAACATAAAAATTTATAAAAATTTAATATTTTTATCTGTCAGTTGTATATAAGAAAAAAAGATAAATGGATAATGAATTTCATTTAACTAAATAGTTATTCTTGAATTTACATTATTAGTTCAGAAACCAAAGAAATAAATAAGAAAAAATACTTTTATTAAGCGCTTATTCAGTGTTGTTATTCCCCTAATCTGAGATTTATACCCAAAATGGGGATTTTTTTTCTGGAATAGGGATACAAAAATTCATTTGGTGATGGGGATTTTATTGAGGATAATCGACAAGTTTTCGGCGATTTTTATGAGTTTATAAGCAAGACTTGCTTATATGTCTGCTTAAAACTCATACTTTCATACAAAATTTTTGCAACGTCTGCTTTTGTTTGTCTATGTTTCCACCACCGATTTTAATGATTTTTATTGGAGAGGACTTCAGTATTAGAGGGTCTTCTTATAGTTAAAGTACTTCATTCGGAGATAAACAAAATAATTTTAGTTTCGTCCGACCACAAATTACTTCTCCACTTAGTATGGGAATATTTTTCATACTATGGCACAGGACATCTATTTAGAATTGATGGTACAATTAATTGATGCTCTATACTATACAAATATTTTACGAGTAAATGAAATCGTGATGACTTATGTTGAATATGTAATGGCACATCGATGGGTGTTTGAACAGTTAACGACTCGAATCACACGTCGTAGCGAATAAAACGTTGGTTTCAAAATAATGCTCTCAAAGACTGCACTGCACTGCCTCCAGATTTTAATTCTCTTTAAAATTTATGGCAAATTGTCAAAGCGGCTCTTAGAGGAAAAAACCCTTCTATTAAGCAACAGTTGTGGGAATTTTTTAAAGATGTGTGAAAGAACATTGCAGTCAATATGTTTTAAAACTTGTAGACTAGGGAGTGCAATACCGGGATCCGGGATTTCTAATACCGGGATCTCGGGGTATATTTTCTGGTATTCAGTACCGGTATTGAAGCATTAATACCGCGGTACTTGGGTATTAATTGCTTATTTTCCAAAAAATTAAATAACATTAAGAAAAACTTAAAATAATAGTAGACTTTGCAAATTCAATCATACCGTTTTTATACCCTCCATCCCAATGTGATGAGGGTATACTAAGTTTGTCATTCCGATTGTAACGCATAGAAATAATGGTTTACGACTTTATGTTTAAGTTTATTTTTGTAACAGTTGAGTATTTGCCTGAATAGCACACGACAGCTTGCTTGTGTGTGTATTTATGTGTTCTGTATGTAGTATGGACAGCAGACAGAAAGCAGAAAGCAGAAAGACAGAAAGCAGAAGAAGTAAAAATGAACGCGTATGAGTTTATTCATGATTGAAACCAAATAAAAGCAAAATAATTTCATAGCAATAAAAAGGGGATTTACACTGTTAGATTTTGTAGAAGCACATTTCATAAATAATAGTATAGTAGGCTTTGCAATTGCAATTGTCTAAGAGCTAAGAACAATACCGAATTTCAATTTCATTTCGCTTTCGAAGAGTGAATAGTGAATTCGATTTTATCTTCGTTTAAAATATACATTAGTAAACTAATAACATAGGCACAGCGATAACAATATATTGTGATGTGATATTCAATATTATATTATAGAAAGGTAAGAAAATTTATAATAACTTTCACAATTAAGATAAATTAAATACAATACATATGGGCCATTTTAAAAATTTTCGACATTTTGATATTTTTTTTTCCAATATTTTTTTTTTTTTTTTTTTTTGATGACACGAATGACGCTTTGGTCACGTGAAGGGTGATATTTTAGCATACCAAAACAGTTCGCGTTAATCATTTATTGCAAACGGCGCGAAAGTTATGGAGGTTTTAAGTTAAAATTTCTTTTAAAAAAATTTTAAGTTAAATTTATTGGTTTATTTTAATAAATGTTGTATGGATGCATGAAACTAATTTCAAATTCATCAGTGCAGTCCAAATTCATGAATGCACTGATAAAATACATACATAAAAAATATCAATAATAATTAAAGTTCCTTAACATTAAAAAACTCGAATTTTTGCAAAAATATGAATGTTTCACCGATTGTTATAATATGTGTTTATATAACGCATAACTAATTTTCAGAAAAACAATGTTTTGACTTGCAAATTTAAAAAATAAAAAAAATTATATAAGAATTATTTTTGAGGTTAGGATTTTTTTTTTTGATCTGTAAAATTTAAAATCATGAAAATTTTTTAATGCCTATTCAGTTTCATTATCAAGCTTAACAAAACCTTTATTTGGTGTCAATCGCGGCGGAATCTATACATAACTGCAGATGTCACAAAGCAAAATGTGTTTGAAGAAAAATGCCGCTGTACCCGCTAAATATAGACGAAATTCAACAGTATTTATATATGATCTTTAGTTCACCGCCGCACTTCATTTCCAATACTTTACATTGATTTTAAACCACTGATTAACTAAAAAAAAAACGCGAAACAAAATCATGAAATTTCGCAAAAGTTTTATTTTCTTTATAAAATTTTTGCGTTTCAAAATATTTTAACGCCTTTTTGACGTTGAGGTGCCATTTATTAAGAAGTTTAGATCACGCAATACATAAACCAGTTTTAAATATGATTACAAATTTCAGGCGCGAAAAACTGTCATTTTTGACAAATTTACGCCAATTCTATAAAAGTTTGAGGTCATCGTTCTCAGCAACTAGCAGCCTGACATCGACGTGATATGGCGAAAATTTTAGCAAATTATACCATCTTTTAAATACTGTTGACGAAATGCAATTTTATTGAACGGCGCAAAAACGTTATAGAAAAAACTGCGAAAATTAAAAAATCGAAAAATTTTGGTTTCAAAAATGAACCGCTGTACAACTTTTCCCCAAATAGTAGTATGGGCATAACTTTTATAGTGTAAATATCTACAAAGTCTAGTGACTTTATTTTATATCAGTGAACATCGGAAGTTTGAAACTAAAAGTAGAAAAGTTATGAAATATAAAAAAAACTCTTGTAAATTTCAAGCCTTTTTTTGAGTTTTTCGATATTTGAGTGCCCATAACTTTTAAAAATAAAGAACTGATGGTCTGAAATTTTGAATTTCCCAGTTTTCTAGTGTGGCCTACCATTCCCTTTTGACCAATTTGGTCAATTCGAAAAACTGGAGAAATAATAAGCATCTGAACTCAGTTTCAACAAATGTTGAAAATTTTTGAAATTGCCGATATAACTTATTTTAATTACATAAAAATGATGCGATCCTCAGAAATGGAAAATTTACAGTTTATAAAACATATAAAGGACGATGACAAATCTTCGATTTGGCAGTATTTTTTAAAAGAAAAGAAAGGTGGCTACGCAAAATGCAAAAACTGTTGCAAGATAATAAAAACAAGTGGCGGATCAACAAGTGGACTCCATACACATATGAAAACCATTCACAATATTAATACTCTTAAGCGAGATGTTCCTGCTACTAGTGGTGATGCTGAACCTAGTGTAGAAAACCCACGTGTAACTATAACGAAGTACTTATTTTAAAACAACGAATAGTTCATTGGAGGTTGTATTAGCGAGAATGTGTGCTTATGATGCTTTATCGTTTAAAATATTTATAACATCAGAAGATCTTCGAAAAGCAATACAAGCGTTACGTATAGGCGAGCTTCCGAAATCTGCCAACACTATTCGAAAAATTGTTGTTGATTACAGTAACCAGATTCGAAATTTATTTGTTAAAACGCTAGCAGAACAGAAGAAAAATAAAATTGGATTTAGCTTGACATTCGACGAATGGTGTTCTGTTAAAAACCACCGATACATGAACATAAATATTCATTCAGAAAAAAAAGTGTGGAACTTAGGATTAGTTAGAATGTTTGGAAGTGTGCCAGCAACTAAATGTGTAGAAGTTGTAAATAGTAAATTAAAACAATTTGGAATATCCTTAAAAAATGACATTGTATGCATAACAAGAGACGGTGCAGCTGTCATGAAGAAAGTTGGCAGACTTATCAGTGCTGACAAACAATTATGTCTTGTTCACGGCATTCATTTAGCTGTAATAAAAGTTTTATATTCAAAATCAACAGCATTTGAAAATGCACCTAATGTCATAAGCGAAGCTGAACTAGAATCAGATGATGAATTTGAAGATGAAGATATCGAAAATGATATCGGATTTACAGTTAATTTGCAGCAAAATGATATATTAGAAATAAATCATTTTGAGCTGGCTCCACTTATTAAAAAAGTGCGAAAAATTGTTAAAATATTTCGTCGTTCGCCAACAAAGAACGATAAAATATTACAACATTATGTCAAAGCTGAATTCGGCAAGGAGCTGATATTATTTTTAGATTGTAAAACAGGTTGGAATAGTTTATTTTCAATGTTAGAACGATTTTATATGCTAAAGGGCTGTATACAAAAATCTATTATAGATTTAAAACTAGATTCTTTTAGTGATGATGAATTTGAAGCAATATTTGTCGCTATTTCTGCACTTCATCCAGTAAAAGTTGCCGTCGAAGCTTTGTGTCAGAAAGATTCAAATTTAATTTCAGCAGATGCAACGTTTAAGTTTTTATTTGAAGAGCTGAGCAAAATAAATTCAACACTAAGCAATGAACTTTTAATTGCTTTAAAGGAACGCATCTATGAAAGACGAACAGAACTATCTGAAGTTATACATTATTTGCATAATGCATTCGAAGAAGAAGAAGCTACTACAGTTCATTCAAATGTACAATTTAATTTCCCAAAACCTAATAGAAACGCTATTATAAAATCTCTAGTAGACATAGCAAACAGAATGGAATTATTTAAACAAAAATATGTACAGCAAATCAATGATGATTCCGACTCCGACACTGATCAAGAAGTTTTAGAAATAGATAATCCACGAAATGAATGCGCCAACATGATGACAATGAAGCAAAAGTTAGACGAAGCTATTTCAAAACAAGTAAATTATATTATAGCTGGAAAAAAAACGCATACAGTTCAAGATAATGTGAAACTTTTAAAAAGAGAAATGACACTATTCAAAGACGAGGGTACGAGGGGATTATATATTCAGCAAATTTATGACCTCCTTCTTACAATACGTCCAACAAACGTGGAATCGGAGCGAGAATTTTCTGCTGCGGGACAAATATGCACGAAAATCCGCTCCAACTTAAATGATGAGACTCTGGATGCATTATGCTTTTTAAGAGCATATTTCCAGTGGGCATTAAAACAATAATTTATTTATTTTTATAATGAAGTATATGTAATTTCGTTTTGTTTTTATTTTATTTAAATATGTTACGAATGAATTGTTTTTATTAATCTTTTAATTTAAAATAAACCAAATGTTTTTGTTTCGTCAGAAACGCTTTAATTAGATCAAAGTTAACGGCAATGAATATTTTTGGTAATTAAAGAAGAAATGATGTCCGTGAAGGAATAGTACACTAGCCAAACTTTTTAATGTGTTAAATTTTTCTTTAAAGAAAATAATAATTTTCTCTTTTTTAGTAAATAATCTCAAACATGACGCCTGCTACTGTTTGTTTGCAAATGTTGTTTCATTTCTTCTTTAATTACCAAAAATATTCATTGCCGTTAACTTTGATCTAATTAAAGCGTTTCTGACGAAACAAAAATTAAATTATAAAAATATTGATCAGAACCTTCCCGGGGCTCGAACCTAGAGCCTCAAACACATTAAACCAAATGTGTTTTTTTTTTTTTGTCTTAATATAGATGTTTTTTCTTATTTTTTGGTTTTCGGTATTCAATACTGGGATTCCGGTATTGAATTTTTTAGTACCGAAATACCGGTATTGCACTCCCTATTGTAGACTCAACGGCGAAACGCTTCTTGGACCTTATTAAAAATCAGGGTAATTCCATGAAGTACAGTGGTAAATAATAAACTTTCTGTGGGCATTTTTGGGGATGAACTAAACAGGGTTTTGGGGATTTTTATTGATATGAATTTCGAAATCGGGTATAAAATTGAAAACTATCTTACAACCCTGCGCTTATTTTACAAATTTTCTCTACAATACTTTTTAAATAATCTTTTAATACACATTCTATTTTTTTTATGAATACATCCGTGGATACACATACATACATACATACATATGTATACGGGTATTAGCAACCCTGTTTGAATTTAATAAGAATTAAAAAAAATAGATATGAAGACAGCAACTTTCAAAAAATATTCTTCAAAATATAAAAACTTTCACTATTACTTTTCTTAATACACTTATATTTACATATATGGGGGGGTATCATGACCACTTGCCCAATAGGAAATATTAGGCCGTATTCCTAAAAAAAATTTTAGGTTTATTAAGGATATATATATTTGACAAGTGAGTATAGAAATTTGTTAAAATAAATAACTATTATACATTTTCGAATTAAATTCGAATATTTTTTAATGGATCTTTATTATACTTATTGTATGAAATTTAATAGCCTAAGATCCTAATACTGGTATTCTTATGAGAATAAGAATAAAATAAATAACAAAAAAAACAAAAAAACAAAGAAATTACAATCGAGCAACGCCTTAAAGTTATTAAGGTTTACTATGAAAATGGGCGTTCAAATCAAAATGCATATCGTGAACTTCGTAATTTTTTCGGACAATTTAATCGTCCAAATGAGCGTTCAATCGGAAAAATTGTGCAAGAATTTGAGCAAACCAAGTCTGTAGAAGATGTGAAAACACCAGTGCATGCTCGCACAGCTCGTGCTGCAGAAAATAATGCTGCTGTATAGCTGAAGGGCTGTCCACCTCAATCGTCGTCGCACACTGGTACGGCTTCATATATTTTTGAGCAAAAAATATAAGGAGTGGACGTAGAAACTTGAAAGTTGGCACGGAGTATTATATTGACTAAATTAAGAAAATAAAATAGTTTCATAAAAATCAGCCACACCCATCGTCCACCGCCTATACAATCAAAATGGATATTTTCACATAAAACCTTTCGTATAAAAGCAAAAGTCTTAAAATTTAGTACATATACTTCTTAGAAAAGTCAAAAGACGCATACTAAGTTTCATTAAAATCTGCCACGCCCATCGCACCGTCTTGCACTCTGTGAAGGCGGTATTTTGGTGACTAAAATTCGAATTTTTAAAACTATTTTTTACAAATCAAATAATTCCGTTCTAAGGAAGAAACAGTCTACTGGAGTCACTTAAATATTATAAAACAAAAAGTGAGGAACATTTTTACATAGTTCAGTAGCTTGTATATGCCAGATATTTTAATTGATAACTTTTCACTGCCGTTTTTATTGAAATACAGCACTTCCTTTATAGTTCGTAGAAATAGTTGTTTAGATGGCATATGTAGTGTAGTAAATATGACCGAATTAAAATTTCCTTCTAAGCTTCAAAATTTGCAGTTTTTCTTTTAAATATAAAATAGGTCCGGATATATTCACCTTATTATTGAACCCTAAAAGCCTATTCTTTGAATTTACCCAAAAAAATCCACAAGTTTTTACAGATCGTTAAACAAACTTATGAATTTTCTTAAAATGGCTGGGAAAACTGCAGACAAATTGCAATAAAATCTGTTACGGAAAAGTGCAATCCTAAGAGTATGCAACAGATTTTAATACAAACCTCTACTGCAATTATATGATTGTGAAGGAAATTTTTCCTAACTATTTTTAGTTTCTTAAACCGGAATTGCTTAGGGGCAAAAACGGGCAGCAGAATTTTTAGTAAATAATTAGCTGAGACTTCAGGCTTTAATTTGATATAAGTATCTAGCTGGAGGTCGTTGGAAATCAGAAGATGCAATCCATAGAAGTTGGAGAAAATATATACCTATGTATTTTTGGACAATTTTTTGTTGGAAAAAAAATTATTTTCTTTTAGATTTGAAAATTTGTATGAAAAAAGTCTTTATAGTGTCATTACAAGAGTATTTTTAAAGCATGAAGCGATAGAAGGTAGCGTATATAATACGGTCGTTTTAAACGCATTTACTTTGTGAGTCAAATTTAATGGCCGCGTTATCTCATGTGGTGGCAATATCAATTGGCCGTCAAGATCACGTGATTTGACACCGTTGGACTTCTTTTTTTAGGTTTATTTGAAAGAAAAATTGTACGTCGATAAGATAGCAACAATTCAAGAGCTAAAGGATGAGATAATTCGGCACCATAACGGCATATGCTTCAGCGTCATCGAAAATTTGGACCATTGAATGGAGGTGTGCCACCGAAGTCGCGCCTGACATTTGGCCGATATTTTGTTCCATACATAGTTGAACCATACGAAATTATAATAATAAAAAGAAATGACAATTATTTCCTAAATAATTTGTGTTTGATTCAAATTCAATATCGGGCCTTAAAATTTAACCAACCTTTACATATCGTCGTCCCGAAGTTATCTTGACGTAACTCCAAAAAATATTTTTTTGGGAAATTGAATCTAAAGTTTTATCAGTTTATAGAAAAAAATTTAGTCGAAAAAGGTGACTCAAAATTTTTATCAGATGTAGTGCTAATAATTCTTTATCGAATAGTACAAAAAATTCTTAACTCATGGAGAAAATTTTTGAAGTTTCAAACATTTTTAACTCCAAACAAAGAATAACATTTTGCCGTATAAGCCACTTTTTGGGAACATTTTCTTTATTTTTGGCACATACGTCAAAATAACACCGATAGAAATTTTGGATTGTTTTTTGTCGGATATTATCTTGACGTATATGAGACATACTTAAGTAAGCAAAATTCTTACATTTAGTATTTATTACTACAGTACTAAATAAATAAATTACGATTAACAAAGCACTTTTAATCTGCCTAAAGGAATTTCATCCATCTTTTATTATAAAAGAAAGCTTTCAGTGTTTAATATAACAGCAAGAGTACGAGTATGTACTCAGAATCCAAACGAAAAAGATGTTACTTACTGCGCCATTTGGAACGAAGCACAGAATGGTCGCTCTGGTAATGATATCGATAGTTCTATAATAAAAATTTTGGAAAATATATTAAAGGATTTTGATCGTATTAAGAATATCATTCTTTGGAGCGACTCTTGTGTACCAAAAAATAAAAATAAAATATTTTTGTCTGCTAGTTTTGGCATTTTATATAAAAATAATAATCCAAAAACAATTACTCAAATATTTTCAGAGCCGGGACATTCCCAAATTCAAGAAATTGACTCTGTCTACAGTGCAATAGATCGATTTCTAAAATTAAAAGAAATTCACAGTCCTTTAGATTTAATAATAAAATTCAAAAATTACCACTCCAAAAAGTTTAAATTGAATATTATTGAAATGTTACCTACAGATTTCAAAATTTATTCAGTTATTGCGCATTAACTAAATTTTCAGAACGTTCCATTTACTAAAATTAAAACAATTAAGTATAATAAATTTAATTTATTTTCTTTATAATATAAAGCATCTGTAAGTGAAGATGAATTTCAGTTATCAAATTTAAAAAAACAAGCGAGAAAAGGAGTTTTTTTCAAAATCAGAAGAAATGTTTGAAAAGGAACTCAGTACATGTCCAAAAATAAATATTTCTGAATATAAAAAAAATTATATTAAAAGCCTTTTCCCATATCTTCCACATAATGATGTTCAATTTTATTCAAAACTATTTACATATGTTATAACATATTTTAAGATACTGATTCTAGAATTATGTATGATGTATTTAAAAAACATACTTTTGATTCATAAAAGTTTTATGAAATAAATTTTGAATTAAAATTTATTTTATATTTATATTTACCTTTAAAAAATGAAAATTAGTTTTTTATTAATTTAGTCCTTTAATTTTAATGTAACAGCAATAAAGTGAAGTTAAAGAAATATATTCTTTATGACTTCTTATTACGTTTTATCTTTTTTTCTTATGAAAAATCTTTTAAATATATTCATTTATGTACGTACGTCAAAATAACGCAACATTTTTTTATTTGAAAAATTCCATACATTTTTTGCCGTATATCCACGAAAGTGGCGCGTACGTCATTATAACATAAAATTTTTTTACCAAACGTGGATATACGGCAAAATGGCTCTTAAATATCTCAGAAAATTTAAGACATAAAGTCCTGGTGATTGAACAAATCGAAAGATCTAATAATTTAAGGCTCAAAAATGGTCGTAACTAATTTTTTTTGATTTTGTGATATACGTCCAGATAACTTCGGGACGACGATATGTAAGTAAAGTATTTGAGGATTTGATTTTAACAACTCAAATAGAGCTCCTCTTAACGATAGGGCTTAACAAACTTTACTGTTTTGATAAACTATTTATTTTGCTGTAAACAATTTTAACCAAACAATGAATTGCAATTTGTTCACTATTCAAAGTCAAAGTCAAATGTAAACGAATATGTACCTATGAAAACTAATATCCATACATATGTATGTAGTACATATCGCACACTTAATTCAAAAGTGACACAACTCAAAATTTTTTTTTATTTATATGCTTAAACTATGCAGAATGCACTTGTTTATTCGTAAAAATAATAAAGCAAAAAAAATTTTTTTTTGAGTTGTGTCAGTTTTGTACTATGTAGGTGTGCGATATGTACTATTCAAATACTTATTACTTTGAACATTTGTAGTATATGTGATAGGAATATGAATATCTATAATCCAAACACGTTTTAAGATTAGTCCAGAAACAACTGGCTCGTATTATTGCACCAGTTACGTGTATTTAAACCATAAATCTCATCATGTGACGTATTTAGTTAACGACTACCGCACACAAGTAAGACAAAATAAAATACACCATTTCTAGCAAATTATAATATTAATGCATAAATTTCAATTACAATATTAAAATTATACTTTTAGGAATTAAAAAAGGAAAATACAAAAAATGTTGACACATTGTTGAGTTTATGTGCTCCGTGCTTATCCGCTATTTCATATTTTTTATATATATCTCTCTCTCTCTCTTATATCCAGTTTCAGATATAAATAGCCGAAAACGGATTGCAGATTTTAAAAATTTTGGTATCAAAAACCTAAGGTGGCATCATTAACTCGAGATATATAAAATGGCGGATAGAGCACATAAGCTCCCGCATGACGATATGTTTATCAGATATGACATTCATATTATGTTGAGCTGAAATAAAAATGTATTTAAAAATTTAGTTCTTTTATACAAATTTTTTTTGCCAATACTCGAGTAAATTTTGAAATTTTACAATTGCCCATTTAAACTTAAAAAAAATTGCTGGAAAGTTCGTTTTCATTTAATTATAAGTACTTTGCAAATTACTATTTCAGTACCATTTTCAACAATTTGAGTTCATTGGCAAGACAAGTGTTGGCCACTCATATCCTATGAGATTTACAAAACAAAACAAATTAAGTTTGCGTGTAATAAAAAACCATATTACGAAAAGCCTTGAATGCTACGACAACAATTTAATATTTGCACCCTATTATGCTAAGGAAGGATATATTCGAAAAAGTTTACAAACTGGCTATGTACTACCAGAGGCTTTCTTATACCTCGATAGTAAAGGCTTCATCCAAAATGAAAGAGGAATCCAAATTTTCCACCATATCTATAGAAGAGCCAATGACAAAGCGATACACAGGAACCAACTTACGAGCAATTGGCAATCTTAGATTTGACAATTGTATTTTCTCGGAGCATAAAAATATTATTCTAAACTTAAATATTAAAAAATATTGGTGGCTCGCCAAGTAACTACTTAATGCACTTTTAATTCTTGACCAATTATCCCTTTTCTTGAAAGGAAAGTACAGTTTTTTCTATATTTTTGTTTACGTTAACTATAGGAAAACACATACATAATCGTATACGTGCAATATAAGTTTATTATATATATATATATATATATATATCGTCGTACGGGAGTTTAAGTGCTCTATACACTATTTTTTTAAAACTCGAGTTAATGACGCCACTTTAGGTTTTTGACACCAACATTTTTAAAATTTGCAATGCGTTTTCGGCTATTTATCTCCGAAACTTGGGGTCGAAAACCTAAAGTGGCATCATTAACTCGAGATATATAAAAAATATGAAATTGCGGATAGAGCACTTAAACTCCCGCACGGCGATATAGTATCGCAAATGATAGAAACTATTACAATATAAAATATGCTTGAGAGCCCTTTAATGGGACTATTTATAAATTGTGTGTTTAATATATCCTGCTAAAACAAAAAAAAAAAAAAAAAACAAATTAAGTTGCTACATATGAAAATCAACACGTCGTCTATGACGTATTTGGATGCAGTAATTTACCTATAAATACTGTTTTGTTTGCTATATTTTCTATTTTTTTTTTCTTTTAAAGTATATGTTTCCCAATGAAAATCAGAGAGACAAAAAAATGTTATAAATCTGGCAAAAATGAAAAAAACCCACTGCAATATCCAATATCAGATTTACAAGCTTAAAACAATGGGCACAATTAAGAGCAGCAATGATTGCTTATAATTCGATTAATTATGAAAATGGTAAACATTTTGTAGAGAACAGATAAAGTATATTAAAGAAAAATATAATAAAGGGAACTTGTTTCTTAAATTTTAAAGAAAAATACAATTTTATAATGAAATTTAAAATTAGTTTCTATATTCAAAACCAATAAAAACAAGAAGGCAATATATTCTTATAAAAGTATATCCTGACATCATATGCATACATACGAGTATGTAAGTATATCTATATGTACTTGGATTTATATTTGTATTTTAAAAATACCTCAGATTTTAACTTAAAAAATAGACACAAACATGACTAAATGCTAAAAATACAATAAATCAATAATGAAGGACAATGTTTTTCGGAAAAAGAAAAAAAAAAAAAACAACTTCCTGTGGTCGTTTACTTTCAACTCCTTTGTGGTGTAAAATGTATAAGTAATTGGCCACACCGTGACCTGCGAAGGGAGAAGTTCTTGTAAGTGAAGTAAAATCTACGTTTTCTCTCTGAAAATTTTTTGAGAATAATTCGCGCTAAGCCTTATGTCAATGAGGCAAGCTGCTGTCAGTTGATCACTCAAAGGCCAGTATTATACCTTCACATTTGATATGATCAATAGCAATTGCCCCATCTGTCGATACGACGATTAATTGTGTATGTATTGTTTAGTGGTGAGGATCTTTGCCAAGTTTGTAGATTTTTTTTTATTTAAGGCCTACTAAATGCAGTGCATTGTATTGGAATGTTGAATATATAGATAGATGTAAAGATATTAAGCGCCTTCTGGCAATGGGACAAAGTGCTGTCAATTTGATTACTCTAAGGCCAGTGTTAAACCTTCACCTCTGAATGATCAACAGCAATTGCCTCATCTGGATGTTGAATGTGAGTGGTGTGCGTGTTTTTATATATAGGCTAGCTGTTATCTTCCCAGAAGGTGGCGCTGTAATCCTGATCATTCGTTTCTGGTGGAATAGACTGGATATGTCAGGGAGCGGTTTTTTCTGCAAATGGACATCTTGGAGAGGGGGGGGGGGTTAGAAAAACCGCAAATTTAATTTTATAACTTTTGTCCTTCGCTGGGATTGAACCTCGGTCGTTTCTGTGCGAACGCTTTAACCAAATTACATAGTTTTGTCTGTTACTTCTCACTAGGTGGCGCTTTCTCTTGATAATTTAATTGATACCAAAGCCAAATGTGTATAGGGTGGTGGAATACCAGATAGCGGCTTCTTAACAACGGACTTCTTATATACTTTAATTAAAACCTCGAAAGACCGTAAATTTTTGTTCTTCATTCTTCTTTTGTCCTGGGATTTGAATATAGATTTCTTTGTGTTGTAAACGAGCGGTGTAACCACTACATTACGCCACTCCCATGATCTATTAAGTTTATGTATTTATTTTTATTTATTTATTTATTTAAATTGAAATCCAATCTTATTATTGGTTAAATTAGCTGATGTTATAAAAAATATTTGCAATTATTGTAGGCGCCGTGGTCTGGTGGTTAGTTTGTTGGCTTACTAAGAAGATAGTGCCGGGTTCAAATCTCAGCTCTGATATCTTGAAAAAAAAAGAAATATGAAAAAATTATTTCTTTCGGCGACTACCTCTCAGCAGTCTGCTGGCAAAAGCTCTGGGAGTAATTGATTGCCATGAAAAAGCTTCTCAAATCTGTCGTTCGGAGTCGACTTTTAACTGTAGGTCCCGGTACTCATGGGAAAAAATTAACACACACAACATAAGTGCTGCGAGAAGCTAGGCCGTAATCGTGACACAGGGTTGTAATGGCCAATTATGTATGTATGTATCAAAGTCACATATAGTCGTTACACTGGGTATTGGTCTTAAAAAAATTAAAAAAAAGAGATTAATAAAAAGGTCAAGAAAAATTATACAAGCATACAATACAATATTAATATTATACTAGATGACCCGTGCGAAAATTTCGCACCGTTAGTTGCCATTTTTGTAACAAAAAATGAAAATAATTAATAGAAATTTTAGTAACTTCAATACATTTTATTAAAACTATAAAAATATTAGAAATCATTATATGTATATCATACATATTTACATATATACATACATATGTTTAAATGCTTTTATAATAAGTACTTCTTTGAATACACTGTTAGAGGTAACGACATAATCATCGTTAACATTTTGCCCCTGCGAATTCTTAATAAAACAAACAATGCTATGACAATAACGGCATTACCGTAGCACTGCATTACTATTAAGCGATCCTGTATTACCAAACAGTATTATCATGCAGTTCTATATAAAATATAAGTTTTAAAAAATAGTTTCGGGAGTAATTAGATAGAACAGAACAGAAATAAACAGAAAAAATCTATAATAAAACATTACAGGTCACAATATGGCAAGATAAGAAGTTATGTTTACTCATCAATACAAACTAAAAAAATATTAAAAATAAACTTAAAATACCATTTGCTATAAACGATATCCAAGATTAAATGTACAAAAACATTTGAACTATAAATTCAAGTTCAATCAACCAGGTTTTCTTGTTTCGAAATTATAAATGAAAACTAATTGGTTTTTAACTCCCACACGACAACTCACAAATTAAATATAGTCGTATAAACAAAATAACCATTTATTGTTGTTAAATCCTTCAAGTACAATATTATTGTTTGTCATCATTTAAGGATTTGTTGTCTCTTTGAAATGTAGTCAGTCATGCACACAATAGACACTTGAAATGCATCACTTGAAGTGCAATTAATTTGCTAGACAAATATTTTTGTTCAAAGAAATTGATATTAAATTTGGAAAATAAACATTAAAAAAACAAAAAAAAAAACATGAACAAAAGCAGCATGTAAAAGGAAAAATGACTGTAAGAGGGCAATGATTTTTTTTAGACAATATTGTTGTTCATCTTTATTTCTTTTCGCATTCTATACAACATTCGGTTAGAACTGATGATGTTTTTTTTTTTTTTAATTTTATTATAAAAAAAAGCTTGAAAAAAATGGACAACAGGGAAAACAATCGAACCTATTTCGTATAATTTGTTGCAAAGTTAAGGGTATTCCAGTTAGAGCGTTCAACATCGATCAAATTAAATGGTAGTCGATTAGGGCTATATCTGAGCTCTAAGATGGGTGATTAAACAACTTCCCAACAACTAGCTTTTGTATTTTTAAACTAGTCTTTTAATAGGATATTTATGTTCGCCTATTCGGTTTTTTTTTTACTAGTATATGTTTCAAGTGAATCAAAATAGAGTCCAAGGGAGGAGAAAATATCATAAGATAATATGAAAATCGCTCGCAGACAGAAAATATCATTGGAGACCTACTATGTCGCAAGAAAACTAATTTCTATATCTCCTACAAATAAAACACAATGAGGGTGGTGCGTGGTATAGTAATTAGAGCGCTCGCACAAAATCTCAAACCGTCCAGGTTCAAATCCCAGCGAAGCTGAAAAATTAAAAAAAGTTAATATGCGGTTTTTTCCAAAAAAGTCCATTAACAAAGCTACCGCTCTCTAACATTCCACTCTACTCCATCTTAATCATCGACAACAAAGACGAATGATCAGGAGATAAGCGAAATCTATTGGGAAGTAGCAGAAGAAAGCTAAACCTACTTATCGAAGGCACTCACCACACAATCAATATGCAACGATAAGACAATTACTTTTGATCATGGAAAGGTGAAGGCATGACACTGGCCTTTGAACGATCAATTCACAGCAATTTGTCCCATTCCTAAGGCGCTTAATAATAATTACGAAAAAAATATATATTCCAATACAATCCACAGCATTAGTAGGTGTTTACCCCTGAATAATGGTCGCATTAAAAAAAACGAATTGTGAACAGATAAGTTCTATTTTCAATTTAAAGAATTAGAAAAACTTTTAAAAATCTTTTCCAAGGATCAAAGAAGAAAACAGTAAACTTCTTAATAGTTCACTAATGTTTTTCGAATGCGTCTCAGACAATGGATTTGTAGCCAAGATAACTTAATATTTTGAATGACCATGTTTTTCTTTTAGCTCCATGTTATGAACGGTTACCAACAATGTTTTTAAATAAAGTTTGAAAGGCTGACTATCCCTGGACCCCAGAGTCTCTATCTTAAAAAATAGAATAGAAAATATATGGGCAGTCATTAAAGGTATCATAAAACTTTGTATGTGAATTGATTGCAACTACTCCAGCTAGACTACAAGCTGTTGTATACGATGAGGGTGAACTATACGGCTACTAGTCCAAAAGTCTTTATTTTGTGCTGATTTTATTAGTTTCAGTGATATGTAAATATTTTTGAAATCAATCAGCTGTTTATTGAATGTGTTCTTTGTTAGTTGGCAATTACCCTCAAGCTTACCAATAATTAAGCGTAAATTTGTCGCGCTGAAAGTAACGATAGATACCTAAAAACGTTAGCACTTAGTGATCATATCCGCCTTAATCTTTAAATATTAATTAAAATACAAATCTTTTTAAATAAATCGTTGAATGCTGATATTTTTCAAAAAAAAAAAAAAATTTTTTTACCGCTTTTTTTTGGCAGCGGCGGACTTTGAACCTGTATCCCTCCCTGATAATGTTGAGGGGACGTCGTCTAGAGCCCTACTTTAGAATGCGAATCGCAAGAAAATCGGTTGCTGTTGATTGATTATTCAATGGCCAGAGTTATACCTTTACCACTGAATAATCCAACAGCCATTAAACCCAAGAAGTACACTAAAGCTTAAAATAGGGGAGGAATAAAATGTCTCTGATCCAGCCCCTAAGATAGTTCTTAATAACTGCTCTTCAACTTCTTTTCTAGCAAAGCAGAGCCTGCCAAAGAGCTATTTCTCTCCGACAGCTTAGCCAGTTGAGTCTCCCTACACCACGACAAGGTAATTATCCCATGTATATCTCTTATCTATGATATATTGAATGTATTCTTCCGCAAGTTTTTTTACTTTCATACAGTTGTGCCTTTCAGTGCAATACTATGATTCAAAATAATTAAAAATTTCGTACATTATTAGTTTTTAATGGAAAGAATCTACATACACAGGTACGCATGTACAGTAATTGCCTTTCGTTTAACATAAAAGTACTTCATTTCGTAGGGGAAACTAACCAAAACGACATAATATTGGTTGGATTGACAAACCATTGTAAAAAACAATCCAAATTCATTTAATAAAATGTAATTCTCATCTAATTAAGAATGATTTTATGATGAAACAAACTTTTGGTTATTTCTCTTTTATTAAAGTGTATACAGACATTTGAACAATGTTTGAAAATTTAAAATATATTTTCTGAAATGGTACTAAATTATGGTACTTTTGGCTTGTAAAAAACACAAACACACTACTTTGCAGCTCAATGGCATACAATAAAATTATGAAATATTTTCTGTAGCAGTTGTAGAAATGTGCAAAATTTTAGCGAGAGTGAGAGTAAAAGCAATTGTTAGTGCGAGAGAAAGTGGGAGGGTGTAAAGGAAAAAGTAAAATTAAAAATAGAGAGCCGTTAGTATAAAAGAAAGCCGCTTGCAGAAATTTTCTTCAGTACTTGAAGGACAGTCGTAGTGAAAGGTTGATGTGTTGAAAAAACGAAGCTAAGAAAAGTAAGAATAGTATTAGAACGAAGTCAAATCGGTGTAAATGGTTGAATAAAAAAAAACAAAAGAAAATTTCTGAGAGAAAACTGCAAAAGAGAATAAGTTTTTAAGTGCAAATATGCAGATGGCAAACCGGCAAATTTAGTTTAAAAAACAATACAAAATAATTAAACAGAATTTTATAAATAAAGAAGAAAACAAAAAAGAAGAATTAACTTTAAAAATAATTTGATTTTTATTTATTTTTTTAATGAGTGCAACTCATGTATGTTTTGCCGATATGCCTTTGGCAGCGGTCAATCAAAAATTAGAAGAAGAAAAAGGTCACACTACTGAAGATGCCTCAAATTATGACGCAATACATCAGTGCCGCAGTGTTTCACCCAATTGCAGTAGTAATTCACCAATACCACGTTATGAGCGCAATATGGGTTTCTTTCGTCAACTGAGTCGACGTTTTGGTTTGAGGTCAAATGATGACCTAGTTTTTAATAGCCATGGTAGCAATGAAGATGACACTCAAAGTTCATCGACCGATTCGTGTTCATCATCCGCAGCTGCAATAGTTGCCGCCAATAACAACAAAAAACATTGTAAACAAACAGAAGTTTCTAGTAGTTTAGCTACTGGTTATGTCTCCTGTGCATCGAGTGAAACAAGTAGTACAGTTGATATAGAAGAACAACTGCAGCAATCGCAACATGCACACAACCGTAGTGGAAATGAAAATAATCGAAATGAAGAAAACCAGGAGAACAGTGAAAATAATGATGATGTTGCAGATGAAGCTGCAACAGCAACATTTAACAAAGAGCGTAAATCATTTGCACGTTCTAGTTTTTCACGTCTACATCGTCGTTCCACCACCTCTATTAGGCGAGCCTTTGAAGCATTTTCCCTTTCATCAAGATCTCTTTCCTGTAGTGGCGCCACACTACCACCCAGACTACCAACGTCATCGGCTTCATCTTCCACCAATAATGGCACACCCATTAAATCAGCTCTGAAATCCTCCTCTAACTTGGAACTGAATAAAAACTCGCAAGAATCGCCATTACAAACAACTTCTACCAATAAAAATAAAAAATTTTCCATAACGTCCTGTTCTTCTGCATCCTGTGCGGCCGCCGCTGCTACATCATCAAAAACCAAAACAAAACCACCTCCTCAACGTATACTACGTCAGCCAGTCTCATATACATATCTGAAGGGCATTTCAGGTTTACCAACTCAAAGGGTACCACGTAAATCGGTATGTTGTCAGTTTGTTAGACGTTGAAGTATCTACTCAATGAAATGTTTATAAGTAATCAGATATTTAAACCAATCAAGGACTTGGATATGTAAGGCAATAGATCTAAAAAAAAACAAAAAAAAAAACAAACACAGAAGTTTAAAGTTCATGCATTAATACAAAATTATACACAAACATATGTATGTATGTATACGTGTATATATGTAAATACGTCATTATTTACATACTCGAACATACTTATGCATGCATTCCATTCATATTTTTACGAAAAAGTAAGTTTTTGTATTTTGGTTTTATAGAATTTTAAATTAAATTGATTTTATCAAAAGATATATTAAAAAGGACCATATTTTAGGATTAATATGTTTTTGTTTTATTGTAAGAAAAGATATTATTAAAAATAATTAAGACTGCTTATAATCGCCCATGACGAACTATATATGCACATGGTAATATCAACTTGTCGATTTACTCGTACATGCACCAAAGAATGATATAAAAGAGTGTTCTGTGTTCCTTTTGTTTAAAAATTAAGGCATCCCATTTAGTATATAAAAACCAAACAAAAGTATTTACAAAGCAATACATTTCTGTTTTTCAAAAAATTTAAATTCTATTTCTCTGTTCTGTTTTTCTATTCATTTGCTACAGACATTATGCACAACCGCAGGTTGGCTTGCTGTGGTGGAACAGAGAAATAGAATTTAAATTTTTTGAAAAACAGAAATGTATTGCTTTGTAAATACTTTTGTTTGGTTTTTATATACTAAATGGGATATGATTCGCATTTAGTCTATAACTATTTGAACATAAGTATTTATAGTTTTGAATGACACCTTTGGGAAAAAGTCTCCTGACGAGTCTCTTAAGCAGAGACGAAATGGCCATAGAGACATGCTTATCCCCAAAAGCATACATTTCAAATTTGAATGTATTTTGCCAATAAGGCGAAAAATATTTTTTGTTTTTTTTTATAAATTTTTTTTATATGTATGTATGAGTTTATCTTTCTAATATATTTTTTTTTTTTTTTGTATACACATTTTTTGTTTGCAAACACCTAGCAAATGCCACGCAGAAGTCAAATACAGTAATCCCTCGAACTGCGCGGTAGATACGTTCTGAAAAAACAGCGCGCAATCCGAAATCGCGCACTGTGAACCCTATTTTATATGAAATTAAGGGGATACGTTCCAAATCCTTAAATTATCATAAAAATTTTCAATTTAAACCAAGTAGATAACTAAAAAAAGACTTTATTCAATATTAACATAAAATTAAAAATTAACATAAACAAAAAAGATAAAAATTATAAATTAATTCTTAAAAATTAAACAAATAAAATCTTGAAATCAGTTCATTGTACATAATATGTATTTACATAATTAAAATGTAAATATGTAATTAAAAACAAAATCTTTAAATAAGTTAATGTTCATCTTCTAAAGAATGTGTTCTGTTTTCTTCCTATGATTTCGTAAAAAAACTTGTTAATAGTGATTGCTTAATAGTATTTTTTGAAGTAGAAGACACAATTTTGGTTGCTCCAATATCGTAGTGTACAACAGGGGTGCGTAAGTTAAACTTGGTTTTTTTCTGCTACACACACAATCACAATAGTATGTTTGTGCACATCACTGATATATTTAAGTACATATTTCGCACGAAATATGTAATATGTACGCAAAAAAAAACCCGCGCTGTTGCAAAACTTTTGCCGCGCAATGCGAAATTTTGGTAGTAAAAATAAAAACGCACAAGTCCGAAACCGCGCAGTTCTAGGGATTACTGTTCAGTGTTGTATTCGGTTGACTATAACTTAACGAACACAACAGAATTTATTTGTGAATCATAATAGAAAAAAAAAGTTGAGTTGTGTCGTAACATTAACAACAACTCAATTCAGTTGGGTTGTGAATCATAATAGGGGCATTAATTGTTCGTTTTTGTGATAATCATATATGGTAATAAAGCAATTTTCTCTTTAATGGAAATAACCTTTCTTGTTGCTCTTCTTAATGATTTACTATTTTAAGAAGCCATCACAATAATCACAACTGACAAGATAAAGTTTTATTTTTGTGATGAAAAACGAAAACAAATTTAAAAACACACATGCATGAACTAAAAAAGTTATCGAATTAGAAGTATCGTACGGCTAATAGAGGTAAAAAATAACGAAGCACGGATATTAAAAGGCAAAAGCACAGATTTTTTTTTTCGAAAAACAATGACGAGCCTACCTTTTAATAGAGTCACACATAATCAGAATACAACGGTATTTGATTTTTCTATCTGAATTTTGTTATTGTAATAATTTAGAGCTACAACTTAATTGTCCAAAAACTAATACAGTTCAACCTCGATTATTCGGCTCGCTTGGTACGGCACCAGCACGAAATACACCCTTAATAGAGGTTATATTAAAATATATAGAAATTTACTTAATTTTTTTTTCTATTTATTTATTTTTATTTAAACATTCGATTTATGTAAGTAACTAGTGATTCAAATATACCGCATATTTTTCTAGAAAACATACAAATCGTCATAGAGAAAGCAAAATCAAAAAATGGGAAACTGCGGCACGGTTAATAGATGAAAAAAGAAAACGCACCGCGTGCCGTCTAATAGATGTAACCGATTGATAGAGGCCCGGTTAATCGAGGTTTAACTGTATAAAAAAAATGTAATGATGATTTCGCTTTGTAGAATAAA
Organism: Metopia argyrocephala; assembly: GCA_963576795.1. Taxonomy (NCBI): domain Eukaryota; kingdom Metazoa; phylum Arthropoda; class Insecta; order Diptera; family Sarcophagidae; genus Metopia; species Metopia argyrocephala. The sequence goes on from OY756210.1 coordinate 38,828,093, forward strand.
TTTTTTGTAGCAATATCTTCCTGTATTGTAGGGGTGTTAGGGGTATTAGGGGTGTGTGCCAGAAAATTATAAACAAATAAAATATAATTGACCGGCTATTAAGATAGTCACTGGTCTATAGATCTTAAGCCGGATGGTTTACAAACCAGGTTTCTTAATTTAATTAAAATAATCAAAACAGAATAGTTTACAAAAGCTAAATAAACTCGGCTTAGTAATGAGTGTTTATTCAAAAATTGTTATCGTTACATACAAAAAGAATTAACGGTATCTTAGTAGCTAAATTATTATTTGGTTTTGTAAAATTACAACTAAAACTAATCCTAAACTATTTGTTATTCTGAACAGATGTAGTCGCCGTGGTCTAGTAGTTAGTGTGTGGGCTTACTAAACGATTGCTCGGGGTTCAAATCCCAGCTCTGACATGTTGAAGAAAAAATAAAAATATGAAGAAAAAAACAAAACAAAAAAAAAAAAATATATGTTTCTTTCGGCGTCTACCTCTTAGCAGTGTTCTGGCAAAAGCTTTGAGAGTAATTGATTGTCATGAAAGATGCTCTTAAGTCTGTCGTTCAGAGTAGACTTTAGGTCCCGGTACTCATGGATAAAAACTTACACACAGAACATGAGTGCTGGTTATGGCCAATTATGTATGTATGTATGTAACAGATGTTTATTAATATCTAGCATTTGAAAGTGATTATAATTTATATCCGGGATGGTATATGAGTTCCCAATGTGCAACCAGTACAATATTAAAAAAAAATAAAATACTCAAAGCGATAACGCTAAGTTTCGTGGACATTAAAACTTTTGATTATAAACAAATCAACAGAAATGTGATTTTGTAATACGTCTGGGCGATAATTAGCATTTATTACACTTTATTGTAGAATTATTGGATTTATAAATTTTTTGATACGAATAGGTATCTCTCTCTCTTTTAATTAAAAATGTTGCTACAGTTTTCTAAATAATGAAATAATTTCTGATTCTTTTTACTTAAATGCCATCATTTGACCCAATCTGTGATATATAAAATAAATATAAAAAAATAACTATTCGTTTCGATAGGTTCTGTCATACAAAATTGGACCATTAAAAATTATTGCATTATTTTGTTTTGTTCTTTTAAAACAAAAAAGAAAAAAAAAGAAAAAAACTGTAGCAACTAAACACACAAAATGTTTCATTGTTAAAACGAAATATTTTATTAAATTGTATTTTATTTATAAACGTAATCGTAATTGTTTTAATTAAACTCAAGTATTTTATAAATAAGAATTAAACTTTTTTAAAAATTTATATATTTTGCACAGCGCTTATTATAATACGAATAAATACGATATTTTTAAGTAAACATTTTTCTTAAATTTTTTTAAAATTAGATATTTATTACATTACTAAAAACAAAAAGAAGGAAAAAAAATGAAACAAACTCTTAACAATAACTTAATAATAGTTTTAATTAAATGAGCTTTAAGTCTCATTTTAAACATTTCCCTAATTCTTCTTTTCTCGTTTTTGTAAGAATTGATTTCTAATGTTAATTTACATTGTTTTTGTTTTAATTCTCTCATTTAAAGAGAAAAGTTTTTCCATGTGTTGTAACTTACAAAACGAGAGACTCAATAGCATTTAAAAAAATAACAATTTATGACTGATGCTGCTGCACAAAGAAGAAGAAAAATGTTGCAAATAAAGAATAAATAAATAATTGCTAATTTAAAACTTAAAGCTGAAATAATTTACTCTATTATTAAATTTTTTCTAAATAGTTTAAATAAAATAAATGCATAAAAATTATTTAAATTAAAATAAAATAACGGCTTCGATTTGTAATGCAGAAATAAAAAGGGATGTCTTAAATTTATAGCTTTACATACTATATTAAAGACTATATTATTTAAAATTAAAAATTTACAGAAATTTTAAAGATTATTTTCTATACATAGAAATATTTTTACTTTACAAAAGTTGTAGCAAAAGCAACAACTAAAATAAATAACAACTTATTGCCCACATTTTGAACGACTTTTGCTAAAGTCCTTGCGATGTAGACTGCATAATACACACACACAGAGGGGAAAAACCCGTTTAAAGGTTGTTAACCAATGGTATCAAATTAAGAACCAATCGTGAACAATATTTCGTCAACTTTCAGTATCGAAACAAGCTTAATGCTTTAATAAATAAAGAACAAACGGCACCGAATACCATAAGTTAATAATTCAAAAACAACTAGTAGTAAAATCGTTAACAAATTGTATAAAAATACCAGAAGCTAATAAATTAATAACAATCTGTTATCAAATCATAAACGATATGGTAACAAATTAAGAAAAAAACTGATAAAAGTACGGTTACGGTATCGAAGTATGAACCGTACGTTATTAAAATAAGAAAAATTGGTAACAAAAGGGAAACAGTGTGTTATCAAAACAATAACGGATGGTAACAACTGTAGAGCGATTTTACGTGTGCACCTGTCCGTAGACTTAATCACACGCCGCCCGTTGCCGGAGCGGTAGTTGAGTTCAATGCGCCCAACCATCGCCACTCGATGCCGGTACCCTCTAATCTCAGTCATGCATGAGAGCACGGCGCTCAAAAGAGAGCCCATAGCACCGAGTTGGCAATTAAGCATCACCACTATCTGGGTAGTGATACCCCCCTTGCCCCGCTACGTGTACTTCCCGAAGGACCGCACCCAAACCATCAGGCCGGTTAACCTCACTTTCTGAATGACAATGAGTCCGAGGTTAACCGGGGGCTCCTGATGCCCGTAGTACCAGATTAAGGCATCTCTGGTCAGTCCCTGAGAACGCCAGAAATGCCAGCCACGCGCACTTAAAGGTAAAAGCACCCCAAGTACGCCTGCCAATTAAGGCCATGTACCAGCATTACCGACATTCTCTGCCTATATCGAGCGCCAGACCAATCAGGGCCCGATATTCAACGGAGAAAACAGGCCACTGATGGAGAAAATCACCAGCAATCTTTTCTGTATCCCCGGGGGGAACGGGTGGTAACAAAGTGATATCAACTTGTTATTGAAATATAGATACTACTCGTTAAGGAGATAAGCACAAACAGACGGGAGTTCACGTGCTCTATCCGCCATTTCATATATCTCGAGTTAATGATGCTACTTTAGGTTTTGACACCAAAATTTTTAAAATCTATAATCCGTCTCCAAAACTGGATGAGATATCCGAAAACGGATTGCACACTTTAAAACTTTAGGGTCGAGAACCTAAAGTGGCATCATTAACTCGAAATACGAGTATATGAAATGGCGAATAGAGCGCATAAACTCCCGCATGATGAAATGATATCAATTTCGGTAGTTTTCTACCGCTTTTTTCCCTGAGTGCAGATCTTTGCTTTTAACTACTACTCAGGCCTGTGACAGAATAAAATCTCAGGCGTATGTTTGTATATTCAATTCTGCTCGAATTCGGTCTCATAAATATGTTGTGGGTTTCAAAACAAAACAAATATAAAAAAGATTAAAAGTTTTGCCTGAAAAAATTATTCAGTTTTCAGTTTCTTAATCAAACAATAGAACAAGTTTTACAAAATAACGATATTTCTTAGTAGAACTAGCAATAGTTTGTGCGTTTTTAAATTGTTTGCGTATTCCAATAATACGGAAGTACAAAAATTTAATATCTTATACGTCCTTGTTTAACTTTCATTCATTTTGGAATTATTTAAAAGTGCTTCAAATTCTATTTGCTACTAAATGATATACGAGTACATATGTTTTTGAAATCTCTCGTGTGTCATTTATGCATCCAATCCCTTAGACGGACATCTGACGTAAATGATCAAGCCGCTAGCATGATTGGTGTACCCTAAAAATTAAACACCAATTTCCTTTTCAAGATACATAATAAAAAAAATATTCTTTTTATAATAAAAAAGAAGCCAATAGTACTCACATATAAACGATAAATAAAATTTAATATGAAATTAATTACTAACAGAATATTAATTAACAAGTTGCAACAAAAAACAAAAAAACATATTTCTTAATACCACAAATAAAATGTTAGCAAACATTTAATACAAAATAGAAAATTATTTAATAAAAAATTACTCAAAATATTGTATTTGAAAAAAACTAGCCGCGTTTCTTGCCACGTTTACAACATTAATGACGAGTTGACAATTAAATCATTAAAACTTGCGTTCAATAAAACTTTTAGGCTTTAATTGTTTAATTGGCAATTTGTCTGATAAATATATACACCAATTTATACAGAATTATTATTAAATATATAAGTACATATAATAACATACAATAGTAGGGGTATTCACAAAAAGTCCTTTTTTACTATCAGCCCAATTCTATAAAAAAAATTCCCCGAGAGTTTTTTTCTCTTTCCTATTTTTACAATTGAAAAATGAGAAAGAAAAAAATCCCCGAAAATTTTTACTTAAAATTGGGCTAACTAATTTGTAACTTTAACTTTAGTAAGAAAATGTATGACATTAAAGCAAACTCTGTGAATACCCTAAATATATAGCAAATATAAAAAAGGAAGACACATATTTTCGCTTATCGTGTTTGGCGCAGTCGTTGTTGTATTTCCACATTTTTGTCCTAGATTAAAGAAATCAATCAAAATTTTTCATTAATCTTGTACAAAAATGTCGAAATACGACAATAATACGCCAAACACGATAAGGGTGATTACTTCACTTAATGAGCAATATTATTTAAAATAGATAAAAATATATTATTATTTATTAAATATTTATTACAATATATTATTAACACGCATTTATTACTTATTAAAGCAAAAATTCTATTAAAATTGTAAAGTGACATTTACAACAGTATAATAAAATACTTATACCAGCATTTCTTATACATTTTATTACAAAAATAAAATATAAAATAAAATGAAATAAAAAAATAACACAATATTATGATGTAAACATGCGCCTACAATATACTCGTATTTCTTATATACTTATATATATGAAAATTAAAACACACAAAAAAAAAAAAAAAATTAGTAATAAAAAACTAAAAATTTCTTGCAATTGTAATAAAAAATATTGAATAAAACGAGACCACAAAATGTTTTTTAATGTCACATAATAATTATTAATGCTTAAAAGGTGAGAAGAAAAAGAAATTTTTATAAAATGTGATTTATTTTATTTTTCTTAAGAATTATTTGAACGAGCACAGATTTACAACAAAGCAGCCATTGTCCTGTTAAAAACTTTTTTTTTTATATAAAATTTCTGTCATAAAAAACATGTAGTAGTATCAGAAAGCCTTGATTCTGATACTACTTTTCGCTGTCCAAAATTAAACATTTTCGTTATAGTGGTTAGAAAAGTTAAAATATAAATTTTTTTTATTTTATATGGAATAAGAAAATTAATAAACTACTAATAAAAGGACTTTTATGGCATACTTTGTTTCCTAAAAACAGAACTAATAAATAAATAATTAACGCCACCTTTCGTATGTGTTCTGATATTATATAGACTATTGTGAAGAGAAAATTTTATTAAATTGCCCTCAGATATACCAAAAAGTAAATAAACTATTGGTGTCGGTGATTATTTATGTCGCTACATAACGAGCTTTCTCAGCGACCGCATTATATAAGTGGTTATAGACGGTTTTTTTTCCAATGAGTTCAGGTTAAATTCGAGAGTACTGTAAGGCTCTGTTCTGTCTCCCACACTATTCCTAATTTTCCTAAACGATCTTTTCCTTACAATTTCCTATCCTATCTTCTCCTTCGCAGATGACAGCAACATTTGCCATTCATATTCATTTGATCGTAGACCAAAGTGAAAAGGCAAAATATCAATGACACGCTCACAAATGACCAACAGATAACCTCTGAGTGGGGTCGCGTAAACAGGGGCGAATTTAATGCGCGCTATACTCAATGTTGTTTTATCATGCCTAGGTGTACTTGTGCTAATACAATTTGTAAATATAACATAATGTAAATATCTAGGAGGCGGACGCTCTTGATCTTCTGGGTATGAGAATTAATTGTGATGTCCGTCCGAATGATAACGGTGCAAGAAATACTTTACTCTACACGACCTTCTCAATATTTGCATGACATTTATCTGACCTAGAATGGAATAAAACTCTCATGTATGGGCCGGTGCTTCAAAGTCTATTTTGGTTCTTCACGACCCACACTCGTTGGGCTTCATACATTTTTGTGCAAAAAATGTAAGGAGTGGACCTAGAAACTTGAAAGTTGGCAAAGAGTATTATATTGACTAAATTAAGAAAATAAAATAGTTTCATGAAAATCAGCCACACCCATCGCCCACCGCCCATACAATCAAAATGGATATTTTCACATAAAACCTTTCGTATAAAAGCAAAAGTCTCAAAATTTAATATATATACTTCTTAGACAAGAGAAAAGACGCATGCCAAGTTTCATTGAAATCTGCCACGCCCATCCCACCGTCTTGCACTTTGTGTAGGCGGTATTTTGGTGACTAAAATTCGATTTTTTAAAACTATTTTTTACAAATCCAATAACTCCGTTCTAAAGAAGAGTGTTTCACTGAGAGAAATTCATAATTTATTTGATTAAAAAGAAATATTTTGTCTTAGAAAAACTCTACTGAAGTCACTTAAATATTGTAAAACGAAAATTGAGGAAAATTGTTACACAGTTCAGTAGCTTGTATATGTCAGATATTTTAATTGATAACTTTTCACTGCAGTTTTTATTGAAATACAGCACTTACTTTATAATTCGTAGAAAAATTTGTTTAGATTGCGTATGAAGTACAGGAGATATGACCGAATTAAAATTGCCTTCTAAGCCTAAAAATTTGTAGTTTTTCTTTTAAATAAGAGATAGATAGGTCCGGCTATATTCATCTTATTACTGAAACCGAATGAACCCAAAAAGCCTATTCTTTGAATTTACCCAAAAAAAAAATCAACAACAAAAAGCAAGATATTTGTCTGATAAAATCCTACATTTAACAAACGGCAAGTTGTAATAATTGACCTAAAAGGGTTTAATTAAATATTTCTCTTTTTTTCATGGAATAAAAACTTTATTAAAAAAAAATTTAAGGCCTTTTGTGTTAATTGGGGCTATTTTTCATTTTTAAAAAATTACTATATTTTAAGTTATTTTCTTTTTTCAAACTTTGTTAATTTTTGGGGTAATTTTTCACTTTAGTTTGGGGCCAAATTTCATAATGATTATTGGGGAGATTTTTCATTTTGAAAGATTGCCCCACAAATGGGGCCATTTTTCATTTTATGCGTTGGGGCCATTTTTCTTTGGGGTCATTATTCATGGTGCCAATTTTTTGTAGTAAAAAAAAAATTATTTTTTTTAAATTTGAAAATTTTTTGTATTTGCATATATATCATAAAAAACTTCCAATTGTATGAAAAAAAAATCTTTTTAGTGTCATTACAAGAGTATTTTAAAAGCATGAAGCGATAGAATGTAGCATATATAATACGGTCATTTCAAACGCATTCACTTAGGTCAACTTTGAATGTCTCTGAACAAAAAAGTAATAAAGATATAAGCCTAATATTTTTGGTACATGATAATTAGATTGTTTATTATAAACCATAAAAAATCAGGTAGATCAGAAAGCATGACAAAAATGAATAAATGCCGCTCTTGAACCAGTGTGCGACCGTGTACAGGAAAGGGCGAACGAGTTTATAAGTGATGGTAGGGTATATAACTCCATAGATTCATTGGAGCATCGGCTCAATGTGGCGTGCGTTTCATTGTTCTATCGGCACTACCATAGGAGATACTCTAATGAAATAAAGGAATTCATTCCGCATTATCGTATGTTTTTGCTGACTATTTGTACTTCTCTCAGATCACATCGTTTTGTAGTTGATTGTCCAGTGAATCACACAATTCATTATAGAGAGTATTCGTTCTTTAGTCGTACCACTCCGTCATGGAACAAGCTTCCAGCAAATGTTTTTACTGCCAATTACGTAAGTTTAAATCAATTGTTCACAAGCACTACTCCTTCTTTCCCCCTTCCCATAACATATTTTCCTAGACCATCACAATGTACTGCATGAGTAGGGATCGTTCCTTGAGTGCTGGCCTTAAGGAAAAAAAAAAGTTGGCTATATAAAATATCTTTTTAATACGCAGGTAGTAGACGCCGCACATTGGAGATTTTGAGGAAAAAAGTAAAATTTTCAACATAGTCTTCATGCAAGATGCAGTGATGTTTTGACATTTTAGACTAAATGGTACAATCAAATCAAAAAGAATTACTCCGATCTGACTGCAAGTTTTTTTATAGCCGTCTCAAACTCAGTACTTGTATGTTTTACCGAACCAACTTAATTTAAACCTAAGAATTGCAAAGCGAATATTATTCTATTATGTGAGCTAAAGTTTTTATTTTTATTTTTTATTTAAAGTAGGACATTTCAGCATACAAAAATTGGGAAAATAAACTTTGCAGAGACTGAAGTTTTTTTTGTGTGTGTTTATTTTTATGAACACATAACAAAAATTCTTTTTTTCTCCAAACATTTGGACCTGCAATTTTAGCAATACTTCCCTACAGTTGGAAATCACTCCTAATACATTGTCTCATATGTGTTTTAACATTTTTAATCAATTTCAAGTGCCACCAGGTGCCATCTCTCAATTTGTTGCATTTCACAGTACAACATTTTTCAGCCGATTGATTCACGACTCAATTCTGATAAGGCTCTTTTTTTTAATATAACTCAAGAACCACTATTCGGATTTTGCTGAAATAAATATAGAAAAATCAAGAATTACAATAACTTTCATTTGTTTATATAACATTTCGCTACATAAGCAACAGTTTCGCAGTTATAAATAAATGTAGGAAGGAAAACAATTTTTTTTGCCAAAAAAAATTAAATTTTTTGTTTTTAATTCATAAAAAATCCAAAAAGGTAAAAAAGTGTCAAATCCTACTGCTTTCACGTAAAGTCGCATAACTTATGAAAAAAATAAGACATATGTAAATCATGAACATCGATGAAGACGTTTCGGTTTTATTCACAATTAAAAAATTTGCTCGATATATAAACAAAATTCTTTGGAAAAACATTGAGGACTTTTTTATGATTCTCAGAATTAAAAAAAAAGTAATAAACAAAAGATTATTTGATTTTTATGATTACAGTAACAAAGTAATAAGCGATAATAAATTTCACATGGGGTTTTATGTTCGAAGCTTCTGGAGTTTGACAAAGACAGAACAAGATTAAAACAGTTATTGCAACAATCGCACGTTGGCTTAAACAAAACTAAAGCATGTGAAACTTCGGATACAATATATAAAGGCTTTTGCTCTAACTTCAAACAAAGATGGCAGGATTCTAATCGTGCGAAGTCGCGATTTGAAAAAAAGCAAATTGGCTTGAACGCACATTTACAATAAAGTTTACTTAGACTGAATGTCCTACCAGTTCTGCACTTGGTCGGCCACGTAAATCGTTTGAGGAGTGTACCTCTGCAAAATCTGTTGGGTCATACTTCTAAAAGGGTCCTAGAGACTAAGTCAGTAAAGGCTCAAGAAAGTCGTAACAAAGACTATCAAAAATATGGCCTTAGACACTCCAGAAAATGCATTTAGCCAGAAAAGGCATACTGTTAAAAGTTTTTTTCGAATAATAATTTAAAAATAGATTTAAAATAAATAATAAATTCAAAATTAAAATAATAATTTAAATTTTTTGTTAGTTATGGCTTTTTACATTGTAGGTAACGATATACATTTCTCTAACTTTCTTTATTTTTATTACTTTTGTGTACTACTATATAAATAAATCTAAATCTGTTATAAAATTACTACATTTTTTGACAAATATATTTTTTTCCTCACCTTCATAAAAAAATTCCCATTGTGCGCCGTGGTCTAGTGGTTAGTGTGTTGGCTTACTAAGACGAGAGCTCCGGTTCAAGCCCCGGCTCTGACATCTTGAAGCAAAGAAATATTAAAGAAAAATACTTCAGTCGGGGACTACCTCTTAGCAGCTTTGAGAGTAATTGATTTCCATGAACAAGATTCTCAAGTCTGTGGTGTTCGGAGTAGACATTAAAGTGTAGGTCCCAGTACTCATGGATAAAAATTGGCACACACAACATGAGTGCTGCGAGAAGGTAGACCGTAATTCTGATACAGGGTTGTAAAGGCCAGTTATGTACAATACGAGTACATATGAACATATGTAATTCGCAAGTATATCTGATTATTTGACAACTACTTCTTTAATTGTGAAAACTGTATGGATAATTTAAAAATAAAGTGATTTTGTACTTTAATATTAATAGCGGCAATCACTCTTCGTTGCAAACACACTTGCAAGCCTTGCATATAATCAGGTGTGGCGTAGTATAGTGGTTAGAGCACTCGCATACACATTTAAAAGGACCCAGGTTCAAAAACCAGCAAAGAATAAAATTTAAGAACAAAAATTTACAATTTTTAAAGATTTTAAATTAGGTTTAAATGAGAGGTTTTTGTCTCTCTCTTAATATACCCTATATTGCCAATCCGTCTGCCAACTAGTGTCCATTAATAGTGTTATTAAAGCCATCCTATATATCTAAGAATGGTTAAGAGGAGACATAAAATACAGTCGTAGGAAAAATTACTAATTTAGGATAAGGAATGCGTATATACTCAGAGAGAGAGAGAGAGAAAATAAAAACAAATTAGATGTGGTTCCTTACTAAAACTCGAGAGTCAAACTACAGCATTCGATATCAAATGAAATTTCTATGTCAATTGTTTTAAAATTCTCAAATTTCGATTCATATCGAATGCCATAATTAGCTCCTAGAATGTGGTAGGAATCGACTTGAAACCTAAAGTATTAATCAAATTGTGACATTCGATAGAGAACGAAATTTTTTCAAAAATTATTTGAAATTTTGTTGGATATTAAATGCCACAATTATTTCCTTGAACTTTCTTTTAGTGTTTTATTACAGTCCATCATAAGAAATGTTGACAATTCTCTTGACTGAAATTAATAGTTTATTTATAGTCTAAAACTAATACCATCTAAATCCATTTACCAACACGACTTATAGTGCGTATACTTATATAATAAACTTTCTACCACTAAAAGAAAACAACTATTTGTGGCTCAAGCATTGATTTTTCATTAAATTATTCTTTCATTTGTACAAACACTCAATTACACAAACATTAAAATACATAAAAAGATTATCCTCAACAACATTTGTTTTCTTTTTTTTATAATGAAATAATAGATGCAGACATGCATGCATACATACATACATACATTCATAAAAAGTATAATACGAGCATTTAGAATATAAACATACATATACTTTTATCATATGTATATTTTTATATACATTACAGCGGATATAGAAACAAGTATCAGGAAATGTGTTCTATTTTTGATACTCACACATACATTCTTATACTCATATTTAAAGCGCCCTTATTTTGTTAGTTCATTTTTAATTTGCCAGTAAAAGTTTTTTTTTATATTTTTTTTATAGATATTTTGTTTCATCTCAAGTTGAATTTAAAATTAAGCAATTGTGTTCTATTTTTATATGTTGAAAACCAATGTAACTGCCTATTAAGAGTATTTTTAGACGAGGGCTATGGATATGGCAAGCAACGAAATTAAAATTAGCCAAGACCGTTTACGGAAAAACCTACAATATTACAAACAACTTGGTATGGAACAAAAAAAAAAATAAGAAGAAAAACTTTTAATTTTATTCAGTTCTAAAGAATCGTATATGTGCACGTAGATATTTCGTAAAAAACAAAAAAAAAACCTTTGGCCGTTATGGCCAAAGAAATCATCATAACCCGTTGTATAAGAAGTTTTAGAAGACTCAAAGCGGATAGCCTTTACAATGCTAAACACAAAAAGTGATTTACAAAAATATTAATAAAATCCTAATCCTTTTTACAGTGTGGTTAATTACGATCGTAAAGTTTCGTTATATCCGTTTTCGAAGAAAATTAAAATTTAATTTAAAATTCTGTCAGACCGATGATGTAGAGACCACAAAACTTAGATTAGTTTAGAAAATTTTAATAAAACACCATTTACTGTTAGCAATGTTTGTTTTAAGCAATATAAACAAAAGTTTTGGAGAAATTAACGTTTTTATTTATGACTAACAGTTATTTATTTCAGTCTTTGTAAAATATTGTTAAATTTGTAAGAGATCAAAAAACATCGGCAAAAATTTATTTCTATTAAAAACAGGAGTATTAGTACTACAGAAAGGAATAAATTCCATATCAAACCCTTATCCTTTAAGCTTCTAGTTTCACCTTTTACATCAGGAAGTTGAGTAACTAAATTCTTGGTACGTGTTCTTACTGTTGTTGAATTAATATTTTTTATCCACGTATTTTGTTTTGTTGTCTTTTCCTATTTAAAAGCTGCTAGAGGTAGGAAAAACTTTCGGTTCACAATTTTAATCGTTCTCTTGCTCTGTATCACTTTCTTTTTCTTGTATGTCGACCGAATCCTTATAGTAACTGTCGTTGTTTTTCTTGTAGTCATCGGCACAAATCGGCACATCATCTTCCAGCATCATTCTTATTTGCTTTTCGTCCATTTTGATCTTATAATAAAATTTATAAGTACTTTGCAAATACATATGTTCTATAAAACTATCAGAAAATTTATGATAAAAATCGAAATTTTATAAATTTTTAAAATATAACTTACGCAAAACTGATACACCAACACTCACGGCAGTCTCGCAGAACAAATATTTCTGTATTCGCACACACGTTCTATTTTCACAAGCCTTGAAACCACTCGAAATTGAAGTTTATTGAAAATAATGAAGCTAACGGAAATTATTGTACAATACTCTCATGCTCTCCGTTCATAAGAAAAAAAAATTAAAATACTGTAAGTCGGTCTCAGAGACCGTATGTGTGAGTATAGGAAGGTTAACAAATTTACTAACTTTGAAAAGACGCTGTATTTCTCTTAAATTGGATACATAGCAGCATTTACTCCCAATTACACCCAATTACTAAAATATAGTTTTACCGTTCGAAAATTTTTAAATATACAAGAAGAATTTATTAAATGTTTCCCTTGTAAATAATCTTATATGTGTAGTTTGTAGTCGACATAGACATCTTGACGAAAATGAAAAAAAAGGAATATGAAAAAATATTTCTTTCGACGACCTTTTCTTTTCTTCTGGCAAATACTCTGATCGTCATGAACAAGCTTCTCAAATCTATCTTTCGGAATCTTATGGATAAAACTTGAAGCACACAATATGGGTTTTGCGAGAAGCTAGGCCATAACTCTTAAAAAGAGTTATAATGGCCAATTATGTATGTGTAGTGTTACTGATTTCGATATTCTGCTTAGTAAGTTTAAAAATATAACACCAATCTCCCCAAGACGATATTAATTTTTATTGTACTTGCAATGTATTCAACACTCCAATATGCAATTAAATATTTGGCTCTAAAGCCTTGTATTGTATTCAAAGTACTTGTACCATACGATATGCTGCCAAATTTTTTTATTATTATTATTTTATTATTTGGTCGCCATATTTGTCATATTTCTTCATTTCCAGCAGTCATCGCACTACTTACTAGACTATGGCGAACTTAGCTGTATAATATTTCGGCCTTGCGCAATCCAGGTACTCAACAAACTAAGGTTTTTGTTTCGTACAAATAAGATCAATAATCTCATCCCAAGTAAATCGGCAAAACCCTTCTAAATATATTAAAGCTTTGAGTACATAAAGGTTTCATCATACTTTTCCACACTATAATTGCATTGTACGCTAACGTCAAACTATTTTTATTATACAAATGACAGTAGTATGTACCATTAAAAAAATGCTATTTTTTATTGAGACCAACACTCAGGGGTAAACGCCTACTAATGCTGTGAATTTTTTTTTATATTATTAAGGGAGTTAGGAATGAGACAAGTTGCTGTGAATTGATCAATCAAGGGCCAGTGTTATACCTTCGACCTTGACAGATCAACAGCAATCGCTCCATCGTTGCATGTTGATTGTGGTGAGTGGCTTCGTGGTCAGCTGTTATCTACTGCATACTACCCAATAGGTAGCGCTTTTCACCTGATCATTTATTTTTGTTGTCAATGGTAAAGTTGGAATAGAGTGAAATATCAGGAAGCGTGATTTTTGTAGATGAACTTCTTGGAGGGAGATGCCTTAATTTTTTTTTAAATAAAATTACGAAATACTACAATTTTTAATTGTTCACCTTTCCGGGGATTTGAACCTGTGCCGTTTGAGTTTTTGTGCGAGCGCTCTAACCACTAGAACTCCAAAATTCAATAATTCTTACTTGTGAAACATGAAAGTCTTAAAATAGGGCTGACGCTAAAAGAAATATTTTCAAATTGATTGGTAGGCTACAATATTTTAATGGTTTATTGACTGTTTATACATACAAATGATTTTTAAATTTTTTTTTTATACAGTTTTAAACTTTTATAAATTGGGCGCTAAGTAACTGTAATTTTGTTGTGAGATTATTTAATAAAAACAAAACAAATATTTTTGCTTTCAGTTTAACCCACTTAACAAAATGTCAAGTGGTGTGAAGAGTACTTCCATTTATTGGAATTTTAATATTCTGTGACATAATTCATAAACATATATTTATTGCATATTTTATATATAAAAAAGTTACTTATGTTCTTGTTCTGATTACATATTTTTTAACAGCCGTATTTTAGATATTAAATCCTTATACAGTACATACTACATACATACGTACATTTAGACACAAAATTTCAAAAATATAGGTCAATGGCTTTCGTTTTTTATAGCTAATCAAATGTAATAAATAGATTCTTGTTAATCGTTGAATAAAAATACAATTTTATAGTGATTCTAAAAAAAAAATTAATAATGGGAAAAGTTTTTTTATAGGTTTCTTAACATTTACATTCTCTTTAATTTAATTGAAAATGGAATAGGCACTGACTATTAACCCAATTTTAAAGAATTTGAAGGCATAATAAATAATAAAAGATATTTGTGATCACTTTTAAACGCGTCGAACGATTTCAATCAAAGATATGAAGAAATCGAAGAATCCAAAATCGCATATGTGCGATAACTAAGCCCCAAATTCTCTCTAAGTTGTCTTTGGTTTTTTTTAAATCTTGAAAACGGTTAAAGGCAAAATCTCTGAATTAAGTCTGAAAGAATTTATAGTCAATGAAAATCATCATTTAAAAATTAAGCGGAATTGGACAAGTAGGCGTGGTACTTCCCATAAAAAGTTTTTGAGTTTTTGCAAAACAGTTAGAGGTAAAGTTTCTGAATTTGGCCTGGATGACTTCACAATGAAAAAAATCTTCAATCAATAAATGTGCAGAATTGGGCAGGTAAGCGTGCTGCATCTCATACAAAGAAAAAGTTGATTTTTATACGTATATCTTGAGAACGGTTAGAGCTTAAGTTAATCAGTAGAAAAGTGTGGGAAAATGGGCGTGGTGGGGGTAGCGGACATTCGATTAGTGTTTTTTTTTATGTTGACACACTTGTCTTTAGCGTACTTATACTCGTAGATATGTTCTAGGTTGAGTTTGTGTTGAATTTCGATGTAAGAAGGGGAATAAAAGTTAGGCGTATTTTGCTTATTCTTCTGTGAAAAAAAAAATAAATAAAAAAATTTGCATAAAATATTGTGTAAAAAATAGAAGTAATTGCTTAAAAGCACTTCAAATATTAAAAGTGGCATATGTCTTCTCATAAAAAAACCGATAATCGTTAAATCATTATTAGAGAAGTTTCAAACGATGTCGGCATGTCGAGTTGCTGAGGTTATTTAGATTTTTCGTAAAATTATGGCATGACGCGTGTCAGCTAAATTCGTCCAAAAATTGCAACATTTTTAACAGAAAAAAAACATCGTCACATAACAGTCGCTCATGAAATGTTTAAGACCTTAACGACAATCCAAATTTGCTTAAAAGGGCCATAACAGATGGCGAATTATAGGTATATAGTGGTAACATCGAAAGTAAAGTCCAAATGTTTTAATGTTAGAGCCAAGACTGAAAAACCTAGGCCTAGTTCGATCAAATGTCAAAGTTTTGCATACTGTTTTCTTCAATTACCATGGCGTATTGTTCTTTTGAGTTTTTGCCACATGATCGTAGATTTAATAATAATCATCTCGAAGTTATGCACTTGCTCACTCACCAGATTTGGCAAATATACTAAATACGGTCAACTATTCTAAATAAAGGCAACTAATATACCTCCTGATGCTTTTAAAGAGTTAAAGAAATCTTTTTAGTGTCAGAACTGGTAAAAGAAAACAATAGAACATTAGGTTTGCCAGTATATATGCCTTAATGGTTTTGAAGGATTCCATGTAACGTAATTGTATAGAAAATAATAAATTGTAATGTAATCACACAATGCTGAATGAACTACTAAAACAAGAGAGAAAGAAATTGTGTTCTAAGAATAGTTATTATACGAGTACAATAAAATGAACCTAAAAACAGCAACGCATAAAGCATTAAACACATAGACGACAGCAAGCAGCAGGCAGTACGTTGTCAAAATTAGAATACAAACGTTTATAGGAAAACGATTATTTTAAAGGCAGCATAGCAAAACCCTAGACAAAAACCTTTGCTGCTGCTGCACAACTTAGACTAATTTCTATTTTTTGAGACATCAAAGTTTTATTAGTGTTGTCAATACAATATGAAATATTAAATAAATACGACCAAAGAAATAGTTTTTATTACAAAGAAAAAAAATGTTTATTAATAAAGAAAATAACAATTAAAAACTTTTCACATTACAAGTCGGTATTTATTTAATTAAATTTAAGATGTTAAAGTTATGTTTGGTGTCTCACAAGGATCAATATGCATTGTTGTTTAAAATACATGCATAATGTGATGAGAAATGCGATGAAGCGGGTGAATGTAAAACAAACAACTTCGTTACGTCTTACAAGAATATTCAAAAATGTGATGCACCCAAATATCTTTGTGATCAGGCGATTTATTTAGGAGATATGCAGCCGTACCAGTTAAGAAATACACAGCATTTCAGAATTCAACGGGCAACATCAACGGCGATGCAAAAATTATTACTTTACAAGGGTATTATAGTATTAATGTGTTACCAAATAATTTGAGATTAGAGCAAATGAGCATGTGAAAAATAGCACGAAATATATTTTGTAAATCAGTTTTGTAGCACGGTTTTTTAATACTATCTAATAATATATAAATAAATTAAAATAAAAAAATTTATATACATTTCAAACAACCGATTTCATTTTTGCGATTTTGTAGGCATGAAAGTGGTATCACTGAAATATTTATTTGAACAACAAACACATGTTCATTATTTTATTTGTTTTCCCAGCCAGCATATTGACAAGCGTTTTGTAAATTAAGATTGCACCAAGCTTGCAAAAATAAGAGTTTTGCGAATGTTGTTGACAATTTGCCGCAACTGCAAATGTTTCATAAATTTAAGCAAAACGTGTAATTCTCGCCATTAAAAATTGTGCTAGAAACTGCAATTAAGAAGTGCATTAGGGCCTTCACTGTCGCCACTGCCATTCGTCGTAAGTGAAATACGTTTAATCGGCTTCTAAGTAGTTACATTTTTATATTCATATTTAAATTCCATTGCAGAAACTTTCGCTGAAAATGGAGGCAAGGAAGAGGACTTTTTATTTGCCTCGTATTAAAAATAAAAAACAAACAACAAGGAAAGTAAACTAAAATACTAAGTATTAATGATTTTTTAAATGAAATGAAATTAAAAAAATTTAATATGATTTTTTAAATGTATCAATAAAAAAAACCTGAACAAAGTAAATGTTTAAAACGCTTCTATTTTTATTAAAAAAAACGTGTTTTTTAAGCATTTTCAAAACGCGTTTTTTAAGCATTTAGAAAACGTGTAATTACGTTACTTAAAAAATATGTTTTGCAATCATCTTTAACGCTTATAAAGTTGGGTGCTTTTCGATTATAAATCACTTGCTTTGATGTCTTTTGTAAAGGTCATAGCAGCGTTTTATAAGTGTTTTGCTTACATTTGAACGCTTACAAAACGCTTATTTTTATATATAAACGCTGGCTGGGTTTTTATTGTTTTGTTGTTGCTGCCTTCAAAATATTTATTTATGTTGTCTATGTGTTTAATAATTAACTCTCGTATAAATATTTGACCTATATTTTCCTGTTTATGCAAATAATTAAAAATAGTAATAATAGATCTTTTGTTGCACAGGCAGACAATTATTGTTTGAAATTCATTATAATAACTTATAGTATAAAAACCCAATATATTATAAAACTTTATAATATATATGTACATACTTATATATAAGTATGTATTGTAGCTTCACCAACAATATATTTCTTAGTAGTATGATATAAAATGGTTTACAAAATTATTTGTCACATTAAGAGAAACGTTATGCATCTCTAACTGGTAATTGAAAATGATGATATTCTTGGCAATCTTAAAATAATTAAAAATTAACAATGGGGCTTAAAATATTGTTACAATAGTATACGAGTAACAATTATTCATATAACAGTCATACTTTTGTGTTCATAGGGATAACAGAGCTTGTTAACAATAATATTTACAGTAATGATTACAGTAAATATAACGGCAATGCTACAGCCATGTCCTATAGAGTCATATGAGTATCTTCTGATTTCATTAAAATAACATTTTTTGTTTTCACTTTTTTGTTTTTTAAAGAAGGAAAAGTTCTAATTGAATTTCGTTTTAAATGATGAAAATAATTAAAAATAGTGATTTTTTTTATTGAGACCAATACTCAGGTGTAAACCCTTACTGATAATGTGCATTTTTGGAAAGGAAAGTATATATATATTTTTGTTTTCTTATATGTATTATTATAAAGCGCCTTAAGAATGAGACAAATTGCTGTGATTTGAGCGATCATTCAAAGGCCAGTGTTATACCTTCACTATTGAATGACCAACAGCAATTGCCTCATCGTTGCATGTTAATTGTGTGGTGAGACCCTTCGCTAAATAGGTTTAGCTTTTATCTGCTACTTTCCAATAGGTGGCGCTATTCACCTAATCATTCGTTTTTGTTGTCAATTCTTTGCTGGGATTAGAACCTGGGCTGTTTGAGTTTTTGTATGAGCGCTCAAATCATCAGTATAAAACAATGATAATGATAATATGGAACAAGTAACTGAACAAGAATTACTGTTATCTTTCATTTTCAGTTAAGTTTTATTGATGACATGGAATCGGGTGATTTTAAAACAACTATTTTTGGCAGCTCACCTGTGTTTGTGTAACATGTTACAGCCAAACATGTTAAGTTTGGTTTATAATTTAACCATGAAGCGATTTAAAAACGAAAAACGCTTTTATGCTTGGTTAAGAAAGTTCATCGTACACTTCTTCCATTTTGTGTTTAGTTTGTGAGACCTATTTGGAATTTTTTGCTTTAAATTCGCACGAAATTTACATTATTGGCAATTAAACCATCAGTACACATACATATATACATACATACATACATATATAATTGGCTATTACAACCCTGTGTCAGGGTTACGGCATAGCTTCTCGCAGCACTCATATTGAGTGTCTTGATATTTATCCATGATACCGGGACCTACAGTTTAAAGTCGACTCCGAACGACAAATTTATGAAACTTTGTCATGGCAATCATTTACTCTCAGAGCTTTTGCCAGAAGACTGCTGAGAGGTAGTCATATTTCTTTTTTTCAAGATGTCAGAGCTGAAATTTGAACCCGGCGCTACCGTCTTAGTAAGCCAACACACCAACCACTAGACCACGGCGACTACACTATCAGTACACATACGGTCAGAGGAAATTATCGCAGCTGTGTCCGGCAGTGGGTCTGATCAGTTCGGCAACATTAATATTAAATGGGTCATTGTTACTCCACTGCGTGGAAAATTTTGCGGCAGAATTTTTGTGTAAAAACTTTTGAAATACAGCTGGTGTAAAAACTGAAGTCACACCGCCTATCACAACGGCTTACTAATGGTAAATGGACGCTGTCAAAGTTAGTTGAAGATTCACTTTTTATCAGAAAATTGTGTTCAGGGACGAACTCATTTGTGAGTGAGTGATTATGTGATTAAGCAAAATTGGCGTGAAATTAATGTGAAAAGCAGAGAAGGGGCATTGCAATAACTGTCAATGCCTCACGAAAAATGTACTGTTTGTTGTGGATTATGGGCCGGTGGCATCATTAAACTATATGTTTTTTGCTCAAAATGGCAGAACTGAAATATGGTTTCAATAAAACTGTGCTACATGCCACACTGTACACGAAACAACGGCCTAATTATGAGGGGAGCCCAGTGCACAGTTTATATCACGCTTGGAGTCGGCCCGCCTATATAACAGTTTTGTATTATTTTAGTGCAACGGTTGAGGTAATGAAAGCGAATATTGGAGAGAGTATACCAATACTGGACCCAGTGTAAGAACCCTTTCTATAGACCGTAGTATCGACTCATAAAGATTTCATACATTTCTCCAAAAAATTTTTTTTTAAATCAAGTCCGGTTAATACTTAAAAGGAAGAGCACGTTCTTTAAAAAAGAAATGAAAATTTTTACCAAAAATAAAATCGCTCAAAGACTGACTGAGTTACAGGCCTGAAAGTTGACGAACATCACTGAAAACAGTTTTTTTTTTTTTTGAATAACTTTTGAATTTGAAGGGATTTCAAAATTTTTTTGATACAATTTGTAATGTACTCAACTATTCCAAGGTTTTTTAACTGAAGCACCATGTTACGAAAATTTTTTTAATAATAGAAGTAAGCACTCTTCGTTGCAAATGCCCTTTGAAGTGTTGCAAATGTAGCAAACCATGTAATAAAATATCACAATGTAGGCATATGTGCCTATTGCTTGTTTGCAAGACTTGCAAGGTCGTCTGCAAACTAAATAACAAGCTTTTACTCTTCAAATGCTTACGCTTGAAAATTCATAAATTATGAATATTTTGCTGATTTCATTTTATTTATCTACTATTTCTATTTATATAAGGAAATATTTGTAACTCTGACTGGTTAAAGAAAATACATAATTGCCAATTATTGAAATAATTAATTAGCAAATGATTTTGTTTCATTTTTTTCCCAATAAATTGCGAGTATTAAAAGATTTTAGTAAAATACTCGTTTTTAAGCTGAAAATAATATATATAAGTAAATATACCACCAACACATATGGCAATTACTTCATTCAGTCCTCATCATAAAACTGCAACTTTTAATCGTAAACAACTCTTATTATAAAATAATAAGAATTGAAACTATTTTTATAGGTTTTTTTCCAAGGAAACCAGGAAGAAAATGGAATTAAATATTGTATAAAAGAATTGTTTTACTATACGATAATATATACGTAGGTGTCAGTTCTTATAGGATTTTTTCTCGGTATTAGCCGTTGTGCATCGCCATCCCAATGTAACTAAAATAAACGTAATATTCAATTGGAACAACATATCTGAAACACATTTTATAAACCACTGCGATCTAGGCCGAGATTTAAATTAATATGCCAGTTTAATTAATTGGTATGACATTGCTACTTTCAATTTAGCAGTGATCCTAAGGAGACAAATATAGGAACAATTTTCTTTGGAAAATCTAGACAGTTCGAAGATTGAAAAAGTGTATAAACGCTCTTCAATCCGACAAAGAATATTCTGAGAATATTGCACATTTGTATGCGCATACTCAGAATCCAAATTAAAAGCAATGATTCTAGAATGCCAAAAATCTAAAAATAATATTGAAAGAGAGATTTCTCGCAACTAAAGAGTTATTGTCTAAAGCTCATATGATGTACATATACATTCTATGCATTAATATGCGCTTCGGCTTTGGTGTTCACAGTACGAATTTCATTCATTCATTTCAACAGTCTGACAGAAGTTTTGAACATAACGCATTACGTTAAATTCAGAAATGAAAAGTTTCAAAGTTGCAATCCTTTTCGGATCACAGCTGGATACTCTGTTTCAGCTTATCAATCCCTTGAAAGCAGACTGAAAGACATTAAAAAAAATTTTATTAAATGTTTAAAAGTCCTGGAAATAGGAGAGCAAAAGGAATTAGAGGATATACAGAATATTGAAATTATTCCCACAAGATCACTTGAAACGACTTGTCCTGTAAGCTGTTGAGAGGAAAAAGCTTTAAGAGTGTTTAAAGTGATAAGTCACATATTTCCGACAGAAGACCCAACAAGCTATATTAACCTAAAATACAGGAGTAATCGGTGATATTTAGATAAGGGGACACTGAAATCTTACAAACACTCTAAAAAGAAACAAGAGAGAGAATCATGAAAAGATTTCTGC
Source organism: Metopia argyrocephala (assembly GCA_963576795.1). Lineage (NCBI taxonomy): Eukaryota > Metazoa > Arthropoda > Insecta > Diptera > Sarcophagidae > Metopia > Metopia argyrocephala. The sequence goes on from OY756210.1 coordinate 38,850,524, forward strand.
TCAAATCTAGGGATGGTCAGGGAACGAGAATTCTTCCTAGACTTTAAGGGTTCTATTTTTCAAGCGCTTCTTAAAAGGTAACAACAAATAGGAATATTGTTTGCCGTTTTAAACAATGTACTTGTATCTCATAGATTATTACAGAATTTGTTTCGTTAAAGGCTGTTTTTTAGAAACCCTATACGGGCTTAGATTTAAAGCCATTAGAAGACGTTATGCTATTATTTATTATTTAATGTAGACTTAAGACAATTGCAAGACACTATTACCTATAAGATCTATTGTGCCTATTTCAGTTTAATGTTTGTTTAGCAAAACAACTGCCTTCTTTATCAACACCAACAAGTCCGAAACTTTAGAGCAGTGATGTCCACTACTACATAAACACACTTGCGCTTGTGTATGAAGCAGAGAAAAGACTCTGCTTACTTCTACCAGAAATGGGAATGTCCGAACTACTTTCTGTTTATAATTTCATAAATATTTCTTCATAATTCTGAGTAAAGTACGTAATCGATTGTCCGATAGACATGTGACCGATCTATTAAGAATAAAGGAGTACCGAGGTCACATAAATTTGGAGGAAATAATGAATAATTATTTCAGTTAAATAAAAATGATACAAAAAATATGCACTATCCAACTCTGCACTATGTTGGAGAGAAGCTAAAATATTAAAAGAGCAAGAGTAACAATATTTCTTTTTATTATGTACGTGTTTGACTTCGACGCAAGCAGAATTTGTTTTCCTATCACGCGTGATTGTGATTGTGATTGTGGACATCACTGCTTTAGAGGTAGATAAATCTCCTAATGAAACCATATGTGTCCGTAGACACATTTATCTAAGTCTATCAAGAGCCACACATTCACATAATACGAGTATGTGCTCTGCTGTTTCTGATGCATGTGAGCATAGACTACAAACATCTACATCTGTGATCGCCATTCTCTCCCACTACAATAACCCGTAAGAACAACCGTTAGGATTTTCCGGTCTGGCCTTCTATAATTGAGAACATCAGATTTACCAACAAATTGCGGATGAATTACAACCCTAGCGTGCCTTAGCTTTACAATATTCCAAGCATTTGCCAACTTCCTATTCTCTAATCAAATTGAGAATATTGAAAAACAGTGTTACATATCAAGGCTCCTGATAAATATAAGGTGTCGCAGATCCCTTTCTAGCTAATGCATCTGATTCCTCATTTCCGCTTATTCTGCAGGGTCCAGGTACCCAATACAACAAAATTTTTTAGCAATAAATTTTTTTAACGTGTCGTAACAATATTTTACAAGTTTAGATGTCATACGATGAAAGGCAAACGCCATTCTTAAGGCGGCCTGACTATCTTAGAATATATTAATTTTCTAGCTCTTGAGCCAATATCCATTTTATTTCAATATCAGCCTGAAAAACCCTTAACGATCTCACTAGTGGAATTGATAATTTTCGGCTGGGTCCATGACGACAAGCCCCAAATCCATTGTTATTGCTATTGTTATGTTCTGAATTACGAACTATGCTACACACATTAAAATCAAAAAGCAGCAGGTAAAATAATTGCAATATATTGAGGAAATATGTTCTTCAATTAACAAATTTATGTCTTGAAAAAATATATTCTTATATCTTTACAGGTATTTTTTTTTATTATAATCGTACTATTTTTTTCTTTTTTGCATTTGAGGTGGGGTTAAAAATGCCTTCGCACTTACAGTGACCGTCGTCAACTGCGTCGAGTGATGTTGTCCACAAAAACAGTCCCTCCTCCTTTTCTGGGGAATCTCCCTTCCCGGTACAACTTTCCGCATTACTTCAGGAAGGGCCCAGAACGACTTCTTAAAAAGAACCAACTGCTACTCGCCCACGTCTGGGTACGCCATATTCAAGCCGTTTGCTCATCTTCCATCTCCCTAAATCTAGCTGCTTCGAGATCTTTTCTCTTCTGTAGAAATATATATACTATGAAACTTATGTTATACCACCTTATTACTGCTCTTCATCACACAATCTGAAAGTCTATAATTATTCACTTACAATTATAGATTTTCTTAATGTTTTAAAACAAAATCTTATTTTGTTTTCTGTATAATTTTATTGAAAATACGTCGTAAAGTGTATTCCAAAATGAATTATTATTTTTCATTATATTTTTTGAGATAAATAAAGTGGGTGTTTTACTCGTATTATGCTATTGAATACTTTTCATTACAATATTCTCCAGAATATTTTTTCTATTTTCATTTACTGCGTTTCCAATAATTTTGCTTATTTTATTTTATTATCGTTGTTAAATATACGGAAAAACATTGAAATTAATTAAAATATTCATGTTTATTGAATATCCCTCATCTGTTGGGATTAAAGAAAATAAAAAATATTTCGTAGTAAACGGCGAGACGTAAAAATTGTTATAAATAAAATAATTCCGTATATTTTTTTTTTTGTTTTTCTTTCGTCTTCTTTTTTATTCTTTTTAATCCTTTCATTTTTTCCATATATTTATGATTGTTTATTTGTTTCTTCTATTATAGGCGCCTTAAAGCATGCAATATCGAGCAAAATTTATAGCACTTTTGTACAATTATCATAGAAATTTCATTTCAAAAAATGCCGTAATTTTCCCTCATGTTTCTAAAACTATAAATTTTTAAATTTAGAACTTTTTTTTATCAAGTAAAGAGTATCTGTTTGTCTCAAAAATAATTTGATATTTTTTTTAACTTTCTCATCGTGTTAATTTATTTTGGTGTCTACTTTCTTATATACTCGTAGTATATAGCATAGGTGTAGCAATTTTTTATAAACAAATAATCAATTTAGTCTTTAAGTTCATATCCAAGTGTAATCCAAAAAAAAATAACTTTATCACCTTTTTACTAATATTTATAGATTTTTCTTTTTTTTTTTTTGTAATACCAATACTCAGGGGTAAACACCTACTCATGCAGTGCATTGTATTGGAATTTGAAGATAAATAGATAGAATTTATTTTATTTTGTTATTATGAGCCTTTTTTGTTGATAAGAGAAGTTGCAGTCAACTTTATCACTCAAAGTGATCAACAGCAATTGCCCCATCTATCGGTGGATGTTGAATATGAGTAGTGAGCGTCTTTAGTAGGCTAGCTATTATCTTCCCTTTTTGATGGAATAGACTGGAAATGCCAGGGAGCAGTTTCTTAACATTGGACTTCTAGAAGGAAGGGGGGGGGGGGGAAACCTCTTATTTTTAAAATTATAATTTAGTTTTATAATTCTTTTCCTTCTCTGGGATTGAACCTCGGTTGTTTGAGTTTCTGTGCGATCGCTCTTACCACTATACCACGATCCTATAATACTAACTTTTGAACCATATCATGTTTATTTACTTTTTGCGAAATGGTCTCCGCCAATCTTTTATCAGCCTCATTAGGTAGGAAAACGAACACGCAACTATCCGAACTACTACAGGTTAGTATAAATAACTATACGTGGTATAAATAAACCACAGACTCGAAGTTATCATAAGTTTATTTATTGATACAAACAAAATAAACAAAAATCTATAACTCCAAGTCATGTATTGTAATTACTTACATACACACTTAGTTTCTCAGAGCACCCATATTGTGTGCCTCAATTTTTATTTATGAATACCGGGACCTTCAGTTTAAGCTCAACTCCGAAATACAGACTTTTTTTTTTAAGACCAATACTCAGGGGTAAACCCCTACTCATGCATTGCATTGTATTGGAATGTGAAGATGGTTGATAGAAGGTTTTTTTCTTTTTTTGTTTTCCTAGATGTTTGTATATGTTGCGCCTTTTTTTTTTTTTGATGACACAAGTTGCTGTCAATTTGTCCACTCAAGAGCCAGTGTAATACCTTCACCCTCGAATGATCAAGCAGCAATTGTCTCATCTGTCGGTGGATGTTTGAATGTGAATGGTGAGCGTCTTCAGTAGACTAGTTGTTGTCTTCCCAGAAGGTGGCGCTGTACTCCCGATCATTGGTTTCCGGTGGCATAGATTAGAAATGTCAGGGAGCGGTTTCTTGCAGATGGTCTTGCTAAAGGGGGGGGAACCTCTTTTTTTTAATTTTTAGTTTTTTTAATTTAAATTGTAATTTTAGAGAACCGCAAATTTTAATTTTTATAATTTTGTCCTTCGCTGGGATTGAACCTTGGTCGTCTGAGTTTCCGTGCGATCGCTCTACCACTATGCCACGACCCCCCCTTGAGAAGTCAATCATGTTCGAGGCAATCATTTAAATTAAATAATTTAATATAATAATATTAATTATACAATATTAATAATAATATTAATATAACAATAATTTAAAATAAAAATTACAAAACTCCAATTTGTTTGTTATTGTTGTTGTTAATTTTTATATTACTCAGTTTGTTCGTTAAAAGTATTTTTTCGTCATTTTTTTTTACGCAAACTGTGATTACCCTAAATATTATGTGGATTATTTTAAGGCTTAAAATAACAAGTATTTTGATAAACACTTTGGTCTCTTATTTTTCATCAACAAAAAATTGACCCCTTCAATACACAACAACAAAATATGTAATACGTTTTACTATTGTTTTTTGTTTGTTTATTTTTAAAGCATCCCACAGAGTATGCCAATTCCAGGGAAAAGACAAAACAAATTAAAAATAAAAGGGATAAATTAAAGTAGAACGGAAATGAAAATCTATTTGAAGTGTTTTTTGTTTTTTTTTACGTATCAAATAAATCGCCATTACACATGCACATATGCTTTCTCACATACACACCCATATGCATAGACCAACTAAATTTATTTGTAAGCAATAGAAATTAACTCTAATTTAACAAGACATAAGAAGGTGAGTATCTCTCACTTTCAAAGAAATATTTGAATTATTGAGCAACAAAGTGTAGGTGAAATTAGGCAAACACGCATATATTTACGTATGCACACATGTATGTATGAGTAAGCAAAATTTTATTTGTAAACAAATCAATTCTGGATTGAAAAACAACATTCACTTGAATAACAAGTGCCATCTATATGAGTATATACATATGCGTTAGAGTACTTTTGGGATATGCGGAATATAGAAAATCGTTTGTGTAGATATGACGTATCATATGACGACCAATATGTCACATAATCATAGACAAACTAGAAGTATACTTTAAACTTTTTAACGTTTTCAAGATGTCAGAGTTGAGCTATCGTCTTAGTAAGCCAATGCACTAATCACTAGATCACAGCGACTACACTATCAGTACACATACGGTCAGAGGAAATTATCGTAGCTATGTCCGGCAGTGGGTCTGATCAGTTCGGCAACATTAATATTAAATGGGTCATTGTTACTCCACTGCGTGGAAAATTTTGCGGCAGAATTTTTGTGTAAAAACTACTGAAATACAGCTGGTGTAAAAACTGAAGTCACACCGCCTATCACAACGGCTTACTAATGGTAAATGGACGCTGTCAAAGTTAGTTGAAGATTCACTTTTTATCGGAAAATTGTGTTCAGTGATTGAGTGATTATGTGATCAAGCAAAATTGGCGTGAAATTAGGGTGAAAAGCAGCCAAGAGGCATTGCAATAACTGCCAATACCTCACGAAAAATGTACTGTTTGTTGTGATTTGAAACCCGAACTATCGTCTTAGTAAGCCAATACACTAATCACTAGATTGTTTTCCATTAGTTTTTGTTATTAAAAACCATGGGCGTGTTTTTGCCCTTGTGTATTATAGTTTTCACGTGCCTTTTTATGCACTTCCTTTAAATATATTTTTCATCCGTGCTACATGCCGCCTCTGACTCCTCTCACTCTATTGGCTGCTTTTGTTCCTTTTAAGAAATTAGCATGTAGTTATTTATTATTGCCATAAACATAAACTCATAAATTAATATTTTCGTGTTTTTTCATTATAAATTTGTTTTTACTGAAACTCTTTCATATTATTGCTTTTTTATAAAATATTTCACATCTTTCTCACTATGATTTCGCTTTTTGTTATTTTTGGTATCAGCTGTTCATACTGTTTAAAACCATTAGTCAATTTTGAGGTGGCACCCATCTAAAATTGCTTCAACTTAAAACATCCTGGAGCTTTAACTATGGTTGTAGAAAAAAATAAAGGCAGGTTTTTAATTTAAAATTGTTTTTTAAAAATAACAGACTATGCATTTTTTTTTATGAAGACCAATACTTAGGGGTAAACCCCTACTTATGCAATGCATTGCATTTGAATTTGGAGATACATAGATAGATTTATTTTACTTATTTTATTTATATATTTCTTTATTATGCACCTTTTTGTTGATGAGAAAAGTTGCTGTCAATTTGATCACTGAAGGGCCAGTGTTATACCTTTACTCCTCAATGGTCAACAGCATTACCCCATCTGTCGGTGGATGTTGATTGTGAGTGGTGAGGTGAGCGTCTTCACTAAGTGGGTTAGCTGTTATCTTCCCTGAAGTTGGCGCTGTACTCCTGATCATTGGTTTCTGAAGTGGAACAGATAGGAATTTCAGAGAGCGTTTTCTTGAACATCTTATTTTTAAATTATAATTTTTATAAAACCTCAAATTAAATTTTTCTCCTTCGCTGGGTTTTGAACCACTATACCACGACCCCGCTATGATTACCAGTCTACAAGTATAAACTGAGTTTAAGCAAAAGCTGTGAATAACTTAACTTTACCAGTTTAATTAATTTGGGCCCTAGAAAGAAATATAAAGCATGAAAGGTTTAGAAAATTATGAAAATGGAAATGATGTTAAGTTTTAAAGCGGGAACTGTACTGTTTTTACTTAAATAGACAAACAATTGAATAAGGCTTCATTAACAACTTTATTATTAAAATGTATTTTTAACGAAAAAATATCTGCAGCAGTAAAGCTTACTTTTGTTTCAAAAGGTACGCCAACAAACAAAATTCATTAAGTTTGGCTGGAAAAAAGTAGCCAGAAGTATTGTAATTCATGGGCATAATATGATACATCAAGATAAGTTCGGTGATTAACGACTTTTTTATTCAAAATAAAACAAGTGAATGGAACAAAACAGATGAAATAAACACCAACGAATTTAACAGAAATAGCTTTCACAAGTTTGTCATTATTAGCTTTAAACTTTCCGAATTCTCTATAATTTAAAAAGCAAATTTCCTCCTTTTTTTGAGGCCATGCTGCTCCTTAGCATTACAAAAAATTTGAAGATTTCCATTATTTTCTTACCCTTTATTATTGAAAGCAAAGAAAAAAAAACAAAAGAGAAATAGTTGTGCGTCTATTAATAATGATATTGTTGTCTGAATGACTTTTATTTTTTGTTATTTTTTCTATTTCGTTTTGTTTTTTGTTTTTTTTTATTACAAATACAGTACAGTCTCGCAAAAGCTAACCAAAGTCTTTCAACGGCAATGAACTTTTTCGAACAGTTAACTCTTAAAATAATAAACTTACAGTCTAGTTCATAATAAGATAAAACATCCTTATTAGAGCCTTATAAGCAAAATCTCTTAATAACGCTCTCATAAACCATTTATATACTTTAACCGTACAATAACACGACATTTGTGAGTTAGATTGGATATTGTATAAATAAAAGTGGAATAATATAGTATTACAATGAATAGAACTTATATAGTTGCCAGTATAGATACATATGTACATATTTAAATTCATATAATTAAAAATTTTCGTATAATAGCAAATGATTGCAGTCTCTGTACAAAATTAAATTTCTAAATGCCCAAAAAATTGTTTTTATTTTGTATTACATATCCCATCTATTTCCTTTACAGGCTCTGTCATCAGTGCCTGTAGAAATTAAGAATGTAAATCTCTCTTTCTCTACAGTTTACAATTCCATTTTATCAAATTTTGGTATAAAAAATGTAAACAAAATTATGATGCACAAACCAAAACGAGAATGGTAGTATTCGATTACTTTATACAAGAATAAAAAAAATGTGCTTTAAAGAAAATTTTTTTTTTTCATTTTTTCAGTTTATTTTAGCTATTTTTAACAGCAGTAAATATTACTTCAATCACATCTATTTTATGTATAATTGTGTTACCGAAGTAACCGATAGCTTTTATTTTGCATCACTATGCTGAAATAACATCATGGTATTGCCAGCATGACATTAAAATCGTTTATTAGTTAATTTGCTCATATGAAAGGTTTATGAATACGATTTTTTATTTTGAGCTTATAAGACAGATAATGTCTCATAACTAATGTATGGATAAAACCTAAATTAAGGAGTTATTATGAATTAGACTGTTAATTTTTTTTCATTAAACATAATACAGTGCCAGCTTGCTAATCCGAATTAATGACTGCAGACCCTGACTCGGATTAACGAGATATTCGGATTACTGGATGTTCTGTCATTATGTATTAAAATTTACTATATTCGAAAATAGTAGTCGCCGTGGTCTAGTGGTTAGTGTGTTGGCTTACTAAGACATGAGCCCTGGGTTCGACACCCAGCTCCGACTTCTTAAAAAAAGAAAAAAAATATTTCTTTCGGCGACTACCTCTCAGCAGTCTTTTGGCAAAAGCTCTGAGAGTAACTAATTGCCATGAACAAGCTTCTCAAGTCTGTCGTTCGGAGTCGACATTAAACTGTACGTCCCGGTACTCATGGATATAAATTTACACACACAACATGTGTGCTGCTAGAAGCTAGGCCGTAATCCTGACACAGGGTTGTAAAGGCCAGTTATGTATCTATGTATGTATGTATATTCGAAAATAAAGCACAAGCTTGTATTTAAAACAAATTTATTTCATTTTTATTGATAACGAGTGAAAAAACGAAAGCTTTTAGCTTTTTTTATTTTTTTAACGTACATAGTTTGTGATGTAGGCTTACTTTTCTTCAGTGCTTATGCTTCCAAAGCCTTGTTCCGCAATTTTGCCCAGTCTATAGCAGTATTTAAGGCCTGCACAGCTTCACGATTTTTAACGTGTTTCGTTATAGTCTCTGATTTCGTATTTTCTGTGTCTGACTCTGAACTAATACTTATAAAACAAGTGTCATCATAGTTAATAATCCAGCTAAGAGTTTCATCTTAAGAAATTTTCACGTTATCATTACGGTGAAATAAATTGGTTGTTGTGCGAAATTCTTCCGTTTCTTGAACACGATCATTTTCAGGTAATTCTTGCTGTAACAATGCTTTCATTGTGGATGTTATCATCTGAATCCCACCGCTGAGAATGAATATGTTTCCAACAAGTCTTTATGGAAGAATTTGTCCAATTGTCCCAAGATCGTTTAAGTAATTCACAAGCGTCTTTTAAACTCAATTGTTTCAAAAAAATGTCTGAATTGAAACAAATATGCAATACGGATTACAGAGCTTGCAATCAATGTGGACTATAGAGCATGTAATACGTCATAAATTCAATTCGAACTACTGGATAATTCGGATTACACGCCTTCGGATTAGCGAGCTGGTACTGTATTAAATAATTTTTATTTGATTAGTTTTTATCGCTACAAAAAAGAGGGTTTTATTTAATTTGTACTGGTTGTATTTTTGTTCAAAGTCACCGTTCAATTCAAGAAATATTAATTTGTACGAAGTGAAGTTATTCACGACTTCTTCGAACTATATAGTCTAATGGGTTTTTAAATCCCATAAAGTAACGTAGGTGTACAGATTAACCAAAAGTCAAAGGTTTTATCTTGTGCGAATCATTTCCGTTAGCACACAACAAAAATGTTATTCATTCCAGCCCAATTTTTGGGCCGTTCGGTCTTTTCGTTAGTAAAAAACAAAAAATAGACCGGATAAAGTTACATGTCGAAGCAGATGTTCGTTTCTTTAATTTTCACTAGAAAACTGTGAATGAAGAGTGTAACACCTGACGTTTCGCTAAAAGGAATTTCCCGACAAATTTTGAGATGGCGAATACCGTGTCTATTCTTAAAATTTGATAGTCATCTATCGCTGACATTACATTTTTTTCCAGAGTGTATTATGGCGAATTAATTCAGAGTTTTGCATTTTAAATTTGGACCAGTTACTGCACAATAATTACTCTGCTGTCTGTTTAAAAACCATTTTTACAAAGTTGTCTCAAGATCAGCATATTCCGGCTTATGAAGTGTTTTCATATGTGTTCGACATATACTATAAGATTTCATGACGTTGTTTCTTTATTTTTGAGATGGCTGCTTCAATTACATAATAATAATTGCTTTCCTTGATTACCTGGATAAATCTGTTTCAAAATCTGCTGTGCAATGATTTTTTCGGCTTGAACGTTTTTTTGAAATACAATACCATATACAACGCAGATGGTCAAGGCAAACGACTAAACTAATATTCTTTGTTGGAGATGATCATAAGTTTTTTGCAGCTCAAAATAAAAATGAAATTCGAGTAAATTCATAGCTCAATAAACAAAAAAAGAATTCCATCTGCAAAGAAACCGCTCCCTGATGTTCCACACTATTCCTACTTAATTATTTACAACAAAAAGGAATGATCAAGAGAAAAGCAGCACCTATTGGTTGGTTAATTTTAATTGTTGGCATACATCTTCTTTGCTCTTTATACTCATATATAGTATATTATTATGATACACAAAATATATATATATATATTGTTGTTATTGTAACAGCTGATTTTAAACTTTTTGAGCTGTCATTTCTTTCATCACTATATACACTGTGGTATAACACTGACCTTTGAATGATCAATTCGCAGCAATTTGTCTCATTCCTAATAATAATATAAGAAAAAAATGCACAACATCAGTAGGTGTTTACCCCTGAGTATTGGTCTTAATAAAAAAAAAGATCAGCCTGGAAAGTGAGAATATTTTGAAAGTATGTATAAGTATGCATTTATGACTAAAAAAATCATACGCTTTAAAAAGGTTACTAAAAATTTAACTTTTTAGAGGACCACGTTGACACTGAAATACTGTTAATTTTTCCGATCGTTTAACTTTTATGCAAGTTAACTTTCTCGAGATTCTACTGTACATGCCCATACATGTATGTCTGAAGGCTTAAGGGAATCCATAAAAAATTAAATAAAAATCATCATTGATAAAAAAAATATTTGGGTCATATTACTCGTACTTACAAATGTACCATCATTGACGTAAATTGTATAACAAACTCATGACACTTTAGGAAGTTATATTGATTTTTTATAGATAATAAGTTATTGTAAATATATAATTAATTAGCAGGATTCTGCTGACTTTAAACACCAAAGACCTTGAGAACAGACAAAGCAAGCATTCCTTGCGTCATTATCTCTCGTCGAGCTATTCAACCACTGTAAAAAAGGTACGTTCCTTGGAAATGTTTACTCTCTAAACATGTAAATTGTGCCTAAATTTAGTCCAGAACCATTCGATATCACAGATTAAATGATTCCGAAATAAATTTTTAGAACAAATTTTGTAATTATTATTTTCGTCTTTAAATTCCTTCTAAAATGTTTTAAATAGTTTACAAATACATTTTTATTGAATTGAATACCAGTCCAGGTCTTGTCAAAGAAATTCTGCTTTTCAGTTAGGCTGGGTTACAATTTCTTTCAAGATGTCACATTCCCTTTAAATTAAGAAATAATTGCAAAAGCATATAAATTCAATCAGTAAAATTTTAGGACTGATCTCATTAAGTTTTTTTTATGAAAACAAAAAAGTTTATTAATAAAAATAATTACAAATCTTACTGGTGTTTGAACTCAGATTTCAAGATCATGGAATATAAATAAATTCACCACTTGTCGTCCTGCTTTTTACATGCCGAGGTCAGAAATCTCTAGAAACAAGAGAGTAATAGGACAGCAAATATTCGAAAAGGAAAAAAGCGGTTCCTCTCTAGCGAATTCGTCCATAGTCCCTCTATGCCCCTACAACCGGTAAGCCAAATAAAGAAAATGGTACATGCTTTAGTTCCTAGTTACAATGAATAACCTAGACCGAAATACTACTAGACGACGCCAGAGCGTGAATAGCGGCTGACTATCCAACAAAACCCTTCTTCCAGGTGCATAACCTCATCTTTAAAGCCTGCATAATAGCAAATTGTCAGCGTGTTTCGTAATCTAAAAGATTCTACTTGATTTTCTGACTCAGAAAAAGATGCCCACATTAAAGCTTGATTTCGTCTTGGAACCATCTGTGATTACTGGTATGCAAAAAAAAAATATTTTTACCTATCAAGCACAAAGGCTGTAACGCTTCTTTTACAGTCCAACTCAATGATCGCCAATCCTCTCAGTGCACTATCATTCAAATACAACTTTTTTTTATTTTTTTATTTATATTTTGAGACCAATACTCAGGGGTAAACACCTACTAAATGCAGTGCATTGTATTGAAATTTTTGGAAAGGACAGTACATTTATGACAGAACATACATTTTGTTTTTCTTATATTACTATTAAGCGCCTTAGGAATAAGACAAATTGCTTTGAATTGATCATTCAAAGGCCAGTGTTATACCTTCACCCTTGAATGATCAACAGCAATTGCCTCATCGATGCATGTTGATTGTGTGGTGAATGTCTTCACTATGTAGGTTTTGTTGTTATCTGCTACTTCCCAATAGGTGGCGCTTTTCTCCTGATCATTCGTTTTTTTGATGACATGGGTTAAGGTGGAATAGAGTGGAATGTCGGGGAGCGGTTCCTTTTTAGATGGTTTTCTTGGAGGGAGGGAGGACCTCTTATTTTTAAATTATAATTTTGAAAAAACCGCAAACTAACTTTTAATTTTTCACCTTTTCTGGGATTTGAACCTGGTTCATTGGAGTTTTTGTGCGAGCGCTCTAACCACTATACGTACTGTGACATTTAAAAATTAATTGTTCATATATAAAAATTTGTAAATGTTTCACTGTTAAAAATTTGTTTAATGTTTTACTGCACACTTGGTTTGTCAGAATTTTAGTATGCCCCAGTAGACGTTTGATTTCTACCACCCAGCAGAAAATAGTGCTTACCAGTAAGTTATTTTATAAGGGAGAAATAGTAAACAATCACTTACAAGTGCGCATCAATAATGCATAATTTTTATATGAAATGAGCCGCTAAAATGCAATAGAAATGAAAATTTATTGCACCTAGTAAGCAAATAGTATAAAAAAATCAAAAATAATACCTTATCCTGTAGCATATTTGGAAGCTTTAATGTATAAAAAACAATATAATGCTTCCATTATTGCTTACAATGTCATTTATTGCTTCCAAATCTTAAAAATTTTCTGCTGGGCAGCGACTCAAATCTGCTTCACTACACCGACACTAATGCTTTACATTACCATGTTCATAATAGAGTGAATAACTGAATTAACTTAACATTGAGTGTAGAGTACACATATGTAGTACATACATACTTATGTACTTTGTGGTTTGCCGACTAGAGTTACATTAAATAATAAAAAGATTGCGGTTTTAGTCTCTTGAAAAGAAAATATAAATATTACGTTTATTTTTAAATTTTAATGGTTTTAAAATAACACGAATTCTAATAAGAATTTTGAAATAAAATTCTAACATCCCTTTTCAATTCCTCACTGTAATAAATCTTTTAGAATACGAGTATTTTATACTGATTCTGCTTATTAATATTTCATAGTTGTTGTATCTGTTCTGAGTTTGAGAATAAGAAAACTTTTAATGAAATCCCTTTTTTGCCTTGGCAACAACAAAAGTTTTTTAGTTGATCGATTGATTCCTTTTTAAGCATTCAATTTGGCCAACAAGGCATGAACTTTTTTTTTCGTAATTTTAAGCAGCACATATGACTGTGTATACGAGATGCGATATGAAATATTTATGCAAGTGTGGGAACCCAATTAAATATTTATAAAGAAAATCAAAATTCAAATTGAAATTAAAAAAAAATAATATTTTAAAACAATTTTGTTGCCAAGTCCCTGAATTTCTAAAATTTTACTGGTAGCGTCATTATTTTTTTCGGCAATTATATATTTTTATATGCATGTGCTTGTTTGAAATCGATAGACAGCTATGGTGTGTTTCTTTTCATCTCTCTATATGCATGTCTTGAAGGAAATTTAGACTTTACAAATTGCTGGATAGGGTCACACCCATATGAAGTAATTACTTATTTATGTATGGGTTCATAATTTCAAAATGGTAACAGTAATTGCCGGATAATTTTCTCTAATTTATTTGAGGGCCAAAACAACTCAGTCACAAAGTCAGCACGGTGCCTCTCATACAAAGCAAACATTAAGTTTTGTTTACCTTGAGAACTGTTAAAACTAAAGTTTTAGAATTTAGACTGAATTCAGCTAGAGGATAGTCGGAGTTCGAAAAATCTCATAGGCTTTTAATGGTTGAAAAGAAGTGACTCCTTTTTAGAATACCAAATAGGGCGAATAGACTTTCGACGAAATACCAACTTAAAGGTTTTTAGTTTAGTTTTTTTTTTCTGCTGGATTGGCGATCTACTTATCATTCTGTGTATATACAGGGCCGATACCCTGTATTGGTACAGGGCGGAAGATAAGCTAATGGACATCTATAGGACATTACAACCTGCTGAAGGAAAATTCTAAAAGGAATGACTTGAACTACGTAGTTGAGTCCTGAGAATAAGTACTTGCGGAGTGAGTGTAAGACGGTGTTCAATAAGGCCAAGTAACGCATAACTGGGCTAGCTACAAAGGAGGACTAAGCAAATTAAAGAATATTATACTGAAAACAAAGAGAAGATCATGTAAATCCTCTTGCCAGAGCATATGATTCAACAGGGCTGGTGGGCTTGGCAAACTATTCAAAACGCTTCTCGTCTGTGTGGGGTGTATTAAGTCGGAAAATAATTCGTAAAATACCTGAATTGAGGAGGCTTTTAAAGTGCCCCTGCATTTTTAGATAATTCTGGTGGTAGTTGCTACACAAGTCACACTTAAGTTGAGCGAAGGCAAATTTCGTTGGGTCATTGACTCTTTCAAACGCTATGAAGCAGGAGACATTTGACAAGATGATTTCTAGGCGGCAGAAATGATTGAAGAACCTTTTTCTCTCTTAAGTAGAGATATCTAAAGGTAGAGTTTGTACCCGAAATCACCACCACGAAAAACCTTAGCTCGACATAGTTCTTTATCAAGAAAGGATTATGGACAACGAAATATGCTCTAAGTACATTCAATCGCTTGCTACTAGTGCTCAATATAGCTACATAAGAGTTTGGTCCACGGAGGCTGCACTTAGCACTATGTAAGTTCTATTGACAAGGCTCTAGCGAATAAATTGTGCTCACTAAAGGCACACTTCAGTTCACTTTTTACAGTCGAATAAATTTTTCAAGTTGTTTATACAAATATTCAAAATATTGCCAACAAATATGTGAAACTATAGATACAGAATGGCTGTAATTAAATTTTTTGTTTCTTGTTTTTAATCAATACATTTGAATTAGAATACTCGTATGTAGGTAGTGTAAAGTAGGGTATCGAGTAGTCAGAACAGATTCAGTATAACACTTCTCAATTTATTCTTTTCATTTTCTTTATTTTACTTTACTTTACAAATTTGCTTCATTTGTATATTATTTATGCTGCTGCGTTTACTTTGCCATTAGACTGATTAAACTAATTTTGTATATAAGTATACAAATACTTATGTGTATGTATATAAAACAAGTGAATTCGTAAATTCAAAATTTTTGTTTGGTAAACTAAAACAACAGCACACTATTTGAGGAATTGGAAAGAAAAAATTCATTTATAAATGAGCTCAAATGTGAACATAAATTTAAATTTCTAGGGTAAGCCTGCTACCGTAATCAATAGTTACACATATTCGTTAAATTATTGTTTATTTAAAGTACACTCTGCTATTAGAAATCAAATATATGGCATATTAACCCCTACAGTAGGTATAATCTTTGCAATAACACAGTGCAACACGAAAAATAAAAATAACCCTACAGGGACACCACTACGTGATAAAAGAACAAAAAATAAAAAATAAAAAAAAAAGTTTTGCCCAAAGTCATGAAATTTTTTTTATGGGTCCCCAATCAATTGGGGCCTCGTACAGTGGTTGCGCCCATACGACAAAAATAAAAAAAAAAATGTTAATAAACTGACTTTGCAGTGAAATAAACAGACGCATATGTTATCATTTTTTTTTTCTTAATTTGATTATATTTTGATAATTTTTAACGGTAAATTTTAAACAGAAGTAACAAAAGTGAGAATATGAAGTAGAAGTAAAATAGTTAGTTGGCTAAAGTTTAGGAAAAAAGAAAATGAAATTTCAACTGCTAAAATATTATTTACAAAAGTGTCTAAATAAAATTTTTAGACATAAAAATAAAATTAGATGCTATAAGGATTTAATTTTATATAAATACATACATACATACATAACTGGCCTTTACAACTCTGTGTCAGGATTACGGCCTAGCTTCTCGCAGCACTCACGCGTGATAGGAATACAAATTCTGCTTACGTCGAAGTCAAACACGTACATAATAAAAAGAAATATTGTTACTCTTTCTCTTTTTAGATTTTAGCTTCTCTCCAACATAGTACAGGGATGGATAGTGAATATTTTTGTATCATTTTTATTTAACTGAAATAATTATTCATTATTTCCTCTAAATCTATGTGACTTCGGTGCTTCTTTATTCTTAATAGATTGGTCACATGTCTATCGGACAATCGATTACGTACTTTACTCAGAATTATGAAGAAATAATTATGAAGTTATAAATAGAAAGTAATTCGAACATTCCCATTTCTGGTAGAAGTAAGCAGAGTTATTTCTCTGCTTCATACACAAGCGCAAGTGTGTTTATGTAGTTGTGGACATCACTGATCTACACTTTAACATCTACTCCGAACGACAGACTTGAGAAGCTTGTTCATGGCAATTAATTACTCTCAGAGCTTTTGCCAGAAGACTGCTGAGAGGTAGTCGCCGAAAGAAATAATTTTTTAAAATTTCTTTTTTTTTAAGATGTCGAAGCTGGGTGTCGAAACCAGGGCTCATGTCGTAGTAAGCCAACACACTAGACCACGGCGACTACAAAATATAAAAATACTCCTCCATAAATTGTGTTGTCGTTTTTAAAAAACTAATTTCTCTAAAAACTATTTTCTTAAATAGTCTTCTAATCTACAGTAAACTGATTTAGAGTTTTAGTTAGTTGTAGCTTTTGGCCTGAAGAACAAAACAAACTTCACCTTTAAGAGCAAAATCGCAAAAAAACATAAACAAATTCGATCTTTTTTCATTTTTTTTCTGTTTAGGTCCATAGATAGCAAACCGTTCAAAATTGAAGGAAACAATGTTAGAAATTATTTTCAAATAAATTGTGAAATGGAAATAAAAATAAATGCTTTTTCCTACGTTATTACAGTTATAACAGCATTAAAAATGAAAAAAAAGAAAAAATTCCACGGACCGTAAATAATGATTATTGTTGGTTTTTTTAGATCAAAAAATCAATCACTTAGAACAGACATAAAAAAACATTTATTGCACCATTATTATTTTTTGACAATTTTTGCATATCCGTCATAATTTTTAAATTTTTTATTTTTTAAGTTTTCTTCAATGTTAATGATTATTTTTGAGTAATAATATAAAAAATCAGTCATAATCATTATTTTGGAGCAAAACAAATAAAACTCAAAATTAATCATTATGTATGAATTTTAGTTTTTATTTCGCTCAAAATAAAACTCACTTTCAATTTACGACTATATAATTTTATAGTTTTTGTGCAAGAAAAAGATATTTTATATAGCAAAATGAACAAGCATTTCTTAATAATTTTTGCTTTTACTAGTTCTGACCAAATTTTTTAATGTTTAATAAGTCAGAAAATGAAACTGAGTTTTATTTTGAGCGAAAAAAAAATAAAAATCATAAATAATGATTATTTTTGAGTTTTATATCTTTTGCTAAAAAATATTGATTATAACTGATTTTTATTAATATTACTCAAAAAAAATTATCATTACCATTGAAGAAATTCCTTATTACTCATAATATAATTATTATTGTGTAATTTTTATTATAAAACTCATAATGATTACGGTCTCTGAAAAATTCCAATATTTTGTATTTCCAGGTTTTGTATTTCTGTTTATTTATTAATTTTTTATATGTGCTTTAATTGAAACCTTGTCATATATACTTATAAATGTCATATGTATTATACATAAGAAATGTTTGGTGTGTTGATCACACGAAATGTATAGTTTCATATGTAAAAATCTGATATTTCGTATGACATGACACATACTGCGTAAATACAACATAACCCATTTCCCCATTTAAATAGCAGTTTATGTACTTGATAACATCACATTCTAATAAAAGCAATATAAAACGGTTTAGTTCGTATAGAATTTTTTGAGCTATAGCATATTAAGTGCTGCTGTACTAAACTTAGTACACCTGAAAAAACACAACTCAGAATATTTTTTTTGTGTTTTTCTTTTACTGTACTGTAAAAAATGTTCTTTAAATCTAGTAATAAATATTGAGTTTTAAAAATTGTTCTTGGTTTTCATTTGGGCGTTAATGGGTTAAGTAAGTAAGAACTTCATTTCTTTTGTAAAATAATAAAAAAGAAAAAAAAACTAAAACTTGTTAGTGGTAGAAGTAGACTGTAAGAAATTATGGGTCGTGATTCAACTCTATTCACTTTTCTAGTCTTCATTACTAAACTCTGTTAGATGCACAGAAATAAATACTGCTAAAGCACTCAACTTTAACTCTAAACTTGTGTGGCAAATAAAGACTGCAAGTCTACTTTTTTTTTTTTTTTTTTGGTTTGATATTAGCCGTTACTATACAAACCGTGTTTTCAATTAATTTTTTTTTATTTTTGTTTAATATTTATAGAATTTTTTTAATTACTATTTTTGTTTGACTTTTATTTTAATCACCACAATAATGTCAACCTTTCATATTAAAACGGCTTCACTTCAACCATGGACTGTAGAAATGTCAGGTCTTCTTGCATTTCGATACTATGCCCGCCCAAACACCAAACTAGTTTGTAAATGGTTGCTGAGATAAGTAAATTTTATAGTTTGGTTACACCCTTAATGTCTAAAGAGTTTATTCAAGTAACAAAGAATAGTTTTCGAACCACGTTTTCTCTTACTAATAATGTACAGCCCGTCAGACAGCAGAGTGAACTTAAGAAGCTGTAGCCTCTGTACCCACCATATCATCTACTGATGTTTGATGCGCTCTATGTGCTGGCAGAGTCATTGGCACGTATGAATTAAAAACAAAGATTATGTGCTGAAGACTCGAGTTCGAGCCCCAGGAAAAGTGATAAATATTTTTCTTTAATTAATTTTTGTTTCGTCAGAAACGCTTTAATTCGATCAAAGTTAATGAATATTTTTGGTAATCAAAGGAGAAATGATGTCCGAGAAGGAACAAATTGAACAAGTGTTTTCGACTTCAGCTACGGTCGTCTCATCAGAGATCTTTGTGTCCAAAGATGATCAGCAGATTACTGTCAATATTTATGAGCATATTTGCCTAAAAGATGGAGCACCATACTACAATTGCTTTCCTCAGAGAAACTTTTGATAAAAGAATAATTACCTGTATTGGTCCAAATAATTGGCCAACAAGATCGTGTAATTTAATCCCAATGGATAGTTTGCTCTGAGGTTATAAAACATAATTTGTCTACGTCGAGACAATTGAACAACTGGAAATCAACATTCCAAGAGTTATTGGCGAAATATGTTTGACCGAATATGCTGTGCAAGGTTTGTTAAACTTGCTATTCAGACGGCAACTTGTACGCCTCCAGGCCAATATCATAATTAAACATTGATGTCATAAAAGTTGCTATAAAATAGATCCTGTTTCATTGATATTAAAAATATATTTATTGTTTTTACCGTGCACGATGCTAAAAGCAAGTTAAGTTAGTTAAGGCTTAACGTCACATACAATAAAATAACAAGATATGTTTTTAGGCTTAATTCCTATGGGAATCGCCATTATATAAGCTACTATACAAGGCAAATTTTCGGCGTCCAGTTTGATGATTTAATGAGGATAAGAGCTTTGATATTCCTGCATAAAATAGTAATTTCCGGTCAACCTGAGGAACTGTATAAGCGACTTAGTTTCAGTCGTTTTAGTAGAATCAAGACGTTAATACCACTGAGAAGTAAAACATTGATTTCAAATTGGCAATTTTTCATATCCGGGATACGTCTTTGGAATACTATCCCCCCCCCCAAATTAGGGGAATTAGCAACGTCATACTTTTTAAAAGGCAAATTTTTCAATATTATGGCAATTAATTAACGACTGAGAATATTTTTAATTTGATATACACATACTTATATATTTATTTTAAATGTTTTCAATTCATATTTTGTTTAATTTCTATTGTTATACTTGTTTTAAGTTTATTATTATATATTTTTATTCAACCAATGTGCCCATAATTTCTTATTATACGTGAAAAAATAACTAATTGTATGCTTCTACTGCTTTAAAACTTAAGTTTTGTTGTAGAAGGTTCCAAAATAAAATAAAATACAAATACAAATAAACAACTATTTATTAATATTTTCGGCCAAAAAAGCAAATATGTGGGCAACATCCTAAGAACCCTGATATCCGAAGAATATAATATTAAAAACTCACTCCAATTGAAAGATCAAATAGAAAGTATTGTACTCGATGACAATGACATACTGGTCTCATTTGATGTTATATCTCTATTTACTAACATCCCTGTACACATGGCCATTGACAATATAATGAATAAATGGGAAAATATCAAAAATAGGACGAAGATTCCCCGCTCTAAATTTATTGACATATTGAAATTTTGTCTGATTGATAATAATTACTTTATATATGATGACCAAATTTATAGACAAATTTTTGGCATGCCGATGGGAAACCCTTTATCACCAACAATTGCCGACTTTGTATTAGATTGTTTACTGGACACAGTATTAACCGAAATGAAAAATAGAAATATAAATATTAAGTATTTAGTCAAATATGTAGATGATATACTGGCCATCATTGACAAGGACGACAAAGATGAGATTTTAGCATCACTAAACAAGTATCATCCAAAAATACAGTTCACGTGTGAAGTGGAAAACAATAGTGAAATAGCATATCTAGATACCAAATTGCATAGGAGAGGAAATAAAATAATACTAAATTGGTATGCAAAAGAATCATCATCAGGTAGAATCATAAGTTTTAACTCTACACAACCCAGATCACAAATTTTGATCACGGCAAGAAACTTTATAAACAGAGTTCTAGCTATTAGTGACAAAAATTCCATCGACAGAACATAGAAAAAATCACCAATATATTATACGACAATGGCTTTCCCATGAGAATTATCCGCTCCCTAATTAACACATATAAACCCACAGATAACAATGAACAGGACCACCCTAATAATAACAAACTGTTCTGTAGTGTTAAATATATACCAGGTCTCACAGACAACAAAAATATAAGATACACTTTGGACAATAACAACATTAATTTTGCCTACAAATCCAACAAAACATTAACAGCCAGGCCCACGATATCGAAAGAAAACTTAAGCGAACGAAACTCAGTCACTCACTGTGAATCTAAACAGCGGCCCACTAATTGTCACTTTATCGTTCGCTTTGCTTTACGTTACCAACGTAATGCAAATAAACAACAAAGCTGCCATATCAACATATCAAAAACTAATCACGAATATACACGAAAAAAGCGCTGAAGTGCTTAAATTGTACAGTAAAAAATGCAACCGTGTACTAGTTTAACTTGACAGAAATGTAGTAAACAAACTTATTCCGATTTTGTTTATTTATGTATATGTGTGTAAAAAAATTTTGTGTTACCAATCGCATTTATTTTTGGCGACACAAAAATTAGTGTGCCGCAAATCAGCTGTTTGTCGCTTAAAAGTACACGATTCGATATCGTGGGCCTGGCTGTAAATGCTGTTTTTACAAAAACAAAAACACCGATAAAAATTCTTCAACAAAATAATGTGGTTTACGAAATCCCTTGTAAAGGAGATGATAACAACAACTGTGATCTTGTTTACATTGGAACTACTAAGAGAATTTTGGAGGCGAGAGTAAAAGAACATATATCAAACATAAATAAAAACAAAGAGAGTACTGCATTGTCTCATCTTATTATAAAAACAAAACATAAACCTAACTTTGAAGAGATAAGAATACTGGACAAAATAAATAATACAAAAAAGAGATTTATAACAGAGAGCTTAAGAATACAGCAAAAAATACATAGGACTATGAACATCAGAGAGGACACAGACAATTTGAGCGCTAATTATAAACTGGCAATAAAATAGAACAAGCAATTATCATCTCAGAAACTTTATTATTGTTGTATTATGAAGTTAATTTGTTTGTTTTAAGAATATGTATGTATATTAATGTAAACATTTCAACAGCTGTAGTATTAGATACAAAACAATTTGTGATACTTTGTAAGCTTACTTTCTTGTATTGTGCGAAGGTATAACCTACACGGTTTAAGAAGTTTTCAGTGTAATATTAATGTGTTTATATGTAAACTAAACTATATGTAAGTATTTATATTATATGTAGTATTTATCTATTTCCAATTAAAAATATATATTATGAATTTAAATAGACGACTCCCTTGATAAAGTGAACATAAAATTCACGAAACGTCGGGAAACATAAAATAAACTTGGTTTTATTTATATGAAACAATTTGGGCCTAAGTAGCTTGAAGATAAATATTGGACAGTTAAAATACAAATAAACAACGTTTACAAATCTTTCAACTTTATTACGAAAATTCATGTTCTGTGTGGAATGTGTTTCGGGCACTTTGCTCTACTTATGGTCAATAGGTAATCGGCCCACTATTCGCAACACCATCACCTATTTTGAGGCCCAGCATTCATTATTGGATAATTTTCGACAGAATAGACCACATCCAGCACGCTGTGAAGAAAATATAGCGGCTTTAAAATTGATGCTGGTGCGAACGTAACCGTCAATGGCGACCGTTATCGTGCCATGATAACAGACTATTTGATGCCTGAAATTGAAGCTCGTGATCTCGGAGACCTTGGTTTCAGCAAGACGGCGCCACTTCCCACACATCGCATCAATCAATGAATTTATTGAGAGAACACTTCAGTGAGCACATAATTTCACGATTTGGGCCGATCGATTGGCCACTAAGATAGTGCGATATCACACCGTTAGACTTTTTCATGTGGGGATATATAAAGCCTAAAGTTTCTGCGAACAAACCTGAAGAAAACAGCATTGTGTGTGTCATTCGCCACTTACAAAGTCGAAATGCTCAAACGAGTCATCGAAAATTAGTCTCAACGGATGGACCATCTGCGACGTAGCAACGGCGAACATTTGACAAACGTAATCTACAAAAAATAAATTTCAAAGGATTTTTTTTTTCAAATAATAATAAACATTCGCCATTAAATTTGAATTTTTCTGTATTTTTTACTTAAAAAAATAGGGAACCTCGAAATGGATCACGCCTTATTATGATTTAATCTTGTCGCAAACATACACTGGAAACTAAAAATTTTAAATTTAAATCAAAACCTTAAATTTTAAATACTTAAAACACAGATTTTTTTCTTTTTTTTATGTACTTAATATACTGACGTTGGATAATAAAAATATTCTGCATTAAAACTAATTTGGTGTATCTGTTCACTGTAGCATGTATTTCATCCCTCTGCACATAATTTGTAGCGCTTTTCTTTTTCTTTCTTTGACTATTAGTAGTCTGAAGTACATATTTGTTTGGAACTCTGTTAACACAATACGAGTACATTTATCTTTAAGGGTATAAGTAGTTGTCTTTTAAAATATATTTAATTGCACTGTTCCAAGAATTTTGACTTTTTGATTTGATTCCTTTTAAATTGAATAGAATTAAAATAACAAACAGTACAACTCCAATCTGATAATAATGCAATAAGAGTTCTTTCAGACATTTGTTTATAAGATACGTTAAGTACGCACGAGTAGTATGTCTAAAAATAAAACAAAAATATTAAATAAAATTAATAAGGCAATTGCACCCAAACAATACTATGGTGACAGACAATATTGCGCATCGACTATTCCAAAATATTCAATAATATTGAGTTTAAATTAAAATTATTGAAATGGAAATTTTATATTTTCTGTTTTATTATTGAATTGGAAAAAGTGTATTTGACCAGTTAATTGATAGGATATACAAATACACATACATACATTTAAATGCATATACGTAGCACATAAATACCAGATTTGTGAATTCGTTGCCAATTAAAGCATATTTGCGTTACAGTAACTGATTGTATTTAGATTTGAATTTTAACTTTTTGATTTGATTCCTTTTAAATTGAATGGAATTAAAATATTAAACAATACAACTCAAATATTATAATACGAGTAGTTCAATAAGAGTTCTTTCAGACATTTGCTTACAAGATGTGTTAAGTGTGCACGAGTAGTATGTCTGAAAATAATATAAAAAAAAATTAATAAGGCAATTGCACTTAAATAATACTATGGCAATAGACAATATTTATCATCAACTATTTATGAAAATGTTCAATAATATTGAGTTTAAATTAAAATGTTTAAAATGGAAATTTTACATTTTCTGTTTTAATTGAGCAGATATACATTTAATCATATACACATACTCGTATGTATATCAACAGTATATACAAGTATATATATACTGTTTATTTTAATTTCTATCTGATGATTTCATACCCATTTTGACCAAAATTTAATAACTATTTATTCTTATTGCAATAATTTTGGAAAGTAGGTGTAAAAGTAAACACATTTTTTAGAACAAAGAAAATACAGTACGGATGCACGATGTTTATCGATGCTTCACATGTAGCGATGTTTTCAATTCGATGCATACGATATCATTCGATACATCGATATATTATTATTATTAATTATTATATTATTATTAAGCGCCTTAGGAATGAGACAAATTGCTGTGAATTGATCATTCAAAGGCCAGTGTTATACCTTCACCCTTGAATGATCAACAGCAATTGCCTCATCGTTGCATGTTGATTGTGTGGTGAGTGTCTTCGCTAAGTAGGTTTAGCTGTTATCTGCTACTTCCCAATAGTTGGCGCTTTTTTCCTGATAATTCGTTTTTTGCTGACATTGGTTAAGATGGAATAGAGTGGAATGTTGGGCAGCGGTTTATTTTGTAGATGGTCTTCCTGGAGGGAAGGAGGGGAGGGGACCTCTTTTTTTTTTAATTATAATTTTGAAAAAACCGCAAACTAACTTTTTCATTTTTCACCTCTTCTGGGATTTGAACCTGGGTCCTTTGAGTTTTTGTGCGAGCGCTCTAACCACTATACCACTCACCCCCCCCGGAAATCTTTGAGTTTTACAAATAGAAAATAATGCTAATTTATTACTACAAATGAGAATAAAATTTTCCTGCTTAATTGACAATTATTGTAGGGTTTTTGAAAGTTCTCAAGTTGATGAAGGCTTTTGGTTCTTTTTTTTTTGTTGTTTGTTGGTCTGTTTCCAGTGCATGCATGCATTTATTCTATTTTAATTTTTCTAGAAATTCAGCTTTTTTTTAACCATCACGGTATTTGTTACGTCCTTTACTTACAAAAAAACAAAAACAAAAAAAAATTGTATAAATATTATTACAAAAGGAATCCTTTACATGACCTCGTTTCTGTTTGAATATTTTAAATTCTATAGCAACATGGAGGCTTATGATACAATTGCTTCTAATCTCTACTCAACCCAGTTTACTAATTGGAAACATTGTGTGAAAATGTGTGCCACACAAGTAACCTTAAGAGAGTCTTAATATCTCAATTAGAAAATATTAACCGGGTATTAAAATTTTTCAGAAAACATTTTAAATGCATTCAGGGTTTATTTTGGTTTTGCAGAAATATAAACTAAATTGATTCGTTAGAATTGTTTTAAAATATTCAAGAACAAAGGTAAACTGCTAACATTTTATCGCATATTGATATACTGCTGAAAATGGAAAATGTAGCAATTTGATTAAGAACTTTAAATTTAATTATGATTTACACATACACGTACATACATACATACATACATACATACATACATACATACATACATACATACATACATACATACATACATACATACATACATACATACATACATACATACATACATACATACATACATACATACATACATACATACATACATACATACATACATACATACATACATACATACATACATACATACATACATACATACATACATACTTATACGATACTTCTATATAACTGCGAGATGTGAAACTCTGACAACAAAGTCTTGTTGGGTCTAAAAAACACTGCCTAAAGAGGCTTCATAAAGGTATCGCGCTCACGGCACTTGACTAAAACCAGTCATTAGAATTACAGACAGGCTAAAATGGCAAAAATGTTTATGGGACTAATATTTCTTTTAAGAATTAATTAAGAAAAAATATCAAAAACTGCTATACAACTCGTTAACTTGCTAATCTATTCTTTGTAAATAATTATTTAATTGCTGAAATTACTAATAAACACATTTGTTGTTTCACTATTATGTGTTAGAGGCCCGAAGTTCCATCCCCAGAAAGTGTGATCAATTTTTTAATTAAACTTGATCTGATTAAAGCGTTTCTGATGGAACAAAAAATATTGTAGCTGTTGTTTCTTTCAGTTTTGTTATCAGTTTTTAGCATATAATTGATAGTTTTTTATTTTTTTTTAATTTTAGAAATGGCAATTGTGCCTGTTTTGAATAATATCACAACTGTCACACAAAATCAAACTGCATGTTGTTTTTTGTGTGGTTGAATTTTTGTATTATAGAGTTGCTCCTATAATTACATTCCAAAATGTTGTCGAACCATAATGCACAATATGAATGGTGAGTGGCTCCTTAACGTCCGGTTTTTGTTTTAGGGTTTGTTTACAAATTCAATACAATGGAGCAGCACCTTAAGATTGTTAAAGCCCTTTACGAAAACGAATGTTTATATCAAAATGCATTTTCTGCACTTTTTAATTTTTTGATCCGCATAAGCAACCAAATGTGTCCACAGCCAAAAGAATTGTGGGCAAATTTCAAACCCATTCTGTTAGTAACGTATTTGAAATTTTCGCTCTTCTATACGGAGAAAGAAACAACCGATTTAGTTGGTAGTCTGTTTTATTCTGATTTTATTGTTTAAAAAAATCTTAAAGCTAACTACAAATGGAACAAATAAAATTACAACATCGGCATAATGTAGCTTGAGTATAAATTGATTTGTGAGGAAATCAAATAACGACTTCTGCATAACTTTAAAAAACAATCATTATAAACAAAAAGTATTTTGTTACGTCTCGGAAAGAAATAAAAAAGCATTTTTATCAAGTCATAAACTAAATCTATGGAAATAAGCCTCTTATGCCACTTGTATACTCGCCTAGTTGGTGCTACGGAGTATATTGCTGTTGTTCGTGATAGTGTTGCAGAAGAGCCATTAGCATTGAGTTTTCGTCTTGCCCATCAATTGAAGATGTCACGAATATCACTGTTACGAATTTCGAAAAAATTTAAATTTGCACGCTTACAAGGTTTAATTGACTAAAGAGCTGAAGCCTACTGACAGTATCAGGCGTTGTCAATACACCGAATGCTTGGTTGAAGCAAAGATATATTAAAAGAAAAAAATATTTCTTTTGACGACTACCTCTTAGCAGACTTCTGGCAAAAGCTCTAAGAGTAACTGATTGCCATGAACAAGCTTCTCAAGTCTGTCGTTCGGTGTCGACATTAAACTGTAGGTCCCGGTACTCATGGATAAAATTTTACACACACAACATGAGTGCTGCGAAAAACTAGGCCGTAATCCTAACACAGGTTTGTGAAGGCCAGTCATGTAGGTTATACAAATCATGCAAATCATTTTTAGCAAAGAGGCACACTTCCACCTCATTGGATTCATTAACTAGCAGAATTGTGGCATTTGGGCAACTGACAATCTACGAGTAATTGTGAAAAAGCCTATGCATCCACAAGAGTGACTGTTTGATGCGGTTTTTGGACTGGCAGCGTTATCTTCCAAAATGACGTTAGCCAAGCAGTTACTATGAATGGTATTCGCTAAAGGGGGCAGGTAAT
Source organism: Metopia argyrocephala (assembly GCA_963576795.1). Classification (NCBI taxonomy): domain Eukaryota; kingdom Metazoa; phylum Arthropoda; class Insecta; order Diptera; family Sarcophagidae; genus Metopia; species Metopia argyrocephala. The sequence goes on from OY756210.1 coordinate 38,878,732, forward strand.
AGAGTTCTTGTAGATGATATGCGGTTGAAGCATGATGATGCCACTTGCCAGCAAACTCAATGTATTACTCTGCCACACGAATTGTTTAATTTTTCAATACTTTGTATTAAAACGATTTACAAAACATTTCATTTTACATTTTAATTGCAAAGAAGTATTTGATAAAAGGACACTGAGAATGCGACATAAATTATGCATTTGGGGGGTGCGTGGTATAGTGGTTAGAGCGCTCGCACAAAAACTCAAAGAAACCGCTCCCCGACATTCCACTCTATTCCAACTTAACCAGTGTCAAAGTAAAACGAATAATCAGGGAAAAAAGCGCCACCTATTGGGAAGTAGCAGATAACAGCTAAACCTACTTAGCGAAGGCACACTCACCACACAATCAACATGCAACGATGAGGCAATTGCTGTTGATCATTCAAGGGTGAAGGTATAACACGGGCCTTTGAATGATCAATTCTCAGCAATTTGTCTCATTCCTAAGGCGCTTAATAATAATATAAGACATAACATATATGTACTGTCCTTTCCAAAATTCCAATACAATGCATAGCATTCAGTAGGGGTTTACCCCTGAGTATTGGTCTCAAATGAAAAAAAAAATATGATTTTAAATAGATTTCATATAATTCAACAAAACTGTATAAAAACTGCATAGATAGCTGATGGTAATGAAGTGTTGCTTGAACTTTTCATTTTAATACTCATCACAGATGAAAGATTTTACCTTTAAATTTGACTCTTTTGTGCAAAATAAGAAGGATACAGTTGACGTAAACTTGTTCATATTTCATACAACAAAATTAAAGCGGTATTTGTAAGCAACAATAACTGCAGCAGCATAAACAACAATAGCAAAAATAAAAATAGTGCTTAACCTTAAAGCTATAAATAAACCAAATGAATATGAATGAAATGCACAAATTTTTGTTTTGTTTTGCTAAACAGATACCAGATATCAACACTACGACTGCAATTGCCGATTAAAGCACATGTTCCGGCACTTACCGCAAAGTCTATTAATAATAACACACACATACATACTGTATACTTGAAGTTTTGTATACTAACTGAAAGCGTAGAGCTTTAAAAAAAAACAATGTAATTGAACGCACAACCGGTGCATTATTTTGGTACCGCTTTTTCTATATCACAATTACAGGCATTACAAGCAACAACAAAGAAAACAACGGCGAAAAAAATTAAGAGCTTTTGCAACAAAACGTCAGCAAAGCGTTAAGAAAACATTGTTCTAAAATACCCTCTAAGGTCAACATTTTTTAACAGCCCTGACCCAAATTCCACTTCGTTTTATACTTTCGTTAGTTCGTTTAAATGTGTCCTACTGCTCTACTGATAGAAAGTGCGAGAATAAAGGCCAAAAAGGAAACAAAAACAAAAACAAAAAATTGGCTGCTGAAGTGTACAGAACAGACAACAAAACTTATAAATATTATTGTAAATTGTGCAGAGCAGGAAAAGTAATAGGCAGGGTAACAAACACTATAGAAATCAAAATAAGAAAAAGAGACAGAGACAGAATCTAACGAAATTCATAGATACGTCATCAAAATCGCTGTTCTGAAGAAGGCAAGAGGGGCAAAAGTTAAAACGTAAACGTACTTTTTCTTTTTTGTTTTGTCAATAAAATGTGTGCGAAAACGCTTTTAGTTATTGTGACGCTGAATCTGGCATTATACCGACCGACCAAATATCTATATTTGAGATAGTAAAGTCATTACTATACAAATGCATATGCACTTGCAATGCATATCTACTCATACTTGCTAAACAAATTTACATTATCGTAGTTTATGTCCTTGTGACTGCTTATACTCGTATTTACCGCTTAACGGTATTCATTTTTTTTTTTACTTTTAGTAAAAAATATTTGAAAAATAACATTTTGTGTGCGTTTGTCTGTTGTCTGTGTGTAGCCTTGAGAGTTCAAACATTTTTGATCCAGAATGAATGTAAATATTTTAAATTTAAATGAATTTGAAATAATAATTAAACATTTATGACAAGGCTAACCAATACACAGTACGAGTATATGACGTATGAGTAATATTTTGAGATTATACAGGTAAACCTACTACAACGCTGTGAATAGGTTCCTGAAAAACTCCGCGTTATAGGAAATCGCTTTGTAGGAGACTCTAACTCCATACAAAAATCAGAGTTTGCTTCCAAAGTAAAAAAAATTGTCAATCAAATATTGGAAATTGTATATTAAAAATATATATAATATACAATAATTTTGTGTATATATTTTTTGAGTCATAAGAACATATATATTATGTGATTTAATAACACTTCATTTATTTAAACAAACAAAACAAATTAAAATAAAATTTCAATTCTACGTATAATATTCAAGTTGAAAAATTTAATAAATTAAAGCCAAAATAGAACGATAACTTTCTACTCCTCCTCATCACTTAGTATGATTTGTTTCGAACGTTTTGTTCGTACTAGTTCAAAATCTGAGCTTAATCCACTATCAGATTCAGGCATCCTTTCGATGATTATTGGTTTGAAAAAATCGTGCATTGAAGTTTGTTTGCTCTTATTTCGCAAATTTTTATAAATTTCTTGATAGGGAACTAAATTGTTTTGAAGATATCGTTTAAATATTTCTGCTCTGTCACTTAAGGGGTCGTTCTCCAAAATGTATTCTTCCAACTTACTTATTAATCTTAAAATAATTTTATCAAAATTCTTTTACAAAAAAACAACAACTGTTTCACAAATTTATTTATAATTTAACTGGAATTAGACTGAATATTTTTTCGCGATTTTTTATACTCTTTAGATTGATGCGTTTATTTGCAATGCCGACAACAAACTAACAAAAAAATTATTACATCAAATGAAAGTAGCATAAATCGAAGTATGGACAAAATGCAAAGAATTTTATTAAGGCAAGAAAACCTTTTTCAAATTAAAATAGTAAATAGTTTAAACAATTTTCGTAAAAATCGCGTTGTAAGAGTAGCGTTGTAAGAAAATGTCCGCATTTTGGGAACCGCGTTGTAGCGAAAATGCGTTATAGAAAACCGCGTTGTAAGAGGTTTACCTGTACTCGTAAATACAATTGTAAGTGCATTCATATGCACAAGTGTGCTGTGTTCAGGGGTAATGTGATCAACTATTTTACATTTTGTAGAAATCGAAATCGAAAATGACCAATTTGTGATAAATCGGTTTCGGTTAACTTTTTGTAAAATAACCGCTCAACCGGTTACCGGTAACAAATGATGTGATAAAGTATGCTACAAACAATGCTACACGACAATCGCATTCTGCTTAAACAAGGATTATCTAAACTCTATGACAGCTGTTCAAACCGAAAATTATTTCCGAAGAAAGAACTTCCAGCAGAGCTAATACAATATTACCAAACGTTGGACCTTTTCCTAGTCGCAGTGATTAGTGTGTTGGCTTACTAAGATATGAGCCCAGGGTTCATAGGTTCTTTCGTCGATTTCCCATTAGCAGTGTTCTGGCAAAACCTCTCAAGTCTGTCGTACGAAGTCGACTTTAAACTGTACTCATGGATAAAAATTAACACACACAAAAAAGGTGCTGCGAGAAGCTAGGCCGTAACCCTGACACAGGGTTGTAATGACCAATTATGTATGTATGTTTGTTGGACCTTTTCGGTTGTAGCCTTTAGATATATAATAGGTAGGAAACCCCTTGTCGCCCTTACATAGTTAAAGATAGCTCTTATTTTTTTTTTTTCACGAGGCCAGTACTCATGCAGTGGATAGAAAAATGTATTATGAGGAGCTAAAAAAGGTTGTTGTGCTTGTGAACATTTGATTTTATTCCGTTCATATCATAATTGTTAGGAAAAATCCATTGTCCGATTCATTGTACAATCAAGCACAAAAGTATGTGCTCTGTGAGAGGTACGAGTTGTACGTAAGAAAACTTCCCGTGTTAGTACTGATAGAACAATGAAATGCATACATACACACAACCGTGAATCTTATATCGGCTAAACATGATGTGATTTCCTTTCTTGTCGAACTGTCTGCATTAAAATATGTTTTATTTGTTTGTTTTTTTTTTTTTTTTTTTTTGTTTCTTTGAGTTTTAGTTTCCTTTACAAAAACCAAATTAAATTTGTAAATGTTTTAAAAATAAACTGATGTGGGTTGTTAAAAAGGAAATTAACTTTATGTTACAGTACTCATAGAACAGAAAAGCAATCCGCATTATCTATAGCATGCTTACTTATTATTTTTTTTTTCTTTTTTTCTTTAGTACAAACCTATTTGTGGTTTTTCCAAAGGTATTTTTACATTTACAAATGTAAATGCTCATTTCATTACTTCCTGCCAAATATGCCCTATTTTTAAAAGTTTTATTTTAAAATAATGCCTTTGCAGATTAAACTTTAGGCAGAAATTTGCTGTTGTTTCTTTTACCATATTATGTTTGGTTACATACATTATGTACTCACGAGCAATTAAATAAATACCTTTTAGAACACGTGTAATAAAGTTAATAATCCATTTATAAATTTCAAAATAATTATACCATTTTACTCTAGAGATTCATCCATTTTCAGAAAAAAAGTATTCGTACTTTTTTGGTCTATGTGATACTTTTAATATTTTATAAATAGTCTTCAATTTCTTCTGTATTTTCCTCAATTAAACAGAAGAGTAGATACAATGAAGACTTATTGGATGTAATGATTTTGTAATTATACTTGTTTTAAATAATTATAAAAATTAATTTTTTTTATTAAAGCCAGCACTTAGGGCATGACCCACCTCTACTAAAGCAGTACATCATGTTGATCTAGGATAATATCGTCAAGAGAATTAAAGGACACTGTAACTGACAAAACCTTTAATGTTCACCAGAGCTAAAAAACTTGTATGAAAGTAGAACAAAAAGACACTGTTATTTTTAAAACGCAGACGGGGTAAGTGAATTTATTTTCATCGTAGAAATCTGGGACCGGGATCAATCGACGCGTAGTTTTCTTCTGATAAAAATGATGTAAAATAAGGAATTTTCGATTTTTTCTCAGTTACAGCGTTCTTTAATTCTTGCGGCGATATGTTATAGGAAGGAGGAAAGACAGAGTTGTGCTCGTAGACATTTGATTTAAACTTATCAACATCGTAAATGGCAGAAAAAATATAAGCTAGAAGCCCGTTCCATAAACGAACAGTACGACTAAAGAACTCTCTCTCTCTCTCTCTCTCTATGTATTGTGCGATGTCGAATCGATAAAATTGAATACCCTACCGTGGCTGACAAACACCTTCGCCGTTTTCTGTACTCTATCGAGAAAACTCAAAATAGTCTTTGAAGCGCCAGCCTATACATGAGAGTTGTATTCCATCATAGATCTTGTAAAAATTTCGAAGGTCGCATGGAGTGAAGTATTTCTTTCACCGTATTTAAAAACCGAGACACTTGAATGCTTCTTTTGACACTTGAAATATGTATGTGATCATTCCAACTGACATCACAATTAATTCTCATGCCCGTCGGCCTCCTCAATAATTACATTACCCATAGTCACAGATGACAAGATTGCATCTTCACCACAACACCTATGCGTGATAAAACAACATTGACTCTTGCTTGCTTTTTTGCGCGACTCCACTCAGATATTATCTGTAGAGCATTTGTAAGTGTGTCATTCTTGTATGTGTGTCTGAAGAAGTGAATTTGTTCTTCTTTAGCTTCATTTTCTTAATGCGAATTAAGTCAATGTATTGCAATAATTGAAATTAAATTAAATAATAAATAAAATTATTAAAGTTAAAATAAAAGTTTTCTTAATTTCTGGATATTCTAATCATGGAAATAAAGACTCAATAAAATAAAAACGAAATTATCATAAACAGATATTGTATGATGCCATACATCTGTGTTAAACTGATTTAATTTTTGTTTTGTTTTTTTTTTTCTTAGCAGTACAAATCAAATTTGGTTGGTAACAGTTAATTTTTAAGACGTTTTTTATTTCTTTAAGGCTTTATTTTGAGATGAGACCCAGAAATGAACTGCATACATATAAGTATGTATATATATAAGTGAATTGACATTGAAGCTACCTAGCTCTAGATGGCAGCACAAACACAAAAACTTTTTTTCTTGAAATTACGATCTGTCAAACGTCAGCTGTTAAAATTTTAGCCAAATTCATCGATTAGTTTATTTGTTGTAGTCGTTGGAAGTAAGCAACTTTTGTGTTTCTTGGAAAATGGAAGAAAGTTAATTTCGTGTAATGATTAAACACTATTATTTGAAAGGCAAAACGGCGAAAGAGACAAAAGAAAAGCTTGATAAACATTACGGCGAATCTGCTCTGTCAGATTATATGGTAAAATATTGAATTGCTGAATTTCAACGGGGCCGAACAAGCACTGCAACAATAACATCAACAGAAAGGCCAAAAGAGGTGGTTACTGAAGAAAATATCAAGAAAATCCTCGATAACGTTATGAATGATCGCCGGGTCAAAATACGTAAGATTGCTGAAATGGTAAACATATCATATGAACGTGTGTTCAACATTTTGCATGGACATTTGCATATGAAAAAGCTATCGGCAAGATGGGTGCCGCGTTTGCTCAGTGTTGAACAAAAACGAGTTCGACAGATCACTTCACAGCGGTGTTTGGACATGATAAAGCATAATCCTGCTGATTTTTGACGTAGATTAATAACTGTTGATGAAACGTGGGTCCACCACTACACACCCGAAACCAAAAATCAATCGAAGCAATGGGTGAAAGCTGGTGGAAGTGCTCCGAAGAAGGCGAAGACAGCGAAATCGGCTGGCAAGGTTATGGCCACTGTATTTTGGGATGCACACGGAATATTGCTCATCGATTATCTTGAAAAGGGATCCACAACCACAGGAGAGTATTTTCGTGCATTATTGGATCAATTGGTTGATGCAATCAAGGAAAAACGAACACATTTAAACAAGTAAAAAGTGCTCTTTCTTCAAGATAACGCACCGGTTCACACAGCATTAGATACGATGCTAAAACTACGATAAATCCATTTCGAATTGGTTGATCATCCACCTTATAGTCCAGATTTAGCCACTAGTGACTTTTTCCTGTTTCCAAACTTGTAAAAATGGCTCGCAGGAAAAAGATTCATCTCAAACGAAGAAGTGATTACCGAAACAAATCCGTATTTTGAGAAGTTCCCAAAATCGTATTATTCAGATGGTATAAAAAAGTTGGAAGATCGTCTTACTAAGTGTATTGAGCTAAAAGGAGACTATGTTGACAAATGAATGGTTTTTGAAAAAAAAAAAATTTTTTTTCCTACTTAGGTAGCTTCAATATCAATCCGCCCTCTACATAGGTAGCCATTACAACCCTGTTGCAGGGTTACGGCCTAGCTTCTCGCAGCACTCATGTTGTATGTGTCAATTTTATCCATCAGTACCAGCATCTACACTTTAAAATCTACTCCAAATGATATATTTACTTGAGAAACTTGTTGATGGCAATTAGTTTACTCTCAGAGCTTTTGCCAGAAGACTGCTAAAAGGAAAGAAATATTTTTTTCATATTTGTTTTTTTATTTAAGGTTTGAACCCGGAGCCCTTGTCTAGTGAGCCAACACACTAACCACTAGACTACGGCGACTATTTATTTATATTCAATATTCCTTTCAGACCAGACCTGGAAATTAAAAATGCAAAATTGTGTTGAATGAATTATATCCCTATTGTATGTATAAATTTCTTCAAAAACATATTGGTATGTTGTCAGGCTTTTATTCCAGAAAAAAAAACAGAACTTCCTTGTAAAATAGTCCCATGGTTTATATCATGGCTGCTACATTAGTTTAGTGGGTAGAGCACTAAACTGTGGATTCGATTCCCAGCAGATATGGTGGTCTGCGACACTACAGTAAGTTTATGGTCTTAGTTACTCTATTATTACTATTAAATGAATGCATAATTGGAATAATTTACAAAATAAAATTGTCAATAGAATTAACAAAAAGAATAAAACCAAAAATAAAATGATGAGCAAATCCAGAAATAGAATTTGCAATCAATTCGGTTTAGTTTTGTGGTTTCAAAATAACTTACTCGTATACGTCATCAATTATTTATTTATGGAAGTACAGCAATACAAAATAAAAAAAAAAATAATAGAAATCATAAAATTAAATGAAAGGCGTTATGAACCTTTTGGATATAAAAAGAAGAATTAAAAGGATCCCATATGAAATGAAATGTTTCTGAGAGCAAACAGTTATTTTTGAAGGACAAAGCTTAGTGTGATAAATATTTCCCACTTTTCGTGTTCACTTTATGATTTTTTCTTGTTTATCAAATTTGTTGAATTGCTAAGAAATGCAATATTTTCTTTTAGATTTCATCGAAATTTTTCATGTCAATAATGGAAATTGATACCCCTCCCCTATAGGGGTACCTAAAGCAAAATTTAATGCAGTGGAACTGAACTCTGTGAAAGATTTAATATTTGAATCCCTTGCTAAAGTTTGTTGATATTAATTTGATGATAAAATTAATTCCATGACACATGACAGGTTAATGAACATGAGCACACCAATCAATGTTAAGGTAGTTTATGTTTACATTCATGTACTCCTATATCACAAAAGAAAATCGTTTTAATGGCTTATAATTGGCTGTCTTTTTGTTACAAATTTCTAGTCACTTCGCAGGTTTCAACAACAAAGTAATAACACTTCTGTTTTCAATTAGAATAGGTTTTTAATTTCAATGAACTGAGTGAGTGTAAAAGGGGCATTGACTTTAAAACATATTAAAAGGTTTATATAAATGTAAAATATTAATTATCAATATAATAGAATAAAGGAATAAAGAATGTTGTTTTCTTTTTATTAATTAGCTACACACAGACGGAGTACCTACAAGCTCAATTATAAGGCCAGGGGGATAGAACAATATTAATGGTTTGTGGACTGGGTAGCTCCACTATGATACTACCTCATAGTGAAGCTTTCTATAAGATTTAGGAGAATTGGCAAATTTTATGGGTGTTGCACTGCTCGACACTATACTTATGTATATGTATTTGGCCTCGATAACTCTCGTAAGGTATCGGAATGTACGATTAGAAGCCAGTCTTAGTGGCAGAGAGGATGGTTATCGCCTACATCGTAGTTGTGTGGTCCAGACCAATATATTTCGGTTAATTATCGAGCAGGCAATCATACATGTACACCAATGCTGATCTGCAGGTACTACGAAACATTCACTGCCAATAGGGAAGTCAGAAAAGATTGCTTTCCAAACACTATCGTTTAAACAGCGTTAATAAAACTTTTTTATGGGGAAACTTTGTGAGAGTTAATGGCGTATTTTTGGAGTTTTCAAAAATATCTGGCCGATTTGTACTTCACTTTGTCACCTTTCATATTAGTTGTCGTACATGCAATGAATTTAAGAATTTTCTTGTGAATGTATCCAGAAAAATTGACATGGAAATTAATATAGAAAAAACATATGCCTCGATAATTATATATAAGTATGACCATCGGCAACAGATTTGTGGGATTATTGACGAGGCAGAGGCTCATTAGGCAGAAAGTGTATCACAAGCCACAACACACGCGAACAACGAAAATCGATATTCTGGAAGTACGCATCAAATGGAAATTTGTATGCGGTGAGCACAGATGTAGTCGCCATCTTCTAGTGGTTAGTGTGTTGGCTCAGGGTTCTAACCTTAACTCTGACAGCTTGAAAAAGGATATATGAAAAAAATATTTCTTTCGGCGACTACCTCTCAGCAGTCTTGTGGCAAAAGCTCTGAGAGTAACTAATTACCATGAACAAGTTTCTCAAGTCTGTCGTTCGGAGTCGACATTAAACTGTAGGTCCCGGTACTCATGGATAAAAATTGACACAAACAACATGAGTGCTGTGAGAAGCTCGGCCGTAGTCCTGACACGGGGTTGTAAACTGGCCTTTACATTTATGTAGTACGTGCAGTTATTTTGTTATCTTATTTTAGTATCGCGTTATAAGGAAATAGGTAAAAAATTAATCAATTAATTATGAAAAATAGGGATTATGGTAAGTTCTTAAATTTTTTTTATGAAACTTAAAAAAAATTATAAGTGACATAAAAAATTACAAACAGTTTCGTAACCTCAAAATTGGTAATTTTAGAAAAAATTTTTTTCTCAAAGTAAAATAAAAATTTTTTTCGTCAAAGTACTTCAATTGACCAGAAAGACTGTAAGATGCAATAATGGCTGGGGCATACAAATCAGCAAAAAGTTGCTGCCAAGACCTGCCAAATAGAATACTTGTGCTTTATGAATTGTGATCTCCTGACAATTTAAAGTGGTGGTCATGGGAAACAAGATAAGATTGATCTTATTTTCAATTATATTCTTCACAAAATCGGAGATACAAATGTTTCCAGTGAATATGAGGGTTATTTAAGGACAAAAAAGTGTACTTGTTTTAGTTCAACAAAAATCAGTACAAAATATAAAATGTTCCTTTGACTCTGAAAAAATATTTAGAAACTTATTATTTTATAAAAACTTAGCAAATGTGATTTTTATCATTATTAAAGGTTTTTCTGGCTTTAATACTTTCATATTCATAGCTTTTTTTTTTGGCCAAAAAAAAAAGTTGCTCGTCAGACCTACATATCTGGAATGGTTTAAGACGTTCGTTTTTTAATATGAAAAATACTAACAAATTTGAGGGTTTTCTTTATTGTTTCAAATATAAAAAGACTAACGGTCTAGCCAAGTGACAAGAAAATTTTATATATAAAACTTATAAATATTTCGCTATTCCTTTGTTTAGCGTTGTCAGCTACTCGTATCCTTTGTTTGTGCACAGTAGCGAAACGCCAATAAACTAAGTTCATAATTTGAAAGATGTCAGTTTAAGGAAATTTAATGCATTGGAATTTAATCCAAAAATCGTTTAAAGTTCTTAAAGAGACAATATTGAAATATAAAAAAATAGCTTTTAAAAAGATAAAATGAAAATTTGTTATCCTTTTTTTCAATAATACAATAAAATATTTTAATTAAACTTCATAAATTCATACTTCGCCCTTGTGGTGGATGCTTGTTTATTGTAAAACTATTATAGTTCCTCGTGGGATTTGTATTTAAGAAAATATGTGCATACATTTAAAAATAATAGCTAATCAGCATTCAGTATAGCATTGGTTTATATGTATTGTACATACAGTGAACTCGCCATAACGTGAACTAAGTTTTACCAAACCAGTCCAAATTTTCAAGATTCTTCACGAATTCGAATATAAAATTTTGGACATTCTATTTACCAACACACATAATGTTTTAGTAAAAAAAAATGTGAAACTACAATAGTATTTCAAGCAAATAGTTTATTGATAAAAAATATGTGAAAAAATAACGAGAAGAGTTTCACATTTTGTTCGCATTTTAAAGTAGTCTGTATAAAAAGATGTTCTCGTTTCAGAGACGTTCACCCTTTCAAGTGTTCACGTTTTCATGAGTATGACTGTATATGTACAAGTATACATTAAATTCCTTTTTAAAAGTAATATGTTTTGATTTAAAATATCAAAATAATACAAATGATTTTTAATTAACTTATAAATAAATATATAAATAAATAGAGAAGACATGCAAATGAGTGAAAAAGAAAATTTAATTTGTTTTCAAGGCTCATTTTTAATTAAAGTTAAAGAAATATAAGTACTTATATGACATCAATAGATAATTAAAATAGAGCCAAATAAATTCAAGTTAACGAGCCACAGAAATTTGGCCTTTGACATTTTTAAATGCAGTCTAAGACAAATGAATAATATTGACGACTCGTAGTAATGCGAATATCGTCATCATTTTCATTGATAGCATGTTAAATTTCAAACCTTATATGGATTTATAATAGACTTTAGAATACTATAAATATTTCTGAATAAATAAATAAAAAATTTAAAATTATTTTAATAAAAATTTAGGCAATCTAGTTGCCTGATTCATGATGTCAAAATGATGATTATATTAGCTTGTGGAGAAAAAAAAAACTTGATTTTGATTTCTCTGTACCAGTGCCTCGTTTCTGTATTACTCGACTCCAGAAATCTGAAATTTCTTGAAACAAAAACGATATGAATTGACACAAAAAGTTCAGTTTCTTATATACGTGTTTTTGTATGTAAAATAATGCGAGAACTATCGGTCATTTATGTCATTTTCCAATTATTATTGAAAAAATATGAGTAAAAGTGTTTCTGTATTTTTTTTTTTTTTGTGAAAACTGAACCGAATGCACTCTCAAAATAAACCGCATATTAAAACGGTGCGAAAACAAATGTTTGTATTTTGTGCTTTTTTAAATAATATTGTGTGGCTGATTTTTTATCAATACTACGAGTAATATTTTGTGGCTTATTTTTATTCAAAAACGAACAACAAATATAAAAATACAGTAAAGGAAGTTAAATCGACGGAAAAGGCAAGTGCTCATAAGTAATCCACTATGTGAACTTATTTCATTTAAAAGATCCAGAGGTGCTTCGCTGTAGAGATCTCTAAATCGTTACATACATACATACATACATAATTGGCCATTACAACCCTGTGCCAGAGTTACGGCCTAGCTTCTCACAGCACTCATGTTGTGTGTGTTAATTTTTATCCATGAGTATCGAGACCTACAGTTTAAAGTCGACTCCGAACGACAGATTTGAGAAGCTTTTTCATGACAATTAATTAGTTCCAGAGCTGTTGCCAGAGACTGCTGAGAGGTAGTCGCCGAAAGAAATAATTTTTTCATATTTATTTTTTTTTCAAGATGTCAGAGCTGAGGTTTGAACCCAGCGCTATCGTCTTAGTAGGCCGTAACTCTGAAATAGGATGGTAATAGCCAATTATATATGTATGTACTCGTATGTATAGTTATGTATACTAACCTGCAGTAGTACGGGTCTTTACACGTACGTACTTATACGTAATAGAAAACAGTTATTCTCGATTGTTTGAGTGTGGGTAATCTTGTGACGGGGACCGTTTCCAAAAAAATTAATAAATAAATGAAATAAATTTTCAGAAATATCGAAATTATTTTTTTAATATTGTTGACTTTTTCATATGAATATCTTACGAATGAATAGTGTTAAGGGTGCCATATGTTGTTTTACATAACAAAAAAATTTATTTCTCCCTAAAATCATTTTTTCTAAATTACATTTAAGCTCACCTGAAGACATCTTCTGTGCTGTTTTCATAAAAGTCGCTGTAAACATAAACGTGCATTCAAGTTCTAAAATTTTCTGAAATATAAATAGAAATAAAATAAAAAGTTTCATGTTCTTTACTTCTCCTACACATTCACTTTAAGTGCTTTTATTTCATTTAAGTACGAGACTTTCCTTTCAGAAATTCTTACTTGTTTCATACGAGTATTTACCATATGTCTTTAGAATTAATTGTATTTTAAATTCTATTTATACTTTTTTTTATACCAAGAAATGAAAATAAAACAACAGAACATAATTTCATAAAATTTTTGAGTATTTCGCGATTTTCTAAAATATTAGCATTAAGAAAACTAATACATGTGTATGTATGTTTGTACTTATTTAAGTATATGCACTATATATTACAGCCCCATTAAAGAATTTACATTTTTAGTTGTAAATATATCACAACCTTGTACTGATTTTTATACATTTTACAACGACAATAATCCACGATACCCAACAACCAACATTTAATATCCGCTAATTGGTATAACAATTTTAAAAAGCCTTGTATAAGTATATGTCTGTATGCTACTGGTATGTACAGAAATGTTAGTAAATTGGCGTTTATTTTTAAACAAAAATCTCACTGCTATAAAAAAAAGTAATGACGTCATATACTTATACTGCCTATAACTGCACTTTAAGTTGAGAAGAAAAAAATGGAAAAGAGCGATAGAGCAAAAAAAAAATATTAAAAAACACACACACATTTGTAAACACTTATTCATTTATCCTCTCCTTTCTAACTAACACTCCCTTGTTTTTTAAGTCTCTCCCTCTCTGAGACACAAACAGACACACATGCATGCAGTATACTTTTTAACCCATTTTATGGTTATTGAACTTTCTAACCTTCTAGCAAATCTATTCGCAGAGCTACCAGATGAAATATAAGGCAAAGAGTAATTTTACCAGTAAATTTTAGTTTTCTAAAAAAACTGAATCAGTGGCCGACTTCCTAAACGCAAGTTGCAATGCATATTTACAATGCATACAATTCGTAAACGCATATGTCAACTTTCTGGCAATGTCTTATATTCCCAATTGCTTGGCAACTCATTTTAATGAGTATCAGCTGTCAAAATCCGGTATCATTTTTATTTTGTATGCAAAAATTTTAGTTGCAATGGCTGAGTAAGTTTTTTTTATTTTTTTTTTTTATTTTTAATAATTTTTTATAATTGATATATTTTATGTAAATATTTAAACTTTTTTTATTCCCATTAGTTCAATGCATTCCTCAAAATGTTTATTTTTTATCACTTTTCTTCCCGGGATTTTTATTGTCCTTAATAAAAGATTTCTCTTCTTTTTTTTTTCTTTTTAATAAGTTTTTTTTAACCAATTATTTCTTGAAGATTTAGCCTGGGATAATTCTTCAGCACTTGCCAATAAAATGGATAAATAAACTTGTGTTACCTCCATTTTGCCACAAAATTCTATTCAATTTTATACCATATGTTTTAACGTATGAGTTGCATAAAGGCGTTCCTAAATGGCGATAAAATGCAAAAAATTTCTCTGCAGCGCAAGATTGCATTTAAGACATATTTAGCATTGCATATGCATTTTTTTAAATTATGCATTACAACTTGCGTTTAGGAAGTCGGCCAATCACATAAGTAAGTTATATTGTTACTTCAACAGCCTACAAAAATTAATTAGAAGTAGAAACTGGATATCGTATTTTTGATTTCAGAGATGTCCAATTAAAGCCGTCATGATTTAAAGTTTGTTTATAATGATTTTGCTTCATTCGCGTTTCATATTAATTTAGCATGATTTTGCAATTTAACAAACGTTATAACCAATTTGAACAATTATATTTCAAGATAAGAATTTAAGATTTTTAGAAATTTTTTTTAAATATTTGAACATTTTGTAATTATGATGTCATAAATTCTTTTACAACAGATTTAAAATCTCCGTTTTGATTCATTATCGTCAAAAATAAAAAAATGTAATCCTTTTTAAGTACAATATTAAGCTTTTATGAAGTTTTATGATAATATTTAAATAGTACATACATACATGTAGTATACAGATATACATATGTATGTATAGGGTATTTTTTAAGAGCTTGAGAACTTGAAATATAAAATACAAGACAGACATATTGTTCGAATAAAATTATATAATATAATTGAATTTTGAATTACTTTTTCCCATAAATCTTGGCCACATGGTGTCAATGGTCGTTTGAGTATTAGTTTCCAATGAGTCGAAAGTTTCTGGTTTATCAGCAAAAAGCAATGATTTAACATGGCCCCATAAAAAGTACTTTAAAGGCGTTAAATCGTAATGGTTATACTGCAGTAAACAGAATCACTTCTGGACAGAAAGTTGTCATAAAATTGATTTAGAAATAAAACGATTGTTAAGCACACCTTATTTATGGCAAGTAGGAATAAACTGTCGTTGATGTATAGCTGATTAATATTTATAAACAAGAATTTAGTCATCATGGATAGGTAGCGCTACTTTATCTACCGTAATAGCAGCTTATTGCTTGTTTGAAATAATTAATACTATGATGCCGGTAGCGTATAAATCACACTAAATACTCAATTGAAATGGATTAATTTGTGATTAACTAACAGTTTTTGGATTATGTTCGCTTCATATATAGGAGTTTTGCTTATTGACATGACCATTTCACCAGAAATGAGTTCTATTACAAGAACACAAATCTTTATTAAAAATATTTACTTTCGGCCTGTTTCAAGTAAATCCCATCAGTACAAATAAAAGGTAAACTATAGTCATTTGATTTCAAACCTTGCAAAGTCTATAGGCATAGAAGCAAAGATTTTAATGTAAAGTTTCTCCATAATCAAAGAAAAAAGGCCAATAAGTTCAGAAGTAACACAAGTCGCCATTTCAACGACTTCTTTAAGATTTTACGCTACAACATTTATCCATTTATTTGGGTTTTCAAGGGTTTTAAATCGGCAGGAGCAAAACAATTGTGCAAATACGATTTAAAACTGCGGGATTTTTTTTTCACTAATTTCTTCGATTTGAAAGTGTTGCTCTGGAGATATACTATTCACTGATGAAATGTCAACAGTCTTTGCCATTCTCAGTTGTCAAACAAAATTTTTTACGCAGATAAAGAAACCGTTCCCTAAAATTCCACTCTTTTCCACCCTAACCATCGACAACAAAGACGAATGATCAGAAAAAAAGCGAGACCTATTGGGAAGTAGCAGATGACAGCTATACCTATTTAGCGAAGGCACTCACCACACAATCAACATGCAACGATTAGACAATTGCTGTTAATCATTCAAAAATAAAGGCCAGTGTTATGTCTTTGTATGATCAATTCATAGCAATTTGTCTCATTCCTAAGGCGCTTAATTATAATTAAGATAAAAATATACTGTTCTTTCCGAAAAATTCCAATACAATGCACAGCATCAATAGGGGCTACCCCTGGTATTAGTCTCAATAAAAAAAAATAATTAAAAAAAAACCAAACACCTTATATATTAACTTAAATATACACACATATTTATGTTTTTGTATTTCAATTAAATCATAAAATCGTAATTTTCTTAATTCTAAGTTAAAAATCGTCAAAGTGACAAAAAAATCGTCAAATCCGGCAGCTATATCTACAATCCCTTTCTCTCTCTCATACAGATACTTAAACACATTTTTTTGTATGCACATATTTATTTGCTCTTTTAATCATATGTGTATACATACAGACCTACATACTCGTATGTATATGCAACTTTTCATTCTACTGAGTAAATAATTGTAAAATTATGTTAAGTTTGTTTATATGTAATTTGGCTACGCTGAGTTTATGCATAATAATGTTTGCAGTTTAAAAGGTTGAGAATGAGTGTTTAATAAATAGAAAACAGTGATTGCCTGCAACCCTGCCAGCAATTGGATGATTGTTTTTTCAAATATCA
Organism: Metopia argyrocephala; assembly: GCA_963576795.1. Classification (NCBI taxonomy): domain Eukaryota; kingdom Metazoa; phylum Arthropoda; class Insecta; order Diptera; family Sarcophagidae; genus Metopia; species Metopia argyrocephala. The sequence goes on from OY756210.1 coordinate 38,895,944, forward strand.
CCAAAATGAGTCTTTTAAGACTCCCTTAGGTGATCAAAAACTGATTAAATGTGTGGAATCATAAATTAATCGTGCAGTCGTTCGAAAAACGACGCTTTAATAATTATTTTGCGTAATATTTTTTGTTTTCTTCTGCATTTCTTTATAATGGAATTTATTTTATTTGAAATATTATTATGATATTTATATTATTTGTGAGGTCGTGGTATAGTGGTTAGGGCGCTCGGACAGAAACTAAAACGACCGAGCTTCAATCCCAGCGAAGGACAAAATTTATAAAAAAAAATTTGTTGTTTTTTTAGATTATAATTGAAAAACCTTGTCTCATCAACAAAAAGGCGCATAATATACATATAAATATCTATGAAAAAAAAAAGAATTCCTTCAGTTGAGCTTGTGGTGCGGTTGTGCCACTTAAGGTACTACAATATTACGATTTTTTTTTTATACATTTTTAACAAAATACGACTCAAACATGAGTCGTAATCTTTTAGTGTGCGTAGTCACAAATGACTTATTCAGGGGTGTCACAAACGTTCGTTCATCCATTTTCGATTCAAAAATTAGATCATAAGTGACTATTTTAATCGCCCTGAGGAGTCAAAAAAGACTCAAATTTTGCAAAAATGCTGACTGGGAAATGTGTATGTACAATGTACATATACATATACAACATACTGGAAATTTAGGTTTAGTTTGTGGTTTAAGATTTTTGTTGTTACACTGCTTCAGTTATTTTTCAATAATTTATTCAATATTAAATTAAATTATTCTGATTATGAGCGTAGTTCGGTGTAATATAACTACAGTGACCATATTTTTTAAACCAAAATACGGAACAAGGAAACCAATAACAACTATAATAACAATAACAACTATAAAATGCAAACAAGCAACCTACATAGGCATATATTTATTGTATTTATTATTTAAATGCAAAATTACCAAATTACACTGCTGTTAGGTTTGGACCATTTTGGTCAATTTCTGGTTTGTTTTTGTCTTGACTAAGAAATGGTGCAACATACCAACATAAAACGTTTGCTATTGAGGTATTTTTATATTTATTACTCCTGGAAAACTCAACCAAAAATAGTAAAATGGAAGTTAGAAAAATAAAAAATTACGAATCTTGGGTTTTTTTATTAAATCTTCTTACTATATGATAAGCAAATGATCTTCTGTTGCAATTTACATATAAATTTGTTGCATATGTTGCATTTGCTATCGCACTTAACCCTTTCGGACCCAGCATACGCAATTGTGCGATGTGGATTGGTCTTGGTTGGTCTTTTTCGAAAAATAATAATTATTTTACATGTAAAAAGCCAAAATAGACAAACGTATCAGGTCCTTTTTCAAAAATTCATGATTGTGAAAAATTTTAAAAATTTAATTTCAAACGTCTGTAAAAAGAAAATTTTTGTGAAAATGAGAGTATATTTTTGTGATGGGTCTAAAAGTGTTAATTTTGCAACAGCTGCAGATTTCACGGTTTCTAGTTGTTGTAATTTTGGTAAACCGCTTGTAGATACTGTACAATCAGAAGCTAATGTTCTCATTTCGGTAAAAAGTTCAGCTGAAAATTTATTTGTAGGGAGCTTAGATCTTTCTGTCATGTAGTCTTGAGTTAAAGATAAAGCTAAATACCGCAAAAATTCAGCCCTCTTATGATTTTTGTCCACTAGCGCCCAGAGACCATCAATTTCAGAAAACAATATGTCAATCATATTGGAAAACACAATATTTGGCCATCGATTTGTTTTACGTTTTACACTGTAGTATCCAATCATTTGATCGACGGTAGCAACACCACTTTAAAAGGGAAATTATCAAAGTTTTACATCTCATATCAATGCAGTCTAATTGTCGATTTTCCATTGTTTTAGTAAAGCCAACAAATCAGACACTGAAGTTAACTACCGCAAATGATATGTAAATTTACAAAGGGGAATCCCAGAAATAAAGGTAACTTATTAAAACACTTCAAAGTCAAACTGGGTGCAGCACATACTTATATAATTCGACATTATAACAGACAACTATTACAAAAAAAAAAGAATATTATGGACCAAAAGATTCGTAAGTTTTTCTTGGCCTAACAGAAGGGTTAACCAAAAATTCAAAAATAACTATAGTTTCGTGAGATCATTAAATAAGTACATAGCTTGCATACATAATATGTATATAAATAATTTTTAAAATATTTAAACTCTATACAATTGCTATAATATCAATTGTATATATATTTATATATATATTTATTTATTTATTTAGTGACCAAAATGGCTTCGGTGGTATTTCTGTTGGAGAATTTAAATCAGGTAAGCACAAACTGAACTAGACAACCGTCAAAATATTTTTAAAATTTATGTTTCTTTCTCTAAAATGTACATAAATACATACATATATGAAATGTATTGCTTATGAGAAGAAGCATGTCTCTTCTTAAGAGACTCCTCTTATCCGAAAGATGTTAATCAATAGTGCTAATACTACTCTGTGTCATGAAAATACAGAACAAATACTGAACATTAAATGAAATACAGAACATTTTTATGTTTTTCCCTAATGAATAATTTACACAGAACACGGTTTTCAAATACAGAACTGTTCGGTATAATACAGAACGGATGGTCACCGTAAATATAACAGACTCAAAGTGTCTGGTGGGAATAGAACCCATACCCTTACATTGGCAGACTTGCACAAAACACACTTTTTTACTGCGGTACCCCTACACTGTAATATAATTATTCTAAAATGAAAAAGAAACGCAAAATATTTACCAATAAAATTAACTTCGATTAAGCTTAAAGTAGATTGATTTAAGAACAAAAAAAAAAACAGAAATATTTCTTCTACTTTAAAAATTAGCATAATTTAGAGTTTAGTTTTAAAATGTAATTGTGTAATAAAATAAGTACTTGACATATAGCATTGTATGCCTTTTAAATTAAATACTGTTCTCTTTTCAGTCATAAATATTAATTAAAAAAATAAAATATAAGACCAAAAAATCAGTTTAAATCGATTTAAACTGATACCTCCTACTGAAGAAATACAATAAAACACATGCCTTAACGCATCAACCATTGCTAAGAAGGCTATTTGTAAAATTTATCAATATTTAAATACAAGAAGGCTAATACATACAATACACTTCCATATACGAGTATGTAAATATGTTTCAAGACGATGATTTCTTATATTATTAGAAAAGTATCTTTTTATCTGTACTTTGTATGTGTTTTTATGTACGAGTAAGTACCAAGAAATTGCAAAAATAAATATTTCAATAGAAAATAAACATGTATGTGTAAAATAATATTAAAAAAAATTATTATAAGCCTATAAAGTATTAAAAGGTTATTATAAGAAAAAGCGGTCATAGCACGTGTTTATTTAAAATTCTACTTTTCTTTTTTTACTTTTATAATGATTCAGTCATAAAAATTAAAGAAAGAATAAGGGTTCCTGGCAACGTGCTAAATTTAAATATTAAATTTTTGACAAAAAAAAAATGAAAAAGCATAAAATACAAGATATTTACGTTCAACTTTCTTGGAAGCATTTTTTTTTTAAAAAGTGAGAAAAAATATCTTCTTTGATTCCGGTTGAAAAATATTTGAAAACTCACAAACGATTTTTTTTTAAATTGATTTTTTTTTTTTGTTGTAAAAGTGCAGATACATATATTGAGAAATAAATATTTCATGGATATCGATTGCAGTTACAGTCAAAACTCGATTATTCATTATTCGATTAACTGGCAAAGGTAAAATGATATCTTTTGATGATTTGTTTATTCAATTACCTAAATTAAGTTAATTTTTTTGCATATAAATTTGAAAATTTTTTATTTAGCTTTCAGATATTTATTTTTTATTTTTTGTTTTTCAATTCATTTAACTTTTCTATTTGAAATTTAAATAATAGGTGTTTAAATTTTAAGGGCCGATGGTAATTTTGAATAGATCCCAAATTATTAAGGCAATTATTGTCGCTCTTTTTATTATGATTATCTGGTACAGTTCAATTATGTACGGAGCAAAATATCAACAAAATAGCCAACGCGACCTCGGCGGCACTCCTCCATCCAATGGTTCAAATTTTCGATGACGCTGAGGCATAATGGAGGTTCTATGCCGTTAATGTGCTAAATTATGTCATTCTTTATCTCTTGAATCATTGCTGGCTTATCGACGTACACTTTTTCTTTCAAATAACCTCAAAGAAAGCAGTTCGTGTGTTAAATCACATTATCTTGGCGGCCAATTGACATCGCCACCACGTGAGATACCAAGGCCATTTAATTTGTCGAACAAAAGAGCTACTGTTTCGTTGACTGTGTGACAAGTGGCACCGTTATGTTAAAACCACATATTGTCCACATCATAACGTTCATCAACGACGAGCGTGAGAAATGAAATTTTTGGGCACGACGATGAATTCAGTTGGACGGCTCTTCAATCACACTATCGTTAACAGCACCTATATTTTCTGCAGTACGAGCTGTACGAGCATGCTCTTGTGTTTTCACATCTCCTACAGACCCGTTTTGTTTAAATTTTTGCACGATTTTTCCGATTGTATGCATATTTACTAGAGAATTAAATTGACCGAAAAAATCACAAAGTGCCTGAGTAACTTTAACGCTTTGCTTGATTGTGTATCTTTCTATGGTTCAAATTGAGTTAGTCTGAAATTAAGAATGTCAAATGAAATTCAGAAGAAAAAACTTGATGTATAGATGTGGTTCACATTCAACATCGGCACTTAAAATTTAACCACCCGCTATATTAAAAATTGATTGGAAATCTCATATATACATATGTACATAACATAAAAAATTGGCCGTTACAACTCTATTTCAGGGTTACCGACTAGCTTCTCACAGTACTCATGTTGTGTGTGTCAATTTTTATTTATGAATACCGGGACCTACAGTTTAAAGCCGACTTCGAACGACAGATTTGAGAAGCTTTTTTATGATAATCATTTACTCTCAGAGCTTCTGTCAGAAGACTACTAACAGGTGGTTGCCGAAAGAAATATTTTTATATTTCCTTCTTTTAAGCTGTCAAATCTAGGGTTTGAACCCAGGGCTCTTGTCTAAGCAAGCCAACACACTTATCACTAGACCACGGCATAAAAAACATCAATAGAATTATGAGATTGTTGAAATGAAGCTTATGCTCCGAACGCAATTTAAAAGAGTTTCATATAGAATTTGGAGTTGTTGTTGACTGAAAATACGGATAAGAATTCTTATTGATATTGATGAGTTGATACTTTCATACGAATGTTTTTCAACGTGTGTTCGGTGTTGTACAAACGAATATCCAGAAATTTACTTCATTATATAAAAATGTATTTATATATATATAGACATAAATTAAATAAATTTTTAACTGACTATTCAAGAGAAATATGACTTTATTGTGACATTTTCACTTACAGAACACAGCTAATGGCGAGTGGGTAAGGGCGTTTTGAAAATATCATTTTTTTTTTCTTTCCACACCTAAAAAGTGCTATAACTGCTATACGGATTTCTTTATCTGACAACTGCATGGTTAAAGTTAACAGAAATTTCAAATTCCCGTAACTGACTAACGCTAAAGAGGTTGCCTTTCAAAAAACATTTGATATTAAGAGGGTATGTTCAATTTTACTATTCTAATGGGTATGTTCAAAGTGGTAACAATATTTATCTCCCTACTAAAAGCCGTGATACACTATCCTATTGAGTCTTACGATTTGTCAAAAAAATTGTGTGTGTTAAAAAAGTATAACTAACAGTGGTGCATGAAAATGCATCTTTATGACAGATTTTTGGCAAATCTGTCCGATTTCATAATCTTTTGAAAAAATTCATAAACATTTCATTCTCCATGCGATCAGGGTTGCATTTTATAAGATTTTAGTTAAAAGCAACTCTGCATATGCTTCGCATCTTTTGTTGGAACTTTTAAAAGAGTGACAGAAATGGATAAGATTTTCTTGTGAATGAGTTGTACGACTGTGTATGGCCTTAAGTAATTAGTTATTTTTCTTTTTCTTTCCATTTTACTCTGCGTTACTTCTGATTAACGGCAAGTTTGTATAAATAACTTGTTTAAGTTGTCGCCAAAGAATGTGTCGAAAAATTAAAGTCACATGTTTGCTGCGTGTTGCCGTCATGCGGCTTACATGATACCAAATACTCGACAACAGTGATCGATAAGCCGACTTTTATAGTACCGTTTGCACAATTACGATGACGACGACGACGACGACTATATGTGTAGACGGCGATACACATAATAGGCCTGAATATTAATTCTTACAAAAGTAGTGTATTTGTACAACGATGTATGCCTTCCTGTTGCAAAACGGCAGGTTGTACGTATATAAAAACAAATATTTAATATTATATTAGAATGGATCTTTGACGTTGTATTTAATAATACATTTTGAATGGATTCGAACAAAACCAATAGATATTGTAATTAAAATGTAAAACTGATTAGTAAACTTTCGACTCGAGAAACAAAGCATTAATTCATGTTCAAATTTAATGTTTTAATTAAACTATAAATTTCATCTAATATGTCCTGCATAACTTAATAAAATATTTGTTCTTGTCAATTTACTTTATTCGAACAGCAATTACTTAAATAACACTCAGTGTTGACATAAGAATACAACAATACAATACAAATAATTTCTGTTTAATTTAAATGTATTGTAAATAAATTATTTCTTCATAAATATAAATTTCATCAAATGTTCTTTGTGTGTTCTGTTCTGCATAACTTAATAAAATATATGTTTTGGTCAATTTAACAATAATCTTTTATTCTAATCCAGCTTTTATATTATCTGCTTTATTAAAATATAAGTAAATTTTTATGAAGGGAATAATTTCTATATAAATATAATCGTTTACTCGTATATGACTGACATTTAATCTCAAAGTCTTATTAATTTTCTATGAATTACTCTTACTGTGTGTAATAATTTATTTCAATTTCCTTGGCCACTTGTTGCCGAATCAATTTCAAATAGTTTGTTTATCTTTTTACTTAAATTTGATAACTTCTCCAAAATCTTATTTACTCGTACCATAAAGAACATTTTAAAGGCAGGGGGAAGAGCACAAAATAAAAGAAGTAAAAGAAAAAACTCAGACATATTTTATTAAAATTATATTTGTACACTAATTTGTTGCTTTCTCTTCTTTTTTGTTCTTTTTTTTTTGTTTTTTTTTTTTTTGCTGATTTACATATTTCCTAAATTTTTCTTATTGGCACATAAGCATGAAAATTCGTGGAAAGTTTTATCAAAACACAATCTTTAACCAAAAAGGAAAACAGGAAAAAGAAATAAAAAAAAACATTAAACAGCTGTTGCATATCCAGAACAGAAGAACCAGTACTAAGAGGATATAAAAAAGTAAAGGAAAACTACTGAATGCATATATAAATATAAAAGTGTACAGACTTAGCATATACAGTAGAGTCTCGAAAAAGTTAACTCGCATAAAAGTTAAACGCTCGGATAAGTTAACAGTATTTCAGTATCAACGTGCTGCTCTTAAAAGTAAAATTTTCAGTTAGTTCAGTTTTTTTCGTTATAAATGTGGAAATTTTTATACTTATACTTTTAAAATATTCTCAATTTCAAGCTGAGCTTTTTTTTATTGAGAGCAATACTCAGGGGTAAATCCCTACTGATGCTGTGCATTGTATTGGATTTTTTTGGAAAGAACGGCATATTACTCTTTATTTTTTCCTTATATTATATTAATCGCCTTAGGAATGAGACAAATTGCTGTGAATTGATCATTCAAAGGCCAGTCAGTGTTATACAACAGTGTATACAGTGATGAAAAAAAACACATCTGTTACAATAACAAGAAAAGAATATTTTGTGTATCATAATAATATATATGAGTGGGAAGAGCAAAGAAGATGGTCGTTAGTTGTTGGAGTTTCGTCAGTGTATTCACTGTGATTATACCTTCACCCTTGAATGATCAATGGCAATTGTCTCATCGTTGCATGTTGACTGCATTGTGAATGATTTCGCTAAGTAGGTTTAGCTGTTATCTGCTACTTCGCAATAGGTGGTGCTTTTCTCCGGATCATCTCAGGGAGCGATCTTTTTGTAGATGGAGTTCTTCTTTTGCTTATTAAGTTATGATTTTCTTCGAATTTTATTTTTATTTTGAGCTGCAAGAAATATATGATGACCTTCAATACACAATATTAGTTTAATCGTTAGCGTTGAGTTTGTAAGCTGTATATGGTATTGTATTGTATTTCAAAAAACGTCAAAGCAGAAAAATTCTTTGCACATCAGATTCTAAAACGGATTTATCCAGGTGATCAAGGAAAGCGATTGGAATTAAATTATGATGTAATTGAAGCAGGTATCTCAAAAATAAAGAAACAATGTCGTGAAATCTTATAGTCTATGTCGAACCCATATGAAAACACTACATAAGCCGGAATATGCTGATCTTGAGACAACTTTGTACAAATGGTTTTTAAACCGAAAGCAGAGTAATTGTGCGGTAACTGGCCCAAACTTAAGATCCACAGCTATGCGCGATTTAGTGTTAACGATAGATAACTATTACGCGAGACACGGTATTCGCCATCTTAAATTTTGTGGGAAAATCTCTTCTAGTTAAATGTCGGACATTACACCCTTCATTCATAGCTTACCTTTATTTTTATTTTAGACCAATATTCAGGGGTAAACCCCTACTAAATGCAGTGCATTGTATTGGAATTTTTTGGAAAGGACAGTACATTTATGACAGAACACATATTTGTTTGTTTTTTTTTTTCTTATAGATATTACCAGAGTGGGCAAACAAACAAAACATTTCGCAAAAGTTACAACAAAGTCATACACTTTTCAAAATTTTTTTAATGGTATTGTACATGAGCAAAACCAAAACAAATGCTTTCTAGATGAGAAAGAGCGCAAATGAAACAATTAGCTTTTCGTTCTTGTGCTTGCTTTGTTATTCCGTCACATTCGTATAATTTGCTCTTTTTTCTCTTCTTCTTTTCTTTTTCTCTTCTTCTTTCCTTTTTCTTCTCATTAATTTTTTGTTGTACCTACGCTCATTTGAGTTAGTGTATTTGTAGTACTCAAAACAAAAACAATATACAAAATTAAATGGGACAATCTTTCTCACTGTTTCTGTTTTATTTTTGTTTTACTCATTGTAAAGAACACAACAAAATGACATCGAACGTTCAGTTTTGTTTATTTTCCTACTCTGGATATTACTATTAAGCGCCTAAGAATGAGACAAATTGCTGTGAATTGATCATTCAAAGGCCAATGTTATACCTTCACCGTTGAATGATCAACAGCAATTGTGCCTCATCATCGTTGCATGTTGATTGTGTGGTAAGTGTCTTCGCTAAGTAGGTTTATCTGTTATCTGCTACTTCCCAATAGGTGGCGCTTTTCTCCTGATAATTCGTTTTTTGTTCACATTGGTTAAGGTGGAATAGAGTGGAATGTAGGGGAGTCGTTTCTTTGTAGATGGTCTTCTTGGAGGGGGGGGGGACCTCTTATTTCTAAATTATAATTTTGAAAAAACCACAAAGTAACTTTTTAATTTTTCACCTTTGCTGAGATTTTAACCTGGGCCGTTGGAGTTTTTGGGCGGACGCTCTAACCACTATACTAAGCACCCCCCCTAGTAAAATTAAAGAAATGAATATCTGCTCAAAAAAGTAACTTTATAACGCACATGAATCTCCAAGAATTGTAAAGGAAGGAATAATATTTTTGTTGTGTGCTAATGGAAATGGATCGCCCAAGGTAAAACCATTGGTTTTTGTTTAATCTGCACACACCTTACTTTTTTTTTTTGTAACGATGAATCCAATAAAAATTATTTAATATGTTTAATGAAAAAAAAAAATATTTAAGTTTATTGTTGTGTTTTTACTTTTTCACTTAATTTTTAAAAATGCTTAAAAAAGTTATCTGTTTGAAAAAGTTGATTGCCCTTGAAAGACTTTGGTTAGCTTTTTCGAGATTGTACTGTTTAAATCAAAACATATACAAATTTGAAATGATATACAGTGATAACGTTAACTTAAGCACTTTATGTAAAATGAAGACTTAGAGAAGAATTTTGAAGCAGTCAGCACTGACTACTGAATACTTTAATTAAAAATTAATGGAATATATAGAATTGGTTGAATTATTTACTTATTCTTAAAAATAAAAACATGAACAATAAGTCAAAATAACAGATTCATTTAAGTATTTATTCATGAGGTAATAAAATACTTCGAGCTGAAGATCTATTGTATATCTAGGGTTTCTACAGTATCTTCCCCAGTTTCGTCACCCTGAAGCCCTTAACAACCCTGACAGTTTTCTCTCTGATATTTGATAATCACCAATGTGCCTCTTTCTGCATTCCACCAATTCTGCACAAGTGACCAGTATCTGCCGTGATGAAACTATTGCTCTTTACCAAATCTACACAAACTACAAGAAACGATTCCTATTATATTTAAATGGACATTTAGTCTGCAGTCCGGCTAAAATCCTCACAATCCTGCACAATATAAATCACCTTCGATCATACCTATGAAACAGAAGTTTGGAAGTCTAAGACCTGTATGGTCCAAGAAGACAGACATTGAAACATTTTAACTTAATCCGGGCTTTCAAAATAGAAATAAAATTTGCCCTAAATCTTACGACATCCTTTAAAATAAGTAAAAATTCCAATAAAAGTGTCTCTAGCCGTATTTTTTAAAATTTGTGTATTCGGCTGCGTTCTGTAATCTAAATTCACTTGAAAGTGAACTATTTCAGCATTTTTGTTATTCAGCACAGAACATTCAGATATTTTTATTCTTTTTCAATTCTAGCAGTAAAGAGTTAGTGAAAGCAAAAAGAATAGCACTTTGTTCTTATAACATTTTTAACAAAAATACAATTTTTACAATTTAATATTTTGCGCAAATATTAATGCGTAGTTGCCGTGGTCTAGTGGTTAGTATGTTGGCTTACTAAGACGTCAGCTTGGGTTTCAAGCCTCACTTCTGACATCTGCTACTCCACATCACATGTGTAAAAAGAACATATGAAACTAAAAATTGCGGAATGGAGAAATTTTAGTTATTAATTAAATTATAATCGTTATTAAGACTCATGTTTAGTAAAAAAGTTAACTTTATACAAAAGGATACGAGAGCTCCTGAAATTTTGATGCAGCACTTATACGTTTCTGAGCAAAATGTTTAATGCGATAACACATCAAATTCTGTCAAAAGCTTATAAAATTATCGAATCACAAAAACGTGCGGATTTGAGAACACCAGTATTGGAATTATTATCTAGAGCATACCCGATTATGTGTCTCGAAACATACAGAGAAAAACAAAAAAAAAAAAAAAAACATATGAAAGTATTAACCCAACATACTGCCACTACTTGTGGTAGCGTAACAGTTTAACATGAAATGGTTAGGATTAGAACACAGTAACACACACACAATTAATATTATTACCATTACAGACAGACTCTTTGTCAGACATGGTGAGTTTTATGGTTCATAAGATAATATTCTTCAGTTATACTCGTATTTTTGTTTTATTCAATTCGTTCGTATTGTTCACTTATTCCCCCTAAAATAAAAAGTGTCAATATTTGCTTATGGTCTTTATTATTTTGCCTTTTTTCTCCAGCTCTCTCTCTTTCACTATCCTGATATTATACTTGTTGCCTACTATTTTTGTTTCTAAAGAAAATCGGTTAGTTGAGGAAAATTTAAGATTATAATCATCTGAAGTGTGTAAGATGTAGATAAAACTTCCAATTGCTTAAGCCAGCTGTACAATAATACTTAATAACAGAAAAAAAAAATTGATTTAGAAGTTTCTTTTGGAAAGAAACTTGCACATGAAATAAATACGACAAATTTAAATTTATAACTTTTGAATACAAATTAAGTAATATAAGAAGAAAATTGAAATTAACAGCCAGGCCCACGATATCGAATCGTGTAGTTTTAAGCGACAAACAGCTGATTTGCGGCACACTCATTTTTGTGTCGCCAAAACTAAATGCGATTGGTAACACAAAATTTTTTTACACACATATGCATAAATAAACAAAATGGAAAAAAGTTTGTTTACTACATTTCTGTCAAGTTAAACTAGCACACGGTTGCATTTTTTACTGTACAATTTAAGCATTTCAGCGCCTTTTTCGTGTATATTCGCGATTATTTTTTGATATGTAGATATGGCAGCTTTGTTGTTTATTTGCATTACGTTGGTAACGTAAAGCAAAGCGAAGGATAAAGTGACAATTAGTGGGCCGCAGATTAGATTCACAGTGAGTGACTGAGTTTCTTTCGCTTAAGTTTTCTTTCGATATCGTGGGCCTGGCTGTAATTTTTTAATGTGCCAAATGGGGTCATACTCTGCATAATAAATATTCAATTCAAATAAATGAAAATTGACAGAATTCATATAGAAAAGTACATATGTATATTTTTAAGTAGGTATGTATGTATGTATTAAAAAATTAAAATTAAGAAAATTTTGCTTCTTTTAAATGAGTTTAAAAGGAGATTTATTTTGATAATAAAAGTAAAGCAATAAATAATGCAAAAGATTTTTAAATTTATTTGGGGTCTGCAAAATTTATGCTCGGAAATTATTAAAATTACCATTTTGCATTTCTTTTTCTAGCATATTTCGTAGTCGCCGTGGTCTAGTGGTTAGTGTGTTGGCTTACTAAGACGTAGCACCGGGTTCAAATTCTCAGCTCTGACATATTGAAAAAAAGAAATATGAAAAAATAATTTCTTTCTGCGACTACCTCTTAGCAGTCGTCTGGCAAAATCTCTTTGAGTAATTGATTGACTTTAAACTATAGGTCCCGGTACTCCTGGATCAAAATTAACACACACAACATGAGTGCTGCGAGAAGCTAGGCCATAAGCCTGACACAGGTTTGTAATGGCCAATTATCTATGTATTTTTTTTTTTTTTTGTTATTTGTTTGATCCCTACTCATGCAGTATATTGTGCTTGTCTAGGAAGATATGTTATGGGAAGGGGAAACGAGCGAGTAGTAATTGTGGATATTTGAATTAAACTTGCTAATATCGTTATTGTCAGAAAAAACATACACTGCAAGGTTGTTCCATAATCGAGCGGTGCGATAAAGAACGAATTCTCTAAATTAATTTAAATTGTGTGATTCACTAGACAATCAACTACTAAAGGTGAAAGTACCAGTATATATTTCATTACAAAATTTTTATAATGTTTGTAAATTATACAAAAAAATAACGTAAAACGCTGACATTAAATTAGAAAGACATTTGAAACAAACTAACGTTTGCAAATATTTTTGAAAGTTTATCTTCAAAGTCCATTGTTAAGGCAATAGATCTTTTGCATATTAAAAGGAGTTCTTACAATGTTTTAGAACTAATTTCATAAAAAAAATTACAGAGATATTAAAGAATGAGTTTTTTTTTTGTTGGTTTCAATCTGAAGTCCCACCAGCTTAAATTGATTGGATTGACCGAAAATTATCTTGAAAAAAGCAACAAACAAATTTATTTTATAGATGTACACGGTTTCCGCCGGGAAGGTATACTACTTTGTTTGTTTATAATTTTTGGTTAATGGTTAGTGTGAAAAAATTATTTCTCTATTTCTTATATGCTCAGAAGTATTTTGCTAAGTGGAAAATTAAAATTCACGAAGCAAAGACACAAACTATAATTTTTCCTTTTAGTAAATCACCGGAAAGAATTCCCACAGCTCCTCTGACTTTAAATGGAACTGTAATTCCTCTTAATGAAACAATTAAATATCTGGGTGTTGTTTTAGATAAAAAGTTGACATTTAAACACCACATTACTCAAATATGCGAGAAAGCTATTCGTTGCGGCAGAGCTTTATATCCTTTGTTGAACAGAAAGTCTTGCTTAAAGTTGAAAAACAAAATTTTACTCTATAAAATGTGCATACGACCAATAATGACCTACGGTTGTCAAGTGTGGTCAAAAAGATGTGCCAAGACACATATTAAGAAACTTAGATTATACAAAATAAGAATTTAAAGATCATCTTTAACTTAATAAGGCGTTACTCAACAAACAGACTACATAGCAAATTTAAACAGAACATGTTTACGGCTGTAATCAATAATATGACACAAAGCTTTGAAAATCGCAACAGGTTTTCAAGTTATTCTTTAGTAAGAAATTTGTAGTATCACCAGATTCCTCAAGTTCATCTGAAGGGTAGATATAAAAACTTCTTCAAATTTCAATAAAGTTTTTTGCTATCTTTTTCCTTTAATGTGCGATAAATATCTTTATATGTATTTTAAGTTCAACCTAAAATAAGCTTTTATTTGTTGCAATACTTACTAGTAAAATCTCAAACTATGTATATATATTGAAATTTTTATATTTTTAACTTGAAGTAATGATAGTAAATAAAAATAATAATAATAATAATAAAATTATTTCTTTCGGCGACTACCTCTCAGTAGTCTTCTGGCAAAAACTTCTCAAATCTATCGTTCGGAGTCGACTTTAAACTGTAGGTCCTGGTACTCCTGGATCAAAATTGACACACACAACATGAGCGCTGCGAGAAGCTAGGCCATAACCCTGACATAGGGTTGTAATTGCCAATTATGTGTGTATGTATACTTGCTTAAAATAAATTTGAAGATATTTGTGCATAATTTTTTAGAAAATTTTTCTAGCATTATTTTAGCATTTTTAGAATGTTTTTAATAAAATCTATTTAAAAATATAAAAAAAAAAATGCTGACGGCCACTTAAATGTTCTTCTTTTCGTTGAGTATTCTCCTAATAATTTGTCAATAATATCAAGTCTTGTTTCATTTTGTTGTACGAGTAATATAAAATAATCTTTTCTGTGGCAAATATTATTAAATCACTTTCAACTTTTGTGTGCACTGATGATAAAATTATTACTTCTTTATTATTTTTGAAAACGTATGAGCATAGTTTTGCATCCTTTATAAATACACACATCGTAGAAATAATATAAAAGTTCCAGAATACCTTTTAATTTTATAAATTCACAAAATTAAAGACATAAGTAGAGATATTTGATAGTAGAAATGCGTTGCTTTTACGTAATGTTCGCTTCAGCATTATGTAAATTTGTAAAATATGATTTTTTTGAAAATGTGCCATGTTTTCATCAATATATTTTGAACCGCTTTACCAATCAAAGATCCAGTTATACATATTTGTTCGTCATCTCAATACCTTCCATTTGGTACGACCCAATAGGACATATCTAGCTCGAGATATAATTTGTCAAGTGAAAAAAAGAGAAAATGACCATATCTCAAAAACTGTTCCATAAAAAAAAAATTTAACCTGGATTTTTGAATTCAGCGGAAGAAAATTCATAAGAAAAATTACATCTCATCAAATGTAAGTACATGAAAAAAATTTCATTTTGTAAACTAGTGTATTTAATTAAAATTTTATTTAACTTTTTTAACATCTGTTTTCAATTGGAAAAAAATTCAAATTTTAAATTTCATTTCTGACTTAAGAAATAAAAGTAAAATTTTTACTTTTATTTTTGACCGAAAAAATATCGGTCAAAAAATAATTATTATAAAGTGACTTTTTCTAAAAATCAAAAAATTAAAGTCTTTTAAGTTTATTATTCCTTAGCATAACAGCATCAATATGTTGTATTCAAATATCTGATAGACAAATTATATCCACCTGACTTTTTGATTTTAAATTTTAAAAATAACTGTTATTTTCGGTTCCTGCTCTTGAATGATTATAAATTTATCGAGCCAAAGGCCCAAAAGATTTTAATGCCATACTTTTGGGCTTCCATGGCAGATACTGTGTGATCCATGTACGTTCTCCCCATTCAAACAATTGCCCGGCAATGGGTTATAATTTTTTAAAAAATGGTAACGGTTACCCCCGTCACCAAGATAAAAGTTTTTTTTGTCACACATACAAATGGGTTAAAACCCTGAATAAGTTGTACGTACATAGCAGTGTTACCAGCAAGATGGTGTTTATAACAACAAGTTTTTGTGTGAATTAAAAACTTTTTTAGTATTGCCAGCTGTAAAATTATTTTGTTGAATATTTTTAGCACAGACAATAATGAATGAAGTTTTATACATACATATATGGATTTATATATTTGGAATTAAATTGTAAAAATCTACCACAAAATGCTTAAATAATGTACGAGTACACAGTAAATAATATATTAAGGGGGCTCACGATTAAATCTGTGAAAAGTAAAATAAAGCAAATTTACTGTGCAAATGGCTATAGATCGTGAGCGTACTTTTATAATAAATTGTATTTTTTTAGGTATTTATTCGACCTGAGGGTCGATTCTGTTTCTGTGAAAAAGCAAAATGAAAAAATTTTTCACTTTTTCATACAAAAAGCGATTCTATGCCTAATAAATTATATAGAGATACATTTTTTACATAATATTTTCATAGTTATCTAAAATAAATACACATTTTTTGTTTATTTTATTGTAAATATATGTACGTTGTAAATAATAAAGAAACGAAGAGAATGGAACAAAAGTGACAGACAGTTTTCATTACGAATTTATTTTTCATAAGTTGAATAAGAATCACTATAAATGAAGAAGCGAAGTGATAATTTGATGTGAAGTGCAAATGATAAATTTTTTTATCATTTCATTTTTCATAAATTCAGAATTGACTCCCTGGTGCTGCCGGACTTACCGACTCAACAAAAATGTGAAAAAAAACTGCGTATTAAAGAAAAATATTATTAAATATATTACAAATGAAGATGCCTAAAAGCAGTGAAAAGAAAAAAACTAATTGATGTTTTAATAAATAAAGTAAAAAATGAATAACGAAAGTACGGGTTTTGTATGTATAAAATATTATCGTTTGAGCGGTTGGGCTGTTATCTTGACATGCGTAAATATGCATGTATGTATGTGTCTGTGGACCTTTCAAATGTTTTTAAGCAAAAATACTCAGATAATTTACTTTAGGTAGATCAAAGTTAACTGCAATGAATATTTTTGGTAATTAAAGAAGAAATGATAAGACTATTGTAGCTGGAGTCGAAAACAATTGTTCAGTTTGGCTAGTGTACTATTCCTTCACGGACATCATTTCTTCTTTAATTTTACGTTTCTGACGAAACAAAAATTAAGTTATAAAAATATTGATCAGACCTTTTTTGGGGCTCGAACTTCGGGCCTTCAGCACATTAAATTTACTTTCGGTTTTATCAGTTCAATTGATGCAAATGGCGAATGTATATCAGGCCTGTGCAAATATTAAAATATCATAGACAATTGTTCCCATGCATTCTTAGGCTTTTGCTTTCAGTGGTCACTGAAACAGCGACGCGTTAACATGCATGTTGGATGTACGGTGATTTATTGTTTACAGTGGAAACAAAATTAATAGCAATGCACACAAATATTCTATTATTATAAATGCGTTAGGTAATCCCAAATACCTTATTTATTATACAACATTGTAGAATATAATTTAAAAGTTTTTCAGACACACTTTCATTATTTTCATAAAATTGTTAATTAATTGAATGTATGTAAAAGAAAAGCTTTTATTAAAAAAAAATCTTTATTTTTTTTTTTTTTTTGTTAAAGAAAGTGTTTTTTTTTTAAAACAGAGTAGTATTTATAAATTGTTCATACTGTTATTACAATTTTCAGAAGAAGTACTTATTATATTAAATTTTTAATAAAAAAAAAACTCATACAGCTAATACTGCTACTCACACTTTCAGCACTGTAATTTACATTTTCTCACCAACACAACTACATTTTTACTTATACACAGGCCTGATGTATATGTATATTTTGGTGTTGTATTGAAAAAATATGATGTATTTTTACACACTTGCATCGTTTACAATGTTTGCAAGGCTCTTCGTAAGTGCCCTTATTATTTAAATGAAATAAATTGAAATGCCTTTATATGAAAATTATCAATTAGCATATTGAATACCTACATGTACTTATAAATATAAATTATAAAAAATTTAATTATTAAAAGTTCTTCAATTATCGATTAAAAATAAAGCAACAAAAAAAGAAAAGTGCAAAAAAATCTAATTAAAGCTTTTTAGTCTAGTGCAGTCAAATTCTGCTACTTTTCATTACTCGATAGTACTGAGTATTTTCGTTTGGGTACCCAATAAAAATTATATGCATGAATTATCGTTACGACAACAAATATATGTATATTTTGTATTGCAAAACATTTAAATACCAACAAATTAATTTTTACAGTATGGGCTTCCCCTAAAAAAAAAAACCAACAATAAATTTAAATGCTCAGCATTTGGTTTTAAAGAGATCAGGTCAATGACCCAGTTACAGTCGATATAATGGTCACACACAGCAAAAAAATTTTGAATACAGTGCTTAAATTCGAAGAGACTGGATCGGTAACTGATATGATCTTAATCAAAGTGTAAAAAGATAATACATATTGGATATCGTTGGGCTCAAGTATATATAGAGGCTTCTATCTCTTTTTCTTACGAAATTGATGTTTTTTTATATCAAATTTGGATTTGATTTTCATTAGACTGTGTAAAGTGACAATTCTTTGAATTATGGCCTTTCTACTTGGGACCAATGATATGTATGTTGGATAAAACAAAAATGTGTCTTTAAATAAGGGATGGAAAAGTTTGAGGTTAGGAAGTAAATTGGTTTAAAACACATTTGTGTTCTTTTCACAAATACCGTTTTATTGACACCAATGTAAACTAGAAATATGAGAATAAATAATGAAATATGATATCCGATGTAGACGTCCACTATTCTTAAAAAATTTTGAACCACATTTTGCAACAAATCTTTACTTATATCGTCAATGCAGCGCCGAATTTCTTCCTTCAGAGCGTCAGTTTTTTTAGGGTTGTTCACATATACCTGGTCTTTCAAATGTCCCAAGAGCAGAGTAAGAAAATAAACAAAACTGAAAGTTTGATCTCATTTTGTTTTGTTCTTTACAATGAGTAAAACAAAAACAAAAACAGAAACAGTGAGAACGATTGTCCCATTTAATTTTGTATATTGTTTTTGTTTTGAGCACTACAAATACACTAACTCAAATGTGCGTAGGTACAACAAAAAATGAATGAGAAGAAAAAGGAAAGAAGAAGAGAAGAAAGAGCAAATTATACGAAGGTAACGGAATAACAAAGCAAGCACAAGAGCAAAAAGCTAATTGTTTCGTTTGCGCTCTTTCTCATTTAGAAAGTGTTTGTTTTAGTTTTGCTCATATACAATACCATTAAAAAAATTTGAAAAAGTTTATGACTTTGTGGTAACGCTTGCGAAATGTTTTGTTTGTTTGCTCACTCTGCCCAAGAGAAAATAATCCAGCGGCGTTAAGTCACAAGAACAAGGCGGTCTATAAACATCGTTAAATCGCGACCGCGTTTTTCTCCACAGTTTTTCAAATAGCTAATTTACAAACGTTGGACGCAAACAATGGTAGTGTAGCTTTCCATGGTTCAAATTTCGCAGCATTTTACTTAATAAATGTCAAATGTTAACAGCTTTAAAATTCCTGAAATTTAAATTTTTGGAATTTTATTATTTGACCTCAAATTTGCCAACCCTGAAAAAAATATTTTTTTTTTATAAGATTTTTGGGCGTGCGTTTTTCGTAAATGTTAGATGTTTTTTCTTATGTTGGAAAAATTTTTTGTTTTGTTTTAATAATTTTGAACATAAATATCTGCTCAAATAATTGATAAAAAAAATTAAAATTTAAAGAGACTTTATGTAGAACAGTTGAAGTAAAAGTTGACACTTTTGGGAAACGTTATATATTTTTCTTTTCTACTTCGAAATTTTAAGGCTTAGTTTAAAATGGATACAATCTCAAAACACTTTACGTCATTTGATGTTCAATTAATATAACTTCACTATTGTATTAGTGTATTGTAGTTCTCGCACGCATCTGTTCGTAGTTATTTATTGTCAATAAATTTATTTTGGAAAAATTTTCTTGCGTAATTGTTTGCCAAAGTAACTAAGTGTGAATCCATTTTTATATTATCTTTGTTTAACTGAGCGATATACTCAATTACTAATATTTTTTTTCTGTTTAACCCTTTGTCACATTTTCCAAAACAATCTTCCATATGTACAAGTACAATATGTGCATTTAAATGTTTACTATTAATTGCAGTGAAGTGTGTATGTTCATATGCATGTCCGTAAAAGAAAAGTTATCGTTACTTACTCGTATAGTCATTTTTTTCTAGACCATTTATTTTTTTCTTTTAATTTGTTCTGTTTTTCATTATATTGTCCGCTTTTGTAGTTGAATAGAAATCCATTTTTGTTTACTTATGATTTCGTACGTGTATGTAGCGTTCACCTGGGATACGGTTTTGAATTGCTTTATTTTATAATTAAGGAAACTAATTAAAAGTAGTACATGTTCATTATTTAATGACAACAAGTATTTATGAACAAATTGTTTAATGAGAAGACACTAAAGATGGAACATTGTCGAAACCTATAAAAAAAATGCTGCATCTCTCATTTTTACGCTTAAGATATAAAACAGTGGAGCTTAGAAATAAAAACAAAAAATCAATAACTCAATAAACAAAAGAAAGTAAGAGAAAATTTACATGCCGTAGGTTGCCGTAACGTAGGTACTTACGTCTCTCATTGATTTGTCTTCTACTATTTTTTTTTTTTTTTTTTTTGTTTTCCTTAACGATCTCCAAATTCTGTCTATTCTTTCGCGCATGACAGTTACAGTTGTCACTCATATTCATTTGATCGTAGGACGAGCCTCTTGGAGATTGAGGTGAGAATGCACATGAGAATTAATTAAGATGTTATTTGGAATGATTACTCAAGTGCCTCGGTTTTTTAAAACGGTTCAAGAAATATTTCACTCCATCTGACTTTCTTAATATTCAAAAGACCCTGATCCGACCTAAGATGGAATACAACTCTCATGTATTGTGCTTAAAAGTCTATTTTGGAGCTGCTCAACCGTGTGCAAGATTGTAGGAAACCAAGGTCATAATTTCGGATAGTCATTATAGTCATATAGGGATTATAGAGAGAATTCTCTCTTTAGGCCCACAGTTCGCTTATGGAATAGTCTTCCCGCAAAGGTTTTTTCTATTAATGACGTATTAATAAGTTGAAATAAAATACTCACAAGCACTACTCTCTCTTTTTGTTGCACGAGTAGGGGTCATCCCCTTCAATATACAAAAAAAGCATTTTTTAATATTCTATAATTGCGCAAACCTAACAACTTTGCATTACTTTACATAATGTTCCGCTTAGCAGGCGTTAAATAAAAACAGCTATTAATAATAATTTTGTTAGTAGAAAAAAAAAAAATAATTACAGAAGGTTTAAAAGATTAGATTAAAATTTTAACCTAATTAAACAATATGGTGTATTCCAAACTATAAATTAATTTGTTGTTAATTTAACAGATAAAATAAATAATACTCTTAGAAGAACGACAAATACTATTTAGTCGTATTTATCGACTAAAGCAGGGTCTTAAATACAAATTCCAACATACAGTTCTTATGTCAGTACTGAAAAGAAATACAATAAGAAGAACGGCCCAGGTTTAAATCTCAGCCAAGGAGAAAAATGAGAAAATAAAATTTGTGATTTTATAAAAATTATAATTTAATAATAAGCGGTTTCCCCCCTCTTCAAGAGTCCATCTTCAAGAAACCGCGCCCTGATATTTCAGTCTATTCCACCTTTGAAACAAATGATTAGGACTAAAGCGCGCCACCTTCTGGGAAGAGAACAGACAACCTACTTGGTAAAAACGCTTACCACTCACAATCAACACCCACCGACAGATGGGACCATTTATGTTGATCATTCAGGGATGAAGGTATAACACTGGCCATTGAGTGGTCAAATTGACAGAAAAAAGGCGCATAATAAAAAAAAAATTAAATAAAATACAATAAATCTGTGTATGAATGTTCAAATTCCAATACAATGCACTGTCCCAGTAAGGGTTTACCCCCTGAGTATTGGTCTTAATAACAAAAAAAAATAATTGCTTCTGGGCAGTTACTGGATCGAAATAAAAAAACAAGTATAGTAATAAAAAACAGTACCGTATAACCCAACTGCCTTGTTTGTTCTATGTTCATAGCGGAAGCCCCAAGTTATAGCCACATGTAATTCTCTTAACTAGTTAGTTTTATATAATTTCTGGGTTACAATGTCTTCGAAGACAGTTTGAAATATTCCCCTGATGTTCTCCTCGCTCAAGAGTGACAACTTTGTGCAATCAAGATATTGAATTTTGTGTCCGCCTTAAACCGTGGATCACATCTAAGACCAAACTTATATTAAATATGTACAAAAGATATGCTTAGTTCTCTGACACTGCCATTATAGTACCAGATAGAAACTGCAACATTACATACTTTCCAACTTGATGGCACATGCAAGTGATATCATGACTACGGTTTAATAAATAAAACGAATGCACATTCGAAGTAAGAATCACACGCATATACAATTAAAATATCACAATATTAGAGCTATACGAAACAAAAGTAATCATATAAATGTCTAACGCAACATTACTATTGACTTCTTTGAAACGTACTCGTACAAATATCTTGAAATGAAATTTTCATGGACTACCTGTTTAAATGGAAAACACACATCAAATATCGGCAAAGAAAACCACATAAGTACGAGTAAATAAAATTGCATTGTCACTGTAGAACCTAAACTATGCTGCAACAATAACAGTAGTTATACGCGTTGTTGCAAAACGGCGTTGTAAGAGCCTGCAATATACACACAACCATCTTATCAGAATATTACATGGAAAAAAATACTGGTAATTCTAATGCTGCTTATATTTTAACAATAAATAGATCCAGTAACAATTGGCCATATTGGTATACAAATGTACGAGTACTTCTAATTATTGTCTCTAAACATACAATATAAAAACCTAAAACATAAAGTAAATGTCTTCAATATTGAGAACATGCATCGAACATTATTTCTGCTAGAATTGAATGTGTCGTGCAACCAATTACTTACTTAGTTTTTTTTTTTTTTTTTTTTTTTTTTTTTTTTTTTTTTTTTTTTTTTTTTTTGAAAAAAGAATCCTTTGACAAAAAAATTGTTTGAGAAAAATCTCTTAATGAAAATTTTTTTAAGCATGCATACATTTTATAGAAAAAATCTGCTTATATGAAGTATTTTTTTTTATTTGATAGTTAAAGTAGTATATAAAAATTCAAGGCAAAAATAAATAGCAAAATTTTTTCTAATGAGAGTAAGTTTTGCATTTTTGAAGCGCAATGAACATTTTGGGAGACTTTGTTTTAGAGAGATCATAGGCTTGCTAGAAGAAGGAAAGTCATATAGCTATAAAAAAAACTGAAACGGGAACCACTTCTAATATTTACCACTTCGTGAAATAAAACGTGAAGAATACTGTTTAATCAAGCATAAAAAATCATATAAATTAAAGCGATGATTTGTGGGTTAATAAAAATTATTACTACAATTTTGTCTTCCAATCTGGCGGTCAACCCTAGTTTTTTAGAATAATTGACAGCTATTTCAAGTATAAACCCATCAAATAATTAAATTGTCCTACAATCCTTATGGTTAGTAGCCAACAAAGATTTTTCATTAGTCAGGCAGCTAAACAAGAAAAAGAAAAAGATACCCTTTGCATAGAAGGTTAACTTATTTCAACAGAACATGACTTCCGGAATTTTGTACGTTCAAATTTAAACTCCAATTGTTTTAGGGATAGCATAATGTAGGAGTAAGAGTTGCTGGCTCTCTTACAACACATAGCAGCATCCCATGTTCGAGTCCTAGTACTGGAGAAAATTAAGAACAAAGATTTGTGCGCCACTGACATTTCACCCTATCCATCTTTTTATTAAAAAAAAAATTATCAGGAGAAAGCGCCACCTACTGCGAAGTAATAGACAGAACTAAGCAAGGATTAAACAACTTAGCTTAGACTCTAACTTAGGTTAGTGTGTTCGCTTACAACATCAAACAGCCCAGGTTCGAGTACCAGTACTGGAAAAAATTAAGAAAAAAAATTTGTGCGGCATTCGAATTTTTAATTTAAAAATATATATAAGAGGTTCTTTCCCCCTCATCCCTAATAGTTCATCCTTAGAAAAGCCACCCCTGACATTTCACACTATCCACCATTGAATTATCAAACAAATGATCAGGATAAAGCGCCACCTACTACATACATACATACATACATACATACATAACTGTTTCAGAGTTACGGCCTAGCTTCTCGCAGCACTCATGTTGTGTGTGTTAATTTTTATTCATGAGTACCGGTACCTGCAGTTTAGAGTCGACTCCGAACGACAGATTTGAAAAGCTTTTCCATGGCAATCATCAATTACTCTCAGAGCTTTTGCCAGAAGAATGCTGAAAGGTAGTTGCCGAAAGAAATAATTTTTTCATATTTTTATTTTTTCAAGATGTCGGAGCTGAGATTTGAACCCAGCGCTATCGTCTTAGTAATCCAACACACTAACCACTATCGTCTTAGTAATCCAACACACTAACCACACACTAACCACTAGAATTAAAAAAAAACCACCATTCAACTTAACAAAGATCCTCACCACTTCACAACAGACAAAGAATTAATATCAATAGATGGGGCAATTGCTGTTGATCATTTCAAGGGTGAAGGTGGATATAACACTGGCCATTGAGTGATTAACTGACAGCAACTTATCCCATTGACATAAGCAGCTTAAATGAAACAAAATGAACTCTAACATCTTCAAAATATTCCAATACAATGCACAACATGTGTAGGTGTGTAAACGCCTGAGTATTGGCCTTACCAAAAAAAACAAAAAAACGGAATCAAAAAAAAAAAAAACATAGATGCCTGCCTGTCTACCACAATCGTATTTCAGACCATGTTTTGTGTTTTAATTTTTATCAATGAGTACTGGGACCTATAGTTTAACGTGGTCTCTGAACGAATTAACAGAATTAAGGAAGCCTATACAAAATATCAAGATAATCAATTCCTGTAAAATATTTAAGCAGAAAACAAAGAAGATTTTCATTAAATACTAGCGGCATCGACAACAAAATTCAGATAATTAGGAGTATTGAAAGAGTAAAAAAAAACGAAATTTATTTGATTTTCATTCATAAGAAACTTAAAATTAAAATACTTTTAATTTAATGGTCAACATAAACGGGTAAAAAAATATTAAAAATTTTTAAAACTTTGTGCAATTAAAAATTGAATTGAAAAAGAAAAAGGAAGAAAAAATAGCAAAATGATAGCAAAAGTGAATTGCCATTGACGACTTTTAACAAATTAAATTAAATGCGTGCTACAAATAGACGATATATATTATTAGAAGAAACAAAATAAGTATTAAATATTGGGTTGGCAACTAAGTATATGAGGATTTTACTCATTGATGGCATTAGTTGAATTTTTAGGTTAGATGACGTAATTGAAATATCAAATACATTTTGTTGTTTAATAGTCGGTACTTCAGCTGTCAATCAGTAAAAAAAATTTTTTTATCGGTTGCGTGGTTTTTGTTTGGCGTCTGTTAAAAAATGGAAAATCAAAAGGAACATTTTCGTCAGATTTTGCTTTTTTATTTCCGGAAAGGAAAAAACACTTCGGAAGCTCATGCTGCTTATGGTGACGAAGCCTTAAAAGAACGGCAGTGTCAAAATTGGTTTGCCAAATTTAGTTTTGGTGATTTTTACTGAAAGATGAAAAACGTTCCGGTCGTCCAGTTAAAGTGGACGACAACCAAATTAAAGCAATAATTGATTCGGATCGTCACAGTACAACACATGAGATTGCAAGGAAGTTCATGTATCACATACATGCATTGAAAATCGCGTAAAGCAACTTGGCTATGTACGACAACTTGATGTATGGGTTCCTCATGAACTGAAAGAAATTCATTTAACACAACGCATTCACATCTGCGATTTGTTAGCTAAACGTAATGAAAACGATCCCTTTTTAAAACGATTGATAACTGGTGATGAAAAATGGATTCTTTACAACAATGTCAATCGGAAAAGATCGTGGAGCAAGCCAGGTGAACCAGCGCAAATAACATCAAAAATTGATATTCATCAAAAGAAAGTTCTGTTATCAGTTTGGTAGGATTACAAACGAATTTTCTACTTCGAACTTTTACCACCCAATCGAACGATAAATTCAGATGTCTACTCGGACATTGAACAACTAACAGAATTGAACAATGCAGTTGAAGAAAAGCGGCCCGAATTGGCAAATAGAAAAGGTGTTGTATTCCATCACAAAATCTTTGGCCACTCGGCAAAAATTATTGGAGCTTAGTTGATTACTTTTTATTTCGATCTTAGCAAAACTCCTTGAATGGTAAAAATTTCAATAATGATGATGATGTCAAATCGCACCTTGTTCAGTTTTTTTCTCATAAAAACCAGAAGTTTTATGAACGTGGAATAATAGTGCTGCCTGAAAGATGGCAAGAGGTCATTGTCAAAATGGGCAATACATTACATAATAAAGTTATTTCGTTCCATGAAAAAATTGACTTTTATTTTCTAAAAAAATCCGCAATTACTTAGTTGCCAACCCAATATTATACCGCGTACGAGTGTAAGAAGAATTGAAACTATTGAATTAAAGTGGTTAGAAATATCGTCTAACAGCCAAGCCAATTAACGATTGTTACCAATCTAAAGAAAGTATAAGTGATACTTTAAAATGTGATGATGACAATATATATTTTTTTGTGTGTCATTTTTCTTTCATTGATTTTGTTTGTTTTTCTATTCAAATATGGACTAAAAATAATGTGTTGCTTTAACCATATTTATAAAGTAAAACATACTCGTGTATTGCTTTAGATTTTCACTGCACAACTTTATTTGTTCAGGAAAATCGAAAAATACACAAGACAATGCAAACTTATTGTTGTTGCCAATAATTGGAAATTACACAAAAACAACAAAAAAAAAAGCGACAAAATATCTTGAAAAGTAAATCTTGCAAATCTTTTTGTTTTTGCTACCAATTATGAATAATTACAATGTACTTGTATGTACTTACCGGTATTGTACAAACAGACAGTCTGTCTGTTTAATATTGACATATAATCTAACACATGTTTTGGTTACGGGCACTTTTCCTACAGCCGCAATATAAATAATTAGCTTGAAATGAAAAGAAAATTATATTTAAACAACAACAACAACAACAACAACAAAAATAAAATTAAATAAAATTAAACTCAAGAGTACTACAATTATTTGCCATTATAACCATAAATATACTTATAATTTCATATAACAAATCTTATTAATATTATTGATAAAAAACTTGAAAACAAAAACCATTGGTGTTTTTTTTTTCTGGTTTCTGGTGGTTTAAATCTGATGATGATCATCTTCACTTTCATATCATATTGTATGTCTTGTAGTTTGTTTCAATGTATCGATAATGGTTTGTTGTGGTTTTGATTGATTTCTTTGATAAAAAATATCATAATAATGTCGTTTTGTCCTTATAATTGTTTACAACTTATGGATACTTGTCCACTTTATTTATGGCTAAAAACACTTTGACAACTTTAACCTGCAGTTGTGTTTCAAAAAAACAGAAAAAAAACAATTCTGTTTTAATTGGTTAAAGTAAGCGAATGACATATTTTTGAATAAACGCCATAAATTATACAGATAGTTTCTATTGCTGGAACACTATTGCCTTTAATAATAAATTAAATTTTATATCGACGGCAACAAAGTTTTACTACTCGTACTTAGGGTTGAGCTACTTTGAATTGTAGTATAATTTGTTAAAGAATTAGTTAAACAATTAAAAGAGTTTACATACATACATACATACATACATACATAATTGGACATTACAACCCTGTTTCAGAGTTACGGCCTAGCTTCTCGCAGCACCTATGTTTCTATTTTTCAGAAAACTGCTAATTAATAGTCGCCGAAAGAAATATCTCTTTCATCTCTTTCTTTCCTTCAAGACGTCAGTACTAGTGTTTGAACTCAAAACTCTTGTTTTGTAAGGCAACACTCTTACCAGTAGTCTACGGCGACTACAAATTCCTAGTAAGGGCATTAAAATTTCGTTTAGTACCATCACCAACTTCCTTATACATGACATACTTGTCAATATTTTCATATTTTCTATTAGCAACTATTGAAATATTTGTATTTTTTTAATGTTATTTTAGACTTTTCTTTAGCTAAATAATAAATTAAATAAAAAGCATTGACCATTTACTACTTTCTTACAGAGTAACGAAATGCTCTTTAATCGCTTGGACAATGAATGAACGTGAGTGTGCTTTTGACGGGTACATGTTTCAACAGTGTTGTTTTTGTTTGGAATTAAGAAAAGCATGCATCATAGAAACGGATATAAAGGGTAAACAAACATTATGAGGAAATGGCAAAATGAGCTGTGGCGACCTGAATAAGCTGCCAATATAACAACGTCGTCAAGGATATTCAAAATCAGCATTGAACTGTGATTGACAGGGCAGAAAAATATATACATATATATTTAGATAGAAATTTATATAATAAAAAACCATAAGTTCTAAATAAACGTTCACTATTTAACGCATTTAAAGTGTATTATTCATTATACAAATTAACGGGTTAGTGCAGTAGCCAAGAAAAGTGAATAAAAATGTGTTCTTTTTTAACTTGAGGAGTATTGTAAAAGAGGCAACGTTGTAGCTCTTGTTATGAAAAACAAAAATTGTGAAAATATAAATTCTAATAAACTTCATCTTTAAGACCAAAATCGCAAAAAAACTTAAAAAAATCGATCTCTTTTACCTTTCTTTCCCCTGTTTAGGTCCCTAGGTAACAAACCGTACAAAATTTAATTAAACAATGAACTAAAAAAATTTTTCTAAGAACTCAATAAACAACTCACCCGATCACGCACGGACCGCAGCAGCACAGGCAAAACAGTAAGCTCGGCACACACATCAAGGGACGCAGCACAAAATATAAAAGCGACACGACGCTCACATCGAGGCATTGTACAAGGTTTTAGACTGCATATGTTTTAGAAAGTTTTCTGTTCTTCGTGACAAGATTTACAACTTTGTCTAAGAAAGTAAATCAAAATTCTAAACGGTTTTCAAGATATGAGCCTGAGAAAAAGATCACATTTTTGCAAAAAATTACACCGAGACCCAAATTGTGTGGGGGCCGATAAAATAAAATCTCATGACCTTGGGCAAAACTGGGAGACATGGTTCTTCTTTTTTTTTTTGTCTTTTATCACGTAGTGGTGGCCGTATAATTGTTATTTTTTGTTCGTGTTGCATGTTATTATAAATGTTTTGTTGACCAAATATTTTCGTGGGTCACTTGGACTAGATGAAATGGCTCTTGCTTTTTACATGTTTTCATTATAGTGTATTAATCATGTAGTAAAAACAATGTTTTGATTTTTTTCTTATGTGTCTCCATATTGGCAAAATCTAAGTCACTGGGCAAATAACTATGTCCACTCAGCAAAAATTTCATTTTAATTGAAACGTTACTGAAACGATGTAAATTAGAGTATGAAGTTAATCAAAATGGCTTCTGAAATAAATTACTTATTATTCAATAGCCAAAAAGTGCTAATATTTGTTATTCAGAAAAGTTATTATAAATATAAAAAGTTATTGTAAATATCAAATTCTTTGCAACTTAAATTAAAGATTTAAAAAAATGGAGTTAATCGTTGTTTGCACTGAGCGGCTCTAATAAACATCAAAATTTATACTGTTTTATTTATTATTCAGATTTGTTTGCTAAGAAAATAAAGTAACAGCAGAATCTTGTTTTTAATTTTCGTTCATGATATTTGGAAAAAAAAAGAAAAAAAAACCAAGAAAAAACCAACGCGCTCATAAATGTAAACTTCTGCACCCTGTTGTCTTGAACGTAGTGATTTATTTGTTTGAAAATCTATTCAATATTTCCAGTAGTGACATATTTGTCGTTGATGTTTTTCTTAACTTTTCTTAACAATTTATTTTTCTATTCAAGTCACTCCTATGGTATGTGTAAATATTATGGCCGATTATTAATTTTTATAAAAATGGAAACCAATAAAAGGTGTGAATTCCTTGAAAACATAAATATGTTTTAATGAAAGTTGAAAGTTTGTCACTATTTTGATAATTATTTTTACAAATAAAACAATTTTAAAAATAGTAACAATGTTGTGAAACAATTTATTTTCCGAATGAAAAATAATCGATATTAAAAAAAATTCATATATTTATACTATATATACACATACATATCGTCATATTAAATGCAAATGGACGTAACTACAGAAAATTCTTTTATCAAAAGACATGTTCGTGCAAAATTTTACATTCCTACGATTAAAATTGGCGATTTTATTAACCAAAGTCAAACGGACGTAACTACAAGTGCATATTAGGGATGACGAACGGGATTGATTTTTAAACGGGACTAACCGGGAATTCTGATTTTATGTTAATTAGTAAAATGGTCTACAAATTTGTTATTTTTTTAATATTTTTTTATAAAAAACAAAAAATATTTTTCGCCTTATTGGCAAATAATATTCAGTATTTTTTAATTTATTTAAAACGAATATATACACAATAGTATCCCCAAAGATAAGTATATTATTTTTATTCTTTTTTTTTTTATTACAATTCGTTTTATCTCTATTCTAAGAATATTTTTTGTTTTGTTATTTATTTTAATTAAATTTTTTCCTTATCAGAACCTTAAGAATATAATTCTTTTATAGCTCAAAAGGATAAAATCTATAAATTATTTAATATATATGTATGTATGACAAATGGTAATATAAATTAATTAAAAATAATATGAATATAATGTGTACATAATATCAATAATACTTACTATATAAACATATAACATGATATAACAGTCAAATATTTTATTGATGATTAAATATTACGGCATAGATCCTCATAAGAAAATATAATTCAATAAGACAATAGTTCTAAGACATATAGTCAAAAATAGCTTTCCTAAAACTGTTTTTCCTCGATAAAAGTTTTATGTAAATTGGTAAAGAGTTCCACAGATTAATAGCATTGACGAAAAACAATCTACTGGTATTTAGGCAGGTATGCCTGGGCACAATTAATGTGATGCACCTAGTTGATCTTCCAAAAACTAGTTTTTCATAAATATAGGGGGGTTTTCTCCGATAGAGCAAGTTATGCAGAAACATAATATTCCGTATTCGAAGGTAATCAACTAAATCTCAGAATCATTCTTCGCCATAATGATGTACTACTGAGCCGACTTAAATTGTACACATACCTAGTGGCATTGTTAAAAGCCATCTGTAATTTATGCATTGAATGCGAGTCCAGCTTGCTATACACCTCAGCTGAGTAGTTAATTAAAGGAAGAATCAATTGAATAACTAGCTTTCTTTTGACTTCAACTGGTGTAAAATTGGATGATATTCGCAAATTCCGAAGAACTAGATATATATTACGTACTACAATGTTAATATGGTCCGAACCTCCCAGATTCGAATTGATATAAAAACCCAGGTATTAGGGTAATAACTTTTAGAATTTTTTGCAAATATTCCTTATCCTCATAAAACTACATACTAATAATAATAATAATAAAATAATATTTAATAAAAATAAATTAATATAATTATTATTTTCATAAATTGAATTTCTCGCTATTAATATTAAAGAAATAATTCAAATACTCAATAAAATTAATCTATATGAAATTATATCACAACCAAATATGTAAGAAATAGTTATAAAATAATTTCTATAAATATTTATTAAAATAAAAATAAAACTTAATAGAAATAATAAGTTTTGAAGCATTCAATAAGTTTTATACAATAAACATATCGGTATTAAAAATAAAATAAATATAATTAACTTTAACATTTTAAAATACTTATTCTTTGAAAGTAATCATTATCATAAGTACGAATTATAGAAATTTTTGCATTTTATGCAAATATTCCCCAAAAAGCTCCTATTAGATAATTAAGTTTATTTATAATTTTTTCTATCACATTTTTAGTTTTTAGAATTATAAACTTTTATATATATAACCCTCATATACCTAATATTTATATTAATAAATCATTTTTGATAATAAATTATTAATGTACGGCATGGACAAATATTGAGAAAAGCGTTTTAAGTTTTCGCTATCGTTAAAAAAGGTTACGCACCTAACGCGTTAAAGTTTTGAATCAAACAAAGTTAAAAAAAAATTTTTTTTGATGCCTTAACGTCTGACCATCACATCTATATAATTAAAGGAGGCTGATTTCAATAGTAAATTCCGTTTTCGAGTCAATGGGATAGTTTTCTTCCAAATTTGCTTTTAATTTCCGCTATTTTTTTTTTTTTGCAGTTTTTTATATAAAAAAAATCTGTTTTCACATATTTTATTTCATTTTTATCCAAATAATAAGCAAATACTTTTTTCAAGCTCAAGGTCAAGTTTATTTTCAATTTAATAATCAATATTTCGATATCCTTCGGATATCATCTTCATCAGGATTTCTAGAAAAAGTATTTGCTTGAGCTTGAAAAAAGTATTTGCTTATTATTTGGATAATTTGGAAACAGGTCGAACAATTATATCATTTTTCTGATTTGATTTATTTCATTTTTTTTTAATAAAAATTCATGGCAATTCTTGTCATGGTTGTAATTTTAAGCAAGAACAACAACGCAGTAATTTTTGTGCGGAACGTGGAATAAAAACAGTACTAGATATATATCCGCTTTGTAAAACATCGCGTACTTTGAACCTAAAGTTTATTTCTTACAATACCTACTTTTAATCATTTATTGTTATAATTTGTTTACATACTTATATATGTATAAACCATATTTAAAAAAAAATTGTTATTAAAAAAATTTAAAAAAATGTATTAAAGATTAAAATATAAAAATAAAGGTTATATCATTGTCGGTGCGTAAGGTTTTTTTTACCAAATTGAACTGAAATAGTTTTTTTTATCATTAATACAATATTTGCCATTAGAAAACCCCTGGGGAGAATATTGTCCAAAAAAAGTTATCACCCTAATATACATATTTTTAAATGCAAGAAGACATAACTACATATTTATATGACAACCTTACATTCAAACTCATTTGCTGTATATAGGGATGCCAATCCTTATATCGATAATGAAAATTATACGATTTTTAGTACTTACAAAATTTTTGATTTTAAGGTTATTTTCTTCTCCTGTAAAAAAACAAAAAGAGTAGTTAGGTCCGTTTGCATTTCAAATGACGATATGTACTTATATGTGTTTTAAAAAAGCTTTATTAAAGTAAGTTATTACATAATATTTATTTTATTGTTACAGATTGAATTAAAAATGAAAGTGGTGTGTGCCTTTTAAAGAACGATATGATTTAGTCATTTACTATCCTATTAATTTAATTTACGGTCACGTTTTTAGGGTTTCTCAATTTTTTTTTAATTTTATTATTAATTAGTATTTTATTAACATACTTACCAAATAAATAAATATAGTCTTTAAAATAATGCATTGCTGAAGTTACTTTCTCATTCAGCATTTTTGCATGCAAAGAAGTTTGCAGTTGGCATTTAATAAATTATTATAAAATTTTTTTGCTAAGCAAGACATTATTTGTTTAAAATAAGAAAAAAATGTAATTCAACAATTGAATCACAAATATCAGTGTTTAAGGCAATTGACACGAATATTAATTTTTGTAGTTTTGTGGCCAAGCTTTTGGTTATAAGCACACAAATAAATGTATAAATACATCAGAAATTTTTCCTAAATCACTGTAAATTGCATAGTGCTAACATATTTGTATGTATGTTGCATAATAATCTCTTGTATACACAATAACGGATTACTGACATAAAAACTAGGGATGCCAATCCCGATCCCGAAAATTCACAGAATTTTTAAGAAATACAAATTTTTATTTCAGGTGGAAATAGAGGGAAGTATTTGGAAACAGCATACAACAGCTTATTGACAGTTTTTCTTGTGTTGACTTACTTTTATTTACAACTATATGTTGAAAGCTTTTCTGTAAATTCAAGCTATTCTTCAGTATAACCATTACAACATCTAGGAACGAGCATTACATATATATACATACATACATACATAACTGGCCTTTACAACCCTGTGTCAGGATTACGGCCTAGCTTCCCGCAGCACTCATGTTGTGTGTGTCAATTTTTATCCATGAGTACCGGGTCCTACAGTTTAATGTCGACTCCGAACGACAGACTTGAGAAGCTTGTTCATGGCAATTAGTTACTCTCAGAGCTTTTGCCAGAAGACTGCTGAGAGGTAGTCGCCGAAAGAAATAATTTTTTCATATTTCTTTTTTTGAAGATGTCAGTGCCTGGAGTCGAACCCAGGGCCCATGTCTTAGTAAGCCAACACACTAACCACTAGACCACGGCGTCTGAGCATTACACATATTTTCTTAAATTACCCAGTACCAATTTTTAATCAGTAATTGGCGTTTTCTTTTATTTAAGACCAATACTTAGGGGTAAACCCCTACTCATGAAGGGCGTTGTATTGGAACTTGAAGATACATACACACATAGATTTTTATTTAATTTTGTTATAATGCGCTTTTTTTTGTTGATGAGAGAAGTTGCAGTCAATTTGAACACTCAAAGGCCAGAGTTATACTTTCACCCATGAGTGATCACCAGCAACTGCCCCATCTGTCAGAGGATGCTAAATGTGAGTGGCGAGCTTCTTCAGTAGGTTAGCTGTTATCTTCCAAGAAGGTTGCGGCGCACAGTGCGACAGCCCTATAGTAACCGCGGCAAAAATTGTTTTTGGCGTGTCGTCCAATTTGGATGAAATTTTCACAGTATATTAACAGATATATGAGTAACAATTCCCTGAAATATCAGCCTCATAACTTCATTGCTATTTGGTCTAGAGCAAGTCAAAGTTGAGGTATGCCAACATGCTTGAAATATTTTACTCGTAGGTCAATATGTAATATTCAAAAGCTTATTAATAAAAAAAAATACATAATAAATATAACTTTAAAGTATTTTTTTAATTAATTTAGCTGTTGTAGAATGAGTAGATGAATTGTGGTGTAAAAATTGAAAATTTTGCATTTTCAATGGACTAGGAAATATAGAGCAGTCCCTCGCCCTAGGTGCAGACTTACATCAAATGAAAGACTAAAGTCTCAGCTTTCATTTAAAGTAAAGAACATATAGCAAAAGTTTGCAAAA
Source organism: Metopia argyrocephala (assembly GCA_963576795.1). NCBI lineage: Eukaryota > Metazoa > Arthropoda > Insecta > Diptera > Sarcophagidae > Metopia > Metopia argyrocephala. Next base: position 38,931,358 of record OY756210.1, read on the forward strand.
GTACTTTAGTGGGACAAAGTTCAACATTTTTTTCCGATAATGTTTGTAACAATATAACATTCAAGTATACCAAAATTGAAAGTTATATCAAAGTATTACGGACAATACGGAATGTTACAAATTTCGATTGTATGGGCGAATTTTCTTAATTTTTTCTTTTAAAAACTGGAATTGTCTCAAAAATAACCTGCGCGAAATTTCAGAGTTTTACAATGACTCTTTATATTTAATGCCGGCGTTGTCTCACTGTGCGGCGCTGTAATACTGATCATTCGTTTTTGGTGGACTAGACTGGAAATGTCAGGGAGCAGTTTCTTGAAGATGGACTTCTTGGAGTGACCAGCATTTTATAAATGATAACTTTATAACGACAAATGAAGACTTTTGGAAAAATGCACGAACTCCACAATACAGGTTCGATTGTACTACCAAAACTTAGTAAAACCCTGTACTCGGTTTGGTCAGGTTGACTACAATTTTTTTTTTATGGAACTCAAGAGATTTTGAATATCTCTGCATCATTAAGAAAAAGGTGTCCTCAGTTTTTGGCCAACAGCTAATATGTAGTGAAGACTCTACTGAACAATTTTAAAAATAATTTTTGGGCAAAAAATAATTTTTTCTTGCCCTTTTTTGCAAAAGTGTACGAAAAAATGTTCCCTTTTTACTTTTTTCAGCATAACTTACAAGGACTCGTAATTTTTTACTAACAACATATGACAATATTGTTGCCATTGTTAATCTTAACAACTTTCATGAACATATCAATACAATCTGAACGTTTCTAGGCATCCAAAGACCATTTTGTACCCTAAAAATTTTATTTTTCACTATTTTTTAATAATTTCAAAAAAATATATATTATTTTAAAAAATAGTGGTTAATCTCTAAGAAGCATTTAGCGACCGGTGCTTTTTTTTTAAATAAAGTTTTCCCTTCTATAGTACAAATTCTTTAAATCATTTCTTTTACTACAGAGCCATCTATCCTCCAAATTGAAAAAAATAACTTCTATTATAAATACAAACTAAGCAATTTCAAATACACAATAAATTATCATTTATAAATAAAAAGTCTCTCCTGTAATCATACGATTTCTTTTTAATAAGATGCTAATACTTGAATATTAACTAATAAAAAATAAACATATTTACCTCTTCTAAATATTCAATATACATATATTATGAGTAGCTGATTAAAACACCAATAAGGAAAAATTTTAAATGTTGCGTTCACCAAATAGTTTTTATCAGACACATCAATATTCTCTCTTATGAGGTCTATTGACTTTTGTGATCAAAATATGCAGTAGGAGAAGCCTTCTTCTATATTGCAAGCTGTATAAAATGGTCTTCGATTTTGTTCGTCACTAGAAATACCGAAATTGGTCAATACTTTTTCGAATTGAAGCGCTTCAATGATGCAAAATAGCCCCAAAGCAAGACATGAAAAATAATTATTTTATTATGTGATTTATTAAGTGTGCTTGGGACTCCAACACACTCTTTTTCAGCGGATTGAGGTCAAGTGATTGCGATAATCTTGATATTACTTTTAGTCAGCTATCATTAAGCTACTTTTGAGTTATTTTGGCGGTGAATTTCAAAGCATTGTCGTCCTGGAACACAATATCTGATCTGATCGTCTCTGCTTTAGAGACTTGTTATGAGACTTTTTTCCAAAGATGTTACTAAAACTATCAATTCTTATAATAATAAATTTAGATACTAAATCACAACTGTCCCACTTAGTGTATAAAATTACAAACAACGGAATTGAACGTTTATACAGGGTTGTCAGATAGTTTCCAATTTTTATCCCCAATTTCAAAATTAATATTCCCGAAAATCCCCAAAACTTTCATCAGCTCATCCTAATTCAATAATTTACCAAACTTTATTGCCTAATAGATAATTTTTTTATTAATTAAACCAAATTATTCCTTTCAATTACCGTTTATTTACTTATGTACTTATAGTGATTTCTTTTCTACCATAAAAATGCCGCCCTGTTAATAGGGAAACCTAAAAAAGGTTTAACCAACCCTGTAATAATGGCGTTGATTATTTGGCGAGAAAAAAACACAAATAAGAAAAAAAGGGAGCAGCATTGCTTTGATTGATGACTTCGTTGAAATAAAATAATTAAATCGTCTTCATCAGACGAAGAAGATGAATTTAGCAAATGATTCAGTTCAATCTTTGCACATAATTTTGATTTTTATTAAAATTCTTACAAATGCTTCTTAGATTCTGCTGTTTCTTTAAAAAATGTAAACAAAACAATAGCGTTGCCAGATTGCTGATTTGATGGTTTAAAATTTATAACGCTTTTTTATAAGAAATTTAATTTTATAACACTTTTGTAACACGAAATATAATTTGTTTTATAACAATGATCATCTGGCTTTTCCGATATAATGTTCATTTTACAAAATAATTAAAAAAATTAGTTTTAAAATTTGATAAATATTTATAGCGATTTTTTCCAAACTCTGTATGGTAGCCTTACAAGTAAATAAAAATCATCTGTTTCATAGGGCAATAACAACACTGTCGATTTATACAGGGCGTAAAATGCAATGCCTTTCGCCATTAGTAAGTGTGAATTTTGTAGAATAAAACATGAAACCCTTTCAGAAAGCAAAACATTTTCGAGAAACAAACACAAAAATGCAAATTTTAAATAAAATGACGCACTTTTTGGTAGAAAAGAAAACACTATTAGTGAAATGACCAATATTTTTTATAAGATCCAAGCAACGTTCCTTATTCGAAGGGGTTTTTCCTCGAAGTGCCGCTTTGTCAATTTGTAATAAATTTTCAATAGGTTTTAAATTAGGAGACTGTGCAGATCAACTTAAAATCTTGAGGCTATTATTTTTAAACCAACCTCTTACTTGCATCGATGTATGTTTCGGGTCGTTGTTTTGTTGAAATACCCATCGCTGTGCCATTTCATATTTAGCATAAGACATCATGTTGTCGTTTGAAATATTTGTTTAGTATACGGCATCTATTGTACCTCAATTCTAAATAGATGGCCTGTGCCATAGTATGGAAAACACATTCATACCATAAAGTATAAGTGGAGAAGTAATTGTGGTTTACCTGTAAGATGACCCTCTAATACTAAAATCTTCCGCAATAAAAAGCATTAAAAACTGTGGCGGAAACATAATGATATGGGGATGTTTTTATTTATATGAGAAAATAAATCAAGCTAAAACCAAGAGCACACGTTGAAAAAATTTTATATGAAAGTATGAGTTTTAAACAAGTTTATAAGCACGACTTGAAAGCTGAAATTCTTTCATCGTGTATTCCGAATGTAAGAAGTCTATAATATATAATTAAACAAGCAAACAAATTTTAAAAATCGCCGAAAACTTGTCGACCATCCCCAATAAAATCCCCATCCCCAAGTGATTTTTTTCATCCCCATTTCAGAAAAAATCCCCATTTCGGGGATAAATCTCCTAATCTGACAACCCTGCGTTTATAAGCAATACACTTCTGGAGGGTAAATTACCGCATTAGATATCAAATGAAGTTTCATATAATTTGAAAACATTTCACATAGAAATTTCGTTCGATATCAAATGCCGAAATTTTCTCCCTGTTTTTAAGTTTTAATTAAAAAATAAAAATAATATAAATCTATTATCTATCTATTGCCATTTCGTCTCTGCTTAAGGGACACGTCAGAAGATTTTTTCAAAAGAATGTTCTTCGAAAATAAAAATACTTATGTTCAAATAGCTATAAACTAAATGAGAATCATATCGAATTTAGTGTATAAAAATCAAACAAAAGAATTTACAAGGTAATACGTTTTAAAAAAAAATAGAATTTTAAATAAAATTCAAAGATAATTTATTTTGTTAAAACGTTTTGTGACGTTATTGAGCAAATATTTTTTCTTTAATAACTTGAAAATTTTTAGTTTAAAAACTTTTTAGTAATTCCTTGAAAATTGTAGGCAAATTTTTTAATTAAAAAATGTCTGGTTGAGTTAAAGGGAAAATATATGTACATATAAAATGTCAATCATGTATGTTATTTATTTATTTATTTAGTATTTCTTTAATTTACAATACTTGCAATAGGTTTCATATGATACATTTTTTAATAAATATTTTTAATTTTATATTTTCATTTGCCATAAACAAGCAAAAAATTATAAAAATGTCATTTTAAGTATTTCATCGAAATTTAAAAATTTCTTTCAAAATATTTGTTTCAACCAACTAAAAGGTAATAGAAATAAATTATGAACAACAAAAGACTTGAGAAGTAAACCTTACTCTTTCAATATGCATTTTTCTACATGTTTTATGGTAAAATTCATTGATAACAGCTCAAACACAGCATGAACAGTGTCTCCAACAGTGGCAAAAACTTTCTTTCCTTTGCGGTTTAATAGAGAGATAACAGCGACCACACAATTACTTAAAACCAATCAGCATTTCTTTGTTTTTTTTCGCTCTTATTAGCTAAACCTTGAAAATGAAAAACAGATTGAGAGAGAGAGAGAGAGAAAGAGGGATTTTAAGTTTTCTAATACTGTATTCTGTACTGTTGTCTTTTTTATACTCTTTAACTTAAGTACTAAGTTACTCTTGAATTTGAATTATGGCTATAACCACTCTTAAAATTTGTATAGACAGGGAATTGGCTGTTTGTTGTTTAAACAACGCCAGTATAAAACTTCTTACGTATGCTAGTCATGGCTTAATATTACCTTGAACTTGTTGGTGTGTAGATTAAAAACGAACTAAACAAAGGCTGTTACACAAATATTAAGTGAATAGCAGCTTGCTTTAAAGTTTATGCTGAAAAGATGTAACCGAGTGAACAACACACATTTTGAAAACATAGAAATAAAACGAACAGAAAACAAAATAATTAAATTGAAAAAATAGTGCAAATCTTTTGTTGCTTTGCGTGCTGCTTCGAAAGTTGTGTTAAAGCAAAAAAAAAAGTTTAAAGGCTTTATACTAAATATCGTTCAATTGTGTGACATTAATGATAGAAAACCGTTGAGAAATGTTTCCAAGTTAGAAAAACAACGTACATGAACATTATTGTTACCGTTATTATAAAAACTAAAGCTTTGTGTAATTCAAGCTAAAAGTACAAATATTAGAAAAAAGCCCAATTTACAGTAAAATTGTGTAAACAATGTATTGGCATTTGTGTTTATTGTTAGTCGTAATCCCATATGGTTACGCATATGGCTGGAGTCCCATACCCACATATACAAGAAGTTATACTGGACAATCACAACAACAACCGCGCCAAAGAAATGGTAAGTTTTTTATTCAAAATCATCTTCAGTTTACTTTTTTGTATTTTGTTGTTTTTTTTTTTTGTTTTCTAAACAAAAACAAATTTTTAATGTTTGGTCAAGTCTAGACTTGTTTTGCTACGGTTTAATGGGCTATATGGCGCATCTTGTTGCTTTTCATCTAACATTTGTTACTGCATTTCAACACAACACTACACAATGCAATAGTGGTGTTATTGGGTTTTTTAGATTCCATGAATTTTGTTTTGATGTTATTTTTTTTATTACGTTTTCTTCTGCATTATTGTTTTTAATAAAATTTTATTCAATTTTTTTCTTTTTTTCAATTTTATTAAATTTCTCTTGAATTCGTGTTTTGATTAAAAAACTTTTACTTTTCATTCAAATTGTAAACACGTTTTAATGATTTCAACAATACATTATGCAGTTCAAGAAAAATTTTGTTAATTAAGTTTAAAGCCTGATCGTTTGTTATGTTGTTCTTTTAAGAATTTTAAAATTATTTATAAACTAATTGGTTTAGATGGTGCCTCTCAGAGTAGTAATTGTAACCCCGTGTTCAAATATTATATGGCGTTTTCTTTTTCCACAAAAATGTGTAGGATTTTATTGTTTCTTGTTTTTTTTCTTTTTTTTTTTTTGAAATACAACTGCAGTTTAAAGTTGTCAAAATGTTTTTAGCCATAAATAAAGTGGACAAGTATCCATCGTGATATGCCTTTTTTCGTCTCATTTACTTATAATCTGTTTTAATTGATACTTTAAAGCATAATTTAAAAACATGGCAATATTTTGCAAAGATGAGAGGGAACATTTTATTGGCTGGATAAGAAAAAGTAAAATTAACTTTTGAATTAATAGTGGGTTCAAATTAATTTAATAGAGTCTCTGTGTCCTGGCAATGATTTTCAAAGTATCGTAACAAAAGTAACGTCCTAATTACGTCTTGTTTTAGTATGAACTCCTGCCAATTCACTCAACCTAAAGAAAGAAACCAGATGGCTTTTATTTCCATAAGTTACGAGCAGAACAGTAGAACACTAGTCACTATATAATATTTTTTTCCAATATAGAGCACAATTTGAAGAACAGCCTATATTCAATATTGAAAATATATGACGGATTTTATATAATTGGCCATTACAACCCCATCTCAGGGTTACGGCCTAGCATCTCGCAGCATCCATATTGTGTGTATTAATTGTTATCCTTGAGTACTAGGCCCTATAGAGTAACCTCGACTCCGAACGACAGACTTGAAAAGCTTGTTCATGGCAATCAGTTACTCTCTGAGCTTTTGCCAGAAGAATGCTAAGAGGTAGTCGCAGAAGGAACTAGTTAACCTACTGAAAGGCGCTCATCACAAACATTCAATATCCAACGAGATGAGGCAACTGCTGTTGGTCATTCAAGGGTGCAGGTATAACGCTGGGTCTTAAGTGGCCAAATTGACAGAAACTTGTTTCATCAACAAAAAGGCGCATAACTATATATCTGTAGAAAAAAAATACAGGTTGTCTTAGAACTTAACGTCAAGCCGAAACAGGGAGACAGAATTGATTGTAATCACCATAAAAAAAGTCAGAAAAAAAATCTATCCCATGCAATTTGAAAGTTATGGGCATTTAAGAAACACCTTGAAATTTGTTTAAACTGTAACCATTTTTCGGTTATTGTGGTTAATTTTTATTATTTTTTTTTTTTCATTTAAGCTTTGAAACCGTAACATTATATAACATTTCTAGAACCACAGTCAAAAATAATGAAGCAATTGCCCCAATCAATGCCGTCACCCCGTTTCGACTAGACATTGAGTTCTGGGAGACGCTGTATATGGCTGTTGAATTTCATTTAACATTCTTCTAATTGCAAACGAAAGACTTAAGAAGCAAACTTGATTAGTGTTAAAAATAACATAAAATATTACAAGAATTAAAAGAAATAGATCTAAAAAAAACGCACCTGTGGCTCGTTGATCTACTAAATAGTTTAAAAATGTGTTTTACTTTCTGAATGAAGAAAATGTCACTAAATGAGTTGACAGACAGTTCAAGGAAATCAAAATGCAGAACACACTGAAAAAAAGAGCGCCTATTTCTGTAATAAACATGAACAATAACAACAATCAACAATATTTTAATTGCAAAGTTTACTAAAATTTAAAAATAAAACTTTGCAAAACACAAAAACAATTTTTATAATTAAAAAAGAAAAAAGAAAAAAAAAAAAAAACAAAAACTTGTACTTTCCGGGTGTTGACACCGGTTAGAGGTTATAATATGGGTCGCTTATATAGGCGTTTACAAGAGTATAAGCAAATGTAATAAAAAAAGAATTATTCTTTTATTTCTTTCTTTTCTTTCTTTTTTTAGTAATAAACTAGAGTATAAAAAAGTTGAAAAAAATAATACAAAAAATTAAAAAAGAGTTTTAATAAAATCATTTTAGGATGTTTTTAGCGTTATTAAATACTTTTAAAAGAATTTGAAGTTTCTTTTTTGTTCTGCTCACCAGAATATTTTTGGTTTTTAAATTTTTAAGGGCTTTAAACAAAAGAAAACAAATGAACACGAAAAAAAAAAACAGATTTTTAATTGGGTTATCATTTTAAGTATTTCTCTGGTGTTATTTGAGGAAACTAAAAACCTACTTAAAACAAAAAAACTAAAAAATATATAAAATATTATTGTAAAACTTGTTATGTTCTTAAATATTTTTAAGCATTTTCTGGGAATGTTATTAAAACATTAAGACTATAAATACGAAAGTTAATGTCAAATAAATTAGACTGTTTGGTACCCTATAACGAATTTTTGAAATTCAATTTGAATAACAAGGAGAGTAAATTATTGATCGGTTCTAATGCATAAATTTTTTAAAAAAAATTTTTTGTTTTTTTGCTGCTATAGGATATTAAACTACTTAAGATCTAACTTCTAATATAATAATAAAAGTTACAAGAAATTCCAAAATTTCGTTGGGTTTTAAAGTAAATTAAGATTTTGGTCTCAAAGAAAAACTCATTTTATTACTCTAGTATCCTATTTTTTATTTCACTGAGGCCAGAACTCAGAATGCATTATGCTGGTCTAGGAAAATATGCAATGGCTAGTTGTAGAAATTTAAATTTATTAACTTTAGTCGGAAAATTATTCCAATTATGAACCGTGAGTCGGAACAAGGAAATCTCTCTACAATGCAATGTGCAGTTCATTTGACCATCACCCAAAAAATTATGTACTTTATGAGAGTTAAGGGTGGTACAATGTAAGAATGTAGAATTATTAAGAATTAAGGATTTTATGTCATCAGCAACATGCGCATGCCACATTGTGTCATTGCTTCAATGAAACCATCATTGATATGCTCTCTCTCTCTCTTTCTCTCTCTCTCTCTCTCTCTCTCTATCTACAGAAATATTATGTTGTTGAAAATTCAATGAAATTGCTTTTAAATAATATCAGCTCTAGGTAAAGTTATTTGTACCAGAGTGATGTAATGTTGTTCAGTTATTCGTACAATTTTAGTCATTGTGTAGCAGTAGCTATAAAAAAACGTACATTGTTGAATAGTGGTGATCTTATTAAGTATATTAAACTTCAAGTATAAACGATCAGAGTGAACTAGTTTACGTAGAAAAAGTTGATAAGCTTAGTTTTACTTTGAAAGGCTTCAGTCCAATCACTATTACTTTGGCCGAGACTTTTTCTTTGTTAACGACCTTAACATATTTAGTAGCAGAATGACGACTTAGAAATTCTTTAGACTAACCTACTATGGCCGAGACTTTTCCTTTATTCACGACTTTAACATATTGAGTAGCAGAATTTAAATGACAACCTAGAAAATTTCAAGTCAAACCCTCTGGTGGGAGACCAATTGAAGTTTTAACAAAAAGAAAAAACAGTATAAAAAATTCACAAACTGGGGTTGTAATGTATTCGGTTTTTAAAATTTTCTTAAAATGTAAACACAAACAGTTTTTGACCTTTACTGAAATTATAAGGATTTTAAGTTAATACCCTCTTGGTGCTTAAGTGCACTATGTATTTTGAAATACGCACCTCTTAACGTAGCGCCGGTTATTTTTCTTAGATTTTTTGTTACGAAATACAATAAATTGCATTCGGTATTACATTAATTTCATTATATATATTTTGTTTGAGTTGCTACAGCGTTTCTGGTTTGTCTAAATAAACCTTGATTTTCAGATATGCCCACAAAAAGAAGTTCGGAGCAGAACATCACCATTTTTTTTAATAACTTATTGTGGAAAGGGGTGTCGCAGTAATTCCATTGTAATCCTGGTTGTGGTGTTAAAAAGTTTTCAATCATATAACGATATCGCTCCCCAGTGACAGTTACCAGTACGCCGATTTCAGTTTCAGAAAAGTAAAGATCCAATGATTCCTTCTGACCAATTTGCACATCTGACTGTCACTGCAAAGGTGTCTGATGAATTATTTGCGTGTTTTCCATTGCCCAGAAGCGACTATTCTGTTTATGCACATATTCATTCAAATGAAAATGTGCCTCGTCACTCATTATGATTTTTTCATGAAAATTGGAGTTGTCATGGGCGAGCTGTAGCATCCTATTGGCATATGTACGACAGAGTATACGCTCTTCTGGAAAAAGTTCTTGTGTCAACTGAATCTTAAATGAAAACAAATACAAATCTTTGTGCAAAATTGGGGCCAAAGTTGTTCTTTTAAAACCAAGCTTCTGAGCACAGGGTCGAATTCAAGTTGATAGAATGTTTAGAACACTTTCATGTACAGCAGTAATGTTCTGGTCCTTTCTTGGGCCTATCAGCTACAGTCGTTCTTAGAAATCATTTACTAAAACAATAAATGTCACGTAACTTTCTCGTCGTCACAGTAATCGATGATTGAGTTTCATAAAATGACATTGGTTTGCCGAATATTTTTTCATAATAAATATGCCACGTCTCAACTTCACGAGTGCCAAATATAAAGTGCCAAGTCAAATGTTTACCAAAATGGCGGCAAGAGAAAGTAGTATTCTTTGGTGGCGGACAGCCTGTATACTGCATTACAACTCAGTTTTTTAATATTTTTTAGCTTGATTTAGTAAATTCGTCCAATTTCCCACACAGTTTGGCTCTGGACAGAAACATAGGTGGCTTTATTGAAAATAACTTTCTTATTAATTAAGTTAAATTAAGTTTAATCATATGCAAGTCTTAATTTAAAATATGGAAATCTTGAGAAAAAATGCATCTCGTTCCAATCATGCAAATGAAAAATGTAAATTTTTTAATAATTAAATTGATGATAAAATCTTTAAAGATATGTGTTGTTAAAAATACGTAAAATATATTAATACCATGTTTTTCTTTTATGACATCACATGTATTATCACAAACAGAATATACTCAAAACTTTTTAGATAGATAGTGTACACGAATTACATATTTATAAAGAAAAAATGTGTGAATGAATGTGAACTCATAGAAAGTGAAAAATAATTTGATTTTATCGATATTATTTAAATAAACATTTGAGTTGGTGTTTAATTAAGTAATCCATAACTAAAGGGCTGGTTAAACTGGAATTGATTTAAATCAATTCAAACATTAAATGTTTTTGTATTTTTTATTTTCGTTTTTAATTATTAGGAAATAGCAGCACCTTGTATGGGGTGCATTTGTATGTTTGTATTTAAATCATAATTGGTTATCAAAATATTGCGTATAAAAACCTGACCACGTTAGTCAACTGGCCAACTAACCCAGCCAGTTGTTTGTTTATGCTGCTTCAAATGAAAGTAGAGAAAGTCGTGTGCATGTAAATCATAGAAGCAAAGAATTTCAAAGAAAAATAAATAAAAAGCAAAAAAACAATTTATGTTTTAAGCAATTACGCATATATTGTGTTGAAATTTATTTTATATCTAATAATTAATTATTTATAAATCCAATTTATCTTGTGTAATCGTTTAGCCATTGAAAGAATCATTAAAAAATTAAATTTTTTCCTTTTAAGTAAATAACCATTAAATACTATATGGCATGTGCTTATTTGACTTTGAATCCCATAAATATTTTGTTTAATCATTGCAATTGGAATTGAAGAAATAATAAGAACAAATGTACAATTACTTAAATGATTAAATTAAATAATCCAGGTAAAGACTGGCTGCATTCAGGACTGTTATAGAACCCTAAATTAGTATGCTCTTGGAAACGGGTAAATTATTTTAAGTTTTACTCGTATATGTCTCTCAGAGTTTAGGTAATTTTTAACCTTCATCTGCTTCTAAAAATAAGTAACATTGTCTACCCTCATATGTAGCTTTTGGCGCACACTGTACTTATCATAGTTTTAATTGCAAAAATGAGAAAAAGACATTATGAGAACAAACGAAACTGCTAGCATTTTTATTTGGTTAATGGTAAAACATTATTTTTACTTTTATTATTTATTTTAGCAGCTTATTTTTAATACACTTAGCAGATACGTTTCGGTTATGTAAGTTTTTAAATGCATCTTTTGGACAAAAGCAACAAATAGCAGTATGCAGGTTATTTTTTAAGCAGAATTACTATCGAAACACATCGAACATCTTTGTTTTCCTTAAATTTGTGGAGGAACTTTTTTTCATCTTTTCGATACATATGATAAAGATGGCATATCAATCAAATTTACAAATGAACTTGATCGTTGCTTTCCTGTTCTATTTCTCATATAAGTTCTGGCAAGTCATAACTCCAGTTTTCATAGAAAATTCCTTCTTATTGTGGCACTTTGTATTGTTTTCCAGTTACTGATTATCTTTTTTTTTAATACTTAATTAAAGCATTCAATGAAGTTATGTCGAGTATATTCGCAAATACATCCATAATGCTAATAATAATTCCTGGCCGAGATTATACGAAAAAAAATTATCCATTGACAAGCTAATGTTTTAAATCTGTAGTCTTTTTATTTATTATAAAGACCTTTTTTATTGAAAATTTTTAAGGTTATAATTACTGCTTAGTTAAGATTCTGCACAATAATTCGATATTCTTCTGATTTGGGTCCAAGTGTTAGTCCCATAATTTTAATTCGTCATAAAACGCCCTAATTGGACTAGAAACTAAATTCTATTAAAGGGGGGTTCGTGGTATAGTTGTTAGGGCGCTCGCACAAAAACTCAAATGGCCCAGGGTCAAATCCCAGCAAAGGTGAAAAATGAAGGAGTTAGTTTGTGATTTTTTCAAAATTATAATATACAAATAAGAGGTTCCCCCTCCAAGAAGTCCATCTACAAAGCAACCGCTCCCTGATGTTCCACTCTATACCACCTTAAACTTTGACAACGAAAAACAAATGATCAGGAGAAAAGCGCCATATATTGGGAAGTAGCAGATAACAGCTAAAAACCTACCTAGCGAAGACATTCACCGCAATCAACATGCAGCGATGGGGCAATTGCTGTTGATCATTCAAAGGGTGAAGGTACAACACTGGCCTTTGAATGATCAATTCACAGCAATCTTTCCATTCCAGAAAATATTCCAACACAATGCACAGCATTTAGTAGGGGTTTATCACTGAGTATTGGTCTCAATAAAAGAAATGAATTTAGATGGTTTTTCTGCAACGATTTCTCAATCGTAGGAAAAATTGATATACTCGTACACAAAGGAATTTTCGACCAGCCTAATCGACCATGTTTTCCACATCAGCTACGGTATTCCCAATAGAGTTTTTTGTATTCTAACCATATATTCGTAACCATTATTAATAATGTATGTCGTACTTTTCTATGCATACCTATACATACATACATACATATATAATTGGTCATTACAGCCCTGTTTCAGTGTTACGGCCTAGCTTCTCGCAGCACTCATGTAGCGTGTGTCAATTTTTATCCATAAGTACCGGGACCTGCAGTTTAAAGACGACTTCAAACGACAGACTTGAGAAGCTTCTGCATGGCAATCAGTTACTCTCAGAGCTTATACCAGAAAACTGATAATAAGTAGTCGCCCAAAGAAATATTTAAAAATAATTTTTTTTTGTCGAAGGGGTGGCGTAGTGTAGTGGTGAGAGATTTCGCTCTAAGAAGAAAAAATTAAGAACACAAGTTTTTGAGGCATTTTAGGTTTTAATTTAAAAAAAATATATATGAGGTTCTTCCCCCACCTCTCAAAAGTACATCCATAGGAAAGCCGCCCCCTGACAGTCCACCTTTGAAATATCAAAAGATTGGTCAGGAGAAAGCGCCACCTACTGAGAAGTAGTAATAGACATAATCAAGTCAGGATTAAAAATAAACCTACCATTCAACTTAGCAAAGATCCTCACCACTTCACAACAGACAAAAGTTTTAACATCAACAGAAGGGGTAATTGCTTTTGATAATTTCAAGGGTGAAGGTAATCACTTACCATTGAGTGATCCCTATTGCATTGACATAAGGCATTTATAATGGCGCTATATCTTCAAACATTCCTACACCATGCACAGCATGAGTAGGGCTGTAAAACTCTAAAACAAAAAAAAAACAAAAATGTAAGAGATGAGTTTTGAAATTCTTTTCTATAGAAATCTTCATTGGAATTATGTTTTTTCTACATACTTTGAATTGAGTTAGTTATTCTCTTTTTGTTTCCATTTCTTGCATTTTCTTTTTAGTTATTGTCAACCAATTTCGATGGACAAATTTAAAACTGTTTCATTAATGCTTTTGTATTCCAATTATAGCCCTATTAGTCGACATCAACGACATGTACAACCATAGCAGAGGTAATCAGAGAACATCAGTAATGACATGTTTATACTGTTGTATGATTTGTATGTTCGAGTTTGAATCCCATAATAATCCCATATAAAAAGTCCTATTTAGACCAGTTTTAATTGGTCTGAAAATTTGAGTTCGAATCTACGCTTTAATTAGATTACAGTTAAATTCTATTTATTAGGAAATTAAACTGTTTTTTGCAATGATTTTCATATAATCAAAGAAGAAAATGACATCCGCGAAGGAAGAGTACACAAGCCGAACTAAGCATGTCTTGATGTCAGTTATGGTTACGATTTAATTTTCGTCGTAATAGGTATAATCAAATAGTTGGTTTAAGAACACAAAATTCTATTTCTTTGCATATTCCTTAATGGATGTTACGAATAATAACGAATTGCTAAACCTTTTATTTTAGCTTTTACTCGTAATATGATAAAAGCATTTGGTATGTGAGAAAAAAAATAATAAAATTTTTGTAATTTTTTATATTTAAAAATAAAATTAAACGTTAACGGTATTTTTTATATATTTTTTAAATTGAAATCATTTGCATATTAAATGTTTCTATTCATTAAGAGACTGTCATAGATTCAAATGAAATGAAACTAAAAAATCCGTAAAAAAAATCTGACAAAGAAAATGTGAACCTATAGATTTTTAAAATTTTTCGCATTAAATTAAATATTATTTATTAGATCAGGTCAAATGTATTCATTTCAAAATGTAATGCTTGACAAATTATGTGGCTGTTTAAAAAGACAAAAAAGAAAGACCTGTTTATAGACTTAAACAAACATTATACTCGTAGAGATATTTTAAATTTGTTTTTTAAGCTTTTCCTTTGAAGTTGCTCGTAATCAAAGACTAGTCAGTTTGTAAATCTGTTGCAACAGTTGCATTTGACCATAAATACTAAATTTCAATAGGAGACTAATTGGAATTGGGCCTTTTAGAGAAAGTCAGATAATGCAAATTAATAAGAAAGAAATGCAACGTTTGTATCCATAAATAAATAAATTATGGGTACTTAAGGGCAAGCAACTAATATTTATTGATTGACTTTTTCCCTCTCTCTCTCTCTCTCTCTATCTATCTTTCTTAAATAACTTCTATTGTCAAATAGCAGCTACAATGTTGCATATAAAAAATTTCTAATTTTTGATAATAAATTTTATCAAATATTGTTGGAAGATTTGCTTTAATGTGATTTTATTTTTAAATAATTTTTTTTTACAACATAAACTGTCTACTTTTACTGTTTAATAGTTTCAATTTATTATTTTGTATGAGTTTTTTGTTAAAAAGAGAAATTTATTTGGCAGCTGCTTATAATAATTAGAAGAGAAATAATTAAAATTGGCATTAAAACTTTAACAAAATAAACTTTGAATTAAAGAAAGTAATACTTATGCAATCAGTGTTAATATAAAACTTTTAATATAAGTATGTATGGAGGCATCTCCATCATTTCAGGTAAAATGCCTAATTAAAAACTAATAAAAAAATCTTCTAAATCGCTTTTTTTCGAACTTACATAACTCGAATCACCATAATACAAAAAAAAAATTCCACTTAAGGAGCCTTATGGTGCTCTACAGTTGTATTGTAATTCGTTTGCAAATAGAAGTATTTAATTATTTTATTTTTTATTTTTTTAAATTAGAATACAATAGAATATTAATCCAAGACCAGTGACTAAGACCTTTGCTCGGTGTAGTGTCATAGACCAGGGTCTTTAGTGAGAATCGAACCCACAACCCTCCCACTAACAGTCTAACACATTACCAATTAGACCACTGGGGGCAAATAGAAGTAATGATTAAATGTTTTGGTGTGCTTATGTGCTTGCCATAAAATTATCAGCATCCATACGCCTTGCAGTCTACATAGCTTTTTCCGTTAATATTGTTCCAGATATGTATGGACAATTTTTTACTTCTAGCTGTTGTAAACCACTCGGGATTGGTTTGTCAATATTTTTGAGTATTTTTGTCTTAATCCGTTTACTAAATACATGTATCAAAGATACCATATTTATCAACTACTTCCTTTTTTTGTAATCTACCTTCGACTGTTTTTATAAGTTGATATTTTTCTTCAGTCGGCAAACATTTTAAAACACGTCAAATACCATTTTTCATTTATCACCTCTGCGCGAATGACATTTATGCATAAGAAGTGAAACTTATGCAAAAAAAAAAGAAATGAATGATATACTAAAATTGGTTTTCCCCAAATAAGAAAAATTATAACATACAAGGCAGTTGAACAAGAAAAAGAAAACAAAATAACCAAACGAGGACAAAATCAACAAACCATCCAAATGAACAAAATACTTCGAGTTATAGAGTTCATATGTAGTCGCTATGGTCTAGTGGTTAGTGTGTTGGATTACTAAGGCTATAGCGCTGGGTTCAAATCTCAGCTCTGACATCTTGAAAAAAAAAAGAATATTGAAAAAGGATTTCTTCCGGCGACTACCTCTCAGCAGTCTTGATTGCCATGAAAAAGCTTCTCAAATCTGTCATTCAGAGTCGACTTTAAACTGTAGATCCCGGTACTCATGGATAAAAATTAACACACGCAACATGAGTGCTGCGAGAAGCTAGGCTGTAACCCTGCAACAGGGTTGTAGTGACCAATTATGAATGTATGTAAGTATGTAATTGAGAATTTCGGATTAGTTCTAGTTAGGGAAGGAATATTGTATGTAATTTATTCTCTTAACGCTACTGCCTAACGGTAATTAGTTCGAGTTAGAGATAATTCGAGTTAGAGAAGTTTGAGCTATGGAAGTAGGGTTGCCATTTTTGAAATTGGAAAAATCAGTACATCGTAAAAAATCTACCAGTAAATTCGAAAAAAAAACAGTACACAAATTTTGAACCAAAATTTTATTGAATTCATAAGTGCTAAACGATAATTAACACAAAAAGAAAATTATACATTAAAAATAATTCATTTTTCTATTTTTCAAGGCAAGAACTTAACTACAAAAAAACATCACATGAAATAATAAAAAATAAAAGTAATGTCATTGATCGGCATATTTGTTGTAAATGCATAAAAAATTCTAAATTCATGAAAACTATTGTCAGTATAATGAGGGTATTCACGATGTCTCATATCTAGCTATAGGTTATAATTTTAATACCACTTGAAATTTTTTGTTTTTGAATTTCAAACGAAAGCAAAAGCAGCATTTTCTTTTGAAAAGAACTAATGACACTTCTATTTATTTGAATACAAAGTATATGGTTAGTTAAGAGTAAGCAAAAATAAAACATAAAACTGAATTGTAACTGGGTGACTCATAACAGATCAAATGTAATAAGTTAAGTAAACCAATTTTAAAGAAGTAAAATTATTTGGGGGCAAAATTTAAAAAAACCAGTACATTTGCGTACTGATTTGGGTGTTATGCATAAATCAGTACATTGAATAAAAACCAGTACGTGTACTGGTAAAATCAGTACGAAAGACAACCCTATATGGAAGTTCGACTGTGTCTGCTCGACTGTATACATACTTATGTATTAGAGTTGTATACGCATCATTCATTTTTAAATTAATTCGCGAATCATTCATGCACTGAATTGATAAAATTTTGAATTAATTATTTTCGCCAAAAAGCGAATGAATGAAATTAGAATCAATTCATTTGAACTTAGCAAACATGCATTGTAATTCAATTCCAATTCCAATGAATTGGGCAAAAAAAAATATTCTTGAAAATAACTTTTTTCTGGCAACATAAAGGCATAAATAGATGATGAAAGTTATGTACTACGTACTACACCTGTTATATTCAGATTTCTGGGTTTACAGTGCTTAAAAATTTCTAATCTATTTTTTTGTGCTATAGAATATAACGGTCACTAATAGGTTTTGTCTAGGGTAACTGTTTATGTCTATTTTTTTAATCAGAGATTTCAATTTTGTGAAGATGTCTTTTAATCGGTAAGAAAAAGTCTTACATGCATATTTAATTGTTTTTGCATGTATGTTGTATTGTATGTTTTTTTTTAATTGTATTTGTAACAGTTGTTAAATACGAATACATAGCAAAATTATATGCGAAAACAAAAAAATATACTTAATTTTAGTTGATACTCCTATATATGCTGACGTATTAACAAAAATATATATTTTTTTCAAATACTTAATATTAAATGATAAACATTCTGGAGAAGAAGATGAAATAAATTTTGAAAACTTACCACCCATATTATTAAATGCTGAGGCTGAGTTTTTACAAAATTGTTATTCTAATGATTCACATAGTGACGACGATATTCCACTTGCATTATTGCAACAGGTCAACTAACGTTAGTGTATGTCAGTCTATTGTTACACCATGTGAACAGGTAGTTTTATCTACGTATCTTGAATTGTTCGAACAGTTTTCTGATGGTGGCTCCAATGGCTAGACCCCTACTAAATGCTATGCATTGAATTAGAATTTTTGTCCAAAGAACAGTACATTGTGACGTGACAACATATACTTACATATTTTGTTTTCTTATAAATATTTTATTATTAAGCGACTTAGGAATAAGACAAGTTGCTGTGAATTGATCATTTAAAGGCCAGTCTTATACCTTCACCCTTGAATGATCAAGAGGAATTGCCCCAATATTGCATGTTGATTGTGGTCAGTGCCTTCGCTAAGTAGGTTTATAGCTGTTATTTGCTGCTTCCCAAAAGGTGGCGCTTTTCTCTTATCATTCGTTTTTCATTGTCAAAGGTTAAAGTGGAATAGAGTGGAATGTAGATGGACTTTTTGGATAGGGGGGCTGGTGGTGGTCGGACCTCTTATTTTTAAATTATATTTTTGAAAAAAAAAAACCACAAATTTACTTTTTAATTTTTCACCTTTGCTGCGATTCGAACATGGCCCGTTAGTGAGCGCGTTCTAACCACTATACCACACACTCCTCTAATTGCCTTATTGGCATTTTCGTACTAAGTTTCTAAACGCAATATTTATTGGCAAAAGCATATAGATACTCATCATTATTTTGTGTCAAACGCAATGGGAAGGCATTGAGTTTGAGTTCTTAATAAGAAACTTGCAGTTTGTGGATAACAAACAAATCTGGATAAAACAAACAAGTTCACAAAAGTTAGACCACTTTTTTTCTTCAATATGTGCTGAGCGTACGAGTACTACAGTAGTAGTACGGGCTCAAAATCCGAGAAAAAAATATTTCTTTTAATTCAATCTTCTATTTTGCAATATAAGTATAATCGGTAAGAATAAAAACCTACTAAAATTATTTAACTAATATACCCATCGGTATATCTGGGTTATTATAAGAGAGATTTCCGTAGCTGGATTCGAAAACATGTTCAGTTCGTCTGGTGTATATTACTTTTACGGTGTCATTCCAAAAATATTCTAAATTATTAGAATTTAGTTCTGATATACTCGTACAATGTAGTTGTTACTTAACGCGTACGTTTCATTTGCTTCTGTAATGTAGCAATTTGTCAGTTATAATGAGTTTAATTTTTTTTTCCTTATCTACTTTTATACAAAATTTTAGGTTAAAATGAGTATAATCAAGTCTTTGGATAAGAGCAACTGTAAGTTTATTAGAAATTTGTTGGACATAAATTTCCTTCGTTTAAAATCCACAAATTCCTGCAGAACTAAGGTGTCATTAATAGTAATGTAGAGAAAGTGAAAAAGTCATATAAATTTATGACAAAACAATACTAAAAAAAAAAACAAAAACAAACAAACAAAAAATAGAAAAAACCTTGCCTAACTTGCAAAGGATGTCGTCAGTATTTTATTACAAAAAACAAAACAAAAACTAAACAGAGACAATAAATGACGATGACATTTCATGGGAAACCAAGATGTTAAATAGATGCTGCCAACAATACTCATAGAAATCCTTGTAACTCAAGAGAAGACACACAAAAAAAAATAATTTTTTTAAACAAAAATAAAAATCTAAGATGTACCAAAATTGTTCAGTTTAAATGTCATTCCTTAACAGTATAGATGACTTTTTAACCCACACACAAAAACAAATACATACAGACACATACACACACACATACACATTGTATACCAGAAGAAAAAAACCTGACTTAAAGCCAATGGCATTTAAGCCAGCCTAGTAGTCAGATTTTCATAATATGGCCATAACGATTTCAGTACTACTTATTTACTAACCAGCATTACAATTCGTACACGTTCCTTAACTATTGGCTGGAAAATTAATGGGGATCTTTGAACAATACTTTGTAAATTTTTATGTTTCTTTTCTTTCCTCTCTTTTGCTACATAATACGACTATTTTCACTACTACTTGTCGTTGAGCATTTGTTAGTTAAGGAAAACAATTTTTTTGTTTTTCTGTGTTTGTTTTCTTAACAAATCTTCTTAATCATGGTTTATTTTATTTCAACCAAATGATGTTTATTTAACACTTTTTCCATTGTTATACCGTGACTAAATAATTTTGTCTTTAGGTTTGCACAAGGTCATCTCTCAATTGCAACTTAAATAGATTCAGATGAAGCGCTTTTTGTGTTTAATGGTGTTATTGTAATTGTTTTTTTATTTTATTGAATTTAATTTAATAATTAGGGAACAATTTTTATTATAGATTTAAGTATAACAGTTTTTTTTTTAAATCTAATTAGTGAAAGTTTTCTTCTTTAACATTTTGTTTTAAAATAGCACTTCAAATCTTTTTTCAATCATACGAAAAAAAAGCACTCCATTTTCTACCATTATTCGTATGATGGTTTAATCAGAAGCCACTATAAACAAAATCTTTCCCATGTGTGTCAATATGTAAAATATATTTATTTGTTTTGCTTTTGACAGTTAAGCCTTAACAAAAGAAATCAAAATTTTCTATAACTTGACAACGTCAGACGTTCTTAAATACAGTAAAAGATTGTTACATTGCAAAATGGCCAAATATCGAAACCTGTGACAAAAAGTTATTTCCGGCATGCTAGCTCTACCATGTTTGGATAAAGAACATATACTCCCACACGATGATATGTTTCCCAAGGAATAAAATTAAATCTCATAAAAAATATATTTTTTTAATCAAAATATAGGCTTCTACTCGAACTGCTTAAATTTTGCAGCCAAAGCTTTAGCTATCCTCATGGCTTACTTTCTTAATTAGCTGGCCCTAACAGCTCGTTAGCAGATTCTTTTGCTTAGTGTAGTCACACCAACTACAATATATTGCAATCACTTCTCATAAATGCACAATGTAATTTCAAATATTCTATCTATTGTAACAAACGTTCTTCCATCCTCGCCCCAAAAAAGCTCTTTGCATGAGACACCTATAATCAAACATTTGGATAATTTCTGTGTAATATTTATACAATTTAATATGTTTACAAATCCTACTTCCTCCTTCTTCCTTTTCATATAACAGAAGTATTTTTCTAAGACTAATAAATGGTCTTCGCACAGGGACTTCCAAACTTTGACAGTTGATAACGGTCATCTCGTTGAAGCTACATCTCACAAAATAATTGTAGTTTATTCAGTCTTTCTAGCCCAAACACGATGGGTGAATATAGCATTCAGCATTATTTGTAAAAAATAAAATTATTTTAATAAAATGGGTGTTTCCTTTGGAGTAGTCGCCGTGGTCTAGTGGTTAGTGTGTTGGCTTACTAAGACATGAGCCCTGGGTTCGACATCAAGCTCTGATATCTTCAAAAAAAGAAATATGAAAAAGATATTTCTTTCGGCGACTCCCTCTCAGCAAAAGATGTGAGAGTAACTAATTGCCATGAACAAGCTTCTCAAGTCTGTCGTTCGAAGTCGACATTAAACTGTAGGTTCCGGTACTCATGGATAAAAATTTACACACACAACATGAGTGCTGCGAGAAGCTAGGCCGTAATCCTGACACAGGGTTGTAAAGGCCAGTTATGTATGTATGTATGTGTTCTCTTTGGGCAACGTAAAAACTAAATTTATTGAAAAATTCTATTTAGCGATGAGGCTCAATTGTGGACGAATACAAACAAAACTGTCCACTTTAGAACGATAGCATTCCACATAAGACCTAAAAGCATAAAATGCATTCTGAAAAACGCACTGTTTGATGGGAATATTTTTTTGAGAACGAATATTGCCTGTTCGCACTATTAACGACGAATTGTGAATTGGAGGATCTGGTCATCAACGACATGTTGTGGTTGGCTATTTTACACAATTCAAAGCCATGGTCATCTCGTGCAGAAGTGCTGTTGACTGGCCCCCAGGATAGTTAGTATTTTATTTTTGTGGGGATTTCATAATTCGCAGGAGTATATGAATAAGCCACAAACCACAGCGGTTATCATAACCTATACTATCGGTTAAATTCAGCCTGATTTATGCCCAAAAGTTCTTTCAGATATACACTATCTAGACAAGCGGTGCTGGATGTTATATTCGTACAAAATGGCTCTAATAAGTCATTAAAGTGGGTATAATGCACTGTATGAGAAAATGTTACAACATTTCTCTATAAAAGGACTACACATTCAGTTTGATTTACATGTTATACCGATATTAACATGAAGATCTAATTTTCTGAGATATAAGTATATCAGCTGATCTCATTAAAATCAGATTTGTAAGTTGTATTCAGTATAAATCGTAGATTCCAGTAATCCTTTTCATATTAAATAATTAAATTTCATATTAATAATTAAATAATTTGTGTTAGCTTACACTTTAATTCCCCCAATTAAGATAGACAGTGCAGCCAATGGTTGAACTTATGCTTCATATGCATAGAATATCTTTACCTTCTTGCATATGAACATTTCCACAAAAATGTCAACCATGTCACATACGATATACACTAATTTCGCTTGATATCTTGACTAATAAAGTGTCATATGTAATTTATTTTCATTTGGATCAGAATATAATAACAAAATATATTGCAGTCATATTTTATGGAAGAATATATTGTATATCACGTACGGTATATGGAAATGCCCATATAGTTGACATTGTCATTTTACAGTGTATGTGTTCTACAGCCACAAGTCAAGTACATTCACTTTCTGAGGGGACATCAAAGACGTGCTAATGTAGCATTGTTAGGATGCAGCATAACAGCAGTTCAATGTCAATTTTAACGACTTGTCCCAATCGAAACTTGTTATTATTTGTTTTTGCTTTTTTATATGACAGCTAAAAATTAACCCTTTCTTTGCATTTTTTTTTTTTTTATAAAAAATCTTATTAAAATAGTTTACAATTGCATTAGTTGTCAATGTAAGACATTGCCACTAATTATACGTTTCAAAGTAACTTCAGTTAAGAAGCATAAAATCTTTAGAAGTTAACACTTGTTTATGTACTCGTACTGTAGTAATACTTTTAACAATGACTTTCAATGAATAGCCATGCGGTAGCTCAGTGAAATTTAATTTATGAGCCATTTTAAACGTTAAACCTTTTTTTACGAAAACAGTAGATACTGCCCAGCAAATACTGAAGCATATCGTAAATCAATAAAGATGACTTTATTTAAGAGTGTTCGTTTAGTTTAAGTTTAAGAGGTGAAAAGTTTAGAAGTATACGAGTATGTGTAAATGTGATCATAAAATAGTGATTTTAAAATGCGCTTGCATGTTTTCGAATTTGTCATTTTCCACTTAAAAATGTTTGCAAATAGGAGACAGTAGCAAAAGTTTTTGTTACTGTGTCACAATATTTTACAACTATTTACTTGTTACTTGTCTTTTAACTATTGGCTGTTTATCTCTGAAATGTTAGGAAATATTGGAAAATGTTAGGAAATATTGGAAATTTGTTTTAAATATTGTTTAAATAAAACTATATTGCAAATATTGGTCATGTTTAGCTACATATAGCCTTCTACATATTGTAGTTTCTAATTTATTAAAAACAATAAATAAATGTAACAATTTCGGAGATTAGACACTGAAATAGAACGTATTTTGTGATATTATTCGGAGAATGGAATAACACATTGAGCAGGAGAAAAAATTTTTCAGATAAGACTAATACTCAGGGGGCTATACCCCTACTCATGCTATTTAGCATTGTATTCGAATGGAAGATATATTGATAAATTTTTACATATTTTATATAAATTATTTTAATTGAAAATGTAGCACAAAATTTTTATTTTCATATTATCCAGTGCTGGGGCTTAAACCTGGTATTGTATGCAAGCTCTGTAACCGCTACAAGACGTATCAAGTCACATATTTTAGAGGCTGTTCAATGTAGACATCTGAGTTTATCGTTCGATTGCGTGGTAAAAGTTCGAAGTAGACAACTCCTTTGTAATCCCACTAAACTGATAACAGAACTTTCTTATGATGAATATCAACTTTTGATGTTGTTTGCGCTGGTTCACCTGGCTTGTTCCAAGATCTTTTCCGATTGACATTGTTGTAAAGAACATATTTTTCATCACCAGTTATCAATTGTTTTAAAAATGGATCGTTTTCATTACGTTTAGCTAACAAACCGCAGATGTGAATGCGTTGTGTTAAATGAATTTCTTTCAGTTCGTGAGGAAGCCATACATTAAGTTGTCGTACATAGCCAAGTTGCTTTACGCGATTTTCAATGCATGTATGTGATACATGAAGCTTCCTTGCAATCTCACGTGTTGTACTGTGACGATCCGAATCAATTATTGCTTTGATTTGGTTGTTGTCCACTTCAACTGGACGACCGGAGCGTTTTTCATCTTTCAGTGAAAAATCACCGGAACGAAATTTGGCAAACCAGTTTTGACACTGCCGTTCTTAAACATAAACATCGTTTTTTCCTTTCCTTTCCTATGACGAAAATGTTTCTTTTGATTTTCCACGCAACCGATCAAAAAATTTGTTTACTAATTTACAGGTGAAGTACCGACTGTCAAATAACAAAATGTATTTGATATTTCAATTACGTCATCTAACCTAAAAATTCAACTAATGAATCATCAATAAGTAAAATCCGCATTTATTTAGTTGCCAACCCAATAGCAGCATCATTTTCATTGTGTTGAAAATAAATATCGAATATACATAAAACCTTGTTTTCATTTTTAGTCGATGTTAATCATGTCAGTTGAATCCCAAAAAAAAAGATGACAATCATGACCAACCATACTGATATTTTGTTTATTGTTTTTCATTATGGCTCTTTCGGATTGTAAATAAAACATTATTAAATACTCCACTAAAATAAAAGCATGATTGTACTTAAAAAAATTACTTTTTGTTTTTAATGTTTGCTAAGCAAATAACTGACATCCCTAATTTAATAAAAAAAACCCACAGTACCCAACAAAAATATTGTATTTCACATTTTCGGAAGCTCAAGAGGAACTTAACTGGTTATGTATGAGATAAAACAACTGTAATGATTTTATAATTATTGTAAAGGAAAGTAACTATTCAACTTAACTATTTGCAGATAACCCTTACATAGATGGAAGCAGTTTGTAATTAAAATTTATTATAAATTGGGGGTGTGCGTAGTATAGTGGTTAGAGCCCTCGCACAAAAACTCAAAGGACGCAGGTTCAAACCCCAGAAGAGGTTAAAAATGACAAAAGTTAGTTTGCGGTTTTTTCAAAATTATAATTCAAAAGTAAGAGGTCCCCCCCCCCTACAGGAAGACCATCTACAAAGAAACCGCTCCCCGACATTCCACTTTATTCCACCTTAACCAGTGTCAACGTAAAACGAATGATCAGGAAAAAAAGCGCCACCTATTGGGAAATAGCATATAACAGCTAAACCTACTTAGCGAAGGCACACTAATTATTCAACTTAACTATTTGCCCTATTTAACCCTTACATAGATAGAAGCAGTTTGTAATTAAAATTTATAAAAAAAAATAATTATACAGTGTATTCTGCTTTCTTACGTGCAAGAACTTAGGCTGTAATGCAGGAATTGCTTCTAAGACGAAACTCGCAATATAAAAATCTTTCATTCCGTTAGGGGTAAGCTCTCACTTATGAAACTACTTAAAATTAAATTCCTACTATTTTTACTGGGTAGTAACAGTTTACTCGGAAACTGTCACAATGATTGTAATTGCATAAGTGGTCTTAAATAAAACATTTGGGATCCTCTGTAAAGTCTTTTCGTTTATTTTATTTATTTTTAGTATAACAATAAATGAATAAATTTAAATTTGTTACCAAAAATTTAAAGAAATTGTTTGAAAATTTCACACACTCTCTAAGAAATAAGACATATTACGAAAAATGTGCAAAAATAAAAATTTCATACACAATAGTCCCTTAGGTAAACTCACATGTATTCTTACGCTCTTGCTTTCAGTCGTCACTAAAACAGCGACGAGTTAACATGGGCGATGGATGTACGCTGATTAATTGTTTACAGTAAGAACAAAATTAATAGCAATGCACATAAATATTTTATTATTATAAATGCGTTTGGTGATCACCAATATCTTATTTATCAATGAACATTTAAGAATATAATTTAAAAGTTTTTCAACGAAACTTTCATTATTTTTATAAAATTGTTAAGAAATTGATTAAAAAAACAAAACTTAAATTTATTTTATTTTTTTTTTTTTGTTGTTAAAAATGAAAAGTGCTTTTTATTCTTTATAGCAGAGTCTTATGTATAAATTGTTCTTAAAGTAATTAAATTTTTAGATGAAATATTACATACAAATTTAATTAAAAAAAAAAAATTCATACAGTTGCTGATACTGCTACTTACACGTTCAGCAGTGTAATTCTTCTTTTCTCACCAACACAAACAAATCTTTTGTAGTAGAGTAAAACTATATTTTATAAAAATTTAAATTGTTTTGTGAGAACTTCAAACTTCAGCAATGAATTTTTTGATAATTAAAGGAGAAAATGATTACCGTGAAGAAATACTTAGTACAAACTGAACATGTTTTCGACTCCAGCTGCGGTAGTCTTATTAGACCAAATTCATACTTTTCTAGAAATCAAATACTGACATTAATTTTTCTTTTCCATAAGCACATACATACATGATTGTATGAGTTAGTCAAAGTAAAGCCAAGCAATAGTTTCTGTCATATTCTCCTTTTCTCACCATCATTGCAATTGGGATGAAATAGAATTACGATTTCTTTTTGTTTCTGCCCTTTTATTACATTTTATTCACATAAGTCGACATCGACGACCTCGACGACATGTACGACTGTAGCCTTGTTGGCCAAAGCGGCATCGCCAGAAGCGAGCGCATTGCATATAACAGGGTGAAGGCTTGAGCTCGAGCCTTTGATTATCAAAAAATACATTGCAAAAATCTAAAGTTCTTTATAGCATTTAACTTTGATCTAATGAAAGCGTTTCAGAGAAAACAAAATTAATAAAAAAAAATTGATCACTCTTTCTGGGGCTCGAGGCCGGATCTTCAGCAATATGTTTTTGAATATTTAAAACAGAACAATCATATGCATATGAGGTATGATATATGAAGTTATAGATAAAGTCGCAAGCGGTTTTATCTGAAGAATATGCTGGATGGGTTAAAAGAATCCAATATATTTTTTTTTTTATTTATAATAACAACAAAATTTGAAGCTTTTTTTCTTCCGTTTGTTTGCTTTTTGGTTAACATTTGCGTTTTTCAGAAAGTTGATAATAAAGTATTACTTTTTTAGTGCTAAGCTTTCATATACCAACCCACTGTCGCTTTTGCCCCACGCCCTTCCAGATTCATGCTTTCTTTTTTTTTTTGTCAACGGAGCCACTTGGAATTGGAGCGAAATATCGATATAAAAATAAAGTATTGAAAAAAACAGAAAAATAGAATTTGAATTTGTGAAAAGCGTAAAGTATTGCTTTTGTTTGTCTCTTATACACTAAATTAGTTATGATTCTCATTTAGTGTATAACTTTTCGAACAGAGCTTATATATAGTTTTGATTACAATGTTTAGGTAGAAAGTATCTTAAGCAGAGACGAAATGACCATAGAGCCATGCTTGTCCCCATAAGCGATAGTGAGCTCATATTTAGTGAAAGATTTTAGTTTAAAAATATACGAATATTATCCTAATGTGTATAAAAAATCAGTCATCCAATATTTTAGATGTGATCACTCCTAATAAAACTTGTTGTATAAAAAAAATATTTTTATTCAAACCATTTAATCAGTAGAGCACATCAGACTAAATATTTAGCGCTTTTAAAATTATTTACGAAGAAATTGCAAGAAAAAAGAAAAAAGTTCAATGCTTAACAACCAAGAAACTAAAGTAGAACACAAAAATTAAAAACATTTATTTCATTTTTTTTTTTTTAATTTTTCTTTCAGAAGTTTCGCCATATTTAGATTTATTAATGTGCCCCATGCGAGAACAGCCCTGGTCATGTGCACGACAGCAATCGGCCCGTCTTTTAGATATTTGGGATAATGAATTGCATGTTCAATGGCAAAAATTAAAAGGTAAGTTTGGCTATTTTGTTTTTTTTTTTTTGTTTTTTTTTTAATTGAGTTTTTAATTACACACTTAAGTGTTTGACAATAAAAATTTTTGCATTTGTCCATTAAAAGTGTTATTCTTATGTAACTTCGCTTTGCTTTTATTGGCAGTTTCAAATTTAAGTCTTTTTGTTTAATTTAATAATTATGGACTTTCAGTTTTAAAATTAAACATTTAGTTTAACGGTTGTGAGTGTAACACTTTTAATATTTTTTCAATTGAACAATAAAGCAATAATACCTAAAGCAGCATAAATTTATGAGCCATTTCAAATATTTTTAACCAGATTTTTATTATTTTCTCTGTTTGTGGTTAAAATATTATGAAGGCAGTTAGTTGTAGCATGTAGTGACTACTGGAATACACCATCAATCAATGAAAACGTCTTTATGTTATGATGGCGTTGTTAGTTGGGATGAGAGTAAACTGAGAAAAAAGAAATGTTTATGAAAAATAATCGTAAAATATTAATGTTGCAACGTTTTTGTTGGCTTGACATTTTGGTTTTTTAAAAATACTCGTACATCAGTAGCTGCATAAATTGTTTTCATATAACCCTCAACTGCAACAATACTCCTACCAAGAGATTAGGTAATTGGTGTTGATCATGTATCAACCAATTTAATTTAATGATTAATTGCAGTTAGAAATCTAAATAGACTGTGTAGTTCAAACTGATTTCAAGAACTACAATAAAAGGATAATGATTTTGCAGATGGTAATTAGACCTCAAAATGAAGTTCTTCAATTTAAAAATATTCGTTGAGTATTGAGAAAAAAAGTAAAAGGCATATTGAAAAAAGTTATTTAACTTAAACTTGAACTGTTAACATTCTAAACCAATTTGTCTATTTAAATAAGCTAGATAAGAAGCATTGGCCTCATTATTAAATTAAGGAATTAGGTTCCCAATAACAGCAATTCGAAACCATTCCAAACAATTGTTTTCAATGCTTATTTCTCCATGCTTGGAACTGCATTGAATTACTTAATTCGTTATAAAATGCGATGTCAGTTTCAATATTTTCCAGTTCAGTTTGAATTAATATTTTTGGAAATAAATTTGAATTCATTATTGTCTCCTAATGATTTTATAAAGATCAAATCAGATAAAGGCCATAAAGGTACGAAGTCAGAGAAAAGTCACCATCTATACCAAGAATCCGCAGACATTGATCTTAAAGCTTAAACCTACATAACTCTCGGGGAGGCTGTCATGACTTATCGTCGTGCAATAGTTTATGTGCTCTATCAGCCAGTTCATATTTTTTATATATCACGAGTTAATGATGCCACTTTAGATTTTCGACCCTAAATTTTTAAAATCTGCAATCCGTTTTCGGATATCTCGTCCAGTGTCGGAGATAAATAGCCGAAAACGGAATGCAGATTTTAAAAATTTTGGTGTCAAAAACCTAAAGTGGCATCATTAATTCGAGATATATAAAATGGCGTATAGAGTACATAAACTCCCGCATGACGTTATGTTTACGGAAGAAAACGCAGTTAGGAATGCACCTAGACAGTGTTGTTATTAACAGCAGTATGAGCAAAATTTAATCTGATAAGAAAATAGCAAATTGGCAAATGTTTGGAACATTGGAAGGCTCAAGCGGGTTTCAGACATGCCAAGGCGGTTATTAATCCCCAAATTGTACGTAAATCTGATGTTCTATAAAATATAGAAAGCCCGGCATTGAGGGAAAAAACTTTCTTTTCCAACATGGCTATGCTCATATAACTTTGAACAATACTAGAGTCCTTTGAACAGCATCGAGTCCTTTATAATTTTAATGCATTTTTGTTCCGTCAGCAACGCTTTAATTAGATCAAAGTTAACTGTAATTAGTTTTTGTTTTTTGTAATCAAAGGATAAATGATGGAATAGTACACTAGCCAAACTGAACAATTGATCTAACTTTGATCTAATTAAAGCGTTGCTGACGGAACAAAAATTAATTTAAAAAATTGACCACTTTTCCTGGGGCTCGAACGTGACTCTTCAGCTTTTAATGTATTTTGTTTTTGTTTCTTTATAGCTGAAGCCGATCGAC
Organism: Metopia argyrocephala; assembly: GCA_963576795.1. NCBI lineage: Eukaryota > Metazoa > Arthropoda > Insecta > Diptera > Sarcophagidae > Metopia > Metopia argyrocephala. Next base: position 38,961,961 of record OY756210.1, read on the forward strand.
AATTAAATGCCACTTTGGAGAGACGTGGCTATAGTGATTCCACCACATTAAGCAAAGAAAAGCCATCAACAATTTTAAACAAAATTGAAATCGGCACCAATTATATGAAAGAATATTTGGCTGAAACCATGGATGGGTAACTATAATATAATTCTTTGCATATTTTTAAACTGCCTGACTATAACCAATCCAACTAAACCGTTTTTCTATTACAAAATTACAGATTTTTAGGGCGTGAGTATGAGCACAGTATGAAAAATACTCAAAATAATTATCACACAATCAACGAAGATCAGCAAGAATATGATGAAACTGAAAATGATGAAGAAGAGGAAGAGGAAGATGATGACAGTGCTAATGAACAAACGGGCGATTTGAAAAATAACAATCAGGAAAATAACAATAATTTAGCATCTGACAATGATGCAGATGTGGAATTTTTTGAAATCTCGGGTACTGATGAAAACGATCACAATAATAATGAACAAAGCAGTAGTGAGGATGCATTAGAGGAACTTAAAAAACCTGGTGTTGGTAATAAACGTAAAAAGAAAAAAAAGAAAGGTCAACAACCTGAACTGGCAACACATGCTGCTAATCTTTTGGTTATACAACCATTAGAGCATCAATTAGCAACACAACACCATGATGATAGTTTCGATGTTCATGGTAGCACACAACTGTTGAAACCAGGGTTTAGTAACAAGATTAAGCCATCCAAACAGAAAAAGCGTAAACGGAAGAAGGGCGGTGGTCATGGTCATGATGGTGGTACTGCCACAATTGTTGTTGAACAAGAACCATCTACAGATCATTTAGGTTTGGGTCTTCTAGAGGAATTGGCTGAACTGGGCGATGATGATGGTGGAAAACGCAGGAAAAAACATGGAATGAATTATGGTAGAAGTAATGGAGGTGTGTGTTTGAATAACTATTTTGCACCCTTTTCCATACACAAACTCTAAAATGACTCATTAAGCGCTTTTATCCCCTATTTTTGAACTTTAATTAAGTAAAACATACACCCGAGCATTATATCTGTGGACATTTGACAAAACGTCTTCTTTCAAAATCAACAACTTTTCCGTAAAGCAAAAAAAACAAACAGTTAAAAAGGCTAATAGAAGTTATTGCTTAGAAAATTAAAGAAATTTTGGACTTGGATATTATACACAAATACTTAACGAACATTATGCGACCTTTTTTTCCCTCAAGAAGCAATAGTTTTCTTTAAAACGACAAAAAATAAATTTAAGACTTTTTGTTAAATAGATTTTAAAGAAAAAAATTAGCTTCCACCATACAAGTCGTTTTGTCAAAATTTTTTTGATTAAATTTTGAAATTATCTTAATCGTTTAGTCAAGACAAGTAGTTTTGTTAAAATGGAATATGAAAAAAAAAGGTTGAAAGAAGTTGATCTGGAAATTATATTTCGGTTTTATTAAAAAAAAAATACTTCTATTTTTAACTACAACATGCAAATAATTAAAAATAATAAATAAAAATTCAATAAAATTTTTTATAGACATTCAATTTTTCAAATTATTCTTAATTCTCTGAAAGAAGTCGTTTTGTCAAATTGAAATTGAGGAAAGTCTGAAAGAGGTCGACTGCATATCTTGCATTCCAAAGGTCGTAGAAATACGGGGATTAGAGCAAAAGAAGGACAAGGAAATTCTATACTTACTATAAAAATATTGGAAAATTTTCTTATTTCGAGAGAAGACGTTTTTTCAAAATTCCACAGATATGTAGAGCGGTGTTCATACTTAATTTTTAACTTTTCAATCGTTGCAGATATTTTTGACTGAAAGATTTGAATAAGAATTTAAAATTTTTAATAACAGAATGTAGTCACAGAAGCACATTTACATAAAGAGGTTTTGACAACAGGTAGCTTGCTAACTTTTCATTCCAAAAATATTTTAAGACCCACATTTACAGTCTTGCGTTAGCTCACTAAAGTATTTAAATTTAGGCTACTGGATTATTTACAGCCTTTGCTTGAACTTACCCAACAGAAATTAGTGCTTACCAGTAAGCTATTTTTTAAGCGAGAAATTGTGAACAATCACTTACACATGCGCATCAATAATGCATGATTTTTATATGAAATGAGCCGCTAAAATGCAATACAAATGCAAATTTATTGCAACCAGTAAGCAAATATTAAAAAAAATCTAAAATAATGCAGTGCACGCTCGCTAATGTGAACTAATTAAAACTGGCGTTGTTCACTTTTACGAATTGTTCACATTTCCGAATACCGAAAATTTTAAAACAGAATTATACCATATTGTAAACAAAAATCAATACATATTTATGAATTTTTTTATTTTTACAATTATATCAAATTATAATTAAATTTGTGTATATTTATACGTATGAATATGTTCATAATTACACATATGTACATATACATATGTACATACAATACATCCACATGTACATCTAAAACGAGAATCCCGCAACTAATAAACACAGAATTTTAACGATTCATATTAAAAAAAATTATATGTCATATGTTCAAATTATAGGGCTTTTTACATTTATTCATATTTTAGAATAGTCAATGAAGCAAAAAATATGTTCACATTAAGCGGTGTTCATATAATGCGGTGTTCACATAAGCGCGCGTGCACTGTATCTTATCCTGTAGCATATTTGGAAGCTTTAGGGTATGAATAAACAATATAACATTTACAATTTTGTTGTGTGTTATTGCTTACAATTTTATTTATTGCTTCCAAATTTGAAAAATTTCTGCTGGGATAGTTTAATCGTTCTTTACGTTAAACTAATTAACTAACGATGAATTAAAGTGCAACAAACACTGTAAATGATAAAAAATGATTTTGTATTTGTGCATAACTCTTGCAAAACTGTTAATAGGGAAAATTTGTTTGACTGGTAATTTAAAGAAAACAAAAAAAAAAAAAAAACGGCCTAAACAATCAACGCACTTGTACACCGCCTTACCATTTTTGAGAGTAGGTATTCAAAATAATATATTTCTAAGAACAATGTATAAAAGGCAGAAAGAAGTAAGCCAACAATAAAACTCTCCAAAAAAATTTTTTTAGAATCTCAACACAAAACTATATTTCCTGTTTTTACACCATTGGGTTTTGTAGTCTCTACAGCAAAGGTAGTTAAGACATGCACCGTAAAAAACATTTACACTGTATTATCGACAGTTTGAGCACTTTTTAAAAGAAATTGTTTATTTTATTTTTAACTCTCTACTCTGTCTTAAATGCACTAAAAACGCACCCGCTACTAACAAACACCACAAACCTCCCATTTATAAAATGTTTTTTTTAAGCATTTCTTTGAAAAAGTCAACAAATAATTTAATGATTTTTTTCTATGTTTTGTTTAACACTTTAGTGACTCGTGGCAAGAAGAAGAAAAAGAAGAAGGCTTTAATGAAACTGATGCTTTTGGGCTCATTCCTTAAGGCCAAAATTGAATTGCTGCTAAAATTGTTGGGAGCTCATTTACAAATAAAATTCTTTGCCATTGCTTTTATTGGTCTCCTGATAAATCTTGCTCGTTTCTGGATTGATGTTAAACGTGGCGGTAACACACCACAAAAGGTATGAATGTTTTATTTCCAGTGTGTATTTAAATTGTTGTTATTCCTTTCGTTTTGTTTTTGGGTTTTTATTGTTGTTTTTTATATTAACTTGGCACTCTTTCATAAAAGTAACACCGTTACACTGTTATTTTTTTTTTTTTTTTGTTTTCTTGTCTAATTGTATTATACGTTACTTTGGATTATGGGTTTGTTGAAAATATAATTTTTTAAGGAAAATATAAATTAAAGTAAACAAGCAAGACAAACAAAGCTGGTAGGATTTGAAAACGTTTACCCGACATTATAAGGTTCTTTTCAAAACTATTAAGGCAACACTTTGTAGTAAAAAAAAAAAACATTCACCTTTAATTACATTTTTTTTATTTCCAATACTCGGGAGCAAACCCCTACTCATGCAGTGCATTGTATTGGAAATTTTTGACGATAGATAGATTTTTTTTTAACAGACATGTATAGAAATAATTCAGTAATAAATCAATTTTGTGAAATTTATACAGATTTGGTTAATTTTGAAGCATTGTCTGTGTAAAATCGAATTCTTGTTCTCGCAGCACAGAGTAAGAGCCTCTAAATTGGGCTCAAATAGTTTTTTAGTCAATATATGTAAATCATCAATGAAAAAATTAGAGAAATTGAACAAGTGAGTATGCTGTTTTCTTAAGGATGGTAGTGGTTTAGAAAGTTTCGAATTTTGGTATAAACAACGTCACGGCCCATATACAATTCGTTAAGCATAAAGCGGTGAAATTAGCCAAATTTTTTTTAAGGCCAGCACTTAAAGGCCTATTAGACAGGCATACTTGTCTGCATAGATGTACGATGGCATACTTTGGGTTTTGCTATTACACTATCGAACGCTGCCGTCGTACTTCAGTACACAAAAATTTTTGAATGGAAAACATGTCAGTGAAACGGAAGGTTGTAGTTATAAATGAAATATGTTTACACTTAATTTTTCTTTTAATGCATTGTATGCATTAATTTTCAATTGTTTGTTGTGGTACAAATCTGATTTTATTTGCCACAATTGTGGGAAGCTTTTATATTTCTCAATAAACTCTTCCCAGAAAATAATATTACACATCATAAATAATTTTATTAAATTTCCGACGTACACACAGCAGCGACAACAAGCAAACCGAATTTTTATATAAAGTACGACGGACACGTTATTAGACCAGTATGTTGGTATGCGACAGACTCAGAAAATCAAAAATTTTTGAAAACCAACGTACATGTCTGACATACTCGAAATACATGCTATTAGACAGTGAGTTTTTGAATGCCATCGTACATGTATGCAGACAAGTATGCCCGTCTAATAGGCCTTTTAGGGGACGACCCCTATTCATTCAGTATCTGGTGCTGATCTTGGAAAATATCTTATGGGAAGGGAGAAAGAAGGAGTAGTGCTTGTGGAAATTATCGAGGTCGCAATTGACTGGAAAAACTTCTCAGAAAGATTGTTTCATAAGCGAGCGGTGCGGCTAAAGAAAGAATTCTCTCTATAAAGCATTGTGCAATTCATTGGACAATCAACTGCAAAAGAATATGCTCTAAGTGAAGTACGAGTATTATGTAAAAATATGCGATTATCAATAGAGCACCTCCCATGGTAGTACTGATAGAACAATGAAAAGCACTCTACATTACGGCTATTTTCCAACGGCGTAATTATAAAATTTTAGAAAATAACAATGATCTCGAAGTGACCCTTAGTGTGAGTGTTTTATTATTGAGCTTCGGGAAAGCAGTTAAAAATATAAAAAAATAATTAAAAAAAAAATAACGATGCAAATCAGTTGGCCAACACACGACATACATACATAACTGGCCTTTACAACCCTGTGTCAGGATTACGGTCTAGCTTCTCGCACCACTCATGTTGTGTGTGTTAATTTTTATCCATGAGTACCGGGACCTACAGTTTAAAGTCGACTCCGAACGACAGATTTGAGAAGCTTTTTCATGGCAATCAATTACTCCCAGAGCTTTTGCCAGAAGACTGCTGAGAGGTAGTCGCCGAAAGAAATATTTTTTTCATATTTCTTTTTTTTAAGATGTCGAACCCAGGGCTCATGTCTTAGTAAGCCAACACACTAACCACTAGACCACGGCGACTACGCACTAAGGGTCCAAAAAAAAAATAAGTATCGTGTCGACTGCTTTTTTTAATAGTTCCGTACAAATTAATTACTTCTGTGCCCAAAATGTCTGTCCATAGGTAATTGTGAACTCTTAATCCGCCAGTATTAACCAAATGTATGTTTCTTTTTTTGTTGTGATAAAAAATAGGTCACCCGGTATAAATTTAACATTTATACATACAGTTTAAATTCGACTCCAAACGACAGACTTGTGAAGCTTGTTCATGGCAATCAGTTACTCTCAGTTTTTGCCGGAACACTGCTTAAAGGAGGTTTAGACGGTAATACAAGTCGTACGTAAAATCAAATATAAATTTCATACGTATTTTAAAAATGAGAGTAAAAATCTTACGACAAATATTTTTTGCGTTTACAGGGGTGGTAAAAAACCAAAACAAAGCAAAATGAAAACATAAAATGCACATAAAAAAATACATAAAAATGCATCCCTGATCTAAAGAAATGTGATGGTTTTTTAAAAGTTTCAAAGAACAAATATAGCCGTACGACTGTCAAATTTTCATCCGTATTTTCTCTCAATGTCGTAGGCTCTCATTACATATCATGTTTACACGATACTATTCATTCTCTTCTACACAAAAATTTGGCATATCGTACGGCTTGTATTCCCGTGTAAACTCCAATTTAGAGGTAGTCGACGAAGGAAATATTTTTACAAATATTGTATTTTTACATATTTTTTTTTTGTCTAAGATGTTAGAGACGGGGTTTAACCTGGGTTCTTGTCTTAGCAAGCCATCACAGTAACCCCTAGATCACGGCGACTACCAAAATTTAACATACTGTTAGATAACTCAAAATGTGTTCTATTCTTGTTGTCATAAGTTTGTAAGTTTTTCATTAGTAGAGCCATTTTATTTAAATAAAATACACCAAAATATTTCGTTGGACATCTTTTAAATACTCAATATATATTCTAAAAACTGTAAGTTTACCATTTTATTTCCATTCCATTTCCAATTTTGAAAAACTTTAAGAAAAAGTTAAAAGTTTGAAAAAGTTGGGTACCCTTGAAATATCTCAGTTAAGTTTAACGGGACTCTACTGTATAAGGTGGGTAAAATATGTTAAAAAAATACTTTATATGTCATTTTCTACTATTGTAAAATGCAAAAAACTGTCAACTGCGAATAATTTTGAACACTCAGATTTGACCAGCTTTTATGTTTCTTTTGCTTGTTTAATCTGTAACTTGAAAGTTTTTATTTTAATAAATTCCTATGCTAAGTTTTTAAACACTATAACCACAAATTAAAAAAAAACAACTGTACACCCATTCTCTATTTTACTCAACTCCTTCGTTGGAATAAAAAGGTTAACATCCCTTCAATTCCACATCACAAAAAAAAAAAAAAAAGAATGTGTAACAAGAATTTTTTTTGTTCGTTTGTAATCATACACTTGGTATCTTTGGTTTTTCCCTGGGTTTGTTTTATTTCAAAGAATAAATCTTTCTAACAACAGGTTGTTTATGTTGAACATGCACATCATCAGCATCATTATGATGATCATGGCGATGACTGGAGTGATTCAGCTGGCGGTGGTGGTGGCGGCTATTGGAAAAGATCTTTGCAAACAGATTCTACAGAGAGTAGCTATGACTCAGTAACTGATAGCTATCAACCAAAAGGACCACAATATCTTTATCAAGATGCACAACAACAGCAACATCAAGCGCCGCAGTATGATCCACAATATTTGGCATATCGAAATCAATGGCAAAGAAAATAAATGTATGTGGTGGTGGTTTACTGACATAGAAAATAAAAATAAATAAATAAAGTAGTTCGAAATTTTGTTTTAAAAGTTTTTATATTGGTATTTGAAAAAAAGGGTTTTACAAAAATTTAAGTCTAAATTTAATATTTTGTTAAAAAATTAAAAATTAAAAAAAATATATATATATATCTGAAATTAGAAAAGAAATTTTGTTAAAAAGAACAAAAAAAAATTAATTAAAAATTTGCTTCTTTTTATGAATGATAGAGAAGCAATTAAAAAAGGCCACAACAATACTGTCTAGTGTAATTTATGTAAATCGTAAATTTTTTTTTTAAATAAAATTGTACTTATTTATTTAAAATAAAATTCTTACATGAAGGAGTTCAATATTCCTGTAAAAACATAATTAAAAAAATATTGATTTTTATATTTAAACAAAAAAAGTGCTATTCAATAAATTATATATAATAATATTCTAGAAAATTATTTATTTAATTATAGAAAAACATGTTGAATTGTATTTTATGTAATTTATTTATTTATTTATTTATTTATTTATTTATTGTTATTAATATTGTAATATTAATTAATATTTATATATAGTATACATATAAAATGGAAATATAAAATAAAAAAAGGTTTCAAATATTTGAAGCATATTTTGATCAAACTTTATTAGGCGTTTATTTTGTATTTCGATATGAATCGAAAATGTATCCAAAAAATTCATATTTTTTATAATTTAAAAAAAAAAATTCCCATATCTAGTTAAATAAGGCTCCAATCGAATAAAATAGCTTAAATTCGGGATCACCCAAAAAAATTCATATTTTTCATAATTTTGCCTATATCTCCTTAAATAAGGCTCCAATCGGGGGGTGGAGGCATAGTGTTAGAGCGCTTGCACAGAAACTCACACGATCAAGTTTCAATCCCAGCGAAGGACAAAATTATAAAAATAAATATTTGCCGTTTTCTAAAATTACAATTTAAATTAAAAAAATTAAATTTAAATAAAATAAGAGGTCCCCCCCCCCGGCCTACAGCAAGACCATCTGCAAGAAACCACCCCCTGATATTTCTAATCTATTCCATCAGAAACCAATGATCAGGAGTACAGCGCCACCTTCTGGGAAGATAACAGCTAATCTACTGAAGACGCTCACCATTCACATTGAAACATCCACCGACAGATGAGGCAATTGCTGTTTGATCATTCGAGGGTGAAGGTATGACACTGGCTCTTGAGTGGACATATTGACAGCAACTTGTTTTATCAACAAATAAAGGCGCAAAATATAAAAAACCCTTCTATCAACCATCTTTTAGGTTTACCCCTGAGTATTGGTCTTAAAAAATAAATAAAATAAGGCTCCAATCGAAAAAATAGCTGCAAATGTTTAAATGTTCCACATCTGGCAGTAACTGCGTTAAAGTTTCAAACACATGATTACGCCGATGGCGAAGTATCAAATACCGGTTGTATTTGATTGTTGAACCAATTTTTTTCTTTTCAGTTGAAAGTCTGACATTGACGAAAATGGATCGCCTAACTATCATACATAAAAATATAAAAATTATAAAAACTTACTACAAAAATGGTGATTCTGCCACAGCCACATATCGTGCTTTAAGAGGAGATTGTGGTTTACATAATCGTCCAACTACGCAAGCAATTTTTTTTATTTTGAGACCAATACTCAGGGGTAAACCCCTACTAAATGCAGTGAATTGTATGGAATTTTTTTGGAAAGGACAATACATTTTTGACAGAACATACATTTTGTTTTTTCTTATATTACTATTAAGCGCCTTAGGAATGAGACAAATTATTGTTAATTTATCATTCAAAGGCCAGTGTTATACCTTCACCCTAGAATGATCAACAGAAATTGCCTCATCATTGCATGTTGATTGTGCACCTTAGTGTACCTTAGCTAAGTAGGTTTAGCTGTTATCTGCTACTTTCCAATAGGTGGCGCTTTTCTCCTGATCACTCGCTTTTGTTTTTTTTTATGACATTGGTTAAGGTGGAATCGAGTGGAATGTCGGGGAGCGGTTCTTTTGTTGATGGTCTCCATAGAGGGGGGAGGGGACCTCTTATTTTTAAATTATAATTTTAAAAACCGCAAACTAACTTTTTCATGTTTCACCTTTGCTGGGATTTGAACCTGGGTCGTTCGAATTTTTGTGCGAGCGCTCTAACCACTATACCACGCACCCCCCAATTTGCAAAATTGTGAAGGAGTTCCGATTCCTCGTCGTTCTCAGGAATTAGGACTGTCTTACGGCACATTATGGCGTATTTTGCATTTAGATCTACACCTACATCCATATAAAGTCCAGCCATGTCACACAACTTGAGCTAATATGGCTTTATTGCAAGAGACATTTCCTGGCAGCGTAATTTCTCGTCGTGGCGATATCAACTGGCCACCAAGATCATGCGATTTGACACCATTAGACTTTTTTTGTGGCGCTATGCGAAAGATCGTGTTTATGCAGATAAACCTTCAACTCTTGAGCACTTAAAAATCAACATTCGTCCAGTTATGGCTGAGATACCGCCCAATATGTGTCAAAAAGTGGTCGAAAATTACCTCAAAAGAATCAATGCTTGCAACACTTCGCGTGGAGGTCATTTAAATGATGTAGTATTTCACAACGTTCAAACTTTATAATAAAAAAGAAATATCATGAAAAAAATATTTGATGTGTGTTTTATTTACGTTTACTTTTGAAACCGCAAAATGGATAACCCTTTACAAGCATTCTTGTAAAAGAACACTTAATAACAGCACCATAAATATGTTTAATATATTTTTCCCAAAAACATAACATAATAAACCAGCTAAAATGCTAAAATTTTGGGTTTTTGAAACAGGTTAAAATATATAAAATTAAAAAGTTTATAGGTAATAGACATAAAGTTTTTAAATTACAAAAAGCGTTCAAGACTTCTATTCGTAGCCAAAAAGTCCTAAATCAAGTTTATAAATTTTTAGCGATAGAGTTTTAGCTTAGGAGAGTTACAGAATAAGGCCTCAGCACTCCTGATCAACACAAAGGTGACAAACTTTGGAAAGAACTGTGCTGATAGTTAGGGTGGTTAATATTTCATGTAGAAAAATTTATGTTTTCAAGTAAGTTGGCAACTCTGCAATTAAAATTCGTCTGACAAAATTGTGTAGAAATACATCATCAAAGCAAATCGTAAATAAGAACAGTGCAGTGGGCAAATGTGTGAAAACCAACGATAAAAGATATGTGAAAAGTATGTATGTGCTACGAATCTAGTCCTAGAAACGTAGACTCTCTGTACCATGCCCAATCGCAAACAAACGCAGATAATTTTTATTTAACTAAAGGAAGGCATACAACGACATATGTACGACGTCAATATAGTTGAAAGTTTAATTAAAAAAAAAAACGTTAAAAATCTATGTGAAAATTATTGTAATTATGCGTAAAATTATTTTCAGCAAAATATGTTTTGCAAAAAACTTTAATAAATACATTTTAATTTTTGTTTCGTCAGAAACGCTTTAATTAGATCAAAGTTAACGGCAATGAATATTTTTGGTAATTAAAGAAGAAATGATGTCCGTGAAGGACACTAGCCGCTTCTGGCGCTGCACTCTAACCACCACGGCTACAGTCGTACATGTCGTCGATGCCGACTAATGTGGATTAAGTGGAATAAGAGGGCAAAAACAAAAATAAAATTGTAATTCTGTCTCATCCAAATAAGATGACAATTACAAGAACAGCAATGATGGTAAGAAAAGGAGAATATGCTAGAAACTGTTGTGTGACTTTACTTCGACTAACTCATACAAGTGTATGTACATACGGTAATAATTTCAGTATGCGATTTCCAAAAAAGTATGAGTTAAATAGTTGATGTTTGGTCTTGAATATGCACAGCATACAAAGAACTCTGATGAGACTACCGTAGCTGGAGTCGAAAACAATTGTTCAGCTTGGCTAGTGTACTATTCCTTCACGGACATCATTTCTTCTTTAATTACCAAAAATATTCATTGCCGTTAACTTTGATCTAATTAAAGCGTTTCTGACGAAACAAAAATTAAATTATAAAAAATATTGATCAGACCTTTCCTGGGGCTCGAACTTCGGGCCTCCACCACATTAAATTAATAAATACATAATAATAACGGTACACATCTTCAACTTGAATATCGATTAAAAAACAATAGGTCACAAATAATTTTGTCCTTGAAAAACACGATCTGTAGATTAACTTAACTTAGCACTGCTGATAAAGATAAGAAGAGTTGTTTTGATCTGTTCACTTCCAATGCACAAAAGTTAATATAAGAAGCAACTAATTGCAAATCTTTTTGCAAGTTTTAGTAGTGCCACTAATAGTGAGTATTAGAACTAAATAACGGTGAAAAAATCGAACATCGTGATTTGACCTCTATGTCCTACTAGTGAACCACTGTGCGTGCAATGGTCTGGTAAATAATGCTGTAAAAACCAAACTAAACAAACTTCCACATCTCCAGCTATACAATGAAAAACACTAAAGATTGTATTTAATTAACCTGCTTTAGCACGTAAAATCGAATAACTTTCTTTTCAAAAAATTTTTAAATTTTAATAAAATGCAAACTTCAATACTTGAAAAAATATTTAATAGAGAGAAAAATTAAAAAAAAAAACTTAGTTTTTTTTTTTGTGTTAAAATTCTAGAATATTCTAGAATTTAAATACCTTTTTAAACCACAGTGGTGTAAGAAGACAACTCAATTAAATCCACCTGTAACACTATACTCTAATGACCCAATTTTTATACATATTTTTTTGGATTTTTATTTTATTTTTTGCCATTATTCTTCTTAACAAACCTTGTTAAAATACCAAATTAGCTAAAAATGTTTGTTTAAAGAAATAATTTCATTGAAAAGATATTAAAATTTTCGCCTCATCCACACCCCAAACATTTATGTTATGGTTGTTCTTTAAACTCGTAAAGAAACACGTAAAGAGACGAAATTATTCATATTTGCGGAAACCCATGATACATGATAACTGAGTAAAGAGAAAAACGAAATATTTATGTACGAGTATAAAGAAATTGCAATAAAAAAAAGAGGTGAATACACTTTTTAATATTTCTACTTTATATTAAAAAAAAAATAAATTTATTTTTTCTTTTTTAGCTAATTAATAATTCTGCACAGGTTCTGAAATTTTTCTATAACATTCGCGTGTATTCGCAATTATTTTTGCTGTTCATTTGCACTATCGATTTATCGCCTGTTTCCCTGTCGGCCTACCTATTTACTCTGCAACCATCCAAGCAAATGAATTGATTTGTCGAAACTGTCTTAAGCCATAAACATCTGAAACGTTAAAATTATGACCAAAATTAGCAAACGGCAACATTAAGTGTTGAGTTGTCATGTTTTTATGTTTGTAAATTTTGTTAAAACAATTTAAAATAGTTGAAATTAATAAAAAAAAAAAATTAATTTCATTTCATTTCAAATCAACTCGTATATGAGCATTTTATTAATGATCAATCAATCAAAATATTATTTGGTTTTTGAGAATTGTTTTTATTCGTATATGAATGAATTTATTTCAAACACTTCAGCGTCTGACAAGAAAATTTCATTCGGTAATAACTTATTGGACTTAAAAAAAATTTCAATAATTTTCATTTTATTATTGGACACATTCGTTGAAAAAGTACATAAATTTTAACTTTTTTTTTATAAATAATTTTGCAATTTTTAAACATTTTTCTAAATGGAATTTTGCGGCGGTACTTGTAGTCGCCGTGATCTAGTGGTTAGACTGTTGGTTTACTAAGACAACAGCTCAGAGTTCAAACCCCAGCTTTGACATCTTGAAAAAAATATTTCTTGCGGCGACTACCTTTTAGCAGTCTTCTGGCAAAAGCTCTGAGAGTGACTGATTGCTATGAAAAAGGTTTTCAAAATTGTCGTTCGGAGCCGACTTTAAACTTTAGATTCCGGTACTCATGATTGAAAATTGATATACACAACAGGGGTGCTAAGAGAAGCTAGGCTGTAACCCTGACACAGGGTTGTAATGGCCAATTATGTATGTATGTATGTACATATTTAAAGTACAAATTAAATCTTTTTTTTTATTAAAAATTTCGTGTATTTAAACTTTTTTATGCTAAAAATTTATTCTTATTAAAAATGGGTTGTCAAATATCAACAAAATTTGTTCGGTTAGTCGTAATGTGCTCACAGTGCAGCATTTTCATTTTTTTACTCAATATTTTCAACAATTTCGTATTCCTTGAACAATAATTAATTTAAATTTTGTATAAAATATTCTGCTCAATAATAGTATTTATTGCGATAATCGCACTCGTACACTTGGATTATAAAAATAATTGAAATTTTTTTTTTCTTTTTATGATGCCTCAACTTTAAGCGTCCAATGAGTACAAAGAAAATTTAGTAAAAAATATATTAAAAATATGGATGTACTACAGTCCAACTATCTAGTGTAATAGATCTCTATTGGTTGTGATTCTAATACCTATGTACATATAATAAAAAATTAGCAGGTCTTTGTACATAGTGGCTAAATTTGTCATTCCAATACGTTGGAATTCTTAATCAAACGTGCAAGATATTAAATTTTTTGGATTATCTGACTAGTTATCAAATAGAGGATATGACAAGTTTTAATAATATCAGTCTATAGCGGGTAATAAACTTGACAGAGTTGCTAATTTTTCATTATACATACGGCCGTTAATCTTTAATAGTAAGGGTACTCACGATTGAATCTATGCAACTAAAATTAAGCAAATTTGATCGTGAGCATCCGTTTACAAATAATTAATGGTGATGCCGGATTTACTAACTCTGAAAAATCTGGCATCTCTTGTCTAAAATGTCAAAACACCGCGTATGCTATAAAAAAAATCTGAGCGCTTTACAAATAAAAATGCCTAAAAGCAGCGAAGAAAAAAAACAACTAAAAGATATTTTAATAAATAGTGGCATTAACGAAAAAAGAAAACACGTGTTTTGTATACATGAAATATTTTATACTTACATGAATATGTAAAAATTATATGTTATCTTCACATCTGTAAAATGTATGGCTGTAGAAATGTTAAAAGTTTCTAAGCAAAAATTCACAGCCAACGATCATACTAACGGCTGTTTTAGTGCAATTGATGCAATTTGCAAATGCATATATTGTGTTGTTTTATTTAAAAAAAAAAAGATTATTTACTCTGAATCTCCACGTTATCTCAGCCATAAAATTAAGTTCGCCAGATCACTAAGGGGTAGAAGGATCATAATCCCCTTTCACCGTTTTCATGTTTCTGAATGTAATTTTTTCATTCATGCAGCACGTCTTTGGAATGGCCTTCCTCATATTCAGCAACTAAATAGCAACGCAAGTAGTTTTAAGAAATTTTTATTTGGTTATTTTGCAATGTTGTCATTCACTATTTTTATTATAATACATATAAATAATTTTTAGTTTAATTTATCGTTATCTTTAAAATATGTTATCGTTTAATGCTTCTATGAATTTGCTTTTCTGTACTTTAAATATAAGATTATGTCTTGTTGTACAGGAATTGAATGGTTGAATAAATAAACAAATAAAATAAATATTTTTACACACCTTGCATCGTTTGCACAGTTTGCAATACCCTTTCTAAATACCCTTAGTGATAACCCTATATCAGTGCGACCCTTTCGAACTTTTTACTTAAATAGCAAATTTCGCAGACTTGAACACGTTATTGAATTGAAAAACGAAAAAGTTTTATTTTCTCATGTGCATTTGAAAATGTTTTTGGCATTTGATAGTCAAGTCATCATTACATTTACATAGTTAGACATGCTTAGAATTAGATCAAAGAAAGTCATAACAAGAGAGACTACAAATTTAACTGCTAATTGAAACGCAAATAAATAAACGAACGCAGCATAAATAAGTAAAAAAAATTGATAGGAATTGATTGCACTTAGCAACAGTCTGAAAAAAAGATTTTATTTATTTTTTTTTATTTTTTTTAATTCTTAAACTCTGAGACTCTGCAGACTGGCGACATATAGTTACGCTTTCATAAAAAAAATTTTTAATACAATGTTTGAATTTAAAAGTGGAGTTTCTTTTACAAAACAAAAAAATTGCACTTTAAAAATATAAAGTATTTAAGTCCATAAAAAATTAAAGGCATTTAAATGCATGTTTGCATTAAATGCAAAACGTGTTGACTGCATTTTCAATTTAACACAGACAAAAATAACTCAAAAAAAAAAAAATTAAAAAAAAGACTTACTATCTATAAAATCATGACAAGAATTATGATTAGAAAACAACTTTTTAAATCCAAACTCTTTCGAAAACCCTTTCCCTAATCTAAAAAGTATAAGTAATAAACTAATGAAACTAAAGAAACGTTGTAATTTAAATATCGCCAAAACTATTTATGGCATTTGAAATATTTGTATCACTTTTTTAACAAAATAACTGCATTTAAAAAGGTACTTTAATTGACACCCGACTATAAAATACACTAAACCAGTGATGTCCATTACTAAATAATCACACTTGCGCTTGTGTATAAAGCAGAGAAAAGACTTTGCTTACTTCTACCAGAAATGGGAATATTCGAATTACTTTCTGTTTATAATATCAAAAATATTTCTTCATAATTTTGAGTAAATTGCGTAATCGATTGTGCGATAGACATGTAACCGAACTATTAAGAATAAAGAAGTACCGAGGTCACATAAATTTGCAGAAAATAATGAATAGTTACTTAAGTTAAATAATAATGATACAAAAAATATGCACTATCCATCCCTGCACTATGTTGGAAAGAAGCTAAAATCTAAAAAGAGCAAGAGCCCTGCAAAAAGTGCGACTACTCCATGCACGTGTGTAAAATGTACTCCATGATGGACCATGACTAGTAACATCCTTAACCCATTATGCATGTAAAAAAGTGACCCATTTTACATTGCGATGTCCTAGGAGAGGACCAGGTCCAACCAAATATAACATAAGAGTAACCTCAAAACTACTCCCATGTAACTACTCCGTGAATTATACATGGATCAACTTGTGTAGTTATTTTGGTAACTACTTTGTCATTATGTGATGGACTATTAACAGAAGACTATTTCCTACAAACCTTTAAAATTATAAATCAAGTTTTAATTATATTTTTTTAACACCTTTTAAGCCCTAATATATTTTATAACTTTACACTTGTATGTATACACAAACTGTGAGAAAAACTGAACATGGACGCCGCCAGCGTTGCCATTCAGTAATTTTTTAACTTAAATGTGTCGCCAGTGTTACCCAATTGTAAATTTTACTTCAAACATACAAAAAAGAACAATTTAATTACATAGGACTATTCTGGTAACTACTCATCTGGGTTATGTAGTCCAATTTTGTTTGCAGGGAGTAGCAATATTTCTTATTATTATGAACGTGTTTGACTTCGACGTAAGCAGAATTTGTTTTCCTATCACGCGTTATAGGGAAAGATATTTTTGGACATCACTGCTCTAAACCGAGTCGTTTTTTTTAATTAAAATTATTTTGTTTATTAACTATCAATGGGATATCAACTACAAACGTAACGTAGAGCTGCAAAAAAAACTATCGATACTATCGATACTATCGGTTTTCTATTTTTCTGAGAAAATTAGAATCGCAATACGAATTTGTGGATATATTTTTACTAGGTTCTTCTAAAATCTAGTGAAGAAGTAGAATTCAATTTGTATCGGAAGTCCAGTAAGTAAAACTCTATTAAAATATAGCAAGTACCATGTATGTATATGGGTTGTTATTCGCTTTCAACTGTCTTTCATAATAAATGTATTAATTTAAATAAAAGATATACATATGTATACTATTGTAACATAAATTTCAATTTTATTATAAAATAAAAAAAAAAAACGCAAATTATTTGCCAAAAAAAAAAAATTAATTAAAGCTGTTAATTTGAGATAATTTTTTTTAAATTAACGGTAACCGTAAAAGGCTTTAACGTTCAAAACGTAAAACATACATTCTACATATATATAGTTTTAGGTTTTCAACAGTTTTACTATTATTATTGTGACATAAACCTCCAAAACCATTATTTGGGTAAAAAATTTTCTATAAATGAGGACAGATATAGAAAGCTGAGATAATTTCCTTTAAAATAAGCCCTCTTCCAGCGTTACAGGTCAACTATTCACCAATTGCAATGAATACTTCCAAGAAAATAGCATTATTTTCGGATGACCTGAACCCTAAATTTTCTCTTAAAAAACCGGAAGCTCGATTTTGATTTTAGAACCATGGTTTCTTTGGGAAAAGTTCTTAGAATTTCTCGTAGATTACGATTTTGCCATACGCTTTGTCATGTTTTTCGGTCCCGAACAAATTGACCCACCCTAATGTACATGCATTAGAAAATATATTTCTAGGAAAATATGCACACACTTAGGCGACAGACAAGCCAGCTAAAAGGCTCCCTTCCTCTAGTGACATTGAAATTGTTAAGGGACTGCCATGCGCTTCTAGGAGGGCATTTTTTACTTTCACTGAATTTAAAGTCATATCTAGCCAATTAGGACAGAAATATGCTGCTGGGTGGTGCATCAGTGAGCTGCATCTGAAGTGAATCACTAACTGTATTTCATACGTTTACAACTGACAACTATGCGAAAATACAACCCTACTGCATATGAGACACAATAAAGTGTCAAACATGCATCATGAAAATGTCCGATGCTATGGACGAGTAAATATAAATTTCGCTTTTTTTTTTTCTTAAAATATCTTTGTTTAATAATTTTTGCCATCGAAATTGACAGAAAATTAGAAAAATTATTGATCACAGTATGCACAGTAAGTTTTCTTACTGACAGCTGTAACTAATTTTACTGCTTACACGCATGATACAAATAAATAAAAGTAATGTATGTCTTTTTCTGCGCCTCTACACAGACACTCGTATGTGTATTGCGAGAATTTTGTTTATATTTTATTTTTTGTTTACCATGACATCACAAACTAAAGCACTATCATTATTTCTTTGTTTCCTGGCTTACATGTATACTAAAAACGACATTTATGTTATATACGAGTATTTATTTTAATTATTGCTTACAAAGTCTTTCATTTCAAGTGGGCGGAAGCTGAAACAGATAACGAGAACAACGCAGGGGGGGGGGGGTGAAATTGGCGACTCTTAAAACTGAGTTTTCCAGGTGATACATACCGTAGAGATGGTAGTGAATTACTTGGGAATGAGACCTGACAGGAAGCTGACCTCCTCTAGTCAAATAAAATATGCTTCAGCAAAAGCGGGCAGAACTACGTTTATTCTAAATCGCTTAATAGAAAAAATAAAAGGTTCATTGCAGAACAGACGTAAACTGTTAATGGGAACAGTAAATAGCATTTTTCTTTATGAATGTGAGATTTGGGATGATAAGATGACCATAAGCCAAAGGGAGAATATGCTGCTCACGGTGCAGAGAATGGCTTTATTGAGCATACAGCCGGCATACGAACAGTGTCTGCATTTGCTTTTTTTGTGATACCGTATCGAGAAACCTCTGTGCGGAGGAGAAGAGAAAAATATGGATGGCAAGAGGATCAGCCAACGAAACTACAAAAATGGCGGCGAGAGGACTCTCTTCAAAACTGGCAAACAAAATGGAACACAGAGACAAATTTTAGATAGATGGAACAGCTTAGTTGGTTGAGAAGAAAAAAGTATATTTTTGTTAGTGTTTTATTACTGTTACGTTGTTCTATGTTGCATACCTTGTTTAGAACTTTGGTGAGACTTTCGGCTAGTCAGGAATTTACATCAGTGTGTTCCAACCCTCTCACCATCTTGGGTCCGAAACGATAAAATTTTATTTATCTAGGTAAGTAAACAAAAAAAAAACAAAACATAAAAAAAAAACAAGGCACATCACAGACGACGCAAGGGACAGATGTAACACCCTTGTAACCCTTCCAACCTAGTCACAGGATAATTTCAAGCAGGATACCTTAACCCTATGACCCACTCTCCAGTCGACCGTTCCCAACTTACCAATCCATCATTACCATAACAAATTGATTTAAGCCATCATTTCTTTTCTTAAACAATCACTTAATCACATAATTATTTATTAAATATAAATGAATAAATACTTTATGCTAATCTAAATATTTAATTATTATGGTTATATGTATACATCTAGCAAAAAGTAAAAAAAGAAAGACAAAACAAGAATAATTCCCAAAATTGCTAAAAACTCTCCTCTTAATTTATTCTTTTAAAACCAAATCTGTTTGAATCTTCTTCTTCTTTCTCAATTTCCGTTTCCTATTGTATTACTTCTACTAAATACTAATCTCAACCTGCTGGAGCTCCTTAGGGTTAGAAATATGCTCACACTCACTCAGTATGCTTAAATTACAATTAAAGAAATAAGAACAGATGTGGTCTTATAATTAAGAGATTATTTGGCTACTGCAGCCTAATTCTGTAAGTCGCTAAAGCTAAATTTCCATCGCTAAAAATGCATAAAATTGATTTAGCGATTTTTGGCAACATATTCAATTCTGTAACTTTTAATGCTAAATTTGGCATACAGTTAAAACTGAATTCGCCGCAATTTGAGCGTGTATTTCTCTCATCGCTAAAATCCATTATTTTGTATTCTCTAACGTTAAATTAGCTTCAACGTCTCCAAAAATTATAAAATTTTAGCTACGAAAATTTTTAAGTGCCAAAAGGTAAGCTAAATATAAATTTTGTTTTAATTGATGTTTTGTTATGTATTTAAATATATATTTTTTAACTTTTGCAGAATAATGGAAGACACAACTAAATGGGTGACAAAAGAGCAAAAAAACATGCTCATTCAGTATTTGGAGGATCATAGAGAATTTGCACATGACAGGTAAAAAAGTCATTTATAATTTCTTTTACGCAAATATATTAATTTTTTTTTTTTTTTTTTGTAAATTCAACGGAAGCAAAAAGCCTTGCTGAGCAATAGGAGCATTTAGCCGAGAAGCTTAACTTATTGGAAGGTGCATTCAAAAGTGGAGAGGATTGGAAGAGGGATTGGACAAATATGCGGTAAGTTACAGTACAAAACTTTTATGTTTAAGCATTTTATTCCTTTTTTTTATTTATCAGAAGCAAGGCAAAACAAAAGTTCTAAGAGCATAAAAGCTCTTTAGAGTGAAGTTAACTGAAATGGATGATAGCATAATTGCCATCATGAGGAAGGAATCTTTGGTGGGACAAGCAGAAGTCGGCGAACCTCTGGTAGGTTTTTACCAAATTTGTTGTATTAATTTTTGAATAAATAAATTTTTTTATTGTGTAAAGAGACGAAGAACTTACAGCAAATGTTTCTTTAACATCAGAATTTAATGATTCCACTCCATCTTGCTCTAATGGAACCGTAAGAAGACTTTACAATATTTATTAATTTAACGGTCTTTCGATTTTCTTAAAATTAGATAAATTGTTAAAATCCTAAGTTATTTTATAAGAATTATATTCAAAACTAATACTATATAATTTTTATAAAACAATTTCATACTTTCTTATTTTTTGAACTTGTAGGGAAAACAACACTCGGCATTTACCCAAAAGTAAATAAATTCTTTGTAGTGTTACCAACTTTCAACAAATAAAAAAATTCACACTTGTAGTGGCGAAATGCCTCACATAGATTATATTTTTAAATATCATTTATATATTCATATGCATATGCATGTTGCAGAACTATAATATAATTTAGATAAATATTTTAAAAATATCATTAAAAATTCACGTTTGAATCCAAAATAAATTCAAAAAAAAAAAAAAAATAAATAAAAATCAATTTAGAGAAAAAAATTTAACATAGGCAACTCTAATAAGAAATAACAATGAGAGAAGAGAATAGTATAGTGATAGCAAATAAGCTACGGCGAAAAACTTATATTTTAGCTAAGCTGTGAGACTTACAGAATACAAATTGAGAGTTTTTGCTAAAATATTTGCCGTAAATTTATTTTAGCGTTTTAGCATTTTAGCGTAAGCTTTAGCTAAGAGAATTACAGAATTAGGCTGCTGGTCACCTTATTATTGTTCGTTAACTTTTTTTTTTCTATGGAATTTTCACTAATTCTCCCTGTTAATTTGAATTGTTATTTTTTTTTTCTTTTCTTTTTGATTCGATCTTAGAGACAACCACAAAATTTAAATATAAAAAAAAATTACAAAAATTAACTACAAATATAAGTCTAGATTTAATAATAGATATGAGTAGATTTAATAATACTACTTAAGTATGTGCAATTAAAAAAAAGGGAAAAATTTAAATACAAATGAGCCTATTTATACAATACAAACATATAATTTAAGACAAATATTTTCATCCCTTTTGGTCTTCTAGCAAATTTTCTTCTTCTTATGTCCTTATTTGACCACACTGGACAGATTACCTTCCCTCAGAGCTTATTTTTTTCTTCCCTTTCTTTTTATTTATATATGTAGATATACAATTAATTATCTAAATAGGCCTACCTGGGTATTGCCCTCCAATTGTTCCCAGTCTGGTGGTGTAAAGGGGCGTTCCCAGCTATATATCAGAAAAAAAATGTTTTAAAATTTGGCCGCTGGTCACCCATATTATTTTATCACTTACGTAGGATATAGTTATATATATATATATGTTTATAAGTCCTCGACTGAGACTTTTTTCCAAGGACCTCTGGTGTTCGTCCTTTTGTAATACAAAATATGAAAAATTCTCCTCACTTTCACTTTCTTCACTTTCTTTTGATGTTTATACAGTTTCAAGGACTTTAATACTTAAAAGGGACTTCTCAGGCACAACACAATTTATCTTCTCAACTTCTAATTTTATCTTTTTAAGAAACCTTCTTCACTTTTCTGTTACAATATCACAATTAATCAGCTAACGAAACAGTAAAACAAATCCTTAAGAAACGTTACTACAATAAAATTTTAACACATATCTTCTGATTTAATTCTCCCCAATACATATACACATTTGAAAAATAGAGAATTCTTTCATCCTTTTCTTTCCAAAAATTTTCCCGCCAATTCTCCATCTTTCTTCCCTATTCCCATCCTCTGTAATTGGCACCGCCATTACCAGCAAAAATGATGTCAGTCTGGAGATCAAGCGAAGAATTACACTGGCCAACAGGTGCTACTACGGTCTTGGTAGGCAGTTTAGTAGCAGAAACCTCTCTCGTGCGACGAAGTTAACACTCTACAAGTCGCTTATTCTCCCGGATCTTCTCTATGGTGCGGAACCATGGACGCTGTCTTGTGCCGATGCAACGGTCCTGGGAGTGTTTGAGAGAAAAGTTCTTCGCAAGATTTTTGGTCCACTAAAGCAAGGCGATGAGTTTCGCATTAGGACCAACTATGAGCTGTATGAGCTCCTCGGCGATGTAGACGTTGTCCAGCGCATTAACATCCAGCGGCTGCGCTGGCTCGGCCATGTTGTTGGGATGGAAGAATCTGCTCCAGCGAAAAAGGTTTTTGCCGCGAAGGTCACTGGACGTCGGCGTAGAGGACGTCCATGTTTACGATGGAAAGACCAGGTTGATGAAGCCCTGTCATCAATTGGTGTGACCAACTGGAGAAGGCGTGCGCTTAGCAGAGACGCTTGGAGACTAGTGTTGAGGCAGGCCGAAACCCGCTAACGTGTTGTTATGGCCAGCCAAGTAAGTAAGTAAGTAAGTAAGTACTGTGTGCCACCAGATATACCCCACTCATGGAAGAATATATAGTACGTAAAAAAAGAAGTTATTCAAATTATAAAAGCTGATTGTACCACCTATTCAACAGAATAATTTCATAATTCAATGCCATATAGGCTGCCCGCAACATCAAACAACCTGAGTTGCATTCGCATTGAAAACCAATTTGGCATTAAACGCAGGCTCTCTAAGTCCTTTTGTAGGCTATAGAAGACTTTTATCAAAGACGGCAGTAGCTTCTTACTCTCTCACTAAACAGATACTTATACTCGTATGTTATTGAGTGCATTAGACAGTGAAGGGTATAAATAATATATATATAATATCTACATATCGTCATATTAAATGCAAACGGACGTAACTACACAAAATATCGAAATGGAGTTTTTTTTAGATTCCTACGATCAAAAATGGCGATTTTACTAACGAAATTCAAACGGACGTACGTAACTACAAGTACGTGTTTTTCTAAATCCAAGAAGACATATTTACATACAAATTTATATGAAAACCTTATACATATTCAAACTCTTTTGTTGTATATAATGCCAATTTTTAAAATTTTTGATTTTAAGGTTTTTTGTTTGTCCTGTAAAAAAAAAACAAAAAGTGTAGTTACGTCCATTTGCATTTAATATGACGATATATGTATTTTCGACATATTTGAATGTGTGTTTGTTTACAATTGTTGTTATATTTACATTTAAATTAATTTACATACAAGTACGAATGTAACATATTTATTTGTTTATTAATTTTATGTCTTACAATTTAAAACTTTCATTTAAATGAAATTAATGCATATTTAAGTATTTTATTGAACTGAAGAAAAGAAAACTACTTCGCATGCTTCTGTAATTAAATGATTTTGTTTTTTGGGTTTTAAATTCTTTTTAATTTAATTGTAACCTGTGTTTTTGGTGTAAATGTGCAACATTAAATTCAATTAAACAAATTAAACGATAATTAGAAAAGAAATGCCCTTTTTTTCAATCAAATGCAACAACAGTCTGTCTATAATACGTGCAATGCATGTCACTTTCTAAACTTATTTGTGTATTAAAAAGTTTATTTTTACTATAAGTAAATAGTGAATATTAAATAATTTTGAAATATAAATATAAATCTATATATCTGTGGCAATTTGGAAGAGTAGCTTAAGTCGACATAAGAGAGAATTGAGTTAAGGCGTTTGGGGCATTACAGAAGCAAAGGCGCTTAAAGGTGTTTAGTCCGTTTTGAAAAATTCTATTTTTATCAATGTTATGTACGTTTACTTTTTTTTTTTTAAATCAATAATGCATTTAACAAAACAACTTATGTACACATAAATTTGTTTACATATTCAGATTTTCGATTGATCATATAACTTGTATTTACATTAGTTTTTTTAATAAAATGTAATTCTTGTATACAGTTATCTTAAGTGAATGTAAGTTCTTGAATAAATCCTCTTATGTTTACTTAAAACTACACAATACATACTTTTTATTTCAACAGAAGCGCTTAAGTTACTTAAGGACCTGTCCAACGCAGATTTCAGTTTCGAAAAAGCGCTTAAGTAAAAAAGGCGTAAAATCTTCTAAAATAAACCATATTTTTTTTAAAATATTCATCCTTCTTCTCTAATGAACATGGTACCAATATATTAACTCATAAATTATTCGCAAAAAACATACAGAATAAAAATTACACAAAATTGATGATATCTCAAAACTTCAATTTTCGACTTAAGCTACTCTTCCATATTGCCACAGATATATAAAAGAAAGTGGCGTTAGTTACTACGCTTATAACTCAAGAACGCCTGGACGGATTTTGATGATTCGTAACAATTCGGAATGGTCTCTGGCCAAATAAGAAGAATAGCAAAAAAAATTTTTTAAAATATTCCAGAAAAAAAAAAAAAAATTACGTGTGTACTTTTAAAATACGGGGTTCACACAAGAGATCAGCAATGAGTACTGAAAAAGTGAGTATACTCGAATCATGATTCATAATTTCTTGTACTTATACGCATTCATACTCTTGTTAATGTAACGGATACTCTACTCTTCTCAAAAGTTTGAAGTACTCATCACATTTATACTTAATAATACGTATGATGTTGTTCACTTCAACTCTCCTTAACTCAGTGCATACTGATGAGAAAAAATAAGTATGATTCGATTACAAACTGTTGTGTGTTTGCTCTGCTTACTGCGTTGGTACAAGAGTAAATTAATGCTATAAACACATTTATAGTTACCAACCATTTACCACACGACTGCAAAAGAAAAAGTTTTAGTTTAAATCATGAATCGTGTCAAATAAATATTATGTTTTTGATTATGTAATTTATTATATTTTTATTATTTTTCGTCAATAAAAAGAAAATAGATATGGTGTATATAATAATAAACATTCAAAATGTAACAATGTACATAAGCGAAAAAGCTAATGCGTATAGGAGATATTTTAAAGAAATTAAAAAATTTTTAATGATTTTTTTTTATTTCTGTAAGCAGGTTACAAAGAAATGGATTGCAAGAGTGAGATTAAGGAGAAAATCAGTGTCGGAGGTCTCCGGTTAGTTTGGAAACATAAAGGCAATAGCCCGATATAGGCAATTTACGTTCCAATAATCTATTTTAAAAATATTGATTATAAAGATGTAGTTTGTTAAGTATACTATAAGTTTTTACAATGTAAAATTTAGAAAAAATTTAAAAATATTTTTTTTTTTTTTATGAATTTCTTTAGAACCTATTTAAAAAAAATTAAAAAATAATCACGGTATAAATAATAATTATGATATAATTGTGAGTATCATAATATATTATTATATTAAACTTAAACTTTTTCGCTTATTTTTGTTTATTATTTGCATGTTCATTTTTGTATACACCATATACATTTTCTTTTGTATTGTATACGTCTATCGACTACAACATGTTGCGATCAGTCCATCAATCAAGTTGGATTCAGTCCATCAAACATGTTGGGATCAGTCCGTCAAACAAATTGGGATCAGTCCACCAAACATGTTTGAATCAGTCCATCAGACATGTTGCGATCAGTCCATCAAACATGTTGGTATCAGTCCGTCAAACATGTTGCGATCAGTCCATCAAACATGTTGGGATCAGTCCGTCAAACATGTTGGAATCAGCAGATTGGACAGCCCATTTGGACAAAATTAAAAATTATTATTTTAAATTAAAGAAAAAAACTAAAAGAAAAAAAAAAAAGCAACAAAAAGCGAAAGCTTTAAGTGTCATTGCCTTCGGAAATGCTACACAAACAATTATAACAAAAACTTTTATAAAACTATTAAGTTTTGGTAATTCTTTTTAAAACAACATGTTGCGATCAGTCCGACAAACATGTTGCGATCAGTCCATCAAACATGTTCGAATCAGTCCGTCAAAAATGTTGCGATCAGTCCAACAAACATTTTGGTATCAGTCCATCAAACAAGTTGCGATCAGTCCATCAAACATATTGGGATCAGTCCGTCAAACAAGTTGGGTTTAGTCCGTCAAACATTCTAATGCCAATGCAATGCCAATGAAATTTTTTATTAATTAAACAAACCAATTTTAAAATACATTCATATTCATGTTGTAACAAAACGCATGCCTATGAAATTATTAAAAGAAACGTAGACAAAAATAAAAATTATTATTTTAAATTAAAGAAAAAAACTAAAAGAAAAAAAAGCAACAAAAAGCGAAAGCTTTAAGTGTCATTGCCTTCGGAAATGCTACACAAACAATTATAACAAAAAACTTTTATTAAATTATTAAGTTTTGGTAATTCTTTCAAAAAAAAATTTTTTTTAAATATATTAAAATACGAAAACTTAACAATAAACAAAAAAAAAATTGAATTTTTATCCATAACTTATTGTCTAATTAAACGGTTTATGTTGCAGTATATGGCGCTAAATAACTGCTGCTTAAATGTTTTGTTTTTTTTTTGATAATTTTTTTTTTTATTTTTAATTACTTAGTTTGCTGTTGAATAAAAAAATATGATTCATTGTATTAACTTAGCAATGTTACAGGTAAATATTATCTAATTTTGCATACTACCACAAACATTTTAATATTCATAAGATTCCTTTTTAGTCATAATTTATATGAAGACACACAACTCGCCGCCAATGGTAGACATTCAATCACATTCTTTGTTGATAAACGATTATAATCGCATGGATACATGTTACTGGTGACATAAGTATCTCATAACAAATCTTATTAAAAAGAAATATTGTATAAATAAAAAGAAAACGTTGAAAAATATTTATGACTGCAAGGAGTGAATTATTTGTAGAATATTAATTGCAGCCATTGAATTTAAAAAGAGGTAAAATAAAGAAATAAGAAAACTAAAAGCAACAAAATCTACAAAAACCAAAGAGGACTTGCAACGTACTTCCTAAAAATAATAATTTTTCAAGGTGTTTTCTAGACAAACGACTTATAGCTGCTGCAACTATATGCTGCTTTAGAAAACAATCCTTCATAGTTCTATCAGTACTACCACGGAAGGTGCTCTGTTGAAATAAAGACATTAATTCCGAATAATCGTATATTCCCATGTACGATACGTACCTCTCACAGAGCACACACTGTTCGTTTATGGAATAAACTTCCCGTGAAAGATTTTCCTGTCATTTACAAAATTATTAAGTTTAAATCAAATGTCCACAACTACTTCTCCGTCTTTCCTCCTTCCCATAACATAATTTCCTAGACCAGCACAATGAACTGCAAGAGTGGGAGTCATCTCTTGAGTGCTGGCCTTAATAATAAAAAAATAATAATCTTCGATAAAGTTACATATTGTTGGTCTGACGTTTCTTTTGTGACAAACTCGAAAGGTTTTAAAAGTAGAACACTTTGTTTAATGATTTCAAATTCCTGGCCTGTCACCGCTTCAGAGCCACCAGTAGCTAGCAAGAGTTCTGCCGCAATTTTTGATATATCTATATATTTATCTAACATATAAAATAATGAATTCCAGCGTTTTATAACATTCAAAATAGTTTTTTTCGTATTGCCCTCGGGTACACTCATATATTTTTGTATTTGTTTTAATTTGTCAGAATAAACATTAAGAATTTCTCCGATTTTTTTTATTTATGAAATCAGCAATATATCTAACTTAAAGGTAGCGAAAAGCTAGGCAGTAAACCTGACACAGGGTTGTAAAGGCCAGTTTTGTATGTATGTATGTAATATATCTAACTATAATGACATTGTATTTATGCATAAGTATACATGAATGAATGAATGAATACTTTTCATTCAATACCACGATATTAGTCCGATACCTACTTGTTACTCGCTTGAAAAGTATCGATACCAAAAGTACTTGGTATCAGGAGAAAAATATCGAGTACTTACTTTTATTTACTTGTATCGTTTCATCCCTAGTCGCAATGTGTTTTAACTGTGCCCAGTTTAAACTAAATAATAATAAGTGTAAATAAATAACTGCAAAAAATTAATTATTAAATTATACAGCATGTCTACATATTAAAAAACTGAACAAAATATTTTAATGAGGGAAAATCCCTATTACCAAAACTGCTTAGCTTTTTTAATATGAAGTGTGGTAATCTCTCTAAAAGGTTTGTTATAAATGGGTGATAATAGCAGCGTAGGCCGAATCTTTTAGACTCCGAATAAGAATGACACACTCACAAGTGATCTGCACTAACAGGGTCGAGTTTAATACAATGCTGTTTTCTCAATTATATACGTGTTGGTGATACTGCAGTTTTGTTGCCTGTGACTAAGGGGTGCAGTTGCGCATTATAAATTAATTTGTGTGTCAAAAGAAGCGATGGTTTTTTGAAAGGGTGCAAATAATTCTTCACTTTATCTGACCTTCTTAAATTTAGACGCGCTTTATACGACCCGAAAAAGAATACAACTTTAATGGAGCAATCGAATATTATGGGATTATCAAATACTTCGAGTGTAGAAAGAAGCAATCAAAAGCTGCGGTTTTTTTAATTTAAATTTGCAAAATCTTTATCCGCCTCAAAATAGAATATAACTCTCATGTACATACATATGTTCTGATCGCGTACAATAAAGGGCCAAAGTGCTTATCAATGACGGTAGGTCCATCGATTTGTTAGAGCAAAGAGACAATTTAGTAGTGTACGTTTTTTTCTCTCGAGATGTACTCTGATAAAATAAAAAATTAAACACATATTGTTACATAGTACGATGTATTTTTTGTAATTGATTGTCCGATAAAACACAAAATATAAGTACACTACAGAGTAGTGCTGGCAAAAAAGTATTGAGTAATGGGTATCGAGTATTTGTACTAATTTTTGGGTATTCAATACTTAAAGAGTTGTATTTTATCTTCGAAGTTGTATGGAAAATTTAAATTTTAACGGCCACACAAATTTCTTTCTAAAAACCCAACACTTTATGAAATTGTTTTCCTTTGAAAATAAAATCCGTCAAAAGTATTGAGTAGTATTGGGTACCCAAATGACAGTACTCAATACTATCGAGTAATGAAAAGTATCAGAATTTGACAGCACTACTACAGAGACAATTCGTCGTTTAACTGCACTTTTTGTTTGTGAAATATACTTCCCCCAAAAACGTGTTCTGCCAATTAACGTACACATTTTCTGTCAATTTTTATAAACCAATACTATGTACTATGTACTGTAGTCGCCGTGGTCCAGTGGTTAGTGTGTTGGCTTACTAAGACATGAGCCCTGGGTTCGACACCCAGCTCCGAAGTCTTAAAAAAAAGAAAAAGAAATATGAAAAAAATATTTCTTTCGGCGACTACCTCTCAGCAGTCTTCTGGCAAAAGCTCTGAGAGTAATTAATTGCCATGAACAAGCTTCTCAAGTCTGTCGTTTGGAGTCGACATTAAATGATTAAACAGAATACGACCGCAACTTCAGGCAAACATGACTCTCAGAAAAAACATGCCCAAAATTAAAACGACGGCCGCAACTTCACTAACTGTCATTTATTGTTTTTACATTTGTTGTATGTAAAGCTATTAAAAATTAAGTTTATAAGAGTTTTTGCGGAGAATTGAATTTATATTTTATAATTTAATGATCTTCACTCACTTCTTAAATTTTCTAAAATATCACCCATTTTATTTAATAAATGTCAACATTTTTTATTTTATTTAAACTTTCAAATGTTTTTTCGATTTTCTTTTGTTCATATTTTTCTTTGCGCCAACAACAAAAAACAAAAGGATTTGTTTACAAAATGTATGAGATTTAATAAAAGTGTGGGAACATTGTTGAGAGAATTTGTTTCTAAAAATGAGAGCATAAGAAAAATCGCTGTCAAAATAAAATAGATTCTATTTCACGACTGCATTCTCCAGCGTTTTATTTGTCAATTTGTATGGAAAAAAACGTCATGCCCCAGTTCAGTTTAATTATTAAACTGTAGGCCCCGGTACTCATTGATAAAAATTTACACACACAACATGAGTGCTGCGAGAAGCTAGGCCGTAATCCTGACACAGGCTTGTAAAGGCCAGTTATGTATGTATGTATGTAGCACTATGTACTGCATGAGAAGGTAACCTACTTTGAGTGAAGGACAAAAATTTGAGATTTTATATAATGGAACAGTATCATAGTCAGAGTTGTTCCGGCCAATTAAATTACAATTACAATTACAATTACATGTAATTTGTAATTGAGATTTGTTCAATTACAATTACAATTACATTTGATTGTAATTGATGCAATTACATTTTTTGAATTACAATTACATGTAATTATAATTGAAAATTTTCAATTACAAATTACAAGTAATTGTAATTGAAAAAATTCAATTACCATTACTAAGTAATTATAATTGTAATTTACACAAAATAATTACTTGTAATGGGAAAAAAAATATTTTTTTTGATAAAAATACTGAATGAAAAATGTAAATGTTTGTGATTCTTTTTATAAATATTTTTTTTTAATGAAATTTTTCAACATATTACGCCTCATTTTACTTTAAAAAATAAGAACAATGTAATTTTGTATCTCAAATTACGCATTATATTTATTATCATAAATAAGACTGATGTTATTGAGGTGGATGAGCAATTCAAATATAAGTAAAACAAATTATGTAACTAAAATGTATATTGAGTTATTGTTATAAAAATGTAAATATAATTAAAAGTAATTGTAATTAAATAAATTTTTTTTAATGATTACTTCAAAAACTAATGATTACTTTATTTTCCACCATTACTTCATGAAGCCAATTAAATTTTTTCAATTACTTGTAATTATAATTGGAATTTTTCCAATTACAATTACATGTAATTGTTAATTGAGTTTTTTCAATTACCATTACTTGTAATTTGTAATTGAGTTTTTTGAATTACAATTACTTACAAATGTAATTGACTTGTGTAATTACAATTACAATTACTTGAAAAGTAAATGTAATTGAAAAAAAAAAAGAATTACAATTACATGTAATTGTGTAATTTACATGTTATTAATTACACAAAATAATTGATTACGCACAACTCTGATCATAGTCAACTTCATACAACTGGCAAGACAGTAGTAAGAAGTCATGAGATGCTTGCAAGTGTATGCAAATATGTGTCAGAGGTTTATTATTAAGATTTATATTCCTCAGTCGATGTAAATATTTTATTTCAATTTGTTTTCAGAGTTTATGAATTAAAGAGCTTAAATCTGGCTCCCTATGCTTACTCAAGCTGAGTTTTGGAAACAAAAACACATCTTTATTAAAAGTTGAACTTTTACAAGAAGTACAATCCACTACATTACACTATATTGAATTTAATCCCCAAAAATTTCTTGATGTTTACAGAAATTAAACTCTGAGAACAGCACTGCTAAATGAGTTTGGTATCATAAGCCTATTCTATTAAAGTGTACCTATACATTTTTATGTGGGGTATCTACTTACATATATGTTGATTGTAAGCAGCTCCTTAGTTCATTTCATTTTAGTATTTATGTATCCCTTAAACGTAAAAATATCTTTGAAATAATTTTTAAATAAACTAAAGAAAGGCGTCACTTTTATGATCTAGATTTCTATCAATGAAATAAATATTTTTATATATTTAAGTATGTTGTATATACTCGTACATATATCTAAATTACTTTTATTTATTTAACTCATTCATAAATTTTTGCATGTTCGCCTGCCGTGCCAAGCAAAAAACCCAATACTTAAAATTAAACAACATTTAAGCCAAATTATATGTCTCAAGTCCATGCCACGCTAGTGACACTCTCTTTAATCGACTGGTGTAAGTTTGACTGAATACATAAAACGTTTGTAGGTGTTGAAAGCCAAACGTGATTTGTCCCAAAGTAGAGCAAATTCTTAATCGAATAGAAATTTAATTTTAACAAATTCATCCAACAAAAGCAAACACTCAGGCAAGAGAGGCACAAAAAGAAAACCAATGAAATATTCCAATAAAGTATTGATCATTTTATTATTTCTTTAGGTATTTTGGAAATGTTTAATAAGTGTTCTGTTTAAATAGAATGTGATTGTCATTATAATTGGAAAAAAAAATGAAGAGAAAAAATTTATTAGCCAGAAATTAAATAAAATTTATGATTTTTTTCCTTTTATTGTAGAAAAAGATAGCCAATTTTCTTAAAAATAAGGAAAACTATGGAAATAACTTTAAAGGCGGTAACACTCGAGTGGTTTCTGATGCAGATAGGAGAGCCATACTGAGGAAAGCATCAAATTCGCATGACTCGTCTACCAAAATTAAGGAAAAAAAACTGGTGTTAAAGCGAGCTTATCAACGGTGTAAAGAGTTATAAGTAAAGCAAGACATTTACGTAGACAGAAATTGAAAAAAACCACCACTTAATGCGCTAAGAAAAGAAATGCGCTTAGATTTTGCTTGAAGACACATCACATGGTTTGCTGAGTGGAAGTACGTAGTTTTTTCAGATGAAAAGAAATTCAATTTGGAAGGGTCCGATGGGTATAACTATTACTTTCACGATCTACGGGAATCTATTTTAATTCTTTAATCTTTTAATTTTAATTAAGTTTAAGTATATTTTAAGATCTAAGAAAATTTGGTATGATACAATATTCTCATATCAAAAAAGAAAGCTTTGCGAGCAGAAGCGTTTATTATTACAATATTATGTAATTATTATAAATAATTTTCCCATTTTTGTAAAGCTTGGTGCTGGATTCATTTTTAAGTAAATTAGGATATTACATTATAGTCTTAAGTTCTCTTTCTCTGTTATTGTAATTATTTGTATATTTTTCTTTGTAATGAAAATTAAAAAAAGGCTCAATAAAATTTCAAACTTCAAACGATCTACGTGAAGAGGAACATCACTTGGACCGCTTGTATAGCCGAGAGGAAGGTGTGATGGTGTGAGGAGCTATATCCTACGTATTTATACGTATATATCGTCACGTATAAATGCGGAAAACTATAAAAACGTTTTAGAAATAGCTTTTTCTCACTTCCAAAACATGTTTGGGGGTCCAGAGTGGCATTTCCATCACGACAATGCGCCAATTCACACTGCCGGATCCGTAAAATCATGAATTCAAACCCAAAAAGTTGACGTCCTTAAGTGGCCACCATACTCGCCCGACCTTAATATTATCGAAACCGTCTGGGGATGGTTGGCTAGGAAAGTATACGAGTCCGAAAAGCAATACAGTTCAAAAACAGAACTAATTGAAGGCATCAAACACGCTTGATCCACTATTTCGTTGAATTACATTGAAAGTCTGTACAATTCCATTCCCAATCGAATTTTCGAGGTGATTTCAAATAAGGGCGGAACCACACGTAACTAATTTTATTTAAAAGTTTTCAAAATATCATAAACTGGCAATAAAAAGCATTCTTTTTGCCTAAAAATCTAAATATATTGAAATTATCGCAAATAGCGCTATCCTGATGACCAATTTTTGGTTACTTTTTTTAATATACTTTTTCCAAAAATTAAAAATAAAATAGTAACTTCAACATTACAGTAGGCCTTATTATTTTATTTTAAGAGGAATTGATAGAAGTCAAACACATAAAAATTGCAATTCCATAGCACAAGTAATTTAGGTAGTATTTAACATTAACGGAGAGTGTAAAGAGGTGCACTATCCTGATGACGCGCAGTGTATTGTATATATTTATAGCTATATGTATTATACTAGAGAGCTCGTTTATGGGACAGTGTATAGATTTAAGCTGTTTATTATACTATTTTGTTTATTTGTAGTAATTATAATAGAAATTTTCTTTAAATAAACATTAAAAAAAAACGATTTAATTCAAATTAAAATTGTGTTTTGCAATAAGAATTGCCCTTTAATTGCAGTTTTATTTCAAACGATTTTAATTATTATGCATGGCTTTGATTTTCTCTTCATTTCTTTCTTCAATGCCACCGATGTGATCCATTGATTTTTGAACAGTAGTGTAGTAGCAGTGTCTATCAGTAGGCCTGTCTGGCCAAACATAAGTCTCTACTTGCCATAATCCTAATGTGCGTTTGGAATATAATATTTTTAATTGTCTCAAAAATACAAACAATCAAACAATGTCTCTATTAAAGGCATTTTTAGTTGTTCGCTAATAAGACATTTTATGCAGAATTCTCAGATGATATACGAATATTAAACGAACACTTTCTTATAGTGCCTAAAGTGTGCTTAAAACATCTTAAGTGCCAACAAGACGATGTTTTCTTTTTTTATTGTTTAATATACTTGTACTGGTAGTAGTTCAAACTGCTGCTACTCGTGATATTGTTTATACTTCTTTGCAGCTTTGAAGAGCTACACTTATTTGACTATATATTAGACAAGCTTATTCGTTTGTAACATACTCGCACAATGTACTATATATAAGTATATATAGTACGAAAATAAAAAAAGTATATAAGAGAAACTCATAAAATTATTGATCTATTAATGCAAGATCCGCACCAGAAACGTATCAACTACTCTGTCTGTATAACAAACAAGCGTTAATTTAAAGGTTATCTGGAAAGCAAAAGAATTCATTTTGCTTTAATTTGATTCACAAACGTACATCTGGAAATAATAGAGTTTAAGACGTGCATATGTTATTGGAACACCTATTAAATTAACGCACCACATTTTGTAATTATTAAACAACAAACATAAATATGCAACTATTTAGGTCCTTTAATATCATGGCCTACGTTGTATCTGCTGTTTCAGCAGAACAGGAGCTACTTTATTAGTATTTAAAATTTTCAGTCAAGGTGAATCTGAGTATTTATATCAAAACAATGCAAGGTAAACATTCTGCCCAACCTAACTTAAGATTTTTAATGAAGTCAAGTTGCTGAATATTTTCGTACCCATGTTGAATCGTATTACACATTTGTCATATAGTACAGACATGAAGCCTGCAAAAGATTTTCAAACTCAATTGAACATATAGAACATATCTAATACGAATTATGACTGAAAAAATACATTAAGCTTAATTAATGCCGCTTTAGCACATTTTGTGTACAATAGCCATTGCTTAATGCTATTGAAATTTGAACAATAAAACCTTTTGTTTAAAAATTACATTTTTTTTTTTTTGATTTCTAATACACTTATAGTATGTATATATAGGTATATATTTATATATACTATTATATATTTATTAGTATAAATCTCTTTGTATGTCCGTTTTTTTATCGGTCAATCACACCTAATCGACTAAACCGATTTTGTTAAAATTCGGAACATGAATTTCTTCTACCAGCGAAAGTGCGAAATTACATCTGGGCGTGATACCTCCCAAACAAACTGAATAGTAATTTTTGTATATTTTGAGAACGGTTGAAGTTACATACATACATACATACATACAAAATTGGCCATTACAACCCTGTGTCAGGGCTACGGCCTAGCTTCTCGCAACACTCATGTTGTGTGTGTTTATTTTTATCCATGAGTACCGGGACCTACAGTTTAAAGTCGACTCCGAACGACGGATTTGAGAAGCTTTTTCATGGCAATCGATTACTCCCAGAGCATTTGCCAGAAAACAGCTGAGAGGTAGTCACCGAAATAAATAATTTTTTCATATTTCTTTTTTTTTCAAGATGTCAGAGCTGAGATTTGAACCCGGCGCTATCGTCTTAGTAAGCCAACACACTAACCACTTGACCACGACGACTACACGGTTGAAGTTAAGTTTCTAAAATTAGTCTGAATGACTTCAGGGTCAATGCAAATCATCAGTCAGAAAGTGGCCATAATCGGGCAATTGAGCGTGGAACCTTCCATGCAGACTAAATTTTAATTTTTGTTTATCTTTCAAACGGTTAACGGTAAAGTTTCTACTTTACAACTATACAACTTCACCGTCCAGAAAGTTGGCGCCATTGGACAAGTGAAATATTGATTTCTTTATATCTTGAGATGTTAAAGAGAAGCTAAAGTTTTTTTTTGGAATTTGGTGTGAATTACTTGGTAGTCATTCAAAATTATCACTTTAAAACTGTAAACAAATGGTAGGGGTATGTGTAGCTAAGCATGCCGGATTTAGGCTCGTATATACATATATAATTTAATATATTATATATCAAGAAATTTGCTGATAAAACTGAAATAAATGAGTAATCGTTTACGTATGAAATACCGATATTTCATGTACCAATCTCATCTCAAATTTTTAAGGCCAATTTAGCATCGCGATATTTTATGAACGATTTTTCTTCACTCGGTATTCCCTGGAAGCAATTTACCGTAATAAACCAGGATTAGGTGTACAAAGTTACCAGGTTTATATATATTTATTACAGCGTAAGTAATAAAAATTAAATATTATTCGAAAAAGAAAAATAATTTAACATCAAGTGTCATCCACCGCAAGAGTTATAAAATTGATTTCAATTATATATCATGAATGGAACAACAATTATTTCTTAATTAATGGAAACTAATAGTGTGGATTTAATGAAAACTGTTTAAACCATTTAAAAGAATTGTATATTAAAAAGGATGGATATCTGCTCACTAGTAAACTTATTTCTTCAACAAACCTTTTACTGTTGAAAAATTTAAAATAACACTTAATTCTTAAGCATTCCTAAGTCGTACAGGCCACCTCTATGGTCATTGTAGTTTTATTGTAATGAGCGAATTTCATTTTAATGCTCAAATGTTCACAAGTCTCATTTAAATAAGGTCAATATCAGTATATATGAGACGTGTTACAATGCGTGGGAGATTAATGATCACTTGGCTGTCACTTTTTCAATCACAGCTACTGTTACTTGTACTATGGGTTGTGTTGTGTTGGTTTTTTGTTACTTTTGCTGCTACCATCTGGGCGTTCGCATGAATTAAACAACCAAATATTCAATTTTTGATTTTTTCTTTTCATTTTTATAGGGCCTTTGCCAAAGAAAGTATTTTTTTTTTTCTATTTCTTTCTTCTATGTGACAAGCTTAAATAATTTAATCGATTTCAAATTTATATGAACGAATTATTAATACACATATATACTACATATGTATGTAAGTATGTATTGTATGTAAATACTTATATATCGTTGGTCT
This sequence comes from Metopia argyrocephala, assembly GCA_963576795.1. Classification (NCBI taxonomy): domain Eukaryota; kingdom Metazoa; phylum Arthropoda; class Insecta; order Diptera; family Sarcophagidae; genus Metopia; species Metopia argyrocephala. The sequence goes on from OY756210.1 coordinate 38,999,833, forward strand.
CAGGTAGAAAGGCCCTAACTCGATTTTTTTTCAAAACTGATTTTTTTTAGTATTCCAATAAATTTCAGAAATATGCACATCCTAACAAAAAATCTTTGCAATATTATTAAAACTAACGGTATTACAAGTAATTGTACAGCATTTAATAAAAAGTTGTATATTAATAATTACAGTATCTGTTGTATTTTTACATCCTCCTGTAAATTTTAAATTATGTGAGTTAGGGCCTTTCTACCTGAGACCAACGATATGCTACTGAAGGTGTTGTCTAAAAGTATCTCAAAGTCGTTTATTAATTGCACCCAAAATTTAATGCTGGTCAAGTGTTTTGCATGTATTTGAGCTGATTGTTATTTTTTTTATTATTTTCGTATCGATTTGTTTTCGAAATACATAATTTTTTTTTTCTTTTTTCAATTAAAAATACATTTAATCTGCATAAATGAAAGTTGAATTTAATAGTTGTTACAATTTTTTAAAATTTAAATAAACTATTGAAATTAAACGTAATTTTTTAATTGAATGTTAATGCATTTTAAATATTTTCAACTATAAACTACTAAAAGGTTAAGTGTAAAATTCCTTAAAACGTTCCTAATGAAAAAAGCTGCAGTCAAGGTAGGTAGAAGTAAGAACCGATGATGCAACCAGTGTGTAAACCACACCATTAAGTAAATTTGAATAAATAAAGATTGAAGATTGTTGCATAGTTATTTAACCAGACACAAGCTTCATCACTAAACACTATTCTTCAAAAAAAAAAAACCTACCTTATCTTTAGCCAGTTTCAATTGATTCCAAATCGGCAGAAATAAGATGCATTTAACACGACAACTGTGTATGGGTTTAACGTGAACATATCACACGCCGCATGTTACCGGAGCGGTAGTTGAGTTCAATGCGCCCAATCACCGCCACTCGATGCCGGTACCCTCTTATCTCTATCATGCACGAGGGCACGACGCTAAAAAGAGAGCCCATAGCACCCAGTTGGCAATTTAGCACCAACACTGTCTGGGTAGTGATACCCCTCTTGCTGAGGCGTTTCTATCTAGTACTACCACAGCCACTACGTGTACTTCCCGAAGGACTGGGAGTCTCAGGTTAACCGGGGGCCCCTGATGCCTATAGTACCAGATTAAGGCATCTCTGGTCAGTCTTTGAGAACGCCAGAAATGCCAGCCACGCGTACTTAAAGTACCAGGCCATGCACCACCATTACCGACATTCTCTGCCTATATCGAGCGCCAGAACACTCAGGGCGTGAGTACTCACCAGCAGCCATTACTGTATCCCCAGGCGGAACATTTAACACGACAGCAGCTTCTTTCGAAATGACACCGATAATATTAACAGCAAAATTAGGTCAATTTTAATTTCGAAACGGTGATCCGTTAACGGTCGCCGTGGTCTAATGGTTAGTGTGCTTGCTCCGGGTTCAAACCCAAGCACCGATATTTCAAAAACAAATTTTCTATCTTTCCTTCCGGCGACGAGCAGTTTACTGGAAAAGGTCATGTGGGTCGTGGTATAGTGGTTAGAGCGTTTGCACAGAAACTCAAACGACTGAGTTTCAAATCCCGGGGAAGGAGAAAAATTAAAAAATAAATTTGCAGTTTTTGAAAAATTATACAATAATTAAAAAATATTAGAGGTCCCCCCCCCAAGTCTATCTCCAAGAAACCGCTCCCTGACATTTCCAGTCTATTCCACCAAAAAATGAATGATCAGGAGTACAGCGACACCTTCTGGGAAAGTAACAGCTAACAACTTAGTGAAGACGCTCACCACAGATGGGGCAATTGCTGTTGATCATTCAAAGGTGAAGGTATAAAACTGGGCTTTGAGTGATCAAATTGTCAGCAACTTGTTCCATTGACGTAAGGCGCTTAACATCTATCTATCTATATATCTATGTATTCAACATTCCAATACAATGCACTGCATGAGAAGGGGTTTACCCATGAGTATTGGTCTTAAAAAAAGCTCTGCGAGTAACTGATTGCCATAAACAAGCTTCACAAGTCTGTTGTGAGGAGTCGACTTTAAACTGTAGGTCCCGGTATTCATAGATAAAAACATGAGTACTGCGAGAAGCTAGGCTGTAGCCCTGAAACAGGGTTGTAATTACGTATGTATATGGCCGTTAACGAATTGAGGAACAGCTTCGCATCATGTACGAAAATTTTGCTTTTGAGGCAGTCAGTTACCAATGAGATGACGATAATAATATTGATGTTACTTAAGTATAAAAATTTATAAGTGTGGGCAATCTCTAAACTGTAAAAAACATTCTTCTCTTGATTTGAAAAACAGAGTTTGATTCCCAGTAAATTTTCTGATAATTTTTTATTATAAAAATTGTCAAACCAAAGGTTTTTTTTTTGTCTGTTTTTTTTTAACTTTTTTAATTTTTTAATATTTTGCTGAAATTAGTCGAGCCTTTTAAAACTAAAACAACATGAATTATTTTCATAGACAAAATCAAAACCCAATCAAATGCATATTCAAACTCTTACTCTACGGAGAGAGAGAGAGACAGAGACGAGAAAGAGGGTTGATTTAAAGAAAATAACGAATAAATCCACAAATAAAAATTATCATCCACTCTCTTTAGTCTCAAAAACAAATCGCTATAAAATCTAATGCGCATGCGGGCACGTCAATGATTAACAATAAAAAAAAAGTTGTACAAACAAACAAATAAATGTACTCGTTGAAGTAATCAAATAATTTTTACTGCAAGAAATTTGACGCCAAACATATAAAGCCCATTGCTGTGGAGTAATACTCGCTTATTCTCTTGAAAAAACTAATTGTCATTTCTATACGAATTTGTTGTTGCAGTAAAATGTTGTAGGTAAGTGTGTCTCTAACAAAACCAACGGTGAGTTGTCAACTTACGGTGGGTATTTTGATCGTGTATTTATTTATTTATTTTTTTTACATTATTTGGCTCTTCTTCTTTTGAATTCTTAATAAATCAAAGTAAAGAATATAAATTGGGACTTACACACCTTCAACAATCGCAGTTAGTATTTTTCAGCCAACGGAGCCTCACATACAGGTTTAGCGAGTGCAAGCTTTGGTCTGATACCCCAATAGATAAAACAAAAAAGCCAACAATACACCAAATAAGGATTTAAATGTGAATAACAAAAACAAAAAGTGATATATTTTTAACTATTTTTAATACTAAAACGACAATAACAGCCAATAAAATTGTGGATTCTGTTATGTTTATACAAATAAAATAGAAAAAATTTAAAAATTAGAAATTTCGAAAATCAAATTTTAAAACAAAAAGTGCTAAAGTGCCATAACCGTTAAATTTATTTTAATTATTAAAAATAAAACCAATAAAAATAAGAAACTTCTGTAACTTTAAATATGTGGAAAATTGCTGTGTTACTAATAGGCCTCAGTGGATATTGTTTAGCCGGTCCAGTAGGCACAAAGGTAAGTGCACATACAAATATAAGAAATAAAATTATTCCTAAATGTTGTGCTTTAAAATAGCATTTCAAGGATCTAAATATGACGTAGCAAAATTCGAACAAATTTAAGTGGAAAACAAGTTGCAAAATATAAAAAACAAATATTTTAAATATTTACCAAAAAATTCCATACCAAAAAAAAAAATAATTTTGCACTCTCGAAACTCTGATTAAAACGTTCTGAAATTAAAAAAAATTAACAAACAAGAAGGATTCCTCTTTTTAAATAATATTTTACTGACTGTCTGGTTTCTAAAAAATCGTATTTCAAATTCGCAATAAAGCTTGCTATATTGCTCTATTACATATATACATACATAATTGGCCATTAAAACCCTGTATCAGGGTTACGGCCTAGCTTCTCGCAGCACCCGTGTTGTGTGTGTTAATTTTGTATCCACGAGTACCGCGATCTACAGTTTAAAGTCGTCTCCGAACTACGGACTTGAGAAGCTTGTTCATGGCAATCGGTTACTCTCAGAGCTTTTGCCAGAAGACTGCTAAGAGGTAGTCGCCGAAATAAATATTTTTTTCATATTTCTTTTTATAAGATGTCAGAGTTGGGGTTTGAACCCGGGACTCATGGCTTAGTATAAACAACACATTAACCACTAGACCACAGTGACTACATTGCTCTATTACTGTTTTTATGTATTCACAAGTTCATAATAGAATGCTTGCATTTTACACAATCCAAATTTTTTTAATTTTTGATCAAAGAATTTGAATTGTAAGAATTTAGACAGTCCCATCTCTATTTAATTAGATGATACAAGATACAGATAATGGTTAGTAAACTTTACTATCAAAACAAATACACAAAACAGCCTAACAAATCATTAGGTTGTTTAGGGTAAGCGAATACACCAAGAATCCGTAAGGCCCTTCCCTTGTCTCCTTAAGGACATTGACATTCAAGTACAAATTTTGGGTTGAGATAGTTTCCCTAAACCGAAATGGACAAACTATATGCTTTTCGGTATCTATGAAAACTTTGAGCAGAACAATTTGTGACAAATCTCCTAAATAATCCATATCCTTGAAGAAATGTACATCAAATCAAAACTTCTGTAGTGGGTCAGAGAGTAGGTATTGTATTTATTTATCCGCTGACATAGCTTAGTAGTGTCCACATTATTTAGTGACGTATGTATATACAAAAAATTGCATAGTTCCCAGTAATCACATCGTTGAAAACATTTATGTTCAATTGTCAGTGGAGTCGTAGACTTTCCATTGAGGTCTTCAATTGCTCGTTTAGGTGACACCAACCAAAAAGAAAAAAAACCGGGGGTTGCAGTTGGCACTTAGTATCGTTTTGGTATCACGAACGCGCATTACAACCCATAATGTAAACTAATTTGCACAACAATGACTCTGGTACAGAAAACCGCTTAAGCCAACCTGCTACAGTCAATAATGGTATTCACACCGAACTTGTTAATTTGTTACTCGGTAGTGTGTTCATTTGTTAAAGTTAGCAACTATGAACGACCCCCTTTTTCAAACTTGGTTAGTCTGGTAACTTTCGTGGTAAACCTTTTGATTTACTAAAATAAAATAAAAAATCATTTAATTAACATACTTACTCTCAATACATGTACACGAAAATTGTCAAAACACAAATATTTTTTTTAGAAATGTATCACAAATGACTTTTATTATTTAGGAACTGCAACAGCTGTTTGTAGTGAGTTACCAACTAACAACTATTTTATCAGGGATGCCGTGTCGTTAATTTGTTAAATGTTACCGCTAATAATTTTCTCTGATGATAAGAATACTATCTTTCATCTACTCTGTCAGGGTATTACATTTGCCATGAGACGATGGAGGTATCATACATGACTAAAATCGAGAGACGATTAATCCAAGTATTGGTAGAAATACAAATATGGAACCTTATTTTTCAAGGAGAGTGGAGAAGGTAGTACACTTAATCTATTATAATAATTGTATGACTATTAATATAGATAATAGTAGAGTCTTATTGTTCGTGTTAAGTATTCTAAAAGTAAAGGCCCATTCAAGAGTTTGAGGTAGACACTGTTAAATCCATTAGTAGACTCCAGGTCAGTCGTAGTTTAATGACGTTACCATTGCAATCATATCTTAATTCTTCTGACTCCTTATAAACTCATCGTTGCTTATGTGGTGTGTCACTCAGTACCTCGAGAACCATTATAATATCAAATACTTATGTTGTAATCCTGGTTGACCTACATAGTGGTCAGCAAAAAACAACAAAACTCTTTTTTACTTTCCTTTTGCAGCAAAAATTTTTCTATATATTCTTTAAACAATAAAATAGTTTGTAATTTTTTATGGGATACATACTCTCATTTCATTCCAAGAAATGATATGCCGCATGAACATGCCTTTAAGGAAACTTTTACCTCACTGACGGTGTCAGAATTTTTTTGGGGAATGGGGAGAATATTCTGAGTGAAAGAGAGGACAAGTAGAGGCGGTTACTCTACTTGGATGTCATTGTAAACTGAGATTTGAATCGGACTACCATGAATATTTAAATAGAATATGAATAGTAGAGTAGTTTCGAGTCCTTTGAGCATATTCCATGATGAGAGATTTCATTAATCAGAGAAAGTACTAAATACTTGTAGCATTAGTGGATATTAGGAAATGATAAAATGCAAATATTTGGAGATAATGTTGTTTCTAAAGTATAGTTTAGTAATTTTATACAGCTGCTAGCGTGAACAGCATTTTTTTGCGTGCAACAACATAACAAACCTTTACTCATAACCTTTACACTAAGCTGTCAATATAATGAAAGGAAATGCTCATTGCATATCCGTTTACCCACATTTATAGACTTCACGCCATAAACAAAAGCATTTCCACATTCATATTACGGAAGTAAATTTAATAAAACTTGTATTTGTATTTCAACTAAACGGATTGTTTCTTCTTTCATGGAGACGTTAATGTTTGTTTTTTTTTTTTACTTTGTTTTCTCCCAAAGGGCTGGTAAAATATTTTGTCATTTTTGAAATTTTCTCTCTTCAATCGTATTTGTATTTGTGTTCTCATATATCATTTGTTGGCTTACATTTACCTACACAAATGACAGCTTGCTTAGAGCTTTGCATGCAGACGTGAGCCCTATCTTTCATTAAAAATTCTAGACATGATTTTCTAAACCCGCTATTAAAAAAGGCCATACGTTTGAGTACTTTTTTTATACACTTTTTGTATAATTCTGATTAAAACAATGTAAAAGAAAAATATCTTTAAATATTTCTTTTGCATTTCTTTCATGTATTTTTTGTTTATAAAAAAAAAGTCTGCCATTTATTGAGTTCGTCAAATGCATTTTTGTTTGTTTTTGTTTTACAAAAATATTCATTTGCAAACATATTAGCATGCACGCACCACCAAGCGAACAGACAACAAATTTATTATGAATGAATGAATGAATGCATGTGTTCATTGAATGCTACATTGTGTGTCTTTTTATAGGCCTATAAAAATAACATTCTGACAAACAGTCTGACCAAACAAAGACTCAAACACTTGGGATCGAACGTGTTAAAGCAAATGTCCATCAATTCCATACAAGAGGCGGAAGTTTGAAATGTTTAAAAGGGAGGATTCATTTATTTTTATATTTTCATAGAAAAGTTGTAAAAATTATAAAATTCTTACACAATATTTTCTTTTTTATCGGCAAATAATCAAAAATCATGATTAAAATGTTTAATTTTTTTGTTTGTTCCCAAGAAAATTCATCCTTTTTTCAAGCACCGCAACTACGAGTATACAATATTATTTAATGGGCCAGAATGCAGCAGAATTGTAAAAATTTTTAAATTGAGAGTTATTAAACAATTTTAAAATTTATAATACAGCACAGGTTCATAATGTCTGTACTTCAGTATTCCTTTTGTTATTCATGACAACAAAATACTCGTAAATATTTCTTTTGCAACAACACATTTTGCTTTGAATGTTTCTCTGGGTTCTCTACCTTGAACATCCCAGTAGTTGTAGTGTGAAAGTCGTTGGTTCTTGCCTGAATTATAAATTTATATGTCATTGACTTTTAATGGTTTAAAATCACATGTTTTTTTTTTCAAAGTAAGTGTTCTTGATATCAATGTAAAGTAGAAATATGAGAGTTAATAACACAGTATGATGTCAAGCAAATAACCCCTTTTCCGCTGTTTTGAACCTCATAAATACAATTCCGAATTGTATATTTCAGAACGTCAAGTACATACAATATTTTAAATGATTCCTGGGAAATTTCTGTTACGACGTAAAAGCACCAGAACGATTTGAAAACCAATGGACATCACCAACTTAATAAATTACGGCACCGCTTAATTTTTTCGCAATAACTCAATTGTTTGGCCGGCTGTGTAGTTTATTGCAATGCCTTCTTCAAAATATAATAATTTACGATTTTCTAGAGACCCGAGTTCGAGCCCCAGGAAGAGTGATCAATTTTTGCACACAAAAAAAAAAAATGAAACAAAAATATAATCATTTAATTTGGTTGTAATGGTTTTTCAAAGACAGTTTGCAAAATTTCTGAGCCCAATATGGACAATTTTGTTTATTTACACAACCAATTAATTCAGAATGGGCATATGGTTTATTGAGAACTGTATTGTCTTGATTAAATTTTTCAAACACCCACTTCAAAAACAGTGGTCGGTCGGCTCTAACTACTGAATATGTAGAATTTTATAAGTGTAAAAATGAAACAATGTGTCTCTAATTGCGTATCCAATTGTTGCAAACAGGATTCCCCCCGGGGGTTCTTTGAGCTTCTGGCCACTCTTCCCGCCAGGGGCCTGTGCTCTCGGGATATATGGATTTCTTCTACCTCTAGGTGGTCTGGCATTCCTTATAGGAAGATAGTTGTTGGTCCTAGCAACTTACTGGCACTGTCAAGGTCCAACCAGAGACGCCTAAATCTGGTACTACAGACATCAGGAGCCCCAAGGTTGCCTGCATGCTCCTGTCATTCGGGGTGTGCGGGATTCTAAGATGATAGTTGGGTGCGGGGAGTACACGTAGTGGTTGTGGCATGTGCTGGGTGCTATTACTCATCAGCAAGAAGGGGTGCTACTATCCCGGCAATGGTAGTACCAAGATTGCTAATTTTTTGCCATAGGGTTCTCGATTGGAGCGGCTTGGCTTTAGCATGTCCGATAGTTGAAAGATCCAGCATTGTGTGGCGCTGGTCTGACGCGTTATATCTCACCTCTACCCATACAACTGGGTAGCGTGTGGTTGTGTCTACGGACTGGTAAACATGTTAGTAATTCAATTGTTGGTGCGAACGTGATGTTATAAGCTTGTTCTCAACATTTTCCAGTATATCCACTATGTTGGCATCACTACTAACATTGCTATTCAATTGAGAAGGAGTCTGGTTACGATAAAAATCTGTTCGAATTTTTAACTTTAAATCGTAAACTTTTCGAATTAAAATTTATTCCATAGTCGAGTTTTAAAATTTCGATACTTTTAAATTAAATTTTTTAAAACCTTACTTTAATACAAACATTAAAAAAAATATGGTACGAGTAGTAATATTAACACATTTAGCGCCACGTGCGGCACCGGTGCACACGACCTGAGTACTCGTTTGGGCCGCGTGTGCACATATCAACACGCTACCTTAATGTCTTTAAACGTGAATGTGGCATAGTGCACACGATTTACATTGGGTTTATATACTTATTGGGTAATTTTACCTCCTGGGGCCACGTGATCACCGGTGCACACACGGAAAATTGATGAAAAATCATGGAAAAAGTGAAAATTTTCACTTTCTGTTTTCAAATATACAATAAATGAACATAAACAGAATGTTATCAGAAAAAAATTTTTTGGCCCGAATGAGTAAATCGCGATTTTGGGGCTTGGCGCAAGATGTGTTAAAATTAGTATTTTATTCCTCTTTGTTTAATTAAAATACCCTAGAATTAAATTTTTTTCTTCCTTGTCTCTTTTTCATTATTAAAATGTAATCGCTATTGAATCGCAGAAAAATATGATTTACATATTTTTGGATTTTTGTTAACGCCAGAAAATCATTTTGATCTATTCCACAGCACAGAAATATCAATAAAATTGCTACGTATTTTGCTGAAAAATGCAACTCTGATGAAAGTATTGCGTAACTGCTTTTGGGTATCGAGTGCCCTCAAAAATAGCCATGATTTTTATTTTTAAAACTTTTGTTTTTTAAATTAACTTTAAAAACTATTAGTGAAGCAATTTATCATGGTAGCACCAAAGAAAGAAAAAAGTACAAAAAGCTTACTTTCAAAATTACTCAATAATTTTGGAAAAAGTATAAAAAGCCTCATTAAAATGCAACAAATATATTTAAATGTACAAAATATATGTATTTATGTACGTGAATTTTATACATATGTTTGTACATATATCTTATACTTTTTATTTTACTTTGTTTTTGGTTAAAATTATTAATTTTAAAAATAATTCACGATATGTGATAATATGTTTTCTATAGCTAAAAATTATAGAAATTTTATTACCCCACTGCCACCAAAAATGAATTACAAAAAAAAAAAAAAAGAAAATAAGTTACGAAGCAGGTGCAATTGTCTTTAATATGGAAGAAATGAAATATTGAATAAATCTGAAACATAAACAATATTTGAATAATTGAATAACTGAAAAGAAACAAAAATTCATTTACTTTCAATACAAACATTTACAAACTACTCGTATTAAAGCAAAAAAGAAAAAAAAATCGAATCAGCAAACGCATTAAAATTTCACTTTACACCTCTTCAAGGAAAACTAGAACAGAAGTGAAATTTTCTTTAGTTTAACCATCAAGTTTAGGTGTTTGTGTGCGTGCTTAAAAGTTATTTTGGTGGTTGGTTTTAGCGGGCTATAATATTCGCTTGCTAATTCCAACAGTCACGTGCATATTTGTTTATTGTTTTCATAAAAATATAATTATTTGAAGATCGAAAGCCACTCATAAAAGTTTTATAGTTTAAACTCAAGTCAGGCTTTATTCCAAAAATGCCAGTCGGTTTATTTTTATAGATACTCGTACTTTGTTGTTTTGTAATCTCTTACTGTACCATTAATATTTTGTAATTTCTTTTGGTTTCAGCGCAACATGCCCATTGTCCAACAAAGAGACGATGCCATGGCTATCGACGATAATATGGCTGAATCTGAATCAACCGCAGCTAATGTAGATCCTAATGAAATGTTGATCATGTCTACATTAAATTTACCAAGCAATGCCACATCCATTAGAGCTGACATAACAGATGGATTTTCATGTGAAAATAAGACTTATGGCTACTATGCAGATGTAGATAATGATTGTCAAATCTTTCATGTATGCTTGCCAGTTACTTATGCCGATGGTAAGGAGAATACCTTCCGTTGGAGTTTCATTTGTCCTGAAGAAACTATTTTCAGTCAGGTAGTTGTCGATTTCCCATAAAAATTCCTAACATTTAATAGTTTAAATTTTTATATCTTTAAAACAGGATTCATTTACTTGCATGCGTCCCGATGATATGACTATTTCATGTGAAGAGTCATATCAATATTACGAATTAAACCGTAACTTTGGCATGGTTGAATCTCAAGCTGATAAAGAGGATAATAATGAAGCACCCAGTGAAAATGTTTCAAGTAATGAAACGGTATTAGAGGCTGAAAATGAGCCTCAAGCTAAGCCGGTTATACCAGAACAACAACAACAAGAAGAAGAAAAGATTGATGTTAAACCAGTTGGACAACCCAGACCAATTAAACCTAATCGCAGAAAACCTGTAGCATCGTTTGCCACACAAAAGAAGCCCATGGCTAACTATCCATTACGCAAAATGCCTTCAACTTCAACAGCCATTTCCGTAGAACCGGTTGAACCGGTTCCTGAAGATGTGAGCGAATCAGCCAGTCCTGTAGAAGAAGACATTAAACCTGTTGTACAAAAATTCTCTAGACGTCCCGTCATGTCCTCCATGCCAAAGGACAAACTTCCAAGTTCTAAACCAGAAACAATGAATGGTGTTAGAACTGAATTGTTTAATCAAAATCGAAAACGTCCTACCATGTTTAATAAAAAACCCATGGAAGCTCAAGAAGAAGAAAAACGAGAGCAGCTTAAAATTGAAATTCAGCCTGATCAGCAAAACTTTTCTCCAGTTGAGCCTGCAATGTCAAACGCCAATACTGAAACTCAAAAGGCCGACAGCGAAATCCAAGCTTCCGCCACAAGCCATGTCTTTGTAAAACCTGACGTTGAAACTGAAACTTCTGAAATAAAAGCTGAAGTCGAAAAGAATGAGAAACCCGTTCAAATATTAGAAGCTTTTGAAGAAATTCCTGCTGTCATATCTGAAATTGTAGAAATACCAAAAGTTGAAGCAGAAGAAATTACCAAAAAAGAAGAAACTCTGCCTATTGTAGTTGTTGAAGAACACGTAGATGATGCTGAAAAATCCGAAAATACTGAAGAAATCCATACTCCGGTCGAAACACCAGAGGAAATTCAAGTAGCTGAAAAAGAAAAGCCAAGTACTGAAGAAGAAATGCAAGCTTCTGCAGAGGTCGAATCTGTGAAAGCAGCTGAAGATACTCAAACAGTTGATGTAATCCAAATGTCGGAAGAAAGCCAAAAATCTGAAGGTTTACCTGAAGCAGAAATTACTCAAAATTTGAGATCATCTGCGGAAGTAACACAATCTGCCGAAAACGCACAAACAGCAGAACAAGATCAAACAAGTGAGGACAATCAGACAGCAGAACAAGATCAAATAATTGAAGAAAATTCAGCTATTGAAGGTACAAAAAGTGTAGAGCAGTCAGCTGATAAAACTCAAATTGCTCAAGAACTTCAACCAATTGCAGCAGCTCAAAGTGCTGATGAAGTACACGCTGCAGATAAAAATCAAGAGGCTGAGAAAACAGAAATTGTCGAAGATGCTGAAGAAACACATCAAACAGAAGAAATGTCTGTACAAACAGTTGATGAAGCCCCTGAAAAGACTGACGAAATGCAAACTTTCGAAGAATCTCAAAAAAATGAACAAATTTCAGATGCTGCAGTAGAAGAAAATGTTGAAGAAAACCAATCCGTTGAAGAAAATCAAGAATCTATGGAACATCAACCTGCCGAAGAAACTATAATTGCTGAAGAACCACAGTCAGTTGCTGTTGCAATGGAAGATAGTAAACCTACAGAAGAATCTAATACTTTATTTGAAGAGATTAAACCTGTTGAGGAGAATAATGATCCAAAAACTCAAGAAATGTTCAATGAAAAAGCTGAAAATAGTGCCGAACCTGCCATATTTGAAGAAAATTCTGAAGAAGCTGCTAACATAGCTCCTGTGCAAACTATCGAAGAAATGGAATCGGAAAAACCGGCTGAAGCTCCGGAAACTCTACAAGTTACTGATGAAATGAACCAACCAGATGCTCTGGTACAGCAAATGTACGAAGATATGTCCGATAGTAAGCAGTCTATTGGTGGTTTCAAACCAGTCGATCCAGTTATGGCTCATGAAGCTGAACAACTAATTGTTGATTTCATTAATACATTAAGAAAGAACGACTTTACAAACGAAACTCCTGGCATGCCTGTAAAACATCAAATTGATGAAGAACCTGAACAACAGTCCCAAGAAGCTGTTCTTCAAGTGCAAGAATCTGATCAGGGTGAAAACATAAAGAACGTAATGAATGAAAATGATGCCGAAAAGCAAGAAAGCGAACCTCAAACTTCAGAAACTTTATCTGATTCTGTAGAAGTGAAAGAACCTACACTGGAAGAAGAGGAAAGTAAAACTAACTTGAAAACATTGGAAAACCAAAGCATTGAGAATATGGAAGAAACACAGAAGTCTGAGGAATTACAGAATAATTATATCAGCATGCCTGAATCAGTATACCAGATTCCCGTACAAGTTATAACAACACCTTTAGAAGAAGTTCCCCAGGAACAAACAAAAGACAGTGAAGATGAACATGTACAGATTATTGAAAATTCTGAGGAAAAAGCACAAGAAGAAAATCCAGAAACTACCATGGGAGGCTATAAACCTTTGAGTATTGATGATATTGTAGAACTTGTTAAAGAACGTTTAGATCATATGCCTAAGAACGAAATGGAAACACCTATGCAATTGGAACAAGTTTTAGGTAATACTCAAGAAGATAAAGCCCCACAAGAAGAAAAAAACGTAGTAGAAAAGCAACAAGAGGCTCAATCTGAAGAACAGCAACAGGAAGAAACTAAACAGTCTGAGGAGGAAATTGTTATGCCAATTTACCAACGCCTTATACAACCCCTTACAGTTCAGGCAAGCGATCAAACCGATACTATTGAACCAGTAGCGAATGATGAGCAAACTGATGTTCAAGAGGAATCAAGTCGTTCATATAGCTCGCGCAGTATGTTGAAAAAATTAGACCCCCGCAAGCGCCGTTTCCTTTTTAAATCAGAGTCAAGCTAAATAATTAATGCTTTTAACAGTCTCTGTACACAGAGAGATTGTGTTTTTTGCCTCTGAGCCATTTCACCCGCCCAAAATCTTATTATTTTAGATTTTTAAATATTTTTCTTCATACTTTGCGATTATTCTTCTATTCTTCACTGTCTTTTCTTGTTTTCCTGCTGCTGTCTGTCTAACTTTGTTTTTTTCTGATTGCAAGTTCGTAGTTGGTATAGCCGTTCAATCAATCATTATCATGATAATGTGATTGTAAATATAACTTTTTATTACTTAATATTTTAAAACTATTATTTTCTAATTTAAAAATTTACAAGAAACATATTTTGGCATTTATAAGCTGAGATGTGATTTCTTGATTGTAGAATTTATTTTAGACCTTTAGACTGTTGATAAAATGGCTGAAGTATTTCAAATTTTTGTTTAGTTATAATTTTTTTATCTTGCGAAATAAAAAATTTAAAAATTAAATTATAATTAAAATCTCGATTTAATTAAAAGAAAAAAAAAAAAATAAATAAAAACTGTGTTAATGTCAAGGGTATACGAATTTATGCAAAATTTTTTTATTTACTTAAATCGTGCTTGAGTATGAATGTGTGCAATCGATTAAAAACACATTCATATTAAGGACGTTTTATGTCAATAAAACAAAGAACCTCGCAGGACTCAAATAATAATAAATATAATATGAAACATCTAGAAAGAATTACACACACTTTTATAGAAATCTTATTTTTTTTTATTTTTAATTGCAAGCCTATCTGCTAACCGATTAGAATTAGAAGTATACATATCGTCGTGAGCACATAAACTCCCGCACTACGATATGTAGATCTATCAAGTTCTTAACATTAATAGAAAAATATTAATTAGCGTTCTGTAAGCCACCATTATTGATTGCTTACTTACTTACTTAGCTGGCCACTAGTTTCCAGACGCCTCTACTTAGCACGCATTTCTCAATTTTGTCACAACAATTGATGACAGGGCTTCATCAACCTGTTTCTTCCAATGTAAATATGGTCAGCCTCTACATCGCTTCTAGTAACTTTCGCATCGAAAATTTTTGTCACTAAAGCAGTTTTTTCCATCCGAACAATATGGCCGAGCCAGCGTAACCGCTATATGTTAATGCGTTGGACAACTCGCACATCACAGAGTAGCTCATGCAGCTTGCGAAGAACTTTTCTCTTGTACACTTACAGTACCATCCATGCCTCCACACCATACAGAAGCACCATAAAATTGAGCGACTTATATAGCACAGTTTATACAGTGACGAAATTCCAACAACTATAAAAAGAACACAGCAAGATATCCACAACAAAATGATTTGTCTTTTCCTTCATCACTATATGCACTGTGTTATAGAGTCTCAATTTGTCGCACGATAGTGTCTGGTTCATTACTACTTTTCGAGACCGTCCTTGACCTTGACCATACTGAATGGATAGTTGCAGGCTGCAACTATGGAGCTGATACATTCAACGTCCCTATGCATCGAAAACATGTACTTTTTCTTGCTTTCATGATGAGGAGTAAGTGAATATTGAAATCAAAAAATAAAATTCTGCTAAACTGTTTTATACAAGAAGAGTAAAATGCTAGATTTCCATACGTACTATTTTCAAAATATCTTCACTTCAAAAATATTTCACTTTCGAAATAGAGTATAAAATATAAAAATTTATACAAATGCAAACAGCTGTTCTTTAAATGTGTTAGTTAATTGGCACTTAGTTACAGCTTACCCATTATTAAGTGTAAGATTTTCTTGCTGAAAGTAACGGTATGTGAATAACTTTAACAGATATTTAAATAAGTTAACACTTAGTGACGATAAAGAAATGGAGCTTGGCGATTTTTGGCAAATTTATATATAAAAACGCTGAAGAAGGCAGCCATAAACTAGAATCTATGTATTTTATATAGACAGCGATTTTTCTTACACTCTTATTTTGACGCACAAATTCTCTTAACAATATTACCATACTTTTAATAAATTTCATACATTTTGTAAACAAACCATACATACATATGTAGTTTTGGCGCAAAGAAAAATAAGTACAAAAAAAAAACTAAAGGACCATTTGAAATTTTAAATAAATTAATAATTATGTGATTTGCTAAATATTAATAACATTTTTACCTCGGATAATGTCAGTTTTACTTTTTTTTCGACCAATAATATAAAATATAATTTAAATTCTTAGCAAAAAACTGTCATAAACTTACTTTTTTAATTACTTTAGATACAAGAAATGTAAAAACATTAAATGACGGTTTGTGAAGTTGCAGCCATCATTTTAATTATGGGCCAGTTTTTTCTGTTTCATCATTTAATGATCATTTATGAATATACCCCAATTATTTATATTATGATACATACAGTCATGGACATAAGTATTGGCACAAGCAGTACTTTCAAATAATATAAAAATTTTTACGTATTCCCAGACTTAAAATAATAATGTTATTAACTGATTATGACTACAGGATATGTACATTAACAAAATACCAAAAAACCTAAAACAAATTAGTTTCAGGAACAAAACCATATCAAAAAGTACTAAATAAACTCAGTTTTCTATAGGACAAAATTATAGGCATAGCCATTCTTGTGCAGGCAAAAAATCATACAGAAGCTGGAATTAATATTTTGTTGACAATCCATTTTGTTTTATAACAGCCTTTAACCTATCTGGCATGAAATGTACCAATTTTTTGTGAGCTCTTCGCCTCTTTTATTCCATTCTCCGATCGACGTTGCCTTAAGATCAGCTTTTCTAAATAACTTCTCTGTTCGAATTCTTCGGTCCAATTCTTCCAACAAATATTCGATGGGATTTAAGTCTCGGGACTGCGGAGGATGTGGCAAGCCATGTGCGGTGTTATAAACAAGTCACTACTTCACGTCGCGAGCCGAATGTTTCGAATCAGTATCATGCTGGAATGAAAAAGACTGCAGTAAATTTAATTTCTCTGCGCTTTAATTCCTTAATTTCCGAAAATAACATCAACACAGCTTTCTGAAAATATAAAGGAAGATTTTGGTAAAAATGTGCACTCTGAAACTGTTCGGAGATTGCTGTATCAAGCTGGTTATAATTCAAGAGTGGCTAGACGAAAACTACTGATATCTGCAACCAATCGAGAGAAGAGAATGTCGTAAGCAAAATTTGAGAATTAACGTTGTAGATTCTGGGATCAGGAACTGTTCTCAGATGAGAGTAAGTTTAATATTTTTCGACCTGGACATTCTAGATTGTAAAGAAAGCCTAATACAGTATATACTGAAAAAATCTTAAACCAAAGGTAAAGTATGGCGGGTGAATAATAATGGTCTGGGGCAGCATATCCGCTGCTGGTGTTGTGGAACTTATCTTTATGGAGGAAATAATTGACAAAGCTGTTTGCTTTAACGTTCCAACTGGAGAAGGCGCGCGCTTAGCAGAGACGCCTGGAGACTAGTGTTAAGGCAGGCCGAAACCCGTTAACGGGTTGTCATGGCCATCTAAGTAAGTAAGTAAGTTTGCTTTAACATTTAAAAAAAAATTTTTTTAAAAAGAGCAGGGAAATGATATTTACGTCAGCCTTTTTCATTACAGCATGATAATAATTCGAAACATTCGGCTCGCGACGTGAAGTAGTAACTTGTTTATAACACCGCACATGGCTTGCCACATCCTCCGCAGTCCCGAGACTTAAATCCCATCGAATATTTGTTGGAAGAATTGGACCGAAGAATTCGAACAGAGAAGTTATTAAGAAAAGCTGATCTTAAGGCAACGTCGATCGGAGAATGGAATAAAAGAGGCGAAGAGCTCACAAAAAATTGGTACATTCCATGCCAGATAGGTTAAAGGCTGTTATAAAACAAAATGGATTGCCAACAAAATATTAATTCAAGCTTCTGTATGATTTTTTGCCTGCACAAGAATGGCTGTGCCTATAATTTTGTCCTATAGAAAACTGAGTTTATTTAGTACTTTTTGAAATTGTTTTGTTCCTGAAACTAATTTGTTTTAGTTTTTTTGTTATTTTGTTAATGTACATATCCTATAGTCATAATCAGTTAATAACATTATTATTTTAAGTCTGGGAATGCGTAAAAATTTTTATTTTATTTGAAAGTACTGCTTTTGCCTATACTTATGTCCATGACTGTATGTATAATACATCTATTATGTAGCATATCATGTAAATCCCAAAAATAGTTTGCCATAACCAATTATCGAAAACATACTACATTTCACCACGATGATGCAAAGAATACCCAAATATATCCCAATATAAAATAAAAATATGTTTGTTTTTTGCATGGAACTTATCAAAGCCATAATCGACAGTATTGCCAGCTTAAAAAGCTTAAGTGTGTTGAAATTAAATGAACGTTAATAAGTAAAGTAGTTGAGTTTAGACCAGTAACGGTCACCTTTTAAGGAAATAGTAACTTTCTAAAAGTTTTTATTTATTTTAATGCAACGTTAAGGAAATTAAAAATATTCTTAAGACCTATAAAACCCAAAAATTAAAAAAAACACGTCCGAATCAAATAGTAGTAATGATTAGTAGTGCATTTATAGAAGCTGTCAATAAAATATATGTTCTATCATATAATATAAGTAAGTGTACTGTCCTATCTAAAAATTCCACTACAATGCACTGCATTTAGTAAGGGTTTACCCCTGAACATTGGTCTGAAATAAAAAAAAAATAATAATTTGATTCTTAATAGCACATAACACAAAGAAAAATATATATATATACTATGGGTGATCAATTAACAAAGCATTGTAAACAAAAAAAATTTGAAGACTCAGGCGTCATATTAGAATTGACAGTAAAAACTCTATAATCTCCAACAGATATTCCTTATGTGGACTTTTTGTAAAACCCCATCATTTAAACAATTAAAATTAAAAAAAGTGTCATATATTAAGGCCATCATAGAAGACTATTGCACAAGAAAATTTAAAAATATTAGGCTATTGGACACCGAAAACCAATAGAAACTACGTAAGGATGAAAATAATTAAAAAAGAAATAGAATTTAGAATGTCACATTCTTGACATTTTAAACGTTAAATAAAAAAAATTTAATGATTTTAACGCAGCTTACAAGAGAGCTATTGAATAGATTTATAAGTTCTCAGACGAATGAGAGAGTACTACCCCATCTGGATTAATCTTAGACTCCTATTATCGCTCAGAACACCTAAATGTCGTGTTGTATTGACTACAATCAGGGTTGTTATAATTTACTATTAAAAAATTTTTAAATTAAGGAAAAATTTGCAGGTTCGAATACCAGCAAAGGTAAAAAATGAAAAATTTAGTTTGTGGTTTTCTCAAATTTATAATTTAAAAATAAGAAGTCCCCCCTCCAAGAAGTTCATGTACAAGGTAACCTCTCCGTGACGTTCCACTCTATTCCACCTTAACCTTTGACAACACAAAACTAATGATCAGGAGAAAAGCGCCATCTATTAGGAAGTCGCAGATAACAGTAAAAAAACTTACTTAGTGAAGGCACTCACCCAAATCAACATGCAACCATGCGGAAATTGCTGTTGATCATTCAAGGGTGGAGGAATAACACTGCCCTTTGAAAGTTCAATTCACAGCAATTTGTCTCATTCCTAAGGCGCTTAATAATATAAGAAAACAAAAATATATGTTCTGTTGTCATAATGTACTGCCCTTTCCAAATAAAATGCACAGCATTTAGTAGGGGTTTACCCCTGAGTATTGGTCTCACTAAATAAAAAATTGTATTAAAAACACTATAACAATATGAATTTTTTAATTAAATTTTTTAAAGGAAATTAAAAAAAAAATTACATTGCACTGGCCGGCAAGATAAACCTTTTTTATTATATTGCAATTACAAGAATAATAAAAATTTGTCGAACTTTTAGTTTTTATCTATCAGGTCGAGAATTTTTATAATGGGCGTGGCAAGTTTTGCCCCCTTTATAAAGCAACTACTCCGCTATATTATGCTGCAACTCGAGATGGTTAAGTGGACTTAAAAAATTAACTGCAAAGGATACTGCATAAAATTTTCTTTAAGTAATTTATTATTCTGTTAAGAGTTTTAGAGTTATTCAGATCCTAAAGTCGAAGAATTTCAAGAATTTTGCTCTTTTTAAGTCTAAAAAAACTTAAAAACAACAATTTATTTAACAGATAATAAAGCAATTTATACATATGAACTAAAGGTCTGCACGGGTATGTTTGAAACGATATTCAAGACATTCTAAAAATTTCAAACACACTTCCAACTCTAATTCGTAAAAGCGAAACGAATAAAACAAACATAAAAAGTGGTTGTTGTCGTTAGAATGTAAATAATGAGAGAATAGAGACAAGAGAGTATCGAGACATGAGAGACATGAAACATAAGAGTTAGAATGGAATGAATAGAGTGAATAGAATGTCTTGTTTGTAATATGATAGAAAAGAATTTCTTGTACTTACTAGTATTATAAGTACTAAAGAACTGAATAATAAAAGTAATGAACTGAATAATTTTTCATGTTATTTTTCTTTATTTTTTTATATTTTTGGCTTAATTTTTAAAAATACATACATACATATTTACAAAAACTTAAAAAAAAATTATAAATAAATTACATATGGGCATTTCCTGGGGTAACGAACGTACGTTCGTACGCTTTTAATGTACAAAGAAGGTAGAAAAAAAACTTTTTCTAGTATTTTTTTTGCGATTTGATAGCATTTTAGTAGCTCTATATGTAGTGCAAAAGATAGATTTCATCGAGTTGAAGTTTTCATAATAATAGTTATAAAGACGTGGTCACGAACGTACGCAAAATAGAAGTCAACTTTAGCTGGCAGTACTGAAATGTAAAATTCTGCGAAATGGAATGGAATATTCCAAAGCGATAAAATAATTTTTAAAGCATACTAATGTAGGTCTCTATCCAGTATTTACACAATAAAATATCTCTATTGGTTTTCGTTTAATTGGCTTAAGTATCGGTCGCGAACGTACGGGTCGCGAACGTACGATATTTCCATAGGTTTTTTTTTTGTATTATCACCATGCTTAATATCATAAATATCGTCAAATTTTCTTTACGAAAAACGTAATTCTCTATTTATAGTGTGTGGTAACTAGTACTGGCAAAGTATTGAGTAATGAGTACCACGTATGGAGTATTTTTACTAATTTTTGGGTACTTGTACTTTTACATTAAAGTTGTGTGGAAAATTAAAATTTTAACCAGCAAAACAAAACTCCGTCTAAAAATACATTATTACGTTATTACAGTTAATGATCAACAAGCTCAATAAAAAATGTTTGCAAAAATTCACTTACTAAGAGTATATCATCCTTTTATTAAGTGGTGACACATACATATGATATTTTTGTAATATAATTAAGTTAGAGCATGCCACTATTCGTTTACAGATACTGACAAAAGAATAAGAAAACTTCGCGAGAACGTAATTCTTCTGATAAATAGATTTCAGTAAAGCACTTACAGTGTTTTTTAATATTTGTTTTATTATTAACAATTTTCAATATAAAATAATGAAATTTTAACAATATTTGTGATATTATTGTTTTTACTCAACAGGCCAGGCCGTTAAAATTGTGCTTATTTTAGATCCTCATCACAGAAAATCCAGTGCATCATTCTAATACTGGAATATTCGGTATATCATTTCACTTTTAAAGTAAAATTAGAGACATCTTATCAATTATAAACTCATTGTTTGTAGAAAAAATTTACTTACGGTCGCGAACGTACGAAACTTTGCAAACAAAAAAAGTCTATTTAATGGTAACCCAGAAGTTTCTTTTATTTATATACAAATAGGTGACACCGAAATTAATTAAAATGTGGTATGTCTTTGCACCTATTGACGTTTTATGCAAAGCAATAACAATAAAATGATATTTTCGGTCGCGAACGTACGATTAAAACCTAGGCAAGAAACAAAGCAAAAATTTACCGTTAATCGAACTTTTTTTTTCTCTCTACACATTTTCCTTCTTAATTGTTTGTTAAAGAAAGATTTTGAAGAAAGAGTGCAAACATAATACATTTTTTGCATGTAAAATAATTAAATATAAAAATGTCTTTAGAAGTAGTTTAAAAATGAAATTTTAAATATTTCAGTTTCTAGCCCAATTTTCTCAAGTAAAACACCTGAGATATGATAAGAATCCAATATATTATAAAAATATAGACTCTTTTTTATAATTATAAGCAATAAAATGCTATGATTATCAACATATTTTTTTTCGATCCTGGTTTACCATTTTGAGGAAATGCCCATATTCAAAAAGTGATTAATTTTTTTTTTGCCTTTAAATGCTTTAATATACACACACTATTCTTCTTGCTAGATTTCAATTTGTTTCTATGTTTGTTGTTTCTATGCTTGAATATACTCTCAATTAGAGTACACTTCTCGAAACATTCTAAACTGGCAGAAAAGCAAAACATTCATGCAGACCTTTAATATGAACCCATTTAAACTATATGCACATATGTGTTTTAGTTCTAAATTGCCTTTTTAAATTTAAAAGTAATTTCTATTCTAGAAGCTAAGTTTGTACAATTACTGTAATGTTTTTAAAGAAGTCTGTTGTTTTTGTTCAATAAACTCAAATATCCAATTTATTACTAATTTTATTTTTATTCAAATTAATTTGAGAAAATATTCTTTCAGCGTTGGCGGTAAAAAAATATAAATAAATAAATATTTTTTTCCAAAATCTTTCTATATTTTATTCCTCCATTAAAAATGATTTTGCACAAAATCAAGGTAGAAAACCAACGCTAAAAATGTTATTGTTTTACATTTACGAATATCGTCAGGAACTAACTCTGCACATATTTTAGAATAGAATATTTCAAAGCAAAAATTAGTATTAAAAACCACCTTTGAAGAATTCGGAATTACTTTTATTTTTAAATTTATATATATTTTATTTACGAAAAAAATAAGATATATAAATTAGTTTCGTGAATTTTTTTACATGTTGTCGACGAGTAGGGATGTTGATCGAATCGGCTCCCAGGTTACAGCCGGAAACTATACATTCGATGTGGTCAAGGAGTTCATTTACCTTGGCACCGCCATTACCAGCAAGAATGATGTCAGTCTGGAGATCAAACGAAGAATCACACTGGCCAACAGGTGCTACTACGGTCTCAGTAGGCAGTTTAGTAATAGAGACCTCTCTCGTGCGACGAAATTAACACTCTATAAGTCGCTTATTCTTCCGGTGCTTCTCTATGGTGCGGAAGCATGGACGCTGTCTAGTGCCGATGCAGAGGTCTTGGGAGTATTCGAGAGAAAAGTTCTTCGTAGGATCTTTGGTCCTCTAAGGCATGGCGATGAGTTTCGTATTAGAACCAACCATGAGCTGTATGAGCTCCTCGGCGATGTGGGCGTTGTTCAGCGCATTAACATCCAGCGGCTACGCTGGCTCGGCCATATTGTTCGAATGGATGAATCCGCTCCAGCGAGAAAAGTTTTCGATGCGAAGGTCACTGGACGTCGGCGTAGAGGACGACCGTGTTTACGTTGGAAGGACCAAGTTGATGAAGCCTTGTCGTTAATTGGTGTGACCAACTGGAGAAGGCGCGCGCTTAGCGGAGACGCCTGGAGACTAGTGTTAAGGCAGGCCGAAACCCGTTAACGGGTTGTTATGGCCATCTAAGTAAGTAAGTAAGAATTTTAAAAAATTAAAAAAACCTAAAACCTTTTCTGTCTCTTAAAAAAACACTTGCAAAAACAGATAAATCTGGGAATGTGACAACCCTGGCAAAAACATATAAAAGTAAATGTAAATTCGCCTTCGATAAAACGAAAAATGTTGTGCTATAATTTAAAATACCGCCGAAACCCATTATTTTAACCCTTGTGTCTACAACCAAAAAAATTACGTTATGTATACTACCAGCATACCCGGGTATGCTGATTGTATATATAAGGGAACTTGCATAGATTGACCAACTTTTTTTTTGTTTTTATCATTAAATGGCAGCCCTTGAAGCCCATTTCATAAAAAAAGAACGCCGTAGTTGTTCCAATACCAGGCCAACTAGTAAATCAGCAAATCTTAGTATTATAGATACGTTCAAATTAACAATGTCTGAGGAAAGGTGTGATATAATAATTAGAGAAACAAATAGAAAAGCAAGGCAAAGTTACGAACATAAGCAAAAAGGCAATACTATTACTAGCTGGCGTCACATATTCGAATTTCCATATGAGACATATTCCTGATGTTAAACAGAAACCTACAAAGCAACTACTTATATATCAGGAGCCAACATCACGGTTGATGAACAGCTTTTTCTCTACCGAGGTAGAATTGGATTCACGTAAAATATTTCTTCAAAGCCAGCAAAATATTGGATAAAGGCCTAGTGGGCTTGTGATTCTCTTAAATCTTATCCACTAAGTGGACATATATATACAGATTTGGCGCCTTCTGGAGAAAGGAAAGGTATAGCCCCTACCGTTTTTTTATAATATTATTGACGTTGCACATGGACAATAATCCCAGTCTTAAATCCCCGATAAACAGAAGAAGATGATTTCTTCAAAAACTTAGGAACCATTACCTACGAAAGAAATTCAGATCCGTTCACAAAATCCTCAAATTATGAGACATTTTTCAGCACGCAGTGGAGTGGAGTGTATTTTTGGCCAAACAGTAAAATCAAATAGTGATTCAGTATTTGTTCAAGAAGAACGTGACGCCACCGGAAGAAATAAGCACAAAGGAAATTGCTACATGTGTGATAAGAGGAGATCTACAAAAAAAGCCTGCAAAGATTGTCAAAAACCGGTATGTGCGGAATATACGCAGAATGTAAGCATTTGCCATACATGCTCGAACTAAATAAAAAAATTAAAAAATAACTACACTTATCTAAGATTTAACGTGTATCTCTATTCTTTTTTATAAGCAGATGTAATTTTTTACTGATACGTATGTAAATGAAAAATTGAATTAAATGTAATAAAATTAAACCACTATGTATGTACATATTTTTGCATTTGTAATCCAAAAATTTTTTGACTTGTTTTGTGCATACCCTGGTATGTCGGTTGTATGGTTAAAGGGTAATTCTCAAAAACTGCTCGTAGATTTTGTTCACAAAAATAAAAAATATTAGTTATATTTTTAAACATTAAAAAACAATATTCTAGGAGCATATTCAAAATTTCAAGTCGATAGCTCATTTGGTGATGAAAATATATCAAATTTAAAATGAGAAACATACCCGGGTAGGTGGTTGTAGACATAAAGGTTAATTAATTGTTTAAGATTTCAACACAAAGGTGAAAACAACCATTTCAACAGCTATAAGACAATTGCAGATGCATTTATATTTTACTATAATTACAAAAGTAACCAACAGTAACAGTTTAGCTATTAAAGTTTACTTGTTTTATTTGTGGATCTTATCAAAGACACAATCTACAATATTGCCAGATTAAAAGCTGCAAGTGTGTTGAAATTAAATGAACATTAAAAAGTAAAGTAGTTGAATTTCAACCTCTGATGGTAATGACAGTTATTTCTTTAACATATTTAGTGTAGGATACTAAAATTATTCTTAAAATTTCACATTTTTGTTTTTTTATAAAACAAACACTTTTTTAAAAAAAACTTTAATAACACTTTATTAAGGGTTAGCAAGATGACTAAAAGTGTAATTACCTCAGATTAATTAATTAAATTTATTAATTGCGCGCATAAATCTATTTAGCTTATAAGATCTTAAAGTGGTATGCTTCCAAAATCTTCTTTAAATACATAAAAATAAATATGTATTTAGCAAGCAAATATTAACAACTTGTTATAAAATACATAAGTATGTATGAAGGAAATAATAAAACATAATAATATACTACCTCTTAGCAGTCTTCTGGTAACAGCTCTGAGAGTAGTTGATTGGCAAGAAAAAGCTTCTAAAGTCTGTCTTACGGAGTCGACTTTAAACTGTAGGTCACACAACATGAGTGCTATGAAAAGCTAGGCCGTAACTCTGAAACACGGTGGTAATGGCCAATTATGAATGTGGGTAATATAACAACATGTTACCTCGTACTTTCTATAAGTGGGTTCTTATATATAAAATTAACAATTTATTTAAAAAGTAAAAAATCAATGACAGAAAAATTAAAAAAACACACACACACACAGACACATAAAATTTACATAGATATGCAAGTACATACATATGTAAGTATGTAAATATAAATAAGAGAATGTAATCAAATATGAGTTCAAGTATGTTTAAGGTCTCAAGAGGTTGTAATTCAAAAATTGCACACACATATGAGTTCTTAGCGTTATTAAAAAAAGAGTACAAACACATTTGCGACTATAAAACAAAGAGGAACAAAAATTAAACTTTTTATGGTTGGAAAACAAAAGCAGCAACCCTTTCTTTTATGCACATGAACACCTTAATAATAACGAATTCGTTAAAAGGATGATATTTATTGTTATGAGTACCAGTCATTACCATCATCCAGAATATCCTTTGCCTGCTTCGAGTTGCTCAATTTTTAGAAAAAAATTGAAGATTGGTTTTTTTTTTCTTTATTATTTAGGAGTTGAAGATTGTAAGGAAGAGTGCTAAAATAATTTTAACTAATTTAGAAACCGAATATACAGTGTAATCAAATGGCATTAAATGGTTTTCCAGTAACTCGTAATACGCGGTTATTCAAAAACTTCAATTCTGCATAAGTTTTAAAGAATATAAAAAATATATATAAATAAAGTTTATAAAAAAATTTCTACTTTTTGTAATAGAAATAAAGAGATACTTGTACATAGAATATGGATTCTGAGTTTCGAAAGATCTCTTAACGTTAGAGTAGTGTAAAGGGGAAAGAGTATGTGGACTTTTGATATCATATCTGATTTCAGTCAGAAAAACCAAAAGTCCTACTTTAAAAATGCGAACCGCAATGAAATCGGTTGCTATTGATTGCTATTATTCAATGGTCGGTTTTATACCTTCACCACTAAATAATCCAACAGCAATCAACCTTAAGAAGCCTGAACAGTAAAGCTTAAATTAGGAAAGGAATAAAAATTGACAACGATATTGAAAATGATGTTCATATTGTTGTCCTTGATTCAGCCCCTGTGATAATAATGCCTTGCACGACAAGAAGATTATTAATAATTTTTAACTATTATTAATTCAGTTGGTTTATCCCCTCTTGATTTTAATTTTTTGCAAATTTTTTTTTTTTTTTGTATTTTATGTCAATTTTTTTTTATATTACCCTTTTGTGTAATAAATTTTTTGCCGCAATCTACTGAAAACTATCAGTTGGATGTATTAGATCCAAACTACCTCGGTATAAATTGACTCAGTTCGGTAATTACTGCAAGTTTGTTTGCCTTTTCCGTAATTTTGACACGTTCAAGAGCGGCATTAATTCATTTTTTTCGTATCTTCTGATCTACCTGTTTTTTCACAGTTTGTAATAAAGAATCTAATTATCATGTACCAAAAATATTAGGCTTATATCTTTATTATTTTTTTGTCCAGAGACATTCAAAGTTGACCTAAGTGAATGCGTTTGAAATGACTGTATTATATACGCTACCTTCTATCGCTTCATGCTTTTAAAATACTCTTGTAATGACACTAAAGAGATTTTTTTCAAACAATTGGACGTTATGCATGATGTGTATGCAAATAAAAAAAATTTTCATATTTAAAAAAAATTATTTTTTTTACTACAAAAAATTTTCCAAAAATATATATTTTCTCCAAATTCTATGGATTGCATCTTCTGATCTCCAACGACCTCCAGCCTGATACTTATATCAAATTAAAGCCTGAAGTCTCAGCTAATTATTTATTAAAAATTCTGGTGCTCGTTTTTGCCCCTAAGCAATTCCGGTTTAAGAAACTAAAAATAGTTAGGAAATATTTCCTTCACAATCATGTAATTGCAGTTGAGGTTTGTATTAAAAATTGTTGCATACTCTTAGGATTGCACTTTTCTGCAACAGATTTTATTGCAACTTGTCTGCAGTTTTCCCAGCCAGTTTAAGAAAATTTATAAGTTTGTTTAACGATCTGTAAAAACTTATTTGGGTAAATTCAAAGAATAGGCTTTTAGGGTTCATTCGGTTCCAGTAATAAAGTGAATATAGCCGGACTTATCTTTTATTTAAAATAAAAACTGCAAATTTTGAAGCTCAGAAGGCAATTTTAATTCAGTCATATCTACTACACTACATAGCAATCTAAACGACTTTTTCTACAAATTATAAAGGAAGTGCTGTATTTCAATAAAAACTGCATTGAAAAGTTAGTAATTAAAATATCTGGCATATACAAACAACTGAACTGTGAGAAAATTTTCCTCAGTTTTTGTTTTATAATATTTAAGTGACTCCAGTAGACTTTTTTTAAGACAAAATATTAATTTTTAATCAAATAAATTATGAATTTCTCTCAGTCAAGCACTCTTCTTTATAACGGAATTATTTGATTTGTAAAAAATAGTTTTAAAAATTCGAATTTTAGTCACCAAAATACCGCTTACACAGAGTGCAAGACGGTGCGTCTTTTGTTTTTTTGAAGAAGTATACATATGTACTAAATTTTAAGATTTTTGCTTTTATGTGAAAGGTTTTATGTGAAAATATCCATTTTGGTTGTATCGCCAGTGGGCGATGGTTGTGGCTGATTTTCATGAAACCATTTTATTTTCTTAATTTAGTCAATATATACTCCGTGCCAACTTTCAAGTTTCAAGGTCCACTCCTTATATTTTTTGCACAAAAATGTATGAAGCCGTACCAGTGTGGGCGGTAGTCTAGTGATCAGTGTTTTGGCTTACTAGACAAGAGTTCCGGTTTCAAATCCCAGCTCTGAAATCTTCAAAAAGGAATATAAAAAAACATTTCTTTTGGCGACTACCTTTGCCATTAATAAGCTTCACAAGTCTCTTTATGAGGAGTCGACTTTAAAATGTTATTGCCGGTACTCATTAATAAAAATTGACACACACAACATGGTTGCTGAGAAAAGCCAGGCCATTATACTGAAACAGGGTTGTAATTGCCCATTATGTATGAATATGTATGTACAAAAGCAAAAATAAATATTTTGCCTACATTTCTTTCTTGCAATTCTACAAAAAGAATTTTACTGTCATAAGGGCTTAAAGGATAGCTTAATAACTGTTAAAAATATCCAATTGTTTGTTTTGATAACAAAAGTCTGTAATAAAATTTAGAGAATTATTCAAAAATAATCAAATTATTTCTATATTTACTACATATGTGTGTGCCATTTAAACTGTAACATTTTAAATGGTTTTAAAAATAATTTAAAGAATTACAAACAAAAATATTTATTTCAATAATCAACTTAATACTTAATTGCCTAGCAAATAAATAAAAAAAAATAAAAAAAAGGTTTCTTTGTATTTATTTAATAACTTTAATTGCCAATTTAAATCGTAAAGAAATACCATTTTTTTTAAATTTTCTTTTGTTTTGTTTTTGTTTTTGTTCAAGTGTTAATGCAACATTGAGTTCAAATATTGAATTTGAAATTATTCAAGTATTGTGTGTGTATGTATGTTTTTTTTTAGAAAAATCTCTTAAAGAAGAAAAAGTAATTTAGAGATTTTAATGAAATACATTCATGCATTTTATTGCATATTGATGATGATTTACTCGTATTTATATATACAATTGTATGCTTTAAATTAATGCATAAACACATGTATAAAATTTATGTAAATTCTATAGATCACATGCATACATAAGTATACATTTGTATGTACATATGTATGCATATATGCATATGTAAATAATAACACTTCATGGCATATGTACATACATATTTATATAACTAACTAAGCATACATACAAATGTACATATATGCTTCAGTCTGTCTATATGTATGTGCTTTTGCATGCATAAATATCGATTAAGTTTTAATAAAATAGAAATTTTAATTGAAATGTTCATCAATACGCATTAAGATTTCATTCTAGTAGACTGGTAAACGACAGACATACTACTCGTAGTACATATTTTACCTAAAACACTTATTTATTTTTGTTGTTGTTTTAATTATACCTTAAGCGGTTAAACAATTTATTCTGTTTGCACATTAAAAACACCATTTTAAGTAATTGTACTCGTATATGTATTTGAATGTTGCCGTTAACATCTACTTAAAATGTTTTTTATTCATGGCCTTTTAACGGGTATAATTATAGAAAAAAAAGTTTATAACACTCACACATTTGCAAAAAACTACAAACTTATGTACGTAAAAACCATTTACCATTTACGAGTGAATGTAAACCCATTTCACTTTTAACCATTAAATTATTAGAAGCTCATCTGTACAATATGAAAAAAAAAATTTAAATAAAAAGTAATATTCAGCTCAATCATAGAAAAAATTCCCTATGAATTTATTTCCCTTTAGGATAAAATTCTATTTAATTTTTTATAATTATCACCGAATTTGTTCACTTTCCCTCCCCTTTTTACAAAAAAATCTATTAAAATAATGACAAATGATTATGAGTTTTATCTGCGTTTCAAAACCGAAACAACTGGTTTTGATTTTCTCTCTTTTTCTCAAATTTTCTGTTAATATTCGTAATTGGGCTGTTTATGAATTTCCATTGTAAAGGTCTTATGACTTTAAAGACATTGTGATGAAAAAACTTTCGTGGCATAGTTGTTAGAGCGTTCACACAGAAACTCAAACGACCGAGGTTCATTCGCAGCTAAGGACAAAAATTTATAAAATAAAATTTGCCGTTTTTCTAAATTATAATTAAAAAAATAAGAGGCTCTCCCCTCCCCCCCTCACCCACAAAAATGTTCATCTGCAGGAAAAATCGCTCCCTGACATATCCAGTCTATACCACCAGAAACGAATGATCAGGAGTATAGCGCCACCTTCTGGAAGATAACAGCTATTCTATATAAAAAGAAGCACACCACTCACATTCAACATTCAGATAAGGCAATTGCTGTTGATCATTCAGAGGTGAAGGTATAATTTTTGTCCCATTGACATAAGGCGTTTAACATCTTTACATCTATCTATATATTTAACATTCCGATGCAATGCACTGCATTTAGTAGGGGTTTACCCCTGAGTATTGATCTTAAATAAAAATAAAAAAAGATAAAAAAACTCAGACCGAAGAAGAGTATGGAAATACATACTGAAGTCCTAAAAAAAGGATATTTTTGACAATACGCTGATATAAAGATATTTGAGGTTTTTACATCTTTTCTTTACAGCAGTATTAAATCTGATAAAAACGCAAAGGATGATCATGAGACTTCAGTTGCTTGACCAATTTGACTTTGTAGGTCTTCATACCGAGGTATTTAGGCAACTTTTTCTCAAAACACTGCTCGAAATATTCGGTTTCTGAGAACGAAAATGATGGATTTTTGACATTCTCACTGGAGGACAACACTGTATGTTTTTTTCAATAACGATGCATTTTCATGAGCTGGCATCACAAATTGACGCACAAAGTGAACTGAAGACCGATCTCTTTATATTCAGCTAAAGCTAAATGCTCCTTAAAAGAACGCTAAAGGCCAGCTACATCTCACTGGAATGCCATTTAATTAACGATGTTAAGTACTTCCATGATCGGTAATGGCGATGACTCCAATAGTTTTATTATTGAATCAGTATAGACATTTCAAGCCCCAGCTCTGACATTTTTAAAATATAAAAAAAAATTTGTCGGCAATTGCCTTTTAGCAGTCTTCAGTCAAAAGCTCTGATCGTAACTGATTGCCATGAAAAAGCTTCTCAAATCTATGGTTCGGAGTTGACTTTAAACTGTAGATTCGGCTACTCATAGATATAAATTAACACACACTTGCGAGAATCTAGGCCGTTATCTTAAAGTATAGTTGTAATGACCAATTATGTATATATGTTTAGACTAATTTGTAGATAATCTAGCAAAGATTTGAGCTTTTTAGTTTTGTAAAGAAGCAAAGCTAAATTCCTCTTACAAAGCTTATTACAGAGGGCATGATTTTCATATGGTGAGTTTCCACGTGGAAGCATGCTCTGCATTACAACCTGACTCCAGGTAAGGAAACAGAGTAAGCTGTATAAGCATTTATACAAAATATTAAGTGCACATTACTTCTTCATATGGACTAACTGTAAGCTAATAATTTAGTTTTGCTAACAATAATTGAAAAATCATTTTAATTGTATAAGCTGTTGTCCTGTTTTTCGGTAAATCTGTATAGTAAGCTGATGTATCAGCATTTAAGTTCTATTTGGGCTTCCAAAAGTATGAAATATTTTTCCTGGGAGTGTGCAAACAACATTTTTACGAGCACAAAACCACAATTTTTAAATTTAGCGGTGATATCTGTGCGCCTATTTATGTAGCTTTTGATCCCTAAAATGAAACAATTACTGGTACATGGTGCCTATAAACGCTCTTCTACAAATTCTAAAGCAAACTCTTTGTATTCCCTAGTTGAGCTAAGATGTGTTTTAGTTAAGCAACAGTTACTGTGAAACAAAAAACCCTGAGTTTCTCATTCTTATATACATACAGGAAAGGTCACTACACGAAATTTCAAGGTAAGCGGAGGTAATATAATCTTAATAAGTAATTAGGGTAAGACTATAAATTCTTAGATAAGCATACTGCAGAATTAAATGGAATTTTGGCTTGAGTAAAATAAGTAAATGTAATTTGTATACGACCTTTGCTGTTGATGAGGATAATTGTACTTTAAATGGCCACCTACACAAGAAATTCGACTCTTTTTTATTTAAAGTCTTTCATGTAGATACTCGTCCTATAGTTTTGTTTATTAAAAGTAGAAAAACGAGTTGCTTTTGCAACGGTTGCAATTCTCGTTGCATTAAAAATGTTAAAAAAAGAAAAATTCTCAATAGTTTATCACATCTTTTCCATTTATTTCAACAATCAACACTCTGACCTACTTCTTTAACAAAAGTGGGGCAGCTAAAGGAGTGGCAAGAGGAGTAGCATAAGCAGCTGCGGCAGCATGTACTAAAGGAGCAGAGGCATAGCCAGCTAAAGGAGCAGCAGAGTAAACAGCGGGGAAGGCAGCAGAGTGAGCGATATTATGCGCATTATAGCTGGAAGCATAGGGAGCCACATAAGAAGCATGACCAACAACAGCAGCAGCTTGAGCAGTAGCATAAGTCAATGGTGCCGAATAAGCCAAAGGAGCTACAAGACCGGGATTAGCATTAGCACAGGCCAATAACGCGAAGAAACAAACGACGATCTAAAGGAAGTAAAATAAAATATTTAAAATTTAACGCTTATTTTTTAGTTTCTGAATTGATTAAAAACTTACAAATTTGAACATTTTTGATTAATGATTGTTAGTGAGTATTTTGTGATAAAATTTATAACTGTTGTTTTAAATGCCAGTGCTAAAGTCTTTTATGGATACTTGAACAATGCAAATTGTAGGCGTTCTGTTTATTTATGCCAAACATGCTGTGAATTATATAATCAACATTGATAAGGTTTTATTTAATTAAATGGTAAATGAAGGTAAATTCTTGCAAAATGATATTGAAGTTCTTCAATATTGGGATTTCAAACACAATTGTGTTGTTGTATTAAAAATTTTAATTTTTTATTGATCTTTTGAACGGAATATGACTTTGAAAATATTTATTACACTCCACAAAAAAGAAAAAGTCAAACTTATAGAATATAAAGTTTTTAAAGGGCCGCCAAGTACATATTGTATGATGATTTCGCTTCTCCATTTCAAATGGAAAATGTATTTCTAAAATGTGTAAAAATATGCATGACTTTGGAAGTTAGTTTTGCAAATTTTATTGATAAGTTTTTTATTTTTCTTTTTTGAATTTTCTGTGGCCTTCAAACTTTACAAGTTTTATTCAGTTTGAGGGATTGATACAAATAAGAAAGCAAAACATAATTGAAGTACATAAATTTGTGTAGACGGTTTCTCCCCTCATCCCTTTACTCAAACAAATATGTATATGTTTAGGGTTAAACTAAAATAAGAAGGATTTAAATTTTTGCATAAGATAAAAAAACAGATGCAAGATAATGGCAGGGAAATTTAAAGGTGTGACATGTTTTTCTCGTAAGCTGAAGGTCAGTCAGCCGCGTTCAATATCTACTTACGGATCCACGAGTATTAAGGCCTGGTTAGCCAAACGCTGCTGTATCGTAATGTAACGTCCCCTAACGTAGAAACGTAAATGCACTTATAGAACATTTAAAAACGTGTCATATGTTTTGGAGATAAACAACAAAAAAACAAAACAGAAAATATATTGTGAAATAGTAATTTGTTTATAGTGTACTTAATAGTGTTTTTTTTCAAATAATTAAAAGACAAATACATAAATATGAATGCGGATTTGTGTGTTGGGCTACAGTTTTTTAATTTACTAAAAATTTTTTAAATTTCTTTCCTATTAATATTTTTGCTTTTCTTTGTAATACTCATGCTGAAAATGTGTATAACAAATGTAGGGTTGCCATATATTGAATCGAAAAAAGTACATTGAGGGAAAAAAACGTACATTTTAGTAAAAGAGTACATTGGATTTTTATTGAAAACTTTTTTTAAAATTCATTAGGAAAAATAAAATGGCAAATAATAATACAAATAATAAGATCGAAACCATTGTTTACAACAAAGTAATATCCCAAAATTATTCGGATTTTTATTTTTAAATTCTAGTCTATATTATTCAACTTTTCAAATGTAAAATAATTTGGTATAAATTTAAAAATAAATTTTATGCCCGTATTCATAAAAAGTATTTTAGTTTTATTGAGGATTTATTTAACAAGTATTGCATAGAAATACATACATACATACATAATTGGCCTTTACAATCCTGTGTCAGGATTACGGCCTAGCTTCTCGCAGCACTCATGTTGTGTGTGTCAATTTTTAATCATGACTACCGGGACCTACAGTTTAATGTCGACTCCGAACAACAGACTTGAGAAGCTTGTTCATGGCAATTAGTTATTCTCAGAGCTTTTTCCAGAAGACTGCTGAGAGGTAGTCGCCGAAAGAAATATTTTTTTCATATTTCTTTTTTTGAAGATGTCAGAGCCTGGAGTCGAACCCAGGGCCCATGTCTTGCATAGATAGTATATGTATTGTATATTTTATATACATTCATGTATTTATAGAAACTTTTACAAATACATACTTACTAGTTTTTTTGAACTTGGTTCATGCCATTTTTGCCAATGTAAGAAAATTGTAAAACACACTTGGCACAAGTGTGTTAAAATTTGTTTTAAATACCAATTCACGTTACAAACTTTCTATTAAAAGCTTGTTTGTTCATTTCCTTCTTTCAAGAGGGCAAAATCGAACTGAATGTTCTGTCAGATGCCGCGTTTGAATGCGGTATAGCCAATATAAACATACAAATTCTTTTCAAAATTTTGAAACAATCTACTATTTAACAATTCTATTCATTTTCTTTTAATACTTTTTCAGTAAATAATTTTAATTAAATGAGTGTAGGGTTTATTGCATTGAATTTATAATGCATTATCGTTTCCACTACAACTAAAGGCGGGTTTAGACGGTAATACATACATGTCAAATTTTTGTGTAGAAGAGAATGAATAGTATCGTGTAAACTTTATATGTAATGAGAACGTACGACATTGAGAGAAAATACGGAGGAAATTTTGACAGTAGTAAGGCTCGCTTTGTTTTTTTTTTTTAATTTTTAAGAAAACAATCACATTTCATTAGATCAGAGATGCGCTTTTATTTTATTTTTTATTTATGTTTAATGTATTCACAATGTATGTAAAGTTTGACTTTGATTTGATTTTTAAACAACCGTGTAGACGTAAAAAAATCTGCCGTAGGACTTTTATTTTTAAAATACTGATGGAATGTCATAATATTTTTTCTATAAATATACGTAAAGTATTATCTTCTAAACTGTCCTTAAGCGATATTGCAGCCTCCACTAAATGCAGATGGAAATAATTAACCTCTAAATTAAACCATTTTAGTGGTAGTGAAAATTTAGTGCGTTATATTAGAGGCGATAATGCACTATTTTTTTTCACTACCACTAAATTTAGTGGAAAATTAAATTAAAATGAAATAAATAAATTCATCAAACGGTAGATCCATGTTAATTGTATTGACAAAAAATTATTCAATAACTTCTGTAGAATTACGAAATAAAATTTTTGAATTGAGACTTAAAACATAGACCTTTTTAAAATTATATTACTTTGGTGGCAAATGTACTTTAATATTATATATGTTAGTTTCAAGTATTCAGAACAAAAAAGAAATACAAAAGATTAAAAAAAGTACATTAGCGTACCTTTTTAGGTGTTATGCAGAAATAAGTACATTGAACAAAACAAAATTTCCCCTACTGCTTAAAAAAGGATGTTTGGCAAGCCTAAATAAACCAGCTGTTTGCAAATGTCCCGTAGAAACGTAGAGAATTTCTATTTTCTACAGATTGATACGTGCCGTTACGTTACATTTTTTATTCGGTAAGCGCTGCCATTACTTTGCATGTAAAATAAATGATCAGCTGACTCGTCAACGTTAAGATACGCTACGTTACGTTTGGCTAATTCTACCTTTATGTAATATGATCTTAAAAGGCAATTAATTCTAGTTTTATTAATATAAATGTGAAATTTAATTACAACTACAGATCAGGGATGGAAAATCAAGAACTTTAGTACTTTTTTCAGTACGTTTTATTTTACTTTTTTTATTTATTTATTTAACGAATTTTTACACAACAAGAAAAGTTCTTATAATTACAGTACAGAATTAATATAATGATCATGATGATATGCCAATAC
Source organism: Metopia argyrocephala (assembly GCA_963576795.1). Lineage (NCBI taxonomy): Eukaryota > Metazoa > Arthropoda > Insecta > Diptera > Sarcophagidae > Metopia > Metopia argyrocephala. Next base: position 39,036,750 of record OY756210.1, read on the forward strand.
CAATGCTAATGCCAATGCCAAAATGCCAACTTGATTCAGAAGACGCACAGAATAAATAGAGAATTGCCATTCAGAGACAAGGGTATGGTGTATAGGAAGTATTAGTCTCCTACCTCTATGTGATTTTGAAAAAGTTATAGTTTCGAACAGATATTTAGTTCTCTGCGTGTTATCTACTTAATTTATGCAGAAACAGCAGAACCCTGATTTTAATCAGATTTTTAAAAGATACTCCATATAAATACCTAGAAAAGGTAGATGTGGAATGAATCTTCTCAGACTGTAGATATATCTAGTAATGTTGTTGAAAACAACATTCAATCGGCATCAGTAGGAGGAGTAGTCACAGCTACCGAAAATCTCACAACCTTAAAGTAGACCAGGAATGATATAAGATTTCGCAAGAAGTAATCTCACCCTTAAGGGTGTATACGCTTGGGTGGCCCACAGTGATCTAAGCTTTATATGATTGTTCCAGGTCAGTGTATTGAAGACGATACCGAGGTTTTTTGCAGTAGTGGCGATTGAAATTTTGGTGTTGTCCAGAAGAATATCGTCAGTTATTACGGGGTGCCAGTCCTCGTATAATAAAATTGTAAGCAATAATGGAAGCATTATATTGTTAATTCATACCTTAAAGCTTCCAAAGATGCTGTAGGATAAGGTATTATTTTTTAAATATTGTAAAATATTTGGTTAATGGTGGCAATAAATTTGCGTTTCTATTGCATTTTAGCGGCTCATTTCATATAAAAATCATGCATTATTGATGCGCACGAATAAAAATACCTTATTGATAAGCACAAATTTCTGCTGGGTTAAGCGATAAATTTTATTTCGAAAATATTACTGGATCTAAGTATGAAAAACTCAAATAAAGTCTTAATTAGGATAAAAGTCTTAATTAGGGAGCGCAATGAGGCTCACGCAAGATGGAGGAGATTTCGAACTCCTGAATTATATGAATTATTTCGATCATGCAGAAGAAATGTCGTTAGAAATATCAGAGAGTCAAAATGCTCATACTACCACAGAAAATTTTCCTTAGCAATGGATAGCAGGTCAAAATGGAGGGAAATTCGGAAGATAGGAATTGGACAGAAGAAGAGTTCTTATGAGATTGATGTTGACGTGGATGATTTGAACGACAGATTTTCGAATATAAGTATCCCTGAACCTAATCATAATTTATATGCTGGCTTGTGTACAGTACCAATTGAGAAAACATTTAGCTTCCGTTGTGTGAGTCAGTGTGAGGTTATGATGAGTTTCTTCGCTATCAAATATAAGTCTGTTGGAGTTGACGGGCTAGATCCTACCTTTCTTAGTATTATCATGCCAAAACTATTGCCATTTATAACATATTTATTTAACTCAATTCTCACCAGATCTGCTTTTCCTGATAGATGGAAACTGTCGAAAATTATTCCTATACCGAAGTCAAATAATGAATATCGACTCATTGCTATTCTTCCCTTTTTATCTAAAGTTCTGGAAAATATCATGAGCTTGCAAATTATTGATTACCTCAAGCAATCTAAACTCTTATCTGGTAGACAATCTGGTTTTGTTAAGGGGAGAAGCTGCCTCACGGCGCTTACAGATGTAATTGAAAATTTGAGAGTGATCTTGACAAAAGTATGGTATCCTTTTTAGTCTTGTTAGTTCATAGCAAAGCTTTTGAAACAGTCGACCACGCAATTTTGGTGACTAAACTTGAAAAACTTTTTTATTTTTCGTCAGAGTCCTGTAAACTTCTACGAAATTATCTTACAGGGCGTCGTCAAACTGTTGCATTGAATGGCAAATATTCAGAGGCCCGAAATATCAACAGGGGTGTACCTCAGGGTTCAATACTCGGCCCTCTATTATTTTGTCTGTATATCAACGATTTACCTGATGTTATTGAACACTGCGGTATACAAATGTACGCCGATGATGTACAGATTTACAGAAGTTGTATTGCGAACGATATGCATCTCTGTGCAGATTATTGAAACAGTGATCTAGCTAGGATTAACGAGTGGGCAGTGAACAATGGACTATGCATCAATTCTTCCAAATCTAAATGCATTTTTATTGACACTAATAATATTGGTTTGAATAATGACATCTCGATTAGAATTGATGATGATGTAATTGAATTTATTAGTCACTGCAAAAACTTAGGGGTAAACTTTCGTGGTCAAGTCAGTGATTTTAACAAATTGAGGGCTACTTATAACATCCAGGTAGGTATATTTATACTTATCCAGCCAGGTATATTTATGACATCGGACCACGTAGACCAATTTCACGGTTTGCGTATCAGATTAATCGAATGAGTTTTGAAAATCTTTTAAAGTTTAGGAGTCTTGTCTTCTTGCATAGAACATTATATTTTTTGCAACCTGCAGCCTAATTCTGTAAGTCGCAAAAGCTAAATTTCCAACGCTAAAAATGCATACAATTGATTTAGCGATTTTTGGCAACATATTCAATTCTGTAACTTTTAATGCTAAATTTGGCATACCGTTAAAACCGAATTCGCCGCAATTTGAACGTGTATTTCTCTCATCTCTAAAATCAATTATTTTGTATTCTCTAACGTTAAATAAGCTTCAACGTCTCCAAAAATTATAAAATTTTAGCTACGAAAATTTTTAAGTGCCAAAAGGTTTTGTTTTAATTGATGTTTTGTTATGTATTTAAATATATATTTTTTAACTTTTGCAGAATAATGTAAGACACTACTAAAAGGGTTACAAAAGAGCAAAAAAACATGCTTATTCAGTATTTGGAGGATCATAGAAAATTTGCACATGACAGGTAAAAAGTCATTTATAATTTCTTTTACGCAAATAAGTATATTAATTTTTTTTTTAGATTTGTAAATTCAACGGGAGCAAAAAGCCTTGCTGAGCAATAGGAGCATTTAGCCGAGAAGCTTAACTCATTGGGTGGTGCATTCATAAGTGGAGAGGATTGGAAGAGTACTTGGACAAATATGCGGTAAGTTATAGTACAAAACTTTTATGTTTAAGCATTTTATTCCATTTTTTTTCATTTAACAGAAGCAAGGCAAAACAAAAGTTCCAAGAGCATAAAAGCTCTTTAGAGAGAAGTGACATAAATGACTCTCAAAATTTTAAGTTAACTGAAATGGATGATCGCATAATTGCCATCATGAGGAAGGAATCTTTTGTGGGACAAGCAGAAGTCGGCGAACCTCTCGTAGGTTTTTACCAAATTTGTTTTATTAATTTTTGAATAAATAAATTTTTTTATTGTGTAGAGAGACGCAGAACTTACAGCAAATGTTTCTTTAACATCAGAATTTAATGATTCCACTCCATCTTGCTCTAATGGAACCGTAAGAAGACTTTACAATATTTATTAATTTAACGGTCTTTCGATTTTTTTAAAATTAGATAAATTATTAAAACCTTAAGTTATTTTATAAGAATTATATTCAAAACTAATACTATACAATTTTTATAAAACAATTTCATACCTTCTTATTTTTTGAACTTGTAGGGAAAACAACACTCGGCATTTGCCCAAAAGTAAATAAATTCTTTGTAGTTGATTAGCTCCAGACCAACTGTTTGCACCAATACCTTTGACTATTCTTGGCTTCCACCAGAACCACTCGTATCACCAACAAACCTTTTGTCTTTTCAGACTTCACAATAATAAAAAAAACTTCAACCCCTTGTTTTTGTTTTACAAAAATTTATTTTTGAAATAAATCAATTTTATTTTAGGGCGACTTTTATTTATATATTTTCAATTTTCAGACAAAGCACAAATGATATAGTTTTAAAATAAAGCACAGAAATCTAGATTTATTCACACTCAATTCAAAGTAAAAACCACGAATGAATAAAAGAAAAGAAAAATACAAAAAAATTTCAGTTTACGCAAGGCTGCAAGATGTCATGCGCATACTCACCACACTATCTATGGTGTTGCCAGATGACCGCACCATAGGTAGTTGATTTTAATGGCAAGACATCTTACATCCTTGGCGTTAACATACCGCCCGCCTTGGAGCGTATGGACAACAAAATTCACTTATTTTTTTTTCTTCTTTTCTTCTTTCATACGTAGGGACACATAAAGGAAGAACAATATAATAGATTTACAATTATGCATCCATATGAAATAATCGTAAAAAAAACATATTATAAAAATTAAACTAAAATGTATATCAATAATTCATAAGCATGTAGTATGTTACACAAAGTAAATATTGTATACATAATTTAATGCAATAAAAAGTTATACAATAGGTGTTACAAATCAAGAGATCATTTCTATACAGTTCAAAAAATTTTTAAATATTCAAAATTAAATTTTCAAATCAATATTCATATTGAAAATATTCAACCAGAATAATACTACAAATATTCTTATAAAATAATAATTAATCAGTTAATCAATTTATCTTTGCTCAGCTCTACGAGCTTCGCCAAAATAGGCGTATCCAAAAATGGTTTTTTGACAATATATTTCACCTGGCTTACCCACAGCTGGACCAATCAATATACGATTTGTTATATCCGCCCCGAGAACAACTTCATATGGACGTCTTTGGTACCATTTAATATCAGCCGAGAAGACCTCATCGTTGCATCGTGTTGTTTTGATGACTTCCTTGGAGGGTGTTGATGAGTAGTAAGAACTCCATTGAAAAGTGTGTTTTACAATCATCATGAAAAACCAACAATTTTGCTCGGTCCTGTTTGACCTCACATAACATACGAGCTACTGCAAGAATAGTGATGGTTGATTTTTCGGCGTTAGGGTCAATAACTGCTCGTAAAGTAAATTTTTTTTCTCTGATCATGGGACGAACCTTAATAATAGCTGTCATTTTAACCCACACGTTGCCTGGAGATATTGGGTGAAGACTGCTGTGATGGGCTTTAAAACATCGGCGGCATCTATCAATGCATTTACAGGCATTACTGGTGTGGGATTGAGCGAGACAGTTATAGCATAAGCTCTTTAGGGCAACGACACGCACCTTTTCCTCTGTTGGTAAAATTAAATATTTTGTGCACCCTCGGATAGCATGTATACGGTCGCATATTGGGCATAAATATGAGGTGTTAAAATTTTGCTTTGCCATTTTATCTGTAAGTATAATTTAAAGTTCAGGTTGGAGAAATAATGTAAAAAAAATGTTCAAAATCGATTAGAGGTTTTATGCCTCACTAGAGGGCAAAATTACTAATTTATGAATTGGTCGGGTGATGATACCATTTTGGGTTTTCAAATCTGCTACTCGAACTTTGCCATCCGAGCCAGAGTAAACTTTTATAATGCAACCTAGTCGCCATTCAGTCGGACACGTTGGTTCACTTTTAAGAACTATCAGATCGTCTACCTTCAAATCGGTCTGAGCAAATTTCCACTTGTGACGTTTATGGAGTTCTTTGAAATATTCTTCTTTCCAACGACGACACATATCGTGATGCATAGCCTTTATTTTTCGCCAACGAGTAACGATATTTAGGGGTGAATTAAGCTCTTCAGGCTCAGCTGGGGACAGGATAGAAGACCCAATTTAGAAATGCCCTGGGGTAGGCGCAGAAAGATCCTCATGATCTTTAGACAAAGGGGCAAGAGGGCATGAATTGAGACACGCTTCGATTTTAGCCAACAGGGTCGAAAACTCTTCGAACGTATATTTTATTTGCCCTGCTGTCTTTTTAAGATGCGTTTTGAGACTTTTCACGCCTGCTTCCCATAATCCTCCCATATGTGGGGCGGCGGCAGGGATAAAACGCCAGTCAAGATTCTGATGACCATATTTCTCGACGGCAGTGTCACGAAGCTCTTTTGCATGCTTTAAAAAATTTGCTTTTATTTCTCGTGCAGCGCCAACGAAATTGCGACCATTGTCAGAAAATATGCAACTAGGGCAACCACGACGAGCAATAAAACGATCAAGAGCAGCTAAAAAACCAGGAGTGGACAAATCGCTAACAGCCTCTAAATGAATCGCCTTGGTAGCAAAACAAACAAACAAACATACATAACCCTTAGTAATTCTGCAGTATCGACCGGTAAAGCTTTTAATCTCGAACGGGCCGGCGAAATCTACTCCTGTATTACAGAATGGGCGACTTAACGTGGTTCTTTCTTTGGGTAAGGCTGCCATGATTTGTGTTTGTAGCTGTTTTCTATGTAACACACACGTTTTGCAGTTATGAATTACGGTTTTAATTAGATTTTTTGCCTTTATAATCCAACACTCCTGACGAGAAACATTCAACACCAAACGAAGGCCCCCATGATATGTTAGTTTATGAATGAATTCAATATACAACCGAGCTAATCTGCTGCCATAAGCCAAGATAATAGGGTGTCGTTCCCCGTATGACAAGCAGGTTGCAGATACGAGACGATCATTAGCACGAAGTATATCATTGTCATCTAAGAATGGAGTAAGAGTGAGTAAAGGGTTATGAGTGTTGATTTTCTTCTTCATTTTTAAGTCGTTGACCTCATTTGGAAAATGGAGCTGTTGGGAGAGCAAAAAGAGTCGATTTCGGACGAAAAGTAATTCTTTAGCTGTGATTCGACGTGAGTCACAAGCCGTTTGCATATGTTTGCATAAATTACAAAACCGAAACATATAGGCGATCACGTGATAGGCTCTGGCTAAGTTAGAAAAACGATTGAGAATGTCGTCCTTTTCTGACGATCTAGCAATAAATATCTGCGTTCTTTTCGCTTCTTCAGTAGTCTCAAACACCGATGGTCTTCCGGGCCACATGGAGCTATCTAACTTGAGCCAACTAGGGCCATGCCACCAAAGTGTGTTATCACGCAACTCCAAAGGAGTCAGCCCCCGGGTTGCTAGATCGGCCGGGTTCTCCTCAGAAGACACGTGATACCAATTTTTGTTACCTACTTTTTCTAGAATAGTGGCCACTCTGTTGGCCACGAAAGTTTTCCAACTACACGGTGGCTTTCGGAGCCAAGCCAGCACTATAGTTGAGTCGGACCACAAATGTAAATTATGTGAATTGAGACCTAATGCAGGAATTACGTTGTCAACGAGATTGGCCAATAAGACTGCTCCACACAGCTCTAAACGAGGCAGAGATGGCTTTTAACAGGCGCTAATTTTGTTTTACATACGAGCAACTGAGTGTGAATGCCGTTTGGAGTACTTACTCTAACGAACAACGTTGCTGCATACGCCAATTCTGATGCATCGCAGAACCCGTGAAATTGAGTCTCACACGCTGTAGAGTATTGAACCCAACGAGAAAGTTTGATAGTTTCAATATCAGTATAATTTTTTACAAATGTTTGCCATTTCTGAAGTGCTACTGATTTAATGTTCTCATCCCAATCTATCTTATCGAGCCACATTTGCTGCATTAAAATTTTTGCGACGATGATTATTGGAGCCAGCCACCCAGCTGGATCGAACAACTTAGCTATAGTCGACAGAACTTCTCTTTTTGTATAGGAGTTTTGCATAATAATTTTTTCTGCCGTAAAGAAAAACGCATCCTCTATAGCATTCCAGTGGATCCCTAACATTTTTGCGGTGCTTTTATCATCGAGCGACAAAAACGAAGTAGTGAGCAAATGTTCCAGGGGCAAGTTTTTCAAAATTTGTTTTGAGTTCGAAGTCCATTTTCGCAGCTCAAACCCGCCTTTATCTAGTATGCCAATTAATTGGTCTTGTGCCAACAAGGCATCTGGTATCGAATGCGCCCCAACTAGAGCATCATCGACATACATACACTCGCGTAAAATTCTAGCACCCAATGGGAAATTTCTTTCTTCGTCCTGAGCCAACTGAAGAATCGTCCTTAGGGCCAAATAAGGAGCACAATTTACGCCAAACGTAACTGTTTTTAATTGGTAATCATCACTTCTATCGTTTTCTGAATTACGAAAAACAATTTTCTGAAAACGCCTATGCTCAGGGGTTACCAAAATCTGCCGGTACATTTTTGAAATGTCCGCATTAAAAACAAATTGAAAGAATCGCCATTTCAAAATTAAATTTACTATTTCAGCTTGCAGAACAGGGCCAGTGTACAATATGTCATTTAGGCTTTTGCCATTAGCTGAGGGACTTGAAGCATTGAAGACTACTCTTAATTTTGTTGTTGTACTTTCTGGCTTAAACACGCCATGATGGGGTAAATAATAACCCGGACCACTATCAGCATTTTGTAACTTTTCCATATGTCCGAGAGCTAAATATTCTTTTAGGACCTCATCATATTGAGCCTTAAAATCAGGCTTGCGTAGTAAACATTTTTCATTTCGTATGAACTGACTTACCGTGATATGTTTATTGGGACCTAGCGACAGAAGATCACCTTTGAAGGGCAGACTTACAATATATCTCCCATCAGGATCTCTAGTGGTAGTAGTATGATAAATCTCCTCGCACCTTTTATCATCTTCAGACAAAACGTGCCTATGAGAAACCTCTTCTAACTCCCAAAATTTGGTCAACTGGTCGGCAATAGAGACACTAGTTAGATAAGACTTTCTAATTTTTTGCGGAGGGACACTATCGGTAGGACCTGTTACTATCCAACCAAAGATTGTTTCTTGAGCTACTAGAGACCCAAGAATGCCGTGCTGAACACCTCCACGAAGAATTAAGGGGTACAAGTCACCCCCTAACAACAGATCTACCTCACCGCTTTCATAAAATCTTGGATCAGCATATTGAAGTTCTGGTAGATCAAAATTATCTAATGGAAAAAAAAGTGAGTTGGAATGTTACCAGTAACACGCTGAACTACAAGCGCTTGTACCTCCAGAGATACTTTTGGATCAAAGCGAGATACTATATCAAACGTTGCTGAATTACTAGATCTACTAATAATATTTCCACCTAACCCTGTCACTTCTGCTGACACGGGAGTTGTGGGCAACTTAAGCAGCTTTTGAATTTTTTCAGATATAAAACTTTCATCCGAACATGGGTCTATAAGGGCACGCACTTTGTATTCATATCCCCAACTTGTAATATTAACCCAAACAGTAGCAAGCATGACTTTTTTCGACACCGCTGTATGGTGTGACTGAACTACGTTTGTTGGATTATTAGCGTTAGTGGACTGTATTTGACTTGTTTTATTCAGCCTTTCACGGTTTGATTGGTCTAGATTTTCTTTATTAAACTCCCTATGCATTAACGTATGGTGTTTTTTCCTACACTTGGAACACCCATTTGGACTACGGCACTCACTATATAAATGGCCTATAGTAAGGCAGTTGAAACAAAATCGAAATCTTTTCAGTGTTGAGACACGATTTCTGTAGTCCATACTCAAGAATTTATTACAATGATTAATTTTGTGGTTACCATTACATAGTTTACAATTAAGGGAGTCTACTTTGATATGATGGGCCTTAAACTGCCTAATTTTTTGTGACCCTTGTATATTATTAAAAGCCGCTGTTTGAGAACTACATATTACGTTATTTGTTGCTAAAACGTCAGAGACACTTTCCAAGGCATGAAATCTATCATTAAGAAAACTATTTAGTTCATCCCATTTGGGAACCTCTGTCTTATTTTTCACTGATTGCTCCCACAAATTAAGCGTGCATTCTGAAAGACGTGAAGAGCATAGAAAAACGAAAATTGGGTCCCACGTCCCTATGTCAACGTTATACAGTTTGAGTATCGCTATACAATTATTAATTTCTCTTTGAAGTTTTTTAATTTCTGCTGAAGTATCCTGGAGACACGAGGGAAGATTAAAAAGTACCTTTAGGTGTCTATTTATTAACACTCCTGTATTTTCGTACTGAGCCTTTAGGTTGTCCCGGGCTATTTCAAAATTTTCACCAGTTAGAGCAACATTTCTATTAATGTCCCTGGCTTCTCCATCCGTTTTTCTAAACAGGTAAAATAGTTTTTCTACTGGGCTAAGCTTCGTATTATTTATATATATAGCGGTGAACATATCCCTAAATGTAGGCCACGAAACGTAATCTCCGTGAAAGACTCCAGTGTCACACGGAGGTACGGATATAGAGCTACACTGATTGGGAGCCACTGTATCAAAACTATCTTCTTTTCTCATTAACCTACGCTTAGCCTTAGCCAGAATATTAATGCACCGTATGTACGACTTTCTCACTTGCGGGTGTTTTGATTGGACCACTATGAGTTCCTTTTTCTTTTCTACTGTGTCTACAGAGCATTCATCGTATAAATTTTTGTACTTTATACAGGTTTTCTCTAACTCGCTTTTCTCAAATACAAAGGCATCCTCTGTGTATGTGGAGAAATCTTCTTCACTCCACATAGCCTCAAAACTCATAAGTTCATCGGCTGAACGCATATACTTTTCAAAAATCGACATTTTATTTGAAAAGAGTTACAGAACGGCAGACCGATCAACAGAAAATATTTTTCGAATTAAATAAAAATTTATTTATTTATTGTGGATGCCAAAGAGATTACACCAAAAACGGATTTTTACAAGAGACACTTAATTATTCAAAAAAGAAAAGGCGCAAGAAAAGAAAAACAACAACACCTTATTTCCGTACCGTAATATAACAGGCTTTACTTTTTTATTTTTCTAACGGACCACTACTAACTGTAATTGTTAGCCTTGAATATTGAGCTTTTTGCTATTTTATCGAAATATAATCACAATAAAATTTTATTTTTCCCAATTAAGAGCAACAAATGTTTAATGGATCGTTTTATTATCGTTATTTTTGAAAAGCAACAACAAAATTGTTTTCCTGTATCGCAAACATATTGCCCTTTTATTTAATTTTTGCTTGTTGTGTTATGTGTCTAATGTATAATTTGCTTTAAAAGGATCACCGTAAAAAAGATTGAGAGTCACTTTCTATATAAAAAATTCTATAACGGACTACAAAAGTTAATTTAACTGGTGATGTGAGACACAAAGGCAACAACGCAATAGATTTTTTTTCTTTCGTTTGAAGGACAAATAAACCTGCACTTTTTGTTTTTATAAAATTGGACACCGAAAAGCAAAAATATATAACGGGATGCGAGTACCGGTTAACAAATGTTGTGTACCACGTTTTGTTTTAAATTCAGCAAATGATACTTTGACCGAACCACAATCATTGAGACACTTTTTCTTTTTTTAAAAAAATTACAGGACGTACCTTTTATATTATTTTTCCCGGTGAAGGACCAAATGATTAGCTCCAGACCAACTGTTTGCACCAATACCTTTGACTATTCTTGGCTTCCACCAGAACCACTCGTATCACCAACAAACCTTTTGTCTTTTCAGACTTCACAATAATAAAAAAAAACTTCAACCCCTTGTTTTTGTTTTACAAAAATTTATTTTTGAAATAAATCAATTTTATTTTAGGGCGACTTTTATTTATATATTTTCAATTTTCAGACAAAGCACAAATGATATAGTTTTAAAATAAAGCACAGAAATCTAGATTTATTCACACTCAATTCAAAGTAAAAACCACGAATGAATAAAAGAAAAGAAAAATACAAAAAAATTTCAGTTTACGCAAGGCTGCAAGATGTCATGCGCATACTCACCACACTATCTATGGTGTTGCCAGATGACCGCACCATAGGTAGTTGATTTTAATGGCAAGACATCTTACATCCTTGGCGTTAACAGTAGTGTTACCATCTTTCAACAAATAAAAAATTCACACTTGTAGTGGCGAAATGCCTCACATAGATTATATTTTTAAATATCATTATAATAATTATAAATATCATATGCATATGCATGTTGCGAAACTATAATACAATTTAGATAAATATTTTAAAAATATCATAAAAATTCACGTTTGAATCCAAAATAAATTACAAAAAAAAAAATAAAAATCAATTTAGAGAAAATAAATTTTTAAACATAGGCAACTCTAATAAGAAATAACAATGAGAGAAGAGAATAATATAGTGAAAGCAAATAAGCTACGGCGAAAAACTTATATTTTGGCTAAGCTGTTAGACTTCCAGAATACAAATTTAGAGACTTTGCTAAAACATTTGCCGTAAATTTATTTTAGCGTTTTAGCATTTTAGCGTAAGCTTTAGCTAAGAGAATTACAGAATTAGACTGCTGATTACCTTTTCAACATCTTAAAATTAGGCAGGTCCGGACGTGGGAGAACATTAATTCAACTTAGGTATCGAAAAACCTTCTCACAACGTCAGTTCTTCATTCACAGCATTTCTCTTTGGAACCAACTACCGAATCAAATTCAAATCATTAAGAACGCAAACAGGTTTAAGAAAGCTCTTCTGGAATACTTCGGCTAACATTATGTTTAGAGGTTTAATAATACGATACAATTTATTTAATTTATAAACTTACTCTTGTCATTATGTTATTGTGTTTTTTTCTTATTATTTTAGTTAGTAATTTTTTAACTTAATTTAATTATGTAAATTCCGTTCTCTAAATCAATTATTTAATATAAATGTATGTATATCATTAGTCTAAGCTTAAGATATGATTTACTATTTTTGTTATTCTCATTATCACATTAAATTATAAGACGTTAATCTTGTTGTCGTGTAGTCGCCGTGGTGTTGTTGTTAGTGTGTTGGCTTACTAAGACATGGGCCCTGGGTTCGACTCCAGGCTCTGACATCTTCAAAAAAAAGAAATATGAAAAAAATATTTCTTTCGGCGACTACCTCTCAGCAGTCTTCTGGCAAAAGCTCTGAGAGTAACTAATTGCCATGAACAAGCTTCTCAAGTCTGTCGTTCGGAGTCGACATTAAACTGTTATTCCCGGTGCTCATGGATAAAAATTGACACACACAACATGAGTGCTGCGAGAAGCTAGGCCGTAATCCTGACACAGTGTTGTAAAGGCCAGTTATGTATGTATGTAATCTTGTTCATTATATGAATATAGCCAAGGTTTATTAATTCTTTATAATATATTGGAACATTCCTAACTGATTCTGCTCTTTATGTCTGTAGTAATTATTCCTCTATTGCAAGTTCACAAATTTCATAATTTTCCATTTATTTTAATACTAAACTAGTCGCGGAACAGTAAGCAAACATATATTGTAATCAATACAGAATGTGCTTTAAAATAAACATGCCCTTTTTGTAAAGTTTGCAAACATCAATCAGTACAGATGGCTTTTAAATTACTGATCTAAGTAAAGCTTGGTTTAAAATAGTATTCCTGTGAAATGATGAAATAAAGTAAAAGCAAACATTTTCAGTCTATCATTAGTTATATTTATTTCTATTCAACAATTCAACAATTCAATACTTTGATTTACTTTTTCAATAAAACAGGAGCAGCTAAAGGAGCAGAATAAACAGCTGGTGCAGCAGCATGTACTACGGGAGCAGCTGCATAAGCGGCAGGAAAGGCAGCAGAGTGGGCAATGTGGTGGGCATTATAGCTGGAAGCATAAGGAGCTACATATGAAGCATTACCAACAACAGCAGCAGCGGGAGCGGCAGCATATGTCAAAGGGGCAGAGTAAGCCAAAGGAGAAGAGTAAGCCAAAGGAGCTACAAGACCAGGATTAGCAGCAGCAACAGCCAAAACAGCGAAGAAGCAAACAGCAATCTAAAAATAAATTGTTTTGTTGTAACAAAAAATAATTTTAATAATTTTCCTTAATACTTACGAATTTGAACATTTTGATTTTGTTTAAGTTTTGTGACTTGGAGTGTACAATTGATAATTGTTGTCCATTACTTAAAATTCGTTTGCTTTTATACTATAACATTTTAGGTAAACAAATTTATGGTAATCTTTGATTATTTAAAATATATTCTGAACACGTATGACAATAACGTTAAAGCCCTTAGTCATGACCTTTATTTAATGTCAATAAACAAAATCATCTACCATTTAAAAGTTAAATTAAAGTCGATTTTAACTGGTGGGAGTATATTGTATTTAAAATTATATTTCTATTTATATATTTACGATCTTTAGACGTTTTTAAACGGCACTTACAAATTGATCGAATCTGATAATGAAATTCCCTTGCTCTGTAATATGCAAAAATTTTATGTGACTTTAGAGTAATTCACACATGTGAAGCATATAAACTAAGTGTAAGACAATCGTTACCATTTGAAACTTAAAAAAATGTATAAAAGCACACGCATTTCAAACAACCCATAACAATCATCAATTGTACAAACCAAGTCACAAAGCTGAAAAAAATCAAAATGTTCAAATTCGTAAGTACTTATTAAGAAATATTATTAATATTATTGAAAAATATTTTTTGTTACAACAAAACAATTTTATTTTAGATTGCTGTTTGCTTCTTCGCTGTTTGGGCTGTTGCTGTTGCTAATCCTGGTCTTGTAGCTCCTTTGGCTTACTCTTCTCCTTTGGCTTACTCTGCCCCTTTGACTTATGCTGCCGCTCCCGCTGCTGCTGTTGTTGGTCATGCTTCTTATGTGGCTCCTTATGCCTTCAGCTATAATGCCCACCACATTGCCCACTCTGCTGCCTTTCCTGCCGCTTATGCAGCTGCTCCCGTAGTACATGCTGCTGCACCAGCTGTTTATTCTGCTCCTTTAGCTGCTCCTGTTTTATTGAAAAAGTAAATCGAAGTATTGAATTGTTGAATAGAAATAAATATAACTAATGATAGACTGAAAATGTTTGCTTTTAATTTATTTCATCATTTCACAGGAATACTATTTTAAACCAAGTTTTACTTTACTCAGTGTTAGGGCCTAGCTTCTCACATCGCTCTCCTTGTGTGTGTGTCGGTTTTTATTTATGAGTACCGCGACCTACAGTTTAAAGTCGACTCCGAACGACAGATTTGAGAAGCTTGTTCATGGCAATTAGTTACTCTCAGAGCTTTGGCCAGAAGACTGCTAAGAGGTAGTAGCCGAAAGAAATATTTTATTTTTCATATTTCAAGATGTAAGAGCTGAGGCTTGAACCCGGGGTTCTTGCCTTTGTAACTACTAGACTAAGGCGACTACAATGGTAGTTATTCGGGAATACTCGTTTCACTATTCACTGTAATTTATGATTGGATTTTCTAAGAAGTTTATAATTTAAACAAGTTAGGATAAAAAAAATTAGAAAAGTATCAGCAAATAAAAATTATTAGGTTCAAAAATGTAGTGATTGCTGAACTGAGTATTCCCAAAAAGCTACCAATATAATCTCCCCTAATCGACGTGAAAATGTAAAGTTTAAGTGCTACAGTATGTAGCCCTGAGTGTGATGTTTCGCGTACATAATTTAAATTAACAGTTTTAGGCTGTTTAGTTGGGTTGATGCATATCTTCCTGAGGTTACTGTTGCCATAATTAAACTATTTCTGAGCATATTTACGATGTTTACCTCTAAAAATATCTAAATGACTATTTGAGAATTGGAAATCATAAAATGACCATTTTTAGGGCAATTTTTTAAAATCTTATTTGTTAAATGTGAAAAATTCACTAATAAATATTGTGTTCTTGAGAGGCAATAGAAGATGACTCTACCGACATTTTAATTAAAAACCGTTCTCTATCATTGTATGCGTTTGTATCAATTATCTGTTCTTGGGGTTGCTGACTGTCGACCAGTGCGGTTCCTTAACTTTTTATGATTGATTATAACAAAACTTATTTAGTTTTGCCGCAGATGAAGCATCAGTCATGACCGGGAAGATACGAGTACATACAGTAGTCAAACTTTTGAAAAATGATATGCCACATTTGTTTGCCATTCCGTGGCTTTATGCTGCTCCTACGTATGTCTTAAACCTTTATCACCCGTCCAATTACTGTGCACACTCATTTTGATAAAACATTATACACCCATGTTACCCATGTGAAAACGATGTCTATGAAATAAATAACAATTGTTTACAAGTTTCTTTACAGATTTTTAAGAGGTTTGATTTTGAAAATAAATTCTATCTTAAAAGCATAATTAAAAGTAAACTTAATAATAAATGCTGAATACAATTTTATAACAGTAATTGTAAAGGGTTTTCAAATTTATTTACGAGAAATTGATAGGGAAAGTACAGAGTTACAGTTTAAAAGTATTTTTAAGTAAGAGAAACAAATTTTATAGATTTTTAAAAAAAACCAGAAATATTCGAAATAACACTATAGGATTCTTTTCCGGTTTTTACAATTTTCAAAAATTTTGTTCGCAACATAATAATTATACTGCATTCCTCAGCAAATATGGGAAAATTTTTTAGCCCAGTGTTACGATCGTAATAAACACACTGTTTTGTTTTACTTGAGCATACCACACACTCAAGGTAGAAGTACATAGCATGCGTTACGACGTTAACAGCGGTTACAATGTACAATGTAAGTCAATTATTGAACTATCAACGCATCTGAAAGTTAAAAATTGTTTAACTTCTATACGTTAGATACTAGTCCTGGCAAATTATGGAGTAATGGATATCGAGTATCAAGTATTAGTATTAATTTTTGGGTACTCAATACTTAAAAGTAATTACTCAATACTTTAAGTTTTCTCTTAAAAATAAAATCCGTTAAAAGTATTGAGTAGTATTAGATATCTAAATGAAAGTGCTCAATATTATCGAGTAATGAAAAGTAGCACAATGTGACAGCACTATTAGATACTTATACAATTTTGCCAGTAACTTGTTTTATGAAACTTTACCATTTAAACTTTTTTTACAGACGCGTGAAATACACAATTGGCACAACGCATGTTATGTACTTCTACCTCCACTGTGTGGTATGGGCATACGCTGGCTCAGCCTGGTTAACTGTAGTGTTGACAATTCGTATAAGAACGTACGAATATCCTATGCAGAATGCATGCAATAGCGACAAGTCAAACGTACTACCGTTTAAGGTAGAAGTTCATAGCATGGGTTACGTTTTTAACAGCGGTTACAATGCACAATGCAAGTCAACTGTTCAACTGTCTATGCATCTGAAAGTTGTCTAACTGCTATACGTTAGATGCGTTAAAAAATTTTCCGTTAACTTGCTTTTTGAAAATTAACAATTTTAACTTCTTTTGACAGACGGGCGAAATACACAATTGGCGCAATGCATGTTTTGTACTTCTACGCAAAAGACTATTTACAACTTCCAAACTCAAACAGATATTAATTACTTTTATTTTGACGGTTTTCAGATAAGATTGGACGATCTTGAAGATTTTTCATAAATAAATCTCTTGTTTTTGACCAGCAAATTCTGGTAACACTGCCTGAGGCATCGATTTTAGAGATACCACTTCACATACACATACAAACACATAATTTTTTTGCCGGAAAATTATCAATTAAAATGGTAATCGGTACCTTAAATTTTTCGCAATTTATTTGTTAATGCAATTAATCTTCTGATTGAAAAAAGTATATGCAAGTATGTTTACTTGCAAATTTAATTGTTTGTGAGAGCAAAACTACGTATGTATGTAGTTACATACATAATTGGCTATTACATCTCTGTTACATGGTTACGACCTAGCTTCGCGCAGTACTCATGTTGAACAGCTTATTCATGGCATTCAGTTTTTCTCAGAGCTTTGCCAAAGGTAGCCTCAGATAGAATTATTTTTTCATATTTACTTTTTTTTAAGATGTTGGAGCCGAGATTTGAACCCTTAGCTATCGTCTTAGTAAGCCGCAAAATAATTAAAATAGATAAATTTTATATGGTTCTGAATACACACATACATCACATACATATGTACCATTATTATAGGCTTTTAAATGGGCATTTTGTTTCTTTATTTTTTAAATTTCACCTTCACAGTCAGTACCATTTTGCAGTTAAACAGCATTATGCTTTCTTTTCCTATACTTTTTATATAATTTGTTTTTGGCAGCAATAAACTTCTATTTATTCTATTGTATTCTTAGCTTATAGTAAAATAATTCAAGTACGACCATGTCTTGCTTCTAAAATGCATTAAAATTAAGGCAGATCTCGTCTTTTTAATTTTAAATACAAAGACAAAAAATATTAGTTCACAATTAATTTGGTAATGAAAACAAATTGAACGTTTTATTTGTTTTATTACACGTAATAGGTATTATAATTAAATGGTCTTCCCCAAGGGCTTCAAAATTACCTTCACATGTTTGGCATATTAAAATGTAAACCAATAAAGCTGGATTGTGTGAGTTAAGTGATTTGTATAAAAGCTGACGTATTTTACAAACTTAATAACAATCATCAATTGTACAAACCACACAACACAACTGAAACAACTTTCAAAATGTTCAAATTCGTAAGTTTTGCAAACAAACTGTAATAGAATTATTCGATTAATATTGTATTAAAATTTAATTTATTGTACTGCTTTAGATTGCTGTTTGCTTTTTCGCTGTTTTGGCTGTTGCTGCTGCTAAGCCTGGTCTAGTAGCTCCTTTGGCTTACTCTTCTCCTTTGGCTTACTCTTCTCCTTTGGCTTATTCTGCTCCTTTGGCTTACTCTTCTCCATTGGCTTACTCTGCTCCTTTGAGTTATGCTGCCGCCCCAGGTGCTGCTGTTGTTGGTCATGCATCTTATGTGGCTCCTTATGCCTCCAGCTATAATGCACACCACATTGCCCACTCTGCCGCTTTCCCTGCTGCTTATGCTGCCGCGCCCGTAGTACATGCTGCTCCCTTGGCTGCTCCTCTTTTGTTGAAAAAGTAAATTGAGCAACAATTAAACATGAAATAAAGAATCGATAAAAGACTGACTGATCATATAAAGCTGTTGTTTTTTTTTTCAATATAATTTTCTTGAGCATTTCCACTAACATTTAACCAAAGCAACGTGTTCGCATATACCAATATATTGTATACTAGACTATATTCGATATATACAATGAGATATCTACTTAATTCCTACAATATATTAAATGGGATAAGGGGGATTTCTTTCAATCAATGAGCTGTATCTGATCATTGAAAGGCACCTACAATTAAACGACGAAATTCCTATAATTTTCAAATTTGTTAAGACTTTTATTCATACATTTATAGGTTTTTTTTAAGACCAATACTCAGAGGTAAACCCCAACTCATGCAGTGCCTTTTTTTCATAGATATTGGTATATTATGAGCCTTTTTTTGTTGATGAGACAACTTGCTATCAATCTGACCACTCAGAGGCCAGTGATTTATCTTCACTCTTGAATGATCAAACAGCAACTGCCTCATCTGTCGGTGGATGTTAAATGTGAATGGTGAGCGTCTTGAGTAGATTAGCTGTTATCTTCCCAGAAGGTGGCGCTGTACTCCTGATCATTGGTTTCTGGTAGAATAGATTGGAAATGTCAGGGAGCGGTTTCTTGATGATGGACTTCTTGGAGTGGGGGGGGACCATCGGATTTAGGTTTATAACACGGATAATAGAGGGAAAAACTAAAAAAGAACCGTATGCCGGTTAATAGATGTAACCGGTTAATAAAGACCCGGTTAATCGAGGTTTAACTGGAGTTCATTTGTGCATAGTTACATACTAGTACTGTACTGTATATACGAAACTAGTATTTTTATGACTGATTCTGTTTATAGCGTTGCAAAATATTTCAAAAACTGTACAAATGTTTAAAAATTATAGGGCCAGATTGAAAGAATTAAATTAAGTTTTTAGCATAAACTTTATGGGTTCACTGTTTCGCAACAATTATATTAATAACTAAAGTATTAAAAACATACACGACAGCAATTAGCCATGCTGTCAGCTACATAAAAATTTTGAAGGCAACCGAAGCAATATAATAAAAAAAAGTAAAAAAATGAACAGCTGTGTGTTGTGGAAATAAATATGTATAAATATTTTAGTAGGATCACGTTTAAGTGTAGGGAAATTGCAAAAATAAAATCACTTGTTTAAAACACTCGTATATCACTTTAAAATCTTTAATTTAATTAACTCAATACAGGCTTAAAATGTAAAAGAAATTTTAATTATATACGAATATTGTATGATTTGTTTTCTTCTTAATAAAAGAATACTTGTGATGTCATAGTTTTTTAAAATTTGATATTATATTATCATCACTAATCAGTTTTATGGTACCGCAAAAATAGAAATTGGCCTAAATTAGACAACAGCAGCCAATGTTCTTGTATATACTTTTGCTGTGCTGCTGTGTATTCTAATTTTGAAAACTTGCTGTCTGCTGCTTGTTGTCATCTATGTGTTTATAGAATACTTTGTAACGCTTTAAATGCCTGTGTTCTTTTGAAATCATACAAAATGCATAAATATTTAAGTGCCACAAAGCAGAAAGTTAAAAAGATTTAACTGCTATTGAAAATGCAAACAAAAACAAATACAAGAAAAAAAAGATTTTAATGCTCTGTAATTAAATATTAAAAAAAGGCAAAAGCAACAACAAAAAGATTTATAATAAATCTTAAATCAAATTTTAAATAACTTCCATGTTTGTGCAAAAAGTAAAAATAAAAAAAACAAATAATCGCAATAAATTTATTAACAACCAAATCAGCGAAGCAAACATTTTAGTCAAGCCAACTTAAGTAGACTGACTGTCGTTAAAGTAGGTGGTGAGAGACAGAGAGAGTGATAGTAGGAGTTAAGTTGGAACAACCACAGAGCAGAGTTAACATAACAGGTACCAATGTACTTTAAATTTCATTTTTGGTGCGTTGCAATATCAAAGCGTACAAGGAAATAAAAAGCTCATTTTAATCTATTTTCAATTATAAGTGACAACTTAACATTGCATTCTAAAGCCAGTACTCATAGAAAATGTTAAAGGGTTTATTTAAAGAGTATTGTACGGAAATAGCATGTCAAATAAGCCTTTCAAAAATCTATAATATTTATGAATACAGCAGTGAGAGTTGTCATGGCAAATGATAACTACACGGTTGTTATGGTACTAGTAAATGTTGAATAAATAATGTCACATCAAAAGTGACAAGTGTATGAAATTAGAGTTGTCAACTATTCGACGAAATACAAAAACCGGTTTTCAAATAGTTTGAAAAACCGCACATTTTTTAAAACCGGTTTTCGGATTATTTATTTAAAAACCGGTTCGAATAACACGGTTTTGCGGTTTTCTCCAATAATAAAAATATATACAATATACAAGGGTATATAATATTTTTTTTGTTTGTTTTTATTTTAACTTTAAAAAATAAACAGAAAAAATACATTCATCACATTTCATTATTAACATTAATCTAAAATAAATTAAAAATGTTGAAAATTATAAAATAGTACATATGTATGTAAATATGTATGCATGTATGTATGTATATATAATAAATATACATATATCTATATATTTACATATATAGAAAGAAACATACATACCTTGTTGGCTCTGTCTTAAAGACATCCGTGAGGATGGGTGCACGGCAATACGTTATCCTGCACGATGCATAGACGACAGCCAGAACAATTCATCAGCGACATTTTCAAATAAACGTCGCAAAAATCGTGCACGACTGGCTAAGCGACACTATCTCTGAGCTTGTTTCGAATAAATCGACAACCGGTCTTGACAACTCTAGTATGAAATCAATAAATTAGTTAAAATTTTATTCTGCACAACTTGATTTTAGATTTATTTACCCGTATGAGGCCAGCACTCAGGAGTAATTGCCCCTACTTATGCAATATGTACACTGTGCTGTCCTATGGGAAGAGGAAAGACTAAGTAACGTCTGTGAATATTTGTTTTAAACTCATTGTAAGTGTAACTCTCGCAGGAAGATTATTCCATAAACGAACAGTGAGGCTATAGAACGAATTCTCTCTAGAATGGATTTTGCAATTTACTCGACCAACAACAATAAAAAAAGTTGTGCTCAAATTTTGTATGGCAAACAAAGACTTCAAGTCTACTTTATTTTTATATTACTTCGACTATTACGAAAAGGAAGGAATTTTCAATGTAGCAGTTTTAATTACTAATAACACCATGCGACAAATGAAGACTTTTGGAAAAATATACAAACTCCACAGTATAGGTTCGATTGTTTTACCAAAAGTTAGTAAAAGCCTGTACTCGGTTTGGTTAGGTTGACTACCAATTTTTTTTTATGGACCTCAAAAGATTTTGAAAATCACTGCATCATTCAAAAAAAGGTGTCCTCAGTTTTTGGGCAACAGCTAACCAAACTTTGAGATACTGCCTAACTAAGTATGTTTGGCAATAATGTAGTAAAGACTCTACTGAATAAATTTTAATATATTGTTTGTGCAAAAAATAATTTTTTCTTGCACTTGTTTGCAAAAATGTACGAAAAATTTTTAGTTTTTTTACTTTTTTCAGAATAACTTACTGGGCCTTGTAATTTTTCACTAACAATATATGACAAAATTGTAGCCATTGTAAAACTGAATAACTTTTGTGAACATATTAATACAATCTGAATGTGTCTAGGCATCCTAAATAGCTTACAAAAACTAATTTCTACCCTAAAAATGTTATTCTTCACTATTTAAAAAAAAAATATTTCTCATGCCATTAAAAACAACAACCAATCCCCAAATTAGTTTTTTTTACAACAAAATATCTCAAACTTTGATGACATATCCCCAAGTATAACAACACTGCTATTGGAGTGTGCTTCATTAAAACCATTTCGTACAATCGAGATCAAAAAATTATTAATTGGTACAATTTTAAAAATTCCTAATGCCATCCCAGATACAAAGTCATTTATGCAACCAGTGAACCAGCTACTTTTAAGTGAGATAATCGACACACACTCTCATATTTTTTTTCAGTATACCCACACACAGACGCACTGCTCAAAAAGCATCAAATGCTTATGTCGTAGTCAAAGTTAAAGTTAAAGAGAAAGAAAGACCACAACTCAAAAATGAAAACCCGACATAATGAGTGTAATTAAAATGCATCATGCAAAATCATGTTTTATTTTTTATAAAAAAAAACAGCAACTACAACGTCATCAACTTCACACTCTCTTACATATGTATATAAAAACAACAGCAACAACAAAGAGCCGTAAGCCATAACAGCAGCATTATTAACAACAAAGGATTAAGAAGTGTGTATACGTGTGTTTACGCGTGTGTGTGTATGTTTACATAGTGGTTGTTAAGGAGCAACACCCTTTTTATGCAGTTCCTTTATGTGTAGTGTTCTTTACAATAATTTATAAATAAAAATGCGAAAGAAAGAAAGAGAGAGAGAGGGAGAAGAAATTGGAATGGGAAGAGTTTAGTACCGCAGCAGTAAAGGAGTTTTTTGTGTAAATCTAAAAAGATGTAAAAAGAGAGAAGACTGTAATTATAAGTGTTTACAAAAGGCTTTGCCATTTCTTTACTATATACTCGTACATACATATGTATATGATTTTCATTTTTATTGTATTTCATCAATAATTAATCTTTTTAAACGCCATAAATTAAAATAAAATTATAAAAAAAGAGGCTAAGTAGCAAAATAATTTGAAGGTTGGGAAAGGAATGTGAAATCAAAAAAGTTTTAAAGAAACACAGAAATGGAAAATCCTTGTTGTTGCAGAAGTAATCGCATGAAAATTTTAATCGATCATAGCCACCTGCAGTATTTACGCTAATTGTAGGCTATGCTCTACAACACTACTAAAATTTAGAATGGCTGGTGTTTATGAGAAGGACTATTGGTCTGTTGAACAAACAAAAGAGCCGAAAGGACGTAATAATCCCTACGTTAAATAGTTAAGTATACCTTCCTAAGTCAAGAGCAATTGCGTTTATTAATTGGCTCGTGCATAAACAGATTATACTAAAATTAATGGCATAGAAATTATGGAACAGCAAAGCTTGGTTTCACAGATATAGATCAGTTTGTTCCAACTTTTGACTCACCACTAGTACATTTTGAAATTTTGAATAGTAAGGGTATCAATATAGGTAACAAAATATATGCCCTATGAATAGAGTGGACTACTGTCATTTTCTCGAAAATTGGCAGACTTTAAGACATCTAATGGCCTTTCGTTTGGTGTATAATTTGTTGGCATAGTCCATTACGTTATAACAAGTCAAATATCTGTAGACTGGTCGCAAATATATAATTTTGGAGGAGTACGAATAATAAACACATACATACATAGTTGGCCATTACAACCCTGTGTCAGAGTTACGGGCTAGCTTCTCGCAGCACCCATGTTGTGTGGGTTAATTTTTATCCATGAGTACCGGGACCTACAGTTTAAAGTCGACTCCGAAAGACAGATTTGAGAAGCTTTTTCATGGCAATCAATTACTCCCAGAACATTTGCCGAAAGACTGTTGAGAGGTAGTCGCCTAAAGAAATAATTTTTTCATATTTCTTTTTTTTTCAAGAGCTGAGATTTGAACCCAGCTCTATCGTCTTAGTAAACCAACACACTAACCACTAGACCACGGTGCCTACATGAATAATAAATAGTTTACAGTAATTCAAATTATTATTCATTTCAAGATATATCATGTAATAATTTTAAAGCAGCAAAGCTTAAGTTCAAATTTCAACCCGGAATTAAATTTGGTCGAAAGTAGTAGTAAAATAATACTCATACTTTCAAAATATAGGCTAGTCAATAGTTGGAAATAACAGGCCTACATATATCTAGAATACCAAGCTTGTTCGCTTAGTAATTTCTATACCATTAGTTTTAGAATTATCAACTTAATTATAGGCCACAAAATTAACACATTTTTTACTTAGGGAGTTATATTTGTGCAGATAATGCATTACATACTTAGCTGTCCATAGCACCGTTAACTGGTGTCCGCCTGCTTCAGAAATAGTCTCCAGGTGCCTCTGATTAGCGCTCGAGTTAATTTCCTTATTGCAGGAAATGAGTTAAAAAATATATTTTATTTTTCTCTACACTGAAATGTGTGCTTCTTTATTTAATAAGTCTGTTTCTTTATATATATTGGGCGCCCCCGGGATCCCAATTTTACCAGAAAGCGTTCCCGTACACAAAATTTGGATAAATGAGAGAAGTTTCGAGAGAGTAACATTCTTCTTCTTCATGCACGAAATAGCCCGTACTTTTTCTTCGGGCTAGTTTGTGCAAGTAAACAAATAATCAGCTGTTTAAAAAATAATAAAAAAATGAAAGGTACAGAAAACAAAAAAAAAAATTCCAAAAGTTGAATAAAAAATATTTATAAACCTGCAGTGAAAGGCTTATAGTACAATTTAATTCTATATTTATATAAAACAGTTTTTCTTTGCCTTAGTTAACATGTATATATAATTCGAATTATTGTCGTTTATCTTTTGCGAAAGTACATGCTCAATATGTGTGTGTGTGTGACATAAAGTTGTGTTTTTTATATTTTTATGGGAATGGGTAAAATATTTGGCTTTTTGAGTTCCCGTACTTTGGGGTAAATTTGTGTCTTAGTGAGAGAAACTATAGCTTATTCTCTATTAACCGAACTTTACCCAAAAAATATAGAAACACACCTAATATATTCTTAAGACTGAATAATAACTGTTAACTATTATAAATAGTTATACTATTGACATTCCTTGTTAACACATTTTCTTAATCTAGTTTAAGAGATAATGTAATTAAATGTTATCTGTCTGTTATGATTATCCTAATATTTTATGGTGCGGTTCAACTTTTGGATCTTGTTTATCTATGTGTTGTCTATCCTTTGTTTGTGATTACTCTATATCTATGGTATGTCTTGTGTGGTTACAGATTATGATCTAGATAGTTTAATAATAATCTAATGTCTGGTCATAATAATGGGTCGCCGGTTAATCGTGGCATTCCATTGTGTATAGGGTATATTGGCTTCATCAACCTGGTCCTTCTAGGGCAGATTCTTCCATCCGAACCATATTGCTGAGCCATCGAAGCCGCTGATGTTAAAGCGCAGTACGGCACACACTTCGCCAAGGAGATTATAAAGCTCAAGGTTGGTTCTAATGCGAAGCTTTTTTTTCGGGTGGGAAAATCAGCAGAACTCATATTCTGGGAATATAGGCATCTTGGTTATTCTAAATAGACGTGTAAAGATGGTCGAAGGATCTCTACTTTTCATTGATATTACAATCGGACCAATCCATGAGTGTTAAAATTCCCTTACATGTTTAGGAGGCTTAGACGCATGCATATTATTTATTAAGAGAGGAATATATGTACATTTGTTGTGAATCTATCACTATGTGATATATAGTATAACAGCATTGCTAAAACTTGTTTAAAATGATATAAAGATGTCGTTGAAGAGTGGGACTTTATCACAAAATTAATTAATTTATACATAAAGTATACATAGATCGAAAAAGGCGTTCTAAAATTTTTAACCAAGGGTATCAAATTAAGAACAAATTGTGAACAATATTTCGTTAATTTTCGGTACCAAATCAAGCTTAATGCGTTATTATTATAAGAACAAATGGCACAAAATGCCATAAGTTAACAAATCAAGAACAACCGGTAATAAAATCGTGAACAATTGTATAAAAATATCATTAGTTAATAAAAAAAAAAACCGATACAAACCGTTAACGAAGTAAGCACAAGCGGTCTTAATTCAATTTAAATACCAAATGGTATCAATTTCGGTAGTTTTCTACCACTTTTTTTTCTGAGTGTAGCTACAAAATTTTTCTCGTCAGTTTTCTATATTCTATACTGAAGTTATCATTCGTTAACTATTATTGAAATTAAACCTAAACCCTAAAGATGGTATTTAAATAAAGCTGTGAACGAGTGAAAAGTATACAAATGTATTTAAATTATTGGACTGGACGCTTAAAAAGCTTATTGCCTGATTTAAGTAATTTTATCAACTGAAATTAATTATAGCAAAAAGCCAAGATATACTTAAAGCATTCCAAATTAAATAAAAGTTTTATTGTCTAAACAAAAGCATCCAAGAAAAAACCAAACTATTTTGCAACCCAAGAGATGGCCATTAACGTTTGGTAAATAAATTTTCAAATGAAGAAAATTAAACCATAAAACCAACAGACAAATTTATATGTTTAAGCCAACAAAGAAATATAGAAAAAAAGGAAAATTAGGACTCATAAAATGCGAGCAACTAAAAGAAAACTCAATAAATATTAACTGAAATGGTAGCTTTGGTTTAAGTTACGGCAGTTGCTTATGCCATTTCTTGCCCATTTAAAATGGGAGTTGCTTATATTGCTTCTGGGTTAGCTTGTGGCAGTGGTATAGTTAACGGTTAATAAACCCTCTTTGTTTTACTAATTAGTGGAGATGTTGCAAAAACCCAAATAATGACACACACTGCTCTATTTAAGTATTTAATAGTGAGTTTGTTTTTTGTTTCTTTTATTTATTTTCTAAATAAATATAAATGAAGATATAAAAATACCGACGGACAAAAAAGTGGTCAAGTTAACTTTTTATGACTCCCTACAATGGTTCATACGTTACTTCATTTACTTTATTAGGTAACGAGATATCCATCTGGCAAGGCTAACAGCTTTTAAATATTTGTCGTCTGAAGAGTAATTTATTTGGTGAAAGGTTAGCCATTGTCAAGGTTTTAAAGAAAATGCATTAAAATTAAGGCAGATCTCGTCTTTTTAATTTTAAATAAAAAGACAAAAAATATTAGTTCACAATTAGTTTGGTAATGAAAACAAATTGTACGTTTTATTTGTTTTATTACACGTAATAGGTATTATAATCAGAGACCAAAAATAACAGTTATTTTATTTTCTGAGATTGAAAAAGTTGGCCATAGAATAATAAATAACTTTTACGTTGTTAAATAATACTTATTCATAACAAAAACTTTTTTCCGTTGCTCATAACTTTTATTTTCGATTTAAGTATATTTTTTTACGTTGCCCTATAAGAGTTATTGTTAAGAAAAAATTTTTTCCGTTGCTCATAACTCTTATTTTCGATTTATAAATTTTTAAGTTGCCCTGTAAAAGTTTTTCTTAAGAAACAACATTTTAACATTGGTTATAGCTTAAAGTAGAAGCCAATTTGTTGCAATATTGGGAAGAGAAAAAGTATACTTTTCCATTTTTACGTAAATTGGTTCATATTGTCCATGCAGTGCCGGTCACGCAAGTATCTGTTGAAAGAGCATTTTCTGTTTTGAGGCTTTTGCTGACAGATAAAAGGCGCAACTTAGCGGACGAGACGCTTGCTATAACATAATTTGTGAAATTAAATTCTTTGTGAATAACTCAAAAAACAATTGAATTATTTTATTTTAGATAACTTGTATTTAATTTTTTTTTAGACTTTACATGTAAAATGCAATATACATACATACGTATGAAGCTGCCAATAAATTCCACAAAATGCAATGAAAACTACTTTTTGTAAATTATGACAAAATTTTAATCAAGTTTAAAAGATATGAGAAACGTATAAATTTTTGTGTTAAGAATAACTCTTATACATACATACTACATACATACATACTACATAATTGGCCATTACAACCCTGTTACATGGTTACGACCTAGCTTCTCGCAGCACTCATGTTGAGCAGCTTATTCATGGCATTCAGTTTTTCTCAGAGCTTTGCCAAAGGTAGCCTCAGAAAGAATTATTTTTTCATATTTATTTTTTTATGATGTTGGAGCCGAGATTTGAACCCTTAGCTATTGTCTTGGTAAGCCGCAAAATAATTAAAATAGATAAATTGTATATGGTTCTGAATACACACAAACATCACATTTGTACCATTGTTATAGGCATTTTGTTTCTTTATTTTTTAAATTTCACCTTCACAGTCAGTACAATTTTGCAGTTAAACAGCATTATGCTTTTCCTATAATTTTTATATAATTTTTTTTAGCAGCAATAAACTTCTATTTATTTTATTGTATTCTTAGCTTATAGTAAAATAATTCAAGTACGACCATGTCTTGCTTCTAAAATGCATTAAAATTAAGGCAGATCTCGTCTTTTTAATTTTAAATAAAAAGACAAAAAATATTAGTTCACAATTAGTTTGGTAATGAAAACAAATTGTACGTTTTATTTGTTTTATTACACGTATTAGGTATTATAATTGAATGGTCTTCCCCAAGGGCTTCAAAATTACCTTCACATGTTTGGCATATTAAAATGTAAACCAATAGTGCTGGATTGTGTGAAGTGAGTGATTTGTATAAAAGCAGACGTATTTTACAAACTCAATAACAATCATCAATTGTACAAACCACACAACACAACAGAAACAACTTTCAAAATGTTTAAATTCGTAAGTTTTGCAAAAAAACTAAATATAATAAAATTATTCGATTAATATTGTATTAAAATTTAATTTATTGTACTGCTTTAGATTGCTGTTTGCTTTTTCGCTGTTTTGGCTGTTGCTGCTGCTAAGCCTGGTCTTGTAGCTCCTTTGGCTTACTCTTCTCCTTTGGCTTATTCTGCTCCTTTGGCTTACTCTTCTCCTTTGGCTTACTCTGCTCCTTTAAGTTATGCTGCCGCCCCAGCTGCTGCTGTTGTTGGTCATGCATCTTATGTGGCTCCTTATGCCTCCAGCTATAATGCCCACCACATTGCCCACTCTGCCGCTTTCCCTGCTGCTTATGCTGCCGCGCCCGTAGTACATGCTGCTCCCTTGGCTGCTCCTCTTTTGTTGAAAAAGTAAATTGAGCAACAATTAAACATGAAATAAAGAATCGATAAAAGACTGACTGATCATATAAAGCTGTTGTTTTTTTTTCAATATAATTTTCTTGAGCATTTCCACTTGCATTTAACCAAAGCAACGAGTTCGCATATACCAATATCGTCGTGCGTGCGTTTAAGTGCTCTATACGCCATTTTTTTTTAAATTTCGAGTTAATGATGCTACTTTAGGTATTTAACACCAACATTTTTAAAATCTACAATCCGTTTTTGGCTATTTATCTTCGAAACTGGACGAGATATCCGAAAACAAATTGTAAATTTCAAAAATTTGTGGTCGAAAACCCAAATTGGCATCATTAACTCGAGATATAAAATTAATTTATAAAATGGCGTATAGAGCACTTAAATTCCCGCACGACAATATTGGTTATCAGTTCTATCAAAGAATATAAATCATATAGAATGTGCATCACGTACAAGTAAAATTTCTTATGGCGGGTCGTAATGTTGGAACCCGCAAAAAGAATTGTTACTCTCTTACTTAGCAAAGAGAATTCGTTTATTCTCTTACTTTGCACACACAACATCACAGTGTATAAGACGATAGCCACAACAAAATTTTTACTTCGTGTCTTTTTTTTTGCTTAAGTACAGAAACGGTTTCATGCTAACAACAATATTCACATACAATACAATTTATGTGTTGTGTGTCTTATTCATTGTGAGCTGTTTTCGTTTTTTAAATTTTAAAACTTAGAGAATAATGTTGTTGGTTCAAATATTTTTGTGTATTAAAGAATACAGTGCTCCAATACGACTATGTAAGCTAGTGTAGGGCAAAGCATATGTAATTTGTAGTTGCGCGAAGGAAAATACATTAATCTACATCGAATATATAGCGCCCTATTTAATATCGTTATAAAAGTGTAGTTAAGAATATGTTTTATTATTATTATTATTATTTATTTAAGATCAACAAGTATTCTTATGTTTATTTGAAATAAAAGGTTAACTAAATCAAAAAATGTAATTCCAAAAATATTAAAAAAAAACAAATATATATTTATTAATGACAAATTTTCGAATGATAAATTGATGATTTTTCAATTATAAGAAAATTGAAAAAATTTTATTTTTAATTTATGTATGTTTAAAATATATAACTGTATGTATATATTCATTTTTAGAAGAAAAGATACTTCAATTTTTTATGTTAAGAATAAATAATAAATAAATAATAATCAAAATTAAAATTATTTCTTAGTTTTTACTTTGAAGCATCAAAAAGTATATTTTGAGAATTTTCATCTCCATAAAAAGGCTAATAAGGTTACTTTTTTAAAAATTATTTATTGTATAGAATATCTATTTTTGGAACTTCCTTTTTCTGTAGTCCAAGAGCAATGCTTTCGAAGGAGCAGCAAATCCAATACCTCTATTCTGTGTTGAGAACAAGTGTTGGCAAACCACTCTGGGGTGATTCGTTTACATGACTCAATAATAAAAGATTTTATACCAATTTTTTGAGGTTCAGATTTAAAGACATTATGAAATATTAAAATATGTTTTTCGCTTGCATCCATTTAGCTATCATTCTAAATTCTTTTACTTCCCAAAATGGTTTATCTGCAGATTCTTTAAGTGAAATTGTTACAGTAAATGTAAATATTTTAAAAAGCATTGGTATTACTGTTTATGCCCTTATATGTGATGAAGACTCGACTAACCGAAAATGATTTTCCAATCTTAAAGTATCTGCTAAAAAACCGTTTTTTGAAATAAGCGATCAAAATGTTTTTTGCCTTTATGATTTCCCACACTCAATTAAATCTTTGCGGAATGGGTGGCTGAAATGTGACATAAAAACCCGGGATGGGACGGCAAGCTTTCAGGTAAGTAATTAGGGAATTGTAAGAAATGGAAGCAAATGCAAAAACAAAAATGTGCCCAAAACTAACACGGCAACATATGTTTCCTAACACTTTTGAAAAATGCTTGTAGTATTTGCCACACAAATTTTCAGCAGGCTTGTTTCTGCTGCTATTAGAACAACGTCTGAAACCACAAAATTTAAGACATGTTCCGCAGAATTGGCTTTATCAACAGTTCAGTTTATGGAAAAAATGGCAAAATTTTTGATTGTCTTAATAGTGGCTCCCTTTATCGAGATAATTGCTACAGATCTGCAATTCAGATTAACAATGAAGTATATTAATATATTCAGTTCTTTTTAGAATATTTAAAAAAGGTGGAGTTTGTAGATCAAAACAAGCGTATTTTCTTTTCAAATAAAATGAAACTCACCCTAAATTCAATTCTTATGTTAACAAATGAAATTTTAAGGGAAGGTGGTGATTTATATTTCTTAATGACAAAGTCCCTCAATCAAGACAAATTAGAACACTTTTTCTGTCTTTAAATCTGAACCGCGAAAAATTGGTACAAAATCTTTTATTATTGAGTCATGTAAACGAATGACCCCAGAGTGGTTTGCCGACACTTGTTCTCAACACAGAATAGAGGTATTGGACTTTCTATTATTGGTTCTCCTTCGGAAACATTGCTCTTGGACTACAGAAAAAGGAAGTTCCAAAAAAAGAAAATTAGATATTTTATCCAATAAATAATCTTTAAAAAAAAAATTAACTTTATTAGCCTTTTTATGGAGATGAAAATCCTCAAAATATACATACTTTTTGATGCTTTGAAGTATAAAGTAAGAAATAATTTTAATCTTGATTATTATTTATTTATTATTTATTTTTAACATAAAAAATTAAAGTGTCTTTTCTTTTAAAAATGTATATATACGTACATATATATAATTCATACATACATATATAAATTAAAAATAAAAATAGAATTTTCTTATAAATAATTGAAAAATCATCAATTTATCATTCGAAAATTTGTCATTAATGAATATATATTTATTTTTTTATATTTTTGAAATTACATTTTTTGGTTTAGTTGACCTTTTATTTCAAATAAATATAAAATCAATTGTTGAGCTTAAATAAATTATAATAATAAAATATATTTCTAACTACACTTTTATTACGATATTAAATAGGGCGCTATATATTCGATGTAGATTAATGTATTTTCCTTCGCGCAACTACAAATTACATATGCTTTGCCCTACACTAGCTTACATAGTCGTATTGGAGCACTGTATTCTTTAATACACAAAAATATTTGAACCAACAACATTATTCTCTAAGTTTTAAAATTTAAAAAACGAAAACAGCTCACAATGAATAAGACACACAAACACATAAATTGTATTGTATGTGAATATTGTTGTTAGCATGAAACCGTTTCTGTACTTAAGCAAAAAAAAAGACACGAAGTAAAAAATTTGTTGAGGCTATCGTCTTATACACTGTGATGTTGTGTGTGCAAAAATTTTGTTGTGGCTATCTTGCTGTGTGATGTTCTTGTTATAGTTGTTGGAATTTTGTCACTGTATGTACTGTGGCTGAACGAAAAAACCTAAACAACAATGCAAAAGAAATAAAACACACATTAGCACAGTGCATACACTGTGACATTAGTTTCTCTTTGGTTTCTTTTGTTTTGTTACGCTTTTTTCTTTTGTTTTGCCTTTTGCCCTTCCTTCCCGCGTCTGAAAAAATGTTGACAAAATATTTGGATAAGTGTTGAGATGCGCATTCTATATGATTTATATTCTTTGGTTCTATTCATCATACCAAGACACACATATGAAATTTTACATATTTTACGGCTTATCATATAAAATCCAACTCAAGCAACAATTTAAATTGTCATATCACTTAAAACACCGTACAAATGCTAATTGGATGCTAGAATGACAAGCTTTCAATACTGATTTTCAGAACAAAATTTTGTTTAACAATGAAGCCCATTTCAGACTAGAGTGTAAAGTCAAAAAGCAGAATTATGGAATATGGAGTACGAAAAATCCAGAAGTGTTTGTGCAAAAGAGATTGCTTTCGGAAGAGTTGACTTTTTTGTTTCTTATTAAGGACGGCATTCAGGGGAATACCCCTACATTGTGTTGGTCTAGGAAAATTGGTATGTTATGGTAAGGGGGAAGAGGAAGTAATGCTGGCGAACACTTGATTTAAACTTACTGGTTTTATAATTGCAGGAAAAGCATTCGCTAGAAGATTGTTCCAATTCCCTCTATAATGCATTGTGCGAATCACTCCCCTCCGGGGATACAGTAAAGGCTACTGGTGAGTACTCACGCCAGTGGCCTGTTTTCTCCGGGGAATATCGGGTTCAACCTAGCCCTGAGTGGTCTGGCGCTCGATATAGGCAGAGAATGTTGGTTATGTTTGGTGCACGGCCTTTAAGTCACGCGTACTTGGGGTGCGTGGATGGCATTTCTGGCGTTCTCAAGGACTGACCAGAGATGCCTTAATCTGGTACTACGGGCATCAGGGGCCAACGGTTAACCTGAGACTCCCAGTCATTCCGGAGGTGGGGTTACCAGCCTGATGGTTTGGGTGCAGTCCTTCAGGAAGTACACGTAGTGGCTGTGGTAGTACTAGATAGAAACCCCTCAGCAAGGGGGGTATCATTACCCAGACAGTGGTGGTGCTACATTGCCAACTCGGTGTTATGGTCTCTCTTCTGAGCGCTATGCCCTCGGGCATGGTGAGATTAGAGGGTACCGGCATCGGGTGGTTGGGCGCATTAAACTCAACTACAGCTCCGGCAACGGGCGGCGTGTGATTAAGTCTACGGATAGGTGCGCACGTTAAATCAACATACAGTTGTGTGATTCACTGAACAATCAACTACAAATGGATGTGCTCAGAGAGGGGTAAATGCAGCCCGCAAGAATATGCGACCATCCAGAATCAAATCCTTTATTTCATCAGAGCATCTCCCATGGTAGTATCGATAGAACAAAGTAACACACGCGACATTGAGCCGATACCTTACCGTCGCTGATAAGCACCTTCGCCTTTTCCTCTACGAGGTCGAAAAGCCCCAAAAAAGTCTTTGAAGCACCGGCCCATACATGAGAGTTGCTTTCCATCCTAGATCGGATGTAGGGCTTGTAAATATTTAGAAGGTCAAATTGAGTGAAGTATTTCTTGCACCGTTTTAAAAAACTAAGGCACTTGAATGCTTCTTTCGATGTTCGAAATGTATAATCATTCCAAATATCAAGAGCGTCCACCTCCACAATATTTACATTACCCATAGTCACAGATGGCAGAATTAAATCAACACAACGTCAACACAAGCGAGGTAAAACAATATTGAGTCTTGCGCGCTTTAATGAGCACCTTAAATAAAAGCGTCAACTGTGTGCCAGGATCAGTAATGTTAACTTACCTTGTTTTATGAAAATCGTTTAATAAATTAAATGAATTGTCATTATTAACTAAAATGACAGATAAAGTTGTGTTTTCAACTAACTTCACTCACAATTTTCAATTTACAAAGCGTTAGCGCTACAATATTAGGGTTGTTCTCATACATTTTTTACGAGCAGGAGAATTTTTGACAGATTGTTGGCGCCTTTCACTCTAATTTAGTTTGATTTGTAAGTTATCGCCGAGATACCAACCGAAATGTGTGAAAACCTGTAAAGAAATTATGGCAAAAGGATAAACTGCTGCCATCAATCCAGGGGCGGTCATTTAAATGACCTTGTATTTCGTACATAATTTTAAATGCGAAGCATTATAATGAACTTAACATTTCGTCTGTTTTATAGATTTTTATGTGTTTGTTTTATTTCATTTTTCGTAAAAAAAAAATTTAAACGATCTTTTGGTTATTTAACTTGTCAGATTTTTCGAAATCAATGTGTTACCAAGAGTTTGATAAAATTTAAGACCGATTGATTAAGCTGAATTTAATGCTTAAACGGTATAAAAACTTCTATTTCATATTACCAGTAAGCGAAAAAACAAATAGCTCTTTAAGGAATTCAAGGCATAAATGTCTAATTAGAAAGGCAAAATAATTTAAGAAAATAAAAATATACAAGTCAATCATGCAATAGGTAAAGAGTATTTGGGAAAAGAGAAAAATAATAAAACGAAATACAAATCGGTTAGTTAACAGTGTAAATGGTAATTTACTGAAGCCTACATTAAGGCGTAAAGGAAAAATATAATTCAAAGCATAGTTTTCCAACAGCATAAACTGAAAATAACTGTTTATATAATGACTCACAATATTGACATTTTTACATAATTTTAATTTAAAATTTAAAATCTTAAATTCCCTGTTTCATTTCTTATTTTTCCCTGGTTTATTTTTTAATTTCAATTTTTAAATTAATGCTTTTTAATACTATTGATTTCTTTCTGATTCGTTTTACTCTTTCCTTAATAATTCTTTTTATATCCGCTTTCTTATGGATTCCAATAGCTGAGGCACAGAGAGTGCAAGTACATTTTACTCATTAAATTATACTTTTTTTCTATATAAAATAAAGTTTCTTTTATTGCATCGCTTACTTTCATCAATGGGATTATTAATTTCCGTTTATTTTATGCTTCCATTTTGCATGTCCTTTTATTTTTTATTTACGTTGTCGTTCTTGCTATAGGTACGAGTACAATAAGTGCTGTTGTTATCCTTTCTTTGCTTTTTTTATAACATTAAATACAATTGATTTGATTAAAAAGAACAAATTAAACTGCGTTAATGAAGAAGAATTCGTTGGAATTATTTAAATTGAAAATTTTCAGTAATTATTACAGTGTTAGTTTTGATTCAAATCATTTTGTAAATAATATGTTAAAAATATTTTTGATTTATAACAGGGTATATATAACCGGGGCCTAGTGGTTAGTGTGTTGACTTACTAAGACAAGGGCCTCGGGTTCAAACTCGATTTCTGACATCTTGTAAAATAAGAAATTTAAAAAAAATATTTTTTTCGGCGACTACTCTGTGAATTGATCATTCAAAGGCTAGCGTTATACTTTCACCTTTGAATGATCATCAGCAATTGTCTCATCGTTGCATGTTGATTGTGTGGTGAGTGCCTTCGCTATGTAAGTTTAGCTGTTATCTTCTACTTCCCAATAGATGGCGCTTGTATTCTAATCATTCGTCTTTGTTGTCGACGGTTAAAGTGGAATAGAGTAAAATGTCAGGGAGCAGTTTCTTTGTTGGTGGACTTTTTGAGAGGGGGGGGGGCACCTTTTATTTTATTTAATTATAATTTTGAAAAAAAAACAGCATATTAACTTTTTAATTTTTCACTTTTATTGGGATTTGAACCTCGGAAATTTGAGTTATTGTGCGAGCAATCTAACCACTATACGATGCACCCCCACATTAGGGTGGCATCCACTATTTTTTTTACTTCAGTAGTAGTAACATGGCAAAATTTCAATATCCTATGTAAGTAGAGTGGAAGGTTGTGTTCAACCTCTTCAAAGTACCAGAAAATTACATTATTTTCCTAATTTTAAAAGACTAAAAATATTAGATCGATAAACCGTTGTCGAGGGTAAAACTTACCCCGCCCATTATAAGAAATCTCGACCAGATGGAAACAAACTGAAAATGCAGTTTTGCTCAGGACATCAAATCCTTTACAATTTTATCACTTATTTTCTAAAATGGGCATCATTAACTCGAGATATATTAAATGACGGATAGAGCACATAAATTCCCGCACGACGATATAGTGCGCTATTTGATTTATTTATTTTTTTTCAAGCGTAAATTGTGGATTACATTTTAGAGGAAATTCTTGTTAAACTTTTTAAATTTAATGAAGTCTACCATCTGAACTCTAAATTGAGTACAAAATGTTATAATCTATAGTGTACATTTACTTTTAACACTCACTACACAATTAAGAACTTAAAAATTTTGCACGTATATGTTTTGCTGCAAATGCTGTAATTATGTTATCTTTAAAACCACATCTAAACTGATGTAAGAAACCAACGTCCTGTAAACTTTTGTTCATTAAAAATTCGTTTATTTATCAAAATATAACCGCATAATCTCCTACATTGCTTCATATTTCCTTCTCGGTAAATGAAAGTGTCAATGCGTGCATATGTTTGTGTTGTCAGGACACTGATTTTGTATATGTATAGGAATAAGTAAGTAATTACGATACTTGTGGCCTGTATTGATTTTACTTTTAATTAATATGTTGAAGGTTAAATGCGGTATTATTTTTCTTTAATTTTTTTTAATATATTTCAACAATTAGACAAAAGTTTAAATACAAAAAAAAAGAAATACGTCATAAAAAAGAAGAATCCTTATTTTGCATCAGAATATTTAAACATTTAAAGACAATTTGTTACTTTAGTTTACCTTTAGTAAGGGAATGGTACAAGTTTAAAACGAACATATGCAAAAAGCCTTTGGGCATTTATTTATTTTGCAAAAAAAAAAATTTTTTTGTAAAATAAGTAAAAAATTGTTAAAACCAAACTTTAAATGTAAATTTTAACAACTTTGTCCTTAAGGGCATATTAGTTAAAAAAAACTATTTTGTTTCACATGAGTTCGTACCTGATATAACTTTTTAACATTAATTACAACAAAAAATACATTCTTCTTAAAATAAGTAAAATATTTTAATTAAAAAACTTAAGCTTACAACAAATTTTTTTGTTTTGGTTTTTATAGTCTTTAAATTTGCTAAATATTTAATCCAAAAAATAGTACACAAGTCTGCTATTTACCATTTACATTCCTAAAGTCGTTTTTAGAGGTCATGTATGTGTGTATCAAAATCTGTTTTGCAAAGTTTAGCAGGTCGACTTGAATCGTTTGACACCAAAACTACACTTCCACATTATGGAAATTGGTTTAACCCTAGGAGGTATAACCAGGTCTCTGCAGACTTTTGGCATATAAAAGTGTGCATAACTTTTTTGTTTTTTATGTTAGAGGCAAAGCCTTCCATGACTTCCTGGAACAACTAACTAAAATCAGGGCAATTTTGGATCCGGGTTTAGGTTAATGAAGGCTTACAAATATTTTGTCATAAACGGCATAACCCGATCTGTGCAGACCTACATGGGATTTGTATGGAAATGCATGGAAAGATGTGTTAAAAGTGTGTTTAAATGCATTTTATGCTATGGCCGGCGGAACTTTCGTCCAAATCTTACCGTCTTTTGACTTGTACGATGTAGAGTTTGACGAACTTGACAAACTTTGTTTGTTTTCAGGTAGCTGCAGGCCCGCCCACAGATGACCGTCCAGTCCATGCCGCATCCTCTGCCAAAAGATCATCGTGCTTGCTGTGTTTTAACTTGAACAAAAAACAGCGAAAAACATGTTTTCATTGCATGCATTGCAAAAATTCGGCATACAAACAACTCTCAAATGCCAAGTACTTCTGCGTTAAATGCCTTTTTATACATATTATTAATAAAATAATAGATAACTAAGATGTATAAAAATGTGTTTTTAATGTTCATTTTGTGCTTTTCCTAGCATAAAATGCATTTAAACACACTTTTATCACATCTGTCTATGCATTTCCATACAAATCCCATGTAGGTCTGCAAATACCTGATTATGCCATTTAGCGACAAAAAACCCTCATACCTTCTAGGGTTAAAGAAAAAACCAAATCTGTTTGTAAAATTTATAGAAATACATTTCTTCAGAATTTGAGTCAATGTGTGATTTTTTAACTCATCGAAATATAATCATATACGGAGAGCCCTACGTAATAAAAGGCCAAAAAAGGAGATCCGTGTCTCCCAGTTTTGCCCAAAGCCATGAAGTTTTTTTTTTAATGGGCCTATAAATATTTGGGGCCTTGGTGTCGTTTTTGCATAAAAGTAATCATTTTCTAAGGTTAATATCTTGCAAATCGTGTGGAATTTTGATTTACTTTCTAAGGCAAAGTTGTAGCTCTTGTCATTCAAAAAAACTTCACCTTCAAGAACAAAATCGCAAAAAACTTCAAAAATTAGAACTTTTATATCTTTTTTCCCCTGTTTAGGTCCATAGGGAGCAAGCCATTCAAAATTTAAGGAAACAATAAACTACAAAAATTTTCTGTAGAGCTCAAAAAATAACTTTCTAAAAATAATGAATTTCCGGGGAATGATTCTTAACTTCGTTCAGGTAGCGGTTTTATATTGTGTGCTGCTTCCCTTGATGTGTGTGCTGAGCTTAGTGTTTTGCCTGTGCACTATGTATAGCGATTTTTATGTAAATTTGAACAAATTTTAAAATTTAAGCCGCCATTTTGAACCATGCACTCATGTTGGGTTTGTTAATTTTTATCCATGAGTACGGGGACCTACAGTTTACTGTTGACTCCGAACGACAGATTTGAGAAGCTTTTTCATGGCAATTAATTACTCCCAGATCTTTTGCCAGCAGACTGCTGAGAGGTAGTCGCCGAAAGAAATAATTTTTTCATATTTCTTTTTTCAAGATGTCAGAGCTGAGATTTGAACCCAGCACTGTCGTCTTAGTAAGCTAACACACTAACCACTAGACCACGGCGACTACAATTTCGGCCGTGTGGTTTTCTACCCATAGTGCACACGTTTGCAGAAAAACGAAAGCCTGTGAAAATAAATCAGCTAACAGAACTAGAGCTGTGTCGGTTATGAACGAACGGGTTAAAGTGAACGAATTCTTTTGGGTCAGTCGTTCGTTCTTTTGTTCATTCAATCTTGATGTACCGAAAACATATTCGATATATTTCCAGAAGATATACCTTAACATGTTTGAAGTAACGCTGTCGAAATTTTATATTTCGTCAAAGGTTTGTGTTCAAAAATGTTTTATGCACAGTTACTACGCGGCCGGTCATATTCTTGAAGTGTCCATATACTTACGTATTCAGACGATAAGTCGTACCTGGGCATACTAAGTGGGACGTTACCTCAGCCTTTAATACTATTGAAAGAGACTCTGCCAAAGTTTGTCTGGCTGCAATTGAAAGCAAAGCGAAGTGTATGTTGTCGACAAGGGGAACATTGATCGTATCGGTTCCCAGATTACACCAGGCAACTATATGTTCGATGTGGGATTTTATCTACTTTAGCACTGCCATTACAAGCAAAAATGACGTCAATATGGATATCAAGCGGAAAGTCACACTGGGCAACAGGTGTTACTCGCTCTTGAGATAAAATAACACTCTACATCTGCACCTTCTGTCGATGAAGCGTTTTTCGGACTGTTTGAGAGAAAAGTTTTCGCAAGATCTTTGGTCTACTATGAAATGGCAATGAGTTTCGCATTAGAACCAACTATAAGCTCCTTAGTAGAATGTTTTATTTTATTTACAGAACAAAAAATCTAGATGGCTTAGATATAAGACCTAAATGAAGCTTATATGGACTATATTGGTCATTTCAATGACTTTTCAGTATCATTTCGCTTTGTACTAAAAAATTCTAAGTTGCTTTGAAATGACATTTAATTGGCATTTGAAATTAAATACCATTTAAATAAGAAGTTAAAAACTAGGTCGGTCTAAGTTTCGAGTTCTTCTTATAAGGCGTATAGCGTATAGGAAACAAAAATTATGCACTTTTACATTGTTAAAGCGTGGGATATTGAAAGTGTTGTGCGGCCAACGAAGAGTTTGCGGCTTTAATCTTTGCGATACCATTGATGATTTTCCATAGCCACATACATACCTAATCACAAGAGCTATGAACTGGTTATGATTTCTACGCCAGGAAGAGTCTCTCTAAATACATTGTAAGTCCCTTTTAATATGTTGAAAACTAGTACATGTAAGTCGTATAGCTAATTGATTGAGAGAAAAATTAGTAAAATTTCAATAAATAAATGCACTTTTTACATACATTACAGGTTGATTTACATATATAATTTGATTTTAAAATACTCCTTAAATTAAAATTAAAAGTTCTTCTTCTCTATGGTATATTTAAAAGAAAATGTTTGCAAAAATTATTATTATTTACTCATGAAATATTTATGCATGTTTTCCATTTAATGAAGCACTTTAGCTTTTAAGCAATTAATAATACAAGCCATTTGACTGAATCTGTGCCTTTCAAGACTTGCCTGCATTCACCTGTTTGTCTTTTCATTGAAATAAAATATATTCATACGAGTATTGGTATCGATATTGTGAAATACATATGTACATACATACATATGTAGACTTTACATTTAACACTTTTTACTTTTAGTTTTTATTTTATTTTTTTTTTCTTTAATACTTAATTGCCATTTAATTCGTTACTTAAAAGCTACTTTTTACTACAAGGTCATGGTTATTGAATTTAATTTAAATGGCTTAAACCATCATTGCTATGACTACTAACGTATGAAATCCATAAAAAAACCCCACGCTTAAGACATGTTAAGCATTTATAATACAAAATTGAATAGTTCCTTTCAAAAGATTCAACAGATGATGCAGTACATTGTGTATATGACGCTTGAAAAGTAATTTTTCCTTCAAGTTCTTTCAGTTTCGGCAGATATTGATTTAAATTTTGATTTCTCTGTAAGGTAAATAGGCTTTTGTTTTAATAACAACACAGACTGGAAACAAAAAAATTAAATTTTAATTTTAGGATTTAGCTTGTTTTGCAATTTTTTACTTCTAAGACGGCACATTTTGTCTTTAACAATTGTAATCAATGTTGCCATGGACTTTCATTTTTTGTCAACAAATTTCAACAAAAAAGTAAACAAAATGAATTAAAAATAACCAAATTTTTTAAATCATAATCAAATTAAAATTATCACCCTAATAAAAATATTCCTCCAGTCCGATCTTTTTAATTTTTTGCAATATACTTATAATGTGCTTGTAATATACTTCTACCTGTTTGATGGTCAAGATATAATTTTGTATTTTACCTTGTTGTTAAGAATTTTACTAAAATGAGGGTTTGCTTTCCCACAACTAATCTAAATAAAAATGTCTGCCGTGGCTAAAGGTTCATTACACTTTAACTGTCCTTTTTAAACTCTAAGCCATATTAGGTGTTTATTGCAGGGAATGTAACGGTATAAGTTATATCGAAAAACTTATTTTTTATAGTTATTTTGAGAGTTTTTCCAAAAAAGGTCAGCAGAAAAAGTTATTTTTCAACGGGAAAATAAAAGTTAGAAAAAAATTCTCAAAAATATAGTTTTATTTTTTCGTCATAAAATAAAACTCATTTTGTGAGTTTTATTTTTCAGTCAGAAAATAAAACTCTATTTAGGAGTTTTAAACTCTATTTAGGAGTTTTAAACTCTATTTAGGAGTTTTATTTTCTCGGTCATAAAATAAAACTCGTTTTTATGAAAAATTTTTTTCACACCAAATCCTGATTTGACATATTATCAACTGCAAACTATTACAAATGTCATTTCTATCGTATTTCATTCCGTGTAGAACGTCGTAATAGACGCGGTCATCGAACCCGCTTTCAACCTCCTAGTCAAATATTTGTAAAATGTTTAGCAAGTTCCGGTCATTATCGGTTGTAATTGTGTAAATTTGTCCTTTATTAATATTAAAGCACCCTAAAACTCGTTCAACTTGAGATTTTAGGTATTCAGCTATAAAAAACAATAAAGTAAACATACCACAAGCAACGGGATTAGATTAAAAATAAAATCTGTATTAAAAACGAGTTTTATTTTATGACGGAAAAAATAAAACTCCTAAATAGAGTTTTATTTTTTAACTGAAAAATAAAACTCGAAAATTAACGGTTATTTTCTGACTGAAAAATAAAAGTCAAAAATAAGTTTTATTTTATGACGGAAAAATAAAACTCACAAAATGAGCTTTATTTTGTGACGGAAAAATAAAACTCTCTTTTTAAACGTTTCATCTAACCTTTTATTTTTCCGTCAAGAAGTAACAGTTAAAATCTGATGAATGATCACTTATGCAAGATCACTACAGATTCTATGAGAGCTCTCCAAGACGATTATGTCTGTCGACTCTAATACGATGATTTTTTTTAGTTTAATTTTTAAGCAATAACTGTTATTTGCGGTCCCTGGTTTATTGCTACACAGCTAACGAAACAATGGCTCCTTTGCTCGACGGTTTCAATGGCTGTGTTATCTCACGTGATGGCAATGTAAATCATGTGATTTGACACCGTTGGACTTATTTCTTTGGGGTTATTTGAAAGAAAAGATGGTGTTGATAAGCCAGCAAGAATTCAAGAGCTAAAGAATGAGACAAAACCTCAATTATGCCTCATCGTCATCGAAAATTTAGATATTTAGGATATTTTGTGCCATACATAAATGAACCATACCATATAGTAATAAAAAATAATTTTTGTTTTATTCCAAATCAATATCGGCCCTTAAAATTCAACCACCCTTAAGAAATTGTTGTTGTGAAAAAGGTCTTCTATCGTAGTACGTCTTACCGCAAATGCAAACTGTTGAGTATATATTTAAGTTGCTTAGAGATAAATCTTATGAAGAAAAATTAGGCATTTAATTTCTGATAAACATTCAAAAGTTGTCTGAAAAATCTTGTTGCTGTAGAGAGGAATGTGATCTCAACGTTCTTTAAAGGAAACATATCATGCAAGGTTGCGTCACCGTTTATGATCTCTGTCGCAATTGAGAAAAATTCGAAATCTGTACAAAAGAATGGAAAGTATGG
Source organism: Metopia argyrocephala (assembly GCA_963576795.1). NCBI lineage: Eukaryota > Metazoa > Arthropoda > Insecta > Diptera > Sarcophagidae > Metopia > Metopia argyrocephala. Next base: position 39,080,837 of record OY756210.1, read on the forward strand.
CAAAAGGCGTTTAAGCATTATTAGTCCACAAATTCCTCTACCAACAACTACATAATATGATGCAACCTCGCTAACCTAGCATTGAAGACGATACTTACGTTTTCTTTCTTTAATATTAGGAGTAATTTTCAAAACGGCAAATGCTTATTTTTTTAGTCATATATTTATTAAAATTATTAGCTAATATTTATGGAATCCACACAAGGGCTAACATTTTCAATTCTAGTAGACTTACATACATACATACTATATACCTGTGATAGGCTGCACATCATTAGCGTACATCTACATAATTATAAATATATAGTCAGAAACGAAGAGGCTCCATTATTGATACTTGGGAAACTCCAATTTTGGGACAATGAGGAAAGAAAAATAATTGTTAAGTTGTTCTATTCACAGAAAAAATTATTGCAGGAATATTTTCAAACAAACGCTTGTTCAATTTTTATTTCGTTTTCAAATAAAGTTTTGTTTGATTCTATTAGTAATTTTGTTTGAATGTATTTTAAAAGTATCATAATTTAAAGTATATATAATTTAACATTATTCTGCTTTCTTAATGTACAAAATTTCCGCACATTTACATTGTTAAATCTTTTATAATTCTTTTAAAATAGTAAGCAACACTTATTTATACTCACACATTTAATAAAAAAATAAAATAAAGTAAAACAGAGAAATAGAATTTGAATTTTTTGAAAAACAGAAATGTATTCCTTTGTAAATACTTTTGTTTGGTTTTTATATACTAAATGGGATATGATTCGCATTTAGTCTATAACTACTCTAACATAAGTATTTATAGTTTTGAATAACACCTTTGGGAAAAAGTCTCCTAACGAGTCTCTTAAGCAGAGACGAAATGGCCATAGAGACATGCTTATCCCCAAAACATATATTTCATATTACATTAAAATAAATAATATAATAATAATATTAATAATACTATTAATAATAATAAAATATAAAAATAATTTACCACAAAAAATTTAAATTTGTAAAAAAATTATTTGAATTTTCTGTCAAATTTCTAAACATTATTTTGTTGTCTCGAATAATTATTTGTTCAATTTTGCATTCATTTTTAAATCTTTTATTTTCTTAATTGGCAACTTTTTTCTCAAAAAACTAATTTTTTTTTTCAAAAAATATAGTAATTGGTTTGACAAATTTTTGTTTGCTTAGAACCGTAATATTCAATAAAATTTTTATCTACTTCTATTAAATTTTTTGTTTGATTCTTTTTTGTGACTCCAATAAAAATGTTTATTGAATATCGCAACATTTTTATTGAAAATATCGCAATTTTTTTTTTCAAACAAAAAATTACAAATTTGTTGTTCGAATTCACAAATTTCTTTGTAGGACCGAAATTAAACAAAAAATTTATTAACTCAGTGAATTTCGTGTCTGAATCAAAAAAATTATTTTTTCTGTGTTGATGAGATAACAATTCTTAAGTTCATAAATTGATCTTGAGATGTGAGCAGTTTTTTGAAGCCCACTGTAAAAAGTAATTCCAAATATGTAAAAACGATCCCCAAAAATATTCCTTTTTACTTTTCGCTTTGAAAACAATAAAATTGTTTTTTTTTGCCTACAGATTTGTACCGGAGCTTAAAAACACCACTGGTACTCTAGATAAACTGGCCGATTTATATGTTGTGATGCAGGAATAATAATCATGATAATGCATTTTATTTAAAATTTTCTCCTGCTTAAATACTACTTATGAAAATCTATGTAAGCTAACCTACCCATAACATTACATTTGTGTGTTTGTTTATTAAAATATTATTTAAATTGTTAAATCATTATTTGTTTTTGTATGTATTCATTGGAGTTCTATAACGGAGAAATATTGTAAAATATTTTTCCAAAAAAAGGTGTCGTGTGTCGTCAGAGTTTTTAAACAGAACATGACACTCTTCTATAGGCGCTAGCACTTGTAGCCCAATGTGTGAATGATGACGGTCAGTTGCACCAACAAAAGGTTTCTTAAGTCGTCTGCCCGTGTGTGTTAAAAGTAAAACATTAATCTATACACCAGGGGGTCAATTCTTGTTCTGTGAAACGGTGAAATGAAAAGTTTTTTCACTGTTACACAGCGTTTTTGATTCTTGTTTTGTGCAAAAATTAAAAGCTACATATCATTTCTTCATGTAACAATAAGTGGAATGAAACAAAATATTTTCACAGTTTCACAAGAGTGCTGATTCGTGTTTTGTGTAACTGTTAAATTAACTGTCAAAATTGTTTCATATGTGTAACAAGTTTGCACAGAAAATGTTTATGTGAAAAAATTACATAGAGGCTTAAAACCATGAAAAAACCAACAAAAGGAAAGCGTGCTAGCAAAAATAAAAAAGAATATTTAATAAAGTCGAATAAAATAATTGCAACCGTCATATTTTTATTTTAATATAATATTTAATACTCGTGTATTTATTTCAAAAACCAAAACAAATATGGCGTCACATTGGTGTTTTGTTTGTACTAGAATACAGAGCCAAATAAAAATAGTTGACGGCGGTAGCGGCGAAACCGGCAGCACAAAAAATCAATCGGCGATAGTTGCAATTATTTTTAATATTAATTTTGTATCCAGCAAAAATCTGATTAATTTTTTTTAACAGAAAAAACAGTACAAAACATATCTTATTAATTTATATTTATGATAACAATTAGAAATTTTCCATTAGTTGAAATGTATGCAATTGCGGTTGTTAAAATATACATATGTATATGTACATACATACACATTTCATATTGAAAAAGATTTACATACCTACAACTTTTTCAAAAAAAAAAAAAAATTGGTTTTAAAACGAAATTAAGTATGTACATACATATGTAGAGGGTGTCCGCCAGTTCATATTTCTCCATAATAAATTTGCCACGTCTCTACTTCACGATTGCCAAATATGAACTGTTAAGACTAATGTTTACCAAAATGGCGGCAAAACAAAGTCGTATACCTTCCCGGCGGACGCCCTGTATGTATGTTTATGCAACACAAAGTCATTTTAATTTTTCTTATATGTACGTATATTTATACATTTAGGTAATTTTTAAATACTTTGAATACCACGAGCGAATATCAACAATTATCAAAAACTTTTTTATGAACGATCATACTTATCTTATCTTATATCTTACTGTACGATCATACTTTTAGGTACATGCATTAAAATCAACCATTAATTTATCATCATTTCTTGTACGCTAACAAACTAGTGAATCCAAAAATTTCTATATTACAAGCCGGTGTTGATTTAATTTATTTTTCGATTTGAAAGTGATATACATACATAAATGTATTTGTGAACGCGTAAAACTGAAAGTGGTATCAACGAAATACATATTTGTATGTTATAATACCATAATTTTATTAATATCTAAAGACAGTATCAGTAAAAGTCGAAGCAGTTAAAAAAAGTATATGGCGGCTAAGCCGCTTCCTTCAGCCGGTTGGCTTCGTACTCTTGTTTTGACATTTTGACATAAAATTTTAGTAATATACAAGCAAAAGTTTCACGACTACGGTTGGAATGAAACAATTTTTTCATAACATGCACCAGAATCGCAAATTGTGTAATTGTGATATGATAATGCGTAAAGTGCTCATGAAAACGATAATGATAAAAAACTTTACGTTTCACTGTTTCACAGAACCAGAATTGACCCCCAGCACTTAAAAGAGTGCAATCATCGTAGAATATGATCATACTACACTTTAAGTCATATAATCAACTGGATCAGATGCCTTATTGTGACGTCGACCAAATAAGCCATAATAGCCACAAAATTATTAAATAACTTCGAGCTGAGATCTTCTCCCACACCACTAGAGTAGCAGTACAACTTGCTTGTTTTCCTAGACCCTGATTGAGGAACAGAAAGAAAATATATCGTAGTGCGGGAGATTTTTTTATATATATCTCTAGTTAATGATGCCACTTTAAGTTTTTGACACCAAAATTTTTAAAATGTGCACTCCGTTTTCGGATATTTATCTCCGAAACTAGATGAGATATCCTAAAACGGATTGCAGACTTGAAGAATTTGGTGTCGAAAACCTAAACTGGCATCATTAACTCGAGATATACATATAAAATATTGGGTTGGCAACTAAGTAATTGCGGATTTTTTTAGAAAATAAAAATCAACTTTGCTTTACGCGATTCTCAACGCATGTATGTAATACATGAAGCTTCCTTGCAATCTCACGTGTTGTTCTGTGACGATCCGAACCAATTATTGCTTTGATTTGGTCGTCGTCCACTTCAACTGGACGACCGGAGCTTTTTTCATCTTTCAGTGAAAAATCACCCGAACGAAATTTGGTAAACCAATTTTGACACTGCCGTTCTTTTAAGGCTTCGTCACCATAAACAGCGCATAAGAGTAACTTTTTATGAGCTTGCGAAGCGGTTTTTTCTTTCCGGAAATAAAAAAGTAAAATATGACGAAAATTTTCTTTTTGATTTTCCATTTTTCAACAGACGCCAAACAAAAACCACGCCAACCCAATCTATGAAATGACGGATAGATAGATGAATATATTTTTGATAATTAGGTTCTGCCTGACCTTGGAGAAGAATGAAACTACTTTAACTGTTCCTAAAACAATAATAATTTAAAAAATCCTATAATATATTTAAATATAATAGCAATTAGAAAAACAGTAATTTTAGTCATTTTTTTACTATATTTATTTAGACTTAATTAATACCGATTTATTTTTTCAATAAAATGGGAGCAGTATAAGCAGCTGGAGCAGCATAACCTAAGGGAGCAGAGGCATAAGCAGCTAAAGGAGCAGCAGCAGGTACTATAGGTGCAGCAGCGTAAGCAGCAGGAAAAGCGGCAGAGTGGGCAATATGATGGGCATTATAGCTGGAGGCATAAGGAGCCACATATGAAGCATGACCTACAACAGCGGCAGCAGGAGCAGCAGCATAAGTTAAAGGAGCAGAGTAGGCCAAAGGAGAAGAGTAAGCCAAAGGAGCTACAAGACCGGGTTTAGCGGCAGCAACAGCCAAAACAGCGCAGAAGCACAAAGCGATCTAGAATAATAAAAATTTAAATTTTTTCGAATTATAAATTAATCTTGAATTTTAAAAGAATACGAGTAGAGTTAAAACTTACAAATTTGAACATTTTGATTTGTCTGGGAGTTTGTTAAGTTTGTTGTACAATTTGTAATTGTTAACTAAAGTGTCGAAGTTAAAGTCTTTTATACCTTAAAAGTTTAAATTCACTGTTGACTTGTTAAAATCTATATCTTTTTTAAATTTACGCTGTACGTGCCAAGGCAAATACAATACATGTACGAGTATAAGTTAACTGATACCATTCGAAAAAAATGCAAGGGATTCAAGATTAAAAACCACAATTTAATTGTCAATTTATGTATTTAAATTGAAATGTTTGATTTAAAACCAATATAAGTTATTTAAAAACATATTTTCTGTAACATGCTCAGCATAAATTATAAATGTTTGCAAATGTTTTAATAACTAGACAAATTTTAATTGAAAATACGAGTATAAAAGACTTTAACGTCCATGCTATTATTAACAATTACAAATTGTACAACAAACTTAACAAACTCACATAGAAATCAAAATGTTCAAATTTGTAAGTTTTAACTCTACTAGTATTCTTTTAAAAGTCAAGATTTATTTATAATTAGAAAAAATTTTAATTTTTATTATTCTAGATCGCTTTATGCTTCTGCGCTGTTTTGGCTGTTGCTGCCGCTAAACCCGGTCTTGTAGCTCCCTTGGCTTACTCTTCTCCTTTGGCCTACTCTGCACCTTTGACTTATGCTGCTGCTCCTGCTGCCGCTGTTGTAGGTCATGCTTCATATGTGGCTCCTTATGCCTCCAGCTATAATGCCCATCATATTGCCCACTCTGCCGCTTTTCCTGCTGCTTACGCTGCTACACCTGTAGTACCTGCTGCTGCTCCTTTCGCTGCATATGCCTCTGCTCCATTAGTTCATGCTGCTCCAGCTGCTTATGCTGCTCCTCTTGCTGCTCCCGTGTTGTTAAAAAAGTAAAGGGATTGAATTTGTCCATCGAAATAAAAAGAAGAAAACCAATAAAAGTCTGAAGTTACAGTAACATGTGTATTTTATTTTATTACTCATATGTCAGAGAGAAAAAAGAAAACATATTTATATGTTACAGACTATATAACAGTGGTCTTCACAAAGAGAGTCACACAAAAATACACTGAGAGATGAGATTGGTTTCTTCATTTGTATTGTTTTTAACCACTTGAATGAAATTTGTGAAAATTTTCGTTTTAAAAACCTTTAATTTTAAAATTTAAACTAATTTATTAAAATTATTCATGAAATAAATTGTTTGTAAATGCTATTAACAAATTGAAATGTAGTTAAAAGAAATATAAACATTAATAAGTTTATGTTGCTTATTATCATAACTTCTCAGTGTCTGACAAACAAATTTAGCTCTCTTGAAAACTAATAAAACATAAACACATACGCAATTTTTGTCTCACACACATGTTTTTGTAATAATTGTGGTTGTCGTTTAACATAACGAAAATAAAGCGTATGGATTTCTTTTTATGAAAGATTTTAAACATTGCAAATTTTTTAATAATTAATTACGTTTTTCATAGGAAAATAAAACAAAAACTGGTTTCCAGGAATTCTAAAAGTGATATCTGTTAATAAAGTACAATACATTTAATTTTAAAATAATATAATAAGAATTAACGATATGGGTAGTTTTGGTATATTTTAAGAAGCTGTTTGCCAGAATTTTTGTGGAATTAAGCAACCCTGGTTGTAATATTCACGAAGAGAGTAAGAAAAACTAAAAAAATATCTGAACAATTTATTTACCTGAGTAATACTGGTGAAGACCACTGCTATATAAGCAACAATGCCAGAATTGCAATTGTTGTTTTTGAGAACCAAAGAGAAGGCAGGCTTTAGTTTCGCTACATATTTTCACATCCAAGACAGTGATCTAGTTTAAGTGTGAGTTTGCTTAACTGCTTCAGAATAATTGATACCAATAGCCTATGGTTAGAGAGCTGAGAATATCAAGCTGTACTGCCATTTCTGTTCAGTAAGGTTTAGCAAATCAACATGAATCGTTTAACATAGATTTTGCTAAAAAGCGATGAATTTAAAAGCCGCTGTATCGGTTAAAAATTTATTAAAACCAACCGGTTTCGGTTCGGTTTCGCTTCGATTTCGATTTTTTGAACCTGATATGAAAATTGTTTGAATAAATTTGAAAAATAAGTAGTTTTACCCATTTGTAATCATTTCAGATAATTGTATTTGAAAAACTATTATTTAGTAAAAGACGTACGAGTATAATTAAGAACAATACAGATTTATATTTTATTTGTAAATAATAAAATTAAAAAAAATAATAGGGCATTGAGTGAAGAGTCATTTAAACGAGAGTTTAACTTTTATACAGAATTTACCACCAATAGAAAATATTCGTTCGCTTTTAGTAGATCATTGTTTTATGATTTTTAATATATTTATTAAAAAATTTATGCCCGAATTCATAAAAAATAAAAGTGGTTTATAGAGTGCTTATTTGACATATTTCTATGGAGTAATTGTCAAATAAGCAATTAATAAATCTGTTTTATTTTTTATGAATACGGGCGTTAAACTACAATTTCTTTTAAATTTGTATAAAGTAGGTACGTAGATAGGTAGATAGGTAGGTAGGTAGGCAAAATGACTAGTCAACCAAAAACGTGATCAACTACAATTAGCACAAAGTGCCGTTTTGATATCATTGCAGGACGAAACCGAACTCTTCCAGAACAGGAAGAGAGCTAGAGCCAACCAGAGCTATCTATGAAGTGGAGTAAAACAATGGGGTCCAGGTTCGCACACTGCGCCAAGCTATCGAAAAAAGACACTCCCAAGAATTTTAATTATCTGACTGCTAGACAAAGACTGCGCTATCACAAAGAAAATGTCCTATAGTCTCCCTCTCAGAAATACATTTTTCCGCAACTTCTGCAGGGCGCTTTAAAGGGCAGACACAACATCTCTGCGTGTATACCGATCATCCAAAGACTGACTTAAAATTTATGCTGTATTCGTAAGGGAGTATACGAGTTTAACAAGTTTCTACATATGCAATACTTGACAAAAACTCCCTTAATAAAGGTGTTTTATTTCTTATGGATAGGGTCGTTAGTCTATAACTTTTTAAATTCAAATATTTTTTTACTTTTATTAGACTTCCTTTCTCAACAACTGTTAAAATATTTTATTGCCTTTAGTTATTATTATTATTATTTTTTTGCAAAATAGGTCAATGCTAAAATTCTTGCCAGAACATATTTGTAAAATTTTTTACCTAACAAAATCAAAAGAAATAAACAATTAAAAACATTTTGCAGAGAGACAAACACTACTGTTTTTATTTATTAAAGTTAATGAAAATATAAAAATAAAATATATTGTATTTTGCATTTTGTGTGAGTATGCATACTGGTTCCTTATTTTTTTAAAGACTGTAAAACCTATAGAGTGTTTGCAACACTCTGACTTTTACATGTAACTTGGAAGGGTGTTAATAAACTGATCGCAATTTAGCTCATTAGTATGCAATACGCATATCTTTAGTAAATATTTCTACCATCAGTAGTCAATAAATAATATTGACGTTCAATAAAATGGTATATTCGTAATATATGTAACAATTTTATGGTGGCCAAATTATTTACTGTAATATTATTGACAAGCTACACACTTTTTTTTGTACAGAAATCATAGAGATTGCTTGTTATGAGAATAGGCCAATGACATAATTTGATTCAAGGGTTTAAAAATATTTAGTTCATTGGCTATATTTTATGGTTCATATTATAAACTGTATGTGCAGATTAAATCTAATAAATTAGCAAAGACATAATCAACTTTTTCCTTAACAGATCAATGTAAGAGTTTATCATTTGCTCAATTGCAATAATTTTTGATTTTTCAGAGCTTTATATAATGGGTGTTTTTTAGAGAGTGACACAAATTTAAATCATAATAAAGCAATGAAATATATTTTTAATAACGGGCTTTATGGAAAAGAAAACTTTATAAAATTAATGTTTAAATATAATATCTACCAGGTGGCCGAAACGGCTGAAGCGTAGAAAGCGCTATCTGGCACACCAATTTTCTACAACTTCTCGCAGCATTTGTGGCCGTATTTTGCCGATAACTCTTCGAATGTTGATTTCCAAAAGTTCAATTGTTTGTGGTTTACCGACATAGACAAGTGACTTAACATAACCCCAAAGAAAATAATCCAATTGGGTTAAATCACTCGATCTTGGTGCCCAATTAGTTGGGCCATTACGTGAAATTATTCTTTGAGTAAGTAAATTGTAGCGCCTGTTGTGTGACATGTGGCTTCGTCTTGTTGGAACCACATGCCACATAATTGGAGCACGAAAAAATTTCGTATCATGTTCCCATACCGTTCAGCATTGACAGTAACACTCTGATCAACATCGTTTTTGAATACATATGGGCCAATGACTCCGGCGGCCCAAAAAGCGCAACAAACAGTAATTTTCTTTGGATGTAATGGTGTTTCAACAAAAGCTTGTGGATTCTCCTCACTCCAAATGCGAGTATTCTGCTTATTTCAATAACCATTTAACCAGAAATGGGCTTCATCGGAAAATTAAATTTTGAATGAAAATTCAAAATCGACATCAATAGAATAGAACAATTATTTTAATTAAAAATTTGCACGCATTGCACTGATGTAAGTTGATTCATATTGAAATTTTAAAGCAAACTTAACAAAAAGCAACTATCGGCTGTTAAGTGGATGGTCCAATAAAGCAGTGATGCCAACTGAAAGTTGTGGCACTCTATAAAAAACACGCTATATAAGGCATGAAATTTAACGGTTATGAAGAAATACAAAAACCAATATTTAGTATGCATGCGAGGTACTACGCCCACCTGTATAATTCCGCCTACTTTCTTAGTAAAAATTTTCATTGACTATGAATGCATCCAGATCAAATTCAGAAGCTGTAGCTTTGACCGTGCTCACGATATACAAAAATCAATTTTAGTTTGTAAGGAAAGTACCACCCCCTCTTCAGCAATTCCACCCAATTTTTAAGTAATGATTGGCATTAGCTATGAAGTCTTTGAGACTAAGTTTAGACATTTTACTTCTAACTTCACTAGTCTAGACTTTGCTAAAGCAATTTAGAAGCTGTAAGGGGCTACTATTACCTGAGACACTTTTTAAAAAAGTAACATCTTTTAAATGAAACAATGCAACAAAGAGTGGCCTCTATTTGGGGAATATTGTAACCGCAGTTTTAGTCGGGCTTATTGAAATTCAGTTGCAGTTATGTGTACTACTGTAGAGGATATACGGTTTTATTTAAAGCACAAAGTGATGGAAGTTTGTTTTTTCTAGACGACGACCATCTGATCAGAGTAGAATATTCGTACGCGTTCACGTTCGCGATTGCACTAGTACACAGTACATACATTCATACATAATTGTCCATTATAACTCTGGTTTATGGTTACATCCTAGCTTTTCGCAGCATCCATATTGTGTGTGTAAATTTGTATTCTTGAAAACGGGGACCTACAGTTTAATGTCGACTCCTAACGACAGACTTGAGCTGCTTGTTTATGGCAATCAGTTACTCTCAGAGCTTTTGCCAGAAGACAACTATAAGGTAGTAGCCGAAATAAATATTTTTTTCAAATTTCTTTCTTTTAAGTTATCAGAGCTGGACGTTGAACACGGAGCTCTTGTATAATATACCAAATCACTATATGCTAGACTACGCGACTAGTATCATATGAACCATCTTCCGTGTCTATAATGGAATACAAAAGATTCTTTATGTGCCAGTGTCTGCAATAAAATGAATTTGAATTAAACTGAAGACTAAACAAGAAAAAAACATTTTATGTCCTTGCTTTTTACAATTAAATTAAATCTTCTAACATATTACTCTATTTCAAAATTTTACAACAGTTTATAGTACAAATATTTTAAAATTTCTACGTTTTTCTTTTCAAGTTCTTCAATAGCTTAGTGCAGCTTTTAAATAACTCTATCAGATGCTAAGAAATTCTTAATTTTTTTATGTGTCATAGAGTACAAAAGCATAATCCTAGAGTGCAGTTTTTCCAATATAAATAAATCCTCAATGCTAGAATATTTCTTTAACAACAAAAATGTAAATTTCAAAATAATTTTATAAAATTTGGAATAAAAACACACATAAATTAAAAATTCAAATCATGATGGCAATTGTTTACGTTATTTAATTCATGTTTTATTTACATCTAATACAAATGTTTTAAATATATGTATGTATGTATGTATGTGTAAAGTATGTATAACTATAAAAAAGTGACTTTTAGCATTCCGTTCATTATGTTTAACCTTGACCTTGCATGTTAAATTAAAAACGGTAGCAAATTTAATCGCTCATTAACGGGTATGATAATAATTTGTAGACAATGGAATTTTTATTAAATTTCATTTGATGGCTATTTTTAGTTGGATCTGTTTGCTTTAAAAAATACGAGTAATAAAGGAAACTTTACTGAATTATAATCAATTGTCTATAAGTCGAAACGACCCTAATGAAAGGAATGATATGATACTCTGACAAAGCTACACAAAATTGTACCGAATTATTGAAGTAAACAAAATTAAAGTTGTCAAACATAAAATAAAAATAAATAGCCACTAATCATACCTACATATCTATATAATTGGCTTCTCTTATATCTATGAGTACCGGAACATATAATTTAACGTCGGCTCTAAACGACAGTCTTAAGGAGCTTGTTCATGGCAATCAGTTACTCTCAGAACTTTTGCCAGAAATATGAAACATTTTTTCATATTTTTTTTTCAAAAATCGAAAGCGGAGCTCTTGTCTAGTAAACCAACACACTAATCACTATATTACGGCGACTGCCGTGCATAATCATAGTCACGAAAAAAGTATACTTTAAGTATTTAAAAGTTTACTTTTGGTAAGAGTAAAGCAGCTGAAATATTTTTTAACTTAAAACCAACTTTATTGCCAACAGCTGTTTATATTTATATAAGAAACTACAAAATTAACAAATTAGCCTATATTTTTGCCATTTAGCTTTCCTTATTGGAAAGCACAGATCAGCACAATGTACTGCATTTTCATCCATGCTAACGGTCAATCTGTTGGCTGCTTTTGTCTTGTTCAGTACTAGCGATGCAATTTTATTCGTTTTCTTTCATTACAATTTTGTTTTGTTGCTTTATTTTTCGTTTTCTATAAAATGTTCGGCCTAATTCCAGTTGGCAATGTCGTTGTCGTCTGACGACACTTTTGTAATAGAGTAAAGAAAAACTGTTTCTTGTGCCTTTAATCTATAACTGTTGTTTGCCGACTACGTCGCCAATTGGAATACGGCCTGTTATGTTTTTGGTCATGGTGGTGTTCTTTTGTTCTTTTTAGTATCAGCTGTTTAGAGATGCCACTTGCTAGTAATTTGTTGTAGATTGTGCGAAAACGTTTCTAACCTGGGAGGTAACACCCGCCTAAAGTTGATTGAACTTAAAACCTGATTTTTAATCAAAATTGTTGTTAGTTTTGATTCAGGCCGCCATTTGTACATTTAGAATTAAATATAACTGTTAAACTGGTATGCATAGGGTAAAAAAATTTTTACAGGAAAGCAATGTCTGTATGCTTTTGTTATTGTAGTGTAAATTAAATCCAATTTAAAAGGATTGAATTTGAATTTAGCTGTCAGCTGGCAATGTTTTACTACTCGCATTAATTGAGCGAAATTTTAGTTTAAGCGTAACTTTAAATAGATTTGGCCAATGGCTGCATTTTAAAAACAACATCGTTTAAACAATTTCTTATTTCTCAACTCTATACGAGTATAAGTATGAGTAGTTATAACACCGCTTTACAAAAACGAGCTTATGTTCCATCCAAATATACTTTTTCGGAAATGGGAGAAAAATTAAAAATACACGTGTATCGGCGATTTTCATGTACAAGGCAGAATTTTTTTTATGTATAAAGTTCGTTGTATCCGTCTGTCCGCCTGTGTGAAAGATTTTGGAGCAATTTTTAACCCTTTTTTCGTGATCCAATCGATCTGAATTTTTGCAGGCAGACTCGTGGAAACGTCTGTATCAATTCAAATATTTAAAAAAATAAATTTTTATCGATTCTTAGATTTTCCTGAATTCTGGTTCATAGAACAGAATGTGTGTAACGTGGTGTAATTAAAGATTTTTATTTGTTTCCACCAGCTTTAAAACGCATTCAAATTGAGGCGCTAAAACGGAAATTGTCAAAATTGTGTGTCAAAAAGTTTCTGTTTATTTAACGATGGTATTAAAAATAGATGCAATCCAATTTTTCATAAATTTTAAATCCCATTCAGTAATGAGTCAATTATTTAAAGAAAGAACTCAATAGGGTGTCAGCATGAAGTCGATAATAGATTCACACTTTAGAATTTCATATAACATCCGTATTATTTTGCATTTGGTAGCATTACTTTCTTTGAACTTTCATTGCTTTTTTTGTGAGAAGATTAAGTAGAATAGAGAATTGTAGATTCATATTTTAATCGTATTTTTATTTCAGTCTTAAATATTCAAAATAAACAAATTATTTTTTTAAGAAGAGAGGAGCAGCGAAGGGCGTGGCAAGTGGAGCAGCATGTACAACGGGTGAAGCATGTACAACGGGTGCAGCATGTACAACGGGAGCGGCAGCATAGGCAGCAAAAGGAGCAGCAGCATATGCGGCAGGGAAAGCGGCAGAATGGGCAACATGATGAGCATTATAACTGGAAGCATAAGGAGCCACATACGCAGCGTGACCTACAACAGCAGCAGCCGGAGCAGCGGCATATGTCAAAGGAGCAGAGTAAGCTAAGGGAGCTACAATACCAGGCTTAGCAGCAGCAACAGCTAAAACAGCAAAGAAACAGATAGCGATCTACAATAGAAGGATAACAATTTTATTAAAGTTAATTTGTTTTAAATCGACGAGTGCAAGAAAAGAACTTACGAATTTGAACATTTTGTTTAAGACTTGAGTTAATCGTTTATCAAACTGAACTTAATACTGACTGAGGGTTAAGCAGAGGCTTTTATACTAAAAAATATTTAACAATTTACTACTGATCAACAAAAAGTTTAATTAAGAAATTACAAAATGATTAAGTAAAACGTGTCAAATGAATTGCATAAATATTTTGAAGGCATTAATGGGGGTGTTTTCTTAAGGTTTTTGACTTAGAAATTCCCAATATAGTATTTGGGCTACTCAGATTAAGAGACTTAAGCAAAACCTAATAAAGAATATTAGTTGCTTTGCACACCATTTGCATTTATTTATTTGCTGTTTACTTTTGTCTATATTTTTTCATTTTTTTCTTTTCCTTTTTTCTTATATTTCTTATGTGCGTGGTATGAGTATGTTGTACGTGGTCAGAATATGTAATTGTGAGTGTTGATTTTTGATGGTCACTTTTGTTGGTCAATTTGGTTTTTGGCTGACTTTAAGCCAAAAATTGCTAAACAAAAGTAAGTCTATTGTATGAACAACCGCTAGTTAACTGCAATAGTTAAAAGTTAAAATGTTTGTATAAATAGAGGCATTGCAATATGAATTCAACGCAGTTAACAATTTAGCGTTTAACTAAATTACACAAAAATTTCAAACTTAATCAACATGTTCAAGCTCGTAAGTAAAGCGTAGTTTATATTGTATTTTTAAGAACTTGGATAATGGATAACCACTTTTAAACTTTAGATCGCTGTTTGCTTCTTCGCTTATTTGGCTTTTGCCTCTGCTAAACCTGGTGTTGTCGCACCTTTGGCTTATACTGCTCCATTAGCCTACACTGCTCCAGCTGCTGCTGTTGTAGGTCATGCTGCATATGTTGCTCCCTATGCTTCCAGCTACAATGCTCACAGTGTTGCCCATACTGCCGCCTTTCCTGCCGCCTATGCTGCTGCCCCTGTAGTAGCTGCTGCTGCTCCTTATGTTGCTGCCTCCTACGTTGCCGCTCCAGCTCCCTTATTCTTGAAGTAAACTGTGATGAAATTTGTTTTATTGTTGATGGAAAATAAAGTGATTGTGAAACGTTAAAAAAAAATTTGTTTTACGAAAGGTTTCGTCTATTTTTCTATGGCTAGGAGTTTTTGGCTTTAATGGCATGTTTAATGGTCTTTAATTCCGTTCAAGTGAAATATAAGCACTAATTATTATGGACCAAATTCTTGTGTTTTTATATTTTGTATTAAAAACTTACAAAAAGTGTTCTTAAAATTGTAACACTATTTTAAAGGGCGGTTACATTTTAGGGGCCGATGCTGATTTTGAATAAAACACTGATAATTTAGAAAATAATTTCTATTTTTATTTATTACGATAACTTGGTATGGTTTAATTATTTACGGAATAAAATATCGGCCAAATGGCCGCCTCAACCTAGGCAGTATACCTCCATCCGTTGGTCCAACTATTCGTCGACGCTGAAGCATAACTCAGGTTCTATGCAGTTAATGTGCCGAATTATCTCATCTTTTAGCCCTTGAAGTGTTGCTGGCTTATCGGTGTAAACTTTTTCTTCCCAAAGAAAGAAGTCCAACGCCACCACGTGAGATAAAACGCCCATTGAATTTGTCGTGCAAAAGAGCCATTGTTTGGTAAGATGTGTGCCAAGTGGCACTGTTCTGTTGAAACGACATATCGTCCATACCCATATCTTGCAATTCTGGCCATAAAAAGTTCGTTATCATCTCACGATAGCGATTGGTATAATCATAGTAACTGCCTTATATAAAAAAATACGGCCCGATGATTCCGCCAGCCCATAAACCGCACCAAATAATCACTATTTGTGGGTGCATTTGTTTTTCGATAATCACTCATTCGCCCAAATGCGGCAATTCTGTTTATAGACGAATCCATGGATATGAAAATGTGCCTCATCACTGAAGATGATTTCCTTCGAAAATTCATTATTTACTGTTGCCATTTCTTGCCTCCCTTCTGACCATTAACGATATTTGAAATGATCAAGGGGCTTTAGATCTTGAGTTAGTTGCACTTTGCAAGCGTGTAAATGCAAGTAAATGCAAAGAGCATGAGAAGTGCACCTGTTGGGCACGACGACGAGTTGAGGTGGACGGCTCTTCAGCCACACTATCGGGAACACCAGCAATACTTCAGAACCAGCTGTACGAACATCCACTGATGTTTTGACACCGGCTTGCTAAAATTTTTGCTCAATTTTTCCGATCGTACGCAGATTTAGACGATTAAGTTGACCGAGAAAATCACGAAGTAATAATAATAAGCCTGAATAAATTTTACGTGTTGCTCGATTGTGTATCTTTCCATGGTTAAAATTGTGTTTGTCGGTGATTGAAAAATATCAAAGGAAATGCAGAAAAACACTTGATGTTTAGGTGTGGTTTACATTCAACATCGACTTTTAAAATTTAACCACCCGATAGAAAATTTTTAGTCCATTTTTTTTTGTTCACAATGAGATATTATCCCTAGCAAGTATAGCGAACGTAGCGAACCACTTCAAACAGTAACAAAATGTAGCTAAACGTGCTACTTTTTCAGAACTTGCAAAGGCGTTTGAACGATGAGTGATTACCGCTACTGTTTTTAATAATCATTACGGTTTATTTTGTTTTATAAATTTTGAAAACAGTTTAATTAATTAGAAATAATAACCTTGGAGATGTAAAATAATTTGATTTGACAAGTAAAATGAATCACAACCTGCTTCCACCACAATTTATTATAATTCTGTTTACATGTTATTCAAACAGCTGATAGATTGAAATAGACTAAAAGAAAATTGTTAAACTGTACTGTAAACTGTTTTAATGTAAAAAATTAAACAGTAATAAGTTTTAATGGAATTTTTAATTTTAATGAAAGTGTTAACCAGAAATCTCAGTTTTTTTCATTTTTTATCATAGACAAGTATTATAAAAAAATTACATAATTCAGTAACACATTTAGTGTTACAAATGCAAATGCATTCTTGTTTTTTTGTTTTTTTTTTATTCTGTTAAAGAAAAAATTTGCTGCAAAATCTTAAATGTTAAAAAGAAATCAATTTGTCAATCACTTCTTATTTTATGTTCATCACACATATAAAATAAATACAAAAAAAAGAAACCAAATACTTATGAAATAAAGAAGAGATTCACAAATTGAATGTTGGATTACACAAGTTAAGAATATAAAAACAATTGTGTGGTTAAAGTTCGTAAAGTACTCAGAAAATAAATTGAAGCGATTTTTACTTTTTTATACATTCATTTACATATACTCGTAAAAAAACGAAATAAATTTCAGGAAACCTTCGTACGAGTATTAATAAAAAATAGTTTTCGCATATTTTTTTTCTTGGATAAGAGAATTTTTGTTAGGCTTTGAATGACTTTACGGCACCCTTTAGTTAAGTCTGCCTAGACGAAGAACTTAATAGACGGCTAATTAAAGTGTATTTGCCAGGAGACAAATTACGGCACTCGATGTCGAATGTAATGTCTTTCGCTTGATATCGAGTTCTGTAATTTGCTTCGGGAACACTACTCAAACTTTTGATGATTGAATGAACGGTAGTAGTACTTTTTGGTTTTATACCTATAATTACATTACCGAAGAAGTTTACAATTTGCTGCATGTAGGGTACTCCCTATGAACTACAATATATTCATAAGATTGCATATATGTATGTTTTACCAGGTCTTGCATATAAAATAAATAAAATTCATCACACATTGATGATTTCTGTTTTTGCTTCTTTTGTATCGATAAATCGGTAAAAAGCAAATCATCAGCATCATTCTTGTCGACATCCTAATACAGGAATTCATCATTTATGTATAAATTTCAATGGCTGTTGAAAATGGATTTCAAATATTTGTGCCATAAAATAGAAATTGAAGATGAAACAGCAACTGTGGAAATATGTAAGTATGTAGTTGTAGTAGTTGGTAAAAATCATAAATAAGTTGTTTAAGATTGATGCCCTACATTCAATTGATTTGATTTAACTCTTAAGATAAGGTTTTACAATATCTAAACAAATTTAAAGTTTGACATATAATTTGATAATAAATTAATTAAAATACCTGTTATAACAACATTTAAGAATATCTCTGATCTGAAAACTTAATTTGTAGTGCATCGTTTATTCGTTATTTTAATGTTTTTCTTGATATTTTTTCAATTCGTGCTCATTTTATATTGAATTTCTTATGAATTTGTTGAAGAGTCTTATAGATTCTCAATGGTTTTGATTTCTTATGATTACTTTTAATGTGAATTTATTGTTTTATTTCTTTTAATAAAGTCAAGAGTAAATTTTGTTAAGTAGTTTTAATATTAAAAAATATGCCAAAACGCTTGCAGAAAATATGCAAATTCAAGTTTTTAAGAAAAAATAATTAAGAAAATTACTATTTTTTCTTTTATTATTAAGGTCAGCACTTAGGGGACGAGCCCTATTCGTGCAGTACATTGTACTGTTGTGGGAAAATATGTTATGAATAGGATTAAGGAGTGAGCCGTATTTGTGTACAATTTATATAAACTTATTAATATCGTAATTGTTAGGTTTTGGAATTGGAAAAACTCTTGCGCGACGACTGTTTCATAAATGAACAGTGTGGCTAAAGAACGAATTCTCTCTAGAATGCATTGTGCAATACAATGGACAATCAGCTGCTAATTCTCATAAAGAATAACAGTTTTAGAATCTTAAGACCAATTTAGTAATTATAAATAGATTTACAAAATAAAAATAAGACTTGTGCTGAACAGTTAATTTAAGTGAGTGCTCTTTTTAGTTCAAAGAGCAAATTAGAGCTAGCACATGCAGCTACAACGAAAATATAATAATATTCAGGCAACATTTTGCAATAGAGTACTTTTATTATTTATATTTATTACTTATATTTACACATTTACTATAATTTGAATATAAATTTCACAATTTTTCCCAAGAAACTGTCCTTTTCTCATTTTTTAATGAATCCTGCCTAAATGGCAGCTTCGACAACAATGCTCATTGTTCCAATGGATAGCTGATTCTTAGCCAAACGGTTGGGATTTTCCTACAATTCCAGCGTGTAAAATTGCTGTAAAAAACCTGACTTTTCGCCATTATTTTTTATAACCTAAGTATTCTATTATTACATATAATCGTATAACCTTTCTCGTTAAATAATTTTTTCACAAATGTTGTTCACCACCAAATTATGTATGTATCGGGTAGGAAAGAAATATGTTGAAAGAGATTCCTGAGTAAAATATAGCCAAAAAGAAACATGTACTGGAATGAAACAAAACCTAAAAAGATTTACTGAGCTAAGAGCCCTTATTGAAAAGAGCAGTTCACATAGTTCATGTGAAAGAGTAGTATCACTGAACGAGGTCTTTGAAGTACTGCACAAGTCTCACAAACAACCTATGAGTGATTTCATATACAAATTCAAAAAATGAATGATTTATAAAATGCTGGTCATAACAAAAATAGCTCATTACAGATGGTTACACTCAAAAATAAGTTGAATGTGCAAAAAATTTTGAACACATAGTTGCAAATAAAAGTAACCCACTACATAAAACCTAGTAAAACTTTTCATTCGATGGAGTAAAAATATATAATTCTCATTATCTATTTTTTATTACATTTTATTCACTATATAGAGATTTCATACAATTGATATTCAAATTACTGGATTGTTCACTATATGGGAAGGTTATATGAACTTAAGTTTACTGTACTTCCAACTAAAAAAGACTTGACGTATCAATTAGTTTATTTAAAAATAAATAAATACAAAATTGGAAAAGAAAATTTTGGTGTAAATGATTAAACAGAATACAACCGCAACTTCAAGTTAAAACGACTGTCAGAGATACACATAATTAAAACGACGGCTGCAACTTCACAAACTGTCATTTAATGTTTTTATATTTCAAAAGTAAAGTTGTTAATGATGTTAACGCCCTTCTTCAATTATATTTTCTATAATATCACTCATTTTATTTGATAAATCACAAAATTTTTTAATTTATTTAAACTTTCAATTTTTTTTTTCGATTCTGTTTTGTTCTAATTTTTCTTTGCGCTAACAGAAAACAGATATGGATTTGTTTACAAAATTTATGAATTTTAATTTAAAGTGTGGTAACATAGTTTTTATTTCACGACTGCATTCTCCAGCGTTTTTATGTGTCAATTTGTATGAAAAAAATTAACGTCATGCCCGAGTTCCGTTTAGTCATTAAAGAGGGGTTTAGACGGTGATACAAGTCGTTCGACATGTCAAATTTTTGTGTAGAAGAGAATGAGTAGTATCGTGTACACTTGATATGTAATGGAGCGTACGACGTTGAGAGAAAATACTATCACATTTCGTTAGATCAGAGGCCTTATTCTGTAACTCTCCTAAGCTAAAATTCTATCCCTAAAAATTTATAAACTTGATTTAAGACTTTTTGGCTACGAATAGAATTCTTGAACGCTTATTTTAATTTAGAAACTTCATGTCTATTACTTCTAAACTTTTTAATTTTATATATTCTAACGCCCAGCCTGTTTCAAAAACCAAAAATTTTAGCATTTTATCTTAAGAGAATTATAGACTAAGGCCCCAGGGATGCATTTTTATGTTTTTTTTTTTGTGTTAAATATACTCACAATGCATGTAAATTTTGTGTGCATGCGAATGTGCATTTTATGTTTCTATTTTACTTTGTTTTGGTATTTTACCAACAGTATAAATGCAAAAAATATCTGTCGTATGATTTTTACTCTCATTTTTAAAATACGGATGGATGAAATTTCATAATATTTTCTCTTTGATTTTACGTACGACTTGTATTACCGTCTAAACCCGCCTTAACAAACAGCCTGTTCATAGAACACGAATGTTTTTTCATGTTCATCTTTTTATATGAGAAACACTAACAAACTTGAGTGTTTTTGTTGCTGTTATTGTTTCACATATAAAACGACGAACGTCAAACCCCATTCGTGTTCTATGAACAGGTTGTAAGACTCGAAATTCGATATGCAAAAAATTCATTTGTTACATACATAACTGGCCTTTACAACCCTGTGTCAGTATTACGGCCTAGCTTCTCGCAGCACTCATGTTGTGTGTGTTAATTTTTATTCATGTGTAGCGGGACCTACAGTTTAAAGTCGACTCCGAACGACAGACTTGAGAAGCTTGTTCATGGCAATTAATTACTCTCAGAGCGTTTGCCAGAAGAATGCTTAGAGGTTGTCGCCGAAAGAAATATTTTTTTTATATTTGTTTTTGAAGATGTCAGAGCTTGGTATCGAACCCAGGGCTCATGTCTTAGTAAGCCAACACACTAACCACTAGACCACTGCGACTACCGACTACAGTTGTTACAATGAAACTCTTTGCTCAGTGTATGAATTGACTAAAAAAAAAATTATTATTTGCCCACTGTAATCATACGTTCATGCACACATTTCTTATATATGTAGATGTGGCTGACATTTTTGGACACTGCCTTAAATATAGGATGATAGATAAAAATAAAATTATTTAATTATTTTTATATTTTCTTTTTCATTCCCTCAATCAAATAAAATATAAAAATTACACTTATTGATGTCACTTTTATAAGAGTACTTCTGAGGGGTTAGAAATTATGTTCGCCTTCTGCATTACTAATTAGTAAAAGATTTGGGTGAAAGATTATTTCTCACGGCAAGCAATTTTCTATGATTTATCATTAAAATTCTAAATAAGTGCCATATCAACTTGGCCTGCTTATTTATAGTCGTACATATTAAATGATATAAAAATATTTGTAGAAATTATTATTAAAAAAAAGTATAGGTTTGCTTAATGGAATTGCTTGTACGAGTACATGGGAATTGCTTGTATTGAAGGGAAGTGTTTAGTTTTGTCACATCTACCCAATAAAAAATTTTCTTATTTTGCTAAGCACTAATGGTACATTTTAAAAAGTAAGCGCATACTTATGCGCTACGCAATAAGGCATACAGAGAAGCAGTAAGGTAAGCGAATGAATTCTCAAAAAATTTTTTAAAAGAATATAACCTTTCAAGCGCTACGGCATTCCCTTACTTGGAAGCAGTATTGTAAGCGAGGATATAAAAGAATAACTGCAACAACAACTTAGTCAATGTGCAAAAAATTATCGACACGAGTCCTGACGATGTTACACGATTAATAATGTTGCATTTGGTGATGTAATAACACGAACGAAAAATCTAGTACCAAATTGGCTGTTGTGAGCAACGCATGCGTCGGAAACTTTATAAAAAAGTTTGTGTTCTTTAATTACTTAGTTATTTACATACATATATATCTATATTGTACAACACGTGTTGCTTAATTGCGCATTATCTAAAATATTTGTACATAAATACATATTATGTAGGTATTTTTTATAAATAAATTATATATTATTCTATTAAATTGATAGGAAAGTATGTATGTATATAATGCACAGTAGTAATTGTTAATTACATTTGCAGAAACAATTATTGAGCAAAATAAAATTGTAGTGTCTTTGCTATCAGAAATAAAAGTAATGACAAAATCCATTGTCACGGTGGGACAAACATAAACAAAATATGCTGACAGTTTTCCCATTTCAACCGCACAAGATCTAAAAGAATTCGAAGATGAGATATCGGAACAAAAAAGAGACGATATGGTGCAGACAATTCGAAGTTTAATTAACCCTGGAGGCTTAAGCAAAAATTTAAAAAAATATTTTTACTACCGATATTCTATTAATGTGGACGGATAACAGGGTAAAAAAAGACTTTTGGATTACCCAAAATGTATAGACCTATTATTCAGTAAGTTTTATGACTTCAATTTTAAGCTTAATTTAATTAATAAAACAAAATTTACAGGAACGAATTTTGGATCAAATTTGACAAGAAATGAATTTGTGAATAATCTTAGAAAAATATTAAGACTTACAAAGAACCGGGTTTACAAAGATGCTTCCATGAAAAGTAAAATATCGAGTACGGAAACTCTAAACCTCAATTAAATTTTTATTAATAATAATATATTTTAATAATTTATATATTATCTATTCATTCTTTTTTTCTTTAGTTATTACATATGTAGTATATATTTACTTTACCACTTGAAATATGTATTTTTATGTTGTTTTAGTTTTATTTTAAAACTTTTTATATTCTTATTTATAAAAAAATATTATATGTTTACTAAGAGTTTATTTGATAAATTTCTATACAATATTTGTCAAATAAGCCTTTAATAAACATACAGTATTTTTTATAAGTAAGGCAGTTAATGTATAAATGTTAATTTTTAATATTAAATAATTTTAACACAAAATTAAATGAAAAATGCTTCTTTTTTTAATAAAATTAAGGTAAGAACATAAAGTGCTCGGTATGCACTGAGGAAAATGCTTCTCTGAAAGCACTTCAAGTAGCTTTGATAGTTGCGCATTACTTAAGTACTAAATAGTGTGCTTATGCCAACGCTTTACTAAAATGCATATCAAACTCTCTTTAAGAAGCGCTTTCTAATATGTATGAACACAGTAGTTCTTACTATGCACATCAAAAAGCGCTTCGCGCAAATGTTACACTCACCACTTTTTGTATGCTTTGAATAAAGCGCTTTTTGTGTCAAAAATGTAATGCTTCAAAGTGGGAACTCGCCATATTAAATTCATGCCTTCCGTAAGCGATATGGTAAGCGAAACTTTTACATTTCTCCCTTACAAACTTGCTTCGTCTGAAGCTTAATTTTTTATTGGGTAAACTAAATATTTGTTTTTATTTAATTGAAAGCAAAAAATTGTTTTCCTTTTCACAAACACAAACACAAAAGCAAATTTATTTAATTTCTTATGAAAATCTTAAAATGTGTTCACGTTAACGTCTTACGAAATGAGCTGCTCTAAATAAGTGTGGATATGTAGCGTAGGCAGGATAAGTGGCATATGAAGCAGCATAGGCAGGATAATAAGCGGCAGTAGTAATTAAAGGTATGTGAACAGCAGTGGCAGCTACAATGGGATGGGTAATGCCAGGATGAGCTACTACTGGGGTGATAATTGCGGGAGTAGCATAGCTAATACCGGTTGTTAACAGATGAGGTTTACTAGAGACACCAGCCAAAATTGTTAAAATTAATATTGTCAACTAAAATTAATAAAAGATTAGAAGAACTGAGTTGCTTTTATTTCCAATTAAAACTAATGGATTCATAAAAAATGAAAAAGAACAAAAAATACTTACAAATTTAAACATTTTGTTGCGTATAAGAGGTAAGCGTATGTATATCGTTTGTTATGCTGTCGAAGTGTTCCCTCTCACAAGTGAATTGGTCTTTGAAATCAGAATGTCTATTTATTTTATACCGGTTATCATTGAAAGTTGTTATTTTTTGCAACTATTGTTTATGCCCATTGTTCTCTCTTTTTTATTTTGTCAGTAATTTCTTTTTATTTCAATTATTGCTGGGTTTCTTTATGTTTGGTTGCCATAACAAGAAAACATAAATTATTTTTTATTAACAAACATTCCCCTTTTACTCGTCAAATTGTTTATTAATTTGGGTGCGAATTATTTTACTTTTAACACCCTACAGCTGCTAATATATAGAAGTGTTTACTGTCGTATTATACAAATCCAAATAATAATCCATCCCTTCCTTGTATTGGGCTAAGATTGATTTATTTAAAGCTTTTAAAGTTGCAGGTTGTAATTTTATGAACTCTACCAGCTGCTAAGAAAAGTTTCAATTGATTAGTTTTTGCCCCTTTACAGTCTATAGCTACGCCGTTGGTGATCTGTCCATGAGCTCGAATTCTGGCACACCATTTATAAGATTTAGGCACCGTATCTTACCCACGGCAGCTGTAGTATTGTCTTCCAGAGTTCGAGTTGTGTTACATTGCTCTCTGTGCATGTAAAAGTAGTAATTGATAAACAAACACGCCTTCCAATATTGCATGCTCTGTGGAATTATTGCACCACCTTGTTGAAACCACATATAAACCAACTCCTATTCTTCTATTTTGGCTAACAAATTTGCTAATCATAATAGGATGTCTTGCTTCACTGACTGTATCAGTGCGATTTTTATCGTTTTTCAATAAGAAGAAAACCATAGCAAACCGTGAATCCTTCAGGGTGTATTGCCAGTTTTTAAACTTTCCATGGCTCTAGTAGTCGCCGTGGTCTAGTGGTTAGTGTGTTGGCTTACTAAGACATGGGCCCTGGGTTCGACTCCAGGCTCCGACATCTTCAAAGAAAAATAAATATGAAAAAAATATTTCTTTCGGTGACTACCTCTCAGCAGTCTTCTGGCAAAAGCTCTGAGAGTAACTAGCTGCCATGAACAAGCTTCTCAAGTCTGTCGTTCGGAGTCGACATTAAACTGTAGGTCCCGGTAGTCATGGATAAAAATTGACACACACAACATGAGTGCTGCGAGAAGCTAGGCCGTAATCCTGACACAGGGTTGTAAAGGCCAGTTATGTATGTAGGTATGGCTCTTGTTTCACATTATACACGGCAATCCTGAAACAATTAAATTAAATATATTTTTTTCACAGGAATTACTAATAACAAAAGTTTTTTCATAATAAATTTATATATTAAAGGTAATACACCAATTATCTAAAAATTTTACTCAATAAATCCTACAAACTACATCAGGGGGTCAATTCTGGTTCTGTGAAACAGTGAAACGAAAAGTTTTTTATCATTTTTGTTTTCATGAGCACTTTTCGCATTATCACATCACAATTACACTATTTGCGATTCTGGTGCATGTTATGAAAAAATTGTTTCATTCCAACCATAGTCGTGAAACTTTTGCTTGTATGTTATTGAAATTTTATGTCAAAATGTCAAAGCAAGAGTACGAAGCCAACCGATTTAAGGAAGCGGCTTACCCGCCATATATTTTTTTTAACTGCTTCAAATTTTACTGATACTGTTTTTGATATTAATAAAATGATAATAATGTAACAAATAAATATGTATTTCATTGACACCACTTTCAGTTTTACACATTCGCAAATACTTACATGCGTTTATGTATATCACTTTCAAACCGAAAAATAAATTAAATCAACACCGACTTGTAATGTGGACTTTTTTGCCTGCACTAATTTATCAGCGTACATGAAATGATGGTAAATTAAGGGACTATTTTTATGTACCTAAAAGTATAGTCGCACACTAAGGACATATTCATAAAAAAGTTGCGATAATTGTTGCTATTCGCTCGTGGTACTCAAAGTATTTACCTAAATGTATAAGTATATGTACATACAAGAAAAATTTAAATGACTTCGTGTTGCATAAACATATAAAACAGAGCGTCCGCCGGGAAGGTATACGACTTTATTTTGCCGCCATTTTGGTAAAGATTAGTCTTGACAGTTCATTTTTGGCAATCGTGAAGTAGAGACGTGGCAAATTTATTATGGAGAAATATGAACTGGCGGACACCCTCTACATATGTATGTACATACTTAAGTTCGTTTTGAAACAATTTTTTTTTCTTTTTTTTTGAAAAAGTTTGTAGTTGTATGTGTGCCAATCTTTTTCAATATGAAATATGTATGTATGTATGTACATATGTTTATTTTAACAACCGCAATTGCATAGATAGCATTTGTATATTTGTTTATCTAATTGTTACCATAAATATAAATTGATAAGATATGTTTTGTACTGTTTTTTCTGTTAAAAAAAATTAATCAGATTTTTGCTGGATACAAAATTTATGTTAAAAATAATTGCAACTATTGCCGATTGATTTTTTGTGCTGCCGGTTTCGCCACTACCGCCGTCAACTATATTTATTTGGCTCTGTGTTCTAGTACAAACAAAACACCAATGTGACGCCATATTTGTTTTGGTTTTTGATATAAATATACGATTATTAAATACTATATTAAAATAAAAATATGATGGGTGCAATTATTTTATTCGATTTTATTAAATATTCTTTTTTATTTTTGCTAGCACGCTTTCCTTTTGTAGGTTTTTCATGGTTTTAAACCTCTATGTTATTTTTTCACATAAACATTTTCTGTGCAAACTTGTTACACATATGAAACAATTTTGACAGTTAATTTCATAGTTACACAAAACACGAATCAGCACTCTTGGGAAACTGTGAAAATATTTTGTTTCATTCCACTTGTTGTTACATGAAAAAATGATGTGTATCTTTTAAGTTTTGCACAAAACAAGAATCAAAAACGCTGTGTAACAGTGAAAAAACTTTACATTTCACCGTTTCACAGAACAAGAATTGACCCCCAGGTCATTTTGAAAATTCACAAATGTGCGCTTAGCACAGTGTAAGTTGCCGTGAAAACCGAGTATGTGAAAAATAATTAAAGAAGAAAATATTACAAAACTAATACCGATTGCATATACGCCATTTGAGTAACAAAACGAGTTCTCTGATTTTTTATATTTTTTATTTCAAATAATAAACAAAATATTGTTGGACATCCGCAAAAAATTATCTGCATTATTTGACTTATATTTGGTTGTAGTTTAATTGAAGCAACGATACTTATGAGCTTCTAAAAGCAAAATTTTGTTAAGAGCCTCTTTTAATTAAAAAAGTTAATCAATTAGTCTAAATATCAGGCGGCTCAATAGATTACCTTTATTTTCAAGAATACATGAAGCTTTTAGCCGAAAATCATCAAGTCAACCACTTTGATCTAGATTGATTCAATGGCGCTATTTTCAAATATCATAGGCACAGCAGATTCAAATTATCTCCATTGAATGTGTCGAGCACATACGCCATTTTTGTGGTAATGGCTATAGTTGGCAAAGTTTTGCGAAGATGAAGCCCGATGTTAGGCGTTGCTGGCAGGATGGCGTTTTGCAGGACAGCCTGATTTTTGCCAATCTTGTCGTCTTCTCTACTTCATTACACAAAACAAAATCCATGCCCGACTTAAAAAAAACAGAAAATTAAGAGAATACAAATAAGTATTGAGGCTCGAAGTATACGCCGTCTCTGGTAGCGCAGCACGACTACTGAATTATTCGTCTGATATTTTGCCGGATGTTTTACCCTCCCTCCTAGGTCTCTCCATGACATCGCTGGATAATTTAGTGATGCTCCAAGCCAACGTTGCAAACCTTTGGACTACCCTACATACAAATATTAAAATCAAATCACCATTTGAAAATAATACATGGTGTCCGCCGGGAAATTATACTAATTTCTTTTGCCACCATTTTGAAAAACATTAGTCTTGACAGTTAATATTTGGCAGTCGTGAAGCAGAGACGCATAAAATTTATTATGGAAAAATATTTGGTAAACCAAAGTGTTTTAATCCTTAAAACATTTTCTTTAAATCAATCTTCGATTACTGTAACTATGATTGAAAAAATCATAATAAGTCACGAGGCAGATTTTCATTTGAATGAATGTGTGAAAAAATAGAATAGTCATTTCTGAGCAATGGAAAACCCTCAAATTATTTATCAGTCACCTTTGCATTCATTAAAAGTGAGAGTCAGGTGTGCAAATTGGTCAGGAGAAATCATTGGACTTTATTTCTTTGAAACTGAAAACAGCGTAACGGTAACTGTGAATGGGAAGCGATATCGTGATCATTGAAAACTTTTTAACGTCACAACTGCATGCTTTGGGCTTGACAAATATGTAGTTTCAACAAGACGGTGCCACCTAGCATACAGCCAGGATTGCAAAGGAATTACTGTGAGACCTCTTTTCACAACAAATTATTTCAAGGAATGGTGATGTTAATTTAACTGGTTAATTTGACTGGTCCGGATATGAGAAAAACAAGGTTTATGTAAACAAACCAGAAACGATGGAGCAACTCAAAAAAAATATTCGTAATGAAATTAATGAAATACCACCTGAAATGTGTAAAAAGGTAATGAAAAACGTGTTCAATAGGGATCGCATTTGAGAGGCTAACAGAAGTGGACATTTATCTGATATTGTATTCCATACATACATAAATGCCGATATTAAATAAAGTACTTATCAATATAAGATCCATTCCCTTTCATTTAATCAAAAATTGTAAACAAACAAAGTAGTATACCTTCTCGTCGAACACCCTGTTTAAGCGTATGAAAAATTTCATTTCAACAACATTATAAGGAGAAAATATTATTTCAAATTATAAAAATATTAAATTATACATTCTATTCACAGAGAGGCGAAGTAAAAGAAGAAAGAAAAAAAAAGAAACATATATTAAGTAAGTATTATATTATGAGACTCTGTTGGTTTATGCCAAAAAACTAGCTACTTTAAAAGTATTAAAAATTACTAGTTGATCTACCATTGACGCCATACGACAAGATTTACAGTCAAAGGGAAGTCAATAATTAAACTGATCGTATTAATCATATATTTCGCAAATCCTATGGAATTGCTATGGAATTATTTGCCAGATTAACAAAAAAAAAAATTCATACCAACAATATTTGTGTCATGCTCTAAAAAAAACACACTTCATTGAAATGCTTATCTGCCAAGGAAAAAAAAAAAATAATGCATAAATATTTAAGTTTAAGTGCTTCCAAAATTTGCTTAAATTATTTTTAAAATAATCGCATTCATATTCGGTTATTATTACACCAAAATTCATTGAAATCATTTCAGTAGTTCTCTAACACAGACCGTCAGAATTTATTAATTCGTTTGTTAATCTATAACGCGCAAATTATAATGAAAATAAAATTAAAAAGACAATTTGCCGTCAGTAAAATCGTCGAATATTCTTTTTTATTTTCTTTTTTGGGTGTGCATTAAGCTTTCGTGAATTGTTTTATAATAAGATGTGCGTCACTATAAAGTGTAACACCCATTTTTCTTAATAACTTTTTTCACCTTTAATCAAAATTATTTTTCTTAATCACAATATCTTTGAAAAATGTGTCAGATTTTAAAATGTATCAGTTTGTCAAATTTGACTTGTTAGTTAGTTCACAATGGATAATCAAAGACAAGTGCATACAAAAATTATTCAAATAATTAAAAAAAAATCATATTGGAGTTATACAAAAGTTGCTAGGGAAGTCCACGTGACCAGGCAATGTGTTTCCAGAGTGGTCAAAAAGTTCAACAAAGACCTAAAAATTGAAAGAAAGCCTGGAACAGGTAAAGCAAAACTGGTAACGAACGACGCGAAAGCCAAAAAGGTTGAGAAGCTTTTGCTGGCTCTTCGCGAAGTGGTCCGGCGCGTGTAATGTTCGGAAAGTTTTGTGCGCCGAGTTAAAGCTAAAGCTGGCCTTAAAACATTTAAAGTCCAAAAAGTTCCGGATAGAAATGCTAAGAAGAATATTGAAGCAAAAAAAAGAGCAAAACTCCTCAAAAAAGAATTTTTTCAAAAGTTCGAATGTTATGTAATGGATGATGAAACTTACGTTTTTGCAGACTTTGCGCAGCTTCCTGGCCAAGAGTTTTATGTAGCGGATAGTAGAGGCAATGTTTCTGAAGAGTTCCGAACTAAAAAACTATCAAAATTTCCCAAAAAGTTCCTAGTTTGGCAGGCTATTTGTAGCTGCGGCAACAGAAGTGCATCGTTTGTTACATTGGGATCAATAAACTCAGATATTTATATCAAAGAGTGTCTTCAAAAGAGGTTGCTCCCATTTCTAAGACAGCACAACATATCAACATTCTTCTGGCCAGATTTGGCAACATGTCACTACAGTAAAAGCGCAATAGACTGGTATAATAAAAATAATGTTATTTTTGTTCCGAAAGAGGCTAACCCACCAAACTGCCCAGAGCTGAGGCCTATTGAAAGATATTGGGCCCTGGTCAAAAGAGAACTAAAGAAGAGTACATCTGTTCCCAAAACCATTACTAGTTTTCGATATAAATGGACAGCTGTGGTGCGATTCAGTAACATATTTTTACGATAATCGCATTGTTTTCAACAGTAAACAACAGAATTGTCGATATTGCTATTCATTATTTTTTGTTTACGATGGCTGTTGTCGTAAACTAACGCCAAAAATTTTTATGCTGTTTATTCAGTTGGAAAATCGTAAATTTTTTATAGTGAAATTTTGTAGAGAGATGTGCCTACGCTATTAATTAGTTTGTTTGAGAACCATTTTTGTGTGTTTGTATACCCAAAGAAACTAAAGGTTTGTAGCTTTGCTAACTTTCTACCCAAAAACTGACTGATTTTATACGGTGCTGCCAAATTATTACAATTTAAACATAAAGAAAACTACAGTTGTCGACTGTCGATAAAGTGTTCTTAGTGAATCACATAATCGTTAGTGCAAACAATAAAAACTGTCGACTTCTTTTGCGAATATCGTATTGTTAAAAGTTACTGAATCCCGGTACTGGTACCAAAAAAATCACCGAAAACACTATAACATTGCTTATGGATGGCATAATGAATAAAATAAAAAATTTTATAAAATTAAATTAATTTTTAAATAAAATAATACAGAATATAAATCTATAATAAAAATGCAAAATAAAACTGTTTTATTTTTAACTCTAGCTTACTCCAGTCAGTTTTTATTTGACTTTTGATGTGTTACAGTTTATAGTGACGCACATCTTATATAGATTTTTTTGTAGTCTTTTTTATTTGTTTCTTTTTCAATAATATGCAATTCAATAATAATGTTCTACGTTTGCTATGAGCATGACTGTTAAGCCAATAATGTAATGAATTAAGTATAAATTTAACCCTGCTGTTAGATTTGGACCATTTTTGTTAAATTTTGTTTTGTTTTTGCCTTGACAAGGAAATGGTGCAACATATCATTTATATATTTTATTACTGTTGAAAAATTTTCAACCAAAAATAATAATATGGAAGTTAGAAAAATAAAAATTACGAATCTTGGGGTTAGGACAATTTTGGTCCGTTATTATTGTTTTTTTTTATTAAATCTTCTCACTACATGATTAGCAAATGATCTTTCGTTGAAATTTACATATAATTTTTGGCATATGGTGCATTTGCTATCGCAAATAGTTTTGCAGCAGCTGCAAATTCCACGTTTTCTAATTGCTGTTAATCGTCGATTTTTAATAGTTTTAGCCAAGTAGACAAGTCAGACACTGAATATAAACTGAACTTAACTACCGCGAATGATAGCCTACAAACCTACAAAGGGAAATCCCAGAAATAAAGATAACTTATTAAAACACTTCAAAGACAAAGTGACATTATAATAGGCAATTATTACAAAAAAAGAATAATATGGGCCAAAATGGTCTTATACCTAAGATTCGAAAGTTTTTTTTTGACCTATCAGCAGGGTTAAAACCTATAAGTGTAGTATTGTTATGTAGAAATAAGTTAATAAACATTGTACAGTAGATTGGGTCAATTTGTTCGGGACCGAAAAACATTACATACGCTTTGTTTGGTTTTGGAGGTTTAGGTAGACAAATAGTAACAGTTTTAGGTTTTTAACAGTTTTACTATTATTATTTTGACATAAACCTCCATAACCATTATTTGGGTAAACAATTTTCTACAAATAAGGACAGATATAGAAAGCTGAGAAAATTTCCTTTAAAATAAGCCCTCTTCCAGTGTTACAGGTCAACCATTCGCCAATTGCAATGAATATTTCCAAAAAAAAAATAGCATTATTTTCGGATGACCTGAGCACCAAATTTTCTCTTACACGACCGGAAGCTAGATTTTGATTTTAGAACCATGGTTTCTTTGGGAAAAGTTCTTAGAATTTCCGGTAGATTACGATTTTGCTATACGCTTAGTAGGCAAAAAAATTGACCCACCCTATTGTACAGACATTGTTTCTACAAAAAACACAAAATTAAAAATAAACACGCAATAAAAACTAGTAATGTGGCAGCATTTAGTAGAAGGAGCAACTGCAACAAATATTGCATGGTATAGTGGTTAGAGCGCTCGCACAAAAACTCAAAGGACCCAGGTTCAAATCTCAGAAGAGGTGAAAAATGAAAAAGTTTGTTTGCGGTTTTTTCAAAATTATAATTTAAAAATAAGAGGTTCCCCTCCTCCAGGAGGACCATCTACAAAAACACCGCTCGCCGACATTCCATTCTATTCCACCTTAACCAATGTCAACAAAAATCGAATGTTCAGGAAAAAAAAAGCGCCACCTATTGGGAAGTAGCAGATAACAGCCAAACCGACTTAGCAAAAGCACACTCACCACACAATCAACATGCAACGATGAGGCAATTGCTGTTGACCATTCAAGGGTGAAGGTATAACACTGGCCTTTGAATGATCAATTCACAGCACTTTATCTCTTTCCTCAGGCGCTTAATAAAATAAATAGAATATAAAATAATAAATATAAAATAAATTGTTTTGTTTTTGTTAAAATAAATGAAGTGTTAATAAATCACATAATATATGTATATGTTCTTAGTCGTAGTCGACGTGGTCTAGTGTATTGGCTTACTAAGACGATAATGCCGGGTTCAAATCTTAGCTCTGACATCTTGAGAAAAAGAAATATGAAAAAATTATTTCTTTCAGCGACTACCTCTCAGCAGTCTTCTGGCAAAAGCTCTGAGAGTAACTAATTGCCATGAACAAGCTTCTCAAGTCTGTCGTTCGGAATCGACATTAAACTGTATGTCCCGGTACTCATGGATAAAAATTTACATACACAACATGAGTGCTGCGAGAAACTAGGCCGTAATCCTGACACAGGGTTGTAAAGGCCAGTTATGTATGTATGTATGTAATATATATTTTCTTATGACTCAAAAAATATATACACAAAATTATATTAAGCACATATTTTTACTATGCAAATTCCAATATTTTATTGAAAATTTTTTTTACTTCGAACCAAACTCTGATTTTTGTATGGAGTTAGAGTCTCCTACAACGCGATTTCCTATAACGCGGAGTTTTTCAGGAACCTATTTACCGCGTTGTAGGAGGTTTACCTGTATTTGCTTTCAGTATGTGGGTTTATTTTAAATTCATACTATTAGTTCATTCACCCTGTATTTGTTTAAATACTTTCTTTACATACAATCAAGTAGAAGTGAATCATAACTGTTGTGAAAATACTGTTTGTTATTTAGATTTAAATTGCGAAATAATTTAAAAAGAGAGTTAAAGTAATTAAAAAAATTTATACTAATTTGTTACTACGTTTTGTTTTTTATGTTTATAAACAATAATTAGAAGCAATTAAAATTGTTTTCTGTGTTATTCGTAGAAAATATTCAATTGAAAACATTCCTTTTATGTTATTTCAAAAGTATTTATTACTCGTAAATTTAATCAATCGATATGTGCGTAGGAATTGTGTCCTTTAGACTAAATTTACATTGTCTACGCTACTGTTAACAATACTATTAATACTGATGTGTTTTAAAAATAAATACATACTCGTATTTGGTATGCTCTTTTATATGCATGTACATACCCAGCGGGAAATGGTAATCAATGAGAAACGAGAAGGTAATACAAGGAATGTATAATCTATTGATTACGGAAAGCATTACGCTTAACACAGATCATGTCCTACGAAAGTAATAAATTCTTTTACTGTCCCCCCGTAATAAGTATTAGAATTTATTATTGGTAATGCATAAAGTTATTATTTATTAATAATTTGAAGG
Organism: Metopia argyrocephala; assembly: GCA_963576795.1. NCBI lineage: Eukaryota > Metazoa > Arthropoda > Insecta > Diptera > Sarcophagidae > Metopia > Metopia argyrocephala. Next base: position 39,115,591 of record OY756210.1, read on the forward strand.
TATAAATTCTATGATGCATTATTTTTAATGCATTATATTATTAATGTATTTATAATATATTAAATTATGCATTAAATTATTAATAATAAATTAATTTCCCCCATTATAAATAAAATAATAGTAGCTATTCGGGAATATTTGTTTTACTATTTACCATGTTCATGTTAAAAACATTTTGCAAACATTTAAGTTTTAAAATAATCCCGAATAGCTACTAATATACATATTAATTAATATTAAATATTAATTTGGTGTCTGCACTTCTGCGCATTTAAACACCAACTGCATTTTTTAATAAAATACATTTCTTTTTGCGTAAAAAATAACGGAGTTTTTAACTATGAAAAAAAAAATAAAAAACAAAAAAATCCACAAACAAATACACGCAGAAACAATAACTTCTTTCTTCTATATATGTGGGAACGTACATGGTAATCGATATGTAAAATAGAAGAAAAAAACCAAATTACAGTTTTTTTCAACAAAATGTACGAAAAAGACAAAAACCAACACACAATAACTTCTTTCTTCATAGATGTGGGAATACACATGGTAATCAATATTTACTTGTGTGTCACATTAAATTACCTTCTCGATTCCAAAAGTAATATATTCTGAAGTAATATATTATATAATTGATTATAAAATAAGGTAATCAATCTTTTCCCGCTGGGTATGTAGATTACACATATGAGAGAGAAGATTTGTTTGTAAAACTTATTACGCTTGGAAAATAGTCTAGACAGTGTGAAATCATATGGATTTTCTGATGATGTGGTTCTTCTTGTATTTTAAATAGAAATTTTAAATATATTGAAAGAATGGAAACTATTTTTTAACTTTCAATGAAGTTATATGCTTACAAGCATATGTTATATGCAGTTTGTTTCTTATATGCAAATGTAAATCAAACTTTATTCTGTTGTATGTAACACCTACAATACATATAAATAATAGTATAATAATCACTTTAAGTAACTTTTTAAAAGTCGGTAATATCGCTGATATACTGCTTAAACTACCATTTAAGAACAATTGTATAAAACTTGTCTCCCTGCTGGTGGTGTTGTTAAGCTACTTTAAATCAGAGTGGGCAAACAAACAAAACATTTCGCAAACGTTACCACAAAGTCATAAACTTTTCAAATATTTTTTAATCGTATTGTACATGAGCAAAACCAAAACAAATACTTTCTAAATGAGAAAGAGCGCAAACGAAAAAAATTCGCTTTTCGCACTTTTGATTGATTTGTTATTCCGTTACATTTGTATAATTTGCTCTTTTTTTCTTCTTCTTTTCCTTTTTTTCTCATAAAATTTTTGTTCTACTTACGCACATTTCAGTAAGTGTATTTGTAGTGCTCAAAACAAAAACAATATACAAAACTAAATGGGACAATCGCTCTCACTGCTTTTGTTTTGTTTTTGTTTTACTCATTGTAAAGAACAAAACAAAATGAGATCAAACGTCTCGTTTTGTTTATTCTCCTACTCTGCTTTAAATACTAGCACCCTTCCGAACTAGAACATTTCTGGAGTTGCATTTATAATGAACAGTTAGCATATAGGATAAAAAACTAGCAATTTTATCACCCGTTATAGACTGATATTACTAAAACTACTACCATCTATTTGATAATTGATCTAAGAAGCCAAAAAGTTAAAGAACTCGTATCTTTGAGTAAGAATTTTCACTCATAGAAATGACAACTTTAGGCAATATGTACAAGGAACTACTAATTTTTTATTATAAATAAGGCTGCTAGTGTTTACTGTTCTAGCAACTGTTATAGTAGATTTTGTGTAATTAAGGCTTTATTTCTTTGCAGGTTATTTTTTATAGACAAAATGCTCATTTGGGAAACACATCTCCACTACCATTTATTCGTTAATTCATATATGAGATACTAGAGTACTTCGACCTATAGATCTATTGTACAGCCCTCAACTTGACTGGGATTTCTACAATATCTGCCCCAATCTAGTCACTCTGACGAACTTTATAATGTCGGCCGGTGCCAACCCCGGGAATTCCCCATCTGATAATTGATAGTTACCAAGGTACCCCTTTCTACTGTGCATCAATGCTGCACAGTTGCTGAGTATGTGCTCTGATGACTCGACTGCCTCGTCACAGAATCTGCACGTATCGCTTGAAGTGATTCCTATCTTATTTAAGTGTCCATTGAGTTTGCAGTGGCCGGTCAGAAGGCCTACTTGTTTTCTCAGATTATTCCTAGATTATTCCGCTATATATTAGAGGCTATAATGCACTATTTTTTCCACAACAACTAAATTTAGTGGAAAACTAAATCTAATGCAATAAACCCAACTCTCGTTTACATGATACGAGGTTCTTTAGTAGCCTCTGTAGAAAAAAATCTTTTCGTCACATAGTAGTTATAAAAGAAAAAAGTTGGTTGATGAGTGATTCTCTTAGAAACATTTTAAGTTCTGCTTTAATTTTCATCATACAAATGAGAGGTTTAACATTTTTTAAAAGGGTCTTACGAAAGTCACGTGAAGCCCAATCAACATCACCATTCCTTTAAAGAATTTCTTATGGAACGAGGTCTCGCAATAATTCCATTGTAATCCCGGCTGTATACAATGTGACACCTTGTCTTGTTGAAATCAAATGTTAGTCAATGCCAAAGCATGCAGTTGTAGCGTTAAAAAGTTTTCAGTTATATCATGATATCGCTCCCCATTGACAGTTGCCATTACGCCGATTTCAGTTTCAAGGAAGTAAGGTCCAATGATTTCTCCTGACCAAATTGCACACCAGCAGCCTAATTCTGTAAGTCGCTAAAGCTAAATTTCCATCGCTAAAAATGCATAAAATTGATTTAGCGATTTTTGGCAACATATTCAATTCTGTAACCTTTAATGCTAAATTTGGCATACCGTTAAAACTGAATTCGCCGCAATTTGAGCGTGTATTTCTCTCATCGCTAAAATCCATTATTTTGTATTCTCTAACGTTAAATAAGCTTCAACGTCTCCAAAAATTATAAAATTTTAGCTACGACAATTTTTAAGTGCCAAAAGGTAAGCTAAATATAAATTTTGTTTTAATTGATGTTTTGTTATGTATTTAAATATATATTTTTTAACTTTTGCAGAATAATGGAAGACACAACTAAAAGGGTGACAAAAGAGCAAAAAAACATGCTCATTCAGTATTTGGAGGATCGATCATAGAGAATTTGCACATGACAGGTAAAAAAGTCATTTATAATTTCTTTTACGCAAATATATAAGTTTTTTTTTAGATTTATAAATTCAACGGGAGCAAAAAGCCTTGCTGAGAAATAGGAGCATTTAGCCGAGAAGCTTAACTCATTGGGAGGTGCATTCATTAGTGGAGAGGATTGGAAGAGTACTTGGACAAATATGCGGTAAGTTATAGTACAAAACTTTTATGTTTAAGCATTTTATTCCATTTTTTTTTCATTTAACAGAAGCAAGGCAAAACAAAAGTTCCAAGGGCATAACAGCTCTTTAGAGAGAAGTGGCATAAATGGCCCTCAAAATTTAAAGTTAACTGAAATGGATGATCGCATAATTGCCATCATGAGAAAGGAATCTTTGGTGGGACAAGCAAAAGTTGGCGAACCTCTGGTCGATTTTTACCAAATTTGTTTTATTAATTTTTGAATAAATAAATTTTTTTATTGTGTAGAGAGACGCAGAACTTACAGCAAATGTTTCTTTAACATCAGAATTTAATGATTCCACTCCATCTTGCTCTAATGGAACTGTAAGAAGACTTTACAATATTTATTAATTTAACGGTCTTTCGATTTTCTTAAAATTAGATAAATTATTAAAACCTTAAGTTATTTTATAATAATTATATTCAAAACTAATATTATACAATTTTTATAAAGCAATTTCATACTTTCTTATTTTTTGAACTTGTAGGGAAAACAACACTCGGCATTTACTCAAAAGTAAATAAACTCTTTGTAATGTTACCATCTTTCAACAAATAAAAAAATTCACACTTGTAGTGGCGAAATGCCTCACATAGATTATATTTTTAAATATCATTTATATATACATATGCATATGCATGTTGCAAAACTATATACAATTTCGATAAATATTTTAAAATTATCATTAAAAATAATCGTTTTAATCCGAAATAAATTCCAAAAAAAAAAAAGAATTAAAATCAATTTAGAGAAAAAAAAATTTAAACATATGCAACTCTAATAAGAAATAACAATGAGAGAAGAGAAATACTTAGCAATGAGATAGCAAATAAGCTACGGCGAAAAACTTATATTTTGGCTAAGCTGTTAGACTTCCAGAATACAAATTGAGAGACTTTGCTAAAATATTTGCCGTAAATTTATTTTAGCTTTTTAGCATTTTAGCGTAAGCTTTAGCTAAGAGAATTACAGAATTAGGCTGCAGATAGTCACTTTTAATGGATGCAAAGGTGACTGATGAATAATCAGTTGCCCAGAACCTTCTATTCTGTTTATTCACATATCTATTTAAATAAAAATGCGCCTCGTCGCTTATAATGATTTTTTTTCAATGTCACAGTAATCGATGATTGATTTTGATAACATGTTTTAACAAATAAAACACGTTGGTTTACCGAATATTTTTTCCATAATAAATTTACCACGTCTCTACTTCCCGCCTGCCAAATATGAACTGTCAAGACTAATGTTAAAAAAAAAATGGCTGCAAAACACAAATTGTAATGCTCATATAATCCTTAAGTTTAAGAAGTACATACATAATAAAGGTCTGCACGGGAATGTTTGAAACGATATTCAAGACATTCTAAAAATTTCAAACACACTTCCAACTCTAATTCGTAAAAGCGAAACGAATAAAACAAACATAAAAAGTGGTTGTTGTCGTTAGAATGTAAATAATGAGAGAATAGAGACAAGAGAGTATGGAGACATGAGAGACATGAAACATAAGAGTTAGAATGGAATGAATAGAGTGAATAGAATGTCTTGTTTGTAATATGATAGAAAAGAATTTCTTGTACTGGTATTATAAGTACTAAAGAACTGAATAATAAAAGTAATAAACTGAATAATTTTTCATATTATTTTTCTTTATTTTTTTATATTTTTGGCTTAATTTTTAAAAATACATACATACATATTTACAAAAACTTAAAAAAAATATAAATAAATTACATATTCAAAAAGTGATTAATTTTTTTTTTTGCCTTTAAATGCTTTAATATACACACACTATTCTTCTTGCTAGATTTCAATTTGTTTGTTTACATTCGCTTGTTTGTATTACAAACTATCGCGTTTACTTCAATACATGCTTTCATTCACAAAGGAAATTCAAGACATTCAAGACGTTCCAAGACATTCGAATGTCTCTATAATAATTTCGAATTATGAGAGTAAATTTAGATTTATTCTATTCAATTCTATTCGTTTTTTGAGGTTGTTCGTTTTGTTTCGTTTCGTTGGCTGCAAAACGAATAGAATGAATATTTGTTTCTATGCTTGAATATACTCTCAATTAGAGTACACTTCTCGAATCATTCTAAACTGGCAGAAAAGCAAAACATTCATGCAGACCTTTAATACATAACATGCGTTGTGCAAATTGGGTGTTTCGCCCGTCTGTCAAAAAAAAATTAAAATAAGTAATTTTTATAAAACAAGTTATTGGCGAAATAGGCAACTCTTCTAACGTATAGAAGTTAAACAAATTTAACGTTAACAGTTGAACAGTTGACTTACATTATATTGTATATTATTTATGCTGTTAACGCTGTAACGCATGCTGTGTATTTCTACCTTTGGAATATTTTTTATGTGAGTATTTTTTAATAAGAAAGAAAAAAATTTTCAATTAATGATGGTTTTGTTAATGGAAATTTTCGAAAGCCTTTTAAAAAAACACGCTCGCTCTCTCCTGCGATAATTTTTTTTAAATTTTTTGTGAATCGTTTATGTTGGCCTTTAAAAATTATTGATAAAAGTTTGTCATACGATAATATTTTTCTTATTATTTTCTCTTTTTTCTTAAAATTTTTTTTTATTTAATAAACACTTGTTAAAAATATCTTGGCAAAGAATTATTATTATTATTTTTTTTTTAATTTTACTTTTTTTATTTAATTTTGTATGTATGTGCTTGTAACTTAAAGGAATTCATCATCTTTATTATGATTCTTATTTATATGAAGTAATAAAGCAGAAAAACAAAAGATTTTTCATTAATTCTTAAGAGCTTCAAACGAACCCTCAAATAAAAATCTTCAATTTGACTTTTCTTCCGTTTATTTTCTGGTTTTTATTTCGTCTTGCTTTAGTCATTCATTCAGTCAGTCGGTCTGTTTAAACACACGTAGCTGCTCACATAAAGGAAGTTTTAAAACAAAAGAAGCTGTATCGGGATAATATGGAAGGAAGTTGTAGATATGAAGTATTGAAAAAAAAAAGTTTTCTTCTCTTTTTTTTTTAGAAAAAACAATGAAACGTGAAAACCACCAACAGCATCATCAGTCAAGACAGTTCTTGAAGGATAAAGTTAAAATGTAGGCTGTAGAAAAGAAACTCAGAAGCAAGAAGATGCCTTATTAATAGCAAACAAGAAAATACTTCATTTCGAAAAACAATGCAAGAGCAACCAGTAACCAACAAATAAAAACCAGCAATAGCAATAGCAATAGCAACAGCTACGAGTACAAAGAAGGTAAGTTTGGTAGGAATTTTCTTTTCCTTTCTCTCTATTTTACCTGTTTGGTATGTACTTCTGTATAATTACACATTCGTACACTCTACATACCAAGTAAATAATAAATACCTTCAAGTTTTCATTAAAAAATTGTTTAGTTAGACAAAAATAAAAAAACAAAAATTATAAGAAAAAGTACTTCAGGGAATGCAATACCACAAAAACTAAGACTTTCTTAAGGATTCCTTAAAGCGACATTTAAATATTAAATACTTTTCTATTAAGTTGAAAATTTTCAAACTTAAAGCAAAATATAGAGAAAAACCATGCTTGAATATTCCCCGACAAACTTGAGACAAATTTTGAAATATTTGACAAATTTCAAACTGCTGTATTCAAGCATTTCCGACTAACTTTGGGACTAAATTTATTGTCTCCAACTTTAATTTCTTGGAAGTAATAAGAATATTCCTGGTCATTAATATACTTATCTACATAAGTATGTAAAGTTTGGCAACAGGAAATAGACTCAAATGTATGAATTGTTTGAATGCTTAAAGTCTTACTTAAAGTAACTACTTATATATACTTAGATAAAAGCAGCCCATTTTGTGTTGTTTTAATAGTATATACTTTCTTAAAACAATCGGGGGAATGTTCTGAAAAACGAAATATAGTAAAATTGGTATCAAGTTTTTTAGGTTTTCGTCCCCAAATTTTTCATGTCTGCAATCTGTTTTCGGATATCTCATCCAGTTTCGAAGATAAATAGTCGAAAACGGATTGCAGATTTTAAAAATTTTGGTGTCAAAAACCTAAAAAATACGAAATGGCGGATAGAGCACATAAATTCCCGCACGACGATTTGTAATGGTCAAAGTCAAACTATTCAAATATTTTAACGGCTCGAAGTAAATGGTAACTTGAAAGCACAAAGAATTAAATACTCGTATAAATTTGTGTTCTTAAGTAACTACATATACTTATAAATTGTGATTTTAAAGAGGTATAGGAAAGTTAAAAAAAAAACACATAATATTCAGAAAATTTAAAAAAAATTTTATTTGAATCGATAGTACGGTCCATAAGTCCATTGTTAAGCGTGCTGTGTGGCATGTGGCACCGTCTTGTTGGAACTACATGTCATGCAAGTCAAGCTCTTGCATTTTGGGCAAAAAAAAGTTGGATGTCATTTCACGATAGCGCTCACCATTCACAGTTACGTTACGATTCGCATCATCTTTGAAGAAATACCGTCAAATCATGTCACAGGCCCATAAAACGCACCAAACTATGCCCTTTTTGGACGCATTGGTAGCTCTTGTAATTCTTCTGGCTGGTCTTCACTCCAAAATCGACAATTCTGGTTATTTAAGTACCCATTGAGCCAAAAATGAGCTTCGTCGCTGAACACAATTTTTCGATAGAAAAGTGGAGCCCATTCACCAAAAATTATACATTGCGGTAGATCGTTCGGCTTCAATTCTTGCACCTGATGTATTTTGAAAGGCTTCACACCTAAATCCTCCGCAAAATTTTCCACGTCGTTGAGTAACAGAGGCCCAATTGCTGCGAACGGCGACGAATCGATAATTGATTATCATCATTAACTCTGGTCGATACAACTACAATATTTTCTTCATTTCGCACTCTATGTAAGTGTGCTAATATTTAGCAATGTAAATTTGGTGCGAAATTTAGTCACAATAGCCCGAATAGCCGCTTAAGTGGGTCGAATAAACTGACCATAAAATGGAAGAAGCGCGCGATGAACTTTCTTAACAGAGCACGCATTTTGATAATAAAGTTCAATAATTTGTAAGCGTTGTTCGTTTGTAAGACGATTCATGGTTAAATTATAGTCCAAACTGAAGATGTTTGACAGTGAAACAAAACACGAAACGTGCGTTAGCTGTTTAAACCAGTGTTGCCAAGAAGATAATAGCTGAAAAATCACCCTTTAAAAATATATATTTCATTTTTCTTTACAATACTGTATTAGCGAATCTATGATTTTTCTAAAAAAGATGTTTCGTCTGATGATTTTTGTTATTTATTTATTTATTTATGATTTCTTCCATCATTTAAGGTTTTTTTTTTTCATTTCACAAAACCATATTGTAATGTCTGCTCTTTCTATTTTCATTATAACTTTTCATAAGTAAATCCTCTTGATGAAGATTAAGTGGATTTTTGCCCACAAAAGTATTTGTCGTATAAAGAGTCAATAACCAAAGTTCAATGGCAAACTGTGAAGATTGTGTCAATAATATGCTAAAAATTTATTATCAACGTACATATGCATGCACATGCATGAGGTATAAATTAATCAGATATATAAAAGAATGAATTAAACTTAAATTTGTTTTGAGATAAATAGAAAATTATTTTTTTGAATAATGATTTATTATATTTTTGGAATTTACCTTTCCATTCCAAAATAGATCTGCTATTCATGGAACCCATAAAAATCATTATAAACTGTTAACATATTAAATAAAATAATAAACATATTAAACGAATTTCTTACGTTAAGCTTGAAGGGCTTTTTTGGATTTAAGCTCTACAGTGGCCGCTTAGGCGTTTTCAAACTAGATTTTGTTTTTCTCAAACGATCGCAATTAAAATCACAGTTTACTCCATCAATTTCATTATACAGCTCATACAGCTCTTGGTTGATACGATCCCGTAAACACCGTAACGAAGACTGATCCATATATCGTAGGAACTGTTTATCCTCTCGAACACTCCAAAGCAAACTTCATTTGACTGAATACGAATATATACACTCTAAACCACTTTTGCTGAGAATTAAGTCGATAATAGTAGGCAACACTTTACAGACTGTTTTCGACCTAAAATTAAGCATGTAGTTTTTTTTTAGACATTTTGTTAGTTTTTAAGCAAAATATGTCTAAAATTAAACAAAAAATGTTTAAATATTTTAGGCAATATATGTCTAATTTTCCCCCCTTTCATATATTTATTTTCAACACTCCTTAAATAAAAATGCCTGAAATACATATTTTTAATTACATTATTTAATTTATTAAAAATTACATGTCTTATAAACTATCTATATATACTTATAAATATATATAAAATACATATATGTATATACATATGTCCATAACTGTCTTATCTTTTAACAAGTAACATATTATTACATATACTTTACATACATATTGTCTTTTTGTAAAAAAGTGTCATAAGTTTACGTGTACATAAAAAAAGTTTAATTAAAAAAAACATTTTTTCATATATAAAGGATTAAATAAATGAAAATATTTATATAAAAAATCACTTTTTATATGGCATTATCGAGCTTACGTATAAAAGTATAAATTTTTCTTAAATTATTTTAATGACACTTTTTTCCTCTCATTTGCGAAGGATAAAATCTAAAAAAATATCGCAATGAGAATCAAAAATTTTGAGTAACAAAGCAACTATAGAAAAAGATCCAGTATATTGAAATCATCCTCTTTCGACGTAATCTCCTTTTCAAAACAAATGTATGCAGTAGATTTGCAACTTTCCTCTATTGATGTTTCTATAAATACAAAAGCTTTTTAGTAAAATAAAATATTTAATATTAAAAGATTTGCTTACCAACTATTGACATCAATGGCTCAAATTATATTTATTATTGCACATGCAACTTTTAGTAGAGTGACTCCATGTGAAATTAACTGCACAGGAATTATAATTGGTATATATTTTACCACATTTTGAATACAAACACTTAAAAACATTGCATTCTTCATTTATTTAAATAATAAACTCATAAACTTTAACATTTTTTTCTACAAATTTTGCACACAACAATTTTTTTGTGAATAATTAATATACACTTTAATATACTTTATAAACTATTTCTAAATTAGAATAAATACCAATACGACGCGACTCTTTTGAACTTTTTATTGCAAATGAATGCTTCTTCTTTTTTTCGTCGCTTTGTTACCACGTCTTCATACCGTTTTTACTCTAATGTTCTCAATATTACACATTTATATCTATTTTTAGACAAAAGTGCTTAATTTTAAAAATTTTTTGGTGATTTCATGCAAATGTGCTTAATATTAAACACTATTTTGTAAATTTAAACATAATTTGTTTAAACATAAACAATTGTGATAGCAAATTTAGTTTTTTGTGTAATTTTTTACTTTTTTTAAAATTAAGAATGAAATTTATATAATTTTAGACAACAACAAATTTTCAACACCAATTTAGACATAATATGAATCTAAATTTTGGAATAAGTTTTAGAGTGTATCTCTGAGCCGTATATTAGTAGATTTAGAAAAAGTGTGTGGTTTGTCTGCCGAGAGAGATCCCTGCTTACCACAAAATAGCACCCAATAAAAGTTGTAATTTTTTGCTCTATTTCCCAACTGATATCCTTCGTTTCATTTGTGGTTTGGGTACCACCACCATTTAAAAATTTATTCACTAGTTCGATCTTGTAGTTACTTTTAAGTACTATTCACAGAATTTCCCATTCTTCTTTTTTGTGTGAATTCTTCGTCTATACATGTTATCTAGATACATATTATACATACATACATATATCGTACAATAGAGTAATTTAACGTGTGTACCTGTCCATAGACAACCACACGCTACCCAGTTGTATGGGTAGAGGTGAGTTACAACGGGTCAGACCAGCACCACCCAATGTATGATCTCCCAACTATCGGACATGCTAAAGCCAAGCCGATCCAATCGGGAAAACTATGACAAAGGATTAGTAATCATGAGACTAAAATTATCATGCTAAAGAGGTGATACTATCCAGCACTTACAAAAACCACTATGTGTATTCCTCGAAGGGCCGCGCCCACACAATCAGACAGGACTACATCACACCCCGAATGACAGGGGAACACAGGAAAACCTAGGGCTCCTGACGCACGTAGTATCAGATAAGATAGGTGTCTCTGGTCAGTCTATAAAAGCGCCAGTAATATACCAACAATTCTCTTCCTATATGGAGTGTCAGGCCACACAGAGCTAGATGAACTCCATATACACCGAGAGCACAGGCCCCTGGCGGGAAGAGTCGTGAGTAGCTTAAAGAACCCCTGGTGGGATATATCGTACAGTACAGTATGTGAATTTTAGTAAAAATTATCATGTTTTTATTTACCGCTGCGTCGCGTACGAGTTTAGAGTGTTACACTGCAGGCTGTCAGCATACTGTAGCCGCGTTTAGAGGTAAACGGCTTGACAACACATCTTTTAGTTTCAATTGATAACTCTGTATATTGCCGTGCGGGAGTTTATGTGTTCTAACCGCCATTTCATATTTTTTATATATCTCGAGTTATTGATGCCAGTTTATGCTTTCGGCCAAAATTTTTTTAAGTTTGCAATTTGTTTTCGGATATCTCATCCAGGTTCGAAGATAAATAGCCGAAAACGGATTGTAGATTTTAAAAATTTCGGTGCAAAAACTTGAAGTGACATCATTAACTCGAGATATATAAAATGGCGGATAAAGCACATAAACTCCCAGACGACATTATGTTGAAGTTATCCTGCAAAATCTGATTAGCTTTGAATATATACCGAATACAGGCGTAGAACCAAGTACCCTTGCACACAACACATCCGAAAGTATTTTGTAGGCGATGAGTAAAAGATTAATCACACTACAATCATACATACATACATAATTGGCCATTACAACCCTGTGTCAGGGTTACGGCCTAGCTTCATGCAGCACTCATGTTGTGTGTGGTAATTTTTATCCATGTGTATTGGGACCTACAGTTTAAGGTCGACTCCGGACGACAGATTTGAGAAGCTTTATCATGGCAATCTATTACTCCCAGAACTTTTGCCAGAAGACTGCTGAGAAGTAGTCGCCGAAAGAAATAATTTTTTCATATTTCTTTTTTTAAGATGTCAGAGCTGAGATTTGTACCCAGCGCTATCGTCTTAGTAAGCCAACACACTAACCACTAGACCACGGCGACTACCTTTACAATCATAGCAGGTACTTTTATCACATTTGTTGTAAACAGGGCACATGACCAATCAGATTTCAATTTATCGGCATGTCTTCTTCCACACAAACTGTGAGGAACAGTTAATGAGTTTTTCTTAAGAACTCATCGTCTGCAGAGACTGTCAGACCACACACACCTTTGATGATCTGATAGATACCGAGTGAGTTTGGCTTTGAGCCTACAATATTTCGCTGAAAGTGTTGTCAGATTAGGGGATTTATCCCCAAAATGGGATTTTTTTTCTGAAATGTTGATGAAAAAATTCTTTTGGGGATGGGGATTTTATTGGGGATGATCGACAAGTTTTCGGCGATTTTAAAATTTGTTTGCTAAGTTAATTATATATTATAGATTTCATACATTCGGAACACATCGATGAAAGAATTTCAATAGAGTTCAATTTTCAATACTTTCTTATGAACTTGTTTAAAACTCATACTTTCATATAAAATTTTTGCAATGTGTGCTCTTGGTTTGATTTATTTTCTCATATATATAACAACATCCCCATATTATTATGTTTCCGCCACCTTTTTTAATTGTTTTTATTGCCGAGGAATTCAGTATTAGAGGGTCTTCTTACAACTAAATTACTTCTTGTGTAGATAAGCAAACTAATTTTAGTTTCGTCCGACAACAATTACTTCTCCACTTATACTTTATGGTATTGGAATGTTTTCCCTACTATGGCACAGGACATCTATTTAGAATTGAGGTACAATAAATGCCGTATACTATACAAATATTTCCAATGACATCATGATGTCTTATGCTGAATATGAAATGGCACAGCGATCAATATTTCAACATAATAATGACCCGAAACACATATCGAAGCCAGCAAGAGGTTGGTTTAAAAAGAATGTCTTCAAGATTTTAAGTTTATAACAGTCTCCGAATTTAAAATTTACATATCAAATGAAATATATGTATGTACATGCATTCAAAATTATTGATGCAGTTTATGTGGGGATTTTTGGGGATGAACTAGTCAAGGTTTTGGGGATTTTTGGGGATATGAATTTCAAAATTGGGGATAAAAATTGAAAACTATGTGACAACCCTGTTCGCTGATAAAATAACTTCAGTTTATCAATTGTTTCAATTTCGGCAGAATTCTCTTTAGGGTACGAATTTAAAATCTATAGTTTCCTTCAAACTCAATTCTGATATTATATATTGGATCAGTTTTACCCCCCAAAATGGAACATATGTATGTATGTATGTACATACATACAGTGTGTTTTTTATTGAGGTATAGAACTTTAAGTTGGCATCACTTTTTTAACTGGCGGCCATTTTGTCAGCTGTCAAGTGATTAATATTTAGTTTGGTTTGCCATTTCATCATGAACAGGGTGACAAAAGAACAACGCTTGCAAATCGTGCAAATTTATTTCGAAAATAATGGTTCAGTTAGCGAAGTCTACAGCAAGCTCCGTCCATTTTATGGTCGACATAATCGTCCATCAGAGCAATTAATTCGGTTAACCATGGATCGTTTTCGCACTACGTTTACTCTATGTGATAATACGCATCCGCAGAGACGTCGAACAGTGCGCACCGAAGAAACAATTGCCGCTGTAGAGCAAAGTGTTGATGAGAACCCAAATGAATCGATTCGCCACCGTGCACAGCAATTGGAGCTTTGTCCATCAACTTTATGGAAGATTTTGCGCAAAGATCTTGGCTTGCGACCTTACAAGATCCAGCTTGTGCAAGAATTAAAGCCGCTAGACAATGCAATGCGTCGTGATTTTGGTGTATGGGCCGAAAATGAGATTGATCTCGATGCTGATTTTCATCGCAAAATTCTGTTCAGTGATGAGGCTCATTTTTGGTTGAATGGCTACGTCAACAAGCAAAATTGCCGCATTTGGAGTAAGAGAATCCACATGAGACCCTTGAGACGCCATTACATCCACAAAAACTGACTGTTTGGTGTGCTCTATGGGCTGGTGGAGTCATTGGGCCATACTTCTTTCGAAATAATGCTGGAGAGTCAGTTACCTTTAATGGATACCGGTATAGAGCCATGATAACCGACTATTTTGTTCCCGAATTGGATGGCATGAATGTGGATGAGTTGTGGTTCCAACAAGACGGCGCTACATGCCACACAGCGCACGTCACAATCGATTTTTTGAAGGAAACATTCGATGAGCGCATAATTTCGCGGAATGGACCTGTCAATTGGCCACCAAGATCGTGTGATTTGACACCATTGGATTATTTTCTTTGGGGATATGTGAAGTCGCTCGTCTACGCCAATAAACTAGAAACGTTAGGGGACTTGGAAGCCACCATTCGTGGCGTTATTGCCAACATACGGCCCCATATGCTCGAAAAAGTGGTTGAAAATTGGACCTGTAGAATTGGCTTTATTCGAGCTAGCCACGACGGCTACATGCCCGAAATTATATTTTAACATTAATGGCATAAAATTATCCTTCCAATAAAGCCAAATTCATGGACATTAAAACGATTTTCTTGTGTTTTATTTCAATTCGAAGTTCTATACCTCTAAAAAAAACACCCTATACATACTATATGTAAATAATATGTAAGATTATGCTCTATACAGTCGATACTAAAAGCATTTGGTGAACGTATTGTGAATTGTCTGATAATAATCAAATAATGCTCTATTGAAAAATTCAGGATAAATTTCACAACTCTAGAAAAAGGAGCTAAAATTTTCAAATCCTTTCTACTGTCAAATAAGAATATTTTGTTTGTATTTAATAACTCGTATTAGAATTTGTGCTTTTGTTGTATTTTTTTTTTTTTTTTAGTTTTGTTAAAACCTTCCAAAAGCAACATTTTAATATTGTGACTGTCCTGGTTGTGGTTTTTACTGTTGATTTTCTTAATGCTGCTCTTATTGTTGCGGTAACTGCACCCCTTAAGCTTTATGCAATCAAAGTAAACATGAAATATTGTATAAAATTTCTGTTATTTTCTGTTTTAGTGGTGTTTATACACAAAACGGAAACGCAAGTAGCAAAGCTTGTATAGACAATATAAGTATACATGAGATAAATTTTAACAAAACCTAAAATTGTTATGCAATGAGTTAAAAACTTTATAAATTCTTCATAAATTGGGTTTCCAGTTTACTTTAAGCAAATTCATGCTGGGTAACTGTCTCTGCTAAAATAATGCCAATATTAAGAAAATAGTTTTACTTAAGGCACCCTTAAACAACGTGTCTTTTACATGTGTTTCTTAAGTTAAGGACAACTTTTGCATACTCCTACATAAATAGCTACATGTCGTGTGTGGCTTCTAAAACATTGTTTGGGTGAAAAATTTATGAAAAGTCTTTTCACATAATTTCAATTAGAGCATGCTCTAGTTCCATATGTAAATACATATGACATAAAATGTCTGTAGCGTGAATAAAAATTCGTCGGCACTGGTATTATTAGGCGGCTGTTAGAAACAATTTATGGAAATACAGGCGAACCTGTTTTTATGAGGACTATTTTTGTGCGATATATTTTTTATGTGACTTACTTATTTTATGCGGTTATGGTTTTTGTGCGATTTTTATTATTACGATAGTTTATGGTCGTTATATGAAAGTTAAACATAATAAATAAATTTATCAGCAGTGTTGATAAAAGAAATATACAGAATTACAAAATAATTCTGAAATTTTTATATGGAACGTATGTTGTGGACAAATATATGGGTTACTTTTCTATCGTCAGAAATTAATTTAAAAAAAATTTTTTACTCTTCCTGGGGCTCGAAGTTCGGGCCTCCAGCATATGGGTTACTTTTCTTTATACCGATTATTGATATGTTTTTCGTCCCAATATGTAATGGTTTATTTACGCGATAATATAAAACACTCCGTTCACTCTTTGAACCACGATTAAAAATCACACCATTCACACGAGAGTTTAGTTTAAATTATTTGCCAAATTAGAGGCGATAGCAATTCTGCATGGTTTGCAACATGAATAAAAATAAAAAACGATGGTTTGCTTCGCCCAAAATTAGTATGGCAAATCTACTTGTATGAAACAAGATAAAAACGCGAACTGAGTATGAGATTTAATCAACGACGAAAAAACTGATTATGGACTACCTACAAGGTAAGCGAGTTGGTATCTTTAGTGATGAATGCCATTGTGAAGCATAAGGGTTAAGTTGATTTTTGTATGTAAAACAAGTCGATATGTACAATAAATAAAATATTTAAAAATATCCACATGTGATCTTTACTGTAGTCGCCTTGGTCTAGTGGTCTCAATTTTGTCGTTCGGTTAAATTGTAGATCCCGGTACTAATGGATAAAAATTGGCATACACAACATGAGTGCTGCGAGAAGCTAGGCCGTAACTCTGAAACAGGGTGGTAATGGCCAATAACAAAGTTTTGGGTTATTTTCGATGTGAAACTTTTTTATGCGGTCCCTATTGATCGCATAAAAAAAGAGTTTTTATTTATGTTACAAAAACCATTTTTTATACAGTTTTGCTCAGTTTTGTGTAATTTTTTGTAATGCGATAATTTTTTGCGGTCAGATAGGGACCGCAAAAAAACAGGTTTCTCTGTATTAATTAATTTTTTAGCTTTTATATGGTTTGGAAATCCGAGTACGAATTCTAGTAATAGTGACAATTTTTTTTTTTTAATTAATTTTGCTTCGTCTGAAACGCTTTAAATCGAAACGCTTTATATCAAAGCTAAATTTCATTAAAAATATTTTGATAATCAAAGGTGAAAACAATGTCCGTAAAGGTGTAGTACACAAGCCAAACCCAACGTTTTTCCTAGCTTAGCTACGTTAGTCTCATCAGTCTCATTTTCGTATTCTGCACATATTCATGACAAACATTAACTATTTAACTCATACTTATTGCAGAAATCATATATTGGAATTATATTTTTCCCTTCATTGTATTGTCAAACACAACACATACAAATCTATCATTTTTTAGTATTTAATTTTCACTTTACAATAATAATAAGACGTTAATATATTAATTTTTTAGCATAAGTTTAACAATTTCAACATTAATAGTAATTTCGATAAGAAAAAGTTTTAGAAATGATTGTGTCGTCAATACATTAATGACGCTCTCAATCAAATTCCCAACGGCTTTAAGCAGTTTTGCAAATAAATGACGTTGGTATAGATATAAATACTTATAGAAAAAGAATGACGTCAGAAAAGTAAATTTCCATTTGTTTACATATGTAATCATACACACATATATATACGTGCGTGAGTAAAATCTTATGTAAATTGACTAATTTTGACAGGCATAAAGAAAAACATGTGAAACTAAAATTTAAAAACCACATGTAACAAACTTGTCGCGTAAGGGTGCCTTTACGAAACCTGCGACGTAAGAAGGAATTTACATAATAAACAAAATTAAAAAGAAATATATATGGGATATTCCAAGTCAAATCAACCAATGGTTTTAACCTACCCCCTCCGAATTTTATGATTTTTTGTAGAAATATAGTATATCATAGAACTAAATTAAATACAAAGTTTGGAAGCACTGATACATCTGGATCCGGAAATATGAGGTCTTGAAAATCGGAAAACAGTACAAAAATGCACAAAGTTATACTTACTTAATTGTAATTTTCTTGAAAAGTATTATAGCTACGCATCTCGTAAAAGTCGCATTTGGAAGGGTATTAAATTACCTTTGATTTAATATGCGACATGATTTTTTCTTTGAAAAAGTCAAAGGTCAATTTTCTTTATCTATAAGTCGGAAGCCTATATCTCCGAAAGCGACCTTTTTAAAAATTTGAAAAAAAATTATGCCAAAGATAGTTTCGTTCTCTACAGTTGTGAAAAATTTCAGAGTGGAGGTATTTCTGGATCAAGAAATAAAAATCAAATCGCAAAAGAATGTGATTAAAACTAGTCTAATAGTGCTGGAATGGTAGACGATTTTTCGATTTCGATTAGTTGGAACCGCTTATTTTGGAAGTTTCTACAAAAAATACATGAAACAAAAACGGGAGATGTGGGATGGGGGCAAATAGTTCTTCATCGGGGTCAAAGGTGGGTTGAAGGAATAAAAATCTACAAAAAGCTTCACAACTGCCCTGGAGTAGCCCCTAGAGGGATAAAATGTAAGACCGACCTTTACTAATATTTTACCTCGAACTTTTTTTCGAACATACCTACCTCCTATCTCCACTCCCTAGAGTGGTAGGAGCACATTTTATAAACTTTGTAATGGAGCCTCCTTAGGGAGTGGAAATAGAGGGTGGGTATGTAGGAAGGGGTTAGGTAGGGTTAGGTATTTACCCCCAACTTTTTTTCTGATCATACCTAACCCTTATCTCTACTCCCTAGATTGGTAGGAGCAAATTTTATATAAAAATTTAACTTTGTAATGGAGCCCCCTAAGAGAGCAGAGATAGGGGATAGGTATAAAGGTAGGGGTAGGTATTTACCCCCAACTTTTTTTCTGAACATACCTAACCCCTATTCCCACTCTCTAGAGTGGTAGGAGCAAATTTTATAAACTTTGAACTGGAGCCCCCTTAGGGACTGGAGATAGGGGGTAGCTATGTTCGGAAAAAAGTTGGGGGGTAAAATATTAGTAAGTGTCGGTCTTACATTTTATCCCCCTAGGAGCTAATCCAGGAAGTTGTGAAGCTTTTTGTGGACTTTTACTCCTTCAACCCAACCTTTGACCCCGATGAAGAGCCATATGCCTCCATCCCACATCCCTTCTTTTTGACTTATGTATTTTTTTGTTGAAACTCACAAAATAAGCGATTCTAGCTAATGGAAATCGAAAAATCGTATACTATTCCACCCCTATCAGAATAGTTTTAATCACATTCTTTTGCGATTTGATTTTTATTTCTTGATCCAGAAATACCTCCACTCTGAAATTTTTCACAGCTGTAGAGAACGAAACTATCTTTGGCATAATTTTTTTTCAAATTTTTAAAAAGGTCGCTTTCGGAGATATAGGCTTCCGACTTATAGATAAAGAAAATTGACCTTTGACTTTTTCAAAGAAAAAATCATGTTGCATATTAAATCAAAGGTAATTTAATACCCTTCCAAATGCGACTTTTACGAGATGCGTAGCTGTACTACTTTTCAAGAAAACTACAATTAAGTAAGTGTAACTTTGTGCATTTATGTACTGTTTTCCGATTTTCAAGACCTCATATTTCCGGATCCAGAAGTGTCAGTGCCCTTAAATTTTATATTTGTCTTAGTGTTATAATATACTTTATTTATACTAAAAATTAGCAAATTCGGAGACAGTCATTTCAAAAACGGCATATTTTAAGTTGAGTTGATATGGTTTAACCCATATACATACATATACATATATATATATACATACATATATATATATTTTTTTTTTTTCAATATAAATTTAATGTCTGCAGCTTACTTTAAATTGCTATGTATATTGAAACAATTATGCATAATTTGAAACCTTTCAATGTCACTAACATTACACATAACAAAACAATCTTTTCGCATTAGGTCTGTTTCTTTACTTTTTGGGTAAAGTTCGGTAATAATGTCTCTCAATAATAGAGAAAAATGTACAAAAGTATAGGAACGCAAGGAACTGAATACATATTTTGCACAAAAGATTGTTTGACATATAACATGTTTCAATTTTAATAAATTGTGTCTGAGTCAAAGTAAATAAAATTAAAACAGTTTCGTTTAACATAAAAAAACCAAATTTACAAAATTTGTTTTAATTTTGTTATATGTATGTATGTATGTATGTTTTTTTTAAGGAGGTGAAATCATCGAAAGACGTTGTAAGGGACTTTAACCCGTTAAAACACCTCAATACACCAACTCAGTCCAATGGTACCGCCGTCAAGCATTTCTTCATTGAATCGAGCATAACTGTATTTATTCTACAGTCTAAGAAAGCCTACAAAGTTCCTTAAGAACCAATTTCACATATGTAGTAATCTTGTTCCATAGTACTTCCGAGGACATCATAAGATTCATGATATTCTCCATTCCAACCATTGAGCCAATTTCCCTTTCCAGATTACCTCTAAACACTCCATATCTTGGGCACTCGAAAAACACATGCCTGGCATCCTGTACAGCACAATCGCAATGTAGAGAGAGCGGTGAACTACAAAGTCCAAAGCGATGTAAATATTGTTTGCATGGTCCATGACCAGTCAAAAATTGACACAGGTAATAGTCTATATCACCATAGCCGGGTTTAAGCCACTCATTCAATTTAGGAATCAGATTATATGTTCACCGCCCCTTGGTTGTGTTCGACTACCTTCTCTGCCAATCTTGTATCCTTTAGTCCCTTGCCTCGGCTGGTGTATACTCTTTGCTATGTACCATCTTCGATTCTCTGACCAAAATGTCAACGGGGATCATACCCGAAATTACAAATGCTGCCTCGTCGGAGACGGTCCTGTAGGCACAGCATACTCTCAAAGCATTAAGTCTATATACTGATCCTATTTTATTGCGATAAAATTTGTATTTCAAGCAATCTGCCCAAATCGGAGCAGCATAGAGAATTATGCTTACGACTACCGCTGCTAGCATTTTCCGTCTAAGAAATTTTGGTCCTCTTGTATTAGGCATTATTCTGGAAAGCGCCTTACATATGTATGTATGTATGTATGTATGTATGTATGTATGTATGTATGTATGTATGTATGTATGTATGTATGTATGTATGTATGTATGTATGTATGTATGTATGTATGTATGTATGTATGTATGTATGTATGTATGTATGTATGTATGTATGTATGTATGTATGTATGTATGTATGTATGTATGTATGTATGTATGTATGTATGTATGTATGTATGTATGTATGTATGTATGTATGTATGTATGTATGTATGTATGTATGTATGTATGTATGTATGTATGTATGTATGTAAATGAAACTTGTTGAATATTTTGTATTACCTTTAGTGGAATTGAATGCGCCACAAATTATTTTCTTCACAGTTAAACAAAAACACCGTGTCGTTCAATTTAAAATATATAAGTTTAATAAAATTAATTACAGTACAAATTATTCTTGTTCGTTGAACGGTTAGAAAGGGAATGAAAAATAAATACATATTAGATATTTAAGCGCCAAAAAATTACATTGGAAATTCCAATACAGAGTTGATTACATTTGGGTTGAGTCAGGGCAGGGATATATTCAACAAAACTATTAGAGTCGCTAATTATTTTGCAGTTCTCCAAGAACTTAACGTCAAGTTCGAAAAAAAAACTACACGCTTCATGACCCGCAAACCACAAAAAAACGGCTAAATATGTTTCAGCTGGCAAAAGTTCATCATAGTGAAGCTATTTGTATTCTTTGGTTTCCGAAAATCTCTCTGATCAGCTTTTAAATAAGTTCCAAGAGATGCGAAAGTGTTGCCGAAACCTGTATATCTGTTGCCGATCACTGTATAAAGGAACAACTTACTGCAAATAATTTGGAATGCTGTTCTTTTTTTGGCAAAAGCTCTGAGAGTAACTAATTGCCATAAAAATGCTTCTCAAATCAGTTGTTCGGAGCCGACTTTAAACTGTAGGTCACGGTACTTATGAATAAGTATTAATACACCGAACATAAGTACTGTGAGAAGCTACATAGTAACCCTGAAACAGAGTTAATGTCTAAAATGTGATCATTATCATTACTGGAGTCTAAAAGCTCTGAAATAATAATTTATAAAATATGTACCTTGTTCAGATATTTTCTCAATATCGTGTGTTTTTTAAAGTGTGTTCCAACTTTGAGTTAGCATCACTGTTTTATTGCACCACTCACTCAACAGTTGATAGTTGCTTTTTTTTATTGAGGCCAATACTTAGGTGTAACCCCTACTAAATGGTGTGCATTGTAATGGAATTTTTGTGGAAAGGAGAGTACATTATGACAACAGAGCATATATTTTGTTTTCCTTATATTTTTAAGCGTCTTAGGAATGAGACACATTGCTGTGAATTGATCATTCAAAGGCAAGTGTTATACTTTCACCCTTAAATGATCAACAGCAATTACCACATCGTTGCGCGTTGATTGTGGTGGGTGCCTTCGCTAAGTAGGTTTTTAGCTGTTATCTGCTACTTCCCAATAGGTGGCGCTTTTCCCCTGATCATTCGTTTTTCGTTGTCAATAGAGTGGAACGTCAGGGACCTATTATTTTTAAATTATAATTTTAAAAAAACTGCAAACTGCTTTTTGTTAAAATTACTTTGAAATTTCAATATCAATCGACTTTAACTAGAGCAACGGGTGCAAATTGTTGACATTTTAAATCAAAATAATTGTTCTATTCTATTGATGTCGCTTTTAGATTTCCATTCAAAATTTTATTTCCCGATGAAGCCCACTTCTGGTTGAATGGGTACGTAAATAAACAGAATTGTCGCATTTGGAGTGAGGAGAATCCACAAGTGGTCAGTGGTGGTATAGGAACATGATTCGAAATTTTTTCGTACCTCAATTACGTGGCATGAGTCTTGCTAATATGTGGTTGCAACGGGACAAAGCCATATGCCACACAGCAGGTGCTACAATTTTGATTTACGCAAAGAAACTTTTGATGAAAGAATAATTTCAAGTAATGGCCCATCTAATTGGCCACCAAAATCGTGTGATTTAACCCCATTGGACTATATTCTTTGGGGTTATGTTAAGTCACTTGCCTACGTCGATAAACCACAAACAATTGAACACCTATGAATCAACATTCGGAGAGTTATCAACAAAATACGACAGCAAATGCTGCGAAAAGTTGTTGATAATTGTTGTTTCAGATTGTACTTTCTACGCGCCAGCCCTGGCGGCCACATATCAGAAATAATATTTTAACATTATTTCCATAAAATTTTCTTTTCAATAAAGCCCTTTATATTGATATTAAAAATATATTTCATTGCTTTATTATGATTTAAACTTGTGTCACTCTCTAAAATACACCAATTACTACCAAGAGTAGAAAATAATGTTTTTAAAATAAATATTAGTTTTTTATTAGTTATTATTTTCCACCAGAGTAGGAAAATAAACAAAACTGATCGCTTGATTTCATTTTGTTGTGTTCTTTACAATGAGTAAAACAAAAATAAAACACAAACAGTGAAAACGATTGTCCCATTTAATTAATAACAAAGCAATTAAAAGAGCGAAAAGCGTATTGTTTCATTTGCGCTCTTTCTCATTAAGAATGTATTTGTTTTAGTTTTGCTTATGTAAGTTAAGGCACCATCCGAAAAATTTTTTGATAAACTGTATTTTGTTTTATTTTTTTAGTTTAAAATTTAAGCATTGACAACGGGAATTATAGGGCAACAACAACATCACATGATTTTTGTCCTTCAATAATATTTTTGTTTGAGAAAGGAGAAATAGAGGATGAATGAAGAATAATGAAGGTCAACATCATGTGATATTGTTAACGGCCCGTTTGATTGTTGTTTTTATTTTTTATTTTTATTATGAGGGTATTTAAAGATCTGCATAGCAGAGATCTCCCTCTTAATTCAATTGAAGCTAAAGGAAGAAGGTGTGTTAAGAAATTTAATTAGTATTTTTTTATTTTTATTTAAGATAAATTTAAATTAAAAATTAATAATTTAAGTGTTAAAAAATTACAAAAATAAATATAATAAAATAAATAAATAAATGGAGTAAATGAAAATAAACAAAAAGAAATTTTAAATTAATTTGTACAATACCATTAAAAAAATATTGAAAAGTGTATGACTTTGTTGTAAC
This sequence comes from Metopia argyrocephala, assembly GCA_963576795.1. Classification (NCBI taxonomy): domain Eukaryota; kingdom Metazoa; phylum Arthropoda; class Insecta; order Diptera; family Sarcophagidae; genus Metopia; species Metopia argyrocephala. The sequence continues at coordinate 39,140,050 of OY756210.1, forward strand.
GTTTGTGAAATTTTTTGTTTGTTTGCCCACTCTGTTTTCCACCTCCACTTCTTTAGTCCTTCTTAGTAATTTTACCAAAATTTTTTTAGTTTAAAAAACATACTATTTTTGGCTTGTTATTGTTTACTCTTCAAACAGCTGATAGTTTGATAATTTTTCCAATTTACCAGAAGAAAGAGCACGTTCTGTTTCGTGCATCCAGAAGAAGAATGCTACATATATACATAGTTGACCATTACAACCCATGAGTACCGGGACCCCTAATTTACCGTCAACTCCGAACAACATTTGTCCCAAAAGAAATATTTTTTTTTCCAAGTTTTGTGTACGGGAAAGGTTTTTAGTAAAATTGCAATCCCATTTTAAAGTAAAATAGCAGACGTATTATTTGTAATTACATGCCGTTTCTTTACAGAGTGTGAAATAATTAATAATAAGCCTGTCCAGCTTGTTATGGTTCTTGACCATTGCAGTTGTTTTGCTTTCTATTATCTTCTCTTGAATAATTATATGGAAAATTTTTTATATTTGCATTTCTATAATAAGGCCCAGATAAAGGTGTATAATAAACTCACAATCGTTGTTTTAAATTTTGTTCCATATTGAATAAACACCATAATGTGTGGTGAGATGAAAAAAAGAAGCGGTTGACAATTCATGCTCTACTGCCAAGTACATTACCCATATTTAATCCTATTCTTAAAAAACAATTTTTAACTTTTTTTTATTCATTGCTGGATTTTCAGCTTTGCCAATTGTAATGCTGCCTATTGTACAAGTTTCACGTATAGGCCGTTTAGACCAATTGTAACAATTGCAAAAACTATAAACGCTGTCTGCATAATTTTTTTTTTAGTTTAAAGAATGCAAGAGCTCCCAAATTCTTTCCCTATCATAACTAACTGTGGCTGATAACAAAAATTCCTGAATACTTTATTTCCTGTTGTTGTTTTTGTGTTTTTTGCTGTAGTTTTTCTTCGGTCAGTTGTAAAAGCTTTCCAAATATTTTCAAATTCTTTCTAGCCTTTAGTAATTCCTTTGTACTCGTTTAAAAAATGTACGTTTGTAGGATTTGCCTCCCATTAAGAGAGAGCTCACAGTGTGTTTTATAATATTAATATCCAACCACTTCAATTAATTTTAAAAGCGCTTAAGTCTATAAACATACATAAGTACATATAATATTTATAATGAAGAAAATCCAACACCCCTATAAAATTCCTTTATATTTGTTCAAAGTATGTCATCAAGCTTTTAAGCCACACCATGCATTGCTCTATTTTGCTTGTGGGTTTTCTTATAACTTTTATACAACCAATGACAACATAAACAACAACAACAACTGCCACAATTTTAGAAAATAAATAAATTAAAGAGCCTTCAATGTTTAATATCCTTAAGGAATTTTCTAACTTACAAGTGCCAACAAATTTTTACAGTTAAAAGGAAAAACTTATTTTTAACTTTTAAATTATAAAAGCCAATGCAAAACACATTTCGCATTTAGCTATACGAGTACATACATACATAACAAGTGTAAGTATTTGTAAGGATTTATGTAAGTATGTATGTACTCGCATGTAATTGTGTGTCTGTAAATTGGTGTTGAATATTTTACACATTACTTTGCAGGACATACTTTTTCCGGCTTATACTTAAACCACCATTACAGTTGATGATGTATTTTAAAGCTACGAGTATGCATGTATTGTAGTATGTAGTATATGTTTTTGTAATGGATGGGGCACAAAATGTTTTGGCCTTACAAGTTGAGAAATCCCCTACAAATATATTTTTTAAAGTTAATTTGCTGAAGATTTTGAAAACGCTTTTAATTTTTTGTTTTGACATTAATAACTATGTACGAGTATAGTATGATCTTTGACCATGTGTGAGTAGATTTCTTATTTTTAACAATAAATTTGCTAAAGTGTGTCTTTTGTTAACGATCAGTATTTAAAAACAGAAATCTAAGAGTTCCACTGAGTAGAAAATTATCTATATACCGAAAATAATTTTACCATTTGTAATTAAAAAAATAAATAAATAAATAAATAAATATTGTGTTATTAGTTACCAAACACTGTAGCTACGCGCATGCAGTATCTTAGGTTTTAAAAAATAGCGTGGAATGAATTTGTGTACCTGAGCATAACGGCTTAAAATATATATATAAAAAAAATAAAAAATAACTTAAATATACACGTTTTCAAAACGTGTTCATACATTTTTTTAACGCTCATATACATTTATAAACACGCTAGCAAACACTCTCACGTTTTAAGTAATACAAGAGAAGTGCAGTTTTGTTAATGTATTTCCATATATTGCATAACAAAAACTTCATATACATACGGCGAATATCTACAAGTATCTATGGAGCTCTTCTTAATACATACATTCATACGTCTCATATACATATGCATGGAGTGTGTTCATGTGTATGGTAGCAGATATTTAGTATATCCTGAAATATACAAGTATAAGAGACACTGAGTACCTGTGAATATGAGTGTAACCATTTTGGTAAAATACGACTACAAACACTGAAACCACTAAAACCAAGTAACACGTAACCAAATACGAGAAGAAAAAACGAACTTCTGAAGTGTAAATGTTAAGCTAGCTGAACGAAAACTAAAGTACAAGGATACAATTACACATATGCCCAGCAAACACAATGGCTGGACTTCAAATTTCAAATAACCAAGTGGCAAACCATCAAAAATTAATTCAAAAAACTAATTGACAAATATAGCGTTCTTAACAAAAGGGGGAGTTACTAAATCCTCCTTTACTGCTCACAATTAAAATAAATATATCGTCAATGGAATTAAAGAACGCTGTAACTGACAAAAAATCGAAAATATGTTTTTTGCATCAGAAAAAAAAAGAATTCGCGTCGTTTGGTCCAGGTTCCAGATTTCTACGATGAAAATAAATTCACTTACGCCGTCTGCGAAATGAAAAATATTTGTTCTACTTTTATGAAAGTTTTTTGGCTCTGGTGAACATTTAAGGTTTTGTCAGTTACAGCGTTCTTTAATTCCATCGACAATATGGCTTCAAAATTTATAGCCTCTTTTTTGTAATTCTTTATGATTTTTATTACATATAATCCGTGCTGACAATTTATCATTTTTCATGCTTGATTTAAGTAGGCAATCATTACAATCCTGTATCAGGGCTACGGCCTTGCTCCTCCCAGCACCTATGTGTATATGTATATTGTGGGTGTTAATTTTTATCCATGACTATCGGGACTTACAGTTTAAAGTTGAAGCGCACGACAAACTTGAGCTGCTTGTTCATGTCAATCAGTTACTCTCAAGAGTTTTTGCCAGATGACTGCTGAGAGGTAGTAGCCGAAAGAAATATATTTTTAAAAAACAATAAATCTTCTTCGCCTTATTGGCAAATACATTTAATATAATATGAAATGTATGCTTTTGGTAGAACAGAGAAATAGAACTTGAATTTTTTTGAAAAACAGAAATGTATTGCTTTGTAAATACTTTTGTTTGGTTTTTATATACTAAATGGGATATGATTCGCAGTTAGTCTATTACTATTTTAACATAAGTATGTATTTATAGTTTTGAATAACACCTTTGGGAAAAAGTCTCCTGACGAGTCTCTTAAGTAAAGACGAAGTGGCCATAAAGACATGCTTATCCCCAAAAGCATACATTTTATATTATATATACTAGCTGAACTCGCTACCCCCCGTTATATAATATAATTTAAAGTATTTATATATTTTGCAGACAGTTGTGGGAGAAGAGAGTGAGGCTACCCTACTATTTTAATTCAAATGTATTTTAAATTTGAGGTAAAGTCGTTAAGAAACGTAGTAAAGAAGCACCAAATTTGTATATAGAACAAAAAGTTTAAAACTTTCAAACAAAATTGGGCGTGAAAGGGGGCGTAAAAGGGGGCGTGGCGTAAAAAATGTGTATTTCTACCTCGCCTGGAGTATAATGTGTATACAATTTGAAGTATATATTTAAAAAACTATATGGAAGCAATTAAATAATTTTAAAAAAGTGGGCGTGGTCGAAAAAAAGTACCCTATTAATCATGCCCAGTTAAATGCTGTGAAAATTTGAGGAAGATCGGTCTAGAGGTTTGGACTCCTATAAGGTACAAACAAACAAACAAATAAACAAGCACACATTCAATTTTATATATTTAGATGAAATATATTTTTCATATATTTTTTTATGATGTCTCTGCTGGGGTTTGAACACGGGGCTCATGGCTTAGTAAGCCAACGCATTTATCACTGGACCACCGCCACTACAGGCCTTCTTAAACTATAAGTTGCTACCCGAAATGGCGTAACGAGAGATTTTAATGTCAACTATTTAATTACACGACTTTATAGCATCTAAATGTGTACTTGTGCAAAGTCACAATCACACATCTGCACACGAAGGTTGGAATGCGAGCGCACACGAGTAGTGAGACAAAAAATCGCAATATTTTTAACATGAACTTGCTCTCTTCAAACTGTTTTATTTGTTATATATGTTTGCGAAATTAAACGATATCAACTTGTCTCTTCAAAGAAAAAATTTAAAGTTTTTTAAAAAAGTGGGGTAAAAAAAATTTGTTCGAAATGTTTTTCAGTGCGGAAAAGGAATTTGCTGAGTTTTCGAGTGACTAAATTTTAAAACTAAAATTTCAAAACAAAACTCCTCTATTGTATTCTGGACCAGATCTACATAAAACTCAATTTTCCACAATTGCTAGTATGGTGTTAAATGGTTGTCTGCCATTAAGCAAAAGTTACTTTTTCAGAATATTAAATCCGAATATCGTTTATCGCTAAAAAAATGTTGCAGATATCTTACGTCCAGCAGTGTCAACCATTCCATCAATGTTTAATAGAATAATAAAAACAGGCATATCCATCTCATTAAATTTTTTCCTTAATTTTATTTTAATACTTACCACTAAACAACTGAGAGCGGACTAAGACGATCAGAATTCCTTATTATTTATGATTCTATTGCGAAAAAAAAAATAAATACAATTCAGATGAAAAATAGGGCATATGTATAATTTCTGTAACTATAGTATAATAAATACAGTTTTACAACTTGTTGTACCGGGTTATCTATTTCGTGGTTTCAAAAGTATGCGACTGGAATATGACAGCTGTCAAACTTAGTTGTTAAACCAATTTTTTTCTTTTCAGTTGAAAGTCTGACATTGCCGAACATGGATCGCTTAACTATCATACAACGCATAAAAATTATCAAAACTTACTACAAAAATGGTGATTCTGCCACAGCCACATATCGTGCTTTAAGAGGAGATTATGGTTTACATAATCGTCCAACTACACCAGCAATTGGCAAAACTCTGAAGAAATTTGAAGAGACTGGAGCGGTTACAAATATTGTAAGGCCTGTGCATCATCGTTTCTCTCGTTCCGCTGAAAATATTGCTGCTGTAAGTGAAAGTGTTGCCGATTCCTCGTCGTTCTCAGAAATTAGGACTGTCTTACGGTACATTATGGCGTATTTTGTATTTAGATCTACACCTACATCCATATAAAGCACAGCTCACGCAACAACTGAAGCCAGCTGACCATTTACAACGTCGTAGATACATGGAATGGGTACTTGAACAACACGGCGGTGGACGGCAAATTTTCGAACAAAATTTTCTTCAGCGATGAAGCACATTTCTGACTGGGTATGTTAATAAACAAAATTGTTGTATTTGGGGTTCTGAGAATCCTCAAATAATTGAAGAGAGGCCATTACATCCAGAAAAAGTTACTGTTTGGTGCGCTCTTTGGTCCGAAGGTGTGATTAAACCTTATTCCTCGAAAACGGCGATGGAACGACTGTTACCGTCAATTCGAAGCATTATGGTCATATGATAACCGACTTTTTTTGCCCGCTATTGAAGAATACGACTTGGAGAGTATGTGGTTTCAACAAGACGGTATCACATGCCACACAACTCAAGCGAATATGGCTTTATTGCCAGAGACGTTTACTGGCGCGTAATTTCTCGTCTTGGCGATATAAACTGGAAACCAAGATCATGCGATTTGACGCCATTAGACTTCTTTTTGTGGAGCTACGCGAAAGATCGTGTTTATGCAGATAAACCTTCAACTCTTGAGCACTTAAAAATCAACATTCGTCAAGTTATGGATGAGATACCGCCCAATATTTGTCAAAATGTGGTCGAAAATTGCCTCAAAAGAATCAATGCTTGCAACACTTCGCGTGGAGGTCATTTAAATGATGTAGTATTTCACACATAATGTCAACGTTCAAACTTTATAATACACAGAGGGAAAAAAGGCGTTCTAAAATTATTACCAAAGGGTATCAAATTAAGAACAAATTGTGAACAATATTTCGTTAACTTTCGGTACCAAATTAAGCTTAATGCATTATTAAAATAAGAAAAAATGGCACAAAATACCATAAGTTAACAAATCAAGAACAACCGGTAGTAAAACCGTGAAAAATTTTATAAAAATATCATAAGTTAATAAAAAAAAATCGATACCAACCGTTAACGAAGTAAGCACAAACGGTCTTAACTCAATTTTAATACCAAATGGTATCAATTTCGGTAGTTTTCTACCACTTTTTTTTCTAAGTGTAAAAAAGAAATATCATGAACAAAATATTCTATATGTTATTTATTTACGTTTACTTTGGAAGCCGAAAAATGGATAACCCTTTATAATTTGGAATTTTAGATTTTTGTATGCTTTTTAACGAATTCGAAAATTATTTATTTTCATATGTACATACAGTAAATATATTGTTAGCCAGTAAATAAACCATGAAAAATATTTATTTGTCTTTCTCTTTGTAGGTTTATTTGGGCTTGCCAGGAAACTTGCAAGCATATATAAATGGGGTTGTGAATGGAAAAGTTTAAAAAGCCCTGATTTATCACATAAAAATCGATTTAGCATGTAAAATATTTTTTTTTTTTTGAATTTTTCCTAAAATGTTAAAAGAAAAACACACAAAAGAGCAGTGAGATGAAGTATAAAAAACGTAATTTGAATTTAATTCGAAAAACAAATGTAAGCGTGACCTATTGACAGGCTTGAGATTCAGGTTGAATATCAACTCAAAAATCCATCATATTTTATGCACTAGACACTATGTTTGCTGGGTACAAGGAAAATTATATGTTTAAAATAATACGAGTACGTACGGAGCCATATACTAAAATCATATTTCAAACACAAACAAACGTTTGCATTAAAAATTAAAAATTTATAAAAACGAACCAAATGAATATTCGCCTACAGAAAAGTAATAAAAATTAGAACATTCTTAAGGGAAAATATTCATTTGCTGGCATTATATTTTAGTTGTAGTTATTGTAAAGTTAAGAGTAAATTAGGTCACAAATATATATCGTCAATGAAATTAAAGAACGCTGTAACTGGTAAAAAATCGAAAATACGTTTTTTGCATCATTTTTATCAGAAAAAAAATACGCGTCGATTGGTCCAGGTCCCAGATTTCTACGATGAAAATAAATTCACTTACGCCGTCTGCGAAATGAAAAATACCAGTGTCTTTGTTCTACTTTTATGAAAGTTTTTTGGCTCTGGTGAACATTTAAGGTTTTGTCAGTTACAGCGTTCTTTAATTCCATCGACGATATGTACTCGTATGTATGTTTATGAACGATGGCACGAACAACGCTACTAAGTTTTTCAGCTTTACTTTGGAAACGTAAAAATTCTGGCAAATATTGTATGCAAGTAAAATATGATCAGAAAACTTGGTTGGGTATTCTCAAATAAGCGTTTTACAAGAGTTGGTTAAACTTTTATCCTTTTATATGGTGATGCCTCTCCTTCCATCACCTTGTGATGAAGGAAAACACGTCATTTAGTGTACTCGTATTGACCCTTATAGAATAAGTAGCAAATAATTCTACACTTAGATGGATCATCACTTTATCACCGATTTCAGATGATTTAATTTACATTCTGTTAGCATCGTTGATCTTTATTTTTCTTTAACTTAAAACCTAAGCTTGCTCTAGGGTACTAAAGGAAGAATGAATGAAGGAAGAATGAATACAATGAAGTTACCATAGTACGGCGTTATGTCTCATACAACCACTATACGAATTTATTTAATATTTTAGTTTTTATTTTATTAAAACTTCTTTACTATTTTACTCTTACCTTGTTTTTTAATTTGATATTCAATCTTCCTAATGATGGCTTTTTTAGCTTTATAGAATTAAAATTTTTAAATGATTTTTGAAATTTGCCTTTAAGTGTTGCCAAAAACTTCCATAAATTTCAAGCAGTTTAAAGGCGATTGTAAAAATATTAGAGAAAAACAACAAATTTCAGATGATTAACAGGCATAAGCTAAGAAGAATGTCATCCTTTAGTTTTTATTTATATCCGATTTCAATTGAAATGGGCATGTGTATTAGTGTGTGTATGACGTAAATAAAAGTGAGTATGCAGGAAAGACAGAAGAGAATATGACGATGATGATGATGCTTTTATGTTTGGCATAGGGATTGTGATCAATTTTCAAATATGAAATTTTAGAATTTCAAAAAAATAAAACAATAAGAAGACTGATTGCAAAAATATATGTTGTCCTTCTGCTATGTACAGGATATACAGGCTTGTTAAAAAAATAAAAAAGTTCTAAAAGTATAGGCTATTCTAGATTACATATTCACTTATACATACATGTACCCTGCAGAAAATATTGGAGTACGTAATTCATTTAAATTCATAAAGAATAGTTACAACACAGTCCATTGTAATGCAGACATAGACCATATCATATTAAAACAAGTAGTAATTGCTTGGGCGAAAACCATTGGTTTGTTAACAAACGAAGATTTTATGAGAAAACGTAAAACGTAAAAAAAAACAATGTGCTCAATTTAAGTATAAAATTTGTTGAATGTTAAGTCTATGTCCACATTTGGCGATTCCAGTCGGGCAATTCTCCACCAATTCTCTTTTAAACTTGTCTTCGTGTCCACACTCGACGAGTTTAGTTGCCCAACTTTTTGTTGTTGTTCAGCAACTTTTGTGTTTTCTTTTGCTTGCTTTTTCTTACAATTTGACATTTATGCTGTGTTGCCACAGAAAATACTTACAAATTACACAAAATTTTATAGATTGTCCAAAATATATTCATACCTTAAATACAATGCTTTTTATTTTTGTAATTATTTTAATATGAGAATAAATATTTGTGTATTTATAAATTTCCCTATAGAAGACAAAGCCTTAAAATTATTACTAGAGCAATTTGAACAGCCCAAACAATATTAAAGTATTTATAGCTGAATACTAGTGCTAATGAAGACTAGGTACTTGAAGTAGTTCGGGAGCACCGCTTAAATTTTGAAGAAGTTTTTATAATGTCTTATGATAAGACATAATTTATCTTAAAATTAAGGAATGTTAGATATAAAATAAGCTGCAAATAATGAAAATCGGTTGATATAAACAAAATATTTTCTTTCAATGTAATATCGTTATGCTTCACAATTAAATTTTCTATTAATGAAAAATAAAAATATTTCTCTTCCCTTGTCTCTTAACAGCTAGATTTTGTATTCACGTATTATGTGTCGATTAAACATTCAGCAATTTAACGGTCATATACAAAATAACAAAGTGAATTTGCTGACCTTATTCACCATTTGAATTAAAATCTATTTTAATTTTTTTGCATACATTTACATTTCATTATGATTCGTAATATTTTAAAAAGCATGTTGTCCCCACTGAAAGGCAATTAACTTATAGTTTAATAATTTCCAAAAATGTTTGCTTTAGCTCACCAGTGGACATATTTAAAAATTGGTATAAATTTTGAAAAAGTCACCTTGAAAATATTTAAATGTTTTACTATTAATGCTTAAAGAATTTTTTTATTACTATTTATTCCTTTATATTATTAGCATATCAAATTAAGATTGCCTCAGCATCACTTAGTCTTTATTGGGACAAGCTGGTATTTGAATTACACATGTACAATATATAATTGGGGTATTCCAACGGGGTCCTATCAAGTCATATTGTCATAATATCATACAATTTTAAAATAGTTTAAAAAATTTGTTGTTGGTCTTTGAATAAAAAAGTCATAAAACAATAAGACTTTTCAACCTATATTTACCATTTTGTCATAAATTGAAAAATAAAAAATAATAAAAAAACAAAATTAAATATAATATATTAAACTATGACGGGTTGTTTACAGCAATCATAGTTTTTCGTTTTATTGTTTTTTGATATATGACTTTAAAATGTCCATTTGAATCCCCAAATATTTTAAGATATTCGTCTAAAGGTTTAATTCTATATACATACATACATAACTGGCCTTTACAACCCTGTGTCAGGATTACGGCCTAGCTTCTCGCAGCTCTCATGTTGTGTGTCTCAATTTTTATCCATGAGTACCGGGACCTACAGTTTAATGTCGACTCCGAACGACAGACTTGAGAAGCTTGTTCATGGCAATTAATTACTCTCAGAGCTTTTGCCAGAAGACTGCTGAGAGGTAGTCGCCGAAAGAAATATTTTTTCATATTTCTTTTTTTTTTTGAAGATGTCGGAGCCTGGAGTCGAACCCAGGGTCTTAGTCTTAGTAAGCCAACACACTAACCACTAGACCACGGCGACTATTCTATATATGTATGTATATAATTTACAAAGAAAGAAAAGAAATAAAAGTAAAAAAATAGTAATATATACACACAAAATTTAATTATTAATTTATAGGATATTGTATACGATTGCTGTAAATCATATAAGTCGTGAAGCAAATATTCCTTTATTCTTTTCGTGAAAATTCAAATTCTTTGTATATATTTAATATCTTGAGGGCGATTATTAAATTCCATACTATCCGTATATTCAATGCGTTGCTTCGTAGTTCCTAACCGACATCTTGCTATCATAAGATTGACATTGTTTCTGGTATTGAATAATATTTGATTTTTATGAAATGAAATTGTATGGTCACCAATATTATGGGTTGACTTAAAAACATGAAGAATTGAATTAAATTATTATAAATAATTGTTTCTGGTATTGAATAATATTTGATTTTTATGAAATAAAATTGTATGGTGACCAGTATTATGGGTTGACTTAAAAACATGAAGAATTGAATTAAATTATTATAAATAATTTAATTGAAATAATGGTGAGACAAAATAAAAAAAAATGTATGGTCTAAAAATATTAAAAGAAAAAGTGTTCTCTTCCATTTGGTTAATTACACATAAACTGGCAACGCTGCAATTTGTAACACAAGAAAAACCAACGCTGCGATTGTATGAAAAAGACGCGTACACTAAGAAGCGAAAAAAAATATGAAAGGAAATGTCAAATAATCAACTACAAAGACAAAAAACGAATGACGGAATATAAAGAATCGCCGAGAACGGGCAAGTATTTTTCTTCTTTTATTCCCCTCACCGTAATCGTCTACAAACTACAAAAGTTGCCGACTGGAATCGCCAAGTGTGGACATAGACTAAGATTGGTAGTATCCATATAATCTTTCTGGAGTACTAATACGACAAAGTTACGAAACTAACCCTATATGTTACAATAAAATATAGAGTAGTAACATAAAATTGCCTTGTGTAATGTACAGCTGAATTACGTATTCCTTGCCCAGTACATTTTAAATATTAAATTTAACACTCTTTTCTCATACGTCTAGACTAGTTCCAGTCATTTATGTAATACTCTTTACACGCGTGTACGGAGTAGCTGCATTTTCTTCAGGGTAAGGTTGCATATGTATGTTCTCTCTACACACACACGCATACACATCGAAATACATTCTTTACCACAATTTCATTTTAAAAGAAATGAAGTCGAATACGAGTATAGTTAATAAAAAATATTTTTTTTTATCTGGCTTAACATTGAATTATGCCAGTGTTACCATTTTGGTTATTTCTCACAAAGATCAGGAGGCAAATTGCCGCATTCGATATCGAAAATTGTATGAAATTTCGTTCGATATCGAATGCCATAATTTGCCCCCTGTTTTTGTGCAATCTATACATGTGAACCACGACTTACTTATCGTAAGGTGCCTTTGCAATTACAACAAATAAAACATTAATAAAAACAACGTGGCTTTTTGTTGTTGGTTAGGTAAAGAACTGTCAGAAATACCAAAATAAAAAGTGTGTAAACAAAAACAATTTATATAAAATAGAGAAAAAATTGAAAATTCTCTTTTGAATTTGTCTAAAAAAAGGAGCTCAGCTGATATGTCAAATGCATTCTATTTGTTATAATTGCTGTAAAAAGAGATTTCCAATTATTATAATTTTAAAATGTGACACTGTTTTTGAAACATTATTTTTATTCATTGTCTTAGTGGGTATTACAATAACTTTTTTGTTTATCAAAATTTTAGGATAATCGCTGCGATTGAGTTTTATTTGTCTTTGAAGAAACAACCGGCTTCAATTTCATGCGGCGAATTCATTTTACAGCATTTATCCGAATAATTTCTATTTGGCAACCTCCAAAAACTATTTTGAAATATAAGATTCATCGAAATGAAGTATAAAATTCATTTCATATCATTAAATGGAGAACCCCACATCAGAAGATACAAATGGCATAAGTTATAACAAGTGTCGAAAACGTATTCGGCATTTATTTGAACAGAGACACAAAACAATATAAATTTTGGTCATTTTTCTTTTAAATTTCTATAATTTTTTATACTGGCTAATATAGATTAATAGAATTAATAATGTTGAATTTTCAGTGAAAATGTTTTAATAGGTTTAGCTTCTTGCAGCATCCATATCTTATGCGTCAAATTTTATCCATGAGCACCGAGAAGCTGATGTAGCCACAGTGTCAGTAATTTTAAACGTTATTTTTAAGCTACTCCTGAGTTTTATTACGGTGATGTTTAGTTTCAAAAATATTATCTTTGCAAAGACTCGTTTACTCACTTGTCAATTATGATATGGTTTTGATTGTAACACAGGCGTTACAAATTTTGATAAATAATTATATTTGGCCCACCGTCCTATTAGTAGACGTTATTGTTTGTAATAAAAACAGAAAACGATCTAATAGTGTTTGTAGACTGCTGCAGCCGTATAGTACACGTACACTACAAAGTCACTTAAAGCTTTTATATCCTTCCCTGACAAACCTAGTGTGAATAAACATGTGTGACTACGTTATCGATAAATGTTTGTCTATCAGAAGTTATGATATCGAATTATTGATTATATAAGAACATGTTCTTTGTTTATGTCGATAATGGAATCCAAGTGCTTACAATTAATACCAATTAGATGATTCTATTGCAAAAATTTTAATATTTATGATTAAAGGCTGTGGCTTCGTAAGATCTTTGGTCCTGTAAGGCATGGCGATGAGTTTCGCATTAGAATCAACCATGAGCTGTATGAGCTCCTTGGCGATGTGGGCGTTGTTCAGCGCATTAACATCCAGCGGCTACGCTGGATATTGTTCGGATGGATGAATCTGCTCCAGCGAGAAAAGTTTTCGATGTGAAGGTCACTGAACGTCGGCCTAGAGGACGACCCTATTTACGTTGGAAGGAGCAGGTTGATGTGATCAACTATAGGAGGCGCGCACTTAGCAGAGACACCTGGAGACTAGTGTTAAGGCAGCCTGAAACCTGTTAAAGGGCTGTTATGGCCATCTAAGTAAGTAAGTAAGTAAGTAAAAGCTGTGGCAGCCCTGCTGTAGTATTTAATTTTTCTTGTTTTTGCTCTCTTTCTCTCTTTTCTCTTAATGATTAAACAGAACTGGGGCATGACGTTTTTTTCCATACAAATTGACAGATAAAAACGCTGGAGAATGCTGTCATGAAAGAGAATCTATTTTATTTAGACAGCAATTTTTCTTATGCTCTCATTTTTAGAAACAAATTCTCTCAACAATGTTACCACACTTTTATTAAATTTCATACATTTTGTAAACAAGCCCATTGGTTTTTGTTGTTGGCACAAAGAAAAATAAGAACAAAAGAAAATCGAAAAAACATTTGAAATATTTAAATAAATTAATAAATTTTGGAATTTGTTATAAAAATGAGTAATATTTTAGAAAAAATAATTGAAAAAGTGAGTAAAGATGATTATCTTCTGGGAAGATAACAGCTAATCTACTGAAGACGCTCACCATTCACATGTAAACATCCACCGACAGATGAGGCCATTGCTGTTTGATCATTTGAGGGTGAAGGTATAACACTGGCTCTTGAGTGGACAAATTTTCAACTTGTTTCATCAACAATAAAAAAGCGCAATATATTCAAACATCTATGAGAAAAAAAAAAAAAAAACCTATCAACCATCTTCACATTCCAGTACAATGCACACTGCATGAGTAGGGGTTTACCCCTGAGTATTGGTCTTAAAAAAAAAAAAAAAAAATTATAAAATAGAAATTCAATTCTCCGCAAAAACTCCCATAAACTTAATATTTAATAGCTTTACATACAACAAATGTAAAAACAATAAATGACAGTTCGTGAAGTTGCGGTCGTCGTTTTAATTTTGGGCATGTTTTCTCTGAGAGTCGTTTTTGCCTGAAGTTGCGGTCGTATTCTGTTTAATCATTTAGTCATTCTTTTTGTATTTTGTCCAGCATTACCGTTGTGACCCGAAAGTATCAATTTTACCCTTTTTTGAAGGCTTTGCCACTTTTTGTAAGCCCTTCTTTAATTATCCCTTTCGTGTCACTTTCTAGTCTCTTTGATAACTTATGTACGAGTACATTTTAGTGTAAGTAAGTGGTGTAGTAAGTAAATCAAATGTTCGGAAAAACAACAGGGGAAAAGTAGAAGATTATTCGGAAATATTCGTTTGAGTGAAAAAGGGAATTGAAATGGGTTAATCTGCACGTAGAAAAAAAGAAGCCCATTTGCATTGTATGTAAGCAAACACTAAATACCTAGAAAAGTCACTTACAACGTCTCTCTAGAACTGCTAGGCATTTGGCCAATTTGAAAATTGAAAAGCAGATTTAATTTAAAAATGCGGTATGTATTCCTTTGTACGTTAAAAGCAATTTAAAAAAAAATTTTTAAGTGTAATGTAAAGTACAAATATTTAATTTCTATTTTTCTTCTATTGTTAATTTTTTATCATAAAAATGAAATAAAGAGTTGACCCTTTTTTCTTTAAAATACCCTTTTTTAGACACTTTTTTTTACCAAATACCCTTTTTCTGACCCTTTTTAAAAATTGTCAAAAGTAACCCTGATATTGTGGATATTTTACACAATTTTTACACGTAATTCGATTGTGCCATAATTTGTAAGGATTTGCTTTTCCTATATGTATGTACTCGTATGTACGTAGATTGACTTAAAGTGTGTGCGGCAGTATGTGTGAAATTTGTATATGCATATACATACATATGTATGTATGTTTGGGCAAATGGGTGTAAGCAATTGTCAGTTATTTGTTTTTCTTAATTTTTTTTTTACTATTTTTTATTGAATTATGAACTTAAAGTTACTGAATTACGAAGACGTGCTTTATGGATAAATTTTAATCTTTTTTTGTTTTCTATCTACGTATACTCATTATATGCATACTGACATGAATTCTTAAACACTTATGTACATATACAATAATATTAAAAGACACCGAAAACGTACATGCTGTGGTCGATTGATCCCTGGAGGATATATATTTGGTATATTAAGCACAATTATTTAATTGTTTTGCCTTTTAAGCTTTTTCTAATTGGAATCTCTAAATTATTTGCTTAATACATGGGGTGTGGTTGAAATGGTTGAAAAATTTCTTTAATCCTCTTGATTAAGGGGGTGTAGTTGGTTTACTACGAACGTTTTGGAATATAAAAGAAAGCAAATAATTTTATAAGACTGTGTGATAAAACACAAACTTATAATGAAATGGTTTTCCAACTATAAATAAAAATATATAAATTATTTTAAATAAATATATACAAAAATATTTGATTTTTAATTATTAATTTAAATATAAATCTTTTAGTCCATGTGATAGTTATATGTTTTTCACAAAAAAAAAAAAAATTAAACTAGCAAATTTACAAGACACTGATAGGGATATTACTGTTTATTTAACAGACCTACTACTGCCTTTCTAATATGAGTCAAATTGAAATCGACTGAAATTTCGATTTGTTGTAGTTTTATTCATTCATGCTTAATGACCATTAATCTAACTGTTTTGAGTATAAAAATTGTAAAATAATTTGGGCAATTAAGTTTTATTTCTATTTGAAAAAAAAACACTCGATTTTAATTTTACTCGAATACGTTTTTCAGAACATACCCGCGATTACAATTAATTTATAAATTTCTTTATTGTAAAAATTTTATCTGACAATTTACAACATGTTTTTATTTATTTTGTTCGAGGTTGTTTCAGTTTTGCAATACATATATATTTTCCTGTATCAGGGATACGACCTAGCTTCTCACGTCAATTTTGATCCATGAGTACCGGACCCTACAACTGTGTATGGGTTTTACGTGCGCACCGTTCGTAGACATATCACACGCCGCCCGTTGCCGGAGCGGTAATTGAGTTCAATGCGCCCAACCACCGCCACTCGATGCCGGTGCCCTCTAATCTCACTCATGCGCGAGGGCACGACGTTCAAAAGAGAGCCCATAGCACCGAGTTGGCAATTTAGCACCACCACCGTCTGGGTAGTGATACCCCCCTTGCTAAGGGGTTTCTACCTAGCACTACCCACAACCACTACGCGTATTCCCCGAGGGGCTGCACACAATCATCAGGCCGATTAGCCTACCTTCCCGAATGACAAGGAGTCCCGGGCTAACCGGGGGCTCCTGATGCCCATAGTACCACACTAAGGCATCTCTGGTCAGTCCTTGAGAACGCCAGAAATTCCAGCCACGCGTACTTAAAGGGACAAGCACTCCAAGCACGTGTGGCATACAGGCCATGCACCTCACATTACCAACATTCTCTGCCTATATCGAGCGCCAGACAACTCAGGGCTAGGTTGAACCCGATATTCCCCGGAGAAAACAGGCCACTGTTGGAGACAATCACCAGCAGCCTTTTCTGTATCCCCGGGGGGGAACCGGACCCTACAGTTTAACTACGACTCCGGACGACAGACTTCTGAATCTTGTTCATGGCAATCAGTTACTCTCAGAGCTGTTGCCAGAAGACTTCTGCTAAGAGGTAGTCGCCGTTGGAAATTTTCTTTTATATTTCATTTCGTTTTAGGGTTGGAACCTGGAGCTCTTGCATAGTAAGCAAAGACACCAACCACTAGAATAGACTTGAAGTGTCTGCTGCCAGAATTAAGCTCCAGTTCAGATTTTCAATATATTAAAATTTTTAATGAAGTTTAATTTTTGAACCAATATATACTAATAAATTTGATTTGTCCTTTTAGAATATAACAAAATGGCAAAAAAAAGTTTTGCTATTATTTGCATGCAATCAATTTAAACGAATTAAAGATCCACTGATAGAAAAATGTATTTTCGTATTGACGATGTCTTAACATCAAAAGAGTTTGTCATCAACAAAGCAAAAAGTTTCATCAATATAATAATACATTTCAACACAAAATTTTGTCATATTTATGAGTCATCAATACCAAGATTACAGTAATTTCAATTCGAAGCCACCTTCTTTAGTATAATTAACAAGTAAATTATCTATTTTTATAGAGAAAACTTGGCGTTAGAGTGGTGGTGAACAATGCAAAGCAGCCCAGATTTGAATTCTAGGAAAATTTGTTCTGTCCTAAAGCCTTTAGAAGCTATTAAAATGGTTTCAGGCTGCTTCAGATGTTCCATCCATCCTATAAGATCTTAAAAAAGAAGAATAATATTATAATATCCAACACATAAGCGCCATATCATGGGGAATACAGACGGGCTTCTCTCACTAAATTCAAGCAGATTAGTCATTTTTGTAATATCCTCGTCACAATTTGGCGAATTGATTAAAAGGCTGATAATATGATGATAAAAAGTGTTTTAAAATCAAAAACTAAGCCTTTTGACGTATTAGTCATATCGAGATATTATTGCATTATAACCTTGCTTTTTATTGGATTTGCATTACAAAAAATGTCTTCTACTTCCTTTTTTAATATTTTTTTGTAATTAAAATTATAAATAGTCTTGCTTTCATTTCATTATAAAATGAAATTTTAAATATAAATTCAGTTACACTCGCTCTCATACATACTTGAGTGTGTAATTTTAATTTCTTTATTTTTATTTGTTACTTCTTCTCCTACCCCTCAAATGTATGTGGGCAATTTCAAAAATTTTCAACATTTTGATATTTTTTTTTCGAAATTTTTTTTTTGGATGACACGAATGACGCTTTGGTCACGTGAAGGGTGATATTTTAGCATACCAAAACAGTTCGCGTTAATCATTTATTGCAAACGGCGCGAAAGTTATGGAGGTTTTAAGTTAAAATCACTTTAAAAAAAATTTAAAGTTAAATTTATTGGTTTATTTTAATAAATGTTGTATGGATGCATGAAACTCATTCCAAATTCATCAGTGCAGTCAAAATTCATCAATGCACTGATAAAATACACAAAAAAATATCAATTATAATAAAAAATCCTTAACATTAAAAAACGCGAATTTTTGCAAAAATGTGAATGTTTCACCGATTTTTATAATATGTGTTTATATAATGCATAACTAATTTACAGAAAAACAATGTTTTGACTTGCAAATTTAAAAAATAAAAAAAATTATATAAGAATTATTTTTGAGGTTAGGATTTTTTTTTTTTGATCTGTAAAATTTAAAATCATGAAAATTTTTTAATGCCTATTCGGTTTTATTATCAAGCTTAAAAAACCTTTCATTTGCTGTTAATCGCGGCGGAATCTATACATAACTGCAGATGTCACAAAGCAAAATGTGTTTGAAGAAAAATGACGCTGTACCCGCTAAATATGGACCGAATTCAACCGTATTTATATATGATCTTTAGTTCACCGCCCCACCTCATTTCTAATACTTTACATTGATTTTAAACTACGGATTAATTAAAAAAAACGCGAAACAAAATCATGAAATTTCGCAAAATTTTTATTTTCTTTATAGAATTTTTGCGTTTTAAAATATTTTAACGCCTTCTTGACGTTGAGGTGCCATTTACTAAGAAGTTTAGATCACGCAATACATAAACCAGTTTTAAAAAAGATTGCAAATGTCAGACGCGAAAAACTGTCATTTTTGACAAATTTACGCCAATTCTATAAAAGTTTGAGGTCATCGTTCTCAGCAACTAGCAGCCTGACATCGACGTGATATGGCGCAAATTTTAGCAAATTACACCATCTATTAAATACTCTTCACGAAATGTAATTTTCTTGAACGGCGCAAAAACGCTATAGAAAAACCTGCGAAAATTCAAAAATCGGAAAATTTTGGTTTCAAAAATGAACCGCTGTACAACTTTTTCCCAAATAGTAGTACTGGCATAACTTTTATAGTGTAAATATCTACAAAGTCTAGTGACTTTATTTTATATCAGTGGGCATCGGAAGTTTAAAACTAAAAGTAGAAAAGTGATGAAATATGAAAAAACTCTTGTAAATTTCAAGCCTGTTTTTGAGTTTTTCAATATTTGCGTGCCCATAACTTTTAGAGATAAAGAACTGATGGTCTGAAATTTTGAATTTCCCAGTTTTCTAGTGTGGCCTACCATTCCCTTTTGACCGTTTTGGTCAATTCGAAAAACTGGAGAAATAATAAGCATCTGAACTCAGTTTCAACAAATGTTGAAAATTTTTGAAATTGCCCATGTATATAGTATATATACATATGTATGTATGTATAATATATATAATATATATTTTTGTTTTATTTAATGCTCGTCCGTTCATTGTCTTAAAAGCTTAAGAATTTCCATCACATTTTCAAATTCTTTTTTTCTTCATCTTATCAGCTGCTCCGCCAGAAAAAAAAATACAAAAGACAACAAAACTTGTGGCTGCAGACACGCTGGCAAAAGTTGGTGAAGGCGAAAAAGTTGCTTTTGAATTTTATTTTATTTTCTTGTTTAGTCACCAGGATCAGGTGCATTGTCTACTTGGAGAAAATGAATTTTTATGATTTAATGTATTCCATTTTGGGGTCCTTAAAATGTTTCAGTTTATTGTTTTTGCTTCTGTTGTTGTTGATTTTTTCTTCTTTCTTTTCGTTACTTTTAAGAAAACAAGAAAAAAAAAGGAAAAACTTGAAAGAAAAACTTATAACTCAAGTACACATACATTATGTACTGCTGCTTGTAGTAAAAACATAAATTTTTCTTAAAAAAAAACAAAATAAAAGGGAATTATTTTTACCAGAGACCAGGTAGTTGGTTAAGTAAAATATAGGAAATTCATAAAACACAAGAAACATGTTACGCTCTTATAACTGCTGCATTTATTTTACTTTTAAATTCAATAAAGGATAATGGATTGCATTATAAGTTTGTTGAAAAGTTGGTACATGTTCTTGTGTATAGTTTTTATAAAAAGTACTGTTGACTATAGAGAATTAAATGAATTAACGAATGAAAAAACTAAGCTTTAAAATCTCTATAATTGTTTTTTAATATTGATTTTACAAGATGCTTTTAATGGCTTTTTAATCCCCATAATGGGTTCTTAAATTCCTGTTAAACCTTTATTTAAATATGTGATTATTAGTCGAATACATACATCCATAATTGGCCATTACAACCCTGTGTCAGGGTTACGGCCTAGCTTCTCACAGCACTCATGTTGTGTGTGTTAATTTTTATCCATGAGTACCGGGACCTACAGCTTAAAGTCGACTCCGAATGACGGATTTGAGAAGCTTTTTCATGGCAATCAATTACTCCCAGTGCTTTTGCCAGAAGCCTGCTGAAAGGTAGCCGCTGAAAGAAACAATTTTTTTTATATTGCTTTTTTTATTTAATTCGCCAGAGCTAATATTTGAACGCGGCGCTATCGTCTTAGTAAGCCAACACACTAACCACTAGACCACGGCGACTATCTTTTTCTAATTTTAGAGTACTTTTCCCCAAAGGTGGTATTAAGTTAATACACTCTTATGCTATAAATCCTATACACTAAATGAGAATTATATCCCATTAACAAGTAGTACATAAAAACACAAACAAAAGAATTTAAAAACAATACATTCCTGTTTATTAAACATAAATTCTGTTTTTCGTTTCTACTGGAGTCAGCCATCTATCGATTGGCATAAATGCACGTCGTAAACTATACATTTTATATTTAATGTTGAATGTATTTTTGTTTTTTAATAAAATAATATTTTTTTTAACTTTCAATGGCAGGAAGGAGAATTAATGTGCAGCACACATGGCGACGAACACGTTTCATCAAATTCAATATTCAAAGGCTTCATAACTTGCTCAAAGAATATATCACAAAAGAGGTTCTACGACCGCCTATAGGAAACAACCTCAAAAGCACAAAAGATAACCCTTTTACTCAGGTGACGATAACACTTTTTATTAATACACTTTCGAACCTGCTAAGAAAGTTTTTCATTTGCGTAAGACAATAAACGTTTTGCATCTACAAAGAAACCGCTCTCTGATATTCCACTTTAACCACTGACAACAAAAAACGAATGAGCAGGAGAAAAGCGCCACCTTTTGGGAAGTAGCCGATAACAGCTAAACCTACTTAGCGTAGGAATTAACATGCAACGATAAGGTAATTGCTGTTGCTCATTCAAGGGTAAAGGTATAACACTGGCCCTTGAATGATCAATTCACAGCAATTTGTTTCTTTTCTAAAGAACTTAATTTTAATATAAGAAAAGAAAAATATACTGTCCAATCCAAATATTCGAATACAATGCACAGCCTCAGTGGGGGTTTGCTTTTGAGTATTGGTCTGAATAAAATTTTTATTTTATTCTTTTACAGCAATAAAATAATGGTGGCACACATTGCAGACTGCCTTGCAAGTCTTGTTAATGTAGCAAACCTAGTCGAATACCGGTAACAACAAAATGTAGGTTTTAAACGCTGATAATTTTGGTTTTGGAACAAACTTTTATGGGCATTAAAGTGGTTATGGGTTATATAGAGAAGTAGAGCAACATATGAAACCATCGCTTATTTTAGCAAACTTGTCACGAGGTTTATGTCATTGAAAGTTGCGCTCAATTTAAGCTGGAAAAAGGGTACAAAGGGTAGGAGATAGCCCTACTATCTTATAGTCAGGCTGCCATCCGAGGACTTGGTTCCTATGAAATTAAATTGATTCGAATTTAGTATGAGACTGTCTGCGCAAGGACACTAGGGTCAGTCTATGCTAGGTCCCGAGTTATGCGGGTATTCAGGGAAATGAAATGGCGGATAATGTTGCCAGGGTGCATCCATAGCACTCATGTGGCTACAAACCTTTTTTAAGAAAAGGGAGAGAGTTTTGAAAGGCATACTGAGGAAAACAGACGACAGTAACTATAATAGGAATATACTTAAAACGTGCAGACATTAAAGGGACTCTGAAACGGTCACTGCAGACTCAATAGACGTTTTAATAGGATAGCAATAGCTTTGAGTAATTTGTACAGGTTTTGCAATCGAGCCATCGAGTCATCAAAGCACATATTCGGTGCTTGTGTAGCATTGATGCATTGTAGGAAAAGGTACCTTGGTTCTTTTCAGATGTTCGAAAGGGTATTATCAAGGTTGGCACGAACCAAAACTGGGGAATATATTGTAGGGTACTTTATTTGTAAATATTACACTACTTTCTTTCTTTTCCTATATTCTTATAAAATTTCTTACATTTTCTGCAACAACGGCAACTGGGACAACTTAAAGCTCTGAAGGCTACACAACAGAAAATTATGAGAAGAAACAAAAAAAAATGTATTTCTTGTTGTTTTCGTTAGCAGTCACAAAGTTTGTTGTTGATAGAGAACTAAAGAAAAAAAAAAAATAAAGGATTTTTTATAGAGAAAATTTACACTAATGCTGTATTAAAAGTTTTTTTTTGTTCTGTAAGAAAAAATTATGATTTTTAATGCAAAATAAAACAGTTGAAGAAGGAAAATTAAAAAAATGTGTACAAAATGGCGGATGAAGTATAGCTGATATTAAATCACTCTTTTTTTTCAATAAATATTTTATGATTTCACTTTTGTGTAGCTGCTGCTGTTTTTGTTTTTTTTTTTTCATTTTGATTTTGATTTGTGCTAACGTTTAATAGAATCAGGAAAAAGAAAAACGCCTTTTATTTGATTTTTGTATTTGGGAACATTCAGTTCATTCTTTCTCCTTCATCCTACTGAATGATTTGTTTCCTTTACAAATTTTTTCCTCTACTCCTCTAGTATGAGATTTTTAATTTTCATATTTATATGTTTTTTTTTTATCACTTTGCATGAGTCCTTAAATTTCAATTTATGTTTTATCTTTTAGTACATTTCAACTTCTTGTAGTTATTCAGTTTCTTATCCTGTTGACCATCTTGTTAATCTACTTAAATTACAATGGCGCGCTTTCAAATACTTGGGGGACTATGCAGGAAAAAAGGAAAAGAAAAAAATAAAAAGTTGTATAAAAGTTTGTCTTTTATTGTGTAAAAATTATTTTAAATCTTTTCTTGCGTATTACTTCTCTCCTATAGAGGTTGATTTTCTATGCAATTGTTGGGTTGAGTATTTTCGAGTTGAGCTGGTTTTCAATTATAATGTACACTTTCTTTTTCTTTTTTTTTTTTTGACAAATAAAAGTAATACAAAAGTAGAAAAACGGCTACAGGCAGTAAAATTTAAAAAACAATTTTTTTAAAATAAATTTGTAGTTTGCCTTTGTGAAATATTTCATCAAAACATTATTGCAATGAATCAAAAGGAATTTATATTTCAAACTATGCTACTGTTTTCCATACATCCATAGTAGGTTGAAAGTTCTATCAAGAATAAGAAAAGTGAAAAATGTTGGAATAGACTTGAAAACATCTTGTTGAGTTTTTTGAAAATGTTATCCAGCCATGTATTTTACCCACAGATAATATCGTCGATGGAATTAAAGAACGCTGTAACTGACAAAACCTTAAATGTTCACCAGAGCCAAAAAACTTTTATAAAAGTAGAACAAATACACTGGTATTTTTCATTTCGCAGACGGCGTAAGTGAATTTATTTTCATCGTAGAAATCTGGGAACGGGACCAATCGACGCGTATTTTCTTTCTGATAAAAATGATGCAAAAAACGTATATTCGATTTTTTGTCAGTTACAGCGTTCTTTATTCCATTGACGATATATAAATCTATAAAGTGTAATTTACAGGGTGTAGCGTTACAATCCAAGCCCTTCTTTTCCCAAACATTCTCTTTAAAACTTTTGTTAGCCGCCTCCAGTTTTGGTGATAGTAATCAAAATTTGAATTCTGCTTTAAAGTGGAAGACTAGTACTCAGAGCATGACCCCTACTCATGCAGTGCATTGCACTAGCGTTAGGAAAATATATTCTGAGGAGAGGGAAAAAGGGAGGGAGGGACGTTTTATTGAATCTGTTCATATCGTAATCGGTAGAATTATTGTTTCATAAAATAGCAGTGCGGCTAAAGAACAAACTCTGGTTTTCTAGTTAATAATTTTCGAGTCAAGGATCGATGCCATTAAAATATACCTCCATAGGAGAAAAAAAAAAACAAATCCATTCAGATAATCAGGCGGCCTTATAATATTTTCAATCGACAATTAGCATTACAAAAATTGCAAAAAGTGGCAGAACATGCTTAAGAAAACTGTCACAATTTATTGGATTGCGTTCCTAAATATGAAAAAGTTTCTATAAGTAATTTCCCGTATTAAATATGAGCAATTCTCTAAAATACCACACAAATAATACACTTGTAAACAGACATACATACATACATACATACATACATACATACATACATACATACATACATACATACATACATACATACATACATACATACATACATACATACATACATACATACATACATACATACATACATACATACATACATACATACATACATACATACATACATACATACATACATACATACATATATACATACATACATACATACATACATACATACATACATACATACATAATTGTCAATTACAACCCTGTGTTAGGGTTACGGCCTAGCTTCTTATGTAAACATACAGTAAACTGAAGGGCCCGGTACTCATGAATAAAAATTAAAACACACAACATGAGCGCTGCAATAAGCTAGGCCGTAATCCTGACACAGGGTTGTAAAGGCCAATTATGTATGCATGTATGTATGTATTTATATGCAATAATCCCCTAAAATGCAATAGAAATGCAAATTTATTGCAATCAGTAAGCAAATCGAAAATAATACCTTATCCTGTGACATACTTGGAAGCTTTAATGCTTGAAAAACAATATAATGATTTCATTAGTGCTTACAATTTTATTTATTGCTTCCAAATCTTAAAAATTTTCTGTTGGGATCGTGCATTGTGATTTGAACCGAAGTGTTTTTGCATCAAATGTATAAAGTTTTGCTTTAACCATTCCCAAAATATGCAAAATATGATATCGACTATGTATAGGAGGTACCATGACCATTTGTGCTACTCAGGCCGTTTGTCCATTTATGGTTTGTATTGGGTTGCCTTTAGGCTAAATTTATAAAAATTCGCTTTAATAGTTCTAAACCTATCAAAAAAAAATCAATATTTACTTTGGAGGAGAGGTATCCAGTCCAAAGTCCACTTGTATTTACTATGGGCGTTTGCTATTACTGTTCTCAAGGTATGAAAAAAGTCAAAATTTATTCGTATGGACGTAGCTTTTGCGACACTCCTTTTCTTAATAAATAACCTTTTTTTTAAATTGTTAAAGGTAGATCTGCTGATTTGAACAAACTCCTACAAATTGTTCTCAGGTTATGATGAAATGTTTTAAATTAATTGCCTCATACACTGGAAAAAAACAAAATCTGAGCACGAAGTTAAATTTGGAGTGGTCCATATCGTCGCAAGAATTAAAGAACGCTGTAACTGACAAAACATTTAATGTTCGCTAGAGCCTATAAACCTGTATGAAAGTAGAACAGAGACACTGGTATTTTTCAAAACGCACTGGTATTTTTCTGAAACCGGAACCTATCGAAGCGTATTTTTTTTTCTGATAAAAATGATACAAAAAAAACCTATTTTCCATTTTTTGTCAGTTACAGCGTTCTTTAATTCTTGCGACGGTATAGTTCTACTTAAAGTTCTTAATTTATTTTTGTTTTTTGATTGGCTTAACTCTGAACATTTTTTTTCTTGTTTGTAAAATCTTTTAATTTTTGAACAAAAACTTGCTGAAACATTATAATTCGTTTTAATTTTTTTTTATCCATAAGTTTTTAAAATTTAAAATCACTCATAAGCCTAGTTTTTTTAAATATATTTTGCTTTCAGTATTATTTTCTGATGTATTTTCCTTTTTTTTTTTTTTTTCTTGCAACTACAACTCTAAATACCAGTTAAACCATTGACGAGATAGCCGAGGGGAACAAATTAACAAAATGTAAAATAAAATAAAATAGTAAAAAACAAATACGAGTATATATGTTGTCTCATGCCGTTTGTCATTTTAATGTATAGAACCCCCCTCAATAATCCATAATCACAGCTTAAGTACCTTCTTAAATTTCTTTTACGAACAATTAAACATATTTACGAACAAGACTACAAGTCCTAATATTGCTAAAACAACTTTTTTACAATATACGTTTAAGGAGTAGAATTCCCAAATTTTTAATTTTTTTTTTTGGTTTTCTGCAAACATATGGTTAAACAAAATATAAGGACGACAATTAAATTGCATACTCATCATGTATGTATATACGTATGTATGTGTTGGTTTGGTAATTTAAGCTACTTTTTAAGATAACCTTTGAGTTGATAACAAATCCTTTAAACCAACAGAAACAACAACAACAACAACAACAACCATATATTTAAGCTATACAATAATAATAGCAAACAAAATCACAATTACTTGTAGACAACACTTACTCTCTTCAAATAGTTTGTCATGTTCAAAGGCAAATCGAGTTAAATTGTGTGCACAGAGCATACGAGTACTGTTTAAAAGAAAAAGTCAAAGAAAAAGGAGTAAAAGTACAAGTAGATGGAAAATGAAAAAAGAAAGTTTTTTTTGGAATTAATAAAAAAGCCAGTAAATATTACTTTAACTTATGAAAAGTCTATGCTTAGAATAGAATAGACACACATACATATAAGCATATATGTAAATATTAAAATTGCCTTTTCATATTCTCGCACAAACATTTATTGTTGGAAATAAGGTTGGCACACTTTCAGCCAACAGTTCGTCGTTAGGGATTCTAAGAGGTCTATTCGCCGTTTTATACATTTCGAGTTAATGATACCACTTTAGGTTTTCGACTCGAAATTTTTCAAATGCGATTTAAGACTATTTTCTGTAGGGCTACGTCAAGTCTATGGTCTATGCCAACAAGACAGCGATGATTGATGAACTTCGTACGAATATCGAACGTAAAATTGCAGCAGTATCGGCCGATTTATGCCTGAAACCCGTCAAAAACCCCCCAAACCTTGATTAGTTCATCCCCAAAAATCCTCACATAAACTGCATCAATAATTTGCATGCATGTATGTACATCTTATATTTTATTTGATATGGAAATTTTAAATTTGGTGACTGTGCAGATCAACTTTAAATCTTGACGACATTCTTTTTAAACCAACCTCTTGCTCGCTTCGATGTGTGTTTCGGGTCGTTATTCTGTTGAAATATTGATCGCTGTGCCATTTCATATTTAGCATAAGACATCATGTTGTCGTTTGAAATATTTGTATAGTATACGGCATCTATTTTACCTCAATTCTAAATAGATGTCCAGTGTCATATTATGGAAAACATTCCCATACCATAAAGTATAAGTGGAGAATTAATTGTGGTCGGACGAAACTATAATTAGTTTGTTTATCTACGAAAGAAGCAATTTAACTGTAAGAAGGCCCTCTAATACTGAATTCCTCCGCAATAAAAACCATTAGAAAAGGTGGCAAAACATAATGATATGGAGATGTTATTATTTATATGAGAAAATAAATCAAACTAAAACCAAGAGCACACGTTGCGAAAATTTTATATAAAAGTATGAGTTTTAAACAAGTTTATAAGAAGTTTTGAAAATTGAAATTCTATTGAAATTCTTTCATCGTGTGTTGTGCATGTAAGAAGTTATATTATATAATTAAGCAAGCAAACAAATTTTAAAATCACCGAAAACTTGTCGATCATCCCCAATAAAATCCCCATCCAGAAATGAATTTTTTTTATTCCCATTTCAGAAAAAAATCCCAATTTTGGGGATAAATCCCCTAGTCTGACAACACTTTGTAGACTCAATGCGATATTAAATAGAATAGGAATCGCTTCGAGCAAAATACGCAGACTTTATGACTGATCAATTCTACAGCATTGAATCGTAGTAGAAAGAAGTATTTAGGTAACTATCAGTTATCAGATAGGGAATTCTCGGGGTTGTCACCGACCGACATTTAAAAGTTCATCTAATCTACGAGACTGGGAGAAATATTGTAGGAATCCCGATCAAGTTTAATGCTTTACAATAGTAAGCCCAAGTACTCTAGTATTTCATATATAAATTACTACAACAAACAAAAATTTTGGTAATTTTTGTGTGTGCAATTTTGTAAATACGAAGACGGGTTTACGCTTCATTTTATACAGTAACCATACTTTTCTAACATTACGATTAATTATGTATCAGGAATCCGCTCTCTGACATTTCCACGCTATTCCACGTTAGGCAGGCATTAAAAATGAATGATCAAGAGTACAGCGCCATCTTCTAGAAGATAGCAGCTATCTTACTTAGTGGTGACGGTCACCACTTATAATTAACATCCAACGACAGACGGCACAATTGCTGTTGATCATTAAAGAGTGAAGGTATAACACTGTCTTTTGACTGATCAAATTGACAGCAACTTGTGTCTCTGTATATATAAAAAATCTATCTATCGAACCCAGGGCCCCTGTCTTAGTAAGCCAACACACTAACCACTAGACCACGGCGACTATATGAAACATGAATATTTACCCCTGAGTATAAAAAACCGCATAGGAACTTTAAAAATATAAGTAAGAGTTTAAAAATTCATAGCAAAATTGTGAAATAATAAAAATTTATTTGCATATATATACAAACAGTCACTAGATTGTCCATTAGTAGAAGCCATCCCCTGGGTGTCATGGGTCCTTAAAAAACATCTATAATTGGAGGTATTTAAGTAGTTAAGCGTATGGAAATAGATCTCCATTTTGGATTGATTGCCACTGTTTGTGAAACATAATATCCTAATAGGGTGAGTTATACAAACATAAGTTTTAAGAATGTAATGGAAAAATATTTGCATAAAACCGATTACAACGTTTTAGTGCTTAAAAAAACTGAAACTACCCATTCATAACTAACACTCTGAGTATTGTATTCTATATAAACCCAACGAAACTGATATCAGTTTTATTTTAAACCCTTTTTTAGCAGGATTTTTGAGTATGTGTTTGTGTTTTATTATTATTACCAATTGTTCGTTTCTAAAATGGTATGGCACGAGTTTAAAAAAAAAAAAATGTCACTACTAGGGTATGTGCTTTAAAATAAATTGCCATTGAATTTTACCCTAAAGACGTGGTTAATCTTTTTCAAACTTAAAACTTCTCAAATTACCTGTAGTCAGCTTAAATTACATGAACAATTTGGAGAATTTGTTTCCTTTTCTAAAGTGGCATTAATTGGTTGCCTTTAAAAAAATCACCCACATTGACTAGAAGTGAGTATAAGAAATAAAAGAAAAAGTGAAATTGAAACTGAAAGGATTGTGCATACGAATATTAGAAGTATAATTTTGTAAAATGATTGATTGATATGGATCTTGCATTTAATTTTTATTTAAAGAAGCAGATTTTTTATGAAGGGAACAAGTAACATTCTTTTTTTTTCTTAAAAAGGGATCTGCTTATTGAGACAGATATACATATGCGTTAAGCCACCTCAACTCAACTTAAAATATGAAATGACTGTTTCCGAATTGGCAGATTTTTGGTACGAATAAAGTATATCATAACACTAAGACAAATATAAAATTAAAGGGCGCTGACACATCTGGATCCGGAAATATGAGGTCTTGAAAATCGGAAAACGGTACAAAAATGCACAAGGTTATACTTACTTACATACATACTTACTTAGATGGCCATAACAACCAGTTAACGGGTTTCGGCCTGCCTTAACACTAGTCTCCTGGCGTCTCTGCTAAGCGCGCGCCTTCTCCAGTTGGTCACACCAATTGACGACAGGGCTTCATCAACTTGGTCCTGCCAACGTAAACACGGTCGTCCTCTACGCCGACGTCCAGTGACCTTCGCATCGAAAACTTTTCTCGTTGGAGCAGATTCATCCATCCGAACAATATGGCCGAGCCAGCGGAGCAGCTGGATATTAATGCGCTGAACAACGCCCACATCGCCGAGGAGCTCATACAGCTCATGGTTGGTTCTAATGCGAAACTCATCGCCATGCCTTAGAGGACCAAAGATCTTACGAAGAACTTTTCTCTCGAATACTCCCAAGACCGCTGCATCGGCACAAGACAGCGTCCATGCTTCCGCACCATAGAGAAGCACCAGAAGAATAAGCGACTTATAGAGTGTTAATTTCGTCGCACGAGAGAGGTCTCTATTAATAAACTGCCTACTGAGACCGTAGTAGCACCTGTTGGCCAGTGTGATTCTTCGTTTGATCTCCAGACTGACATCATTCTTGCTGGTAATGGCGGTGCCAAGGTAGATAAACTCCTTGACCACATCGAATGTATAGTTGCCAGCTGTAACCTGGGAGCCGATGCAATCAACATCCCTACTCGTCGACAACATGTACTTCGTCTTGCTCTCAAGATTATACTTACTTAATTGTAATTTTCTTAAAAAGTATTATAACTCCCATTGGAACGAGTATTGAATTACCTTTGATTTAATATGCAACATGATTTTTTCTTTGAAAAAGTCAAAGCTTAATTTGCTTTACCTACAAGTCAGAAGCCTATATCTCCGAAAGCAAACTTTTTAAAAATTTGTAAAAAAATTATGCCAATGATAGTTTTGTTCTCTACAGTTGTGAAAAATTTCAGAGTAGAGGTCTTTTTGGATCAAGAAATAAAAATCAAATCTCAAAAGAATGAGATTAAAACTAGTCTAATAGTGGTGGGTTGGTATACGATTTTTCGATTTCGATTAGCTAGAACCGGTAATTTTGTAAATTTCTACAAAAAAACATGAGTCAAAAGCGAGAGATGTGGGATGGGGGCAAATGTTGAGTTGAAGGAATACAAATCTACAAAAAGCTCCACAACTGCTCTAAAGTAGCCCCTAGAGAGATAAAATGTAAGACCGACCCTCACTAATATTTTAACTCCAACTTTTTTTTTTTTCGAAAATATCTACCCCCTATCACCACGTTTACTTTTGAAACAGCAAAATGGATAACCCTTTATAATGGTCATGGAAGACACTTTATGAGTATACTAGTTTAGATCGAATTTACATCTACTTTGAATCTTCTGCCAAAGCACAGTTCCAAAGGCATAGTGTCAAGGACTGAAATTAAACTCCAAACTCCCCCACATTTTCCGAGGCGTTTTGGAAAAACATTTCCAGCTAAGTCTACTGTAGTGTATAAATCCAAAATTCTTGGCGATACACTATATTTTCAATAAGTACCCGTAAAATATTTAACGCTTGGGTGCATCTCTATATATATTAGAGTAAGTAATTTTCTGGTATTAGTTTGCGCCAAGTCAAGGCTTTTTTTGTTCTCAAAAGTCGTTCTAAAACTCTATATATTCGAAGGGTCGTGTTGGAGTTTCTCCAAGAGCTGAGAAACAGAACTGGAGAAGGTAGTAAGATTTCTTCTGATATGCTTTGTGTTTTAGAAATGTTTTTTTTTTATTTCGACAAAAAAAAAATCACACAAAAAGAAAAAATCCTCTTACGTTGGCATCACTGATTTTAACCCACTTTCGTTCAATTCAAACACCTACATAAATAGTAATTTTTCAATTGACGTACATACTATGCAAGTTATAATCTATCATTTGGCCTGGCCAATTATTATATTTTGCCTTCAAGTTACTTAATTACAGTTGTTGGTTTGAAATATTTATTTTTATTTTCAGCCTTAAAAGATTTTTCGAATTTGTTTTTTTTTTTCTTTAATTTTGGTTTTTGTTTATAACCAATTTAAAAGAGTTCATGTGAAAATAAATAATTGTGTTTAAAAATCAAATTTCAATCGAATTCAAGATAAAATTGATTTAAATACTAGTATGTGGGAGTTTACAACTGCATGCTTTTAATGATTTTTAAATGCTACAGGTTATAACAAAGGATGAGGAAAAGAGCTGGAAAATTGTTTGCGTTTAAAATTGTTCAAATTGAAGGTCTCAATTTATTTTTTGTTCTGAGAGGCTAGATCAACAGGTAATATTCCCTACACATATATATAGAGTGTGTAAGCTGGAAGAGTAAATTGATTTTAATTTTTGTGCATATAAAGTAGATTTAGGAGAAGTAAATTATTTCTTGCATTATCTCATGTAAACCGAAGCACATATTGTAATGCTTTTTTCAATACTTGAAAAATTTTATTATTCTTATACCCACAACAAGAAGAGTATTGGGCTCTCAATAGTAATAAATGCTCAGATATTAAAACCAATATCACGCATATATGCCAAAAACATAATCAAGCTCACTCAAAGGATTTTATCATGACATTTATTAGTTTGTTTTTTATGATTTTCAGTTTTTTCCTACTATTGCAGAGCACTGTACTAGTGTTGAGAAACAAGGAAATGGGGAGAAGAAAAGGGTGGGTACTGTTCATATTGTAAGTGATAGGAC
Organism: Metopia argyrocephala; assembly: GCA_963576795.1. Lineage (NCBI taxonomy): Eukaryota > Metazoa > Arthropoda > Insecta > Diptera > Sarcophagidae > Metopia > Metopia argyrocephala. Next base: position 39,173,109 of record OY756210.1, read on the forward strand.
ATACATTCGCGATAAGATTGTTCCATAAAAGAATCCTGTAATCGAAGAACTGATTCTTTCTGCAATGCATTGCATTATATAAAGTGCCAAAAAAAGTGTTCCGTGATAGATACCAGTACTACATGGAATACTTAATTAGTAGTTAGCAATTTCGTTATTTTATCTGGGTAGCTTTCATTCTAGTATAGACAAAACAACAAAACACATGCCACATTGCACCGAGGCCCCAAAGAATCAATAGAGTTGGATTCCCTACCGTCATTAATAAGCATATTAGGCAGTTTCTTTGCGCTATAGAGAAGCTTTAAAATAGTTTTTGAATAATTGACCCATGCAAGCACCATTAAAAAAACGAGGCACTGCACTTCAATGTTCCTTTCGACACTCGAAAATTTAATTATTTCAGTGGACATTATAGTAGATTCTAATGCCCAGAATATCAAACGCATCTGTGTCCTCAATATTTTCAATTCTCAAAGTCATAGATGAGATTTGAGCATGTTAATTTGAACCTACACAGCATTTGGCAGCAGATTGTTTGTTCTGTCTCTTCACACCAATCCCTAAAAGTCCTGGCCTACATCAAATATGAGCGACCAATGCTTTGTCGAAAGAGAAGATTATATATTAAAAATAGAAGGTCGTTAAGAAACATCTGAGACGTTTTAACGGTTCGTTATATCATAAAATAAATGTGCAATCTGTAAAAGAGTAAATACGATACATATGGACACTGAGCAATTCTTAAAAAGGAGTAGGAAAGGAATAAAACCCAAAGCAATCAACTGTAGAAGAGTATTGGCATCAATTGTAATTGCAGTCATTTTTAAATGACTTTTTTTTATAAAACATAGAATGCAATCAGTTCAGTTTCAGTGAATACAATCAAGATTTTTACTGAAATCATGTAATTTCAAATAATTTTCATTTGGAAACTAGCGATTTGCAATTCAGAATTAACAGAGTCAAGTTATTTTTTCTAGGAGAAAATATGTCATTGGAAGTATATGAAGATTTTGATTCGGATTTAATTTTAGTTGCAATAAAATCGATGGCAAATATATTTGATTACAATCAGTTTACATATGTATGTATGTACGCCTGAAAAAAAATTGATTCAAATTGTGTTTCTCGTATAAAGTTTATGATTTTAAAAATTACATCTCTCACAGAGACCATACTGCTGAATTAGACGTCATTTATACAGCTTTTCTTGTCATATCACCAGGGTTGATCGAAAATAACGCCAAGAAACGTATACAAATTATTAAATTGTCTTATAAAAGTTTATTTTTAAAATTTTTTTTAACGATATGGGCCATTTCTAGAACAAGGAGTAAGCCAACAAGCAAAATTGTTACATTTTGGGATGATAACAGCACACAAAAAGTCGCCACGAAAAACTGACTAGTTGATGCGAAGAAGTATGGGCTGGTAGTGTCATCAGTCGCAATAGACATTCAGAGCACAAACGGTTTGAAGGCATACTCATCTCATCTCATCATCAACAAAACTGAATGTTTAATCTCATTTTGTTTTGTTCTTTACAATAAGTAATACAAAAACAGAAACAGTGAGAACGATTATCCCATTTAATTTTTTATATTGTTTTTGTTTTGAGCACTACAAATACACTAACTCAAATGTGCGTAGGTACAACATAAAATGAATGAGAAGAAAAAGAAGAATATAAAAAAGATCAAATTATATGAATGTAACGGAATAACAAAACAAACACATGAGCGAAAAGCTAATTGTTTCATTTGCGCTCTTTCTCATTAAGAAAGTAATTGTTTTGGTTTTGCTCATGTACAATACCATTAAAAAAATTTGAGAAGTTTATGACTTTGTGGTAACGTTTTCGAAATGTTTTGTTTGTTTGCCCACTATGATTTAAAATAAACTTTTTCTCCTGTTCCGAGTTCTCCTCTTAAAGACTACACAGTACAAAGTCGTTTTACATACATACATACATAACTGGCCTTTACAACCCTGTGTCAGGATTACGGCCTACCTTCTCGCAGCACTCATGTTGTGTGTGTCAATTTTTATCCATGAGTACCGGGACCTACAGTTTAATGTTGACTTCGAACGACAGACTTGAGAAGCTTGTTCATGGCAATTAGTTACTCTCAGAGCTTTTGCCAGAAAACTGCTGAGAGGTAGTCGCCGAAAGAAATATTTTTTTTATAATTCTTTTTGTGAAGATGTCAGAGCCTGGAGTCGAACCCAAAGCCCATGTCTTAGTAAGCCAACACACTAACCACTAGACCACGGCGACTACAAAAGTCGTTTTACACCAACATAATTCATGCCTCAGTAGCGGAAAATTGGTTGATTTTTTATGCGTAATGGTAGACAAATACAAATTGCTCATGAAATGTAAATACGCCTAACAGTAGACCCTTTGGTATAACATCACTGATTGAGAAAACATTTTTTCATGTTTAACGCCTTCGATAATAAAATAACATATCGTCATATTAAATGCAAACGGACGTAACTACACAAAATTTCAAAATTGAGTTTTTTTATAAATTATGATTCGTTTTATTAAAATACATGTTCGTGCAAAATTTTAGATTCCTACGATCAAAAATGGTGATATTATTAACGAAATTCAAACGGACGTAACGACAAGTGCGTGTATTTCTAAATACAAGAAGACATAATACATACATATTTATATGAAAACCTTACATACAAACTCACTTATTGTATATAGGGATGCTAATCCCTATGATTTTCAGGTTTTACAAAATTTTTGATTTTAAGGTTTTTGGCCTTTCCTAAAAAAAAAACACAAAAAGTGTAGTTACATCCGTTTGCATTTAATATGACGATATATATATTTTTTTGGTAACTTAAAATCTGGTCATGCAATGAAAGCACAAAACCATAAAACCCACTGTTGTATTCTTTTCATAAAACATATTATTATTATTTACTAAAAATCAAGTGACTTTTTTATATTCATTAGATCCTTTTGTTTCAAAAAAATAATATTTTTCAGGTTATTTTATTACCAAAACAAAAACAAACAAACAAACAAAACAAAAACAACTGAAACAACCAATTGAATAGAAAAAAATGAAAAAAAAAATCCTGTTGCATGTAATTAAATTATGGAATAAACATTTGATATCGACCGAAAAATAAAATAAAAAAAAAATCATTTGCCATCACCTATAATTGTAACATTAGATTTATGAGAGGAATTAAAATATATGAATAAGCAGGGTTGTCAAACTGGTTTGGCATCTTAATTTTCAATTTGCGAACTGGCGTTTTTTATACAGACTACGAAAGGAGTTGCCGATTTCATTGGCTATTGTTTAAGGCAGGTTTAGACGGTAATACAAGTCGTACGTAAAATCAAAAACAAAATTTTATGAAATTCCATCCATCCGTATTTTAAAAATGAGAGTAAAAATAATACGACAGATATTTTATTGCTTTTACACGCTTGGTAAAATACTAAAACAAAGCAAAATGAAAACATAAAATGCACATCCGCATGCACACAAAATTTACATGCATTGTGAATACATTTAACACAAACAAAAAAACATAAAAATGCATCCCTGATTGAATGAAATGTGATGGTTTTTACAATAAAAAATTTCAAAAAACAAAGAGAGCCGTACGACTGTCAAATTTTCATCCGTATTTTCACTCAATGTCGTACGCTCTCATTACATATCAAGTTTACACGATACTATTCATTCTCTTCTACATAAAAATTTGACATGTCGAACGACTTGTATTATCGTCTAAACCCCACTTTATCGGTTATCAAATTGGTTAGACACAAAACACATGAATATCAATAAAATACTCATAGTATACATTAGGGACGCTCACGAAAGAAATTCTTCGATGTTTGTTTTGCCGATGTGATGCATTTTGATGCATGCGTATATCTCGTCCACTTTCGGAGATTAATAGTCGAAAACTGATTGTAGATTTTAAAAATATTGGTGTCAATAACCTAAAGTGGCATCATTAACTCGAAATATATAAAATGGCGGATAGAGCACATAAACTCCCGCACATCGATACAATAAACAATTTCGATAAAAAGTGTAAATTATGAAAAAAAAAAATTATAGTTTTGTTATATTCTACCAAAGACTATATAACAGTGGTCTTCACAAAGAGAGTCACACAAAAATACACTGAGAGATGAGATTGGTTTCTTCATTTGTGTTGTTTTTAACAACTTGAATGAAATTAGTGAAAATTTTCGTTTTAAAAACCTTTAATTTTAAAACTTAAACTAATTTATTAAAATTATTCATTAAATAAATTGTTTGTAAATGCTATAAACAAATTGAAATGTAATTAAAAGAAATATAAGCATTAATAAGTTTATGTTGCTTATTATCATAACTTCTCAGTGTATGACAAACAAATTTAGCTCTCTTGAAAACTAATAAAACATAAACACATACGCAATTTTTGTCTCACACACATGTTTTTGTAATAATTGTGGTTGTCGTTTAAAATTATGAAAACAAAGCGTATGGATTTCTTTTTATGAAAGATTTTTAACATTGCAAATTTTTTTATAATTAATTAAATTTTTCATAGGAAAATAAAACAAAAACTGGTTTCCAGGAATTCTAAAAGTGATATCTGTTAATAAAGTACAATACATTAAATTTAAAGCTAATATAATAAGAATTAACGATACAGGTAGTTTTGGTACATTTTAAGAAGCTGTTTGCCAGAATTTTTGTTGAATTAAGCAACCCTGGTTGTAATATTTACGAAGAGAGTAAGAAAAACTAAAAAAAATATCCGAACAATTTATTTACCTGAGTAATACTGGTGAAGACCACTGCTATATAATATAAAGATTGTGCACTCAGTACATTATTTTTTCCATAGCAAAAACCTGCATGGGATTTATCAAAAATCCCATATGAAAGAGAAAATCATTTATAGTCTCTCTGAAAGATAAAAAGGGAGACGAATTTTACGAAAAAGAGAATAAGCTATAACAAGCAGACGTACACATGCATATCGCACACCCAGTTCGTAAGTGACACAACTCAAAATTTGTATTTTTCGAGTTTATGTATTAATACGTGTAGTTTTAATTTTTGAGTTGTGCCACTCTTGAACTGGGTGTGCGATATGTTTGTATGCATATATGTATGTATGTGTAGTCTACTCGTAAGTTCTTTTTGTGTTTTGTTTCTTTTTAATACTTTTTAAACCACATAATATTTGTAGTAAACAAGAAAATGAGTTTTATAAAAGTTGATATTTATGTAGGGTAAAGAATATGTGTTTTATTGGTGCAAAAAATAAAAATTAAGCGACTCGCACCGAAATCTGATTTCTTATAAATAACATAAAAATTTTAACAAGCATTTATTATAATATAGAAATTTTTACAAAGAAATAAAGATAAATGCCCGTATTCATAAAAAATAAAATTGGTTTATAGAGTGCTTATTTGACATATTTCTATGGAGTAATTGTCAAATAAGCAATTAATAAAACTGTTTTATTATTATAAATACGGGCAAAAATGTTTTTACATTTGGACAGGTTATTTAAATTAATTTTTAATGAGTTAAAATTTTGACTTTCTCAGCACTCGATGATTTGTAGTTTTGAGTCTGCCATGAAGAATGCTTACGAAGTAATGTTAGCACAAGAAGATTCAGCATCTCTAATCTATGTTTATAGCATACGTCATTCTCCTCATACCAAAAGGAATATGTTGTATTTTTGATGCATTGTATGCATTGTTCGACAATAGTTTTCTTAATATTTCGTATGCTTTTGTCTTCTGTGAATATTTTTTCAAATACTTTTATTTGTATCTTGCATATTTCAAAAAACAAATCGGATGGTCCACAGAAACTTCCAAAATCTGATTCTTCATTGTAATTTTTCGCATGTACATTTCGGAGGGGTATATCAGTGTCCACCTTTTGCGCGTAGGTACGAAAATAAGTTCTCTAATGGATCTTGATTAAAGTGACTGGTTAAAATAAAAAGCATGTCATCTTCTTGAAACATTTCTTCTGATAGACATTATACTCCTGGTGGTTTGAATAGGTTCATTAATGGAAAAAATTTTGCTGCCCAAATATAAAACTTGGCTTAAGTATGTAGCTTAAAAAATCCTACCTATTAAATAATTCTATAACATCTTCAGAGTTTATTATATGTACAATTACGCCGGATAGATACTTCATCAAAAATTAGGATACATTGTTTTTCTGCATGCTGCATTTTACGAATTGCTGCTTCCAGTGCATTATACATACACTCTAAAACTTTTCCCAAAATTTAGGTTCATATTATGTCTAGATTGGTGTTGAAAATTTGTTGTTGTCCAAAATTATATAAATTTCGTTCTTAATTTAAAAAAAATAAAAAATTTACACAAAAAAATAAATTTGCTATCAAAATTGTTTATGTTTAAACAAGTTATGTTTTAATTTACTAAATAATGTTATTTTAAGCACATTTGCTTAAAATCAGTAAAAAATTTGTAAAATTAAACACTTTTGTCTAAAAATAGTTATAAATGTGTAATATTTAGAACATTTAAGTTAAAAAAAAATTGGAACACGTGGTAACAAAGGGACGAACAGGAGAAGAATCATTTATTTGCAATAAAAACTTCAAAAGAGTCGCGTCCTATAAAATATTATAATTCCTGCAGATTATATCACACGGAGTGACTTTAATAAAAGTCGAAATTTTATTGGAAGACATTCGAACCATTGACCAATGATATTAATGGCAATTTGCAAATATTTTAGGGAAAATGATAAGCTTATCTTCAAGGAATAAGAGGTAATATTTTAATTTATTCCAAACTATTCTGAAATATATCATTATAAATGTTTATTTAATTTACAGTTTGGTACCACTCTTGAAGCAAGTAAGAGTAACTCCATAGAAATCAATAGTTGGTAAGAACTCTTTTAATATTAATTACTTTATTTTATAAAAGAGTTTTTGTATATATAGAAACATCAATAGAGGGAAGTTGCAAATCTACTATTTGAAAAGGAGTTAATTTCGAAAGACAAGAATTTTAATATAATGGATCTATTTCTACAGTTGCTTTGTTACTGCTAAATTTTTACCATTGTTTATCCTAAGGATATATCTCAAACTCTTAGTTTTTTTTTGAAATTTTTTTTAGCTTTTATCCTTCGCAAATGAGAGTAAAAATGTGTCATATAAATAATTTAAGAAAAATTAATACTTTAATACTTAAGCTCTTCATCAAGCCATAGAAAAAGTGATTTTTTTTTATATAAATATTATCATTAACTAATAAAATTTTAATTGTTTTTTTTTTTTGTAAATAAATTTATTGAAAATATGTATTTTAGACATTTTCATTTAAGGAGTGTTGAAAATAAATATATCAAAGGGGGGGAAAATTAGATACAAATTGTCTGAAATATTTAAAAACTTTTTGCTTAATTTTAGACATATTTTGCTTAAAAACTAACCAAATGTCTAAAAAAACTAGATGCCTAATTTTAGGTCGAAAACAGTTTGTAAAGTGTTGCCTACTATTATCGACCTAATTTTCAAGAAAAGTGGTTTAGAGTGTATGTATATGCATAAATTATTGCCAGGCTGCAAATTCTTAATATCGCTCCATCTGCTTAGGGAAGAAAAGGTTGGAAGGTTCAGTTTTAAAATATTTCTTAAAAATAAATACGTAGAGGGGGATCTATAATAAATACTTTCAGTCAAGTTTCTCTCCTGATCTTCCCATCGAGCATTTGATTTTCTGTTTTGCTTTATGAACATTTTACAAAGCGTTTTATCAAGTAGGTTAATATGCAACTCATCAATTTCGCTTTCAATGGATTTCTTTAATTGTAACTTCTTTCCATAACCATAACTCTTTTCTTCTAAGACTAATTTTTTTACCCTAAATCACGAATAGTTAGCATTTTTGTATTAAGCTTTTTAATTATATTGTAGTATTTTTTTGGTAAAGTGCTTCATTTTTACATTTTTTTCACAATTTGTACATAAAAGTGAAGGCGATTTTGATCCTCTACGCGATTGTGGCGGAGATCTGAAAAGTTGCAAATCATTTTCAGAATAGACTTCGATTCCTTCTACACTCATGTCCTCGTTATTTTCAGTTAAGTATAAACTTGGCACGGCACCTCGCCTCAAAAATTTCTTCCCAATAAGCTCTAATGAGCAGAGTTGGGTTTATTGCATTGAATTTATAATGCATTATCGCTTCCACTACCACTAAACGACTAAGTATTAATGCAGCAATATTCCAGCCACCACTAAATGCTGATGGAAATAATTAAACACTAAATAAAACCATTTTAGTGGTAGTGGAAAATTAATGCATTAAATAAAATAAATTTAGTGGTAGTGGAAATTTAGTCCATTAAAAAAAAAGAAATTTAGTGGTAGTGGAAATTTAGTGCTCTAAATTAATCGATTTTAGTGGTAATGGAAATTTAGTGCACTAATTCTAAATGATTAGTGGCTGGCAATATTGACAGTCAGCGCCATTAAAATCTTACCTAGGGTGAATTGAATAATATATTATGTTTGAAAGTACTAAAATTCTTATTAAAACAATAACAACAATTATTTACTTTATACAGGCGGACTTAGTAAATTAAGAAAATAACATTCACTACAATTTATTTTGACATTGACTTAAGCTATGTATGCATATATTAATTTTATATCCATATATGAAGGTATATTAAAACGATAGTGGAACTAAATTTCCATTCCACTATAGTGCCAATGGAGTTATATTCCATTACCATTATTTATTCGAAATTAGTGCACTAAATTTCCACTACCACTAAAATCGATATATTTAATGCAATAAATTTCCACTACCACTAAATTTGTTTTTTTTAATGCAATAAATTTCCACTATCACTAAATATAAAAGGCGATAATGCACTATTTTTACCACTACCACTAAATTTTGTGGAAAATGAAATCTAATGCAATAAACCCAACTCTACTAATGAGAAGTGCTTATCATACAAAAACAATAAAGAAGAATTTGCAATAAATTGCACGTCAAAGTTGCATTTTTCTGCCCACTTTTTAAACAACGGTGAGTCCATATTTGGAAACGTAATTGCTTTACGTTAGGTGAACTTCTTTTAGATCTGCGGCAATGGGGCAGACTGCATTTGTTGCCAGCTTTCCGTGAGACCGATGAATTTGAATCCTAGAGTACAAACAGTATATACATACATATACATATGTATACGAAACGTTTAATGTGCACATGTAATTAAAAATAATTTTCTTACCATTTTTTTTTTATTAATATGAAATTATTATGACTTTGCACTATTAACTTAATAACACTTTAAATAATAAAGTTTTATTAAAAACTAAGTTAATTTGAATTTTTTATTTTAGTAAGAACTTCTTTTCTCTTTTGCAGAATACAAATAAGTAAAATATAACATATTATCATTTTTAACATTACTTGTAAACCTAAGTAATTTTCTACTACAAGAGAATTTTTTTAAAAATTTGGTATATAAATTTCATGCAATGGGCATCATAAATTCGGTGCGAATCAATTTAATTTCGTTTTCACAAAAACAAAACAAATGTGATTTTCCCTACCTCACCTACGAAGTCATCTTGTTTCTTTCTATTTTTCAATCTCAAATTTAATAGAAAGAACAATCACTCTTTTTAAAAAATAAACCAAATAAATAAACGAAAATAAACCATTGAAAAAAAAAAAATAACATAAACAGTAAGAATAACAACAACAATAATATCAAATTCTTTATCTTGCAAGAGAGCAAAATAAAAGTGCTTTCGCTCTCCCCCGTTATTTGTTATCTATAAAAAATTTATCTTTGCAAATAATTAGAAAAAGAGCAAATTTTTTTCCCTTCCCTTGTCACTTGTCCCACACATCCTTATGCTGTGCAAAATTTGTGCTAAACCAAAATGTACTGAGTGCAACATCTTTATATTATATAGTCTTTGATTCTACGGTGTTATATTTTTTTCAAATTCGTGAAAGTGGTGTAAACAATATAAAATATTATCTAATTACATACCTACAACCCTATGTCAGGATTACGGTCTAGCTTCTAGCAGCACTCATGTTGTGTGTGTGTCTCAATTATTATCCATGAGTATTTTTTTATTGAGTATTTTTTTTAAGATGTCGGAGCTGGGTGTCGAACCCAGGGCTCATGCCTTAGTAAGCCAACACACTAACCACTAGACCACGGCTTCCAAATTTGAAAAAATTTCTGCTGGGACGACGATATGATAACAAGTAAAGGAAAATATATTAAAATAAAAAACCACTATTAAGGAAAAATAAAGTAGAACAAATGCAGTCATGTGCTGCCAATATGCAACAGTTTTTTGTCTTCTTTTATGTCTCTACTCGTACTTAAAATAAGAACACACAATAGCTTCAAGTACGCTCAGAAACTCTAACTTTTGATCGGAAACGACACTACGGCTACAATTTATTTTTCGAAATACTCTAGAAATGTGATTTTGCGTCCCAGTTTTGACGGTCGGTAGCTTGCACTCATTTCTTAACCCTAGAATACTAACCTACGTAAATTTTACGTGCACTTTTTTTTTAATTTGTCAAAATTGTATGGAAAACGATAACTGAATAATGTAAATATAGTAAAAATTATTTTTTTATTAAATTTATTTTATAAAAATAAATAAATTAATTTAATTAAAGTAAATAAATTGAAAATTTTCTAACTTGAAAAATTGCGTAAAAATTAGCGTTGTTGTTCTAGGGTTAATATAGATTATAATTTATGTTTTTATTCAAGTGTTCATACAGTGCTTGGTATTGCTTACCTTTAGTTTACTTCAATATAAAATAAGCTCTAACATTACAATATCCAAACTTATTTCAAATTATACAGTACAGTTCAACGCTGTGATAACGGTCAATAAGTAATAAAGTTTGATTTTCAAAAGAAAAAAAAAAAACAATTTTAATTTGTTTTTGTTTGTTTTTATTTTGTAACTCAAAGTAAAACAGCACTGATTATACCGTATATTAACAACAGTTTATTCTGAGTGTAGAATGGGAAGAGTTTAATAAACAGAAAAACCGTTATTCATTTCCTGAATTTATACAGCTGTACAGACTTTTCCCCTAATAATGATAACACTTTGATATAAGACTTAAAATACGCTCGTCGAAAATGAACTTTGGAATGCATTCATACATACTTCTTAGACTATAATTAAAATATTTACAAATGGATCCTGTTACACAAGCCTGCGCATTACGAAATCAGACCATAATCAACAACAACAGTATATTACAGCATCCAAGACAATAGATTTGCAATAGCAGCATACCGTTAATTATAAAGACTTGCACAATATAAAATCAGTTACTTTTAGTAGCTGCTCGTGGACGGTTGTTTTAAGCGGATAAAAAAAGAAAAAGAACTGAAAGTAGAAAAAAAGTGTTTAAAAAAGTTTAACTAACAAATAAATATAAGTAGATAGAGAGTGATTGTAAAGAGAAATCTTTAACTATCTTAAAAAAAGAGAAAGTAATTAAAATTCTCTTGCTTATACATAGAAATAAGGTAGGGAAAGTAAATAAAGCAAGTGCAGCGGTGTAATTAAAAATACAAATATGCATAAGAGAGCAAAATATTTAAAAAAATTTCAAGAGAGTGAGAGAAATATTACGGTTATAAAGGACTAGTAGTAGTGCACTATAATAAAATTAATAAAAGCTGAAAGAGAAGAAGCAAAAAAACAAATATACTAAACAAGCAAATATGTACAATAAACGTAGAATATGTATAAATAATAAATACATACCGTTATATGTAAATGCAAGTACATAAACAGTGAAATAGTAGTCTGTAGTAGAAGTGACAAAAAAAAAAAAGAAGAAGAAAAAGCAAATAAAGAGTAACGCTAACGAGCGCAGCTTCATTTTATATATATTACTGTTCTTGTTGTTGTTTTTCTTATGTAAAAAATTTCGTTTTAGTCAAACTGTTGTTGTGTATTGTTGTGTGATATATTTTGTTTGTTTTTTTGTGATAACGGTAAAACATTAATGATGGATTTTAACAAAATTCGCTCTTCTGTTTGTCGCATTTTAAACGTTGAACAAGAAGGTTGACGGTATAAAAAAAGAATATTTATTTTTATGTGAAAAAATTTAAAAAAATATGAAGAAATAAAAAGAAAATTTGTTAAAAAAAGAAAAATTTTAAAAAGTGTGTTTAAATATCCAAGAAAAATACTTAATTTATTAAAAAAAATTCATAAATAAATAAATAAAATATACCTTATGCTAAAAAGTTGCTTAAAAAACCTGACAAACAAGTTTATAAATCACATCCCACAATAAAGCCTAAGGATATAAGTTATTAAATACTTTAAGGTAAGTAATAAGTCACAACGGACTATAAAATTTTTTATTCGATAAAAAGCTGGAAACATAAACCAAAATGTGCATGATTTTCTATCTTTTACCGGTTTTAATATAAACAAAGTCATCATTGTTATTGTAATTCTGTTCTCTTATAATGATTATCATCATTACTCAGTTCAAAACATTTTCTACTTTAATGAACACACGAGAATGTATTTTGAAATCATTCCGACTAGATATCCTTATTCTGGTTTTTTTCCAAGTTTATGTGTGAGTGTTGTTTGTAATTTTTTATCCTGCATTTTTATGTAGCGGTATGAATATTTTCTTTTTTTTTTTTCTTCCTTTTGTTTTTGTTTTTTTTTCATTAAAGTAACTTTGTTTAGCTAGTGTATGTGTTATGCTTGTTTGCTGAGTATTGGTATAGGGCAAGGAACTTTTATTGAGGCAAAAATTAAAAAAAGAGGGAATTACAAAAAAAAAAAAAAAAAAAAACTACAATAAAAACTATGTAAATGAAAAAAGTTTTCAACAATTAGGATTTTCTATTGTATTTGTTAATGCTGCTGTTAATTTCTCATATTTTTTGTTCACTTTTTCAAACTGAATAATTATGATGAAAAATGAAGGGCAAAGATTGCACTTTCCAGTTCATTCTTTTGTTTTCATTGAAAAGAAATAAACAAAAAATTTTTGTCGCTTATTTGAGGCTTTTATCTTGGCTTAGTATATTATTTTAAATTTATAAAGGGCTCAAAGACAATGCTTTAATAACTGTAGAGTTTTTTGTATTTCAACAGTTTTAAAGGCCTTTCGTGTTATGCGTAAGAGCTGAAATATGTAGATTATAATCCAAATATACATACATAAATAGACCTAAGTATGTATACGTATTATGTGGCTTACCAAATAAATCTTACTGAAACTTTCAGTTTAAGTGTTTTGAATAGACAAATTCCGATTGTCGAAAAAAATTTACTGAAACAAATGTCCTTAAGCATATCCGTTGCAATATGTCAGAACAGCATAAGTCGACATAAGCTGAAATTAGTTTAGCATTTTTGATGCTTCATAGAACTTAGGCTAATATTATAATATTTTGGGGGTGCGTGGTATAGTGGTTAAAGCGCTCGTACAAAAACTCAAAGGACCCAGGTTCAAATCCAGAAGAGGTGAAAAATGAAAAAGTTAGTTTGCGGTTTTTTCAAAATTATAATTAAAAAAAAAAGGTTACCCTCCCCCCCCCCCCTCCAGGAAGACCATTTACAAAGAAACCGCTCCCCGACATTCCACTCTATTCTACCTTAACCACTGTCAACGTAAGACGAATGATCAGGGAAAAAAGCGCCACCTATTGTTAAGTACCAGATAACAGCTAAACCTATTTAGCGAAGGCACGCTTATCACACAATCAACAAGGGTGAAGGTATAACACTGGGCTTTGGATGATCAATTCTCAGCAATTTGTCTCATTCCTAAGGTGCTTAACAATAATATAATAATTAATAATAATATGTGTACTGTCCTTTCCAAAATTCCAATACAATGCACAGCATTCAGTAGGGGTTTACCCCTGAGTATGGGTCTCAAATAAAAAAAAAATAATGTAAAAATTATAGTGCATATTGGCTGTACCATAACTCTATTATCAGTAGGTAAAAATAAAAATTTTTTTGTAAGAACTCATTATAGTAAAATTTATATAAATTTTTCAATATTTCAAAATCTCATGTTTTGACTTAAGCTGTTGTTCCATATCGACACAGATGTAGTAAAAGAGTTAAGCATTATTTTTAATGCTTATTTGGTAGAAATGGTTAAAGATTTGTTGTATTTATAAAATAAAAAATAATCCATGTCGTATACTTTTCGGCTTTTCAAGTCTGCAATCCGTTTTCGGAGATAAATAGCAGAAAACGGATTGCAGATTTTAAAAATTTTGGTGCCAAAAACCTAAAGTGGTATTATTAACTCGAGATATATAAAATGGAGGATAGAGCACATAAAGTCCCGCATGACGAAATGTATTCTATTGTTGTTAACTTTGACCAAAAATATGTCTGTCTATTTACCGTAAAAACAATATCTTTTATTTTCTGAAAAATTTAATGTTCTTGTAGTTAAGACGTACATATATTACACGATAGCAGGGCCTAATGACATGCCATCCAGTTTGAGTAATAGGACAAACTTTGAGTTTGTTAACTTGGCCCATTGAAGTTAAACAATTTTCATATTTTCTGTTTGCCATCAGACCGCCAAAAGCCAGTAGACGCAAGTTTGTTAAACAAGTAGTGTCTTTATAAGTGTCTTTATAAGTGAACAGTAAAGATGTCTTCTTAGAGCGCGGATTTACAGTGAATTACAATCTTTTAACGGAGTTGCCATTATTTTGAAACATATATTGCCATATATTTGAATTTTGAATATATTTGAAATAAAAAAACTACTCTTTTTCATAATTGGCCATTAGGAACCTGTGTCAAGGTTACGGCATAGCTTCTCGCAGCACTCATGTTGTGTGTGATAATTTTTACCTATGAATACCTGGCCTCACAACCTAATGTCGACATCGAACGACAGACTTGAGAGGCTTGTTTATGGCAATCAGTTACTCTCAGAGCTATTGCCAAAAGTGTGCTAAAAGTTAGTCGTCGAAACAAATATTTTTTTTATATTTCTTTTTTTTCAAGATGTCAGAGCTGGCGTTTGAACCCGGAGCTTTTGTCTAGTATGCTAACAACTTAACCACTAGGCTACAGCGACTACAACTTCTTGCATGATCTAGAACTCATGTAAGCCAAGAACTTTTCAAACAGACGCAACCGTATTCCTTGCGACCGACAAAGAATGTTAGATATGGCCCTCTTTCCATATTTTAGATTTTAGTGACGATATTGTCCTCATTACCTATATTTCTGCATCATTTGAAGAATTTGCGGTATAAAATTTACCCACAACTCGTTGGTTGAAAATAGAATTTGGCAGCGTTATTAAAGCTATAACATAAAATCGTAATTTCCCTTATGAGCAGAATATTAATATTAATTAATATAATTGTTGTGTTTAATAAATCTTTATTTAATAGATTTTTTTTATTTTTCTTTAAAATATTACATTTTAAAGGAAAACTGAATATATGTCTTCCAGCTCAGAAAAATTTCCTTTTTCTTATTGTTGAATGATAGCTGTAGTAATTCAGTTCGAGTAATAATTTTTTTTAATTAATTTTTTTTTTGTCAGAAGCGCCTTAGTTAGATCAGAAAGAAATTATGTTAAATGAATCAAGATTGAGTCCTTTTTCTAATGATTTCTCAATTAAAAGAGAGTATGTTGTGCGTGAATATGTGCAGGAAGTGTACGTACACCAGCCGAGCTATACATGTTTTCGAACCCAGCTACCGTAGTTTAGTCAGAGTCCTTTGTGTTCTGAAATGTCGTATCGTATTCTTCTACACACACGATGCTTGTAGAAATGTATGCAAATATGTGAAGAGTGTAGTACACGAATGTTTGTACCGGACATTTTTCGTTCTTCTTTTCAACATTGTAAAAATTTTAGGCTAGAGCAAAAGAGAATTGAAAAATGTCTGCCTTACAATTTCTTTAATGTAAATGAGTTAGCCGAAGTCTTGTCACAACACATTTTATAGCAATCTTCTTTTTTATTTTCTTCTTTCAAAAACTTTCATTTCATTTACCGCATACCAGCTACCCTTTTTCCATAAATAATTTCTGAATTTTAATTTAAAATTTGTTTCTTTCTTTGTTAATCGTGTCATATTTTATATACTTCTTATTGGCTATTTTTTCGCTTAATTTTGCTTGTATTCGCTTCTATTCGCTTTGGTATTCTTCCTTTTTATATATACTTTAAATCGGCTTACATTTATTTATAATACTTGTTAACAACTCAACGGTCTTTAATTTTTCTTTGTCTTTTAATATGAATGTTGCTTTTATTCTCTATAGATGATAGAATCCTTTATGTTGTTTATGAGAAATTTCTTTTGTACTTCTTTGCTTTACTTTCGCTACAAAGAAAACAATAAAATATAATTCCATTTATTTTTAATTCCACTGACAGCACGTGCAACTTATTACCATTTTTTTATTTTATTCTATTTTATTTTAATTAGTCTACTCTTGCGTGCTGTGCAACATTTTACTTTTATCGTTTCTTTACGGTGGTTTTAATATAAATATTGAGGTTTGGCTTGGCTTGGCTTGGCTGTGTTTTCTCCAACTTTAGAATTTAATTGAATTTTTGTTTTATATTTATCAGGGATTATTATTACTTAAGATTGTATTGTATTTATAATATAAAATATGGAGTTATTTAATCAATATTTAAAATCTTAAAGGTATAGCAGATATTTTAACAAATTGGTTAAATTTTAAAAAGCACGTTTTATATACTCTCTTGAAAATGTTGTTTGATTTGTGGTTTAGATACGTGTATAAACAATTTTTATTTTATAAAAAAAAAACTTCTATCAACTAAAAAAGAAAAAAAAAAATGAAATCTTTGTAAAACTTTAAAAAAACCACCATGTTGTGGCTTTTCTTTAAGTTTTATTAGCAAAAAAGTTCTTGTAACAAATATATACATATTTTAATGGAGTCATAATAATATTTTTAAATTTTAAGATATGCAACATAGCAAGTCTGGGTTAGAGCTGTACGCAAAAGCCGTCTCTTGCTAAAGTTAGTTTTTAAATAAAAAGTTCTTGCCAAGTTTCTGGTACTCATAGTAAAGATATACTCTATATATGTATACTCTAAGTTGAGCTGGCTCTAAATAGGTGTCAACTCTTATTTGGTAAACATTTGCTTATAAAATCTAACTAAAATTATTAAGTGGTAACCTTCATATCACAACATTCGTCACAATCATCAATAAATGCAAAATCACCGACCATCTTTTAATTTTCACAATCATCTGCTTTGCATTAAAATGAGCAACTGTGTTGCTCAAAAAGTTAAACCTACAATAGATTTAATTTAATTTTATTTAATTTAGAGCCGACTCTAACTTCAAAAGTGTATTTTAAGTTGTTTTTAAACAAGTTAGAGTCAACTTATACAAACGTCGACCTAATATTTCTTAACCTTCATCTGCTCCTAAAAATAAATTACATTGTCTACCTTTGCGTCGTTTTCGACGCACAATATATTTCTTGTGGGTTTTAGTAGAAAAACGAGAAACACCCATAATAAGAAAACACAAAACTGTTAGTATTTATATTTGCTTAATACTAAAACTTTGCTTTTACTTTTATTATATATTAGAGTGGTTTATTTACAATGCACTTAACATGTCATATATATATATATTCGCCAATACAGCCATCGGCCTCTTGCAACTGTAGCAAGAAAGCATCTTATCGACCCTATCGATATAGTCAATATTGAAGTAAGAAAACTATTTAAAATTGTGGTTTTGTTATAATAACTCATAATTGTTGGCAACATTTTAATCCCCGGGTTAAATTTTTTTAGAGTTATGCAATATATTTTGTAAAATTGTACACTCGTTTTTTCTACCAATATATCAAACAAGTTATGTATTGCTTGTGAATGCAAATGTTGATTTGTGCAAAGATAAAAGTTTATATCATCATCCAAAGGAATAACTTCTTTGACATCTTCAAATTGCCCTTAATATAATACGACTATACTCTGAATCGAATAAATCAACACATTTTTTGATCTAAAAAATATACAACATTCATGTATAACGAGTAGTTATATCAAAACACCCATAGAAGCTGGCAGCCAACTGGAATCAATTCGCAAGAAATCGTCGCTATACTTAGCTTTGGCAAATGCTCCTGTATACCTTAGAAATACGCTTTCAAGATGTTATTCGTGTGACGGCGGGAGGAAGATTGATAACATTTTCAGTTTTAAACTTACCACCTTGTGGCTGACTACACCACTACTAACTACAGGATTTCTGACATCCGAAAAACTGTAGTTATCTTCAGCTTCACTTTCATTTAGAAGAGCTCCTATTTCTTCACTTGAAAAATATTTTATTTACTTTTTTTTAATTATTTGATATATTCTGTTTACAAAAATGACTTTATCACCTATAAAAAGCACAATGACTGGTAAAAAAACAAAGTTGCCCGCCAAAAAACATACGCTTTCTCATATGTGTCGAAAACGACGCTTGAGGGTAGGCAACGTAACTTTTTAGATACAATAAATAAAAAAACCAAAATTTATAATACGAAAATAAGTCTAAATGTGCACATTTATGTATTCTACAAAGTCAGGAAATTTCACTAACTTTTAGCTAACCATATTAATAAAAACTCAAAAATTGTATTGGGTCTGCGTCGTTTTCGACGCAAAGAGCAGATGAAGGTTAAAGTAGAGGCTGTCTTCCTAAATGTATATTTACAATGTATCAATACAGTCTTAAAACCAAGTTGATACATTGAATTGTTACTTTGTTAATACGTTGCATACTAATACTTTGCAACTCTGTAATCGTTTGGGAATATTTTGTATGCATTGTAACGTATCAATAATAATAAAGCGAATGACGAAAGAGCATATTTTATACCAAAATTGTTTAGATATGTGCGAACAAGGTAACTTCATCTCCGGTATACATATATCGTTCCCTTAAATGTAAATCTATCATCTATGAACTCAAAATTTTGTAAAGCGCGTTCTCATAGAACAAAGCGTGTCTTTTTTTTAACAAAATATTTTCCACATACAATCTTGCATTAATTATTAAGTTTTTTTAATTATGTGTCAATTTTTTACTGTAATAAATAATAAGGAGATTAGTAAACAAAATACATTTTAAATTATAAAAAAAAAAACGCTTTCTTATCTTCCTGCGCCGCCATAGTTCTGTGTTGTATTTATTTTTTTTTTTTGGATGCCTTTCTTGCATTTTCTTGAGTATTAACTACAACAATGTTGCAAAACGGAACATAATAATTATAGCATTTACGAATACGCTACAATATATTACTACAAAGCAACATGCATTTAGGATGTCAGGCAGACTTTATTTCTCACTTTGATACTTTTCAGATATTGACTCCAAACTACATAATATTTTAGCGATTATCTTCGAATTTAGCAATTTAAATTTAGTATTAATTTACGCATAAAATCTCGGTTTTATAAATTTATTTTTAATTAATTGTGTGCTGAAGTACATTTATTGTTTTACAATATTTTAAGAATAAAAAAAAATCAATTTGTATAAATTTAAATTTGCTTATTTCTGTGACGTAGCTTGTACATTCCTGTATGTATCAACATATAGGAAATCAATAATAGTCGAACTTATATTTTATACCAATGGCTATTTAGAAGGTCAGCTGAATTATTAAGAAGATTTGAATGTTATAACACTTTAGTTATTTTTAAATTTAATTTTATTTAATTTTAAAACAGTTTTAATTTCATGTTACAACTAATCCATCTGCAATACAAGAAATTGCATGAAGTAGCAAGAATATATGTTCATATGTATGTATGTAGTATGTATGAAGTTGCTACCACTGTAGCGACCAACAATTACTATAAATTCTGCAATCAAGTAACCAACGCTATCACGAAACTCGGTTAGAAAATATATTTTATTGTGCATACGACTGTACACACCAACCTGCTATACAAGCTAGTAGAAAGAGAGTTTGTTTTTATACCCTTTAGCATAAAGGCCTATTTAGCCAAACGTAAACGTAAACCCGTAAATGTAGTCGTGTCAGCTGATCGTTTCTGTTATATGAAAAGCTATACAAGTGGTTACTCAAGCGTAGAGTAATGTAAACGTTTTTTAGCAACCTATTGAAAATAGAATTCTACGTTACTTTACGTGACATTTGCCAAGCAGTGTTGGGCTGTTTGTAATTGGAGCAATATGAGGGTAATTTTACTCTTTATTTTTTTGGTACTTACATATTTTGGTACGTACATATATATTAAATAAATATAGTGTTTCAACATATATATAACATATACGTAAAATATATGTATATAATATACATAATATATACATATGTACCTATAACCACAATACATTGTAGTAATATATGTATGTAAGTGGAAAACCAGAATTATAATTTAATTGCATATAAAAGTTATTCTATTATTCTGGTTTTTCGACTTTTTTAAGTAAATATTAATAACTATCCAAGCCAAGGATACTTTTTAATACGAGCATCTTTATTTTTTTAATCGATATTTTGCTACTTCTTTGTGTAGCTTCGACAAAAAATTTATTTTATTTATATTAAGTTTATAATACTCGTCCATTACATACATGTATATATTTTACATACACATTTATATGTTTATATATAAAAATAAAAGAATTTTTATTTAAGATACCTTATGCTTCAAATATTATTAAAGTTTAAATATAAAAGTTTAAACCATGGTAAACCATTACCATTGAAATAATTTAAATTAGTAGTCACATAGTTGCACTTAAACTAAGTCATACCTGCTAATGATGTACAACTAAAGTAATATCCGTTACATATTAAAATATACAAAAAATACGCTACAATGTAAATAATTATTTGCAAAAATTTTTAATATATTTGTTGTTGCTTATTATTTAGGATTTTATTTATTTGAAAAATATAATCTCTGGCTGTTTTTGACAATGTCACAATTGTCGCACAACAACAACAAAATGTCTGTTGTCTTTGGTGTCTTTATATTTTTGTAAAGTTGAGTTGACCTTATAAAAATTCACTGTTTTATACTGTTTTTTTTTCAATACGCCAGAGTTTAAAATATTGGTCTTTCATCTATATTCAGAATGTAATCAAACAGTTTTGAATTATAAAGTGATTCGAAAAAAAATTTTGTTAAAATTTAAACAAATTTTAATTTCACAACTTAGAGCATAATATGAAAAGTGTTTATACAATTCCTTAGCGGATGTAAATTCTCATGAAATTTAATACCAGATCTTAAAACAGATTTAATAATTATAAATAAAATTAATTAATAAAGAGAAAATAAGTGAATCAAATTAGGAATTCAAGAAATAAATGATTGTTAATATGAAAAGTCGCTGTGGTCTAGTGGCTAGTGTGATATGAGCCTAGGGTTCAAACCCCAACCCTGACATCTCGAAAAAAAAAAGAAATAAAAAAGAATTTGTTTCGGTCACTACCTCTCAGTAGTCTTCTGGCAAAAGCTCTGAGAGTAATTGATTGCCATGCACAAACTTCACTAGTGTGTCGTTCAGAGTCGACATTAAACTTTAGGTCCCGGTACTCATGGATAAAAAAATTAACACACACAACATGGGTGCTGTGAGAAGATAGGCTGTAACCCTGACACAGTGTTGTATTGGCCAATTATGTATGTATGTATGTACGTATGTAATACGAAAAATAAAATAAATTTTCAAATTATGGATTACAAATCAACTTTTAGTTCAGGGAAGCTTTATTTAAAAAACTTTGTTTGGCTTAATTCCATTAAGATTCTCTTGCACGTCATAAAAAAATATTTTATGGAAATGGAATGCAGAACAAAAATTCGAGTATTCTTTTTAATATTTTAATTGTCTTCGTAAACTATTACTGTTATATTATTAAAAAATTAAACAAAACAGACGTAACCACTATTTTATGAAAACGTTTATTTCAACAAGAAATATTTAAATCAAACGACATTCTAAAAACGTTTATAAAATATTGGTCAACTATTTACCCAATGTGACAGTGGCTTTAATAATTGCAAAACCATTTTCTCTGAAGAATTATCTTGTTACAAGGAAATGTAATCAACTCTTGTTTAAAAAAATATCCATCCATCCATCATTAGATTTTATGATGAACATGTGCCACATAAATACAATTATTTTACTATGCGTAAAACGTGTAAATCACCGATACATAATCAAATGTGTTTATATGATATTTGTATGTACAAATTTATCAAGTTTAATAGTATGTACTTGTATACATACATACATATGTATATACCATAATAAAGGCATTCATTCCATATAATATAAAATGTGAAACATAGGTGGCAGCTGTAGTAAAAATACTAAAAATATTGTAGGACTACAGAAATACGAGTATAACGCGTCAATATGACCACAACTGATACGCATAGTAAATTCTCTTGTACATGCAACACTATTATGTGCGTATGTTTTTTTATACACATGTACGTACATATGTGTATATAGACATTTCCATGGAATGTACAAGTCCATTCGTATGGATATGTACATATATGGACACAATGGCCATGTATTGTATACAAAAGTATACTATTGTTGTAGTATTTACTACGAGTACATTCATATGTATATCCAAAAAAAGTCAAAAAAAAAACTTATGTCTCTATACATATGTCTGTGACTGATAGTGTGAAAATGTATGTAAAACTTATATGTACATACATACGTATAACATCCAAAAATTGTCCTTAAGACAGGGATAAACATTCATACACAGAATACTCGTTCACTTGCCCACCGGAAATATCTTGCATAGGTTTGCTTTATATTTTATGACTACAATACAACATCAATAGTAACCAAGAAATAAAAACAAAAATATATACTCGTAGTATATGAATGCATGTGATAGACATTTGGGGCCTATTTGCTTATACGTTATAATTTTGAATGTAGTACATGGGTGTGTTTGTGTGTGCTTTAGTGCAACAGACTCAACACCATGTGAATAAATTCATTATACTGAAAAATATTTCGTTACTTCTGTTTCACTCCTGCTCTGCACTGTTATTTATCGGTCAGTGGCATTTGGTGCAAATGTAGATACCCTAATAACGACGAAGATGCAAGATACACAAATATAGTATTCAAAATATACACCATTTTTGGTAAACTCGTTTTAGGACAGATTTAAAGAAAATCCTCTAGAAGTGAGGACTACACAATACCGATTATTAAAAAAGGAAAAATGATAACACACGTAAAGGCAGAGAAATATAAACAAAATTATCACAAATTATCGGGTATGTGTTGTAAAACGAAATCTCGTCAGATTGAAATAGCATGCAATTTGTTATCATTTCTTATAATTTTACAGCCAGGCTCACGATATCGAATCGTGTAGTTTTAAGCGACAAACAGCTGATTTGCGGCACATTATTTTTTGTGTAGCCAAAAATAAATGCGATTGGTAACACAAACTTTTTTTTACACGCATATACATAAATAAACAAAATCGGAATAAGTTTGTTTACTACATTTCTGTCAAGTTAAACTAGCACACGGTTGCATTTTTTATTGTACATTTTAAGCATTTCAGCGCTTTTTCGCGTATATTCGCGATTATTTTTTGATATGTTGATATGGCAGCTTTGTTGTTTATTTGCATTACGTTGGCAACGTAAAACAAAGCGACCGATAAAGTGACAATTAGTGGGCCGCAATTTAGATTCACAGTGAGTGACTGAGTTTCTTTCGCTTAAGCTTTCTTTCGATATCGTGGGCCTGGCTGTTAATATATAAAAATTTTTTGATATATTTTTTGATTCATTGTGCTATTGACCATTGACAGTAACTTCTTTGTTTATCAAAATTTTCAAAAAATTCTTGCGAAAGAACACATTTCACAATATTCAGTGGTGCTCCCTTTCGCTTGCTGCTTGCTTCTCTACATCAAAATTGTTTGCGAACAAAACAAATAAGAAAAATAAAAGAGAAAAACGTAATGATTTTCATACAAAAACCAATTTTACAATGTCGAATACAAGCGAAGGCAAATGTCAAAATGAGTCACCTGCAGTTTTGCTTTCGTTTGATGCAAAACTCGAAATATGTAGTTGTATACACATACAATCACACACTGTACAATATATACGTATGTATAATCAGATTTGAGACAACAAAATTATGCCGATTCCAGTATAAAAAATTCACATGCGTACACACTTTTTTTATAATACAAAAGCACACACACACATGTTAACCCTTTTGTTTTGGTTTTATGTCGCCATTTTTATATTATTAATCTGCCCATAGGCGATACAATTATAACATGAAACTGACTCAATCACAATTCAATTTGCTTATAAGGTTGATTAATATGTGTTAAACGTTGGATGACAAATGGAAGACTATTTTTAACGCATATGTACAAGTAAGCACTTTTAAACAGAGTTGCATTTAGCCAAATAGTAGTTTATTTACTCTTTTTAAAGAAATTCAATAACAAATTTCAACTGCCAATACTTTATATTTACCATACATAAAAAAGAAAAATGGTGACTCGTAAGAGCAGGCGAAAGACATAGAGAAACCCAAAATATCTTTCTTTCGTGTGTTTTTATTTCACTCGGTGACTGACCTCCGCTTGACATCACCGTCACAGATTGTATAAATTTCACATCCATATAAAAGTACGGGAATTAAGTACGTTTTAGCAAGATGCAAACGTAAGTTTCGAAGCACACAGTTAATTCTACTAACAATGATATCAATGTGTTTGGATGATTAGAACACTTTAACCGACTATTGTAGTCTGATTGAACCTTAAAAGTAGCTCAGCTCTCAAGTATCTGTAAATCATACATTTTCGACGCATACGTTACAGTTAGCTAAAATATTAAGTAAACCGTTAATGTAAATACATAACTTTGCTACCACACTACCACTTAAAAACAACAGTTTTACGTATTTTTGCTAATACTTGCTACCCTTTTGTTTTTTAATGGTAGTAAAATTGTTGTGTTGTTTTTGTTATTTTCTTTGGAATTTCGTTATTGCATACCCCAGAATTGATCTTGCTGAGACACCTCTACTAATATTGAGTGATTAACACAAAATAAAGCTAAAGGAGTCTTATAACGCAATACTACAAAGGTTGTCATACAAGTTAACAGAAGGTGTTGAAACATTATTATTAACAAACTGGTTGTTAAGAGTACTATCATCAACAACATCCAGATTACAAGTCATGTGGCATGTCTGATTAATTCTTTTTTTTTTTTTTTGTTCAAGAAATTACATACTGAAATTTCATTTTTCCATATGTATGTACATACACTTGTATGAGCTAGTCGAAGTAAAGTCACACAACATTTTTTATCATATTCTCCTTTTCTCACCATAATTGCAGTTTTTGTAATTGTCACCTAATTTGGATGAAACATAATTTCAGTTTTATTCTTGTTTTTGTCATTTTATTCCATTTTATCTCGCAGCACTCATGTTGTGTGTGTTAATTTTTATCCACGAGTACCAGGAGCAACAGTTTAAAGTCGACACCGAATGACAGATTTGAGAAGCTTTTTCATGGCAATCAATTACTCCCAGAGCTTTTTCCAGAAGACTGCTGAGAGGTAGTGGCCGAAAGAAATATTTGTTTTCATATTTCTCTTTTTGATGTCAGAGCTGGGTGTCGAACCCAGGGCTCATGTCTTAGTAAGCCAACGCACTAACCACTAGACCACGGCGACTATAAATAAATTCATATTTAAATTTAATAATAAAATGGATGCCTTTGCCTTAAGTCAAGTACATAATGTAATATTACCACGTCATGTTTTTTTATTTATTGTTAACCAAACTTTATAAATTAAAAAACTTTTCAAGGAAACAGTTTAAATTTTTGAAAATTTACAATAGACCAACTATGTATTATAGTCTACATTCAGAATACATACTCGTACTATGCGTATACGTACATACATGCAGATGTACTACATATGTACTCGTATGCATGAAAATGTATGAGAAATCATAAATACAATAAAACAACAGTTCAGGGATAAAAAGTATTCATGCGTTATTGGACTTCCGGTATATTTGCATCTACATGGTAAATAAACGTATACTGAATACAAGAGAATTTATAGTTACTTATATACATGCATATATATTCGAACATACTTACATATGTACATATGTGTATAACATATATAATACATACATATATAAAATATACACCGGATGTTGTTACCGAATATACCAAAAAAATACAACAACAACAAAAAAATAGAAAAAAACAATGTCATAGAATAGAACAGCAAAGACGAGAAGAACAAGAATAATAAAATTGTGTAGTACTCGTATAACACCCCAACCATACATATATAGTTTCTTTCGTACCTATATTTGACCAACATAATAATGAGCAAATCGTAATTATCCTTATGGTCATCATCATTTCATCTACATATGTATGTATGTACATACATACATATCCGACATGCATATACAATGTCTGTATACACTGAAAAAACACTGTAACGGCTGAATAATTGTCTCTCCGTATGTTTGTGCGATTGACTGGACATACTTGCAGAAACTGAATCTTTGACAGACTATCTGAATGGACTATTACAGTTTTCGCTTTTTTCATAATGAACACAATACAATACCGGCACATTTCATAAACACACATTCTTTAGAAAAAATGCAGTTTCTCTCCGTCTCTGTAGAATAATAAAAAAACAAAAAAAAAAAAAACAATTCAAGGCAGAAATATTGCAAATTTTCATTAAGCGATCGATAAACTACAGATTTGTGTGTGTGTATATATTTGTATTATATTGTACTTTAATGTATGTGTATATGTTTTTTATATATCAAATTTGTAGTTGTATCCATAAAATTTGTTGTTGTTTATTTATTTACTTTGTTTATAATAATGATGGCAACAACATTACAAACGTTCATGATGATGTCTTAACATACCGTAACAGAAATAGCCAGCATCGCAATAACAACAACAGCAACCAAAACAAATGAGTTTTCAAGTCCATTCAATTATTTGTAAACAGTGTTGCCACGGCCATTCAGTTTTTAAAACAAAACTTTAGCAAAAGTGTAACCAAAATCGAATATAAATATTCAAATTTTTTAATCATTAATCTGATAAAAATATTGAAGTAGACTTTTTACAAACTTCTAACCAATTAAAGTTTTTTGTAATGTAATGTACAATACTTTCAATATATCGTCATACATACATACATAATTGGCCATTACAACCCTGTGTCAGGTGTGAGAGTTACGGGCTAGTTTCTCGCAGCACTCATTTTGTTTTTGTTAATTTTTATCCATGATTACCGGGACCTGTCGACTCCGAACGACAGATTTGAGAAGTTTTTGTCATGGCAATCAGTTACTCTCAGAGCTTTTTCCAGAAGACTGCTGAGAGGTAGTCACCGAAAGAAATAATATTTTCATATTTTTTTGTTTCAAGATGTCAGAGCTGAGATTTGAACCCAGCGCAATCGGTTTCGTAAGCCAACACACTAACCACTAGACCACGGCGACTATAGTGACACAAGTTTAAATCATAATTTATTTATTTATTTAGGTCTATGAACAATACATCCTTACAGGCTAAGGTAAAATTATATATACAGTAGATTAGCGGTTTAACGAACCTATATATTCGTTAAACTGAAAAGTTCGTTATATGCAATACTTATTTTAAATATCAAAAAGTTTAAATATTATTTCTGCCATATGGCCACCATGGCTGGCGCTTAGAAAGCGCAATATGGAACAGCAAAAACTTTTCTTAACTTTTCAAAAACTCTTCGAGCATTTGCGGCCGTATTTCGCTCATAACTTTTCGAATGTTGATTTCTAGGGACTTAACATAACCCCACAGAAAATAATCACACGATCTTGATGGCCGGCCAATTAGTTGAGCCTTTACGTGAAATTATTCTTTCAAAAAAATTTTCTTTGAGTAAATCAATTATAGCTCCCGCTGTGTGACATATGGCTCCGTCCCACATATCAGCAAGATTCATGCCACGTATGTAATTGTGGTAGGAAAAAATTTCGAATCATGTTCCTATACCCTTCACCATTGACAGTAACATTCTAACTTTCACCGTTTCTAAATACATGTGGCCAATAAGCGCAATAAACAGGCGGCCCATAAAGCGCAATAAACAGTGATGTAATGGTGTTTCGACAAAAGCTTGTGGATTCCCTTTACTCCAAATGCAACAATTCTGCTTATTTACATAACCATTTAACCAGAAATGGGCTTCATCGGAAAATTAAATATTAAATGGAAATTGAAAATCGACATCAATTTGTACTTCAGCCCTTTCTCTAAATTGGCGAAGCATACATTGATAGTTTGGCTTTAATTCTTGCACAAGTTTAATCTTGCAAGCTTTTAAGCCAAGATTCTTACGTAAAATTGTCCATAAAGTGGAAGGACACAACACCAGTTGCTGAGAACGGCGACAAATTGATTTATTAGAATCATCTGCAATGCTTTCCTGTACAGCGGCTATAGCTTTTTCCCTGAGCACTGTTTGGCGTCTCACGGGATGCACCATCTATTGTCCTTTTAATTAGCCGCTTTGAAGGACGATTATGTACGTCATAAAATGAAAGAAGTGCATAATGAGTTTGACAAATAGAATAATTACTTTGTTTAAAAATGTCAACAACTTGCACGTGATGCTCTGGTGTAAGTCTTAAAGCAAACTTAACAAAAAACAACTATCAGCTGTTGGGTGGTTGGTCCAATAATGCAGGGATGCCAACTCAAAGTTGTGACACTTAATAAAAAACTTACCCTATCGAGTAAGAAATGGGCATTTAAGATTTAACTAAAACGAGAATCGTATCCAAATTGCATAATTAAGAACATTGTGATTGAGCATTTCAACAATTGTGAAATTACATAATTTTGAAGATTTATAACACATTTTTTATTCGTTTTTCCCTAGTTCTACTGTCTATTTTAATTCACATCTGCGTGTAGCCATATGAATATGCAATTTAAATTGCCTGAAAGTATTTTTTTGTTTATTTATTTGCATGCTTATGAGAAAATGCATGCAAATATTATGTATACGAGTACATGTGTGCTTATGGTACATAAGTACATGTGATTGCATATAACATAATAGAGTATATAAGTGCATCTGTTGAAGTATATAAGCTCTTATTTACATACATATACTCTAAAGACTTCATTTGTACTCGCATAAATAGAAGTCAGAATAGAAAAAATCAATAAAATGCAATACATATATGCTACCGGCCGGTATTTAAATCAGAAATATATATTCATTGTCCGTAATAAGTGATGAATGCAAATAAGTATGTATGTACTTATGCGTAAAAATTACAAATTAAAAAAAAATATTATATGTTTTTGCATATTTTTTACTTTAATTATTAGTACAAAAATAAGATGAGATGAAATGAAATGGAATGAAAAAAAATAAAACTTAAAAAGAATATTTATAAAAATATATATATAAATGAGAAGAATTGGGGCTTAGGAATCAACTTTAAATTAGTTTTTGTTTTTAACAAATTATTTAAAATCTCTATGTACGAGTATATAACCTATCCATTAGGTTCTAAAGGATTAAGGCACGGATTTTGTCAAAACCCCGTACATGTCTTCTATGGATCATAAGTTATGTTTTGTTTTCAAAATAATAATAATAATAAACGTATTTGATTTTTCTTTTTTTTTTAACATGGTATTTATATGCATATGGTCTTTATTTAATTAAAGAAACCCAAAAACTGAATAAAACAGCAATAATAGATTTACAAAGTCCTTTGTGGCGACCACCTATTAGCACACTTCTGGCTAAAAGGTCTGATTGCCATAAATAACCTTCTCAATTCTGTAGTTCGGAGTCGACATTAAACTGTAGGTCCCGGTTCCCCCCGGGGATACAATAAAGGTTGCTGGGAATATGGAATTCCCCTAGCTCTGGGTGGCCTGCCACTCGCTATAGGCAGAGAGGTTGGTAATTTTTAATTACTGACCATCTCAGAGACTGACCAGAGAAACCTACTCTAATCTGGTTCGACGGGCATCAGGAAACCGTAATCCTGACTGACACAGGGTTGCAAAGCCCAGATATCTATGTATGTATGTATGTAATATTTATCTTTTTCCAAATTTTAAATTCTCTATTTTTTAGTCTTCATTTAATGATTAACTAAAAAATAACCACAAATTATATGACAATTTTACATAATTAGTTAATTAATAGCATGTTTTTCTATATTTATTAAAGTCGACCAAACATTGACGAAATGATGAGAAAAATCAATTAAAGTTGTTTTAGTTATCTTAACTGAAATATAGGCCTAATAAGTTTAAAGTTTCATTGAAAAAAAGTAAAAATAATCGCATTTAAGCTATGACTGTGATTGTGAATAATGTTTCGTGTATTTTAATAAATAGAATTTAAAATATTGTATGACTGTGGTGATTGCCTCCATGCATCTCAAACATTTTATTTTATTTATTTTTTTTCTTTTTTTTTTTGTTATAAAAGTTTTTGTGGGTTTTTTTACTTTTCTTCCTCTATTGCGACTTCTTTTACAGGAATACACCCAGTAAATCAAGCTGCTTTAAGTAAGTGTGGCATATTCTTTTTCTTGTCTAATATACTTGCGTTTGTTCGATGTTAATGTTTCAGGACATTTTCTTGTAACTTTGCCAATTTTCTTGACTTTATTGGTTTTGGTTTTGGTATTGCTATTGGTATAAAAGTGTGTGTACATTTGTAATGGTTTTCTATTTCTATTACATTTTTTTTTTTGCTCTTCTTTGAAATGGTTAAAAACTTTGTCTGTTTTGTTTTTCTAGTGCTCTTCTTAAGAGGAAACAGATTTTTATCAAAACATGTTTTCTTTTAATAAATGAGGAAAGTGATTGATTTTTACTTTACAGATTTTTTGTGTGTTTTTTTTTTATTTTCTTTTCTTACCACAGTAAAGAATGCAGCAATAATTTGGCAACTCTATTACAATAAAATTAGTAGTTACTTGAGAATTGGGTTTCAAGAAGCCACTATAATTGGTAGTGATTCATATATTCTTAATGTTTCCAAGTAAGATTTTTAAACATTTTTTTATTAAATAATTGTATTTCATCACTAAAACGCCTCAATGAATAAAACGGAATTCCATCAAATGAATTTCGAAAAATTTTGCAATGATTTCATATTCACACCATATTTAGTTGCTTTAGCTTAAGCAGATTTCTAGATTTTGTAAATCTTTTAAAGTTGAATTGTCGACAACTATCAGAGAAGTATTCATATACCGATTTTGTTGTTTTGTTTAAAATAATTTCCATGCCCTAGTTTTTTAGCTTAAAAATGCATATGTGTATATGCCACATTCCCTTTCTGGCATATAATAGTTTCCTATTTATACGTAGATTTGAAAGTAGGCGTTGTTAGCAGCAGCTATTCCAAGTATACATCAACCAAATTATATTCATATCTGATTAGTTTTGTATAGCTACGTATTTTCCGAATACGCCTATTTTTAATAAACTTATAAACCCCTTTCATGAAATTTGCCATTTACATAGTCATCGGCTAAGCGGCTTCGGAGTCATTTGTTATTTGTTTCTCAGTAACACTACTGCATGAGATTCATTAGTTAACTTTTGTCACCCTAACATACATGTAGGATAGTTGTTGTGTTACACTGTATAGCACGTGGTGTGATATAACGTACATTGATGAGACAATGCAATCGAACCTTATACATAGTACATAAACACTTTTACAGACATAAGTATATAACACACAGACATACGTTTTTATAGAAACAGTTCATACACTCGCTGCCTTCAACTTTATGAAATGAGTCAGTGGTAAATCAGACAGTGCAGTAAACGTGTCAGTTGAGGTTCTTAATAGTGAGCCAACGCTGTAGAGAATAAATTTAATCAATATTTAATAAACTACTATTATTTTTAAAACGAAAAGCTCGTCGTTTGATTTACCAACACCAATGGAGGTAGCACCTCCACAAGAGGAGGCTCAACCTCCACAAAAGTGTAGATCATCAAATCCCACATACATATTCACAGAAGCCTCTTATCAGACCAGGAAGTCTTTTTTTCTATCTAATTGGCCCAGATATGGCGGCTGCATATCTACATTTATTTGATATAAACAAGTTTTTAATACAACTATTATAACTGCATAGTAAAAATGTGTAAAAGTTTCGGTGTTAAAAATTTATGTTAAACGGGGACATTATGTATTGCTAGAATTTAGAATACTCAGGGGTAAACAACTATTCATGCTTCGTAAGCAGAATTGTATTGGAATTTTGAAGATTGACAGATAGATGTATATCGGATTTTTTTGTTTTTTTGAGTAGATATAAGTATATTAAGGGCGTATTTTATTGGTGAGACAAGTTGCTGCCAATTTGACCGCTCTAAGGCCAGTGTTTTAAATCCACCCTTGAATGATCAACAGCAACTGCTACATCTGTCGGTAGTTATTGATTGTAAGTGTTAGGCATACGGCTTCACTAAGTAGGTGAGCTGCTATCTTTCCAGAAGGTGTCGCTGTACCCCTGATCACTTGTTTCTGGTGGAATACACTGGAATAATGTCAGCGAGTGATTTCTTGAAGATGGACTTCTTGGGGGAACCTCTTATTTTTAAAGTATGTATAATCTTTTTTAATTTCTCTCTTTCGCTAGGATTTGAATCTCGGTCGTTTAAGTTTTTGTGTGAGAGCTCTAACCACTATAACAAGACTCCCCCACGGCTTAGTTTAGGCAAATTTGTAGTAAATTTTTAGAAAATTAGCTGAAATATGATATTATATTTTGAAATCTGTTACCTAAAGAGTTATATTTATTAAATTACAATACAATGTTTATATTACTGATTTATTCGAATTATTACAGGCGGAGTGTAGTAACACAGTCTGCGTACTAGCAGTCTATCACACTACCCACTAGACTACTGAGGCACCCAGAACTAGTATATCTACAATAATTTAAACTAAATATAAGGCTTTTGAAAAAAAGAAGAATTCACATTTTTTAGTTTTTAAAAAAAAATAAAGTATTTTTTTCCTTTTAATAATTCTGTATAAGTAACTCATAACTTAAAAATTTTCATTCTACACAGTGTTCTTTTTCTTTTATTTATGCCATTTGAAACCAAATAAAATATTAGAAATTGAAAATAAATTAAAGAAATAAAAAAAAAACAGAATAAAATTTCCAATATTAGCAAAACTTGAAAATCTATTTCCTTTACTACACAAAATGCTAAAACGGAGGTGGTACTAAACAACGCCATCATTAAGGAAAGCTAGATAACGACAATCTTTTAAACACATTCACAGACAACAAATTTAAAAATGCACTCCTATTTCCTAAGGAAGTGTATGTCTTTTATGTCCTGCATAGACATCCATTAAATATTTTTTGTTGCATTGCATTGGCATATTCTATGAAGAGAAAAACATTGACAAGATTTAAAAGTCACACTAAATCAAGTTGAATTTACATGGAGTTACATAATATTTTGCAATTCAAAAATATAAAATTTGTATTGAAAATATTACCAATAAAGGCAAGATATTCGTAACGTCAGCTAAACTTTTTTCCTACTCATTTTACGGGGGTGTTAGGATTAAATTACTATCAATTTTATATTACAAATTGTTAAAAAGAACGCTCATAATGCCCACTGGAGTTATTAAATATTTCGAGTTATACAAATAGTGTTTACGTGCCGTAGCTTTTTAAAGCAATGCAAGAAATATCCTCTTCAATAGACTTTCTTAATTTTTACTTGTCGTTTCTTCCAGCAAAGATGAATGGAATGAATGGGGCTTCTTGACCAGGTACAGAAGAAGTAGAATGTGTTTTTCTAATAATGGAAAGGTAGCCTACGTTCTAAATTTATTGCTGCATCAACGCAATGTGAAGTGGGTTTCGTTTTTCTGACAGTACTCATGCAATATACATATTCTTAGATAGTACTCGTATGAAGTTTATTGTCCAGTGAATCGGACAATACACTACAGATTAATAATCAAATGTCCAGAAACACTACTTTCTCTCTTCATCTCCCCATAACCTATTTTTCTAGATCTTGCCCAAAGCTTTAAGTGACTAGCTAATGGTTCATTTTCTAAGCACTAGTTTCACAAAAAAAAAGTTTTTTAAGTATGTGCCCGCTAAGCCATGGTTGATATGCCATTATGGTGGTATATCAGGGTGATATTAAACCTGAATATTACAATTGGAGTTCTTATTTCTAATATATTGCTTTTTATAGTTATATATGTATACTGATAGAGAAACTGGGGGTCGTGGTATAGTGGTTTGAGCGCTCGCACAGAAACTCAAACGGTCGAGGTTCAATCCCACCGAAGAACAAAAATTATAAAATAAAATTTGCCGTTTTTCTAAATTATAAATAATTTTAAAAATAAGAGGTTTCCCTCCCTCCCACCAAGATGTCCATCTGCAAGAAGAAGCGCTCCCTGACATATTCAGTCTATGCCACCAAAAACGAATGATCAGAAGTACAGCGCCACCTTCGGAGAAGATAAGAGCTAACCTACTGAAAGCGCTTGCCACTCACTTTCAACATCCACCGACAGATTGGGCAATTGCTGTTGATCATTTAAGGATGAAGGCCTATGAATGATCAAATTGACAGCAACTTGCCATTTATATATATATAATAAATCTATCCATATATCTTCAAATTCCAATACAATGCGCTGCAATTTTTTTATTTTGTTTTTAATTGTTTTTTTTAAACAGCCTGTAGACGGTCCATAAATTATCACAAGGCCGCGTTTACTTAAGTTGGTACAGCTGTGATGATCAAAAGTACGTGGTGTTTATTCTATAAATGCTTGAGAAAGTTCTCAAAATTATATTTTCATATTAAAATGAAATAGAGAAAATGAAAATTTGTTCTTTTGATTATGACAGAAGACTGAAATTCAGCATCAAATATCTTAAATTTTGCAGAATTTAATTATTTTGGCAGAAAACAACTGAACACGTTTACAGAAACTTAGAATTTTAAATAGAAAAGATAGTAAAAGGGAAGAAAAATTGCCCAAAGAAATATCAAAAGGTTCGATACAATGTATGTTGAACGAAAACCTGAAGATGGGAAAGCTGTGCACTATATGAGAGCAATAAAACTAAGTTTTTACAGGTTTTTAAAAATACGGATCTAGATTTAAAATTTTATTTTTTTTATCTCACACCTTTTCCACATCATTTGTAAAACCACAATACATTAAATAAACTGATGTTTACTGTGCATATCTTGAAAGCAAAATATTTATAAAAATTTCAAAGAAGTTAAAGGCATAAAAGGAATTTGTATTTGAATTTATTTCCTTTTCGACAAATTTTTTAAGTGTTTTACTTCCCAAAAAAAAAAAAAATAAAAATAAATATATCCTTGTTATCGTCCTTTCATTACCATTAAATAAGTCGTAGTTTAACAATAAAATATACTCCATACCATATATTAAAAAAAAAACATTTGTGAACAAATAATCAAAGAAAACTTTTTTAAATTCTTTTCTTCTAAACATTTGCTTTTTCTAAGCAATTGAATCATTAATGGATTATAAAATCCAAACATTTAACAACATTTTTTTCTTTTTTATTTGCCAAAGAATTCCTAAAATTATTTATTATTAAAAGAAAACTTTTTTATTTCTGTTATTTTTTTTTATCGAATTTAAACAAAAAAAAACTTATTTGGAATGTTTGCACACACATATCTTTAAGTGGTTAAAGGAGCGGTCGTTTTATTTTTATGCTCAATTTGTTAAGTTTTTGATAAATGATTGCGAAGAAATTAATTTCAATGTTTTTTTTTAAGTTACTTCACCTTATTTTGAATAAGAGTGTGACTGTTTTTGGTGCCGCAAAATAATACGGAATTTTCCGAAATGATTTTTATTTTTTAACAATCTTTTAATAAAAAATATGAATATTAAATTATTATTATAGACTAAATTCGTTTGAACTTTAAATAATTTTTTTATTTTATAATGAAATTATTTTTATAATGAAATTATGTTTTTATTTTCATATTTTGAAAACACTGATTGCAAAGAAAATATCACGAGCAAACAATTGGTAAAAATGTAAAGGATTTGTTGTCCTGAGCAAAATTACTACTGGTGCAATGAAGACATTTCAAGGGAGTATTTAGTAATGTTTCACCACAATAAAACATATTTTTGTGTCAATTCGTAACTTTGGACAAGACATGGGTCCACCACTGCAAACTCAGGACAAATAAACAAACAAATATATGATGGCAGCACAAAAATGTATAGCTGAATGGGCGTAAATCAGGATACAAGTTTAGTAAACCTATACTGCCAGTTGTCAGATTTTTTTTTTTTGGTTAGAAAGGAAGACCTAAGCTTCTCACAGGAGTAATGTCTAGGATCAAAACGTTAATTAAAAAAAAACTGTTTTTTGATGTATTTGCATTAATTTTTTTAAGACTTATCCTCAGGGGTAAACCCCTACTCATGCCGGGGCATTGTATTGGAATTTAAAGATACATACATAAATAGATTTAATTTAATTTTTTTTATTATGCGCCTTTTTTATGAGAGAAGTTGCAGTCAATTTTACCACTCAAAGGCTATTCTTATACCTTTACTTTTGAGCGGTCAACAGCAATTGCCCCACTGTTGGTGGATGTTGAATGTGAGTGGCGAGCGTCTTCAGTAGGTTAGCTGTTCTTTTCCAAGAAGGTTGCGGCGCTGTCCATCTGATCATTCGTTGTTGGTGGAATAAACTGGAAATGTCAGCGAACAGTTTCTTGAAGACGGACCTCATAGTGGATTGGGGGTGGGGGTGTTTGGAGAATCCTCTTATTTTTAAATTATACTTTAGAGAAACCGCTAATTTTATTTTTAAGTTCTTTGATCTCGGTCGTTTGAACACACACACACCCCCCCCCCCTGGGAAGGAATTGAATGCAAATTTTCCAATAGAATTTAGGAAAATATATGCAAAAAATTAAAAAATTAATTTTCTTCTGCGACTTCTTATATATGATTAGACATTTGTTTCTACAAATATATATGGGATTTGTAAGAATGTGAATAAATGGTGATCTTCTTTGCTATCATCCTGTTATGTAAAAACATAAACTAAAGCATGTTTACATACGAACATACAATGATCTGAAGCTCGATTATTTCAGAGTATATTCTGCGAGAAGCTAGGCTATATCCCTGAAACAGGTTGTTAATGCATATATGTATGTATTCTTGGTAAATATCTACAAAGATGTACTCGTAGATACTTGCTGTTTTTAACCAAAACCACATCTATTGCATATTCTAGCTTTAAAATGGTATAATTTTATTAATTAAGGTCTTGTATCTACTGAGGAGATCTTATGAAAGTTATCACAATAGGTCTTTGGTAGTCGTTATGCTAAATGCGTGAAACCCATGCAATCTAACTTGAAGTACTTAATTCAAGCTTATGTATACGAGGAATGTAAATTCGTACCCACATTGAATTGGTGACAAACAATAAATTTAAGTTTTTAAGCTTTTAAAAGCATTCACGCAAACTCAATAAACAACTACGCCTAAAGAAGTGCACAATTAAAAAATTATTTATTTTTTTACAAAATTGGGTTGTAAGAAAATCAATTAAAACTGTATTGATATAAGTATGTACATATAAAAAGAAATACATACGAGTGTTATAATTTTTATGAGCTCGTTAAAATCCTATTTTAGAATTTTATTTTCTTGATTGATGTCTTTTTCAATTTGCTTTTCGTTATTTAATATTATAAAAAGTCTTCATTAAATGCATTTTATTTCTTTATTTCCATGGTAAAAGTATTTATTTTTTTCAATTATTTTTGTGTTGCCAAGTAAACGAATATTATTGACGTAAAAATTAAAATAAGACAACGTCTACAAAAAAAAAAAACAACAAAAATTTACATTTATTTTTAATAATACACGTGTTGATTGGCTGTGAATATTTTTCTATTTAATATACAGTGATATCCAGAAAATAATAATACATGAAATAATGATATACAGAATACTTTTAAGGTATACATACACACATACATACATAATTATCCATTACAACCCTGTGTCAGAGTTACAGCCTAGCTTCTCGCAGCATCCATATTGTGTGTGTTAATTTTTTTTATCTATGAGTACCGGGACCTACAGTTTAATGTCAACTCTGAACGACAGACTTGCGGAGCCTATTCATGGCAATCTATTACTCTCAGAGCTTTTGTCAGAAGACTGCTGAGAGGTATTTACACGAAATTAAGTTTCCAGCACTGCATGCTTGTCAAATTTATTTGCCATCAGTTATTAAATTTGTTTTAAAATATTATTGAAGAGTAATTTAATTATATTTTGAAATTCTTTTACAATAGTTTCGTTTCGTTTGTTTTTCTATTGCTAAACAAAAACACCCACATATTTACTTGCATTTAAGTTGTTTTGCTACTTGAAAAACAAAAGAAAAAAAAAGGGAAAGAAAATAAAATAATTATTATAAAGAATTTAAACCTTCAGTAATCTAAATGTTAACTTATATTTTAATATAAATTTCTCATAAAAACATTCTTGCTGTATTTTCATTCCTTCCTTGAGACTTTTTTGCTTCGTTGCTTTTTTGTATTTTTACTCCTTTTTTCAGTTCTTTACTAGAGGAGCAGTGGTTGCCGTTTGATTAACCAACAGCCGTTAGCAACAGCAAAACGAATTCAGTATTTAGCAGCGTATTTAGTTTTCGACCCATTTTTTTTTTGCTCTCTCATTTACTTATGTTTGTGCTTCATAATATACATAGATTCCAAATGGATTTTCATTTATATAAAAACTTTAATTTTCTATCTGAAGTATTAATGTTTCTCATGTTGAAGTTCATCTAGGAAAGTGTAAAGTTATGTTAGGATAGATCTCAGAATATAGCTTGAAAAGGGTTGAGATATTGCCTTACATACAAGAATAGATTAGATGGCTATTTAAAGAGAAAACGCAATCAACTAAAATTACCGCAAAACGCTGTTTTGATAAGATTACAGGTTTACAGCAAGGAAGCAGAAGCATTTCTGCCATACATCTTATCGAATATCGGTTTTCAAATGCTTCAACGTTAAAGGATTAATACAGTAGATATGGTATTTGATGTTGCCAAATGAAAGAATTATGCAACGTGGAAATTTATCTTGCAATAAATCCAAAATCGACCATATTTTGTAGCTTATGGCTATGTCGTGTTGAAACCACATAATTTCCAGTTCATAATCTTCAATTGCAAAGCAAAAAAAAATATTATTATAATACGGTTATAGCGCTCTGAAATCGCGATAAAAGTTTCTTCAGTGTTCATTTTTTAAAAATATGGCCAATTATCCCTACATACATAAAATAATATGCATCGAAAAGTCACCTTTTCTGTAATGTAATAGCGTCTCAATAATTACTTTTGAACTTTTCGAGTCTAATAAGCGACAATTTTATTTGTGGACTTGCCTACGGAGAATGAACAGCAATAAAATCTGTTGGTTTAGCATCCAATAAGCATACCGTCGCAAGAATTAATCAGCACTGTAACTGGTAAAAAAATCGAAGATACGTTTTTTTGCATCTTATCAAAAAAAAAAAAAAAAAATACACGTCGATTGGTCCCGGTAATGAAAATAAAACCACATACGCCGTATGCATTTTGATAAATATCAGTGTCTTCTTTCTACTTTCATACCGTCGAGTATTCTGAGATATGGATAATTACGTAATAGAAGCGCGACTAACTGGTCGTTCCTCAGTGGTGATTAGTGAGAGAATTTATTTCAGGTAGAATAGAATAAAAAACTACCCGCATACTTTCCAGAATACTCTTGTTTTCCCTCTTAGTAAACGGAAACACAATTATTCTGACTCTTTCAAAACTATGATTAGACTATACGACAGCTTGATCTAGGACATATTTTTGTTATGCCTTTCCTAGAATAGAGTATCGTAAAGATATATGACTGATATACAGATGAAGGATAACAGTTTTGTTTTCATGAAATTTACGTTAAATGCAGATTCTGGTTTAGAGCATATTTTGAAGTCTCTAATAATGGAAATTATCTAGTCATATAAAATCATAAAGTATCCAGATTATTCTAATCTACACTCCTGTAATTTTTTTAATAAAAAGTGTTGTATTAATAAGAAGTCTTGAATTTAACAGTCAGATCTCTTATTCAATGTTAACATAAGTATTATATAGTAATAGTATTCATAGATGTAGTCTAGTATGAAATGTGTTAGCTACCTAGGCGACAGCTGCGGGTTCAAACCCCAACTCTAACATCCTGAAAGAAAGAAATCGTCGTGTGGGAGTTTATGTGCTCTATCTGCCATTTTATATCTTTCATATATCTCGAGTTAATGACGCCACTTTGAGTTTTCGACCCCAAATTTTTCAAGTCTGCAATCCGCTTTTTGATATCTCGTCCGGTTTCGGAGATAATTAGCCAAAAACGGATAGCATATTTTAAAAATGTTGGTGTCAAAAACCTAAAGTGGTATCATTAACTCGAGATATATAAAATGACGGATAGAGCACATAAACTCCCACGCAACGAAATATGAAAAATATTTCTTTCGGCAAGCACCTTTTTGCTGTCTTCTGGCAATAGCTCTGAGTAAGCGATTGCCATGAATATGCTTCTCTTGTCTGTAGTTCGGATTCGACATCAAACTAATGGTATAAAAAATTACGCACACAATATGGGTGTTTCGTGAAGCTAGGCCGTAATTCTGAAAAAAGGCTTTAATGGCCAATTATGCATGTATGTGTGTAATAATATTCATCCTAGTTTTTATTGGGAAAAGTATAGTTTTGAAAAGGTGGCTCAAGTCGTTACAGCTTCTGTAGTATTGGCAATAATACCACATATAGTTGTTGTATAGTAGCATCGTATTTCTGCTATTTCTTCTGCTTGTTTGTCGAGCAATTATTCCTTAAGGATTTTGTTGAAATTTGGAACATTGATACACTCAACTAATGAAAGTGCAATGGAGTGCGTTTTTTTTCAAAACTTGACAAGGATGTGATACCTCCCATACAAACTAAATACTGATTTTTGTATACCTTGAGAACGGTAAAAGCTAAAGTTTCGGAATTGGGTCTGAATGACTTTACAATAAAGGCAAATTATCAACCTGAAGGTAGCCAGAGACGGACAGGTGGGCGTGGCAAACTAAATAGTGATTTTTTGGTGTGATTGATTTCGTAGTCAATAAATAGGCAACGCACAAATAGTAATGGTAGGTGTAGCGAAACACGCCTGGTAGTAATTTTATAAAATATTCAAATATTTAAAAACAATTTGAAAAATATTGGTGATGCATTGTAAAGCCACTGAAATATTTCAACTGACTAGCTACAATCGTTTTAAGTCTTGTATATGAACCTTGTGAACAATTTTCTTATAAAGAAATATAATGTAGGAAAAACTCTTAAATTCCATTGTCTCCCAAGTTCTTCCTGTAGACCTCAACCATAACAAAAGCAACAGGCACGATACAAAAAAACTAAGGACTGGAAAAAAAATTGTTTTTAATAGCTTTGGATATAAGAAAGTGAATATTATAATAAAAGAAATGTGAAAGAAATTTGATAACGAAAGTTTATATTTTTTTCTTGTTTTTTAATTTCTTTTCTATCAAAAATAAAATGTTGTTTCTTTTTCATTTTTAGATTATCATCTGCAAAAGAGATTGGTAAGTAAAAAACTCAAAAAAGCAAAATAATCATATTTATCTTGTCCCTCAAGTAAGTAAGAAAGCATATACTCCCTATGCCGGTTATTTTATTAACAGCTAAACCGAAAATTTTTTTGCATAAAAAAATTCCTCTTGAAAACTGGCACTTTTACACAATTTTAACCATCACTGAAAGCTATTGTAGAGTAGTAAGTCTTAGCCAAATTTTGGTTTAACAAGCTTCAGAGTGTCACAAAATGTGAGTCTTATAACGTTTCTTAAAAATTACAATTAGCTTAAGCTAAAGATACATTAGCCAAATATTTGACAAAATAAAAATGTAATTTTGAAAATATATTATGCAGTAACAGGTATTATGTAAACATTTTCCTAAAATTTTTTAAATATTAAGAAATACTACTTTACATAATACATGCTGTGTGTGTCAATTTTTATTCAAGAGTACAGGGAGGTCTGCAGTTTAACATCGAGTCCGAACGATGTAAGTAAGTAGAAGTCTTCGTAGTAGTATGTACAGGTAATATAGTAGTAGTAGTAGTAGTTATAATAGCAGGTAATAATTACTGATAGTGTTTAAAGACACTTGCGTAGTGTTTAATATTTCCAGTCTCCAATGATCAACAGTTGAAATGTTCTACAAACCAATGAATTCATACATACATACATAATTGGCCATTACAACACTGTGTCAGGGTTATGGTCTAGCTTCTCGCAGCACTCATGTTGTGTGTGCTATTTTATATCCAGTACAGGAACCTACAGTTTAAAGTCAACTCCGAACGACAGATTTGAGGAGCCTGTTCATGGCAATCACTTACTCTCAGAGGTTTTGCACCCGGAGCTCTTATCTACTAAGCCAACCCACTAACCAATAGACTATGGCTACTACAATAAGTAGAGTACTGAATATCACTGAAAAAAAGTAAAGTCAGCTAAAGGTTGGGAAATAAAAATGTTTTGTTTTTTTTTTATTTGATGTCCCCCATTTTTTGCCAAGTGGAGTGAAGACTCGGTGGTTTTCTCCTTATAAGAACCCCTAACGAATGTACATAAAGTCGTCTGTGATATATTTCGAAGACAATCTAGTTCATAAAGCAAACGCGAACTTTAGCCTGAAATCTTGTAAAACTCGTATCTCTCACAGATCACATCCTTTTGTAGTTGATTGTTCAATATAACGCACAATGCATTATAGAGAGAATTCGTTTTTTAGCCGAATTGCTCATTTATGGAATAATTTTCCAGGGATATATCAGTAAGGTTTAATCAAATGTCCACAAACAATATTTCCTTTTTCCCTCTTCCCAATGTATGGCATAAGCAGAGGACACACCCTAAGTTCTGTTTTGAGAAAAATAAAAACATGTACTGACTGCTTAAAAAAAATTTACCGATGAGGGAATTAAAGACTGTATTCAGTATTTATTGATAATTTTGCCAAATAATAAAAGCAAATAATTGCCTAATATGGAATTTTGATTTTTTCTTTTCCTAAAAAAAAATCGTCCATAATTTTGCAACCCAATTATGTAACAAAAAATTCCTAGTTCTTGGTTTAACAACATTCAGCAAAGGACCATAGCTTTTTAGGTTTAAATGGAAAGAGTGTATCGGTTTCTTTTCAATGAAACTATTAACCAAAAAAAAAAAAAAAATTACAAATCAAAATAAAAATCCATTCCGCAACACCAATAACAAAAATACTTTGATGCTCAATAGTTACATTTGAATAATATAAAACATATAAATTTTACAGTGTTTTTCCTTTAGAAATAAAATCGAAGTAATTAAACGGTTATTGCACAACAATAGTTGTAGGTTCTAAAATACTGCTTTTATTCGGTTGTCTTTTTATTTTCTTTCAATTTTACTCGCTTAGTGAAGCAGTGAATTTATGATTCATGAACGTAAATACTCGAAAGGTTTGTTTTAATCAACAGGATGTGTTCGTTTATCTTTCAGTTTGTTCAACTTGTTATTGTTTTGTAAGAGAATGTCGTCAGATTAAATACAAACGGACTTAATAATTATTTTTTTTTATCCTGGCAACTCAAAAATGTTCTTAATGCAAGTATTATAAAATTTCTTTTAAGTGTTTTGTGGGTTTTTATTACAAAAGCCTTGATAAAATATTTCTTTAATGTCTCGATTTTTTTTTTTTTTTTTGTAAAGTAGTACGAAGTTTGTTTCGTAAAAGGAATTGTTGATAACCAATCACAAAACAACTCGAATAGTAAGTAATTCGTGTTTAATTACACAAGCTTTTGTTTTTGGTAACGATATATGACTTTAATACTGTCAAATCTGTATGATAACAGCCCCTCTCTATCTCTCTCTCTCTTCCGTTCTAATATCTTTAAAACCTATTGATTTTTCAAATAAAACTTCATACTCTTAATGCCTGCCATATAACCTATTAAAGCCGATTTTTATATACCACCCACTAACACATTAAACACAAAATTACTAACACACATGTATCGTACACTTTAGAGGCAGACAAGTGGAAATGGATGCTTTAGAGTTGTAACACTGAAAGAAATATTTTGCAGTGAAATTTTAAAATTTGAGCATGATTTTTAATGAGCTAAAATCGGTTTTGGTACCGTTTTTGAAAAGTTTTTAAGGCAATTAAATTTCTTATGTGGAAACCCGTTTTGACTCTCTCTTATCCAGTAGATATTTTTTTTTATATTATTTTTTAATTTATTTATTATTATCAAATCAGAAAAATTATATAATTGTTCGACCTGTTTCCAAATTATCCAAATAATAAGCAAATACT
Organism: Metopia argyrocephala; assembly: GCA_963576795.1. Classification (NCBI taxonomy): domain Eukaryota; kingdom Metazoa; phylum Arthropoda; class Insecta; order Diptera; family Sarcophagidae; genus Metopia; species Metopia argyrocephala. The sequence goes on from OY756210.1 coordinate 39,217,862, forward strand.
TTTTTCAAGCTCAAGGTCAAATTTATTTTCAATTTAATAATCAATATTTCGATATCCTTCGGATATCATCTTCAGGATTTCTAAAAATAATAATAAATAAAAACAGATAAAAATACACTGAAACCACTGTTCCAATAAGAAAATATCAGTTACAAAAGCAAATATAAAAATACCGATCATATAACAATCTACAAAATGTAAACAAACTCATCAGTAATAAAAATAAAACAACACTTCCCATATTATAAAAATATAAACCAAAAAGAACTTACAAAAATTATATAAAAACAACAAAATTAATATTAATATATACATATGTATGTGTATCACTGCACCAACGTTATCACATTACATATTATACTAATTTTTGCTAATATTTCCCCTGTTTAGTATATATCTATAACTATGAGCACAATTCTCGGTATCTGTTTTGTAGTTCATTCTCCTCTCCTTTCCTTGAAAAAAGTATTTGCTTATTATTTGGATATTTATTATTATATTAGAATCAAATGCCAAAATAAGTTCTGTGTTATTACAAGCAATGTCATAAAGAATATTAAGCCACAAAAATTGTTTTTATTTCGTTCCACCATATGTACATTTCAAACTGTAACTGTACCCGCAAGAAGCCTTATAGATTTCCCATTTCGTTTTGTTAAGAAAGCAAATCCAAGTATTCTGGATATTTTATAAGCAAAAGTATTGATTTCCGTCGTGCTTAACGTCAATTCGATGTTAAATTTCAATAAAAAAAACTTAAGACAAATTTTTTGCAGTGTACTAAGGGAAAATTCATTCAAATTGTGAGAGTTTATAGTTTGCAAAAGGGCGACTAGAGATAAAGTCGGGGGTACACCCGAGGAGATGAAGAGATTTTTTGCATTATTAATACTGGCTGGATTTAGTGTTGAAAAAGTCATTAGTGCAGCTAAAGGGTATAATGCATAATACCCGTATTTTCATGCATATTGTAGGACTCTATATAACTTTGTAACTATGATTGTTGGATGCTGATATCTCTTTTCCTGTATGGATGTGTGTGTGTGTCTGCCTGCGCTTAAATGTGTATGATACTCAAATATAAAACGTGTATGACTGTGGCATACATTTGCAAATCCAAGAACGAAAAAATATTTCACGCAAAAAAAAAATATATTTTTATGAAAACGAATGAAAGGATAAGGGAATGAGTCAATGGTTGAATGAACAAAAAAACTGAGTAGTAATAATAAAAAAATAATTTATATACTCACACTAAACCACAAATCGCACTACCCAGCAAATTTACAGGTTAAATTTCAAAATGTAAATGAATTACAAACAGAAAATGATATACTGCCTTAGGTTGCAAAACAGAATTGAAATATAATGGCAGAAGAAAATTATGAGCAAATTTAAAAATGTACTCAAGAAATGCTTTTAATTTCTGTTTTGTAATTGTGTTTTTTTTTTTTAATTTTTTATAGACAATTGCGACTGTTGAGTTAGGACTAAAGGATTGTTCGGATTTATGCTTATAACGTGGTATACCTGTTGTTCGCTCTCACTACACAAACTCAGTCAATCAGAATTCATCTTTGTCTTATAAAAAATTATGTAAAAATTTCATTTTGAAGTGAATTAAGTACGGCATCATATCACTTGACCTTAACAAAACTTAAGTCGTTTCCACAAACTTTTCGTTATTGCTGCTAACGTTTTCTGCAGGTCTGCGTCTCTTATGAGGATAATCATCAACCAACTAAAATTAATTTTATCAGAACTTTCTTGTGAATATTCTCAGAGAGTTGTAGTTATTCTACGCTCTCATTCATTGGTCTACAGCAGTGATGTCCACTACTACATAAACACACTTGCGCTTGTGTATGAAGCAGAGAAAAGACTCTGCTTACTTCTACCAGAAATGGGAATGTTCGAATTACTTTCTGTTTATAACTTCATAAATATTTCTTCATAACTCTGAGTAAAGTGTGTGTCCGACAGGCATGTGACCGATCTATTAAGAATAAAGGAGTACCGAGGTCACATAAATTTGGAGGAAATAATGAATAATTATTTCAGTTAAATAAAAATGATACAAAAAATATGCACTATCCATCCCTGCACTATGTTGGAGAGAAGCTAAAATCTTAAAAGAGCAAGAGTAACAATATTTCTTTTTATTATGTACGTGTGTGACTTCGACGCAAGCAGAATTTGTTTTCCTATCACGCGTGATAGGGAAAGAGAATTTTGGACATCACTGGTCTACAGTGTGCGTGGTAAAGATATAGCCTACCCTGCCTGCTTGGTATCGACCGGCCCAAGGGCTATCTGGTTTTTGGGGTCAACTATTCTTGATTCCTTTTTCCTCTCCATTGAACTTTTACATTTCAATTAAGTTTTCGACCACAAATCGTCTGATAGAGTGACTCGTAAATATTAATTTTTATTGCGACCAATGTTTCATAATCCAGTTCACATATATGTATGTAATTTATTACAGTCAGTTCTGTAGTTCTGTAAGATAAAATCGGTTACATTACTATCCCATATCTTTCTTAATGCTGGCAAGTCAAAGTTTTCTCAGACCAGACTGATTAATCAAAGATCAGTTTCCCAACACAGTCATGGTGGCCTTTAAGAACTGGTTATTTCTTTCTTAACAACGATCTATACATTGGATTTTAGCTCATTGAAATGAAGAAAATTAATACAAAAATTCATTTTGAGATAAATGAACATTGATGGTCAGCAAAATCAGCAAAACAAAAACAAAAAAACAAAAAAACAAAAAACTCGTCATTAACAGCGTAATTTCTGCGTTTAGAAATTATTCGATAAATACCTTTTGTAAAACAAGAAATCATTAAGCAAGCACACATTATTGTTTGTCACTTGATATTTCTCTTAAATAGTAGATCACTAGACCCTTATAATTCAAACTTTGGTTTTTGTGTTTGCTGGGTTTAAACAGAACTACTCTTACTAAGAGAAATATGCAGTCATTGCCTTTAATGCAGCAAGTTAAGGTGCTTTTATGCTAATGTTGGTGAGTGTATGTCTGTGATTTTTAGTCGCTTATATCTATGCACGTGCTAATGAAATGCAAGTTAATGAACGCTAACGTATGTAAAACATTTTAACTCCAAATATAACAGCCCAAAACCCTATGTGTCTCCCTTTCGTTGTTTTGCTCCGTTTTAGTCTATTTAAGACATTAAGCACTATGCAACAATTTTTTTTCTTTACGATTTGTGGCTTAACAACACAATTGTTATAACGCCGATATTACAGTCGATGGTGATGATGATATAGATGTTGGCAACAGTCTGAAAGAGGGCATAAAAAGCAAAGTATTATTATTTGATTTTCATATTCGTACATGTTGATTTGCATCACTAGAACTTTGATGAGGTACAAACGTTTTTTTTTCTCTGTTTTTATCTTAATTTTTTTCATACTCGATTTTTTTTTGTTGCATATTTTTGCACATGAAGAGAGTTTTTTCTATGATTTTTTGTTTACTGCTACAAGTGCTTGGCACTCTCATTGTATTAAAGTATCTGTGTGCGTATGCGTGTGTTTTGTTTTTTGTCTGCTTATTTTTTAAAAGTTCATTGAGTTGAGATTTTATTTTGCTGTTGCAACTATTCAAGTAAATTTATGCTTTTGCCATAAAATTAAAGTGGATTTTCCTTTTTTGTTTTTTTTCTTCATTTAAATTCACATCTTCTGTTATTATTGAAATGAAACTCAAACAGAGTGTTAAAACATAAAAAACGCAACACAAACTTAAGTCGTCAACAAAATCGTCATAAACTTCCTTGGCATCAATTTAAATTATTTATTAAAAATAATTTCTAAATGAAAATGTGTGGATTTGGTAGATTTGTTTTTTTTTTTTTATCAAAAGAAATTGAATTTGTTTTCTATAGTAAATGCATTCATAGTAAAATATTTTATCGATTTAAATTATTATAAGCTAAAAACTATTTTCACAAATAACTTACGCGTTTACTTATGAAATAAAAATATGGTCAAACTTGTTAGGAACTTTCAATTACTCCAATTCTTAAACAAAAGTTGTTTTTCCAACTCGATTACTACAGTATTGTATAAGTATAAAAATTAAAGTAGGCAAGACCAGTCATCTAAGAACGTCTTTAATTTTGGTGGTTTAATTTAAGGAGATACACTTTATACTTCAAGTTGGCGTAAAATAAACACATACACACATTACTAAAAATCATTAGTCACATTATCAACAATAACATCATAGTTCCGAACAAAACAAGATTAAAAAAGTATTTTCCAAGATCATCATGTTCTGTTTTTTATTCCAACTCATTAAAGGTACAATCATGTAAATACTGCCGTGGAGTTAAATTTCTACCCACTTTTACTATAGTTTACCTATCTCTTATTTTTTGGAATTTTTAAACAAATTTCAATGAACATTCCATTGAACACGTACTGCCGCAACTGCAAGAAAGGCAATCTTTCATTTTCCATCAAAATGGTGCATCAGTGCTAATTAAATGTTGAAATCAGCACACAAACCAACCAACCTTAACAATTTGAATCTTTTTTTTTACTCTGAAATATGCGCTTATGTTCCTACAAATAAAGGACATAAAAAACGGTGTCTATTTGACAGTTTTCTTAACTCATCATGATTCCTTTTTTTGTTAGTTTTGAGGTATTTTTGACGACTTTCTCAAAGTAATTTCAAATATTTTATCACACAATTATTATTATTATATGTCTTCAGCCATAACGTTATATTAATATCTTGAGTGAAAGCCAGATATAAATATCATGAATTTATTGTAGTTACCGTGCCGACAGCGCCGGATTCAAATCTCAGCGCTGACATCTTGAAAAAAGAAATATAAAAAACTTATTTCTTTCGGCAACTACCTCTCAGCAGTCTTCTGTTAAACTGTATGTCCCGGTACTCATGGATAAAAATTTACACACACATCATGAGTGCTGCGAGAGTTAGACCGTAACCCTGACACAGGGTTGTAATGGACAATTATGTATGTATGTATGAATTCATTGGTTTGTAGAACATTCGAACTGTTGACTATTGGAGACTGGAAATATTAAACACTACGCATGTGTCTTTAAACACTATCAGTAATTATTACCTGCTACTATAACTACTACTACTACTACTACTACTACTACTACTACTACTACTACTACTACTATATTACCTAAACATACTACTACCAAGACTACTACTTACTATTAATATTTATAACTTCTACTTGATACTATATTCTTCCCTACTATTTCGGCTACAAGCTAAAACTACTGCTACGTTCTACTACAAATGCTAATACCTACTATTACTACCCTGCCAGCAAATTGGTAGTCGACTACAAATAAAGCTAACTTATAATTCACTTTTATGGGCTGACTATAAGCTAACTACATTGTAATCCAGAACTTACCAAAATCAAAGTGTTTATAGCTAGCTACAAAAATTAGCTTTAAGTTAACGGCTAAGTAACTAACTTTAAAGTTAATTGAAAGTAATGCAGAGTCGGACAATTGACTACTTCCTAGGTCATCGCAATGTTAAAATAGTTAGTTGTTTTCATATAAAAGTAATCCAAGTGTCAACCACCACTACTTGAGGAATAGTTAGTTTTAAATTAATTAAAAGTTAACTGAATTGCCTGCAGGGTTCCAACTACTATCTTTTACTAATAATACTAATAATGCTATTACGTACAACTACTTATTTCTACTACTAATGTTACTGCTACTCCTTACTACTGTCTACTATTTCTGCTACTACTTTTGTTATTATAACTAATATTTAATATAGAATTGTGATATTACTAAAGGCACCCTTACACGATATGTTTTTTACACGTGTTTTTTAAATTTAAAATACATAAGTTTTTTGTTGTGTTTGTCTAAATTAGTCAATTTACATAAGGTTTATAATTTTTACTCACAAACGTATATGTACAATTACATATGTAAATATAATATATGTAAATAATAAATTTTTAGGTACACAATTTATAAAAAAAAACTATTTTACAAATAATTCATTGCCGACTAATGTTTGTACAGGCATAGAAATTTAATATCATATGTGTGTACATACGAAATTAGAGCATGCTCTAATTGAAATTTTGTCATAAGACTTTCCTTGTGTTTTTTACACAAGCAATGTTTTAAAAGTCACACACGACATGTAACTGTTTACTCATGTAAAAGTTGACAGTAACAGTGTAAAAAACATGTCGTGTAAGGGTGCCTTAAATAGTAAACATACATACGTAATAGTAGTAGCAAATAGCTATAATTGTAGGCGGTAGTAATATAGGCAAATTAGTATTAGCAGTAACGTTAGTAGAAAATACCAACGGTAAAAATACGTGGTAAATGGTGACGTTATCTATCGGCTTTTACTAAACGCGACATGTATTTCGTTTCATATCACTATTATAAGGTTTGTATATAAATATACTTATTTTGCTATTCAACTTTCTGCATATAAGTATCTTTTACTTTTAGCATATTGCACAGGTATTACTTAATAGCAGCTTGGTGATGTATCAACTTTTGATTCTTAAGAGTACATGAGACTTAGCTACCTGAATGATGGTATTCATTTAATATTATTATTGAAATTAGAATACTTTTCATAAAAGCTATTAAATCGAGTACAATACATTTTTCACTTTCACTTGATACAATCATTTAATATTACAACGCTACTGCCACTCAAATAAAATGACATCGCGTTTTAAAATCTATTAAAAACCATCAAAATCAATTAAATTTATTGAAATACACACTTTTTCATACTCTATTCAAATAAATATGCCACTCGTCCACTAACAGTTTAGCTGTCGTTTCTGCCTGCCTTCTAACATGATTAATTGTATTTGTCTTTTACCAGACTGACACTTTAGCCTTGATTTATGTTCTGTAGATAACTTTTAAATGCATGGGATTGAGGAATTTGATGGTAGAGTTCAGAGTAAATGAAGTGTAAAATCCACGTACACACATACTTAAACTATTTATGAAACCCAGCAAACAGAATGTGAAGCGTTTGATATATGATGGATTTGTTAAACCTAAACCTTCGACTGTCATTTTAAGTAAATTCAAGTTAAGTAGAATGCAATTATACTTGTGGTTTTTAATAGCCATTAGTGTTAAATTATTATTTTAATTTCCGGTTTATTTTTAAACTTTAAGATGTTATTGATAACCAAAGTTTTTCCAATTTGTGCCCAAAGTTTAGCAAAGTTATTATTATTCAGAGTATACTTTGGTCTTACTTAGGTGGCACAAAAGCCCAACTAGAAAAAGACGTACTGTTCGTAATCAAAGAGCTGCTTCCGAATTTCTTCTGGACTCGTTAAAAAAGATCTAAAGCCTTACGCCATCTTCGAATGCCAAATTTGCCACTATAGGGCAATAGATAAAACAACAGCCTATACCTAAAAAGTCTCAACTTTAGCAATGCCTAGATTATTAATAAATGTTAACAGTGGCTTTATTCGCATACCAGTAATAAATAATTATTTTGCTATGAAACTTAATTCTAAAGTTTTTAGATTATACGTAAATTAAAAAAAAATGAATAAAAAACACAACCAAACTTAGCTCAAAAGTACATATCGTCACATAAAATGCAAATGGACGTAAATACACTTTTTGTTTTTTCTTACAGGAGAAGCGAAAAACCTTAAAATCAAAAATTTTTTAAATCTTGAAAATCACCTAATTTTCAATATCGTGATATAAGGATTGGCATCCCTATATACAACAAATTAGTTTGTATGTAAGGTCTCCATATAAATATGTCTTCTTGCATTTAGAAATACACGCACTTGTAGTTACGTCTGTTTGTATTTCGTTAATAAAATCGCCATTTTTGATGGTAGAAATCTAAAATTTTGGACGAACATGTATTTTGATAAAACGAATCAAAATTAATAAAAAAAATTCAATTTCGAATTTTGTGTAGTTATGTCCGTTTGCATTTAATATGGCGATATATTTGTCTACATTCTACATCTAAATTGTTATGTAATTTAGCGTTGAAAATTGCTTAAGTTTAGCCATCATTATGATCAATTTGTTTTGAGCTCCTATTTATTCCCAAAATAAAATGATACCATTCGTTTTGCTGGGAATTTGGCTTGTTGCTTTGCATTTAATGTCCATTACCAAGAGGGGAATCATTTAATTTAAATGCGCAGATTTGCTTTTATTTCATTTTTTTCCATTTTTCAGATAGGTTTGTGTGTTTATAAGTAAATGTGAGCTGATTTCAGTCTCTTTTAATTTTGTCTATTGTTAGAGTAGATAAAAAAATAAAATCGATAAAACATTATTATTATCTATTAAAATAAATCACGTTTACGCCTTAAATGTTTAACATCAATAACTGACAAAACTCTATTTTTCACTCTCTTCCAACCCATACGCTATTTCTTTAAAATACTTACAACGAATGGTCTTTGGCACTTTTGTATTAAGAAGCAAATAAGTATACGTACACACAGAGTGTGAAAAGAGAAAAAGTTACACTTAGAGAATTTAATGTATACAAATGTAAATATGATGAGTGATTCGATCTCTTAGAGGCAATAAATCTTCTGTTATAGACAACTACATATATACCATACACATGTATGTATGATATAATCGCACAACTCCTGCACAAAACATACATACATACATACATACATACATACATACATACATACATACATACATACATACATACATACATACATACATACATACATACATACATACATACATACATACATACATACATACATACATACATACATACATACATACATACATACATACATACATACATACATACATACATACATACATACATACATACATACATACATACATACATACATACATACATACATACATACATACATACATACATACATACATACATACATACATACATACATACATACATACATACCTACATAATTGGCCTTTACAACCCTCTGTCAGGATTGTGGTCTAGCTTCTCGCAGCTTCTTTAATACACAAAAGTGGCAGCTGCAGCCGCATAAATAAAGCCTATCATGAATACGGTCGACGGAAACTATTATCAGGATAGGATAGGATAGGATAGGAGGAAGTGGCAGCCTCGTAATGACAAGGCACACTTGAGCACGCATGGCGGCCCGTTGTGATACCCCCTGCCTATCAGGGCTCCACACAAGAAGCACTACTTCCCCAGAAAATTATGCTGGAAACCAGCCAGAGAGCCTAACAAATTTGTCAATAGATCCAATGTCCAGGATCGACAGGTCAGTCAAGCCATCGAGAAAAGGAGATCCTAATGTAAGAAATCTGCGTTGAGCCAGAGATGGACACTGGCAAATATAGGGGACCATAGTCTCTTCCTCCTCAGCCGATCTACAGCCCATCACGCTGTGACCTGTGAGGATAGATACAACGGAAGAGATGTCCCTGCGGTCTAGTTTAAAGAGTTGATTGGTACGCCTCAAGTCCAGCCTAGGCCAGGTGAGTCTAGCAACTTGGCAAGATTCCTCACGTGACCAGGCTAGGTCTGCGTCCAATAAATGTCTCCTTTTAATAAGGAGCCTAACGGAGGAAAGAGGTATACCCACTTCCCCGTGAGGATGAACCTCCGGCAGAGACGTACCCGACCTAGCCAGTTCATCCGCAGTACAATTACCCGCGATGTTCCTGTGATCAGGAACCCAAATCAGATTAACGACGCACTGTCTCGAGAGTTGCCACAAGGGCAAGTTTATAATTATTTTACATAAATACATCGTGATATAGTGGTAAGAACGCTCGCAGAGAAACTCAAACGGCCAAAGTTCAATCCCAGGGAAGGGCAAACATTCTAAAATTAAATTGGAGGTTTTTCTAAGTTATAATTTAAAAATTTAAAAGGGCCCCCCCCCCTCCCCCTCAAGAAATCCGTCTTTAAAAAACCGCTCCCTGACATTTTCCAGTCTATTCCACCAGATACGAATGATCATGAGTACAGCGCCGGCTTCTGGGAAGATGATAGCTAAACATACTGAAGACGCTCACAACTGATATTCAACATCGACAGACAGATAGGGCAATTGCTTTTGACCGCTCAAAAGGGGGGTGAACCCCTTATAATTTTTAAAAAACCATATACTAAATTTTTATATTTCACCTTTGCTTTTGATTTGAACCTTAGCCGTTTGAGTTTTTGTGCGAGCCCTTTAACTACTATACCACTCACTCTTGTAAAAATCTAACATATTTCAAGCGATTTACAGGAACAATTAATTTTTATTTTGTTTTTCTTTAAGTTTGATCGAAATTTATGACTCAGTAGTAACATGTGTGACAATTGTAACAATGATTTATAATTACTTTTGGACTTTATCTGCAGCTTTTAAAAAGGGGGCATATAAATATGGCATATGCTACTTCTAATAGTACTACTAATGTGGTATATCACAACCATTTTTATTTATTATTTTGGTGAGAATTAAACCCACATCTAGTAGATTTGTACATCACGCATCAGCCTACACGGGATATAACACACGTGTTACGAGATATTGTTATTATATAAGTTGGACGAAATATATTTTTAAAACTCTACTAATTTGTTCTCAGTGTACTTTTATAAATGTTCAATACAATTCAAAATGGCAAAATGTACGTGCGAGTAAATAGTTGTTGCATATACTCGCAATGAATGACAGACTTCCCTTTTGGATTTAATAAATAAACAGATGGACAAATAAACGAACCAAACTCATAACGAGCAAATGAAAAATTTATTTATCTGTCCCACAGTGCACTGAAGAATAAATGGACACATACATTGAAACGATTTGGTTTGCGTACGTGTACAGCTATTGACTGTTTAAGAAATTCGTATGTCTCTCAGTGTGCTTGTTTTAAAACTGTTTCTATATATAAAAACATACACAGTCGCAAGTGCTTTTAGGTGTGTGTGTGTGTGTGTGTATGAAACTTGTAAGTCTATAAATTTATTATGGAAATTAATTTTATTTTATTTCATTGGCTATGCAACATGTGCTTCGCTTCTGTGTCTGTACCAGATTTGCCACATCATGTCTTAGATAGTGGTTTGTGGATTTTTTCTTTTGTTTTTTTTTTCTTGTAATATTTAGTTGTGTTTCTGTTGTTGTCTAAAAGTTTTTTCGCCTATTCTTTTCTTTTTCTGTCTTTGGTGACTTTTAGGATTTTTTTCTTTTTAAATCTATTATTTTTATTGTTTCTTAACTTGGCTTTAAGCCACCAATTCTAAAGGAGTTTCTTTGAAGCATTTATTTTCTTTTCTTCTTGAATTCTGGAGTCTATAAATTGTTGAAAGTGAAAGAAAATCCACTTGTTACTTAAGAACGACGATATCTCTCTTGCCATATGCAGTAGCATGTGTGGCGCAGAGTATACATATATTGTAGCAGATATTTCCAACTGTATTTGTAACAATCGTTATAGTTTTCGTTTACAAATAAATAAAGAAAAAAATCAAGAAATAAAATTCTTTTTTTAATACTTTTCCTAACTTCCCCCATTTGGTTTTTCTTTCTGTCACATTCTTGTACAATTTCCTATTGAATGAGAGGAAGGATAAGCAATGCTCTGTGTCTATAAGTGTAACTTGAAAGTGTTTAAGCGTTAAAGCCAAATTGATGAAGACATTTGTAACAATTGCTTTTTATTGTTATTGACTCAAATAACATATAGTGGAATGACAGTAGTGGCAACAGATTAAGGAAAGCATAGAAAGTTTTGAAGAAACTAAATTTTATAGAAAATATTCACATTGCTCTCACAATTTATTTGATTTGAATTTATACACACATACAAACATATGTACATATGTTATGTATTTCAATTACAATACCGACTGAAGTTGAATTGTATACTCGTAATCACGCTAAACAAATTGTGCATGATATTAAAATTACTACTAAAAATAAAGGGTATATTTGCTTACAGTTTCTAAAATTAAAGTACATACTAGGCTATAGCATAAGTGTATTTGAATTCAAGTATATTTGTTTTTTTAAACATTTTGTAAACATTCTCAGAGTAAAACCAAGTACAAATGACAGTCAAAGAAAACAAATACTAAGTAAAGACAAAACAAATACAAGCTTAACTCTCTTTATACGTCTAGAGTATTTGTATTTACTCATTCTTGGTCACTATAAATAAAGTAAATCAAATAAAATGTTTGCCTTTGTACTCGAAATGCTTGAAACATTTTTATTTTACAAAGAGGGTATTTTAAATACTGTTCGTGTTTTTTTGAAATGTCTTGTGGTATTTGAAATTTATATTCTTTTATCCGTTATATTGTTTTTGCTTTTTGATTACTTTTATTTTTAGTACGATATTGTTGAAACAATTGTAAGAATTAGTGAGAGTTTGGAAGCCTAAAATAAGAAGCTGCTAAAAGCAACTAAAAAATAATAATGGAAAATTGTCAAGTGAGTTATGTTAATTAAAATTTGTATCATACAGCGTGTTTGAAATTTCAATAAAAAAGTTTTACTTAAAAATTGTAAATATGGGAAACCTAAGCATATTTTGTTTACGTTTTTATTTATATTTTTTTATGTAAGATAAATATCTGTGAAATTAATGAAAAATTAAGAAATGGTATTTTCAAAATCACTTTGAAAAAGGGGCATACGAAGGAATGGAATGTTATAAATATGTATACTAAATTTCGGATACTATTTATAACCGAACCATTAATTTTTTTCTAACCACACAAAACCCACCCAGAATTGAATTTTTATTAATTATTTAATTTTGTGTTAAGTAAACAAATAATTAAACAAAAAAATTTCGTTTCAATAAAGTGTAAAACTTTCTAAGTTTTTATCTTTCATTGCTTTTTAAGCACCATTTGTTTGTACACATAATTATTTGATAAGTGTATAATTTAATATATGTACATACACACATACATTTCGAATAAAACAGAAGTGAAATTTCATGCAAGCACAGTAAGACTTATTTAAAATACTCGAGTATTATACCAAATACTTTAAATACTACATGGTTTTTGCTCCAAATATAAAATTGTCTTGATATTTACTTTGCTTACTACTTGCAGTATTTGTTTTTTGTTTCATTTGTTTCATTTATTTAATACAAAAACAGTATTTATTGTGTTTGTTTCTTATAAGAGAACATTGTACTTGTATTTGCCAAGAGAAAGTAGAGTAAAACAAATTGACGAAAAAAAGAGAGTGTATTTAAGTATTTGTTTTTTATACTTTTGCAAAAGCCTAGTACATACTTCTTTCCTTAAATAAGTTCACCAGGACGTATGAGTAATAAAAGCTATATTCATAGAAAATAATTTATTAAGCATACGCCGTGTGGAATACATACATATTTGCAGTCATATTATAATGAAAAGTTAGCACAAACAAAAAACTAACAATTTTATCACCCGCTATGGAGTGACAATATCAAAACTTTCCATACCTTCTATTTGATAACTGGTCAGAGAATTCAAAATATTAAAGAAATCGTACGTTTGAGTAAAAATTTCCACATATACATAGGAATGACAAATGTGACATTTAATTAGAAATGTGTTCTATTATATTGAAATCCATTCGCTAAGCAACGTTAAAAAAATCGAGTATTAAAGAACACTCAATGTATTAATTCAGATTAATAATTAAACACATTTTCTTAGAAATAAAGTCATGACATAATTTCGGCGACTACCTCTCAGCAGTGTTCTGGCAAAAGCTCTGAAAGTAACTGATTACCATGAAGCAGCTTCTTAAGTTTGTCAGTCCTAGTACAAATAGATAAAAACTGACGCACACAATATGAGAATCTAGGCTGTTACTCTAAAGAAGGTTTTAATTTCCAATTAGGTATGAGTAAGTAGGTATGTTTTCAATTTAATTCTCAAAAATATTTGACCAAAAAAAAAAATATTTGATTTTAAAATCAAAAAATAAAAATTTAAATAAAACTTCAACATAAACATTTACTCAAGTGGTATTTAAAATCTCTTTAATAATAATTTATTTAAAATCAGGCAAAAATTACTCAGATGTTTCTTTTAAATGGAAAAATTGTTATTAATAGAGCGCCTTATTTTTTTAACCTGATTATAGGACAGTGCACGGAATTTAGTTTGATAAACAAGAAAGGTGGTTGTATGTAAAAACACTGTAAAATCTACTTTATCGCTCTCCAGTAGAGAAATGTAACTGGAACTGATTTGGTATTAAAACAAATAACAATACGATAATCCCAAATAAAAATATTGCTCAATATTTAGGGATTTATCAGACAAATTTTTGCAATTCAAGAACCATACTAATCTTTAATTAAATAAATCTCGATATGCCTTTTTTATGCACAAACAATTGTTTTGGTACTGTATTCAAAAGGCATAAAACCAGATGTACAAATAGTAGTATACCATTCTCGAATACATCCTATTTTAACAAACCGATGTCAGGTATGGTCTAATATTTCACCATCATAAATAGAAAAAATTAAGAACTTTTGAAAGAAAGTGCTTGAAAAGATGTTTTTACCTTTATAGGTCTCTAAGCAGCAATTATATCGAAATACATTTCGAACGAAATTATATACTAGCAAGTAATCATGTAAGCCGACAAAGAAAAAATTCAATGACATCCTCTTTGGAAACAGAAAACCATGTCCAGTGAGATAAAGATCATAAAAAAGTCAATGAGTCGTATTATTGAAAAGGCTTGGGTCTTGGTGCCTTCAAACAGCGTACAGGACCTCTTTTGGTAAAGTACACTGATAACTTTCCCAGAAATATCCTGTATATGGATGAAAAGATTTTTACCGTAGAGAAAAGTTTAACAAACAAAATGAAAGAGTTTATGCCCGGTCACCTAAAGAAGCTGTTGACGCCACATAAAAATCGCTAACATACATTACTAATCATCGATAATTATTATTGTAGTCTTATTATTTATTATCGCGCAAGTTTCACCCGTAGTATATAAATAAGATATTCTTTTTATATTTCCACGCGTTCTTTTCGTAGTGAAACCATTTTGTCATATATATGTATATTACAAACTTTTAGATTGTCAACAAGATAGAGCTCTTAATTAGACAATTTTATTTTATCATTGCGCTGTAGAAGTAAAGAAGTTAACAGAACTTATACATTTTATTATATGTATCATATTTCAATAAATATCTAAGCTTAACTCTTGGATTCAATACGAAAAGTTAGTAAATATTATATTAATATCTATTTTTATAAATAAGTGAATATTGTTTATAGATTATAGGAATTTTAACACACTCTGAAAGTACAATAAATAAATATTTGACTTTTTAATAAAACTTGTACTTCTGTGTTCATAATCTACGACTTGAATGCCAAGGGTCCGGGCGCTTCACCCAACAGAAGCATTAGAACTTATTCCATTTGTCGAAAAGGGTCATCATCCAGCTGCAGTAATGGTTTGGTGAGGTGACTCTTACGATGGGGTGACTCACTTGCATTTCTGTGAACCAGAAGTCAAAATATTGGCCAAAGTTTACTAAGAAATCGTTTTGGAAACAGTTGTGAAGCCGTTTAACAATTACTTGTTTGAAAACCAGCCCTGGACTTACCAACAAGATGCTGTACCAGCTCATATATCTAAATTGACACAGACCTGGTTTTGAAATAATTTGCCAGCTTTTATGCCCTCTGAAGATTGGTCATCTGGCAGCCCCGATTGTGGACGGTTTGAGAGGATATGGTCTCCCACAAAAGATACCATATCGTTGATTCTTTTAAGACAGCTCTGGTTCGTGTTGAAGCCAATTTTAAAAAGGAAAAGTTGTGTGCAGCTATTAATGACTGGCCAATGTGACTTAAAGCGTGTGTGAAGGCCAAGGGCGGACATTTTCAATAAAACTAAAATTTTTCTATACAATACATATCAACAAATATATAAAAAAACTTGTTCTAAAACCATATCAGTAACAGTATTTAGGTCCCTACTAAATAATAATGCCAAAATCAGTGTAATAGATATCACGCAAAGCCTTGAATGCTAGGATAACAATTTAATTTTGGCACTATATTATGCTAACGAATAGATATATTCGAAAATGTTTGCAAACTGGCTATATCTCACCAGATTCTTGCTTATACCGCGATAGTAAAGGCTTCATCCAAACTGAAGACAATGACAAAGCGATATACAGAAACCAACTTAGATTTAATAATTGTATTTTCTCAGGGGATGAAAATATTATTTAAAACTTAAATGTTAAAAAATATTGGTGGCTCACTAAGTAACAACACAGTATTTTTAAATTTTTTCTATATTTTTGTTTACGTTTAACTATAGGAAAGTACATATAATATAGTTTAATTATTTAATTAAATTAATAATTTTTACAGTACGAAATATGCTTGAGAGCGCGTTAATGAAACTATAAAATATAAGTATGTACATATCCTATAATAGGCTTATTTATACTTTAAGTATGTATATAAAACAAAACAAAATTGCTTAAATAAACACCAAAAAAAAAAAAACACGATTTTTTATTTTTCTTTTAATTTTTTGAAAAGTTTTAGCAGTTTTAAAATGTGAAATAAATTTCATTTACTTGTTTAGCTAAATAAATATATTTTCCTTTTCTTTCTTCATGAGTTTACTTAAAGCTAAAATCATATTGTGACGTTATTGAGATAAATAAAATGCAATTTGGCTTCTTTTACTTTTGGGTCTTGCAAATACTTAATTTGAAAAATGTTTGTGTCACTCATATGCCCGGATGGTTTTCCTTTCAGTATATTTTCAACAATATTTTAATTTTTCTTTTTTTTCTAAAAATTCTAGACTTACGAATATGAAAAAAAGTTTCAGAGGATTTTTGTGTTCTTTTTTTTCATTCTTTGTAAAGGTTGATTTCTTGCTTTTGTAAGCAAAAAAAAAAAACAAAATTCTGAAATTATATTTTGAATGCTTTTCTTCTTATATAATAATCGTAGCCATTTTTGCAAGCTAAGTATTTGTATTTATTTCTCCGCTTTTTGTTTTTCTCTTCTTATAATGGATAATGGTTTTTAGATATTTTTTCTCATTTTCCTTTATTTTTATTTTTTGCTTAAATTGTACGTTTATGTTCATCAGTACATATCGTTGGTCTCAGGTAGAAAGGCCCTAACTCAAATAATTTAAAATTTACAGGAGGCGGTAAAAATACAACAGATACTGTAATTATTAATATATAACTTTTTATTAAATGCTGTACAATTGCTTGTAATAACGTTATTTTTAATAATATTGTAACATTCTTTGTGAGGAGCGGAATATTTCTAAAATGCATTGAATTTACTAAAAAAAAGTAAGTTTTGAAAAAATGCGAGTTAGGGCCTTTCTACCTGAGACCAACGATATGTTTTTGGCACCTTTGAGGCCGTCACATTTGCTTAAGCAATTCAATTTTGTATGACTGAGTGTTAAACATTTTTTAGAATACCCCAAAACTATAATATCCCATTGGGCTACAAAATGTGGATAAAACAAAAACACCAAAGTAATGGAATGAGAATCATAGAACGCTGACATAGCAAATATATTTTTTAAAGAGGAAACTTCATATTGTTGGTAATACAGGAAGCAAAACTTGTCACACAGGTTTTGTGTTTATTTAATTTTTTTTCTGCTTTTTAGAGAAAATTATAGAATTTTTCTAAACATAAATGTAATGCAAGTAGTTCGAAAAGTTTTCCAAAAATATGCTTCTTATTAAAGTTGAAAATAATTTTTTTTATAAATTAATTGGAATTGATATATGCACACTAGCGTGGGTCGATTTATAGGGACACAAAAAAATCGCACAAGTGACAAGGAAAATCGTATACTAGGCATCAAAATAGGGAACTTTGTCCAGAGAACCATACCTCTTAACTGAATTCTGATGTTCCTTATTTAGACCCAAAATTCAAATTTTGAAAAAGACCACTTTGACCCATTCGATTCTAAATATATTACTGACCTTTACTAACTTTGGAAGGCCGATGCACCCATGATAGTGGCACACGCATTGGCAACACCATAAGAAAGTTCCCATACAAAAATTTCAAAAAATCAAAATTTTTGGCACTTTACATGAAACAATTAGCGAAATGGCTACACAGTAAAAAAAATTTACTAAAACAAGTAGATTTACTAGCAAATTCATTATTTAACACTCGGTTTAACACTAAAATTTGGCTAATTTAAGAGCTGCAAATCAACTGCTTATTTTCTATATTTACTCTGTCTTACAAATAGTTCTTATGTTTGCATATTATTTTATATATACTATGTTTGATGTTTTTATCTTTGATACGAATTTCCAGCAGTGTGAATGAAGTAATATGAATAATAATGAAGTGTGTAAATAACAAATACGGTTAAAGACATAAAAGCAAAGCGTCCAGTGAACGCTGACCGATCAATAATATTGTATGAAGTGCTCTCTTCTTATGTGAAACTTCATATTATTTTTATTTGAGCATATTTTGTTCTAATAACGACTTTAATGTGATGCTATGTTGTGTCGGTATTAATGACTTTGAAATCATGCAATGTTATAATAAGAAAATGGTCTCAAAATTAGGCGGACTAACAAGCACATCATTTGTTACTCATATTCTTTTAACCTTAGGTTAAGCCTTTGGAGATTAGGGCGAGGAGACAAAATACGAATGACATACTCACAGACTACCTTCTGAGAATTTTGAAGTGGATTTATGTAATCAGGATTGAATTAAATGCGCTCAAGATTCAATTTTATTTTCTTAAGCACATACCTGATATCGATGATGAGGATTTGTTAACTGTGACTATCAATGATATAAATACTATGGAGGCAGACACTCTTGATATTCTGAACATAAAAACTAACTGTGATGGTTGATGAAACAATTGCATATTTCGAATATTGAAAGAATTATAGTCCACAATTATATTTGCACACAATTCTTGGACTATAGAGCAGTTTGGATTTTCATAAAATTTAAATGATTTCGTATATAATTTTTTTTACTAGAAATAAAAACATAACAAAATGCCAATATTTAGTTTCACAAATCATTCATTTGAGTTATTTGCTCTTACACTTCATTCATTTAAAAATACAGAGAATTTTATTTATTAATATCTAAAAGTATAAAAGAAAAAAAGCTACAATTGATGCCGTATACTATACAAATATTTAAAACGACATCATGATATTTTGTGCTGCGTATGAGAAATACCATTTGGATGGCTGTTTCATCAAGATAACGAAGCGAAACATCTTTACCCATTTGAAGGGAAATCACCTGCTTATATTGTATTAAAGTGTTCAGAATAAAGCTGAGTTGCATTCTTATGCACTAAAGTTTGTCAATTGGACAGTGAAAAACTTCGCATTAATTTAACTTTTTTTCTGACATAGATGGCATATAATTAGTAATGCATTACATTGGTAATGGATTGAATAATGAATATTTTATATGAATTTTTTTAATAAATGGCAGAAAGTGAACCTTTTTTGGAATATATTGCTAATTCTACTATAAGCGGTGTAGCTTATAAACGAAATATAATCTAAGTACTACATGACTTTCTTAATATTTACAAAACCTTTATACGAAACAAGATAAAGTACAACTCTTATGTATGAGTGTCTGAATCCTATATCCAACTCCATCGACTTATTGGGGCATCAGTGCAATGTGTCATGCGTTTCATTACTTTATCGGTACAACCATGAGAGTTGTTCTTAATTCTAAATACTTAGTCGCATATTTCTATGTAGTATTCGCCACTACCACAAGGCAGTTCTTTTAATGGCTTAGTGCCCAGTAAATCATACAATGCATTATAAAGAGCGTCTGTTTTTTTTAGCTGCATGGTTCTAATAAAAGGCACACAAACATTTAAATACTTAAAAACATCTTATCCATAAATACAAAATGCAAAAACTTTTCGTTTTGTCGTAAAATATCGCCAAAAACTTCATTGTAACACAACTGGTACCGATGTTAAGCACACTTTTCTCATTAAAAAATATTTCCCGTGAACATGAATTGAACATTTGTCACTGAGAAAAGATGATTTTGAATTCGTTTAAACGTTTCGGTGTTAGGCTTATCATCTAGTAAGGCCTCGTTTAAGTACTGCTGCTCAATAGTTGTCATTAAAGTGAAGTATAACTCGATTTTAATATTCGGCGGACTGATACATACTTTTTATATTTAATTGTTATATTACATAGCAATGACAAATTTTTTTTCAATGGGTCTGACGAAAGAACAAAATAAACGCTTGGTAATATACTATGTATTGGAAAATTCACTTGCCCAAAGACCCTATTCCCCCTATTCACTGTGTCAGTAATGTGAGAGTTACAATTCAATTTTCTATGCAATAAAACAAGCGTCTTTAAAATAATGAAATGCGCAATAGGGTATTTAAACACACAAATCAAGTTCAGTTCTTATTTAGTTTTCCAGCAAAAAATTATTTCAATTCTCGTGCATTTTTTTATAGTTTACAGTTTTAGCAGTGATTTGTACAGAAAAATAAAAGCCTTTAAAATCTATTTTTTATTTCACTCTTTTCATCGGTCCATAAAAAGAAATAGGGGGAGAAAGTAAGCGAAAAAAAAATTATTTATTATTTTAATTACCCGCCATCAAGTTGCGGAATATATTCATTCTTCTTTTTCGAGTGATTTCTAAAGGGTACTTTGAACTTTGACCCAAATTTTTACAAAATGTTATTAAAAAACTGCAACAGAAAAAAACTAAATGAACTGCTAAAGAAAAATAAAAATATAAAATAAAATAAAGCAACAAAAACAACAGCAATGGCAGCAACAAATACAAGAATGCATATTGAGTAAAAGGGGTTAAGAAGAGAAAGTATATGTAAGTAAGTAAGTGGTCGTGACAGGAGAAGCGGGAGAGGGTAAATACGAATACGAGTATCAACATTAAACAATACTGTACAATACAGTAAAACAAAAGATATTTACATTGTTTTTAAGTATAAACAACTCTTTAGCTTAATTTTTACACCCCTTTTCAATCCGTCTTCTTTTCCTTGCCGGTTTTGTTATCAGAAATTAAAATTTCAACATTGTTTTTTTTTGTTTATGATTTAAGTATATTTTTATTTTTCATTGTTGTTGCCATATTTTGTTCTTTTTGTCTTTGTTCTGCTTTGGCTTAGATATTTAAAACCAACTTAAACCCTTTTCTTAAATTCCTTTTAAGTTCCTCAGTAAGTGCAATAAAAACAAAAGGTTCTGTTATTTATGATTTTCCCTGATTTCTTGTTGGCTTTATTGTGAGATTGCAGGAGTATAATGATGTATGTTGTGGTATTTCTAACATTTTTATGTTGATATGCTGGTCATGAGGAAATATTTTCAATTATTCTCTAATAAATACGAGAATTTTTTTAGGACTTCTATTACCACCATTTTTAACTTTAGCATTTTATAAATAATTTATTATCTGGTAGTATATAAACAAATTCTATGGTAAAATTGAACAAACAAATAAGATACTAGAGGGAAATTCGCAAGGTATGCTATTATGGTATATTAATTGTATTCACACCAAACTTGTTAATTTGTTACTCGGTAGTTTGTTAATTTGTTAAAGTTAGCAACTGTGAACGACCCCCTTTTTCAAACTTTGTTAGTCTGGTAACTTTCGTAGTAAACCTTTTGGTTATCCACTATAAGAACAGTTTATGATTTATTAAAATAAAATAAAAAATAATTTAATTAACATACACTTACTCTCAATATACACGAAAATTGCCAAAACACAAATATTTTTTTTAGAAATGTATCACAAATGACTTTTATTATTTAGAAACTGCAACAGCTGTTTGTAGTGAGTTACCAACTAACAACTATTTTATCAGGGATGCCGTGTTGTTAATTTGTTAAATGTTAATCCGGGAGTGCGATAAATATACAAAAACAAAATACTACACGTAAAAAGAAACTATTAGCGACTAACAAACTAACACACTCGGTGTGAATACCGCTATTGTCACAAATTTTGATTTTGTTGTTATTAACAAAACATTTTGCTTATTAATAAAAAAAGTTAACAATTTATGACAATAAGACATAAAAAAACACACTGTGAATATCCCAAATATAAATATATAATTTGGAGTTTGGAATGATCAGGCGGCCGTGTGCCAGAGACCTCATAGTGTGCACGGAGTGGTTCCTGGTTGACTTTGGTCCGGGCTCTGTAAGTGTGCATGGTTGCGGGATGGGTTGATTTTGTACCCAGCAGCCGGGGTATGCAGGTCCTACCTGGGGCCGAGATAACTGTCATGTGTGCGTGGCGGAATTTCTGGTGCTCTCAAGGACTGACCAGAGATGCCATAATCTGGTACTACGGGCATCAGGAGGCCCCCGGTATGTTTGTGCTCTTGTCATTCGGGGAGTGAGACAAATCAGCCTGATGGTATGGGTGCGGCTCTTCGGTGAGTAGTGGCAGTGGTATATGCTGGGTAGTAGTTTAACCTACTCAAAAAGGGGGTTGCTGCTATCTAGGAAATGTTAGTATCGAAATTGTTAACCCAATGTCCATGGGCTCTCCTCTGACCGGCGTGTCTTTGACATGTCTGAAATTAGATGGTACCGGCTTTGGGTGGCGTTGGTTGGACGCTTAAATTCAACTACCGTCCGGACACGGGCGGCATGTTAAATCTACCTATTCGTACTACTCGTACCTCTCTTAGAGTACATGCTTTTGTAATTGATTGCCCAGTGAATCGCACAATGCATTATAGAAAGAATTCGTTCTTTAATCGCACTGCTCGCTTATGAACCAATCTTCAAGCAAATGTTTTTCCTGCCAATTACGATATCAGTAAGCTAAAATCAAATATGCTTCGTTTGTTGAATGTTGAATAGTTCTTTCCACCAAAACCTCTACATCACTCTATGTTCCACTTAAGGCTATGTTATATGATTTAAGGAAGTAATGGTCACCATCTGTAAGAAAGCCTGTTGCGCAACATAATCTTGAACAGTAGCATTGCAAATTAATTTGTCAACTTTTTACCAGCCCTGGGAGGGTCGTGGTATAGTGGTTAGAGCGCGTGCATAGAAACTCAAATGACCGAGATTCAAATCCCAGCGAAGGAGAAATAAATTAAAAAATAAATTTGCAGTTTTTTCAAAAAATTATAATACTACTCACATTTAACATCCAAATGGGACAATTGCTCTTGATCATTCAAATGTGAATGGTTTTGAGTAATGTAATTGACAGCAATTTATCCCATAGACATGAGGCGCTTAACATGTATCTATCTTTATTTATGTATATATTCAACAATGCACTGCATTTAGTAGGGGTTTACCCCTGAGTATTGGTCTTAAATAAAAAAAAACCTTTGTAATCAACCTCTAATAGATACAATTTAATATTTATTAATGCTACTGCCAACCTAATCAGTTCGAGTTATGGAAGTTCAAATGTATCTAAATTGTAAAAATATTTTTATATTTTAATCGCAGTAATTTGTATTCAATTATTTACTATATTCTTGTGTTTTTTTTTTTTTTTTGTTTACAAAAACTTTCTTTCTTAAAAATTTTAAAAACGCTTTTTGGAAAATTTATTTCTTTATCTCTTTAATAGTTTCTAACTATTTAATAGACAATTTTACTGCTATTGTTATGCCCATATATTTGTACATATGTTGTTAAACAGTAGCTCTATATAGCCTACATGAGTAATTCATGTCGTCCTAATACATTGGCAAATAAATATGAATAACAACGCACATAAAAATGTCTTTTGTGTTAAATGCTCACATATAGTGGTGTCTTGTTAAAATTGGTAATAAATTTGTAAGTATGGATGAGAGTAAGAAAGAGAAAGCAATTCTTTTTATTGTTATTTATGCACATACATACGTGTATAAAACTATTTTATAAATGTGTAAGTGTAACCGAGTGTATATAAAATAAAAGTATGAGCTTAAGAATATGAAAAAAATGTATAAAATTTATATCATAACCAGTATCACACGCACCCATATAAACACTTTTAAGCACACAAATTATTAACATGTACAACACTGAGGCACTTACATTCCTAGAAGAATATAAAATATGTATGTATTTTGTATTCCCTGTTTGTGGTTCTACATTTTAGTTATACGAGCAGTATTAAAAGTACTATAAGAAAAGCTACCGTTGCCGCAACAACACCAACTAGAATAACAATAATAAGCGTTATTATTTAATAGTTTTTAGAGTACAAGCCGAGTAGTTACTTATACAGAACATATCTGTGTCAGTATCTTCATCTTTATATGTATGTATGTACTATGTACGACTATCTTTTAACATCTTCACATATTTCTCTTACGCTACACAAACTCTACCAAAGAATGTTTGCAGTTCTCATACAGTGACTTCTTAATAGTGCAGTAAACAGTAGCACAATACGGGCATTTCTTTTATTTTTTATGGTTGCTTATATAGTACACACGCATACATGCAAGTACATATATTTGGATGTATGCTCACATGTATTTCACACATTTGAAACTTAACAAAATTATTACACAACAATGACTACTTGATTTCAGTTTTTAGAGTCCTACACACAGGGCACAGTGAGATAAAAGTAGAAAACAAATAAGCATAATACGAGTTTCCAATGAAATTTCAAAATTTTGTGTTAATTGATCATGAAAAAGCAAATTGTTAGTTTTATTTATTGAGACCAATACTCAGGGGTAAACCAGAACTAAATCTGTGCATTGTATGGGAATTTTCGTAGAAAGAACAGTACATTATGACAACAGAACATATATTTTGTTTTTCTTATATTATTAAGCGCCTTAGGAATGAGACAAATTACTGTGAATTGATCATTCAAAAGCCAATGTTATACCTTCATGTTGATTGTGTGGTGAGTGCCTTCGCTAAGTAGGTTTTTAGCTGTTATCTGCTACTTAACAATAGTAAATGGAGCTTTTCTCCTGATCATTCATTTATCGTTGTCAAAGGTTAAGGTTGTTCCAAAATCGTAGAATATTTATTAAGATCAAGTATTTTCAAATGATTTTGGCTTCAAAAAAGATGGCAAAAAAAAGATTTTTTGTTTTTAAAACGACAATAAAATATTTATATAGTCTAGTCTTGGCGTTTTACTAGTGAGACGGTGTTGGGTTCGATTACCACCAGAGCATCTAGTCTGTGGAACTACATCGCACACTGGTACGGCTTCATACATTTTTGTGCCAAAAATATAAGGAGTGGACCTAGAAGCTTGAAAGTTGGCACAGAGTATTATATTGACTAACTTAAGAAAATAAAATGGTTTCATAAATTTCATAAAAATACAATCAAAATGGATATTTTCACATAAAACCTTTAGTATAAAAGCAAAAGTCTTAAAATTTGGTACATATACTTCTTAGAAAAAACAAAAGAGGTATGCCAAGTCTCATTGACATATGCCACGCCCATACCACCGTCTTGCACTCCGTGTAGACGGTAGGTGACTAAAATTCGATTTTTTAAACCTATTTTTTCAAATCAAATAATTCCGTTCCAAAGAAGAGCGCTTCACTGAGAGAAATTCATAATTTATTTGTTTAAAAGGAAATATTTTGTCTTAGAAAACTGAGGAAAATTTTTACACAGTTCAGTAGCTTGTATATGCCAGATATCTTAATTGATAATTATTCAATGCAATTGCGTATGTAGTGTAGATATGACCGAATTAAAATTGCCCTCTAAGCTTCAAAATTTGCAGTTTTTCTTTTAAATAAAAGATAGGTCCGGCTATATTCTCTTTATTACCGGAACCGAATGAACCCAAAAAGCCTATTCTTTGCATTTACCAAACAAATTTACAAGTTTTTACATATCGTTGAACAAACTTATGAATTTTCTTAAAATGGCCGGGAAAACTGCAGACAAGTTGCAATAAAATCTGTTGCAGAAAAGTGCAATCCTAGGAGTATGCAACAGCTTTTAATACAAACCTCTACTGCAATTAGATGATTGTGAAGGAAATTTATCCTAACTATTTTTAGTTTCTTAAACCGGAATTGCTTAGGGGCAAAAACGGGCAGCTGAATTTTTAATAAATAATTAGCTGAGACTTCAGGCTTTAATTTGATATAAGTATTTGGCTGGAGCTCGTTGGAGCTCAGAAGATGCAATCCATAGAATTTGGGGAAAATATATATTTTTGGACAATTTTTTGTAGTAAAAAAACTTTTTTTTTTAACTTTGAAAAATTATTTTATTTGCATATATATCATAAACAACGTCCAATTGTTTGAAAAAAAATCTCTTTAGTGTCATTACAAGAGTATTTTAAAAGCATGAAGCGATAGAAGGTAGCGTATATAATACGGTCATTTCAAATGCATTCATTTAGGTCAACTTTGAAAGCCTCTGGACAAAAAAGCAATAAAGATATCTGTGGCATTTTGACAAAACACCTTAAGTCGAGATAAGATAGCAAAAAAGTTTAAGAAAAAAACTCGATGAAAAAATCACTTTTATTTAAAAATAAAATAAACCAAAATTAAAGAAAAATTTCTTCTATAATACAAAATTTCAAAAACGTACACAAAAATGTTTTTTTAATTAGAAAATCATATCATTACAAACATTTTTTTCAGCTTTTTAAATTTGACTTAAGATGTTTTGTCAAAATGCCACAGATATAAGCCTAATATTTTTGTTAAATGATAATTGGATTGTTTATTATAAACTGTAAAAAAATCAGGTAGATCAGAAGGCATGAAAAAAATGAATTAATGCCGCTCTTGAATCAGTGTGCATCGCTCAAAGGTCTAAAGTACTCTAATTATTGTGAGGTCGCTGTTGTATCACAGTAGGAATGATGTCTCTAAACACTGTCCAATTAGAAACAATGCTCGCTGAATATGTATGCAACAACACGATCACTATTGCAGCTGTGGTGATGTGGACAGTCGAAAACACTCGCTCTACAATTGGTTGGCGCTATTTGGAAGACGTCATGATGCTCTCGGTTTGGGGTTTATACAGGGTATCGTGGAGACGTCGGGTAATAATCCAAGCGACATTCTCAGATACCTCAATCTGACGAACTGTATATGAGGTACATAGCAACCGCGGCATTCAAAATTAAAACACCATTTAATTTAAGCTAATGGACGCTTTTCTATGAGTATACAGAATAACCAATCAACCAAGTACAGCATGTTTACTTTTTAATGAAGGTACTCTAGTTAAAGCCAAATAATAAAAATGTTGTCTGCACTGTCTTATATACACTGCGGACTTCAAACTAAGAAAACGTAGTAAAGGATGAATCGTACAAAAGGTCAAAATAAACGTTTAGCAATCTAAGGGTAGATAAATAACTTTACCCAGCGTTTACTAAATCCAATGACATTCCAAGATCAATACTCTCCTCAAAACTGAATATTTTAAAGTGTAAGAACAATGATTCATAGCTGATCTGAAATTGTCATATGTTTGCATTTACTGATATTGAAATTCATCAAGTCCTAATTACAACATAATAAAACTTATTCAGATCCCTTTGGAATAACAAATGACTTCTCACATAATATATAACTTCATGTTATCTTAACCCACTTAGCATAACTTTATTGCTCATCATCACTCTCTCCACACAAATATATGCTAAAATGACTAAAAAAATATATTTTCTTATAAATTTAAACACTCTCCTGCTCTCTGTTACGCATACACACACACATGCTTTCACTTATTATATTCATGTATGGGACATATAAAATGCAGTTTAAAAGTTTCTATTTATGTGTCTGTCTCTCAGTTTGCCTTTATGTCAGTCTATTATTCTTTAACTATTGTTCTGTTTTTTGTTTTTATTATTCTTTTACGTTCTTATTTTTCTTGTTTTTGTTTTTTTAAATACTTGTTTATTTTATTACTGTTATTATTACTCTCTGGAATAAATATGAAAAATGTAAAACATTTAAGGCGCACTGCAGCAAATAGTCAAACTGTCAAGAATTTTGAGTTACTCATGCTGTAGTTTAACTATACTTGTATGATGTTGTTGTTGCTTTTATAATGGCAACATTTGATTGCCGTTGCATGTATGTATGTATGTATGTACTTTGAGTGTGTGTGGGTATTTGAGAGAGAACGTGTAAAATTTACAATCGCTAAGTTGAAAGCATGCTAAAGAATGCTCCGTTTTAATAAAAATTCATATAATTTTGAAAATTTTATGGGCTTTGGCAAAAATAACAAACAGTGTTGCAGCGCATCCATGTCACTTACAAGTTAGTATTGTTATGCTTTTGAGATATGATCAAAAAACATAAAAGTATTTACTAAACATATAAAAAACAAAACGAAATTAAAATTAAAATACTTTGTTGAAATGTTGAGTATTTAATCATACAACTAAAATAACAAAACAAACAGATAAATAAATCATGGTAGAAAAAATGCATCAATATGATGTAGGAGATGACCCCTACTCATACGGTGCATAGTGCTGGTCCAGGAAAATATGAGGGGAACTTTTAAAAATGTGTGGACCTTTTATTTAAACTTACTAATATCGTATCTTATATCAGTCAGAAAAAGACAAAGGCCCTACTTTAAAAATGCGAACAGCAAGGAAATTGGAAGAAGCCCTTGCAGTAAAGCTTAAATTATAGGACGAATAAAAGATCATAATGATATTGGGGATGATGTTATTGTTGTTCTCTTTGATTCAGCCCCTGGAAAAATTCTTTATTATTATACTTGGGAGACCCTGACAGAGAGCTATTGCTCTGCGCCAGCTTAAGCGTCTACACCACAACAAGGTGATTATCCCAATTTTGAGGATCAGTACATAAATGGATGAACATGCTTTCAAAATCGTAATAGAAACACAATGATAACATAGGCGAAGAAAGACTTACCGTTAATATGGCAGGACAATGACTGTAATCGCACTTCATGGATTGTGAAAAGCTGCTTAGAAGATAGGAATATAAGTGTTTCAAAATTACCAGCTCAATCCCGTAGTCTCTATGCCATTAAGGATTTGTTAAATGAAGTTATAAATGAAATGAAGAACGGAAGACAAAAAGTCCAAAACAATGCTAATGAATTGTGACAAACCATCCTTAATACCTCGGCAGGCACTTAGTTGAGAGTATGCCACACAAAACGTCGTGCGGGAGTTTAAGTGCTCTATCCGCCATTTCATATTTTTTATATATCTCAAGTTAATGATGCCACTTTAGGTTCTCGGCCCCAGTTTTTTCAAATCTGTAATCCGTTTTAGAATATCTCGTCAAATTTCGGAGATAAGTAGCCGAAAACGGATTGCAGACTTGAAAAATTTGGGGTCGAAAACCTAAAGTGGCATCATTAAATTGATATTTATATATAAAATATAAGATGGAGGATAGAGCACATAAACTCCTGCACGGCGATATTACACATCCATTTAGGTTTTAAATAGCATTTGTGTAATATTACCACCAGTTATAGAAGAATACCAAGAAAAAGTCTATAAGAACTTTAAATAATTTTAAAGAAATTTTGAGTTATTTTCAATGGAGGGTTTAGTTTCTTTTAACAAGTTGGTAGCGAGGATATGGCATGAAAGTATTAATTATCTTTAGGTTACCACGAGGACCAACAACCTAACCTAGTAAGTAGTATGCGAGACTGCTAGTGCAAGATTTGTGGGTTCGATTCCCACCAAAAACCCTAATCTGTAGTAATTAGGGTATTCAAACGATTAATCGTTAATCGATTAATCGAAGAATTTTGTTCAAATAATTGTTCGAACAATTAAAAATAGTCAAATTTCGAATAACGAATAACTCGAATAATTCCCTACGATTAATCGATTAATCCATATAAAGAAATACTTTATTTATAGAAATAATAAATGGTATTAATAAACTTCCTAAGTGTTGTAAAATACTGCTACATTGATAGATTTAGAAGGCATTATACAATTTGTTATTAATACAATGGTAAATGCAAACAATCCTTTTTCAAATTATTTATTAGAAAGGCTTAAGATTCGAATAAATGAAAGACGTGTAAAACTACTTAGTACACTTATTTTATATCTAAATTCTGGTACATTTTCACTTTTTTTAAATATTGCACAAAATTTGAAAAAAAAAAGATTTTGCAAACAAATTGGTTTTGAAAATGTTTTTCGAAAATATGGAACAAAGTGTGCCAGATGATGATATGATTGCAGAAGATTTAATTGAAATAAACGAAAATAATCTATTATCACAATTCAATGAAGCAATTAAAAGTGTACAAAATTTTAAAAAACCTAAAAGAGGCTGCAACGATTTAATGGGTGATTTCTTATATTTTGAAAAAACCAAAAACAGAACCGAAAAATTATATATTCTTTTCCATGCACTTCTCTCAATTTCTCCAACATCTACAATCAGCGAGAGAGTGTTCTCAAAATCGAGTTTTATTAAAACTAAAGAAAACAATCTGTTGAGAGCTAAATATATAAATTACATCCTTTTTTTAAAAGACTACTTTAATAGAAGGGCACACTTTTTTTTAACTAATTTTTAACTCATAATATGAATTACTTTTATTTAATATTTTTATTGCACACGAAGTAGTAAATTATTACTTTTATATATTAAATCGTTATATATATGATCTCAAATATTAAAATTATTTAATGAATTATTTATGGTTTAGTTTTTCAATAATATGTTCGAAAGTAAAATATACGATCTCATTACATTTTCTACACTACACATTACTATGTTTTTGGTTATTATTATTTGTTCTTTTGAATAAAATGTTTTAATAATACGCAAAATTGGTATGTTATTTTATATAAAACAAAATACGATTAATCGAACAATTTTGAAATTTTATTCGATTAATCGATCAAGAAAAAAACCCGAATAATTACTCACTCGATTAATCGACCAAAGAAAAAAGTCGAATAATTGAATACCCTAGTAGTAATACTTAGAATATCATATTAATATTGTTTTGTAAGCTAATAAATGAGCAAATATAAATACTTAATTGACTTTGTGTATTGTACTAATCATTATCAATCATCATACTTATGTATTTTGAAAATTAATATTAAAAGACATTTTTTCTTTTAAAAGCATTAATTTTAATTTTTCTGCTTCTTTCCTTTTTTTGTCTCCTTTCAGGCCTTAAATCAGACGATTAAAGCAATTGAATTGAAAAAAAGAAAAAAACGAAAAAAAAACAGCAACGAAAATTTTTCCTAACGGCAATAACAGCGAAAATAACAACAACAAATATAAATTGTTATTAATCAACAACATAAATTATTTAAGCAGCAGCAGTTGGTGTGAAAAATCAACAAACAACCAAAAAACAAAAAAGAATCCTTTAAAAACGATATTAACAAAAACAAAAAAACAAAAACAAACTGATCCCTTAATGAAATTGTAAAATTTTAGAATTTTTCGTTTATTGTTCTTTTTTTTTTCTAAAGTCAATAACAAAATCACAAAAAAAAATTAAAAAAAACGATATTAAATTTCATGGGTTTGAGCTAAATACTGAATTTCAATTTCTTTAATACGGTTTACTAAAAACCAGAAACCCTCATCAAAAATTAAGCAAACACATACAAACACACACGGTTATATCCTTAACTTTGTTTTTTTTTTGGTTTTTTATTTGTTCATGTGTAAGTGTAAGTTAACGAAGTTAAATATTTTTATAGGTTTTTTCGCCCATTTTTTTAATATCCGTTTTGTTTTCGTGTATGTTTTTAATTCGTATCCTTTAAAATCGTGTACGTGTGTCTGTGTGTGTGTGTGTTTTAACCCCAACAAGTGGAGTTCAAACATAATTTAAATTCCATTTTTTTTATTTATTTGTCAATGCTAACATACACTGTCATTTTTGTTAGTTTGTGATTTTTTCAACTTTACAAAAAAAAACCATATCAAACAACAACAAAAATAATAAATGTTATAAAAGAATAGATAATTTTGATTATTTTCCATATTAACTAAAAGCAACGATAAAATGTAATGGAAAAAAGTGACTTTTTAAAAAAATGGATTTCACCAGTCTTTTTAAGGCTGTATTGTTCCTGTTTTTTGTCAAAAGTAAGTTAAAAAAAATAAATAATTTTATCTGTATAAAAATGGCATTTAATTTTAAGCATTTTGATTTTTATTTTTTAAAAGTATTTTACATAAAATAGTTAATTTTTTTTTATTGTATAACATACATATGTATATAAGTATATGGGCAATTTCAAAAATTTTCAACATTTGTTGAAACTGAGTTCAGATGCTTATTATTTCTCCAGTTTTTCGAATTGACCAAAACAGTCAAAAGGGAATGGTAGGCCACACTAGAAAACTGGGAAATTCAAAATTTCAGACCATCAGTTCTTTATCTCTAAAAGTTATGGGCACTCAAATATTGAAAAACTCAAAAACAGGCTTGAAATTTACAAGAGTTTTTTCAGATTTCATCACTTTTCTACTTTTAGTTTTAAACTTCCGATGCCCACTGATATAAAATAAAGTCACTAGACTTAGTAGATATTTACACTATAAAAGTTATGCCCATACTACTATTTGGGAAAAAGTTGTACAGCGGTTCATTTTTGAAACCAAAATTTTCCGATTTTTCAATTTTCGCAGTTTTTTTCTATAGCGTTTTTGCGCCGTTCAAGAAAATTGCATTTCGTCAACAATATTTAAAAGATGGTATAATTTGCTAAAATTTGCGCCATATCACGTCGATGTCAGGCTGCTAGTTGCTGAGAACGATGACCTCAAACTTTTATAGAATTGGCGTAAATTTTTCAAAAATGACAGTTTTTCGCGCCTGACATTTGCAATCTTATTTAAAACTGGTTTATGTATTGCGTGATCTAAACTTCTTAGTAAATGGCACCTCAACGTCAAGAAGGCGTTAAAATATTTTGAAACGCAAAAATTTTATAAAGAAAATAAAAATTTTGCGAAATTTCATGATTTTGTTTCGCGTTTTTTTAAATTAATTTCGTGGTTTAAAATCAATGTAAAGTATTGGAAATGAAGTGCGGCGGTGAACTAAAGATCACATATAAATACGGTTGAATTCGGTCCATATTTATCGGGTACAGCGGCATTTTTCTTCAAACACATTTTGCTTTGTGACATCTGCAGTTATGTATAGATTCCGCCGCGATTAACAGCAAATGATAGGTTTTTTTAAGCTTGGTAATAAAACCGAATAGGCATTAAAAAATTTTCATGATTTTAAATTTTACAAATCAAAAAAAAAAATCCTAACCTCAAAAATAATTCTTATATAATTTTTTTATTTTTTAAATTTGCAAGTTAAAACATTGTTTTTCTGTAAATTAGTTATGCGTTATATAAACACATATTATAACAATCGGTGAAACATTCATATTTTTGCAAAAATTCGCGTTTTTTAATGTTAAGAAATTTTAATTATAATTGATATTTTTTATGTATTTTATCAGTGCATTGATGAATTTTGACTGCACTGATGAATTTGAAATGAGTTTCAGGCATCCATACAACATTTATTAAAATAAACCAATAAATTTAACTTTAAATTTTTTTTTAAGAGATTTTAACTTAAAACCTCCATAACTTTTGCGCCGTTTGCAATAAATGATTAACGCGAACTGTTTTGGTATGCTAAAATATCACCCTTCACGTGACCAAAGCGTCATTCGTGTCATCCAAAAAAAAAAATTTCGAAAAAAAAAATATCAAAATGTCGAAAATTTTTGAAATTGCCCATATATACCTATATACATACATACATACATACATACATACATATGTACATATATACTTATATATTCACACACAAACTGTTAGATAGAAACATTAAAATTTAATGTTTTTTTAAATATTAAGATTAAAAAAAATTGTTCCATTAAAATTCAGATTTATAGCCTGTTCCCACAAATGGATAGATAGGCAGATAATCGCTACACAAACACATACGAAAATGAGTTGCTATAACATACCTATTCTGTATATCTCTTAATCTTAAATGCTAAAATTTTGGATTTTTAAAACAGTCTGGGCGTTAGAATATATAAAATTAAAAATTTTAGAGATGATAGGCATGAAGCTTTTAATTTATATTACGCGTTTAATAATTGTGTTCGTTGCCAAAAAGTCCTAATTCAAGTTTATAAATTTTAAGCGATAGAGTTTTAGCTTAGGAGACTTACAGAATAAGGGCTCTGAACACACATTTGATATTCTCCGACATTTTTAAATGGTTTACTTATATATGAATTTTTAATGGCAGGATATTAAAAACTGTTTAAAATCGTTGTTCCTACACTGCTATATTATATTTCTATTATATTTTATACATTATTTTATTAATATTATATTCTAATTCTTATTACGAACAGAGCATATACTCTGTGTAGTATAAGAGACCAGAGTCTCAGTTAGCTAAAACAACGATGCACAAAAAAATGTTTGAAAAAAACAAAAACGAAAGACGAACGTTTTCATACATCGCAATTGTACAGCCTAGCTTCTCGCAGAACTCATATTGTGTGCGTCGATTTTTTTCCATGAGTACCGGAACATACAGTTTAAAGTCGACACCGAACGGCAGACTTAAAAAGCTTGTTCACAGCTTTTGCCAGAAGACTGCTCAGAGGTAGCCGCCGAAAGAAATAATTTTTTCATACCGGAACATGAGGCGCTTCAATGGAACTATATGAACTATACCTTCTAATACACAAGTAACTGTAAGAAGCGTTCAAGCAGGGCTGTCGGGTTAAAACATCTCAAAATTATAAGTATGGTTTTCGATGCATTGAAAAAATATATCGAGTTAAAAACATCAATGTTTTCAAAGCATCGATAATCATCGAGCATCCCTAGTATCCAAAAAAAAAAAAAAATGACTAAAGTTTAAAGTCGACACCGAACTGCAGACTTAAGAAGCTTGTTCGTGGCAATCAGTTACACTCAGAGCTGTTGGCATATTTCTTTTTCTGGAGATGCCAGAGCTGGGGGTTGGTTCCGGAGTGCCCAGATTATGTACATTCAAATGTAAAATTTTAATTTTCTTTAAAAATTTTTGTACAGTAAGGCAATGATAAATGCTGTGGTTTGGATTATTTTCAAACAAAATTGGGTATAATTTTTTCAATGTTTAATTATTTCTTAAAGAGTAAAAAGTATTTTTTTTTGTCATAAGTGGTATTGAATTTTATTATCCGGGCATATGGAATATTTTAAAATATAATTTTTTGCTTAAAATTTTCTTAGTAAAAGCCGCACATTATTAACTTAAACGCTATTTTAAACTTTTCCAAATAAAATGTTCAAAAGCTCTTGAGTTCTGATATTCTTGGTATATGAGATATTGATCTGTGATTAAACAACTGCAGTCAAAGTCTTTTCTGTCTGTCTGCAACTTTTTTCATTTTCCATTGAATAAAAACTGCTGATAAACTTATGCTTCTTAACAATCAAACAGTCGAAATTAAAGCAAACACAAGAAATAAAAATTAATAATAAAAAAAACAAAGTACTTTAGCAATTGACTCGTTCGAAAGTTTTTTATTTGACTGATTTTAAATTAAAGTTGATGACGAAGTTATAACAGAAGCAGCGAACAAAAATTGTAGCACTTCATTTAACATCAAAAGCATTAATTTTTCCAACACATATTTCGGATTTTTATAAACAAATCATCCAGATTTTTAGTGCTCACATCGGGTTTTACATCCACGAACTCTTCAGAAAAGTTCTGTATAATTGGAGAAGTTTGCGATTTCATTTGTAGTCTTTTCTGCTGCATATGGTGTACTGAAAGTGTCTGTTTGCTTTTTAATATTCCTAAACCACTTCTGTATTAATGGTCTTCACAGCTAAATAAATAGCAATGCTTTGAAATAGACAAATCACATATAATCATTATATCGTCGATGGAATTAAAGAACGCTGTAACTGACAAAAAATCAAAAATACGTTTTTTGCATAATTTTTATCCGAGAAAATCTACGCGTCGATTGGTCCAGGTCCCAGATTTTTACGATGAAAATAAATTCACTTACGCCGTCTGCGAAATAAAAATACCAGTGTACATATTTGTTCTACATTTATGAAAGTTTTTTGGCTCTGGTAAACATTTAAGGTTTTGTCAGTTACAGCGTTCTTTAATTCCATCGACGTTATATTATGTCCTTTAATCCATTCTTTAAAATATAAACAGAAATTTCTATAATTTTATTAAAATATTTGAAATATATTTCATATAAAAAAAAATTCCTGAACTTTTCGTAATTTTCAAAAATAATTTTCCTTCACTACTACTTCTTTTGTGTTTTTTTCTGAGGGGGTATTTAATGTATATGCAAGTTTAATACATTTTATGCTTCCCATAACAAATATAAAGCTCGAAACGCTTCCAATTTTAGGAACTGAGCAACGGTCGTGACCTACCAACTTGGTCACCACGTCACAATTCGGAATTAACATCTACAGATGGGGCAATTTCTGTCGATCATATCAAATGTGAAGGTATAACACTAACATAGGGCGCTTAAAGGGGAAAAAGAATCTATTCTTCTATCTATCAATCTATCTAACTTCCATTCCAATAAAATGTACAGCATGGGTAGGCGTTTACTCCCCTGAGTATGGATTTTAGTAAAAAAATAGGACATTAAATTATAATAAACTTTTCAGCTTTTCTAATCACAGAAATAATTTTTAGCGACCGTATGTAGAATGAAAATTAGCAACTCGTTAGTGTATGGGACAAGTTTATCAACCGCTATAGACTGATATTATTAAAACGCTATTTGGTAACTAGTCAGATAATCCAAAAAATTAAAGAACTCCTACCTTTGAATAAGAATTTCCACGTATTGGAATGACAAACTTAGCCACTGTGTAAAACGACAAATTCCTAAATGTTAATTTTAATCAACAAAAATGTCTATAAAAGAATAGTTTCAAGTATTCACTAGTAAAACACACTTTAAAACATTCTCATTTATCTAGAATTATCATCATGATCTGTTTTCCCTTCCTTTTGTTTTGGTTCTTATAAAATTAATATTTAAAACAAAATAAAAGTCGTACTGAAAAAGAAATCCCTGCAGCTGATTCCATAAAAAGCCTCCACAAAAATATAAGTCAAGACAATAATCAAAATTCTAAAAACATTAGGGAGCAGAACATCTGGAAAATTCAGGGGAAAAACAACAAAACTCATATACAAAACCAACCAACTTTTTATTCATTTGAACTAAAAGGAAGTCTAAAATTAAAATAAACTAAAGCAACAACAACAACAGCAAATTACTTAAAAGAAAATAAAGTAACAACATACAAAATAGAACTAAAAGTCTAAGAACAGAGGAAAGAAAGAAAGGCAAAAAAAGATTGTAGAACAAGACAAGAAACAAAATAAAAAAAGCAAAGAAAAAAACTTTTTTTACGCTCTTACTCTATAAAGTCTTCACTATGAAAGACGAGTATTTGTGCATTAACAACCATAGGAATCTGTGTATGTGTAGCTGGCTGTTCATTTAAGTTGCATGTCAGTAATGAAACAATCAAGTTCAACAACACACCCTCGACATGTGAATGACCTCAAAAAATGTCATCAACAACAGCAGCTACAACATTTTGTTAAAATGAACTGGTTATGAATAAGGAAAGAAAAATAAAAAATCTACAAAAAAAAAACACAAACATTATAGTTTAAAACTAAACTGCATTATGCTTTAACATTAAGGGATAAACATTAAGAGTAAGAACAGCAGTCGAAGTAATAAATATTTTCAGAATCACTTGTTTTTGTGTGTTTAAGATCCCTGATTATAGTCGAATTGCTTATGATTTAAAACAAAAAAAGAAGTACTGCTTTAAATTTACTTAAATTTTAATTTCACTGCTTTGGGGTCTCAAACTTGTACAATAAAAAACATTTTTTTTTGGAAATACTACCGGAACTACAAAATATTTTCTTATTTTAATGAAGTCATTTTACAATATTTATTGAATAGAAATTTTTCTAAATCTTAGATAAAACAAATACAAAAGAAAACACTTTGTTTGAGATATTATGGTGTAAATGCTGATTATAACCAGGACGAAAGTTGACAAAATACCCAAAATATAAAATATAGAAAAACAAAAAAAAAATATTAATTTTTATGAATTTTTCATTTTTAAAAGCTTTTCTTCGTATCTTTATCTTTTGAGAAGAAAATGAATAGAGTTGGTAACAAAGCACAGAGACGTATTTAATCAACAAAAGGAAAAAGAATAGCCCACAAAAAAGGGCCTAAAAATGTTGCAAATTAAGAAAGCCAGGAATGCGTTCTTTGCATACAAAAATTTATTTTATAACAAATTTCTAGAAAAAAGAATAAAAATTATCATGTATCAAGCATTAATTAGGCCTATAATCACCTACCGTTGCTCCATATGGTTTAATATCTCACCGTCCTATATGGAAAAAATACGCATATTCGAAATTAAATGCCTGAGGGTGTGTACCAATCTTATTAGAAAACATAAGTATATTAAGGTGCACACAATGCAAAGATTTCAACTTGATCATGGCTACTTATTACACGGATATAGAATACATTCAAAACACTATTCAAAAAGGTTTTGTGTCCCCAGAATCTTTTCTATTCCTGGATAGCAAAAATGTGGTGTTCCAGTTTTCTATCACTTGTATAGACGGGCAACCAACAAATCTATTGACTACAATAGAATTGATGTCAATAACTTAAGGTTTAATACCTCTATTCCTGAAAGGGATAAACATTTCGCACAGCAGACTTGCAGTGGAAAAAATACCAGGCTTTACTAGGGTACTCCATGAGAGTCATTGTGAAAATTGTAAATATGTATTATCTATTGTTTATTGTAGTATTAAAGAGAAATATAGTAATCGAAAATAAATAAACGAAAAAAAAAGACCAAAAATTCGTTGTTTGATGCGATTTTTTTTTGTTTCTATATCATGCTATAAATACATTTAAGGCTATCGACCACCGAACACACGACTACAAAATTGGCTGAATACAAAAGTAGCCAAGTAGCCAGCTACTTAATTATAATAACGACTAAAGCTACAAAATAAACATCTCGTCGTGCGGGAGTTTATATGCTCTATCCGCCATTTAATATTTCTAATATATATCTCGAGTTAATGATGCCACTTTAGGTTTTCGACCTCAAATTTTTCAAGCCTGCAATCCGTTTTCGAATATTTCGTCCAGTTTCGCAGATGAATAGCCGAAAACGTATTGCAGATTTTAAAAATTTTGGTGTCACTGAAGGGCTATTGTGATTGGTATTTCGCACCAAATTTACAATGTTGGACATTAAACCACCAACACACTTACGTAGAGTGCGAAATAAAGAAAATATCGCGCTGTATCGGTCAGTGTTAATGATGACAATCAATTATCGATTCGTCGCCGTTCGCAGGAATTGGGCCTCTGTCACTCAACGACGTGGAAAATTTTTCGGAAGGATTTAGGTGTGAAGCCTTTCAAAATACAGCTGGTGCAAGAATTGAAGCCGAACGACCTACCGCAACGTAAAATTGCTGGTGAATGGGGTCTTGGAAAGATGGCAGAAAATCCACTTTTTTATCGAGTCTATTGTTTGTTTAACAAATCTACTATCTTCCTATTGAACGCCACCAGGTCTGAAATTTTGGAGTTTAATATATCCTCCAGTCAGACCATCCATTTAAGGCCCTTTATAATTTATTTCTATAATGAACATCGAAAACTATTGTACAAGCAAACAGCAAGCATTTAAAGAAAAACAACAACTTTTTTCTTTTTTCTACAACTGATTACTTGCATTTGATGACTTTAATGATGACAACCATGGCTGGTGATAATGGTGATGATGATGCAGTGCTTTTAACAGCAGACAAAGTTATAAAAGAATGAATAGAAATAGAAGAAAGAAAATATAAAAAAATCAAAATCTTTTGGATTTTTGAGAATAAAAGCAGCTTAAAACAAATAAAGCAGATAATGTTGGTAAAGTTTGTACAAATAATACCCTGCTTTGCAAAATATATGTTTTTATATCTGACGAATCTAATGCTGATTTTGATTGATGTGAAACACTTAAGGTGCCGTTGTTAAATATTCGAATAAACTTATTCTAATTAAAATTAATTGAATTTGATTAAGTGCTCTTGTTTGCAAACTTTTTCATTAAATCCCTAAAAATATAACTTGCAAGCCAAAACAAAAACAAAAACAACGGAACAAAAATTAATTAAAAAAATGTATCACTTTTCCTGGAGCTCCAACCGGAGCCTTCAGCATCTAATAACTTGCACGCATTTCTTTGATGTAAGTTTGTTGAAAATGTAAGTATCTTCCTTCCTGCCATAGAAATTAAGAGGCAATCAAAATCCATTTGCAGAAAAAAGATAATATCTATGTATATGACTACTTTAAAGAAATAAAATGTTGATCATTATTTTCATGATTCATCACACCTTTCACCACTTGTTCATTTTAAAATTTTGTTCAGATGACATATGTTGAGTTCACTTTAAAATTTATTTCGTATGTACATACATATATAGACAAAGAAAAAGGTTTTTGTTTTTAATTATTACTTGTATTGATTGAATTTGGTTTTCTTTTACACAATTTCTTATTGTTGGCAAATAATTAAGGAGCCAATGAAAAGAAAGAGGAGTAGATAGCTATAAGACATTCCACCGCCCACTATTTGCAACCAGAGTAAGTTTTTAAAAATTTATGTGTCAGTTATAGATGGGAACCGAACTTAAGTGTAGTTGACAGTAACCAAAATTGGCTTTACAAATAGCAATCTTTAAAAATTTTTTTCGTAACAAACTTTTTTTTTTGACAACTAGAAATTTTTGCTTTCAGTTGGCAACTTAGCTGCAGTTTAGTTGTTAACCTTAGTTGACCAAATAGTTTTAATACAACACATACGCAATTGGCCAATGAGACCCTGTTTCAGAGGTACAGCCTAGCTTCTCGCAGCACTCATGTTGTGTGCGTCAATTTTTTAATCCATGAGTAACGGGACCTACAGTTTAAAGTCATTTCTGAGCAACAGACTTGAGAAGCTTGTTCATGGCAATCAATTACTCTTAGAGCTCTTGCAAGAAATCTGCTAAGAGGTTGTCGCCGAAGGAAATATTTTTGTTTTAATATTTCTTTCTCAAAAGTAACATTTACATTGTATGGGAGATACCATGGCCACTACTTCTCTAATTCCTTCTACATTTTTCAAGACCATGAAGCTATTTAGAACAAAATTTGAATCTTCAGCTATTTCCGTTCTCAAAATATTCTCTTTAATTGACGATTTTTAGTGACCATAAAGCTATTTGGAAAAATTTAAAAACAAGAAACTTAGCTTGCTTGTAAACAATTAAGAAGTCGCCCTAGTCTAGTGGTTAGTGTGTTGGCTTACTAAGATGATAGCGCTGGGTTCAAATCTCAGCTCTGACATCTTGAAAAAAGAAATATGAAAAAATTATTTCTTTCAGCGACTACCTCTTAGCAGTCTCTGAGGGTAACTGATTGCCATGATAAAGCTTCTCAAATCTGCCGTTTGGAGTCGACTTTAAACTGTAGGACCCGGTATTCACGGTTAAAACTTAACACACACAACATGAGTGCTGCCAGAAGCTAGGCCGTAACCCTGACACAGGGTTGTAATGGCCAATTATGTATATATGTAAACAATTATTGTACTTTCAGTGAAAAACAAGCATTTGGTAGAAAAAAAAAACAAAAAATATCAGAATCAATAACACGATTGACCTAAATTCGTTAAATACCGATGTCTATTTGATGGTTTAGACTTTATTGCTGTAATTGATTTTAAGTTGTTACAAACTCGAATACAAAAGTAATATGCCAATACCTTTTATAGCAGTAATATGGGTGGGGGAATAAATTATAATGATAAATAAAATTGCAGACTTTTATTTATGATTTTAAATGAGTTGATGTTCCTTTTCTAATATTGTTGTTGATTCTTTCTCTTTTGATATGCTTTTTTTTGTTTTTTTGTTTATTGTATTTCTGCAGTCATTTAGTTTGTTTTCTTACATTTTTTTGTTCTTACCTTAGTTGTTGATAGTAAAAAACACACGTCTACACGCTCATATGTACATACATACATAAATACATATTCACAAAAGTGAACAAGTACAGTGGGTATGTGTGTGTGTATAAAAAATCTAAACAATCTTTGAAAACATATCACATAAAAGGAAGAAATTATAAGAACAGTTTTATACCGCAATATATTTCAAAAACACTTATTTTTTTCTTAATTTCTGTACACAAACACAGAAATATAGCTATGCATGTATAGAGGAATAAACAAGGAAGAAATGCAGCAACAGTATGAGCAAGAGAATAATAAACAAACACATGCTTATAAACTAAACTTACTATGCTACAAAGCAATACATGCACAATAC
The DNA here is from genome assembly GCA_963576795.1 of Metopia argyrocephala. NCBI lineage: Eukaryota > Metazoa > Arthropoda > Insecta > Diptera > Sarcophagidae > Metopia > Metopia argyrocephala. The sequence continues at coordinate 39,260,426 of OY756210.1, forward strand.
GAGTATAAATCCATGTGAATTTATACAAGAAATAATAAAAGAATGAATAATCACCATTCCTATCGCCATCAACAACATTAGCAACATCCATAACTGCAACAAAAAAAACATTAACAACAACACCCAACAAAAGGTAACAGTACATACACAACCAGAGCAGTAACTATTGCAACAGTAACAACAAAGAATTCTGATGTTTTTGTGGGGCAAAAAGAAACGGAAAAAAACTAACAATTACTTACTCATTCATTTAATAGTATTATACTTTAGTTGGAGTTACAGTTGTTGCTGTTGTTTGTTGCTGGTTTCTTATAAAATGTATGTATTAAAAGAACACAAAACAACAAAAGAATACATAGAAAAGCTACAAATGAGCACAACACCATGATGAATAACAACAAAATGCTGTAAAATATACAAAAAAATGGACAAAATAAACTATGCACGAAACAAGCTAAAAGAAAGTGTGTGAGAGAGAGAGAAAAAGAGATTAAAATATGAACACAATAACAATAAATACTATCATTGGGAATAAAAGATTGCAATTTCATGTATGAATATACTCGTAAAACAACCGTTTTAGATTGCTAGAACATTGTTGTTAATTTTAAAATAATAAAATGCATTAAAATGTCTGAATAGAACGGGAAAAGGCGAAAATTTGATGATTTGGATAATTTGTGTATGAAAAACAATATCATTTACATGACCACCTCTAGATTGTCTGCAACAGTTGTAGCAGGAAGATGACTAGTCGTTCAAAAGCGTGATCAACTATGATTAGCATAAAATGTCATTTATTTTCTCTTAAGCGCCTTACAAATAAGACAAATTTTTGTCAATTGATTTGATAATTTAAAAGCCTTCAGCCTTGAATGATCAACAGCAATTGCCTCATCTGTCGTTGAATATTGGTTGTGGTGCGGTGCATCGCTATGTATGTAGTTTACTGTTATCTACTACTTCCCATAAGATGGCGCTTTTTCTCCTAATGTGGAATGTCAAGGGGCGGCTTTTTGCTTTCAGACTACATGGAGGGGGGCAGAACCTCTTATTTTTAAATTATAATTTCTAAAAAAACGAAATTTTTTTATTTTTTGCCCTTTGCTGGTATTTGAACCTAGACTGTTTTAGTTTTTGTGCGAGTGCTCCAACCACATATCCCCCCAATACTATTCACACCATTCAGAATTCAGTACCACACTGAATTCATCCAAGCTGGAAGAAAAAACTTCAGCTGTCTACAAAGTGAATTAGAATGAGAATGTCCAGGCTGAGCTACTGAAAAAAGGCACCCCATAAAAATTGCAAATATCTGACCACTAAACATTCGCAATAAAATGACCAATAGACTCCCTTTCAGAAGTTTTTCCCCAAATTCTATAGTTAGGCTTAAAGGACAGACCCAACCTTTCAGTGTGTTTACAAACCTTGTAATGAGTTTTTGTGGAAGTTTTCAAGGACTTAAACGCATAAAAAAGTCGAACAACATCAAATCACATGATACTGGTGGTTAATTAATGCCGACAAAACTAGAAGTTGTGCAAAATTTCTCCTGCAACAAAACTAAAATCATTCGCGTTATTGGCTTGTTGACTTGTTTTGTTGAAACAAAATTTATAATTTGTAATTGCAAGCCAAAAAACGAGAGGGTTATTATACGTTCATAGCGCAGCACTATTGTCGAAAAAATATGGCCTAATTATACCTCCAGATCGAATGGATCTTCCAAAATTACTTCTGGTATTTCCAATTTTATTTTTTTTTATTTTTGCTGCAATCACTAAGAGAGAAATAAACTTCACTACTGAAGAATTGTTGGTGAAAAAAAAGAATATCTCGTCATTGTAATTTGTGAGACGGCTTTAACTGTTGCGTAATATGAACTTTCTATGGATGAAGTTGCAAATACAAATACTAAATATATATGACATTAGGAGTTGTAAAGTTAGTTCAACTACTAAGTAGTTTTCAATCTGCAATTATTTTCAATGGCAATTACAATATGTTTGCAATAATTTTTATTTTTTATTTATTTTATTTTTTTATTTGATTTTTTTTATTTTTTATTTGTTAAAAAAACAAAGTCAATGGAATAAATCCTTACAGACTATTTACAAAATAACGATATAAGCATTAAACACATAGACAACAGCAAGCAGCATGACAGCAAGCAGCAAATGCAGCCGACAATATTTGCTGCCATGATATCAACTACATAAATATTTCGAAGGCAGCAACAGCAAAACAATAAAAAATAAATAAAATAATGAACATGTGTTTGTTGTTGAAATAAATATTTCAGTGATACCACTTTCAAGTGTACAAAATCGCAAAAATAAAATCGCTTGTTTGAAATGTACATATGTGTATATATTTTTTTTATTTTAATTTTTTTATATATTATTAGTACTAAAAAACTTTGCAAAACTCATTAACAAAATATATTTTTCGCTAATTTTACACATACTCTTTTAAAAAACTTAAAATTTTGCTCTAATCTCAAATTATTTGGCAATGGGTGTAAAACTCTTTGAAAATATTGATTTTTGCATCGTCGTTGATGTTGCCCGTTGAATTTTGAAATGCTGTGTATTTCTCAATAAGTACGGCTGCATATTTGAAAATAAATCACATGTTCACAAAGATATTTCGGTGCATCACATATTTGCATATTTTTTATAAGACAAAACGTGTTTAGTTCTTTGTTTTACAATCAGCGACTTCATCGCATTTCCCATCATACTAAACAAGCATTTTGAACAACAATGCATATTGAAAAACTTAAAATTTTGCTCTAATCTCAAATTATTTGGCAATGGGTGTAAAACCCTTTGAAAATATTGATTTTTGCATCGTCGTTGATGTTGCCCGTTGAATTTTGAAATGCTGTGTATTTCTCAATAAGTACGGCTGCATATTTGAAAATAAATCACATGTTCACAAAGATATTTCGGTGCATCACATATTTGCATGTTTTTTATAAGACAAAACGTGTTTAGTTCTTTGTTTTACAATCAGCGACTTCATCGCATTTCCCATCATACTAAACAAGCATTTTGAACAACAATGCATATTGATCTTTGTGGATCACCAAACATAACTTTAAAATCTTAAATTTGATTAAATAAATACCGACTTGTAATGTGAAAAGTTTTTAATTGTTTATATCTTTACTAATAAATAAATTTTTTTTTCTTTGTAATAAAAAATATTTTTTAGGTCGTTTTTCATTTAAAATTTTATATTGTATTAGCATTACTAATCAGTTTTTGCTGCCTCAAAAAATAGAAATTATTCTAAGTTGGGCAGCAGCAGCAGAGGTTTTTGTCTAGGGTTTTGCTGTGCTGCCTTTAAAATAATCATTTTCATATGAACGTGTGTATTCTAATTTTGACAACTTGCTGCCTGCTGCTTGCTGTCGCCTATGTGTTTAATGCTATATAAAAATTAACACAACAAAATTACAATTAGTTACATATTTAGATATACAATTATTTTACGTTTAATAACTTTAGAATTTAGAGAAAAATCAATCAATTCTGACAAATAATTATATTGGCTGCATAATCTATTAAAAGGATCAGCCATATTATAGTTAAATCTACAAAATTGAACAAAAAGAGGATTATAAAATCGAGAATTACGACAAGGAATATTAAATTTAACAGATTTTAAAAGAGATTCACAACAAACATTTCCATTAATCAGATTAATCATAAAAGATACAATTAACATTATACGACGACTTTTAAGCGTTGGTAGTTTAATTAATGATAATCTGGAAGTATATAAGGCAAATCAGTATAGTTCCAACCAAGGCCACGTAAACAGAATAACAAAAACTGCTTCTGCACAGATTCAATACGATCACTATGAACATTGTAGTAAGGATCCCATACTATTGACCCATATTCTAGAATTGGTCTTACAAGTGACACATAGAGTTGTTTCGTAATATAATGATCGGTGAACTCCTTAGCCCATCTCTTTATGAATCCCAGGACACATTTAGCTTTGTTTACAGTCAAAGTAATATGCTCATTAAAATTCAATCTCATGTCAAGAAGAATGCCAAGATCTATAAATGTTTCCACCATCTCCAATTGATTACCTCCAAGTAAATAATTAACATTAATAATATTCCTACGTGAGGAACTCATGTATTTGCATTTTTTAATATTCAATTCCATCATGTTGTATTGACACCATAAAAAAAGTTGTTAAAGTCACTTTGAAAAAAAAACATGTTCAGTACGATTTTTATACGATTGAAACATCTTAACATCATCAGCATACATTAAGATATGGGCAAAGTTAATAACATTTGGAAGATTATTAACAAACAATGAAAATAAAAGTGGACCAAGATGACTGCCTTGGGGAACACCGGGCGAACATAAATAAACTTAGAAACGTTATTATGCACTCGTACTGTTTGTTTCCTACCCATCAAATATGACGTCATCCAATTTAAGCCAATCTGAGTAACTCCCAGCGAATCAAGTTTATTCAGAAGTAGTCTATGGTTTACCTTATCAAATGCTTTACTGAAATCAGTATAAATCACATCAGTTTGCTTTCCTTCAGTAAAACCAGCACTAACTACAGTTGTGAATTGTAGAACATTAGTTATTGTTGAACAGCCTTTTCTAAACCCATGTTGATAAGGTGATAATAACGATGAGGTATGATGACGAAGAAAATCAGCAATTAATTTCTCAAATAGTTTTGGAATAGAACTCAGATTAGCAATGCCTCTATAATTTGTAATATTAGATCTATTACCAGATTTAAAAAGCGGTACAATATACGAATCCTTCCAACACGCAGGAAAATAACCATATTTCATAGAGGCATTAAACAACAAAGATAACGGTGTGACAAATGACTCAGCACATCGACTTAAAATACAATTTGGAACACCATCAGGACCTGGACTAAAGGACATCTTCAGCTTCTTTAAGGACAGTAAAATATCACTTTCATATAAAGTAGGAAGAGATATTACTTGATTTGATGGAATCGAATAAGGATATATATTTTTACCATTATAAACTGCATCGGAATAAGTACTGGCAAAGAAATCGGCAAACATATCACATATGTCGTCAATATCACTAGATTCACGATCGTTAAATTTCATTACATTTGGATAACCAACAGCCTTTCTTTTAGAATTGACGAATGTATAAAATGATCTAGGGTTACGGATGAAGTTTTTCTTTACTCTAATTAAATACTTTTTATACAAAAGACGGTTAAGCATAATAAGTATATTCAGACCGTGCAACAGAGTACTTTGAATAATCAATAATAGAGCCAGATTTCTTATATTTTTTATAGCATTTATTTTTAACATTCTTCAATCGAGACAGTTGAACAGAATTCCATGGTGGACCAACTTCTACATTATAATTTATTTTGGGAACACAAATTTCAAAAAAATAATAAATTAAGTTGTAAAAATTTGTTACGCTGCAGTCTATGTCAGTATTGCTATTAAAATAAATAGGTATAATGTCATTCCAGCAAATATTACCCATCAATGCATTAAATAAATTATAGTTAGTTTTATTGAAGCAAAAAATCTTGCATTCTTTACTATGCTTTAATTTAGATTCAGATGGAGTACACAAAATAATATTTATAGTAGGATGATATAGATCTTCCGGTAAAGTAACAGGTTCTGCACGTATAACTGAGCAAGCATTGAGATCATTGACGAACACTAAGTCCAGTAATTTTCCAAAATTATTTAATACTGAATTCATCTGGTAAAGGGATAGACCCAAAATTTCATTTAAAAATTCTTCATGACAGTTTCTATTTTTCACTGGTATTAAATATGGTACATCAGATGTAAGTTTCCATTCAACTGAAGAAAGATTAAAATCACCAACAACAAAAACAGTATCACATTTGTCAGCAAGAGAAGAAACAGACTTGATAACATCAGCATGATTGGCATAAATAGAATAGTCAGAATTTGGAGGAACATATGAGCAGGTAAAATAAACTTTCGATCTTTTTAATTTCACTACAACAGCAACAATTTCAATATTAGAACGTTGAGTTACAATTTCTTCAGATGGAAATGAACAAGAAACAGCGATTAGAACACCACCACCTTTACGTAAACTGCGATCATATCTATATAACTTATAATTATTACAAAGAATTTCCGAGTTGAAAATATTGCTATTTAGCCAAGTTTCAGTAAATATAACAACATCATAAGTAAACTCGTAACTATCAACTAGAAGAGTAGCTAATTTGGTATTTAAGCCACGAACATTCTGATATATAATATTCAAAAAATTATCAGAAGTATTATCACACTTAATTAGTTTTTTGAGATTCCTGACTGTAAGCGAGCGATATTACTATCATAATGAGTCCTCGTTCTCTCTCTATAAGTATATTCACGGACTAATGTATTTGCAGGCCAGAAGTTAGGATCAACAATATTATCAAAAATATCCGGAGGGGTGGAAATTTTAAATGATGCAATGGACCTTGGAGTGGAAAATTTAAATTTTTGAATTATAACATTTACATCTCGTCTAAATTTAGATTTGATGTAATAGTCAACATCATCCAATGAAGTATCACTTGCTAACCGTGATACAAAAACAGTCTTCATGGGTGGAACGGCAAGAAGCGGCTTAGGCATAATCGTATCATTCCCTGCCCGTCTATTTACGTCAGCGTTAACTGGTAAAGATTTTACATTGGAACTAGATCTAGTATCAATTGCAGGAGAAGTTAACTGACCAGAATAAACTTCATTTGAAATAGTGGATGGCGTAGAATATGTTTCACCAACAGCATCAGGAATAATAATAGTCGTTACAGGTGAATTGACTGACGAAGGAATTGAAAGCAAGTTGTCAGATTTTAGCTTTTCGTTAGAACCTTTATTAACAGCACCAAAGTTATCCAAGATAGGAAAAGTATTATATAAGTCCTCAAACTTTGCAAGTTGGGACTGTAAAGACAAAAAGTCTTTATTAAGTTTATTAAATTGATCCTTTTTTTTGATTGGTAAGTGCAAATTTTTATTTAGAAATCTTGTGGTCTCCTTATTTATGAAACATTACTTAAAAAGCTTAGTTCTGTGATTTCAATCCGTACAAACTCACAATAAAAATGAAAATAATTCATAAATTATACTTAAACTGATTTTAATAACAATTGATTGCTATTATAATGACTTGGATTCGACAAATTGCTTTTATCCGTCATATATTCAATTACAGAAGCAATATTTTCGACGAAGCGTACAATGAAGCAGAATACTAACATGTGTTGTGTCAATTATGTGTTTCCAGCATCTGTTAAAAAAGTTAAAACAGTGAATTTTCATTAAAAAAAATTACTGGCAAAATTTCCAACACATCTAACGTACGGAAGTTGTAAAACTTTTAACTTTTAGATGCGTTGACAGTTGAACAGTTGACTTACATTATAACCGCTGGTAATGACATAATGCGTTATATATACTTCTACTACTACTACTACTGATCTAGTAGATTGAGGACCATAATCATCCCGTATTGCTAGAAAAATTGCCAACTTTTAATTTTTACGCGTTATTCGGTAATAAAACTATTCATACACATAAGGGGACTGCTACAAGGCTTGCACAGACTAAATGGCTAGTCTGAGACAAGTCTAGACTCTAGAGTTTAATAAATTTTTATATCTCTACAGATTTATTTTTTCAAAAATATTGGATTTTTATATTCTAATATTTTTTTTTGTCTTAATTAAGAGAATTGAATTCATTTATTAAAAGGAAAGAACTTTTTCTTAAAGAAGCTTTGTGGAAAGCAGCACTTAAAAATTATGCAAATATTTCACGCCTCCGGAGTTAATGAGCATTGCTTAACATTTCTGAAAGTAAATTGTGAAACCAAAAAAGTGCTTGAGCATAAATTAAGCCAAGAAAAAAGCTAAAAGCCCTCAGTTTTATATATAAATTTTATTGTAGAAAACTTATTAAAACATTCAGCAGAAAAAAAAATTTACAACTTGATTAAAATATTTTTTTTCTCTAATTAAAATGAAACGTTGAAATTCTTTATTATTTTATACAATTTCTTAAGATTTTTGTGCAGGCCCTTGAAGAATGCTGTGAAATTTTCCTCTTAAATTCAACGTCATATTGTAGGCAATACACTGAAGAACAACAAGAAAGGAAAATAAAATTTAAAAAAAAATAAATTGAATTAGTTTTAAACAACACTAAATTAAATGATATAAAAAAAGAAAAACATCACTACACACAGGCATACATAGAGTACATATATACATAAGTATGTATTTACATGTAAAATTATTTCCCTTACAATTTTCCTGGTTTTTCTTATTTCTCCCACTCTATCATATTCTCTCTCTCTCTCTCTCTTTTTAAAAAGAAAAATGGTTTTTAAATTATAAAGTTTTCTTAACCCATTTCTGCTGAAGGGGAATTTAAATAGCTAAAAAGAGTTAAAAATATTCCAAAGCACACTTTTAACTAAAAAAAGACCCCATAAAAGTACTACCAAATTAAAGACAATTAAACCTAAACTTCATCCTATTCTATAAACTTTTAAGAATTCCCTTCTTATCGTAAAAGTTATAATAAAAGAATGTAGTCGCCGTGGTCTAGTGGTTAGTGTGTTGGCTTACTAAGACATGGGCCCTGGGTTCGACTCCAGGCTCTGACATCTTCAAAAAAAAGATATATGAAAAAAAATATTTCTTTCGGCGACTACCTCTCAGCAGTCTTCTGGCAAAAACTCTGAGAGTAATTAATTGCCATGAACAAGCTGCTCAAGTCTGTCGTTCGGAGTCGACATTAAACTGTAGGTCCCGGTACTCATGGATGAAAATTTACACACACAACATGAGTGCTCGAGAAGCTAGGCCGTAATCCTGACACAGGGTTGTAAAGGCCAGTTATGTATGTATGTAAAGACATAGATAACAAGCCTGCATCATCACCCCAACGCCTATGTATGAAAAAACCACATTGAGTCACGAGATGGTTTGCAGCTCTTCTGCTAAAAGATCTAAGCCATAACCGACAATACACATAACCAGTCGCTAGTTAATGTCATGTGAGTGTACAATGATTTGGTGAGGAGTTGACTCCACAGCTACACATTTGGGTCATACGAGTACACAAACTTTGTTTTTAACTTTCTTAATTTAATAAAAAGTTCTAAATGAAACACTCTTTCTATGCTTTAGAACTCTAAAGTAATGCAAACGCTTCCAAAACAGAATGCTACTCTAACAATTCCACAATTCTTTGGGTACTGTAAATATTGCAGAGACAGAAGATCGTGAAGTTCTGGTCCTGAGAATTACTTGTGTTATCGGCTATTTCGTGTGTCGAAAAAAGCATTCAAATGCCTCGCCTCGGTTTTTTAGAACGATCGCACACAGGGTTAGAATAGCCTGTTTTCTTGGATTAATTAATTAAAAAAAAAATTTTAAGTATCGTCAAAATGTTTTATACCCGGTTAGAGTATATAAAATTCTTCATCACTTATCGTTAAAATAAATGTCAAAAGTGTTCTGGTGTTTTTCTAGTGAAACTTCAAAGTCAAACTCTATAAAAATTTTTGTGCAAAAAAAGCTAAAAAAAGTGAAAACTTTCCCGTGGAAAATTTTATTTGTTTTTAAAAGTATTGCAAAAGTTAACAATTTTTCATAAGTTTCAGGTAATTTGGAAATACTTCGTTAGCACTTGTGTATCAAATTGTGTGTGGAAGTGTTTTAGATTTAGTTATTTATATTGGAAGTGCCAAAAAAATTAGCATTTTTATATTTTATTATTTTTCCACATTTGTGTCATAATTTTTAGTTTATATTAAAGAGGACATAAATCTCTATTACATTGCAAAATTTTACGCTGCCTTTTTGTGCCTTTTAGAAGTTATGCATTGTTTAATGCAAGTGTTGCAGCAGTCAAATACCTAAAAATCACATTGATCTCGCGACTGGTGCTGTTGTTGTGTGTTGTTAGTTTTCATGTTACTTTTTTCTTACTGATCGAAAGACCTGTACATGTAGACAATTTAAGATTTGGCCTTTCCATTCTTTATGGCTGGATTCGATTTTTTGAATGTCCGTTGCATGTCTTATGCACACAATACAGGACGACTTTTTGTTGAAACGTATCCTTGGTACAATATGCCTCACACTTTGCACAAGTATTTTATTCACTGACCTGAAATTGTGTCAAATGCCATTTTACCTATTGGGAAGTTATCAGAAGAAGCGTAAGAAGCTCGAAATAAAGATTTTAAAAAATATAGGGAGTGCAGTCGCGAAAAATCAAACCAAGGCATTTTTAATATGTTTTTGATAACCTCTGACCCAATTATTTCAAGCATGCAAAAATTGCCTTCAAAGAAGGTTCAAAGCTTGCCAAAAGAGGCAATTGATTTAATTGTACCTGCAGCTCCGAACAAGAACTAGTTCAGTGATGTTGAAGTAGCTGATGCTGCTGATGATGATTCTGCTGATGATGATGATAATGAAGATGATGATAACGATGATGATGAATATGATGATGATGATGATGATGGTGATGATGATGTTGTGATTAACTTTAAGATGTATAAAATGTAGTGTTTAAGTTCTCATACTGTACTCCTTGCGCTATATACCTACACTGATATTTGGCATTATTTAATAAAATTCTACTGAAATATACTAAGAAAACATTTTGTTTTACTTATTTAAATGCTATTAACTAAAAAATAAAGAAAAATTATCCGAACATAGCTTCCCTGCTTTGATCCAAGAAAACATGCTATTCTAACCCAGTGTGGATCGGTGTAAAAAATGCTTCACTTCAACTGACTTTCTTAATTTTTACAGGAACTATATTTTTACATTCTTAAATAGAATACAACACTCAGGGATGGACCGGAGTATTATGGTTTTTGTTGGAGCTTCTCGAAAATACCGAAAACACACTGGACAGTTTATTTCTAAAATGATAAATATCAGTTTACTGAGCTAACAGCACATGAAGTAATTAAAACAAGAGAACTTGAGTTGAGTTTTAGAAGCCATATAGTGTTTTAAAAAACTGTAATTTACTTCTGTATTCAAGGCAATGTCGTTTATACGTCAGTTAGTAGTATCGTCGGTATTTTACATCGTTTCCTAAACTATCAGAAAATTGTGACTAAAGGCAATAGAACAATTTTTCTAAGTAACAAAAAACGGATATTATTGGAGCCAAAGTTGCGATCTGAAGCAAATTATTAAAATTAAGATTAGGATCTAAAGATTTATTTTGACTTTTTGTCATTTTATTTTATTTTAGTTTTGTTTACTATTGGCTCTTGACTACCTCAAGAGCATGACAAAAAAAATATATTTTCATACATAAATAGGAAACTATAAGGTGCCGCTTATATGAAAAAATAATCTATGGGCAGTCATTAATGGTTTAACAAACATGATTTTTCTTTGCAACCAAATATTTATAAGTGTACGTACTTAAATATATGTATGCAGGTGTATGTAACTGTAATTGTTTAGACACTCTCATTCTTATAAGCCAAAGCCTCTCATTATGTTTTGTTACAACGCGTCGCATAATTTTAACAACCTTTTAATGACGACGCACTCTGCCATGCTCAGTATTTTATGACCGCTGAGATTGTAAGAGCAAAATAGAACCAAAAGAAGTACAAAAACAAAAAAGAAAAAAATGCAAATCACAGCCGTTAAACAGCAGCAAAACGAAATTTAAAATGTTGTTTAAGAGACCGTCAAACATACGCATTCTTAAACAAAAACCATGCAAACTCATGCTACAATGATGACAGCGATGATAGGAATGACGATGATGAAAACTGTTCTGTTGACATTTTCCTTTTTCACGAATAAACGTGTTGGCTGTAGACATAAGAGATTATCTTAAAGTAAACTAAAGTATGTGTGTGTGTAAGTATGCTGCGTTATAAATTGGGTTTCCATGTATGTATGTGCTTGTGTGCGTGTGTGTTTAAGCGTAAATATACTTCTGTTTACCCACTTAAATTTTTAGGGACTAAAAACAATGGTGGTATTAACTTCTGCTTTACTGATAACAACAATGAAGAACAATTTAATGCCGCCGCTCTATAAAGGCTTTAAAATTAATGCAGAAAATAAAAGTACATCATAGTCGACTTAATGGTGTTCCAACAACACTAGAGTTTGTTATCAAATAATAACTTTTTATATAGAAACTAAAGTAACATGTGCCTGTTTGGGCACAAAAAATAGAATGCTTTCTACACAAAAAATAAAATTTAACCATTAATTTGTATGGGAGGTACCACGCCCACTAATTTTTTTTAACTAATGATTTATTTACGAATTGTATTCATAGAACGGAGCTCTATTAATAATACGGTAAGCACTCTTCGATGCAAAACCCCGAAAGTCTTTCAAATGTAATAAAACTTACAATAGCGTTTGCAAAAAGAATGATTACCGCTAATATAATACTTATTTTCTTTCAAAAGTTTAAGAATTCTGATCTCATAGAATGTATTCTTTTTTAAATTTAAAATTTTTTTTTTTAATCTTTACTTTTGATCAACACTGTGTGTGATGTTTTATTGATAGAAACGAGAGTATAGTAGTCTTTTAAAAAGCACAAGTGTGTGTGTATTTGCTTTAGAAATATATATAAATATGAAAATACGTGGTTTTTGAATAAGAGCGCGACAAACGTTTTTTTTTTTTAAATAAAACAAAAACTGTTTTGGATATCAATGAAATTCTTTATTTCTGTAAAAGTACATTCGATGCCATTATGTATGAAACTCGATTTCTTTTGTATGGCCACCACCGGCACGCTTGCAGAAGTCCAGACGCTGAACCCAATTTTCGACGGTTTTCAAGCATAAATCGGCCGATACTGCTGCAATTTCACATTCGATATTCGTACGAAGTTCATCAATCGTCGATGGCTTGTTGGCTGTGTTTCCTCACAGGAAATAGTCTAAGGGCGTTAAATCGCACGACCGGGGCGGTCAATCGACTGGACCATTTCGTGAGATAACACGTTTTCCAAACTTGGTTTCCAATAAACTGTTTGTCATATACGCTGTGTGTCTTACGGCGCCGTCCTGTTGGAACCACATGTCCTCCAAGTCCATATCATCATTAAACGGTAGCGATTCTCATTCACAGTACCGTGCCGGTCTTGATCACACGGAAGAAGTACAGACAATGACGCCGCCGGCCCATAAACCGCTCCAAACCGTAATTTTTTCGGGATGCAATGATGGTTCATGGAGTACGTGTGGATTGCTGCTTGAACAATAACACCTATTTTGTTTATTGACGAAGCCATTCAGGCAATAATGAGCCTCCGAATCTTTTTCAAGTTGTTGCTCAGCCCAATCCACGGCCATACGACGCTTCTGGTATTCAAGCGGCTTCAGTTCTTGCGTCAATTTGATCTTGTAAGGATGTAGGCCAAGATCTTTTCGCAAAGTTCGCCATAATGACGTCACAGAGATGCCCAACGCTTGAAAACGACGTGCGAGAGACACATTTGGGCTTTATTCAACTGAAGCCTCAGCGGCAGCAATATTCTGGACACTACGGGCATTTCTGTGTCTTATTGGCACGGGAACATTTTGTACTGTACCTGTGGTTTCAAATTTTTCCACTAGACACTCAATTGTTGATCTGCTAGAACGATTGTGACGACCATAAATTGGACGTAGAGCTCTTTACGTTGAGGCCACAGATTCCGAAATTCGGTGGTAAATTTTAATAATTTCGACTTATTGTTGGCTCGTATATCTTTCCATTATGAAATGACAAACCTTACTGAAATAAAAATCAAATGAGTGGCAAAAAATATGACGTCGTTTGCTCTCCCTGTCACTCTACTTTTGTAACGTCCCTGTTGAAAAACCCTGTACAAATATTTATTGTACATGCGTTAATATGGTGTGTGTATATATATGGCTGTGTGTAAATGTGTTTTTACTTTTAACCATTAGCTCTTATTGTCCTTTTACGTATTTTGCTATTATGCTGATATTTTGTTATAGAAAAAAGAAATCCTTTTTTATTTTATTCATATTCGTATAGGTGAGTGTGTGCTTTTATTTTGCTCCAGACAAACATCCTGTGCCAGCCTTAGATTTCCTTTCATACAGCGTTTAAGTTTTTTCGTTTTCTTCACTTATTGTATTGTTTTGTAGCCTTTTCTTTATTCTGCGACGTTTCCATTTTTCCTACATTTCTTTTCTGTATTGTTGCCATTTTATGTGAAATATTTAGAAAACAAACAGGAGGAGAATAAAAAGCCTAAATACGAAACGTGGCAGCAGAGATTTTAAATGTTTACAAATATACTATAAAACGTTGTATTTATTTAACCCCTTTAACCTCAAGTCATGAAAGAGTCTTGTATGGAAAAAAATAAAATAAAAATAAAATAAAACGAGAATATTTGCGAGAATTTAAAAACAAATGGCACAAAACATTAACAAACAATAATCAGAGCCTTTTTGAGGCATTAGTGAGACCAACTAATTATTGCCTAGACCTATATGAAAAGCTTATATGCCTTTTATGTAAAATATTTTGGGGCAAATTGTATATAAAATATGTATGTATGAAAATTATTCAGAAATAAAACAATATTTTGGGAGATTGACTGGTGACTGATAGTAATTTGTGGCCACAACAGCAAGGGAAATTAAAACAAAAACGTCAATCATGTTCAGAACTTTGCAGAACTTTTTACAGAAAACTAAGTGTAGTAGTGCTGTTTCTAAAGCGACTTATTTTGTCATCTTTAGCATTAGTTTTTTATATTTTTCCCCCCATTTGTTTTCAGTTTCTTTTGTTGTTCAAAAATCAAAATTTTTGGCAACACTGTTTTTGACAGATCAGCTGTTTTCGTGTGTTCAGTAAAGCTTGCTGATTATTGAATTTTATTATCTAAATTCAGGCTCGGTTAAGAAAATGCATTGTGCCCTGCGTTCATTTTATAATTAGAAAATTGTCTCATCAACAAAAAATGGCGCATAATATCGTCGATGGAATTAAAGAACCCCTACTCATGCAGTGTATTGTGTATTGGAATTTGAAGATAGAGAGATTTTTTTTTTCATAGAGAAGTATATATCGTCGATGGAATTAAAGAACGCTGTAATTGACAAAACCTTAAATGTTCACTAGAGCCAAAAAACCTGTATAAAAGTAGAGCAAACACACTGGTATTTTTCAAAATGCAGACGGCGTAAGTGAATTTAGTTTCATCTTAGAAATCTGGGACCGAGACCAATCGACGCGTATTTTTTTTTTCTGATAAAAATTATAAAAAAAACGTATTTTCGGTTTTTTGTCAGTTACAGCGTTCTCTGATTCTTGCAACGATATATATATTGTCTACATAAAAAAGTTTGTATTTTAATGGTTGTTCCAGCCTAGGAAAGTCATTTATTTTTAACGACAGTCAGTTTTTCAACATGAGTTGCTCAATATTCCAATAAATTATGAGAACACTCCAAAGCAAGAAAAAGGCTATACAAGTATCTTGATATTGTACTCGTATCAAAAGCGCAGTCTCATCAAAGTCAACATACAATCCGTATATATTTCTCTTGTTTAATTAGTTGAGTTACACAATGAAGATGTTGATGTTGTTGAAGATGTTGTCAACACTTGAGCCGTTTTTTTTCCAAAGCCATTTTAAGGTTCATTAAATATATTATTTTGATTCTACTATATATTCAGTTCAGATTCGTTAGTAAGATTCTCATTAAAAGAATTTGATCTGGAAGTTGTACTTGCCTTTTCTGTTAATTATTCAAACATACGTATTTCAAGTTAAAATATCATTCAAATCTGTTACTGTGACTGTTTGTTTAATAATTGTTTTGGCATTCATAAGTTAAGTATTTTCAATTTTGATTTATATAGTTGGTTATCTTCTTTTTTCACTAGTCATGTAGCCTTTTATGGAAATCATTTAAAAAACTGTTGTCTTTTCGAAAAGTATTAAACAGTTGTTTATACAAAATCATTTCGTTTTCGTAAGCTAAAAAATATTTTCCCCTGTTTCTTTTAAATTCTTCTCTTACAGAACATTTTGCATATTCAAACACTATCAATAAAATGAAATTGTCTATAAAAATAGATAAAGTTTGATTTGTTCTATTACTACAATATTTGGTCAAATTGTCAATCAGGGTCGTCAATACAGCAAAATTTTATCAATTTAAAATATGTTTTTCCCTTTAGGATTCTTCAAAAAATAAAAAACAAAAAACCAAAGAAACTAATGTGTTTTATTAAAATTATAAAAGCTTTCTTGGTATAGTTCTTTGTTAGAATTTATATGGCTTAAAGAGAGAATGAGAATGAGTATGAGAAAGACTGAAGGTCTTCGAAGAAATAAAACATTTACTTTTACCATCTTCACACTCAATCGTTTTCTTCGTAACAGCTTACTACTTACTCGTACTGTTGTTCTTGTTACAACGACAATTGTTGTTAACTTTGCAAATAAAAGGTTGAAAGGGCTTTCATTTTTTTTTTTTCATTTATTTTATTTTATTTTATTTTATTTTTAAAATATTCTGACCTGTTTTTAATATTAGAAGTCCATTTATTTTTTCCAAAGAAATTTACTTCTAGTTTTTCTCGCTAAAGAAAAGAACGTTGTTTTCTCCTTTTAAAAGCTCAAAAAAATTCTAAGAATACAAAATAAGTTGTTGACAATATTCTTGAATGAAAAACGGAATAAATTATTTATTTAAATTTCATATTTTTCTTAAAAAAAAAATAAAAATATTAATAATGTTGTTGATGCAGGTAGCTTAGCTGCGTCCAGGGTCTTCTTACAAATTCATAGAACTTTTGCGAGTAATGAAACTAAAGCCCTTTTGGGGCGGAGGGTTTATAAGACATTAAGTTTACTTAAATAAAGTTCTATGATTTGGTATTATTTACTGCATTAGCTCATATATTAGAATATTTGGTATCAACACGAAATAGTCTCATTCCGTACAATGTTTTCTATCCACAACACAAATCGTCTGTCATTCGATATCTATCAAAATTATATTAAATTTAGTCCCATATTTCTAAACTGAATTGTATAATTTTGAATCGAATGGCAAGTGTTTTGTGTCGCGCAGAAAATACAATCTTTCTGTTAAAACATCTAAAACCAACAGCAGTGAAATATGGCGGCAGTTCAATAATACTGTTTCAAGTAAATCTTTTTCTTGTTAGAATAACGATAAAATTTTATTTTTTTTTTAACCAACAATCAGGGGTAAACCCTACTCATGCAGTGCATTATATTGGAATTTTAAAACAGATAGATGCGCTGTCAGTTTGACCACTCAAATACGGCCATACAGTCGGTGGATGTTGAATATGAGTGGTGAACGTCTCAACTAAGTAGGTTAGCTCTTATCTTCCCAGTAGGTGGTGGAATAGACTGGAATATCAGTGAACGGTGTCTTAAAGATGGACTTTTTCTTTTTAAATTATAAAAACCGCAAATTTAATTTTTAATTTTTCATCTTAGCTTAGACCTGAATCTATGTCGTTTGAGTTTCTGTGCGAGCGCTGTTTAACCACGACCATCCCTGAAAGAAAACTGAAAAATGAGCACACTAAGCTTAAGAACACAATCTGGTTTTCGATTTCTTCATGAATATAATAATGCTACAACATATTAAAAGAAGTAATTCTTCATGTTCGCAAGAGTCAAGACTAAGGATTTATATAATATGTGTGGAATATTTTGGAAAACAACTCGACAGGGGGTGAAATATTTTTCATCTGCATCGTAATAGTGAAGTGAAAAACTAAAATTTTGAAATATTCCCAAATTTTTGTAAATTTTATTCATTTTATTTCTATCGATAAATCTGTAATTTGATTGTACTGGTAGACATAGACTTGTTACACAACAAATGTACTTTATAATACTTTACATTACAGTTTTTCTCAGACTTTTGGTCCTATGACGACTTAAGCTATTATTACATATCGCTAAAGATACAACATATAAGCGTTATTTAGTGTAGTTTAAAATAATACTCCCATATTGAAAAAAATATGAATTTTAACAAATTTACTTCGGCTTTGACAAATTCTGAAACTTTCGGAATCCTTTAACAAAGCTGAAATATGTTTTTAACCTTTAACTACGGAGGTGAAATATTTTGTCATAATTATTGACGTGGGGTAAATTTTACCACCTTTTGTTTTACCAAAAAAATTAGCCAAAAAAAAATTTTTTTTTAATAATTTATTTTTAAAAGAACAGGAAAATACATTTTTATATAAAGAGTATTATAAAAATAAAAAAAAAATCATAGATTTAGTATAACACAACAGGGACTCAACAGCGCTCAACCGAAGAAAATAAATTAAAAAAATTAAGGAGGGGGTAAAATTTACCACCACCTCAGTAGTTAAAGGTTAGAAACCACGAAATCATTTTCAATTGGCAACACTAATCATATGTTTACATCTCGTGTATTTGTTATTATTTATTGTATATAATTCCTAACGTAGCTAAACGAAGGAGTAGCGAAAGAACGAAAACGTCAAACGTCTGACAGCCAAACCGGAACAATCACAAAGAAATTGATCAAAAGTGTAAACATAAGTATTCCCTCAACTTTCAGTGGGTTTGCCAAGAATCCAATGACTCCTATACAGTGCTACTTACATAATCTTACAAAAAGATTGAATAGACATCCCCTAAACTGTCAGCGTCCGGACTCGGTCATACTAAGATCAAAGTGTTCTGAAAACTCGCATCTGTTGTGCGATTTTCTGCAGCAAATCTTTGGGATATACTTTTCTATGACAGTCCTAAAGAATAAAATATCAGTAACAGACTCAACTAACTACCAAATACTTACATTTTTTTGCCAGATTCTATTTGTGTAATGCTACTATAAACCTGAAAAAGACAAACTAAAAATGTCTTTAAAATTTGTTTATGTAAATATAACACTATACTTAATTATTTTTTAATATACATTTCCTTAAAATATATCGATTTATAAATATGTATATGTGTATGGGACATACACGTACATACATACATATGTATGTTATTGTCTGCTTTTAGTGATTGAAAAGCTGTAGTCGAAATAGCGAAAGTCGTGAAACCATTGATTACGTAATCATGCGATAAACTAATGCTTCTTATATTAATGACAAGGTACCCGGGTGTACCTTTAGCATTTTTGGTTTAACATTTGTAATGGAAATTGACAATCTACATGCCTGAAACTACTTGAGAACTCCTAACTTTTAGCATACCTTATAATTTTGCTAAATTTTGGATAGAAAATAATAATAAATAATAGAGTTAGGAAGCAATTTTACAACGTACACCCTTAACATCATAAAAATGTACCCGGGTACTTATACTTATTGTATGTAGGATATCAGTATTAGTTACCTTCTTCTTGATATTGTTAACAAATTTAACATAAGAAATAATTATATATAGATATGTATATAGAAGCTTAGCTATAAATACATTTTTTTCACTACTTTGCGAAAATACATACATACATACATTATATTTGGCTATGACAATCCTCTTTAAGGGTTACGGACAAGCTTCTCGCAGCCCCCATGTTTTGTGTGTCAATTTTTATCCAAGAGTACCACGAACTACAGTTTAATGTCGACTCCGAACGACAGACTTGAGAAGCTTTTTCATAGCAATCAGTTACTCTCAAAACTTTTGCTAGAAGACTTCGAACACATCGCCGAAAGAAATATTTTTCTTCATATATCTTTAGTTTTAAGATGTTAGAGCTGGGGTTGGATTTGGAGCTCTTGTCTAGTAAGCCAACACACCAACCACTAAACTACGTTGACTACTTTGCGAACACTTTGAACATATTATGTTATTCTTGGAGCGTCCGCTGCAAACAGTTTTCGAACATCTAGAATTTTTTTATTCCTAACTTCGAGTATACAAAACTATTTTCTACTACCAAAGTTCGACCACTTTTATCTTTTTTTGCAAAAAAGAAGCTTGTTTTGATATTTCTTAAGAGTCATTTGCAACTGAACTTTTTATTGCAGTTCTAACAGATTATTTAGAAATACTTAATTTTCAGATTTTACATCTTCGCTTTACGTTTTCCATGCAAAGTAGGAAATTTAATTCTTTTAAAAGTTTCCTACGACGATTTATACTGTGAATTGTTCTCCACAAATATAATATGATTTGTGAACACCCGCAAAAATAAGAAATCCAAAAAAAAAAACATTCAACTCATTTTCTCTAAAAGGCTTAAATGTTATTTCGTTTAACAAAATACTTTTGGGAATTTGTTCGTTGGTATAAAACTTGAATTTTTAAACTACACCGCCACGTACTCGTAAAATATTTTTTTCCTAACGGTTGTGATTCAGGAAATGGGCTATTTTGAAAATACATTCTATTTCTAGCACAAAGTTCACTATTCATTTCACCTTCATTATTTTTATCACTATTTTCCGACTACAATATGCTTCTTTGCCATTTTCAACAGTTCCTACAAACTCATTATCTGACACATCCATTTCATTCACTGAAAGAAAATATTCTACAGAAGGTTATCTATGAGAACGAACTTCTGTACTTGAATTAATTTTAACAAAAAACACTTGATCTTATTGTAAAAAAGTTATAAAAAGTTACCTTAAATCAGCACAAAAAACATTTTTTTTGCACACCAAAGACATTTATCTGTTTCCTAAGGTGGGAATTAACTAATTAATCTTAGTTTTATTTGTATAGATCTAAAGTTTATGTTGTATGTTTATGTAGCATATCCTTAAATGGTAATAATATATATTATTGATATCGTTTTAAAATCTAAAAAGTGTTATGTTTAATTTTATGAGCAATTATGGGGCAAATAAGTTTGTTTTCTATACTATTTCATATAGGTACCCGGGTACCTTGCCATTAAGTTTAAGGTGCTTTTTTGTTTTTTTTTTTTTTTTCATTAACATCAGGGTTAAAAATAAAGCATCGTAGGAATTAAAAAAACATTAATAAAAAACGAAGTGTCGACTCGTTCAATTACGAGTAGTTACCAAACTTAAAGCAGAAGCAAAAGCGAAAACATAATGGGGTTGTGCGCAACTATTGAACACAATTTGCTACATATTTGATTTATATTTTAATAAAATTATGTGTGAACGCCTTTTTCTATTTGAAAATCAGGTCTTTGTGTATTTTACTCTTTTTTATTGTTCTGTTTTATAAATTGTTACACAAATGAATTATTAAAAGTGCAATCATCATCTGTTTCATAATAAAGTTTTCTTCTTGACAAACAAATTATGGAGCGAAATACCAAGTATGGGGTCAGCTTAAGCTAAGGGTTAACAACCAGTGATGCCAACTTTTCCAGCATCCATGTGTCCGTAATGAAGAATTTACCTTTAAGTCTTTAGTTTTTGTCTAAGATAGAGTATTTTTTATTGAAGTAAGTAGAAAAACAAACGTATTTTTCATGACAACAGATAATGTACTGTCCCTTCCACAGAAAAATTCCAATACAATGCACAGCATTTAGTAGGGGTTTACGCCTAAGTATTGGTCTCAATAAAAAAAATTATAATTTTTTTAAGAAATCCCGATATCCCGGGATTGACGGGAACCAATTCTGTTCTGGCATCCCTAGCTGATAACAACAAATAATGTGCCAATGTGTGCGTATGATGAATATTTTAATAAAATAAAAATCATCTCTTTTTTGTTTTTTTTTTTTATTTTTTATTTTTTCCAAGATTATCTACTGAGCACTGGCTACAGATTCAATTTTTCTGTTACAGTACGGTTTTTATTTTTATGCAAATTTATGATAAAATAAAGAAAAAAAAAAAAACAAAAATTATTTTTCTTCCTCAACATTTGTTTTTTTTTTTTCTTGTGTTTTGTTTTTCTAATGCGACTACTTACGAGTACCTACCTACTCACCAAATATCACATGTATGTACGAGTACATATATACTTTGTATGTATAAGTATGTTTGTTTATTTGTAAATTTTTGTTATCATTATTATTATTGTCGTGCTTCCTTATTTGCATAAATAGCAAAATAAATATATATATTTTTTTTTTGGTTATTTTCTTTATTTTTATTAACACACACTGCATGACGACATTATCTGCACCCAAAATAAAAAGAATTATATATCTCGGCTGCCAAAATGAATTTTTTATTTTTTGTTGTTTGTTTTATTTCAAGACAGTTTTTATTTCGGCATACTTTCACTTGAAAAAATATATAGAAAAAATAACTCAGAATAGAATTGACTTTATTAAATAGATAATAAATATGTATTAGTATATACCACCTCCCTATGGGGTTGACATTTTGGAATTTTTTATTCCCTTATTGCTTTCTTTATTTTATTTCGAGACTTAGCAATGCTTAACAATGAAACTTATTGTCTTTTGTTGAGAATAATCGTATTAAGAAGGAGAGATTGAGTAATATTATCCCGATTTATTTTTATTGTTGTTAAATATGACGCACTTTATATATTTTACAGCACTTAAAACCATAATAATTTAATAAAATTAAGAACTCAACATTTTTATTATTTTAAGTTTTTTTTTTAGCTATGGAAGCATAAAAGTAATTGATTTTTAGTATTACACACTAGAATAAGTGGAGTCGAGTTATACAAAATCAGCTTGAAAATTAAGTGGCCTCTGTTGCAAAGTTTCTCATTTAAACTCATGTATGCCTATATATGTAATATGTATAAATGTATTGCATTAATGTTCACAGCAGTCGTGCGAGCGCTAATCGAACATAACTTGCAATGACTTGAGCGAATAAGTCAAATATTTTGCATTTATTTTTAACCTGTAACTCCAATAAATTTGTCGATAAAATTATTGGAATACCAATAAAAGATACATTTATTAATTTCTTTTTCTTCTTATTTAATTTTTAGACGTTTTCAAAACAACATAAGTAAATTATTAAAATTTCAATACATATAGAATGTTCATAGGCAAGTAAACAAAAACAGCCTTATTTATAATTAACAATTAGCAGGTCGTTGTACACAGTGGCTAAGTTTGCCAAAATTCTTACTCAAACGTAAGAATTCTTTAATGTTTTTGATACTCTGACCAGTTATCATATAGAAGGTATGGAAAGTTTCAATAATAACAGTCTATTGCGACTTGCGATAAACTTGCCAGTTTTCTGTCCCATATGGTAACGGGTTGCTAACTTTTCATTATACATACGGCCGAAAGTATTTTCAATACAACATACAACAATACAAGATTTAGTGAATTTGGTTATTTAATCAAAACAAAGAAAAAGAGACAACTGTTTTACATGTTTTATTTAATATTTAAAACATATGTATATATATTCGTACATGAATGAATAACAAACCTTTATAAAAGCTTGCTATTCTTTTTACCTCCTCTTTTTACAAAGACTAGATTCTTAAAATATTTGAATACCGATTCAGTGTGACAGAAACATGATTTGAAAAAGCCCATCATTTACACTACAAGTGCATTCAGAAAATGTTGCTTTGCAATGCAGCAAGCAAACCATTTAAATCTGTTGGCAGATGAGCTGATGAGAAATGAGTATTTCTTGTCACAAATCAACACAATTTTTAGATGGGCATTACAGTTTAAATTCTATCGTCCTGTTTTTTTTATCACTCGTGTATTCAGATTTCAACAGTATTTCTTATGAAAAATATTTTTTTTTTTTATTCACACTTTAGATTTTTGTTTTTTACACAAAAACATACACTCGTAATAATTAAGTAAAAAACAAAAATAGTTACAAAAACAAAAACAAAATTTTTAATGATCAGTTGTCGTTCATATTACATAGACAGTGTTGTTTTGTCCACCGTTGGGCGTCGTTGATGATGACAGAAATTGTAATGTTGACGCTGATGATTCTGTGAAAATAATGACTGTTTTATTTAACTCGACACAATCTATTTTTTCATCTGCCTTTTTAATGTTTTTTATTTTATTTTTTTATTTTTTTTTTATAAAATTAATGGCAGACTATTTTGCTTAAATATGAACATCATTTTTTCTTTCACTGAATAATGAAAGAAATACACAAAAAAAAAAAGAAAGAAAAAAGTAGAAAATCATTCTTATGATTGACTTTCGTGGATTTTAGAAAATTATTTTAGATGCTAAAGGCTCGGCTTCGAGCCCCAGGGAAGGTGTGATCAATTTTTTTAATTTAATTTTTGTTTCGTCAAAAATGCTTTACTTAGATCAAATTTAACTGCAATGAATAATTTTTGGTAATTAATGGAGAAATGATGTCCATGAAGGAATAGTACACTAGCCAAACTGAACAATTGTTTTCGACTCCAGTTACGGTAGTCTCATCAGAGTTCTTTGTGTCCTGTGCATATTTAAGACCAAACATCAACTAAGTATTTAACTCATACTTTTTTAAGAAATCACATACTGAAATTATTATTGTATGTACATACACTTGTACTTATGAGTTAGCCGAAATAAAGACACACAACAGTTTCAATCATATTCTCCTTTTCTTACCATCATTGCTGTTCTTGTCATTGTTATCTTATTTGGATGAAACAGAATTACAATTTATTTTTTGTTTTTGCCCTCTTATTCTATTTAATCCACATTAGTCGACATCGACGACATGTACATTGCAGTTAAATTTGATCATTGCAGTTAAATTTGATCTAATTAAAGCGTTTCTGACGAAACAAAAATTAGAAAATTATTGTCTATTTTTGTGAGTATATCGGGTTAGTGTTCACTATAAATTATGATTTAAAATAAGAGATCTCCCACCTCCATTACAGAAAAAAAGACCATCTTCAAATAACCTCTTCCTGAACATCCACTCTATTCCACCTTAACCACTGACAACACAAAGACAAATGATCACGGAAAAGCGCCACCTATTGGGAAGAAGTAGATAACAGCTAAACCTACTTGTCCAAGTCACTCACCAAACGATCAAATTCTTAGACTGGAAATGCCCGATGACACTTACCTGGTTGGATATGCTGACGACATAGCAGCTGTTATCGCTGCCAAAAACGTAGATGACGACCAGAGGAAACTGCGAGTGGTAATGCTTTGAACAAAGATCTGCCGAGAAAACGGAATTAATATTATTAACGAGGAAACATATTCCCCTAACGATAGACTTGGATGTCCTAGGCACAACGGTAATGACAGGGCAAACGCTGAAATACCTAGATATAATTTTTGACAACAGATTAACATTTAATCAGCAGGTGAATCATGCAGCAAACAAAGCTGGAAAAATAGTGGGAATGCTGAGCAGACTAATGGCTTACGTTAGAGGGCCAACACAACTTAAGCGGAAGTTGCTTATGGACACTGCGAACTCAGTGCTATTATATGGGAGTGAGGTTTGGGGTAAGGCTCTTACATGCCAAAGGAGACGAAAAATCCTTCTAGCCGTTCAAAGAAGTGGCATCGGCTTACCGGAAAGTGTCCCGGGATGCCATAATAATAATAAGTGGCTCTATTCCAATAGATCTTCTAGTTGAGGAAAGTTGTAAAATTTGGGAGGAAAGAAAGAAAGGAAACGAAAAAGATGTAAAGCAAATTCGAATGGAGACAATGCAAAAATTGCAGGAGAATTGGAGCAACTCTCTTAAAGGCAGATGGACTGCCAAGCACATACCAAGAGTTGATGTTTGGTATAACAGAAAAGATGGTGAAGTCAATTATTACCTGACCCAGATGCTGTCAGGACATGGATATTTCCGGAAATATCTCTTTCGAGCTGGAAAGGTTGAGGACCCCATTTGTATTTATGGCTATGGAGCAATCGATGACTCCGGACACACATTTTTTGAATGTGGACGGTGGAGGAATGAAAGATATAGACTTGAAAGCGATATAGTCCACAAACTGCTGCGAGGCCGAGAGTACTGGAATAAAGTGGCAAAATATGTAGAAAATATTCTTAAGATTAAAAAGGTGGACATGGACAATCAACTAGAAGGAACTGCTTGGACGCAAGCAACTATGAATAACGGTTAATTCACCCTGAGTCCCTATCCGAAGTAATGCTGGAGCGGTCCCAGGAGGAGGTGGTTTTTTAGTGGAGACACCACATACCGAATGTGACGACATGCGATGATCCGAAGGGATTTTCCCATCTAAAAAAAAAAAAATGATCAATTCACAGCAATTTGTTTCATTTCTAAGGCGCGTAATAATAATATAAGAAAAAAAAAATAAATATATGTACTGTCCTTGCCAAAAAATTCCAATACAATGCACAGCGTTAGTAGGGGTTTACCCCTGAATATTGGTCCCAATTAAAAAAAGACAAAATTTACTGCATTCATAAAAAAAGATTTAATAAATTGTAACGTAGTAACGCAATTTGTTTTAAGGAATATATTTTGCGACTGTCAGAATCATCGAAACACTGTCAAAGCTACCGAGGATGTCCGCATATTGATTGGCTCATGTCATACATTTTTTTCCCACATTTTGGCTACAAAACGTGAGGCAAAGTATTTCGTTTTAAAATTGCTGAATTTTGTAGTAAAAAAATAATCGGAATAGGAATCGCTGAGGAATTTTGAATGATTATCGAGAGTTGCTTAAAAGAGTCAGGATTGGTGACGAATCATGGGTATATGGTTACGATATCTGAAGCAAAGTCCAATTGTCTCAATAATGAAGCCAAGACCAAAAAAGCATACCAAGTTCTATCAAATGTCAAAGTTTTGCTCAGTTTCTAATATGGCGAGATGCATCAAGTGTTGCTTGCAGCATTGTCGTACGTTTACAAGAAATGATGATCCGTTTACAAGAAACAATTTGAACAAAATTGTCGAAATTGTAGAAATGCAACTCAAGGTCTTTGCACTACAATAGTGCACCTGCTCAGTTGTCATTGCTTGCTCTAAATGTTTTGGCTGAAGATAATGCCATAATCATGCCTCAGCAACCTTGTTCACCAGATTAGGCCGCTGCCATCAAATAACGGCGTTTTGCGATAATTAAGGAGTTAAAAGCCGAATCACTGAGACAGCTTCAAGTAATGCCAAAAAGTCCAAATTTGCCTTAGACTATAATATGGTAGTACATAGAAATTGATAATAACATAACTTTAAATTTCATTTTATTTATTATTTATTTAGTCTTAGAAAACTTAATGTCAAGGTAAAACAATATAACAACAGACATCATTTAATTATTCATGACAAATCCCTATTAATTTTCCTCATTCATTTATTTTCTTAATTAATTACATTTTATTATAAATTTTTATCCATTCTTAAAAAAAATGTTTTTTTTTTTTTTTTTGTTTTTGTATTCTTTTCATGCACCTTTTGCCATTTTAATAGTCATGAAAAAATAAAGAGAATAACCTGAGAAAATAAGTACCGCCTCCAGGATTACGACCATGACATAAACTTTTGCAATTTCAAAATTATTTTTAATGGCGCACAAAAACAGCTTTTAAGGCAAAGAGGAAATAAAACGGAATAAAAATATTCCTCCTTTTTTTTCTTATTAATTTTTTTGTATTATTAAGTAAAAATAGTAGTTTTCTTTTATTCCGCTTAAAAATAATGAACAACAGAAATAATGATTGAAATTAAGAAAAAAAAAAGAAAATAATGGAAATAAAACACAATGAAACGAAATGAAGTGAAACAAAATTGTATTGCAAGCAGCCGGATGTAAGTTTTTTGCTGCAGTTCTAAATGCTGCATTTACGAGCATAATGGAAATGTGATTGAAAATGCTGTCATTAAGCTGAAAATAAATGGGAGAGTCTTAAACACCTCCAACTAAAATTTTACACTGAAAACTAGTATTGTTATACCATTCCAAGGGCGAGAAAGATGCAGGCGTCTAGGATTACTGATTATTAAAAATAAGTGCCTTTTTGTTTATTTATCATATCACCCCCATGTCAAATAACATTGCAATCAATTCTCATTCATAATCTGCACATTAAGAAATTTTAATTTATATTCTGTGTTTAGTGAACCTTACTTTTATAATATTTGGAAATTATTTTTGGCTCAAAGTCCTTTTTAAAAACAATTAAAATACTTTTTGAAAAGTAAAAAAAAGTAAAAAAAGTAAAAAAAGTATTTTAATTGTTTTTAAAAAGGACCTTGAGCCAAAAATAATTTCCAAATATGAAATTTTAATTTTTATTTGTTCAAGTCGATTTGATCGACATGCTCGATAATTCAATATTTAAGATTTCTAAAAAAACATATTCATAAATATTCATAAATTGGCTATAAAAAGGCCCCCCGTTAAAAAGTTCTAGCTAGTGTTTACTGCTATATTCATTAAGAATTTTATAAAGAGCTTATTTGACACATTTCTATGGAATAATTTACAAAATTTAATGTCAAAGAAAGCAGTTTTGTGTTGTGACATTTTTTCCAGCTATTTGAATTATCAAAAAGCAATAGGAATAGTGCTAAAAGAATTCAGACTTTTCTTTTCTACAAAAAAAAAATGTTGCCTTTAATAAATTTTTTCCCTGTGATCTTTGAAAAATATTGCCTTACAAGTTAAGAATTAATATCACAATAAAACGAGATGAATAGAAGATTTTTATAAAATATTGGCTGTATTTTATAGGCGTATAGCACTTTAAGGCAGCAATACTTTTGTAACTGGTAGCCATTTTGTCAGTGTTATATACAGTTTGACTTGGCGTTTCACTATGAATAGACTGACACCGGAGGGAAGTTTCCAAATTGTGCAAATTTATTTTGAAAATCTTAGTTTTGTTTCAAATACGTGTCGAGCAGTACGTCAGTTTCATGTTCAAAAGCGATAAGGATCACTACCGTAATAAATAAGTGTTTGTTGAGACACTGTTACATTCAGAAAATCTGACTGTTTGGTATGCTTTATGGGCTGGAGGAGTTTTAGGTTCATACTTCTTTGAAAAAGATACTGGTCAGAACGTTGTAGTGAATGGTGACTGTCATAGAGCCATGATTACTGAAATTTTCGTGCATCAATTGTACAACCAGTGTATGCAGGACCTCTGCAACAATTTATGTATTGAATGAAACGTTTGGTAATTGCATAGTTTCTCGTGAAATCGTTAGTTTACTGTGATAACTCTGAAACAAATTGCCGATGTCATCATTAAAAAAAAGTCATGAAAAAACATAGCGGTTACATGCTAGAAGTCGTGTTCACATTATAATGTCAGAAGATTGACTTTCTTTAAAGTAAATTCCATTGGAATTTAAAAAATCCAACTTACAAAGTTCTATACTAAATGTCTTATATGAGAATAAAATGCTACGCTTTTGTGTAGAAACGAAAACGCTTTATTCGAGTAATTTTCAATAACCGACTTGGCCTCTTCATAATGAAGCGAACACTGTCTAAGTACTCATATTATTAGGCTATATTTGTAGGGGTAGTAAGTATCATGCACACGGTAATTTTCATTTGCTGGCAAAAAGTATTGCTTTTTTAAACTGCTAGTTTAGATTAAAAAAATTGATAAAAACTGTGATTGCTCGTCTTTTTCTTTGTAAAAAAAAAAAATTTTAAATTTTTATAAAAATTTCTGCAATAAATAGCTTTTAATAAGGCTTTTGAAGTCAAAATTCTGTGTTAATTTTTCTTGTGCATTCTTTAGGCGTCATAAAGTATTTGTTCAATCCTGATCAGCGTTGCCACTATTGGTAGAATTCTACCAAAACTGATAGACAATTTTTCGTTTGGTAAGATGGTAGGCTCAATATGATTTTGGTAGATTTTAGCAGAAGCTAAAAAAAAATTTTCATAAAGAATTTCAGTTGGAAATTTCAAGATTGGCGTATTTATATTCAAGCATAAAATTTAACTTTTTGCTCATATTAAGCAATTTTATCAAAGCATATTTAATACAAAACACTGAAACTGATTTTAAAAATAATAATTGATTGATGCTGATTGGACTTTATCAGTGCGGCTTCAGACCTAGTAAGTCCACCATTGACCAGATATTCACACTGCGCCAAATCTTGGAGAAGATCCATGAAAGTCAAGTCGACACACACCACCTTTTTGTAGACTATAAGGCAGTGTTCGATAGCCCGATAAGGGATCGCATATATGCAACAATGTCTGAGCTCGGTATTCCTGCAAAATTGATAAGACTATGCAGAATGACGTTGAGTAATTCCCGCAGCTCCGTCAAGGTAGGAAGAGACCTCTCCGAGCCTTTTAATACCGTGCGAGGTTTCAGACAGGGCGATCCCTTATCCTGCGATCTCTTCAATTTCGTCATGGAGAGTGTTTTGCGAAAGGCGGGTGTGCATCGTAATGGCACTATTTTTAACAAAAGTGTCCAGCTCCTTGCGTATGCAGACGATATAGACATCATTGGGCATACCAAGGAGATGTCAACGCAGCCTTTAATGCTATTGAACGGGAGTCTGCTAAAATGGGTCTGGCGGTAAATGAGAGCAAGACGAAGTACATGTTGTCGACGAGTAGGGACGTTGATCGTATCGGCTCCCAGGTTACAGCCGGCAACTATACATTCGATGTGGTCAAGGAGTTCATCTACCTTGGCACCGCCATTACCAGCAAGAATGATGTCAGTCTAGAGATCAGGCGAAGAATCACACTGGCCAACAGGTGCTACTGCGGTCTCGGTAGGCAGTTTAATAGAGACCTCTCTCGTGCGACGAAATTAACACTCTACAAGTCGCTTATTCTCCCGGTGCTTCTCTATGGTGCGGAAGCATGGACGCTGTCTTGTGCCGATGCAGGTCCTGGGGGTGTTCGAGAGAAAAGTTCCTCGTAAGATCTTTGGTCCTCTAAGGCATGGCGATGAGTTTCGCATTAGAACCAACCATGAGCTGTATGAGTTCCTCGGCGATGTAGGCGTTGTCCAGCGTATTAACATCCAGCGGCTACGCTGGTTCGGCCACATTGTTCGGATGGAAGAATCTGCTCCAGCGAAGAAAGTTTTCGATGCGAAGGTCACTGGACGTCGGCGTAGAGGACGACCCTGTTTACGTTGGAAGGACCAGGTTGATGAAGCCCTGTCATCCATTGGTATGACCAACTGGAGAAGGCGCGCGCTAAGCAGAAGCGCCTGGAGACTAGTGCTGAAGCAGGCCGAAGCCCGTTAACGAGTTGTTATGGCCAGCTAAGTAAGTAAGTAAGTAATTGATTGATGCTTCAAAAATTGTTATCGGTACAAAAGCCGAAATGTATACTACCAAAAATCTTAACCGGAAGAAGTTTTTGATGTTAAACATGAGATTTTGCAATTTTACGTTGAATTGCTAAACCAAAGCAATTCTAGATTTGGTTTTAATCGAGAAGATATTAAATTGTTTCAAATAATTGCTTCTGAGAAAGTATTGTCAAAAGAAGACTTGCTTATGCTGTCCCTTCTTTTAAAATTTTCTAATCTTATAGACTGTGATCCTGATATTATTATGTTGCGATTAAGAGAAACAAATCTTTCAACGGAATTAAACATTGAATTATTTTGGGCTAAAGTTAGTTCAATTAGAAACGGTTTAAATGAGAAAAGTTTTGGTGGATTAAAAAACTTTGTTTTTAATTTACTTTCTCTTCCGCATAGTTCTTCAGCAGCTGAACGCAAATTTTCAACACTTTCCTTAATCAAAACCAAATTGAAAATAAATACAATTAATAATATAATGCTCTGTAAAGAGCTTGTAAAAGCTAACTATGGTCACTATGTGTCAGCAAAACTTAAAATTTTTATACCTACATATAAATTTAGATTATTTTTGAAAAATAGAATTGATTTCTTTAAATTTCTTGTATTTATTAATGTATTTTCGATTTTATTGTTTAGAAATTGACTTGTTTTTGTTATATGTGTATTTTTGTTATATGTATTTTCGATGAACTGAATTCTTTTCGTTATATTTTTTATTTTTGGTTATTTATATGTACATGTAAAGGTGTTAATAAAAATTGTTTTCCATCTCAACAATGTATTCTTAAATAGTTGTTAAATAATAATGGTTTTTGGTAGATTTTGATCAATTTTGGTAGATTTGGAGAGAAATTTTGGTAGAATTAAAATTTTTTCAGTGGCAACACTGATCCTGATACATCCCTTGACGTTGTGCTAGAAACTTATTAAAACTTTAGTAAGTGTAGTTTGGTTGAACTTGATCATCTTCATTATTCGGAATTGTTTTATAAGTCTGTGATGATTCCTAAAACTTTAAGAACTTATTCACGTAAGTATATGTGACTCTGTGTGTCACTAATACCTCAAAAATTATGTGACTTATGATTTTGATTTAATTATAAAAAAGTATGTATCACGACTTTGTTTGTTAAATTAAAAATCAGAGTTTAGTTAAAAAAAAATTAAACCAAGAGATGTTGGCTTTAAATATTTTACTTTTCAGTTCTAGTTAGTAGGAGTGAGTATCTTATTTTATTTAACTCTTGTTGCCTTGAGTACTTAAAATGGTAAAACCACAAAACCACTAAATTCATATTTAAACGAAAATTAAGAAAAATGGCAAAAATATCGAAACCCTGAATGACCATTTGCTTGTGAGCACAAGGCAAACTTTAATGAGAAGACATTATTTAAACCAACAAAAAACAAAAGAAACACACAATTGGATATTAAATTTTCCATTCCAAATCTAAAAGCCAAAGTTTGTGAAATGAACACACAAAAAAATGCTGGTTAATTAAAATATAAGAACAGCCCTTATTGTTGCCTATGGCTTTTGGATTCAACCATAAATTGATTAATTTATGTAAAGCAGAAAAGGAAGGGAAAGCAGAAGCTGGAAAATATTATTGCAACGAAAGCAACATTTATTTTTACTTGGCATCAGTGAGATTACTCCACTAAAAAATTCTTAAATAATTTCATTTTTAAACGAAATACCAGCAAAGTTATTGGAAAAACCTTACAAGAGGGTGCGTGGTTCAAATCCCGGTAAAGGTAAAAAATGAAAAAGTTAGTTTGCGGTTTTTTCAAAATAAAAAATCCAAGAAATTCCACTCTATTCCACCTTAACCTTTGACAACAAAAAACAAATGATCATGAGAAAAGCGCCACCTATTGGAAAGTAGCAGAGTATCTAAACCTAATTTTTTTTTTAAGGCCAGCATTCAGGGGACGACCCCTACTCATGCAGTATATTGTTGTGGTCTAGGAAAATATGTTATGGGAAGGTGGAAAGAGGGAGTAGTATTGTGTATGTGGATATTTGATTTAAACTTACTGATATCGTAATTGGCAGGAAAAAAATTCGTTGGAAGCGCATTCCATAAACGAGCATTACGACCAAAAAACGAATTCTCTCTATAATGTATTGTGCGATTCACGGGACAATTAACTACACAAGGATGTGCTCTTCGAGAAGTACGAGTAGTCCGCAAAAATACGCGATTATACGGAATCAAGTCCTTTATTTCATCAGAGCACCTCCCATGGTAGTACCGATAGAACAAAGAAATGCACACCACATTGCGCCGATGCTCCAACTAATCGATATATTTGGATACCCTGCCGTCGCTGATAAGCACCTATGCCCTTTCCTGTTCGCGATCGAGAAGCCCCAATATAGACTTTGAAGCACCGGACCATACATGAGAGTTGCATTCCATCCTAGGTCGGATGAAGGTTTTGTAAATACTGAGAAGGTCGGATGAAGTGAAGTATTTCTTGCAACGTTTTAAAAAACCGAGACACTTGAATACTTCTTTCGACACACTCGAAATATATGGTCATACCAAGGGGTATCACAATTAATTCTCATGCCTAGAATATCAAGAGCGTCCGGCTCTTCAATATTTACATTGCCCATAGTCACAGATGGCAGAATTGAATCGTCAACACCACGCCTATGAGTGATGAAACAACATTGAGTCTTGCGCGGATTAAATTCGACTCTGTTTGCGTGAATCCACTCAGAGAATATTCTGCCTTCTCACCTCAATCTCCAAAAGGCTAGGCCTACGATCAAACGAATATGAATGGCAAATGTAGCTGTCATCTGTAAAGGAATAGACAGGATTAATTGTTGGAAGCAAGATTAGGAATAGTGTAGGAGTAGGGAAGGCACTCACCACAATCAACATGCAACTACAAGGCAATTACTGTTGATCATTCAAGGGTGAAGGTATAACCCTGGCCTTTGAATAATCAATTCACAGCAATTTGTCTCATTCCTAAGGCGCTTAATAATAGAAGAAAACAAAATGTATATACTGTCCTTTCCACAAAAATTCCAATATAATGAATAGCATTAGTAAGGGTTCTGCCCCTGAGTATTAGACTCAATATCTATAGACATACAATATAAAAATACTTTTGTTTTTTAGCACTATCCCAGCAGAAAATAGTTCTTACCAGTAAATTATTTTGTTAGGGAGAAATTGTAAACAATCACTTACTCGTGCGCATCAATAATGCATGATTTTTATATGAAATGAGCCGCTAAAATGCAATAGAAATGAAAACTAATTGCCACCATTTAGCAAATAATACAAAAAATCGAAAATAATACCTTATCCTGTAGCATCTTTGTAAGATTTAAGATATGCATAAACAATATAATGCTTCCATTATTGTTAACAATTTTATTTATTGCTTCCAAATCTTAAAAATTTTCTGTTGGGATTCTTAATATCCTTATATGCCATATTAATTTGTTATTCTATTGCCATCTAATATATTATCTTGCACTTATAAATTTCAAATCTGTCACAACTGTCCATGAGTTCTCATAAGTCACCTGTCATTTACATGACCATGTGCGTCAAGATAAAAATAAAACTTTTATTTTAGATTTACTTTCTGCTTTTAGTTTTAATGTTTTTTTTTTGCGATTGTTCATTTATTCGCATTTTAAATTTGTAATTCAATTAAACATTTAGAAAAAGTTTTTAATGCAACAGTAAAACAAATTTTCAATAGAAAAAAGAAAAAAATAATACTCTCACATAACATTGAAATTAACTATTATTCAGTGAAGGCTAACCGAAGGAAACAAGAAAAAACAATTTATTTTCCATTGTAATGCATGTCCTTTTTTCATTAGAGTGCCAATTAAAAGTTTCATTTAAATATGGCATCGCGTATTGGAGCATTTTAAACTGTTTAGAAAAAAAGTTTGCATTAAATAATTGTGTTATATATAGCTTGATTATAGCAATTATGATTCTCAATAGTTTAGCCAAGTTAAAATTGGGAGCCATCTTCATGCAGAACACACTACTCGTAGATGCCGTTGTGATACAATTATACCCATTTTACATACATATCTACGATCGTTGGACCAACCTGATAATCTCACGAAAGTGTGACTAATATTCAAATCACGTGATTGCTCTCATACATTTTATATTAGCATGAGAATTTTTGACAGATTATTTGCGCTTTACGCTCTAATTTTGGTTGGTTTGACAAAGATAGCTTATAGGCAAGAGAGGAAAAAATAAAATTTTTGGCGTAAAGTTTCAACCAGCTTTAGCAGTACAGTCTCACCAATACGCATAAATTTATTCAGTTTTTTATTGTTAGCTGTAGCGTTACAGTTATAGAATAACGTGATGAAAAAATAATCACGAATATATACTTCGACCTGAAGATCTATTGTAAAGCCCTCAAGTCATCTACGGTTTCTAAAATATCTCCCCCAGTTTCGTCACCTTGACAGTTCCCTATACGTTTGCATTTTTCGCCTTTATCGAAAAGAACAAAAACTGTTAAGTTTTAATACTGTATTTATAATGCTTGTGAGTATAGTCGCCGTGGTCTAGTGGTTAGTGTGTAGGCTTACTAAGACATGAGCCCTGGGTTCGACTCCAGGCTCCGACATCTTCAAAAAAAGAAATATGAAAAAAAATATTTCTCTCGGCGACTACCTCTCAGCAGTCTTCTGGCAAAAGCTCTGAGAGTAATTAATTGCCATGAACAAGCTTCTCAAGTCTGTCGTTCGGAGTCGACATTAAACTGTAGGTCCCGGTATGCATGGATAAAAATTTACACACACAACATGAGTCCTGCGAGAAGCTAGGCCGTAATCCTAACACAGGGTTGTAAAGGCCAGTTATGTATGTATGTATAAGTATATGGCCATAGCAACAAGGTTTGCCCAGTGTTTATTAACTTAATTTTACATTAAAAAGTATAAAGATCTTGTGCTTAAAGTAAGAGTTTAAAAATAAAATTAAAATTATTATAACCCCCTAATGGACTCTAAACAAAAGCTTAAAAGCTGTAAAATTTATAATTTTTTAATTGCTTGATAAACAATATGAATATGAGTATGAGTATAAATATATAACTCTCCTTACTTTTTGTATTTCTTTTTCTTTTTTTAGGTGAATTTTATATTGGCGCTAATGGCTTGGATTTACAAGGACCGGTGTTTCTGCATGAACCGGCACATCGTGTCGAATTCTCAAATAATTCAGGTGGCCTTATTGAATGCTCAGGACACGGTAGCCCACCACCAGAGGTAAATTCCCTTCTTAAAAACTGTTTTTATATACGAGTATTAAATAATTTGATTAATTTAATGACATTTCCTACTTTCTTAATTACATTTAATCAACAAAATAATTATAATTTATAGATTAACTCTGTTAGAGTTATAAGAATGACCATAAAAGGAAAAAGAAAATATTCTAATTTCTTATTAAATTAAAAAACGTTTTTTTGTTACTTTTGTACTATACTTGTATAATAATGGCACATCTTTAAAGTTTATATTTAATTTTTATTGTCGTTTTTCTTATTTCTTATTTCGTTGTTCGTTCTTTCCGTTCAAGTCATTATTAATATTTAAAATTCCATTTTTTACAAAGTTACCCCATTTTTCTTTAATGTTTTTCTTTGGTCCCCTTAGGTCGAATGGACTCCCATACCACCACAACAGGACATGGTTATACAAACATCGAATGGCAGTCTAATGTTTTATCCATTTACAGCAGAAAAATTTCGTCATGAAGTGCACTCCAGTGTTTATAGGTATGAGACAAATTATTCGTTTCTTCCACGTATCTCATAACTTGTCTTCTTTATATGTACAATGTGCAGGATAATGAAAATATTGAGAAACTCTTTTCTTTTCTTTTTCTTTCTTTTTTTTTTGTAATTTCAGATGTAAATTAAGAAATTTAGTGGGCACCGTTTTAAGTCGTGAAGTCCATGTTAAAGGCGGTAAGTTTAGCAATATTTTTTTTTTTTTTTGCAAAAAAATGTTTATTTTTGTTTTATTAAAAAAATATATATGTATTTTATTAAAAGTGTACAGAAAATATTAACAATTTTACTTTAGAGTTTTGAAAAAAAACAGAGTTTTTTAAACCGTTTACCCAGTCTGGAATTTCTCTCCAATATGTATTGCAAAACAAACACAAAAATTTAATTAAATTTTCTCATAAACATTCATAATTGCTAAAGAGATTTTTATTTACAAAATACCAAAATTACACTTTAGACTGTTTTTAACATTAGTTTTAAAATAATAAAAAAATATATAAAAATCTCATTGTGTTGAAAATGTTCTGGTTTTTGTAATCGTGAGCGTAGCACAACATCTTTCTTTGACTTTTGCTAGGTCACATTATATTAGCGGTATTCACACCGAGCTTGTTAGTTTGTTAGTCGTTAATACAACAGTTACTTTTTTACACGTATTTTGTTTTTGTATATTTATCGCACTACCGGATTAACATTTAACAAATTAACGACACGGCATCCCTGATAAAATAGTTGTTAGTTGGTAACTCACTACAAACAGCTGTTGCAGTTTCTAAATAATAAAAGTCATTTGTGATACATTTCTAAAAAAAATATTTGTGTTTTGGCAATTTTCGTGTATATTGTGAGTAAGTGTATGTTAATTAAATGATTTTTTATTTTATTTTAATAAATCATAAACTGTTCTTATAGTGGATAACCAATAGGTTTACTACGAAAGTTACCAGACTAACAAAGTTTGAAAAATGGGGTCGTTCACAGTTACTAACTTTAACAAATTAACAAACTACCGAGTAACAAATTAACAAGTTTGGTGTGAATACCATTATTGTATTTGTTGTCTATAAAACTACCTTAAATGTAATGTTTGTCTTGTTATGCAAATTTATCTGCCACAAAAATTAATTTTTCAAATGTTTTCTATTTTTTAAGTCATTTAACAATTTTCACACAAAACTTTAAGGGGGAAAAATCGTAAAGATTTGATTGATAATTTTGTGAACTGTCATAACAAATTTAAAGTGATAAAAAATCTATAGCAATAACAACTTTGAAAAATACTAACAATAAAAAGAACGAAGACAAAGACAAAAGCTATACATGGTCAAGACCGACAGTCAAATACCGTACACTAACTGTTATGACAGATTTATATATACGGGAGACTGGAATAATCTTAAGGGCCACGTCTGACTAATATTTTAGATTCGTAGCTCAGTTTATAAAGTTTCGTCTTATGAATCTTGCTTCTTAACGAAACATCATTGTGTTCTTTCGAAACGAGTTCGAGTTTGCTTCGAATCAATTAAAAAAATTTCTTTATGTAAATCCTTTAATGAGTCTACTAACGAAATGAAGTACTGTAATGTGTTTATCTTTAAGAGAGTCTTATTGTTTTTGATTTGCTAATCCGACCGTTCACTATTCATCATACTGTATGTCTTATTGTAAACTCACAGTGATCACTGAGCACACATTTATGTCTATGCCTACTGCATCACACAGCCGTAATGCTTATTTCACGTTTTCCTTTAATTGAGGACATTTTTAAGAATTTGCTGTATACTTGTATTACATACATATACATAATTGACCATTACAACCTTATTTGAGGGTTGCAGCCTAGCTTCTCTCAATACCCATGTTGTGTGTGTCAAATTTTCTTATAGCCATGAGTAATGGGACCTACAGTTAAAAGTCGACTTCGTAAGACAGACTTTTAATATACTGTATATTGGAATTTCAATCACTTCCCCAGGAGCAACCTTTAATGTCCATATTTTCTTGACCAAATACAACATTTTACAATCCTCAATTTAAAACGACAAATCTGATTTATTGTAATAAAAGCTTTACATACATACATACATAATTCGCCATTACAATCCTGTGTCAGGGTTACGGCCTAGCTTCTCTCAGCAGTCATGTTGTGTGTGTTAATTTTTATCCATGAGTATCGGATCCTACAGTTTAAAGTCGACTCCGAACGACAGATTTGAGAAGCAATCAATTACTCCCAGAGCTTTTGCCAGAAGACTGCTGAGAGGTAGTCGCCAAAAGAAATAATTTTTTCATATTTCTATTTTCAAGATGTCAGAGCTGAGATTTGAATCCGGCGCTATCGTCTTAGCAAGCCAACACACTAACCACTAGACCACAGCGACTACTAATAAAAGCTTAAAAGCTTTAGTTTCGTAAAAATCTATTGAAACTGTGCCTAAAAATAACAGAATAACAGAATTTTCGTAACTCTTTACAAAATTCAACTTTTTTATAACTTTCTGAATACCCACATTGTACGAGTACATACGAGTACATATTTACATCTACTGTCTTTAAAGTTCATATTTTCATAAGTTTTAGTGGGTTTTTGTCGAAAAAAATCTTTTGAAACTCTGCACTTTATTAAGCACTTACAGAGTTCAGCTTATGTTCCAATAATAATAGCGCTACTCATCGCCTGGATTATTGTTTTATATTCAAACATTTGTACAAAATTTCAAATTTTCTTTAGTAATCGTTCAGTGGAACGGGATTTGATTTTCTGCTTCTGAAACGCCAATTAATATTTTTTTTTGTGGAGTAATTATTTGAAGCGGCAGTAACGCAAAACTACTCAGTAAATCTACTTTAGTAGTTGCAAATTTTAGCTTTTGGTTGCTTGGTTTCCTACGTACTCTTACTAGTACAAGCATCCACAAAATATACCGCAATCACGTTTGTTAGTGTAGGATATTACAATGAAAATTTAAGATATCTCAGCCACAACATCTCTTGAATAAAGACCTAAAAATGACGAAGACGTTAAATCATGTTGGCTATGTTGACATTTCTTCTCTTTATCTTGTGATTATCAAAATAAATGTTAAAAGAAAGAAATATAAGCACATACAGATTCACTCCAACTTTGGCAATTGCTGGTAAGGCACATAAACATACAAACAGAGTAACAAGACAAAATAAAAAACAAAACAATTTAGTAAAAAAATTTCAAAAATAACAAAAAAGAAAAAGAAAAAAGAAAATAATAATAAAAGCAATAAAAATAACAATAATGATGATTATCAGAAAAATAAAATGTAAATCTCTGGCATAAACTACTCTTGCAAAGGGAAGTTGTCCAATTTATTTTGAGCCTTTTCGCCAAATTCAATGTTAAAAATCGCCGAATCAGTTATACACTCCGGTTCACTTATTTAAAGGCACAAAAAATCCCATATTCAGGAGCCGGTATCTTTTGCAATTTTTAACCGATTCCAGAATTTTAAAATAGAAATGGAAGGTAGACATCTTGAGATATAATCAAAATCATGACAATGGTGGTTTCTTAACTAAGGAACCTTTTTTTGAGGAATTTATAAAAAAAATCTAAAAATGTGGTATTTTTTTTGGTTCACTTGAATAAAGGCACTTTAACGAACTTTAATGAGAAACAGCTTTTCTTGTTTTTTAAGTTATTATTACTTTATTTACTTTATTAAAGAACTATTAGTAATAGGTACAACCGCCTTTGTTTTTAATAACTTCAAATATATGGGTTTTCATTGACAGATAAAGAGAATTTATGTAATCCAACGAAATTTCATTCCAAGCATCCTTAATGGCCTGAATTAGTGACTGCTTGTCGTCAAATTGTCTACCTCCTTCATAGACCTTACGAGATAACCAACCCCACACAACTTCGATAATGTTTAGATCTGGTGAATAGGGTGGACAGTCAAGAATATTAACATTTTGGCTTGCAATGTACTCCTTTACTACTCTGGCGTTGTGTATAGGGGCATTATCCTGTTGCAATATCCAAGGTATTGGACTAAATAGTTCATTGAACTTCGGAAAAGCTGACTCCATTAACGTTCTATAGGTTGCACCAGTCATTTTTGCTCTGTGAAATTCAAGATCGATGGTGCCAAAGTACGTAATAGCACCCCATACCATAACGCCGCCCTCTCGGCTGTGATGTCGTTTCAAAAATCGCTTTTCTTTACGCAGGTCATGAAAATAATAGTTGTAGCCATCAGGCCCATCCAAATTAAACTTCTTTTCATCCGTAAATACAACGGTTTTCCAGTCATTTACATGGCCTCTTTGCTGCACATCTCATACCATATAGTCTTTTGCGAATTGAAGACGCTTTTCCTTACGAGGAGCATTAAGTGGCGGCTTTTTTTGTAATTTCTGATATTTAAGATACTCACAGCTCTTAATAACTCTGCGTACTGATGACTTGCTCGCTTGCACTCCAGCTTTAGCTCTTTTTTTTGACAAGGATAAGGCAGAATTGGAAGCAATTCTGATGGTTTTTCTTTTCTCAAAAGTAGATAAAGACAACGAAACCCTTCCTTTAAAATTTTTTCCATACCCCTCGGGGTCCTTGATGTAATTGTCGACAACTGTCAATTTTTTTAGCTATTGCGCGGTTACAATATCCTTCAGAACGGTAAACATCGATTTTAGCCCTTTCCCATAGATTTAAAATTTTTTGTTTTGCCATTTTGACTCGTAAATCGACTAAGATGTAATAAATTGCAATAAACAAACGCCCCCAACAAAAAATCACCGCTTACTTTAAAAATAATACAAAAAGAACAAAGTGCCTTTAATCAAGTGAACCAAAAAAAAAATACCACATTTTTAGATTTTTTTTTATAAATTCCTTAAAAAAAGGTTCCTTAGTTAAGAAACCACCATTGTCATGATTTTGTTTATATCTCAAGATGTCTAGCTTCCATTTCTATTTTAAAATTCTGGAATCGGTTAAAAATTGCAAAATATACCGGCTCCTGAATATGGGATTTTTTGTGCTTTTAAATAAGTGAACCGGAGTGTACATTAGGGTGTCCCAAATAAAATTAAAAATTGGAATTCTTGGGAAGATCATTCTTAATTTGGATACTCATAAGGTAAAGTATTTTTGGGAATTTTTTCAGATTTTTCGGAAGTGGTTTAGAGGTCGCGCAAATTGATTTTTAATGAAAAATAGAGCTTTTTGAGCTCTATTTAATTTTTGGTTATGAATTGGTAAAAAATCGATAATTTCTCGGCTTCTGAGTCAATATTGTTAAAGAAAATATTCCGATCTTTAATTTCATGTGCATAAATAATAAGTTTCGGCAATGATTTTGCACATTTTGATACATTATATAACAGTTTTTCCAAAATTTTCAACAAATATCGAAAACAATGGTTTATAACTTTTAAAATTTGTATAAAAACTAAAAAAAACTAATGATGCAGTTTAAAAGATTATTAAGTTTTAAATAAGATAGCAGAAAAAAAAATAAATTCTCTTTTCCCGTTCTCGAGTTATACCCTTTTAAGGCTTTGTACCCATTTTTAATACTATAAAGTGTGAACGAGGTTGGCATCGGAATTAAATATACAACAATTTTATAAACAACAATAAAAAATTAGATTTGTTATAAAGCATTTATTTGGGCTCTTGCGATGCTGCTCTATGCTCTGCAGTAAATGGTGACAGTCTGTTTCAGAAGTTGTGATATTAAAATAACTACTAAACAAGGCTACACCACGTTCTGCGACATCATTTACAACTTGCAATTATTGACTTTGTGTTTTGCTTCCTGGAATGCCTTAAAAAACAGATAAGTGCAGGATGGTAAAATAGCGGTTTTTGATTAGTGCTTGAGATAATTTTTATGGCTTGAGATAAAAGGTTTTATGCTGGAATCTAACTGAAAATGTTCAATTTATGTGTGCAGACACGACAAGCTCCAATACAGAACGACGGATCGGGGCATGCGTTTTACTTCTCCAGAAATTAAAAAAAGACGTCATATTTTTGGCATGTCGCCACCATATGTTGGAACTAATTGCTGGATCAGCGTTTAACGCCCTTAATATTGAGGATCAAATTACATCCCCACAAATTAAAATTTTAGTCACTCTTCAGCAAATGGGGGCTAAAAACAATTTTTCGGATTGTTCGAACAACGACATTGTTGGAAAAATTATACCAATTAACTATTATTGATACTAAAAGATCTAATAACTTTTGAAAAAAGGGAAGCTGGAGAATATGCAATAAGGGAAGATTATAAAGAAATGCACAACTGAGCCTTATTTTTTTGGGTGGTAGACCTGAGCACCATCCAACAATAAAATCTCCTGGAGCTATTAACCCAGCTCGCTGGATGATGAAAATTATATACTCTCTAAAAATATGTATTTTTCGAAAGCAGCTACAACTTTTTTTCAAAATTCAGAAGTTGATGCCTTCTGAAACAGACTGTCAGCATTTACTGCAGAGCATAGAGCAGCATCGCAAGAGCCCAAATAAATGCTTTATAACAAATCTAATTTTTTATTGTTGTTTATAAAATTGTTGTATATTTAATTCCGATGCCAACCTCGTTCACACTTTATAGTATTAAAAATGGGTACAAAGCCTTAAAAGGGTATAACTCGAGAACGGGAAAAGAGAATTTATTTTTTTTCTGCTATCTTATTTAAAACTTAATAATCTTTTAAACTGCATCATTAGTTTTTTTAGTTTTTATACAAATTTTAAAAGTTATAAACCATTGTTTTCGATATTTGTTGAAAATTTTGGAAAAACTGTTATATAATGTATCAAAATGTGCAAAATCATTGCCGAAACTTATTATTTATGCACATGAAATTAAAGATCGGAATATTTTCTTTAACAATATTGACTCAGAAGCCGAGAAATTATCGATTTTTTACCAATTCATAACCAAAAATTAAATAGAGCTCAAAAAGCTCTATTTTTCATGAAAAATCAATTTGCGCGACCTCTAAACCACTTCCAAAAAATCTGAAAAAATTCTCAAAAATACTTTGCCTCATAGTGGTCCAAAATAAGCTTGATCCTCAAAAAAAATTTTTTTTTGGGACACACTAGTGTACAAACTACATACATAATTTGCCATTACGACGCTTTTTCAAAGTTACGGTCTAGCTTCTTTTTTTATCCATGACTACCGGGGGACCTACAGTTTAACGTCGAATCTGAACATCAGACTTGAGAAGCTTGTGGCAATCAGAGTTACTGCTAACAGGAGGCCA
This sequence comes from Metopia argyrocephala, assembly GCA_963576795.1. Taxonomy (NCBI): domain Eukaryota; kingdom Metazoa; phylum Arthropoda; class Insecta; order Diptera; family Sarcophagidae; genus Metopia; species Metopia argyrocephala. The sequence goes on from OY756210.1 coordinate 39,304,769, forward strand.
CCGAAAGATATATTTATTAATATTTTTTTCATATTTCTTTTATTCAATATGTTAGAGCTGGGATTTAAACCCGGAGCTGTGATCTAGTAAACGAACAAAAAATATACTCTTGAATAAAAACTAAATTTTTTCAATAAAAATTTTTTAATATGCAAATAAATCAGACCAGACATAAAACAATTTAAACAACACTTCTAGATTTTTAGCAAACTTCATAAGAATTTAAAGTTCTACAGCACTGGCATTTTCGAATTTCAATCCATATTTAATATGCAATAAGGCATTTGCAGAGTTTCAAAGAGAAACGATGTCTTATTTTGTTTAATAAAGGAAATATCAAAGTGGAAAGAGCTTTTAAACTTTGATATTTAAAATATTGAACATTGACAAAAGTAGGTGTACAACGAAAGTATTTAGTTCTACAAACGGATTTTATCTTAAAGAATCGCTATGAACTTGTATCGAGAAATCGTTTATGCTTTCAGTTACTTTTCATTTATATAAACTGATATTTCTAGTAGAAATTTAAGGCATTCACACATAAGAACAAGATGCTTGAAAAAATTCTAAAAGCGCTTGTGAATACTTCTCTAAAAAAAATTAAAAAATTGAACTAAAAATGGCCAAAAACAGTATTAGCCATGTTTAAAAAATTGTAGTACTGTAGGTTACTTCAAGAGCACTGTGACAAATAGCAAAAGTAAATATTTAAAACACCAAAATGGCAGTACTCAAAAAGAACTCGAAAAGACCAATTACGTACTTTAAGTCGATTTTAAAGTTTTTTCACTGTAGCACTGTGTAATTACTGTGTACAATAAACGTGCAATATTTATTAAACCATATTGAAAAAAATATTTTATGATTAATACTTTTTTTCTTGAGACCAATACTCAGGGGAGTAAACCCCTACTCACGCTGTATATTGCCTTGGAATTTATTATTGAAAACGATTGGATAGAGTTTTCTTACTAAGTGCCTTACGAATAAAGCAAGTTGCTGTCATCTATCGTTGAATAATAATTGTGGTGAGAATCTTTGCTAAGTAGATAGCCGTTATTTACTAGTTTCCACTAGGGGGCGCTTTTCTACTGATCATTTGTTTTGTTGTCAATGCCACATGAGGAATAGTGTATAATGTCAGGGAGCGGTTTCTTAAGGATGGATGGTCTTCTTAGAGGGGCAGGAACACTTTATACTTTATAATTAATTTTTCTCCTTAGTGTGAGTATGCTCTAACCGCTATATTACGTTAAGAAAAAACGCAATTTTCTTCTCAATATGTCGTGTTTTCTTTATTAGGTCGTCTAAACTTGGGACCGCCATGGTTTAACAATCACTTTATATCACTTTGAAGATATATATGCCAAAGATAGTAAAAAATCTGTGGCATCATCATTCCACATACTTTTTAATACAACTTTGTTTTAAGAGTCTTTTTAAATAAACGTTTGTCTTCACAGTACCTAAAAGTACGAATCTGAATTGAATGAAAATTTCAGATTATTTTATGAAGAAATTTCAGTTCTAAAATAACTTTTAAATAACATACACCATACATTGATTACTCGAATATGTTCCAAATTTTGAATCGTTTTGAAAACGCAAAGTTTTTGAATTCTCATAATTCCAAAATGAGTTTCCTCCAATCTTGCATGTGAGCCTGAAAAAACTATGTAGGGGTTTAACGTGCGTACCTTCCATAGGCACACCACACGCCGCTCGTAGCGGCAGTTGAATACAATGAGTCCAACCACCGCCACCCGATGCCGATACCCTCTAGTTCGGTAATGTCTAAGACACCCCGGTCAAAAGAAGGGCCAATAACATCGAATTAGCAATTTGTCACCAACCACTGCCTGGGTAGTGATACCCCCCTTGTTGAGGGTTTCTATCTGGCACTACCACAACCACTACGAGTACTCCCCGAAGGGCCGCACCCAAACCATCAGGCCGATTTTTCTCACTCCCCGAATGACAGGGGAGCACAGACATAACCGGGGGCTCCCTGATGCCCGTAGTACCAGATTAGATTAGGCGTCTCTGGTCAGTCCCTGAGATTGTCAGTAATTAAAAATTGCCAACCTCTCTGCCTATAGCGAGCGCCAGGCCACCCAGAGCTAGGTGTACTCCATATTCCCCGGAGAACACAGGCCACTGGTGTGAGTAATCACCAGCAACCTTTACTGCATCCCGGGGGGAGAGCCTGAGAAAAGTATATTTCTTATTGATTGAATAATTTAGAGAAAAAGGTCGGTCGATTAATATATTTTTGTAATTATTAAAACACAAAAAGTATTCAATATAAAATGAAATCTATTGCTTACTTATATGGTAGAATAGAAAAATAGAATTTGCGTTTTTTAAGACAAAGAAATGTATTGTTATTTCTTTTGTTTGATTTTTATATACCAAATGAGATATGATTCTCAGTTAGTCTATAACGATTGCAACATAACTATTTATAGTTTTGAATTTCAATCTTTGGCAAAAGTCTCCTAATGAGTCTCTTAAACAGAAACGAGACATGATTATCCCCATTATCAATAAATTTCATATTATATATTTTTTTAACTTGATTCTTTTAAAAATGTATTACTTAAGAGATTTTATATGTGTGCTGCTCTAATTTTGCACAGACAAAAACTGTAACTTTTAAAAACTTCTAAACAGAAATAGAAATAAAACTCATTAGCAATCAAAAAAAAAAAAAAAAATAAGAACAAAAAATCCGGACAATATCGCAGCGCTGCTATTATATTTCTCATAGGCGTAAGTACATTCACATATAGATATTTTTAATATCTTTTTATCACTTGTAATCGTTGTTAGAGATACTAATTATACTTATATATGTACAAGTATGTTTTCAAGAACTTAAGATAGTTTAACACATCACTTAGCACTTCTGTGCTTGAAAGAGTAAAAATTAATTAATAATCTCAAGTAGATTTTCCATGAAACGAGTACAAACTTTTTAAGCAGCAAAAAAAAAAAAATACAAGTAAAGTAGAGTTGAATATAAAAAATAGCACGATTACGACATCCAACTAAATTACAGAAACAAAAAAATAAACGGTAGACAATATTTAAAGATATTAATAAGCGTATATGGGCAATTTCAAAAATTTCCGACATTTTGATATTTTTTTTTTCCAATTTTTTTTTCTTGGATGACACGAATAACGCTTTGGTCACGTGAAGGGTGATATTTTAGCATACCAAAACAGTTCACGTTAATCATTTATTGCAAACGGCGCGAAAGTTATGGAGGTTCTATGTTAAAATGCCTTTAAAAAAAAATTTTAAGTTAAATTTGTTGGTTTATTTTAATAAATGTTGGATGGATGCATGAAACTCATTTCAAATCCATCAGTGCAGTCCAAATTCATCAATGCACTGATAAAATACATAACAAAATACCAATTATAATTAAAATTCCTTAACATTAAAAAACGCGAATTTTTGCAAAAATATGAATGTTTCACCGATTGTTATAATATGTGTTTATATAACGCATAACTAATTTACAGAAAAACAATGTTTTGACTTGCAAATTTACAAAATAAAAAAATTTATATAAGAATTATTTTTGAGGTTAGGATTTTTTTTTTTATCTGTAAAATTTAAAATCATGAAAATTTTTTAATGCCTATTCGGTTTTATTATCAAACTTAAAAAAACCTTTCATTTGCTGTTAATCGCGGCGGAATCTATACATAACTGCAGATGTCACAAAGCAAAATGTGTTTGAAGAAAAATGCCGCTGTACCCGCTAAATATGGACCGAATTTAACCGTATTTATATATGATCTTTAGTTCACCGCCGCACTTCATTTCCAATACTTTACATTGATTTTAAACCACGGATTAATTAAAAAAAACGCGAAACAAAATCATGAAATTTCGCAAAAGTTTTATTTTCTTTATAAAATTTTTGCCTTTCAAAATATTTCAACACTTTCTTGACGTTAAGGTGCCATTCATTAAGAAGTATAGATCACGCAATACATAAACCAGTTTTAAATATGATTGCAAATGTCAGGCGCGAAAAACTGTCATCGAAGTGATATGGCGCAAATTTTAGCAAATTACACCATCTATTAAATACTGTTGACGAAATGCAATTTTCTTGAACGGCGCAAAAACGTTATAGAAAAAACTGCGAAAATTAAAAAATCGGAAAATTTTGGTTTCAAAAATGAACCGCTGTACAACTTTTTCCCAAATAGTAGTATGGGCATAACTTTTATAGTGTAAATATCTACAAAGTCTAGTGACTTTATTTTATATCAGTGAGCATCGGAAGTTTAAAACTAAAAGTAGAAAAGTGATGAAATATGAAAAAACTCTTGTAAATTTCAAGGCTTTTTTTGAGTTTTTCGATATTTGAGTGCCCATTACTTTTAAAAATAAAGAACTGATGGTCTGAAATTTTGAATTTCAAAGTTTTCTAGTGTGGCCAACCATTCCCTTTTAACCGTTTTGGTCAATTCGAAAAACTGGAGAAATAATAAGCATCTGAACTCAGTTTCAACAAATGTTGAAAATTTTTGAAATTGCCCATATCTACTCATACATATGTATGTACGTAGTAGGGATATAAATACTATGGAGTGGTTTTGAAACAAATTGTTTTTTTATATATTTATTGATATATATTGTATACAAAAATCTAAATTTTATTTAAAATATCTGCCCTTGGCCTTCACACTCGCCTTAATTTTCATTTGCCAGTCATCAATAGCTGCACGCATCTTATCCATTGGAAAATTGGCTACAGCACAAACTAGAGCTCTCTTAAGAGAATCAATGTTATTCTATCTTTTGTGACAGACTATATCCTCTAAAATCGTCCACAATTTTAATCAGGGCTGCCAGATGGCCAATCCTCAGAGCATATAAAAGCTGTCAAATTTTTTCGAAGCCAGATTTGTGCGTTTAAGCCTTATGCGCTGGTGCACAATCTTGTGAGAAAGTCCAAGGCTGGTTTTGAAACAGGGGACTGTTAAGCGGCTTCACAACTGTTAGCAAAACGGTTTCTTAGTAAGCTTTGGCCGATGTTTTGACCCCTTGTCCATAGAAATGCAAGTCAGTCACCCCATGGTAAGAGACACCTTTTCGACAATGGAATAAGTTTTAATGCTTAGGTGACAGGGCCTAAACCCTACCCAATTTTTCTCTACGTTAAAAATGTTATTCATTCGTATACAAGAACTTTCTATGCCAGTATCAGTGTACTTCACCAAAAGACGTTTGGATTTTTCTATCCTATTTTTTTCTTTTAAAGATGCAGTCAGCACATCGTCGTGCGGGAGTTTAAGTGCTCTATCCGCCATTTCATATTTTTTATATATCTCGAGTTAATGATGCCACTTTAGGTTTTCGACCTCAAATTTATCAAATCTGTAATCCGTTTTAGGATATCTAGTCAAGTTTCGAAGATAAATAGCCGAAAACGGATAGCAGATTTTAAAAATTTTCGTGTCAAAAACCTAAATTAGCATTATTAACTCGAGATTTAAAAAATGGCGTATAGAGCACTTAAACTCCCACTCGACGATATGTCCTGTACTCCGTTTGAAAGCTTCAAGACCCAAGTGTTTTTTAATAATAATTTAATTCTTTAATGCTACTTTGCAAAACCCAACTATTCTTGTTAGTATTAAAGAATTTTGTTTTATTACACTCGTATTATTGTCTTATGTGCACGATTATATAAATAATAAAACATCAACAAAATCATAAGACGATAAAAAAGTGAAAAAGAAAAATTATTTCTTCCTCCCGCTTACTATCTAGTAGGGTTTGTGGTAAAAAATAAAGTCCAGCTAATTTTTGGCAGTCAAAAGCAACATAAAAAGTAACAACAATACAATTGTGGTCTGTGTTATACGATGGGTACCGATAAAACTTTATTTCATTCTTTCTTTCATTTTTTCTTTTTTTTTTTTCTAGTTTTCATGTATGACAGGAAACAACATATTTACACGCACTTAAACACTCTTACTCTTACACAGTATCACTGTTAAATTACTTCCTTTTGGCATTTTGTTAGTACTTACATGTAGAAAAAAAAAACAAAAACACAAAAAAAATCTAATCGGCCATCATTTGTGGTCATTTGAGATGTTTTTAACAGTTATATTAAAATCTTCTTCCTCTTCATTACTTCTTGCCATATTCCTTGTAATAAATTAGTAGCCAAACTTTTTTCTTTTTCATTTATTATTATTTTTACTACCATTTTCATTTTATCCTCTCTGTCTCTTTCTCATTTTTTGACCAAAATCCTTAAGCCGTACAGCTCTTTAGCAGTTAATTATTTGTAAAAATGCTTAAAACATGACAAATAAAGAACTCTTAGCAATTAAAGAAATACTTTATTGTCCAGCAGATAATGTCTTATCTGGTCCTTGTGCTCATATAAGAAATATTTTTTAAGTTCTTCTGAATGTCATCGCTTTTAATAAATATTAAAAAAAAGGAAAAAATTAGTTCTATAAAGATAAATTTCTTAAGATTTTTGCACTTAACAAATGCTGAGGAAAAGAAATAATCACTACCATTAATCTAAAGAACTGAGGATTATAAAAAAAATGTGTTTTGTTGCAATCAAGAAGATTTAATTAAAGGCATACACATAGTTTGTGAGCTACTTTGCTTAATGAGACAGTTAAACAAAAAAAAATAATTAAAAAATTAAATTTTTTGTATTAGCAAGTAAGAGTTGAAACAAACATTTTAATAAATAATAATAAAATATTATTAATTTAATAAGATTTATAAACAAATTAATTAATTAATACATAAATTGAAATGAATCTTTAAAATAAGCAATATACATTATGATTTTTTTAGAAGCATGACTATCTTTTGTATTTCTTTGAAGAATCTTCCAGAATCCTCTGGCATTTACATCTTGCTTTTTAACGCAGGCTAATGGGAGCATTGCTCGACTTGTGAAGTTTCTGAACCGCATGGACTGAATATAAGTAGTTAAAAAGTGCATGACTATTTCCTTTTAACAAGTTGGAAACAAGGATGTGCCATCATGAGCACAATATTTGGATCTTTGGTTCATCGCGTAAACTAACCAACCAGCCAATTAACCCTTTGACGACGAACGGGACATATATGTCCCATTTGGATTTTTCGTCATTAAAGACCCATTTTCCAAGGAATTGTAATGTAATCAATGTTGTTCGATAAAAAACAAATGCATTCTTTGGAATATGCACTAAAATTAAGATTTTTTTTTGGTTCAACTGGGCTTAAACTGGTCTCAAACTTAAAAATTTGTATCTTTTTTTACACAATTTTTGTTTACTCGGTTTCGAATTGATAGTGTTGGACAAACTTTTAGTTTTTTGCAAACTTATTAATTAATAGATTTTGAATCGGTTCTATACTTTGTTTTGGGAAGCAGAAAATAGTATGGGACATATGTGTCCCATTCGTCGTCAACGGTAAAAATAAGGGATATTTTTTGTGCATATTTTTTATTTTATTAACTTGTATATTTGAAAAACAAAGAAAGCAAGAGCAATTAAATTTATGATATAATTAAAATTATGATATCTTATACCTATACATGAACTAAAACAATATCGAACTCAATTGTGATAAATTTCAAAACAATGTCTGTTCGCCGTAAAGCACATTTATTCCATTTTTTCTGCAAATAATACACCGGTTCCTGCCTCCACCTTTCATTCCTGTTTGAAAATATCCAACGAATTTGGAATCCAGTAAATCAAAAACATAATCTAGAAGATAATCTTCGATTTACGATCATGTTTGTAATACGACTGAAAGTAAGTAAATCTAAATCTAAAGCAGTGGTCTTCACCCATATTACTCAGGTAACAAAATTGTTCGTATTTTTTTTTAGTTTTTCTTACTCTCTTCGTGAATATAACAACCAGGGTTGCTTAATTAAAAAAGAATCCTGCCTCACAAATGTACCACAACTACCTGTGTCGTTAATTTTTATTATATTAGTGTTAAATATAGTTTATCGTACTGTATTAACAGATACCACTTTTAGATTTCGTGGAAACCTGTTTTTGTTTTATTTTCCTAACAAAAACTTAATTAATTATAAAAAAATTTGCAATGTTAAAAATATTTCATAAAAAGAAATCCAAACGCTTTATTTTCATCATGCTGAACGACAACCACAATTATTACAAGAACATGTGTGTGAGACAAAAATTGCGTATGTGTTTATGTTTTATTAGTTTTCAAGAGAACTAAATTTGTTTTGCAGACACTGAGAAGTTAAGATAATAAGCAACATAAACTTATTAATGTTTACATTTCTTATAACTACATTTCAATTTGTTTACAACATTTAAAAACAATTTATTTTATGAATAATTTTAATAAATTAGTTTAAATTTCAAAATTAAAGGTTTTTGAAACGAAAATTTTCACTAATTTCATTCAAGTTGTAAAAACAATACAAATAAAAAAACCAATCTCATCTGTCAGTGTATTTTTGCGTGACTCTCTTTGTGAAGACCACTGATCTAAAGTAAGCAATAATTTCCTACTAAAGTTAATCAGGAGTTACATAACACTATAACATTTTTTAGTCCATAATATCAACGCCTCCCACTCCTGTATTATATTGCGAAATCATTTTTGGACATACCACTGTAATTTTATTTACGGATCCAGCCTTGCGTCGTTTGACATTCACAGTTTCGATTGGATTTATGAAATTTGATTCCATATGAACCGCACGTTTATCCACCCATTTTATAAATGAAATTCCATTTGACATTAAGATCTGAATGTCTCCATTGTTTTATTGACATCAAATTTTGGCATTTGTGCACAATTTTATCGCAAAGTTTCACAGGCTCGTATTCCATTGGTCATCATTTTATATAGTAATATTAGATATTATATAGATATAGTAATAGTAGAATATTAGATTAGATATAATATAAAATCCACTTTTTGTTTTTTTTTTTTTTTTTTCTTAAAAAAGAAATATACTACCTCTCAGCAGTCTTCTATCAAAAGCTCTGAGAGTAGCTCATGAACAAGCTTCTAAAGTCTCATTTGACTTTAAAATGTAGGTACCGGTACTCATGGATAAAAAAACACACACACACAAAACATGGATACTGCAAGAAGCTAGGCCATAACTCTGAAATCTGTATGTGTGTCTTACTTCTGCTGTAACTTTCGAATATATTGCAGCACTTCACATTAACATTGCTTTTATGAATCTGGTAAATGATTTAAGCCATTGACAGCTGATATCAAATTTAAATAGCAAACTTTTAAACTAATTGTGGCTATTACTCTCCTCTTTCTCACTCATGAATATAAAAACCATTAACACTTTAATTGGTACTCTAGTTGGAGATTTCATGCAACTGACAACTATATTCAAAGTGTTTCCTGTTTACATTGTTAGTAAAAAAAATATACTTAAAGACATTGATGTGCATAAATACTGTACATCCGGTATGTATGTATGTATATAATAAAAAAATTAGTTTTTTTTTAACATTCACCATCGTGTGCCAACTAATATAGGCAAACAAATATGATTGAACAAGTTTTTAAATCATTTGTTGAAATTAATTAAATATCTGTTTAAAGAAATTGCGAGCTTTTAGATAAAAAGATCATTTATAGTTTATTGCTATCAAGCTAAAATTCTATAATTGAGTCTCAAGGCGAATTTATTAGTTGCTTTATTATTAATGCTATTTTAAAACGCATACAACTCTGCAAAAGCTCTTTTAACGTTATCTTACACTGTAGTCAATACATAAAAAAGTGCCAGTCCTGAAATTTTAAGAAAACAGAGAAGAAAAATTTGTGTCTTAACCATGTAATACATTTAGTCAGTTTCAAGCCATCAAAACTGATAGCTGTAATTACAAATAATGGCCTCATGACTAAGTATGAGTTTTAAAATAAACCCTGTATTACAATTTATGTAAATAGTTTGAATTTTGAATAATTGCATGTTTTTATGTATAACCTGAGGCTTAACTTTCTTTTGAAGCAACTAAAGTAAAAATGAATTATTCTTTTAAAGACTTAATTATTTAAAAACTTTGAAAGTAACTGTAGTAGCCTTTGAAAAATTAATTTTTTTTTTTTTGAGAATTTCTAAATTAATTTAGTAATTAAAACTTATTTATTCTGAACTGAAATAAAATATTCATTTAATAAATTTTATTGATATTTTTATTGAAAAAATTAATTCAATTTGAAAATTTCTATCTTTCAATTTCAATAAGTGAAAATTCTTTCATCTTCAATCTCAATTAACAAAATATAGTTTCATATACTTACACTTTATGTACTATATAAAAAATATTAGTGTCTATGCAAAAATAGTCATAAAAAACGTTCGCTTTGCATTTTATTTTAACGTACTTTTTCTGTTTTATTTATACAAAAGGTGTTATTTGCAAAATTAAAGAACATTAGCTTTATTCATCGGTAACGTTTATTGTGGTCTGATGTATTTTATAATAAGGAAGAAAGAAAGAAGGGCTCTTGCTATTAAATAATCGGCTGAAAAAAATCATTTGTGATTTTCCAACATTTTGAAATAGTAAAAGGCAGGTTTGCTATTCGCATTGACAAGTTTACTATTTAGGTTTTAAAAATATACTCGTAGGCAGGTTATTACTTGGACTTAGTAGGCCTTTATCTCAGAAACAAAGCTTTTCCGCAGAAAGGAGGGGGGGTCGTGGTATAGTGGTTAGAGCGCGTGCACAGAAACTCAAACGTCCAAGGTTCAAATCACAGCGAAGGAGAAAAAAATTAAGAAATAAATTTGCGGTTTTTTTCAAAAAATTATAATATAAAAAATAAGAGGTTCCCCCCCTCCCCCTCCAAGAAGTCCGTCTTCACAAAACCGCTCTCTGACGAATGATTAGAAGTACAACGCCACCTTCTGGGAAGATAACAGGTAACCTACATAAAGAAGATGATGCTCACTACTCACATTCAACATCCAGATGGGGCAATTGCTGTTGATCATTCAAAGGTGAAGGCCTTTGAGTGATCAAATTGACAGCAATTTGTCCCATTGACATAAGGCTCTTAATATCTTCATATCTATCTATCTATATCTATATATTCAACATTCCAATACAATGCACTGCATTTAGTAGGGGTTTACCCCTGAGTATAGGTCTTGAATAAAAAAAAGAGATCATATTAAAAATGTTGTAAGATTTATATATACTACTTTGTATTTCGCCGTAGTCGCCGTGGTCTAGTGGTTAGTGTGTTGGCTTACTAAGACAAGGGTCCTGTACCGGGATTTAGTAACTTTTAACAATACGATATTCGCAAAAGAAGTCGACAGTTTTTATTGTTTGCAGTAACGATTATGTGATTCACTAAGTACGTTTTATCGACAGTCTACAACTGTAGTTTTCTTTATGTTTAAATTGCAATAATTTGGCAGCAATGTATAAAATCAGTCAGTTTTTGGGTAGAAAGTTAGCAAAGCTACAAACCACTAGTTTCTTTGGGTATACAAACACACAAAAATGGTTCTCAAACAAACTAGTTAATAGCGTAGGCACATCTCTCTACAAAATTTCAATATAAAAAATTTACGAATAAACAGCATCAAAATTTTTGGCGTTAGTTTACGACAACAGCCATCGTAAACAAAAAATAATGAATAGCAATATCGACAATTCTGTTGTTTACTGTTGAAAACAATGCGATTATCGTAAAAATATGTTACTGAATCGCACCACTGGGTTCGACTCCAGGCTCTGACATCTTCAAAAAAAGAAATATGAGAAAAATATTTCTTTCGGCGACTACCTCTCAGCAGTCTTCTGGCAAAAGCTCTGAGAGTAACTAATTGCCATGAACAAGCTTCTCAAGTCTGTCGTTCGGAGTCGACATTAAACTGTAGGTCCCGGTACTCATGGATAAAAATTGACACACACAACATGAGTGCTGCGAGAAGCTAGGCCGTAATCCTGACACAGGGTTGTAAAGGCCAGTAATGTATGTATGTACTTTGTATTTCGTTATATTGCAAATGTCATCTGACTTGTTGTACAGCTGATAGTTTCTCAGATTTATTATTTTGCTGCTCTATATGGGAGAATCTGTTTGTCGTGGTTTAGAGGCTTACACTGCAAGGACTCAACTGGCTAAGCTGGCGAAGAGCTATAGCTCTCTCACAGAGTCTGCCATACAAGAAAGGCAGTTAAGGAGCAGTAACTAAGAATTATCCAAGGGGCTGGATCAGGGAGAGTAATGACCACATCATTTCCAATATCATTATGATACTTTATCCCTCTTCAAATTTAAACTTTACTGTGCAGGCTTTGTTCGTTTCTGACTGATATCAAATTTGATATTACTAAGGTACATAACCTTTTTCTACCTTCCTCTCATATTTTCCTAGACCAGCAGGATGTACTGCATTAGTAGGGATTATCTCCTGAGTGTTAATCTCAATGAGAAAAAATGCTGGATTCACATTCAAGTCATAAGTTACAGGTTTCTTTAAATAATGATGCGAGGTACGTACGTATATTATCTGGCTCAGCTTAGTAGTATATCATCTTGGATTAAAATAGTTCTGGGCTGTGATTAAACCGATTTTCTTCGTATGTGTTATATTAGGTTTTAACATAATCTGCTTTTCCAAAGATAAAATTTTTAGCTTTATGAAAAGCTCGTGCAGTATTCCACGGATAATTGCCTTGACGAAAATATCAATATTTTTGGGCAATTACTTATGTGTGGCAGGCAATTAAACGTATTCGTATTGCCTCTTTGAGGTAATTAAACGAATATGCTTAATTGCCTGTATACACTGCCGTCAATACAAATGAAAAGCAAGTAACTTTATACTTATACTTATACATAAACTTGGTAGACTTTAATTGGAAGGTTGTATCAAAAAAGTCGTTTAAAAGTAAATTTAACGGACATTTAATGCCTACCTAAACGTAGTTGAGTTAAGCTGCAGTTTTTAGAAAATAATTATTTTGGATAATTGAACGAGGGAATTTTAAGTGAAATTTCTCTTTTGGGGAAAATATATTTGAGGTAATTAAGCGAATAACGCAGTTAAGCGAAAGTTATTAACCGTGGTAATTAATTAGAGAATGGTAAGAAAAAATATGGGGATTAAGAAATTGAGGTAAATAAGAGTGGGGCAATTATCCGGGTAATACTGTATATGGTAGATGTACTAGATGTACGATTTTATTTGTTCCCAGGCATACCTATCTTAATACGAGAAGATTGTTTCTGGTTAAAGCTAATAATTTTGTGAAACTCTTTGCGAATTAACAATTTTAAAAATCACTTTATAACTATATGCCTCAAAAGATGTTCATCACCAAGAAACCGGTCCCTGACATTTACACTCTATTCCACCTTTGGCAGGCGTTAATAAACATTCGCTGAGATGTTGTAAGATGTTGCATTTTAGCCCAGTACAACTCTAATGGAAAAGTTTCAATATCTTTTTAAGTTAATGGTACATGTTAGATGTAGATTAGTGTAAAAAGCCTATTATCTAGTAGTACCGACTCCATCACAGAAGTCATTTTTTTCTATTGGATTAATAAATCATTACAAAAGCAATCGCAACTTGTTTCATAAAATTATGTTTTTAATCAATTATGGTGCGTTTTATTATGAAACAAAATTCCTTTTTTGTATGAAAATTATCAATGAAATTTAAAAGTAATTTCATATTTTTTATTTTTTTCAGTTTACGTTTCATTCACAAAAGTAGATTCTTAAATTAATTTTTTTTGTATTCTGTGTGGGTTTTGGCACAATTTTATATATTTAGAAACAATACACTATTCGCTATAAATGTGTTTAAAATAAAATACTTGTATTTATGCTGCGATAAAATATGAACTTTTATGTTTTGCTTTTTAATATTCATTTCATCAGTATTTTCATTTATTTATACACGTACTAAATGCAAGCATTTTTTTTTATTGTAATAATATAATTAAAAAACTACATAAAATGAAATAAAAATTTTACAACTTTTTAATATGTTGTTCAGAGGAAGAACATTAAAAGTTCTATAGATACATGTACGTTTTTGAAACATACGGTATTATATTTACTTATAAATAAGCTCAGCTCTGACATCTTGAAAAAAAAAAATATTAAAAAATTATTTCTTTTGGCGGCTAACTCTCAGCAGCCTTCTGGCAAAAGCTGTGGGAGTAATTAATTGCCATGAAAAAGCTACTCAAATCTGCCGTTCGGAGTCGACTTTAAACTGTAGGTCCCGGTACTCATTGATATAAATTGACATACAGAACATGGATGCTGCGAGAAGATAGGCCGTAACCCTGACACAGGGTTGTAATGGCCAATTATCTATGTATGTATGTATAAATAAGCCAATTAATCTAAACAGAATAAAATTAAATTAAAGACGGCTTATTTCGACAGTTTAACACGTGTAAGACACTCCATGTGCCACTGCTTTAATTTTTAAGAATTTATAAATATTTCTCTGCGTTGGATACACAAAAATTTGGCTTAAATATACCCAAAGTCGCAAGCATACATACATACATACATACATACATACATATTTGGCCATTTCAACCCTGTTTCGGCCTTACGGCCTAACTTCTTGCAGCACCCATGTTCTGTATGTCAATTTATCTCAATGAGTACCAGGACATAAAGTTGACTTCGAACGACAAGTTTGAGTAGCTGGAGTCGAAAACAATTGTTCAGTTTGGCTAGTGTACTATTCCTTCACGGACATCATTTCTTCTTTGATTACCAAAAAATTCATTGCAGTTAGCTTTGATCTAATTAAAGCGTTTCTGACGGAACAAAAATTAATTAAAAAGATTGATCACTTTTCTGGGGCTCGAACCCGAGCCTTCAGCATTTAAAATTGTTTAACTCTGCGAATTGGGGAAGTCCTTTATTTTCCAAGTTATCAAATAAAAAATATTTTTTTCCTTTTATTTTTTCTTCTAAGAAAAAAGATCTGGCGTAACGCTACTGCTGTTACGTTACAAAAATTTCGACTTAATTTTCATTTTGTTAAAAAATACGAAAAATGCATAAATATTAAAAAATTATATAAAAAACTACATTTGTTATTTATATACATATGTATATATAGGTACATACATATATATTTATTATTTATGAGAGTTTTGCAATAATAGTATTATTATGCAATTGCTCTTAGGAATGTTAATTATAAAGAGAAAATGCAATTGAAGTTAAGAAACATTTACCAAAACGTGAACTTCAAATTTGTAGCTCAATATTTTACCATCCCAACATAGAAAAGCTTTGAACTCTTAAATTTTTTTTTAAGATGTTTTCTTTTTTAAAACATTCGCAAAAAATCTGTTGGTGAACTTTTAATTTTTCGATCAAAGTGGACTTTTTTCTGGAAATACCCATATCAAGAGAAACATTGTAAATAAAAAAAACTATCGTCGACTATCTAAAGTTTCCGATCACTAGATTTAACTAATAACTGGCTTGACTTGTTGCACAGGCTAAATTTAGCATTAGGTGTGACAAAAAGTTATATGTATATTGTTTAGGGTATTATGAGTATGATTCAAAACTACATAGTTTAGAACAAATAGTAGTAGACATTTACTCTCACAGTTAAATGCAGTCAATTTTAGAAAAATATTTATTTTTAATATTATTTTTAATATTTATTTTTAAAAATATTTTTAATTTTTTTTTTTATATTTTATTTATATTTATTTCTTCTTTTATATCGATAAGCTAATAAGGTCAACAGTTTCCTTGTTATGTTAATATAAAAAATTTTTTTATTTAACTTATCCCCGACGTTTCGTCAATTATTTGTTGACTTTTTCAAGAGTGTAACAATTATATTTTATTTTACATATTAACAAATTTTTCAATTATATTTTACTTTTAAATAAAAATATCTTTTACATATAGCACTTAAATATACATTTCGACTATTTTAACATTTTTACATAAAATTTATATATTTTGTTAGATTAATATATTTTTCTCTTCTCCCATAGTTCCTGTTATAGCAACAGTGTAACTCGAGCTTATGATTTATATTATTTATATTTATTTTTAAATATATATATATATATAAATATATTTTTACCTGACAACGGCTATACTCGTAAAACATCAGTGTTTGCTTTTAACATTCTAAAATGTTAGGAATTATTAAAAGTTGCAATAATTCGTTTGAAAACCAACTTTTGCAAATACGAGTATTCATGTCCAAAAAAAGTAAAACTTTGTATATGCAAAATAACAAAAGTAACAAAAATTAAAAAAAAAAAAGTTTAAATAGTTTCTGTTACTATTTTTATATGTATTTTCTTATTGCTCTACTCCTTCTGTCCTTTTGGTGTATTCCAAAGCTTTTGTAATATTTTATCTTTGTTTGGATTTTGTTCAAACGTACACAATAAAGAAAAAACAAACGAACTCTGAGGAAATGTAAGTTCAATGAGAAACTATTTTTAATACCAAGAAATTAAAAAAAATGACTTGAAAAAAAACTATTAAAGCAGCAAAAGCCATAATAAGTCATATTGTAACAAAAGTATTTAAAATTGTAACATTTAAAAAATTTTCTTTTTTCACATTTTTAAAGTTAAAGTTTTTTTTTCTTAAGTTACTATTAAAATCTAAAATTTTAAAACAGAGTTTTTAAATCCAAATAAACCAATATTTCATACGTTTTCATATTAAAATTATGATCCAGACTAACTGGTTGGTTATGCTGAGCATTACCGGAACTATAGGTAATGTGATATTGATAGATATAATAGACATAGAGAACCGAAGATGCGGTGGCAAAAATAAGATTGCGATTTGCTACACTCCGATTTTCACAACAGGCAAATTTTTATTTCTAAAAACGTTTATCAATATAGGCAAAACATGTTTTTTTTTGTTTTTCTTAATTTTTAATAGCTCATCTCTCTTTTTCGTTTTTTTGTTTAGACAAAGTGATCATATCTAGCCAATGAATTCTATTTCAACAAACGTTACTAATGTGCCAAAAACCCATTTACTACTTCTTAAATGCAAAATGTTTTCTGCTGACAACTTATGATCTTTACACAGAAGAATTTGTTGAAATAATAGAGTAAATTTATTATTTGTTTTAAGAAACTTCATTGCTATGAAGTTCCAACTCTAGTCTAGAACTTTGGTTTGTAACCCTCAGAGTTGTTAGACAGTTTTCAATTTTTATCCTCAATTTCGAAATTCATATACCCAAAAATTCCCATAAAAACTGCATCAATAATTTTGCATGTATGTACATACATTTTGTATGTATACAGTGGTGTTTAATGGATTCACCATATCTACCATTTTTGTGCCCAAAAAATATTGAAAAATTTGATTAACAGTTTTGTTTGTTTCAATTTTATATCAGTTATAAAGTAATACGAAAAATACAAAACTTCCCAAGATCAAAATTTTAAAAACCACTTATTCAATGAACTAATTTTGTCTGTTCAAAAAACAAAATAAATTCACCTAATTTGAAGGCCTAAAAGTAACTTTTTTATTAATTAAACCTAATGATTCTTTTCAATTGCCATTTATAAACCTCTGTACATAGTGGATTTAAATAAATTCCAAGCATCGTTTTGTCATTGAGTCCACAAGTCTTTTTATCGTTTCGAGTGGAATGTTTTTTCCTTGAAGAGTCGCTTTGACAGTTTGCCATAAATTTTCTGGAGACTGCTCAGGCCAGCTTAAACCTGTGATGTTATTATTTTTAAACAAACCTTTTGTTGACTTTAATGTGTGTTTCGGTTCGTTATCTTGTAGAGAAAGAGTTTGTGGTCGGACAAAACTAAAATTAGTTTGTCTATATTCGAATGAAGTATTTCAACTATAAAAAGACCCTTTATCCTCAATAAAATCTTTATTCCCAAATTATTTTTTTAATCCCCATTTAAGAAAAAAATTCCCATTTTGGGGATAAATCCCCTAGTCTGAAAACATTGGTAACCTGCCTGCAAAGAAAAATAATAATCGAAAGAAAATACATTTTCAGGCCAAAGACACTCAAGAAGTAAAAAAATTAATACGGTTTACCTCAATATTCAGGGATGCATTCTATTGGAATTTTTGAAAAGGACAGTTAATATACAATAATTTTTCTTATATTATTCTTAAAATTGTTGTTAATTGATCATTCAAAGGCCAGTATTATACCTTCACCCTTGAATGATCAACAACAATTGCCTCATAGTTGCATGTTGATTGTCTGGTGAGTGCCTTCGCTAAGAAGGTTTAGCTGTTATCTTCTACTTCCAAATAGTTGGCGCTTTTTTTCCTGATCATTCGTTTTTCGTTGACACTGGTTAAGGTGGAAGAGAGTGGAAGGTCGGGGAGCGGTTTCTTTGTAGATAGTCTTCTTGGTGGGAGGAGGGGGGGGACCTCTTATTTTTAAATTATAATTTTGAAAAAACTGCAAACTAATTTTTCCATTCACATTTGCTGGCATTTGAACCTGGGTAGCTGTTTATCATTTTTTATATCAAATACATCGATTTGATTTTTTGAATCAAGTCCTCCATGTAAGCAAAGCTCATCGATAGAATTAAAAATTTTATTAAAAACCAAAAATATTTTTTACATACATATAGGCAAATACATTCCATATTAAATACCAAATGGAATGTTTCTTCCTTTATATCCATAAGCTAATAAGGTCAGCAGTTTCCTCGTTATGTAAATAAAAACAGAATTTTTATTTAACTTATCCCCGACGTTTCGTCAATTATTTGTTGACTTTTTCAAGGGTGTCTATTTTATTTAGAAAAAATATACATTAAAAATTTTTTTATCTTAATTAAAAAACCCGAATAACAATTATGTATGTATATAATAATTAGTACTTACAAAAATTCTATTTTATTTTACATATTAACAATTTTCTAAATTATATTTTATTTTTATATAAAATTATCTTCTACACACAGCAAATTTTCAAATATAATTTAGATATTTTCCAGACTAATATATTTTATTCTTCTCCTACAGTTCCTGTTATAGCAACACTGTAACTCGAGCTTATGTTGTTAGTGTCCTCTTTTAAATTTATGGTCTTCTCTTTTTTCTGCTGTATTCTTAAGCTCTCAATAATATATCTTTTTCTACTCATTTTTTCTTTATTTAAAATTTTTACATTCTCTAGTTCAGCATAGTGATTTGTCTCTAAAATATGTTGTGCTAAAGCTGTTGTTTGTTTTCTCTTTTCAATATCTTGCTTGTGCTCATTTATTCTTGTATCTAAGCTCCTTTTTGTTGTGCCAATATAGATCAAATTGCACTCTTCATTTTCATTTCCGTTACATTTTATTTCATAAACAACATTATTTTGTTTTTGTTTTTCGATTGGTGTTTTTAATTTTGTAAATATTGTATTTACTGTAAGATTTGGTCTGTATGCAAAAATTTTATTTTTATCTGTATGTCCAATTGTTGTTTTTATATTTTTCCAATCTGTTAAACCAGGGATATAAGTTACACTGTAATACTTTCTCTCAATGTTATTGTTCGTTTTATTATAATCATCATTGTTAATATTATTAATTGTCTCTTTTATAAGTGTATCTATTGTATTTTCGGGAAAGCTATTCTCTCTTAAAATTTTTCTTATATGTTTTATGTTTTTCCTATGGAATTTATTGTTACTTATAAAAAGTACCCGATGGATAAAATTATTTGCCGCGTTGAATATTTGTATTTTCGGATGTGTGGAGTTATAGTTGATAATTCTCCCTGTTGCTGTATCTTTCTTATACCAATCAAATATTATTTTATCATTTTCTCTATAAATTTTAGCATCCAAAAATGGTATAGATTTGTCAACTTCCATTTCCACCGTGAATTGTATCTTGGGATGGTAGTCATTAAATATATTCAAGATTTCTTCAACTTCTTCTTTTTTGGCTATGGCAAAAATGTCATCTACATATTTTGTTATATATTTAAAATATATATTTTTTGTCTTTAATTTGGTCAACGCTACTTCTAGCAAGTCGTCCAGTATTATATTTGCTATAATTATGATTATGGGGATAAACATGTCCATATGGCCGTTTCGTCTCTGCTTTAGAGACATGTCAAGAAACTCTTTCCCAAAGATGGTAGTCAAAAATATAAATACTTATAAACAAAAAGTTATAAACCAATTGAGAATCATATCTATTTAGAACAAAAAACAGAATTTGAATTTTTGAAAAACAGAAATATTTTGCTTTGTTTGTTTTTTATATGCTAAATGGAATATGACTTTCATTTAGTTTGTAACTTTTTGATTATAAGAGTTTATAGTTTTGATTCCATGTTGGGTAAAAGCTTTTCTAACGAGCAGAAACGAAATGGTCATAGAATATATTTCATATTTAATATTAAAAATTATGCCGTATTGTTTTTGAGAGTATGCCGAAGCTTCCTTTGCTAAGCGGAAAGACTGGAAAACAAACAGTTTTAGTGCGAGTTCCGTAGTTGTAGTTCTAGTTTTCTCTGAGTGTTAGACTGCTATCAAATCTTTTCCATAGCCTATTAGAAGCTCGAGTTTGGTCTTAGTGGTATAGAGAAGCTAAAACTTAGATGGGGTTCTACAGCTTTAGTAAGTACAGAATTTAACTAAACGTGCTAGAAGTGAACTCTAGGATCTCTTACATTTAATAGTTAATTTAAGAGAGGATGAAATGTGCAAATAAAGTTCTATCACTTGCTATGCTGTTTTTAGAGCCCTTTGACTTTGTCATAGCAGTGTCAAGTATGGCCCATTCTTTCTTTCTTCAATAAAACTTTAAACATATCCTTTTTGCTTATTTTACTATTAATTTCAACTTTCGTCTAAACTTATCAAATGTTGTCAAAAACAATACCAGTTAGTAAAAAAAGAAAGCAAAAGAGCAATTCATAGAAGCAAAAAATAAATAAAAATAAGAACCCCAAAAAAAAATTCTTGAAAAATAATTTGCATAAAAGAATGAAAACCTACGATAATAAAATTTTTGCATTTTAATAATTCAGTGCAAAAAATGGAAAATTTAAACAGGAAAACACATTAAAAGCCCTGAATGAATAGAACAAAAATGTAACTTTTATTGAAATTTATTTAGTTTTTAGTTACTCTCTCACAAGTGTTTTAAATTTCAGGAATGAAAATTTGAAAAATTTACAGAAAACAAAACCAATTCTTGGTTTTAGTTAACAAATAAAAAGCGATGATAAAAAAAAACTAAAAAAAAGATATTTTTGAATTAACAAAGGGCTTCACTTCACTTCTTTTTTTTTTGTTTTTTTGCTTATTTTTTATTATTTATTCATTGTGTCCTGGTTTACTTTATACGAGTATGTACTTGTCTACAGTATGTATGTACTTAAGTTTAACAAATATTACATAAATTTGAATATATAAAAGTTTTAAAATGTTTCTGTTTCTGTTTCATTTTATATTCTTTTTTAATAGAGTCTCTCTCTATTCTCTTACGAGTGTTTTAATCAGTTTTGGCTCAACTGCTTTTTTAACACTGTTCTCTAATTTCTTTTTTTTTTTCTTTTTTGCTAAAATACGGCAACAACTTCTGAAACATTAAAAGAAATAACAAGTAAAAGCGATGGCTAAAAAAAAGTTTTGAAACTTAAATTACTTTTGTGTCCTTTTTAATTATTGTGATTAAAAGACAAAAAAACGACGACAAAGACGATTTTATGTTATCAGTTAATTTCACTTTAAAAACTGTTTTCTTTTTTGTCAAAAATTCATGAAAAGAAATAAGAACAGCTAATTTTTTTAATAAAATAGAAAAGTTTTATCTTCGAAAGTGTAAATACTCTGCTGTAATGACAGTCATAACGCAGTAAATTGTTGTATAAAAAAATTGTTTTTTTTTTTTTGTAAAAAAAAACTAATGAGACACTTCTCTTCTGCGTCCATTAATTTAATACAGTCATATCTAGGTGGGGTGTCATAAAGCCATAGGACATAAAGCCATAATACGTTAAATCCCATTCTATTGAGACATAAGGGCATATCGAAATTATGGCTTTATGTCCGTTTGAATTGAGACATAAAGCCATTATGGCTTTATGTCCTATGGCTTTATGACACCCCACCTTATACCTATACGGGCGAGAACAATACGTTGAGATAAGCCCATTATCTATATCAAACTTCCTTCCTGTGATTACAGGTGTACCACAGGATTCAATACTTGGGCCTCTTCTCTTTTCAATTTACGTTAATGATTTAATTGACCAACTCGAACGTTGGAATGTTAGAATGTATGCGGATGTCCAATTGTATATAAGCAACCGTTTTGGAAAAAATTGAAGAGGAATTGAACGACTATCTAAATAGAGTTTATTGTTGGGCTTCTGTTAATGGCCTCAGTCTTAACTTAAGAAAATCCAAATGTATCTTTCTGCATAAAAGATTTCAACGAATTACTCAAATGCCCACCATACATATTAACAATTAACTTATAGAAATTGTGAAAAAAGCAAAAAAACTTTGGTGTAATTTTCAACGAAACCTTGACTTGGTCAGACCGTATTACAAATATTTGTGGGAAGATATTTGCAATGTTACGCACTTTATGGCCATCTCAACATTGAACACTGTATAAAATAAGGTTACTGCTTGCAAAAACATGTCTTATTCCAATATTAGCTTATGCAAGAAAAGAAAAGACTTTTTTATTCTTAACGTAACAGTTAGTAAATGATATTTATTGATTGTTAGTAAGGATTTTTTTCTTTGTATTTTGTTTAGTTCCTCTTTATAAAATTTTAAATCTATAATTTTGTTAATTTTTTACATATGAATACTATACTTTAATATTACACGCATAAAATATGCCTATAATTGTACTTCTATATTTTTAAAGCCTATGTTTTGTTGTAGAAGTTAACACAAATAAATCAAATCAAATCAAAAAATCAAATATATATGGTTTCACAATATATGAATACTCCCAAACTCGTTATTTAAGTTCAGGATTTTTAATAGTATTTGTTTAACAATCCAAATGTTATAATTTTTTCATTTTCACTTTACTTTTAACACAGCTATTGCCATCTATTAAATTTGAAAATTAGAAAGAGTTGCAAAGCGCTTCTTATCCACAAAGTGAATTTAAATAGTCTATTCTTACTATAGATTCCATTTGTTTTTCGACATTATCCCGAAATCTCCCAAAACTGTCTTTTTTTTAACTCAAAACTCGCTTAAATCGTAACTCAAACGACCGAGGTTCAATTAAACTAAAAATGTGCGGTTTTTCTAAATTATAAATTAAAAACAAAGTGGTTATCCCTCCTCCCCACCAAGAAGTCCCTCGTCAAGAAACCGCTCTGGTAGTTACCGTTCTGGGAAGTTAATAGCTAGCCTATCGAGACGTTCACCACTCATATTCAACATCCACCAACAGATGAGGCAATTGCTGTTGATCATTCAAGAGTGAAGGTATTACACTGGCACTTGAGTGGTGAAATTGGCAGCAACTTGTCTCAACAACAAAAAAAAGACGCATAATAAATACATTTTATCTATGAAAAAAAATCGATCTCTCTATCTTCAAATTCCAATATAATGCACTGCATGAGTAGGTGTTTACCCCTGAGTATTGGTCTTAAAAAAAATTGTAAAATCTTGCTTAATAAAATAAATATAGTTTTTTTGTTTCTTACATATTTAAACTCTTGAGTTCCCATCCAGGATCAAGTATCTGGGTGTAATACTGGACCCCAAGCTCCATTGGAGGCTACATGTAGAAGAACGGGTGAAAAAAACCTGTGTGGCTTTTTACTCTTGTAAATCTATATTTGGCTGAAGATACTGACTCAGACCTCATATGGTGCTCTGGATGTACAACCAGGTGGTCTTGCCAAATCTAACCTATGGTTGTTTAGTGTGGTGGGTGGCCCTTCGCAAGGGCTATATTGTCACTAAGCTGTAAAAAGTGCAGAGGACTGCGTGTATAGGCATAACTGGGGCCTGCAGGCCCAATGCTGTTCTGAACGTCATTCTGCTCCTACTGCCTGTAGATTTTCAGGCTATGTCGATTTTAACGCAGAGTGCGATCAGATTGAGGGAGCTGGGCCTCTGGGGACGAATTTCGGGTGGCCATAATAATATTCTAGGGCTACTCCATCCCATATGTAAGGGATTTACGTACTGAACTGGCCCTCCGGAAGTTGGACTTTTGGGAAGTACTGATATGGGTCAGGGTGTTTCAGTCTTCATGGATGGCTCTAAGATGGATTCCGGCATAGGGGCTGGTATTTTCTCCCAGTCTGCAGAGACTTTTAGCTTGCCGGACACATGCAGTGTTTTTCAGGCCAAGGTGTTTGCGATCATGCAAGCATTGTGGTTACTCAGGGAACGATGCATAGGGGGTCAAGTTAGGGTTTTTTCTGATAGCCAGGCTGCTATCAGAGGCCTGGCATCACCCATTGGAAATTCTTCTATCGTTCTTCGCTGTAAGAAGGAGCTGAAGCGTCTTGGGGACGTTTATGTATGTATATATATATATATACACAGAAAAAATTATTGCAGGAATATTTTCAAACAAACGCTTGTTCAATTTTTATTTCGTTTTCAAATAAAGTTTTGTTTGATTCTATTAATAATTTTGTTTGAATGTATTTTAAAAGTATCAATGTTGATAAAACATGATATAAAGAAAACAAAAAAACAAAAATGTATTGCTTTGTAAATACTTTTGTTTGGTTTTTATATATTAGATGGGATATGATTCGCATTTAGTTTATAACTATTTTAACATAAGTATTTATAGTTTTGAATAACACCTTTGGGAAAAAGACTCTTGACGAGTCTCTTAAACAGAGACGAAATGGCCATAGAGACATGTTTATCCCCAAAAGAATACATTTCATATTACATTAAAATAAATAATACAATAATAATATTAATAATACTATTAATAATAATAAAATATAAAAATAAATTATCATAAAAAATTTAAATTTGTAAAAAAATTATTTGTCAAATTTCTGAACATTATTTTGTTGTCTCGAATAATTATTTGTTCAATTTTGCATTCATTTATAAACATTTTATTTTTTTAATTGGCAACTTTTTTCTCTAAAAACAAATTTTTTTTCAAAAAATATATTAATTGGTTTGACAAAATTTTTGTTTGCTTAGAACCGTAATATTCAATAAAACTTTTATCTACTTCTATTAAATTTTTTGTTTGATTCGTATTTGTGACTCCAATAAAAATGTTTATTGAATATCGCAACATTTTTATTGAAAATATCGCAATTTTTTTTCAAACAAAAAATTACAAATTTGTTGTTCGAATTCACAAATTTCTTCGTAGGACCGAAATTAAACAAAAAATTTATTTAATTTTTGTTTCGTCAGAAACGCTTTAATTAGATCAAAGTTAACGGCAATGAATATTTTTGGTAATTAAAGAAGAAATGATGTCCGTGAAGGAATAGTACACTAGCCAAGCTGAACAATTGTTTTCGACTCCAGCTACGGTAGTCTCATCAGAGTTCTTTGTATGCTGTGCATATTCAAGACCAAACATCAACTATTTAACTCACACTTTTCTGGAAATCGCATACTGAAATTATATTCTTTCATATGTATGTACATACACTTGTATGAGTTAGTCGAAGTAAAGTCACACAACAGTTTTTATCATATTCTCCTTTTCTTACCATCATTGCTGTTCTTGTAATTGTCATCTTATTTGGATGAAACAGAATTACAATTTTTATTTTGTTTTTGCCCTCTTATTCCATTTAATCCACATTAGTCGGCATCGACGACATGTACGACTGTAGCCGTGGTGGTTACAGTGCAGCGCTAGAAGCATGCGGGGGCTCGAACCTAGAGCCTCAAACACATTAAAAAAATTTATTAACTCAGTGAATTTCGTGTCTGAATCAAAAAAATAATTTTTTCTGTGTATACATATAAATATATTTTTTTTTATTATTATTAAGTTTTAAAGATATTTTTAATTATTTAAAAAGAAATTAAATTGAATTTTCTTTTATTTCATACCACGCATTGTGACCCAAATTGTTAAAAAAAAATTTGTCAATTTTTTCTTCTTTTCCGTACTTTTGTATTTTCTCCATAATTTATCGTATAAAAACCATCCGGGTGTTTGTCATTGTCAGCAAATGCTTGGTTTTCGTATCATAATAGAACCCTTTCAGACCCATCCGCACCAATAGTACCTGCTTTTATATGAAAACAACCAAACAATAGAATTATGAAAAATGAAAAATTATGACAGGGACAAAGGGTTTAAATACTTTTTTAATTGTTTTATGTAAAATATTTATTCAAGTCTTTGTTTCTATTATTTTTTTTTTTTTTGGCCCAACATTTGTAACAACGTTATTCAAATGAAATCGCTTTCAGGTGTGCCCACATTATTTTAAACAATGCCATTCATTATTTTAGTTTTGTTCGATATTTAAAATAAAAAAAAAATTGTAAAAACATTTCATTTAGTAGAACTAAAAAAGTAAAACATTTTTCTTTTTAATTTTTTTGTTCTCTGGTATTTCTGCATACAAAATTGTTTAGACTTTTTTTTTATTTTTAAAAATTTTATTAAAAGCGACATGAAACCAAAATCAGAATTTGTGGCAGCAATGATTACTGTAAATTTGCCCCAACGCTATTTAATATGGAAAAAATTATAAGACAGTTTTTTTTTAAATTATGTTAAAGTCTCTTTTCGGTTCCTTCTCAGTGCTTTCAAAATCATCGCAAGCTGTTCCATATCTGTCATCTGAAGGGGAAAATTGACATTTAAATACATTTTAAAAGACTAAATATGATTCGTTTTAACAACCAAATAAAAATAGATATCAAATAAAATAGATATCAAAATTTCTGATATCTATACAATTTAATTGACTATCCCAAAATAATAAGGCGGCAACGCTTTGCGATTGAAAAATCTAATTTTGACAGAGCGTACAATAGTAAAGTTGGTTGCTGAAGCCAACTAAATGTAAACAAATAAGAAAAAAAACAGGGTTGTGATTTAAACATATGTTATGAGGATAACTCTGTTTAATTTGTCAAATAAAAGATAATAAATAGTAATACATATGTACATATAATACATATATATAAGCATATGTTGCTTGGAATCCTGTTTTTAATATTTTGACAAAACGTTGCCGCTTTTATTTAGTGATGGCAATTCGGCGTAAATGCTGAGCATTAGAAAACGCTTCGCTGGGTGCTTTTAATTAGGGATGGCTCTATCTTATAAAGGCGGATTCACCCATAAGTTTCTGAAACATTTTTTATGCAAACGAATTTTTTGTTTACTGAGAGTTTTCTGCACCACGATTCACCCAGAAATTCAGAAATTTTGTTCGTAAAATACATATATGCATAACGAAATAGAAAATTAATTATATTTGTGTCAAATTAAGCAAATAAAAAGCTAATAATATTCGAATTTATAACTAAAGTAAATAAAGAATTAATAGTATTTCTGGTGAATTATTTAGTAAGAATAAAAAGGTTTTGTTTTGTGATGGATGAACTGGATAAAAATCATTTCTAACAATTTTACAGTAAATTTGTTGAAGACCTTATATAATATTTTTTAATTTAATTTGTTGATTATTTTTGCAACCAATATTTCTTATGTTCTAATATGTTTACTTCTTATTTGCTTTTTCTTTACATTATTTACTTTACATTACTAATTTTTTAATACAAATGCCAAGCAATATCGCATATTTCTTTTAAAAATTGTGTATGATGTGGCAACCTTTTTTAATGTGGTTCGAACCAAATTTAAAATTAATTTAAATCAGTGATGTCCACAATTCTCTTTCCCATCACTGATTTAAATCAAACTGAGAGTACTTCGCACAAAATCATTTCTCTCGCTCTTTGAGAGAAACGTCAAACTACATATAAAAAAATTTGGTCCGAACCAAAAATGTTTCAGAAACTCATGGGTGAATCCGCCTTAAGAATATTTAAAATATCTACTACAAAAGTAATGGTTCAAATATGGCTTTTCGAGCATTACAAAGCAAAGAATTAAAAAAATTTTAAATCTAGTCAGACTGGTAGCGTTACACTTCTGCTAATGTGTAGAACATGTAGAGGATAAACTGGCTTTATTGATTATGGCGTATTTTACATTTTGATGCGCCCATGAGCTATTAGAGAAAGAGAATATAAATTCATATATGTTTTGGTCCGAGTAAGTTTGGAATTGTGTGTTAATGGCTCATATTAAATCCGTGGTAGTGCAAGGGAGAAAAAAGATAATAGACACTCAGCGTCTAAGTAGACAATAGAATAGATGATGAAATATTTGAGATTGAGGCTGTTTTTTTAATAGATTAAAGTTCCTCAGTACTTCTAAGGGGATCATAGCCTTTTTTGATGATTTTTCACATTTTAAAAAGGATATAAGCTCGTGTAAACTACAGGGTGTTCACAGGGAAGGTATTCTACTTTTTTATTTACTACTTTACTATTTTTATTTATAATTTTCGATTAAATGAAAGGAAATGGCTCTTATATTGATAAATGTTTTATTTAATGTTGGCAAATATGTATGGAATACAATATCAGATAAATCTCCGTCTCTGTTCGCTTCACAAATGCGAGCCATTTTGAGTACATTTTTTATTACTTACATTCTCACACATTTTATGTGGTACTCATATTTCATTAATTTTATCACAAATATTTTGTTGGAGTTGCTCCAGCGTTTCCTATTTGTTTTTATAAACCTTGCTTTTCAGAACAAAAATAAGTCAGGAGCAGTCCAATCAGGCAACCGTAGAGGTCAATCGACATCATTTCTTAGAATAACTTGTTGTGGAAAGAGGTCTTGCAGTAATTTTAGTGTTAGTCAAGCCCAAAGCATGCAGTTGTGGCGTTAAAAAGTTTTCAATTATATAACGATATCTCTCCCCATTGACAGTTACCATTATGCCGTTTTTAGTTTCAAAGAAGTATAATCCAATGATTTCTCTTGACCAAATTTCACAGCAGACTTTCACTTTTAATATATGCAAAGGTGACTGATGAATAATTTGAGGGTTTTCCATTGCCTTGAAGCGACTATTCTGTTTATTCACATATTCATTCAAATGAAAATGTACCTCATCATTCATTAGGATTTTTTCATGAAATCTGTAGAATTCTATTGGCATATGTAAGGTGGCGTAAGTGGTATTCCGAAAAAAGAATCGAATTGAGGTTGATGGATTGTTTTGAACACTTTCTTGAACAGCAGTAATGTGTTCATCCGATTTTGCCATGTCCATTGTCCATGCTACAGTCCCTCTTTCTTCGAAATCATTTACTACACGATAAATAGTGAGCCTTGTTGGCATGTTCTCTCAAAAACTTTCTCACATAACTTTCTCATCACCACAGCAGTCGATAATTGAATTTGATAAAATGTGTTAACGATTAAAACATGATGGCTTATGGAATATTTTTCCATAATAAATTTCCCACGCATCTACTTCACGACTGCCAAATATGAACTGTCAAGGCTAATGTCCCGGCGAACACCCTGTATTTACATTGTTTATATGAAAAATAATAATGAATGGCGAATGCCATTTCCACTTAAGTGGTTATTTTAAAAAATCCACAAGCATAGAAAGCTCTTGAAGAGCGATGACATTAATCTAAACTAACTAATGATATATGGCGAGGTTTAGTTTTGGTTATGAAATTAATGGCACTTATTTTATTAAGCAGTGAGTGCTACAAGCAAGATGGTATAGAACATTTTTTTTTCTGCAAGTTGCTGCATTGGTTCTGGACCATTGTTGTTGGGCGATTATAAAGATTTAACACGTTCACGCCGGCACTGCAATTCAGGTTTCTTGCCCATAGACGGTTGCACTGAAAGCTTTTCGTTCGGGAGGGCGCGAACTAAATGTTTCTGTGCGAGCCACCGGTGGTACGCGCCGCACATTGGGGATTTTGAGGAAAAAAGTCAAATTTTCAACATACTCTTCATGCAAGATGCAGTGATATTTTGACATTTTAGACTAAATGGTTCAATCAAATCAAAAAGAATTACTCCGATCTGACTGCAAACTTTTTTTTATAGCCATCTCAAACTCAGTACTTGTATGTTTTAGGGAAACAACTTAATTTAAACCTAAGAATTTCAAAACGAATATTCTTTTATTATGTGAGCTAACGTTTTTCTTTTTATTTTTTATTTTAAGTAGGATATTTCAGCATATCAAAATTGGGAAAATAAACTTTGCACAGATATAAGTTTTTTTTGTGTGTTTATTTTTATGAGCATATAACAAAAATCCGTTTTTTCTTCAAACATTTGGACTTGCAATTTTAGCAATACTTCCCTACAGTTGGAAATCACTACTAATACATAGTCTCATATGTGTTTTAACATTTTTAATTAATTTCAAGTGCCACCAGGTGCCACCTCTCAATTTGTTGCATTACATAGTGCAGCATTTTTAAGCCGATTGATTCACGACTGAAGTCTGATAAGGCTCTTTTGTTTAACATAACTCAAGAACCACTAGTCGGATTTTGCTGAAAAAAATAAAGAAAAATCAAGAATTACAATTACTTTCATCTGTTTATAAAACGTTTCGCTATCTAAGCAACAATTTCGCAGTTATAAATAAATGTATGAAGGAAAACAAATTTTTTTTTGCCTAAAAAACTAAATTTTTTTTTAATTCATTAAAAATCCAAAACGGTAAAACGTATCAAGTTCTACTACTTTCGCGTAAAGTCGCATAACCTATGAACAAAATGAGACACAAATCATGAAAATCGATGAACGCTTTTCGCTTTTATTCACAATTAAGTAAAGGTATGAATTTAAAAAATTTGCTCGAGATATGAACAAAATTCTTTTGAAAAAACATTGAGGACGTTTTTATGATATGCAGAATTATAAAAAAAAGTAGTAAACAAAAGATTATTTGATTTTTATGATTACAGTAGCAAAGTAATAAGCGATAAAATATTTCACATGGGGTTTTACGCCCGAAGTTTCTGGAGTTTGACAAAGACAAAACAAAATTAAATAAAACAGTTTTTGCAACAATCGCACATTAGCTTAAACGAAACTAAAGCATGTGAAATTTCGGATACAATATATAAAGGCTTTTACTTAACTTCAAACAAAGATGGCAGGATTCTAATCGTGCGAAGTCGCGATTTGAAAAAAAAAATGCAAATTGGCTTGAATGCACATTTACAATAAAGTTTACTTAGACGGAATGTCCTACCAGTTCTACACTTGGTCGGCCACATTATTCGTTTGAGGAGTGTACCTCTGCAAAATCTGTTGGATCATACTGCTAAAAGAGTCCTAGAGACCAAGTCAGTAAAGGCTCAAGAAAGTCGTAACAAAGATTACCAAAAATATGGCCTTAGACACTCCAGAAAGGCATACTGTTATAAGCTCTTTTAGAATAATAATTTAAAAATAGATTTAAAATAAATAATAAATTCAAAATTAAAAAAATCAATTAAATTTTTTTGTTAGTTATGGCTTTTTACATTGTAGGTAAC
Organism: Metopia argyrocephala; assembly: GCA_963576795.1. Lineage (NCBI taxonomy): Eukaryota > Metazoa > Arthropoda > Insecta > Diptera > Sarcophagidae > Metopia > Metopia argyrocephala. The sequence goes on from OY756210.1 coordinate 39,336,369, forward strand.
CATATACATTTCTCTTTCTTTATTTTGATTACTTTTGTGTATTGCTATATAAATAAAACTAAATCAAAAAAATCACTATATTTTCTGACAAGTATATTTTTTTCCTCACCTCCATACAAAAATCCCCAGTGTGCGCCGCCCTATCAGGCAGACATGTGTGAGCCACCGGTGGTACGCGCCGGAGTGAACGTGTTAAGGGCATCAATTTTCTGAACAAGTGATGTCTTGTTTTGAAGATTTTACCAAAATATCTATTTAAAATCCCAGGTCTACTATTACAAACGAGTATTATAAATGTCATTAGTTTTGAAAGCTATCATTTCAAAAGAAATCCTCAATTTGTTATAAATGTTGAACGCGTAAAACAAACAAATTCAAATTGCCGTAAACCCAACACAATTGTGGATTAACTAGGTAATGTGGATATTTGAGTAATAAATTAATGAAAAATAAATGAAAATCAGATTAATCGATTTTACATTTTTAACCTAATTTTTAAGGAAAAAAATACTTTTTTTTTTGTATTTTCTTACAACAAAATTTTAGTTTTAATGATCACTTTACTCTTACGTCGCCTTGTATAGTTATACATAGGCATATAGAGATAAAACTTTCATATATTTTCTTTCAATTCAAAATGTCCCTGAAAAAAGTTAAGTGATAATAAAATTTTTATATTTATTTTATTAAATATATTCCATAGTAATAATTGGATTTTTATTTCTATATTTCTATTTTGCTTCATAATTTTTTATCTTTCTTCCATTTGCAGTTGTCAACCAAAAGTATACCGTTCAAGTGCATGATGAATATGTGATGGCTGGAAACACAGCCGTATTAAAATGTCAAGTAAGTTTTACTATTTTAATTTCTATTTTTTTTTTTAATACTTTTTCTTGGTTTCTGTTTCTGTTTTCGTTTCATTACATTCATTAAAATGTGACATGCAGCAACAAAGCTGCAAAGTAATTAATATTTTTTTTTAATGTAACTCGTTTTTAACTCAAATTAAAATGATGCACTTTTTGGATTTTAGTATTCCTAAGTACTAATTTTTTTTTTTTTTTCATTTTCATTTTCAATTTTATCACTTGAAATTCGGTAGTTATTTTACCTACAAGTAGGGTTTTTCAAGGTAATGTTTTGTTTTTACATTTGCGACAGTAGCTGTTCTCAGTAATTGTCACATACACATACACAAGTATCCAGGTCGCATGTATGCTCTTGTGACTTGAAAGGTAGTTTTGTTTATACAGGTACTTGCTAAAACCCGGCGTTCTTTGCTACCCCTATTTGAATATTAAATAAAAAGTTTAATATGAATACTAGCCTAAACCCGGCGTGCTTTGCTACACCTACCGCTACCATTTTTACACATTTTTCGACTGATGATTTTTAATGACAACAAAATCATTTACACCAAACTCAGAAACTTCAGCTTTAACACTTCTCAAGATAGGATATGATAGGAGGAAGTGGCAGCCTCGTAATGACAAGGCACACTTGAGCACGCATAGCGGCCCGTTGTGATACCACATTATGCAGGGAGCCCTGATAGCCAAAGGCTTCACATAAGAAGCACTCTTCCCCAGAAAATCATGCTGGAAACCAGCCAGAGAGCCTAATGAATTTGGCAATTGAACCAATGTCCCGGGTGGACTGGTCAGTCAATCCATCGAGAAAAGGAGATCCTAATGTAAGAAATATTCGGGCACTGGCAAGTATAGTGAACCACGGTTTCTTCTTCCTCGATCGACCCGCAGCCACGACAGAAGTCGTTTGCAGGCAAGCGCAGCCTCTCTGCATGTCTGCCCATCACTCAGTGACCCGTGAGGACAGATACAACGGAAGAGATGTCCCTGGGGTGCAGATTAAAGAATTGATTTGTACGCCTCAAGTCCAGCTTGGGCCAGGTGAGTCTAGAAATTTGACAGGACTCCTCCCGCGACCAGGACAGGTCCGCGTCCAATAAATGTTTCCTTCTAATAAGGAGTCTAACGGAGGAAAGAGGTACACCCACTTCCACATAAGGATGAACATTCGGCAGAGACGTACCCGCCTTAGACAATTCATCTGCAGTACAATTACCCGTGATGTTCCTGTAACCAGGAACTCAGATCAGATTAACGACGCACTGCCTCGAGAGTGCCACAAGGGTATCGCGACAGTCGCCGACAATTCTAGAGTTTGTGGTCAAACTCGACAGGAATCTAACCGCGGCCTGGCTGGCGGTCAGATCAAGATACAATGAAATTAATATTTAACTCGACTGGGAGGTAGCACGCCTATTTTTTGACCAGATTTAGAAAGTTTAGCTTTAGCAGCTCTTAAGATATTTATAAGTTACGCATAATATAAAAAAATTTACATTTAATTTGTATGGGAATATATAGGAAAATAGAAACGTCATATCTCCGGAACCAATGATCCAATTTCGCGTAAGCTGCATATAAACAATCTACAGACTATCCCCAACGTATCCTGGATTTTTGGCTGAAATCGATCCATCCGTTTTCGCCGTTAGTGGTGACATCAAAATGTACATTAATTTTTATATACTATTAAAAGATATATGGAGAGAGTAACTTGCCAACATCGCTAACTTTTCGATACTCTTGCTTTAACTGCTCCAAGATGTATGTATAAATAATCAATATTTATTTCGTATGATAATTACCAGCCCACCTTTATCTGGTGACTACCATTAACTATGAGTTAGAATTTAATACCTCTCAAGTAATAAATAAATGAAAGATATCTCACTCACTTGTTCAAATAAGCCAGGAAGTCGCTTAAACTAAATGTAGAAATTTTTAATACCATGCCCATTTGTCCAATTTCGACCACTTTTTAACTGATGATTTGTATTGAATATAATTCTTTTGGACCAAATTTAAAGGCTTCTACTATTACCAGACAAAATCAATATTAACTTTTTATAGGCGTGGCACCGCCCACTTTGTAATTTTTAAGTTTATATACCCTATAGTTCTTTTCATGCATACAGAAAGATAATACGAGTATTATAATGTTTGTTTAATTTGAAAATTATTACAAAACAAACTTCCTCTGAAGGAAATTATTCTTCCGCAGTCTTTTTCGATGAAAACATCCGAAGAAAAATCGAAATATGTTTTGTCGTAGTGGGGTTTCGTACCCGGACTCCTTTGGTATTACATAAAGTTTATGATATGGGTACGCAGAACTTGTGTTGTCAATAGGATATTCTGCACATAAAATTGCAGATGAAATCAGCAGTCCAATTTTCTTAACTCTCATGCTCGAGATATTAAATTGAAAATAACAAATTTTGATTGATTAATAATGGTACAATTTTATTTTTCTCAACTATTTTTAATATGGGTTAAACCATATCAACTCAACTTAAAATATGCCGTTTTTGAAATGACTGTCTCCGAATTTGCTAATTTTTGGTATGAATAAAGTATATCATAACGCTAAGACAAATATAAAATTTAAGGGCATTGACACTTCTGGATCCGGAAATATGAGGTCTTGAAAATCGGAAAACAGTACAAAAATGCACAAAGTTACACTTACTTAATTGTAATTTTCTTGAAAAGTGTTATAGCTACGCATCTCGTAAAAGTCGCATTTGGAAGGGTATTAAATTACCTTTGATTTAATATGCAACATGATTTTTTCTTTGAAAAAGTCAAAGGTCAATTTTCTTTATCGATAAGTCGAAAGCCTATATCTCCGAAAGCGACCTTTTCAAAAATTTGAAAAAAAATTATGCCAAAGATAGTTTCGTTCTCTACAGCTGTGAAAAATTTCAGAGTGGAGGTATTTCTGGATCAAGAAATAAAAATCAAATCGCAAAAGAATGTGATTAAAACTAGTCTAATAGTGGTGGGATGGTATACGATTTTTCGATTTCGATTAGCTAGAATCGCTTATTTTGTGAGTTTCAACAAAAAAATACATATGTCAAAAAGAAGGGATGTGGGATGGAGGCAAATGGCTCTTCATCGGGGTCAAAGTTTGGGTTGAAGGAGTAAAAGTCCACAAAAAGCTCCATAACTTCCTTGGATTAGCCCCTAGAGGGATAAAATGTAAGACCGACATTTACTAATATTTTACCCCCCAACTTTTTTCCGAATATAGCTACCCCCTATCTCCAGTCCCTAAGGGGGCTCCAGTTCAAAGTTTATAAAATTTGCTCCTACCACTCTAGAGATTGGGAATAGGGGTTAGGTATGTTCGGAAAAAAAGTTGGGGGTAAATACCTACCCCTACCTATATACCTATCCCCTATCTCTGCTCTCTAAGGGGGCTCCGTTACAAAGTTACATTTTTATATAAAATTTGCTCCTACCACTCTAGGGAGTAGAGATAAAAGTTAGGTATGATCAGAAAAAAAGTTGGGGGTAAATACCTAACCCTACCTAACTCCTACCTACATACCTACCCCCTATTTCCACTCCCTAAGGAGGCTCCATTACAAAGTTTATAAAATGTGCTCCTACCACTCTAGGGAGTGGAGATATTGGGTAGGTATGTTCGAAAAAAAAGTTCGAGGTAAAATATTAGTAAGGGTCGGTCTTACATTTTATCCCTCTAGGGGCTACTCCAGGGCAGTTGTGAAGCTTTTTGTAGATTTTTATTCCTTCAACCCAACCTTTGACCCCGATGAAGAACTATTTGCCCCCATCCCACATCCCCCGTTTTTGTTTCATGTATTTTTTGTAGAAACTTACAAAATAAGCGGTTCCAGCTAATCGAAATCGAAAAATCGTCTACCATTCCAGCACTATTAGTCTAGTTTTAATCACATTCTTTTGCGATTTGATTTTTATTTCTTGATCCAAAAATACCTCCACTCTGAAATTTTTCACACATGTAGAGAACGAAACTATCTTTGGCATAATTTTTTTTCAAATTTTTAAAAAGGTCGCTTTCGGAGATATAGGCTTCCGACTTATAGATAAAGAAAATTGACCTTTGACTTTTTCAAAGAAAAAATCATGTTGCATATTAAATCAAAGGTAATTTAATACCCTTCCAAATGCAACTTTTACGAGATGCGTAGCTATAATACTTTTCAAGCAAATTACAATTAAGTAAGTGTAACTTTGTGCATTTTTGTACTGTTTTCCGATTTTCAAGACCTCATATTTCCGGATCCAGATGTATCAGTGCTTCCAAACTTTGTATTTAATATAGTTCTATGATATACTATATTTCTACAAAAAATCATAAAATTCGGAGGGGGTAGGTTAAAACCATTGGTTGATTTGACTTGGAATATCCCATATATCTCTGGAATGTACATTAAATTAAACTTTCTTACGTAACTACCTAGTGAGAAATGGGTTAAAGGTTTTTTAAAACGGCAGTATTAAAAGGCTGCAGCTCCTACCCAGAATATTTATGGTCTTGTTAATAGTCAGAGAAATATAATTGTGGCATAAATTAGAATTTATAATGTAAAATATTTTAAGAACATTATTATTAAAAAAATTTTCAACAAAATTAAAAATTGCTTTGGCAAACAAACAAAAAAACCAATCCAACCCAAAACAAACCAAAGCAAACCAAAAACTCCAAAGAAAAACTGGTGTATCACAACTGTCAAAACTTACAGCAACAATTGGGATACTTGTTGAAGGCAGTTACCAAGAAGGTGCTGGAAATAATATTTTTTTGAATCTTTGAGGAAGTATTGAAGCCATGTAAAGCAAGCTTTGTTCAAGACGGATTTCTTTTGAAATGGATAATGAGGAAAAAATTTTAACTTTTATGATAACCTCTTGCCAAGTTCGGCTTTTTTCCATTATCTCTTGTTCTAGAGTAGTTATTTTTATACTAAAATGTATTTAATAAAATGAAATAATCGAGAAAATATGCAAATTATATTTTTAAAATTAAAATAATTTCATACTTACAATTTTTTTCAGCCATTTTAATTCTGTCCTTAAATTTTACATAAAGGCGGCAGCAAAAAACTTAACGACTGTTTTCGTCGCTTTTAACAGGCAAAAACGCCAAACACGATACTGTTTTATTAATTTGTTTGTAATAGATTTCAGAACTGTGTCGCATTTACTGGCATTTTTGCCAACTACTATTCCATTTTATAAAAACGCCTAACTTTCGCCACAAAAACGCCAACCACGATAAGGGTGATTTAGATTATTTAAAGTTATTTTTTAGGTCAAAATCAATTAATAAAGAACAAACAGACATTCTCCTCAATAGGATGCAAAATAACCGACGTGTAACTCTAAGAGATTAGACGCGTCTCGCAAAACACGACGATCTATTCGCTGTTGCTGTGTCTCCTCCTCTTGCAATACAACAATGGCACCAATTCTAAACATTTTTACTTAAACCACAACTTTATTCGCACTTAAAATTTTTTAGTTAAATTAATCCGCAAACCAAATATAAATACATAAATAAATTTTTAAAAATTTTATATTCTTCTGTCTTATTTCACATTCCTGAATATTGATAACAGAAACAAAAGTTCCCATAAAATTCACTATAGCAAATTTCCCTTCGTGGGGAATGAAAATTTGATGGGAACAAATTTCTCCCATGTTATTGTCGATAGGGGTGATTATCTTTTGCAGACCGCTTTCAATTTTGTTATAATTTTGCTACAAATTAGACGGTTGAGGATGTTTGTATAAGTATTTAGACTACAACGTAAACAATTTCTTTAAATTGCCAAATTGTGATTATTTTCCTCACACCATATATGTATATTTCTGAGAGTAAACAGTGGCATTTAACCGACTATAGTGTCTCCGCATTTTGTTTTGTTTATTTCAAATTCTTATTCTGTTTTCAGTAATAACTTTTTTCCCCCTTTTCAGGTGCCAAGTTATATGTCCGAATTTGTTATGGTGACTGCCTGGGTGCAGGATACTGGCATGCATTTATACCCAAATACTGATATTGGCGGCAAATATACGATTCTGTCAAATGGTGAATTGTACATAAACAATGCTGGACCAAATGACGCATACAAAAGTTATACATGCCGGACGGTAAATCGTTTAACAGGTAAGAATGCTCTAACACGTACAATTCTTCATTTGTTATGCATTTATTCCACATTTTAATTTACATTGTGGGTTTATTTTCAATATTTTTTATTTGATTCGCTGTTAAATTTTTAAATTCTGTTTATTTTTCCAAAACCTTCTGGCAGTATTTTTATTGGCAGAATGAAAAATTATTACAATCTTAAGGAAAATATTTATTCGTTTATTTATTTCTTGAAAAAAGAAAATGATTTTTATTCAGCACAAGCCAGATGTGCACTCAGTAATAATGATTCAATACTTTAAATCAACATCATTACAATCGACCACCAACATACTCGTACATATATACTTTAGAGTAGATAATAATGATGATGTGCTGCTGTTGAAAGTTATAAAATGAAATGAAAAATGAAAAAAATATTATTAATTCTTAACACCATTTGTTTTATGAAGTGGCAAGTTTTTTTTCAGAAATGCTTTCAATATAATTAAAAAATAAGGGAGATTCTTATATTTGCAAAAGAAAACAGAAAAATTATTATTGTAAAACAGAAAAAAATATTTATTGATTTTAAAAAAAATAAAAATATAAAACCAATTATTTCCATGCCTATATAATCTTGGCATCTTGACTCCCAATACCATCATGGGAGTCATGTTAGGAAACCTTGCTGCATGGAGAAGGATCGCCTTTTTTGCGAGGGGGATCCTTCGTCGGAAGGAGAGAGACCTTGCAAGGTCGGTTGCATTGTAGGGTCCAAATGGACCGGAATATAAGGCTCCATCCTGAAGTAATGTCATAAATTGACGGTCCCAGGATGGAGCCGGGTGATATAGAGAGGGGTTTTAGCCGGTAGGCACGCAATAACTGCGTGGAGTCCGGCACGACGGGTGGCAAAAACCACCTAAGTGCGTAAATGCATTTCCCCTCTCACCAAAAAAAAAAAAAATAAAAATATAAGTATACTCGTATTCGTTCTATTTAATTTTTCCTCTTAAAATCATAACTTACATATCAAATCGCATTTAAATTGTCTCTTATCAACCATTTCCCATTATTAAATAATTAATTTTAATTTAAAACCAAAACCAAAACCTAATCGTGGCCTCTTCTTATTTCTGTAAAAATATTAAATAAAATATAAATTTGAATTGTTTCAGAAAAATATTTATAAATTTAAAATTTAAATTAATTTAATTAATTTTGTAGGGTATTTACTTATGAAGGAATAATTACTTTTAGGTATCACTCAATTAAGTAAAGCTTTATAATATTTTATTTTTAGAAAGCACTCATATTAAATGACAACAACTACAGCAAAAGAATAACTTTAAACTTTAATACATTATATACTAAGATCATTCCCGTTTTTGTAAAGCAAAGGAACACTAGAAATATACCAGTAGAATAATAAAATAAATTAAATAAAATAAACTCCAACTGTTTAACTTCATGTAAGCCTGAGTTTATCACAAATTTAAAACATTAAACAAAATGTCCACAGAGAACAGGTTCTATTTTTGTATAGATTCTTTCACTGATCACTTTCGCAAACATGTTACCATAGAATGTAATCTAAAAAGAGGCCAATTGTCTATTCTACATGTAAATGTTGGATTTTAGAACTTTGGTAACTGTTAGCTATTGGCTATTGAAAACCTGTTACAGAGTTACGTCCTAGCTTCTCGCAGCACTCATGTAGTGTGAGTGAATTTTTGTCCATGAGTAGCGGAATTTACAGTTTAATGTTGGCTTGGAACAGAATAGACTTCAGAAGCTTGTTCAAGGCATTTCTTTTGCTGGAAGGAGCTAGTCACCGAAAGAAATATTTTTTTCACAATTTTTTTTTTTTAAATATCAGAGTTGGCGGGGCTTGAACCCGGAGCTCTTCCAGAGTAAGCCAACACACTAACCACTAGACTACTGCATGGGGTTTATGTTTCAATTGGTTGTTATCAAAAGATCACCATTTCTCATTAAATAATTAATTCAAAGCAAATACTGAACTTTGTATCTACAATTTCAATCTAAATGAATTCCAAAGCATCACAAAAAAATCACTCATTGCTGTAAAAACTACGTTGGCCAAACTATAACAGTCTCTGAAAAATATTAAAAGTCGATGATAGGCAACTTCCTTAAACCCGGCTGCACATTACGGCATTCGATATCGAACAAAATTTCTATGTAAATTGTTTTAAAATTTTATGAAATTGCATTCGATATCGAATGCCGTAATTTTTTTCTCCGAATTGCATACAAACAACATGTGACCATCGAATTCGTATAATTTCATTCTAAGCCAACTAACCAGCGAGTGGTTGCCCGTCAAAGATTCAAAATATAATTCTTTATTTACAAGAGCTTTAAACGCCAAATGAAAATAATTCGTTAAGGTTAATGGCAGACAAACCAATGTTTAATAGCTAACATTAATTTATAATTGTTTTCAAAAAAAAAAAAAAAAATCAGACACGTTTAATTGGACTATTGAACTGAAATTAATTCAATATTTTAAATACAAACATAATACACAACAAAGCTTGGCCATTCATTAGCTTTAAAAAGATTTAATCCAACACATTATGATTGGTTTAAAACGACTTTATATGTACATACATATGTACATATGTATGTACATTGTACATGTTATTATTTGAAATATGCCTGTATGTATGTGTATGTATTTGTGAACAAATAATGCTCATAAAGCAGTTAATACTGCTTATTATCATTTCAATGAATAAAAGTATACGAACATACATGCACACATCCATACAAATGTGTGAATACTGTATGAGGGTGTATGAATGTGTGAGTATACAATGTACATGTTTTTGGAATGGTTAATACATTTATAATAGCTTTTATGAATAATCACTGTAATTATAATAATATTTTGACCAGCAAAATGTCATCTGTTTTGAGGTTTTTTTTTTATTTAATGTGTGATAAATGTATTTTATTTAAAGTTAAAATAAAATGTAATTTTTTACATAACACTCCTACAACAGTATCAAAAATATTAACATGTTGCACACTGCTGTAGTAGAGTCTCCCCTTAAAGCTTAAAGATAATTGTGGTCATCAAAAGATAGGATACTATGTATTGCCGAATTCACAAAGCCCTTGTATTAAATTTATTCGTTGTTTGATTAGACGACAATACAATAGTTGTACACTCTTTTTTTTTAAAAGGTTGTAAACACAAAAAAAAAATTATATTTATTGTCTGTCAGCAGCAAATTAAATTAAAGAAAATTTTGATTTTTGACCTTTAGTACACAAAATACATTCAAAATTGTTTTCAATACATGCAACAACGATACAAAACCTTGTAAATTCGGTATCTGGCAGTTTCTATAAACAAGAAACATTTTTTTTTATTAAAAATGCATTCCTTTTGCATTCCTCATATATTATAATTTCTCATATTTTTCAAAATAAGTTATCCTTCGTCTCTGAGATGAGCATTTCTTTTTTTTTATTTATAACACGAAAGTAATTACCTTTATTTACAGACCAACCTAAAGGCATAAGGCGTAAACTATCTGTCAAAAGTTCTCATATGTCCAAATAGCGCAGCGCGAAATCCAATTTTGACAGCTCGTAATGATGTGAAGTTAGTTGCAAAACAACTGTTGTTGTTTTTTTAGAATTGTATCTGTCATTTTGTCATCCCCCGGGGATACAGTAAAGGTTGCTGGTGAATATGGAGTTCACCTAGCTCTGGGTGCCCTGGCACTCGCTATAGGTAGAGAGGTTGGTAATTTTTAATTACTGACCATCTCAGGGACTGACCAGAGACGCCTAATTTAATCCTGTATTACGGGCATCAGGGAGTCCCCGGTTAAGTCTGTGCTCCCCTGTCATTCGAGGAGTGAGGCAAACCGGCCTGATGGTTTGGGTGCGGCTAGATAGAAACCCCTCAACGAGGGGGGTATCACTACCCAGGCAGAGGTTGGTGCTTAATTGCTAACTCTGTGCTATTGGGCCTTCTTCTGACTGGGGTGTCTTTGAAATCTCCGAAACTAGAGGGTACCGGCATCGGGTGGCGGCGGTTGGACGTATTGTATTCAACTACCGCCCTGGCAACGGGCGGCGTGTGGCATGTCTATGGACGATACGCACGTTAAACCCCCATTTTGTCATGTAATAACATTTTAGCTACTTTCAGGCCAATTTTGTAATTTTATTTCTCTTTATTGAGGTTAATTAGCGGTTTTTATCAAACAAGATAAGTAAACATTACTTTTCTTGACACAACGTTGACTCCTTTTTTTATTTTATAGTGCATTTACACGAAATTCAAATCAAGTAAATTTAATTTGAAATCTATTTGAAAATCTATGGTGTCAGTTTTTGACAACTAGCACGATTTTATTTTCATAAAAATGACAGCCAATAAAGAAATAAAAAAAATAAAACAATTTTTATTTTCTTATTATTCTATATTCAATAAAAAATAATTCAAAAGTCTTGAACTTATTTTTGTTTTAGTTTTATGAGGCACTTTTCAGTTGTCAGTTTCTTAGTCGAGAATTACAATGCAGAAATTGAAAGACAAACAGACGAAATTTTTATAAATAGATGAAAATGTGAAGAATGCAGTACACGATTGTTTGTACAGGACATTTTTCCTTTCGCCTTTTACTTTTTTTTTGTAATTTTTGCTTCTTCTATTTGTCTTCTAAGTTCTACATTCCAAAAGTTTTAAGATAAGATCAAAAGAGAATTGAAAAATGTCTGCCTTTCAATTTTCACATTGGAAATCTCGACTTGCTGTAGTTTTGTATTTCTTATTACAACTTAGAAAAAATACAGAGTTGCATAGGAAAGATTTTGTCGAAATCTAGTAACGAAATAGATTTTGTTTTATATGGGAAATCTAGTAAATAACGACTAAATTTCAATTGAAATCTGGTAATTAGTAGATTTGAGTTTGATGTAAATGCACTATTATTTATTTATGTATTTAATTATCAAATGGATTTAATCCTTACAGACTATATGTACATTTACAAATCGTCGCAAGAATTAAAGAACGCTGTAACTGACAAAAAATCGAAAATACGTTTTTTGCATCATTTTTATCAGATAAAAAATACGCGTAACTCAGGAAATTTGAAAATAACGATTAATTTTTGATCAGACCTCGTACATTTAACATTGTACGAGATTTTTTAAGCGTCGGCAATTTAATCAATGCCAGTCTGCAATTATAAAGTTGTAGATTCAAATAATTCCAACCAAGACCAGGCAAACAGCAAACAGCAAAAATTGCTTCTGAACAAATTCAATTCGAGTGATATAACTATTGTAATGTAACTGATCCGTATTCAAGAATAGATTACACAAGTGTTAAAAAGGAAAACGCTCGGTCTGCTAGGTAAATTGTAGACTCAATTGGAACCAATTTTTCTGAGCCTGAGTTGAATAATAATAAAGACTTCTAATTTTGATGGACACCCTTGAGTAGAGCACAAGTTTTTGATACTCGTTTATGGGTAAAGATGAAAATCTGTGTGTGCGTTTAAATAGGTGTGTGTGTTAAATTGATTGCCCATTATTGTATAGAATTAATTATTATTAAATACAACACACACACACACAACAGCATACACATAGACTGGCATTCATACGAATAAAAAATACTGAAAATAGTTTTCCCACTAACAACAACAGTAGTTGACTCATCATTACACATATTTGAGCATACATGCAAGCACACATAAGTACATACATACACAATACTCGTAAATACACGTATTCAGATTTTATATGCCTGTATTAATAACATTGTATAGCTTTTAAGATATAACAGTGAGACAGTGAGTGTTCTTATTTTAATGACTTGCCATTGTATTGAACGAAATTTAAGAATTTGCTTTGTTTGTGTGAGACGGCTAACGTAACGCAATATAGGCATTATGTGAATGTAACATATGTATGTAACAACCAAAAAACACAATTAATGCAGCAACAACAACAATAATACTTGTTGTAATTAAAGTAATAAAGATTTAAATTGCCTCTAAAGTATCAGGTGTATGTTGAATGTATTTATAATTATAGATACAAGATATGATTATTGTTGCCTTTGTTGCCATATAGGTATTGTTATAATATCGTACAATAGTTTATATATTGTACATACAACTTTAAAAGTCATACCCACTTGTGTGTGTTTGTGTATTATGCATGCATGCATCCATACATATGTATGTATACTTATTTGCATGTATGTATGTTTGCATGTTGTATAAAATATTAAATAGCTGTAATTGTTTTGATGGTAATGCTAGTGGTTGTGGTGGCGGCGCTTACATTGCTGGTAATTAAGAAATCCTGTTTCTGTTGTAAATCATCTTTCCAACATTTATCTCATTTAATGCATCACAGTATGCACATTATTATGACATTTTTATGTTTAAATGCGTTGATGATCACGATGATGTTCTGGAGTGAATGATGTAAAAATTATACCATTAGACACTAAAGCCTCTAAACGACAAAGGTTGGTGTACTACAGCTGTGTGTGTGTAGGTTTCAAAAGTAAGTAATTGCACCGCTTTAAAAAAAAAAACTGGTTATTTAGACAATATTTACTGTTTCACATAATGAACTAGTAAAAGGTTTTGCAAAAGAAATTTTTCAATTTGCTTTTTATAGAAACAAATTTGCAAATTTTGCAAACGTTAGAGAGATAATATTGTTTTTGTTTTGGTTTCCGATTCACTACAATGTCAATGGAAATCTGACGAATTTGCGTGTAAAGAGACAATTCTCTCTCAGCATTACTGAATCTGATACATGTGAGAAGGCAGCCATTATGGCACACTTTCTAAGGGAACACCAATATTAGTTGGGAGAGTTCAACAATCTCTTCTATCACAAGGCAAACTTGATCGCAATTCGACAAAAATCAATTGAAGAAATTATCTCCATTGATGTGGTAATTTTACTGGACACCGGACTTTAGGTAAACGAAAATAACATATGGCGATCTGTGGCTAGAGCTGGCAAACAATCGATAGTACTATCGATAATATCGATATTTCTATTTTTATTAGATTATCGATGCTATTTTTTCGATAGCGATACTATCGTTAAATGTTGCATTTAATTGACTTATGCAGATTTCTCTAGCTTAAAACCATAATGGCTTCAAAAATTGCAACAGGCCAGATTTTTTAAGTTGCAATAACTTAACTCGCACTGTACACATTTTTAATTGCAATTCTTAATAGAGACAAACAAGAAAAATCGTGATAAAGAATCCTGAGGTTGATACTGAAGCTATACAGTTGAAAAAACTCGCAGAGTTAATTCGGAATTTTGGAAATGATTTCTAAAAGCAAAAGATAAAGAAAATGCACAATATCGGCTGTGTTCGAAAATTTAAAATACTAGAGGCAACACATCAAACCTATTTGACAACCTAAAACGTGCCCATCCATCTCATAACCGACTGCCGAAACAATCAAACATAATCCAATATTTTTTCAAAGAGTCTAAAACCTATAAAAGGGATTCCGAATGGAAAAAACTACTACATACTGGTGTAATGACTTTGGTCGCCAATGATTTACAGCCATTCAGTACAGTAAAGAATATATGTTTCGGAGATTTTAGCCTTCAAGAAACACTTTGAAAAATGGAATGATCTTAAATTTGTTCAATACAACCAATACAAAGAAGTGCAAATCTGGGCTATTACAACAGACTTGTTGACTTCAAGCGAAAAAGATGGCTAACTTACCGTAACGTGTCACTTTATATGAAACAAGTTAGTTCTTCGTATGACTGTTTTGTCTATGTGCTAACAGGAAACGTGAAATTTAACATTTTTAAAAGAATTCGATACTATCGATAATATCGATAGTTTTTGAACCAACTATCGAAAACATCGAATGGCGCGACTATCGCTAGTTTGCCAGCTCTATCTGTGGCAACAATCCACTTCACCTTAATTGTGGAGAGAACACCAGTTAGACATTGTTGGCAAGTGTCCAACTTTAGCCATGAAGAGGCTAAGATTTATGGGTGAACAAATGTCTTAGTTGTCAGATTAGATTTAGTGCGGCAGCTGACATCAGTGATTGTAACGAGTTTTGTAGCACAAAAATTGCTCAAAGTGCTAATAATATTCCAAACGGAAGAGCCATCGTGCAATACAACCTTTAGTTGGATTAGTTTTTTCTTTCAGCTTTTCTTTTTAAAACTCTATCCCTCTAGTAATATGAAATAATTAGTTCACCATTCACTAGATTTCCCCAAAATCCACAGACAATGCAACAGCTAATATTGATGTGGAGTTATTTGGTATTATACTGGATATTTAAATTATTACGTGCGTTCAATTTAAATTTTTGTATATAGAGTGCTTGGTATGTTATCATTACACCAACCGGAATTGAATGAATGGTAGAAAGCAGGTAAACTGAAATGCATTAAAAATCTGAGCCTGAAATAAGGATGAAATCAGTTCTAATCATAGGCAGCAAAACTATTATTTTATAGAAGTGGTTATTTGTTGCGCCAAACAATTTTGAATTCTTTGTATCTTAAACTCAATGTAATTTGAACAGAGTCTCTGGCTTAAGGATATCAGGTTTTCAAATCTGGCAAAAAAGTTTTTAATGTAAAATTAGACAAGGATGTCTTTTCGTATAAACCGTCTAGCAAAAACGAAAAATACAAAAAATTCTAAGAAAGTTCTGCCCAGAAACCATGGTTCCACATCGACTTTAGATGTTGAGGTCTTACTTATTAAATTGTACTCAAAAATCTATATTTTAAATAACAAAAAAACAAATATTCTCTACATAAGAAATGAATTCTAAACGTTCTTAAGAATAATATTTAGTACATATGGTAGCTACCACGCCCTTTCGTCCAATTCTACTCATTTTCTGGCTTAGGATATTTACTGATTGTGAACTCATCCAGGCCAAATTCAGAAAGTCTAACCTCAAAAGTACTAAAGATACGAAAAAAAATATATATTTAGTTTGTGTAAGAAGTATCACGCCCACTTTTGCAGTTCCGCCCAATTTTCAAGGGATGATTTGCATTGTCCATGAAGTCATTCACAAGAAATTTAGAAACTTTAACTGTTCTCGATATATTCAAAAATCAAGGAGAACTTAGAGGCGTTTTCGGGTTTACTTATCGCAAACATGTGATTTCGGATTTTAACCAACTTTATTATAAACCAAATAGGTTCTTACATCTATCCTCTTCATAAGCTTGATTAAAATTGGTTCACTCGTTTAAACGTTATGCTGCGATATACGTAAGCCAAAAATAAATTCAATTTTCAAAATACGAATATATGTATATCGTCGCAAGAATTGAAGAACGCTGTAACTGACAAAAAATCGAAAATACGTCTTTTGCATCATTTTTATCACAAAAAAATACGCGTCGATTGGTATTTTTATATTTTAAATGGATATACAGTTATTATTCGTCCACATTCGTGTCATAATTTTTAGTTTATATTAAAAAGGGCATAAATCTCTATTATATTGCAAAATTTTACGCTGCCTTTTTGTGCCTTTTAGAAGCTATGCATTGTTTAATGCAAGTGTTGCAGCAGTCAAATAGCTAAAAATCACATTGACCTCGCGACTGCTGCTTTGATGTGTGTTGTGTTTTGTTGTTTTTCATGTTACTTTTTTCTTACTGATCGAAGGACCTGTACATGTAGACAATTAAGGATTTGGCCTTTCCATTCTTCATGGCTGGATTCGATTTTTTGAATGTCTTTTGCACGTCTTATGCACACAATACAGGACGACTTTTTGTTGAAACGTATCCTTGGTACAATATGCCTCCCATTTTGCACAAGTATTCACGGACCCGAAATTTTAACCTATTGGGCAGTTATCAGAAGAAGCGCAAGAAGCTCGAAATAAAGATTTTAAAAAATATAGGGAGTTTCATTCACGAAAGTGCAGTCGCGAAAAATCAAACCAAGACATGTTTAATATGTTTTTGATAACCTCTGACCCAATTATTTCAAACATGCAAAAATTGCCTACAAAGAAGGTTCAAAGCTTGCCAGAAGAGGCAATTGATTTAATTGTGCCTGCAGCTCCGAACAAGAACTATTTCAGTGATGTTTAAGTTGCTGATGCTGCTGATGCTGATGCTGCTGATGATAATGATGATAATAACGATGATGATGATTATGATGATGATGATAATGATTATGGTGATGATGATGTTGATGATTAACTTTAAAATGTATAAAGTGTAATGTTTAAGTTCTCATACTGTACTCCTTGCGCTATATACCTACACTGATATTTGGCATTATTTAATAAAATTATACTTAAATATACTAAGAAAACATTTTGTTTTACTTATTTAAATGGTATTAACTGAAAAATAAAGAAAAATTATCCGAACATAGCTTCCCTGATTTGATCCAAGAAAACATGCTATTCTAACCCACTGTGCGGTCCTAGATTTCTACGAAGAAAATAAATTCACTTACGACGTCTGCGTTTTGAAAAGTACCAGTGTCTTTGTTCTAATTTCAAACAAGTTTTTTTTGGCTCTGGTTAACATTTAAGGTTTTGTCAGTTACAGCGTTCATTAAATCCATCGACGATATGTTGCAGAATTATGTATGGGGGTGCATGGTATAGTGGTTATAGCAGTCGCACAAAAACTCTAACGACAAAGGTTCAAATCCCAGCAAAGGTAAAAAAGGAAAAAAGTTATTTTGCGGTTTTTTCAAAATTATAATTTAAAAATAAGAGGGTGGGGGGAACCTCTCCTCCAAGAATAAAAAGAAGACATTCTACAAAGAAACCACTCCCCGACATTCCACTCTATTCCATCTTAACCAATGTCAACAAAAAACGAATGATCAGGAGAAAAGAGCCACCTATTGGGAAGTATCAGATAACAGCTAAACCTACTTAGCGAAAACACTTACCACACAATCAATATGCAACGATGAGGCAATTGCTGTTGATCATTCAAGGGTGAAGGTATAACACAGCAATTTGTCTCATTTCTAAGGCTCTTAATAGTAATATAAGAAAAACAAAATCTACATATGTTCTGTCCTTTCCAAAAATTCCATTAAATGCAATGCATTTAGTAGTTGTTTATCCCTGAGTATTGGTCTGAAATAAAATTAAAAAAATGAATACATAGAAATAACAGAAATATCTAGCAAAATTTTCGGTACTATAAATAGAGCTTCACATTACTATTTTGAGTAAGCTGTATACAAAATGTTATAGAGTTGGGGTGGTGCATTTTATAGTGGGTAGAGCGCTGACACAAAAACTCAAACAGCCCAGGTCATCCATCAGGCCCCCCATCTCCAAGAAATTCATCAAAAAGAAACCGCTCCCTAACATTCCACTCTATTCCACCAATCATCAAAAAATTAATAATCAGAGGCCTTATTCTGTAACTCTCCTAAGCTAAAACTCTATCGCTAATAATTTATAAACTTGATTTAAGATTTTTTGGCTTCGAATACAATTCTTTAACGCGTCATTTAATTTCAAAGCTTTATGCCAATGATCTCTAAAATTTTTAATTTTATTGATTCTAATGCCCAGCCTGTTTTAAAAACCAAAAATTTTAGCATTTTAGCTTAAGAGAATTACAGAATAAGGCCCCAGGAGAAACAACGCCACCTACTGGAAAGTAGTAGAAATAACAGCAAATATACATAGCGAAGCCCCTCACCACAAATACATCCAATGACAGATGAGGCAATTGCTGTTGGTCATTCAAAGGTGAAAGTATAAACACTGGCCTTTGAGCTATCAATTTGTCTCACTCGTAAGGCGCCTATTGGAAAAAAAACAAAAATTGTAAACAAAGCTTTAGGGCAGAAAGCGAATTAATTAATCAATTTTAATTTACCCATTAAAACATAAAAATACTGGTGTATTTAAATATAACATGCACTGCATATATGTGTCGGTATAGAAAACGAGCTTAAGTCAAAACATGACATTTTGAAATATTCCCAAAATTATGTAAATCTGTAAAAAATCTGTAATTTTACCTACTGAGAAGAGACTTATGATACAACAAATGTGGAGTACAATATCTAACATTTCATTAATACACTGAGCTTTATGAAGCGCCAAAAATACTATGTCGACTTAAGCTATTCTTCCATATTGCCATAGATATATGAATGTACTCTTATATACATCATTTCAGTTTTATTGTATGTTTTATTTAATAAAATGCATAAATAATGTTGCATGACATGCATTTGTCTTACTACTCACTGATAATTTAAGAATAAAATATAGAAATAAATGCATTTTCAACTTTTATTATAAAATATATAACAACAACAACAACATCAACAACATATAAAAAGGAATACATCTAACACTAGAGATAAATGGATAAATTAAATTTATTCGACATTCTCTTTATTTACTCTTCCGTTAAACAAATGTATACCCCTGCCTTTAAGTTCATTTCACATGACCCCTTCCTTATCTCTGTCATACACAATTGTTATCATGAAGCAACAAACCATATAAAACATGTGGATTTCTTTTTAGAGTTCAGTGAAAACGTTTTCAATTTAAAGGAAAAGGAAGTATTCCTGACAATAACATACACAGAGAAACATTTACTAAAAAAAATAAAAGTTTGAAAAATTGCAAAAACAAAAATTGCCTTGAGGATGTTGTAGGGTTGAAAAGAAAAAGAGGTTTTTGTTGTTTAAAAGGAAATAAATTCATTTTTTTATTTTCGTTGCGAAGAAAAGATGTTAAAAAAAACCTAAAAGTCCAATAGAACTAAAAGTTTCCAATTTTTGCAAATATTTGTGTAGCTTTTAGGTCCAGGGTTTCTTGTTTTTTTTTTTTTTTTAATACTATTGTTCTATCATGTTTGCACTCCTCCATACAACTGTTTGTCTATCTATTTGTGTATTTCTCTGTTAAATCATTCATCAATCCGTTCAGTGATGAAAAACTTTCACATCATCAATCAATGACTGGAGGGAATTTTAAGATACAGTCCCTATTTGCTCTGCGTTTCCTTTTCAATAGTTGTTATTGTTGTTTAAAATTAAAATAGTTTGTTTAACTTATTTTTTTTTATTAATGCATCGTATACGAAGTCAATATGAAATAAAAGAAAATTAATTTCATTGTAATTTTACCCTTGAAAATTAAATTTTCAATTTTAATTTTTAGTGAAAATTATACAGAAACTTTTCTAACCATCTTTTCATTATAAGAAGTTTGGGTGATTTGCTGCATGAGTTCGTTAAGTTTACAATGGGATCATAATTATAATTTTTAATTTTTTTAAAGGTTAACAACACACATTTTGTACGAAAACTTGTTTAATAAATGTGTTACAAATCATAAATATTTGTTATAAAAAAAACTTTTCATTAAATAGTTATTAGTAAAGAACCAGCTACAAGCATATTTAAAATTAGAAAGAAAACAACTCTAAAATAAGTTGCGAATAGAGAAAAAATATAACAAACAAAAAATATTTTTCGCCTTATTGGCAAATACATTCAATTTTGGGGATAAGCATGCCTCTATGGCCATTTCGTCTCTGCTTAAGAGACTCGTCAGGAGACTTTTTCCCACAGGTGTTATTCAAAACTGTAAATACTTATGTTAAAATAGTTATAGACTTAATGCAAACCATATCCCATTTAGTATATAAAAACCAAACAAAAGTATTTACAAAGCAATACATTTTCTGTTTTTCAAAAAAAATCAAATTCTATTTCTCTGTTCTTGTTTTTGCTACAGACATTATGCCAACCGCTGGATGGCTTGCTGTGGTAGAGTAGAGTTTAAATTAGGGCAAGAATGAAATATTATAATTAGATTGGAGATTGTGTTGTTGTTGTTCTCCCTGATTTAGCCCCTTGGTAAATCTTAGTAACTGCTTCTCAACTGCCTTTCTGGCATGGGAGACTCTGCCACAGAACTATTGCTCTCCGCCTCTACACCACGAAAAGATGATTATCCCACGTAGAGGGATAATTGTTTTACTTTATTTAATGTCTGGTAAAAGTCTAATTTATTTTGTTCAAGTTATACTAATATCCTGGAATTAACAACTAAAGTTAATGAAGGCTTCGTCAATAATCATCAAACTGATGTTATGTACACAGATTTTAGTAAAGCGTTTGATAAAGTTAACCACGATCTTTTGCTCTATAAACTATCTTCCATGGGCTTTAGCAACAATGCTGTACGTTGGCCAAAATCTTATCTTTCTGGAAGAACTCAACAAGTGAAATTTGAAAATATTCTGTCTAAAATTATTGATGTTCACTCCGGAGTACCTCAAGGGAGCCATCTTGGTCCAGTTTTATTCTCATTATTTATTAACGATCTTCCATCTGCTATTATTCATTCTAATATTCTCATGTATGCTGATGATGTTAAGATTTTTAATTCGTTTGATAGCATATCTGCTCAGTCAGCACTTCAAGGAGATATTGACAATTTTTTACAATGGTGTGATGTCAACTTATTGGATTTAAATATTAATAAATGTAAACACATGTCATTTTATCGTTCACTGAAACTTGATACGTCATATCATTTTAAGGATAAAATCCTGGACAAGGTGTTAAGCGTTAATGATCTTGGGATCTTATTAGATCATAGACTTAAGTTTTGTGAACATATTTCAATGATGGTGAACAAAGCAAATGGAGTTTTAGGATTTATAAAGCGTTGGTCAAAAGAATTTACTGACCCCTACGTAACAAAACAACTATACACTTCTTTGGTACGCCCTATTCTTGAATACGGGTCTATTATATGGGATCCATACTTCCTCACTTACGTTACCCTTATTGTATCTGTACAAAAACGCTTCCTTTTATTTTGCTTGAGAGGTCTAGGATGGAACTCATTCGCTCTTCCTTCATATGAGAACAGACTCGCTCTTATAAAACTGCCTACCCTGAAAAGTCGAAGAACAATGCTAAGTGTATCTTTTCTATTAAGATTAATACGTGGTGAAGTCCGTTCTGAGTATTTGTTAAGTAAAATTATTTTTAATGTTCCAATTAGACCGTCCCGTAACTTTCATTTATTATATTTAAAATATCATCGTACTGTATATACCAACAATGACCCCCTTCGTCAAATATGTTTGAAGTTTAATAATCTTTATCATTTAATTGATCTTTCTGAGAGTAATGATTCCTTGAAAAGAAAAATTATTTTGTATTTAAATCATTATTATTAAATATTTACTTATATATTGTTTGTAAATTTTGCTCTAGTCTGTAAGGAACTATTATCCATAGACATAATTAAATAAATAAATAAAAAAAAGTGTTGTGCAAAATATTTCCGCCTTTTTGATCATCGTTTTGCTATTCGTGTTAAACTTGCAAATTTTATTATTTTCATTAAAAGTTTTGTTATATACTAACGTCAAGGTATGTATTATATAAAAAAACTGTGGTTGTGATCTGTGTATACTTATGTTATTTATAAAACGTAATCGTGTTTAAGTGTATTATCAACTCGCCCATTGTAACGTACACCTGTCTTTCGTGGAGTAGAACTTACAAAATTCACCTGCATTCAGTGAAATTGTAAATTTTCCTATATGTGTAAACCATTGTGTGTACAAAATGTCCAAAATTTACTGCGAGTACCTGCGAGCCTTCAATTTATTGTGCTTTTTAGGCAAAATGTCAGTGACAAAACGCACCCTTTTTTAATATGGCATGAAGAAGCGATCCCCACCAAGAAGTTTCTCGACGTGGAAAATTATGTTCTTGGTACCGTTTTGAGCAAAATTACCTATACTGAGAAGGATCAGTACCAAATTGGAAGGAAACTGCGAAATTTTGCTAGTAGGCTTATCCAAAAGTGGAAGGCCTGTGGCAGAAGTAAGGTGTTTTTCGAAAAAATTAACCAAGAATGGCTAGATACACCATTGGTATTATTGGGAAAAAAAGCAAATGAAAATATTGGAAACCGGAAAAAGAGCTTTCCAAGTGCTGCAAAAAAAATACAATGGAAGATATAATTAACACTCTTTTTGTTTCTTCTGATCACTTAATATCTTCATTGTCCAACGGCTCATCAATTTCCTATTCCAGAAATATTATTTTCGATAAAGAAGTTAAAAGCTTGCTTATAATGCATCATTTTGAAGATGATTTCTCTGAATCTGATACTGAAGAACCTGATTAATATTTCTTTTATAATATGGTTTCTCTTTGAGTGGACAATTTTTTTTTATTTTATATATGAATATATGGTGGAAAATATTTATTGAATTAAAAACAAAATAAAAAATTAAAAAGAATTAAAAATAAAAAATTTAAAATTAAAAAAAAAATTAAAAATAAAAGAAAATTAATTTTTTTTTCCAAAAATTGTTTTATTTTTTTTTTGTATTGAGAAAAAAAATTTGAAGATATCTTCTTTGCTTTGGAAGCTATGAATAAAATGCCGCTAGCGAAGCCAAATTTGCCACTGTGCATATGAAGGAACATTATATATGTTTTTTTAATTCCCAGAAAAGTCTATATTTGAAAAGAAATCACAACTTAAATCAGGGCGATAAAATTATCTTACGTACAAACAGTTTTCAATATTTTCGACTAAAATTTATATGTGACTTTACTGCATTATTTCAAAAACAAGTAAATGGTTTTTCGGGATACAATTTATAGATAATTCATACTGAATATTTTTTCTACAAAACTGCATCATTACATTTTTAAATTTTATGTGTCGTATTACTTATTTCAAAAAAAATCCCACTGTGCCATGGGGTGACGTAGGAAATCAATGTCTAGGTATTATTTAACCTTTAACTTAATGAATTGTTTTACAATTCGTTCTGGAAAACAAAAACTTGAAGACTTTCAGTTGGGCTATATGACTATACAGACTTTTAAGTTTTTCTACATCTTCCCACTGAGCATTAGCCATTGTTGCACCTGGGTTACAATACAGTTACGGCTGTGAAGTCGACACAGCCTTTACCCTGCCATTACAATGAAAGTATTTTCTTGAAAGCTCCGTTAACGTAAAAAAATAATCAAAAACAAATATAAAAAAATAAAAAAAAACTTGAATGCGTAAGTAAAAAATATTTAGGGTTTTGAATTTTGCTGAAAATACCTGCATGTGTAAACACCAAATTGAAACCAAAAATAAAATGCCCCAGTGCGTATGATGAATATTTGAAATGAATATCACTTATACGTATTGGATTTATTTTTTTGTATTGTTATGAGCCCTTGATTGAATTAACTTGTTCTTAATCATCTGCAAAATATTGCCTCCAATTTAAAAAAAAAAAAAGATTTTTAGAAAATTTTTAAAATTTTTTTTTAAATTTTTTATGCACTTAAAATACTGAGAAATTTTGTTTCAAAATTTTTAATGTTGTTAGAAAATAACAAAAATTATTAAAGCTTTTTGATATAATTAATGTACTGATTGCTTTGGTAATATGGAAGAAGAGCTTACGTCGACATAAACTCTAATCAATTTACATACATACATACATAATTGGCCATTACAACCCGGTTTCAGGATTATGGCATGGATTTTAGCACTACCCATGTTGTGTGTGTCAATTTTTATCCAATATTTTTATCGGTATATTTCCAAATTTAACTTGTTGACATAAACATTCTTCCATACCGATGCAACAATAGGTAATTACTACAGTTTCTACTAACACACCTAAAAACAACAACTATGTATATGTAGTTTTGATAACACTTGCCATTTTTTTTATTTTGAATGGAAGTAAAATTGTTGTTGTATTGTTCTTTTAGTTACACTTTCTATGTTCCATTTCTTTAAAATCCTCTTAACGCATTTAATATATAAGTTTTTTTTTTACTATAATCTATTAATTATATTCATTGTCAAATTCGTATTAAAATCCATATAAATCGGTTATAATTTTTGAATTTTTATAACATTTAAAAGAACCACCATAATGCTTCAGTTAAATGGGAACTTTTTTTTAAATTCTGTTGAAAAAACAGAACTTATTTATGAAACATTTTATTCCATATTGACCGCTTTATTTAAATTTCTCAATACTTGATAATTTCTTCTTTTTTATAGGTGAAGTACAGGCTTCCACATATCCTGGCCGTATCATTGTCACCGAACCGAAAGGCATGGTACAACCACGTATTAATGTTGAAAAACATTCTATGCGCCACGTTGTGCTTAATGGCCAGACAACATTGCCTTGTATAGCTCAAGGTCATCCAGTGCCAACATACAGGTGAGTGAGTAGTCGTAAATGGCAACGATACTGTTTACTTTGTTTTTGTTTTCACTTAAATTGTACGTAAATTCATGAAGGCCACAAAACAATTTCAGCATTTTCTTCATTTATTAAATATGTATGCCTGCCTGGAATGCTTTCTTTTTTTAGTTTTTTGTTTTTTCTTATCTTGTGACACTTGTAACTTTTATTTAAATTTAAAAAAAAGAAGAAATTGTTCAATTTTTTTTTTTCATTTATTTTTATTATTTATTTTAACCCTGAACTGTTGACGATAAACTGTATTTTTGCAGGCTTTTAAGCAGAACCAGAATATTTAATAGATAATTTTTTGCTTTATAAATTAACTATGAGTAGCAGCAGTATCATCTTTAAAACTTTTAATTTAATGGCAGGCTGGTGTTTCGTTAAGTGTTTTGAGATTACTTTTGAAAAGTTTCAATTTAAGTTCTTTACTCTCTAGTGTAAGTCTAAATAATGTTTGTCAAGAACAATTTTTTTATGAATCACCTGGTGCCTGATTGTCATACTCTTAATCGAGCGAATATATTTGAAATATAATCGTTAAGGTTTCTCATAAACAAAAATATAACAAAATAATTCTTTTAACTCTAACATATTTTTTCGAATAAAATTCGAATATTTATTGCATCGACATTATACTTATTGTATGATTTTTAATAGTCTTAAAATCCTAATACTGGTGTTCTTATGAGAACTTAGAAATAGTTAAATTTAATCGTTTTTAATATATTTCATATTTAATAATTCAATCCTTTGGCAGAACCGAAACATTTCTTGTGAAAACATCAATCATATATACGCAACACCTGCATAGAAAGAGCTGCCACTTGGGCAGCTTTATAACCCAAAGAGTCCGCTCGAGTTAGAACATTTGGTTTTTAAACCCATGTGAAAATTACATCAACTGAACACTGAAGTAAACAAGCGTATTAAATTGAAGATTTGTTACACAAATGTGAAATCTAATCTCCAATATTTGTACGAGTAAACCAATTTCGTTACACGTTGTAATTTCGCACAGTATTTGACTAAATGTCATATCAAATAGCACTCTGTGGGAAAAAGTTGGCCAAAAGTTTATCGCAAATGCTACAAAGCGTCGTAAGTGGTGATAGATTATACAAATAATAATATAATATAATTCTCGTCGTTGCATGTTGATTGTGGGGTAAGCGCCTTCGCAAAGTAGGTTTAGTTGTCATCTCTTACTTCCCAATAGATGGCGCTTGTCTCTTGATCATTTGTCTTTGTTTTCGATGGTTAAGGTTGATTACAGTGGAATGTCAGGGGGCGGTTTCTTTGTTGATGGATGGGGGAGAACCTCTTATTTTTGTACAAATTAATTCAATTTAAATTTAAATTAATTTAATTTATGTTAAGTCCTGAAGACTCGGGTTCGAGCCTCAGGAGAGAAAAAAAAAATAATTTAATTTATGTTTCTCATCGAAACGATGGACGCACACATACATATATTTTAAGAAGTTGTTGCCATGACACGTGTGAGTGAGTTATTCATTACTTTCCGCCACAAACTAAAAACAGGTCAGCCTATGACCTTTTTCAAATGACAAATGTTGCTCTCACCTGCTAAAGTAAGGGCATTGCAAATTAGTGCTGTCGAATTCTGCTACTTTTTAATTACTCGATAGCATTGAGTACTTTTATTTGGGTACCCAATACTACTCAATACTTTTAAGGGATTTTATATTTAAATGAAAACAATTTCATAAAATATTGTGTTTTTAGACAGAAATTTGTTTGGCCGTTAAAATTAAAATTTTCCATACAACTTCATAGAAAAAATACAACTCTTAAAGTATTGAGTAGTTACTTTTAAGTATTGAGTACTAAAAAATTAGTACAAATACTCGATACTCGGTACCCGTTACTCAATAGCACTATTACAAATACCTGCGTTTTCTCAGGAAGTCCGATATAAATCGTCATCATTGTATGTATATCGATATCAAAAACCACAAACTTCGAAATGATTACTTCGTGTCCAATTCTTGGGATATACCCATACAAAATGATAAATGTTCTTAACCCATATTTTGGAGAGTAGGGCAAAAAGGGCTAGTGCTCGATGGTTAGTGTGTTGGCTTAGTAAGCCAAATGCGTAGGTTTCAAATTACAGATCTGACATCTTGAAAAAAAAAATTGTTTAAATATTTCTTTCAGCGACTACCTCTTGGCAGTCTTTTGGTCAAAGCTCTGGGAGTATCTGATTGTCATGAACAAGCTACTCTTGTTTGTGGTTCGGAGTCGACTTTCGAGTATAAATCCCGTTACTTATGGGTAAAAATTAGCACACACAACATGGATGCTGGGAGAAACTAGGCCTTAACCCTGAAATAGAGCTTTAATGGCCAACTACGTATGTATGTATGTATGTATGTATGTAGCGCAAAGATGTAGCCAATGAAGTGGTTTTTGTGGCAGCCGTGTTAAAGATCACATTAGCAAATAAAGTGTAACTAGATGACCAGTGCGAATATTTTGCACCGTTAGTTGTCATTTTTGTAACATGAAATGAAAAGTATAAAAATATTTGAAATAAAATAAAATTAAAATAAAAGTATAAAAATATTTGAAATCATAATATATCATACATATTTACATACATACATACCAGAGTTGTAAATGAATCATTCTTTTTTGATTTCAATTCATTATGAATTAGCTAAATTTTGAATTAATTCTTTTCAACAAAAAAAGAATTGAATTAAATTTGAATCAATTCATTTGAATTTAACGAACATGAATTGCAATTCATTTCCAATTCAAATGAATTGGGCAAAATGAGTTGCAATTCATTTGAATTAGGCAAAATGAATTGCAATTCATTTTTTAATTCAAAAGAATTGGTAAAAAGAATCGCAATTCATTTCTAATTCATTTGAATTGAAATGATTTGGAATTAATTCAAATGAATTAGAAAAGTAACTTGTAATTCAAATTTATCAAATCAAAAATGAATTGCATTCAATTGAAGTAAACTTGGTGTTTGGAGTTTGGTTCCTCAAGTACTACTTATGAAACAAATGTAACAAAGAGAATTATTATAAATATGTAAGAAATACTTTGATTAAAAGTAATAGACACAGATAAAGTACAGAATAGAAGTACTTGGAAAAAGGGTGATGCTTTTGCATTATTGCAATTGGAAATGTATAACAAATTCATTTTTCGAGTTAATTCAAATGAATTGGTAAAATGAATTGCAATTCATATTTTATTTTGATTTTATTTTGATTTTGAATTAATTCAAATGAATTGGGAATGAATTGCAATTCATTTTTTCTAACTCATTTATATTAATTCAAAATCAATTCAATTCAAATGAATTGGAAATGAATTGCAATTCTTTTTACCAATTCATTTGAATTGAAAATGAATTGCAATTCATGTTCGCTTAATTCAAATAAATTGATTCAAATTTAATTCAATTCTTTTATAGGAGAAAAGAATTAATTCAAAATTTTACCAATTCATTGCATGAATGATTCACGAATTAATTCAAAAATGAATGATTCGTTTACAACTCTGATACATACTACATATGTTTAAATGCTTTTATTATACTTCTTTGAATACATACAATGATAGAGGTAATGACATGATCATCGTTAACTTTTTGCCCGTACTAATCCTTAATACAAACAAAAATATCTTTAAGTCTATGTCCACACTTGGCGATTCGAGTCGGGCAATTCTTCACCAATTCTCTTTTAAACTTGTCTTCGTGTCCACACTCGACGAGTTTAGTTGCCCAACTTTTTGTTGTTGTTCAGCAACTTTTGTGTTCTCTTTTGCTTGCTTTTTCTTACAATTTGACATTTATGCTGTGTTGCCACAGAAAATACTTACAAATTACACAAAATTTTATAGATTGTCCAAAATATATTCATACCTTAAATACAATGCTTTTTATTTTTGTAATTATTTTAATATGAGAATAAATATTTGTGTATTTATAAATTTCCCTATAGAAGACAAAGCCTTAAAATTATTACTAGAGCAATTTGAACAGCCCAAACAATATTAAAGTATTTATAGCTGAATACTAGTGCTAATGAAGACTAGGTACTTGAAGTAGTTCGGGAGCACCGCTTAAATTTTGCAGAAGTTTTTATAATGTCTTATGATAAGACATAATTTATCTTAAAATTAAGGAATGTTAGATATAAAATAAGCTGCAAATAATGAAAATCGGTTGATATAAACAAAATATTTTCTTTCAATGTAATATCGTTATGCTTCACAATTAAATTTTCTATTAATGAAAAATAAAAATATTTCTCTTCCCTTATCTCTTAACAGCTAGATTTTGTATTCACGTATTATGTGTCGATTAAACATTCAGCAATTTAACGGTCATATACAAAATAACAAAGTGAATTTGCTGACCTTATTCACCATTTGAATTAAAATCTATTTTAATTTTTTTGCATACATTTACATTTCATTATGATTCGTAATATTTTAAAAAGCATGTTGTCCCCACTGAAAGGCAATTAACTTATAGTTTAATAATTTCCAAAAATTTTTGCTTTAGCTCACCAGTGGACATATTTTAAAATTGGTATAAATTTTGAAAAAGTCACCTTGAAAATATTTAAATGTTTTACTATTAATTCTTAAAGAATTTTTTTTATTACCATTTATTCATTTATATTATCAGCATATCAAATTAAGATTGCCTCAGCATCACTTAGTCTTTATTGGGACAAGCTGGTATTTAAATTACACATGTACAATATATAATTGGGGTCCTATCAAGTCATATTGACATAATATCATACAATTTTAAAATAGTTTAAAAAATTTGTTGTTGGTCTTTGAATAAAAAAGTCATAAAACAATAAGACTTTTCAACCTATATTTACCATTTTGTCATAAATTGAAAAATAAAAAATAATAAAAAAACAAAATTAAATATAATATATTAAACTATGACGGGTTGTTTACAGCAATCATAGTTTTTCGTTTTATTGTTTTTTGATATATGACTTTAAAATGTCCATTTGAATCCAAAAATATTTTAAGATATTCATCTAAAGGTTTAATTCTATATACATACATACATAACTGGCCTTTACAACCCTGTGTCAGGATTACGGCCTAGCTTCTCGCAGCTCTCATGTTGTGTGTGTCAATTTTTATCCATGAGTACCGGGACCTACAGTTTAATGTCGACTCCGACAGAGACAGACTTGAGAAGCTTGTGCATGGCAATTAATTACTCTCAGAGCTTTTGCCAGAAGACTGCTGAGAGCTAGTCGCCGAAAGAAATATTTTTTCATATTTCTTTTTTTTTTTGAAGATGTCGGAGCCTGGAGTCGAACCCAGGGTCTTAGTCTTAGTAAGCCAACACACTAACCACTAGACCACGGCGACTATTCTATATATGTATGTATATAATTTACAAAGAAAGAAAAGAAATAAAAGTAAAAAAATAGTAATATATACACACAAAATTTAATTATTAATTTATAGGATATTGTATACGATTGCTGTAAATCATATGAGAAGAGTTTCTAAGTCGTGAAGCAAATATTCCTTTATTCTTTTCGTGAAAATTTAAATTCTTTGTATATATTTAATATCTTGAGGGCGATTATTAAATTCCATACTATCCGTATATTCAATGCGTTGCTTCGTAGTTTCTAACCGACATCTTGCTATCATAAGATTGACATTGTTTCTGGTATTGAATAATATTTGATTTTTATGAAATGAAATTGTATGGTGACCAATATTATGGGTTGACTTAAAAACATGAAGAATTGAATTAAATTATTATAAATAATTTAATTGAAATAATGGTGAGACAAAATAAAAAAAAATGTATGGTCTAAAAATATTTAAAGAAAAAGTGTTCTCTTCCATTTGTGTAATTACACATAAACTGGCAACGCTGCAATTTGCAACACAAGAAAAACCAACGCTGCGATTGTATGAAAAAGACGCGTACACTAAAAAGCGAAAAAAAATATGAAAGGAAATGTCAAATAATCAACTACAAAGACAAAAAACGAATGACGGAATATAAAGAATCGCCGAGAACGGGCAAGTATTTTTCTTCTTTTATTCCCCTCACCGTAATCGTCTACAAACTACAAAAGTTGCCGACTCGCCTCGCCAAGTGTGGACATAGACTAAGCGTACAACTACTGCAAAGAATTGCCAAAACAGCTTTTTATAGTAAATAGCGGTGTTGCCAGAATGGATTTTAATATATATACATACTATATTATGTAGAACTGCATTACAATTAAGCGACCCTGTATTACCACACTTGAACAAAAACATATAAGTAATCATAATGACAACAGTATTATCATGCAGTTCTATATAAAATATAATTTTTTGCAATGAAAATGTTAATTTTTAAATTTCTAATTATTTTTCGTCATTAGTGTTAGAAATAAGCTTTAAAATGAGATATCATTCATTAAATTTGATGCGGTGATATGGGAGATATTTGCAACCGACAAAAAAGTGCTTTAGAAAAAATATATATGATGATTAATACATAAATAAATAAAAAGTCCAAAACAAACTGCTATAAAAAGATAGTTTTTCAGGGGTTGGTATTATATTAACATTCTTTGAATTTAATGGAAACCTACTGACACTATATGAGATACTAAAAACGCTATCCAATTAATGCACAAGCTTTGAAAAGTATTAGTTCAGAACCAGAAACAGAGCTTGTATGTCAAGCATCAAGCAGACGCCCGAGTATGTTCTATTTCTCACCTCAAAACCCGTTATATTTAGTCCAGCGATTTTATTTTGTGTACACTTTCAAAATAGGCTTTTATCTCATCAGTAAGATACTTTTTACAATTTTGAACAGAAATAATTCGACAAATGTGTAAACCAAATGAGATCAAGTTTAAAAATAAAAATAATAAAAAGACTACCGTTGTGGGTTTTTTTGGCTAAAAATCCAACCTTAGCTTTCTTTGAAGTACGTTTTTATTTTATAGACAGTTATACGCATAGTCAAAGTCTGGAATAGATACATAATGCAGTATAATGATGGATGATAAGACACTTTGGTAAAAATTCCCCTAAGTATATATTTGGTTTATATTTAGCGACAGTAGTGGTTAAAAAACGAAAATACTATTAAATAAGCACTTCAAATTCTCTTTTTACATTTTATATTTAAATTCTTAAAATAGCCTATTTTAAAAACAAATTTATAGCTGCAGCTTAATCTTAAATCGCTCTCTGTTTGCACTCTGACAGTTGCTGTTTATGAATATGTAAACGTGCAAGCAAAACCATTGAATTACCAAACAACCATCGTATTTGTTTTTAATTTTGTTCATATGATTTTTCCGCATTTGAGAATAAAATTCAGATTTTAACAATTGCCTGGTGTATAGGTCGTTCATTACTCATATAATATTTAAATTATTTTTGCACAGACTATTTTCGTACTTTTGCTTTCATTATATGTACGTTTGAAAAATCCCAAATGCCCCAACCAATTGAACTTTCGACAGAAATGTTTATTTACCAGTCATTACCACTGCTGGCTGTTGCAGTTTGACTTTTTTCTTTTATAATCTCATTTTACATACAAAACTTTATGGACTTTTTAGCAAAATATTTAACATTAATGTGCTACATGCAACACATTTGACCTTTCTTGTTGCAGAGCACACTTTTCAACATATAAGTGTTGTTTGCAATTAGTAGCGGTGTAAAGTTAACAATTTTTAATGGAATGATGACCCAATTTATCAATAGAACTAACGAGAGCAGAAAAAACAGACAGACAGGCATGCAGGCCAACAACTGGCCTTGGATGTTATTAAAACTCAACTGCAATTGGTTTAGTTTAGTAGAAGGGGTTTGATTTTGCTGGCGGTTATAATTTTCTGTACTCGTTTTCTATATTCTCCCGTTGTTTGTAATATTGTTGTTTCTAAAATGTTTGTTTTTGCTGCAACTGTTGCAGTTGATGTTATTGAAAGTTTTTAAATAATAAATCCCAACATAAACACTGTGTGTTCATGTGCAAACAATTAACGAATGCCTGAAATGAAATTACCGTCCCAATTAGCCAAATACGACAAAGGAACGAGAGATAGAAACATAGAAAAATTTTAAAACTGACAGACTTAGAAGAGAAATGATAAAAAAAAGGAAATTGAGAATTGAAAGTGAATTAATAATCACCCAACAGGCAAAAAATGTTAAATATTCTATAAATTCAGCTTCTGTGCGAGTATGTGGGAATTAAGAAAGTTTTAAAAGAGATTATTTTTCTTCTATGTTTTGACTTTAACTGTTTGCCATTATCTAAACCATAGTTAACCAAAACTCTAAATAAATGAAATGCGTCTGTAGCACAACTGTGTACAAAGAAAAAAGCTTTGGATTACATTGGTCTAAACTCAATTAATTTTTGTCTTTCTTGGTAAACTTAGCAGGGTACCAATTTATTAATTTTAATCTCAAAATTCATATCATTCTATATTGCAAAATATATTCTGAAATTACAGGATGTCTTAAATAGAGCTCATGGTTTGCCATTTATTCATATTTTCATATATGAGGTACTAGAGTACTTCGGCCTGTATCTAACCGGATTCCTATAATATCTCCCCCAGTCTCGTTGCTCTCATGAACTTTAAAATGTCAGCCAGTGCTAACCCTGAGAATTCCCTATCTGATAACTGATAGTCACCAAGGAACCTCTTCCTAATGTTCATCAATGCTGCACAATTGCCCAGTATATGTTCTGAATACTCGATCGCCTCGTCACAGAATCTGCACCTCTCGCTCAAAGCAATTCCTATCGTATTTAAGTGTCCGTTAAGTCTGCAGTACCCAGTCAAAAGGACCACTAATATTAGCAGATTATTCCAAATTTTCTGTTATTATAGTTACTAAGCAAAAGTTTGAAAAGTCTCAGGCCAGTCTAACCCAAGAAGAACAAGTGTCTCTCCCTGTCTTCTTTTTCCCTTAGTATGATTTTCTAAACTTTTCTTCTTATTCCGCAAAAGCCTTCTAGCCT
This sequence comes from Metopia argyrocephala, assembly GCA_963576795.1. NCBI lineage: Eukaryota > Metazoa > Arthropoda > Insecta > Diptera > Sarcophagidae > Metopia > Metopia argyrocephala. The sequence continues at coordinate 39,370,735 of OY756210.1, forward strand.
CATCAATTGCATAGCTGCTCCTTTCATGGCAAATTGATCTGCCATTTCATTCCCCTGAATGCTCACATGCCTAGAGACCCAGCATACACTGACCTTATTGTCCCTGCCCAGCCAGTTCAATTTCACCAGACAGCCCCATACTAGCTTCGAATGGATTTCATAAGAGCCAAGTGCTCGAATGGCAGCCTGATTGTCAGATAGTATGGCTATTTCGCTGGCATAAACCTCCACCTGGAAGATGCTGGCGAGTTTTTCCATCGGTTCCGAATATTTAATATCCATCCGTGTACCATCGGATAGTCCTCTCTCTAAAAGTGTATGCAGCCTCTACGCTGCTCCGTTCACTCTTACTAATAAGTTTAATTTTAAACCGCTTCTCAAAGTCATAGATTTTCACGATAACTAATGGTTTTTAGTCCTTACACAGTCATTTGTTTTACGGAATTGATAGATACTTATGACAGGGTTATTTATGGAATAAAACCTAAAGGAAATATTCTTTATGGCTTTGTTACTAAGTCGCTAACATTTTGTTGCACTTTGTTTATGCAGCGTTTAATTACCTGTATAAAAAATATAATTGTTGACTTGTTGGTAGAACATCTCGGCTATATATCTCAATCTAAAATATAGCAATCTAATGTCACAGTGTTTGTAACCAAACTTATCTGAAACGACTTGACAAATTCTTTTAAACTGTGTGTGTGTATACTCAGTAAGTCTCTGAATAAAGTGTAAATGTATAAATTTCAATATTTATTTGTCTATATCTTCCAAACTATTAGTGCAAACAGTTTCATAGTCCATACAGATCATCAATGACCGGTATCGGCCTTTGTATGTCCTTTAAACGGCTATATCAGGAGTTTCTTAATTTTGTCCAATTAAAGGCAGGGTCAGTACAAATCATAAGTAAAAAAGTGGGCGGAATTAGGAAAGTGATCATGGTACTCGTACCTCTCTTACAAAGTAAATATTGATTGTTGTTATCTTGAGAAGGGTTAAAGAATAAGTTTCTAACTTTTATCTAAATGACTTCGGTCAATACAAATCATCAGCCAAAGAGTAAAAAAAATTGGACAACTGAGTATGATACCTTCCAGACAAAGTAAATGTAGATTTTCATATATCTTGAAAACGGTTAAAGCGAAAGTTTCAAAATTATGCACAAATAACTTCGATGTCAACGTACATCATCAAACAAAAAGTTGGCAATGTTGGATTTTTAGGGGGTCGTGGCATAGTGGTAGAACGCTCGCACAGAAACTCACACGAATAAAGTTCAATCCCAGCGAAGGACAAAATTATAAAAATAAAAATTTGCGGTTTTCTAAAAATTACAATTTAAATTAAAAATTAAATTTAAGAAAATAAGAGGTTCCCCCCCCCCTCCAGCAAGACCATCTGCAAGAAACCGCCCCCTGGCATATATAATCCATTCCACCAAAAAACAATGATCAGGAGTACAGCGCCACCTTCTGGGAAGATAACAGCTAATCTACTGAAAACGTTCACCATTCACATTAAACATTTACCGACAGATGAGGCAATTGCTGTTTGATCATTCGAGGGTGAAGGTATAACACTGGCTCTTGAGTGGACAAATTTACAGCAACTTGTTTCATCAACAATAAAAAACAGCCGCAAAATATACAAACATCTATGAAGAAAAAAAAAAAAACAAACCTATCAACCATCTTCACATTCCAATACAATGCACTGCATGAGTAGGGGTTTACCCCTGAGTATTGGTCTTAAAAAAAAAAAAAAAAAAAAAAAAAAAAAAAAAAAAAAAAAAAAAAAAGTGGCTCCCTCCATACTTAATTACATAAAGTATGGGGATTATCCAGTGATTAGAAAAGGTGGCATGACATCACCTCTATAACAGAGAAATTTACAATCGACTGCCTTAAAGCATGGAGTATGTAACCTTCATATTACCATCCATAAGCCAAATCAAAAATTGAAAAGAATTTTTTTGGTGACAATTAATTTTTTTGTTAATATTCTATTTTTCTATTTTAGACTACAAAGTATGCAGGGGATTTGCTAGTAATCTTTAAACAAAATTTACTGGTGGCGACTTTAAATCTTTATGTAGAATGTTACTGTTTTGTGGTACATCTTTTATGATTAACAAAGGCCTTAAAACAATGTAGTAGAAATAGCTAAATATTTTCTCTTATAAAAAGGGTAACTTGTTGCCAAATTAATATTAAAGAATAACTTTACATTGCAACAAATTCCAAAATGAGACATCAAATATTTTACCAACGTTATGGTCACTAAACATCAACTTTTCTGAGTGACCTTAACAAAAATTATTCCCTTTTTTACTGTTTTATTATTTCTTCACACTTGGGTTACATTTTTTTACACAATTTGACCGGAAGTATCTTTACACTTTCTTGTGTTTGTATCAGAGTAAGAAAATAAACAAAACTGAACGTTTGATCTCATTTTGTTGTGTTCTTTACAATGAGTAAAACAAAAATAAAACAGACACTGTGAGAAAGATTTTCCCATTTAATTTTGTATATTGTTTTTGTTTTGAGTACTACAAATACACTAACTCAAATGTACGCACATTACAACAAAAAATGAATGAGAAGAATAAGAAAAGAAGAAGAGAAAAAAGAGCAAATTATACGAATGTGACGGAATAGCAAAGCAAGCACAAGAGCGAAAAGCTAATTGTTTCATTTGCGCTCTTTCTCATTTAGAAAGTATTTGTTTTGGTTTTGCTTATGTACAATACCCTTAAAAAATATTTGAAAAGTGTATGACTTTGTTGTAACTTTTGCGAAATGTTTTGTTTGTTGGCCCACTCTGGTTTGTATTTGAGTTTTACATACAGTCAGTCATTATATCTCTCCTAAGATCGCATACTAAGCTCTATACTCGTATTTCACTACCCTTTATATTAAATGATAACTATCTGCAGGCATACAAAAATATTCCTATTCAAAAAATAAAATGGGACAGACGGATGTAATTTGCCATTGTTGTCTCTGGAGTTTTGTTTTCAGTCGCCACGTTACGGCTCGTTGCGAAGCGACACCGTTTATAAGTTTGTCAGTTTTTTAACATCATTATGCAAAATAATAAAAAAATATATGACAGAAGAAAAGAAAATAAAAGTTATACATTTTGCAGGATATGCTCTTGTTATATGTGTATTTTCCATATTTGTTTTTGGTTTCTGATGTTCTTATATTCATAAGGGTGCAGAACATGTAATGTGATAAATGCAAAAGCATACTCGTACTTACATACGAATACACACAAATACTTGTACGTGGGTTTATTGTAAAGTCATTAAGGCAATTAGATAATATTTCTGCCCATTTATTGTATAATTTACTTAAAGGAATTGTTATAGAATAAAATAGTTTTTTAAAACAAATAATAATAGAATGAAATAACATCCGTTATGTAATATGTACATATGTATGTATGTAGTTGACGTGGTCAAGTGGTTAGTTAGGATGTATCGTCCAGTTTCGGACATAAATAGCCGAAAACAGATTGCAGATTTAAAAAATTTTGGTATCAAAAGCCTAAAGTGGCATCACTAACTCGAAATACAATATATAAAAAATGAAATGGCGGATAGAGCACATAAACTCCCGCACGATGAAATGTGATAGCAATCGATACTTTTGAGAAAACTTATTTCCAATAAAACTATATCAAGTTAAATTAATTTAATTCAAATGAAATAAAACGGAATTAAACTTTTTTTATAAGACAAAGGGGCTACACCCCTTCTTATGCTCGTACATTGTATTGGAATTGGAAAAGTAGGGGTTTTTTTGTTATTATTAAGCGCCTTATGTCGGACAAGTTGCTGTGAGTTGATCACTCAAAGGCCTGTGTTACATCTTCACCCTTGAAATGATCAACTGCAAATACCCCATCTATTGCTATTAATTTTTGTTTGTTGATAGGTTTTAAGCCTTGCTGTAAGTTCTTAGGGTTGGACTTCTTAGAGGTGGCGGTGAACCTCTTATATATATTTCATATTTAATTTAAAGCTTTGAAATGCCGCACACATTTTTTGTTTTTCATATTCTTCAGTGCTGGGGCTTGATCCGGGGCTGCTTGGTGTTGTCAGCAAGCGCTCTAATCACTACATTACACTACTTTCACATTTAGAGTGATATTTTTTCAAAATACATAAAATTTTAGAATAAAAATTACCTGTCAACACTGCTATATAATATATAGCAAATAAATTTAAGGCCACAATGTTCGAAAATTTTAAATAAACATTATATTCTTAAAAGATTTATAGGGTTTGTTAAAAAGCTATAAATAGCTATGACATGAGCCCAGGGTTCAAACCCGAGTTTTGGCATCTTGAAAAAAAAAAATAAATATGAAAAACATATTTCTTTCAGCGACTACTTCTCAGCAGTCTTCTGGCAAGAGCTCTGAGAGTAACTGATTGCCATGAACAAGCTTTCCAAGCCTATCGTTCAGAGTCGACTCTGAACTGTAGGTACCGATACTCGTGGATAAAAATTAACACACACAACATGGCTGCTGCGAGAAGCTAGACCGTAACACTGACACAGTGTTAGTTAGTTATTTACTCAAGATTGCCGAAAAAATATCTTATTTATTTATTCAACATTAAAGAAAATAAACTATTATACGAGTATTATTATTTTTGCCAACACTGTATGAGTATATTTTACAAAGTTTATTTACAGACGCATCCTTTTTTCCTACATATTTAAGGATACATAAAAAATTTGTTTAAAAATGGATGTGTGCATGCACTTGCATGTATGTATGTGGGTTTGATAAGATATGTTGGCGTTACAGTCATTCTAATATTTAATTTTATGACATGACTTCTCATGCGTATTTTTATCATCAAAGAGTATCAAGTGGAATTTTTTTCTACACATTTTTTTTTTCAGCTAGAAAAACAGCACTTCTGGGCCAAAACATATTATTTGCACACTATTACCAGGTCAAATGTCACATAGAAAAATTTTTGAAAATTTAAATTTTATTTGATAGGAAAACCTGAGCTCAGAAGAACTCAGAAGAAGGAGAAAATAAAACATTAAAATAAAATTGTATATGAAAATTAAATTTATTTAAAAAATGCTCACACAACTGAAGACAAAGTGAAAAATAATCTTTTTATGAAAGAGAAAATTGACTGACAGTGTCTTGTGAAATACTCGTACAAACTGGATTTATAACTTTTTCATAATTTTGGAGAAATGTTAAGAAAACGCAAAAGCAGAAAAATAAATTAAAAAGCGATTAAAGTTGATGTTAAAACTCTTCTAATAAGATTTAGATGTGAAATTGCAATTTTCAAATACATATTTGATAGATATCACTGTGCATGATGCATCTTTCTTTGGCAATACATTTTGCTCGTTTACTTTGCCAAAGTTTCGCGTCAGTTATTTTAATATTTGCTGTTGAACGTGATTTCTTCCAAGTCCCACTTTTTTTTATCACTTAACCGTCATGCATATACTGATTGGTGCATGTGCTGAATTGCAAAAGGATGAGTGAAGTGATGGTGGAGATTCATGCTCCAGTTCATTTTGTATTATTGAAAAGCGCGATTTTTCTGTCGATACATAAATTAGTTTTACATTTTTATACATTTTTTTATGAAATGCTTGCAATAAATAAGTTTTTTCATAATTCTAAAATTCAATCTCTTTTCTTTTTACATTTTATTTTTTCCGTTTTTAATGATTGGAAACATTTGTAAACAATTTTATAAAAAAAGAAAATAAAATTCTTTCCAATGCAGAAATAATTGAATTTTTCCTTTTTAATGACTACTTAACAAGAAAGAAATATCTAAAAAAAATTAAGGCCAACTACGAAATTGATATCAATGAAAATGAAATAAAATTCATTTGTGTCAATAGAAAGATCCTTATTTTTAAATGTATCTGCCGGTAATTTTGGCTGCTTAAATTGTATCCTTCTTAAGGTATAAGACTGAATCTGTCACTACTTACGCACGCACACTCCACCATAAGAAATACTTGGGTTGTAATGCGAGGCTAAACCAACTGGGTTTTTTATCATCTCCTTACTGAGGGTTTGAGAACTATTAAAACTTCTGCTGTGCTATTGATTGCATTCAAACGACACATTAAGTCAATAACCTTTCACAGCGTTCTAGGTTTAAACCAGTAAATGTAAGCTTGCAGTGACAGTGCAAGTGATATTAGAAGTATGCATTAGACCTGTAAGCTCCTATTTTTTCTATTTCATACACTATACTGCATAGAAACAATCTCTCCTTCAGCAATAATTTGGGGGGTCGTGATATAAGAGTTAGAGTGCGTGCACAGAAACTCAAACGACCGAGGAGAAAAAAATTAAAAAAAAAAAATATTTGCGGTTTTTCAAAAAATTATAATTTCCTGACATTTCTAGTCTATTCCACCAAGAAACGAATGATCAGGAGTACAGCGCCATCTACTGGGAAGATAACACCCAATCTACATAAAAGATGCTCATCACTTACATTCAACATCCAGATGGGGCAATTGCTGTTGATCATTCAAAGGTGAAGGTATAACACTGGCCTTTTAGTGATCAAATCGACTGCAGTTTGCCCCATTGGCAAAAGGCGCTTAACATCTCACATATCCATCTATATCTATATATTCAACATTCCAGTACAATGCACTGCATTTAGTAGGGGTTTACCCCTGAGTATTGGTCTTAAATAAAAAAAATAATAAAAAAATATCAAGCGCCAATTGTGAAAAGTCAACAATTGTTTATTTCAACTGTCAAGAATCCAACCTTAAGCAATAAGTGTATATTGCGGCAAATAAAGGCAAATAATACGATGTTCTTTACTTAAAGTAATGAATATTTGATGAGTGAGAACACTAGCTGCCCTGTCTAGTGGTCAGTGTGTTAGCTTGCTAAGCCAAGATCTACGGGTTCAAACCTCAGCTCTGACATCTCGAAAAAAAAATAAGAAGAAATATTTCTTTCGCCATGACATTTAGAAGTTAGTGTTGTTATACATACGAGTACATACATAATTGGCCTTTAAAACCTTGTTTTAGGGTTACGGCCTTGCTTCTGGCAGCACCATTTTTGAGTGCGTCAGTTTTTATACCTTGAGCTTAACGTCGAATCCGAACGACAAATTTGAGAAGCCTTTTCATGGCAATCAGTTATAGGTTTAGCCAGAAGCCTGCTAAAATGTAGTCTACGAAAGAAACTATTTTTCATATTTCTTTTTGCTTTTAAGATGCTAGAGCTGGGGTTAGCATCCGGAGCTTTTATCATGTAAGCAAAAACAGTAATCACTAGGCTACGGTAACTATAAAAGTGTTTAATCTAACCTTTCCGCATAAATTTGAAACAAAATTAGGTTTTCATTTTATAGAAAATCTATAATATCAAGAGCATATACTACAAATGCAGCGATTTATCACCACAGGACAAGACCATAACTTTTCCTAATAAATTAAATACAGAAAAAAATTGAATTTGAAGCTTTTCTAAATCTAAGATACTCGTAATTAAACTCTAAAACAATTTTGAATATTTGTATAATACACATACATACTCGTATGTATAAAGTACATAAAAATACATATATACATATACATAGATATGTATCTACATATACATACATATATGCATATATAGATTTGGCCATTAATATTCATTTTTCATTGCTTTCCTGTGAATTTGGTACTGACAGCTGACCTTCTTAATTGCAAAAAATCCAAAAGACCCTTTTAAAGCTGCAAACAGATATTTATGCTACAGTTTGAGATTTATTTTTCCCAAAGTATGAAATAATTTAAAAAAATTGTTTTCTTTGTTCGTTTTAAGCAATTAAACAAAAGCCTTCACTTGTCATTAAATTGTATTCCGTTCTGTTAAAAACTATTTTCTTAACAATTATTTTAATTTTCATTTTTATTTTTATTTATGAAATTGTGTCAACAAGCAATTTACATACACATTTATTTGTTTATTTTAATAATTTTCAGATGGTTTAAGGAAGAAAATGAACAATTATTGCCATTGCAATTAAGTGACCGCATAACGATTGTATCGGCTGGACTGTTAAAAATCAGTAAGGTATGTATCACTATTATTTGTACATAAAGTTTACTTAATTTATTAGGGTGTCATACACGGGTACATATGTAGATAGATAGATAGATAGATAGATAGATAGATAGATAGATAGATAGATAGATAGATAGATAGATAGATAGATAGATAGATAGATAGATAGATAGATAGATAGATAGATAGATAGATAGATAGATAGATAGATAGATAGATAGATAGATAGATAGATAGATAGATAGATAGATAGATAGATAGATAGATAGATAGATAGATAGATAGATAGATAGATAGATAGATAGATAGATAGATAGATAGATAGATAGATAGATAGATAGATAGATAGATAGATAGATAGATAGATAGATAGATAGATAGATAGATAGATAGATAGATAGATAGATAGATAGATAGATAGATAGATAGATAGATAGATAGATAGATAGATAGATAGATAGATAGATAGATAGATAGATAGATAGATAGATAGATAGATAGATAGATAGATAGATAGATAGATAGATAGATAGATAGATAGATAGATAGATAGATAGATAGATAGATAGATAGATAGATAGATAGATAGATAGATAGATAGATAGATAGATAGATAGATAGATAGATAGATAGATAGATAGATAGATAGATAGATAGATAGATAGATAGATAGATAGATAGATAGATAGATAGATAGATAGATAGATAGATAGATAGATAGATAGATAGATAGATAGATAGATAGATAGATAGATAGATAGATAGATAGATAGATAGATAGATAGATAGATAGATAGATAGATAGATAGATAGATAGATAGATAGATAGATAGATAGATAGATAGATAGATAGATAGATAGATAGATAGATAGATAGATAGATAGATAGATAGATAGATAGATAGATAGATAGATAGATAGATAGATAGATAGATAGATAGATAGATAGATAGATAGATAGATAGATAGATAGATAGATAGATAGATAGATAGATAGATAGATAGATAGATAGATAGATAGATAGATAGATAGATAGATAGATAGATAGATAGATAGATAGATAGATAGATAGATAGATAGATAGATAGATAGATAGATAGATAGATAGATAGATAGATAGATAGATAGATAGATAGATAGATAGATAGATAGATAGATAGATAGATAGATAGATAGATAGATAGATAGATAGATAGATAGATAGATAGATAGATAGATAGATAGATAGATAGATAGATAGATAGATAGATAGATAGATAGATAGATAGATAGATAGATAGATAGATAGATAGATAGATAGATAGATAGATAGATAGATAGATAGATAGATAGATAGATAGATAGATAGATAGATAGATAGATAGATAGATAGATAGATAGATAGATAGATAGATAGATAGATAGATAGATAGATAGATAGATAGATAGATAGATAGATAGATAGATAGATAGATAGATAGATAGATAGATAGATAGATAGATAGATAGATAGATAGATAGATAGATAGATAGATAGATAGATAGATAGATAGATAGATAGATAGATAGATAGATAGATAGATAGATAGATAGATAGATAGATAGATAGATAGATAGATAGATAGATAGATAGATAGATAGATAGATAGATAGATAGATAGATAGATAGATAGATAGATAGATAGATAGATAGATAGATAGATAGATAGATAGATAGATAGATAGATAGATAGATAGATAGATAGATAGATAGATAGATAGATAGATAGATAGATAGATAGATAGATAGATAGATAGATAGATAGATAGATAGATAGATAGATAGATAGATAGATAGATAGATAGATAGATAGATAGATAGATAGATAGATAGATAGATAGATAGATAGATAGATAGATAGATAGATAGATAGATAGATAGATAGATAGATAGATAGATAGATAGATAGATAGATAGATAGATAGATAGATAGATAGATAGATAGATAGATAGATAGATAGATAGATAGATAGATAGATAGATAGATAGATAGATAGATAGATAGATAGATAGATAGATAGATAGATAGATAGATAGATAGATAGATAGATAGATAGATAGATAGATAGATAGATAGATAGATAGATAGATAGATAGATAGATAGATAGATAGATAGATAGATAGATAGATAGATAGATAGATAGATAGATAGATAGATAGATAGATAGATAGATAGATAGATAGATAGATAGATAGATAGATAGATAGATAGATAGATAGATAGATAGATAGATAGATAGATAGATAGATAGATAGATAGATAGATAGATAGATAGATAGATAGATAGATAGATAGATAGATAGATAGATAGATAGATAGATAGATAGATAGATAGATAGATAGATAGATAGATAGATAGATAGATAGATAGATAGATAGATAGATAGATAGATAGATAGATAGATAGATAGATAGATAGATAGATAGATAGATAGATAGATAGATAGATAGATAGATAGATAGATAGATAGATAGATAGATAGATAGATAGATAGATAGATAGATAGATAGATAGATAGATAGATAGATAGATAGATAGATAGATAGATAGATAGATAGATAGATAGATAGATAGATAGATAGATAGATAGATAGATAGATAGATAGATAGATAGATAGATAGATAGATAGATAGATAGATAGATAGATAGATAGATAGATAGATAGATAGATAGATAGATAGATAGATAGATAGATAGATAGATAGATAGATAGATAGATAGATAGATAGATAGATAGATAGATAGATAGATAGATAGATAGATAGATAGATAGATAGATAGATAGATAGATAGATAGATAGATAGATAGATAGATAGATAGATAGATAGATAGATAGATAGATAGATAGATAGATAGATAGATAGATAGATAGATAGATAGATAGATAGATAGATAGATAGATAGATAGATAGATAGATAGATAGATAGATAGATAGATAGATAGATAGATAGATAGATAGATAGATAGATAGATAGATAGATAGATAGATAGATAGATAGATAGATAGATAGATAGATAGATAGATAGATAGATAGATAGATAGATAGATAGATAGATAGATAGATAGATAGATAGATAGATAGATAGATAGATAGATAGATAGATAGATAGATAGATAGATAGATAGATAGATAGATAGATAGATAGATAGATAGATAGATAGATAGATAGATAGATAGATAGATAGATAGATAGATAGATAGATAGATAGATAGATAGATAGATAGATAGATAGATAGATAGATAGATAGATAGATAGATAGATAGATAGATAGATAGATAGATAGATAGATAGATAGATAGATAGATAGATAGATAGATAGATAGATAGATAGATAGATAGATAGATAGATAGATAGATAGATAGATAGATAGATAGATAGATAGATAGATAGATAGATAGATAGATAGATAGATAGATAGATAGATAGATAGATAGATAGATAGATAGATAGATAGATAGATAGATAGATAGATAGATAGATAGATAGATAGATAGATAGATAGATAGATAGATAGATAGATAGATAGATAGATAGATAGATAGATAGATAGATAGATAGATAGATAGATAGATAGATAGATAGATAGATAGATAGATAGATAGATAGATAGATAGATAGATAGATAGATAGATAGATAGATAGATAGATAGATAGATAGATAGATAGATAGATAGATAGATAGATAGATAGATAGATAGATAGATAGATAGATAGATAGATAGATAGATAGATAGATAGATAGATAGATAGATAGATAGATAGATAGATAGATAGATAGATAGATAGATAGATAGATAGATAGATAGATAGATAGATAGATAGATAGATAGATAGATAGATAGATAGATAGATAGATAGATAGATAGATAGATAGATAGATAGATAGATAGATAGATAGATAGATAGATAGATAGATAGATAGATAGATAGATAGATAGATAGATAGATAGATAGATAGATAGATAGATAGATAGATAGATAGATAGATAGATAGATAGATAGATAGATAGATAGATAGATAGATAGATAGATAGATAGATAGATAGATAGATAGATAGATAGATAGATAGATAGATAGATAGATAGATAGATAGATAGATAGATAGATAGATAGATAGATAGATAGATAGATAGATAGATAGATAGATAGATAGATAGATAGATAGATAGATAGATAGATAGATAGATAGATAGATAGATAGATAGATAGATAGATAGATAGATAGATAGATAGATAGATAGATAGATAGATAGATAGATAGATAGATAGATAGATAGATAGATAGATAGATAGATAGATAGATAGATAGATAGATAGATAGATAGATAGATAGATAGATAGATAGATAGATAGATAGATAGATAGATAGATAGATAGATAGATAGATAGATAGATAGATAGATAGATAGATAGATAGATAGATAGATAGATAGATAGATAGATAGATAGATAGATAGATAGATAGATAGATAGATAGATAGATAGATAGATAGATAGATAGATAGATAGATAGATAGATAGATAGATAGATAGATAGATAGATAGATAGATAGATAGATAGATAGATAGATAGATAGATAGATAGATAGATAGATAGATAGATAGATAGATAGATAGATAGATAGATAGATAGATAGATAGATAGATAGATAGATAGATAGATAGATAGATAGATAGATAGATAGATAGATAGATAGATAGATAGATAGATAGATAGATAGATAGATAGATAGATAGATAGATAGATAGATAGATAGATAGATAGATAGATAGATAGATAGATAGATAGATAGATAGATAGATAGATAGATAGATAGATAGATAGATAGATAGATAGATAGATAGATAGATAGATAGATAGATAGATAGATAGATAGATAGATAGATAGATAGATAGATAGATAGATAGATAGATAGATAGATAGATAGATAGATAGATAGATAGATAGATAGATAGATAGATAGATAGATAGATAGATAGATAGATAGATAGATAGATAGATAGATAGATAGATAGATAGATAGATAGATAGATAGATAGATAGATAGATAGATAGATAGATAGATAGATAGATAGATAGATAGATAGATAGATAGATAGATAGATAGATAGATAGATAGATAGATAGATAGATAGATAGATAGATAGATAGATAGATAGATAGATAGATAGATAGATAGATAGATAGATAGATAGATAGATAGATAGATAGATAGATAGATAGATAGATAGATAGATAGATAGATAGATAGATAGATAGATAGATAGATAGATAGATAGATAGATAGATAGATAGATAGATAGATAGATAGATAGATAGATAGATAGATAGATAGATAGATAGATAGATAGATAGATAGATAGATAGATAGATAGATAGATAGATAGATAGATAGATAGATAGATAGATAGATAGATAGATAGATAGATAGATAGATAGATAGATAGATAGATAGATAGATAGATAGATAGATAGATAGATAGATAGATAGATAGATAGATAGATAGATAGATAGATAGATAGATAGATAGATAGATTTTTTAAATTATGATCTTTTTCTCGCAAATGAGCGATATGATAATCAATCAGTGTTCACTAAAAAATTCGCGTTTTTTTCTCAACTTTAATGATTTGAAATTTTAAAGGCTGATTAATGTAAACACTGATGTTAAAATACTCTGTAACGACACGTTTTCTGCTCTATTCTGAGACAGCTCAGTGGGTCCAGCATCAGCACAGAAGATAAAGAAAACCAGGAGTTCTTCTATGTAGGCAAAAACAAAATAGTGTCGTCAATACTATTAACTTATCCCTGTATTTAACGCTTACGCAATCTAAATTTAACGAAATTTTATTTTATTCCCTTTCAAAGAAGCGTTTGCAATGTTAAGATTCAGTCTCTTCATTTATAAGTTATTGTTCGATCTGATATTTGTCTCATCTTGTGGAAAGTAATATGTTGCTTCTTAATTGTAATCAAAAGTACTAAAAAGTTGTTTTTATTATGAACACAGTGACTAAGATTATATTCCTGTTGTAGTGTAACAAGCAAGAGTCTCTATGGGCATATTACCTCATAGGTCTACAAATTACAAACAAAGCGTTAGTCAAACACATTATTGTAAAACATAAATTTTACGTGTGCTTGTAATTTTTAATTTGTTACAACAGTATTAGTTTCTTTTTTTTTCACAATAATTTAACCCAAAAGTACTTTATTTTTTGTAACTGCTTATGATGTCGATGATAATGATTTTTTGTTCTTTTCTTTTTTTCTCCCTCTTTCTTGCAGGCACGTCTCGATGATACGGGTAAATATCTGTGTTGGGTTAATAATACGGCCGGTGAAGAGACAATACAAGTTTCATTAACTGTTACAGGTGAGTGAATAAGTCAACAACCACTTTTACAAGTTGACAGAAATTAAATGAAAGATACGACACAATTAGAAAATCAAATATCAAGTGAGGAAAGAAGCAAAATGTCCTTCCCCCAAGCAAAAATAAAAGTTTTCATACGAATACTTAAATAGGTTTACACTACACTATTGAGCATAGTCAGAAGTGCGCTTAATGTTTCTAAGAGGAAAACAATTAAAAATTCTACATAAAAAGACAATGATGTATGTCGCCACCAATGTGCTCTTACACAAAATACTTTTTTCAGTTAAAAAAAAAAAACAAAAAAAAAAACAAATTTTGTCATAAGATAACAGCCTACGCCACCCACTTTTTTATATGTACTCGTATATATACGAGTAAATACTTAAAAATAAACCACACTTACAGTTATAGCTCTATAGATAGTGCAGATATTGAAGTTCTTGTAAATTATTATGTTTTATGTAAAGTAATCATTACTTTAACGATGAGATTGCTATTTGCATATTTTAATTAAATTTTCGTTAAAATAGCAAAAAAATAAAAGAAAATCTGAAAAAATAAACACAAAATATATGCTTCACTTTATTTTATTTTTCTTTGGGAGGAAAGAGAAATTATTCAACAATATCATCAGCAAATTTAAGCAGAATTTGTATGGCTGGATGCTGTGCAGCATCCACAAATATAACGAATCGATAAAATTGATTGCCTCTTGAGCAAATTTTGCTGCTTTAATAGAAAATTTCTGAGAAAAACCAAAAATAAAAGAATATTATTTTTAACTTTTTTTGTTTTGTTTTCATTTTTTTTTTTTATAAATAGAAGTTAAAACTTTTTATAGTCTTTAACTATGAAATAGTTGGTTTGTTTTTGTATTATTTCAACATTCATGAAAACTTTTTCAAAATAAAGCCAAAAGTAGTTAAAAAGGAATTGTTGAACTGTATAAACACTTTAAGGCAGTGTAGGTGAGGATTTAGGGGTTACTCATGGTTGGCGAGTAAAGGGATACTTTTCAAAAATATTTATTTATTTTTAATTCGTCAGAAACGCTTTAATTAGGTCAAAGTTAAATCTTATTAAGAATATTATGATTATGAAATCTTATATTCAAATTAAATATACAGGATGTCCGCCGGGAAGCTATACTACTTTGTTTTGTCGCCATTTTGGCAAACATTGGCCTTGACAACTCAAATTTGGCAGTTGTGCTGTAGAGACGTAGCAAATTTATTATGGAAAAATATTCGTTAAACCAATTTGTTTTAATCGTTAAAATATTTTATGAAAATCAATCATCGATTACTGTGACGATGAAAAAGTTACGTGAAATGAGTTACGAGATACATTGTCATTTGAATGGATGTGTGAATGAACAGAATATTTGGTTCTGGGCAATTAAAAACCCTCAAATTAATCATCAGTCACCTTTGCATCCATTACTACTAACAGTCTGGTGTGCAATTTGGTCAGCAGGAATCATTGAGCCTTACTTCTTTGAAACTGAAAACGTCGTAACGGTAACTGTCAATAATCATCCCCATAAATCGTGATGTGCTTGAAAACTTTTTAACGAGACAACTGCATACTTTGGGTTTGACAAACATGTGGTTTCAACAAGACAGTGCTACATCGCACACAGTCACGATTACAATGGAATTACTATTAGACCTCTGTCCGCAATAAGTTATTTCAAAGAATGGTGATGTAGATTGGCCACCACGGTTGCATGATATGACTACTCCGAACTTCTTTGTGTGGGGATATCTTAAAAAGCAAAGTTTATGCAAACAAACCAGAAACGCTGGAACAACTTAAACAAAATATTCGTGATGAGACCGCGTGAAATCTGTAAGAATGTAATGAAAAATGTGCTTAAAGGGGCTCGCATTTGTGAATCTAACAGAGGCGGACATTTATCTGATATTGTATTCCATACATGGTTGCCGACATTGAATAAAACATTTATCACTATAACATCCATTCCCTTTTATTTAATCAAAACTTATAATTATAAGTATAGTTTATTAAATTAAAATCACGAAGAACTGCAATTTTTTTTTTTTTTTCAAATCTTCTTTGAACCTGGTCTGTTTTGAGTTGTATGCAAGCGCTCTAACCACTATGCCACGCACCCTACTCATTCTCTGTTGGTCAAATCTGGTGGCTTTTCAATGATTAGTTTACTTAAATCGCCAAGTTAAGAGCAGAATAAATCAAGCAATTAAAGATCACTGTAACTGACAAAACCTTAAATGTTCACCAGAGCCAAAAGCCTGTATGAAAGTAGAACAAAGACACTGATATGTTTCAAAACGCAGACGGCGCACAGTGTGACGGCCCCATAGTAACCGCTGCAAAAAATGGTTTTTGGCGTGTAGTCCAATTTGGATGAAATTTTCACAGTACATCAACAGGTATATGAGTAACAATTCCCTAAAATTTCAGCTTCATAACTTCATTACTTTTTGGTCTAGAGCACAAGTCAAAGTTGAGGTATGCCAACGCGCTTGAAATAAGTAGTTTAATATGTAATATTCAAACTATAAACTATTTTTTCATTTAATTAAGTTGTTGTAGAATGAGTAGATGAAAAAATAAATTTAAAAAGATAAACACAAAAAAAAATTTCTTAACAACAGAATTGTGGTGTAAAAATTTAACATTTTGCATTTTCAATGGACTAGGAAATATAGAGCAGCCCCTCGCTCTAAGTGCAGATTTTTATCAAATGAAACACTGAAGTCTCAGCTTTAATTTAAAGTAAAGAACATATAGTAAAAGTTTGCAAAAGTATTTTAAACATACAAAAAACTGCAAAAAATACGCATTCTGTCGCAATACTTATGTATTTTAGCATGCAATAGCATGTTTACAACATTTTACTTTTATTTTTTTTTTTAATTGTTTACAATTTTTTATATTAATTCATTTAGAATGAGAATGAAATTGAAAAAATTAGAATACCATGATGATATTAAAAAATTATTGATAGAATGAAAAACAAAATCTTTCTTTTTTATTTCATTTCAATGGGAGGTGGTCGTAATAGTGGGTGTGTTATTGTAATTTTTCCATGAAACATTTTAAATGATATAATTTACAGTAATATCAAATTTGAAGCTTGTACCCAAAATATTTTAGAAAATATGGCACTTTTTATGTTGAGGTTGTATGGGTGGTGGGGGTAAAAGTGGGCCAAAGTTCAAAATTTTTTTCCAAAAATGTTTGTAACAATATAACATTTAAGTATACCAAAATTGAAAGTTATCCCTAAAGTATTACGGATAATACGGCATTTTACAAATTTCGATTATTTATTTATTTATTTAATAGATAAATATTTAATAGCAAACAAATTAACAAACTTTGAATAAATGTTTTACAATCCAAAAGAGAGTATTAACATATTTATCTATAATTAGCATAACAAAAGTTGTTGTGAGCTAGATTGGCAAATTTCGATTGTATGGGAGGTGGGCGTAAAAGTGGGCGGATTTTGTTAGTTTTTTTTTTTTTAACTGGAATTGTCTCAAAAATAATCTGTGCAAAATTTCAGAGCTCTACAATGACTCCTTGTATTTAATGACGGCGTTGTCACACTGTGCGGCGTACGTGAATTTATTTTCATCGTAGAAATCTGGGACCGGGACCATTTCTGATGAAAATGATGCAAGAAACGTATTTTCGATTTTTTGTCAGTTACAGCGTTTTTTAATTCTTGCGACGATATTGTAAAACTTGTTATCAAATTATATTACACGATAAGATAATTTATACAAGCGTGAGTACGTCCAGACAGAATCGAATAAATCGCACCTGAGGCCAACATTCCCACTACACACTTTACTTATACATGTTTTCATGGATAATAAAATTATTACTTAACTGTACTTAATAAAGTTTATATGTATTCCAGGAAAATAAATAAAGAAAACAAAAACTTTGCAATAAATTTAAAGTTTATTAAGATATATGTACATAGATTTGTATATATACATACATAGATTTATACATACATATGTGGGTGCATATATACAAATGTGTATGTATGTATAAAGAAATATTTTGTATTTTTAATAATTTATCATTGTCATCTGATGGCGCTTTTGAATATGTCATCTTAGACAATTTAATTTATTTAGAAATTAAATTACTTAAATTAAATTAAATTGAAATATAAAATATGAAATATACTTATACTTTTTAATTCACATATCTTCTGCAGCGCCTTTAACAGCACATCTTCAACCACAAGTACAAACAGTAGATGTTGATAAAGATGCACAATTTCAATGTATTGTAACCGGACATCCGGTACATGATGTAAATTGGTTACATGATGGTAAACCCATACTCAGAGATAATCGTGTTGAGGTAAATTGCACAAATACATGTAAACATATATGTGAAAATATATTTGAATTTAATTTCAATTGCATATGTTTTGAAAATTTATTTGAATTGTATGAGTTTTATTATTAGGGTGCAACTGATCCATGAGTATTTTTATTATTTTTTTTTTAATTTTTCAGATTCTAGCCGATCCACCCCGCCTTATTATTAAAAAGGTACAAAAAGATGATCCTGGCATGTATCAGTGTTTTGTGTCCAACGAATGGGAACAAATTCAATCAACGGCTGAACTGCAGTTAGGAGGTGAGTACAAAAATTACAATATTTAAAGAAAAATATTTTAAAATTTATATCCAAATTACTTAATTATTTAATTGATTAGTATAAACGTAAATACTATTTCTTTATGAATCCACCCACCCACTCACTTGAAAAGTATTTTATTGAAGCATTCTATTACTATACGACTTATACATATACGTTGCTATTTGTTGCTAAATTTAAACAGATAGCAGCGTCTGGAAGGTAGTTGAATCAAATTGTATGTCCTGTTAAAGAAAATTAAACAGTTTTCAACAATTAAAGTTAAATTTCAGCATATTGAATGAGAATATTCTATATACACAGCAGCATTAAGTTTCACCTTTAATTTTTATATTTAAAGAACGTTGATCATTATCTCTCATTTAAAGCCCTGTAAAAGTATATTTTAAATTTAGCTAAAAATGTTTTTATGTCTTTCTATTAAATTTAAGCCATATCTCTTGGACTGCTCCTGCTCTTCTAAATTTATTTTAAAATCATATTTTCCAACGGCATTAAGAATTGTGTATGATAAGCATAACCACACCATTATTCATTTTTCAACTGTATGTCATTCGTACTATATTTTCTTAGTTAGTAATACCCGAACCATGGCATCGAAGTAAATATATTAGGGTGGGTCAATTTGTTCGGGACCGAAAAACATGACAAAGCCTATAGAAAGGTCGTAATCTACGAGAAATTCTAAGAACTTTTCCCAAAGAAACTAAGGTTCTAAAATCAAAATCGAGCTTCCGTTTTTTTAAGAGAAAATTAGATGCTCAGGTCATCCGAAAATAATGCAATTTTTTGGAAGTATTCATTGCAATTGGTGAATAGTTGACCAGTAACGCTGAAAGAGGACTTATTTTAAAGGAAATTTTCTCAGCTTTCTATATCTGTCCTCATTTATAGAAAATTATTTGCCCAAATAATGGCTTTGGATGTTTATGTCAAAATAATAATAGTTTTAGGTTTTCAACAGTTTTACTTACCTTAATATAAAGACAGCGGCGAATTATTGACGGCACAGAATTGAAATTAAAAGCTTCTGGTATTATTAATAGTATTTCTGAAAGAATAAAGAATATTTAAATAAAAAACAGTTTTAAAAAATTGAGAGATTCCTGCAATTATCAGAAAGTAAGTATTATTACAATACTATTTAAATGTATGTACATATGTGTCCAATGGACACATCCATAGTAATGTGTATGTCTGTCTGTGTTTAATAGAAAATGGCAACGAAAACATTGAGGTAGACAACGATGATGAAGAGAGTATTCAAAAAAAAGATACGTAGGACGTATTCAGATGTTTGGACTTATTTTGAAATAACCAAAGATAAAAATTGTGCTAAATGCCGTTTATGTGGCAAATATTATAAAACTAGCGGCAATACTTACTACAAATTTATAAGATCACCTTAAACTTTCGTACCCTAGTTTCAGAGAAGCGGAAAAGCCAATTAAGACCATAGACCAAAAATGGTCGATAAACTCTTGTTCATTAACAAATATTATTGGGTATTACTTATATGTACCTAAATTTAACGCTTCTGTACCTAATTTTATTTATGAATTGTTTTTATAATCCCTTTTAATTAGAATTTTGATATTTACATATGTATGTAGAATGTATGTTTTACGTTTTGAACGTTAAAGCCTTTTACGGTTAATGTTAATTTAAAAAAATTATCTCAAATTAACAGCTTTAATTAATTTTTTTTTTTTTTGTTTGGCCAATAATTTGCGTTTTTTTTTTTTTTTTTGTTATTTTGTAATAATATTGAAATTTGTTACAATAGTTTACATATGTATGTCTTTTACTTAAATTAATACATTTATTATGAAAGATAGTTGAAAGCGATAACATGGTACTTGCTATATTTTAATAGAGTCTTACTTACTGGACTTCCGATACAAATTGAATTCTACTTTTCCACTAATTTTCTCAAAAAAATAGAAAACCGATAGTATCGATAGTCTCGATAGTTTTTTTTAAACTATCGAAACTATCGATGGGGCCGACTATCGATAGTTTTGCAGCTCTAATGGTAACACCAGACCCTACCTATTCACTAATAACAAATCCTTTACTTTCGAGCCATTTTTTTTAGTTTTCGTATACAAAATAATCCAAAGGAATTTATTTTGGTAAATAATGTGCAAGAAATTGAACTGAACTCATTGATTTTGAATACATATATATCTAATTGGTATGTAACCCTGTGTCAGGGTTACGGCCTAGCTTCTTGAAGTACTCGTGTTGTGTGTGTAAATTTTTATTCATGAGTACCGGGACGTACAGTTTAAAGTCGACTCCGAACGACAGACTTGAGAAGCTTGTTCATGGCAATCAATTACTCTCAGAGCTTTCCAGAAGACTGCTGAGAGGTAGTCGCCGAAAAAAATAATTTTTTCGTATTTATTTTTTTTAAGATGTCAGAGCTGAGATTTTAATCATCAAAATAGTGGTTGTATAAACTGGTTGCTGCAATAACAGTTTCGTTAATGCGATTAATGCTCAAAAAGTTCCAATGTTTTCTTTTTTTTAATATTCTTTAAAGGAATCTTTCAAAATAAGCAAACATTCGTGTTGTTCTTCGGAACTCCTAAGTTTTTTTATTATATCTTTTTTCTTAATTTTCTAATCCTCTTTATTTTCTAATATATTTAAAACAAGTGCAATCGAGATAAAAAAAATTAGTAAAAGAGAAAAGTCACAGAGTACAGAAGTATTCTGTATAAGTGTTTTTCAACTCCTCTGTTTTTTCTACTCTCTTCTCCCACAAAAGAGATATGAAAATGTCGTGACAAATCCATAAAATTAATTTCCAGTTTGTTACCGTATTCTGCCTCTTTTTTCTAGACCTTGTCTACATCTAAAACTGTCTTCGGCTCTTTGGGACACGTTTCTGCCGTTTTTGTCCACTCCTTAAATACTTGCCTTGAGTGCTACTTTAATTCGAAATTTACGGTGGACCCATGTCGCATCCATAGTTGTTAATCGATTAGATTTCGATATAAACTCTTTGAATTGCCTGACATTTCAGTTAGCTCAGCACTTTGTCAAATTATTTAAACAATTGTGGTGTAAATAGCTTAGTTGGTCGACTACTATAATGTTCGTAATAGTGGCGCCTCGTATAGTTTTCTTTAAATTCTGCTATCCAATATTTTATAATCGTAAACGAAGAAGCAGCCTCAAACAGAGCATAATATAGCTCAGTTTTTATATTGATTAGATCTTTGTAGCTTTCAAATGAAAACACTGAATTATACGGCGATAAGAAAATTTTGCAATGTTAACGATTCATTCTATATCAGTTGTCGTTTAAGTTAATCCACTTTTTTTTATTTTTAAATTATAATTCATTTAAAGTATGCTGTCATTTTTAATTGAATAACTAACGAGTATGTATATAAAACTAATGTCATTAAAACTAATATTTGCTGGCATTCAATTTATTTCTATGAATTTATTTCAAGGACTTTAAACACTTGCGAATTAAACAGTTTAAATTTGAAATGAAAGAATATAAGAATCAAATGCAATAATTGTTTTTAATAATCTTTTGAAAATTATTGTCCCCATGGTTTGTAAATGGGAATTTAAATTTCGCGCACATTTGACCACAAACTGTCAATATAAGTTATTCACACATACATATGCACGAGTACATCCATACTTATACATTCTGCTTCATTCTTATGTCCAGATTTAGAACCATACATTTGTTAAGAGAAAATTGCAAATGTTATTGCAAATGAGAAAATTAAACCAAATTGCAAAATTATTTAAACTTCCATACAGACATATGTATGTATAAATATTCGTATTTAACCGTCACCACAAACTCTCACGCACACACTCATATACATACTGACATAAGTGTCTGTATAAACTTTGAGTACGAGTAGGTGTAGGTGTAGGTATGGGTGTGAAAACCAATATTTAATTTGATTATTTTCCATTTAGTAAATTGACTTTTAAAAGACATAAAATAATAATATTTTACTAATCAACACATAAATACATTGTACATATGTACTCGTATACTAAAATATAGGGATTCCTGTTTTATATGTAAACATATTCAGTGTTGCCAAAACTTTAAAAAATATCCCACCAGATTGCACTTAAAAGCCGCCAAAAACCACTATTCCACCTTAACCAGTGTCAATGTAAAACGAATGATCAGGAAAAAAGCGCCATCTATTGGGAAGTAGCAGATAACAGCTAAACCTACTTAGCGACGGCACACTCACCACACAATCAACATGCAACGATGAGGCAATTGCTGTTGATCATTCAAGGGTGAAGGTATAACACTTGTCTTTGACTTATTCCTAAGGCGCTTAACAATAATATAATTATTAATAATACTATATGTACTGTCCTGTCCAAAATTCCAATACAATGCACAGCATTCAGTAGGGGTTTACCCCTGAGTATTGGTCTCAAATAAAAAAAAAAGTCTTTAAATAAAACCGCTGTTTTCAACCGCTAAATTATCACTTAACAATTAATTCAGCAAAACTGTTTTTGATTCTAAATCTTATTTGCTTTTTATGAAACATCTTCTCTTTTTGATTGAAATACATTATTCACCGAAAAAGTATATATTTTTTAAAAAAAATATCTCTGTTTTCTGGTAATCAGAGTTTGTAATGATTAATCAGTTGTAAAAGCATAAAATTAATACTTTTTAATTACCTTTTAATCAATTCTCTCAATAGCGATAAAAAAAAGCACGCATCGCTCTCTTATTTCTAAATCTTTTTCAGACGTAATTATGGCATGGCGTTTGTATTTTAATATAGATTTCAGTTTTAAACAGATAATCCAAAAAACTAGGCTTAAATAATACAATAAAATAAATAAATAAATAACAAATATTGCTATTTTAAGTTTGTTTAAGTAATTACAAGGCCATAAAAAACACCAAAAACCGGCAACTGAAAATATTTCGCCGCAATAGGCGACAAAATACCTCCAGATCTAGCTGAAAAACCACTGTTTTGGCAACAGTGCACATATTGTAAGAGTATTATTACCGCCCACTGTACTCTTAGTCAAGTTCTGACACAATAAATCAATAGTTTTGCCTTTAAAGCATTTTAAGAAATTACTGGTATTTCTGCCTATTAAAGCCTTAAGAGAATTGATAATTAAAAACATACCCTTACATACATATGCATATAAAATATGTGCATAATTAATACTGGAAAATTAATCCCAAACTTTATTCTTATAATTAACAAAAGAAGAAAAAAAAATAGGCAATTCTAGTCATGCATTAAGTTTAAGTACTCCTACATATACAAATAAAGTTTAAGAATTATATTTACGAGTATGTGTACAAACACATCCTTGTAAGAGCAAATAAGTAACAATTGATATAAACCAGTCAAAAACGTATTTTTGTTCTAAGAAATTTGTGTGCAAAGAATGTAAACCTGATATGTACTTATATTATAAGATTACAACATTTCTTATTAAAAAATTGTTTATTTTAAAATCATATGATATACATATATGTACACACACACATTTGAATGTATGTATATGTATAAGTACATGTAACCCTGCAGAAAATGTTGAAGTAGGTAGTCCATTTAAGCGTATACGAAGTAGTTACAATATAGTTCATTGTAATGCAGACATGCAGCATGTCATTTTAATAGAAGTAGTGATTGCTTAAGCGAAGAGCGTTCGTATATTAACGAAAAAAATCGTAATTTACTTGGCAACTTTAAAAAATCTGAGCAATTTATGTAAAAAACGTGTGGAATTGTAACATTGGCACCATTTATAGTTCTGGTTTTTTTTCAATTAACAATTTAAAAAGCCTTTGTGTT
Organism: Metopia argyrocephala; assembly: GCA_963576795.1. NCBI lineage: Eukaryota > Metazoa > Arthropoda > Insecta > Diptera > Sarcophagidae > Metopia > Metopia argyrocephala. Next base: position 39,395,778 of record OY756210.1, read on the forward strand.
TTAAAAAAATACTAAAAAATAAAATATTTAAATACATATGAACTGACTTTTAAAAGTGCAAAAACAAAATTATTTACAAAAACAAAAAACACTGTAAATAATCCATCTACCATAAACCAGTTTTAAAACTAGCAAACGAGTGTATTGCATGAAGTAATCGCCCATGTTCTGAAAAACGCTGCGTTTTCAAAACGCATTTCATTTTGAAAACGCAAAACGCATTTGAGCATGTTCTGACAAACGCGCGATTTGCTTTTTTTCGATTTTAACACAAATAGAAATATTAACTAAATAAACGCAAATGGCGATGTTTGAGACAAGTGGTATTAAAAAAGCAAATTTTTAAATTATAGATTTTTAATAAAAATTCTAAAAGAAAACGTACAAGATTCCTTTAAATTAAAAGAAATCATATTAAATTTATATATTGTATAATTTTTTTAATTTTTTAAGGTTTACATTTAATACAATTGACCAAAACGCTTCAGGGTACATTAGCGATTTGAAATCGCCAAAGTTTTAGCGTTTTCGTTTTGCAGAACACCTATTTGGCGATTTCAAATCGAAAACGCCAATTTCAAGCGTTTTGCGATTTTCAGAACATGGGCGAATAAGACGAAACTAACGCTATGTGTATATAGCAACATAAATTAGTTTTGAGATTACTCTTATGTACTGTATAGCAGGACTACGTAGTTCTCGCCTAGAACATTGCAATATTAAATGGAACACGTTTTTTTCATACATTTGGGTTATGTTTGGACTAGTTCTACTCCCTTATGTACTACTCTTTACACTCGTGTACGGAGTAGCCGCATTTTCTACAGTAGCCAATTTCTCCTTTTTTTTCATAAAATCTTAGACTTTTTATATATATTGTATTTCAATGCAATGCATGAAACAATTTTTTATTTTCAACTAGCTTAAACCCAAAGTGCTGATTTCAAGATATACTGAACTCAATAGTTAATTTGTCTGGAAGCTGCTACGTCTACCTATCCGCCCTTTTTTCTACTGATAATTTTTAAAGACTTTTTTTTTAAGACCAATATACTCAGGGGTAAAATCCCTACTTATGCAGTGCATTGTATTGGAATGTGAAGATGTTTGATAGGTTTTTTTTTCATAGATGTTTGTCTATTTTTGCCGATGAAACCAGTTGCTGTCAATTTGTGCACTCAATAGCCAGTGTTATACCTTCACCCTCGAATGATCAAACAGCAATTGCCTCAACTGTCGGTGGATGTTTGAATGTGAATGGTGAGCGTCTTGAGTAGATTAGCTGTTATCTTTCCAGAAGGTGGCGCTGTACTCCTGATCATTGGTTTCTGGTGGGATATATTAGAAATGTCAGGGAGCGATTTCTTGCTGATGGTCTTGCTGGAGGGAGGGGGAAACCTCCTATTTTTTTAAATTTAATTTTTAATTTAAATTGTAATTTTAGAAAACCGCAAAGTTTTATTTTTATAATTTTGTCCTTCGCTAGGATTGAACCTTGGTCGTGTGAGTTTCTGTGCGAGTGCTCTACCACTATGCCACGACCCCCCCCCCACTACGAAATCAATCAAACCAAATTCAGAAACTTAAGCTTCAACACTTCTAAAGATACGTGTGTATGTATAAAGAAATCAATTTGTAACATGTATGAGTGATGTCACGCCCACTTGCCCAATTTCGCCCACTTTCTGACTGATGATTTGCCTTGCTCAAGAAGTCAATCAGACCCAATTCCGAAACTATAGCTTTAACCGTTCTGAGGATAACAAAAATCAGTATTTAGAGATAAATAGAAAAACGTGGACGTAAAAGTAGGCATGGAAAATGTTTCTCTCGACGAAGACCTTAAATGGATTAATACAAACATTTGAAAGAAAAATTAGTCAAATGAATGGACCCGTTTTATGATTTTTTGTAAACCAAAAAAAGTGGACGTAAAAGTGGGTTGGGAAAAATTTTGTTTCCGTAAAAACCTAAGCTGGATCACGACGATTTTTAGATAGAAAAAATCGTCAAAATCGGTCTAGCCGTTCTCAGCTGATGCGATGACCAACGAACAACATTGATCTTTATTTATATAGATTAATTGTAATATATATATACGAGCCGTTCATTTTACACATTGACTAACTCCAATTTTGGAAAATCTCAAATTTAAATGTCAAAGCAAATGCTTGTGTTTTTTTTTTTTTTTTTTCTTTTTCATTAAATACTAACTAACTTATTTCAGAAGACATTTCGATTAAGTCCATACTATAATGTAAATGTAGTCGCCGTGGTCTAGTGGTTAGTGTGTTGGCTTACGAAGACGATAGTGCTGGGTTCAAATCTCAGCTCCGACATCTCTAAAAAAAGAAATATGAAACATTTATTTCTTTCGGCGACTACCTCTCAGCAGTCTTCTGGCAAAAGCTCTGGGAGTAATTAATTGCCATGAAAAAGCTTCTCAAATCTGTCGTTCGGAGTCGACTTTAAACTGTAGGTCCCGGTACTCATGGGAAAAAATTAACACACACAACATGAGTGCTGCGAGAAGCTAGGCCGTAATCCTGACACAGGGTTGTAATGGCCAATTATGTAAGTATGTATGTATGTATGTCTTATGTAAATCGTTTTAATAACGTTTCAATTGAAATGACATTTTTGCTAAGTGGAGACACCTATTTGCCCAATGACTTACATGTTTCCGTACTGAGTCACGTGGGAAAAAAATCAAAATATTTTTTACTAGATGATCGGTACAATATAAATAAAGTATGTAAAAAGAAAGAGCCATTTCATCTAATCCAAATGACATATAGGGTGTTTTTTTAGAGGTATAGAACTTCGAATTGAAATTAAACACAAGAAAATCGTTTTAATGTCCATCAATTTGGCTTTATTGGAAGGATAATTTTATGCCATTAATGTTTAAATATGATTTCGGGCATGTGACCGCCGCGGCTAGCTCGAATAAAGCCAATTCTACAGGTCCAATTTTCAACCACTTTTTCGAGCATATGGGGCCGTATGTTGGCAATAACGCCACCAATGTTGGCTTCCAAGTCCCCTAACGTTTCTGCTTTGTTGGCGTAGACGAGCGACTTCACATATCCCCAAAGAAAATAATCCAATGGTGTCAAATCACACGATCTTGGTGGCCAATTGACAGATCCATTCCGCGAAATTATGCGCTCATCGAATGTTTCCTTCAATAAATCGATTGTGACGTGCGCTGTGTGGCATGTAGCGCCGTCTTGTTGGAACCACAACTCATCCACATTCATGCCATCCAATTCGGGAACAAAATAGTCGGTTATCATGGCTCTATACCGGTCTCCATTAACGGTAACTGACTCTACAGCATTATTTCGGAAGAAGTATGGCCCAATGACTCCACCAGCCCATAGAGCACACCAAACAGTAAGTTTTTGTGGATGTAATGGCGTCTCAAGGGTCTCATGTTGATCTCTTCACTCCAAATGCGGCAATTTTGCTTGTTGACGTAGCCATTCAACCAAAAATGAGCCTCATCACTGAACAAAATTTTGCGATGAAAATCAGCATCGAGATCAATCTCATTTTCGGCCCATACACCAAAATCACGACGCATTGCATGGTCTCGCGGCTTTAATACTTGCACAAGCTGGATCTTATAAGGTCGCAAGCCAAGATCATTGCGCAAAATCTTCCATAAAGTTGATGGACAAAGCTCCAATTGCTGTGCACGGTGGCGAATCGATTCATTCGGGTTCTCTTCAACACTTTGCTCTACAGCGGCAATTGTTTCTTCGGTGCGCACTGTTCGACGTCTCTGCGGATGCGTATTATCACATAGAGTAAACGTAGTGCGAAAACGATCCATGGTTAACCGAATTAATTGCTCTGATGGACGATTATGTCGACCATAAAATGGACGGAGCTTGCGGTAAACTTCGCGAACTGAACCATTATTTTCGAAATAAATTTGCACGATTTGCAAGCGTTGTTCTTTTGTCAACCTGTTCATGATGAAATGGCAAACCAAACTAAATATTAATCACTTGACAGCTGACAAAATGGCCGCCAGTTAAAAAAGTGATGCCAACTTAAAGTTCTATACCTCAATAAAAAACACCCTATACCAAGATTTTTTGTGAACAAAACTTTTAGAATAATTAATTATTAACAGAAAGGGCTTCTTAGGGCTTCCAGGCTTTGGAATTATAATTTGTGGAAAAACCACAAAACCACTCTGATTTGAACCTGGGCTGTTTGAAATGAAAGAAGGTTTGTGACTTCCAAAAGTGTGAAAGTAAGTATGGAAAATTTTAAAAGAACACTCATTTTATTACGAATTATTAAACAACCTACAAATAATTATGTTTTCAATAAAATTAAAATCATTGATGCTTTAATATTCTAAATTAAGAAAATTATCAAATTTTTTTGTTTTTATGCCCTTTCACCACAAAACAAATATTTCAATAATTCTCGTGTTTCTATAGAGTTTAATTGAATTTAACAATATTAACAATTCCAATTAAAATTTAACTATAATTTAATAATAAGAATATGTTTCTCTGTATCTATTTAATTTTAATAAATGCAACATTCTACGTATTTCTCTGTATTCTGCTAAAACCTTAATTTCATATACTACTTAAGAATCCATAATTCAAGAGAAAATCAATTCAACTCAATTTCATTATAATAATCCAACAGCGACCAACAACAGTATTATCTTACAAAAAAATAAAACAAAAACAAAAATAGGATTAATAATTATTTATAAATTTCTACTGAAAATGAAAATATAACAAAAATGCACATTTGAATAAATCTTGAAAAAAAAAGATTTTATTTTTTAAAATAATTACCATCCGGCAATTATCGTTAAATTTGGGGTTTAAATTATTTTCGCATTTTATGTGTGCACTTATCTGGAAACAGAAAATACAGTTTTATTTCATTTCATCTGAAAGATTATTAAATAATTTATAAGCGGAAATTGATTTTATGTTTGAATTTCTTTTTTCATTGTATTCCATAAAGACGGCCGACAGGAACGAGGGAAATGTAAAAGAATATTAACTTGTTGGCTTTTAAGGAAATAAAAACGAATATTAAAACAACTGTATGTGAAATATTTTTGTAATTACTTTTAGGTTTTAGTCGGAGAAGTTACGAGTATTAATTTGGAAATTTTAAGGACGACACTGAAATTTTACTTAATACTTCCACTTGACATACATATTTTGAATAATATATTTTTGCATACGTGCGTTAATCTTCAAACTAGTGCTGAAATTAATATTACTAAAATTAATAAACTAAAAACTTTCTAAATGCTAGCCTATTAACACCATGCTGAAAAGGAGAAAATATGATTTAAACCAGTAACATAGATAAGTTTCTCTATCATTTTTGTCTACCAGCATACCAAATTTAATGAAGATCAACCGACAACCGAGTGTATCTAAAGTTTTCATTAAAGAAAATAACAGTAATTTTAGCAATTTATGTCTACGAATAAAAATATTGCAATATTTCGTTGCAGTAACATGGTAAATAATACCAATAGGCCGTAAAAAGCATTAAATGAAATTTGCATATGAAACTTATCATATTAAACACGACATTGTTATTGAAGTATAACATTTTTGGGTTCATCTAAATCAACTACAACTACACTTAAATCAGCAATGGCTTGCCCTTCAATTTTAATTTTGTGATGAAACGGCTAATTGAATCAGTACTAAATATTTTTAAAAGAATTTCGATTGTTTATGTAATGAAATTTCAATCAAAGGAGAAAATTACATTCGTTTTATTGCACATCAGCCAAACTAAATTTGTTTTATTTCCATATTTATATTCTAACTAGCTGACCCGGCAATCGTTGTTTTGCCCTGAAATATTTTGATTTTGTCTCCAATTAAGCACGAATTACACGTACTCGGTTTAAAAGCTCGATATTCCGTTGTAAATGTTGATCATGTGTAGAATTTGCTCATTGATCTCTTTCGGTTCGGACGCGTCGACTGTACTTGCCAATGTTTTCTCCTCTAGATCGGGTCGGCATTATTTAAAAAACAAATAGGATTTTCCGGAATTTTGAATTATTATTATTTTTTATTGAAACTTAAATTCTTTTTCAAATTGTTTTAAGAAAAATTTTATTATATGAACAATTTTTTATTTTTGAATGCCCATAAAAGAAAAGGATACTTATTTTTGTTTAATAAATATATTTTGTGAATTTGAGTCAAATGGTACCATAAGTAAAAAAAATTGAAATATTACAACAATAGCGCCACCTATCGTTGTTAAGAGAAACCTGGCTTCTGACTAAATTGTCCAAGGTTGGTGTCAATCTGTCCAGCGGTTCTTGAGTTTTTGTAACACGTACCCGGCACAAACGTTTTATATCCTCTTAAGACCTGGGGTACACATATGTGTACCTTAAGTTTAGTGCAGGTATACAACATGTTGCAACCTTTTAGTAATTTTTTTCATTTTTATTGCAATCTATAAAGTATTTAAATTTATTCTGTGTCAAGGGATGGCACTGTTCTCAAATTTCTAATGCTATATTTGAATTTGAATCTAGCGCTAAGATTGTATCTAGTAGGGTATGACTGAAATAAATGTTTTTTGTTCTTTTACAATTTAACTTATTACTTGGGTTAAACTCTTTTGTAGTTTTGGGAAGCACACTAGTAGGTCAAACTTTTAAGAAGATAAGTTTTTATTTTATTTTATGTTTTGATGCAGAAAATCTTTGTTATATTATTGGTACACATATGTGTACCTCAGGACTTAAAACATGTTTTTAAAGAAGTTAGCTTGAAAATGAATGAACAGCAAATTGCTGATTTTTTTAAAGAAAGTGACATAGATTGTTTGGAAATGATGACGATGAAGGCTACTCGCCACCAGAATTGCTAAGAGCTGTTCAAATGCGTGAAGGATGGATTGTTGATTAAAAACTTATACAAGATGAAGTTGATATCAATGAGGGAGGTAGGAACCCATCCTGTCTATCTTGGCGCAGTAAAGAAATGCTAAACTGTGGTCCAGACATTAGTGATGACATGCTTATTTCGCAAGGAAGTTCGACAATAAATATATTATACTCTTTTATTGAATACTTAGACCTTAAACTTTGGGAGCTGGTTGCAGAACAGAGCAATATATATTCACCGTAAAAGCGGTATTTAAAATCTATCAACACAAACACTGTTGAAATGAACTCTTAAATACCCTCAAATAAACCTTTATTGGAATAAAGAACTTTGCGTACAGATTATAAGAGAAAGAATAATCCGCAATAGGTTTTTTTTTTTCAAATCAAGAATTATTTACATTTCGAAGATAGCAATCAACCTAACGTAAGTGATAAGCTTTGGAAAATAGGACCTATTTTAAAGAAGTGTCACAATTTACCACGTTTAAAACATATGTCTACTGGCGAACTAATAATACCATTTTCGGGACGTTGTGAATATTGATAATACATATCGGCTAAACCAAATCTATTAGTAGAAAACACTATTTGTAGATATCAAGTCGGCATCTAAATATTGCCATCCAAATTTCTTCTTACACTGTAGTACAATATATTCCAAATGCAATCTCTAATTATGTATTTTGAAAAATAACTGCCTTGAAAATTACCAAAGTTTTAAGAGTTTTTCTTCCAATTTATAAGTCGTTAAGACCTCAGGTACACATATGTGTACCCTCTATTCCTAATAGTTAATATAAAAAATATATACAAATAAGAAAACGGGTGTTTAATTTGTTGTCCATTGTGTGGAAAAATCATATAAAAAATAAATTATAGAAAGGGATTCATGGTCAGGTCTTAAGAGGATATATTAATTTAGACAATTTCAAAATTTCTCAATGTAACAGTTAGCATGGATGCGTATGAGCAATATTTTTAACCTAAAAATTAATCATACGCAACGGTGTTCAATTTAATATTTTAAAGGCAATAAAACCCGAGAAAACATTATTTCTTCTATTACTAAATTTCTAATTGTCATTTTAACGACCAATATCGTCTTAAATTTGTTCATATGAAAACTATTAAGTGGGTCTGATTTTTCACAGTTTATGTTTGAATTTAAAAAATGGTGTTCATCATTGTGAGATATATACATATATACAATACAAAGCATACAATTATTAAGTCAAGTTTTTCTTAAGCATAATACGAACCTACCACTGGAGTGACTACTTTCTTATTCCATGTTTTTCCGCACACTCTATCGCAGCACTCTTTCTGAAGAAAACCTTTAAATGTGGGTATTGTTAAAGGTTTATTACACACATAATTTTAAATCAAATTTGCACTCAATTGCTCTATTTATTAAGTTGCACTTCACGCGCCAGTGATCTAGTTGATAATGTGCTAGTGCGAGGGTTGTGGGTTCGATTCACACCAGAGAGTCTGTGACACTACACCAAGCAAAGGTCTTATCCACTCATCTTCGAATAATTAAATATAATATTAATATTGTATTCTAATTTAAATAAATAAATAAATTAAGTTGCGCTTTGATAGGTTTTATTCATTTTAAAAAAACTGGTTTATGAAATTATTGCTTTGTATTTGTTAAAATAAGAATACGAAGCCTTTTAAATACAATTCTTATTTTTCTGTGGTAGCTAAAGGGAGAAATAATAGCGGGAATAACTCTTGATTGTAAACATATTTAACGATCGTAGCAAACTACCTCAAACAACCGACTATAGGCTGTATGGTAGTTTTGAAACGTTTTAAAGGGAATGGATTTGCGGTATATTTACATTACAGCTTAATTGTCTTGAAAACCAGTTAATACAAAATTTTAAAAAGACACAAGACGATAGGGGTAGTAAAAGCTTTAAATTGTAATTAAGTTATAGATAAAACTTTAACAACTGCTATTTATTTAATTCCAAAATCAACTAAGAAATAAATTAACATAAAAAGCTAAAATATTTCAATCAATGAATATCTAGAGGACTTGGCCTCAATTATACTTGAAAAGTGAATCAAAAGTTAATAACTTTGTTGAAAATTTTGTTTGAAATAGTCCGAAACGGTTGTTGTACTAATGGAGTAACACCAGACACAGTATTCTACTACCGTGCACTTGCAAATATTTGTGTCGACAAACAATTTTAATAAAATTTTAAAATACGACTTAGGGTCACGACCAGCAAAGAAAGTACTAAGACTTAAAACGAAAAACACTAGACACTATATGCAAAATATTTCAAGTCGAAAATTTTAAATGCATTAAAAGTGGACATGCTGTCACAAGCCTTAAATATAGTCCAGATGTGTGTGTAACACATTTTAAATCTTCTTAAAAATCAAAATTTTTGAAGTTTTAATTGAGATATACTGTGGGTAATCACTGGTGTGAATAAAAAGTCAACAAGTTGGGACGAAACTTGCAGCAGGCAACATGTCTGTGTGCTTTTAGAGAAAATCGATAAACACATAATTACCCCTCAAATCTCTGGTGTAAAATGTAACGTATGCTTGTAACATACTAAATAAAAGAGAATATTTAACAATACTACTTAATCAAACGGCTTTACTTAAAAATGCTGAATAATTCTTTAAATTTAAAAGGTAAAAAAATTATTTAAAAAAACTCAACCTCTTAACATTGTGAATTATTTGTATTATTAAAATAAATAAATAAATATGTTTTATTTTATTTTATTCCCTGAAGCTAAGTATTATTTTGTTTCCTTACAGATGCTTCACCGGAACTGCTTTATTGGTTTTCAGAACAAACATTACAGCCGGGGCCAACAGTTTCATTGAAATGTGTAGCAACGGGAAATCCATTGCCACAATTCACCTGGACTTTGGATGGATTTCCGGTAAGTAAGGTAGCAAATATAAAAACAAAAGTTCAGATTGACAAAAACAAACCAAAGCAATGACAAATAAGCATTACAATTATTAATGCCTTTTGATTATTTATTGTGTTGCTTAAAAAAAATCAAAAAACAAAAAAAAATTCTTTTCAGATACCTGATAATTCACGATTCTTGGTGGGTCAATATGTAACAATACATGACGATGTCATTAGTCATGTCAATATAACAAATGTTAAGGAAGAAGACGGTGGTGAATATACCTGTACAGCACAAAATGCTATTGGCAAGTAAGTCAAATATAACTGTTTAAATAGAAAATACATAGAGAAGAGCAAAAGTAAAGTACAATTTTCCTATAGAATTGTTTTAAACAAATTAATCTTGAGCTGATTTCACCAATTTCTACTTTAACTTATGGCTCGATTATCGATTGCAACTGAACTTCAGTGGAGTTGCCAGTTGCCAATATTGCATTACAGATGGCAACTTGCAACTAATAGCTGTTAATTTCAGTGGCAATGCCGGCAACCATTTTCTTGTAGTGTCTGAGTTATTTTACAAAATATTTTCTAAAATTAAAATAGTTTTTTTCGCAAATAAATAGATTAAAAATGGTTAAATGTACAAAATGGAATTAAATCCAAATATTGGACGAGGAATACGTGCCTTTGGAGAAACAAAAGCCAGTGCCGAATTAGTATGGACTGAAGTGTCCAACAAATTAAACAGCTACGGCCATTATATGTACATGTGTGCCATCGATGCACCCGACAACACCAGGGAATTTTGTTTTGGAATAAACCAATTTTTTATTTTGGGATTTTTCTTCCTCCGACATTTTTGAAATAATCCATTTTTTGCAAATTTTCCTCTCCATAAGATTTACAACTTCCGTCAAGTTTACAGACATTGTAGGTTGAGCTATTCCAATGTTATAGTCGTTTCCATGGGACTTTGGAAGCTTCCCTCAGCAAAAAACCTTGAAGCGGCACACACTTTCAAGATAGGAGGTACTGCTGTGACCCGATGGCTCTTTCTAAAGTCGATTTATTTTTTAATCTACCTCAATATACAAATTGACTCACAGGGTATGTGGTAATTCTAAGGGATTATAGTTACCCCTTAACCGTCTTCTAATGAATGCCACATTTTTGTCCTCATCTTCTTCGACCTCAAAAAATAGTTCCACGGAACTAATCATTCTTGATTTTATATAAAACAATGTATTTGTAGTGTAGTTATTTATTTTTATTTTTGTTAATTTTTTTTTTTTTTTTTTTTGTAATATTTTTTGTAACAAAAACACTTCTTCACAAACTTTTGATAATTACATATATGTACTTTTTTTCAAGAAAAGTTTTTTGTCTACTTTTTGTAATTAGAGATGTACAAAAAACAATAACTTTAGGCAACTGACTAAGGTTGCCGTACATAATAACATTTGGACCATGAGTTGCGTTGCTTGTAAGCAACTCCAGTGAAGTTTAGTTGCAATCGATAATCGAGCCATTAATTTTTTGTTCAGTAGTAAAATTCTAAAATAAAACACAATTTTTCATATATAATACCGGTTAACTATAGCAAGCATAACTCTATTAACTCTATAATTGAGAAGTCTTCAATTTTACTATTTTTCTCAATGAAAAAATCCACATTCTGCTTTCTTAGTTTTTTCTTTAGTCCCGATATATTTATAAAGTACATATAACATATTTTTACATTTTTATTTATGACTCAAATACAATAAATGAACAATTGAATTAGAAACAAAATGTCTCTCCATCATTTCTATTTCTTTTCAATAAGAAACAGTAAGCATAGAATGAATTGTAAAATACTCGTATAGACTTAAACTGTTGTCATTGTTCATATATACATATGTGTGTAAAATGCCTAACTGATTGCGAATATTTGAAGATATCTAACCTATATTAACCTAACCTAAGTTTTGTTCAAATTTATTTATTCTATAATTCCACTAGTTTAAAACTTATTATCGCCTTAAACATTAAAATATAGTCCTTAATAAGGTAAAGTAGTTGTTTTAAAAAGCAATGTAATATTTGAAATACGAAATGATTGCTTAAAGATTATTCAATCTTTTAGCATTTATATAAAATATCAATACTGCACAGATTAAAATAAAAATTAATTTCAATTAAAATATTTGTAGTATCAATTAAATTTTTAATTGATTTTGAACTAACAACCAAATTTATTATATCAATTAAAAAAATTTAATTGAAAATATTTGCAATTAGCTTTTCAATAATATCAATTGAAATAATTAATTTAAAAAAGTTGAATTTTTTATTTTTGAATATAAAACCGTGAGTATTAAAAATACAGATTTGTTTTTATTTGTTGCAATTGTCACCAGTCTTTCAATATAGCTTAGTAGTTAATTTAATATTTAATTGAACCAATTAAAGCAATTCATCGAAATTTAAACTAGATTCAATTAAGTGTTTAAATTAAAGTTAAACATGAAATATATTTTTTCTGTATAAGTGCAATACACTTTGAAATAAATAATAAATAAACATACATCCATACATAAATATGTACATACATATAAAATACACAGTAAATTCAACTTAATACTGTGATATTATGTACTACAAACATACACCAAATATACGAATTAAAAGAGAGAGAGAGAGACGAACTTCATTCAACAATATATTTCATTTTCTTGAACATGAATTCTTTTATAACTGAGCATCATACTGCATAACAACAACAAATTAAACTGTGTATAGTAAACCAAAAACATGCATTGAAAAACTGTGTATTAAATATTTACAGAGTTTAAAAAATAACACAAGATATCACCTACTCACAATGTGTATGTTTTTTTTTTCTTTTACATGTAGTACAAACATGTACATATATAAAACATAAATAAACTGTTACACAATGAAAACATACTGTTAAGTGTTTTTATTTGGTGTTCTAATGATTCACTGCACACATATAACTGAATGCAGAGAACAATGAAAAGAGAGTTTATCAAAGAGATTTAGAGAGATGAATGTTATGACAATAACAATTCGTTTAAAAGTGAATGCATAGTTTTGCGATCTACTGACATTCATGCAGTTGTTCTCTAATACATATAAAAATATTTTCATTCTTTTAATTACAGAGTATCTCATAGTGCAAAAGTTAATATTTATGGTTTACCGCACATACGTGAAATGCCTAAAATAACCGGCATATCTGGTCATGATTTAATTGTTAAATGTCCAGTGGCTGGTTATCCAATTGATAAAATCCATTGGGAGAGAGGTAAGTAAAAAGGATTTGGATGAGCCAATTACAAACTACTTATGTAATTAAAATTCTAAACAAATTATGTAAATTTTTATATTAAACACAAAATAAAAAACAAAAATTTATACAATACTGTGGCAATAAGTAATTTTTTCGACACATTAAATTTGAAAATGTAATAATGATGCAGTTTTGTAGAAAAAAGATTCAGTATGAAGAATCAATAAATTGTATCCCAAAAAAAAAGTTTATTTGTCTTTAAAATAATGAAATAAAGTCATATATAAACTTTAGTCCAAAATATTGAAAACTGTTTACGTAGTTCCATAGTGTTTGTACTTTAGATAATTTTATTGCTAAGATTTAAATAGTGACTTTTCTGCGAATTTAAAAAAAATATATATAAACTTAACTCATATGGTTTAACAAATATGATAGAATAAAATTCGTTTTATAATGTGCCGTGATTGCAAACTTCCTTGGAAGAAAAAAAAGGTTACTCGGTCATGCCAGGTGCTCCCACTATAATAAAATAAAGGTGAAGACTCCATACTGTCAATTAAAAAAAAAAGTTTATTTATTTAATAATATTTTATAATATCATTTCCAAATTCATGAAATTTTTAATTAAAAAATTTAAAAAATTAAAATTTAATTAGTTTCTGTAACGAAACAAAGACGGTGAGTGTGGGTGTTAATTGAGGTAATACAAGCTTTATGCCAAATTTCAAAAACTTTGGGCCAAAAATAAATTTTTGGTTCTATGGGCGGTGGGTAGTGGGCGTGTCAAATTTTGATGCAACTTTATATTTTTCTTAATTGACCTAACTAAACCTCAAAACAAAATTTTAAAACTTTGGGCCAAAAATAAATTTGGGTTCTATGAGCGGTGGGTAGTGGGCGTGGCCAATTTTGATTAATCTTTATATTTTTCTTAGTTGAGCTAACCAAAGGCTCAAAACAAAATTTCAACATTTTACGAGCACTCCTTATATTGTTTGCCAAACATTGTATGAACAAATCCCACTATGTGGCGTATGAGTTTTGTTTAATTGTTTCGCCATAATAAAACTTGTATGTACTTATACATCAGACTTTAAAGCAATTAATAATTATATGGCTTATATATACATACATACATACATTTGTATATAAAATTTTCATTTATTTTCTATATTTCTATATTTTCTATGACAATTTTACTAACCATACCATATTAAGCATACCTATAAAGAAAAAGTACTCATAAAACAAACAATAAACATCTTTCAAATAAAAATATTAAAGAAAATTGTCCTTTTTCTCAAGAATTTTGTTTTTCAATTTTTCAGATGGACAAACGTTGCCCATAAATCGTCGACAACGAGCATATAACAATGGCACTTTAATCATAGAACAATTGCAAAGATTAGAGGATGCCGGTACTTATACGTGTATGGCACAGAATAAACAAAAACAAACTTCAAGACGCAATGTTGAGATACAAGTACTCGGTAAGTTTAAATATTCTATTAACTCTATTGTTCATTACAGTTTTGAAAAAGCCACGTTAAAACAAATTGTTCTCATTTATACATAAAAAACCAGAATTTGGACATTAATTTAGAAATTATAAAAAAAAGATACAGATAATGGTCATGACAAATATTTATTATTCTGCTGCCAAACAGTCACCACCATCTTAAATGGTCAATGACTTAATGCGGTCTTTTATTCAAATAAGCAAATAAGACAAAATAATTTTCAATTGTTTATTTTTTCATATCTGCATCATCAAAACCGTATCATTAGTAATCAAAAAAAAAGTAATTTTTGAGACTTAGGACAATAAGCACCATCTTTTAATGATAATCAACAGAAGTGTTATCATTAGAAAAAATCGCCATCGTTCACGTTTTCGTCATCATCATCATTATTATTATTATTATTCCGTCGTACAGTTATGAATATTTTTTCTTTATCTTTTTATTTTGTCAGTTTTTTTCTTTTTTTTTTTGTAATTTTACTGTTGTTGCCACAATTTATCTTTTACTATTATTGTTGTTGTTATTGTTATTGTACTACACTACTGTCAGCATTTGAAAATTAAAGGGTAAACAATAAGGCATTAAAACAAACAACAGATTCAATTCCATAAATAGGATTCTGGTTCAAAATGTACGTGGCAAAAGAAAAAGCATTATGAAATACATTTGATTTGCTAAATAGGCCTCTCTCGGCGTATTCGTGTATAGTATACTTTGGGAACAGTAAAGCATTAATGTTAATGAGGTGACTGACACAAGCCAGCTTCTGTGAGGAAACTGTTTGGTCAAACTTCAGTACAAATTTATATTCCAATCGCGGTTGAGGCTATCGTCACACATTTCTTTTTTCAGAGGAGAGTAAAACTTAGATGTAGGAAAATGTCTACCTGCTACATATCCAGACAAACATGGGTGTCCTACAATAAATAAGGAATGGACTATCTACTGAGACTTGAGAGTTTGCCGATTTGTGTAGATAATCATCGGACGCTTTGGCCGCTGAAAAAACTTCTAATAATATGTTTGTAAGCTGCTGTGATGATTATACCGGCTGATTTCTTTTGGGAATGCCCTGCCCTGAAAGGGGCAATAAGTGGATGTCATTGAAATCAATTAATGAATCAGGCCTTTTTCATAATGCATAATATATCTTAATTCATATAGAGCAGAATTTGTACTAATAACTTGACGCCTATTATTTTTTTAGAATATATTAAAAAAAGAAAAATAAAATTCCAAACTAATTACGTCATTTAAAACTGCAAGGGACACCCTTAACTACTATCAATGAGTGTCTGTTGCAGGTTTAGTAAATAACAGCAGCAGTATGCCATGTTTATAATGAGTTTTTAGTGGTTTTAAACTGCAAATGATACAGCAACGATTCCATTGCCGGAAACATAATATTGTTTTACGTTCTGTTCTTTTCAATTATTTCTTGTTCTTCTCCTTTTTCTTTTACTTACATCCTACGAAATCGATATCTTCTTGTACATGCAGTGCCACCAAAAATCATGCCCATACAAGCTATGACCAATATGCTGCGAGAAGGAATGAGAGCAGCAATTTCATGTCAAATTTTAGAAGGTGATTTACCGGTGAGCTTTAGATGGGAACGTAATGGTAAACCATTAATTGGTACTGGGTATGTATTGTTGTAGTGGTCAACAGCCGTTTTTGAGTTGTTATTAAGAACTCTAATTAAAAAGGAATTCTCTTCACAGCAATGAAGTTATACGACGCTTAGATGAATATTCGGCCAGTTTGGTTATTGAACATATCACCTCTGAACATTCCGGCAATTATACCTGTATAGCTCAAAATGTAGCAGGCACTGAACGTTTTACAGTGCCTCTCTCAGTTAATGTGCCACCAAAATGGATTTTAGAGCCAAAAGACGCCAATGCTCAAGCAGGTGATGATGTTTTCCTACACTGCCAGTCTTCGGGATATCCGAAACCAACTATTACCTGGAAAAAGGCTATAGGACCTACGCCAGGGGAATACAAGGATTTTATCTATGAACCCACCGTACAATCTTTTGCCAACGGCACAATACATTTTAAGAAAATTAGCAAAGAATCTCAGGGTCACTTTCTATGCGAAGCCAAAAATAATATTGGTTCGGGCGTTAGTAAAGTCATATTTCTAAAAGTTAATGGTGAGTTTAATTCGTGAAAAAATAACAGACTTTTTCATTTAATTTTATGTTCTCTTTCTTTAGTTCCCGCCCATTTTCAAACAAAATCGAAACAAATCTCAGTTGCTAAGGGAAAACAAGTTCATATACAGTGCAACGTTCAAGGTGACAATCCTATTGATATTCAATGGAAAATGCAAACGACACAACAGACAATTGATGAATCTATGGATACAAGGTAATACTTTCACTTTCTCATTTTGTATTGTATTTTTTATAAAAGATTCACGTTTAAAATTTGTTGGTGTTTTTTTTTTTTTGCAAAAAAGAAAACAAAAAAAGAAAACATTTTTGTACAACAATCAGACACGTAGTATTTAAAGCTCAACTAATCTTAAAACTATTGAAAGGAAAAACCAAAAAGAGAATTTATAGCCGAACATGCTTCATTGTTTAATAAGCCTTTGCCACTATTGATACGCTTGCTTAAGCATAAAGGCCAAATGTTTTTCAATTCGTTGTTTAGCAACACAGAACAATTTTAATTGCATTAGAAAGACGAATAGAATAAAACCCCGCACAATTATATTTATATATAATTTCAAATTTACTTCTGTCACATTTAATATGAATTGTATCACTGGCAGCTTAAATTTTAGACAAAATAATATACAGCGGTGTTTGGTAAAATAGCAGCAAACAAAAGAATTTGAAAAACAAATATAATTTGAACAAAAAATAGTTTATGGATCTTTTAGGTATTAATTAAAATTTTAGAATAAATCCTGGGTCTGCTAATATCGGTGTTAAACAGGAAAAACAAAGATGTATCCCTAAATAAAAGCTACAAGTGAAATGCTCAGCGTTTACACGGAAACGCCATTCTTAATTAATTTACACAGGGTTATCCAAACAATATATGTTTATTAAGTGCTAAAGGCTCTGGGTTCAAGGCCCCAGGGAAGGTGTGATCAATTTAATTTTAATTTTTGTTTCGTCAGAAACGCTTTAATAAGAACAAAGTTAACTGCAATGAATATTTTTCGTAATTAAAGAAGAAATGATGTCCGTGAAGGAATAGTACACTAGCCAAACTGAACAATTGTTTTCGACTTCAGCTACGGTAGTCTCATCAGAGTTCTTTATGTCCTGTGTATATTCGAGACCAAACATCAACTATTTAACTCATACTTTTCAGGAAATCGCATACTGAAATTATTATCGTATGCACATACACTTGTATGAGTTAGTCGATGGTCCGATGGTCCAAATTTTCAATGACGCTGAGGCCTATTTGTGGTTCTATGCCGTTCTCCTGCCGAATTATTTTATTCTTCAGCTCTTGAATTGTTGCCGGCTAATCGGCGTACACCTTTTCTTTGAATTAATCCTAAAAAAAAGAAGTCCAACGGTGTCAAATCACATGATCTTAGCGGCCAATTGACATCGCCACAGCCACTGTTGCCATTTGTGAACATTGACAACGTGTGGAATGGTCAAGAGGCTTTAGTTCTTAAGTCATTTGCACCTTGTAGGCGTGTGTACGCATATTTTTCATCAATGACGTGAGTGAGAGGTTCAGTTGTTGGGCACGACGACGAGTTGAGCTACACTATCGTGAACAGCAGGAATATTTTCTGCAGTACGAGTATGCACCCGTGCTTTAACATCTCCTACAGACCCGGTTTGACTAATTTTTGCAGAGTTTTTCCTATTGTACCCACAATTGGACGATTGAATTGCTGGATATGCATTTTGATTTGAACGCCCATTTTCATATTAAGCCTGAATAACTTTAACGAGTTGCTCGATTGTGTATTTTTCCATGGTTCAAATTGAGTTTTTCTGAAATTGAGAAATGTCAACTGAAATGCAGAAAAAAACTTGAGGTTTAAGTTTGGTTCACATTCCACATAGGACCTTGGCATTTAACAATCCGATATTTTATATTCTGTAGTCGCCGTGTCCTAGTGGTTAGAGTGTTAGCTTACTAAGACGGCGTAGGTCCGATTTAAGCCACGGCTCTGACATCTTGAAGCAAAGATATATTAAAAAAAATATTTTTTTCGGCGACTACCTCTTAGCAAACTTCTGGCAGAAGATCTGAAAGTAACTAAGGCCATGAAAAAGTTAGTCAAGCCTGCCATTCAGAGTCGACATTAAACTGTAGGTCCCGGTACATATGCATAAAAATTTACACACACAACATGAGCGCTGCGAGAAGGCCAGTTAGGTAAGGTTAGGTTAGGATATTTTATTTTGATTTTGGAAATTTAGAGTCCCGTAATAATTTATGATTTCCAGAACAATGAAATTGGATATACAGTGGTGTTCAATAAAATTGATTCACCCTAGTCTAACATCTATGAGGCCGGAAAAACACTAGAAAAGCGTGATTAATTCTTTTGTTTGGGCATTTTAGAATTCTTATTTTTTTAATAAGTCTACAAAAGGCTTCTGTGTTCAGATTTTAAAATAAAATCCCATATAAATAAAATTTATCATTAAAAATTTTAAGGAAATGTTCTTTCACTTAAATTTCTGAAAGATCTTAATTTGAAAAAAATTTTGTTGCTTTTATAATATGCAATTGATTTCATTTTTTTTTCTTTCTATTTATTTATTCAATTGAGTTCCATTTGTGTCTCCATTCTTTTTAAATTTTTTTATTTCTATCCATAAAATTGTACTGGCAGCTCTTTTAGAAGTTTTTGTTGTTATTGTTGGTTCTATTTATCAATTAAAAATTGTTCTCATGCAGATGACACAAATAATCAAATTGTTACTTTATTTTTTTGTTTCTTTCATTTCTTCATTTATTAGAAATTCATTTTATCCTACCGTCGTCTCATGGAACAAAGCAATGAATATTTTGTTAGAATGCAAAAAACTATTCATACAAAGAGCATGAAGAGAATGAAATATTGGAAAAATATTTATTTTATGCATTCTCTATACTATATACTTATGTAGTATGTCTGTGTAGATCCACAGGTTATCAATAGGCTTGTAAGTAAATTTGAGGGGTCAACTGTATAACTTTATCTGGACAATTTCAATTTACCAGCCTTGGCTATTTAGGTCTTAATATTTATTGTTAGTAAAACACGCATATGACCCAAACTACTAGCACAATAGTTAATAGCAGAGTGGGCAAACAAACAAAACATTTCGCAAACGTTACAGCAAAGTCATACACTTTTCAAACTTTTTTTAATGGTATTGAACATGAGCAAAACAAAAACAAATAATATCTAAATGAGAAAGAGCGCAAATGAAACAATTAGCTTTTCGCTCTTGTGCTTGCTTTGTTTTTTGTTGTTTTTTTTCTCTTCTTCTTTTCTTTTTCTCTTCTTCTATCCTTTTTCTTCTCATTCATTTTTTGTTGTACCTACAACAAAATGAGATCAAACGTTCAGTTTTGTTTATTTTCCTACTCTGGTTAATAGTTAAGAAAAACAAACAAATTTTGACGAATTTTCATGTTTCATTGTGAAAGGTCTTCACTAGTTCATAATTAAATAAGTTTAGATTGTTTTTGTCATGATTTCTCAATCAAAGTTGAAATTGATATCGGTGAAGGAATTGTACTCCAGCCGAATTGAACATGTTTTCAACTCCAGCTTTGGTAGTCTCATCAGATTTCTTTGTATCATGTAAATATTCACGAAAAACATCAACTATTCAACTCACACTCACGTTTAGATATCATGAATTGGAATTGTATTTTTTCTGCATACTGCTTGTAATGAGTGTGTCAAAGTATTGTCAAACACTGCCATTTGTCTCATATTCTTCTTTTTCTCTCCATCACTGCATTTTCTTTCTTGTAATTGACACCCATTCTAAATGAACAGAATTACAACAGTTTTCTTATTGATGTCTTGTTTCATTTATGCCCATCAGTCGATATCGACGACATACATATAGTAGGTGGTTAGAGGGCATCTTCAGAAGCATTGATTTGAAATCATTATTAATATATTGAAAAAGTGAAGTATCCTTTAAATATTTCTGTTGACTTTTTCGAGATCGTATTGTAATACTCTAGTTAAGCATTTGTATATGGATAGTTTAATAAAATGTGAGAAAAAGTGTAGATCAAAGCAAGGTCTAAACCGACTAAAAAGTCTCTTTTGTCCACAGTATAATTCTTTTTTTATTGAGACTAATACTCAGGGGTAAACTCCTACTAAATGCTATGCATTGTATTGGAATTTTTGTGGAAAGGACAATACATTATAAAAACAGAACATATATTTTGTTTTTCTTATATTATTAAGCGCCTTAGGAATGAGACAAATTGCTGTGAATTGATCATTCAAAGGCCCGTGTTATACCTTCACCTTAAATGATGCCGTTGAGTGCCTTCGCTGAAGTAGGTTTTTAATTGTTTTCTGCTATTTCCCAATAGGTGGCGCTTTTTTTCCTGATCATTCGTTTGTCGTTGTCAAAAGTTAAGGTGGAATAGAATGTCAGCGAGCGGTTACTTTTGAAGATGGACTTCTTGGTGTGGGGGGGGAGGGGGGGAAACTCTTATTTCTTAAATTATAATTTTTTTTTTTTCATATTTCGCCTTTGCTATGATTCGAACCTGGGCCGTTTGAGTTTTTGTGCGAGCGCTCTAACCACTATTAGTATGTAAATTTTTGTTAATATTTCCTCAAACATGTCAATAATCGAAAGAAATATGTTCAAAAATTGGGGCTAATTTATCGTATATTACGACACGTGTTTGAAAAATTAGTTGCCGATTTGCCTTAAGTGTCCCCTATGAGATGTGCGGAATGTTCTATTACCTTGCAAAATTATCGAGAATATCTTAAAGGCATTACCAATTAGATTATTAATTGGCTGAAGAAGCAGGTAAAACAAATCGAAATCGGGAGTATATTAAGTAAAGGTACAGAAACCTTAAATTAATTATTATTTAAAAATTTTGCAAAACGAAAATTTTGCTCAGTTTAAGCAAATAACAGAAAAGCAAAACCCAGTCAGATGGGCTAATTGTAACAATTAAGTTTGCATTCAATTTAACTTGATTTCGATTTTCATCATTACTTGTGTGTATGTAAATACAGGTTTACCGCCTTTGGTTATATAGAATATGAATATTAAAATCAATGTATATTATAAATACAAGATTACGTTTTAAATGCAACCTACCCGAATTCATCTTTTTAAAAGGCCTCGCCCAGCAAAATCCTTGCATGATAACATTTACCCCACAATATCATTTACTCCACACGTATTTGTATTTGTATAAGCATTATTAAGTTTGATTGTATTTGTAAGAGGATATGAAAGTATTATAGGAAAAAAAAAATTATACGAATGAAAACATACAAAAATAAAAGAAAAGAAATTCAAAGAAACCTTGACACAAGATTTTATTTTATGCCTTTTGTTTCTAAGAAATTCTGTGAGAAATTCAAAAAGACAGATAGACTGAATAATTGAAAGAAGATGGACTAAGTAAGGAATTAAAAAAAAATCATTACTTTTCAACATTTAAATTAAATTCAACAGAATTTGTAGGTAAATTTAAGACAAAAAAATTCAAATTTAGCTTTAACTGGTAATTAAACAAAGTATGTATATCCCTATAGAGCCTACAATTTATTTGTAAGCTTAAGTATACTATCTGCATAACTAATTTTTGTATTTACTTATGATAATAAAATTTTAGTGAAACCACAATTTATAGGCCAAATCAGTTTTACAAAAATACCCATGACACTCCACTCCGTTTCACCTACTAAAAATAGAATAATAAAATAAATAGAAAAAGCGCCACCTACTGGAAAGAAAACAGCTGCTTAGCGAAGATGATCACTACTTCAGGATCTAGATGCAGTGACAGATGGGGCAAGTGCCGTTGATCGTTCAAGCGTGAAGGTATAACACTGGCCTTTGAGTGATCAAATTGATAACAACTTGTCTCCGTCTCATTTTTAAGACGCTTAGAAAAAGAAAAAAAGCAGTTTGTTATTAAATACATACATACATACATACATACATATGTACATACATACATACATACATACATACATACATACATACATACATACATACATACATACATACATACATACATACATACATACATACATACATACATACATACATACATACATACATACATACATACATACATACATACATACATACATACATACATACATACATACATACATACATATGTACATACATACATACATACATACATACATACATACATACATACATACATACATACATACATACATACATACATACATACATACATACATACATACATACATACATACATACATAATAGGCCATTACAACCCTGTGTTAGGGTTACCGCCTAGCTTCTCACAGCACTCATGTTGTGTGTGTCATTTTTTATCCATCAATACCAGGACCTACAGTTTAAACTCGATTCGGAACGGCAGACTTGAGTAGCTTTTTCATGGCAACCAGTTACTCTCAGAGCTTTTGCCAGTAGACAGCTAATTGGTAGTCGCCGAAAGAAATATTTTTTTTTCATATATTTTTTTTCAAGATGTCAGAGTTAAGGCTTGTACCGTGGGCTCATGCCTTAGTGAGCCAACACACTAACCATTAGACCATGGCAACTACAAATAGATCAGGATTTTCATTTAATTACGCTGTGAAAACCAATTAAAATATTTTTAGAATGCCTAAAAATATGCTAATTTTACAGTATATAATTTTAGAAACATTATGTATAAATTTCTTGTTTGACACGGTTTGCTATCCTCTTAGTAAGCCAACACCCTAACCATTGGACTATGGCGACGATTACACCATATTATAAAATATTGTAAGACTATAGGTACCCAACTGGTTATTGATAGATTTGCAAGTTGCTAAGAATCGACATACTCTGGTCTGTGACACTACACCGAGCATATAATCTTACTCACAATATTATACAATACAGTGCACTCGCGGTAATGTGAAATAATTAAAACCAAGGGAGTTCATGTTTGCAAAATTGTTCACTTTAGCGTTTGTTGAATTTCATGACAAAAGTATAAAATTTTACCATATAAACTTGTGGTTTACACGCCTGAAAGTGGAATTATTTATTATGAAAATATAAAACTAAAACAAAACGAGATCACGAGAAAATAATGGTAGTGATTTAATTTTTGTTTTCCAACTGCCATGGATTTCAGTGTTATCATCAACACTAGAAACATTGACAAGCTAAGCACACCATAAAAATTAGTCAAACAATGCTTTAATTGTGATATCAGATGTATTATGCAATGAAAAAATGATTCACGCTATAGAGTTTTCTGAGTTTGTTCACGGTACAGAGTAGTCAATATAAACAAACGCTTGTTCACGTTACAGCGAGTGCCCGATATTACAATTTTTAATCCATACAGTATACATAAAATCATACAGTGTAAATTGCCTTTTCACCTTTTTATTCCGAAAAATGTATATTTAAGAAATGAGCAGATGTTATGGTTTTCTAATCATCCAGAAGAATTGAAAAAGATGCAATTTGACTAAAAATGTTTAAAAATGCTGTCTGAAATTGCGATTTTACGGTCTTCTAGCAAAACACAGCCAGCATTCTATTTGCACCCATCGGTCTAGTGACACCATTAATTATGACTACCTTTACATAAATTTATGTCATTGGTAACAAATTTTTAAATACTTAGTATATCGATTTAAAAACAGACACATTTTTAAGTGCCTACATATCATGGCATATAAAATCCTTTCTTACATCGTTTGCAAGATATTTTAATAGTTTTTGCATGACAACAAAAATTTGTTAAAACAAATACATACACATGTACATATGCTCATAAAAAGAAGTATTTTTATTTTCTTTTCTAATTCTTAAAAAAGAAAGCATTAAATTTATGCATAGAAAAGTAATCAACAAAAAAAAAATACATCTTATTTTACAGAATAAAAAATCTTATTTAGGTCATGTTTTCCAGCAGAATTCACTCACAATATTGATCACGTTTCTTCATTAAATTAATTAAATGAAAGTGTCAAACAGAAATTTTAGTAGTGTCATACAGAAGTGTAGGCAAATGTTTGCCAATGCATATCGAAAAGCTATAAAGAATTGAATTTTGAATATTAAAATAAAAATTATTTTCCTTTTGGCATTGAGTACAATGAATAGATATTGCTCGAGTGTAATATAAAAACAAAAACAAAAAAAAAAAAACAAAAATTAAAAAACTGACAATAAGAATGCAAATATTTAATGACTTTTTTCATGAGGAAATTAACGGCATTCATACATTTTTTTACACTAATAGGGCAACTAAGTACCCAGCAGAAAGTAATGCTTACCAGTAAATTATTTTGTAAGGGAGAAATTGTGAACAATCACACTTACACGTGCGCATCAATAATGCATAATTTTTATATGAAATAAGCCCCTAAAACGCAACAGAAAAGCAAATTTATTGCAACCAGAAAACAAATAGTACAAAAAATCAAAAAATAATAACTTATCCTGTAGCTTATTTGGAAGATGTAATGCCTAATAAATAATATAATGCTTCCACAATTTTTTTTTTTTTATTTTGAATCCAATACTCAGGGGTAAACCCCTACTAAATGCAGTGCATTGTATTGGAATTTTTTTGAAAGGACAGTATATTTATGATAGAACATACATTTTGTTTTTCTTATACTTATTACTATTAAGCGCCTTAGGAATGAGACAAATTGCTGTGAATTGATCATTCAAGAGCCAGTGTTATACCTTCACCCTTGAATGATCAACAACAATTGCCTCATGGTTGTATGTTGATTGTGTGGTGATGAGTGTCTTCGCTAAGTAGGTTTTCAGCTGTTATATGCTATTTTCCAATAGGTGGCGCTTTTCTCCTGATCATTCGCTTTTTGTTGTCATTAAATAAGGTGGAATAGAGTGGAATGTCGGGGAGCGGTTTCTTTGAAGATGGTCTTCTTGGAGGGGGAGGGGGGACCTCTTATTTTTTAAATTATAATTTTGAAAAAACCGCAATCTAACTTTTACATTATTTGAACCAGGGTCGCTGGAGTTTTTGTGCGAGCGATCTAACCACTATACCACGCACCCCCCCAATTGCTTACAATTTTATTTAATGCTTCAAAATCTTAGAAATTTTCTGCTGGGCTTATAGCATATGAAGTTCTTAGAAATACAAACATTCATATCTATTATACTTTTGCATACATTTGTGTGTGCATATATTCGTACATATATTTGTATATACCACATACATACAATACATTTGCATGTATAAGTACATACTTCTTATGTTTAGACAAGTGATGCATATCTTTTGTACTTATTTAATGCATATGTAAAAGTATAAGCATTTTTGAGCTTTGACGAGTGACATCCCTTCACATTTTTGTACTTTTTTTTGTATTTTGGTCATGTTCGTAAAGGTATTCCCATACTAATGCGTATGCAAACATTAATAACGAAAACATGTGTAATTCTTTGAAAAACTTTATCGTCTTGCTTTTCTTTTTTCAATTTTCTATTTTTATTTTCTCTTTTTTTTTTTTTAGATACACAATACGTGATCAAATACTCGATGATGGTATGGTCTCTGAATTAGGCATCTCGCATACATATCGACAGGATACTGGCATTTATATTTGTCATGCAACAAATACATTTGGAGAGGTAAGTTGTACTTTTTTCATGTTTACAATTTGTCTTTTATTTAAAATAAAATCTGATAAGCATTCATGCACAGCACACAAAGAAATACATATTTATGTTAGAAAATGGTTATGAAATTTAAGGAAGAAAACAATCTTTACATTTTGCATTCATAGCTTTTTAAATTGCTAGGGTACTATTTGATTAAGAGAAAAAAATTTTCACGACCTATATTTTTTAAGTGCTCTAAAAAATCTGGTATTCATTTATTTGTGCAAACAGATTACCACCCCCATTATAATTATAATCAATAGGCGCCCAGAAGATTGATTGTTAATGGGGTTCTTAGTATTAAGTCACACATATCTTGTTTATATCGTGAAAATAGAGTTGCTAACAGAAGAAAGGCTCTTCATTTAGTTTTACTCTCATCAAGCTTGATTTGTGTTAATCGGGTAAAGAGCATGATGATTGTATTCTTTCATATAATGACGGTGGAAGAAAACTCTAGTAAAAGACGACGTACTCAAACTTCTATTGTGCAAAAATATTGCACTGAAAATTGCTGTGGTAGAATCACTTGTGGACAAATAATAAATCGATTACGGACAATCGATTACGTACTTTACTTAGAATTATGAAGAAATAAGTAATTAAGAAATTGTAAACAGAAAGTAATTCGAACATTCCCATTTCTGGTAGAAGTAAGCACCCTGCAGGCAATTCAGTTAACTTTCAATTAATTTAAAACTAACTATTTCTCAAGTAGTGGTGGTTGACACTTGGATTACTTTTATATGAAAACAACTAACTATTTTAACATTGTGATGTCCTAGGAAGTAATCAATTGTCCGACTCTGCATTACTTTCAATTAACTTTAAAGTTAGTTACCTAGCCGTTAACTTAAAGTTAACTTTTTGTAGCTAGCTATAAACACTTTGATTTAGGTAAGTTCTGGACTACAATGTAGTTAGCTTATAGTCAGTCCATAAAAGTGAATTATAAGTTAGCTTTATTTGTAGTCGACTACCAATTTGCTGGCAGGGCAGAGTCTTTTCTCTGCTTCATACACAAGCGCAAGTGTGTTTATGTAGTAGTGGACATCACTGCTGTATATCAATATCTTTATGTATCTGGCTATGAATCTGTTGATGTCTTTAAAGTTTAGTTAGAATTTTTTTAAGAAAACGGTTTTGATTTTTGTAAAACAATTCTTTTAAGTTTTATTATTTTATTTAAAAAAATTTTTGATATAATTGTTACTTCTTAAGGCCAAGGCACATAGAATCCTTCATCCGTCTTACGTTAACTTATTCAACTGACAGCCAAGTTAAAATACATGTTTTCTTATGAGCTTTATTACATTCAACACGAGGACGTCAATGCAAAGTTCAAGTTAAGCAACTTTTAACGTACCCCAGCAGAAAATTTTCCAAATTTGGAAGCAATAAATAAAATTGTAAGCAATAATGGAAGCATTATTTTGTTTATTCATACCCTAAAGCTTCCAAAAATTCTACAGGAAGAGGTATTATTTTCAATTTTTTATACTATTTGCTTACTGGTTGCAATAAATGTGCATTTCTATTGCATTTTAGCGGCTCATTTCATATAAAAATCATGCATTATTGACGCACACGTGTAAGTGATTGTTCAGAATTTCTCCCTTACAAAATAGCTTATTGATAAGCAATAATTTCTGCTGGGATGTAGTGTACACTGAGAACTATAACTTTTTTTCTCATTTTTTTTGTTGTCATTTGCTGTCATTGTGCTGTGATCTTTCCAAAAAAATTAAATGAACAATATAAATAATAAAAGTTATAAATAAAATAAAAAAATATAAAATAAATTAACCGAGGTTGTACAAATATAAAATATTTGTTGAGAAAGTCAACGTATGATGGATGACGTCATTTTGCTTTGGCGCCATTTTTTAGGGAGCCTAAGTTTACCAAGTTTGGTTTGAATCCCAGCAAAGGTGAAAATTAAAAAATTAGTTTGCGGTTTTTTCAAAATTATAATTTAAAAATCAAGTCCATCTGCAAAGTCAATCCCTGACGTTCCACTCTATTCCACCTTAACCTTTAAAAACGCAAAATGAACGAATAATCAGGAGAAAAGCGCCACCTATTGGGAAGTAGCAGATAACAGCTAAAAACCTACCTAGCGAAGGGTGACGGTACAATACTGACCTTTGAATGATTAATTCACAGCAATTTATCTCATTCCTAAGGCGCTAAATAATGTAAGAAAACAGAAAATATATGTTCTGTTGTCATAATGAACTGTCCTTTCCACGAAAATTCCTATGCAATGCACAGCATTTAGTAGGGGTTTACCCTGAGTATTGGTCTCAATAAAAAAAATCATCTGGCAACATTCAATTCGCTTGCAAAACTTTGATAAACAGCCAGGTTATAAATAAAAGCACACACTTAAATTAAAGATAAAAATAGAGAAATACGAATAGCTTTGCAATTAATCATTATTTTAATATTCATTTCAATTATTGTCCTTATAAATTCCAATACTCATGTAGAAAAATACATATTTGAACAACAACAATTATTGTATTTTACTTGAAATATTAGCGCAAATCTATTATCCGACTTATCTTCGCCACTTGTTGTCGGTTTTATTCGATGTGTTTTAATTTTCCATCTTCATTTTTACATTTTTCTTTGTTTTTTTTTACCTTCAGATTTTTTCAATTTCCTCATTCTCACCCACCCACTAGAAACTTATTTTTAATTTTTCATTGGAATTTTATTTCGAATTCGTTGATATTTGCTAACATTTTTTTCTTCTTATTGGTTTTCTTATTTTTTTGTTTCGTTCTTCATTGCAGGATGAAATTACGATACAATTAATTGTACAGGAAGTTCCGGAGCAACCTAAAAATTTGCGTATTAATTCACAGCAATCACGTAGTCTACAATTGACTTGGAGTCAACCATTTGCTGGCAACAGTCCAATCGAAGAATATCATATATTTTACAAACAAATTTCAGGTGAGTAAGGAAGTAAATAAACAAAATGTTTGTGGAATTGTATGTATTACTCATATCCCAGCGAAAATTGGAACTTACTTTTAAGTAATTTTGTGTGGGAGGGAAGGTAAACTTCTCCTTAGAAAGCTGATTACTAAGGACATAATATTTATGTGGCGAATTTCCCCTTGGGAACAGCCATAGCAGCTAATTTCGCTTCTCTTACAATAATTTTAAACTTATTTCTGTGCTATTAGTCCTGCTTTATATCTTTCGTCTCAGTAAATCTTCATAATAAGCTAATACGAGTATAGCAGCATTAAAATTGCTATTTAGCTTTCGAAAATGTAAAATATTTTTGCTGCGATATTTGCATAAGGTTTGTCTAAAATTTTATTTAAGTGTATGGAACTCAGTATTCCCTGCAAAAAAAATTGGACTACATAACCCAGATGAGTAGTTACCAGAATAGTCCTATGTAATTAAATTGTGTACTTTTTTGTATGTTTGAAGTAAAATTTACAATTGGGTAACACTGGCGACACATTTAAGTTAAAAATTTATTGAATGGTAACGCTGGCGGCGTCCATGTTCAATTTTTCTCAAAGTCTGTGTATAAATAAGTGTAGTAATAAAATATATTAAGGCTTAAAAAGTGTTAAAAAAATATAATTGAAACTTGATTTATAATTTTAAAGGTTTGTAGGAAATAGTCTTCTGTTAGTAGTCCATGAATTAATGACATAAAGTAGTTATCAAAATAACTACAAAAGTTGATCCATGGAATATATACGTGAAGTAGATATGAAACTAATCTCAATTGTATAATTCACGGAGTAGTTACATGGGAGTAGTTTTGAGGTTACTCTTATGTTATAGGTTACTCTTATGTCTCCTAGGATATCGCAATGTAAAATGGGTCACTTTTTTACATGCGTAATGGGTAAAGGATGTTACTAGTCATGGTCCATCATGGAGTACATTTTACACACGTGCATGGAGTAGTCGCACTTTTTGCAGGGTTATATATAGATATACATATGCAAGTACATATTGCATATACATATGTATGGTTTTTAATCCATATTGGTACATAAAATTTAAGTGGATTAGAGAGGTTTTTCTTGCTTAAAAGATTCTTAACTTTTTCTAAAGGGATAGTTTGTTCCAGTGTTGCAAATTAAAAATTTTGAAATAATAATAATACATTGCAACTAAAAGAGTACTTTCTGGAATTAAATTGTATTTTTTGTAAAAAAAAAACAATAGGTCTAGTGGTTAGTGTAATGGCTTATAAACACTATAGCTCAAGTTTCAAACGTCAGCTCTAACATCATAAAAAAAAGAAATATAGAAAAATAATTTTTTTCGGCGACTACCTACAAGCAGTCTTCTGGCAAAAGCTCTGAGAGTAACTGATTGCCATGAAAAAGCTTCTCAAGTCTGTCGTTCAGAGTCGACTTTAAACTGTAGGTTCCGGTACTCATGAATAAAAATTGACACAAACAACATGAGTACTTCAAGAAGCTAGGCCGTAACTCTGAAACAGGATGGTAATGTCAAATTATGTACGTATGTATGTGTATGTACCTGTTCAATCTCCATGTGCGTGATATAGAGTTTTTTTTATTTTGAATACGTAAAATAATTGTTTTTCTTTTTTTTTTGTGTCATATTGAGAGAATTTATGATTTACTCCAATTTTTATGAATTTTAACCAGAAGTAAATAAATAGAGCTAGTTTTGTATTTAATTTCTTATTTTATATATTTTTTTTTTTCAATGAAAGGAAACCTCTATCGGCTTTATTCCAAAAGCGCAGAAGCTGCTAATTGGTCTAGGCTTTTGGCCAAGTCGTTGCCAGACTGATGGCACTTCGAGTAGGACCAGAGAACAAACATACATACAAGGGCACTATGGGCATGACTATAGTAGGTCTCAAGAGATCGTCTATATGCAGTGGCGATAACTGACCAACCTTTAAACAAAATTGTAAATTTGTACCGCCTTCTTTTATTTGAAGACATTTTTACACAATCTTTATTCATATATGTATACATATATGAAAGTCACATGTAACGATATTCGTTTTTATTTCTAAACGCTGAACCCTTATCAATCCAATTAGTAATATAGGTAGTGTGTTATGTTAACTTTCGATTGAGAGGTTAGGGTCCTTTTAGAACTTGCCTTATAGTTGCAACATAAAAAATGTTTTTTTGTTTAATAAAATTTTTGTTAAATGTTTGCTCAATCTATACAGTATTTCATTAAATTTATAATATTTTTTCAATTTACTCGGCTGTCTAAGGCAACACAACATTTCGTCGTGCGGTAGTTTAAGTGCTCTATACGCCATTTTATATTTTTTATATATCTCGAGTTAATGATGCCACTTTAGGTTTTCGACCCCAGTTTCGAAGATAAATAGCCAAAAACGGATTGCAGATTTTAAAAATGTTGGAGTCAAAAACCTAAAGTGGTATCATTAACTCGAGAAATATAAAATGTATAGAGCACTTAAACTCTCGCACGACGATTTGTTAAGCCTGCTTTCTTTAATCTTATCTTATATAACAGATACAAGTTATATATATTTATTTGAATGTTTGCTACACGGCTGAACCGATGTTTTATAAATGTTTGCAGTATTTTTTTTTTTAAGTTTGGAAGGATATATGTACTTTAAATGGAGCTTCTTTGTCAATTTTATTACTTATGTATATATGGTCTGGCCTGTATAGATTATATCTCATCAATTGCAATTTTTGACATGGTGATATGCCGCATTTTTGGTGTAGAGCACTTACAAGAAAATTTTTCGTGTTATATTTAGAATGTGGCGATTTCGTAAAGCCGCTTTTTAAGAGTTATTAGTTTTTATAGAACGTCTGCAGGTTATAATACAGAGCATTAAAATTATCCTTAAAATCTGTAAAGCGTAGATAAAGAGGTAACGTCTATTCCAAAGATTGCTCAACTAACACCCAACAATTGTCTATGATGTGATATGTGTCGGTCTTAGGATGGTGGATGTCATTTTCTTTAATTATTTGTGGAATTACCTTGCCAATAATTATCTTATTATAATTATTCTTTAGATACATATACTTATTATAAATTTCTAAGTATTAGAAACAAAGAAAACATGTCACAAATATTACATACAAATGTATTTTAAATAAAAGAAAAGTTATTTATAACATACATACATATATGTATATGCCCAGTTGGCACCATAATCGCCAAGGATATCTTTAAGAAATGCCACTAACCGTTGTCGACAACATCGCAAAGGTGTTCGTGCACGACATTTTGTGGTCTATTTCCTTGAAGTTGTCGATGATAAATAGAACAATGGCGACATGCTTGCATAGCTCATACAATGTGCGGTTGACGATAACCTCACTGATATTGTCGCTCAGCTAGTCGTCCGCTATTTTTACGAAAATGTCTCTGATGAGTTGGTCTGGCTGTTGTGTATATGTTTTACAGGATAGTCTATTGTCGTGACAGTGCCAACTAGGTGTATGTACATACGTACTGATACATGAAGATTTGTATTATACATACCTATACTTATACATATCGCTCATTTGCGAAAAGAGTGGCATAACTCAAAAAAGCGATTCTGAGATAAATGCATTTAAAGCATAGGTCGGCATTTCATAGCTGAATTCAGCGGGGAGAGTTCACATGTATTCTTACGCTCTTTCATTTTGTCCTCTCTTTGCATTAGTTTTTTTGCAAAAACACTTAAAGAAATGTATCATGTTTCGAAACAAATGTTGTTTTACGTTTTAGTCGTCAATGAACTGCTGACGAGTGCCCATATGTATCGGGTGTTTTAATTATTTTTTCTGTGAATGCTCTCTGCACAATTGTGCTATGAAATCAGTGATTACCATTTCATAGCACAATTGTGCAGAGAGCATTCACACGTATTGCTTACGCTCTTTTATTTTTTTCAGGTTTACTCAAAAAAAACTGGTCGATTACACTCAAAAAATATTTCATGTTAAAAAATTCAATTTTTGTAGAAACATTAAAACCTTTATTTGTTATGAACCAAATTAGATCCTAAATTGAAAATCTCGATTTCAAGCTTAGTAAGCTTAAAAATTGTTAGAAAGGGCAGACCATTTAGTGATAGTATTTTTATTAAGCTATTGTTGAAAAAAATTTGGAAGAGGCCTAATTATAATACAAATATTTTCCGACTTAAAATATATTTGATCAAAGCAATGCAACAAATTACATTCTACAAATACAAAACTGTCATACGAGTATAAGTGTAGAAAATTTTATCTTATAGCCCAGTTATATATATACTTGTACTTTTAAAGAATAACTTCCAACTTCTTTTTTCTCTCTTACTCACTAATACACAACCAAAAAATTTTTGGTAACCCCTGATTTAAAGATTTTAATTTAGCCTTAACGTATAGGAAAAGTACAAAACACTTTTGGTCGCCACTCAGTGAAAAAAAGAGATAAAAATACAATTTTTAGATATGTTTTATATTACAATTCGTCTCATATTTCTGCATTATTAACTCAAAAAATACATTTTTTGAGTTATGCCACTCTTCTCGCAAATGAGCGATATGTACGTAGATGTATGTATGTATGTATGTATGTAAGTACATTGAAATAGTAATTACAATAAAATGACAATAAGAAAAAAATGCTTAATGGATTAAAGCCAAAAGTCATACATAATTGTCAAATAACAAAACGACTGAAAAAAAAAATATTACTTAAATGAAAGATAAATGGCTGAGGGGAAATATCTGTACATCTGTATATAGGTATATACACAACTACATACCTATGTACACAGTAATAATCCTAATAAATTACTATACGAGTGTTTTGAACTTTTAATTAACATTTTAAAGCATCGTTTATTGCAAAATAATTTTCTATAATATTTGTTTTTTTCATCTCTTTTTATTCATTCCTTTTTTTATTTAGATATTTGGCAAAATGCCGAACACATCACTATTACCGGCTCACAGACAGTTGTCAATATAGCCAACTTAAAGCCAGCAAAAGCTTATCATATACGTATGTCAGCCGAAAATAAATTGGGTTCATCTGAATTCTCTGAAGTTGTACAGGTAACAACACTAGAGGAGGTACCCTCAGCTCCACCACTTAATGTGCGAGCGGAAGCAAAAAGTTCAACGGAGATTGCTGTTTCCTGGGATGCACCAGACCGTGACCACTGGAATGGTATTTTGTTGGGCTACTATGTTGGCTATCAAATGTCTCTAACGCCTGAGGATATGGAAATCAATCCCACATTGGGTTTTAGTTTTAAAACCGTTGAAGTACGTTCACATTATGGTGGTGAGACGGTTTTAAATAATCTCAATAAATACACCGAATATCATATAATCGTACAGGCCTATACGAGTCAGGGTAGTGGGCCACCCAGTAAGGAAATTGCTATACAAACATTGGAGGATGGTAAGTGTACTCGTACATTGAAGTAAATCATGGCACAAACGAATTTAAATTGAATTTAGCAATAGCTACAATTATTGTTAGGGTATATGAGTCATTTCAAGTTAAACCGACACATTTGGATTATTTTTTAATTTCATAAATGTTGCAAGTAATCACACATGGATAATATGAAATGTATATGAAATATACTGAACAATTTAATACGTAATTACTTGGCTTTAAATTGTTTTTTAATTTGAAATGTTTTTTTTTTTTAGGCTTTATTTCAGTAAACCTAAGCCAAATAAATTTCTAGAGCACCCTAAGGACAAGGCCAGGCAATGAGCGCCAAGTGGCTTATTACTGAGCACCATTTCTGAGCGGTTAGTGCGGTTAGTTGTTAAAATGCTATATTTTTAATTTTAAAATTTGGTAATTTATCTTGCCATAATAGCGGTCGGCTTTGTACAGATGAAATTATAAGCTCCGCATTTACTTTTGCCATGTTTATACTTTGCCGCTAAAAATTAGAACAAGTTCTATTCCTGAGCGGCGCCGCATAGTCGCTCAGAAATGTCGCTCATTGCATGGCAACTTCAGTAGTATTCCATATGTTTTAATTTTTTGCCGCTCACCGCTTTGCCGCTCATTGCATGGCCTCGACCTAATGGCTTTATTAAATTATGAAAATATATCGTTTATGACAAAACATTTCATATACTTACTATATATGTATATAAAACAAACGTGTAAATCTCTTTTTAAGTGTGAAAAATTGTTTAGCAAATGTTAAGTGTTTGGTAAATATTAAAAAATGTTTGAAACACATTTTACTAGGGCTTCGAAATGTCATACTACTACATATTCTAAAGTACACTCTAGACCAATTTTACTTCATGCGCCTCACATGTATTCGAACAAGTTTGTTGCGAAATTATTATTTTATTAACGAAAAGGTGAAGAAACAATGCGGAAATGTAAACAAAGACGTAGGTAGTGTTCTAGAGTGCTAGTATGAGGGTTGTGGGTTCGATTCTCACCAAAGTCAAGTGGTTAGTGGTCTAGTGGTTAGTGTGTTAGCTTACTAAGATAAGAACTCCGGTTCAAGCCCCGGTTCTCACATCTTAGAGCAAAGAAATATTAAAAAAAAATATTTCTTTCGAACGACTACCACTTAGAAGACTTCTGGCAAAAGCTCTGAGAGTAACTGATTGCCACGAACAAGGTTCTCAAGCCTGTCGCTCGGAGTCGACATTAAACTGTAGGTCGCTATAAGTAGATGTTGACACACACAACATAAATACTGCAAGAAGCTAGACCGTAATCCAGACTCAGGGTTGTAAAGGCCAGTTATGCATGTACGTATTTTTCGACCTTTAAAATGTACTGCGTCATTATTGGTTATCTTACATCAGGCGTAGGACTTCGCATAAAGCAGGCCATACACGACGACGGCATACCCGCGCAATCAAGTGATTGCACAAACAAGCTCGTACCACATTACATGCAATCAAACTGGCGTAACATTTATATCTTTAAATAAATTTGGAAGGCGGGTCATAATGAGTAGTGATATATGTACTGTCTCAAACAATTGCCCGTACCCCATGCAACTGGAAATATATTTGATTATAATTCGAAAAATACTTACCCAATTCAAATGTAGTAAATTTTTTTTAAAGTCCAACAAGTAGTTATAAAAATTGCCAACTAATAGTAAGATAAAAAAAGATTCACTTTTATTTTTAACAAAAAACTTAAAAATAGTTCAAAATATTAACTCAAAAAATTGTCCGTACCCTATAAAAAAATTTACATATTTATAAAATGTACATATATTATGATGTCCTTAATATTTAGTGTGGTATCCTTTAGCAGCGATTACGTCTCTTAAGCGGTTTTTCATCGATAAAGCCAGTTTTTCTGTTGTTTCTGCGCCAATATTCCGCCATTCTTGAACGATGACATCTTTCAGCATTTGCTTATTAGTTATTTTATGCTGTCGAATTTTTTTTCTAAAATACCCCATAGATGTTCTATGGGATTTAAGTCTGGGCTCTGGGGAGGATGAGGCACCACTTCCTTAACGTTGTTGAGCACCCATTTTCGCACAGCCATGGAAGTGTGCAAGAAATGATAATCGTCTTGTATGCCCAAATTAGTGGCGCTAGCTTTTAAATTTTCTTTTAAAATATTTAAATAACTAAATTTGTCCATCGTGGTTTCCACAAACACGAGATTTCCCACACCTCCAGCTGTCATTACACCCCACACCATCACCGAGCCACCACCATGCTTTACTGTTTCTTTTAGATGCTTTAACTGCAACGCGGTGTTTTCTCTTCTCCACACAAAACGTCTTCCATCCGACCCAAAAATATTAAATTGACTTTCGTCAGTGAAAATAACTGTTTTCCAGAAGTCGTCAGGCTTGTCTACATATTTTATGGCCTAATCTAAACGCTGTTTTATATTCTTTTTTGATATAAAGGGTTTTTTACGTAAAACACATGCCTTATATTGGTTATCATGCAGAAAGTTCCGTACCGTTTGTGCGCTTAAAGCAACGTTTTCATCTTTTTTAATATTTTTAGCTATTTCCACAGCACTTGTTTTTGGTTCCATCTTAACCATCCGGTAGATCTTTCTTCCCAATCGAGCGTCTATGATTTTTTTACGACCTCTTCCTGGCGCAATTAAGAGTGAGCTTGTTTTTAATAATTTTGTATCACATATTGGACAGATGATTTTGGTCTTGAAATATTTTTGGCGATTTCAAGATAACTTTTGCCTTCATTGTGAAGTTTTATAATCAATTCTTTGATGGCAATAGGAATTTTAGTATGATTTTTATTATTTGAACTCATATTAAAAATTTTAATAACGCACTATTCAGACAAGCCACTTTATAAGACTGGGCAATTGTCTAATTTTACCTCAACTTAAAAATTAAAGATCCGTTATATTAGAGAAATTTATATTTCTCTTTGGACAATGATCCGATTTTATAAAAACAACAAAAATGAAAAAACCGTTGTGTAGTACGGACAATTTTTTGAATTAAATTTTTGGACTTTTTTGTTTGTTTTTTGTATAAAATAGTAGTGAAACATGTTTATTTTATTATTAGTTTGCAATTATTATAAACAATTGTTACACTTTTAAAAAAAGTTTACTTCACTCGAATCGGGTAATTATTTTTTCGAATTATAATTAAATATATTTTAAGTTGTATGGGGTACGGACAATTGTTTGAGACAGTATATTGTGTATATTGTGCTGTAATAATAACGATTTGAATATTCTGAACTTTTAATTTTCCATAAGGAAGACATGTAGTTGTAAAGTTCAAGGAATTCATTTCAAAAAACTTTTTCTTTTGAGTTTATTTTTTTCCCCAAAATTAAAAAACAGATGTGTTGTTCACTATAAACTGAGTAAATTCGCCATCCACTACAATGGCAAGATTGCTCCATCTTCAAAATATGAAACTCTGTTTGACGT
Source organism: Metopia argyrocephala (assembly GCA_963576795.1). Lineage (NCBI taxonomy): Eukaryota > Metazoa > Arthropoda > Insecta > Diptera > Sarcophagidae > Metopia > Metopia argyrocephala. The sequence goes on from OY756210.1 coordinate 39,434,182, forward strand.
CGCTGTGCTCCCCATGGTCTAGTGGTTTGTGTCTTGGCTTACAGAGACTATAGCGCCGGGTTCAAATCTCAGCTCTGACATCTTGAAAAAAATATATAAAAAAATTATTTCTTTCGGCGACTACCTCTAAGCAGTTTTCTGGCAAAAGCTCTGGGAGTAATTGATTGCCATGAAAAAGCTTCTCAAATCTGTCGTTCGGAGTCGACTTTAAACTGTAAGTCCCGGCACTAATGGATAAAAATTAACACCTACAACATGAGAGCTGCGAGAAGATAAACTGTAACCCTGATACAGGGTTGTAATGGTCACTTATACATATATGTATGTATGTTTGACGTCGCTACAGCAAAGTGTATAATCACGCAAAAAGCCCATACACGACTCAACAAACACTTGATTGCGAGTGCATGCTGTTGTCGTGTATGGGCTCTTAATAACTAAAAACATGTACTGCTTTTATAGTTTAAGTTCTGGCCATATATGTATACTCAACTTTTTTTGATCTGATTTTGCAATAATTACGGTAAACGAATAAGACTTACAATGTTTAGTTTAGTTTTGATACCATTTTATTGTCTCTAGTCTTCTTTTTTACTTTAGTGGTTAAAGTTAAAGTATATTTTTGAATCATATCTCCATGCATTTATTCATTGCTAATTACTTTTTAATTATAAAAATTTTATATGTAAGTGGTGGGTTTACAAAAACATCCAATTACTATAATGATCACTTGATAAAAATTCTATCTGCAAATTACTTGTTATGTTTAATTGTTAATTGGCATTTACTAGTAACAAATTACAAATAATAATTGGTAGTGTTCATACCCGTAAAAAATTCTTCTTAACACAGAATTTCGTTTCAATAAAAATGACTTCTATGCTAACATAAGATTTGAAGTGTCAACTTTCACACCCGTACGTATGTAGTTAACACACATTGTTAATGTTTGTTTTTGTTTCAGTGCCATCTTCACCACCTGAAAGCCCACAATGTGATGTTTTAGGTTCAACATCTATCTACATAACATGGTCACCACCTGATGTTGATGGACAAAATGGCAAAATTAAAGGCTATAAAATATTTTACATATCAACTGAAGACTTATATGGTAAGTTTATACAGCACACACAATTATTCCTTTGGAAAAAGCAAGAGAAAACACTACTGACAAGTAAAAATAAAAAAAAAGAAAGTATATTTCTACTCATATACCCTTTTTCAGTATTTTATACTTTTGCACAGTTCTAATGAAATTTTCATGGAATTCATTCATCAATGTGCCAATGCTATTTTGAACCCTAACTCTAATCAAAATGAGATAAAAATCTTTTCGAATGTGTTTTCCTCACAACAAGTTTATTTGTGTATGTGTTTGTTTGCTCCTTTTTTTTTGTACTTAATTTAAGCAATCAGGTAATTTTCAATTGAACGGTAAGACAATTGAAAAGAAAATTAAAATAAGTTTTAAAAGTTTTAATTTTTTTATAACTGTATTGAAAATGAAGGAATTTAGTTTAAATAATATATTGTTAACAATTAAAATTTTAAATAACCTGACTCGAGATCAATGTCGGTATTATCTAAATTTAGACTTAACAATTTGTATATCTCCAGAGAAAATTTCCTAATCACATGAACGGAGTAGCCAGTTTACAAACAGTTTAACTTTTTGTCATTATTACAATATTAAATCCTGTTGAAATCGCATGTCGTATGGTATGAAACAGATAATAATCATGTCAGTATAGCGCTGTTTGTTGACTTTTACATTCTGGCTACCGTTAACTGTGAAGATACAGCCATTTAATCAAAAATGTTTAAAAGAAATTATGAATCAATAGCGATGTTTTTTTGTTGTTTTGCTATTAGCGAATGATGTTCGTTGAGATTTAATTTCTGTACGATTTTAACCTTTCAATCGGACAATCAACAACAAAAGGATGCGCTTTGAGAGAGGTACGAGTAGTCCGCAAAAACATGCGATTAACCGGAATCAAGTCCTTTATTTCATCAGAGCATCTTCAATGGTAGTATCGATAGAACAATAAAACGCCTGCCACATAACGCCGATGCTCCAACGAAGCGATAGGGTTGGATAATCTACCGTCACTTCAAAATAGTCTTTGAAGCACCGGCGCATACATGAGAGTTGTACTCCAAGCTTGGTCAAACATACTTATGTATGTCTTGTAAATATTGAGAAGGTCAGATGGGATAAAGTATTTCTTGCAACATTTTAAGAAACCAAAGCACTTGAATGCGTCTTTTGGCATTCGAAATATGTGATCATTCCAACTGACTTCAAAATAAATATCATGCTCAGAACATTTACCATAGTTACAGATGCTAAGATTGTGTAATCACCACCACGCCTAGGCACGATAAAATAACATATTAGCGCGGCCCAACTCGGATATTATTTGCAGGTGATTTGTGAGTGTATCATTCATATTATGCCTTCTCACCTCAATTTCCAAAAGGCTCGGCCTGCTGGGGGGTTCTGGTATAGCGGTTAGAGCTCTCTCTCATAAATTTAACCGACGAAGGTTCAAATACCAGCGAAGGAGAAAAAATTTTATAAAATAATAAATGGTGGTTTTTCGAAAAATTATAATTTAAAAAAAATAAGAGGTCCCCCCGCCTCCACCAAGAAGACCTTCATTAAAAAACTGCTCCCTGACATTTCCAGTCTATTCCACCGCAAACGAATGATCAGGAGTACAGCGCCAACTTCTGGAAAGATAACAGCTAACCTGCTTAATGAAGACGCTCACCATCAGCAGCCATCAACAGATGGGACTATTGCTGTTGATCTTTTAAATGTGAAGGTATAACACTGGCCTTTGAATAATCAAATAGACAGCAACTTGTCCCATTGACATAAGGCGCTTAACATCTTACATATCTATCTATACTTACAATTGCAATTAATATGAAGGACAAATGTTGCTGTCATCTGCGAAAGAGTAGGATTGGAAGTTGAAGGGAGGATTAGGAATAGTGTAGGAGAAAAAACAGAGCCTTGCGGTACACCCAAATTGAATCTGAACTAGTTGGAAGTGACACCGTCTATAACCACTACATAGCGCAGTCCCTGAGAAAGCTCGTTATGAAAAAGCAGAAATTATTACCAACATGAAAAGCAACAAGTTTGGAAATAAGAGCCTCGTGCCAGACTATCAAATGCTTTTGAGATATCTAAAGTAATAACTTTGCTTTCACCAAAGCGGTGAACAAACCCACTCCACTACCGCTCAGCAGTCTTCTGGTAAAAGCTCTGAGAATAACTAATTGCCATGAACAAGCTTTTCAAGTCTGTCGTTTGGAGTGAACTTTAAACTGTAGGCCACGATAGTCATGGATAAAAATAACACACACTACATAGGTACTTCGAGAAGCTAGGCAGTAACCCTAAAACAGTTTTGTAATGGGAAATTATTTGTATATATGTATATCATTGTATGTACACATACAATTCATAATTAAGACAAGTTATAGGAATTATTTGATGTATAAGACATTACTTTTTAGTATAAAGGGACAGAAAAATTGTAAGGATACGTTTATTTTTGTCAACTGTGTTAATTTAAAATTGTGTGAAATAAAATCTTGTAGAAACAGTATTAAGTGTACAAAGTGAATATATTGTAATAACATTTCTATTACTTCCAGGGACCGGAAATAATTGTTATTTTTTTTTTCTGAAGAAAAAGGTTACGCAAAAATGTATAAGTAACCATTATAATAATAAAAAAAAAATATTTTGGTTAAGAATAACCATTATTATTTGGGGGGGCCGTGGCATACTGGTAGAGCGCTTGCACAGAAACTCACACGACCAAGGTTCAATTCCAGCGAAGGACAAAATTATAAAAATAAATATTTGCGGTTTTCTAAAATTACAATCTAAATTAAAAAAATTAAATTTAAATAAAATAAGAGGTCCCCCCCCCCCTCCAGCAAGACCATCTGCAAGAAACCGCCCCCTGACATTTCTAATCTATTCCACCTGAAACCAATGATCAGGAGTACAGCGCCACCTTCTGGGAAGATAACAGCTAATCTACTGAAGACGTTCACCATCCACCGACAGATGAGGCCATTGCTGTTTGATCATTTGAGGGTGAAGGTATAACACTGGCTCTTGAGTGGACAAAATTACCAGCAACTTGTTTCACCAACAAATAAAAAGGCGCGAAAAAAAAATACAAAAATCTATGAAAAAAAAAAAAAAAAAAACTACTATCAACCATCTTCACATTCCAATACAATGCACACTGCATGAGTAGGGGTTTACCCCTGAGTATTGGTCTTAAAAAAAAAAAAAAAAAAAAAAAAAAAAAATTTCAATCAAAAACATTTTTTGGTTAGAAATAACCATTTGAGCTAAAAAATATTTTGGTTGCATCCTTATAAATCAACATTTGTAAAATCTTTTTATTGATTTTAATCATTGTTGCGATAGCTTATTTTGCATATTTTTGATATTGGTTATTTTTAATCAAAAATTTTTTTTTATTATTATAATGGTTATTTGGGACCAAAACAAATTTTTCTCATTTTAATTGGTTACGATGACCAAAATAAAATATATTTCTTGTTAATGGTTAATTATAACCATTACATAAATTCATTGACATTGGTTAAATATGACTGTTTCGTAGTTTCTCTTATAACAGTTACCGTCCCTGGAATTAACTTAAAAAATATTTTTTTAAATTGTTCAGTAAACTTGTTCAGTTCTTTTCTAATCAATTTTCAATACATTTACCCTTTAACTCAGAGGTGCACACATTAATTTCTTTTAATGTCCAGCATGTTTGAATCATTAATGAATGTTTATATTTTAAATTACAATTGGCACTTTTGGTTTTGAATCGAATTTCTAAGGACTTACGGGCATGCTATTATACATACTCAAACAAAACATTAATCGCATGTTTATTTGCACTCACTCGTACTTGTATATCTACGGGTATTAAAGAACTTCAAACGTACTTTGTATTTGTTTTTTAAAACATCATCAGCAGCAGCATCTATTATTCAATGCAATTTTCATTTATCTTTTATATTGAGGCAATTATTCAAGCCATTAAATTTTTAACGCCTCAATATTTATTGAACTTTATTTTACAAATACTTATACCGGCTGTATATAAAATTCAATAATGGAAACGGGGTGTTTGTAGAAATAACCAATTTATTCAAGTTTAAGCAGAGATATATTGGGAAGTGAAATCAATTTATTTACTTCTAAAGTTAATATTGCAATAAATTTAATGTCATGTTGGTCGGAGCATGAAATAATATTTCGTAAATCTTACTTTGCAATTGTAAAGAATTTATTTTCGTTTAAAGTAATATTTGCTAAAACTACTGCATAAAGATGTAAATACTTTGTTTCATCAGAAACGTCTAATTAGATCAAAGGTAAATTAAATTTAAATCGATATCGAATAATGTTCTAAATTATCGAAATCAAATAAATGGTGAGAAAAGGAGAGTATGATAGAAACACACAATAATGAAGTATTATTCAACAAATAATTTTTTTTTTAATTTTTTTTTTATTGATGTACCAACTTTCCATCATTTTCTATTGAGACGTGCCCATCCCCATTAAAAATTCATTTCATATCGTCGCAAGAATTAAAGTAAGCTGTAACTGACAAAAAATCGAAAATAGGTTTTTTGCATCATCACAATTGATCACGGTCCCAGATTTCTACACAGAAAAAAAAAGCGTTGTTATGGCAAATACTTTTTGCAGTTGAGGAAATTGTATTTGTCCCAAATAAAAAGTATTTGATTTAAATGATATTTTATTTGCCACAAAGAATTTCGGCGAATACACTGTATTTGTCGCAACTACAAAATTGCAGTTGACATAAATCAAGAGCAAAATTATTTGATCCAAATTGAAATTTCTTTAAGTTTAATGTAATTGCATTTAAAAATGCCTGTCAACAGCAATTTATTAAAATCAAATGTTTTCTTATTTGAAATTACATGAAAAAAATTACTTACGCCAAATGTGGATTGCTGTTGTGGTAACAGTAGGCTTGAATTTTCAAATCCAATAGGCAGTTAATTTTATTGTTTTTTTTTTATTGTTTAGCACTTTTTATCATTCATTTTTTGTTTGTGATATTAAAAATTCGTGCATCTGAAAAAAATGGAAGAACATCCCAATAATAGAGTCGAAGTTTTCCAAACAAATTTTGTAGAAGTGGAAATATTTGATTTGGTAAAACAATGGGGTGTAAGTGACCAGACGGTGTTAAATTTAGTGGAATGTGGTGTAAACACATTTGAAAAAATAAAGATGATGGAACTTAGTGACATCAATGAAGTTTTCAGCGAAAAAAGACAAATTGGCGAAAAAATTATTTTTCGCTATAATCTCAATAAGTGGCGTGTTGCAAATAAGGTAAGTAATTTAGTGAGTGTGTTTTACATACATATATATGTATGTACGAAAAGTATTTTATTAAAAAAATAATAAAAAAAAGCCTATATTCTCCAAATATTATTTGCGTTCTTGAATTTAAGGAAATAACAACAACCTTAACATGTATATGGACAAAAAAATGTGGTTACAACAAATACTTTTGTATTTGTCGCACAAAATACGCTGCATTTATCGCAACAGCAAAATTGCAGTTGGTAAAAATTTACTGCAAAATTATTTGATCCATATTGGAATTTCATTAATTGGAATTTAAAATATTAAACATATTTTGTGTCTTTACTAATTTTTTTAAATAAAATGAAAACAATTCAATTTAATATTGATTTTTTATTAGTACGAACCATTACTACGTGGTCTGTCCGATCGAACTTTTGTAAGTTCAACCAGCACCCAGGATTGGGTTAATTTCCCTACATCAACCAATACGGAATTCAATGTTAAAGAAATATTAAAAAAAACAGTAGATGGAAAGGCCATTATGTCCAAGTATCTTTCCGTTAACTTATTAAGCGAGCTGGATCAAACTTCGATAGTTCGAATAATTGTGGACCACTGTATTTTCAACAACATGAAATTGGACGCCAAATCTATGGAAAGTATAGCAATGTCTATAACAAAGCTTTTCCCAACCGAATGTGAGACAACATATTACGTACCACGATCTAAAAAGAAAAACGCTTCTGGCAAATTATACGACCGGTACTACAACCAAAAAAATAAAAGGAAAAATATTGAAAATCCAGCTTCTGCGAAATTATATAGCATAAATGATATTGTCGATGATAGCCCCTTGGAAGTCAGTGAATTCGAAGCGAAAAAAAAATGGTTGGCACACAACTTCCCCAGTGATATACAAACTCATTGGAAAGCTACATCAGTTCTAAGAATGAAAGAAAATAAATCCATATTAACTTTCTTAAGCGACTGGCCTAGATACAAAGATCCTAATGGTTACACATTGTTTGACATCGATTTCGAGACCTTGTATCCAGGCAAAGAAAATCTAATGTTTGAAAGAATTTCAGTTCTTGAAAATGTGATGACTCAGCAAATGTTTCCTGTATATGTAAAAGACAAACTCAACATGCAATACATAGAGAAAATGAAAACAGCAACTGACACAAGTAAGAATATGTACTTCAAGAAAATATGTAATATTAATTTTTTTTTTTTAATTTCTTAGATGCTAAGCACTTTTACTTTTTTTACTTGCTACATTCTATAATTCTCCCGCCTCGTGTAAACAAAACAGTAAAGCCGTCTATAACCGATGCTCAAAATGACATGATTGTCCACTTACTAAATATAAATGATTTTATTCAAAACAAGGACGAACAACAGGGTTTTGCCTATGATGAGCAGTGGACCATTCAACCAAAAATATTCGTAATTGGTGAGGATGTTAGCAAATTAACAGAGTGTTATGTTACAGTAAATGATTTAACTTACAAAGTAGAGACACTTCTTCGAGCTGTAGATTTAGTTATAAAAATTTGTTTTATTTTTAATTTAGAATATTCGGCTAAAAGCAAATATGTGTGGGTTTTTTTACAGGAGTATATTTTCGAAATTCCATTTATAGAAAAAATTGCCAAAGTGCAAAATATTATAAACAAAATAAAAAATGTCAAATAAGAATATAAACAACTTAGCAAAAAAACCCACACATATTTGTTCAATTTGTAGTCGTATATTTACTGTATCCCAAGAGTTCCTACAACACTTAAGACATTTTCATAAGACGTCTGTTACATTCAAGTATTTATGCCAGTACAACAGCTGCAATAAAGCATTCCAAAATTTTTTTAAATTTAAGTATCATATTGATAGGCATGATTTTAACGAAACTATTAAATATACCTGTAAAAAATCGCTAATAGAAATTAAAAACAATCAAAAATTTACTACTTCAGACCACCAGACTAACCAAATACAACCAAGCAGTCCTACTGAAAAAGTTACAGTTCCCTGTATAAAAGAAAGGTGCCCAACAACTCAAAACACTGCGCAAATTATTGACGTCATAGAAATAAGAAAAAAAATTATTTATAATATTATACAACTTGCACTAAAACTTCATGCAAAGCCCAATATTGCTCGCAATAATATTCCTTCCACCCTCGATGATATTGTCGGCCAAATAGTCGGACCTTTGGTGGAAGCCTTTGAACAATTCCTACCTTTTATTGAACCTGAAATGCAAAATTTATATAAAGATTTAATAGAGTGTGCGAAAAATCCGGTACAGAGTATCTCTACTGAGTATAGGTTTTTGAAGAAAATAGAGGAGTTAGATTTGTTTCAGTTACCAAAATTATTTACCATATCAAAGGAATTAGATGAAGTTTTTGAATGTGGGCGCCCAACTTTTAAAGAAAATATCATAGAAGGTTGCCTTTGTTCTGTAAAATATCAGCTCCAAAAATATTTTGAATCACAAAATATATTGCAGATCACCCTTGAGAATATAAATTCAATAACTTCATCAAATAAATTGAACCACTTCATAAAAGGAGAAGTGTGGCAGTCGAAGGCTCAAAATTTTGGAGAAAAGACCGTTTTCCCAATCTTCCTCTACTTTGATGATTTTCAAATCAATGACCCTCTTGGCACACGCCAGAACTCCGTGTGTGGCATTTATTTTTCAGTTCCAGTTATTCCACAGCACCAATTGTCCTTACTAAGTAATATATTCGTAGCTGGCTTTCTTAACGCTAAGGACATCAGGTATTTTGGAAACCATGCTACTTTGCATGGGCTTATTGATATACTAGAAGATCTCTACACCAATGGCATAACAATTTATTACATGGGTACATTTAAGAGAATTTACTTTCACATTGGCCAAATATTGGGCGACAACTTGGGTCTGAATGAAGTTTTAGGTTTTCAAAAGTCCTTTAACAGCAATTATTTTTGTAGAATTTGTACTTCTTCTAAAGAAGAATGCAAAAGCAGTTATGTGGAAGATGCAGAAAAACTAAGAAATAAAATTAAATATGAGAGCGAATTGAAAAAATCGAACAGAGAAACATCAGTTCAAGAGGATTCTATATGGAACTCTTTGTCCGATTTCCATGTTACTGACAATTTTGCAAGTGATATAATGCACGACATTTTTCTAGGGGTTGCAAAATATAATATTTCAAAAGTTCTCAACTATTTTATATATAAAAAAAAACTATTTACTTTGCAGTCATTTAATTGCAGAAAGCAGTTGTTCACATACAATGGAATAAAACTTACAAACATTAGTTCACCAATAAGTAAAAGTCATATTCAACATAATAATATCAAAATGAATGCCGCACAGATGCAACTCTTTTTAGATACGATTTTGTTATTAATAGGCGATTTGGTTGATGAATCTGACCCTGTATATAAATTTTTGATTGTTTTTATTCAAATAGTTGATACCGTTTTATTAGAATATTTTGATGAATCTATTATAACAAATTTACAATTTTTAATTTCTGAACATAATAAATTCTTCAAGGAGTTTTTTGATGAGACCTTAAAGCCGAAATATCATTTTATGACACACTATCCTACGATCATTAGGAAATTGGGTCCTTTGAAGAACTTATGGTGTTTCAGATTTGAAGGCAAACATGCCGTTTCCAAGAAATACGCTCATATTATAACCTCGCGGAAAAACATATTGTACACTTTAGCCATTAAACAAAGCCTCATTTTTTCACAAAACTTAATTATGAATACTTTTTTTTCAAATAATTTGTTAAATCTAAAAAACATCATAAATATTGACTTATCAGATTTAGAATATTATACCAATTTAACCTGTAACTTCACAAATGGCCATGAAGTATCCAATTTGTCTTTTAAAGGTGTTTGTTATGAAAAAGGAGACTTTATTAACTATATTACATATATTTTATCAATCTACAGATCAAATATATTTAATCGGCCAGGAAATAGAAACCAATTTTTCAAAAAAATTTCAATCACATATTATTTTAAGAGCACTTAATTGCTACTATATTGAAAAAATTGAAAAGTTTTCATTACCTTGTAAAAAAGTCCTTTTGAATAATGGTAGCACTGTTGTGCGAATAAAATGAATAAATTGTGCCTTTTAAAAAATTTAATTTTACTGCTGCAAATACATATAAATACATACATATACCATTCTTGTGTAAAATTTTATGAATTTTTAGTTTTAAGATTTTAAATATAATTTATATAGTTTGTACTATAATATATGTATATTATATAATTTATTATTTATATGTGTTATATAATATTATATATGTATGTATACAATATAATTGTGCTCTAATTGCCTAACTATGTATTATATTAATATTTTAGACATAATTAAAACTACTCGTAACTTACCAATTCATTGTACATACGTATGTAATCCTGAAAAATTTATAATTTTTTTATTTTTGTTTATAAATAAAATCTAAAAATTTAAAAACAATTTTTGCATTTGCCGAATTGTATTTGGGACAAAGACTATTGCATTTGGTAGGAAATTTTTTGCATTTGGCAACTTGTATTTGGGGCAAAGACAATTGCATTCGGTGGGACAGTTTTTGTATTTGCCAATTTGTATTTGGGGCAAAGACAATTGCATTCGGTGGGACAGTTTTTGTATTTGCCAATTTGTATTTGGGGCAAAGACAATTGCATTCGGTAGGACAGTTTTTGTATTTGTCAACTTGTATTTGGGGCAAAGACAATTGCTTTTGGTAGGACATTTTTTGTATTTGCCAACTTGTATTTGGGGCAAAGGCAATTGCATTTGTTAAAACGATTTTTACATTTGCCGCATTGTATTTAACGTAACAGCAATTTTGTAGTTGCGACAAATACAAACTGCTATTGGGAACGATCCGAATGTAAATTCTATTTGGGGTAAGGTTAAAATCATTTGCCATTACTACGTTTTTTTTTCTGTGTATGATGAAAATTATTTAATGTTTTGTCAGTTACAGCGTTCTTTAATTCTTGTGACGATATATACTTAACCTAAAAAATAATTTACACATATTTGCATACAATTTTCAAATTTTTAGAAAAAGATCCCGAGGTTGTGAAATCTAACAATCAATATGCCACTATTGAAAATCTACAGAAATATACGAATTACACAGTATGGGTGGTGGCCTATACAAAAGTAGGCGATGGTGTTAAAACGAAACCCTTTTACTGTCGAACAAATGAAGATGGTAAGTTAATCAAAACAAATTTGGGAAACAGAAAAATAATAGCGAAAAATTTTTTGTAAAAAATAAAAGTACCATCGGCACCACAGGCCATTAAAGCGATACCAGCTTCAAGTACAAAAATAATTATATCCTGGTTACCTCCGGAATTTCCCAATGGTGATATTGTAAGTAATTCTCTTAGAATTTTGTCAACGAACTTTTAAAGAGAATCATATTTTTGTTTTTAATATTTTTAAGACTGGTTACACTTTTTATATGTCCATGTTGGAGGGTGGCCGTGAAGAAGGTACCCATAAGCGGATTTTGGGCCCATACGTTGAAATGCATGAGACTCAACGTACTCAAGAGTCGGCCACTTATCAATTTTGGCTTACGGCCTCTACAAAAGTGGGAGAGGGCGAGAAAACGGATGTGGTAACAGTACCACCAAACAATAAAGTACCTGCCCGTATTGTTTCGTTTAGTCAACGTGTGATAACACCTTGGAAGGAGAATCTAGAATTGACTTGTCGCAAAGTAGGGTCACCAGCACCAGTCACCATTTGGCGTTTAGATGGTCATAATCTAGAAACAAATACACGTAAAACTATAGCCAAAAATGGAACCCTGTATATACGTGAAACCCAAGCAACCGATGCCGGCAATTATACCTGTAGTGTGGAAAATACCTGGGGTAAAGATGAAATTATTTATAGTGTGGTAGTAAAGGTACCACCCGAAGCACCCAATCTTACAGTAGTAACAGCCTATTCGGATAGTTTACTATTGGAATGGTCGGATAATAATAATGGTGGTAGTCCCATATTAGGTTACGTTATCAATTATAAACGAGATAATGGTGACTGGGAAGAATTGCAAGTGGATGCCAAATCTTATTCTCATCTATTGAGTAATTTATGGTGTGGTACACGTTATCAATTGTACATAACCGCCTATAATAAAATTGGCACCGGTTTACCCTGTGACATTGTAAATACCCATACGAAGGGCAATCCACCAGTACAACCTAAACACTCACAAATGATAACAAATAATTCGACTAGTGTTACCTGTTGGCTAGACTCATGGGGTGATGGCGGTTGTGGTATTTTATATTTTATGATTGAATCAAAAATATATGGTCGCTCAACATGGACAGTCGTTTCAAGCCATATACCACCGACAGAACGAATATATACGGTTAGTGATTTAGTACCTGGTACAAAGTACCAACTTAGGGTGACAGCCCATAACAATGCAGGTTCCACCACAGCAGTTTATAATTTTACAACACTATCAACACAAGGAGGTGAGTACAGCTGCTGTTAAAAGATAATTGAATTCTTCATTAATAATTTGTGTTTTGTTTTTAACAGTCATTTATAACACAGACTTAAATGCCATGTCTCCCATCACTGATAGTCCATTTTATGCTAACATTAAAGTATTGTTACCGGTGTGTTTGTCATTGATAATGTTACTTGTGCTATTAGTAGCCGTTTTTCTTATAAGAAGAAAAAGTAAGTTTCAAATTTAAATAATCGTGTATGTTCTAGAATATGCAATCATTCGAAAATGGATTGCTTCAGCAATTTTGTTATTCTTGATTACAGAACAAAAACAACTTTTTAGTTTTTGCTTTGATGTATTCTTTATTCAATTTATTAAAAAAAAACATTTTTATACAATGTTAACGCAAAAAAAAAAATAGTATCCACACAAATTTTACAATGCAAAATTAAGTAATACTAGGACCTGTGGTCGCCGAGAGCTCCAGGTTCAAGCTCCAGCTCTGACATCTTGAGGGAAAGAAATATGAAAAAATATGTCTCGGCGATCATCTCTTAGCAGTCTTCTGGCAAAACCTTTGAGAGTAGCTATGAACATTAATGTATTTGAGGCGTTTTCGGATTCGATGTTAAACACACAATATGGCTGATGATGGCACAAAGAGTCAGCAGCTACTTCTTCTCCGCTAATCTTTCGTAGTCTATATTGAAGCCATTTTGAATCTGGGACACGAGGAGGACAACTTTTTATGGAAAGTAGCCGTAAGCGATGGGACTGAATACTTAAAATTCGCATACAACACACTGTAAACAGAAAGCACTGCAAAACAACGCTTTTTCTCTCTCTCTCTCTCTTCTGCTAGACAAATTGAAACTAGAAATCATGTGGTTCTAGCAGAAAATATTAAAATCGTATACTATACGATCTACAAACGATTGCACTTCTTCATCGCCTTATTTTAGGTTTTGGTAGTTTGCGTTTGCTGGGAGGATCATACTGATTTGACTGTTCGGAACTTCTTTGTGTAGGGTTTCTTTAAAATATTTTTTAAAAGTACATTACTTTTTGTGTAGAGTAAAAATCTGTCTTATATAGAAGACTTAATTTTTGTAACTCAACTTTTGTTTAACAGAAATGAATAACAACCAATCTCGCTTGGCTTCATCCTCAATGTCGGAAACTCCTTCGTTGACACAATTACAGAATAAACAAAATCGTGATCAACAATATTTAGCTGTTAGATGTAATCCTAATACGGGACCACCACGGGGGTCCAATTCTAACGATTCAGGCAGTTTTGGTAAAGCCGAAAGTAATGAATATATAGAAGATATTTGTCCGTATGCAACATTTCAACTAAATAAACAGCCATACAGTGAAAGTTCTTATAGCGGAAACGTATACAGCGGACCTTATCATTCGGTAAGGGGATCCTTTGTCTATCATGACGTTAAACCCGAAGGTTATCATGTAAGATAATATATTTTTTTAATTCATATTTATAACGATATTATTTATACTCTATCTTTTTTTCCATGTGTAGTCCAAAGAGCCCGAATATACAAAGGTACGAAGAAAGGTAGGCCGTTTACGAGATCCTCATTCGGAAAGTCAAGGTAAATTTTAATGAAACTAAATATATCACCCTGTAAGTGATCCTATAGAGTAGTTAGTTTGAGGCCAATAATTTGATACTGAAGAAATAGAAAATAAAAATTAGAAATAAATTTCTATAATGCATGATATTCCTTTAAGTAAACATAAACAACCACCCTCCAAAGTCCACTAAGAATTGGCTTGTGACATTAATTCATCCGAGTCATAGACATATATGATTTAAGCACACCTTTTTCTCCAACAAAAACTTTTACTTTATACTCGGTCGTGTTCTGATTTGAACATACTCGTATTGCATACATACATATATCCACATGCTGGTGTTGATGTTTTCATAAATTAAAAATTAATATTATAAGTCGAACTTAATTTAACTCTACAGAACAAAACCGAATATATGCAAACAATCTAAACCAACCACATCCTTATGAATCCTTCAAATTAAAAAAAAAAACAAAACAAAACAACAAACTATTTCTTATTAAAACATTTTTTGTTTATGTTTTCCATTTTCATACACATCATTTAATAATCATTATTATCATTATCACGTTAACATCATTACCATCACAATCACCACCTCCACAAACCATGGATTCAAAATCAAAATCAAAAATCAAAATCCATCATCAAATCGTTACTATAAACTGTTTTAGAATCGGATAATCCAGGCTCAACAGATTCTGAAGTTAGGAAAATCCTAACACTTCACATACCAATTACAGAATATGACACACTCGGCTCCGAATCGGATAATGATGTATCAGCACGAGCTATGAACTCGGCTAAATATCGACCTCAACGAGGTAATGATTTTTTACATTTTTTTTTTTTGTTTTTTTATTATTGCCTTAATTGCTTGTCTTTATAATTTTGTCTCAGAAGAAACTCAAGATGAATCCTCCTCTTCATCGGATGCCACCCCAACGAGCATGTCACGTAAATCTAAGCCACCCTATGGTAATCGGAAAGCAGCTAAAACTGGTACAAGCAGTAAAAGACATATACGTTCATCGAGTGGTTACTCAAGTAATCATGATGAAACAACATTTAGGTGAGTCTATTTGATAAAGAATTATATTAAACGCTATGAAATTAGAAAGCCGTTCTGATATTTGCCGTAAAGTTGTTTTATAAGTATAAGTATTTTAATGCACATTTTGTACACTTTTAGAGGCATTCCATCAACTTATATTATATTATTGCCACACTCATTATGTTATTGCCTATTTTGTAAAAAATCAAAACCGCCCTGATTCATCTACATACACTTTTTCCCTTTTATGTCTGTTACCTTTGTAGCAAAAATCCTCTCTACCATTCTAAGATTAAAAAGATTAAATTCTAGCAGTACTTTCCAGTTTTTCATCTATCGTCGTGCGGGAGTTTATGTGCTCTATCCGCCAAAATGGCCTAATAAAGCCATTTTCCGTTGTTGACAGCAAAATTTTTAAAATCTGCAATTCCACTTCTTCTTTATCTCCGAAACTGAACGAGATATCCGAAAACGGATTGCAGACTTGAAAAAGTTTGGGGTTGAAAGCCTAAACTTGAGATATATAAAAAATATAAAATGGCGTATAGAGCACATAAACTCCCTGAGTATTCAGAAAATTTTAAACTAACGACTAACTCACCGACGTTTGTAGTATCAAGAGATCTTAAGTGTAACCCAAAGCTTCAAGTAGGGTTGCCACCATTTGCAACGTCCAATAGATATGCATACTTCTTATTCTACAAGATAACGCAAGAGTCATTACCCTATTGAAATATGCGATAATCTTTGTAAATGACAGTGGATAATAGTTGTCATGTCAGTAAGACTATACTATATCTCTTTTTAATGCATCCTAAAATAACACAAAAATGTATTTTTAATGTCCATACAAGTCCTATGTTCTTAGAAATAGGACGTACACATATGTATGTGTACCTAGGGATTTCACATAGACAAAATATAAACAATTTTTTAATACGAAAAAACATTAACATTTTATTTCATAAATAAAAAATAAATTAAAAATTAATTAATTAAAAATCAATAATTTAAACATAAATAATAGAAAAAAACA
Organism: Metopia argyrocephala; assembly: GCA_963576795.1. Taxonomy (NCBI): domain Eukaryota; kingdom Metazoa; phylum Arthropoda; class Insecta; order Diptera; family Sarcophagidae; genus Metopia; species Metopia argyrocephala. The sequence goes on from OY756210.1 coordinate 39,450,813, forward strand.
CAAAAGGAAATCTATTTGACAATGATAATTTTTTATCTGATCTCCCCGTAGCGAACTTTCCATAGGTAGCATTAATTTGCTCTTTAGCAGTGTCAACAAACGAGATAATATTTTTGCGAACTTCTGCTCCCAGTACATCCCCATGGGAGAGAGTTTAATGCTAGCGAAATAAATATGAAGACCATAAAATTTCCTTTTTCAGATACTTCTGACTTCAACGCAGTACCAAATGTTCTAATGCGGTACATATGTATAGCTGTACCGGACTGCTTCTTCAAAATGTATAGGAGTAAAATATGGCTTTAAATTATTAATTAGCAAAAGGAAATTGTACTCAGTGGACTACTAACGGAGTTAAAAGTTTCCCTTTTTTATAATAACGATATACTTATCGACTCAACGTCGCTATTGGCTTTAATGATATATGTCGACTAATTCGGCGTTTGTGCTATCTTCGTCGTCATAGTCGGGATGCCGGCAGGGCATCCGCAATTCATTCGAAAACTCATCAAATGTTTTCATTGTCTTCAACATCTAATCAATAATTAATTAATTCATACATAGTTTAAATATATGATGTTTTTGTTACAAAATAATAACAAAATCTTTATATACATATTTAATTTAATTTAAATTAAGTAATCGTACTTACATTCATTGTGTCCCGAACTGCGAAAAATAATCACCCTACTTACACGAGTACATACATACAAATAATAAAATTATCCTCGCAGTAACTTATATAAGAACAAAAAAGATATTACAAATAATATGTAAATACTTTAAAAAGTAACAAAAATGAAATATTTATATATCGTCGCAAGAATTAAAGAACGCTGTAACTGACAAAAAATCGAAAATATGTTTTTTGCATCATTTTTATCAGAAAAAAAATACGCGTCGATTAGTCCCGGTCCCAGATTTCTACGATGAACATAAATTCACTTACGCCGTCTGTGTTTTGAAAAATACCATTCTCTTTTTTCTACTTTCATAAAGGTTTTTTGGTTCTGGTGAACATTTAAGGTTTTGTCAGTTAAAGCGTTCTTTAATTCTTGCGACAATATAAACTTTTCTCTTCAAAACACGTAAATTTCCCTACATGAACGAGGAATAATTGTCTCAATTTGTTTGCATAATATTAAAATTTGACAGTGATTTGGGCTCAGTGTAAATTTAAATGTAGATTTTACAGTCGTCCAAGACCAACAGGACAAACACTACAGCGCTTAGCGGCTTGTCTAGAAGAAAAGAGGGCAACCAGATCTGTTGCCAGATCTGTGTGGTGCCACTTTGATTGAAATATAGCAATTATGGCAGCATAAGAGAGCCGCGAAGTATTAATGATGTTCTCTTACCAAGTGGAGATGGTATATCAACTGCTAACCGTGCAACCTACGTTCAAGCCGTTTTGATTTTATGAAAAAAGACAACCTTTTATCTAAAATTTTTTAAATAGTAACCAGAGCCATTTCTAATTTAGTAGACATGGGAATGTCCACTACTGGGTAAACGGTAATCTGCGTAAAATATAAAAAGGACCATTATGACCAACTCAAAGTTACTGTGACGTATGGTGTTTTCACTAGAGCCGTTATCAAAAGTTATTTTTCTGAAAACTCCGTGGCTCAAACGATCACTGTGTACCACAAATGCAGTTCCTAGCTCTACTGGTTGAATTATGAGTGGAAAACTCTCAATTTTAAGAATGAGAGCAACGGCGCATATTACACGATCTGCAACTGAAATTCTGGGGATTCTATTACCAGCTCGTGTAATCTCTAGTTTTGGTGATTTCCACTAGTGGGCAATAGAGCTGTGTCGGTCACGAACGAACGGGTTAAATTGAACGAATCAGTCAATTGAACGAAGTGGATCAGTCGTTCGTTTGGTCGTGCGGTCGTTCAATCTGAATTTCTTTTTTCTTTGTTTTGGTCGTTCGTTCGTTCGGTCGTTCAATCTAAATTTATTTTTTCTTTGTTTTGGTCGTTCATTCGTCCAATCTAAATTTGTTTTTTCTTTGACGTGGTCGTTCTGCCGTTTAATCTAAATTTGTTTTTTTCTTTTTTTGGTCGTTCGTTAAACATTTATTTTGTCGCTTTTTTATATGCATATTGTCAGTATTGCCATTTTGTTAATTTTTAACTAAAATTGGCCATTGTTTCTTAAATGTGGAAATACGTACTTTTATTAAATTGGTTTTACTTTTTTTTTAAATCTACAGAAACATTTGTTCTAAATATAAAGTGACAATAAACATTATTATTTTGATTATAGAATTACCTAAAACATTTTTTAAATAATATATAATAATAAAAAATAATTACCTAATTCACAAAATGTTATATTGTTATATTTGTTAAAATTGTCGTACATGTTGTAGTAGTCTTTAACATGGAAATTACCAACAAAATTATGTATCTACGACAACTATAACATTTTGTGAATTGGGTAATTATATAAAAAATTTTTCGTATAAATTGAATATCATAACATCCCATTGAAATAAGAATAATTTATACTAATGACATGTAGTATAATTTAGAAAATAATATTCTAAATATAAATATGTGTGTATGTTTATTTTGAGGTATAATTTGTTACAATTTTTATTTATACACATAACATTAAAAAAGTAAAAACAATTTATGTAATAAAAGTACGTATTTACACATTTAAGAAACGATGGCCAATTTTGATTAAAAATAAACAAAACAGCAACACTGATAACATGCATATCAGAAAATAAGCAACAAAACAAATATTGAACGAAGTACCAAGAAAAGAAAACACAAATTTAGATTTAACGACCGAACGACCAGAACAAATAAACAAAGTGAACGATTGAACGAAGTGAACGATCCGGATCACTTTTAATGACCGAACGAAAATGACCGATCACTTAAGTGAACGATTTGGCACAGCTCTAGTGGGCAAGATCACATCAATTTAATCGTTTTGCATTAAAATTACGATTCTCTCTAGGAGTCCTTAAAGAGAATGCTCGTTAGGAATGCAAGGACCTATAGTCGAAATTTCTGACAAGGCTTGTTTACACTTAAGGAATAAAATAATATAGACATCGAATAAACACAATCCAAAAGCAAAAGTCTCTGACAAACATATAGTAATTTGTATGAAAATTTCTACAATTTCACCCTTGATGTACGAGTATCATTAATTTTCTCAATATATTAAACAAGAAGATTTCCCAGGTGTCTTATTATTCCTTTTTTTCCAAATATATACTTACATATTGATGTATATATATAAGTATGTACCCTTTGTAAGAAACAATGAAAAAATACTTTTTTTTTACTCACTTCTATAAGGATGCAAATGTTTCTAAGGTTGTGTACGTTATATGGAAGTGCCCATAAGTAAGTTAATAAAGGGTGCTTTTTTTTAAATATAAATTTCAGCCGTTTAAAATTCTTATTTTAAATACGAACTTATTTTTAAAATTTTCGATTGTTGAAGTTTAAGTGCAGAGAGAGTGTTATTTATCAGATATGTTTAATCACTTTCTATTACAGCATTGCTAACTTTCCACCCAATTATCAGGATCATATAAATCCACCGGCTCGATTTTCTGATGAAAAATCAAAAGCCCAAACATCACCACGTATACGTGCCAATTCAAAGCTACAAAGAGAAACATTTCAAATTAACGTCTAAATAATGGAATAAAGGAAACGAAATTAAACAATTTCAGATTGTAAAAATTAAATAAAATAATTATAAATTAAAAAAAACTAATTTTAAAAATACTTAGTAACTATCGAAATATTATAATGTTTTTTGTATATAAAAAATATAGTGTTTTCTGTGTATATAATTAAGTATTAAAACCAAAATTAAAACTGAAAAAAAGGAAAAAAAACTAATCTTGTGGTTCTATAAGCATAACGAAAGAAAAAGGAAAAAAATTTAATTTATTTAAAATTTTGAATTTGTTTAAAACATATGCCGAATTCACAGAACCCTTGTATCGTTGTTTTAAACTACAAGCATACATTCATACAATTGTTTTGTATGTGTTTTTAAAAATGTGTATGGGTTTCTATGCTATTATTGTAAAGTAATGCTTATTATTGAAAAGACGACTAAAAACACACAAAAAATGTATTTATTGTCAGAAGCAAATTTATTTAAAATAATGAGTTAACGACCCAGAAGGAAACGGTAATCAAAGAGAATCGAGAAGGTAATACAAGGAATGTATAATGTTGATTCCGGCAACCATTACCCTTAACACAGATCATATCCTATGAAAATAATAAATGCTTTTAATGACCCACGGTAATATTATAATTCATTATTTTTAAAGTTTTTTATTAATAATTTGAAGAAATAACGGGAAATAACGAATATTTTTTAATTAAATGTAAAACAATGTTTTCCTTTTTCTGAAGATGTGGGAATGCATATTGTAATCAATATTTCACAAATTACCTTCTCGATTCCAAAAGTAATATAATCTAAAGGCAGATATTATTTAATTGATTACAAAATAAGGTAATCAATTCTTTTCCGCTAGTTAAATATAGAAATGAAATAAATGTTTATAAAGTGGTAAGAATATAAATTTATTTATTTATGAATAGTACTTTTCTTCTTACAATGATACACTAGGTGTGCACAAGCACGTAAGCAAAAATTGTTTTCAGTACAGCATACAACGATTCCGAAGCTTGTGAATTCGGCAATAAACTTAACTTTTGTACAGACGGCAAAGGCCAGAAATTTTCTTATATTGACATTAAAAACTAAAAATAAAATTGTTTGACAGCCAAGCAAAAAAAATTTGTTATGAGTGTTTTTTAAAGACAACTAAAATATAAGTGTGCCAATTATTTATTAATAATAAATTGATATTAAAAGAAGTTACATTAATGGTCATTAATGAACGACTAAAAACAAAAATCAAAACCTTGTTACCTTTAAATTCAATTTAACCAGTTTTCGTTTTACAGAACATACCCAATTTTTGTCTGATATTCTACCAGTTGACAATAGTGAGCATATTTTGGCATATGACAATGTGCAGAAGTATCACTTCATGTCTACTCCTTTACACCTTTTCAATTTGTCTGAGCTCAGACAATACATGCCGTATAAAGCAGATTCTTACTTTCTCGACATTTTGTTTTCCTTTGTATTTTAATTGTAAATTTTATTTAAAATGCTTTAAATTCACTTTTATTTCGAACATATAAAACATGTCTTAAACAAACTTATAAACGAAGTTCTGTGGTCTACAGTTGTTAATCTAAGGGCCATTATTACAACTTGCCTATAAAATGTCCGATAGTTAAAGGTAACTTTCGTTAACAGGAGGAATAAAGTGACCTTTAAATGCTTTTCGTTATTACAACTTACCTTTAAAATAAAAGTAATATTTTCTACAATACGGCAATACCAGAACAAGAACCGATTACTTTTTGCATTAAATTTGTTTAAAAGACACCAAGTGGCAACAACACGCATGTTTTCATGAATAAATAAACAAAAAAATTTTGTAAATTGTGCACTAAAAAAACTTAACAACAAAGAAATGTGTTTTACTTTCCATTTTCATTGAATTTACTTCTTTGTTGACAAAATAAATAAAATATTTTTGTTAATAATTCAACGAACAAAACAATAGGGCAGTCTCAATAAAATATGGTAAGCTCAAAAATTTAAACCTCACGTTAAAAGTTAAAGGCAAGGCAATCTTCCCAATAACTTTATCGGTCACTTTTAGGTTAAAGTTTAGTTGTAATAACCAAAAGCAATTTATCTGTCCGATAACATCCTACCTTTAACTAAAGGCAAGTTGTAATAATGGGCCTAATTATATTAAAAAAAAACTGGATTAATTTTGTTATCTTGTAGTACTACTTGATGCAAAAATAGTATTAAACCCACACAGCTCACAAACTGTGAATAAGTCAAAAAAGTATTGATATTTTTTAAACTCTGAGGAAAAGAGTGCAATTATTCCTTTTATTATAGAATAAAATCTGTTCTTTTTTCTTTACGATTTCGTCGGTAAAATTCAAATATCAATTTGTAACCACAGTAATGATGGAAGAAGAAGAATTTGGTTCACGGTAGTATTGATTTCCAAATTTCCGGTTAAGTTAAGCAAATAATGTTTCATTTCAAAGAACATATGCAGAATTTAGCAGTCATTTACATACACGTACTATATCTTATTTACTATTCACCCCTATTCTGCGTTTCGATTCGAAGCGACGTTTGACAACTTTTGTATTCTGCGTTTCAATACGTCTTAAATTCTTTCGATAGTACGTATTCTGTTGCTCGACCGGAACTCCGATTCTCTCAGTTGTTTTTCTGATAGCGGATTTTATTCAAAAGTAATAAATTTATAAAATGTAGTCACATACATACATACATACATAATTGGCCATTACAACCCTGTGTCAGGGTTACCGCCTAGCTTCTCACAGCACTCATGTTGTGTGTGTTCATTTTTATCCATGAGTACCGGGACCTGCAGTTTAAAGTCGACTCCGAACGACAGATTTGAGAAGCTGGAACTGGCACAGAACTGGTAACCGTTGTTAAGGTTTTGTACGCTATATTGTACAATTTTAGGAATTGTTTGCTATCCTCTCTTGAATATTTTCAATGGCTTTAGGATAAACAATTGGGTTTACAAAATTTATTTTTTTAAATCGTGGATCCAAAAGAAAAATCGAAGAAAAGTCTGTCATTAAATTTTCCTAATATATATGTATGTATGTATGTTACAAATTTGTCCAATTTTTTTGTGATTTGCAAATATTATCGATGATTAGAAATTTTTATTGTTACTTATTACAACAAAAAATGAATATGATAATATTGTCTAGTTACATTTACAAATAAATCATGGATATAAACAGCGTTCAAGCAGGGCTGTCGGGTGAAAACACCTCAAAGTTATAAGTATGATTTTCGATGCATCGAACTAGAAATATCGATGTTTGCGATGCATCGACAAACATTGAGCATCCCTAGGGGTAATCATTAGCATTTGATACGCGATTTTTTTTTAATAATTCAATTTGACTTTAAATATAAAACTGTTATTATTTATTTATATATAAGTATACATATATAAATTATATGCAAAATCTGTAAAACTTTATTTCATAAATACAGTAGTTTCACGGTTTAACGAACCTATGTATTGTCAGGCCGTATCGTTATATGCAGTACTTATTTTAAACATCCGCGCCTGTTAAGATTTGTTAAAAAATACAAGAGGTATTATAGTTTTAATAATTTATGTTATTAAAAAATAATTTATGCATATAATATTGCATTCAAAGCTATAAGAAAAACAAAAAGGAACAAATCATATCACTTTGTCATGTAAAACTAACAAATCAAAAAAATAGTATATGATTTAATAGCTTTTCTGTTTCGTGATCCAAAATTTGTATCGTTTATACTCTTTAAAAGGGTTTCCTTTTTCAATTCATATTTCTTGCATAGATCTTTTTCTCGCAAATCATTTCGGTGGTCATCGATAGTTTTCAAACACAATCTTTTTCTTCTACCCATTTTACTGTTTACACGACAAATTAATACGCAAAACTAACTTCATGTAGTAACTTGAAGAACGAACATAGAAAAAGAGCTGAAAATAACGGTAAATTTGTTTCTACTTTCGATGGTTTTTGCTACTTTTGTTCTGCCAATTAATAAAATTTGTTCTTTTTTAATATAAAATTTTTGTTTTATTTGTTCGTTAAACTGAATACAAAAGATATTTTTTGTTTGCTCTATAAGGTACTCAAAAGAAAAAATTCAATTGTTCTTTAAGACGATGGTTCGTTAAACCGCGAAATTAATGTAATTTATATGAAAACCAAAAAAAAAGTGAAAAAAAGAAAAACTAAAAATTTTTCATCAATAAAATTTGTTTTGTCTGTAATTGATCAGTTTTAAAAAGAATAAATGACTGATTTTAAATACTATGTTGCATTTATTGTAGAATATTTTATAGAAACACACAAAGAATAATACACTTAAACACTGACTTTCAAAAGACTTATTAATTAAAAAAATAATATTAAAAAATTAAACAACAAATACTACAAAGAAATATGTAATGTTATACAATGAATATGTTATTATACTTAAAATAAAATTATTTAGATTTATGTAAATCAAATTAAATATTTACAGGCATACATATTTATAATTGAAAAAAAGAGAAACAAATTTTTTAATTTAATTTATTCAAATAAATTATAAACAAAAATACTAATTATAACATTTTATATTGTAAATTATCTCTAGAAATACTACGTGTAAGTATAAAAAGAAAAATGTTTAGAAAATATCATACAAAAAAAAAATAAATGTAAAACAAAAAACAATTGCCAAAACTTGAAAAACAAATAAAATGTAACATTTTTTCTAAGTTTACATAACAACGTAATTAATACGTTTAGAAGATGTATAAAAACTTGTTTTTAGTTTTTAACTTTTTTTTTGTTAGTTAGTTTTTATATTAAAAAAATTCAACATTAGTAATAAATATTTAAAAACAAATCATTATTATTTGACAAATCTAGTCACACTTGTATAATATTATTTAATGGAAAAAAAATGTGCAAAATTATGCATTTAATAGTTACTAAGAAAGGATGAACTTTGAACTTTATAAAAATAATATTAAAAAAAAAGAAATAAAATAAAACAAAACAAAATTATCAACCATCAAGAAAACAAGAAAAAAGGAATACAAATTAAAAGAAATATCTACCTAAAGTTTTGTGTCAAATAGTATATTAAATACCTATAGTATAAAGTACATATAAAATTATAACCTTAAAAGACATAAGTACATACCACACATAACGTATGATTTCAAATTATTACAATAGTAAAATTTAAACAGGGACTGAAACCGAACCCGAACCCGAACCGAAATGGGTTTAGGTGATTTTTATGGAATCTGGCTAAGTTTTAAATTAGAGTTGACAAAAGATTACCAAACAAAAACATAATCCAAAGAATTATATTCGAATATTATTAAAAGAGAAAACAACTTTATTAATAATCCACTTTTGATTGCAGCAGTATATCTAGACAGCAGATTTAGATTAATGTTAAGTTCCGAAGATATATGCAATGCTAAGAGGCAAATTTTAGAAACTATAAAATATTTCAAAAATTTACAAATGGAGAGAGTAGAAGAAAATTTTATAAGAACAGAAATTTCTAGTTCTTCAGAAGAAGATGAGGATATTTTTGAACAAGTTTTAAAGAAGAAAGAAAAGTTTTCTCAAATTAATTCGTCAAATATAAATGCTACCTTTTCAATTAATAGTTCAGTCAAAGATGAGATGAAAATATACGAAAATTATCCAAGGCTGGCAAAAGAAAAAAATATTTTAGGACTTTGGGAGCAACATAAAACGGAAACACCATTATTATATCAGGTGGCCCAGATCATCTTCGCAGTTCCTGCAACGCAAGTAAGCGTAGAACTTTCTTTCAGCTTTGAAATTTATTTTATCACCACAAAGATCAAATTTAAAAGAAGAAAATTTAAAAAATATTTTAATTATTAAATTAAATGAAAATTTTTTTGAAAAACAAAATATTTAAAAATTTTTTGAAAAGTAAATAAATGATATTGTACCTTTTTTCTAAATTTTGAACCCGAACCTGAACCCTGGAGCGAACCTGAACCCAAACTTTTTATTTTGGTTAACCCGAACCCAATTTTTTCAGTGTTTCAGTCCCAGAATTTAAACGTTTACAGTATGTATACTTACATATACATATACACATGCATACATACAAGCTTTTGCAAATTAATTTTTTTTAGAAACTATTGCGTTTTCTTTTTTAAAGTTTTAGATCAGTGGTCTTCTCTCAAAACTCAGCTAACAAAATTTGTCGGGAATTTATTAAATTTTAGTTGCTCTCTTTGTAAATATTACAACCATGGTTGAACAATTCAATAAAAAATCTACCAAACAGCTTATTGACCTGTACCAAGACTATCTGTATCATTAATCCTTATGGATGGAAAGATATACGAGCCAATAACAAGTCGAAATTATTAAACTTTACTACCGAAATTCGGAGTCAGTGGCCTCAACGTTAAAAGCGCTACGTTCGTTTATGGTCACCATAATCGTCCTAGCAGATCAACAATTGAGCGTCTAGTGGAAAAATTTGAATCCACAGGAACAGTGCAAAATGTTCCCGTGCCAGTGAGACAAAGAAGTGTCCGTAGTGTTGAGAATATTGCTGCGGCTGCCGATGAGGCTTCAGTTGAAGAAAATCCAAATGTGTCTCTCACACGTTGTTCTCAAGCGTTGCGCATCTCTGTGACGTCGTTGTGGCGAATTTTGCAAAAAGATCTTGACCGACATCCTTACAAGATCAAATTGACGCAAGAACTGAAGCCACTTGACCACCAGAAGCGTCGTATGTTCGTGAATTGGGCTGAACAACAACTTGAAAATGATTCGGATTTTCATCGAAAAATCATCTTCAGCGATGAGGCTCATTTTTGGCTGAATGGCTTCGTCAATAAACAAAATATGTGTTGTTGGTCAGGCAGCAATCCCGAAAAAATTACAGTTTGGTGCGGTTTATGGGCCGGCAGCGTCATTAGGCCGTACTTCTTCCGTGATGATCCAGACTGACACGTTACTGTGAATGGGAATGGCTACCGTTCAATGATAACGGAATATTTTTGGCCCCAATTGACTGATATGGACTTGGAGGACATGTGGTTCCAACAGGACGGCGCCACAAGCCACACAGCGAATGTCACAATCAATTTATTGGAAACCAAGTTTAGAGAACTTGTTATCTAACGAAATGGTCCAGTCGATTGGCCGGCTCGGACGTGCGATTTTACATCGTTAGACTATTTCCTGTGAGGCTACGTCAAGTCTATGGTCTATGCCAACAAGCCAGCGACGATTGATGAACTTCGTTCGAATATCGAACGTGAAATTGCAGCAGTATCGGCCGATTTATGCTTGAAAACCGTCGAAATTGGGTTCAGCGTCTAGACTCCGCAAACATGCCCATGGTGGCCATGCAAAAGAAGCCGAGTACTATACATAATGGCATCGAACTTACTTTTACAGGAATAAAGAATTTCATTGATATCCAAAACCGTTTTTGTTTAATTTAAAAAAACTTTTGTAGCGCTCTTATTTAAAACCCCTATAATTATAATAAAAAATCTTTCATAAAAAGAAATTCATACGCTTTGTTTTCATCAAGATAAATGGCAACCACAATTACAACAAAAAACATTGTGTGAACCAACTTTTTAGAAGCAGAAAGAGCCAAGAGTACACTAAAAAAGGGCTAGAAAGAGCTTAAATAAGGTTTGACGTTTTTAAATTAATTTTATTTGGACTTTCGAGGTAAAATTTATTTTCTTAGGAAAGCATGTAAAAAAGTATATACATATATAGCAAAAATGATGTGCAACATAACCTTGCAGTGGCATCTTCTTTTTTTTCAGTCTACAAATAAGATTTATTAACATAGTAAGTAGTTTGACATCTTATATGTTTCATTTGAATTAATTTTTAAACGGACTTTTTCTGGTATTTCGTAGTCCGAACAGCAGCATTTTTTTTCTTTTGAACACACACTTTATGTGATTTAAGCAATTCGACATTCTATTTCGTACTGTACACGTATTTAAAAAAAATGCATATGGTACAAAAGATAATAGCTTATGAAATGGATTCTAGTTGGTTGATTTTTTTAAATTATGGATTTCGACCCAAAATGCGTCACTTTTATCCAGGCTTTTCCGCTTCAAATTTTTTATTCAATTTATTTTCAAATTCATTTACAAATTCTTTAATTACAGCTTTAATATCCTTCAAGTTGAAGGAAAAAATATTTGTTACACTAAATGCCGAAATGCTTTACAATATTTTAAAGTTTGTGAGTAATTTCACTCTTATTTTATAAATGTAGCTTTTAGTAACTTTTACCAAGTTCTCCTTAAGCAATTTCTTATCTGAATTAGATATTTGCTCAAAACTATAAAAAATTAGCGCAAAAAGGGACTAAAAGTGTCAAAAAGGGCCATTGCAGCTTTTTTTTATTAATAAAAAGGCTACATAAAGGAAAATTCCACAGCGGCAATATAAAAAGAGCTAAAAACGGTGTAAAAATGTTCATTAATTTCATTCAAGCTTTGAAAAACAACACAAATAAAGAAAACCAATCTCTTTTGTAAGTGTATTTTTGTGTGACTCTCTTTGTGAAGAACACTGATTCAGATTTATCATTTAGAAATATCAGTTATTTTTAATAAATTAAATCAGTATTTTCATTTATACGTTTATTTTTTAATCTACAAATACATATTGTCGATTTCGTAGATTTAATTTTACGCAAATAAAATAATATATGTATGTATGTGCATAAGTATATATGTATGTACTCGCATAATGAAATTTTCCTGTTGTAATAACTTGAAATCAGTTCTCAAGAAATATAAAACCACTCTACGTACTTCTAAATGTGCCATATATAGAATGTAACAATAGTGAAATAAAAAAATTAATAAAGAAGTTAAACAAATTAAACAAACGAACAAAATGATTAATTACCCATAAAAATAGTTTAAACTTTAATAACCTTTTTCACGATGTTGAAAGATAATCTTAGCAAACCGCCATTTTATATTTTTTATATATCTCGAGTTAATGATGCCACTTTAGGTTGTCGATCCCAAATTTTTCAAATCTGTAATCCGTTTTAGGATATCTCGTCAAATTTCGGAGATAAATAGCCGAAAACAGATTGCAGATTTTAAAAATGTTGGTGTCAAAATCCTAAATTAGCATCATTAACTCGAGTTTTAAAAAATCTCGTATAGAGCACTTAAACTCCCTCACGACGAAACGTTAGCGAGACAAAATAGAAAAAAAATTATTTTGAATTTCTAATAAGCAGAAGTCCAAATCAGTTACCTTTAGCTGAGAATGAAGGCATGCATGTCTTCGATATCGTGAAATAGGTTTTTAAACAAATTCAAGTTGTTTGCTTTTCATTTTATTTAAATATAGTTTTTTTATAAATTTGAAAACCGAATACCAGTGAAATTGAAATTGAATGTTTTTCCAAGACTAATAAAATTTAATTTTAAAATTCGCCTAATCAAATGAATAATGGTCATTAACCGAATGTATAAGAATTATAAATCATAACAATTTAATACATATTTTATTCGTTTTCCGTTTACGTAACATACCCGAAAGTTTTAACAAAATGTATACTATTACTAAGCAGGTAAAATAAAGTCACAGAACAAGTGTTAATTTTTTTTTTAGTTTTAAATTTGCATAATCCTATCGTGAATAACTAGTAAATATGTATTCTCTTAGAATGTAAACTGAATTTGCTATTCACATTCAAAACTATCAGTACTTAATCTCACAGAATTACATGTTGTTTGGAATTCAATAGAAATACATTAAAATTTAAATGCAGTTCAATATATATCAATAATTAAAGCAAATTTATTTAAATTATTCCAGGGTGTGATTAGTGGTTAGTGTGTTGGCTTACTAAGACATGGGCCCTGGGTTCGACTCCAGGCTCTGACATCTTCAGAAAAAGAAATATGAAAAAAAATATTTCTTTCGGCGACTACCTCTCAGCAGTCTTCTGGCAAAAGCTCTGAGAGTAACTAATTGCCATGAACAAGCTTCTCAAGTCTGTCGTTTGGAGTCGACATTAAACTGTAGGTCCCGGTACTCATGGATAAAAATTGACACAAACAACATGAGTGCAGCGAGAAGCTAGGCCGTAATCCTGACACAGGTTTGTAAAGGCCAGTTATGTATGTATGTATGTATTCCAGGGTGTGTGTCTTAAGGAAAATTTAAATTTTTATAAAACCTATCTTCAAAAAATTGCTTTAAGTTCTTGGAGTAATTCGAAAAAAATTCAAAATTTCAACAAAAAAAAAATTGCCAAAAAAAAACAACACAAAAAACAAACAAAACCTTCCAAAATCCAATGCAATATCTTAAATAAATTGAAGTTTCTTTTAAACATGTACGCAAAAAAATCTACAAGTAACAAGGAAAATCGTAATCTAGGGATCAAAATAAGAAACTTTGCCTTTCAAGCTTGTTAATGGCGATCAGTTACTCTCAGAGCTTTTGCCAGAAGTCTGATAAGAGGTAGTTGCCAAAAGAAATATTTTTTTCTTAACCTATGTATTCCCAGCGCCCCATTTAAGGTGCAGTGGGTTTAATAACAAAATGAACGTAGCCAGAAACCATTTACTGTACCCCCCGGGGTTATTATTTATATACAATAAAATTTGTTCCAAAATCTATAATATTCTTTTTATTTTCTACAATTTCTATTTGGGATTTTACGTTTTATGTTATGAGTTTAAAGCCTTGGCTCGGTGAATAAACTAGACAAGATAACCATTTCAATACAGGTCATATTTCACACCCAAACACTGGGTAAGCCATCTTCTTTAGTTTCAAAACGAAATGAAGCCAAGCTGTCAATAGCAATCAAGAAAGAGATACCTGATACGATAAAATTATATCAAAAGGGGAACTATATAAGTATATTAAGAAATGAGACGCAACTAAGATGCCGTCAATACCAAAAAAATACCAAGTTTAAACTCAGCAAATCTGAAGTTGGTTGATATATAAAATAAATTACTACTGAATTGACTTATTTTTAAATAAAAGATCAATAAACACAAAATATAGTAGTAATTTCTTTAAAAAAAACCGTCGGCATATATAGTATTCCCAACGCCCCATTTAAGGTGCGCTTCCAAAACTCTGTCAACAAGAGAAATAGAAAAATTATTTTTTATTATTATTATTTAAGAGGTACTTATTAGAAATTGACAAAAAAAAGAGATTTTTTCGATTTCGATACTTTGGGAATATATGGGTTAATATTTCTTTGCTTCAAGATAACATGCGGTTAGCCAGTCAGCTGTCCATTCGTTTGTTGCTGGTTAAACTTGTCAGCATGTATTGCAGTATGTAGAAGTGGGAGCTGTCAAAAATAGTTTATTTTACGAGTATTTTTCAAATGAACCTGAGAAACCAAAAGTCAAAAGTTATTCACGATAGAGTTTAAAAAAGAGAATTTTGTTTCGTCTGAAACACTTGAATTAAATCAAATTTAAATTCTATAAAAAAAATTTTAGATATTTGAAATTAAGTTTTTTTCTGGGGCTCGAACTCGGGTCTTCAGCATTTTATAAAAAAAAATAATTTAGAAATATAAAATTTTTGTTACTGTTAATGTGATAGAAATCCCTCGACAAGGTGGATTGAGTATAACATGCGGTTAGCCAGTCAAGCTGTCTATTCGTTTGTTGCTGGTTAAACTTGTCAGCATGTATTGCAGTATGCGGAAGTGGGAGCTGTCAAAAAATAGTTTATTACTGTGTTTATTATAAACTTGCCCACAACTTATAATCAATTCACTTTGCCTCCTGATATGCAGACTTAAATATGTATGCATAGCATTGGAAAAAATATAAAAAATATATTTCACTTTTTCATTTTATAATAAAATTAAAAAAGCTACCCCAGTAATGCATATGCAACATATAAAACCTAAAACCTAGACAATATCCAGAAAGAAATTATAAGAAGGAACATACATAACAATAAAATTGTGTAAATATGATGTATAATAAACGAAATACGAATAAAAAATAACTCTTAAAAAACAAAAAAATAAGGAAATAATTACTGAAATATTTTGCAGGTTGCACAGCACAAAGAAAAGAAAACAATTTTATTTATTCACAGAAAGAAGTATTAAATTATATATAAACTCGTACATATGTATGTATGAATACAGAAATAGTAAAATCCTAACCATTAAGAAATCAAGGAATGCAGAAATGAAATAAACCGATTAGCCAATAAATCGAAAAAAAAAATTAAATAGAGACACGGTATGATAATGAGAAACTTTTTTATTTTGTTGTTCTTTTTTGTCAAAATTAGTCGAAACAAGTAAAAATTGTAAAATAAAAATTCTTTAATTATAGTATTAAAATCTATGGAACTTTCGAGACACAAAACTAAAAAAATTTTACAAAAATACTTATTTAATCGAAAAAATTCTCTTTAAAATACAAATCAAGGAAAATAGTAGTTAAACAGTAAATAAATTATTTAAGTAAAAAAAAATAAACTCAAATATCACAAATAAAAAATTAACAAACAAAAAAAAAATAGTTGTATTGTATGTAACAAAAAAAAAATATATAAAAATTACAATAAATGTTGATAATCAACACAAAAATTAAGAAAAGTTTTTTTTATTATTAATTTTTAAAACGTTTTGGAAATGTTCTTTGGCGCTTTTAGAAAGATGCATGCAATGTCGTCATTGTTATGTCACAATTTTAACTTTAAAAGTGTCATAGCACAGGCTAGGTGCGCGCATCATCTAGTAGTACCTTCAGGTGTTATCACATGCCAGTTTTGTTTAATAATGCTATAAACACAACAAAGGCTACCGACCATCGACTACAAGCTGTCAAAAATAGAATACATGTGTGCATATGAGAATAATTATTTTAATGGCAACACGACTACCGACCACACGACTACTTTTGTAGCCCGTAGCCAACTTAGGCTAATTTCTATTTTTCTTGGCGACAATAAACAGTTTAGTGATGCCAATACAACAAGATGCATGAAAAAGGTGTTTAAAAAACGCAATACATGAAATATATACATAAAAAATGCGAAAAAAATTTAAGTTACACTACTGAAAAAAAATAATCATTTGTTTACATTTTTTGTTCAGTTTTCATTTACTTATTTCATTTATATACATCAGTTTTTATTTCATTTTTAATTTATTATTTAATTACCTTTTTAGTTTTCTTAAATTTTTACAAGTTTTCTTCAGACATTTGTTGTTTTTTGTTTCCTCACAATTTCACTTACAAAAAATAAGTTTGTTATAACTTAATGTGCTGGAGGCCCAAAGTTCGAGCCCCAAAGCGTTTCTGACGAAACAAAAATTAAATTATAAAATTTAAAGCGTTTCTGACGAAACATAAGTTTGTTATATTTTGTTTAGGTTATGTTCAACGTATCAGATGTTTATTTTGTAGCTGTAGTCGTTATTATAATTAAGTAGCTGGCTACTTGGCTACTTTTGTAGCCAGCGATTTTTGTAGTCGTGTGTTCGGTGTTCGATAGCCTTTGTTGTGGTTATAGCATAACATCTGCAAGACGGAATATTGTAGATTCACTAAATACTTATAAATACAAGCAATCGAAAATTTCTGTTTTTAAAAATACTTCACATTTAGTGGTGAAAAAATATAGGAGTGGTGAAACGATTTTGATTGACTTCAAAAAATGGATGATTTATGATTTTGCCTTTTTTTTCAATTAAGACCAGCATTCAGACTTCTACTCATGCATGTTATGGGAGGGAGAAAAGAGGAAGTAGTGATATCATCATTGACAGAAAAAACATTTGCGGTACGACTAAAGAACGAATTCTCTCTATAATGTGCGATTCACTGGACAATCAACCACACAAGGATGTTTTCTAAGAAACCCCAAAATAGATTTCGAAGCACCGGTCAATACACGAAAGTTGTGTTCCAACTTAGTTCGGAGGAAGGTCTTGTAAATATTGTGAAGGTCAGATGAAATGAAGTATTTTTTGCACCGTTTTAGAAAACCGAGGCACTTGAATGCTTCTTTCGACATTCGAAATATGTGATCATTCCAACATCAATATTAATATGTATGCATGTCATTTGTTTTCTCTTTTTCATTGTATGATATTATTACAAAAGCTAAAATTGTCTGTCGTTCGGAGTCGACATTAAACTGTAGGTCGCGGTACTCATGGATGAAAATTTACACACACAACATGAGTACTGCGAGAAGCTAGGCCGTAATCCTGACACAGGGTTGTAAAGGCCAGTTATGTATGTATAGTCACAGATGACAAGATTCCATCATCACTACCACGCCTATGAGTGATTACACAACATTGGGCCTTGCGAGCATTAAATTGGACCCTATTCGCTCGACCCCACTCTGAGGTTATTTGCAGGTCATTTGTTAGTTTGTCAATCATATTCTCCCTTCTCGCCTTAATCACCAAAAGACTCGGTCTAAGATCAAATTAATATGAATGACAAATGTTGCTGTCATCTGCGAAGAAGTAAATAGGTTTGGAAGTTAAAAGGAGAAGATCGTTTAAAAAAATTAGGAATAGTGTAGGAGACAGAACAGAGTCTTGTTGTACTCCCGAATTTAATATAAACTCGTTGGAACAGACACCGTCTATAACCACTCTTCTAGCAAAATCCCTGAGAAAGCAACAAGCAAATGCAGCAAGTTTCGAAATAAGAGCCTCGTGCCAGACGCCTTTAAGATATCTAGTGCAACAACTTTGCTTTCACCAAAGCGTTGAACAGACCCACTCCACCTCTCAGAGAGGAGTGACAACAAGTCACCAGTGAAGCGGCCACTACAAAAGCCATACTAACGATCGCTTAGCAAGCTGTTGGACTCTACTATAAATACCTCATAGGGTGATGGTTTATCATACTCTCCATAACTTTGGAGAATGTTGAGCATACTACGATTGTGAGGTAATTTTCGGGATTACTAGCCTCACCCTTTTTAGGGATTGGCATTACATTAGCAATCTTAGATGGGTACACACCGGCACAATAACCCGCACTGAAAAGGTTAGCCAATGGACGAGCAAGCGTCGATAAGCACTGCTCCAAGACCAGTGCTGGTATACCATCTGGCCCAGAAGACTTATGTTTGTTGAGATCTGTAAGAACCCTTTCGACAGCCCAATTTTGCTTTGTATCGTACAAGTATATTCGGAGAGTATTTATCCTAAACCCATCTTAATACTCATCAAAAATTACTTTGAGGACAAAAGACAAAGTCTTGGAATACAAATATTTATATTAGAAGAAAAAAAAGTATGTAGTTTAAATAATCAGGAGTTAATTCTACAATAATATTTTAAGCCTTAAATTTTGCTAGAGTACAAACATTTCTGGTAGAATTTTTTAACGTTTTTGGTAGAAATAAAGTTTCTTGTGGGTCAATGCTGCCATCGACAACAGTTGAATGAGGTATACATTCAAGTAAGTAATGATTTTTCATCATAATGATTACTTTTTTCTTAAGGGCTAAGTAATGATTACGATTATTTACGGTTTTGCATGATCACTAATTGATTAGGAGTACAAATAATAAAAAAATTATCAGAATAACTAGTAATTGCTACAAAATAATCAAAAAGAATCAAAAGTAATCAAAAACTTATGCCAACTATTTTCAAAGATTCTTTTTTATTATTTTTGATTTCGATTATAGAGTTTTTTTGCATATTTTAATGTTTTCAAAAAATCAATGTACTACTAACCCATAACCCTTAAACATATTGAGTTACAGATGATATGCTGGAGACACGAGATCGAACCCCTGAAAGAGTGATCAAAAGAATTTAGATTTTTGTTATGAATTTTCTGATAATCAAAGGAGAAAATGATGTCCGTGAAGGAATAGTAGTACACTATACAAACTGTACATATTTTCGACTCCAGCTGAGGTAGTCTCATCAGAGATCTTTGTATCTGAGCACATGCTTGACCGAACATCAACTAGTGAACTTACACTCTTTTAAAAAATCACATACTGAAATTACTTTTTTCCATATGTACAATGTAAATACATTGTAATTTGGGTCATGTTGCTGAAAGTTAGTACAGCTGTCGCACAGTTGACAATCCTTAACAGCTTGGGGGTTGGGTCGTTCTAAAGCGGAGATTCAATTGTTGTGGAACGTATATAGATTGTGAGTAACGCCTGCGACTAACTAGAATATCCTAGTTTGCCACACCTTCTTTGACTTATTCTAGTAGAAATACGAGTATTTGAAGTGGGTTTGTTAACCGGTGCGATTACTAGTGATTTACTGTTAGATTTATTTATAAATAGATTTATTGATTTATTTCTTAAATTTAAATATTCATCACGTAGAAACAGTATTGATATCTAGAAGACTTGGAATTTTATAGAATAAATGCAGCAAGACTTCTTCTCTACAAGTAAACTAAGAATGTTAGTGTCTAATTGCTTAGTTCTGCCAACTTAAGAGGAGAAACTCTCTTCTTTTTATTAAAACAAGTTTCTTTTTTTACAATTTTTTAAACATTTATTAAATATAGTTTTGTGTGGTTCTTTTTTTTATTTAAATAACTGTGTGTGAAAATTAGAAGCTGATTGTCCTTATAATAATGATTTTAGATAATTTTTTTTATTACTGTTCTTTTTTAATTAATAACTACTTTAAAATAAATGCCATTGAAAGAAAAAAATTTTTTTTTTTATTTCAAAAATAATCATTTCGTCGCGAAAATTAAAGAACGCTATAACTGACAAAACATTTAATGTTCACCAGAGCCAAAAAAACCTGTATGAAAGTAGAAAGAAGGCACTGGTATTTTCCAAAACGCAGACAGCGTAAGAGAAATTGTAGAAATCTGGGACCGGGACCAATCGATGCGAGTTTTTTTTTTTTTTAATAAAAATTATGCAAAAAAAACGTATTTTCGATTTTTTTAAGTTACAGCGTTCTTTAATTCTTGCGACGATTTGTTTTTAACAAGTTTTTCTTTAAAATTAAATGTTTAGTGCGTAACAACATTGTTGAAAAATTCTACATACAAATATTGCAATAGCACTTTTATTTACCATTCTTTTTTTCAGTTTTTCTTTATTTAATATCAACGTTTTAGCTATTTTATTATATAAAAAAATTATTATATTGCAGTTCTTCAGTGATACAAATAAACCCTTAAATAAAAATTATTTGTGTTTAAACTTTTGATTAAAAATATTTAAGATAGAAAATTTTCATATTCGTATAGGCATAGTGAACAAGAGTTCTCAAACAAAATCTCACAGAAAAAATTAAGCATCTTTTTTTAATTCGCAACAATGGTATTCGTAGGTATCCCACACACATTAGCGTATATATGTATATATACATAAGTATGGACACATTTCGCTACCATTTAAAATTTTATATTTGTAATGACTTTTATGCTATAAACACAACAAAGGCTATCGAACACCGAACACACGACTACAAAAATCGTTGGCTACGAAAGTAGCCAAGTAGCCAGCTATTTAATTATAATAAGGACTACAGCTACAAAATAAAAGCAGTTTTAAGCGTTAAAAATATGCTCTATAAAACTCATAACACATAAATATGTTGACGTAAAATTACGTATATTTTTTCAAAAATTTGAAAACATGAAGAGTAACAATTAGCCACCAACCAGATAAAATAAATTTCCTTTATATTTATATATCGCTCATTTGCGAGAAGAGTGACATAACTCAAAAAAATGTGCTTTTTGAGTTATTAATACAGAAATATGAGACGAACTGTAATTTAAAACATACCTAAAAATAATATTTGTATCTCTGTTTCCACTGAGTGATGACCAGAAGTGTCTTGTACTTTTCCTATCAGTTTGGCTAAATTAAAATGTTTAAATACATTTATCTCAGAATCGCTTTTTTTGAGTTATGCCACTCTTATCGAATATGAGCGATATATTTATTTCAATTCTAAAATTAACAAACAAAAAAAAAATTTCAAAAAATTCAGACTGACAAGAATAAGAATACAAAATAAAAAAGTAAAAAATTAATTTAAATTGTTCTTGCAATAAATAACAATCATATCGCTCAAATTTTGAAAAATAAAGCTTTGTCATAAAACGCTCTTGTACATCGAGAAACTTTTTTAGACATCAACGGAAGTAATTGATGCAAATTTGAAAGCAAACGTTTCCTAGCATAATTTCTTGCGTTGAGCTTAATATATTTTTGACTTCCGAGGTGTTGTTTTAAGGTAAATATTTTCTTTGCTGACACTGGTTTATTGCAAACTTTACAAAACAGAATATTCCTATTAGTTTTAAAATATCGGTATTCGCTAATATATAATTTAGTCTGTTTAACACATATTGCTTGATTTTCTGCATTTTCTAATGAAAATTCAATTAATTTAAAAATCAACTTTTAATTTAATTTTTTATATCATGCAATTATGACAATATTTTTCCAATAAGTACAATGTTAAAAAATGCGTCACTTTTAATTGAGAATTCATTACTAAGCAATTTTTTTAAACGCTAATTCCCATAAATGTATGTAAAATTTGTATGCTTTGTATTTAATTAATTTTTTGCTTTGAAATTTTTATCAAATTAGCATTAACTATTGCATAATAGTTTAAAAAGGAGCTTTGCCAATTTTCCCAATGTTAGTTTTAAGCGTTTTAATGAGTACCCATAATATTTAATAGATTATACTTAAGTAATGTGTCAGTATATGGTCATTATTTTGAAAAATAAAATTTGGTAATACACGTAAATTCTTCTAACATATGTAAAAATTTGTAAAATATGCCATATAAATATGAAAAAACTTGTAAAATACAAAAGTATGCATTTATGACGAAATATGCAAAAATATGCCGTAACAAATAGGGGTTAAACGTCGTAGTTTCTCCTAAAATGAATTCATATTTTGGTTGTTTTGTCAGTAACATTCAGAAAGAAAAGATGCTAATGCATATTTTTGGTTGCCCTACTTATAAATAAGGCTGTACATATGTATGTATATGTTTATAGCATAAGCTGAGCGCTGTTTGTCAAGACAAAAATAAAATATTATTAACTTGTAATTTCAATTTAAAAAAAGAAAAATACATATTTCCTTTTTTTAACTTTTTCTCTATCGTTTATATATGTCATTGCCGGCTGCTAGTTTATTAAGGTGCCGGAAACTGTTTCGCAAATATAAAATATGGTTTTAGTGTTGCATATTTGCACAGCATTCCTGTGTGTTTTGTTATTTTGTAGTAAAAACATGCTATATTTGCCAGACCATATGCACAGAATTGTGCTAGACAGTAAAAAAAAATCTAGTTTTGTATGTAAAAAAAAGTATATTTTTGACATTTTTGATAAAAAATAATATAATAAACGTATTACAATTAAAAAAAAATGTACAAGTTCGTATGCAAAAGAAATGTATACACACATACACAAATACTTTGAGACAAATAAAATATAATTAATAAATAATTTTTAAGTTTTAAATTTGATGCATTTTAAAATTTTTAAAACTTCACTGGCTTTAATACAGAAAAGGTATATCTCATTATTTTTTTTTTAGTTTCTCTTTTATGTGTATCACTTGAAAAAATAATGCAATTAAAGATTTTAGTTTTCTTCAGTTTTCAGCTTTTTTTGACAAAAAATAATTCAAAATTAGTCGCGTTTTATATTAAATCCTTGTAATTTTGTTTTTGTTTTTTTTTTCTTTTAATATATAAATATTGTGTGTGTTTCTATGCGCGATGATATACATACATTTTTTTCTTTTTGGAAAACTTTTTTTCTTTGTTTAATTCCTTAAAATTTGTTTAAAAAAAATTAAATAAATTATTTACAACAATTAAAACCACATTAAAAAAAAAACTTTTTAAATTAAATAAACAAAAATAAAATACACAATTACGCTATAACAATAATAAAAATGGCAAATATCAGAACATAATTGGTTTATCTTTGCACTGATCTATCACGTAACCGGTAAAACGTTTAAGGAACTTTGGATATTCACGCTTATAAACAGCGCGTAAAGCTGAAGCAGGCGCCCAACCACCAGGATTAACTGCAAATATTTATAAATGAAGATTTATTTTTTCGTTGCTTTTCTGGAATACAAAATTTTATTTAAATTTAGTAGTGCTACTCACCCACTGAACAATATGTAACTTTACAAGTTAAATCATTTCGATTTAATTTATCATTTTTAGTTTTACCGGGCGGTAAGATTGTTTGACAGGCCAGTATAACAGTTAAAAATATTCGCACACATTTGCCATTTTTGGACTTTAGTGAAATTGGTTTGTTTTTATTTTTATTATTTAATAAGAAAAATTATAAGAATTTTTTTTTTTTTTTTTTGAAAACTCACCTCTTGTTTTGAATAATCCGTTGAATTGTTACAGACAATCCATGAATCATAGGCTCCCTCATCCAAACCATTTGTAATTTTGCGCATATGAGACCAAAATAATGCATCTCTTTGACTAGCCGGCCAAATACGTTTATGTGTTTGTAGAAATAAAAATGTATCCGGTGAAATTTTCTCCAAAATAATACATTCTTCCAAGGTAGCTAAAAAGAAATTATTATAGAAAATACTCGCACATAAATATAAAAATATACAAATTTCTTAGCACACACTACTTACTTTCCCATTCATTACGAAACTCTGGCATAAAGAAATAATGGCACATTTCTCTAGCCGTAATACCTTTAACCGTATGATAAGCTTTCAGGGGATCTATCACCATACCATTAACTTCCTCTTCGCGTTTGTACATTTTTATTTCACCCTCATCGGCAAATATTTGCCAGCCATTACCATCCTGACCAACACCTTGACGGGCATAGTGTAGTTGTTCCATACACACACGATCAATCTAAGAAAAAGAAGAAACGAAATCAAGTATTAATTAATAATTTCCTAAAAAGTTGCTTTACACATGGAAGTTCTAAGGTATTTACCTCAGGCCATAGATTATGCGTTTTAGCTAAGGCACCTGTACCAAATTCTTCTGCTGCATTACCCTCTTCGTCTTCAGTTTGAACAATATGTGTTGAATTGTATGTAGAATTTTGTGATTGCAATGATTGAAGTTTTAATTTGGCCCTTAATTGCATATCCTCTTCAATTTTATCCAAACCCGTTTCGACGGCATCGAAAAATTCATCTTCTGGTAGTGTGGAATGTGGTCCCTCCTATAAGTATAGCGTGCAAATTGTTTGTTTTATTTATTTATTATTTTTTTTTATAAAAATTACATGATGTGTTCATTCAATTTTAAAAAATTGTATTAAATGTGATAAAAATCTGTTACATGTTCTAAAAACATATTTTGTTTTGTAATTAATTCAAACACACGAGCATTCTCAAAATATGAAAAAAACGTACGATAGTCTATTCCTTTTTAGGATAGCAATAAAAAATTGTAATTTAATTTAATCACTTCGTACACCTTATCCTGTTTTTACACAGTTGTCTTTTGCAAGATTTTGAATTAACCTGGCTGACAAAAATAAACATGTGCTTACATTTTTAGTTTTCTTTTACACTTACAAGTGGTGGTGGCATGCACATGAAAAAAATAAATAAAAATTATTTTATATTTCATGGAATTACAATTTTGTAAGGTAGCGTAGTCAAAACATTATCGATTTTGTCTATGCGGTATACTTTTATTATTTAAAAAAAAAGATTAAGTGTGAAGCAAAATATACTATTAAATTGGCATATTTTTAGGCATTCTTAAAAAATTGTCTAAATTGTTATTACAGCGTAAGTAATGGATTTTAACATAAATTCTCGTTAGTTATAAGTGTAATAAAATGTATTTGAACTCAATCGGATGAACAGAAAAATATCACAATTTTCAAACTAAGTCCACATTTTGCCACTAATCCAGATATATTATACTATATATGAATCGAAATGTGTCTTTGGGATCTTTATTTTGATACTCATATTGACTATGTTTATTACAGGGTTTTTCAACACACGCGCTACAAAAGTAGAGCGACAGGGACAGCCAATTTCAGCTATATTTCTTGACGCTTTTTTAAAATGAAGAAGAAAGATATACGAGCTAACAACGAGTCGAAATTATCAGAAATTGAGCGTCTAGTGAAAAAATTTGAATCCACAGGCACAGTACAAAATGTTTCCGTGCCAGTGAGACAAAGAAGTGCCCATAGTGTCGAGAATATTGCTGCCGCTGAGGCTTCAGTTGGAGAAAGCCCAAATGTGTCTCTCACACGTCGTTCTCAAGCGTTGGGCATCTCTGTGATGTCGTTGTGGCGAATTTTGCGAAAAGATCTTGGCCTACACCCTTACAAGATCAAATTGAAGCGTGGTATGTTCGTGAATTGGGCTGAACAACAACTTGAAAATGATTCGTATTTTCATCGAAAAATCATCTTCAGCGATAAGGCTCATATCTGGCTGAAAGGCTTCGTCAATAAACAAATTATGCGTTATTTGTCAGGCAGCAATCCGCAAGTACTCCATGCGTCATCATTGCATCCCGAAAAAAGTACGGTTTTTGGTTTTTAAGCCGGCGGCGTCATTGGGCCGTACTTTTTCTGTGATGATCAAGACCAGCACGTTACTGTGAATGGGAATCGCTATCGTTCAATGATAACCGAATATTTTTGGCCCCAATTGGATGATATGGACTTGGAGAACAGGGGGTTCCAACAGGACGACGCCACAAGCCACACAGAGAATGACACAATCAATTTATTGAAAACCAAGTTTGGAGAACGTGTTATCTCACGAAACGGTCCAGTCGATTGGCCGCCTCGGTCGTGCGATTTGACGCCGTTAGACTATTTCCTGTGAGTCTACGTCAAGTCTATGGTCTATGCCAACAAGCCAGCGACGATTGATGAACTTCGTATGAATATCGGACGTGAAATTGCAGCAATATTGGCTGGTCGAAAATTGGGTACAGCGTCTGGACTTCAGCAAGCGTGCCCGTCGCACACTGGGGATTTTTGTATGGAGGTGAGGAAAAAAATATATTTGTCAAAAACTGTAGTGATTTTATCACAAATTTAGTTTTATTTATATAGTAATACACAAAAGGAATCAAAATAAAGAAAGTTAGAGAAATACATATCGTTACCTACAATGTAAAAAGCCATAACTAACAAAAAAATTTAAATGATTATTTTAATTTTGAATTTATTATTTATTTTAAATCTATTTTTAAGTTATTATTCTAAAAGAGCTTATAACAGTATGCCTTTCTGGCTAAATGTATTTTCTGGAGTCTCTAAGGCCATATTTTTGGTAGTCTTTGTTATGAATTTCTTGAGCCTTTACTGACTTGGTCTCTGGGACTCTTTTAGCAGTATGATCCAACAGATTTTGCATAGGTACACTCTTCAAACAATTTACGTGGCCGACCAAGTGCAGAACTGGTAGGACATTCAGTCTAAGTAAACTTTATTGTAAATGTGCGTTCAAGCCAATTTACATTTTTTTGTTTTTTTTTTTTTCAAATCGCGACTTCGCACGATTAGAATCCTGCCATCTTTGTTTGAAGTTAGAGTAAAAGCCTTTATATATTGTATCCAAAATTTCACATGGTTTAGTTTCGTTTAAGCCAATGTGCGATTGTTGCAAAAACTGTTTTAATTTTGTTCTGTCTTTGTCAAACTCCACAAACTTCGGGCGAAAAACCCCATGTGAAATTTATTATCGCTTATTACTTTGCTACTGTAATCACAAAAATCAAATAATCTTTTGTGCACTACTTTTTTGATAATTCTGCATATCATAAAAAGTCCTCAATGTTTTTTCAAAAGAATTTTGTTCATATCTCGAGCAAATTTTTTAAGTTCATACCTTTACTTAATTGTGAATAAAAGGGAAACGCGTTCATCGATTTTCATGATTTATATCTCATTTTATTCACAGGTTATGCGACTTTACGCGAAAGTAGTAGAACTTGAT
This sequence comes from Metopia argyrocephala, assembly GCA_963576795.1. Lineage (NCBI taxonomy): Eukaryota > Metazoa > Arthropoda > Insecta > Diptera > Sarcophagidae > Metopia > Metopia argyrocephala. The sequence continues at coordinate 39,478,493 of OY756210.1, forward strand.
ACGTTTTTACCGTTTTGGATTTTTAATGAATTAAAAAAAAAAATTTAATTTTTTAGGCAAAAAAAAATTTGTTTTCCTTCATACATTTATTTATAACTGCGAAACTGTTGCTTAGATAGCGAAACATTATATAAACAGATGAAAGTAATTATAATTCTTGATTTTTCTATATTTATTTAAGCAAAATCCGACTAGTGGTTCTTGAGTTATGTTAAACAAAAGAGCCTTATCAGAATTGAGTCGTGAATCAATCAGCTGAAAAATGTTGTACTGTTTAATGCAACAAATTGAGAGGTGGCACCTGGTGGCACTTGAAATTGATTAAAAATGTTAAAACACATATGAGACAATGTATTAGTAGTGATTTCCAACTGTAGGGAAGTATTACTAAAATTGCAGGTCCAAATGTTTGGAGAAAAAAAGGATTTTTGTTATATGTTCATAAAAATAAACACACAAAAGAAACTTCAATCTCTGCAAAGTTTATTTTCCCAATTTTGGTATGCTGAAATATCCTACTTAAAATAAAAAATAAAAAGAAAAACGTTAGCTCACATAATAAAAGAATATTCGCTTTGAAATTCTTAGGTTTGAATTAAGTTGGTTCGGAAAAACATACAAGTACTGAGTTTGAGATGGCTATAAAAAAAAAATTTGCAGTCAGATCGGAGTAATTCTTTTTGATTTGTTTGTACCATTTAGTCTAAAATGTCAAAATATCACTGCATCTTGCATGAAGAGTATGTTGAAAATTTTACTTTTTTCCTCAAAATCCCCAATGTGCGTCGTGGCCATGCAAAAGAAATCGAGTTCCATACATAATGGCATTGAACGTACTTTTACAGGAATAAAGAATTTCATAGATATCCAAAACAGAGATATAGGTATACATACAGTTGCACAGTAAAGTCTGCATACCCCCTTGAAAAACGATGTTTTGATTTATCTGCGAACAAGGCAACAGTAAAATACATTCCAAACAAATTCAAACTAACAACAACAACAAAATTTTGAGAAAAAAATGTTATGCCAAAAACATTTATTAACAAAAATTAAAAAAATTCATTTTTTAAACACAGAAAAGTCTGCATACGGCTATGTCGAAAAGTAGATATAATACAACTCTGTTCTCAAACAGTCCTACTAACCACTTCAGGCGTCTTTACTAAATACTATTAGTAGAAATGAAGTTCTTGTGTTCGATGTTAACATTGTACTTTTTCTTATTTAACCAAAATGGGTAAAGAGATCTGTGTTCAAGTACGTGAGCTTATTGTAAAGTATCATAAAGAAAATAAGTCATTAAGAGATTGGAAAACTAGTTGGGCATCTAAAATCAAGCATTCAGACAATAATTCGAAAGTATAAACAAACAAAAAGTGAGGCAACCAAACCAAGAAGTGGTCGCCCACCTAAACTGACTCTGCGTGCAAGGCGCCAAATTTTGTTATATGTTGAAGAAAACATTAAAATTACTGCAATAGATATTGCAAATACTTTGGAAGGCCAGGATATTGCTTCAGTGCATCCAGAAACGGTGAGACATCTATTGAAAATTAATAGACTTCATAACCGTGTATCTCGAAAGAAACTTTTTATAAGTAAAATAAATATGCAAAAACTTGTCGAATTTGCTAAGAAATACATTGATAAAGATGAAGGTTTTTGGGCAAATGTTTTATTTACTGACGAAAGCAAGTTCAACTTGTTTGATTTAGACTGAAAATAAAAAGTATGGCGTCGGAATAATGTCTCATCAACTTCATTTTATCCCCAGTCAACGTATTTGAACCCCATTGAGAATTTATGGGATGAACTAGACCTTCGGGTTAGAAAAAGGAACATTAAAAATAAACAGGACCTTAAAAACGCTCTGCTTGAAAAATGGAATTTAATTTCAAATAATTACTCAAAAATATTAGTAAATTCTTTGAAAAATAGATTAAATGCTGTCATACAAAGCCAAGGCGGGCCCACAAAATATTAATTTTGTTTACTTTTGCTTTTATTTTTATGTAAAATAAATTTTTTGTACAAAGTATGTAGACTTTTCTGTGTTTAAAAAATTACCTTTTTTTATTTTTAATAATAAATGCTTTTGGAAAACAAATTTTTTCTCAAAATTTTGTTGTTGTTGTTAGTATGAAATTGTTTAAAATGTATTTTGCTGTTGCATTGTTCGTAGATATCTCAAAACATCGTTTTTTAAGGGGGTATGCAGACTTTACTGTGCCACTGTACATACATATATCTCGGAAACCAAGCTTTGCCGCTTAATAATTCCTATATCATTTGCATTTGCTTGTCACTTAGGGATGTATGTATATTTGTTCCTAATCTTGTTGATATAGGAAGTTAGACACACACATACAATAAAGTATCAATAACTGTTATCAGTAATAAATTACAATAATAAGTGCAGGTAAATAGTCGCTGTAGTTATTTTTATTTACTACATACCATAAAATATAAACAGTTTTTATTTTAATCCAAATACACGTATAAGCAAATAAAACAAAGAATAAAGAAAATATTTTGCCAAAACAAAAATATTATTAAAACATTGACACAATTACGATTTAATTGGCATTTCTTATTTTAGTTGCCTGACTTTGAACGTGAGCTAACCAACAAAAAATAACAAATAATTTAATTATTAAAATTGTAAATAGTAAAGCAAATAAAAAAATTTTATACATACATATACATACATACATACATATACTTATATACTATATGTAACATAAACAATCATGTCATTGACTTGTATTAACAATTAAACTAAAATTGTGTTTTGTAATAACAATTTAGTCAATAAACCAGCGCACTCCATTGGCTGGCATGTTTTGTTCGTTTTTCATTCAACTGACCTTAACTTTGGCCCATAAATATAAAACAAATGTTTTTATTTAATTTTTTTTTTTTTTTTTTATATGACTGTTAATATGAAAATTGTACACACTCGTACATACTCGAATTTCCATCTATATTTCTCTGAATACAAGTGAGGAAAAAATTTATATTTTTTATTAATGATCCAGAAAGTTTTTAATAAAAAAAAATTATCAACAATCTGACAGAGATTCGAACTCATATTTCCTAGAAAGGTAATGTCTGCGGTGGATGACTATTTTAAGAATCTTGACAGTTTTTACAATTGCATAAACAGGGTATCAAAGCAATTGAATATTGCTAAACAGAGATAGTATTGTTTGAACTTTGGATGCCGCAGTAGTCTAGTGGGTATTGTGCTAGACTACTTGTGCAAGGGTTGTGGGTGCGATTCCCACCAGAGTCCCTTGTCTAAGATACTGCACCAAGAATGTGGTTTTATTCACTTTGGTCGTAATAATTATTAAAACATAATTTAATATTGTTTTGTAATTTAATAAAAAAAAAATAATAAAGAAATTTTATACATACAGTGCACTCGCGGTAACATGAACATCGCTTAACGTGAACAAGCTTGTGTTTACATTGACCATTCTGTAATGCTAACAAACTCCGAAAAGTCTACTTAAATAACTCTATTTTTTTATTGCATATGACTTTGATAACACAATTAAAGCATGGTTTTACTAACCTTTAGGTTGTGTTAAGCTTGTTAAGGTTTCTTGTGTTGATGGATGGTATCAGTGAAATCCATACAATTTTTTAAACCGAAAAACTCACGACCATGATATTGTACTTCCGATATTTCACCACGATGATTGCATTGCAAAATGAGGCAACTGAAACCTTTAACAAGGCATTGCATTGTGCACGAGAAGCAATAGTGGATCAAAGTGACATCAGTGTAAGTATGTACTTAGACTTTTAAACGATAAAGAAGTATTTCAGCAATTAGGAAAAAACAACGAATTTCTTGAATACATAAATTTAATAAAATAAGAAAATATTTTTGCGATGTCATTTATTTTTCAAAAGGTTTTCTTGTAATCTCATTTTGTTTTAGTTTTATATATTAATAAATCAATTAACAATAATAATAGAATCTCACTTTCAAGCGTGTAAAATTTTATACTTTTTTCATGAAATTCGACAATCGCTAAAATGAACTATTTCGCTAACATAAACATTCTTGATGTTAATTAGTTCACATTACCGCAAGGTGTACGGTATAGAATTCTGGTTAGATTTCATTTAGTGAGGTGGTAGTGCTTCATTTAAAAAAATGTTTGGTTAACAAGTGAATGGGACCATAGTTCCATTGAGAGCTCAGCTTTGCGTGCTTGTACGGCTTTGTTATGGGTTATAATTTCTTTATAAAGCTTTTAAAAAGCAACTTGTATTTGAAATTTAAAATGTGGTGGCACAATGACAATGCTTACTAGCATACAAAGGATAAAGTTTTAGATGTTTTGAAAGAAAAATTTAACAACGAGTAGGAAGTTAGTCATAGTGACCTTGCAACTTGGAGCATCTCAATTGCATTCGGTAAGACAATAAGAAGTCTTAAAGCAAGATTTAAGACGATATTTTGGAAGACAGCTAGCCAAATAAATTTGTTTATTTCATAAGAAAAAGTCGAAACATCTCTTAAGCTAGAAGTACAATAACATAACACAGAGCAAGCTACGAGCAAAATATGCAACGCTGCTAACGCGAAAGAGTTTGGAAACTTTCAACTTTTACAAGCGCTGACAGCTGAGTAACTTGAAAAAAAAATAAAAACACTCATATAAAAATAATGTTTTTGTTTTTTGTGGAAAACAAATTAAAAATTATAAAAGACTTGTTTGTAGATTTGTGATTGACATACGAAAAGAATATCGTGTTGAAAAAAATATGAAGTTTTTGTGAAAAAAATGCATTTAAAGTTAAATAACAATACATGCATATATTATACTAGTTAACCCGTCAAACACTTTTTTGCATTGTAAATTTTTTTTAGTTCAAATATATTTGATAATCTTCACCGAACTGAAAAAGTTAAAATTGATATGAGCAAACAATGTTTGCATTACTAATAATTTTAATAAATGATTATCCGCCATATTCGGCACTTCAGTTTGATAGTTGGGGATAGGAAGAAATATCCCCTGTATCGCCCCCTTTGAGTACTTCTTAAAAAAATCACGTAAACCATATGTGTTCTACGGTGCGCAGTTTAAAATTTCATAGACGTCGGTACATTATTTAGGTGAGGCATAAATTTTTCCTTGGGGCACGAAAAACAGATGTTAGCCGATTCTCAGACCAACCCGATATGCACACAAAATTTCAAGAAAATCGGTCGAGCCATTTCGGAGGAGTTTGGCAACAAACACCGCAAAACGAGAATTTTATATATTAGGGATATGTACATACATATATAAATTATATATATATGTACATACATAATAAAGTGTCGCCTCCAAAGTATGATGTGTAACTTGCTATTTTAAAAGCGTTAAAAAAGTCAGTTTTAAACGCTCTTATCAGTTAATGCGTGTTATGTACTTCCATCTTTAAGCAACTATTCCGAGTGTACCGGCTACGTTTTTTTTTCATATATTGATAATGTGAACACACACAAGTTTTTTTTTTAAATTTTACCGTTTGCACACAATTAAAATCAACTCTGGTGAGCCGATTGTAATGTCAACGTTAAGATAAACCGTTTAATTTTATTTGATATTCCCTGACTTACGACAATAAAAATGTTTAATATATAGAGCTATTTCCAACGATAGTGATAATGCGTAGGCATGTACATATGTAAGCAAATTATTGAATTGCAAATTATCTTAATATTAACTAAAGAATTTTGGGATTTTCCTTAACACACATACATTATATTCATATGCATATACATATGTACATATGTAGTATGTATTTAACTAATCAAATATTGTACTTACTTATACATATAAGTATATGGATATGTAGAAAGAGAACAATAAAATGTCGTCATATGACAAATAAACATACAGTTTTCAATTTCATTTAAAAATTCCTTTTTGTCTCTAGAACTTTATTTAGAAGTTGTAAATTAGTTTTTTTTAAACGTTTAAAAACTTAGTTGCGTATTTTGATCAATTTTAATTGATTATTTTAATCACGTTTTATATAATTTTGTTTTTTATTTTTATCTTTTAAATATTGTTAAAAAAATAAATAGAGAACAATAAAAATCATATTTGTGTGGTAATAAAAGAATTCTGTAAAATGAAAAGAATATTTGTTTCTCTGTTCGGGTGATGTCACAACATTAATTAAATTCCTTGCACTACTGCTTAATTACATACATACATACATGAATATACAATATAATAAAAAAATTATCTTAGAAATAAAAAATATTTAGCCACACTTAGCAATATTTTAGAGACTGTTCTTTTAGGCCCGATAAAACTTTCGCAAGGATTCACTGTCAAATTAAATGTCATATACTATTAAATTATCCCAATGTTCTTCGAAAATCACTCAAATTCACGACATCGTTTTTGGTAATAAACAATAAACCCATCTACAAAAGATCCTACGGACTATATTACATCTTGGAAAAGGCACGTTTGGTGCGGTTTATACCCTAAAAGCGTCTCGAATCATTGAACAAAAGATAGCGTTACTGCCTATTGATCATTTCTTTTTATTTTAAAAATATGCAGGAAATTTTGATTCCGGCAAAATCTGGTTTTAACATTGGTGATAACCCTTGTAGTAAATGGTCTGGTTAGATTGGCATTGACCACATTGGCACATTTCAGACATTGTTGTGTTATTCAGGACATACGGCCAGCATTGTAGTTGGTCAAGATTTTTTTTCTTATTTACAATATAATACTAATAAGAAATAAAAAATGTTTCTTTTCTGATAAAAAAAAAAGAGAATTATAAAAGACTACCTAAGAAGAGTCCCGAATAAGGTACCATTTTCTCCCGAAACAAGAGTCTAATCTAATATTCTTTTTACAAGGTAAAAATATTACAAAAAAAAGACAATACCTAGATAATTGTATTCGCCATGGTCTAGTGGTTAGTGTGTTGGCTTACTAAGATGAGAGCTCCGGTTCAAGCCCCGGCTCTAACATCTTTAAGCAAAAAAATATTAAAAATAAAATTATTTTTCTTTCGGCGACTACCTCTTAGCAATCTTTTCGCAAAAGCTCTAAAAGTAACTGATTTCTATGAACAAGGACGAAAACCTGACATAGGGTTGTATGTATGTAATTAGATAATATTTTATATTGTTTACACCATTTTCACGAATTTAAAAAAAAAATATAACACAGTAGAATATAACAAAACTATATACTTTTTTTTCATAATTTACACTATTTATCGAAATTGATTATTGTATCGTCGTGCGGGAGTTTATGTGCTCTATCCGCCATTTTATATTTCTCGAGTTAATGATGCCACTTTAGGTTTTTGACACCAAAATTTTTAAAATCTGCATTACGTTTTCGTCTGTTTATCTTCGAAACTGGACTAGATATACGAAAACGGGTTGCGGACTTGAAAATTTTGGGTCGAAAACCTATAGTGGCATCATTAACTCGAGATATATAAAAAATATAAAATGGCGGATAGAGCACATAAATTCCCGCACGACGGTATGTCACCACTTGTAAATGTAAAATAAAACTAAAAGTGTAAGGACAAGTTTATTATTTTCAACCGTGTTATTTTAAAATGTAGTCGCCGTGGTCTAGTGGTTAGTGTGTTGGCTTACTAAGACATGAGCCCTGCCCTGGGTTCGACACCCATCTCCGACATCTTAAAAAAAAAGAAATATGAAAAAATATTTCTTTCGGCGATTACCTCTCAGCAGTCTTCTGGAAAAAGCTCTGAGAGTAACTAATTGACATGAACAAGCTTCTCAAGTCTGTCGTTCGGAGTCGACGTTAAACTGTAGGTCCCGGTACACACGGATAAAAATTTACACACACAACATGAGTGCTGCGAGAAGCTAGGCCGTAATCCTGACACAGGGTTGTAAAGGCCAGTTATGTATGTATGTATGTATGTATGTATGTTATTTCAAAATCATTCATTATTCACTATTACTCGTTGTGCTCATGATCTTCAAGAAGATTAGGATATCAGAGTGGGAGTAGAAACAATATTGAAAGGATTATCGCAAAGGACTGTTTTCATTGATTATGACGAAACGTTTGACATCCTCAGACGGGATTATAACTGGGAAACGCTGTTGACACCGTTTTATTACTAGATATATCTTCCAGTTTCCGGGATAAATAGCCGAAAACGAATTGCAAGTTTTTAAAATTTTAATCTAAAAAACCTAAAGTGGCATCATTAACTCGAGATATATAAAATGGCGGATAGAGCACATAAACTCCCGCAAGACGATATGTAACCAACAGTTTTTAACTTTACGAAAAAATTAAGATAAATTAAATTTACCACTTTCGTAATCCAAAAGCAGCCACAGTTTATAAAAAAGAATCACTCAAATTCAAATTAATTAATACATACAAATAAATGATGGCTTAAGAATATGTTTTTAACACGCAATATATCAAATCTTTAAAAATTCAAATAATCACTAGCACGATATGAGGAAATATCCTTATACAACTTACGAAGCCAAAAAACAAACTGTTGCTGAAATAAAGGACAACAAAACAACAAAATTTATATATCAATATTCTTTGCTATGTAATACAAGTTGTGAGCAGTATTTAATAACAGGAAGCAGAGATTTACAAAAAAAATTAATTCAAACATATAAGACAAAAATATATAACTGGAAAATGTTATTTTTTTTAGTTCAGTATCCCAACGTTGCTTGAAGCAGAATTACAATTTTATTAAAGGAAATTATAAACAAATGTACGAGTATGATTGCGAGTACATGCAAGTGTAAAAAACGTACTGAACTTTGAAGTACTCGTACATATTTTACAAGTGTTGGCAGCACGATTATGTTTAATTTAATCTCTTCATAAAAAGGATTTAAGCAGTGTAATCAACATTAAAGTACAACCTTAGGTTAGCCATACAATGGATTATTCAAATACTATGTTGTTTTTATCTAAATGTAAAGGAAATAATCACACTTACTAAACCATTTTTACTTCTTATTTGTAATCCTTTAATCATGTAACGTATAGACGGCATTTTAAATAAAATTTTATATTTCTGTTTTAGAGAAGAAAAACAAATTCGTTTTTGAATTTAAAATTAAAATAAATTACGCTGGCAAATTTAACAATTGCGTGAGAATTATTTTTTATTTTATTTAAAAAAATATTTTCTGTTTAATAATGTTAAACACGTTCTGTTTAATTTTTTAAAGTTATATTATAAGTTTGGAAGTAAACGTTGCTGACGCTTTGAATAATGGCAACAAACTGATTTTAAAAACTGTCAATTTAATTACAGAGTAAACTATTTTGCATAGAAAAAGACGAGGCAAAAAAAGTAAAAAAATGCGAATAGTAGGTATGTACAGGGTGGTGCAGAATGAGCTACATATATGGTTTGAATTCTTTATAACTTTTTTAATTATTATTCTTTCTTTTTGTTTACTTTTTCAGCAATTTGTAAAGAAGACTTGAAGGAAAATCCAGACTTTATTCACAATTTGGTAATGAACGTGAAGCCCACTTCCAAGCAAAACTGCAGGATATGGGTTACGGAAAATCCAAGAGCAGTTTATCAGCGACAATCAGACCCACTTAAATGTACTTTTTGGTGCGGTGTATCCTCCGAAAGGATAATTGGCCCATATTTTTTTTATGAAAGTATTGTCTCAGTCTCTGTCAGCGGTGGTGCGGTGCATATCGGACAATGTTGGAAAATTTTGTTAGGCCAGCTGTAGAAAACCATCCAAGCTTGTGATTTCAACAAGATAGGGCCACAGCACATACTGCAGGTGCCTCAATGGCTTGGTTAAAGGACATATTCGATGAACGCATTACTTCCCGCAGAAGCGATTTAAACCTTCCCCCACGTTCACCAGATTTAACAGTTCCTCACAGTTTTCTTTGGGGATATTTGAAGGAAAGAGTGTACGTTGACAAACCAAAAACTCCAACTAAAAACCAACATTCGAAATCAAATCATGGCCATTACACCCGGAATCTTGCGAAAAGTTATGGATCAAAAAACAAAAAAATATGAACAAATTATTACTTTCGGCGACTACCTCTCAGCAGTCTTATGGCAAAGGCTCTGGGTGTAATTGATTGCCATGAAAAAGCTTCTCAAATCTGTCGTTCGGAGTAGACTTTAAACTGTAGGTCTCAGCACTCATGGATAAAAATTAACACACACACAAAATGAGTGCTGCGAGAAGCTAGGCCGTAACCCTGGCACAGGGTTGTAATGGCCACTTATGTATGTATGGAAAACATGCTAAAAAGAGCATGTATGTGTGAAGCAAAAAATGGACATCACTTACAGGATTTCATTTTTCAAAGTCAATTGCAAAAAATTGCCCAATAATATACTGTATTTAAAAAGTTATAAACCAATAAAGCCATATAGCTCATTCTGCGCCACCCTGTATATGAATCTGTGTTTCAGCAAGGAATATAAGTAAAGACGACATGTAAACTCATAATTTGAAAAATGGCTTAAAGCTCTAAAGCTACCAAGAAAATGCCAACTACTTGTGATTACTCGCTTTAAAGAATTTTGAATATAAATATGTATGTACAAGTATGTATGTATGAATGTATTTTTACCTGCTACACTACAGTGGAAATTAAAATTGAACGATACAGTTTCTAGTTGAACAAGAATACAGACATGATTTATGTTTACGTTTACAAAAAAAAGTAATTCAAATGTGTATCAAATACATTTTACTACCTAAAATGAAGGCTGTAATACCAAAAATAATTTATTTATTTTATATTTTTATTTATAGTTGTTAGTACATCCACTACTTATTTGCTGAAGTAGATTATTATAACCCATTAGCCTTTTACAAGAATTGGTTTTAAGTTTAACGGCTAATACTCTGTAGTTTGTAGCGAAAAGGAAAAATATAGTTGTGTGTCCTAGAGATCCGAGTACGAATCCCAGATTAGTTTTAGTTTTGATGATAATTTTTTTTTAATTTGTTTCGTCATGAAATGCCTTAATTAGATCAGAAACTAAATTCTATTAAATGAACTTAGAATGTTTTTTGCAATAATTTCTCAATCAGAGGAGAAAATTACATTCGTGAAGAAATAAGTGACATATTATCGACCCCAGCTAAGGTAGCCTCAACAGGTCAAATTTTTAAAAATCCCACTTTGACCCATTTAAAGTGCCAATCGAGTCTAAATGTATGACCGACTCCCACTAACTTTTGAGGGTCGACTCATCCATGCTAGTGACACACAGTCTGGAACCCTCCACACACAGCCTAGTCCCCATACAAAAATTTAAAAAAATTAGCATTTTTGGCACTTTACATGAAACAATCAGCGGATTGGCTACACAGTAAAAAAAATTTACTAGATCAAGGAATAAATGAAATTTACTGATATTTTAATGGATTGCACAAAAAAAAACATCAAAATCAAGTTTTTTATTTCAATATTTTTTACTTTCGAAATCAAAAATTTAAGGCTGTACAAAAGTACACTTTTTTCATATGGGTTTTAAGAGGAAACATTTAAACAATTCAAAATAACTAAATTCAGGCAAAAAGGAATTTGGAAGACCCAATGTGGGATTTTTCAAAATTTTACCTTTGGGATAAGGAATATCTGAATTCATTTTAGAAGTATGATTCCTTAGACAAAGTTTCTTATTTCAATCCCTAGAATACGATTTTACTACTAGTCACCCGCCCATATAAATGTATATTGTTACCCATATTTTGAAGTCAAATTTTCAATACCATTTTAAATACGAGTAAATTTCAAATCTATTTTAATTTTTTATGTGTATGGGGTTATATATTTGGGCGAAATTGATAATGAAATTTCGAGAACAGTCAATAGTGGTGTGATACTACGATAAAATGAGGAGCGTAGGTTCGATTCTCACTAAACCTTTTATCTAATATACTGAGTTTGTATACCACTTTTGAAAAATTAAGATGACTACCACATACATATATTGAAATTGAAAGTGGCTGAACACGATGTAATGAAAGAAAGTTTCAACCAAATGAAAACTGGATGATGTATTAGACTTAATAAAAAGTTTAGTTTAAGGGGTCTCTGCTCTAATCAATTTCTATTGATGGTAATCTTGAGCCAATTTTTAATATTCAAAGAAGAAAAAAACAAAATTAAACAGTTAAAGGCTCAAAAGTAACATTGTGTTTGTTGTTTCTGTAACCTTATATTACACTGTATTGGGAATTGTGAATTGTGGAATTAATCTAATCACCTTAACCCATTAAAAATATAATAAATTCATATAACCACATGCATACAGACATATACATACATATGTATGTATGTATGTAAGCACATTTTAAAACAATAACAACATCCACTTCTTGTTATTTGTTCAGGCTTTTACCAACAATTTTTCTTTTTATTTTTCTTTTGTCTACATATTGACAGCAGAAAAAGTCAATGAACTAAACTAGGAAATATGATTTTTTGTCTGGTTTATATAGGACAATGCACCTGTTACCCGGTCAGTGTTATTAGCAATTTAAAGTTATTAAATGTAATAGGATATATGTATACGATACATACATACATACATTTGTATAAGTACCTTATTAAAAAATTAAAACGAAAACGGAAAGAGAAACAAATTATTTTATTAACTGGAAAAGCAACTGTAAAAATAAAAAATAAAAAATAAAAGCACTCGCAAAAATAAAATGTCATAACATTATGTACTATGGTGTGTATAAATAATCACAATAAAAAATTACAGAAATAACAATAAGCATATTCTACATGTAGATATTAAAATATCACAGTTTTTTTTTAACATTTCGTGTGCTAAATCGTCAATTAATTATGTTTTTGTTTGTGAAAAAAAAAAATTATAGATGTTTCTAGCTAATACCCGCACAATATGCATCCATTTCTTCTTCCTTTTTATAAAACTTTTAATTTTAAATACAAACAAGACCTTTTAAAAACAAATTATTCATAGACTCGACTGTTTTGCACAATAATATATATGTATGTATGTGCATAGATTTAAATCATTTGTGATAAAATTGAAATTAGACCATTATTGGCGGCTTTTTTTTATTATTTTTCAGGAAGGTGCTCTTGGGGTCTTAATTAAGAATATTTTTCACAAAATATACCGTCTAGATTTGTATCTTTCCTTATATGGACTGGTCGAGCGATCGTCCAATGGCCGAAAGTAGTAAAAATAAATAAAAGAATACGTATGTGTAATATTCCTTCACGGACTTTAAAAAAACTTTTAATATTAGTGATAATTTTTAAATACCAAATTCATTATTATATATTTATTTGCTACTTTTTTTACCATTATGTTTTGATTTTTTGTTATTTTTTATATTAAAGAAATTAAAAGCTTTTGTTTTTTCGCCTTTTAAAAGGTTTTTCTTGGATAAAAATTGTAATAGACTTATATAGAAATTAATAAAGTTTTAACCCATATCGTCCCGCTGTTCGATTTTTCGAACAGTAAATTTCAAGCGTTTTTGAAAAAAAATTTCTCTCCTCAGGGAAGACTACGAACTTATTTCTTTTAACAATTATATATTGTGATAAGTTAGCTACAAATATAAAAATAAAAGGACCTATCTACTTCACTCCTCTATTTTATTACAAGTAGAAAGAAAAAATACTAATTTTAGCATAATTTTAAATTTTTAAAATTAGAAGATCTGTTCTTTTGTACTAGACAACATCATGCTCCAACGATTTCTTGGCATTTTAGTATTATCTGGATATCACACTTTACCTGCTGCACGCGATTATTGGTTAAATCACCCTACATTATGCGTTCCTGCTGTGAAATTATGTATGTCAAGAATTTTTTTTGGATATTAAAAAATTCACTTTAGCAACAATTCTGAGTTAGACAAGAAATGGCAAAGATTATATTATTTATTTTATCTAAATATATAAAATTGAATGTGTGTTTGTTTATTTGTTTGTTTGTTTATTTGTTTGTTTGTTTGTACCTTATAGGAGACCAAACCTCTAGACCGATCTTCCTGAAATTTTTACAGCATTTAACTGGGACTCTGACATGATTAATAGGGTACTTTTTTTCGACCACGCCCACTTTTACGCCCACTTTTTTAAAATTATGTAATTGCTCCCATATAGTTTTTAACAGATTTACTTCAAATTGTATACACATTATACTCCAGGCGAGGTATATATAAACATTTCTTACGCCACGCCCCCTTTCACGCAAAATTTTATTTGAAAATTTTAAACATTTTGTTCTGTGTATAAATTTGTTCCTTTCAATGTATTTTTTTTATTTGGTAGTATATTGCTCTTAATACTGGTAACGTCGCCATATAACTATGAACCTGTCCCCGTCGTTAATTTTATTATATAACGAGGGGGTAGCGAAGCACACCGGGTTTAGCTAGTTTCATATAAGATACGACTTTTGTATGCAGTTTGGAATCTGGGAGGCAAATTTGTCGTTTGATGAACAAATGGTGCCATATTTCGGACGACACTCTTGCAAAATTTTTGCACGCGGTGAGCCAATCCGTTTTGGATACAAGTTATGGTGTCTTTGCTCTTCAGCTGAATATCTTTACAACTACGTACCATATGCCGAGTCGGCAGGCAACTACAACAAGGAAGTTGGTTTAGGAGCCGATGTGGTTCTTCGCTTATCAGGAAATATACAGTTTGCAGATAGGCATACTGTGTATTTTGATAACTTTTTTACTTCTTACTACCTCATGTGCCTACTTACTGATAACGATTGTGTGCAACAGGCACTATGCGAGCAAACAGAATCGGAGGAGCTGAGCTGAAATCCAGAAAAGCTTTGAAAAAAGAGGCTATCATGATTTCAAGTTTGATAGCAAAAATAAAATTTTAATTTGCCGTTGGCAGGACAATAAAGAAATCACAGTGACCACCAATTTTGACAAAGTCTACCCAACTGTTCCAGCTAAAAGATGGATAAAGTAAAAGAAAAATTATGATGGCAGCATTATAGAACACGGTCGGTTTGTGAATTATAACCAACGACAGCTATTGAAAAATTACAACAAAGAAATGCAAAGTTATAACTAGCTACTTTAAATTCTTCGTTGGTAAATGCTTGGACTGTTTCTGTTATTGCCAAAAAAATGAAAGAATTAGATCGCAAAAGGAATTTTGAGTAAAACTTTCGTATTCTTTAATGATAATTAAAGAACAAATAGATTCAGCTGGTGATGTCAGCGCTTTTGATTCTCCAATAAATATTCTTCCTGTAAGAAAAACTGAGCATCTTATAGTTAAAATAGAGGAAAACAAGAAGTGGAGATGTAAGCATTGTCATAAACCAAGGTCATTTTTATGCAAAAAGTGTGTTTCATACACTATGTTTTGGGGCATATCACCAAGAAAAATAATATACATATATTTTTAATATAAATAGCTCTGAATTAAATTAATTAATTTTTGGTTAGTTTTTGATTTAAATATTTTAAATGAATTAGTTTGAGTTTAAAAAAAAAATATTTTTTTATTATTTACAATTTATAGGAACAATAAAACTAATATGCTAAATAGTGCTCAGTGTTCGATTAATCGAACACCATTTTTCCGAAAAACAAAAAATTTAAAAAAAATTTTGACTTCAGATTTGTATTTTCTAGTCGCAAAAACCTTCTAAAATCCAAGTTTTAAAAGTCTATTCGAAAAAAAAAATTCTCTGGGACGATATGGGTTAATTTTATGTTTTTCAAAAAAATCGCGAAATCCGGAAAAATCCCAAGATCTGGGTATTTGAATTTTCAAAATCCCGCATCCCGGAATTGACAAAAACAGTCCCGATTAGCATACCTAGTTTTGGTGTTACAGACTCCGATCGTTTTGATACAAATGTTTTGGTAACATGTTCAGATATGGAAACATTTTTTTTTTTTTTTTGTTTTGTCGAGGTTAGCACTCAGGGTATATCGTGCTAGTCTAGGAAAATATGTTATGGGAAAGGAGAGAGAGAGAGAGAGTAGTATTTGTGGCAATGGTACCATTTCCATAAGAAACATGGTTAATTTAATATTTTCATTATAATATGTATAATGCTGTTTTAATTATTTCAAGAATATTAATTGTCATTGTTGTATGTCATTATTAATTATTACATACTGTAAAATGAGACTTTAAGTCTTGTGTGTGGAATTGAAAATAAGATAAATAAATAAATAAATGGAATTAATTTCAAACTTAAAGTGGTTTATTTATTTACATATATTTTTCTTTTTAATTTCCATTTTGCTTTTTTATTTTTTGTATTTCTACGGTATTGATATTGTAAAAAATATATAAAAACCAAAAAATTTGGCAATTCTGAATAATTCAATTCAATTCCTAGGCTAAAACGCTATCGTTAAAAATTTATAAACTTGAATTAGAACTTTTTGCTACGAATACAATGTTTGGACACGTATTGTTATTTAAAAGCTTCATGCCTATTATCTCTAAATGTTTTAAATTTATATATCTAACGACCAGCCTGTTTTAAAAACCCAGAATTTTAGCATCTTGGCTTAAGAGAAATACAGAATATGGTCCCAGATAATTTTGTTTTCTCGTAGGAATTTTTAAATACGAGTACTTTTAGAGGTTTAAAAAATAAATATTCTTTCTATCGAGAAAAAGCATCTTTGAATAGTTATCAGCACTTTAAGGCAGAGGAAATGTTAATTCCATTAAAATTTGTGATATTGTGATATGGTTGATATAGTTTATACTGAATTAATATTAAATATTTATTGCCAGAGCAATAAGAAACTGTTATTAAACTAGAAAAACTACAGCCTGTTCGTAGAAGTCGATTGGTTTAAGATGTTCTTCTTTTTATATGTGAAACTACAAAAACCACTCAAACTTTTTAGTGTTTTTCATATAAAAATACGAGCGTGTCAAACCATTCGTCTTTTATGAACAGGCTGTTAGCACGATTGTAATGTAATTATAATATTTACATATATTGCATGTGGTCGCCGTGATCTAGTGGTTAGTGTGTTGGCTTACTAAGACGATAGCGCTGGGTTCATTTCTCAGCTCTGACATCTTAAAAAAAAAGAAATATGAAAAAATATCTCAAATCTGTCGTTCGGAGTCGACATTAAACTGTAGAGCCCGGTACTCATGGATAAAAATTAACACACACAACATGAAAGCTGAGGGAAGACAGGGTTGTAATGACCAATTATGTACACATGTGGTCATTAAAATAGGAACGGCTAAAATTTTTCTTAAAAATTTATTAAAAAAGTATTTCATTAATATTATATTCAGCATAAAAGTATGTATGTATGTACATATATTGCATATACATACATATATAGATGGAGTTGAATATCACATTTTTTTTAATGAGGCCAGCACACAGGGCACAACCCCTACTCATGCAATACATTGTGCTGGTCTAGGAAAATTTGAGGGGAATAGGGAAAAAGGGTGTAGAACTTTGATTAAAACTTGCTAATATTATATAAGATATCAGTCAGAAAAAAACAAAGGTCCCACTTTAAAAATGCAAACCGCAAGGAAATCGGCCAGTTTTATGCCTTCACCACTAAATAATCCAATAGAAATATTAAATTTATTTGCCTGTAAAAAATAATTATTATTGATGTTTTCATACAATTTTTTTAATCAATTGCATATTTAAAATGAATGAAATATTATTTAATAAACATTGATATGTCATGTCAACAGAGACTATTTGGTATGATTTCTTCAATTAAACATATTGTTTTGATGAATCAGACAAGAAAGAACCCAGTTTTATCATAAAAAAAGGCAATACCAAGTATAGCCAAAAAAAATACGCGTCGGTTGGTCCCGGTCCCAGATTTCTATGATGAAAAGAAATTCACTTACGCCGTCTGCGTTTTGAAAAATACCAGTGTCTTTGTTCTACTTTCATACACGTTTTTTGGCTCTCGTGAACTTTAACTGTTTTGTCAGTTACAGCGTTCTTTAATTCTTGCGACGGTATGTATGTATGTAGGTATGATTGCAAAAATGTGAATTTCATATTAGCGAAAAACTTTTTAAAACAAGTTTAGATTTCTTTTAAAATTACAATGAAAAATATACATATATTGTAATAAATAATAGCAAAAGTTTTAAACATACCTCTAAATCAGGTCCCGGATAAGAGATACGTTTTAATTTTTCTATTTCATGCTTAAATTTATGATTTTGTTCTTCTAACTTATTACGTTTTTCGATTTCTTTGTCTAATTTCTTTTTCCAGCCATCATCACTCTCTGCTATTATTTCTAGACAATGTTGCAATGTTGTTAAAACACCTGCAGTAGTGGCGCGAAACGTAATTGATTCTCCCTAAAGACATGAAAATAAAACAATATAGTTGAGCTATAATATATTTACACACACACACACACAATGTAAATGTTTAAGAAAAAATTTAATTATTATACCTTAAAATCAATTGGTTTTAAACCATCGCCTAAATCTAAAGGTTTGTCTGTATCTTTATTGGCTTCTGCACATGCATCAAAATATCTGGCATAATAATTAAACAAATAATTAAAATTAAATAAAGAAAATCATTCCTTATTGTTTGATGTACCTCTGAAGCGTTTCTATTTGACCAAATAAAATATCCTTGAATGTTTCAATTTCACCAACCTTCTCCTTGAGATTACGTTGGGTCTTTTTCAGGCTACTTCCACTGGCAACTGATACAGTATTTGATTGTAGAGACATTGTGCTACCGTGTCGTCGCAATGATGTTGTATCCGTGCTAGTGCTATCTTCTTTATACATTCGCAAAACCTCTACCCAGTGCATACGATCCTCGGGGGTATCTGCACGTAAACACCAGTTGTTATAATTATTAACCACCACATCGAAACGTAGTTCATCGGATTCATGCGGCTATAATTAGTAGACAAAATAAAGCTATACTTATTATTTTTAATAGTTTTTTTTTTATTCCTTTGTTTTTTTTTTTTGTTTTTTAATGCTAATGGAAATATTATTAATTACGTACATATTTACTTTAAAAACAATTTATTTAAAGTAGTTTTATCATTTATAGTAGTAATTAAAATTGAAAAAAAATATATATTTTGATTCTAAACAATGTTATTAATGATAAATCTCTTTCAGTAATTTACATTTAAAAATAAGTACATACATCTGTATGTTTTTTCTTTTTCTTTTGTTAACAAGCAGGAGAAAAACAACGTGTGTAGAAGTTTGAAATTGATGGTATTATTCCTAAACTCAGAATCATGAATTTAAATAAACATTAATCCAAATAACTTGGTCAATTAATTTAAAATTATTGGAAGCTCTTTCCTAAAAAGCAGCCAAAATGTGCATATCGTCATATTAAATGAAAATGGACGTAACTACACTTTTTGTTTTTTTACAGGAGAAGCAAAAAACCTTAAAATCAAAATTTTTATAAATCCTGAAAACCATATAATTTTCAGGATCGAGATATAAGGATTGGCATTATATACAACAAATGAATTTATATATAAGGTTTTGATCGTAGGAATCTAAAGTTTTGAACGAACATGTACTCGTATTTTGATAAAACGAACCATAATTAATAAATGACTCAATTTCGAAATTTTGTGTAGTTACGTCCATTTGCATTTAATATGACAATATACATATTTATAAGTATGTACATAAGTGTTATTTTTAGTACTTTAAATTAGTACTTTAAATAAAAAAAATAGTTAAATTCTAATGGTTTTATGTACATATAGTCAGAATATAATATATTTTATCATTATTATAAACCATTCTCCGCCTATAACAAGCTGATATAATTCGAGTGAATTCGTCTTTAGTTCAAATTATTTTTGCTCTACTTATTTGTCTTGATTAGACAAGAAAAATTAATTACTCGTATTATAAAAGTATTGCTCATTCCAACAAGTACGTCATAAAATTGAACTTTACAAAATATGGCTGTAATAAAAAAGTTAATCAAGATAAATAAAAACAAAATTTAACTTCTTGCCTTGTGCGAAATTTTACGGAATAACTGTTGGTAATCCATTTAATATTTTTTTCTTTTTGTTTTCTTAATTGTATTTAAAAACAAACAATAAAAGCTAAAATAAAAGGAATTGTGTGCTAAAATTCACCCTCATCAAAACATTGTTTCTTATCTTGTTTCGTTAATTTTTGTAAACCCAACTAAACAAAAAGGTAACTTTATGAGTCATATTAAAAGATTTCAAAATAAATTTTTCTGTGCCTTATTAGTTAAAGGATGCATGCCAATATCACCAATTACTGTTGCCATTTTTGAAGGGCTCTTCAAAACTCAATAAACAACAATATAGACAAAACGTATAAGGCAAATGCATATCGTCAATGGAATTAAAGAACGCTGTAACTGACAAAAAATCGAAAATACGTTTTTTGCATAATTTTTATCAGAAAAAAACTACGCGTCGATTGGTCCAGGTCCCAAATTTCTACGATAAAAATAATTTCACTTACGCCGTCTGCGAATTGAAAAATACCAGTGCATTTGTTCTACATTTCTGAAAGTTTTTTGGCTCTGGTGAACATTTAAGGTTTTGTCAGTTACAGCGTTCTTTAAATCCATCGACGATATATTATTTGTATTTGCTTGTATATCTCTGGTACCCCTAAATAGTGATTAATAACGTAAATAAAGTCTTCGACGGTGTACAATGTTATCATGGATTCAATATTTTGGTATTTCGCAAATATTATCGAAAATTATCAATTCTAATTGATTTATTGAAAAAAAGTACCACAATTTATTTTTAGATAGTGTCAGTATGAATAAGGCAAG
This sequence comes from Metopia argyrocephala, assembly GCA_963576795.1. Classification (NCBI taxonomy): domain Eukaryota; kingdom Metazoa; phylum Arthropoda; class Insecta; order Diptera; family Sarcophagidae; genus Metopia; species Metopia argyrocephala. Next base: position 39,499,358 of record OY756210.1, read on the forward strand.
AACATACATATACATATATTGTAAATTGGTATTCTGAGTCATATACTCATACTCAGAAATTAGTATTTTGAAGTGCATATATACCAAAAAAAAAGTTGTTTTCAAAAATAACAAATACAAGTAAAATTAATTAAAGAAGTTGATGAATTTAAATATTTGGGGTTTCTGTTTGACAGAAAGTTGAAGTTTGGCTTATATTTCAATCGCTGAGGACCTCATACAGCTCATAGTTGGTTCTAGTGCCAAACTAATCGCCTTGCATTAGTAGACCAAAGATCTTGCGAAAAACTTTTCTATCGAACACTCCCAGGACCGCTGCATCGGCACAAGACAGCGTCCAAGCTTTTGAAACATAGAGAAGCACCGGAAGAATAATCGACTTCTACAGTGTTAATTTTGTAGCATGAGAAAGGTCTCTGTTTCTTAACTGCCTACCGGGACCACAGTAGAACTTGTTGGCCAGTGTGATTCTTCTCTTGGTCTGGTAACTGCGGTACCAAGACACATAGACATACTGCTTGAGCACATGGAATGTATAGTTGCAGGCAGTGACCTGGAAGCCGATACGTTCAACGTCCCTACTTGTCGACTTGTTCTCATTTATTTATTAATTTAATTCACCTTCAAGTAATATAAAAGCCTCTCTAGGCCAATTAATATACATATATTACCAAAGAAAAGACTTGAATTCAACTAGACTTAAAACTTAAATGTAAACTTTCTTAAGAAAACAAGACTCATTTTAACAGAAATGCTTTACCAGCTTTCCAGAAATAGCGAACTCAAGCATTGCGATCCTTTAGTGGGGTATCGAGCACTGCCTTATAGTCGACAAATAGGTGGTGTGTGTCGATTTGATTTTAATGGATCTTCTCTAGGCTTTCACGCAGTGTGAATATATCGTCGATGGTATTAAAGAAAGCTGTAACTGACAAAACCTTAAATGTTCACCAGAGCCAAAAAAACTTGTATGAAAGTAGAACAAAGGCACTGGTATTTTTCAAAACGCAGACGGCGTAAGTGCATTTATTTTCATCGTAGAATCAATCATCAACGCGTATTTTTTTCTGTTAAAAATGGTGCAAAAAACGTATTTTCGATTTCTTGGCAGTTACAGCGTTTTTTAATTCTTGCGACGATATGCTCAATGGTGGGCATAGCAGGTCTGAAGCCCCACTGATAAGGTTCAATTAGTGAGATGACGAATGTGTTCAGCCATTCACACAATGCCCTCGTATTTTATAGTTTTAGTTTATATTCCTGTAGTTAGTTCATATTGTGGGATCTCCCTTTTCAGGATGGGGCAGAGGGCACTTTGATTTCAATTTTTTGGCATACTTTCATACAGCCATATTCTGCAAATAAGCTTGGGCGATTCGGCGAGCAAACCATTGGGTCCAGCCGCTTTGTTACTTTTCAGTCGCCGTATGGCAACCAACTCTTTATAACTAGGCGACGGGATCTGTACGTTATCAATGATTGGGCCCGCACCTCCTAGCTGTCCAGCTTTCCCCAAACACCAGATGGTTAGTACTCGATGCGCATATGCGAGTTCGAGTCGAGATGTGCGCACATCTAGTATACTGGAAACATGACTACCATAAATCACAATGTGATCGATCAGGAGAAAGCCAGATGTCTTTATGAATGTCAAGATGATAGAACCCGACGGTACAATCTACCATATTTTAGCGCCGCGGCGAGTCACTTTCCCTATAAAGGGTTCCAGCATTCCGGGTGCATATCCTTAAATTTTACTCCTTAAAACGTTAGTCAAGGTGTTCGACCCAAAAGGAGGTCTGTTTACGTGGTAGGTAAAATTATTTATATAGTGAAAGCTTAGAAGCACAAGCAGTTTGTAAGAAAGGCTTTATTAACTTAAATCTAAAATTTAAACTATTTAATATCAAATGGCATATAAATAAGCCTGCCGCTTCAAAAAAAAAAAAAAACTAAATATTAACAATGAAATCTGTGGACTTTTGACAAAACGTCTTCTCTCTAAATCAACAACTTTTCAGTAGAGCCAAAAAACAGTTAAAAAGGCTAATAGAAGTTATTGCTTAGAAAATTAAAGAAATTTTGAACTTGGATATTATACACAAACACTTAACGAACATTATACGACATTTTTTTACCTTCTAGAAGCAATAGTTTTCTTTAAAACGACAAAAAATTAATTTAAGACTTTTTGTTAAATAGATTTTAAATAAAAAAATTAGCTTCCACCATATAAGTCGTTTTGTCAAAATTTTTTTGATCAAATTTGAAAGTTATTTTAGTCGCTTAAGTCAAGAAAAGTTGTTTTGTTAAAATGGAATATGAAAAAAAAGGATGAAAGAAGTTGATCTGGAAAATATATTTCGGTTTTATTAAAAAAAAATATTTTTATTTTTCTCTACAATATGCAAATAATTAAAAAGATATTAATAAAAATTAAATAAAATTTTTAATAGACATTCAATTTTTTAAATTATTCTTAATTCTCTGAAAGAAGTCGTTTTGTCAAATTGAAATTGGGGGAAAGTCTGAAAGAGGTCGATTAGTCAACTGCATATCTTGCGTTCCAAAGGTCGTAGAAATATGTGGATTCGACCAAAAGATGGACAAGGAAATTCTATATATACTATAAAAATATTGGAAAATTGTCTTATTTCGAGAGAAGACGTTTTTTCAAAATTCCACAGAAATAATCACATACGATATATGATAGAATATACGAAATTATCATTGTCCAAAATCTGTCTAAAACAAATATTTGAAAAATGTAAAGCACACAGTGGTTTTTTTTTAAGTCCAATACTCAGCGGCAAACCTCTACCCAGGCAGTGTATTGCATTGGAATTTAAAGATAGATTGATAGATATTATATTCATGTCCTTGGTGAAAATAAAATTGGTATATTGTTTTCTTCATCTCTTTCGTATTGTTTATGAGTCAACATTTTTTGTTGTTTTATTTTTTCTTTCCATTATATTGTTGCTCACTCTGAACACAATTTTAAAATGTTCTTCATGTTAGATTTATTTGTTTACTCTTCACTTGTTTTTCCCACTAACGCCACCATCACCACCTTAATAAAATGGCAATTAAATGCAGCGTGTTTTTGATGTACTGGTACTGATTGCTTGTTATTATGCCTGACCATTAAGTGCCTAATGACCAACAACAGGCACAAAAGAAAGGGAAAGCATTAAAGTAACAAAAAACACACGATGATTTAGAGCGTTTAGATACATACAAACAGTGTTGAAATAGACGTCACTGTGTTGTTTCAATTAAAAGAAAAATTAGAACAATAAGAATAAAAATTTTGCATTCACATTCAAGTAATGCATAAGGTAGAAGATGCATTATGATATTTCGAAGTATATTTTTGATATTTACATACTTTAAACTACTTATTCGAATAAGCCAATAGTTTAGTGCCTAAGAGTAACTAATTACGGCTACATATTTTTATCAGTTATAAAGAAACTAATTCTAAGCAATAATTCGCGTTAAATTTAAATCATTAGCACATGAAGTGGATATTTTTTTTATGAATTTGAAACATATGCACATTTTGCAAAATATTTAAAATTACGCAAGTGTTTCAAATTTTTTTTTTTTAATCAGCCCTCGAAACTGGTATAAAATTAGTATTAGGTTGGACTTGAAATAGGACTTGCTGTAATGCTAAAACCGAGATTTCATAACGTGCCCCTTTTCTATTGGCTAATATCTGGGTAAAAGTGAATTTAAATAATAATTTAAACAATTGATGTTTCTGATAAAGTCTATGTCAAACAAAGTATGTACAGAATTTATCAAAAATAAATTTAAATAATTTTCGAGCAGCTGTACGAAGGCAAATTTATTAATAATGAAAGTTTTCATTTAGTTCAATACATTTTGACAGCTTCAACCACCAATAAGCAACTAGACAGCTGATTGTCTAAACGGAAATTATGCTCAGTTTTTGACTTCCTATTTAAACGTGAAACTAAGTAGTTAATCTTTAATTAATCATTAAGATTGCAGATATTTACCAAAATGTTAAATTTCGATAACTGCGCCCAGGTTTATTTTTTACACTTGGTCTAAATATATGGTGAAAATTTGAGTCAAAAAAAAAAAACGTTTGCAAGCCGAGCTTCACGTAGATTAAAAGTTCATATTCGTAGTTTTGCTTCAAGAACGACTTTTATTATTTTTATTCTTTGTATTATTCTCAATCTTGAAATAAATAAATAAGAATTTTAACTCACATTTTTTAGAATTTCTAAACAAAATTTTTTAAAATGTTACTTTAATTACATTTATCATTACAGAGTTGTATTAAAATATTTTTCTATCTAAAACAATAAATCCATAAAATTTCTAGAGCCTAAAATTTTCAATCTATAAAATTTCAACCAAGTGAAATGAAAAATCAAAATACAGGGGCGCCATTATCGAATCTTAATATTTTGGAAAATAGCTGCCACCCTAATTTGCATACATGTACGCGTGTATGTTAAATACAAAAATAAAAAAAAAAATGATATTCAATTTCTAATTGTATCAATGAAAATTGTGGTCAAAAGTCACAACACATGACTGAGTCTTTTAATTGAATTTATTTTCTCTATATAAAAATAGATATCATACAATGTTTGCCTGTATATAGAGTGGTGTACTCTACGTACATACATACTAGTATATAGGTATGCATATGTAGATGATTAACTACTGTTTTTAATGGTAGTAGTGGTGTTGATATTGGTGTTATTTAGGAATTCTATTAACAATAATGTGTGAATTTATTGGATTTAAAGGTCTACTACAATTAATTTACCTTTATAGTGGCTTTGCTAAGACTTATAGCACCCCGGCAACCAAAATCCGATTCAGATTCCGATTTATAATACGATAATGTGCCATCTTTTAGTACAATATAACGCGGTTGCCATCCATAGATGTAATTGGTCCATTTACTTAGATAACCGCGTAATTCAACGCTACTGTTATCGATAAACTCAACATCAGAATCTTCACTTTGCGATAGAGAATCATTGACTACCACCGTATTGTTCGTTTCAGCTATAGTGACTTGAGGCGATGTACTTGCCACTGATACAGCATTTGTGCTCAATGACATATGGGGTGGGGCGGCTGTTGTTATTGTATTACCATTTCCAATAAAACCAGTAATATCAACGCCACTGCCATTCAGTCTCTGTTTTACATATTCCATTCTTATGTGTATTTAAAATGTTTGCCTTTACTGTTTGTTTATGAATTTAGCAATAAACACCGCATAGAGACATGCATATAATGACTTGCATACTCCAAAAAGAACACGGCCCACTTAAAAAACCGATTCTTGAGCTTTTTCTTCCGTTCTAGTGAGGGAACTTAAATTGAAATTCGTGCAAGTTTTTTTTTAGAGTTTTCTCGTTATACCGCTTCTGCTACAGCCGTGGCCAATTTTTTACCACACATACACAGTGTTGGCTGACCCACAATATTTCAATTAGTTTATTTCCTTTTTTTAATTATTTTGTATCTTTTATTACTTGCAAAGAAACAACAGCAATTAAAAAATAATCTTTGATTTCTTTTTTTTTTTTTATTTACTGCCCTTTTTCGTAGACAAACACTCATACACACCGTTTATTAACGCTGGTCATTCTATCATAAATATGTGAAAATTTTGTATTTTTATTGAATTTTGTTAAAGAAAATTATTAAATTCAGAAAATATATATTTGAATCTCTTGAGTTTTTCTGCAATTTTTTTTTTATTTTATTCGTTGGACGGCCTTGTATTTTCAATTTCATATAATATTACTTATTTTATTTACTTTTTATTTATTTTATACTTCACACACTTGCATCATCTTTATTTCACATGTAAATTTATTTTAATTAAATACAACACACAATTTTTAAATAATCATGAAAATAAATTATTTTATTCTTTTCAACTTTTTAATTTCTTCGTTTGCATCGCTTTAATCGAAATGTTCTCTCTTTATCATCAAATTTATTTGTGGCAATAATTTCTGTTTTTGTTACCGTTTTCCTTATTTATTATTCATCTGCAGGGTTGTCAGGTTTATTTTGATATTTTTGGCCAAGTTCTATGTAAAAAATCACCATATTTTTATTATAAAATGTAACAATTTTTTTTAAATTTTTAAAATGCTTGTTATATACCACGGAAAGTAAGTTTATTTTATTTCAAAGCACGAAAATTGGCAAAAAAATTGAGAAATGTCGCCATTTTGTTAATTTTTAATTGAAAACAATAAATATGAATAAAACATAAATAAATTTAATAAATAGCTTGAAGCAATAAAAAACGTTTATGTTTCTTTATATATCAAGAGCGCTTTTTTACTTTATCATTAAGACAGTTCTCAAATTAACGATTTTTCAACACAAATTAATTTTTTTTTTCATTCAAAATTGAATTTTTTCATTTAAAATTAAATTTTGTTTCTTATTAATATTTTCTTATACTATAAAATTAAACTTGCGTTCAAAATATTAACTGCTCTCTACCTCTCTCTTTCTCTCTACTCTCCAATGCTAAATCCAAATGAGAAAGTGTTTCCAAAACACACTTTTTACACGAAATTTACTAGCTGATCCAGAGATTAATATGGACAATCCGTGGAATCAGTAACACCCTCTGATTGTAACAATTATTACCTTGATAAATATGAATATATCGTTAGCTGCATCTGGAGAGAAGCTGCAGTTAATATTTTAAATAGCAATTTTAATTTTATAGTATAAGAAAATAGTAGTAAAAAATAAATTTAATCTAAAATGGAAAAATTTAATTTGAAGCTAAAAAAATATAATTTGTGTTGGAAAAAGTTTAATTTGTTCCGAATAAAATTCAATTTGTGTTAAAAAAGATTGCGTTTGGCTTGTAAAAAATTGAATTTCTATGGAAAAATCGTTAATTTGAAAGTAAAAACCTATATTTAATAATTGTTAGAGCTCTAAATCAAAACAGATATTAGTTTGTGTTCTCAAGGACTAGCGCTCACCAGCATGTTGGGTATTATTACATTTTATGCAATCTTCTGGCGAAAGCTCTGGGAGTAATTGATTGCCATGAAAAAGCTTCTCAAATCTGTCGTTCGGAGTCGACTTTAAACTGTAGGTCCCGGGGCTCATGGATGAAAATCAACACACACAACCTGAGTACTGCGAGAAGCTAGGCCGTAACCCTGGCATAGGGTTGTAATGGCCAATTATGTATGTATGTATGCAAAATGTACTCTAAAATTTAGTTGGCGGTACTATTCGACTAGAAATTATGTTTTTGCTTATTTTTTTATGTGTAATGATCAGAAGTGCTTTTAGTAATATGTTTGCAAGAATTTGTTCTACGCGTAGAATCTAAAGGACCAAGATGTTTACTAGCTATTTTCAATAATTTATTAACAACCTTCTAAATATGTTAAAATAATACATTTTCTAAAAAGAGCTCATTTTGTATGCTTCACTATACAAAAATACAATTTGCATCTCTCGAGCAATTTGCCATAGAAAACTTTCCCAATGCGCGACCAGTCTTAAACAAGAAATTATTAGGTGACACAACCCTGTTTACAACAGCAAGTGGAATCAAAAGAGAAAAGCAAAAACATTTATAATTCTGTTGTGTGCCAAGTAGCCAATTAAGAAGTTTTAAAGAAAACGCAAATTAAAAACGCGTTTTTTAATTCAACTTGCATTAAATTTTGTGAGACATTAAATGCTGATAAGATAAATAGGATTTTTGCTGTTTTAATTAATTTCTTAAATTACTTTTGGCTTTTTTGCATCTGTAATCAAACGTTGGTCAAGGATGTAGGAGATAGTACTTTGGACACCTTTTTATGATTTCGGGATTAGTTACAGCTTTATTGACATACTTTTCACTCACGCTCCTTTTAAATATCTTGAGCTATGGTACGTTTCCGTTTATTTGTTTTGCAGCATAAAACTAGTTTTGGAGTAAAACAAGTTTGGGTTACTTGTTTTACCATACATTTTTCATATTCGAAAAATACAATCTAAATTGGTCTCCAACCTATAGCTGCCGTGACCCGAATCAATTTAATTTTTTTTATAAGTTTTTGTTTTGCTTTTTATTTGTTTACATAATGAATGTCAAATGGATTTCGAAAGTTCGAAAACATAAACCACTACAGCATAATGGCTGCGGTTTAAGTGGAAACGTACTACTTTATAATCTGTCATGTTATAAAATTCCAAAAAAACAAAATAGATAATAATGTAAAGAAACTTTGACAGCTATAAGATTTTTAGATTAAATTAATCCGACCGACATATAACCTCAGCATATATTTTATAATTGAACCAAGAGTACTTTTGAAAGCAGGGTATAATACAGTGAAGTAAGTCCAAAAAAATTAACGAGTACCATACTACAATTGCGTAAAATTGACAACACGCAATTCTCATTATGTTTTTTTAGAAACAGGACTATCTTTTATACTTCTCGAAGTATCTTCCAAAATCTTCTGTCGATTACATCATGCTTTCTAAAGCATGCATTTTTTAAATCAACTACTACTACTGTAGTATCAAGAGCTCCACCAACTCCTTATTCAACATCATCACATTTGATTTCTTTGTTTTCTTCAAATTTTTCTTTTTTTCACATTTTTTTTCATAATCCTGGTTTTAAATCTATGTACATATGTATGTAAATTAATAGTTTTCTTCCTTTTATATTTTATTTTAAATATTTTTTTTTCATATTAAAAACAGAGACCGTAAATAATGATTATTGTTCGTTTTTTTAAATCAAAAAATCAATCACTTAGAACAGACATAAATAAAAATGTTTTGCACCATTATTATTATTTTTTAACAATCTTTGCATATCCGTCATGATTTTTAAATTTTTGATTTTTAAAGTTTTCTTCAATGGTAATGATTATTTTTGAGTAATATTAATAAAAATCAGCTATAATCATTATTTTTGAGCAAAATAAATAAAACTCAAAAATAATCATTATTTATGATTTTTATTTTTTTTCGCACAAAATAAAACTCACTTTTAATTTACTTTATATATGATGTATAAAAAAAAATAATTTTTGCGCAAAAGAATGATATTTTATATAACAAAATGAACAAGCATGTCTTAATATTTTTTCTTTTATTAGTTCTGACCAAATTTTTCTATGTAAAAAACCTCAAAAAAAAGTCATAAATTGAAAGTGAGTTTTATTTTGAGCGAAAAAAATAAAAATCATAAATAATGATTATTTTTGAGTTTTATTTATTTTGCTCAAAAATAATGATTATGGTTGATTTTTATTAATATTGCTCAAAAATAATCATTACCATTGAAGAAAATCTTTAAAACTCACAATATAATCATTATTGTGTAATTTTTATTATAAAACTCATGATTAAAAAAGCAAAAGTAACACTTCAAAGGAATACAAAAATTAATTAAAAGAGAAATACAAAAATATGCAAGAAAAACAGAATTCGTGATTCTTTTTCAGCACCTCTCGCCAACAAGAAAAAAAATCATGTACAATGTCGTGCAACTGAGGCATGAAATTAATCATGATGTGAATTGAGTGTAAGAATAAATTTTAAGTTTTTAAACTGCCAATCGTTTAGCACTGCATGTACTGTGAAATAAACCCCCCGTCTACAGGTACAATAATTATGTTCAAACATAAGAACCAGCTTCGGCAGTGTAACAGTAAAATATTGCTTATGTTCAAGTTTATGTTTTCAGATGAAAAAGACGTTTTGTAATAAAAATATATAAATAAAATGTCTCAAAAACACACTATTCATTTAACATTATTTCTTTGCAAAATGTGCGAGCTACTATGTTAAAATACATGTGCAAATACATGTATTTGCGGTGTACACTTGAACACTTGATGTTGGAAATAGAATTTGATAATATAAACCAGGGCCCGTAACTGTTATGACTTTTATCGAAAAAGTCAAGAAAAAAAGTTATATTTTAATTTTTATGTTTTAAGGCAAAAATTAAAAGTTATTTTTGACTTTTATTATTTTACTTCATAAATTAAAGTTATTTTTTAACTTCTAATACTTTAAGGCAAAAATAAAAGTCTTGATTTAAGTATTGCATTGTAATACGGTAGTCTTATTGCCTCCAATTTATAGGTAATAATAATTTAATACATGACTTTTATTTTTGCATATAAAATGCAGCATTAAAGCATTAAAAATTATTAGAGTAAATTGAAAAATATGGGAGACATAATTTTATTCTCATAACAAGGCTGTTACGTTAAGCGAAAAATCTTAGACTTCAATTAAAACATACTTTCGAGTATATGTGGAAGCTTCTCTAACCGTTTGTGTATTTGTAGTCTCTTAGTCTAGGAAAATAATGCAACATCATAAGAGAGGGGTGCGTGGTGTAGTGGTTAGAGCGCTCGCACAAAAACTCGAACGGCCCAGGTTCAAATCTCAGCAAAGGTGAAAAATTAAATAGTTTACTTAAAAAATTACTTTTATTTTTTGAGTAAAATAATAAAAGTCAAAATTAAAAGTTATTTTTCGACTTTTATCAAAAAAGTCACATATTTAAAAATCATACAAAAATTTGCATGTGCATCACAATGATACCAACCAAAATTTTCTACGATCATTTTATGTGTGCTTTTTTGATGTAAAATTGTAAAAATAACTGTTATTTTCTGTCCCTGATATAAACATAATTATTTCCAAGTTTATGGCGCGTGCAGACTGGAAGTAAGATTAAATTAGGACTTGGTTTGTCCTACACAAAATTTTATCGTCGATAAATTGTTGTTTTATATACGGCGTTAATACTACAAATTAACAGCTGAATGAAGCCGTTGACATAGAAAAAATTTATGCCGTTGATTTAGGTTCGGTCGGCTTAAAAAATTAAACGTAACAAAAAGATTTTTGTCCGGGTATTTTTCCAAAAAATAAGTAATTTGATAAAATTATATACAAAAATATTATTCAATAAATATATGAAAACAAAGCAACGAAATAATTTATGTAAAAAAGTGATTAAAATCATTTAATAATAATCCAATCCTATAAGAAATTCTGCCAGCAAGAGGAAACATTGCGAAATAAGGTAAAAAAAGAAAAACAAGTAGGAAGTTTTCATATTTTGTTAGAATCGATGTAACATGTATTTTTTCCTACTGCAAAAAAGTATTCTTAGAAATATTTTTCTTATTTGCATTTTTTAATTTCGCACAAAGAAGATTGCAATGAAAAAAGTGGTATTACAAACCGAAATGTCAGAAAAACCAACAATACAAAATTCATCCAAGACAATGTTGTTAACCAAGTGTTTTTTTTTAGAATTAAAACGACTAAAATTTATTTGGTGTTCTTAAATATTGTTTCTATTCTTATTTATTTATTTGGTCAACATAATAATACAAAGCCTTCAAGGTCAATATAAAAATATAATTTTGGTATACAAAGTGCATAATAGCAAGACTATAAATAGAATGACAAATCAATACTTATGCAAATTCGCGATCATTGGAATGGTCAAGATCCGGAAGTGGTAAGGTAAACATACATATATTTACAATGATGCCAAAAAAACAGCAAGCGAACTTTAAGGCGGAAAACATTGTTTTACACTCTAAAGTACATTTTAGTAAAAATTATTTTGTATACGATTTTTATGATCGGTCTTTAATGCTATTGCCCATAAATGATTTCTTTCTGGAGGACTTCCGTTGCAAGTGTCTTTGTTTACATATGTATATCGGTAATAATAGAAGTGTTTATGAAAGAGTCTCAACATACTTAAATATTGAGCTAATTATCCCATTTCGATAGTACTCTAGTGGAAAGATCAGGTTGGTCTTTCAAGTTAAGATAAGTTATTTATCTTTATAAAAGATAACTTTCACTATAATAAAATTTGTCGTAGTTTTTTAGTCCATTTGAATATACAATATTTTTATTTAGAAAACCTAGAAATGTAGGAATCTCCCATAGAAGAAGCTATAGAATCACATATTTTGAAAAAAAAAATAGAGTAATTCCTACCTGAAATTCCTCCAATAAAAGTTTTACCCATTTGGTCACGTTAAAAAAGTGTACATATTAGAGGGTTTAGTAAAGATATGTTCTACTTTTTTAATGTAACATCAACAACAACGTGTAACCATTGGGGAAGTAAGAAGAATGTAGAATAACAACTAAAATTTGAGAACAAAAAATTTCAACTAGCTCATTAAATATGTTTTGATTAAAATTAATTTCAATAATTTTAGAGAAAGTTATAAATATTGTGAAAAAGTCTATCTTAGTCCTGGATTGGTTTTTATAATATGAAATGAAAACTACCTTCATGATATTAAATTTCAAATTTCACTTTCTTCAAATGAATATTATCATACGTGTATTTTTCTTACAATAGAATATTGATTTTCTTCCCTTTAAAGTATAAAATATTTAAAGTAATATTGTATTTCTAGCAAAATAATTTAGATTTCCTCATAGACATGTAAAATAGTACTAAAAATCAAGTGTAAAATAAAGAATCGACAAAGATTGAATATGTAATAAATACATATAAGGCTGTGTTTGACACGATAGCCAAGTTCTATGCTAAAAACAAAATTTTCTGTAGTCAAAAATAATTCTCATTCTGTTGTGTGCAATAATAACTTTTTAAACAGCATACAATTTTGACATTTATTATTAAAAACAATTTTTTTGTTATTAAATTTGTAAATTAAAAAAATATATAAAAATTAATAAATTAACAAAGTGTATTCCATTACATACATAACTGGCCTTTACAACCCTGTGTCAGGATTACGGCCTAGCTTCTTGCAGCACTCATGTTGTGTGTGTCAATTTTTATCCATGAGTACCGGGACCTACAGTTTAATGTCGACTCCAAACGACAGACTTGAGAAGCTTGTTCATGGCAATTAGTTACTCTCAGAGCTTTTGCCAGAAGACTGCTGAGAGGTAGTCGCCGAAAGAAATATTTTTTCATATTTCTTTTTTTGAAGATGTCAGAGCCTGGAGTCGAACCCAGGGCCCATGTCTTAGTAAGCCAACACACTAACCACTAGACCACTGCGACTGTATTCCATTACTCATTTCAATTTTTCTGGAGATTAGAAGATAGCATTTGTTTGAGGTTTTAGTTTTTATTTTACTTTATTATTTTTATGTTACGGGTTCTCCTTTCATTTTAGTTTTTATTTTTTTTAACTTTACTAAACTTTATATATTTCTTTATTTTTCTACGATATTTAAATAATTATTTTAGTTTGTTTTGCTTTTCTTTAATTGTCCAATATTTTTATGCTTATGTCAAAATTTTACTAAAAAGAGAACTTTGCTACCGTTTCAAACACAGCCCAAGTACCACAACAATATAAAGTAATGGCAACACCGTATGAAATAGACAGCGCAGGTGCGTAATAAAGGGTCAAAAGAGAAACCACAAAAAGATTGATTTTTCCCTACACGAATTTTCAATTAGTTGGTTAACAAATTTTAAAGCATTCGCATCGTTGACGCGCTTAATTTAATATGAAATATAATTAATTACATTAATTTAAATAAATTTTTTATTCTTGTAACTACCAACAAAATAAAATGTTTCCCTACTTGCTGTTGGAAAAAATATACATGAATATTTTTTGAAAAGTAAAACAAAATCGAAGAGCGCGTGTGAAAAGTTTTCATATTTTATGAAATTAAAAAAATCTCATTTCCAATAATTTTTTTATATTAAAACGACGAAGAAAACGTAATTTGTTACAAAAAATATTTTCTACTTGTGTCAAAATAAGTTGCATTTTTTTATGAAAAAATTGAGATATTTTTTTTTACTAATTAGAAAAATTATGTAAAAAATATTTGTGGGGTGTTTTTAAACCAGAATTTTTTCTTTTTCTCTACTTTTTATCTACGAAATAAAATCTTCATGGAGGAAGTGCTAAAACATATAAATGAGAAAAAACTAAAACGAAAGGCATGAAAATCACCTGAATCTGTTTTTTTACAACAACAGAGTAATAAAAATACACCAGTAAATGCACGAATTTGTTTAAAAACAATAAAAATAAGGAGAAAACCCCCCTTTTGGAACTATAAGTCAAAACAACAGAAGAGACAAAAAAACTTTACCTTAAAACCAGCAAAGAGAATAAAACAACTACTTAATGTTGACATTTCTCTAGAAATAAAAAGAGCGCAAAATAAAGTGAGTAAATTAGAATTGAAATAAAAACAACCCCACTATTTTTGGGATTTATGTGCCTTTTGTGTGTATATTTCGTGTTTACATTTTTTTTATACCTAGTACGTATGTAAAATCTGGTCTGCGAACACAACAAGCAAAACAGAAACTAAAAAGAATTTAATGTACAAGCATATAAATATTAAAAAAAGAAATGTCAAAAAGCAACAACAAATATGTATATAGAGCTTCAGAACAAATTATAATTAACTAGTTATGTTTCTTTTTTTTCTAAATTTTTTTAAATGTTGCTTTTTGTTATCATTTTAATTGTTTTTTGTTAAAATAATTAATCACGTCCTTAAGATACATGTAGAATGCATGTATACATATTAATGTATGTACACTTTTCCTCATATAGTTAACTCACCCAATTGGATTTACTAAAGATGGTTAATAATTAAAATTTTGTTATTAAAAAAAAAATTACATACATACATACAAACATACAGTTACGAGCAGATAAATAGGTTCACATCACATTTATTGATAAATTCGCCTTCAAATAACTTAAACAGCGGTAATATACAATAAAGCGATATTTATTACATTAAAGATAAATAATCACATAAAATGTATTTAATTATAATTAAAAAAAATGAGAAAAATTGATATATTTAATATATTAATTGATGCCTGTCGAGCTAATAAATACGTTCATTGAAAAGAGAATGACATTTTTATACAAAAAAAAGTGCAATTGCAAGAAAATTTCTAATATTTTGTTGAAAATCCCTTATTTTGAATCACCGCAGAACATCTCCGGGGCATTGATTCGACAAGTGACTGACAAGTCTCTAGTGGAATTGTCCTTGTCCTTCACTTTTGTCCACAAATCTTCTTTATTTTTAGCCTTGAGTGGTGCAATTTTGTCCTTAACGATTCTCCAAAGATTCTCAATGGGATTTAAATCCGGCGATTGTGAAGGCCACTCCATTAACTTTATATTTTTCTTTTGGAACCATTCTTTTACGATCTTAGAAGTATGCTTGGGGTCATTGTCTTGCTGGAATTCATACTTTAAAGGCATTTCCTACTAGCCATACGGAAGCATTGCTTCTTTAAGAATATGCAGATAAAGATGTTTGTCCATATTTTCCTTGATCCAGAATATTGGCCCAACACCGTACCAGGAAAAACAACATTCAGCATGTACTTTTGCAAACTCAATGCGCTTTTTTCTTTGTCTGTTATTAAGCATTGGAACCTTCTGGGCCGATCTTCCTAATAAATTTTTTTCTCTTAAACGACGTCTAATAGTCCACTCTGATACGGGAAGCTTTAACTCATTTTTCAGCTGAACTGCGGACATAAAAGGATTACGAGTTGACAACATCTTAATGCAATCATCGTGTCTTTTCGAGGTTTTTCGCTGTTGACCCCTTTTAAGTTTTTGTTTTGGAGGCTGCAATGCATTTCTTATCATATTCTGCGATCTCCCAAGAATTTCAGCAATTTTCCGTTGGCTATAACTGCGGCTGTGTAGATCCTTTATAATCTTTTTTCCTCTTCGCTACAATGTTTAGAACGTCCCATTTTTTAAATTTTTAGAGGTATATGCTTTAATAAGTTCTATTAAAAGGCTGAATTTAAAGTTTTCTACAATAATTTTTATAATTTTGGCGTTTAACATTTTAAAATAACAAATTTTTCAAAGTGAACCTATTTATTTGCTCTTTGATTTTATACGGTTATTTTATTTTTTTTAATTTTGGGCAATTTTTTACATAATAATTTAATTATTGTGATGCAGTATTAAAAGTGGGTATTTGCTTTAGTAATTAGCGAGTTTTCCTTTTTTATTGCTGTAATGTAAACTATAGTGAAACAAAATTGATTTATCATTTTGATGTGAACCTATTTATCTGCTCGTAACTGTATGTATGTATGTAGGTATGTGGGTATGAAGTAAATAACAACAAAATGTAATATAACAGATAATGAAATTAGGACTTAATAATTAATCCTAAAAATCTACATACATGTTGAAGTTGTAGAGTATAGTGATTTTCTGACTAAATATTGGTCTAATATGGGATAGAGTGAGTTCAAGAAAATTGATTCAACAAATTTGATGGTCTAAAAAACTTCTGCCCGTTTTCATAAAAAATACTGTGGGCATATTTAGGGTTTATGTGGCAAATTTCTATACAATAATTGTCAAATAAACCCTCAATAAACCTATTATATTATTTCTTCTTTATTATTTAAACCAAATTATTTCCTTCAATTATTGTTTATTTACGTCAGTACTTAGTAGAATTACCCTTATTTTTAATAAGGTGTAAGCAATGTTTTGGCATTTAGTGCACCAGTCTTTAAAACGTTTCCATCGGAATTTTTTACACCCATCTTTACAAAATTCCCCAACTGTATATTATTAGAAGGGCTTTCCCCTGGATGAGCCGCATTGACAATTTGACTTCATTTAAGTCAAACCTAGAAACTGTCTAGGCCAACTTAAAACCTTGGTGCTATTATTTTGGAACCAAACTTTTGCTTGCTTTGATCTGTGTTTCGGGTCGTTATGTTTTTGAAACACCCATCAAAGTTTCATAATCCATTTAGAGCAAGATATTCTGATAGCGTATATGATATTTGTGTGGCAATTGTACCCTCAATTCTAAATAGAAGCCCTATGCCACCGTCTTTACAGTCGTATGGCTCTCACTGTTTTCTGAAAAATTTAAATAAGGAATTATAGTAAGACCTATGTTTTTAAATTTAAATTTTAGAAATAATAATAAACTATTTTCAAAAGTTTTATAAAAACAATTAAAAAGAAACTTTTATTTATTATTTCATTTATTTTTACATTTATTTTTTAAAACTAATGCTTTTATTTTGTTTTATTTGTCCACACCAAAAGAGTACAACAAAAAGCTTTGTAGTATAATTTTAATAGACATTTTAAAAAAATAGTACAGAATTTTATATTATTTTCTCTCAGATTGTTTACACGTAAACTCTCTAGAACAGTCTAAACTGCTCTTAAATAAATGCATTACTATTGTTTCTTTAAGTAAGTACTGAAATACAGATTGATTTGGTTACTATCATGGGAAATTATTCCGGTATGTGATGAAAAACCTTTTCGATCGAAGGTAAAATCGTTTATATTTTCAAGCTCATATAAAATTTATCTATTTTAATTATTTTACATTTTTAGTAATCAAAGATGTACTGCCAATAGTCAGTAAGGTAATAAGTAAAAAAAGTATTCCAAATATGAAAGGATTTGGAAGTTTTAGCAACTTGAAAATTCATTCGATTTTAATTTCGATCGAAATCGATTAACAACATACCTATATATTAACCTATTAACAACATCGTAGTGTAGTATAATTCTCGTCGAGTTGATGAAAGTAAATACATAAGAGGTTGAGTTTTACCCCACGAAAAGAGAGTTGGTTGATGGTCAATAACTCGATACAGACTTCTTAGGGAACCGACACGTGTCGTAGTTAATTTTATTACTGTAGATTTGCCGAGTGTAAGCGCTCCCGAATTCTTCTTACATTCGTACTAACTGTAGCCGACTACAATAGCTTCCGAGTTCTTCTTGCCGTCGTTAGTATTTTATTACCGTAAAGTTGTTTAAACCCGTTATCTTGTATTTTATCTAGAAGTACCAGCAGCCATCGATTCCTGAAGGCAACCACCGTATTTCGACTTCCAGGCGAACAATTACCCGAAGCCTGAAAGCAAACCTGAATCCCGAGAACGTCAGTTATTGTAGTCAAGTAGATTTTAAGTTTAAGGTTTTAGTATAACGTTTCGTATATAAAGCTTTGTCCATTCAATTAACACAAAGTATCCAACTGTGTTTCATTTCGAAGAAACCAGACCGAACATGGACAAACAAAGTTATACCCCGGCTGGAAACATAAACTGCATTACAATATATAGGGCTTATTTGACAAATTTCTATGCATTACTTGTCAAATACGCTCTTAATAAATCAATAATATTTTTTATGAATATAGTACATTAGTACATATATCCATATATGTATGTATATAGTGGCAATAAATAATAATAATAACCAAAGTCGAAATTTTGTGTTTTGAGATATTAAGGCTTTTGTATAAAATACATAGTATTTAGATGTGTGTTTGTTACAATATAAATGCGAATACTTTTAATTATAATGCCATTTTATTCTTGAAATTTAGCTGAGTGATATATCTGAAAGAAGAGCATAAGAATATGTAATAAAATGAAAATATAAAAACTAATAATTCGCCTTAAAATCTTAAAAAACCGCATAAATTCAAATATTAATTAAAAAATTAAAGGAAAATGGTATAAAAATCAACAAAAGTTAATTAATTAATTACAGAAAAAACAAAAAGTGATCCAAAAAATAAGTTCCAAAACTTTTTTCTGTAATTGATTGCATTACATTTATACACTAGATCGGGGATGAGCAACACGCGGCCCGCGGGCCGCTTGCGGCTCTTTCAACATATTTATGCGGCCCGCCAAACAAATGTTGCTGCTTCTCAAAAATACACATAATATATAGACACATTAATCAACGAATTTCAATTACGAAGAAACTGAGAAGACAGCAGTTTCCATGAAAATGTTTTCCTAACCATTAATTATCGATGTGGATACAGCTCCCGAAGACTTTCAAAGGGAAGTTATGGACATGCAGAATAATACTGATGTAAAAAATGTATTTCTCTCAGTAAACATCGAGAATGTTTATAAATCCGACCATCGACCAATTACCACCGATCAAGACTGAGTAATGCACGATTAGAAACTTGTGTATGTGTAGCTACCTCATCAATTCCGGCTGATATTGATCAGGTTGTATCGAAAAAACAGTGCCAAATTTCTCATTAAAAATTTCAAGCAAATACTTTTTTTTTTTTTTTTTTTGGCATTAAAATTTATATATGAAATTTTTACTCTTTCTTAAATTTTATATTTTTTTATTCTAATTTTTATTATAAATAGAGTTTTGTAAATTATTAGTACATATTTATGTGCGGCCCGCCAAAAAATTTTAAAATTTAAAGTGGCCCGTTGATTAAAAAGGTTGCTCACCCCTGCACTAGATGATATATTTAATCATATTGTTTCGAATGGTAAAATATAATTTTCATTTTTATTTAATTGATCTAAAAATGTTTAGGGACTTTAATTGATTATTTACATGCAGTATGCTTTTTTTAATTTTATATTTATAGAGCATTAACTGTTCTTAAGATATCAACAATTTTTTTTAACATTTTCTGTGGAATCACTGTATCCACCACTCATGTTTTCTCAGTTTAAGTAACTAAACTAATAACGTTGCTGTCGGTTATTATTCAATTTTAAAACGATCTTTAATTTTAAAATCGCAGAAAAAAATTCATATAAAACTAGACCATAGTGTATATCAAAATAAACTATACAAACGCAAAAATAACATATACAAGCATACATATGTATGTATGTATGTGTAACCATCTCTTGCTTTTGAATAGTCTTTTTATAGGTACATGTCTGTTTTTATCGTTTTGTAAATACAAGTGTTTTTGCTTCCGACAACAATTCATTACTTTTTACACTTGAAAGTAATTGTTTTCACTATGACAACAGCTAAAGGCGTATCTTCTCTATGAAAATTTGTTTCTTTTTCGTTATTAAAATTTTCGTTATTGGAATTTACTTTTATGTCCGCATTAAGGGCAACTTTCTGTACTTGATAGTTCCCATAAATCTTCTAAATTAAAAGTAACTTAATCATATGTTCTTGTGAAAATAATACTAACAATAATAGCCAAACATCTATTTCATCGATTTATTTATTGGTTGTCTTCTTGTACAATTAATATATGTGTTACCTTTTAATTTATTTTCACTTATTTCGACTAATTGAAGGTTTTATTTTATTTTTTTATAAAAAAGAAATTTGGTACAGTTCTCTACACAGTATTTAACCAATGTGTTATTTGCTTTTTTTTTGTAACTTTCGACTTATGTGTTGTATGCAAATAAATTGAATGAAAGTGTACATTAGATCGTACCACCTTACAAGGAAAAATTTTGTAAAATACTTTATATTATATTCTTCACAAGGTGGTCAGGAATCCAATTTCGGACTTGGATACCATGCCTTTGGAACTTTGCTTTGGCAGGACATTAAAGGTTGAGGTACCGGACCGGGAATGCTGGTCTACTGGGTGTTTGGCTCGGAGTGAGTCTGATCTAAACTGGTACACTGATGGTTCCAAAATGGGCAGTGGAGTAGGGGCTGGCGTCTATAGACTCAATCGAAACCTGTCAATTCCACTAGGGAAGTCATTGAGTGTTTTTCAGGCTGAAATCCTGGCCATGACCGCATGTGCTGAGATTAACCTGGATATCGGGCTCAAGTAGTCCAGTGGGATCAATTGATGAGAATGTTGATAGACTCAATGATGATTTGGATAGGACTTATCGTTGGGCGACGGCTAACGGACTCTGTTTGAACCCTCATACATCTAAATGCATACTTATTCGGAAAAGAGCATTTGATCCTATAAATGCTTTTGACATTTTAATGAACGGCGAAAAGATTAGAATTGTAAATGCTGTCAAGAACCTTGGATTGATTTTTAATTACAACCTAACATGGACAAATCATGTTAACACACTTGTGGGTCAAACTTATATGAAACTAAGGTCCCTTTGGTCGACACAATATTATACCCCTTTAAATATTCGACAAATGATTGCAAAGTCCTACCTTTTACCTGGATTGTTGTACGGATGTGAGATTTTTGCGAATTGTGACTCTGTTAGCAAGAGAAGGCTGAATGTTTTATATAACAGCATTGTAAGATATGTGTATGGTCTGGGAAAATATGATCATGTGTCCCATTTTTCTTCAAAGTTATACAGTGTTTCATTTAACAATCTGCTTAATATTCGCGTGCTCCTATTTTTACATAAGATTATTTACTCTGAATCTCCACGTTATCTCAGCGATAAAATTATGTTCGCCAGATCACTAAGGGGTAGAAGGATTATAATCCCCTTTCACCGTTTTCATGTTTCTGAATGTCATTTTTTCATTCATGCAGCACGTCTTTGGAATGGCCTTCCTCATACTCAGCAACTAAATAGCAACGCAAGTAGTTTTAAAAAATTTTTATTTGGTTATTTTGCAATATAGTCATTCACTTTTTTATAATATAAATAATTTTTAATTTTTTTTTATTAATAATAATAATTTTTTTTTTAATAATCTAATTAATTTAATTTTATTTATTTTTTTTTAATTTATCGTTATCTTTAAAATATGTTATCGTTTAATGCTGCTATGACTTTGCTTTTCTGTACTTTAAATATAAGATTAAGTCTTGTTGTACAGGAATTGAATGATTGAATAAATAAATAAATACCTAAATAAAATAAATAAGGGCAAGACAATTAATATATTTTCAGATAGATAGGCTGCCTTAAAGGCGCTTGACTCTCATCGTGTGACATCTAGACTTGTCAAACATTACTACGACACGTTGCAAAAATTATCGCTTAGAAACAGGGTGCAGCTGTTCTGGGTACCTGGACACTGTGGTATAAGCGGGAACGAGGAAGCGGGTGCATTAGCTAGGAGGGGATCTGCGACGCCTTATATTGGTCCGGAGCCCTGCTGTGCAGCGCCGCTTTCTACTATTCTCAGTTAAATTAGTGAATGGGAAACTGCCAAATGTTTGGAACATTGGAATGCCCAGTCGGGTCTTAGGCACGCCAAAGCTGTGATTCGTCCGCGATTTGGGGGTAAGTCTGATGTTCTAAAGTATTGAAGGCCAGACCTGAAAATCCTAACGGATTTTCTTACGGGTCACTGTAGTGTGAGAGCGCATTTGATGAGAATGGCCATCACAAATGTAGATGTTTGTAGACTATGCTCACAAGCATCAGAGACAGCAGAGCACATATTGTGTGAATATGTGGTCTCACTTACGGATATATCCACCACTAAAGTTTCGGACCTGCTGGTGTTCGTAAGTAAGGCAGTTGGTCTGTTAAACAAACAGTAGACTCAAAGGGACACAATAGATCTTATAGGTCGCAGTGTCTTGCATTTGTGCTGGGTCTAAACCAGATAATAATAATAATTATATTAGAGGCGGTACGAGGAAACTTTTTTTGAGGTACGGTCTAGTGTACATACATACATATGTATGTCTTTTATTTAAACAGATAACATCTAAAAAAAACTTTAAAATTGAATTAAATTCAATAGTATATTTAATTTACAAAAAAGTATTAAATTTCTGTCGTACTGCAATGTAATATCTTTTTTTTAAATATAAAGAATAGCGAGTTTGTATTTAAATCCAAAAAGTAATTTTATGTGGTCATTAAACGAATCAATAAATTGTAAATTTCATTCTATTTCAAAACTACTCATTTTCGGTTTACAAATCGTACCACTACTACTACATTTCGATTTGATTAGCCAAATATTTGACGTATATTTCACAGTATGTATTGATAATGACTTAAAATACTCGTATATACATACATAATTGGCCATTAGCAACCACCCTGTTTCAGAGTTAATGCCTAGCTCTTCTCGCAGCACTCATGTTGTGTGTGTCAATTTTTATCCATGAGTAGGGTCGGCTCCCAACGACGACAACGACAGACAGAAGATTGTTCATGCCACCAATCAATTACTCTGAGAGCTTTTGCCAGAAGACTGCTAAGAGATAGTCGCCGAAAGAAATATTTTTTTCATATTTTTTTTTTTTCAAGATGTCAGAGCTGGGGATTGAACCCGGATCTATCGTCTTAGTAAGCAAACACACTAACCAATAAACCACGCTGACTACAAATTCATTATATGATTTTATTGATATTGAACTAAGGGCTGTTTGTTGTCTTGCAATATAGTGTAATTGCCGTGATTGGCTTATATATTGCTTTATTAATGAATAAATAAATACATAAATCGTACGAACAAGTGGGCTAGTGTGCGGAACCCAGGAAGCAAGTTGTGAAGTCTTTAAGAAATCCAATGTTGTTAATGCTTAGCTGATTGATAAATAAAAACAAAATTTTAATTTCGAAAAAATAGGACCTATAATGCCGTCAACCTTATTCACACCGAACATTATATTCTATTGGATGCAATGGTTATTAGTTAACACTCCATATACGTCAATTTTATGACATAAAGTAGCATTTTCACTAGAAAAATGAGCTTCATTGCAAAGCACAATTCTTCGATAAAAATCGTAATTTTTGTCAAGAGCAGCACTATTTTTTGTCCTCTTTTTTCAGAAGATATGCTGTGGTCTTTATGAACACTGCAGGATTAAAATTGTAGTGGTAGATATGTATATTCATTAGCGAGACCATATGTGTCTACAGGCACATTCCGCATACGCACTATATGTGTTCTGATTCTTTGCCATTCTTCGCAAATGGACTCTAAAACAACTACGACACTTAAGAAAATCGGTCTGGAGTTTCAGATGTGGTTAGCGCCAGAATTTATAGGCTGATTATTTCAAATTTTGAATAGTAAAAAGCACTGCTGCCCAACATGGGTTTCGGACAAATAAAATGTGCTGCAGATTTTTTCCTGGCTACTGCATCCGCAGCCTCGTGGTCACTTATCCCATAGTATCAGTCTTTGACAAGCCAAGAGCAACACAATATTTTGTCATACTGCCACTCATCGTATGACATCTAAACTTGTCAAATTGATACTATGGAATAATTGGCCACGAGGTCACTTTCGTTCAATATTGAAATTGTCTGTAGTTTCAAAGTCATCTAAAACATTTGAATTTTTTTTTTTAAATTTAAATTACTGAGGAAGTAGTTCTAGTAATCATTCAAGTAATGAGTTAAAGAGGAATTCCAAATCTTTGCAGCTTTAGATGTTATACCAACATAACAGATTATATTGTATTCTAAATTAAAAAATAAATTCTTGTGTTTAGCTCATTGATACAAATTATTTCTTCAATTTAATGTTAATGCTTGTATTGTATTTAAAAGCTCGTACGATATTAAAAAAAACTGTGTTACGTACGAGTATACATTTTTTACGATTTTCTTTTGTACCACAAATCTGAAACAAAATACTATATGTAGGTACCAGTGAAATTTAACCCAATTATTATGGTTGATAGAAAAACAAAAACTGCTCTTTTAACTTAAACTACCGTAAAATTTAAGAAAACAAAAATCTGAATTAAAAAAACAAATATCCCCCCCCCCCCGAAAAAAAAGTGCTCAACAAAAACATAAAAGAGAATCACATGTTATCACATGAATGGCAACAGCAAACAAACGACCTAATAACTGAGAGAACTACATACATAAGTATGTACATATTCGTATATACGTTCATACACACATATGTATTTGTATGTTCATTGTACGTACATTTATTATTACTTGGTTACTTTTTGACAACCGAAAACAACATAACCATACCACTGCCACCACTATCAATCACCCATTTCCATATACATATGTACATACCTACAGACGTTTATGATAATTTGTTCCACATTACGCACCGCAGAGCATAAGAGCTTAAAAATCATAATGAATATTGCACATTTCAGCATTTTCGTACTTGGGGTAGCTATTGTGTTTTCCTTTTATACGCAATGTATGTATTTTGGTATAAAAATCCAATAACAACTGTCTGATGTGTATGAATGAATGAATGAATGAATAAAAACTGCAAATTCTCTAGAAATAGAACAATTTTTGACACAATTCCTTGTTGTTTTACATTTTATTTATATTAAATTTAAAAGCACACAAAATTTTGTTGGCTAACAAAAATAATATATGTATGTATGCAGATAAGATGAAAATTACTCCTTTTTTAAAGTTGCTGAACATTTTTTCAACCACATACAACCAAAAATTCTTACATACATTGGGATGGATATGTAAAAACACAGAGAAAAATAAAATACAGAGCAAAATATTTTTTGTTGTAGTGATTGTTTCTGCTAAAATAAAAAGAAAAATCTGGGCCATGCGCGCTCTATTATTGTAAATTTCTTCGATTGTTATTTTAGCTGCCTGGTCTATTTTTGTGTTTACCCCAAATATACACAAGTCTGTTTAAGTACTCGTTAAACGTCAACATTTTGTACAACGTAATCGGTGTTTTTTCTATAACGAAGTTTAATTTTATCACTATAATTAAAATGCTCTATAGTAATTTTCATTTGCTTTTGTCTGTTGTTATTAACTGAACTAATGTTCTAATTTTGCGTTAAACAATTACATCTGCATGTACATACATACATACATATGTACATTCATATACAAATAATATACAAATACAATTGTTGTATTACAAAGCTGTTACTTATTTACTTTGTATGTGTAATCAAATGTACAGTTGGAATGGGGAAAATAGCAGTGTAGTGTTTACAGTGTTACAGTTTTATTACAAAAATATGAGGTTATCAATTTAGTGGTTTCAAAAGCACTGTTTTGGCAAGTTTGTCTGCTATTAGCTATCTTTATTCTGAAGTGACTTTTATTAGTACAAGGTCGAAAAGGTTGCAAATATGGATCGTTTAAAAATAGCTACAATTTTACTACAAAAGTAGTAATTCTCTTTTAGAGCATTACGTGGTGATCATAGTCGCCAATCGACCTACTGTGCAAGGAGTTGAATAGATTACCTCATCGAAAAATACGCACTGCCGAAAATTTCGCTTGTTGCGGACATTCCGTATTTGTCGATTCCACGGCTTTCACGCAACAATTAAAGCCGACTGACCATTCTCAATACCGTAGAAGTGCTGATTGGGTGTTACAACAGCATGTGTTTAATGGTAATTTTTAAAATAAAAATTTTTTTTTCAAAATTGTCGCATGTAAGACTCGAAGATCCTCGAAAATTATTTTAATCATGCAATTATTTGTATTTTATTTTTAAAAATATTTTCCAATTAGATTTGTTTTTCTGGAAAATTTTCAGGTTAAAATTTAAATAATGGTAATTTTATTAATTATTTGCCTTTTCTGTCGTTCTTTGGCGGCATCTTGAAAATCAAATTAACCCTTTAACCACTGGAATCGAAATACGAAATATTTCGATATGAGAATTTTGGTTTTGGTAAGATTTTAGCCTCAAAAACAAGAATATGAAATCCATTTGTTGAAAAAAAAATTATCTGTTACCACCAGGTGGAAAAAGAGAAAGACCGTCTGTAGACGGTCTTAGTGGTTTAAGTGAAAAAAAATAACTGTGCTGACTATTAAGTAAATTATTTTTTATTCAATTAAAAATGTAAATTAGTAAAAACAAAGATTTATTGGGGTTCATGATAATTTTTGAAACAATTTTTTGCTTTTGAAAAACACAAATGTATATTACATTTGGTACAAAACGTGTGGGTATCCGATTTTTTGCACAGTTTACACGATTTTTTGGATCCCCATTCAGGAAAATGATTTAGTCCGTCGAATCTCACACTTGCCATGGGATGAGCTGCTTTTTTACCAACACTATTGTTCATGGTTGACTGTGCGGTAGTCGATGGACGCCCAACAGGGCGTTTTTCAGTAGCAGTACAGAGTTCTTTCGCGATACTCAATCGAAATGCATACATAGTTATGTCTTTCACTTTTTCATGAGCAGCTTGATTTTTTTCAGCATTGAGTCTCCGATATAACACGAATGCGTTTGTTATTGCCATATCCAAAAGATGGTAAAAAATTCCGTGTATATCCACTTTAAATTGTGTGTTCAAATTTTCTGTTATAGCTGCTCGGTTTGTTTCCAGACTTATCAATCCGATTAGATCATCAGTAAAAAAATAAGAAAAAAAATCCGTGGGCGTTTGCAGTTTTTTCACTTCAGATGGTAAATCAGTTTTTCCTCTAAATGCAACTTCATTCACATGCAATTGCATGCACATTTTACGCCACAGAATATTTTTGAATTCAGTCGAATCCTTAGTGATATTCACCAAGTCACCTCCAGTGAATCCACCATTTGATGGAATTGCTCGTGGTCCTGAGTCTTCGACACTTGGTAATGGGTATCGTGGTCTTTTTTTTGGCTTAAGGATTGTCTCAACATCTGTTTGTAAATGTTGTCGTGTTGTATCTATTTCATTTTCATCCTGCGGCGTTGTCATCACCTGTGAATCAACTATGTTCACACTCAAATTGCTAATATTTAGCGATAAGTTGCTTGCATTCACAAACGCTGAAGAGTCTATTTGTTGTAAGCAATTTTCTATCATTGTATTGTCTTCAGGTTCTAGCTGATCACATCGATAATCCGGATCTTCGGTGCTGTCATCGAAGTCTTCGAAGTCATCATCAGTTTCAACTGAATCAATTAAAGCTTCAATCTCTTCATCAGTCATGGAAGAAAGTTTGATTTTTTTTGATTATTTTGTCGTGACATTTTCTAAAGATCCAAAAACAACATAAAACACCATTACTAAGAATGAACACGTTTTGTTCAGGTAAACAAATGATCAAAAGACTTGGAAAATAACACACAGGCAAAATTACGTTAGGGGAAATTTTTTTCAACTTACCCACTAAGACCGTCTACAGACGCTTACACGAAACTCCTCAAAAGACATCTTGATTTTTTATTTTACAAACAAATTCTTTACAAATTATCAAATATAGTCTTCAGAAAACTTACCAAAAAATTGCTGAGTCGATTAAGTTGTAGGAAAATACATTTTTTTATATTTTAATTTGCACAAAAATCACAACTAATTTTTGCGTCTGTTTTCACAAAAATCTTGACACAAATGACTGTACTTGCCAAACTATTGAACTTAACACAATAAAACCCGGGCCGTTATATAGATTATTTTTTGGAAAATAAACCGTTATTTTATTTTCAGCGAAAAAAAAAATTCAGTTGACAACAAAGAAATTTTATTGATGACCTTCTACAGACGGTCTTAGTGGTTTAAGGGTTAAGTTCCAATAATAAAAATTTTAAATACCTTATCTAAAGGTGACGAAAATACGGTGAATGATAAAACGAGTACTCCCAAATAATAAAAAAAACTTGGCATATTATTTCTGGGAGCAAATTTCATATTTAACTTTTAGTGTGAAATTTTGAACTGCTATTTTGATATTCGCAATTGTATGTACATATATTAGCAAATTTGTCTACTAGTAGTTATAAATCCATGAGTATTTTTGTTGCTAGTTTGCGGATGCTGTTAGTATTATTTTATGTTTCAAATAGACATTAAAATGTAAAAAAATGAAAAAATACAAAAACAAGTATAATAAATAATAAACCACACACCTTTTTTTCAATTCTAAAAAATATAAAATGCTAACTCTTAAATATTCTCCAAAGTGAAATACAAAACATTTTTTTTATTATTCAAACTTTTTTATCAAAATTACATAGTATGTATCGTCATATTAAATGCAAACGGACGTAAGTACACTTTTTGTTTTTTTACAGGAGAAGCAAAAAACCTTCAAATCAAAAATTTTGTAAATATTGAAAATCATATAATTTTCAGATCAAGATATAAGAATTCGCATCCCTATATACAACAAATGAGGTTGTATGTAAGGTTTTCATATAAATATGTATGTATTATGTCTTCTTGCTTTTAGAAATACACGCACTTGTAGTTACATCCGTTTGAATTTCATTAATAAAATCTACATTTTTTATCGTAGTAATCTAAAATTTTAGTCGCCGTGGTCTAGTGGTTAGTGTGTTGGCTTACAAAGACATGAGCCCTGGGTTCGACACCCAGCTCTGACATCTTAAAAAAAAAAGAAATATGAAAAAAATATTTCTTTTGGCGACTACCTCTCAGCTGTCTTCTGGCAAAACCTCTGAGAGTAACTAAATGCCATGAACAAGCTTCTCAAGTCTGTCGTTCGGAGTTGATATTAAACTGTAGGTCCCGGTACTCATGGATAAAAACACAACATGAGTGCTGCGAGAAGCTAGACCGTAATCCGTATGTATGCATGTAATCAGTGGTGCCAACGTTTTGTAACCAGAACGCGCTGGTCTCTCTCCCAAAACGCGCTAAAACGCGCCAAATAACAGCGTTGACAAATATTTATAAGCAAAACGCGCCGATTCCCAACGCGCTAAATTAAATTTTAATAAAAGTCGATCTATATATTAGAAAAAATACCAAATACGGTATGTATTCAAGCAAAATAAGTAATATCGATATACATACATATTTGTTTTTGAATTTAATTCAGGTACAAGAGGTAATTCATTACACCAAAATCTCTTTCTGGATTTGAAATAATTATATAAAAAAGAATTATAATAAATTTATAACTAATGAAGACAGCTTGGTAAAAGGATTGACATTAAGAGAATTCTTAAAATTGTGGATCTCAATCCAAAATGATAATTAACATTGTTGTTTACCATTGTACAAACTATACATATACATATGTATATGTATGTACTTATGTAGTCAAAAATAATTTCTTTAAAGTATTGTTAGAAACACTATAATATACTATATAATATACAGTATAAAGCGAAATGAAAAAATTTCCAGCAAAACTACACTTGCGTTTTGATTTGTTGATATTTAAATAAATTATACAAAATTGTTTTTATAGAAAATGTTGGATTGAAGTGGTTTATTAAGTTTATTAAAAAAGCGCCAATTTAGCGCGTTTTTTATTAAACGCGCTAAGACGAAAAAAACGCGTTTTATATGGTTAAATAGCGCTAAATCTAGCGCGAAACGCGCTAAATTGGCACCGCTGCATGTAATCTACAATTTTGCACGAACATGTATTTTGATAAAACGAACCATAATTAATAAAAAACTCAATTTCGAAATTTTGTGTAGTTACGTCCGTTTGCATTTAATATGGCGGTATGTATGTATGTACATATGTACTACAGAAGTTTATACAATATTTGTATAAAACTTATAATTAGTTTTCAATACATTGTCTGTCTTAAATACTTCCCAGCAGAAAATTTTTAGAATTTAGAAACCTTAAATAAAATTGTAAGAAATAATAATGAAAGCATTATATTGTTTTTTATACCTTAAAGCTTCCAAAAATGCTACAGGATAAGGTATTATTTTTGATTTTCTATACTATTTGCTTATTGGTTGCAATAAATGTGCATTTATATTGCATTTAAGCGGCTCATTTCCTATACAAATCATGCATTATTGATGCGCACGAGTAAGTGATTGTTTACAGTTTCCTCCTTACTGGTTAGCACTATTTTCTGCTGGGTTCCTTCTACCTATGTATGCATGCACGTTATACGTTAGATTTTTTAGTATATTAACGTTGCACGTACTTAGTTCTGATTTTATATAATATTTAAATATTATTAAATAATATTAAATATTAAAATTTTATATAATCCCGAGATTCGGTATTACTTTATCTTGATCTGTGATTGTTAAATAGAACTACATACATACAGTGAATTAGAAAATTGTTCATAAAAACATATAATTTAGGATTTCTTTCAATAAAAGCTTTTTATAACTTAATTTCAATATGTATAAGTACTAAACTATGTATATATAAATAAAAACATTAATTAAGTTGAGTTATAAACTAGAAGCGTTGCACAGTGGGATTTGTTCATACAATGTTTGGCAAAAAAATAAGGAATGCTCGTAGAATATTGAAATTTTTTTCTGAGCCTTTATTTAGCTCAATTAAGAAAAATGTAAAGTTTCATCAAAATTGGCCACGCCCACTACTCACTGTCCATTGAACAAAAAATTTATTTTTGGCCCAAAGTTTTTGAAACCATATAACCCAAATCATATTTTTTCCCACAACTTTTTGTTTCTTTACCAAAACTAATAAAATTTTAATTTTAATTTTTTTAATTAAAAATTTCATGAATTTGGAGATAAATTTTATGGTTTTATAAAAGATTATTAATTATTTAAACTTTTTTTTAATTGATAGTATGGAGTTTTAGTTTTCATTTTATTATAGTAGGAACACCTAGCACGACCGAGCAACCTTTTTTTCCAAGCAAGTTTGCAATCACGGCACATTATAGAACAAATTTTATTCTATCATATCTGTTAAACCATATAAGTGAACTTTATATATTTTTTTTAAATTCGTAGAAAAGTCACTATTTAAATCAGAGCAATAAAACTATCTTACGTACAAACACTATGGAAGTGTGTAAACAGTTTTCAATATTTTGGACTAAAATTTAAATGTGACTTTACTTAATTATTTCAAAGACAAATAAACGTTTTTATAGATTCTGCATACTGAATCAGTTTTCTACAAAACTGCATCATTACATATTTAAATTTTATGTGTCGAAAAAATTACTTATTTAAAAAAAACCCACTGTGCGTTGCCCGGGATTCTATTCATGACAGTGCAATGATATTTGGTTTGTTATAATAATTTTAATTTTATTTTATAAAGCACTTATGAAAAAGTCCAAAATCTGAAATTTTAGCTTTAACCATCTCAAGATACACATTTAACCCGGCATTACTAACCTTAAATCATGTCGCATGGTTACTAACCATGGGTCTTATCGACCCTGAATTGTATTATCCATTAAAATCGTCTCAACTTATAAATTGATACAACGTATACTTCTTTTGGTAGATTTTAGTCTTTTATTGTTTAATTTTAGTATACAATGGTGTAAATTAAAATAAAAATATTTAAATTAAAATTAAGTACGAATTCATTACAACATAGCTAAAAAAAGTGAAAAAAAAGTTATCCAGCCGAATTGCGCATAAAATTATGAGTTTTTAAGATATTGACGTCAAATAAAGTGCATTTGAAACCTGATATATAATAGTAAAATGTTAGAAAGAAAAATTGGTACGGCTAAAGCAAACATTTTTCAGTTATGTACTATAAATGTTACCTTTTCTTGGGAATTTTCATCATCGAACATATCTTCATAAATGGATTCCTCTTGTGCAGAAGCAATGCAATTTGAGCACAGTGCTTCTGGCAAATATATTTTCCACATTTAGAGCACGTGGTTTTGGTTTTGCGTTTTAATTTTTTACAATGTGAATAAATGAACATATATTTTTTGTATAATGGTATAACTAACCTGGGTCTAATCGACCCATAATCTTTGTTACATTATTGCTAACTATGGGTATAATCGACCCAGGCTGTTTTTTAAAATAATTTTATATGCATAATATCATAAATTTTCCTTATGTTTATTATTTATAAACGTTTATATATAAACAAATTTAGATTACACATATATCTTGAGTTAAAATATCGTCATGTTTTTTTTTAATTTAAAAAATTTGCGTGTCTGGGTCGATTCGACCCAGAGGTTAGTAATGGAGGGTTAAAAATAATATTTAGTTTCTGACTGATGATTTGCCTTGACCATGAATTCCATCAATATTTGGTTTATATGGGAGGTACCACGCCTACATATCCAAATCTTCGATTAGCGCATTACAGAGTATGTAGAAAAAGTATAATTCCAATATATGTTTTCTATAAAAAGTGTGTTGTGATTTGTACAGAATACAAAAAGCTCTGATGATCATGATGATTAGACTTCCGTAGCTGAAGTCGAAAACATGTTCAGTCATTTTCTCCTTTGATTGAAAACCCATGGCAAAAAATAAAATTTTTAACACAAAGTTCCTGATCTAATTATGGTATTTTAGAGACGAAACAAAATTAATAAAAAAAAACATCATCACAACCTGTCTGGTATTCAATTTCGGGTGTCCAAATAATTTAAAAATATTTTTTTAACTTCAATCAAATAACTTTTTTACTCCTACTATAGCGTATTTTAACATTCGCGTATTCCTTTTTTATAATTTTTCTTAATATTCAATATTTTATTTTACATTTAAATATTATTTGAAGTGGTTTTAATAAGACTACTCTACAATTATTTTTAAATAATTTTCAAGCATGGACAAAAGAAATAGAAAACAATTCGTAAGTATGCACTGTAATCGCTATAATATTGATAAAATAACTCAACATTATAGATGTTACAAGAATATAAAGAGTTTTATATTTAAATTTAATGTACATATTGCCTTAATCAGCCTAAGTTTATTCTAAATACTCGTAATCATATTATTTTTTTTCAACATTTATTATCGTTTTTTTTTTTTAATTGAAATAAAATCTATTATAAATTTCATTATAAAATTTGTAGCATTGAAAAAAGAAAATTTTTTTGAAAAGTACTATAAATTAATGAGGTTGCTTCCACTTCAATCATAATGAGTTGAATTACATCTTAAATTTCATATTAAATTTATTTCTGTTTTATCTTTTCTATTTCCATGTCAATTTTGTAACATTCATTTGGTTTTGCCTTCGTTATAATGATACCACCTGAACTACTTCAAATACACAATTACGACCACATCACTATTATCACTTAATGATTTGACCATGCGATGTCTGGTACTGTTGATGTCTTTCCTGGTATTTGCTGCTGCTGGCTTTTTCATTGCGACTTATTTTTTATTTGACGATGAATTTTTTGCCATGATGTTTATTTTGTCTTAAAACCACTACTTCGCCTTTGCTTGACACATACATACTGTATATACTCATGACAATAATATCAAAATTAATACCGCTAAAAAATTTGATGTTTTAAAATAGGGGCAACAGCATTGAATTAAGGAAACAAACAGGAAAAAAAATCTACAACTAATAGAATTTGAAATTGAGAAAATATCTAATATAAGATATTGTCAAATAAAGAGAAAGAGCTAAAACGGGGCCCGTTGTACAAGACAAAAAGAAAGAGGTAGCTGCTACGGTGTCAGTTTTGTTGACGCTACATTAGCTTGCTGTTAATAATAGCCTCTCAGCAAATAAAAGCAAATTGAGAGAAACACTTAAAGAAAGCGAAAAAAATAAAGGCAAACAATTGTTACATGTTCCGTAATATATCAAAACTGAAACTACCATTAAACTGAGGAGAAGTTCATCAATAAATAAATAGAACATTTCATTGCTATAAATACAACCCTCAAACAACAGGCTATAAAATGGATTCTTTAAAAATAACTAAAAGTAGGTGCAATTAAATTATAAGTTAAAAATATTAATATGTTTAATTATTTAAGCACAAATTGTTAATACACTACACTTCACTGTACTTATAAATTCTAATTATATATATTTGTGCTTTATAATGTTCGAAAATTAATTTTCTTATTATTTTTTGTTTGTTTTAATATCCTTGACATTTCCTTTAATTTCTTTGTACTATTTAAGGTTCTTCAACTTTGTCGACTAATAATGCCTCATCGCCGAGCACAAACAAACCAACAACAGGACAAACCTCCTCTACTCAAACAACAGTGCCGATAACTGTACGTTTTAATGCTGGTGATGATAGTATCGATGAATTATTTCCATCGTTTCATACAACAAATACAACTAATACGTCAGCTACAAATACTGGAAGTGGTGGTGGAGGTGGTAGTGGCGGTGGAGGTAATGTTAGTTCTACAATAACTGCTTCAAACACAAATAATACAATTGCAACAGCCATAGGCGCTAGTGGCGGTAGTGATTCCTTATCAACTAGCCCTTCACAACATCATCAAAATCATCCTATAAGTAATGTAAGTATAAAATAAAAAAATTCTGTGTTTACGTTTTATGTTTTTTTTATTGCTTGTTTAATAAGTTTTTATGGTGTTTATTACGGTAAAAAGGTTTATTATTTCTTTATAAACGCTGAGGAGGGGTCTTTGTTATAATTTTTGATTTGTCATCAATTTATATTATGAATTCTCGTTTTTTAACAAAACGTGTACCATAATTTTAAATTCATTTTAATTTTACTTGTTTAGTTTCATTTCAATAATAGTCCAAGCGACATGTAGTAATCATTCCGTGATTTTTTAAAATTACTACTATTTATTAATAGTTATTACTAGTATTTAGTATATATTGCTTTTTTTCTATACGATTCAAGTGATCTTTACAAAAGAATTGAACGAATTTTTCTAAAATGCGTAATAAAGAAAAGGTAATAAACAGCAAAATCACTACATATTAGGAAAAAAAAGGAAAAATAAATTTTCTTTGAATTTAAATACTGATTGATATGTGTAAAATAAAAGGACAGAAAATAAAACGGGATGATGGGTGTTGTTTTTGGAATTTGACAAACATCTCATAATTTTGAGTTACCGAAAATTTTTAGTTTTACATTTAAGTAATAACATAGTCCAATATTAACCGGTTTAAATTTACTTCATGTGTTAAAAGAAAGTGAAGATAGAGCCCTCCTCTCCAATGATATATATTTTCCAAAATTAAACTTGAGAAATCAGTGTGAATTCGTACAGTAGACAACATTTTTGTTATTTCGATTATAATGAGTTACATTGGGGTATGTTCTGAAAAAGGCAAATAAAACTTTAATTCTCGAATTATTTTATTGTTTTGATATTCAAGGAAGTTAGTACATTAATGGTTATTTAGCGAATAAGTAGAAAAACTTATCAAAACAGTTTAACATTTTAAATACAAAGCAATTTAAAGTTTCTTACGATTTCAATTTCACTCTAATTCGCTTTTCAGAACATACCCAATTATTACAAAAAAAAATTGTTGGAAATCCAAATTTTTAGCCATTACAAGTACAAAACAATTGCCTGTCAGTTGACGGCAATTGGCTTTTTACATTTTGTTTGAATAAAAAGTTTAATAACTCAATGATTTTGTAAACATTTTGTTTTTAATTCTTTTATTTGTTTTGTTGAAAAAACAAACCCCTAGTGGAAATAATTTTAAAACATCATTTAATAAATTATCAAAACAAATTCGCAACCACTTGATTTGTTAGTATAAATCTGTAT
The DNA here is from genome assembly GCA_963576795.1 of Metopia argyrocephala. Taxonomy (NCBI): domain Eukaryota; kingdom Metazoa; phylum Arthropoda; class Insecta; order Diptera; family Sarcophagidae; genus Metopia; species Metopia argyrocephala. Next base: position 39,535,460 of record OY756210.1, read on the forward strand.
GCAAATTTATAATATTTTATCATAGTTGTTATACAGTTACGAGCAGATAAATAGGTTCACATCACATTTTTTGATAAATTCGCCTTCAAATAACTTAAACAGCGGTAATATACAATAAAGCGATATTTATTACATTAAACATAAATAATCACATAAAATGTATTTAATTATAATTAAAAAAATAATTAGAAAAATTGATATATCTAATATATTAATTGATGCCTGTCGAGCAAATAAATAGGTTCATTGAAAAGAGAATGACAATTTTATACAAGAAAAGTGCAATTGCAAGAAAATTTCTAATATTTTGTTGAAAATCCCTTATTTTGAATCACCGCCGAACATCTCCGGGGCATTGATTTGACAAGTGACTGACAAGTCTCTAATGGAATTGAGTACCAAGCTTCCTTCACTTTTGTCCACAAATCTTCTTTTTTTTAGCCTTGAGTGGTGCAATTTTGTCCTTAACGATTCTCCAAAGATTCTCAATGGGATTTAAATCCGGCGATTGTGAAGGCCACTCGATTAACTTTATATTTTTCTTCTGGAACCATTCTTTTACGATCTTAGAAGTATGCTTGGGGTCATTGTCTTGCTGGAATTCATACTTTAAAGGCATTTCCCACTCGGCATACGGAAGCATTACTTCTTTAAGAATATGCAGATAAAGATGTTTGTCCATATTTTCCTTGATCCAGAATATTGGCCCAACACCGTACCAGGAAAAACAACCCCATATCATTAAGTTGCCGCCGCCATGCTTTATTGTCTTCGTGGTATACTTTGGATCATATGCTTTATTTTTTGGACGCCTTACCCATGTTCTTCCATCAGGTCCGACTAAGTTTATCTTGGATTCATCAAACCATAGTATGTTTCTCCATTTTTTTATACCTTCTGGGCCGGCCCATTCAGCATGTACTTTTGCAAACTCAATGCGCTTTTTTCTTTGTCTGTTATTAAGCATTGGAACCTTCTGGGCCGATCTTCCGAATAAATTTTTTTCTCTTAAATGACGTCTAATGGTCCACTCTGATACGGGAAGCTTTAACTCATTTTTCGGCTGAACTGCGGACATAAAAGGATTACGAGTTGACAACATCTTAATGCGATCATCGTCTCTTTTCGAGGTTTTTCGCTGTTGACCACTTTTAAGTTTTTGTTTTGGAGGCTGCAATGCATTTCTTATCATATTCTGCGATCTCCCAAGAATTTCAGCAATTTTCCGTTGGCTATAACTTCGGCTGTGTAGATCCTTTATAATCTTTTTTTCCTCTTCACTACAATGTTTAGAACGTCCCATTTTTTAAATTTTTAGAGGTATTTGCTTTAATAAGTTCTATTAAAAGGCTGAATCTAAAGTTTTCTACAATACATACATACATACATAACTGGCCTTTACAACCCTGTGTCAGGATTACGGCCTAGGTTCTCGCAGCACTCATGTTGTGTGTGTCAATTTTTTATCCATGAGTACCGGGACCTACAGTTTAATGTCGACTCCGAACGACAGACTTGAGAAGCTTGTTCATGGCAATCAGTTACTCTCAGAGCTTTTGCCAGAAGACTGCTGAGAGGTAGTCGCCGAAAGAAATATTTTTTTAATATTTCTTTTTTTTTTTGAAGATGTCAGAGCCTGGAGTCGAACCCAGAGCCTATGTCTTAGTAAGCCAACACACTAACCACTAGACCACGGCGACTACAATAATTTTTATAATTTTGGCGTTTAACATTTTAAACTAACAAATTTTTCAAAGTGAACTTATTTATTTGCTCTTTGATTTTATACGGTAATTTTTTTTTAATTTTGGGCAATTTTTTACATAATAATTTAATTATTGTGATGCAGTATTAAAAGTGGGTATTTGCTTTAGTAATTAGCGACTTTTCCTTTTTTATTGCTGTAATGTAAACTATAGTCAAACAAAATTGATTTATCATTTTGATGTGAACCTATTTATCTGCTCGTAACTGTATATTAATGCATATTTGTTGGCATGTAATGAAATGCATATGAGTACAAGCATATCGTCGATGGAATTAAAGAACGCTGTAACTGACAAAACCTTAAATGTTCACTAGAGCCAGAAAACCTGTTCGAAACTAGAACAAATACACTGGTATTTTTCAAAACGCAGACGGCGTAAGTGAATTTATTTTCATCGTAGAAATCAACCTGGACCAATCGGTGCGTATTGTTTTTCTGATAAAAATGATGCAAAAACGTATTTTCGTTTTTTTGTCAGTTACAGCGTTCTTTAATTCCATTGACGATATATACACAGTATATCTATTGGATAATGTTATTTTAAGTATACAGCACAGTAGTATCACCATATATGAAGAAAAAAGTTTGGTTTTGTCTAAAGCAGGGATGAGCAACACGCGGCCCGCGGGCCGCTTGCGGCTCTTTCAACCTATTTATGCGGCCCGCCAAACAAATGTTGCTGCTTCTCAAAAATACACATAATATATAGACACATTAATCAACGAATTTCAATTAAGAAGAAACTGAGAAGAGAGCAGGTTCCATGAAAATGTTTTCCTAACCATTAATTATCGATGTTGTGGATACAGTTCCCGAAGACTTTCAAAGGGAAGTGATGGACATGCAGAATAATACTGATGTAAAAAATGTATTTCTCTCAGTAAACATCGAGAATGCTTATAAATCCGACCACCGACCAATTACCACCGATCAAGACTGAGTAATGCACGATTAGAAACTTGTGAATGTGTACCTACCTCATCAATTCCGGCTGATATTGATCAGGTTGTATCGAAAAAACAGTGCCAAATTTCTCATTAAAAATTTCAAGCAAATACTTTTTTTTTTTTTTGGCATTAAATTTTATATTTTTTTATTCTAATTTTTATTATAAATAGAGTTTTGTAAATGATTAGTATTTATGTGCGGCCCGGGAAAAAAATTTTAAACTTTAAAGTGGCCCGTTGATTAAAAAGGCTACTCACCCCTGGTCTAAAGCATGTTGTACTATTGAATCTTTTTAAGTACACTGTAATATTTATTATTTTTTTTACCATATATGATATTTATATTTGCACTTCATTGCCCTGATGTTAGCTTGAGTCTAAGAAACTATATGTAAATAAAAATGAATTCACATATAATTATCTTTTATCTTGTTTTATATTTTTAGTCTGATGAAGTGAACACCCGTAATAATTTTCTACAAGGCAATTTCTTTAATCGCAAGAGGTGAGTGCAATTATTTTTGATAAGTTTTCTGTATTAATGTAGTTCAAAATGTATGCATACTATTTAAAATCAACTCGTTTATATTTAGAAAGTAAATATAATAAGTTTTTGGAAAATATTAATCCAGTTTCGAAATATTTTGTAAAAATTCCATACAAGATGTCACGACGTTATCATTTTAATGTAATATTGTATTATTTTGAATAAATTTGATGTTGATATTGAATAAAAAACTAATTGTGTAGAGAAGGGGCGACTAGTTATGCAAATACTCTCGTCCTTCTAAAGTGTTCAATTATATAGAAAGATTATCATTAAAAAAATATGATGTATAAAACCAACAGTTCAGGTTCATTTTGATGTTTTAAAACGATAATTCAACTTAAATTGAAATTTGTCTATTCGTTATTATACTTATGTATATATCGTCATATTAAAGTCAAACGAACGTAAATACACAAAATTTCGAAATTGAGTTTTTTTTAAATTATGATCCACTTTATCAAAATACATGTTCGTGCAAAAATTTAGATTCCTACGCTCAAAAATGGCGACTTTATTAACGAAATTCAAACTGACGTTACTACTAGTGCATGATTTCTAAATGCAAGAAGACATAACTACATACATATTTATATGAAAACCTTACATACAAACTCAATTGTTGTGTATAGAGATGCTAATCCATATATCTTGAACCTGAAAATTATGATTTTCAGGATTTACAACATTTTTGATTTGAAGGTTTTTTGCTTCTCCTGTAAAAAAACAAAAAGTGTAGTTACGTCCGTTTGTACTTAGTATGACGATATACTTTAATGGCCAAAAAGAAAACGCAAGGAACCTTACTTTTTTTTTTTTTGCTTTTAATAAGTTTTGAATTGAAAATCAAATTGAATTACTAAAGAAATTAATATACTCGTAGTTTGGAGTATATTTACGAGTACAGCTTTCCTATCCTTGAACATGTATTTCAAATGTCTTATACGTATTTGGCCGAATTTGATCTTGAAATTTTTCATTATTTACAATTTTATATACGAAAACCATTTAATTGTATATTTTCAGCATCTTTTAAAATATAATTTTCTGGTATATACGAATAAAACTAGAATCAACCTACATAGGTATATAACATGGATAGCCTAACTAGAAGGATGTGAGGGCGCCACGGCGATGAAATTAGTAGTCACGGTCGACCTTTTTTAATTCTAATATAAAAAAACCACATGTTAAATTAAATTCATAGAAAGCTTCTTGCACGTATGGAGTTGACAATTTTAAAGCAAACATTAATAACGTCCACGGACTTCAATATTTTTGAACATAAAGTCTGCTAATGGATAATACAATGATAAGTTGTAAAACTTGGTATTACTTTGCTAACTTTATAGTGTTATTCTACAATTGAGTGATTTTGCGGTATTTTTGCCTTCAAGGTAGCGTTTTTTTTTACAAAATAAAAAGTATCAACATTGAAATAAATATAAACACAAAAACAAAAGAAATATTTTGTTCAAATTTTTTATACTCCACTCTTTCTAGCATTTGCTGTTTCTTCATACGGGCTTTATGTTATTATTGTAACGACTCGGCGTATGTAAAATTTCATAAAAAATTCATACTACATAGCGAAAAATTTAATTCGGTGGCCGCGGGCTACTTTAAATGGCTGAGCGGTCGACCAGTCGACCGCGGTCCACGTCTTGGCCATCCATGGTATATAATATAAAATTTCAGCATCATCCAACCAGTTTACAAAGCGTATCACCCTTTCCTCTATACAATATACAAAAATAAGGTGGGTGATGAAATGTAAATATCAAGGGTTATTTGCAGACAGCTTTTGTAAAATAAAATACATTCAGTATTAAATAGAAAAAGCTTACAAGAGCAATAAAATAAAACATGAAAATGCATAAACAACAAATGCGCTTTATATGCAATGTCGTTTAACCGACGCAAAGCAAAAAGTGGTGGAATTTTATATATATTTTTTTTTCTTCTATATACATATTTTAGTTGCATGTTTTGTAATTGTCGTCAACATAAAAGTCATTATTACGAGTATATACAACATTTTTCCTTAACGCAAATGCAACATTTTCATCATCCTCAACTTTTTTATATGTAATAATTGTCAACTTGGTTTTATAAAATCAGAGTTTCAAAGGAGTAATGTTTTCTATTGCACTTTAAAGAGTAAGCTTACAGAAACGTTTTTGATCAGCTTATCAACAGAAGCCCTTCCATTATTTAATTCATCTAAATATCTAAGTTGTAATTTGTTGTCATTGTAAAACTATAACACTTCTCAACAAATTTATATTAAAAAACTGGGCGAGCTGTCACTCCCTCTTTTAAAAATACTACCTAAGCTACAAGTAATTGCAAGTAAATTAAAACTAAATAATATTTTTAGTTATAAATAATAATCATTAATAAATATAACACAGTAGTTGCATACTTAGGATAGTTGTTAAAAGTTATGCAAAAAATGAGCGGCCGCCACGTCACGTTCACTTCAAATTAAAGATATATATGTATATGTATATGTATGGCTAGGTAAATGTTTAAACCACAACAATAAAATTAGGAACATGCATGTATGAATGTATTTTTTTAAAAAGGTTCTTCTGAGGTTATTAAAAAGACCGTTTTGTAAAAGTTAACAAAAAATTACACTAAACTGCTGTCCATAATTCAATAGGCGCTGGGCATCTTGTCCTGTATTTTACATTTAAAAAAAATATGTCTTAAAAAAGATCTGCTTTACATACACTTACATACAACTGGCCTTTACAACCCTGTGTCAGGATTACGCAACACTCATGTTTTGTGTGTCAATTTTTTCCCAGGAGTACCGGGACCTACAGTTTAAAGTCGAATCCGAACGACAGATTTGAAAAGCTTGTTCATGGCAATCAGTTACTGTCAGAGCTTTTGCCAGAAGTCTGCTAAGAGGTACTCGCCGAAAGAAATATTTTTTTTCTTTGCTTGAAGATGTAAGAGCCGGGGCTTGAACCGGAGCTCTCGTCTTGAAAAGGTCTACTTTAACTGATGATTAAAAAAAAAAATATCAGGCTTTCCATAGAAAACAAACTGCCTATAACGTATATAATTTATAATTAAATTAATTAAAATAGTGTGACCTAGGCCTGCAGTTGCATTTAATTAGTGGGACGTATACACTGGCGAGCACAAAATCAGCATTTTTAGGTTAAATGTGCTATAAATTAATAACTAAAAGGACGTTTTTTTTGTAATTTAAAATAATTATTTTTTATTCATTGTGGAATAAAAATATTTATATAGAATAGTAATAACACAACAAAATCAAAAAATTCAATATAAAAACATAAGGCCACTCCAACTACTCAGTTTTGCACAATTCTTTAGTGAAATTATAAACTTGCAATTTTAGTATGGTATCCATAATCCTCTGTTTTTAATAACATTTTTAATGCGCCTCGGCATATTTTCAATCAAGTTCTCTTTAAATTCACTAGGAATATTTCCTTATTCTAACTGCACACAGTTCCAAAGTTCCTCAATATTGGTAGGCGCTCTATTATGTTTTCCCAATCGTCTTTTAAATATGGACCACAAATTTTCTATCGGATTAAGATCCGGGCTCTGCGCTGGCCATTTAATTACCTGAAATTTTTGATCAGACAACCATTTTTGGACAATTTTGGCCGCGTGTTTAGGGTCTCCGTCCTGCTGAAAAATGACTTCGTTCTTGGGATAGGAGCTGCGGTCAACGAAATCGGGTAAATAAGTTTTCAGAATTTGGAGGTAGTCTTCCTTCTTCATTACACTATTAATCCTTACTATTGGCCCCAGTGCCACCATGTGAAACAGCCCCAAATCATCAAGCTACCTCCGCCGTGTTTAACAGTTTGTTTTAAATGTTGCTTTTGAATGGACTCATGAGGTCTGCTCCAAAAATATTCTTTACCATCAGATTGGAGTCGATTGATTTTTGTCTCGTCAGACCAAATAACTCGCTTCCAATCATCAATGGTCCAATGCTCATGTTTTTTGCAGAATTCCAAACGTGCTTTTATGTTTTTATCTGAAAGAGCTGGCTTTTTCTTTTTAACACTTGCTACTAAACCAATTCTGTGAAGTGCTCTACGAGCTGTCCACTCACTGACGTCTTTATTTATAGCAATAGCAGCCTGTTTGGGTGTTTTTATGGATTTTTTTTTTCATTTCTCGGACCATTAGGGGCGCGTCTGAATCCTTTAGTAACCGAGGACGACCTCCAACATTCATTTTAGGAGCTGCATTTCGCTTTTTTTGAACTTTAATCACTGAACGTTGACTCAACATTTTTTGCAATTACTCTAGATGAATATCAACTTTCAGTCAAAGATACTATAGTATTTTCGACGTCAATATTAATTTTCTTTATTTTGGTTTTATTTTGCTCTATAAAGCCGCTATTACTGATAAAAATTAACAATAATAGGAATTAACAAAAATAGACCACCAACGCATGCGTATTGCGTATTATTTACTATTTTCAGTATGTGATTCCCCACTTTTATTATTCATATCGAAAACGTGCAAAACTGAGTACTTAGAGTTGCTTTATGTTCTTAAATTGAATTTTTTTGATTTTGTTGTGTCATTACTATTCTATATAAATATTTTTATTCTACAATGAATAAAAAATAATTATTTTAAATTACAAAAAAATCGTCCTTTTAGTTATTAATTTATAGCACATTTAACCTAAAAATGCTGATTTTGTACTCGGTTTTGCTCGCCAGTGTACATATGTATGTATGCCTAAAAAGTATCTCAAGAAGAGTAGAGAAAATTTAAAGATTAGATATTAAATATTTATTATAGGGTATAACGAGCACAACTTGAATGGATTACAGAACAACAAATGCTTTAATAAACAAATATTGTGCTTATTTTTTTATACTAAACCAGCGGATTCTGTGTCTGCTTTGCCAGGCTAAATAAAATAAGAAATTTTCTACAAAAGAAAAGAACTTTAAGCGTTCTCAAGATACACAAAAATCAATATTTAGTTTGTATGGGAGGTATTACGCCTACTTGTCAAACTACGTCCACTTTCGAACTGAAAATTTTTATTGATTATGAAGTCATCCAGACCAAATTCAAAAACTAATCGTTTCCCAGATATACAAAAGGTTATATTTAGTTTGTATGGGAGGTATCACGCCCACTTGCCCAATTCTGACCAATTTTTAAGTGATGATTTTCATTGGTCATGTAGTCTTTCGCACTAAATTTCCATTACCATTAACTTTGTTTTATATAGTGATTAATTATTTCCATCTGAAACTAGTGGTAGGTGCAATATTCCTTCATTATTAATTAGTCGATTAGTGGTAGTGGAAACGATAATGCATTTTAAATTCAATGTAATTAACCTAGCTCTGGTAATAGGATATATTGGACAGTAGTGAAGTTTGACTATTAAAAGGTTTTGTACAGCCCCCTCATATTTATAAAGTGATGTATCCTTTTTTATATTTTAAAGAATAGAAAATTCAATTATAGTGTAGATGAGTAGATTCCTCGGCCTACAACCAAAATTAGTTCATATTTAGTTCAACTCTAAACAAATAAGTATGTATTACACATTGTTAAAATTTCGTAGTTGAGAAGACAAACTTTTTGTATACAAAAAATGATTGAAATCTATTTTAAAGATTTCATTATTTTACACATTTATAAGTATGTATAATCATTTGTTTTTACTTAAAAACATACTGACTTTAGTTTAAAGTGGAATTAAAGGACTGAATTACAGAACAGTGCAGTGAAGTAACTTCATTTAATTTTTTGTCATACATGAAAATAATCTATGACTGCTGTAAGCATTATGTCTAGCCAGACAGACAAAAAAAATTAAAAATCAGGCTGACGGGCTTTCAGAATAAGTTTTTTGTTTTATACACATCTTTTCATTCTTTCATTCCATGAATCTATACTTTTTTCCTAAAAGCAAAATTTAAGAAAAAAAAGGAGTTACAAAAGAGGTAACAAGAACTTTACTAAGGAAAATTGTTGTGAATGAAATACATTACGAGTTGCCAAGTTTCTTAATAATGCATTTTTTTACGTGGATTAAAATAAAAAATAACAACAATTATTTAAGATGAAAAAGAGAATTTGTTTGAATTTTATTCACCTATACATATACAAGTACATTATAAAGTAACAACAATACATTTCCATTGCCTTTCTTGTTTCTATTTTCTTTTGGCAGTGGGGTGTTTGTATGCTTTATAATCGTATGTAATATTGGTGTTATGCAGTAGTAACAGGACAATTGTTTGTTGTATTTCTTGATATCTTGAGTTTTTCAAAGCATTTTAATGCATTTTGTAGTTGACATGAGAAGAAGCGATTGCATACTGCTTCTAGAATCTAGATTTGTTAAACCCTTAAATGTTACTTTAATACTTTTACATTTTTTTTAATAGTAGTGAGAATATTTTTTACAACAAATAAATAATTTACATTGAGAAGCATAGTAAATATTCAATATTTCTGAAGTTTGGTTATAGATAAAAGCTTTTCATCCTCTAAGGCATTATGTGTAACAGTTAGGGTATTCAATTAATCGACTTTTTTCTTTGGTCGATTAATCGAGTGAGTAATTATTCGGGTTTTTTTCTTGATCGATTAATCGAATAAAATTTCAAAATTGTTCGGTTAATCGTATTTTGTTTTATATAAAATAACATACCAATTTTGTGTATTATTAAAACATTTTATTCTAAAAAACAAATAATAATAACCAAAAACATAGTAGTGTGTAGTTTAGAAAATGTAATGAGATCGTATATCTTACTTTCAAACATATTATTGAAAAACTAAACCATAAATAATTCATTAATTAATTTTAATATTTGAGATCATATACTCGTATATAACGATTTAATATATAAAAGTAATAATTTACTACTTCGTATGCAATAAAAATATTAAATATAAGTAATTAAAAATAATTCATATTATGAGTTAAAACTTAGTTAAAACAAATTATGCACTTCTATTAAAGTAGTCTTGTAATGTAATTTATATGTTTAGCTTTCAACCGATTGTTTTCTTTAAATTTAATAAAACTCGATTTGGAGAACACTCTCTCGCTGATTGTAGATGTTGGGGAAATTGAGAGAAGGCATGGAAAAGAATATATAATTTTTCGGTTCTGTTTTTGGTTTTTTCTAAATATAAGAAATCATCCCTTAAATCATTGCAGCCTCTTTTAGGGTTTTTGAATTTTTGTTACACTTTTAATTGCTTCATTAAATTGTGAAAATAGATTATTTTTGTTTATTTCAATTAAATCTTCTGCAATCGTATCATCATCTGACACATTTTGTTCCATATTTTCTGAAAACATTCTCAAAAACAATTTGTTTGCAAAATCTTTTTTTTTTTCAGATTTTGTGCAATATTTTAAAAAAGTGAAAATGTACCAGAATTTAGATATAAAATAGGTGTACAAAGTAGTTTTACACGTCTTTCATTTATTCGAATTTTAAGCCTTTCTAATAACTAATTTGAAAAAGGATTGTTTGCGTTTTCCATTATATTAATAACAAATTGTATAATGCCTTCTAAATTTATCAATGTAGCAACATCCTTCCCGAGCTCCTTAATAGCGACATCAAGTGGTTTCGGGGTTTTATTCAAATTTGATAGAACTTTAATTTACATATCTGTGAAAGTCCTCAAACCAAAATCAAATAGAGCGTAATTTACATATTTATAAATACGAAGAAAATTTTCAATCATGGTAGATAAAGACGACCATCGATGCTTTACATCATGTACAAGACGAATTTCTTTTCTTGCAGTATAACATATGTTTGCAATTTCTTTTGTTTTTCATTAGATTTAGATTTTACAACACATAGGAAGTTTATTAATACCATTTATTATTTTTATTAATTAAGTATTTTCTTTATATGGATTAATCGATTAATCGTAGGGAATTATTCGATTTATTCGTTATTCGAAATTTGACTATTTTTAATTGTTCGAACAATTATTTGAACAAAATTCTTCGATTAATCGATTAACGATTAATCGTTTGAATACCCTAGTAACAGTACATGTATAAGTTTTTAATAAAAAACGTTTTCACTTCATGTAGACAAATTTATGCTTAAATAAAAATTTATATTTTAAATTTTATTGCTGCTTTTTATATAAACTTTTTTCCTAATTATTTATTCATTTGAATGCCTAACACTTAGATCATATAGGCTGTTTCTCCAATTTTGAAAGATACTATAGTCTGTAACTTTATCTTTCATTCGGAGTGTCGGTCTTTCTCGTGTGTATTTTTCCTTTTTCGTATTAATTTTACACATGCTAAAGAAAAGACTCTTTATATTTACCCGAACGATCTTGTGTCAATTAGGTCCATTATCCACAGCTTATGCCGTCATAAATACAACAACATTTAAACAAATTTACATATAATCGATAGCAGCTTTGTAATCGAGTTTTTCGTGGGTATTTCGAAGGATTTGGCGGTGATAAAGCCTACCTAATATAGTACATTATACACCTCTGTAATTGGTGTGCACGAGTTTTTCTCCTTTTTAGCTTATATTTGGGTTTCCTATTTATGAGAAACCCGTGGTCTAGTGGTTAGTGTGTTGGCTTACTAAGACGATAGTGCCGGGTTCAAATCTCAGCTCTGACATCCTGAAAAAAAAAAGAAATAGGAAAAAAATTATTTCTTTCGGCGACTATCTCTCAGCAGTCTTCTGGCAAAAGCTCCGGGAGTAATTGATTGCCATGAAAAAGCTTCTCAAATCTGTCGTTCGGAGTCGACTTAAACTCTAGGTCCCAGTACTCGTGGATAAAAAAATAACACACACAACATGAGTGCTGCGAGAAGCTAGGCCGTAACCCTGACACAGGGTTATAATGGCCAATTTTGTATGCATTTAGTACATATATTGCATATACATAGATGGAGTTCAATTACACTTTTTTTTTAATGAGGCCAGCACACAGGGCACAACCCCTTCTCATGCAATACATTGTGCTGACATAGGGTTGTAATGGCCAATTATATATGTATGTATATATTTATGAGAACCGACACTAAAAGATCGTGTTTTGCTGGGTAACGGGCTATTCCGGGATCTTCAGTGATGAAATTGTTGGCCGACTGGCGAGGACAGAAAGTTTTGTGTATTTTTTTTACTTGCCAGTGTAAATATATAATTTTTAAATTTTGTGCTCAATTCACGAAAACAATTTGAGCACTCTTCCTACACTGATAGGAATGTAGTTTTAATGCATAAATGCTTTCTTTTTTACTTGTTTGTCTTATCAATATTCACAATATTGGATATATTTTTGATATCCTTTATCTTTGTAATCACAAATATTCCTGTTCAATATTTATGGTAAAGCACTAATATCAAAAAGAAAAAAAAAAAAAAAATAGTATGCATACATTAAATAGTAGATAGAATTAACTATATTTAGCCTTTAAGATTTTTATTTACATAAAAATATAAATATGTCTGCAAAAAACAAATATTAACCTCTTTCCGCTCAACGGTTTGTGTGTCTCTTTCTTATAAAATTTAAATGTAATGCTGCATATAAATAGCATATCATACAGAAAATAATGTATTTCTGTAGAAAAAGTTGAAACTGATTAAACGAAAAATAAAAACTGTAGTTGGTAAACAAAAATACATAAATATTTAAATTTAAAAAATAAAAAAAGAAAAAATAATAAAAAATACGCCTGTATTCATAAAAAAATATTATAGATATTGTTGAAGCGACTTTAACCAGTTTTCTTTTTTTTATTATTTATCGTGTAATCTATTTAAATTTAATTCAATTTCTTGAATATTTATTTTTTATATAAGAATTTACTCGTTTGTTTTTTTTTCATACATACATAATGTGTACGTATATATAAGTAATGGGTGTTTTTTATAGTGACACAAGTTTAAATCATAATAAGGCAATGAAATATATTTTTAATATCAATATAACAACGGGCCTTATTGAAGAGGAAATTTTTTGAAAATAATGTTTAAATATAATTTCTGCCATGGGGCCGCCACGGCTGGCGCGTAGAAAGTGAAACACCAATTTTCAACAACTTTTCGCAGCATTTGCCGTATTTCGCCGATAACTCTTCGAAGTTACTTAACATCACATGATCTTGGTGGCCGGTCAATTAGTTGGGCCATTCCGTGAAATTATTCCATCATCAAAAGTTTCTCTGAGTAAATCAATTGTAGCGCCCGCTGTGTGGCATGTGGCTACGTCCTGTTGGAACCACATTTCAGCAAGATTCAAAAATTTCGAGTCATGTTCCTATACCTATACCCATAAAGCGCACCAAACAGTAATTTTCTGTTGCTGTAATGGGGTTTCGACAAAAGCTGGTGGTGGATTCTCCTAATTACAAATGTAACAATTCTGCTTATTTACGTACCCATTCAACCAAAAATGGGTTTCATTGGAAAATAAAATTTTGAGAGCAAATTATTTTGATTAAAAATTTCAACAATTTGCACGCGTTTCTCTCGAGTAAGTCGATTCATATTGAAATTTCAAAGCAAACTTAACAAAAAGCAACTATCAGCTGTTAAGTGGGTGGTCCAATAAAAAGTGATGCCAACTCAAAGTTGTGACAGTATAAAAAACACGCGATATATTAAAGCATTTTTTTTTCTTGATAGTGCGTTGGAGTCTAAGCAATTTTTGTAACGATTACAACGGCAAGAGGCTGTAAACTCTACTTTTTTTCTTTTTATAAAACAGCAAGGGTTTATTTGACAAGTATTGCTTAGAAATTTGTCAAATAAGCCTTTCATAAACCTATAATATTTTTTATGAATACAGCAGATACCTATACTACATACATATGTATATGCTATTCTGGGCCCTTGTCTTCCAACTTTAAAACACCTGTACAATTGAATTCATATATAATACCTATTTAAAAAGAATTAACAGTCCAAAAAATACACAATGAGTTATATATAATAACTTTACAGCACGAGAATAATTTAACTAATGAAACACATGCAAACATACATAAGTACATATCTTATAAGTACTCGTACATATTTCTTAACACATAATTATACAATAACGACTGTATTCATAAAAAATATTTTAGGTTTATTGAGGGCTTATTTGACAAGTATTGCATAGAAATTTGTCAAATAAACCCTCAATAAACCTAAAATATTTTTATGAATACGGCCATAAATCTTTTACAATACAATAGTAAAAATACTTCTTTCAATAACTTTAAACTTAAAATTATTAACAAATGTACATTAATTTTGTTAAACAAAATTTTTTTTCGAACTTCTTCGTTTAATAAAATACGAGTATATATTTGTTTGTTTAACTGATATTCGGAAAATTTTTGTAAACTTTTATTTCAAATTATAACGCGTTTGAATTTGCCAACTCTGTTCAAAATATTATATATATCGTGTTAAAATGTTTAAAACTGTTAAAAATATTGTTAAAAGAAAAAAATTAAAAAAGAAAAATGAAGAAAACACAAGTAAAAAAAATATTAGTAACAACAGCATGCTACAACACATCATTGTCATCGTCATTACCACTACTACCAACCATATAGTAACCAACATCTATAATTAAAGTAATTGAAGGAATCGTCTTGTTATATAAATTAAAATTTTTTTACATTGCAGAACGAAATATGTATATACCTCTCAAACATGGTTTATACAATTTGTATTTAATTTTTCGTTCATTTAATATAATTTTAAAAGCTTTTCATTAAGAATGTAAGTCAACGGTTACCACCATTGTCAATATACACACATGAGTACACCAATATAGTCAGTAATCTGAAATACAATTCGTATAGATTTTTAAACTACATACATAGTTGTTTGCTTGTTTTCTACAACTTTAAATATTATTAAAATAAATAGGATGAGAAAAGAAGAACAGAAATTGTCAATGACTACTACTCGTGCCAGTTTAAAGTTTTCTCCAGTTTATGGTATACTTTTTACCATCTGTAAATATGTTACTATGTACTACAATACAGTATACCTATGCATACTTCAAACACATTTGAAATACACCATGACACCATCACCTAATATACGTAACAACATCATATTCATCGAATAACTTTAATGAAATAACAAGAAGCTGCCATAAATTGAAATTAGAATTTGCTTTTTCTTTTTTCTTTTTCTGTTTGTTTGTGTCGTTTTTATAGTATTTTGTAAATGTATTTTTCTTATTACATGTAAAAATTATAATTGTATTTAATTAATTGTATTTTTATGTATATGTTTCGAAAAAAAAAAATCAGTTTAAAAGATGATATCTAAAGAATTGTAAAAGATCGTAAAAAACGATATTGTAGTTTAAAACAATTAACAATGTTTTATGAGTTTTGAATAGCCACTGACAGTATGAATAAAAAGAAAAATTTTCAAAATCTTGGCTGCTTTGAAAATTACAGCAATTTGAAATTTCAAATTTCTTTTTCAATTTCCAGTACATATAGGGGTTTATAACAAATGATTTGTTTCTTTTTTTATGATTATTCTTGTAACACCAACTATTATTTAAATCATATGCAACACTACTAGGATTTTTTATTTTATCGATCAACTTCTGTTTAACAGCTTCAGTACAAAGAGGACACTGAAAAGCAAAGTACATAAATATACTGTTGTAACCAATTATTATAATATTCGAACTAACCTGGGGGGTTACTTTGTATTTCAATCCGAATCGAGAATGCTTTCGAAAGAAATTTCCCATTCGAAAAATCAATAATAATGAATACAAAAATTTTTCGAAAATTCGTATATTTTTACGAATTCGTAAGATTTTTGATTCGAATCGAAATACAAAGTAACACCCTAGGGGGGTGTAAAATTTTAATACATATTTGTATTTTCTTCTTCCAAATTGCAATTCCAAATTGTGTACTTTTTTTATAAAACAAAAGCTAATGAATGGTTTTGAAACAATTTTTTTTATATTAATTGATATGTACTTACGAGTAGGTATATTGCGACAAAACTAACGCACACATTAAAGTAATATACATACTTATGTACTAGGAATAATTCAATATTAGTGGTCTAACTATTATTTTTTTAAACTTCTGCGCACCTGCTAGGTATGGAGTCAATTAAATTGAATAACCCATTCTAGAAATTTCATTCCAAACATTTTTTACCTTCCAGAAAAGTTCATCAATATTTTTGTAGTTATATACTCTTCGATTTACAATTTCATTTCCATATATTTTCTGTGTGATTGAGATCAAAGGACTGCCCTAGCCATTTTCAAGACATCGATATTATTTTCAACAACCACTCTTTTACACATTTAGATGTGCTTATGGAGTCGTTGTCATATTCATGTCGCCACTTTATGGTCATTTCGTTCTCCACGAATGGAATCATGACATTTGGCCAATTGTCCCTGTAAAGACAGTCCAATGTTCTATTAATTCAATGAAATGGAACGATACTATGCGCAGAAAAACTATTACATTGTTTTACTGTAACTTTGCTTTATCTTGGTTTAAGGCACTTTCATTTTATTTCCTTTCGTACTGGCTTTGTTTCACCAGAATCTTTTAGATCGCTTTTGAATTCTTCAGAGAAAAGCACAGAATTTTATTGAGAGACAGTCCAGTTAAAAATGCTCTTTTTGAAAATCAATTCTAGCTTAATTTTTTTGTTAAATAAAAAAAATTAAACTGCAACAGCAACAAATCGTGGTGCGGGATTTTATGTGCTCTATCCGCCATTTTATATATCTCGAGTTAATAATGCCACTTTAGGTTTTTGACACCCACATTTTTAAAATCTTCAATCCGTTTTCGGCTATTTATCTCCGAACCTGGACGAGATATCCGGTAGCGGATTGCAGACTTGAAAAATTTGGGATCGAAAACCTAAAGTGGCATCATTTACACGGGATATATAAAAAATGTGAAACGGCGTATAGAGCACATAAAATCCCGCATGACGAAATATTTCCTTTTTAATTTATACATTAAAGTAAACTGGGTATTCTAAATAAAATACAAATAATAGTTATGATATGAGCCACTATATTCATGTTGTTATATAATTTGCAATCATTAAGGAATCCGTCCTTTAGTTTTATCGGATTCTGTATACACTTGTTCGATAATAAAAAAATGGCATAGAATTGTTAATAAAAATCGTACAATATCGTTATTTCAGAAGACAAAAATTATATATATTGTATATATATTATATATTTATGAATTCTTTTTTAACATAGAAATATGAAAAATTGTTTTTTAAAGAACTAATCAATGAATCAATGTTTGTTAAGCGCCCAGTGTAACACATATACAACCAACTTTTTTCTTAACACAAAATTTTACATATTAAAACTAAAACTATAAATTCATTTAAAAAATGTAAAATAAGTAATATACTTGTACGCTTGTGATTGTTGCTATACGAGTGAAGGAACATAAACGTCTTTAAAATAATTATGTGTAAAAAAAGGAATAATATATATATGTATATGTATGTATATATATTTAAAGGACACCTCCACCGTTGCATATTTGTGACGCTGGGCGGAAGCGGGTTAATATACCGAAATTTTAATTTATAACAATATTGTATGTATTTATTTATTAAAATTATTTGTATATTTATATATTTATTTATTTATAAACAAAATAAAGTTAAACATTGGAAACTGAAATTTTAACCATAACCATAAAGTTAGCTTTAGTTTATTTAAACATTCTTTTCCTTACCAAAGTTGAACTTTTAAAAGTAGTTTTTAATGGGATCGACATACATATGTGTGCCCACTAGTAGGATATCATTGTTATAGGAGGCTATTTTCTCTGCATATACGAGTAATTGAATCCTTAATGGAATCAGAATCGCCAGTTTCAAACAATTTTTAAAATTTTTTTTGTACTTATTAGCGAGAAATTATGAACTCGGGGTCGTGACTTTTCATAGGGACCCCGACTCCGGTACCAATACTACAGCTTCATAGCTCTGATTTGATTGCTGTTTTATTTTTTAGCTTTCAGACTTTATGTCATAACAACATGTATTAGACCTATTGCAGAGCAGTTCACAGTTGTAATAAATAAATAAATCAAGTACTTGTAAAATTTTAAGAGCTTCAATGTTTAATTTTATTTTTATTAAAAAAGAAAAAAAGCAAATTCTAATTAAATATTTTATGCAAAAATCTTAATTTATGTAGCGGAATACCTGGTAAACAGCAGCAGCTTTCACCAAATCATCCTTGTCCACCACAGCAACTAGATGGTAGTGGTGTAATTGGCCCTCATAGTCCTTCATCGCCAATACCACCACAAACGCATGGTGGTGCTGGGGGTGGTGGTAATTCGCCTTATAATGGATCACAGGCGGGAGGTAGTAGTGGTGGTGTTTCACCTAATTCAAATGCTGGCATTTCACCCAATAAATATAGACGCAGTATATCGTTCCCAAATAAAGGAGGCACCTCACCGACACCGGGCTACACTTTAGATATTAATGCTGCTCAGGTTGCTGCTGGGGTGCCTACTCTTTCGATAGGCAATGGAAGCATAAGCGCAGGCGCTACCGGTGGTGGTGATGCCCCACCATTTTTGGGTGCTGGTCACTATATGCCAAATGGCTTAGATATGCGACCCTTAGATCATCGTATAAATGATATAATGCGTAGCATGGGTCCTGTAGGTCCTGGAGGCGATAATAATATAACGGCTGCTGCTATAATGGCCGAACGCATGCGTGGCCAAAAACTGAGTGAACATCATTTGAGTGAAGTGGATGCTGTAGCTATTGCAGCCGGTAATGGTGCTGCCGCATATCTAGATCCAAACATGAAATTAAATTCACCTTCACGTTCTTCACCGCATTCACAAGGTTCTGATCACACTGCACGATTTTCGCGTAAGGTCTTTGTAGGAGGCTTGCCACCAGATATTGATGAAGATGAAATAACTAGTTCGTTTAGACGTTTTGGACCATTAGTTGTAGATTGGCCTCATAAAGCCGAATCCAAATCGTACTTTCCACCAAAAGGCTATGCTTTTCTACTCTTCCAGGATGAGAACAGTGTACAGCAATTAATAGATTCTTGCATTACGGATGACGACAAATTATACTTGTGCGTTTCATCGCCTACAATTAAAGATAAGCCGGTACAAATACGTCCTTGGCGTTTGGCTGATGCTGATTATGTTTTTGATGCTACCATGTCGCTGGATCCACGTAAAACAGTTTTCGTAGGCGGTGTTCCACGTCCATTAAAAGCTTTTGAATTAGCCATGATTATGGATCGTCTCTATGGAGGTGTCTGCTATGCTGGCATAGATACCGATCCCGAATTAAAATATCCGAAAGGAGCTGGTCGAGTGGCCTTTTCCAATCAACAAAGCTATATAGCAGCCATCTCTGCACGTTTTGTTCAATTACAACATGGTGACATAGATAAGCGGGTGGAAGTTAAACCTTATGTTTTAGACGATCAAATGTGTGATGAGTGCGAGGGGCAAAGATGTGGAGGAAAATTTGCACCCTTCTTTTGTGCTAACGTTACATGTTTACAATATTATTGTGAACACTGCTGGTCAGTTATACATTCTCGTCCCGGACGTGAATATCACAAACCATTGGTTAAAGAGGGAGCTGATCGGCCTCGAGCTGTGCCTTTTCGTTGGTGTTAACGGCGGCGTTGGTAGGTTGTTAAGACCTCAACGTAAATACAAATATTCAGATATGCAATAGCTGAAACGATAAAGCTTTCATTTACTTTTAATATTTTATCTCCGTTTTTTTCAAACTACTTATACTACTACCTTTTGCCTAATGAACTTTCTACTCGTTTTATTACTGTTTTAATGTTAGATTTTATAATTTTACAATAAATAATTGTAGCGTTTAGTAGTTAATCTTTTACACTTTTATAAACAATTTATAACAAAAAAAAAAAAAAACAAAAAAACAAAAAAACAAATTGTTAATTAATTGTTCTTTCATTTTAAAAAGAACATATTTTTCTACTCTTAATAACTTTAAAACGAAAATTTTAATTAGACAAATTTAAATTTACCAAAAGAAAAAATAAAAACAAAAAATAGATTAAAATATTGGTAGTCAATAAAAGCCGAGAGCTAAAGTATTTTTAATTAATCAAAAAATTTAGAAAAAGAAATAGAAAAGCCTAATACCGAAATCCTTTCTTTCTTCAAGTTCAAACTAAAATTTTTTCTACAAAGATAAATAAAAAAATAGTTTTTATTTAAAAATATTGAAAATTGTCTAATTAAAACTTAAAAAAAAAAAATTAAAATGTAAATGTAAATCAAAATATTGAATAGTATAAGTGTTGGCTATCTTTTTAATTTTCACTTAATAACTCTTCTTCTTAGCAGCTCTATAAAATGTTGCTATTTTTTCATTATTATAAATCTGAGTTTACATTTTTTTTAAATCAAATTTTTATAAAACTTTTTAATTATTTTCTTGAAAAGCAAGAAAGAATAAAATAATTCTAGTATAAGGGTATATATTACCCAAAATAACTTTGTTCGAACGTAATAATAATTTTATTTCCTTACGGAAATTGTAACACTACCTACCCATTGCCTCTAGAACAGTTTAAGTAAATTACTATTTACAAAAAATGTATAAAAAATAATATTTTGTAAACACTTTAAAATAATTTGTATTGTTTTTTCTAATGCTAAGTCTGTTAATAGTTTCTTTTTGTTATGTTACTTTTTATATGAATCTGTTTATCTTTTTTTGTTTATGTTTTTAAATGTGCAGTATTTTTTAATTAATTTTTGTTTTTAATTAGTTTTAGAAAATGTTTCTGTTGTAGTCCTCGCAATTTTGTTAATAAGACTTATTCACAATGCGTGCAACACCACAAGATGATGTGATATTTTCATAACAGCAACAACTATTCAGTCTTATGCCAAATTTCGAATTTTCGTAATTAAGGATTCGTAATTACACTTTGAAATATTTAAAAATTGTATGCTCTAATCCGTTCGCAACTCTCTAATGTGTTGCCATTATGTTATGTACGTAACATAATAAGAGGAGTCCCAAAACAAAACGTAAGTTTTTCATTGGCTTAGAAAATGTTTTTTTTCTATGTATGTATTTACACTAATTTG
Source organism: Metopia argyrocephala (assembly GCA_963576795.1). Lineage (NCBI taxonomy): Eukaryota > Metazoa > Arthropoda > Insecta > Diptera > Sarcophagidae > Metopia > Metopia argyrocephala. The sequence continues at coordinate 39,556,903 of OY756210.1, forward strand.
GCGGAATTCTATTGGAAAAAAGTCTTATTTGTGTATTTCTTCCCTTGTCATCGAAAAATATGTTCTTTAAAATATTGCAAATAAGATTTTTAATGAAATTGGGTCAAATTAATGCAAACATATCAAAAACATTTTATAAAAAAAATATACGAAAAAAGCACGTTTTGTTCTGCGACTCCTTATATAATAAAATAAACAAATGTATGATACTTACATTTATGCCCGTGTAAAAACCTATGCCCGTATTCATAAAAACTATTTAAGGTTTATTAAGGGTTTACTTGACAAGTACTGCATAGAAATTTGTCAAATAAGTCCTCAATAAACGTAAAATAGTTTTTATGAATACGGGCACTAGAATTTACTGTATTTTTTAACTTCGATATGTTAAGTTATTCCTCCGTGTAAATAACAGTTCGTTCTCGTAGATACTTCATAAAAAATATTTAAAATTGGCATTTCTATCTAATTCAGACATACCAACATTCTGAATTTGGAATTTACAATGCGTTGACGGGGATATAAGCATACCGATTTTACGATTCGTAACAAAATTCAACGTACGACAGATTCTAGCATAAGGGTGATTTACTAATATTAAAAAGAAGGAATAAAATTTTAATTTATTTATGTATATATATAGTATATATACATATATATTTTTATAAGTTTACTTTGCATTAAACTTTTGTTGAATATTTTTATTTTGTGAAATTATTTGCTATTCACCTTTTCATTATTATTTGTAATAATTTCGTATATAAACAACTTGTAGAAAAAAAAATGTTGCCCGCATTGTCAATACAATTTTTATAAACATATTGTGTAAAAATATGCAATGTTATAAGTTAGACCAAATATTTAAGAAACCTTGCACTTACCTTTTTTTTTAACAATGTTCCTAATTAAAAATTCAAAAATATATATGTATGTATATAACACGTAATATGTATATATTTTTTTCAATGTTTCATTTTCTTTTTTAAATTTTTATAAAAAATTGAAAATTTTTATAAAAAATTGAAAATTTTTATAAAAAATTGAAAATTTTTATAAAAAATTGAAAATTTTTATAAAAAATTTAAAAAAAAAAATCTACAAATTTTGTTTTGAGGGTATGATTAGTTTCTGATTTACAATAATTAGTAATTAATAATTCGAGTCAATAGATTTTAAAATTTATTTTTTAATATTACCTGTAATATATAAAACTTAATCGTGCAATATTTAACGAGTATCTTAATAATGTTTTTAATTTGCAATAATTTTAATTTTATATTTATTTATAGATAATTTTAATCCATTTGTTTTTATTGTTTTATTTTTTTTTTTTTTTTTTGTAAAAATTATTTTAATCTAATTAAAAATTTTTTTTTATTAAACTACTTTGTGTTCAGTATTAGTTATTGCTTTTTTTTTTTGTTTACTTTAAAACTTCAAGTTTAATAAGAATTGTTTTATTTATAATATCAAAAAAAAAAAAACATAAAAATGTAATTTTAGTTTAATAATCAATTTTTTAATACTTTTATGCAATAAAAATAAAACAAACAAAAATTGTGCAATATTAACTAATTATTAAAAAAAAAAAAAAAGAAAAATTGAAGAAGAAAATTTAAAGCTTCATTTTAAGGGAAAAAAGTTCATCGTAATTGCAAATTTCATATAAAACTTATCTAATTTCAAACATAAAATATAAAGAATAAAAATAAAAAAAAAAAATATATATAAAAAAGTAGGTATTAATTAATGATATAAAAATAAATTACATAGTAATAAACAAAGGCAACTTAGTTAATTTAACAGTTTTTTAATTACAATTTTTTATATATAAAGTGTATATACATATATATAAAATATTAAAACTTATCATGAAATATATTAGTAAAGACATTTTTGAAACTTTTTAGACTTCTTTATATAATATATATATATAAATACCTATAATAGTAAAATGTTATTTTATGTTTAAATAAATAAAAGATAAAAATTGCTTCAAACACAAACAAATTGGCAATAATACAAAATATATATACATACATCATATGTATATATAAATATATTTTTAACAAAAATTAAAAATGCAAAACAAAAAAGTATATATACATATATACAAATATATATGAATTAGTAAAATTTTTCTAGAATTTTTATTATATATAAAGGAATAGTCAAAATCTTAATATAATTAAAATTAATAACAGTGTGTTTAAATAAAAAAAAGTATTAAAAAAGGCCTTTTGTTTTATTACAGTATTTTTGTAATACATATCGTTCAATAATATTTAAACCCCAAAAAGGTCTTTTTTTATATATTTATATCTATATAAAACGAAACACGCGAGAAATATATTTTTTTATTTAAAATTCTCAAATCATAATAAAAATAATAATAATAGTATGAACACACTATATTATAATCAATAATAATTATTTAAAAAATTAAAAGGTTTTTTTTTTTAATTGAAAAAGAGTTACGACGTACATATATATTTAAAATTTAACCGAGTAGTAAAATTCATTATTATTGTTTTTTATATAAATATATACATATAAACAATTTTTATACTTTTTTATATAATTTTTTCTACATGTATAATAAAAACAAAAATTAAATACATGCTGCCCTATTCATAAAATATTTTAATCAACTTGAAATGTTTAAGAAAAAAAAAAAAAGTTTTGTATGGAAAATTTAACTTTAATTACCTTTTAATGAATACGGCAGTTAATCTTAAAAAAAAACTTTAAAAACTCTTTGATCAATTTAAAAATATAAAAAAAAAATAATATTAAGCTAAATTCTTGCTTTAAAACACAGATTACCTTTAACCAACTCTAAATAACCAAAAAATAATTGTTTTTTTTAATATGAGAATTATTTTGGAAGCCCGTTTTAGTTTTTATATTTAAAATAAATATTTTATTTGTTTTTATTTTTTTAATATTTTTAATTTTTATACTTTTATATACTTATATATAAAAATTACATTGTTTGTAATACATGTATACATTTGTATGTATTGTGTTTTTGTTATTTTTTTTATAATAAATCATTGTTTTTTCGTTTTTAAACATCGTTGTTTTATTACTATCAATCAATACTGCATTACTGCGCTGCAATTGTTCCGTAGTGTTTGGTTCGTTATCTTATGAGTAGTTTAATGTGTCAGCTCCCATGTGAGTATTAGATGCGGAAAACTGATGCAATTTCAAACAGTATTTACTATGTTAACATTGAGTTTAATAAGTATGTACGTCGTATACAGTATAATTTCGATAATCCGGACAATTAAAAACTCTGTGGTGTCCGTGATATCGAAAGGTCCGAATTTCCGAAACGAAAGAAAAAATTTGGAAAGATATTCACCCCTATCGTCAATAACATGAGAGAATTTTGCTCCCTTCCAATGTTCATTCCCCATGAATGAAAATTTGCTATCGTGAATTTTATGCGGTCTTTTGTTCTGTTGACATTACTTAGTGAATGTAAAATAAAGAAGAAGAATATACTAATATTAAAAGATTTTGTGAAGATGAAATACAATTCAATATAATTTAACAGCCTGTTTATAGAAGACGAATGGTTTACGGTGTTCAAAAAGAGGGACGGGGATGAAATGTTCTACAAAAATGTTGGCCATAAAATGCCAAATCGTTTAAAGTCAGTTATACGACAAAAAGGGCGGCCAACAAAATATTAGTCTCTGTCTACAATGTTAGATTAACTACTTTATGAATTGTTGTTGTCATTTGTCCCATTATTACTTTGAGCGCAAATTAATGTGTTATGAAGTTTTCTTGTTATAATTTTGTTTTGTCAGCATTATTTGAAATTACTCTTTATGATTTTAATAAAACATCCTATGCGCTTTACAATTCAAAATACAATAATCTTTTTATTTGGGGTTGTTATATTGACTAAATTATTATATGAAACGTCGATGAAAGTGTGTGTCTCATTATTACTTTAAAAATAACTCAAAGATTTAAATTTTTTTCTTTAGTTCGCCAACTAAAATCAAGGGAAGAAATCAATGTGAAAAATATTTACGATTAGGGGAATTATGTTTGAATGTGAAATTTTTTTCATGGATATCATTCCACATTGAATTATCAAGAAAAATGAACAAAATATAAGCGAAAGTTATGTACGATTGCAATTATGGGAAAAGTGAAAATATTTCGAGGAAAAAAAAATGTTTGTGATAGGAGTGATTGACTTTAAAATAAAATGTTTACATTCAAATTAATTCACGAGTATATTGACGAAGTCAATTTTAATTTTGCTTTTTGTACACAATATTTCTCAGCCGCATATATTTCAAAAAATCCCCATTAGGTAGTTCCTGTTTTACGAAATATTTTATTCAAGCTATTAAGGCTGATAATGCTGTATTTTTCGAGCATTTTTGCGATGAATGAATGAAGAACATTAAATGACATACATGCAAATTCTGAAAGTCACGTGATTTTAAATCACATGAAATCAAGCAAGAAATTTTCAGGTGTTCTAAAAATCACGAGTTTTTTAGTTTTTAGAAGTGATTTTCATTGTTCTAAACCACAAACTTTAAGCTCTTTTGTGTCGTTTATAGAGCTGCCAGATTCATTGCTGCCATTTGTATTAAAATCGCACATTTATATATCAAAAATTAACGAATCTATGTAAACCATTTTACATTATATTAATTTTTATAAACAAATTTTGTAAATTATACATAATTTTTTTTTTTAAATTATACATAAAATAAAATAACATGTTGTCAGTCTGGCAACTCCAAAAATAGTTTTGAAAAATAAAACGTTGGTCTCATGTAGAAAGGTCCTAACTCGCATTTTTTCAAAACTTACTTTTTTTCAGTAAATCCAATGCATTTTAGAAATATTCCGCTCCTCACAAAGAATGTTTACAATATTATTAAAAATAACGGTATTACAAGCAATTGTACAGCATTTAATAAAAAGTTATATATTAATAATTACAGTAACTGTTGTATTTTTACCGCCTCCTGTAAATTTTAAATTATTTGAGTTAGGGCCTTTCTAGCTGAGACCAACGAAAAGCAATTTGTGAAAAATGTAAACAAATCAAAAAATTTTTCTGAAAATTGTAATATGTTTGAAAATTTAAAAATTTTGGAATTTTCTGTATGAAATTATAATTTTTTATTGTAAAAGTAAATAAAGAACAAATTATGTTACATGTTTGTTTTCCGTTTTTCGCCGAATTGTAAGTAAAATAGTATTTAAAATGGCAAGTGATTTAATATCGACAAGGATTTACCTGACGATTTCAAATCACAAAATTTCAAAAAAGTTTGAGCTCAGAACACCTTTCTCGTGATTTTTTGTAATCACTCCTACAAAAAGTGATTTTCAGAACATGCCTGATAGTCTCATAATTTGGTTTTTTAATTGGTGCCATATTGAAAATTAATCATCGTACAGTAATCCCTCGAACTGCGCGGTAGATACGTTCTGAGAAAGCAGCGCGCAATCCGAAATCGCGCACTGTGAACCCTATTTTGTATGAAATTAGGGGGATACGTTCCAAATCCTAAAATTATCATGAAAATTTTAAATTTAAACCAAGTAGATAACTAAAAAAAAAGACTTTATTTAATATTAACATAAAGTTAAAAATTGACATAAACAAAAAAAAAATAAAAATTATAAATTATTTCTTAAAAATTAAACAAATAAAACCTTGAAATCAGTTCATTGTACATAGTATGTACATAATTAAAATGTAAATATATAATTAAAAAAATCTTTAAGTAAGTTAATTTTCATCTTCTGATGAATTTGATCAAACGTCAAACGTCTACGGAATTTTAAAGCACGCTCCAAATCAGGGTCTAGGTCAATAGCTTTTTCACCAAGTTGATTGCCACGCTTCAAAAATTCTGCCAGTGCTTTGCTACTAAATTTTTTTTTTTCAACAATTTCTACATTTTCGATATCGTCATTTTCATTATTATTATTTGCAAAATATGATATTTTTTCAACAGAAAGATCTTTTTGAACGCATTCTATACATATATTTTGCACGAAATATGTACACACACAAAAAAACCGCGCTGTGTGTTAGCATGTAGTGCATGTAGTATAAACATGCATACACAACCAAACATATGTAAACATTTATTGGAATAGGTAGTGTAGGTAGTGTTTCTCATATAAAAAGACGAATGTCAAATACCATTCGTGTTCTAGAAACAGGCTGTAAATTTCACTGTTTTCTTGTAAGTAAAAAATAAAGATGGCTTGGTTAGAGCGCGCACTAAAAAAATCATTGAATTTTATGAAAATTTGCTTGTATATGTGTTAATATGCTTATATTTAACATACTTCACATTATAGTGTAATAACAAAACACTCTCTCATTATGCCGTGCGAACACGCCAAGTATGATCGTGTAATACCTGCTATATACGCAAAAGTAAACACTTCCTGTCTTTTCGCATATAATTGGTAGCGGCTTATATCTTTAAGAAACGAAATTAAAAATAGACAGTATCGGGTATGCTATGAACAACAAATTCAAGTCTTTTTTTTTTAAGACAAATAAAACTTAATTGCGAAAATTATTCCATAATCTTGATAAAGAAAGATCTTACAAATGAATAGAGAAAAGTTGTAAATGATTTTCATATTTTAAGATTCTGCATACATATGTAATTGTGTGTGCATCAATTTTTATCCGTCAGTACCAGGACCTACAGTTTAATGTCGACTCTGAATTGCAGACTTGAGAAGCTTCTTCATGGCAATCAGTTACTCTCAGAGCATTTGCCAGGAGACTGCTAAGAGGTAGTCATCAAAAGAAATATTTTTTTAATATTTCTTTTTTTTTAATGTCAGGCTTGGAGTTTAAGCCGGAGCCCGACAACAACAACTACATTTTAAAATTATGGCGGTATGAAATTTTATTCGATTTCAATTTCATTCGAATTAATTTTTTAGAACATACCTGTATAAGTTTTGGTGGAAATAAGTGCGGTCCGAATAATTGAGGTAGTAAAAATTTGTGGTGGCCTGATTACAGAGACTACTGTTCTACTTCTAGTGTCCGAAATACCGCGCTCTTCGGATTTGCATATGTCCGAAACATCGAAATTATACTGTATACAGAATTAAACATATTGTTTTTTTTGTTAAAACTAATTTTAAACAAATTTGGAGTGTTTTATTATTAAATTTTATGCCATTTTTTTGTCTGTTTTTTTAAGGTTGGGTTGATTTAAAAATCGCCCAAGTGACAAGGAAAATCGTATTTTAGGGATTGAAATAAGAAATTTTTCCCAAGGAACCATACCTCTAAAATGAGTTCTGATGTTTCTTATCTTGACCCAAAGATCAAATTTTGAATATCCCACTTTGACCCATTTAAAGTGTCCCAATCGAGTCTAAATGTATGATCGAGAGGTATGGTTGCTTGGAAAAAGTTTCTTATTCTGAACCCTAGAATACGATTTTCCTTATTACTTGGGAGATTTTTTGCGGCCCTACAAATCGACCCGTTCTAATATATAAGTACATACCTATACATCAATAAAATGACTTGACATTACTGTCTCACAGTTTTTGAAACTAGAGTTACCAGATTTTGCAACTATTTACCCTTTAACTTTTGAAAATGACTTTATTGTGGGTGTACTCTAGAATTTGAAATATCTTAAATGTGGACTACTTTAGCATTTTTTGTGTTCTGAATTTTACATCTGCATGTTTTTATTCGTTTTCAATTCGAGTAGTAAATTGACTTTTATTTCAACAAAATAAAGTTTTGATTTTAGTTTCAAGCATTACTATTAAATTTAAATTGCATATAAGATAACACAAAACCATCTGGCATTTTTGTGCAAAATTTATATATTTTTAAGAATTATGTCTGTTACAATCATGTTAACACTTTAAATAATTGTTTAAAATTTAATTTTGTTTCGAACAAACACTTCGAATCATTAAAACTTGTGGATTTAAGTATGCTATTTAGGAATTAGGGGAATTCAAACAATTCGGCGTTTTCAAAACGAAGCGAACAGGCCCATTTTTTTTGTAATATGCAAAGCAACTGATCCGCTATCTCTGGTTTTTCCTTTTTTTTAATAGCCGTTTTTGTTTCTTAAATTTTTCACTTACTTAAACATTGTGCTTGTATAGAATACAAATACTTATACATAGTATGTATGTATTGTATATTAAAAATAAAAAAAAATTGTCCCCAATTAAAAATAAAAACTTTAAAGAAATATGAATAATTTTACTTTAAAAACAAAAAGACTTAAATAAAATCATATTATTGAAACAAAGAAAACAAAAAAAAAAAAAAGAAAACTGTTGTAATACATTTAATATAAATACATATACATAAGTATATATGTATATAAACATTCAAACATTCAAAATATATACGAATTAAATGAAAGGTAGTACAATTATTTATTTTTAATTTCCAAAATACTTTTAAGACAACCAATACCTTTAATCCAAAGCTTAAATGATATTTAATTAAATATTAAACGCCTTGAATACTGAACTAAAATCATAATTATACTTATTAAATAAAATTAAGTCTATAAACAAGAATTGGCTTTTCCTTAAAATAAAATAAATAAAAAGTTTATTCTTAACTACTTGACTTAAAAAAATAAAAATATATCCTTTTAAAAATAAACTTTTCAATAAAGAAAATTTTAATCATGAGTTTTAAATCAGCATTTAATTCAACTAAAAGAAAATATAAATAAATACCGAAAAAACGACAAATACATATAAAACTATAAACAAACAAAAAAATTAAATTATTTTTTGAAAATTTTCATAGCACAATTTTTGTAAAACATTAAATTAATAAATAATTAAGAAAAGAAGAAAAAAAAATGCAAAACGTATTAGTAGCTAGAAATCTGTTTTAATTAGAAAAATTAATTGGAGATGATAAACAAAATTTCGTACCTATTGCAAAACTTTAATTAAAATATTAGGAAAATGTAAAAACGGAAAAATTGGCATGAAATATTTTTAATGCTCTATATTAAAGGAAAAAGCGCGAAAACAACCTACAAGCTCCAGTATTCAAAACCTGATAGGGAATTTCCTTCAATAAGCACATTCAAGCCTATCGACCACCGAAAACACGACTACAAAATTCGCAGGCTATAAAAGTAGCCAAATAGCCAGCTACTTAATTATAATCAGAGTAGGAAAATAAACAAAACTGAACGTTTGATCTCATTTTGTTGTGTTCTTTACAAGGAGTAAAACAAAAATAAAACAGAAACAGTGAGAACGATTGTACCATTTAATTTTGTATATTGTTTTTGTTTTGAGTACTACAAATACACTAACTCAAATGTGCGTAGGTACAACAAAAAATGAATGAGAAGAAAAAGAAAAGAAAAAGAGAAAAAAGAGCAAATTATACGAATGTAACGGAATAACAAAGCAAGCACAAGAGCGAAAAGCTAATTGTTTCATTTGCGCTCTTTCTCATTTAGAAATTATGTATTTGTTTTGGTTTTGCTCATGTACAATACCTTAAAAAAATTTTGAAAAGTGTATGACTTTATTGCAACGTTTGCGAAATGTTTTGTTTGTTTGCCCACTCTGATTATAATAACGACTAAAGCTACAAAATAAACATTTGTTTTGACACGTTGACGTAACCGAAGCAAAACATAACAAACTTATTTTTTTTAAGTGACATTGTGAGAAAACAAAAAATGTTTGAAAAAAACTTATTTTATTGTATAACAACCAGTGTTGCCACAGCCTTTATTATTTTGTAACCAAACTTTAATAAAAAAGTAACCAAATTGGAAAAAAAGTAACAAAAAATATTAAAACCATTCGTAAAAAAATTTTTTGCATTTTTCAGTTTAACGTCCGCATTGAAATTTACCAAAATTAATCAATTAGTTTACTAGAATGTGTAAAAAATTACTAACAAAAAAAAAATGCTACATGTTTCAGATTAAATTAAAATATGTATTGCGGTTCAAAACGGCACCTTGTGCTAATTGTAGTTGATCACGTTTTTTGGATTAACTGGCCATTTGACCTACGTTGATCATGTATTGTAGGGTAATATGTTTTAAAGGAACTGTATCAATGGTTTTAAAAATTGTGCTGGACTTCAGTCTGACATTAATAAACCATTGCAAAATATGTATTAAGAACTATTTGTGGATGACGACGCTTCCCGAGAAAATAAGCTGCTTGAGAAATGTTGATAAATGTTTTGGTAACAACCATTTCATATGTGTATAGCACATGTACTATATTTATTATTCCTTTAAAATGTGCTATACTTATTAAATAGAAACTATATTTTTTAATCACATTTTAACATTTTGAGCAAGTGGACATTTTAATCAGAATATAACATTTCTAAGCAGTTTTCCTTTCATTAGTCGATTATACGGATACTACGCTAGTCAAAAAAGTATCGCAGAAGTGTACCATAGTGTACATAGTTATATATTGTGTCTTTAACCAATAAATAATCACAGTTTTACATCTGTTTTATTTTTTACATCTACAATTGTCTTTAACTTTACGATGCCAAAAATCCTAAAAATAAGCATTACAAGAAATAAATATGTTTGTTGAAGAGGATTTATATTTATTAATACTAGGAGTAGTCCTCTAAATATTAAATTTTTCTTTAAGAAAAAAATAACCAAAATTAGAAAAAAGTCCACCTGTACACATTGAAAAAAAAGTAACCAATTTTGGTTAAAAATAACCAAAACGGCAACACTGATAACAACTATTGCCAAAATAATCTAAACAACTGCTTCAGTATATCAAGTGTAAAATAAATACCATAATAGAAGTAACCAAAGATGGCGGTAAATACGACTCGAGATGAGGACGAATTTTACCGAACTTGTGTCCATCAGCTCAAGGAAAAAGCTGAAGAATTTTTTTTAAGGCATAATAAATGAAATAAGTAAATGGAAACTAAACAAAAAACGTAAACAAATGATTATTTCTTTTTCAGTGGTACAACTTACATTTTTTTTCTCATTTTTTATGTATATATTTCATGTATTGCATTTTTTAAATAACTTTTTCATGCATCTTATTGTATTGGCAGCACTAAACTGTTAATTGTCGCCAAGAAATATAGAAATTAGTCTAAGTTGGCTACGGGCTACAAAAGTAGTCGTGTGGTCGGTGGTCTTGTTGTCAGTAAAATAATTATTCTCATATGAACACATGTATTCTATTTTTGACAGCCAAAGTCACTTTCTTTAAGTTCGTGAACAATTTGAATTTTTCCCACTTGCCTACTGTTGCACAGATATATTGTCGTGAGGGAGTTTAAATGCTCTATCCGCCATTTCATATTTTTTATATATCTCGAGATAATGATGCCACTTTAGGTTTTCGACCTCAAATTTTTCAAATCTACATATAATCCGTTTTAGGATATTTCGTCAAGTTTCGAAGATAAATAACCGAAAACGGATTGCAGATTTAAAAAATGTTGGTGTCAAAAACCTAAATTAGCATCAATAACTCGAGATTTAAAAAATGACGTATAGAGCACTTCAACTCCCGCACGACGATATAGTACACCCATAATTGGCCATTACAAGCCTGTTGCAGGGTTACGGCCTAGTTTCTCTCAGCATTCATGTTGTGTGTGTCAATTTTTATCCATAAATACTAGAACCTACAGTTTAATGTCGACTCCGAACGACAGATTTCAAAAACTTTTTCATGGCAATCAGTTACTCGCAGAGCTTTTGCCAGAAGAATTCCAAGGTGTAGTCGACGAAAGAAATATTTTTTCAAAATTTCTTTTTTTTCAAGATGTGAGAGCTTAGGTTTGAACTCGGAGCTCTTGTATAGTAAGCCAGTACACTACGGCGACTATTTTTATTCAGGTGCTTAAAAATAGGAATTCATGTTTTTGCTTCGTTAATATAGAGTTTTAAAAACTAATAAGTAGATTAAGAAAAACGAAATATTTTTTAAATTGAATATTGAAAGCAACATGTATGTATAGAAACATATTCTTCGAGTAGTACCTTAACTAATGAATTTTTGTTAACCTTAATGACCCTTTTTAAAAATGAAATAAAAAATAATAGTTTAGAAAAATTACTGATAAAACAAAAGTTATTAAACACATCCTTCCATATACATATAAATGAAACAAATATGTAACAAAAAAAAAAAAAAAGGAAATAACAACTGCAATAAAAATTCCCTTAAATTAATAATTCCTTTAGCAAAATATTAATACGAGTAATCATGAATGACTATAAGTATGTATATGATTTATCATTTTTATAGAAATTTAAAAAAATACAATTAAGGGTATAATATTTTTTTCATATGAATTTTTTTATATAAACATACATACATATAAATAAAATATATTTTGTAAAGAAAAACAAAACAAAAATAATTTATTTATTTATATTATATTTTTTTTAAGTTATTTTTATATAAGAAAGAACGAAATACATACATACATATATACAATACATATAGTACATACATACATACATATATAAATGATTTTTGTATGGTAGTTTTCTTTTAAGGAAATAACAAAACAAAACAAGAAAATTAAATATTTTTTAAATAAAAAACGTTTTGCAGAAATAAAATAAAATAAAACAAAACGAATATACGAGTATATATGTATACTTATATATGAAAAAAGCGTTTACAAATAATTTAAACTTAATTAATAGGAAGACAACTATTAACAAAAGAAAGAAACCCGTAAACAATTACAACAGCAATTTACAAAATATATTAATACTCCCTATATAAGTTTTAAAAAACATATGTATTTTAAATAGTTTTTTGCTAAAAACAACAAAAAATTTAAATATAATTCTTAAAAATGGAAACCAAGAAATAGTTGAAACAAATTATTATTTATTACTTGAAAAACCAGTTTTAAAAACATATAAAAAATATTCGTATAAAAATTACAAAAATTAAAGAAATTTCAGTCTAAGCAAATATAAAATAATAATTATAAAAACAAAATAGTTGCAAACTTTTAATAACATTTATATATTTCAGAAAAAAATAAATAAAAAAAAAAAACAAAACAATACAAATAATATCAACTAACTCTGCCATTACACAGGAAAGTACTTTCATAAAAATTTCAAAACACTCATAATTAGTGACTAATATGTACTTTAAAAATATTTTTTTTAATTTTTGCCGTTTTATTTTTTCTTTATAATACGTATGCGGAACTTTCATGAAAGTACTTTCGTGTGTAATGTAATGGCAAGGTGAAACTAAACAAGAAAGTCAAGAAAATACAGTTTAAAATTAAAAAAAAATAAAATAAAAAAATTATTAAAAATACTTAAAAAAAATACTTGAAAACTTTTGGTGCATCAAAATAAATACAGATATATAACTATATATAAATAAAAATAACAAAAAATATAAAAAAATAAAAATAATAATACAATTCACTTAATAAAATACATTTTTTCTGAATAAATACGTATACCTGCTTATTATTTTTTTATTACGAAATACTTTGGCAAGAATTCCGCATATACGCCCGTAAGCTTATTTCGGAACCTAGTAAAATACTATATAAGGGAGTGGTTCAACAAAAATATCATTTTTTATCATTACATGCATTTAATTCATTTTGAATACATTTCTAAATTCCAATAAATTTTATGTTGAGACCAATACTCAGGGGTAAAAGCCCTGCGTATGCAGTACATTGTATTGGAATTTGTAAGTATAGATAGATATGTTGATGTTAAGCGCCTTATGTCAGTGGGACAAGTTGCTGTCAATTTAATCACTCAAATGCCAGTGTTATACCTTCATCCTTGAATGATCAACAGCAATTGTCCCATCTGTCGGTGGATATTGATGGTGAGCGTCTTTATTAAGCAGTTTAGCTGTTATCTTTCCAGAAGGTGGCTCTGTACTTCAGATAATTCATTTCTGGTGGAATATACTGGAAATGTCAGGGAGCGGTTTCTTGATAATGGTCTTCTTGAAATAAGGAGGGGGGGACCTCTTATTTTTAAATTATTTTGCGAAAAACCGCAAAATTTTTTTTTTAATTTTTTCTTTTCTCGATGGTTTGAGTTCTGTGCGAGTGCTCTAAACGCTATACCACGACATGAAGACAATCTCTAAAACCGGACAGAGGGAGTTATTATGTATTTCGATTCGTATATTTATATTCATTATTATTGCCTCTTTGTATCGGAAATTCCTTTTGAAAATATTTTCGATTCGTATAATAAAACTACGGGTTATTTTCAATGATTTTTTTTATTGAGGCCAGCACTCAGGAGATGACTTCTACTCATGCAGTGCATTGTGCTGGTCTGGGAAAATATGTTATGGGAAGGAGGAAAGAGGTATTAGTGCTTGAGGACATTTGATTTAAACTTGCTAATATCGTAATTGACAGGGAAAACATTTACAGAAAGATTGTTTCACAAACTAACTACAAATGGATGTGCTCTGAAAGAGGTACGTATAGTCCGCCAGAATATGCTACCATGCGGAATCAAATTTTTATTTCATCAGAGCACCTCCCATGGTAGTATAGATAGAACAATGAATCGCACTCCACATTGCGCTGATGCTCCTGTATGCGGTCGAGAAGCCCCAAAATAGAATTTGAAGCACCTACCAATACATGAGAGTTTTATTCCATCCTAAATCGGATAAAGATCTTGTAAATATTGAGATGATCTGATGTAGTGAAGATTTTCTCGCATCGTTGTAAAAAACCGAGGCACTTGAATAATCCAATCTAATAATATAACCATACTTTCTTTTGACATAAATTTTTTTACATATTAGATTTTACCAAACTAAATTTATTAAGAAAACTTTATTCAAAACTATAAAACAATAGCCTTTGCAGATTCGATTTGAAAGCATATTCAAATTTATTAATCATAATTATTATATATTTTTTCGAATTAAATTCGATTATTAATTAATCATATTTTAAATATTTTTTTTTTAATTTTATATAAATAAATTATTAATTAAAAAGTTTCCATTATTTAGATCTGGCAGTATTGAAGGCATATCACCGACTTCGGTTGGACCTAATCTAATAAATGCTCTTTCGGGCGGTGATGCCTCATCGATGGGTACTTGGCGCATGATAAAAGGTAAAGTTTCACAAACAATTGAAGATATAAAATCATCTAAAGGTAGTACAACAAATATAACTACATTACAACCCCAATCATATCCAACTATTATAATCAAAGGTAAATATTTCAAAGTTCTTTTAAAATTAACTTTTTGTTTTGTTTTTAAGTTTTAAATTTGAAAATACAAATATGAAAAATAAAATTCGAAAATTTTGTAAACGTGACTCTATAAAATATATATGTGACTTTTAAAAATAGGCGAATATTAAAAAAAAAACAAACACTTTTATGTGATCTTAGGTGGGGAACAGCAACTTGCAACAACAGATTTCGATTCAGATCAGGAGACTAAAACCTCTTTAAGTGAAGATCTTTCGTTGGAGCAGGACAGACGCAGTAGTGGTGGTAGTGGCAAACATAAACGTTCTAGTAAAATGGAAGATTCAGATTCGGAATTTGACAACGAAATATTATTGGAAGGTGATTCAGAACATTCACGTTTACGACGTGGCTTTGCTCATCTGAAATCGAAAGTAAAGGCTAAACATGCTTCTCATCAAGCACAAAAAGTTACTCTAAGTACGGTCTCATCCGCAGCTGGCAGTCATGCGTCAATGACAACGGTCAAAAAAGAAACTAGTCCCAGTAGAAGTACTTGTTCTTCCTCTTCATCTGCATCTTTGCGCGGCAATTTCTTACGTAGACGTCGTAATAGGGCTGTAGAAACAGGCGAATTGGCTTCGCCCACTAATATGTCCTCGGCTTTAGCTGCTACAGTTGCGGCTAGTGGCGAAATGGCTGCTGTTGTGCCAGTCGTTGTTAGTGGTAAACCAGCAAAAAAGACCAAAGGAATAACCGTAGGTAAAAAAGTAATTGAAATTGAGTCTGGTGTAGAAATGTTGGAAGATATGATACCGCCTCCAGTTCCTGCTCTTCCAACTGACGATACTTCACCGGATTCGGCAACACCAAAACGCAGTGATTTAGATTTACCTCTATCAACTGACTCACAACAAACGTTGCCTCAATACACCGAATATACATTAAAAAGTATTAAAGCGCTTTATGAATGTGAGAATCCCACGAATTCGACAGAAAATGACATTCCATATCTAAAATCAGATTTAAGTTCTAAACATTTTCAAAGTGAACGCCCACATAATGTTTGGCATTATTTATATCAAATCGTTACCCATCCTAAATACTTACCGTGTGCATCCATTTTGGCTATAGTAGTAATTTTCATTCTACCCATTAATGACTTCATACGAGGTGTTTTGACTTGTCTCCTGAGTATAACAATTGTTGAGGGCCTCTGGAATATTATACAAGAGGTCGTAGAACATTATACCATAAAATTTAAGCCAGAAAAATCTTCTTTTCTCATACCCGACTATAGTAAAATGACTATATGTGAAGTGCCGGCCGTTAAGGAACATAAAACTGTTAAATCCTATGGGGTAATTAATTATATGTGATTCCTAACTTTATTTTAATTATTAAAAAATCAATTTATTTGTGTTTGGACTTTTGTTTTTCTAATAGGGTTGGATGAATGAGATTGATAGCTATGATCCAAATACGTTTAGCATTAATATGACACGTTCAGTATATGTTAAATTAGAAGGCACCGTAATAAATTTAGCAACTACTAATGCCCGTATACCAAAACGTGTCATGTGGAATGAATTGCCTATAAATCGCAAAAACATATTATTCACCACCCATCGTAGATATGATTTGTTGGGTTGCCGCATTGAATTATTGCCCATTGGTTTAGCTAGAAAAAGGTAATACTTGGTACATATATAGAAAATAGTGTGTTAACAGTTTTAAAATTCTACAAACTTACCTTCTTAACGTATAAATAGACATTTTAATCGAAAATATCCTATACAACTTATAATAAAAGAAACTAAAACTACTGCAATTGGTGAAGATGATTTTGTTGAAATTCAACCTGTAAAACGTAAAACAAGCCGACATCGCAATGTACATGAAAAATCAGAAATGCATGAGTTGTCAGAGAGTAGTGGCAAGCAAAATGAAACGGAAGTTCAAACTCAGGAATCTGCTGGAGAAATGGATTTTGGAGCTACTATTTTAAATGCCGATGTAAGTAATAATACATTCCTAAATGTGAAACTACTACTGATTACAAAATACATTCACAAACTTTAGTTACAGAAGTTACAAGATGAAGTAAATCCAGATGAGGATTTAAATAGCATTATTGTACCGTGTGGTGATGAAGTTCGTATATTATTATTTGCAAGATGCGCCAGAGAAAAAGAGGATTGGTAAATTTATAAAATTAATTCATATCTTTATAAATTTATCAATCACTAAACAAATAATTACAATTAATTGCAGGTATAGACGCTTTGTAGCTGCTAGTAATGGTGAAGTCCATGATCAAGATTTACACTTAACCAATGTAAAATTGATAAATTCGAAAGATTTACAACATGCTGCTACAAAAGCAGCCCAATTAATAACAAATCCTAAGGTTTGTTTAAATGAAATGAACAATTTTTAAGAAAACTTTAATAAAACATTCCATTTTAGACTAAAGAAAATGCTACTACTGGCTCTGCCAAATCTTCGGTTTCTGAACCTCAAAGAGAGTCTGCATCCTTTACAACTTTAGACGATTTAGCCGATGTAAGTTAATAATATTTTCTAAATTTTCTAATACTAAAATATATTTTAATAAATTCTAAAGCTTTCGCCGGCTTTACCTGAAAAAGAGGAACCAGAACGTGATGATGAATCAATAGAATTTATGCCAGACGATGCTGAAACTATTGAAGGACTATTAATGTTAGCCAGTGCAGCACGCAATGATCCAAATTATATTAAATTTATGGCTTTATACCAGGTAAACTGGAATAAATTTCAGTATTTTAATTCATGCTTTACATATGATTCTGAACACTTAGCTGAACATTTAATATTTTCATAAATTTCTATCCAAGTACGCTTTAATATTATAAATTATCCTGCAAGCAGCTTTTAGCATTAATATTTTAGTCAGCACTAGCCACTCTTATATTTTTGAGTACTTTTTTTTTTGAAAAATATTTTCTTCTGTTTTTTGTTTTGCTAGAACATTGGTAACAATTTCAATCTAAGTTCAAAATTTCATAATGCCAAAACTAAGATAACACCATCGTTTAAAAGAAAGCGGCCTAAAATATCTGTCATAACGCTTATAAAATTGTTAAACTCCATGTTGGAAATAAGATACTATTCGTATAGGCAAAGGCGAAAAACGTCAATAATAGTTATGATTCCAAAAACTACTAAACTATTATTATTTTTGTCCTCCTATAGATCTATATGTTTATCACCAGGCATGTCTAAATTATGTAAAAAAATATTTATGAATAAAATTAACAAAATTATACCATTACAACAATATGATAATCAAACACAATGCAGAACTCTTAAACAGGTAATACTCGTAGAGATACATATAAGAATTTTTTTTAGGATAGGAATTATTGCTTGGGAACAAAACTTGTCTTAACATTTATAGTACATGTTTTTCCAGAAATTTTTCATATAAGCAAAACTATGGGTTTTGATCCAAAACATCTGGAAGTACTTATGTCTGTGCAACAATGTATGGCTCATATGATTATCATCATGCATTGAGAAATTCAATAGAACCGAATTTGTTTTAATATTACAGTGAACTCGCGATAACGTGAACTAATTTTTATCAAGACAGTTCACATATTCAAGGCTGTTCACGATTTCGAACATCTAATTTTGGAAAAAATAAATGTCTTAACAAAAAATAATAAAAAAAAAAATGTAAAACAATTCGTCGTGCGGGAGTTTATGTGCTCTATCCGCCATTTAATATATCTGAAGTTAGTGATGCCACTTTACCACTTTAGCAAAATTTTTAAAATCTGCAATCCGTTTTCAGCTATTTATGTCCGAAACTGGACGAGATATCCGAAAACGAATTGCAGACTTGAAAAATTTGGGGTCGAAAACCTAAAGTGGCATCATTAACACGGGATATGTAAAAAATGTAAAACGGCGTATAGAGCACATAAACTCCCGCACGACGAATTGGTTGAAAACACATTAAACTTGATATCATAAAAAGCAGTACTTACATATATACATACATAATTGACCATTACAACCCTGTGTCAGGGTTACGGCCTAGCTTCTCACAGTACCCATGTTGCGTGTGTTAATTTTTATCCATGAGTAAATGGACCTACAGTTTAAAGTCGACTCCGAACGACAGACTTGAGAAGCTTGCTCATGGCAATCAATTACTCTCAAAGCTTATGCCAGAAGACTGCTTAGAGGTAGTCGCCGAAAGAAATATTTTTTCATATATCTTTTTTTCAATATTTAAACGGTTTTCCATTTCACTCTTCCTTTTTAATGGAATAAATTGTTGATTTAGCAGCACCATATTTCCTTTCCAAATCATTGATACTATAACACTTTTGCAAAACTCAAGAATCTTATCTTTTAAATATAACAATTTCGTTGTTTTTTAAATTTTTTACTTTCACAAATAAAAATTTATAAATTGTTCCAACGCTTTCGTTATAATATCAAAGGACAACTGACAGACCAATGTACACATTCAATTAGCAAATAAGAATATTTTTACAGAACCAAAAAATGAACTCTTGATGTGGGGATTCCCCTATTTAAAATGTGTAAAGTGCTGAAAAAGTAACAAAAAAGTTTTCACGTTTTAGAATAGTTTTTATAAAAAACAAATTTGTTTACGTTTCTGAGGCATTCATCTTTTTTAGCGTTCACGGTTTCGCTAGTTGACTGTGCAATATTATTGGAGAAACATTTGAACTTTCATTTAGCGCACTTTAAAACAAAATGTTTGATAGAAATAAATGTTCGTTTAGTTTTAAAAGGAAAATAAATTAAAATATAACCGCCAATTTGATTTCGAAAATCAAAATAAGTATATGAAAAAATTTCGCAGCGTTTTGCCTAAAGCAATCTTCTTTAGTCTTTTTTCTGTAGTCACCGTGATTTAGTGGGTAGTGTGCTGGCTTACTAAGACGAAAGCTCCGGTTCAAGCCCCGGGTCTGACATCTTAAAGCAAAGAAGTGTGTTGGATTACTAAGACGATAGCGCTGTGCTCAAATTTCAGCTCTAACATCTTGAAAAAAAGAAATATGAAAAAATAATTTGTTTCGGCGCCCACCTCTTAGCAGACTTGTGGTAAAAGCTCTGAGAGTAACCGATTGCCATGAACAATCTTCTCAAGTCTGTCGTTCGGAGTTGACATTAAACTGTATGTCCCTGTACTCATGAATAAAAATTGAGACACAGGGTAGTAATGGCCAATTTCTTCTTCTAAAAACTCTAAACAACTTGTGTCTTAAAAGTCGATATCGCCTAATTCACTAACTCAACCTTTATATGGGAGCATAGAAATTTAAATTTCAAATGCTTACTCGTATTTATACATTAGGGAGAAGGCCAAAAGATGAACACCTTCTAGACAAAAAGAATTTTTTTATATTATTTTAGTCATAATTTAACAACTAATTTATTATTTATACTTAATCATCAATATTTTTGTTTACTTACAATTTTGATTTATTTTTTATAATTTTGTTTTTATTTTTTTTTTAGAAAGCTTGTAGTCAAACAAAGATTCCAGTTTATAAAGGTCAAATTGTTCACGATCCTCAAGATAAAAAAAGTGTAGGTTTTTGTTTTTTTTTTGTGGTTTATTTTATTTCTCCATACTCATTAAGAAAAAAGGTTTATTGCTTTTATTTTAAACTTTTTTTTTATAAAATCTGTGGATTTTTGACAAAAAACATCTTACGATCTTGTAACACGAACAATTACGAAAAATTGCAATTTTAAATGAAAAATCGGCTATTAATCGGGCATGTTCTGAGAAACGAATTCGAGTGAAATTGATATCGCATGATATTTGCAACTGCTATAATTTTAAAATATTAAAATCTTTTAGAACTATTTTTTATTCATTCGCTTCATGACCATTGCTGAAACATCTTTCTTTAGTAAAACTATAGAATAAATTGCGCAATTAAGTTTTGTTTGTCTTTGAAAAAAGATTTTCACTCGAATTCATTTTTCAGAACATACCCGAATAATATGGAAAGAAGTGTGTTATTTATTTGATCCGATTTTTTTCCGAAGAACTTTAAATTATAAGAAACGAAAGTCTACTGAACCTGCTATAATTTATTTATTTTTTCTATACAATTTAGAGCTGATAAAATAACTTTTTTTTAAGAAAACGTTATGGGTAGGCTCTTACCTCTTCTTTACACGATGTTTTTTACGATGTCGTTTAATCCATGACTCTGTATTTGAGGGCTAGGGGTGTAGAGAAGAAAAAAAGGTACACAACAAGACCCGTTTTTAGCTTTCCATTAACTAAAAATCATCATATAAACGCAAAGGATTTTTGGAAGTTCTCTTCAGAAGGAAAGTAAAAAAAATATATTGTAAAAAACATCGTGTGAATTGGGATTCCAAGCATAAACTGAACATATGTAATGCTTTTCCAATGTCAGCTCTTGTTTAAAATAAATGCTTGTGTTATTTTGTCAAATGTCCACAGAAATACATTTCGTCATACTATACCGATTTCATGATTGCCTTTTTCTTATTTTAGAGCAAACGTACGGTTCGTCATGAAAACGAGTTATGGAAGGGTATTGATCAGTCATTATTCTTGGGTCCATCAGGCAGTGTGGTATGGGCTAATGTTTTAGTAGGTCGCTTATTATATAGCGTCTTACAAAATGAACAAATTTTAGATAAAATTCAAGACATCTTACAAAAGAAATTAATTTCCATAAAGGTAAATATTTTTGTTTATATTTAGTGTTGTTTAAAAATAACTTTAGTTTGCCATTGTCTAGCTTCCCAGTTTCATGGAGGATGTGGTTATTAAAAATATCGACTTGGGTAACACACCACCACTAGTGCATCGTGTTTCACAACCCATGTTAGACGAACGTGGCATATGGTTAGATATGGATGTAACCTATGAGGGTCATTGTCATATAACTGTTACCACAAAAATGAATTTGTTACGTTTAAAACGTCCAATGCGTAGTACATGTTATGCAGACACTAAAAATATGGATGCTAACATGCCGCAACCGCACAGTATTTCGTCATTAAAAGATGAAATCTTAGCAGCTAATAAATCCTCGCGCACAGGTGTCAACGAAACTGAATTATTATTAGAAACTGCTTTAACGGGTAGTGCTATATTTGATAGTGATGCGGAGAGTACTGGCAGTTCAAGTACAGAGTCCGATAGTCCTATTACTGGTACACTGGGTGATAATCCAAATAGTGCTACTGAGGGGTAAGTTATGCCTTGTAATAAAACGAGTAACTCACTGTAAGTGTATTATGTTTGTTTCTTTTCTGTGTTTTTAGAGCAACAAATCCGGGTAATGCCAGGCGTATATTTAAGTTTGTTGATCGTATTGCTACTTCCAACTTTTTCCAATCTGCTACTGAATTATCTTTTGTACAAAAAGCAATGGAGAATATGAGCACTACCATAACATTAGGCATAGATTTAAGAGGCTTAGTTTCTCGCGTTACAATCAATATACCTCCACCGCCTTCGGATAGAATATGGCTGGCGTAAGTATTACCGAATATTAAATAAAAATAAATAAGTTTATAGTTAGTAAATTAATTAAGAACTCAATATGGGTCTCAAAAATGCCAAATTTGTTAAAATTTTTACAAATTTAGGATTTTTGATTCTCTACAAAACTGTTCTAATAACACTATACCTAAAACTATTTTAGAAATTCAAAAATTCGATATTAAACATGATATCTTATATACATATATAAAAGCAAGTAGCGTTAGTTACTACGCTAATAACTCAAATACGCCTGGACAGATTTCGATGATTCGTACCAATTCGTAATGATCTCTGGCCAAATAAGAAGAATAACAAAAAATTTCCTAAAATATTCCAGAAAAAAGAAATTATAAAGAAAATTCTTTTTCCCATACATTTTGTATGGAGTGATGTCACAATGTTTGGAACAAAGCTTCTCCAGGATTGTCTGACCTATTCTTAAAAAATTTTGTCTGTATATTCAGTTGGGCTGACTATAGACCTTAATCTATTTTCTATACCTCCTCGCTCACTTCACCGCCCACTTTTTTCGTGAACTTAAAACCCTGTTTACGTTCCTCATAAAGCCTTTAAACATGGTATGAATGCTTCCAGGGCAGAGGAAGGGGTTTTCCCGCAGAAGGTAGAACACATTTTATCGCTCTTTTTAAGAAGTGTACCACATAAAGCTTTTAAGCTTAGTAGAAATACTTAGAATTATATGTTTTAGGGGCAGGGGAAGTTACTCCCCTAAACAGGTAAATTATGTTCTCTTGTTTATTGAAATAGTTGTTATATATAATGCTTTTAGGCTTGGTAAAAGTACCGAAATTATATAGTATTACAACAAAACGAAAAATATGGTTTATCACGGAGTGCGTCTTTCATCTTTGGGAAAAAGTCTTCTGACGAGTCTCTTAAGCAGAGACGAAATGGCCATAGTGACATGCTTATCCCCAAAAGCATACATTTCATATTATATTGAATGTATTTGCCAATTGTTTGTAGTCGCCGTGGTCTAGTGGTTAGTGTGTTGGCTTACTAAGACATGGGCCCTGGGTTCGACTCCAGGCTCTGACATCTTCAAAAAAAAAAAGAAATATTAAAAAAATATTTCTTTCGGCGACTACCTCTCAGCAGTCTTCTGGCAAAAGCTCTGAGAGTAACTGATTGCCATGAATAAGCTTCTCAAGTCTGTCGTTCGGAGTCGACATTAAACTGTAGGTCTCGGTACTCATGGATAAAAATTGACACACACAACATGAGTGCTGCGAGAAGCTAGGCCGTAATCCTGACACAGGGTTGTAAAGGCCAGTTATGTATGTATGTATTTGCCAATAAGGCGAAAAATATTTTTTGTTTTTTAATAATGAAGATTACTTAACTACTTACGGCCACTTTTTCGTTTGACATTAGCGCTTCAATTAACTTTCATCATTGATATCACTTTTTGCAATAATCGTCCTCGTTTAAGCTACCAATGCTGGTAATTTAATTTTAAAGCAGAGTTGTGAATAACAAAAGCCGAGTGCTGAGAAAAAAGCAGAGTATTGTGGAAATATGTACACATTTGCAAACAAACTTGCCATTCTGCATTCTTATCTAAGTAATTACTAAAACTAAAACAAATTTAAGTCCTAAAATATTCTTATTACTTTTTGAAATATTTCTGATTATATTTTAATTATTTGAAATCGTAATCAATTAATAATCACGAAAGACTGAAAAAATATTTCTTTCGGCACCAACCTCTTAGCATTATTCTAGCAAAAGCTTTAAGTCTAACTGATTGCCATGAAGAAGCTCCTCTGGTCTGTTCCTCGGATTGGACTTTAAAGTGTAGGTCCCGGTACTCATGGATAAAAATTGACACACACAACATGAGTGCTGCGAAAAACTATGTCATAACCTTGATACAGGGTTGTAATGGCCAATTATGTGTGTTATGTATGTAAAGGACTGTAAATAATAGTAATTACTACTAAACATTACTTAACAGATCTGGGGGCAAATTACGGCATCGATATCGAGCGAAATTTCATACAATTTAGAAACAATTTTCATATAAATTTCGTTCGATATCGAATGCCGTAATTTTCCCCCTGATTTAGTTAACAATTTTCTATTTGTAAATTAACTTCTTTGTTTAATTTTTTTTCACAGTTTTCGAGCACCGCCACGCCTTTGGCTTACCGCACGTCCAACAGTTGGTGACAAATCTGTCGATTGGAGTATAGTTACGAATGTGATTGAGGGTAAATTATGTGAGGCTGTTAATAAATATTTAGTATACCCAAATATGGTCGATTTAACAGTACCATTTTTGGGTAAATCTGCAGCTTCCGAAACATAAGAATAAATTAATTTTTTTATACGTTTTAATATAACGTTTAGTAATAATTATTTATAATAATGCCCGTATTCATAAAAACTATTTTAGGTTTATTGAGGGTTTATTTGACAAGTATTGCATAGAAATTTTTCAAATAAGTCCTCAATAAACCTAAAATAGTTTTTATGAATAAGGGCATAAATGTTTAAAGAAATATAGCATATACTTTATATATATATATCGTCACCTGAAATGCATAAGGGCGTAACAACACATTTGAAAATTTTACAGGAGAGACAAAAAACTTTATAAAATGGGAACTATAGAAGTTGGCGTTATGATTTTTTCAGTATGGCATTAAAATACGATGATACATTTATTTGTTAAGGCAAAATTTGTTTCCAACGTTGTTTTTATTAATTGTGTGTTTGTTGCGCCTTTCCGAATTAAAAAGAAAACCTGAAATCACAAAGTTGTAACAACCGAAATATTTTTGAAGTGAAAATATAATCCGGTATGTGATAAAAACTTATTTAGATCAAAATTGAAATCGAATGAAATTCCAAATCCTTGTATATTTGGAATTCCTTTTTTTACTCAAAAAACAGATAAGTTTTATATAACTTTGAAAATACAAACGATTTGAATTTCGACCGAAATCGTTTTTCATCACATACCGGAATATGTATATGTCAAGTTTGAAAAAAGAAGAAGTACACTGGTGATGCTTTTTATATGTATTTAATTTTATTAAGTTTATACAAATTTTTAGTAACTGAAAATTTAAAAATAGTATAACATTTCATTAAATAACGGCCAAAAGGATTAAAAAAATTAAATTAAAATTGCATTGTAAAATTAAACACTTAGCCTCACATTCACAAAAATTAATGTGGTTTTAATATAAGAATTTTCCATGGTTAGTTAGTTATAAATACTTGGTAAATCTTCATACGAAATGTTGTCATAAAATAAGTGGCAATCTGCAGGTATTAATCTTTTCTGAGCTTGGAGATATTGCCACTTCTTTTTTGAAAATTTTAATCTCTTCGTATGTAATTGCAAAGGCTGTTCAACGACGAAATCTTTTTTAGTTATTTGTGGAAGTTCATGATATTCTATATTAGTGTTAAAATTAATGACTCGTATCCTATTAACAGTGTTGCCAGTGATGCGAACCTTTTAAGAGCAATTTGATTTAAGCGTAATTTTTAACTTAAAAAAAGTTCCCTTTTGATTTAAAAAAAAAAATAAAACTTTTTTGTTACGGTCTTTTGCATTTCTTGAATAAAATCGTTGTTTTTGACATTAGAACTGTAAATTTTTTTATGAGAACATGTATTTTAATTTGTTTTACCATAATCAATGAAAAAACCAATTTTGAATATTTTGGTTATTACGCCTATTTACATTTCAGGTGACGATATAGTTATATATACATACATATATCTATATATATATTTTTAATAATTGCCGTCGTTACATTTTTCCATTAGTTAAATATTTATATATAAAAACGAGTATACTCAAGAATTTAAGAAAACTCTCTTGCTAGTTTTTAAACTGAAAAGTATTTAATTTCTTATTTTTCAAACTATACTATATTATAAGCAACAAAAAAAGAAACTAAATAAAAAAGTTTAAAGAATTGAAGTATTTTTAATAAATTTTATTCCTTAAAATTCCGTTTTTTGAAAGTATTAAATTAAAAAAAAGAAAAAAAAAAAAAATAAATAGTAAATGAATTGTAAAGAGCAGAAAAGACAAAAATAAAAATATCCATATATACATATATAATTTATTACTTTAAACTATTATAAACATTTAATTTTAAATATTTTTTGTAAACGTATTTTTAAAACTATATCATTTTATTATATAAAATATAGTAATTAATTTATACACACATATATTTATTATTGTTTTTTTATATACCATATACATGTATACTTAAATTTATACTTTTCTAACAAAATGCAAGAATTAATTTTTTTACTTAAACTATATTAGAAATATGTAACTATTTTTTTATTATTATTATTTTTTTTTTTTTCATTAAATCTTTATATCAAAAACAGATTTCAGATAACAGGCTACCGCTTATAACTTATCAAAAATAGAATACTGGTGTGTTATCTGACTCGATTGTCTTTATAACTGTAGCCAACTTAAAGTACGTTTCCACTTAGATACTTGTTTTGCGTCATAAAACTAGTTTTTGAGCAAATACATTTGTCATGTTCCAAAAACATAATTTAAAACTAGCTTTGCTCCAAAACATGTCGAAAATTGTCTGTGCAACATTGTATAACTCTCATGATTATAAATGCAACTATGGGTCATCCATTCAATGTGATTAGCAAATTCTAAAAAGTGACATTCAGCTATTTAAGAAGAAAATAATTTTATGTACATAATATACATATGAAATGCATTGCGTTGGGGATAAGCATGTCTCTATGGCCATTTCGTCTCTACTTAAGAGACTCGTCAGGAGACTTTTTCCCAAAGGTGTTAATCAAAAATTCAAATACTGATATTCGAATAGTTACAAACTAAATGCAAATCATATCCCATTTAGTATATAAAAACCAAACAAAAGTATTTACAAAGCAATACAGTACTGTTTTATTTTTTTTTTTTTAATTCAAATTCTATTTTTCCTGTTTCACCACAGTCAGCCAATAATTATTTGGCACAGTTCGCCGTACTACATGTAGTACATATACATATTTGCAAAAAGAACTACATGTAGTACAGGCTCAAAATCTAAGAAAAGTAAAATATTTGTTTATTCCTTCTTCAGTTTTGTAATATAATCGATCGATTATACATTCATTGTAACATTCAAATTTTAAAGCCAATTTTTATTCATTTAATTTTAATACGATCTTAAGTTTTTGTAATTAACCCAGAAATGCCGACGGGAATACTAATGGAGCAATTTTCGTAGTTTTCCAAAATAGCTTTATGGCCTGTTTCTGTATGACAATTTGAAACGATTGAAAATTTATATGAAAAGTGCTCAAAATGTATTTTAAAAATTGAGTGTTTTTCAAACAAATTTTCAATCGTTTGAAATTAATTGTCATACCAAAACAGGCCATAAAGATATTTTGGAAAACTACGAAGAAGAAGAAGAAGAAGCTACGCAGAGAAGTAGCGAAATATCGAAAAAATAATTATATATTAGACCTAAAGCTTTTATTTTTTTCGCTCAAAATAAAACTCAATGGTAAATTGAAGAAAATCCTTAACTCATAATATAATCATTATTGTGTAATTTTTATTATAAAACTCTGGTTTTGACATTTGCATTTTAAATAAAAATTTTTATAATTTATTTGTTTTTTTTTTATGAATTTTTGTTTTGCTTTTTAATTTGTTTATATCATAAATGTCAAATTAATTTCGAAAGTTCGAAAACAAAAACCACTACAGCTTGGCGTATTGATTTGAAGGTGCATTTGACATACTGAAGGCGCATTTGACAGCTGAGCTACTTTTTTTTGTAGACAATTTGTGAAGAGAGTTGTAAATTTTTTTGTTTGTTTTATAGAAATTGTTTTCGTTTTCATACTTTTTGCTGTGGTTATTTTGATCGTTCTTAACCCTGACCACCATCAAAAAACCTTGTTGTTTTTGTTATTGTTTTGCTTGTTGTAATCTCGAAGGTACTTTATGATAAGTGCGCCGTATACTACATCACAATGTTAACGCATTAATGTGTTTTACGCAAAACAAGTTGGTTTGGTTTGTTTAAGTGAAAACGTAGTATTAGACTAATTTTTATATTTGTTAGCAACAATATACAAGTAACGTAACACAAGAAGAAAGATGACTATTAAAACAGAAAAAAAAAATTATTAGTCTACATATCAGATGTCTATTTTGTTGCTGCCACCTTGAAAATAATTAAGTTGCTGACAATTTGACGACATTTTTAGTCGTGTATTCGGTAGCCCGTAATCTTGAATAAATCAGCCCAATTCTAAATAAAACTTCCCCGGGAGTTTTTTTTCCCTCTCCCATTTTACCCCATATAAAAATTTAATTGTAAAAATAGGAAAAGGAGAAAAAACTTCCGGAGAATTTTTTTATTCAAAATTGGGCTGTATACTTAAAATATCATGTTTTGTTTTTTGTTTTGAATAAAATTTGCCAATGGCTTCAATGTATTAAACTTATTGTATTCCTACTGATATCATTTTAAAGAAATATAATAAATTTTCTTGTTTAAGATTATTTAAATTAATTAATAAAATATATATTAAATAAAACAAAAAAAAAATTATTATTTATATGTATGTAGGTGGTATGGCTTTTTAAAATAATTAAGAAGCCTACTTTTATTGCATCCAAATGCTTAACATATGTATCTGTGTCGGTATGGAATTGAAATCTGTAATTCAATACATTCATAGTAGACTTATTAAACGGCAAATGTACGCCACAATACTATACATTATAGTTCTACACTGATTTCTATTAAGCTCATAAAATATTTAATTAATTCGATCTTACCTCGACTATTCTATTCTACCATATTGCCACATATACATACATACTGATGTAAGTATATAGATAGTTTGTATATGCACATACTTATTAATATATGTATATGAAACAGGGACCGAAAATAATAGTTATTTTTAAAATTTAAAATCAAAAAGTCAGGTGGATATAATTTGTCTATCAGATATTTGAATACAGCATATTGATGCTGTTATGCTAAGGAATAATAAACTTAAAAGGCTTTAATTTTTTTGACTTTTATTAAAAAGTCACTTTATAATAGTTATTTTTTGACTTTTATTTTTTCGGTCAGAAATAAAAGTTAAAATTTAACTTTTGTTCTTATTGAAAGCAGATCTTAAAAAAGTTAAATAAAATTTTAATTAAATATTAACACAGTTTTTATTTTTAGAATTATAAGTACATGTTTTATTTGTATTAAAACAAAAAGAAAAAAAATTATAATAGAGTATCTATACAAAAAGGTTTATTGGCTAGAAAGTTAAGGAGTTGGTGTTTTGCATATTTTGCTCTGAAAATACAAATTACATTTAATTTCCTTCATTTCAATATTAAATTGTTCACTCTTTCATTGCAATGACTCAGAATTCAATTTCACCATTAATATACATAGCTGCCAAGTTCTGTTCCGACAAATTGTAGCGCAAGTCGCTGAGAACAATCTTAAGTGCTGAAAACGCGCGTTCTACACTAACTTGTCTCGCAGGTACTTGATGAATAATACATGCCAATTCCTTTAGACGGGGATATAAAAATTTTTTGTTTTCCCAATATTCCACAAGGTCGACATCAACGTCAATACGCTTCTCCTTGTATGAGTCAAGCAGACATGACATTATAATGGGTGCATTAAACTTTGTTAAAATGGAATAGCAAATTTGACTAAAGTTGGGTTGGTTAGAAATAACCAAAACAACATCACTGATTGTCATTGATCTTATTTTTCTTATATTTCCATTACATTGTTATTATTATGGCATAGTAAATTTTTTTTTTCTGACCTAAAAAATAAAAGTCAAATTTTAACTTTAATTTTTGACTTAAAAAATAAAAGTCAAATTTTAACTTTTATTTTTGACTTAAAAAATAAAAGTCAAATTTTAACTTTTATTTCTGATCGAAAAAATAAAAGTCAAAAAATAACTATTATAAAGTGACTTTTTTGAAAAAAGTCGTAACTGTTACGGTCCCTGATATGAAATTTGAAAGCTAAAAATTCGTATAGAAGATTGAGACTACTTTTTAGTTTATGCCTGTTTTGAAATCAGTTCGACACAAAACGATTTCACTCATAACTATAACTTCATATGCGTTTATGCCTATGTTTTGAGTCGAAACAGTTTTTAAACTATTTTAACTAACAGCTAATTCTAAATAATTCGAATTTTTTAAATATTTTCTATAACAGTACACATAGAATAATAAAAATAACCAATGGAAGAAATTGGCAACCCCATCAAATTTGACAGAACATTCTTTACAGCTCATTTTCATAAAGGCTTCAAAACGGTATGCGTTTGTACTCAATTTTGAAAACGCTTCGTCTGACTCAAACAGGTTTAAAAAACAGTTTCAGTGAAAGCAAATGAAAACGTTTTCAAAACAGGCATAAACATGACATAGTGGCCACATTTTGTTGTTTCATGTACTCAAATTTCTTAATAAGTACGTTTTGTTATTACTTTCTTAACGGAAATTTAGAAGTAAAACAAACAAGGAAAGTATAAAATGTATTCAAACTGTAAAACGAAAAACCTTATGTTTGGAAAAGTATGCAGTTACCAAAGAGAATTTGAAAATATTTCGTGTAGAGACGAGCATTAATTTTAAATTTCGAATTTATATCGCCTTAAGAAGCTGGTATGGGATGGAAATCCAAAACGAGTGAAATTGAAATCGACTATATTTGTAAAAAGACATATTTATAAAACTTTTATAATAAGGCTGAAATACAAAATCGTATCAGGTAAGAAAATTGTAGCAATTTGAAGTTTCAATCAATTTCATTTAACTTCAATTTTCATTATATAGGTAAGTATGCCTCTCCTTAAAACGTAATGTACAATTAATGCAAAGCTCGTAATAATCGTTATATACCACTTAACAATTTAATCAGTTTCGTGAATGAAACAGTCCAGTGGTGCGATTCAGTAACATATTTTTACGATAATCGCATTGTTTTCAACAGTAAACAACAGAATTGTCGATATTGCTATTCATTATTTTTTGTTTACGATGGCTGTTGTCGTAAACTAACGCCAAAAATTTTTATGCTGTTTATTCAGTTGGAAAATCGTAAATTTTTTATATTGAAATTTTGTAGAGAGATGTGCCTACGCTATTAACTAGTTTGTTTGATAACCATTTTTGTGTGTTTGTATACCCAAAGAAACTAGAGGTTTGTAGCTTTGCTAACTTTCTACCCAAAAACTGACGGATTTTATACAGTGCTGCCAAATTATTGAAATTTAAACATAAAGAAAACTACAGTTGTAGACTGTCGATAAAATGTACTTAGTGAATCACATAATCGTTACTGCAAACAATAAAAACTGTCGACTTCTTTTGCGAATATCGTATTGTTAAAAGTTACTGAATCCCGGTACAGGAGACTTATTTTGTGTTGCGATGCGAAAGTCAATGCGACTCGAAAATATGTAAATACGAACAACTGCTATTCTGTGTTATGATGATCGAAAAATAAGTTTTTATTCGCACATTCAAAATTCGAAAATGTGCCTACTCGGTATATGCGAATTTCAATATTAAAATCGCAAAATTTATGCGACAGCAAGAAAGCATTCGCAAAGCACTTAATTGTAAGTAAGTTATTTTTATTTATTCTAATACAAAATTTTATTGTGGAAAACAAAGATAATGGTGGAATTTATGAATAACCATAGCCAATTGGCAAAAGATCATTTGAAAACGTCACATGCACTACAACCGGCAAGTGCTTTGTGGCAGACAAAAACAACTATTCTGTATAAGTAAGCGTGTTTATTTCGCAAACATAAAATAAATTATCAATTTTCACTCAAGCTTAGAATATCGAATTTGCTTCTAAGCAATCTCCTTTGCATCCTTCTTCAATTTTTGGTAAAATTCTTTTGAAACAAAATTCGAATGTGAATACGAAAGTCTTAGAGAATACTAAATCACTTTAGCATGGCATTTGCAGATTGCATTGACTTTCGCATCGCAATACAGAATAAGCCCCCAGATCATTTTAAGAGACGTGTATTAAGATGCCTTTTTCTAAACAGCCTTAGAGCAAGCGATCGGTAAAACAGTTTCCTGTGTTCGTCTGTCTGACAGCTTCTACAATAGCTATAATTTGGACATCTCATTAATTCTGGCCTGTATACCTATGCGCAATTATATAGCGGCCAGCAAATTACTTATAAAAAGTCGACCTAATTTTCATTCTTTTCAATGCCTATTTACCTGTCAATTTTGAGTAGTACTGGCACCTTATTAAAACGAGAGCTACAGTTAGACATACGCACGCATTAGCAATATTATTATATACTCGTAGAATGGGCTGGCTAGAAAATACATCACTGCACTGCGTCTAAAAGAATTTGAATTTGTAAAAGCATCTGCATCTTAGAAATGTGTGATCGAATTGATAAGTGAGTATGAATTTTTTGTGTGTTTTTTTTTCCTAAATTTTCTTAAAGTATTTATTACTAAGGCATAAAAGATAAATTGAATTGAATTCAAAATTTTAAACCAAAACTGCAAACTAATCACTATTACGCATCATCTGCCTGCAGTTCATTAATGCATTTCTGAGCAGTTCAAGATGGCTCCAAAGTCATATAATCTCTATAATATTTTGTTCAAGCTGAGCTAATGAGCGAACACAGTTAAGACGAGAGTTCAAAGTAACCTTACACTGGAATACCCGAATATACTTCCTCGCATCTCAGTTTATAACTTCAACCTTTGTCTGGGCACGCAGAGTTTTGCTAAGAGTGAATGAATCTATTTCAAATAGATGTAGGTAATTATTGCAATGTCGCATGTTTCAATTGTTTAATTCTTTCGCTTTGGTAAATGAATTTCAAAATATGTTTCGTTGGGGGTTTTATTGTTACTAATTTATTTATTAACTAAATGTTTTATTAAATTTTATACAATTTTTGTTTTGTTTTTTGTTTTTGTAAGTGATATGCTAATTAAGAAATAAAAAATACATTTTTTAAATACTTTACAAACTATACAAATACATACTATGTTTTGATTTTCTTCTCGATTTAGCAAATGTCAATATTCATCAATAAGTAAAACAACTTAAGAGCTACTAAACAAAAAGGTTATAATAATAATTTATATATATATACTCGTATAATAAAATTTAAGAATAACATTGTCAATCAAATTTATTTTTTCTTTTCTGTTTTAACTTTTGAGTTCACAAACTAAACTAATATTCCAAGAAATATCTTTAGTTGGCTTTGTTTTATGCATTTCATTTAATCGATATGATTTCATTCTTTTACATAAAAATATAAAAATAATTAAAATTACATTTAATTATACAATATACAATAATTAAAAAAAAAAAAAAATTGTGATGTTTTAAGTGGAAAATTTCATTATAATACAAAACGAAAGTTTGAGTAAATTAATGGAAAAGATCTGCTTAAATTACAAATGAAAAAGAAGAAATAAAAACCTATTTATTATAAAAATTGTGCATAAAAAATAATTTTATTTTAATTAAGATTTTGTATAATAAACATACATATGTATGTATGGATGTATGTATGCATTTATGTATGTACCCAGTTGGCACAATCGTCGTGCACGACATTGTCGTCTATCATGTTTTTAAGACATGTCACTAACGGTTGTCGACAGCATTGTGAAGGTGTTCGTATACGATGTTTTGTAGACGATTTCCTTGAAGCTGTCGATGATAAAAAGAACATTTACGACACGTTTGCATAATTCATACAATGTGTGGTTGACGACAAGCTCAGGACTCTATCGCTCAGCAAGTCGTGTACGATTTTTGTGACAGTTGTTTGAAAATATCTGGCTGTCGTCTATAGGTCGTGCAGGTTAGTCTTTTAAGACAAAGCCAACTGGGTATGTATATCCAAACATACATACACACATACATACATATCTGTATATTCACTAAATGATATAACATTCTATAAAGTCTCTTTTTTATTTTTACAGGCAATTGCTAAATTCATAAACACTTTATTATTGACTTTAGTTTTATTAATAACTTAAAAATAAAACATTTTTTTAATAATTTGCTGTTTAGCTCGTCTTAAAAGTGAACGATAACAAAAAAAGTTGATGAGAAAGTCATGTTAATGTGGAAAGATTGATGTTTACAGTCTCATACCATGATATTTGGCAAATGATTTGCAAAGGCAAAAGGCCAAGAAAATGGCTAGAAGATGAACAATTCCCACACCAAAGAGAACAGCAATAATTATTTCACGATGGGATATAATAAACTCCGTAAATACATCATAGCAACCCTTAAAAAATTGATAAATAATAATAAATATTGAAAACTACGAGTATTTCATTTAAGCTGTACCTTCATAATGAAACTGTTTCCTTCATTGGGATTTGTTACACAATTCTCATCGTCTGGTATAATATTTTTAACATCCTTTAAATGGCAACAAGCCTCTGGTATTGTACGATTACCTCTATTGTTCTTCCAACCTGATGATGTTTCAAAATCACGGTAATCGATAACACCACAACAGCCAAAAGTACTCATCATTTGATTCCACATAAGTGTAACAGCATCGGTATGTTCAGCAGTCATATAGTATTTGCTAATGGTGGATTGTAAAAAGTTTCTGCTTTCATTGCGTGCCTATAAAAATGTATGCAAGTAGCAAGAAAATTATTATAAATGTATATTCCATACACCCAAAGAAACAGAAACAAATTTTTTTAAATAATAGCAAAGTTCTTACCGTTTCTTTATAAAATGCTGCCAAACCACCAGCAACAATTTCTGCAATCAACAGCAAAACCATGAAGATGCCATACTAAAAGAGATAGAGAGAGAGAGAGAAAGAAATTTAATATTAAATCTCTTAACAAGAACAACAACTTAATATGTAATATAGAATTTGTAGTCTTCCCACTTGGGATATATCAGAGAAAATTCGAAATTTCACTGTGCTCCGGAAGGGCCTATCCGAAATGAGAAGAATTCTTAGACAAGCACAGCTTTAGAAATGTTATGGTTGGTGAATTGTTGCAAAAAATTTCTTCCAATCAAATAAGAGCAGATATCAAGAATTCCGCACAGACCCTCTGAACGGCATCTGCAACAGCCCGACTCTCTTAATCGTATAACTCTACTCGCCAAACAATGCTTGGCTTCAACTCAAGTACGAGTAGATTAAGACGGAGCAGCGCATCAAGTGCAGAGTGAGGTAAACTTCTTCTAACTTATTAACACACAGATAGGCAGTTCGCTGGACCTGATTCAAGATCCCGATCTGACAGCTCTTCTCTAGACGATCATAAGTAAAGATACACTGGTCTTATAACCGCCGTATAGATAATAGTTAACCAAAACTCTTAATAAATGAAATGCGTCTGTAGCACAATTGTGTACAGAAAATGAAGATTTGGATTGCATTTGTGTAGATACAGTATATAGATTTAGGATGACAAATCCAGTTGAATGGATATCATAATATAAGTATAATGGTATAAGCAAAGGTGAAAAAGTTAATTTGCAGTTTTTTCATAAATTATAATTTAAAAAGAAAAATAAGAGGTTCCCCCTCCAAGAAGTCCATCTACAAAGTAACCGCTCCCTGAAATTCCACTCTATTCCACCTTAACTTTTGACAATGAAAAACGAATGAGCAGCAGAAAAGCGCCACCTATTGGGAAGTAGCAGATAACAGCTAAAAATATACTTAGCGAAGGCACTCACCACACAATTAACATGTAACGATGGGGCAATTGCTGTTGAACATTCAAGGGTGAAGGTATAACATTGGCCTTGGAATGATCAATTCACAGCAATTTGTCGCATTCCTAAGGTGCTTAATAATATAAGAAAACAATATACATATGTATATCTGTTGTCATAATATACTGTCCTTTCCACAATAATTCCAATGCAATGCACAGCATTCAGTAGGGGATTACCCCTGAGTACTGTTCTCAATAAGAAAAAAGATGTCGGGCAAATATTCAATTCTAAGAATCTTAGCAGATGTCAACTCTTTTTTGCAAAATTTTGGACCATTCATTCAACTCTTCAATGCATCGCTAAATTTCATGCTCGAGCATGTCATTTGTTTGACGTTTGACCACAGAAAAATTAACGGTTTCAAATCACCAAAACGGGGCGATCAACACTACGCCAAATCCAGAAATTATGAGATCGGTAAATTTTTTATGTAATTAATGAATTCTTTGACTGGCTGTATGGCTACTGATGTCAATATTAACCAATTGCCGCCACAAAAAATCATTTATCATGGCTTCCTTCCTTGATCATTTGCAAAAAAAAAAAAAAAAAAAATACGGGCCGATGATGTCGCCTAACCAAAAACAGCACCATACAATCTTTTTTTTTTGTATGCAATGGTTTCTAGAGAACTGTATTTTGAATTTTTCCATTTTGATAGAAAATTTACAAAATAAAAATTGTTGTTCAATAATGCAGCTTTCCATGGTTAAAATTACCCCAGTTTTTAGTGACTAAAAGCCAAAGAATGATAAATCATTTCTTAACATTTCATCATTTGATAAAAAAATCTGTTTACTAAATTTTGTTGTGTACACACAAGAACGGAAGATGCCGAATGTTCTGAACGCCCGGTCTCTACACTCACATTCAAAACAACTGAAAACATTCACGATATGCTGTTGGCCGGCCCATTGGAGAGACTATGGAAGTCACATGGCATAGTAATTTCAATTTTGAATAGTCGCTTGTGTATGGGAAAGCTTTCCGCAAGTTGATTCTACCACAAAACACCAGAGACCAAATATTATTTAAAGCAATGGTATTATCGGGCTGAATGCCAAACAAGGTCATGGTAGGTTTATTCGCAAATAAAGTCATAGACACCGGCAGTTTTTTGCTTTTGGATATAGGCGGGTGAAATCACATTGACTACTTTCAATCAATTTGAAACAATCAAAAGCAAATATTATTTGAATAAAAGAGATCGCGTTGGGCCAAGAAAAATATTTTACACCAAAACCATACAAAAGCAGTTTCGAAGACAAAAACCAAAGCTCTAATTGTTTTGTTTCCAAACCTAAAGAAATTGTTCGATGAAAAGAGATTTGACTTCATGAAATCATGATGGAATCATCTTCCCAAAAAACACTTATTTATGATAACCTTTAGAATTCTTTGTTTAAAAAGGTTAGAGAAGCTTATGGATTCAACCTCGTATTATATTTTATTTTAAAAAGAAACTGGATTACATGAAATACAAATTACATATCGTATGAAGACAAGAAAGAAAGTCGTTAAGCCTTTTGGCAAAAGTATAATTTGATTAAATGCATAGAGACATAAATTTGAATCCAACGATAGAAAAGAAAAATAAATATAAAAACAGTCATTACTTCTATTTTGATGGGCTTGGCATCATGTGATGAAAACAACGGAAACATACAAATAATGGCCGATAATTCACAGCAACACTCAATAGACAAACAACAAAACGAATTAACAAATAAACAGACAATTGAAAATAAATCAAAACAGGTGAATTTAATAAACATGAATAATAGGAGTAAATAAAACTGAAAACACAATATAAGTTTTTTAGAGAAAAAGGTATCAATCATGAAATGAATTGCTACCGCATTATTAAAGGTGATATGAAAGCTGTGTTTACACTTAAAGAAATACATATATCCGTATACAACTATGTTCATATATATTTTCGCCGTGGCCTAGTGGTTAGTATGTTGGAGTACTAATACCATAGCTCCGGGTTTAGGTCCCAGCTTTGACACCTTGAAAACAAAAAAGAAATATATAAAAATGATTTCTTTTGGCGACTACCTCTCAGCAGTCTTCTGAGAAAAGCACTGAGAGTAACTGTTTGCCATAAACAAGCTTCTGAAATCTGTTGTTCGGAGTCGACTTTAAACTGTAGGTTCCGGTACTCATGGACAAACATTAACACACACACCATGGGTGCTGCGAGAAGCTAGGACATAACCCTGAAACAGGGTTGTAATGGAAAATTATGAGTGTATACCTATACACATCATGGCATAACTGAGTACGCAGGGGTATTGTGGTAGAGTTATTTTGTGTACAGGGTCTTTTAAGAGACAATTGCCTATAGCGATCATAATGTTATAGTCAAAGTTGTCCAGGGTGCAGTGATTGATTGTATATCAATTGTATTTTTCGACGAATACTAACAAATCGCAATATTTGATAGGCTTCGTTTAACTTTATTGTATTTCGATTATTGGCATTTTTATGTTTCATCATCCTGCTCACACATAATCTCAAACAAAGTATCACTAATACATTGCATGATCGCGAAGCAAATTACTTCTATATGTATAATCAGAATGTAAAATTACATTCCATATGAATTAAAATATATTATATTGGAAAAATTTTAAAGCTAGAATTGGTTCAAAAAAAATTCTTTAAGTCGCAATTTACACACATGAAGTTTGACAGGTAAAGCTTTGAAAGAAAAGAGAAAATGCAATGTACCGTCATGTTTGTCTATTTCTTTGTTTTTGTTTTATCTGTAATATGCTGTTTAAAAGCAAAGAAAATTGAATTAAAATTCTTATTCTACAAAAAATCTTACAAAAATTTATTAGGCAGACTTGATGTATGTGAATTGGGACTAAAGCTGAAGGTCCACACCATGTGTTAATACGCCTTTCCTTTTTATGCGTCTAACAAAAAAGTAGAATCAGCGTAATTGAATGTGACAAGTTACGCAACAAAACGCATAGAATGCATAGAACCAAATAAAAGATTTACAAATCAATACATTTCTGTTTTTCAAAAAATTCAAATTCTATTTCTCTGTTGTACCAAAAGCATATATTTCATATTAAGTATATTGAATGTATTTGCCAATAAGGCGAAAAATATATTTTGTTTTTTAATGAAAACAAAAAATATGTAAAAAATAATTTTAAATACAATTTTTATATTTTGTTTCCTTTTTATCGATTTGTATTCCATTTATCGATTACTTTTAAGTATTGAGTGCCATCTCTATTGTATTTATTATTATTTAAAGAAACAAATGCTATCGAGGCGATGAAGTGAAAAATCACGAAATCGTGGCCCTTTTAACACCATATATTAAAAATATAAAGTCAATAAATTCTATGAATTCTTTTAAAATCTTAATTTCCCTTTCCATTTTGCCTAAATTGTTTTTATTTGATAACAATATTAACACAACAGTTGATCAAAAAAAAAAAATAATAATATGGCGCATAAGACGCATTGCATGCAACTTGGATGTAGAAACGCATAGAATGCATACAAAGTATTATACGCGTCTATGCATGAACGCATAATGTGGACCTTCACCTTAATAGTCTCTATCAGAATTGTAATTTAAAAATCTGGTTATTTTTGTTCCATTTTGTTGAAATTTGGTTGCAAGAAATTAAAGGCTCTGGCAATACTGACAATTATTTCAAATTGAATTCGATTACAGTTCGGCCAGCTGGCAACCAAAAATTTTTAATTGCCCAAAAAATGTTTTTTACCAATAAAATTTTAAAATTCTTGTTGCAAATCATGTTTGGCAACTTCACTAAAGTTGGGTTGCTATCCATAATCGACTTGTTAATTCCTTCCAATAAGAACAATTTAAGCAATTGATCACATGACAACACAAAAATTTTTTCTGCGTACTCGTATTTATGATTTTGTTGGACTTACGATAAGTTTTTCTTTAATACTTTCGATAACCGTATAACAAACGATATGTAATTAAAGGATAAAAGTGTGCTTCATACTGTGAAAGTCATATTTATTTAATGCCTAAGAAAATCTTATACAATTTGGAAAAAAAAATATTCCGGTATATGATGAAAAACGATTTCGAACGAAATTGTTTGTAATTTCAAAATCATATAAAACTTATGTTTTAATTATTTTAAAGTTTTAATAATCAAGGATGGAGTGGCAATAGTCAGTAAGGTAATGAAGTGAAAAAGTATACCAAATATGAGGGGTTTGGATATTATAGCAATTTAAAAAATTTATTCGATTTTAATTTCGATTTCCATCATATTTCCATTGTAATTTCGATGTTGTAATTTGTTTGAGTGTATTCTTTTTTTCAACAACACTTTGTATGCCAAAGCTACAAATTAAAATATAATGCCAGATCTAAAACCAAAACAATACGCA
This sequence comes from Metopia argyrocephala, assembly GCA_963576795.1. Lineage (NCBI taxonomy): Eukaryota > Metazoa > Arthropoda > Insecta > Diptera > Sarcophagidae > Metopia > Metopia argyrocephala. The sequence goes on from OY756210.1 coordinate 39,597,963, forward strand.
GATAGTCCGTTAAAAACACACACATATACACACACAATAACTGTTAATTTGTGTGTAACGAGAAAATAAAAAATATCTAAATTGAAAAGCAGCGAAGCACAACGTTTTTTGTTCAAATTTTTATTCATAAATTCCAATGCGACTGACTGGTCCGGTTTGTCTGTTGAATACTGGTGATGCATTATAATAAGGAAGACATAAATTGGACAATGGGTACATAAAATAGGCAACAAATAGATTTTTTAGATTTAAAATACGAGTGCGTGCATTTAAATTGTACTGGCTAAAGCAAAGGCCTCTTTCAAACACTTTTGCTCTATTGACTTTAAAATAGAAGTTCAATGGTGACCTTAACACATATTTCTATAGTTTATGGTGCAAACGAACCAATTTAAAATTATTTAATAAATTATTACTTAAAAAAATAATAATATTTGCGTGTGTACGTTTGAGGTTGTTTAAAACAAATCATTGCATTTATAGTCCAATTCTCTTAATAAGTAAATGACCTTAACGTGCAGAGATTTTTTTTTTGCCAATTTATGTATTTCAACTACCAAAAAAATATTTGCAGGTTGTGCATTTTTCAGTTTTAAACATAACAAAAAACATATGTGTAAGTATAGTACATGTACATATACTATATAAAATTACAGTGAAACTTCGTTATAAAGAACTTTGTTACTACGAAAAATTCAATATAACGAACATGTGCCAAGTCCCCTAAAGAAAACCTCTTTGTTGCAAATTTTTTCATATAAGCTATAAGGCCTCTATACAACGAAGTTTTCATTGGAAAGCCTCTAAACAAGGAATTTAGAATAAAAAAAGTTAATATTAAGCAAAAAGGGAAAGTCCCACTTTAAAAACAATGAAGAATACACAGCGGGAAAAAATTGATTGTTTTATTTTATAATCAATTAAATAATATCTGCCTTCAGAATATATTACTTTTGGAATCGAGAAGATAATTTCATGTTGGACACAAGTAAATATTGATTACCATGTGTATTCCCATATCTTCAGAGGAAGGAATTCATTCTTCTACATTTTATTAAAAAATTGTGGTTTCTTGTTGTTCCTTGAAATTATTAATAAATAATAACATTATGCATGACAAAAAATTAATTCTAATAGATAAAAATGTTTACACACACAACATGAGTGCTGCGAGAAGCTAGGCCGTAACTCTGAAACAGGGTGGTAAGGACCAGTTATGTAATGTAATACTATCAACACTTTATTTTTGATCAAGGAAAAATGAGAAATTGCAGAAAACGAAAAACTTCACGACTTTTTTTTACTTTGACTGCAGTTTTTTAATCACTGTATGAACTAACTCGTACGTAGGTATGCTGTGAATTTTTATTGCCATTTTCACTCTATTTAATGCTTTTAATATTAAAAATAAAAATCCATTCAAAAATCTTTTAATACTTTGGGTACTATCTCCTAATGTGTATAACGTGTCGTTACAGATTTTGTCTTTTCTCTATGAGTACTGCGTTCGTTCTACATTTCCACAAGTTTTTTAACTTTCTTCTATTTCATTTTTATATGTAATATGTGTGTTTGCATCGAAGTATGAACGTGTGTGTAAATGTAATACATTTTAGTTTTCCCTTTTTGTATTTTATTTATGATCAAATAAATATTCACGTTGCCCATTGAGTTCAGGGTTCGCATATTAATATTTATTCAGAGAGTGTATTCATCACGTTTAAATAAATACAAGTATTCATATAATACAGATTTATGGATTAAAATTTAACAAAAAAAAAATTTAAATAATTTATTATCGTTTTAATTTTGTAATATCGTAAAACAATGGCTTTGATTGAAACACAACTTTGAATGATGGGGAGGGAGAGAAGCAGTAATTAAATTACAAAATATATATTTAATAAAAAACATGTCGTATACATGCATATGTTTGCATGCATGTATGTAAATGAAACAAAATTTCAATTTAATTGAAATTTAAACAATAACAGTTTGGGCGATATTAAATTATTTTTTGTAATACAAGGGAGGATGCAGAAAACAATAAAACAATAAAATTTAAATATATTTCTTATTCTTATTATATTGTAAATAAATAAAAATCAATGTTGTTCGTTGAACATCGCATCAGTTTAGAACTGCTGGAACGATTTGACAATTTTTTCTTTCTAATTATCGTCGTGATCAAACTTAGGAAAGAAATTTTGCCACGCCCATTTTTTTGATTTACCTAAAATCAGAAAACGGCGGCTCCATCGATTTGACAAATTTTTCTTTCAAATGTTTGTATTAATCCATTTTAAGTTTTCATAGAGAGAAAAATTTGCACGCCTGATTTTTGTATATCCACAGAACGGTTAAAGCTAAAGTTTCGGAATTGGATCTGAATGACTTCATTGGCAAGGCAAATCATCAGTCAGAAAGTGAATGAAATTGGACAAGGGACACCTCCCGTACAAGTTAAAAATTTATTTCTTTATACATACGTATCTTTGGAAGTGTTGAAGCTAAAGTTTCTGAATTTGGTGTGATTGATTTCGTAGTCATTAAATTTTAATTTTTTTAAAATCTCTCATTTTTCATCTCTTCTGGGGTTTGAGCAGCACCTGGGCTATTTTGATCTGTATGCGAGACCTATAATCACAATGCTATATACCTCCCAATTGTCTATTTATCTATCTTCAAAATTCCAATACAATGCACTGTACGAGTAGGGATTCATCCCTGAGTATTGGTCTTAAATACAAAGTTCAAGATGAGTGGATAACAAGATAACCATACTAGGAAAGGGTAAAGGTTTTATTAGCCGGTTTTCTTGCATCAGAGATGGATACTGTGTTGAAAACAACAATGGAGTTCATGGAGTTTCTCATCGATGTTTCACTTAACTATGGATCAGTTAATGCCACATTGTGTCATTTAAGTTTCGTTCGCTCGACCAGCATCTTGAGGTTGTACTTTGTAATAAACAATTCTCATGGAATCTACTATTTAAGGTTTTGTTTTCATAAACGTTTTTTGTCAAACCTGCAAAATCCTGAAACGCTGCTTGGCAGTATATATGCTGTGATAAGTCTGAAATCGCTTAGAGTCATGCGAGAGACACATTTTACTTGCTTTTGGAATAATCACGAATTTTATATTTTCCCAAGAAATCTATACAAACTTTATAGAATTTCCTTAGCTATTGGGTTATGATATCGACAACTAGATTGAAAGATCTTTAGGGTTTGAAACTTCTAATAAATTTTCGATTGTCTTAAAATTTCACTGGCCACTTTTAATCTGTAAGGCGTTTGTGAATTACTTATGATAAACAATAATTCTTTGCTGCAATTTCTGGCTTTGAAATTTCTACTACTTTGCGCTTTGAAACGCGCAACATTGATTGAAAAGTAATTTTCATTTACTGAATCACTTTATTATTCTAAAAATTTTGGATTTTAGGAGTACTTTCCTAAACGTTTGCAATGGAATTCAGCTCTTACTCTAATAAATGCATCACAACTTATCAATAGGGCTCAAAAGAAAGAAAATTTTTCAATTTAAAATGCAATAGACAACATAAAAACTGTGGTCACTAAAACTTTCTCCTACAAATCAACCACAAAAACTTTAAAATTTTTCTTTTTTTTCTTATTTTTTGGGAGAGAAAATACAAAAAACATGACAAAACCCATAATGACCAAGCCAATAACAGAAAACGTAATATATTATGTACTCATACATGTATTAAGTAGCCGCGTCAACCAACTCAAGCTTTGGCAGCAATAAAAATGAGATTTAAAATTTTTACTTTTATTCGAAGTGTACGAGGGCAATTCGAAAGATTACATAATGATGGCGGTTTTGTATAATGAGGAACACTTCCAATCGCCATAAGAACACATCTTCAATTAAACTAAGAGCTTATTTTTTGTATATTGTATTTTTGGAAAATGGACAAATCAGAAGTTCGTGGCGTCATTATGTATTTATATATGACAGGTTCATTGGCTCCAACAACTATGACAAGAACAACACACAGCAAGATAGCCACAACAAAACACAGCTGATTTTAAACTTTTTGAGCTGTTATTTCCTTCATCACTGTATACACTGTGCTAATACTGAGCTTAAATTTTATCAGTGGTTTACTTTTCAAATATAAAAAAAATCATGCATTTAAGGGCGAAAGCAGGCTATACACGACAACGTGATTCCTCTGACCTTTTCCTGTTTCCAAATCAAAAAAAAAAAAAAAATATATATATATACATATATATATATATACATATATATATATTGCAAATGTTTTACCTTGAATGCAGATACAATGGCAGTTAGGTAGGTAACTCAAATGGCTAGTTAATCAAAAACGTTATCAACTACAAAATAGAAAAAGAACTACTTAACTTAACATTTTAGGAGATTATACGAGTATTTTTATTTTATTATTGTATGCCTTGTTTTTCATTCTTGAGCCAAATAACATTTCGAAGTGCCTTCGTATTATGAAATTGGCACTTGTGACCAGTAAGGTCTATGTAACTCCCATTTATTTTATGTAAAACAGTTCAATAAAAAGTAAAATATTATTTGAAAGTCAGTAAAACTTACCGTTGTTAGTAAACATTTTGATTCTCGTATGGCTCCACAGTAACCAAGGAAACTCATAAAGAACATTATGCCTCCAATGGCTATAAGAACATAAGCCATTTGTTCAATAACTTGTGGTTGAGTAAATTGCTAGAAAAATAAAAATTAAAAAGACAAATAAAAAAAATGAAATATTTAAGAATTTTATATAAAATTATTGTTTTTTTTTTCCTTTTAAATTAAAAAAAAAACTTTAAGAAATTAATTGCGCATTTTTTTGGTATTCCTTTCAGTTTTTAAATCGAATAAAATAAAAATAAACTCGTCTATGCCTTTTATTCGCAGCTGAAATAAAAAATTTGATACTTTTCGGATTTTTTTTTTGTTTTGTAGCAAGAAACGGCAGTTTGTTTTAGATTGTGGATCATAATTAAACTTTGACCAATTAATTTGTGGCTGCTAGTAATTGTTCGTTAAATAAATAAAAAAAATGCTCGTTATTAAAGTCTGCTGGTGAAAAATTCATAAAACAAACATTTATATCTATATATGTATGTATGTATATCTTCTATATATATAAAAATAAATCTCTTTCTGTCTGTCTGTTTGGTTATGTGTGCTTTATAGGAGGCCAAAACCTTGGACGGATTTTTCTAAAATTTTTACAGCATGTTACTGTGACTCTGGAAGAAATAATAGACTATATGAAGTTTTGATTGGATACCAACTGCGGCAGTATTTGCTATATATGGTATTGTCATGAATAGAAATACGTACCAAAAGAAAAGTGGGCGGAGCACGCCCTTTTGTTTGTGATATATTGGAGGTTGGACCTTTTAACCGATCTTAAAAAAGCGTGTAGCTTTGACTCAGGAATACTTTTATTTGAGTTTATATACCGTGCAACCCTAGCTGATGAGCTTAACGCATGCCTTAAAACATCCAATCTTTGGTACCACGTTCACACACTAGAGTTAACGACAAATATGCGTGTGCAACTACAACGCGATGCATCAGCTTCCCGATTTTCAAAGCAGTTGCTGGATTTGTGAAACGGAAGAATGCAATCGGATCCAACAACAAACTGCATTACATTTCCACCCGGCACTGTCCATTGAAAAATTAATCAATTGTGTATTTACTAATATTGAACGCAATTTTAAAAACAAGGAACGGCTGTGTCAATGAGCATGACTTGCTGGCAATAACATTGATTGTAATTCCATAAATGAAAATGTAACGAGAGAAGAAGATGTACCCGGTTGAGTTCTTAAATTCACTCGATGTGCTACAACTTAAAAATGGAGTGCTTATTGTTTTACTGCGTAATATCGATCCACCACGGCTTTGCAATGACACTCGAGTTGCAGTAAAACAATTGAGAAATAATTTAATAGAAGCGACCATTATAACAGGTAAATATAAACGGACATATGCACTTTTGCAACGCTTTCCAATGATACCAACAGATTTACCATTCGATTAGATTGCAGTTTCCTGTTCGGTTAGCGTTTGCGATGATTGCTTACAAAGCTCAAGGTCAATCTCTGCAAGTTTGCTCGCGTGTAGGAAAACCAACCGATTTATATGTGTATGTTTCTGATGAGCAAACTAAAAATATTGTATATCCTAAAGCATTGCAATAATTTAATTAAAACTAAAATTAAATAAATTTTTGTAAATATATAAATACTTTTTATTTTATAATCAAGCGGCAGCGAAGCACACCGGGTTCAGCTAGCAGGTACACGTACATATGTATGTACGACTATTACTGGCATTATGTAATTGTGTTTGTTGAGTTTTTTTTTTGTATATTTTCTGGGTTTTCGTATTTGTTAGAAATCTGAAACTTTTTTTAGCCATTTTTATTTGGTACACCTTGTAATACCATTAAATATTTAAAAGAATAAGAAGATAAAAAAAATTAATTTTCAATATTGTATTAGAATTGACTATTTTCTATAACTATTTGTTTTTTCTAATAAAGTATTATATAATCTGAATGTTTTTACATACATATCTCACTGTAAACTTACACTTTGTGAATATGAACCGTATATAATGGAAAAACATTCGCGAAAAGATGGTTTCACAAACGAAGCATGCGGCTAGACAAGAAATTCTAAACAAAGATGCACTACAGGATGAACTTTAAAAGGATGTGGTTTCTTAGAAGTAAAAACCCTACATAAGATTAGTAAGAACTAATCGTTTCAGTTCAGAGAATCTTTCATAGCAGCACAGATAAAATAACGAAACAGTGGCCATATTGGGCCAAAAATTTACTGAGTTTGATACACATTCGGCACTTTTTGTAAGCTGCCGAAAAGCCCCCAAGAAGACTTTAAAGCATCAGCTCATACATTAGTGTTATACTCCATCTTGGAGAGAATAAGGATCTGGTAAATATTAAGATGGTCAGGTGGAGTAAAGTATTTCTTGCTTTGTTTTCAAAAACGGAGACACTTGAAACTTTCTTTTGACACTCGAAAAGTCTAATCATTTCAACGGACATTACACTTGATTGAACATCAGGATATACACTACTCATAGCCACACATTACAATACTTATTGTTTACAAGTCGTTTGTAAATTTGTCATTCATATTCTGTCTTCTCACCCCAATCTCTAAAAGACTCGCTCTATTATTAAATGAATACAAGAGACAAATTTTGCTGTCATATGCAAAAGAGTAGATTGGATTAAAACATACATAAATACATAATTGGATATTACAACCCTGTGTCAAATAACGGCCTCAGAGCACTTATGTTGTGTGTGTTAATTTTTGTCCATGAGAACCGGGACCTACAGTTTAAACGACAGATTTGGAAAGCTTTTCATGGCAATCAGTTACTCCCAGAGCTTTTGCCAAAAGAGTGCTGAGAGGTAGTCGCCGAAAGAATTAATTTTTTCATATTTCTTTTTTTTTTCAAGATGTCAGAGCTGAGATTTGCACCCAGGGGAGAGAAACCTTAACTTGGGATGAGCTAGATATGAAAGGAATTAAATAATTATTAACACCGAAAGTAGCAGGGGGCAAATTATGGCATATGTAAATTGTTTTAAAATTATATGAAATTTCGTTCGATATCGAATGCCGTAATTTGCCCCCAGGTTTTAAAAAGGAGCCTCGCAATAGACGGATTTGTGATATCTATCTATCATAAACTTAGGTAATAGACCTACAACACCTCTCGAAAAGCAATGCGACCAGTACAGTCGCACAAGGTGATGATTAGTCATATTCAGCATTACAAATTGCTATTGAGTGGTAATTTTTGGGATTACTAGCCCAACTTTCCAGTTCAATTAAAAAAACACAGCCGCCAAAAAGGCATGATCTACTTCATGATGCTTTTGCCGGCTTACCAAATGTTTGCATTCAAAAGTATACAAAGCTTTTCGAGTACAATAGTTAGCATGACACTAACAATGTAAGCCAAAAATAATCGACTCACATTCGTGCCACTATTTTATTATCTACGTTAAGTTGCTTGTCTGCAGGATACCATTACACCATTCCATAAAAGCGGGCATTATAAATATGTGTTCACGAACTTCATAAGTTCACGAACGAATGACTTTTTCTTAAAAAAATGTTCTCAAGGTTAACAATTCGATATTTTTTAGGTTTCAATAGATTGCCTATTATTCTTTCATTAAAAGTTTCTTCGAGTAAATTAATTGTAGTGCGAGCAGTGTGTCATATGGCTGAGTTATATTGGAACCGTGATAAATGCCAAATTTCAACAAAAGTTTGTGGACTGTGCTTAATCTAAATGTTCTGTTTATTTGAGGGTCGTGGCATAGTGGTAGAGCGCTCGCACAGAAACTCACACGACCCAGGTTCAAATCCCAGCGAAGGACGAAATTATAAAAATAAAAATTTGCGATTTTCTAAAAAAATTACAATTTAAATATTAAATTAAATTTAAGAAAAATAAGAGGTTCCCCCCCCCCCCCCCCCCCCCTCCAGCAAGACCATCTGCAAGAAATCGCCCCCTGACATTCCTAATCCATTCCACCAGAAACCAATGATAAGGAGTACAGCGCCACCTTCTGGGAAGACAACAGCTAACCTACTGAAGACGCTCACCATTTACATTAAAACATCCACCGACAGATGAGGCAATTGCTGTTTGATCATTCGAGGGTGAAGGTATAACACTGGCTCTTGAGTGGACAAATTTTCAGCAACTTGTTTCATCAACAATAAAAAAAGGCGCAATATGTTCAAACACCTATGAAAAAAAAAAAAAAAAACTCTATCAACCATCTTCACATTCCAATACAATGCACTGCATGAGTAGGGGTTTACCCCTGAGTATTGGTCTTAAAAAAAAAAAAAAAAAAAAAAAAAAACCTAAAGTAAGGTTCATCAGAGAAATGTGTTTTAATGAAAATTTAATATCAATTTGGGTATCAGCGCATTCGCTGAATATGTTGAACCTTAAAAGCTTTTAAGACAAAATCCTCTCGCAATATATGCCATAAAGTGGAGCGACACTACGTCAGTTTCTGAGAATGGCAATGCATTGATTGATTTTCTTCGTTACGAGTACTTTCTAGTACAGTGGTTAGAGCTTATTCAATGCACACCGTTTGGCTTCTCACAGGATGCATTGTTGTCGAGTTAGCCACTCTGAAAAAAGATTATGCATGCAACCATAACTCTGATGTTATCAATGAAATGTCAAATTAAACTAGACAAAAGCAACTATAGTTGCGGCTGCTAAATAACGAATTCTTATCAACTCAGAGTTGTGAAAAGAAAACGATATTTGAAACAGACTCTAAAATATTTAACTGGTTCTCAGGAACAGTCGCAATATTGCCAAGGTTTGCTTTTTCTCTACTCTTTTTAAAATCAAATGCTTTTATAAAACAATTTCAAACAGTGGCATTATGTAGGGGGTTCTAATACAAATTTTTAATATTTTTATGTTTTCTTTTTGTATTTTAATTATTTTTATTGTATTTCATTGAAATGGAAACCATTTCAATTGTGATTTATTTTGTTGCTCTGCTACCATTTGCAATATTTTTCTCGAATTTTGCAAAAAGAAAAATAATTTGTTTTAAATTCGTATTTCACATGCATTTCTTATATTTTCAATATATTTTTTTTGTTTCTTTTTTTTTTCGACTTTTTAATGTCATAACCCCCAATTATTACTATTATTATACACAGACACCATACAGTTGCTAAAGTTCATTGACTGCGGTCTAGTCTGCTTTGTTTGTGTCTGGTGTAGTTTAAAGTTTTCATATACAATTGTAGGATTTCAGTTTTTTGCAACATGAAACTCCAACTCCAGCAACAACTGAATTAAAGTCAAGCCAATAATATTAAATACCGGCTGTTTGTCTGTTTGACTATTGTCTAACATGTCCAAATGCAATGGACAAATAAATGTGTCTGTAATTGATTAAGTGTTTAGATGACAACATACTCGATACGATACGATAGTTTTGGAATAAAAATAAAATGAAAACTTGCTTTCCCCCACCCACACACACTCTACTTAATATGAATACGATTCAGTAGTTTCGCCATAAAACTCATGTTTTTTGTAATTTAATGAAATGGACATTCTTGAAATCTGGCTTGTTTCCTATTTATATGCAGCGTAGTATGGTGACAGAAAAAAAAAACTAAAAAACTTTTATGATAAGCTCTGAGAACTTGTATACCAACTGTGTTCTTTTGTTTTTTTCTCGAAAAGAAATTAAAAAACAAATAAAAAACATGTAAAACACACTGGCAGCTAAAATTATTACTATGCCGGTTCTATGAGGGTGTGTGTTGTCATTCAATTTAATGCACAAATTTGTACACAACTTGTATTCTCATCATGACAGTCTTATTTTTTTTTATTTTAACAGCGATCTGTATAAGTAAAATTGTATTTTCCAGTCAAATTTTGATAAATTGTTTGTGCCATTACAACGTGGATTTGTTAAACTGTTGCGTACTCCTACACTATTAGAACGCATAAATTAATTAAATACTACCGCTACTTACTCGCATAAATGTGCAAAACAATTATGGTCAGTCTGTCAATGGTTGTGGCTTGATTTTAAATTAAGATATATATGTATGTATGTATATATGTGTGTATGTTTCCAGTGAGAAACACCTTGAAGTTAAAGATCATTTGTGCTTGAATACACATACATACATACTTACATATATAATTGGTCATTACAACCATGTGTTAGGGTTACGGCCTAGCTTCTCGCAGTACTCAACTTGTGTGTGTTAATTTCTATCAATGAGTACCGGGAACTACAGTTTAAAGTTGACTCCAAACGACAGACTTGAGAAGCTTTTTCATGACAGAGCTTTTTCCAGAAGACTGCTGAGAGGTAGTCGCCGAAAGAAATAATTTTTTCATATTTCTTTTTATCAAGATGTCAAAGCTGAGACTTGAATCCGGCGCTATCGTCTTAGTAAGCCAACACACCAACCACTAGACGACGGCGACTACACTTAAAAAAAGTACAATTGGGATAATTGAGATCTGCTTTCATAAAAGCTTGCATCAAGCCTGACATATTGTGCACCAGTTTGAAGAATAGGCTAAGCAGTTAAGTTTTACGAGACTTTACTTGACACAAAACAAAAATACTTCCCAGGATTTTAATAAAAAAAAAGTGAATTTGCACTTAATCATGCTTGGCAAACAAAGCATAACGAGAAAGAATTGAAGAAAATGGGTTCAATTAATGACAAAATCATCAATCGATTAAGAAGAATCATGAAGAATTTTAATATAATTTTGTCAAATGGAGAAAGAGGTTTATATGAGTATCATGGCTGGACATGTGGGCGCTCAAATGAATAAAAAAAATAATTGACAAAACCAAAAATATTTAGAAATTATTAGAATTATCACTTTAAAAAATACAAATAATTAATTTATAACTTAATTTAAATAAAATATGTTGGGGCACATTAATTATTTTAATAATTTGCCAGCATAATATTGTGATGATAAGATTGAGCACTTAACTTGAAAACAATTTTACAATTTTTGCTGAAATATTAATTAATTGTAATCAGTTACCAGATATCCTTAATGATAAAACCAATTTTGTAATTATCAAAATCCTAAAAGTGGATACATACTCAAACATTCATACACCCCTTTGTAAGAAATGTAATTGAAACACATACAAAATATTAAATTACCATTCCCCCCCGACAAAAAACAAAAAAAAAAAAACAGAAACGATTTGTATCAATCAATTGGTTACAACAACTGTAAAAAGGAGTAAAACACTCCTGTAGAAAAAAAAGGAAATTAACCAAAAGGTTTGGAATTCAAATGAGGGTTTCTATTTAATACAATGCCAGTAATATTCGAAAGACTGTGTCACTTGAAAGCAATATTTGTTTTCAGGTATAATAATTGCCATTTTAAAAGTGTAATTAAGATTCATATCAAAAATTAAAATCAAACACGCTATCAAAAATACACGCAAGATATATCGTGTCAAAAAGTGTCATCAATACAAAATGAAATTGATAAAGAAATAAAAATATGTAACACATGTATGTAGATACGTACATATAAACTATAATATATAAAAATATTATGTCTTTATATACATACATATCGTCATATGAAATCAAAAAAGCCTTAAGCTACATAGAAAGCATTTTACAGGAGAAGTAAAAAATAAACGAATTTTTTTTAAATCTTTTCAGGCTAAGCTTGGTTTTTATTAAAAAAATTATATTTGAAAAAAAAAAATTAAAATTTTAGTTTTTATATTACTTGCATATGTACATATCGTCATATTAAATGCAAACGGACGTAACTATACTGAATTTCAAAATTGAGTTTTTTTATTAATTATGGTTCGTTTTATCAAAATACATGTTCGTGCAAAATTTTAGATTCCTACGATCAAAAATGGCGATTTTATTAACCAAATTCAAACGGACGTAACTACAAGTGCGTGTATTTCTAAATACCAGAAGATATAACTACATACATATTTATATAAAAACCTTACATACAAACTCATTTGTTGTATATCAGGATGCCAATCCTTATATCTTGTACTAAAAATTATGATTTTAAGGATTTACAAAATGTTTGATTTTAAGGTTTTTTGCTTCTCCTGTAAAAAACCATAGTGTAGTTACGTCCGTTTGCATTTAATATGACGATATGTACATATGAATGTTATGCCTTTGAGGATAAGTTTTTCTAAATACGAAAGGGGCATAATTAAATTAAAAAATGTTTTTAGTATTGTTTCGTCAGAAACTTTTCAAGAAATCAAATACATACTGAAAATACTTTTTTCCATATCGTCGCAAGAATTAAAGAACGCTGTAACTGACAAAACCTTAAATGTTCACCAGAGCCAAAAAACCTGTATGAAAGTAGAACAAAGACACTGGTATTTTTCAAAACGCAGACGGCGCAAGTGATTTTCTTTTCATCATAGAAATCTGGGACCAGGACCAGTCGACGCGTACTCTTTTTTCTCTGATAAAAATTATGCAAAAAAAAATGCATATACTTGTATGAATTAGTCGCAGTAAAGTCAGACAATTGACACTATTCTGAACTCTTTTATAGGTTTCAGATCTAACCTAAACTAATTAGGACACTGTCATTTACATTTATTCATTCATTCATATATGAGGTACTAGAGAACATCTACCTGTAGATCTATTGTACAGCTCTCAATTTGACCGGGATTCCTACAATATCTCCTCCAGTTTTGTCGCACTGACGAACTTTAAAATGTCGGTCGGTGCCAACCTCGAGAATTCCCTATCTGGTAACTGATAGTCACCAAGTTACCTATTCCTACTGTGAATTAATACGGCACAATTGCCCAGTATGTGCTCTGATGACTCGATTGCATGTATCGCTCGAAGCGATTTCTATCTTATTTAAGTTTCCATTGAGTGTCAAATCTTTTCTTATTTTAGTTGCTAAGCAAAAGTCTAAGACCAGCCTAACCCAAGAAGAACAAGTGCCTCTCCCTGTCTTCTTCCTCTTCCTATTCCACAAAACAGGTTCTGGTCCCATCAATGACATAGCTGCTCCTTTCCTGGCAAATTCATCTGCCATTTTATTTCCCAAGATCATACGGGCATTCCCAGCATAGGCTGACTTTATTGTCCCTGTCCAGCCGATTCAGTTTCACCATACCAGCTACGAGTCAATTTCATAAGAGCCAAGTGCTCGAATGGCAGCTTAACTTTCAGTTATATTTGTCAATGAAAATTTTTTTAAATCATTTATTTCTTGAATTTGTAAAATACAAAGAACTCTGATGAAACCTTTGTAGCGGGATGAGACCTAGTTCAGTTTCGCTAGTCTTTGTACATATTTCTTAAATAATGTTAATTCTTATAATAAAACCAGTTTTAGGATCTCAAGACCGATATAATAATTATAGATTTAGAAAATTTTTTTTTAGATTTTTGTAATTTAGGGCTTTTCGGATTTCATATAACGATATGTACTACAATATAATACACAGTATATAAAATATTTATGTGCATATATAAAAGTTATTAATACTTACATTAATATTTTCATTTTCGACCATTTTTAAAAGAGCTATTAAAGACGCTTTATCAACTGCCAGCCATATACCGGTACCTAAAACTATCGTGCCAAGAATCTGTCAATATAGAAAGAACAAAATAAGATATTAAATAAATAAAATGACATGTAAAACTTCAAAATATGCTTCTATTTTTATATTTATAATTGCATAAAGAAAATATTAGGTTTGTCTGAAACATTGCCAAGTGATTAGAATCACTTACATATCTGTTTTAAGTACCTCACCTCAAATCTTTTTAAATTGTTTATCAACAGCAAAAATGTAGAATATAAATAAATAAAAATAAAGTTCTTTATAAATAAAATATAATAGCGGAGATCAATATTCTTTGCAAGCGTAGCAAGTCTAGCATGCCTGCCTAAATACTCGTATTACAGTTATTTGACAGAATTTGCTACGTTTGCAACACTTGCAAGAGAGTTTTCAACGAAAACTGATTGACGACGATCTCTATAATGTTGTACTAGCCCTTTCCCCCCTGTATATGATGGTTTTTGTCTTAGGAGAAGAATACTAAAAATATGCAGTTATTTTTTGTGAACAATTATAAAAAAGAAGAATAAAGTGAATTGTAAAAACGTCATCTATTTTTGAGGGCATTTGAGGAAAAATGCATTTTTATACAGGAGATCTTTTTTTTTTATAAAATACCTAAAAATCTTTTTGAAGGTATTTCTGCTCTTAATAAGAACTTTAAAAAATATTTTTAACGCAAAGGGTAAACAAATATTCAATTTTTTGCCAGAAAAGTTTCAACCAGCAACAAACGACTGTTTGACTAACCGCACCTTATAATGAATTCGCCTTGGTTTTCACCATATACTTTAAAAAATGCCTTCGTATTCAACATTCGTTTTTAATTAAATAGAATCGATTTCCATTATATACATAAATAACTTGGGAGACTTTCAATGTGAGTCACCACCATAAAAGATGCAAATCTTTTTCTCTTACCTAATATTAATGTTTTCGTAAATAAAATTATTAACGATTTATTTAATATGTTATTTTCACTTTTGGTTCATATGCTGTTTTTTTCTTTCTTTTGCATTATACAATAATATTTAACGAAAATTTTTGTATTTTAACCTTTTTATAACTCAAATGCAATATATGTCTGTATGTATACTTACAGTGGCCGACAAAAGTCTACATACGACCTATATTTTTGCGATTTTAGGAGCCCAAGATACTTAAATAAAACAGTAATGATGCAGTTTTGTTTCAAATACATTTTTATTAAAGCAGACCAAAATTTACGTTTTTTCAATAAACATAGGAAAAATTACTCAAGAAAAACATTTAAAATGCATTGACAAAAGTGTACATACGATCAGCATACCCAGGCGTTTGTTGCTATTAAATAACGAGATAGCGCCGTTATTTATTACAAAATTTTTTTTGTTAAGTTTATAGATTGTTTTAAACAGCTTTAAGTTGTAATTTAGTCTTCATCGGTGTATATTTAAGTAAAATAATGTCTTCTCGTAAAGAAATTTCAATTGATATCCGAAATTTATTGGTTAAGTACAGATCTGAAGAGAAATCCTTTGGAGAAATAGCAAAACTATTAAATTTAAGTAAATCTACAGTTCAGACAATATTTAAGAATTATAAAAATAGTCGAACTGTTGAAAATAAGCGTCGTAGTGGACGCCCAAAAGCACTTACTCGCAGAGATGTAAGCTTTATTTTAAAAGAAATGGACAAAAACCCTAAAATTAATACAACAAAATTGGCCGAAGAGCTTGCAACAAGATTAGAAGTGATTGTAAATCCCCGTACTATTCAAAGAACATTGAATGGAAATGGTTATTTCAGCAGAACTGCTCGAAAAAAGTCATTAATTAGTGAAAAAAACCGCAAATTTCGTATAGAATTTGCCCAAAAGCATATTGGCAAAGGTTTTGATTTTTGGAAGCGGGTTTTGTTTACTGATGAATCTAAATAACATTTTTGGTAGTGACTGTAGATCTAAGGTGTGGTGAAAAAGAAATACTGGCTCCTAAATACTTAATTTTTACTGTTAAGCATGTGGGGGTTGTGTAATGGTTTGGGGTGCCATGGCTGCTTCTGGCGTAGGAAAGTTGGTGTTCATTGAGAGTAATAAGGATCGGCACCTTTACAATTCCATTCTAGAACAGAATCTGAAACCCTCCGTCGATATGCTAAGCCTTTGTCGAAATTGGCACTTCCAACAAGACAACGACCCGAAGCACACTGTTCAAATTGTGAAAGATTGGTTGCTATACTATGCTCCCAGACAGCTGTACACTCCACCTCAAAGCCCAGATTTAAATATTATTGAGCACGTTTGGGAGATATTACAACGAAAAATACGTAACTACCAAATTACTAATGCCCAAATGTTAAAACAGAGGCTCCAAGAAGAATTGCAGAACATAAGACCCTTAGAATTAAAAAAAATGGTGAACTCGATGCCTCGGCGACTGCAGGCAGTTATAGATGCCCGTGGGGGTCCGACAAAATATTAATTTTATTAATAGGTGATGATTTTTTACATTTATGCTAAGTTTTTCTGTGAACACTCTTGTCGTATGTAGACTTTTGTCGAATGTTTTTTATAGTTTTTCTTGAATAGTTTTTTAAGTTTATATCGGAATAAATATTATTTTGGTTTATATTAATAAATATAGGTTTGAAACAAAACTGCATCATTATTTTTTTCATTTATTCACTTGGACTGATAAAATCGCAAAAAAAGGGGTCGTATGTAGACTTTTGTCGGCCACTGTATATAAACATACATATTGTTTTCTTTAACACTTACAAAAAATAGAAAATTAAATATGCACAGCACATATTTGCCAATCCAAACACCACAATCGGATCCCATTTTTCTTTCTTTCTATCAGCCTGATTTGTAGTTTTTTCTATAAAGCTGTTGTTACAGGAGAGAAGGTGTACTTGTTGACTTGATGTAAACGGTTTTATTTTCCAGCTTATAATTTAGGTGACTACCTCGAAAGCCACGTAATTATTTTATGGTGTTATCTGTAAAATATAGAAAAAAAAAAAGAAAATCATGAAGAGACAGTCAGTAATTGTGATGTAAAAATATAAATAAATAATACGAGTGTATTAAAAGATAAATTGTAATTGGTTAATGGCATATTTTTATTGCATATGTTTTAACTGTTTTTATTATTTTATTGGAATTTTTATTTTGTTTTATAATACGTATGCATGTATTGAACAAAAAATAAAAAGAAATTTCATAAAACTAATTGCGTGTGTTTTGAATTTAAATATTTTTGTTTTCCTACATAAAAAAAGGTGTATTAAGACATGTTTAAGAGACAATTTTAATTTGTATTTTTTATCTTTTTACCATTATTATGCAGATTAGATATACTATATAAATCAAACAATACTTATAGAAAAATATATTAACCAATCTATGTTGCATGTACATACTCGTTTTTGTCAAAAGACTGTATTAACTCCCTTAATTATTATTTATTGCTGCTAATTGCGGATTTGGCATTGATGATACATATGTCGCCCCAAACTTATCTTGACGTAACTTCAAAAATAATTATTTGAGAAATTCAAGTTAAAGTTTTGTCCATTTATATACAACTGACTCTCCCCCGGAGGTACTTTACGGCTTCTGGCGATTCTTCGCGCTAGGGGCCTGTGCTTTCGGGGTATATGGAGTTCACCTAGCTCTGAGTGATCTGGTACTCCATATAGGAAGAGAGTTGTTGCTACTTTACTGGCGTTCTCAGACACTGAGCAGAGACAAAGAAAGTTTTAATAACAGCAGTCTTGCAGTCAGCAGTTTTTTTGCATTTTTCTGCATTACAAATGCACGGATGAAGATCCGATATAATTCGATATTGATATCGTTAACGAATTATCGAAATCGAAAAATTTGCTGCCACAAACTGAGACACAGATAAGCTTTTAGAGTTGGTTTTTGAATTTAAAAAGATAGTATTTTTAGAAAAATTCGTCCACTTACAAATAATATTTTATTTAACACAAGCCGATATAATTAACACATTAACACTTTAATGTTATTAATCGCATATTGAATAGGTGAAAGTGAAAAAAGGCATTTACACAGCCATTATTCGTTACATTTTAAAAGCTTTAATGATTTCATTTTCCCTTTTAGTTTTAATAAAACATCATGTGGTTTATTTTAGTAATAAATGAGAACATAAATATGTAAATCTATAGAAATTGTAAATGCATATGTTCGTCCATTAAAAATTTCATTTTTATATACATATGTACATACCGGGTTTAAGTACACGTGTATGTAAAGTGGGTCTATACACCCCTCAACTAATGGGTAATAGTGTTTTATTGTAAAAATAAGAAAACTTCTCATTAACATGCCTCTTTTGTTTTTCAAAAAGTATTTGTTTGTTGAAAAAAAAAAACACTTTTATTTTTTGTCTTTTAATGTAACTTTACTTTTACCTTGCCAACAGCAAATAAAGGCAGCAAAAAAAAAAATAATTGTAGCATAGGAAGAAAAGCAGCATAATAATGTACGAGTATTAACTACTTATACAATGCAGTCGTCAGAAATGGATAAACAAATTTTTTTTTAATTTTTGTATGCAATAAGTAAACATTTCTTGTTTCATAAAGATACCCTACAAATAACATATACATATAAGTACACCCTGTATATCATGATTTATTCTCTCAAGAAAACAAACTATTCATTCACAAAAGTAGAAGTACATATGTATGTAGTAGCGAATACTTTTAAACCGCTGCAAATATATGTTTTCCCACCGTATAATAATTTGTTACTCTAAAAAATAAAAAATAATTCATCATCTCGCTTTTTGTTTCACTTCTTTTTTGTCCGTAAACAATGTCACGAGCTGTGTAACAGTTATTGACAAACATTAAAAAATGTTGGGGAAAAAAATTAATACGAAAAAGTAGAGCATGTTTTGTTATCTTTTCTAGGCTAGAAAGAAATATTTTAAAGATAAAAAGAAAATACACTCTACGAGTATGATGCTATTGTTTAAGAATACAAATAAAAAATTGTATGAAATTACTTTACAGTGGAAAATTATTCTTTGAATATTTAAAAACAATGACCAATTTTATCTAAAACAGAAGAAGAGGTGTTATTTTTAAAGTTACTTTAGGATTTGCCGAAAGTCAAAGAGTATCAAATACATAAAAAGAATAGGGTAGATAATATTTAAACTGCGTTTGAATTTCGTCTTAATAACAGACTTGTTTACATAGCTTAATACATACACACATAATTGGCCCTTACAACCCTGTGTCAGGGTTACGGCCTAGCTTCTCGCAGCACTCATGTTGTGTGTGTTAATTTTTATCCATGAGTACCGAGACCTACAGTTTAAAGTCGACTCCGAACGACAGATTTGAGAAGCTTTTTCATGGCAATCAATTACTCCCAGAGCTTATGCCATAAGACTGCTGAGAGGTAGTCGCTGAAAGAAAAATTTTTTTTATACAGTAATCCCTCGAACTGCGCGGTTTCGGACTTGCGCATTGCGCGGCAAAAGTTTCGCATCAGCGCGGTTTTTTTTTTTTTTTTGCGTACATAAATATATCAGTGATGTGCACACACATACTATCCCATAATGTAGAATTTGTTGAAATAAACAAATTTAGTAGCAAAGCACTGACAGAGTTTTTGAAGCGTGAAAATCAACTTGGTGAAGAATCTATTGACCTAGACCCTGATTTAGAGCGTGCTTTAAAATTTCGTAGCCGTTTGACGGAAGCTTTAGTGCCGTATAAAGAACTTTACAGTTCAAGAGTTCAGTTCGTATTAAGCAATCACTATTAACAAGTTTTTTTACGAAACCATTGGAGGAAAATAGAACAAATTTATTAGAAGATAAAAATTAACTTATTTAAAGATTTTTTTAATTATATATTTACATTTTAATTATGTACATACATACTATGTACAATGAACGGATTTCAAGATTTTTTGTTTGTTTAATTTTAATGAATGAATTTATAATTTTTATTTTTTTTGTTTATGTTAATGTTTAACTTTATGTTAATATTGAATAGTCTTTTTTTTAGTTATCTACTTGGTTTAAATTTAGAATTTTCATGATAATTTTAGGATTTCTAACGTATCCCCCTAATTTCATACAAAATAGGGTTCACAGTGCGCGATTTCGGATTGCGCGCAGTTCGAGGGTTTACTGTATTTCTTTTTTTTTAAGATGTCAGAGATGAGATTTGAACCCGTCACTATCGTCTAAGTAACCATCACACTAATCACTAGACCGCAGCGACTACATAGCTAAATACAATAAAAAAAAGGCAAATGTTATCCAAAACTTAAAAAAATTATAACCTCATACACTGTTAATTGAAAGCGCGCTATGAAGAAGATAACAGAATACATTTTAAAGCGCTGGAAATCACTATTGCGTTTTTTTACAAGTTGCTTAAAGAGTTGTCTGTGTAGCAGCGAACCTACAAGCTGTATAACACTAATGTTATAGAGCAATTTACTTAAATATCTTTTAAAATTCTATTAAAACTTGCCAAAGTCGTGTTGTGTATTTATTAATAATACATTTGCGAAAGCATTTGATCTACTTATACATATACTTCGGATGTTTAATGAGCGTCTCGCATGTAGTCATACACTACCCAGAGGTAGGGACAAGATACTACGCGTCAGACCAGCGTCGTGCAATTCCTGTACTCACGTCGAGAGCCGCCATATTTAAAAATTTCATCCTTAAGACAGCCGTCCTCTGACATTCCACCCTATCCACCTTTGAGCTCTCAAACGAATGATCAGGAGAATGAGCCAACTACTTGGAAGTAATAGACAGCAACGAAGCAAGGACTTCACAACAAAGAATTTAAATCAATAAATGGGCCAATTGCTGTTGATCATTTTAAGGATGAAGGTATAACACTGGCCATTGAGTGATCAACTGACAGCAATTTGTCCCATTGACATAACCCAGCAGAAAATTTTTTAAATTTAGAAGCAATAAATAAAATTGTAAGCAATAAAGGAAGCATTATATTATTTATTCATACCTTAAAGCTTCCAAAACTGCTATAGGATAAGGTATTATTTTTGATTTTGTATAATATTTGCTTACTGGTTGCAATAAATTTGCGTTTCTATTGCATTTTAGCGGCTCATTTCATACAAAAATCATGCATTTTTGATGGCCACGAGTAAGTGACTAATTTCTGCTGGGAAGGCGCTTAAATGCAACTACATATGTATATGAACTACTATATCTTCAAAAATTCCCATACAATGTACGAAAAAGTAGGGGTGGTAACCCCTAAGTATTGGTCTTAAAATTAGAAAAAAATATTAGTCATCGCCAGTGCATAGTGAACCGAATGTGCAAGTTAACCGTGGGAGTCATTTATTCTAACATATAAAATGCCCATATTTTCTTATAATTAATTAATAAAAAACCTTAAAATGTAACGTAATATTGTTTTAATACGTACATATTTACTTATACATTTGGCCGTGTCGAATTTTATTCGCATAAAGTTTCTAGTAAAAACGAACATTAGAGAAAGTTCTAAGAAAGTTTTGCCAAGAAATAACGGTTCTAAAATCAATTCCAAGTCATTGAGGCCATACTTATTATGTAAATTGTTTGTTGTTTAAAACGAAAAACTTTTAAAGGTCACTTTATTCCCTTTCATTAACGAAAGTTAACTTTTATCATCGGACACTTTATGGGCAAAGTTGTAATAATGGGCCTCAGTAAAAGTACTTCAAACTGTAGACATTAAATTTTTAACAACTTTCGTTTGAAATATTATGTGTACGCAAGTTCTTTTTAAGAATATCTGTTTTTTTTTATCTACAAAAGTAGAAATTGATACAAATTTTTATGTATGCTATATGCATACATACATATGTGTTATTTACGAGTATGTAGATAAGATGCATTACATACCTATAATAGAACTAAAAAGCATCATATATTTTTAGTTGTTTTTGACACATTTATGTCAAGTATTAAATAGCAACAGTGACTTTAATAATAAAAACATAATTTTTTTTATCTACGACTATGTACGTTTTTTTTTCTCTTCTCTTTCTTTTCATTTAAAAACCTACATTTAAGTTAGTGCCTGGCCTAAATATGGTTTTTGTTATTCAAAATCTTGAATTTCAAATATGAATACGAAATTACCGCAATCATGCAGCAACAGCAATATCAACCATACGCCATATGCCATACAAACACTTGAACTTACAACCAATAATAACAAATTAGTCATTCTAAGAAAAGTTACAAAAAAAAATAATAGATAAAAATTGACAAAAGAATAATACTTGTAAGAAGAGCTCACTAGTTATACTAACAAACTTTTATAATTGCTTAAAAACTTTGCATACATTCTAATGTACGTATATGTATATACATATGCATGTATGTATGTATGCAAAAATAAATTCAATTTTTATAGATTTGAAATCTTATAATTCAGGTGTTGCCTTTATGTACTCGTACTTATGTTATTACGAGTTTTGATTGTAGGTTTTACACAATAATTCTGTTCAATTTTATTGCAAAACCTGTGGGTTCTTTAAAGTTTTGGCAATATTTTTTTAACAAAAGGTGGATAAAAAGTCATTATAAAAGTATAACAAAAAGCGATTTATTTAGGGAAAATGTGTACAACATTTTGGTAGAGGCAATAACATATTAAATTTTCTAATAAAGCGCACTCGGGATAACGTTAACCCATTTGTTTACATTGCAAAACATCAACTCTAAATAAAAAAGATATTGACCCATAATCATAGTCACGAAAAAGTAAACTTTAAGTATATAAGTATACACCGTGGTCTAGTGGTTAGTGTGCTGGCTTACTAAGACGATAGCTCCGGCTTCAAACCCTAGCTCTGACATCTTGAAAAAGAAAAATACGAAAAAATATTTCTTACGGCGACTGCCACTCAGCAGTCCTTTGGCAAAAGTTCTGAGAGTTACTGATTGCCATGAATAATCTTCTTAAATCTGTCGTTTGGGGTCGACTTTAAATTGTAGGTACTCATGGATACAAATTAACGCACACCACAAGGATGCTGTTAGATGCTAGGCTGTAACCCTGAAACAGGGTAGTGATTGCCAATTATGTATGCATGGATATGTACATTAGAGAGATGAATCTACGATAAATTCTATAAAGGATTGCGCATGAAATCATGACTTTAAAATCAAATTCAAGCTATCCTATATTTTTAAATGAAAACTTTTTTAATACATACAAATTGATTCACTCCCACATACATGCATTGTAAGGGTTTAAGGGGTGTAAATATACCAAGATAAAAATAATTATGAAATTTAACTGGTTCTTAAAAAAGCCACTGATCAGTTTTTAGAAGCCGGCTGAAGCCTTGCTTCCAAAATAAAAAGAAAAAAATGGATTTTAAGTTTTTTAAAAAGATCACCAGCCAATGAGAGTCGGCTAAGTATTGAGTCTTTATTAACAATTTGTCGTCCTTATACACTAATAGGATTAACGGTACCTTAAAAGCTAAATTAATAATTGTTATTATAATATTACAACTAAAGTTAATCCTTAATAATTCGTTATTGTTAACAGCTGTTAATTTTTAGTGTTCGGAAGTGTTCATAATTGGTGTCAGGGATGGTATACGGGTTACTTTGATGCAACCAGTACACCCCCATCGCAAAAGAAAAAAATTATTATTGGGAAATTGAAATGATAATTTTTTATATTCTTAATCATAAATAAAATATAAATTACAATATATATACATACATATACATATGTATATACAAAATATAAAAAAATTATTTATACAGTGCTTAACTATTTGCATATAATTTACAATATTTTTCAATAATGCTATGAACACATTAAAGATGATCGGTAAAATGATCGTCTACAAGCTGCAAAAAATAAAAATAAAATAAAAACAAATATAGTACACACATGTATGCATAATATCCCAGAAACACAACATCACTACCGTTGTTGCGCTCAGACGACTTAGGCTAGTTTCTATTTTAGTTGGGGAACATATACAAATTTACATAAATTTGATATTTTTTCAAATCTAATTCACGAAATCCCAAATTATTACTGGTTATACTGTTTATGGAACTCAATAGAGGACTCCGTGAACTACCATTTGTATATAGTCAAATATGTGTACCAAGTCGTATTTTCCAGAAACGGCCACTAATCCTCAGGAGAACTTTGATAAATTTGATTTTTTTAAAATCCAAATTTACGAAATACCAAAGTACCGCTGGTTATACTGGACTCCTTGAACTACCATTTGTATATAGTCACATATGTGTACTAAGTTTTGTTTCTCCTAAATCGGCTCAGTTATTATACCCTTTTGGCATATAAACACTGTTAACGTGTAAACAGGAGTCTGTTAGCGTAAAATATGACTGAACTAAATTACTTGGTATATACATAATTTTTAACTTGACTAGTTAAATTCGAATTTCTCTTCACACACATGCTATTTGAATTAGTCGAGTTTATGCCGAGTGCACTGCACCAATTATGTACGAGTATTACTATATAATTCTAAGTAAAATTTTAAAGACTTTCCAAATTTTTAAAAATAAAAGTTTTGTAGAGATTTATATTATTTTCATATTCAATTAAGCTAATAATGTTGGCATTTAAAATATTCTTATAACTTTCATTTCTTCAGCTCACACAATTTACATGAAATCAAAAATGCCAGATAAAAACACAATAATTTTTGTACATTTCATTATAAGAGTATATTAACAGACTTTTATGTGTATGTACATACATATGTATGTATATCTATATCATCAGGTACTTTCAGCAGGTACTTGTATTGGTTGTCAATATTTATTGTTACAAACATTTTTGAATAATTAAAAATAAAAAATAAAAAAATACATATTTTTGATTTTCCTCCTATAATTTGTTTATTCAACAACAAACTGTGAACTAGAAAAATACACACTCATCATACATTTAATGTATTCATATACACACATACGAGTGTTCATTCATTCATTCACATGCAATTATTAATTGCTATTGTTAGTGCTCTTGATAATAAAAATCATTAAAATGAAAAAACAAAAATAATAAATAAAACGAAAAACGTGAAAATAGAAAATAATGTTGAAACACAATTTTTAATGGAATGTACTCAAGTACAGAATAAACAAGAAAAGAGAATTGTATCATTTACGTTTGTGTATTTCAGTTTTGTACTGAAACAAGTTAAACTAAGAAAGTTAGAGACAAATTAGTTCGAATTTATGATACATTGCAGGGTTGTCAGATCTGTCCATCTTCAAGAAACCGATTCCTGACATTTCCAATCTATTCCACCAGGAACCAATAATCCGGAGTACAACGGAAGATAAAAGCTAATCTACTGAAGACACTCACCATTCACATTCAACATCCGCCGACTGATGAGGCATTTGCTGTTTGATCATTAAAAAAAAAAAAAGCAAAATGAGGTCTAGTAAGCGCTGACAGGAGACTTGTAGCTTTTGTTTGGTGTAATTCAATGTTCTTATAAATAACAAATATCAACAACAATTATCGCCATTCTTTGTTAATGCGTTGTAATGTTTTATAGATTTACTAACTGCTCAATATCTAAGCAGATTGAAAATGGTAGTAAGCGGCAATGTGTAGTAGGGCTTTGGGTCCCGATTATCAAGGATGCCTTTTGAGCTAATGTACTTGCAGCTTCGTTACTGCCTTTGTAATGTAGCGCAACAACATTTGACAATTTTAGATATCATACGATGAGAGCTAAGAGCCCTTAAGTTATTCGAGAAAATATTAATTTTTTAATCGTTGAACCCACCGTTCAGGTTGATCCTAGCAATATGACTGATAATGGCAACGATTTCAGCCTGAAAAACATCTTGCCAGTGGAATCAACAAATCTCAGTTGGGGCCACCAGCTTTGAAACAATTGCCCACATTTGGAGCTAAGCTTCTCATAAACCAATAATTTCAGTCCGGTAACTCAAAAGTAAATTTGATGTCAAAACAAAATTACAAGCGCATGGCGTTCATTGGGTTCCTAACCACTCTGTAAAGTATGGCCAAATCACAACCAGATTTACAGGGCCAAAAGACTCTTGTTGCCTTAGACTGAATAACACCTAAATATGAGGTCCAATTAAGTCTTCTCTCCAGAACGACACCTTCATATTTAACACAGTTAAAAAAATTCACATGGATTTATTTCGCAACAATTTAGAATGAATAGCAATTTACAGATTGGACTAAATCCAGAGTAGGAAAATAAACAAAACTGAACGTTTGATCTCATTTTGTTGTGTTCTTTACAATGAGTGAAATAAAAATAAAACAGAAACAGTGAGAACGATTGTCCCATTTAATTTTGAATAATGTTTTTGTTTTGAGTACTACAAATACACTAACTCAAATGTGCGTAGGTACCACAAAAAAATAATGAGAAGAAAAAGAAAAGAAGAAGAGAAAAAAAGAGCAAATTATACGAATGTAACGGAATAACAAAGCAAGCACAAGAGCGTAAAGCTAATTGTTTCATTTGCGCTCTTTCTCATTTAGAAAGTATTTGTTTTGGTTTTGCTCATGTACAATACCATTAAAAAAATTTTGAAAAGTGTATGACTTTGTTGTAACGTTTGCGAAATGTTTTGTTTGTTTGCCCACTCTGACTAAATCTCTACTCATACAGGTTATTAAGAATTTTTTTTTAAACATAATTTTTCTTTTATTGAGACCAATTCTCAGGGGAAACCCGTACTAAATGCTGTGCATTGTATTGGAATTTTTGGAAAATTGGAATTTTATAGATATTATTAAGCGCCTTGGGAATGAGACAAATTGCTGTGAGATGATCATTCAAAGGCCACTGTTATACTTTCACCCTTGAATGATCAATAGCAATTGGCTTATTGTTACATGTTGATTGTGGTGAGTGCCCCGCTAAGTACGTTTTAGCTGTTAGCTGCTACTTCCCAATACATGGCGCTTTTTCTTCTGATCACTCGTTTTCTTTGTTGTTGTCAATGGTTATGGTGGAATAGAGTGGAATATTTGATAAAATTCTTTTAAAACTCTGTTCCCATTAACTAAAGCTGAAATATACAATATATAAAAAATGTCTCAGGAGCACTGCTAGTATATATAAATGAATGAGTGAACAAGTGAAGAAAACCAAAAAGAAACTTTAATTTTTATTTGGACTTGAAAGACTTTTTAACTTTTTTTCTCCCGCTTTTGTATTTCATTGTCTGTCTGTCTGTTCTGTATGTTCGTGTGGATTTTAACATAAAAGTTCTCATAATCAAATGCCACTGCCATTTATATAAAAAAGAACAAAAAAAATCTAGAGGTGTTTAAGCCAAGTGTTTTTCTCCACTTGTGTATTTGCCTGAATAAACATTGTTTTTAAGCGAAACAAAAAAAAAAAAGAAAAAAAAGGCCCTCATGTGAACTCTACATAGTTTTCTTTTATATTTTCAAGAAATTCTGCAGTTATTTTCTGGGCTTCTTTAATGTATAGACGCTAAAATAGAAAAAAAAAATACAAAATTCTAAAGAAAAACCTCAAAGAAAAATCCGTTAAAATAAGAAAAACCAACACACGATTCATATTCTCACAAACGCTTAACCATGTCAGTCAAACAGTTAGTCATCAGTTGGCCATTAAAAAAAAGTGCACAAAAATGCGAAATCAAAAGAAATTTAAGAAAAACTTTTAAAATCATATTAAAATTTAAATATATTTATAAATTCATATTGTATAAGTATATGTATGTACTTAAATTCATATTTAAAACCAACAAGAAAAAACTTAATTTTTATTCTGCATCAAAAGGTAACCTTAAGGGTCATTCAAAAATTGCAGTCTTTATTACAAAAATAAATCATTTATTTGTTTGTGATATTTAACAGCAGGTGGACAAGCATGCATGTTTTTAGTAGATAAATTACATTTTATTTTAAAGTAAGAAAGCTACAGTACGAGTAGTTAAAGACTGATGTCAAAAATATAAAAAAATATGTTTTTAATTTTCAATTTAACGTGCTTTGAGATTAGAAATTGCACATATTTTGACAGCTAAACTATATTCTGTGTAATTAACATAACAACACTGTAGAGAGCAATTTAAATAATAGAGCCAACGTTATGAGAAGAAGAGTAATGTGTACTACTCACCTTGTATGATAAAAACCTCTATATACTAAATAAAATAAAATCACAAAATTGATCTGAAAGTGGCTACAATATCACTACCTAATGCATGTATAACGACAAATAAAATTGACAAATAAAAACAATAACAGTTGTTTTGCAACTAACTTCGCTCCTTTACGAGCAATCAACATTGAATTGGTCTTATACATTTTGTATAGGCTTGAAAATGTTTGACATATAGCGCTTTACACCATTATTTAGATTGGTCTGTAAATTCGATTCGTAAGCAACTCTTGTACTTTTGACTCTGAAATCTTTAGATTTTTCTCTATATGAATGCCGTCGTTTTTTTATTAACTTATTAATCTTTAGAACAGAGAAGTTTTTATGAATATTGTTTGCACTAATAATTTGATGTGCAGCTGCAATATTTCCGTCGTAATAACAAATATTTTAATTGGAATTTTTAAAATCCTACTCTTAGCTTTAATATCAAAGGGTGTAGTATTATGTTATGTTATTATTATGTTGATCATTTAAAGGTGAAGGTATACTCGTAACACTGATGAGTGATCATAATATTGACAGCAACTTGTATTATTAAGTAAGGCGCTTAATAAGAAAAAAGAGAAATTCTATCCTATCTTTCCCATAAAAAATTCCAATACAATGTTGTTGAAAGATATAAATAGATTTTGCTTAAATCAGTGCAGTAGGTTTTTTTTTTAAGACCAATACTCAGGGGTAAACCCCTACTTATATAGTTCATTGTATTGGAATTTTGAAATTATAGGTAGATATGTGTTATACCTTCGCCTTTGAAAGATCAACAGCAATTGTCCCATATATCGATTGATGTTGATGGTGTGTATCTTCATTAAGCAGGGTAGCTGTTATCTTCTTAGAAGATGGTGCTGTACACCTGATCATTCGTTTCTGGTGGAATAGACTGGAAATATCAGGGTGCAGGGGGGGACCTCTTTTTTTAATTATAATATTTCGAAAAACAGCAATCTATTATTTTATTGAATTTTTTCTCCTTCGTTGGGATTTAAACCTTGGTCGTTTGAGTGTCTGTGCAAGAGCTCTAACCGATATACCATAATTTCATAATGTTTTCTTTTACGCCTTCTTTCGAGCAAATGGTTAGCAAAGGCAGAAATACTACTGGTAAATACTTACATTTTATGAACAAAATTTTCACATCCCATCTACCGGATAAATAGGAAACTATAGTTACACAATTTTTATATTTCTTAGAAAAAATTAGTGAGATTTTCGCTAAATCGGTCCAATAGTTTACGAGTTTTTAACAACTTTTACTTACAATACTTACGGTGTTGAAATTATTGCAGCGTTTACTGAGTTTACTAGTGTTTTTGCGTCACATCCCATCTATCGGACAAACGTATAGCTACACGGAAACATTACTTACGTTGTTTAAAATATTCATGCAAGATTTTGCTCAAACCTGTTCAGTAGTTTCTGAGTTTTTGCTCATACTGTCAAAACTGGTACAATAGTTTTAGAGTTTATTATACTTATATAAGTATAGGGTGCCCCAGCGGTGTAGTTGGTAGAGTGCTAGACTGCTAGTGTGAGTGTTGTGAATTCAATTCCCCTCAGAGACCCAAGTTGGTGATACTACACAGAGCAAAGTCTTAGTCACTCGTCTTGGAATAATTAAAATATAATCTGAATATTGTATTCCAATTTAAATAAATCTATATAGTCTATGGGACAACCGTAGCATTAGAAAGAAATACTATTGACATTTCTTAGCAGAAATGCTCCTACAAAGATTTGTAAAAATCGTTGTAGTTTATTTTCTTTTTGGAATTTATCGCCGTTTAAAAAAAAAAAAAAAAAAACGGGTTAAAAATAAAATTTTTTTGATTTATGGCAGTTTTTTTTTTTCAAATGATTTGTTTTTGTTACATAAGGAAGACAGAAGTTTTAAATATTACTTTCAATTTTGCATTTATGAATGAATTCCTCAACTCGCTTGCACAAAACAAAAACCTTGGACGCTTATTTAGATTATGAGCTGCTATTCTAGGATTAACGATTAGTACTTCTAGTGGTTAGTGTGTTGGCGTAGTAAGACATGAGCCGAGGGTTCAAACCCCAGCTCTGACATCTTAAAAAAATATGAAAATATTATTTCTTTCGGCGACTACCTCTCAGCAGTCTTCTGGCAAAATCTCTGAGAGTAACTGATTGCCATGAACAAGCTTCTCAAGTCTGTCGTTCGGAGTCGACACTAAACTGTAGGTCCTGGTCGTAACATGGCACAGAGTTGTAATGGCCAATTATGTATATATGTATGTGCTTCAAAAACTAGCAATTTAATTCTCATAGAAATCAAAGTGATTTTAACCAAAGTGGTATCAAAATTATTTCAGATTTGAAATATTATTCAATTTTCATTATTTTGTGATTTCAATAATTTTGAGATCATTATTATTTTTTTGTTTTATGAAATTATTGAAAGCAATTAATTTCATTGCAATCGCTATACTTCAAATAATATTCAAAATTTCCCTGAATAGGATTTAAAATACAGCGAATTGCCATTAGAATTTGGTGGAAACCTCCACTGTTGGTAGTACAAAATTATTAGGCTCAGTTTTATTTCCAGAAAAAAGAGTTTCATTTAACCCGTTAACGCCCAAATGAAAGCCAAGAACAATTTTTAATATTCAATATTTGTAACTAGATTTAAACAACATTTTTTACAGTACAGTAAAAGAAAAAAACCAAAAAAAAATATTCTGAGTTGTGTTTTTTCAGGTATACTAAGCTCAGTACAGCAGCACTTAATATGCTATAGCTCAAAAAATTCTATACGAGTTAAACCGTCTTATATTGCTTTTATTAGAATGTGATATTATCAAGTAAATAAACTGCTATTTAACGTTCTTCAAAGTTAACTGATGTAAAATAAACTACATGACCATTCACAATCTCACGAGAAATTAATCACCAAAATGGAGATTCCTAGATAACTAGCCAAAATGGAGATTCCCATAATTGATATTTTTCAACAACAGCTACGTGGATGTTGCATGTACTCTTATTGACTGATAAAAAGCGTTTCCCGGGTAAAAAACTGCATTTTATAACTTTTACTTGAACTTTAAGTTGTGTACTATATATAGTACAGCGGGCGTTAATGGGTTAAAGACATCAATGATTTTGAACTAGATTGAATTCTGCGTAAAATTATGTTACTGGTAATTTCAATCAAATGGATAGCAATTAATAAATGATTTGATATGAAAACTATTAGCAATCATTAATTATGTATGTGATTGCAAGTAAATCGTTTGTAATCCTTTACAGCTCTGATATTTCCAAACAAATGTTTTTAAAGCAAATTCGAAATTACTGTGTTGTTTTTTTTTTTTTGTAAAATTTCTCAACTGTTTTTACGATATTAAAAGTAAAATTACAACATATTTAAAAGTTTAAGAGGCTAAAAATTAATCTCTAAAAGTAGCTTTTCAATAGACAATAAAGAACATGCATTTTATTGCATTAAAATTTTTTTAATTAAAAATTATGTTTCTACTGAGTTGAAAAGATTACATTTTATTTTGTATTTTTTTTTCCAATTGGTTAATTAGCGAAAAATGTAAATGGGAAAACCCATTAACTTACATTAAAATGCTTAGTTTTTAGACTGATTAGTTTGTGGTGTTTATGCCAAAAATGGAAAATATTCAAGAGAATGGCAAGCGACATACAAGTGTTTTGGAAAGCGGTTTAAAGTTTATTTTATTTTTTTTTTTGCAAGATTATTACGAGTGTTATATATAATATGTTTTAAAATACCAAATAATAAAAAGTTTTTAAGTTTATATCTTGTTTGTGTCTATACTCATATATGTATGTAAGCATATGTAATCAGGGGTGCCATTACAGTATTACAGACATAGATAATTAAAGTTTAGGCAAATTTTATGTTTAAATTAAAAAAAAAAAGAAAAACGAAAAGAGAAGAAAAGAAAAATTCATTCATGATTTTTTGTTTATACGTAATAAATGGTTAATGGACTTTCACTTTCAAAACAAAGAAAATATTTAATTTTTTTTTTCAAAACATTTACTACTGATTACATTCATTGAACTCATCTATCTCTGGCCACTTGTTGTTTATTGGATAAACCAAAAGGCAATAGTGATTCAAATGGAAATACGAGTATAACCCAAAACATTCTCTTTTATTTAATCATAAACAAAAATAGAATAAAAAATGAATTTATACTACATTACTTAGCTTTTAAAAGAATACCGAATAATAACTTATATAGGGTGTATACTATAGGTATACTACTTTGTTTTGCCGCCATTTTGGTAAATATTAGGCTTGACAGATCCTATTTGGCAGACGTGAAGTAGAGACGTGGCAAATTTATTATAAAAAAAATATTCGGCAAATCAACGTCTTTTAATCGTCAAAACATTCTTGCAAAATCAATCATCAATTACTGTGACGATGAGAAAAAAATCATAATGAGCGATGAGGCACATTTTCATTTGAATTGATATGTATGTGAATAAACAGAATAATCGGTTCTGGGCAATGAAAAACCTTTAAATTGTCCATCAGTCACCTTTGCATCAAACAAAAGTGACAGTCTGGTGTGCAATTTGATCAGGAGGAATCATGGGACTTTACTTCTTTAAAACTGCCACAACTGCATGCTTTGGGCTTTGCAAACATCGTAAACTGGTGTCATCAACATCGGTAGGCGCATCAAAATACAACATGCACGTCGGCATGGACATATTGTTTTTGTACCGGAGGAAATACATACAAGATTAAAATCGAAAATCCGATCGTAGAACTAGTTAGGGACAATTTTTAAAAATTTTAAATTGAGGGGTACGTGGTACATGATACAAAAACTCAAATGGCCCAGGTTCAAATCCCAGCAAAGGTGAAAAAGTTAGTTTGCGATTTTTTCAAAGTTATAATTTAAAAATAAGAGGTCCGCTCCCTCACATTTCACTCTATTCTACCTTAACCTTTCACAATAAAAAACTAATGATCAGGAGAAAAGCGCCACCTATTAGGAAGTAGCAGATAACAGCTAAGCCCACTTAGCGAATGCACTCACTACAATCAACATGCCACAATGAGACAATTACTGTTGATCATTCAAGTGTGAAAATTAATATAACACTGACCTTTGAATGATCAATTCATTTCTAAGGCGCTTAATAATATATGAAAAATATATGTACTGTCATTTCTATAAAAATTTCAATACAATGCACAGCATTAGTAGGGGTGAACGCCTGGTTGCAAGAAGCATTTGAACATTTGTTTACTAATAAGAGAATTATATTTTCATTACAATCTTTTAAATATCTGTGATACAAGCATTGAACAGCTTTTATAGTTTTTGTAGAACTACAATTATTACCACCTGTTATTCATATACACGTACATATGCACTATATCTATAGATTTGTAAATTTTTCATGTAAATTTACACTCCATTTGTGATCGTTGCTTTTTATTATTTGTTTTGTTTATTAAAAGCGTAAATTTCTGTTAAATGAATAGAAAAAAATATGTAATTCAAATGTAAAATTATACATGCGATCTAATTTCTTCACTATTATTATATTTTATTTTAAAAACTACTCAACTGTATTACACCCTACACTGCCACTAATAATACTCTTCAACTTAAACTGGGGTCATATTATGCAAATATTTGACAAAACTAGCTCACTACTATTGTTTTCATAGGCGGCAATTTTTATTATATTTAATATTTATTGTATTAAATTCAATTTAAATAAATTAAAATCTATGTTGGCAAATATATATGTAAGTATGTACATATAGTAAATTTTTATATATGTACATATATATTTTTTGTTAAAATTTATTAAATTTTATTAATATTTACGAGTATTTCAAGATGTTATTTATTAATGTTGGAAAACGTATAATTTTTTTACTTCATCTAAGTATTTGTCATAAATTTTTTTTTTCTTATTTTTCGTTTATACTGAAATGAACATTAAAGTTGTGAATAAAAAAAAAAATATGTACTCGTATATGTAAATACGATAACGTAAAACGACAGTTAATGAAATCATAATATTACATGAATATATCAGCACTTACGTCGATAAATTATAAAAATTAATAACAATTGTGATGAGTTCAAATTACTATTCCTAGAAAATAAAAAATGAAAATACAGTTCAGTAGATCAAATGTTTATTTGACTTTTACTGCTGAACATCAATTATGGATTAATTGTCTACATAACGAGGAATTTTATTTATTTTTTTATTGTAATTATTAAGAAAATATCATAATTGCTGTTCGTTATGTGTAACATAAGCAGAAACGATTTTTGTAAAATCTAGACTGAAAGAAAGCAAAATTCAAAAAAGTGTATAATTTTTCTTAAAAACAGAAACATTTATTCTTATTTTTATTCCTTTAGACATACGAGTATTTACTAAATTAATTTTTGGTAGAATCAGTTTTGGGAACAATTTTGTGCAAGAAATTGTAAAAGTGTAAAGACAAAAAAAAAGTAAATAAATAAGAAACATTTGAACATTTGTTTATTAATGAAAGAATTAATTTTCATAACAATCTTTAACCCTCCATTACTAACCTCTGGTTCGAATCGACCCAGATAACCAGATATTTTAACTCAAGATATATGTGTAATCTAAATTTGTTTATATTTAAACGTTTATAAATAATAAACATAAGGAAAATTTATGATATTATGCATATAAAATTATTATAAAAAACAGCCTGGGTCGATTATACCCATAGTTAGTAATAATGTAACAAAGATTATGGGTCGACTAGACCCATAGTTAGCAATAATGTAACAAAGATTATGGGTCGATTAGACCCAGGTTAGTTATACCGTTATACAAAAAATATATGATCATTTATTCGCATTGTAAAAAATTAAAACGCAAAACCAAAACCACGTGCTCTAAATGTGGAAAATATATTTGCCAGAAACACTGTGCTCAAATTGCAATGCTTCTGCACAAGAGAAATCCATTTTTGATGATATGTTCGATGATGAAAATTCCGAATAAAAGGTAACATTTACAGTACATAACTGAAAAATTTTTGCTTTAGCCGTACCAATTTTTCTTTCTAACATTTCACTATTATATTTCTGGTTTTAAATGCACTTTATTTGACGTCAATATCTTAAAAACTCTTAATTTTATGCGCAATTCGGCTGGATAACTTTTTTTTTTCACTTTTTTTAGCTATGTTGTAATGAATTCATACTTAATTTTAATTTAAATATTTTTGTTTTAATTTACACCATTGTATACTAAAATTAAACAATAAAAGACTAAAATCTAAAATCTACATATCGTTGGTCTCAGGTAGAAAGGCCCTAACTCGCATTTTTTCAAAACTTACTTTTTTTTAGTAAATTCAATGCATTTTAGAAATATTCCGCTCCTCACAAAGAATGTTACAATATTATTAAAAATAACGTTATTACAAGCAATTGTACAGCATTTAATAAAAAGTTATATATTAATATTTACAGTATCTGTTGTATTTTTACCGCCTCCTGTAAATTTTAAATTATTTGAGTTAGGGCCTTTCTACCTGAGACCAACGATATACATATCTGTGGAATTTTGAAAAACGTCTTCTCTCGAAATAAGTCAATTTTCCAAGATTTTTAGTATTTCCTTATCCTTCTTTTGCTCTAATCCCCGTATTTCTACGACCTTTGGAACGCAAGATATGCAGTTGACTAATCTACCTCTTTCAGACTTTGCCCCAATTTCAATTTAACAAAACGACTTCTTTGAGAGAATTAAGAATAATTTGAAAAATTAATTATCTATAAAAAATTTTATTTAATTTTTATTATTATTTTTTTATTATTTGCATATTGTAGGAAAAAATAGAAGTATTTTTTTTAATAAAACCGAAATATATTTTCCAGATCAACTTCTTTCAAACTTTTTTTCATATTCCGTTTTAACAAAACGACTTGTCTTGACTTAAGCGATTAAGATAATTTTCAAATTTAATCAAAAAAAATTTTGGCAAAACGACTTGTATGGTGGGAGCTAATTTTTTTCTTTAAAATCTATTTAACAAAAAATCTTAAATTAATTTTTTGTCGTTTTAAAGAAAACTATTGCTTCTAGAGCGAAAAAAAGGTCGGATAATGTTCGTTAAGTATTTGTGTATAATATCCACGTTCAAAATTTCCTTAACTTTCTAAGCAGTAACTTCTATTAGCCTTTTTAACTGTTTTTTTGCTCTACTGAAAAGTTGTTGAATTAGAAAGAAGACGTTTTGTCAAATGTCCACAGATACATACATATATACTAAATGGGATATGATTCTCATTTAGTTTATAACTATTTGAAAAAGTCTCCTGACGAGTTTATTAAGCAGAGACAAAATGGCAATGGAGACATTCTTATCCCTATAAGTTATACATTTCATATTATATTGAATTTATTTAAATATAAAAACGATGTTTTAGGATTTTCTCAATATATCTGATAAAAAAAAGATATCTGAGATATGAAAATTTCAAAAGTGGTATTGATTTGCCCAGCAAAATATTGTGTGATGGTTTCAAGT
Source organism: Metopia argyrocephala (assembly GCA_963576795.1). Lineage (NCBI taxonomy): Eukaryota > Metazoa > Arthropoda > Insecta > Diptera > Sarcophagidae > Metopia > Metopia argyrocephala. Next base: position 39,634,983 of record OY756210.1, read on the forward strand.
TCAATGTAGGAATCAAGTGTTTTTGCGAAAGTTTAAAGAAATTTAATTGTATGCATAAGGCATGATTCAAAAATGTTTGTTTTTATGTGTTAACGAAAACAATTTTAATTTATTTTATAGAATCAAATCAAATCAGACAAATCAGCAGATTTGAAGAATTGTATTTCAAGACATCGAAAAATTATAAATTTTATGAAATTTTGAAATGTATTTAAAATGAATTCAATTCATGTAATGATTTAGTAGACATAAAAACGACATGCTCTTTGAACCACTTCTTCTTATTTCACTCTGCAGTAATTAACCCTTCGTCACGCTTATGTTCCGATAGTCGCATACGTAGCTCATGCAACTGGCCAGATTCACTATGTATTTCAATACATTGATATGAAAAATATGCAATTTTAGTGATAACATTATATAATTATAATATTATTTTATATATTTTCAAATTTTTTTTTTCTTTTTTTCAAATGAATCGAAAAACTGATGCAAAGAGAAAAAAGTAACAGTTTTTTGTATTTGATTTCATTGCTGCGAAAGTATGCACTATGTACAAAAATCTGAAACGTACAACAGTTACAACAACGCAAAGTACCCACAAAATTCACTTTAAGTTGATTTGAGTAAACAAACGTAAAAAAATAAAAAAAACATGCAAATAAATCAGATCAGACCTTTCCTGGGGCTCGAACCTCGGGCCTCCAGCACATTAAATCTCATTATTCTCCATACAAAATACACGTGCATCTGGCCAGATGCATGCGCTACGTATGTGATGTGTAGATGAAGAAATCCACATAAATTGTTTTTGTTGTTTTTAAAAAAAATTTTTTTTTTCAAAAAAACCATAGCTAATAATATTTATAGAGGGTACCTAGAGACACAAACACCTCGCTAAATTAAAAATTTGTTTCAATCAGTGTTAAATTCATAAAAGATCTTGCCAGATACATGCGCAGGACGGAGGGTTAATATAGAATTATTTCCAGTCTAATAAATAAGACAAATACGTATCAGTATCAGTATCGAATAGCGTTTATTATTAGTTGAGGTTTTTTTTTTTAGTTTATGCTCCACTCTTCTATGTCCTCCAGCGAGGCCACACGCCTAGTTACACAGTTTCAAATTCACATTTACACACTATGCGATACGCTCAATTACCATAAATTGTAAGAAAATCCTTTAGAAGTTTCAGGTCAAATAACTTTTCTTTAATGAAATCCTAAATACATTTATGATTTCTAATCTTCTTGGAGAATACGAGCATTATCCCCAAATAGAACGTTTAGTTAAGAATTCATTTCAACAAATGTTTGAAAGCATATTCAATTCAAAAGTGATATCATAGCCCAATTGACTTCAACAATTCTTATGAATATTTAAGTGTTTAATTAATATTTAAAGTAAGACTATTAAATATAATTAATAATTCTTTGTGCAATTAATTTCGAAATTTAAAAATTTCGACACTACAAATTTTGCAGCAATTAAAGCAGTTCAATAAAAAAAAACGAAATACAGTTAATTTATTTAGAGTGAGTTTGTAAGTTACTAATTGCTTTATTTCACTTATATACGAGGGAAGCTTGAGAATTATTATTTTATGTATTTCCTAGACTGTATTTTATGTTCGACGAACTTTTAATTATTTTAATAAAAAACTTGGCCGATTTTTTTAAATTTTAATTTTTTTAATTTTTAAATTTTTTTTTTAATTTATTGTGATTAGTTTAGCTAGTCATGCAAAAAGAATGTGGGAGATTATGACTGACACAATGGGCTTCCAGATCAAGGGTCCAATAGCTTAAATACATCATTAGATTTATATACTTTATTAATTAATTCAAATTGGAGCCAAATGAAAGTGAAAAACAATTATTTTGGTGAATTGTGTTGTTATTTGTTGTATAAAAAGGTGTTGCATGCTTTTAGAGAAAAGAAAAACCAGTGTGGCTAAAATAGAGCATAATACCAGGCTTTAGGCTAATATAAACAAATGAAAAAGACTATAAGAACGCCTGAGTATATATTATATATATATATATATTTTTTTTTTGCACAAGTTGTATATAAAAAAATATATATTTTTTATAACTTATCTGTTGTGTACTAAATTTAAATTTAATTGCAACAAATGATTATTTTCATAGACTTGAGATATCGAGATTCTCGTATCTTATCTTAAAATAGTATACAACTTCATGTTACGAAATTATCAAACTTTCCTCGTGTACTCGTATATGTCTTAAGAAAAATGATCTACATTTTAAACCATTTGCTATGAATTTTATGCACATATCGTTTCTCTTTAGACGCTGTTTTTGTTTTTTTTTTTTTTTTTTTTGGTTTTGCAGCAATACTCGTGTCTGTTTAATTAATTTGCATATGGGGCGTTAACTTTTTTCTCTTTTTCTTGTGCGTTTAAATATATAAAATAATAAAAAATTTTTACCCCAGTAGTTTTTAAATTTTTATTTTCTGCTTATTTTCCTGCTACTGATATCAAAAGTGAATGTAAATGAATGGTGGTTAGTTGCAGTTAAAAAAATTGTGTCATATGTTGAATGCAGCAGCATAAAATTAATAAAAATGAAAATAAACTTTTCTTTAATGATTACTTCTAATAATTATCAAGTGTGCCCATGTGGCATGATAATGTGTGGTAGTACATTAAGTTCATCATGATTTTTATGATCTCAATAAATAAGTAAAAAAGAAAATGACTTCATAATAATTAAAATTAGCAAATAATTTTATTTTATTTTGTGTTTTCCTAGTTTATTTATTGAATTTTTTTTTGGAGATAAAAAAAACTAAAATGTAATTAATAATTCAGAACTAAAAAGTAATTCACCTGCTTGGAGATAAAAAAAAATAAAAAGTAATTAATAATTCAGAACTAAAAAGTAATTCACCTGCTTGTGAAATTGCCACTGAAGTCAGCTTCAAACTTTAATGCGGAGTAGTGCTAACAAAAAATAAGTATGCTGAAAAACATGCATAATAGTTACGCTTTATCATAAAATGTTTGTCTAATGTTACAATAGATTTAAACTATATAAGTATGTATATGTAAAGGGTTGTTAAATTTTAAGGGCCCATGTTGATTTTGAATAAAAGATAAACTATTTAGGAAATTACGATAATATGGTGGGGGTCAATAATGTATGGAACAAAATATCGGTCAAATGGTCGCTGTCACCTTGGCGGCACACCTCCATCCAATGGTCCAAATTTTCGATGACGCTGAGGCATAATTGAGGTTCTATGCCGTTAATGTGCCGAATTATCTCATCTATTAGCTCTCGAATTGTTACTGGCTTATCGACATACACCTTTTGTTTCAAATAACTACAAAGAAAGAAGTCCAAAGGTATCAAATCACACGATCTTGGCGGTTAATTAACATCGCCACCTCGTGAGATAACACCGCCATTAAATTTGTCGCGCAAATTTACCATTGTTTCGTTAGCTGTGCGGCAAGTGGCACCGTTCTGTTGAACAGGAACGCCATTCACAGTAACTGCCTGACCTGAACAGCAAGCAATATTTGCTTCAGTACGAGCTGTACGAGCATGCACTGGTGTTTTCACATCTTCTACTGCGATTCGGAAAAAATTACGAACTGCACGATATGCATTTTGGTTTTAACGCTTGAATAACTTTAACGCGTTGCTCGATTGTGTATCTTTCCACGGTTCAGATTGAGTTCGTCTGAAATTGAGAAATTTCAAATGAAATGCAGAAAAAACTTCACGTTTAAGTGTGGTTCAGATTCGGTCCTTAAAATTTAACCACCCGATATATGTATGTACCTTTATATTTGTAAAATATTTGATTAAAATATTTCTTAAGCAACTATTTAAACCAGATAAACACAAGCAATAATATATACATTTTTAGTTTAATTTAAAGCAACAAACAATAAACAAAATAAATGCTTCAATTAAATATTGAAATTAAATATTCAATTAAATTAAACATTTTTGTTTGTTTTTTTCTGACTGATATAGAATATGATATTAGTGAGTTTCAATCAAGGGTCAAAACCCCATTTCCGCCTTCTCCTTTTATTTTTCTAGACCAGCACAATGTACTGCATTAGTAGGGGTCATCCCCTCAGTGCTAGCCTCATGAAAAATAAAAATATTTGACAACTCGTCGTGTGTGAGTTTATGTGCTCTATGCGCCTTTTTATATTTTTTATATATATCGAGTTAATGATGCCACTTTAGGTTTTCGACCCCAAATTTTTTAAATCTGCAATCAATTTTCGAATATCTCGTCCAGTTTCGGAGATAATTAACCGAAAACGGATTGCAGATTTTAAAAATTTTGGTGTCAAAAACCTAAAGTGGCATTATTAACTCGAGACATATGAAATGGCGGATAGAGCACATAAACTCCCACAGGACGAAATGTTAACGTACCTTTATGAGTAAATATGTTAAATTGTTTTATTTCCGGCAGTTAGCCAAACGATACCAAGCAGAAGTCCAAACTATATGTTTCTCCGGGTGAACCAGATACGAAGAAGGCCAAGTTAAATTTATTGGCCAATAAAGTGATGGCAACAGCTTTTGTGAAGCGTGTGGGATAATCCACATCAATTACCTTCAAAAGGAAAAAACAATAAACGACGAATATTATGCCCACTTAATGGAAAAAAACGACTCCATATGGACAAGACAATAGTTATTTTTCATCGTAATAATGGACAGGTGAACACGTGTACAGTTTTAAATAAAAAAATTAACGTTTTTAAGAAAAACACAACAAGGTATTTTTCAAATTTCTGTTTTAAAAACAAATCTTCTTTGATGTCAATTTCTTTTATAAGAATTGAGTAAGATTTCTAGAAATATAGATAAATAATTTAAAAAATAATATTTTTCTTTTTATGTTTTTTTTTTCTTTTCTTACTTTAATCTGATAAAATAAAAACAAAGAACTCCTAAACAGTTCTTGTACATTTTATTCACTTAGTAGGGACATAAATACTGTTATGTACTAATATGTTGGGCTATAAAACAAAAACGAATGAATTTTTTGGAACACATTTTTGTATATACATATTTATTGATATGTGTTCTATAAAAAAATCTAAGTTTTATTCAAAATGTCCGCCCTTGGCGCCTTAAGTCGCATTGGCCATTGGTCCATTAGAAAATTGGCTACAGTACGAATCAGAGCTGTTTTAAGAAAATATTTAAATGTTAAGGTATCTATTGTGGGAGACCATATCCTGTAAAACTGTGCACAATTTGTAATCCAAAGTATTCAAATCAGGGCTACCAGATAGCCAATCTTTTGAGTATCGTTGGCAAATCGTTTCGAAACCAGGTCTGTGTCGTCTTAGCCTTATGATCTATCCAGGGCTGGTATTGGAATAGGGAATTGTTCAGATGCTTCATAACTGTTTCCAAAACGATTTCTTTATAAACTTTGGCCGCTGTTTTGTAAGAGACACCCCATCAAATTATGACTGCAGCTGGATGATGACCCTTTTCTACCCATGGAATGAGTTCTGATGCTTGTTTAGATGACTGGGCATAAACCCTACCATTTTGCTTGTTAAACTAAACAAGATTTTTATATGCAAGTTATCAGCGTACTTCACCAAAAGACGTTTGGATTTTTCTATCCCATTTTTTTTTTTTTTTTTTTTTTGAAGCAGCAGTAAATATCCTTTACGCCGTTTGAAATCTCCAAGTCCCAGAGTTTTGTTTAATAAAACGACTCATGGACTTTTGTGTGATTTTCATGTCACGAGCCATGATTTTTCGTTTCCGGGGAGAATTCCGTTGAATTCTTGCTTTGACGACTTTGATTCCTTACTGTGTCTGAACGGCCCGATCGGGAGAGGTCATTTTTATCTCCGATCTCCTTAAACAATTGTATGCACCAAATTGCAAAATGCTTTAACTGCCATACAGTTTTCTTTATCTGGTTAAAGTTAACACAATTTTAAATTCTTGTAACTGACTAACGTTACTAAGAACATGTTCAATTTTACTATTCTAGTTGTTATGTTCAAAATAGTAACAATATTTATGTCCCTACTAAGGATAATGCATAATGGTTGCGCTTTTTGGTTAAATATTTGTCTAATGTGACCGTAGCTTTAAGTATGTACGTTCACATTTGTAAAATATTTGATGAAAAAACAAAAACTTTGTTTTATGGAAACATTTCTTAAACAACAATTTAAACCCAGAGTGGGAAAATAAACAAAACGAAACGTTTGATCTAATTTTGTTTTGTTCTTTACAATGAGTAAAACAAAAACAAAACAAAAACAGTGAGAACGACTGTCCCATTTAGTTTTGTATATTGTTTTTGTTTTCAGCATTATAAATACACTTACTCATATGTGCGTAGGTAGAACAAAAAAGAATGAGAAGAAAAAGAAAAGAAGAAGAGAAAAAAGAGCAAATTATACTAATGTAACGGAATAACAAAGCCAGCACAAGAGGGAAAAGCGAATTGTTTCGTTTGCGCTCTTTCTCATTTAGAAAGTATTTGTTTTGGTTTTGCTCATGTACAATACGATTAAAAAAAATTGGAAAAGTTTATAACTTTGTGGTAACGTTTGCGAAATGTTTTGTTTGTTTGCCCACTCTGTTTAAGCCAGAGAAACATAAGCAATAATATTTAAATTTTAATTCAATTTGGAGCAACAAACAATAAACAAAGCAAATGGTATAATTAAATATTGGTTACACTTTTTTCCAGCAAATATTTAAGAAGTGTGAATGTACCTTTACGAGTGACCAGTTAGTGTAAGAGTTAAAACGAATTCAGTCGATGCGAGAGGGGTTAAATAAGTCTGTGAGTTTTCGAACTTTCCTCGTAATACCACCTGCTAATAGACTACTGTCAAATTTTGAGCTAATTGCCTCATTTACTTGGTATTGTATTTTATTTTAATGAAAAAAAAAAATGAATTACGGATGCTTATTAAACATTATTTTTTGCGAAAAAAAACCGTCAATCAAACCAAGTAAAAGCTTAATAAATACTCGTACTATGGGGACTCTGCACCATCGATTTGAATGGTAAAAAAGTGGTTTACTGTGGTCGCACAAGTACAAATGACGCTGAACGTGTTAGACGGCCAATTGTAGACAATATACCCGAAAATGTCGAAAAAATCCACGATATGGTGTTGGCTAATCGAAGACTAAATGTGCGTGAGATTGTTGATGCCATATGGCAGCGTGGTTTCCATTTTAAATGATGAGCTGGGTTTAAGAGAGCTGTTTGCAAGATGGCTGCTGCGTTTGTTCTCAATTGACCATAAACGTAATTGTGTGACAACTTTAAACAATTGTTTGGAGTTATTTAACCGCAATTCGAACAAGTTTTTATGGCGTTTTGTAGTTGTGGATGAAATATGGATTCAATACAATACTGCGGATACCAAGCAGAAGTCTAAACTAGGAGTTTCTTCGCATAAACCAGATCCGAAGAAGGCCAAGTTAAGTTTATCGGCCAAAAAGGTGATGGCAAGAGTTTTTTGGAATGCACGCGGAATAATCCCTATAGATTACAATACACAATAAACAGCGAATATTATTATTGGAAAAAAACGACTCCATATGGACAAGAAAAGTTTTTTTTTATCGAGATAACGTTGTGCATAGTATTGGAATTTTTGTGGAAAGGACAGTACATTATGAGAGAACATACATATATTTTTTTATTTCTCACATTATTAAGCTCCTTAGGAGTAAGATAAATTGCTCTGAATTAACCATTCAAAGACCAGTGTTATACCTTCACTCATGAATGAACAACAGCAATTGTCCCATCGTTACATGTTGATTGTGGTGAGTACCTTCGCTAAGTAAAAAAATCCTATTTTTTCGAAGGGATACAATAATTGGAGAAACGTTGAAAAATAATTTTTTTTTAGCAGAGAAAACTGTAGTTCATTCATTTTATGCAAATATGTATTTCGTTTTATGTTAACAGTTCTTTAAAAGATTTTTAGGAAAGACTTATGAAAAGAAATAATATTTAAATACATAATTAAGTTTAATGTTTTTATAAAACAGTGGTTACGTCGTGTTTTCACTCAAATATTTGTCTTATGTGACCGTAGCTTAAGTGATTAATAAAACAGTACAAATATGTTTTTTATTCATTTAAATTTGCACGTTTAAAAACCTTTGTAATTTTGTTTTATACATTTTTTTTATTTTAAAAACAAGTCTTGTCTGATTATTCAAGCTTGATGTCAATTTCTTTTATAAGAATTGGTTAGGATTTCTAGAAATATTCTTATAGATAAAAGTTTGAAAAATAATATTTTTCTCTTTATGTTTTCTCTTTATATTGTTCTTTGTCTTTTCTGACTTTAATCTGATTAAATAAAAACAAAGAACTGGTAAACAGTTCTTAAGAAATATCCTTTTAATTATTGTCCTCAAAATATTTTTAATTCTACAACAGCATCATAAAAGAAATGTTTTGATTGCTTGCCATAGAAATAGAAATCATGATGTCTAGAAACTGTATAAATAGCAAAAGGTTTCATATCCAATTTTTTGTTAAAAAAATATACTTTTGTTTTCAAGACAAGTAAAACAAAAAAAAAATATATATTTATATATATACATATATATATAAAAGCTTTCATAAGAAAAAATTATTACATTGTATTCAGTTGCGAGATTTTTTGTCTGACAACACGCACAGTTTCTATCTTGAAATATTTATATATTGAAATATTAAGTTTTTTTTTGTTTTAGTTTTTAAAACTACTCATGTCATGGTGTTTGTCATTTAGTCTGTCCCTCAGTTAAACTGTTAAGTAAAGTGCTCCACTTATTTATAAATATTATTTTCATTCTTTTAGCGTAAAATAGTTTTTGGGGTCATTATCGTTTAATGCAAAAGCATTTCAGATTTTTTTTCTTAACAGATGAAAAAATACCACCAAATAGCAAAATATCGCTGACATATGCATTTCTTTTGTTGACAACTATTTATTAATTTTTAAATCAAGTGACATTAATAGCCCTCAGCAAATATAAAATGAAGCGCTTAAAATGGGATGTTTTTGTGCGCTGATGTCAAGCCAAACATAGATTTATTTTTCTCAATTACTATTATATTATATGTATTAATATACATATATAATTTATTATAAAAAAAAATTAATAATCATTTTATTTCTTAAATTACTAATTCGAATAAATTATTGGATCTTTATTATGTAAATCTGTTTATAATTATTATATCGGTCTTGGGTTCCTAAAACTGGTATTTTTTATGAGAATTAACAGCCCTTAAGGAATATGTACAAACACTAGCGGAACTGAAGTAAAAAAAATTATTTCATAATTTTTTATTTAATTTTATATATTATTGCCACGAAAATACTATTTCGATTGAGTAGTTGTTTTCGTATAAAAGCTCGCAAGTCATTTACTCGATGGCGACTGATATCATTTGAAATTGCGAAACGTTATATTCGATAACATGCAGAACAATCCTAAAAGTAAAACAAATTTATAACTTCGAATATTTTTTCGCTCTTAAACTTACGAAAGAACTGGGGGCTAAGGTTTTTAATAAGTTTTCTTATATGAGCAAGATAAAGAAGGCTATAACAGTTTAAGGAGATACATTACTGACTTTATTAGAAATAATGTTTCGTATTCATGGATGAATCAATGGGCTTATTTACTTTGTAACTGCTTTTCAATCTGTAATGAACTTCGCTGTATTGCGTATATAGCTTTCATCGAGATCATCCGCTTTTTAAATTTTGCGGTCTTGATTAAAGCTAAATTTTTATGTGGATGCTTTTTTACCTCAGGTTTCTTTTTGTTGTGATGAATTTGTGCTATCAAAAGAAGACAAAGCGCTAATTAACCCCCGATTTCAGATGGTATCGCATAAACCAATTAATTAGTTTTACACCGGGGGCCAAATTACGACATTAGATATCAATCGAAATTTCATACAATTTTAAAGGAATTTTCATATAAATTTCGATTGGTATCGAATGCCGTAATTTGCCCCCTGGTGTAAAACTATATTTGGGTTAATCTTTCAAGTGTTCACTTTAAAGTAAATCAAAAACATCTTGCGCATTTTTGCGACATATGTACACTTTTTTACATTGCCGGTATGACCTCCAATTTTTCGCAAAGAGAAATTTTTGAAGAATGGGTAAAAACTTCCAAAATACATAGCAAAGGCGTCTTATTGACATATGGACTTCAAAATATACCATAAGATATACCAGCGTGTAATACCTATATAAGTAAAAATCAATGTTGTTCCTTGGTCATCACATCAGTTGAAAACGGCTGGACCGATTTTGACGATTTTTCTTTCTAATGACAGGCGTGATCCAACTTAAGTTTTACGGAAGGAAAATTTTGCCCCGCACACTTTTACGCTTACTTGTCTGATTTACCTTAAATTAGAAAGCGGCTCCATCAATTTGACTAATTTTGCTTTCCATTTTAAGTTTTCATCGAGCGAAAAATTTGCCACGCCTACTTTTTCGCCCACTTTTTTCCATTTATCTAAAAATCGGAAAACAGTTGCACCGATTTGGCTAATTTCGATGCAATCCAATTTAAGTTTTCAGTAATTTTAAGAAAATTTTTATGATATTGAAATTTTTTTACTTTAACAGTAGGGCTTTATCTATCTATCCTAGCAAAGCAATCGAATAAGTGTAATTTTTTTTTTATTACTGCTTACTTGAGTATTGATCTTATCAACTAAAATGTAAATAGAATATGATTATTTAGCGGATTTTATCAAACAAGGTAGGTAAACATTTCTGTTCTTGACACAAAGTTGACGCTTTTATTTAGGTTGCTCATTACAGCGTAAATGGTATGCACAAAATTACGTTGCGTTTTACGCTCTAATTTAGGTTACACAGTATAAATAAAATTTTAATTTAAAATAGTTTTTGTTTTTTTTTTTTTTTAACGTATTTTAAAAAGTCAATGCAAACATTTTTTCTAATTTGGACAGGACAGAGTCTGTCGGGTCAGCTAGTCTCTAATAATATTAGATATAAATTGTTGCAGTTGTATAGGAGGTGAGCGTAGCAGTTTCCAATTTTTTCCAGTGGTAAATATGGGCCTAGTAAGACCATGTACCAAAATTCATAAATCGAGGTTTATTGTTCTTTAAAATATTAATTTCGTCCATCTAGATTGACAAAATCTTGCACTGTGCAATGGCCAGAATTTTAGCATACTCGGTCGTGAGAATATAAACCTTGATACTGAACAGTTTGTAGCAGGGGTACTCAAAAAAATTCGGATAAAAATTTTAAGGTTTCTGCGAATGTTATATGTCGAATATATATTCCGTGCAGAATGACTTGTGAGTTCTTAATGCTTTTTGGAGAGACTATTTGTTTGCAAATATACAAAAAGGTTTTTGTCTGCATTTTTATCTATGGATTATTATACAATTAGAGTGTCTAAACTAGGATAAAAAATATTTATATGAAAATATTGTCCAGAAAAGAGAGATCTTTCATTTACCCGTAACACAACTGACTAAAGTTTTCTAGTTTTCTGTCTTAAACTTCAATTAGCGCTTTCGCTTTTTCTTCAAATTCAGCAAATTTTGTATTCCTCATAAATTGAAAAAATTACACTATATAACCATATATTTGGATAACAATTAAAGGCATCTTTAATTGTAACACTTTGTTTATTTTTACTTTGTTTCTATTTGTAATTATTAATCTAGTAACCTTTGTTTTCTTTGTACTTATATATAAAATAATTTTTCTTTGGTCTGTGAGTTTTTGCCAAACGAATCAAACGTATAATTTTTTTAAAATATTTTTTTTTGTTTTGTAAACTTTTTTTTATATAATAAAATAAATCATTTTATATAAAAGACTACGAATTCGTCTTTTAAATCAGAAGTGGGATATTTTGGGAAATTTTTTTCCTTTTAAGATGAAGAAATTAACAACGCTTAAAATTGACGAACTAAAACGTTTACTCCGCGAAAGGGAGATGCCAACATCAGGAACGAAAGCTGAACTTATTGAACGTCTCTCAAGATATCTTGGAACAGATGAAATTGGTGAAAATGGCGAAGATATTGATGTTTTTCAAGAATCATCCGCTACGATTACTTCACAGAGCATTCAATTTCCTGATGTCAACGTAAATTCACGAAATAACGACAGCATTAGTTTTCAGCGGCAAATTGACGACTTAAAGAAGTCGTTGGAAACGGTTTTAAGTATGTTTCAGAATTTTACCGAACAAAATGTGGCACAGACGGCAACGGTAAACGTACCAGAACATAGTGTTCATCAACCAACGGTAAATGTACAGCCATTATTTAATGTTCAACATCCAATTCCAAGCAATTCACAAAATATGTTACATGCCAAAAATGGTCAGTGTTCTGTTAGAGAGATAGCAGAAACTATTCCAGAATTCGATCCAACGAACGAGTCATCCTTGTCTGTGGAGCAGTTTGTGGAAAGAGTCGAAAGTGCTATACTAGCATATCAATGGGAAGAAAAATGTCTTCTTCTTGCTGTTTATAGTCGAATGAAGGGTGTAGCTCGCCTATGGTTGGATTCTGTTCAAATTTTACATTCGAACTGGAAAGATTTCGCAAACGATCTAATAAGTGAATTTAAAACCACGTATGACGAATCTGAAATTCACTTTAGAATGATAAATGCTGTACGTAAAAACGATGAAAAGATTTTGGACTATTGTTTTCGAATGTGTGCTTTGGGTAAGCGTTATAAATTAAGTGAACGGTCAATCGTTAAATATACCCGTGATGGTTTGCAAAGCCGTGATATACAAATCGCTATAGCTTCTCAAAAAATAGATTCAACAAAACAACTGCGTGAAATTCTTAGTGAGTATGAACGAAATGTACCAGAAAGACGATTTTCAAAACCTATGGATGTAAAATTTAAATCGAATGATGATAAAAGCGCAAATGACAGTAGACAAAAAATAGGTTTGAATAATTTTAAATCGCAAAAAGAAATTAAATGTTTTAATTGTAATGAAATCGGTCACATGTCAAGTAATTGTCCAAAACCCCAAAAACGTCCGAGGTGTCTCAAATGCAAAAAAGTTCATCCTAAAAACGAAACGGAATGCAATAATAATGCAACGGTGCGGAATATGTTTTGTAACCGCGATGATTTCTTTAAAATTAATGTGAATTTGGACGATAAAGCATTAAGCGCGTTTATAGATACTGGAAGCCAGTGCAGTTTAATAAGAAAATCCATTTGTATCCGAATGAAATTCGAAATAGTTAAATGCAGTATGAGGATCTCAGGTATTTGTGGCGGTGTACGATTTGCAAATGAGAAAATTGTTAAAAATTTGATAATAAATGGTATAGAATTGCCTGTTGTATTGTATGTTGTCGACGATGAGCTACTTTTAACTGATATTTTACTTGGTCAAGACATCTTTATCAATAATAACGTTATAATGCAATTCCAAGACGGAAAAATAAAATTTGGTTTTAAAACTGATTGCAAATCAAACTCTATGGATAATGTTGGTAACAATTTTGCAAGCGAAAATAAATGTATTAAAATAGAAGAGCAGAATATGAAATGTGATTTAAATAATGAAACTATAAAATCTGAATTGAGCCAGATAATGAAGGATAATGAGTCAGTTTTTTCCTCTAATTTACAAACTCTTGGTAAAACAGATTTAGTTCAAATGAAAATAAAACTAGAAAATAATAAAATAGTGTCTCAACGTCCGTATCGTGTCTCAGAGCCAAAAAAAGCTATAATATCTGATATGGTGCAAGAACTTTTGAATAGTGACGTAATCTCAATATCAGAATCAGAATATGCAAGTCCCGTAGTACTACAAAAGAAGAAAAACGGAAGTGAACGTCTTTGTATTGATTATAGACAGTTAAACCAACTTATAGTAAAAGAAAATTTTCCTACGCCAAACATTGAAGAATGTCTTCAAGAAGCGAAAAAATATAAGTATTTTACAAGCCTAGATCTCAATAGTGGTTATTATCAAATACCTATTGAACCAGAAAGCCGTAAATACACTGCATTTATTACAACAGACGGACTTTATGAATTCAAACGTATGCCATTTGGTCTAAAAAACGCTCCGATGGTTTTTCAAAGATTAATGGCAATAATTCAAAATCGTGCTGGTAAAGAAAACATGATGTATTATATGGACGATATACTTATAGGAAGTGAAAACATAAACGATATGTTTAAAAAACTTAAAATAGTACTTAAAGTCATCAAGGATGCAAACCTAACCATAAACTTAAAGAAGTGCGAATTCTTTAAAACAACAATAGAATTTTTAGGTCATCGATTAACCCCAGAAGGTATTTCTCCCGGTAAAGCCAAATCTGAAGCAATAGAAAATTTTAAACGTCCGACCAGTGTTACCGAAATAAGAAGATTTCTTGGTCTCAGTGGATATTTTCGAAAGTTTATTCCAAAATATGCTATTATATCAGAACCACTCAGGATACTTTTACGAAAAGATCAAGAATTTATTTGGACCAGTAAACAAGAAACTGCTTTTAATGAACTAAAAACAAAATTATCAACGCAACCTGTTATGACAAATTTTCGATTAGAAGCAGAACATGAAGTTCACACTGATGCAAGTTCCGTAGGCTTAGCTGGTGTTTTATTACAAAAAGAAGACGGTAAACTAAAACCTGTTGCATATTATAGCCGATCTACAAGCCCCACAGAAAAGAATTTCCACAGCTATGAACTGGAAACATTGGCGGTAGTAGAAACGTTGGAAAGATTTCGGTATTATATTTATGGTAAACCGATAAAAGTTGTTACTGATTGTAGTGCAGTGAGAGCTACAATGACAAAACGTGAATTAATTCCTCGTATAGCTCGATGGTGGTTGAGAATTCAAGATTTCTCCGTATCAATTGAGCATCGAAAAGGACAAAACATGGAGCATGTCGACGCTCTTAGTCGTACGCCCAATGAATCACCGAGCGACATAGATGTTGCTACACTTAGAATAGATAAAATTGAACTGCATAACGACGACTGGTTATTTTCAATGCAAATTCAGGATGACCATATTCGAGAAATTATTGAGAAATTTAAAAAAGGCGATAAAATTGTAGCAAAAGAATATCGTATGACAAATGGTAGACTATATCGAAAGCATAGTAAGAAAGATTTAATGGTTGTTCCTAAATCTCTGCGTTGGAGAGTTGTAGAAGATTGTCACGATAAAAATGGACATCTTGGTGTAGAGAAAACAATTGATAAACTTCTTAGTTACGTTTGGTTTCCAAGAATGAGAAATTTTGTGAAGTCTTATATTAAATCATGTATAGAATGTGCATACAATAAGAGTAAAGGAGGACGTTCTGAAGGTGAATACCATTTCAGTAAAGTGGATCCCATACCTTTTCATACAATACATATGGATCATTTGGGGCCCTTTCCGAAAAGCAGTAAACGAAACGAATATATTTTGTTAATAATTGATTCATTTACAAAGTATACTATACTAAAAGCTGTAAAAAACACGGCAAGTAAACATGTTATAAACGCTTTAAAAGATTTTTCTAGTTATTTTGGAGTACCAACAAGAATAATAACTGATAGAGGAACATCTTTCACGTCTAACGATTTCAAAAGGTATTGCCATGATAATAATATTAAACATATTTTAAATGCTGTTAGAACTCCAAGAGCTAATGGTCATGCAGAAAGAGCAAATCGTACATTACTTTCAATGCTCTTGCCCACCGTTAATAAAGACAAACAATGGGACGAACATATAACAAAAATTCAATGGTCTCTAAATACTATGGTGAATAAAACGTCTGGGAAAAGTCCTCACGAATTATTATTTTGTTTTCAACCTCGAGATATTCTACAAAATAAGATTTTGCTTTCAGTACATGAAGGTTATAATCGCAGTGAAGAAGAAATGAAGAAGTTAAGGCAAGAAGTTTCTGAGAGAATTAATATAAAGAAAATAGAAGCTAAAAAGAAATTTGATATGAAGCATTCTACTCCCCACAAATATAATACTGGTGAACTTGTTCTCGTTGAAAATGAACCTTCATGCACAGGAAATTCGCGCAAATTAGAACCCCATTATAAGGGTCCATTTATTATAAAAGAGGTTCTAGGTAACGATAGGTATGTAATTGAAGATCTTCCAGGGTCAAAACGAAAATCACGACATTACTCATCAGTATATGCATCTGATAAAATAAAACCGTGTTGGAAGTTACCCACTGATCTTAATGAAGAGTACGATGATGATTCCTTAGATAACAGCGAGGACGCTGTAAAAGCAGGATAGCCGACTAAAGGCATCTTTAATTGTAACACTTTGTTTATTTTTACTTTGTTTCTATTTGTAATTATTAATCTAGTAACCTTTGTTTTCTTTGTACTTATATATAAAATAATTTTTCTTTGGTCTGTGAGTTTTTGCCAAACGAATCAAACGTATAATTTTTTTAAAATATTTTTTTTTGTTTTGTAAACTTTTTTTTATATAATAAAATAAATCATTTTATATAAAAGACTACGAATTCGTCTTTTACAATCAAGAAATTAGTGTAAGATTCCTGAAGTTTGTTATTAAGAGCTTTACACCGATCTAAAATTATATACCAAAGAGGGAATACAGTAGTTGTTTCGTTGCAATCTAATAGCTTAATTCTCGGCGTTGTTTTCTGCAATGAAATCTAATGCATTAGCTAATGCATCAAATTTTCCCAAAAAATTACAAAAAAAAAAAAAACAAAAAAAAAAAAAGATGGACGTCTTTGAGTATAGATTTAACTACAGAAATGTATACTAAATTTAAAGAATGGGAAGCGCAAGGCATATGATCTGCTTACAGATTAATTGTTTTAGATTCCATATCTTTGGATCTGCGACTAGTATTTTGCAAAAATTCCCAAAATTTTTCAACGGTCTTAACATTTTTACGTAATTAATAATTCTAGCAAGCTGATCAACGATTGAATTACTTCATACAACTTACAGTAATAGAAATTTCGTAGTCGTTTGATTGCATAACAGCCTTGCTTCAGGGTTACGGCCTAGCTTCTCGCAGCACCCATGTTGTGTGTGTTTATTTTTTCTATGAGTACCGGGAACTACAGTTTAAATTCGACTCCGAACGACAGATTTGAGAACCTTGTTCATGGCAATCTGTTACCCTTAGAGCTTTTGTCAGAAGACTGCCGAAAGAAATATTTTTTTTAAGATGTCAGAGCTGCTGTTTGAACCCAGAGTTCTTGACGTAGTATTAAGGTCCTAGGCGTAAATTCACTACTGGAAGTAATATTCTATTGGAAAAAATATTATTTTGCAAAAAAAAAAAAAAAATAAAATAAATAAAATACATATTAATACGAAACTTCGTTAAGTAAATAGTAATTAGTTAGCTGTGTTAATTTATTTAAAAGCAAACTTTGTTTATACCTAAAAACTACTAACACAAGTATATATACATATGTACCTATAGTCGTATTATAAAAAGCAAGAATTTTGTTTAAAAAGATATTGTCTCGCCTAAATGATAAAAATCCAGCCAAATAATATTTCACTTGAATAAATAAATAAAATTAAATTAAATGGAAAAGAAAAAAATCAAAACTAAAACAAAAACATATTTCTAAATATATTATCACGGTCATATTCATTAACGTGTTTTACAAGCTCTAAAAGAAATTCTTACAACTGTTTTCTAAATACTCGTACATATTTGTATAAATTTTTATTAAATAAATTTAAATATAAATAATTTTTATTCACAAGGAGCCAGACCAGTTCAATTTCATATAATTCCATTATAAAATTATGCAAATTTGAAATGATTTCAATTCGCAACATGCAACAGTACAAAATACAAGTTAAAAATCAATTTGTAAAATAATACAAAGAAAGGAAAGAAAATATTTTCAATTTGAAAACAAGTTAAAACCTAAATTATTCTCAATTAAGTAGCTTTGAAACCGATTCGACCTGAAAGAATACTGAAAAAAACTATTTAATTAAAAACAAAGTAAATCATTTATTTAGTTAATAATTAAACAAATTATGCAAATTGACTTTTAATTTTTTTTTTATTTTTGGTTAAATGTTTGCTATTTTTGTTTTCTGTTTTAGAAACAAAAAACAATATTTCATATCTAACGTAACTAACTGCCTAAAAAGGCTAGACAGATTTATTTTAAAAATATTTATTGACTTATTAAATATATTTTTTATGGTTTTTAGCCTTTTTTAGATGCCCAATAAAACAAAATAGCAAAGTCTACATGCATAAATATTCTTATATCTGCCGCTCCGTAAGTATTTTAAGACTCTACGGAATTTGTGTACATATATGTATGGCTATAATTCTCAAATGATTAGCAGTTCAATTTATCAGATTAAGTCTTTTAAAGTCTTATTTAGAAAAATTAATTATCTTTGCGTCAATCATTCTTCAATTATTCTTATTGGTTTGATCTTTTCTGATGAAATAACTTAAGAGGAATTCAGTTTTTTTAATAATACATTCGTTGTTTAAATAATTATTATAAAACGAAGTTATTAAAATTGCAAGATGTTTGCATAAAAGTAATAAAATTATTCGAAACAAATAAGGCAAATTGAAGTTCAACAGCAATATACCGACTGCAATGCCCATTATCTATACTTGAGATGGTTTCTTTTCTAAAAAAAGGAGAATTTGTTCATTTTGCCTTTATATGTCCGTACGAGTATGAAGGAGTAGGTCGGTAGTTTAGATGGTCTGTTAATCAGGAACTCAATAAACTACAAACAGAGTCAATGTGAAGTTTTACTACTGTTTACAAGACCACAATGAATTAGCAAAATAGGAAAACAACTACAGCCAACCTAAGCCACCCATACAGCGGAATTGAACGAAAGGGTTCATGCTAGCGCAATGCACCAAACCATCAAAGAAAAGCACACCAATAGTTTTCCTTTTGGAAGTAATCTCATAATCTTTACAGTGAGGATTAAAAGGCAGACATGTTGTTGCGTCGGGCATACCGATCGTCCAGAGGCTCATGTTTACCGTTACGAGTCTTATTAAAGAGTGTCTGGTGTTCACAGAAATTTCATCGTTCTGATTCCATCATACCAAACCAACCCAGAAGAAAATATTTCAAATTTGGAAGCAATAAATGAAATTGTAAGCAATAATGGAAGCATTATGTTGTATATTCATGCCTTAAATCTTCCAAAAATGCTACACAATAAGGTATTCAGCTTAATCCAGTTGGCGACGTAGTTGTCGTCTGACGAGATTTTTTTTTTTTTTTTTTAAGACCAATACTCAGGGGTAAACCCCTACTCATGCAGTGTGCATTGTATTGGAATGTGAAGATGGTTGATAGTAGTTTTTTTTTTTTTTTTTCATAGATTTTTGTATTTTTTTCGCGCCTTTTTATTTGTTGATGAAACAAGTTGCTGGTAATTTGTCCAATCAAGAGCCAGTGTTATACCTTCACCCTCAAATGATCAAACAGCAATGGCCTCATCTGTCGGTGGATGGTGAGCGTCTTCAGTAGATTAGCTGTTATCTTCCCAGAAGGTGGCGCTGTACTCCTGATCATTGGTTTCAGGTGGAATAAATTAGAAATGTAGCAGATTGTTATTCTATTACAAAAATGTCATTACACGACGACGACGTCGCCAATTGGAATACGGTCTATTATTTTTGACTTTTTATACTAAGTATTTGCTTAGTGATTGCAATAAATTTGCAGTTCTTTTGCATTTTAGCGGCTCATTTCATATAAAAATCATGCATTATTGATTCGCACCTGTAAGTGATTATTCACAATTTCTCACTTACAAAATAACTTACTGGTAAGCACTCTTTTCTGCTAGGTCGCCGAAAGTGAGGCCTATTTATAATCGGGCTAGAAAAATTGTATCGAAAAATGGTTGTATCACCTTCGAAAGCAACTTTATTTAATAATAACATCGTATTTCATCATTAACATAAGTTTTATTTTGGATTGCTTTAAAAGAAAGAAAACAGAGATGCAAACATGATCGAGTTAGAGAAAAAACAAGAACATAATCTCGTACTTTATCTAAACCAATGTAATCCAAATCTTCATTTTCTGTACACAAATGTGCTACAAAACAAAAAAATATTGAGAGTTTTGGTTAACTATGATCTGAAGTACGACGATTATAATTTTTAAAAGCATAATTAATTCAAAAACTTACGAGTATTTTCATTTAATTTATCATTACAACTGAAATCTACGAGTAAAAAAAAAAAAATAAAACAATAAACATGCATTTATTACTCGTATTTTATTTATGTACCTATCGTGTGGCTGTATTTGCATGGTTATTGTATCTTGAGCACGTGTTCAAATTTGCATATTGAATTTTTTTTTATTTCTTTTTATATTAATTCACTCAACAAATAGATATCCAAGTATTATAAACCAGTAGTGCACAAGTTTTTAATTTTTTTCTCCAACTTACAAAAAAAAAACATATAAAACTTGACTATTTCACAAAACCAATCAAGCGAACAGCAGCTGCTTGGCTAGGGTTGGTCTATACGGGGGATCTTTAATAGGTAAACAAACAGGTTTGTATTTTTTTTTCTGAATACAAATGTTTCATTGTTTCATTATTTAAAAAAAATAAATAAATATCTTTCGTTTAATCAAAAATTCAAAAAAAGAGTCGTTAACAAATATATTTTTTTCAAATTAACATTTATTTTCTCAAATTAGCAATATTATGCAAAAAAAAATTGTTTAATCTGCACAAAATATGTCAAGTGTATTTTATTAGCAATAACGTTCAAAGACCCTTTGGAATTTGTACAGATTTACGGAAATTATTGGCGGTCAAGACCGACTTCAATCAATGATCAAATATAATATACGAGTACACATGTACCTATACATACATATATATGTACTTATATGTCTATTTAATTTTTTGGTAATGATCTGGAGAGCTAAGTTCGAATCGCAGTAAGATTGTTGATGATTTTGTAGTACATAGTAAATTTTATTAAATGAATGTAGATTGAATGATTTAGAATTTGACACCCGCGAAAGTAATATACTTCAGCCGAACTGAATAAGTTTCAGAGTCCAGCTACAGAAGTCTCATCACAGTTGTTTGTGTTTTGCTATTTATGTTTATCGAGCCATTATGTACTTTGTTTCTCTGTTATATCTTTCTTTTCTCTCCATTATTTGACTTTTTTTAATTGTCATCTGTTCCAGATTACATACATACATACATAATTGGCCATTACAACCCTGTGTCAGGGTTACGGCCTAGATTCTCGCAGCACTCAAGTTGTGTGTGTTAATGTTTATCCATGAGTACCGGGAACTACAGTTTAAAGTCGACTCCGAACCAGCGTTGCCACTATTGGTAGAATTCTACCAAAACTGGCAGAAAATTTTTCGTTTGGTAGGATGGTAGGCTGAAAATGATTTTGGTAGATTTTAGCAGAAGCTAAAAAAAATCTTAATAAGGAATTTCAGTCGGAAAGTTCAAGATTCGTGTATTTATATTCAAGCATAAAATCTAAATTTTTGCTCATATTAAGCAATTTTATCAAAAAATATTTAATACTCAACACTGAAACTGATTTTAAAAATACTAATTGATTGATGTTTCAAAAATTTTTATCGGTACAAAAGCCGAAATGTATCTTAATGTATCTAAAAATCTTAACCCGGAAGAAGTGTTTGATGTTAAACATGAGATTTTGCAATTTTACATTGAATTACTAAACCAAACCAATGCTAGATTTGATTTTAATCGAGAAGATATTAAGTTATTACAAATAATTGCTCCTGAGAAAGTATTGTCAAAAGAAGACTTGCCTATATTGTCCCTTGTTTTAAAATTTTCTAATCTTATAGACTGTGATTCTGATATTATTATCACACAGTGGAATATGTTGCGATTAACAGAAACAAATCTTTCAACGAAATTAAACATTAAATTATTTTGTGCTAAAGTTAGTTCAATTAGAAATGCTATGAATGAGAAAAGGTTTTGGTGAATTAACCAACTTTGTTTTTAATTTACTTTTTCTTTCGCATAGTTCTTCAGCAGCTGAACGTAAATTGTCAGCAGTTTCCTTAATCAAAACCAAATTTAGAAACAAACTCGAAATAAATACAATTAATAATATAATGCTCTGTAGAGAGCTTGTAAAAGCTAATTATGGTGACTATATGTGGTCAGAGAGAGAGATTTTTGTAAGAAGCAATACAAATTGTTTGAATTAACCCATTTATTGAAATGGACATGGCATTGATTTTTTAAGATATGTACATTTTTATAATTAGCACATATTTATTATTATTAGTGAATATTTATGTGAATAAATTAAAATTTTAAAATAACCTTTTACATTTTTATACCTACA
Organism: Metopia argyrocephala; assembly: GCA_963576795.1. Taxonomy (NCBI): domain Eukaryota; kingdom Metazoa; phylum Arthropoda; class Insecta; order Diptera; family Sarcophagidae; genus Metopia; species Metopia argyrocephala. Next base: position 39,657,434 of record OY756210.1, read on the forward strand.
TATGCACTTAGATTATTTTTGAAAAACCGAATTTTTCTTGTATTTATTTATGTATTTTCGATTTTATTGTTTAGAAATAGAATTGTTTTTGTTATATGTTTATTCTTTGTATTTTCGAAGAACTGAATTCTTTTCTTTACATTTTTTATTTTTGGTTATTTATATGTACACGTAAAGGTGGTAACAAAAATTGTTTTTTGTCTCAACAATGTGTTCTTAAGTGGTTTTTAATTAAAAATGGTTTTTGGTAGATTTTGATAAATATTGGTAGATTTTGAAAGAAATTTTGGTAGAATTAGAATTTTTTCAGTGGTAACACTGCTCCGAACGACAGATTTGAGAAGCTTTTTCATGGCAATCAATTACTCCCAGAGCTTTTGACAAACGACAAACGACGATGTCAGAGCTAAGATTTAAACCCGCGCTATTGTCTTAGTAAGCCTACACACTAACCATTAGACCACGGCGACTACATTTATTTCAGATTACGTAAAATATTTCCTCCAGCTCTAGTGTTTTTCAGACGGTAAACTACGCTGTTAGCAAATCCTGCTCTCTACTGTGCTCTCAACACATTCGGAGCCGCACTTGGATGCAGGGATGCACTAAACGCTTTGACCCTTTTCACTGGGACAAAACAAATTTGAATTTTAAGGCATGGATTAGGGGAATTAACGGGCGGAGGAATTGGTTCGCAATAGTTCTGCCTCGAGGGTTTTCCGTTCACATTTTTAATAGGGTTTTTAAAGCGAGGTATTTCTAATTGCATCAATAGGGAGGCAAATGTCCGGTAGAGGGTAATTTTTATAATATACGTACTATATCGCTATTGTGAGGCAATAATTAGGACGTGGAAACCACCGTCCGATTGGAAGCAAAGCATGTTGGATGGGTACTCAATACCACGATCTCGGTCGCAGCTGAAATAATGAGGAGTAGACACTTCATTTCTTGCTCTTGGTTTGAGTTTTATACAGGATCTCGTACAGATATTGATCCGAGAAACATATCTAAATCTCATGAACTGGGTATGAGAGGCATTCTGACCGTTATTACTGTGCTGTGGCAATTTCCAGCAATCCGTCATATGATGCTAATTTACGCTCATGTGTGAGTGGCCACCGTTACAAACCCATTGGTTTTAAGAATGTAAAGTTGACTTTTCCTAAAGTTGCCTCTTACTAACATAAACTATAAAAGTAAGCATTTTATATTTTAAAGTTAAAGCCGTAGGAATTTATTTCATAAGAATTTAAACTTAAAATATTTTCTGTATAAGATTTTAGTCGTATATGTATGTCGTACACAACGTAATAGATGTCTCATACACTGTATCTAACCAATTTTTTTTTTAATAATTTAAACGGATGTAAATTCCTTTTACAGAAAAACTTAATAAATAGGATTCGTTGTTATTGCAAAAATTATTGTCGTGAAGACAAAGAAAGTATGTAATATTTTACTTTGCCACTGAAATTTGAGAGTACCTTAAGACAAAATAAATACTAAAAAAACAATACGAGGGGAGGTGTAATTGTTATTATTTTTTTACAGGTTAACCGAGAAGATTGGCGTTTGGAAAGTCATTGAGTTTTATAAGATATAACGAAGTGAATGCTGAAATGCTAAGCGAACTGGTAGTTGTGTGTTTTAAAAAAGAAAGTTGGGTGTTTTGCTTGTACTCGTGTATTAAAGAAAAATAAAAAAATAGGGAAAAAATGAGTAAAAAAAAAACACTGCCATCATCAAATGCCAATGAACTTGTTAAATATAATATTTTAACTTACAAAAAAAAAAAGAAAAGTTAAAAAAAATATCCAATGACATTTTTTACAGTTTCATTTTGAATAACATTTCTCCCATTTTTTTTATCAAAGTTTTTCCTTAACCGTTATTTATATACAAACTTCCCTCATATTCACATGCAGCAGTTCATTGTTCCGCATATTAACAGTCATAAGTATTATAATCCTTGGATAGAGTTAAGCTCTTTATAGCTTTGTGACTCCCTTTTTTTAGTAGGAGTTTCGAGGAGACTTTAGCATACATAATATGTGTGGCACTGAGCACACAAACAATGTGTTACTCTGATATGATTTTTTTTGTCTTTCCTTTGCTACATTTTCTTTTGGCCATTAAAGCATTGAATAACAATTATAAAGTCATTTGTTAAACTGCAAGCATGTCAACATCAATGCTTTGAAAAATCACAATCTGTTAAGTAGCAGCAACACTACATATCTGAAACGCAACAGAAGAACATGTTCATAAAACTGTAAAAGAAAATAAATTGGCGTATTCACATTAAAGTAATACCCCACATAGAAAAGGATAATAATTAATATTGTCATAAAACCATAATATAATAGGCTTCAGACCCAATCTCTGGACTTCAGACTCACTAGTTTATAGGGACATTAAATAGAGCGTTAGGTTTGTGATCCGCCTTTAAAAAAAAAATTAATCAAATCGAAGGAATTTCTAGCTTGTAGGTTGTTGTAAACTACTTGGGATACGAGTAGTTTATATTAATAGCACGCTAGGCTCACAAGTTTAGTCGGAGGCTTTGTGGCCCTTAAAATAGACTTCAGACCGTGTCTCCGATGAATTTACCATGTTCGATAGTGACACATCTCTGAGACGCTATAAATCCTGGAAGCACGTCCACTGAGGTGCCTTAATGTAAATTCCTGTAAAGCGGGACGGTAGCTAAGAAGATATTATACCGATTCATCTTCTTCCTCATCCTAACAGCTCCCAGAGTAATCATAATTAAAGTACCTCATTCCATCCAAAATATGTACGTTCGTACAGTGCCCAGTACAGTACATCCAAACATTAAAAGAGTTTTAATTATATCAAAAGACAATGAAGACCAAAGCATTCTGGATAGTTTACAATGTTTCACTAAGTTCAACAACGCTATCAGAGAGACATACATACAGCCCCAGCCAAAAGGACTTGTATTCGTCGAACAATCATCAGTAATTTCCTTCTACTTATATTATGTCCGCTAGACACGCAACCCATATCAGAACGACAGGCAAGTGAGCGATATAGAAGATATTTAGTTGTCTATGCGTGTATATCTCTGCCTGGAGGCCTATATAACCACCATGTAATAAATGTTACTTAAGTGTTGTATAGTAAAAACATTTTTTGTTTGTTTTAGCTTTAGAAATTTTTTTAAAAATATAGTCGAAGTTCACAATGTATACTCAACGAATATAACACAGTGCAACACCCAAAAAAACATATACGGACACCACTACGCACACTGGTTCAAGAGCGGCGTTAATTCATTTTTTTCATGCCTTCTGATCTACCTGATCTTTTTACAGTTTATAATAGACAATCTAACTATCATGTACCAAAAATATTAGGCTTATATCTTTATTACTTTTTTGTCTAGAGACATTCAAAGTTGACCTAAGTGAATGCGTTTGAAATGACCGTATTATATATGCTACATTCTATCGTTTCATGCTTTTAAAATACTCTTGTAATGACACTAAAAAGATTTCTTTTCATACAATTGGACGTTATTTATGATATATATATGTATAAATAAAAAAATTTTCAAATTTAAAAAAAAAATCTTTTTTACTACAAAAAATTGTCCAAAAATATATATTTTCTCCAAATTCTATGGATTGCATCTTCTGAGCACCAACGAGCCTCAGCCAGATACTTATATCAAATTAAAGCCTGAAGTCTCAGCTAATTATTTATTAAAAATTCAGCTACCCGTTTTTGCCCCTAAGCAATTCCGGTTTAAAAAACTAAAATTAGTTAGGAAAAATTTCTTTCACAATCATGTAATTTCAGTAGACGTTTGTATTAAAATCTGTTGCATACTCTTAGGATTGCACTTCTCTGCAATAGATTTTATTGCAACTTGTCAGCAGTTTTCCCGGCCATTTTCAGAAAATTCATAAGTTTTTTTGAAGATCTGTAAAAACTTGTGGATTTTTTTTTTGGGTAAATTCAAAGAATAGGCTTTTAGGGTTCATTAGGTTCCAGTAATATAGCCGGACCTATCCTTTATTTAAAAGAAAAACTGCAAATTTTGAGGCTTAGAAGGCAATTTTAATTCGGTCATATCTCCTACACTACATACGAAATCTAAACAATTTTTTCTACGAATTATAAAGGAAGTGCTATATTTCAATAAAAACGGCATTGAAAAGTTATCAATTAAAATATCTGACATATGAAAGCTACTGAACTGTGTAAAAATTTTCCTCAGTTTTCGTTTTGCAATATTTAAGTGACTTCTGTTGACATTTTCTAAGACAAAATATATCTTTTTAATCAAATAAATTATGAATTTCTCTCAGTGAAACACTCTGCGTTGGAACGGAATTATTTGATTTGTAAAAAATAGTTTTAAAAAATCGAATTTTAGTCACCAAAATACCGCCTATAATATAATACTCTGTGCCAACTTTCAAGTTTCTAGGTCCAGTCCTTATAATTAATGCCACCAATCGTATGAAGCTGAACCAGTGTGCTACGTGATAAAAGACCCAAAAAAAAAAGAAAACCCGTGTCTCCCAGTTTTGCCCAAAGTCATGAAATTTTCCAAAAACATTTGGGACCTCGGTGTTATTTTTGCAAAAAAGTGATAATTTTCTCCGGCTTATATCTTGCAAAAGTTTCGAAATTTTGATTTACATTCTGAGGCAAGGTTGTTTCTCCTGTCATGGAGAACAAAAATTGTGAACATATAAAATGAGAAAAACTTTAGCTCCAAAACCAAAATCGCAAAAAACCTTAAAAAAATTCTATCTTTTTACCTTTTTTTCACCTGTTTAGGTCTATAGGTAGCAAACCGTTCGAAATTCAAGGAAACATTGAACTACAAAAATATTCTCAAGATCTCAATAAACAACTCACGCTATCACGCAATGACCACAGCAGCACAGGCAAAACAGAGTAGCACGACACTCACATCGACGCATTGTACAACGTGACATCAACGAGAAAGTTTTAGAAAGTTGTTGTCAATTTGTGCTTCAGCCCTTTCGACGGCGCAAACGATGTCCGTTTGACTTTAATTCCTGCACAAGTGGAATCTTTAAACCCTTTCGTAAAAATTTAAATAAGATGAAAAGCCACAACTCCGGTTGCTGAGGGCGACTACGAGTTAATCGATTTGGATATTCTTCATTGCTTACCTGTACCTGTCTCACGATCTATTGTTATTCAAAAATAAACGAACTGCACGATAAGTTTGGGGAAAAGAACGATTAGTTTGAAGCAAAAATTTCAACAATTTGTAAGTGTTGCTCTGGTTTAAGTCCATAACTACTTAAATGTCAAATCAAGCTTAACAAAAAGCAATTATCAGCTGTTCTATCGGTTATCAACTAAAGCAGTGTTGCCTATTACTTTATTTGTATAGGAAGTACATCGCCTACAATATTAACTAATTCATCGCTATAATAAACTATCACAGATTCCTTTTTTATCTAAATATATTCAGATGATTTTGAACGCAGAATGATGCGATATATCAATATATTGAATGACCGCGTTCCTAATGGAATAGTTGATGGTAGGAGTATCTAATTTTTTAGTACATCATTGAGAACTAAAACCATATAACTCAACTTGTGGTTAACGTAACATAAATGAATCATCAATTATTTGTAGGACTTGAAATGAGTTACAAGCGAAGCCACAAAGGCAAAAGTTTTTTTTTGATGCGACATGTCTGAATGTATCTTCATAGAAAAAGTCTGATATCAACATAATAATTAAAAATTTAAAAATATTTTATTTTTTTGTAGTCGTTGCGTTTAAACAAAAAATTTAAGCTTATCTAGAAAAATTTAACTTACGAAATTTGAAGTGTAAATACCCTTAATAATGTTAATATATAGGCATTTAAGAGATATACATATATACTCTGAGTGCAATATTTTATACATATGTATGTACATAAATACATATGTCTTGTATGCTTTGTTTTAAGCTTTTAATCCTCCAATGTTGTACAGCCATCAACAATCACACTAAACCTTATTAACAATGTTGTCTGAAATGTCGGTTAACATGCGCGAATATCTATCAGATTAAACATATTATGTAAAGTATGTTTTTAAAATGCAGATACATGGAAGTAAAATAAAACCTAATTGTGGCATAAATATAATTTGAAATTATGAATATAAACTATACAGTTTTATTTTTTGTTTCGTCAGAAACGCTTTAATACGATCAAAGTTAACTGCAATGAATATTTTTTGGTAATTAAAGGAGAAATGATGTCCGTGAAGGAATAGTACACTAGCCAAACTGAACAATTGTTTTCGACTCCAGCTACGGTAGTCTCATTAGAGTTCTTTGTGTCCTGTGTATATTCGAGACCAAACATCAACTATTTAACTCATACTTTTCAGGAAATCGCATATTGAAATTATTATCGTATGCACATAGACTTGTATGAGTTAGTCGAAGTAAAGTCACACAACAGTTTCTATCATATTCTCCTTTTCTTACCATCATTGCTGTTCTTGTAATTGTCATCTTATTTGGATGAAACAGAATTACAATTTATTTTGTTTTTGTCCTTTTATTCCACCCGATCTACATTAGTCGACATGAATGATATGTACGACTGTAGCCGTGGTGGTTAGAGCGAAGCGCCATAGTCGAGCGCGAAGTATATTAAGAGCTGAAGGCTCTGGGTTCGAGCCCCAGGAAAGATGTGATCAATTTAATTTTTTACAAAAATATAGAAAAAATTAATACATATGTTAACAAAATTTCTATCGAATGCTATTCAATGATCTCTTATAACATTTCGTTAAATGAACGACATTAGGTAGATCTCGTTACAAACTCCAGCAGTAGTCTGCCATCATATGTGAGCTCCAACTTCCCTGATATCGTTCTTCCATTGCCAGAAGATCCTGATGTAACCTTTCACCCTGTTCCTCACTAAAATCACCAAGATTTTGTGGGAATTGATCCAAATGCGAGTGCAGGAAGTGTAATTTTATGCTCATGTTGCACGATAGCTCTTGTAAGCTCGATAGCATGCGCTCTACAACCTCGATATGGTTGTTAAATTTCTTTTTGCTTAGGAAATTAGTCATAACCACAAAAAAAATAATGTTAAGCTCTGGATTCGACTTTCGTCATTGGTGTTAAGAAAAGAACTGCATCTCTTTTTCCACTGGACCATAACCGTAGACAAACCTCACATTTCTGGCGTACAATTTTATTTTAAAATATTAATGATATGCAGTTTCACAAAGTGAGATATAGGCTTTCGATATTTTTAAATTTATATTCACCACAGATATAGCAAAAACAATCAGGCTTAAGCAGACAACCTATTCTTGACGAATTAAAAACAAGTCTGACCACTGTTATTCTTAGGGTCGTACCTGAATTAAAGCGTATGGCGTAAATTTTTTGTCAAAATTGTTTCATGGCCATACATTTTGTATGAGAGCTACCGAAATATGTCGCGTACGTACATTATGGATTTTAAAAATCCAAGTTTGACAGTGCGTACAAAGAAAAAATTAAAATAAAAATTAAACAAATAATAATAATAATAATTGGTTGAAATTTTTTCTAATACAAACAAAAGTAAAAACTTGACAAAACAATGTTTTTGTTTTTCTTTATTTTCTCTTTCTTTTATTTATTGCGTATTTCGGCAATACGGACGTATACAAATTATATTTTTTATTTGTCGTACGTTGTACACTTTAATTCAGATACGACCCTTAGAATTAAATTTAAAAATGGAATTATTGAAATTAAGGTTTTAACAAATTTAAAATCAATTTAAATACGAGTAGAGGATAAGTAGAGACCAAAAAAGAAACAAAAAAATATAAGCCAAGTTTTTATTCTAAAAATTATTTGTTTTTCATTTGCGAGTATTTACCGCACATATAGCAACGCCCCGTTCTACCACGACAACTTTTTGTCGCCAAAACACACATGTGCCAAAGTTCATCCTCACTATTGTACCACTTTAATGAGGACAGGTGGCAACCTCACACCATCATCTGACTAGTTAAACAATATGCGAGATTATACATATACACGTATGTGGAAACAAGGCTAAGAAAATAAGAAAGTTTTGTGGAGTACTTGAAAGTAATATGTGTATATACATACATATACATATATTCTGCTGGAGTTTTATAAACTAGATGATTTTCATTTAGTATACAAATTTTTTTAGCATAAAATTCTATAGTTTGAGCAAACAATTTTGGCAAAAAGTCTATTAATGATTTGCTCTCAGCAGCCATGAAATGGCCATGCTTATCCCCGTAAGCAATTCATTTCGTTTTTTTTAAATAGACAATTTCGTTTATATATTTTAACTTTTACACATTTTAAATATTTAATTTGTAGTTTTCTATTGAGAAGATACGACCCCCACACCCCCCCTGCCTTGTACAAGCATACATTGTACATATTTCAATAGTACATTCGGTGTCTGCTTAAGAAAGGTATACAGTGGAATACCACAACAAGTGCTCATTCCCTCGCAATGTCAAAGTGAAATAAATTTTGATTAAAAAACAAAAAGTATTTTTCGCCATATAGGCCAATTGATGGCGGACTGTGGTGAAACATAAAAATAAAATTTAAATTAGAAAAAGAGGAAACTATTGTTTTTAAATTATTTTATTGGTTTTTTATGTAAGTAAAAATAATATAATTCTCATTCAGTTATAACTTTTTGAACAAGAGTTTATAGTTTTGATTACCATCTTTGGTAAAATATCTCCTGACGAGTTTCTTAAGTAGAGACGAAATGGCCATAAAGACATACATTTCATATTTAATATAAATTTTTATCTTTCAATCACTTTAAAGAAGGCTATACCTATACTAATTTAGGCCTCCCTCCCAAGCAAATTAAAAACGCTGATAAATAAGATATGTATGCTCTAAAAATCGAAATCAGAGTAGGAAAATAAACAAAACTGAACGTTTCATCTCATTTTGTTGTATTCTTTACAATGAGTAAAACAAAAATAAAACAGAAAGAGTGAGAAAGATTGTCCCATTTAATTTTGTATATTGTTTTTGTTTTGAGTACTACAAATACACTAACTCAAATGTGCGTAGGTACAACAAAAAATGAATGAGAAGAAAAAGGATAGAAGAAGAGAAAAAGAAAAGAAGAAGAAAAAAAAAAATAACAAAAAACAAAGCAAACACAAGAGCGAAAAGCTAATTGTATAATTTGCGCTCATTTTTCTCATTTAGAAAGTATTTGTTTTTGTTTTGCTCATGTGCAATACCATTAAAAATTTTTTGAAAAGTGTATGACTTTGTTGTAACTTTTGCGAAATGTTTTGTTTGTTTGCCCCCTCTGATCGAAATCGAATGATATTACAAAAATAATGGAACTTTGAAATGTCCGGTATAATTAATTAAAGGTGGATCTATTTATATGTAACCTTCTTAGGTATTACCCGTGTCAGCACAAATTCAATTTTTTGTACTACTAGCTTCTACAAAACTGTACAGTGTAATAATTACTTTAAAGAAATAGTGAAATATAAAACATTTCAAGTACATATGTACTTTTAGTCAACTCAGCTAAAATAGTTGCTAACTTACAATAGTACGAGTAAACATTTGTAAATATTTTAAATATGACTGATCAGTCAGACCTTCACAATTTTTCAAAATACTAATTTTATGTTAAACAATGCATTTATTTTTTGTTTTATTATTTAGTCTCAATGACACTTTGACGTTAATGATTAATAAAACATTTTTCTTTTTTGCTTTTCTACTAAATACGTGTAATTAAGCAAAAATCTTTTTTTGAAATTTTGTATCATAATTTCATAATCATTTCTTGAGGTGATAAAATCTATTTTGTAATAAATTGTTAAATATATAGGGCGTATGGGAAGACAACTCAGCCAACCATTTCATAGAATTGTAATTTGTGTACATTTTCTTGTTTAGGAAAAGCAAAATTTAGCTGTTTCAAAAATTTTGAAGGTTTAATATTTTCTTTTAAGTAAAAACAAAAACCTAAAAATACTTTTTTGCCCGAAAGCTTTTTAATCTATTTGATGATTTGAAAAAAACTTCACTGACAGTTGAATTTAAATGTCTGCAAATGCTTTGCGGTTTTCTCTCCTGCATTCTATCATTTCGCAACAAGCTTTGTTTAGAGCAAAAAAGTCGTAAAATAAAATAAATTATTTTAATTATTTTTTCTTTATGGTTTTTCTTCTTTTTTGATTACAAACTTGTTTAATTAATCCGAAATATGAATAATACTCGTATTTAAAATGCAGTTTCTTAATGCATTTGAATGCATAACCAATGAATGGCAATACAATACAATAACAAAAAACCAGTACATGTTTATTACTTAATAAATGCTTAAAATTTACACTCGAAAAATTTTTACAGTAACCCGCTTTGCATATATAAATAACACTTTTAAATTTTATTTATAATAAAAAAAAAATATCAGCCGTATTCATAAAAATGTTATCATTTTATTTAAGCTTTTCAAAATGTTCTTATTTTTTTATGAGTGCGGCCATATAAATGTAGCTGTTAAGCCCTAATTTAATATTTTCATTGAATTAAAAATGCAACTCAAATTTTTACGGCAATTACAGAAAATAATGTTGAAAGCACTCTGTAAGAATAGAAATTTAAGATTGTGAGAATACCTTTGCAGGCAATTGTATTTGGAATTTATAAATTACATAATTGGCCATTACAACCCTGTTTTAGGGTTAGTTAATAAAATACTTAACTATTAAAAACTCCTAAATCGCTTTACCGATCAGGACATGGCACGAAAATATGCATATTTTTTTATATACATTTCCTACTTCATAAAACCGACACTTTGTCAATCTTTTTTAAACTGTGGCTAAACACACAATTGATTACAACGTACATGGTAACTAACTGCTGATGTATAATTCTCCATTATAATCCAAAAATAGAAAAATTCTAAAAATTTTACAATTAGTGCCAAAAAAAAGTGCTTTTGTGTTTCTTTAATGAACTGTGCCTAAATGACGAATATCCATACTATCATAGAACAAATGAGTTCCTTGGCTAAACGTGATATACATACATAGAATTTTAAATTGAAAGCATGAAATGGAATTTTATTACGGTTCAAAATGGTAAGACAGCATGAATGAAATGGACCAACTTCAGGAGGATAGGGCGTAATATTTTGTATTTTTTTTATTAGGCCAATGCATCAGATGGAAGGGTTTATCGCCTTGGTTAGGTAGACAGAGTAAAAACAAAACGAAAGCCAACAAAAAACAAATGATCAGGAGAAAAGAGCCACATATGGGGAAGTACCAGAAAACAGCTAAACCTACTAAACGTATTAGCGAAGGTTCACCACACAATCAGCATGCAACGATAAGGCAATTGCTGTTGGTCATTAAAAAGTGGAGGGAGATATAAAACTGGCAATTTGTCTTATTCCTAAGGCGCTTAATAATAATATAAGAAAAAATATATATATATATATCATCGATGGAATTAAAGAACGCTGTAACTGACAAAACCTTAAATGTTCACCAGATGTTTATCGTAGAAATCTGGGATCGGAACCAATCGACGCGTATTTTTTTTTTATTTTTTCTGATAAAAATGATGCAAAAAACGTATTTTCGATTTTTTGTCAGTTACAGTGTTCTTTAATTCTTGCGACGATATGTACTGTCCTTTCCAAAAATTCCTCCAATTAAAAAAAAATTACACTACAGCTTTGCAAGCTAATCGCTAACATTTGATTTCTATAACAAATTTTTTTGAGTGTGTTTTATGCTTATTAGGCATTTCTGCACATTTTTTCGTAAATTAATTACAATTAAAAGAAATAATAATTAAAATTTTCTATAATAAACTGTATTTATAATCATAATCAGCATAAGTAAAAATGTTTCTCTAACAAATAAAGTAAAATAATTGAATATTATTGGAACCAAAAATTGCATATCTTCATCAATGCCATAGAATGCAATAGTATTTAATGGAAAATATTTAAAAATTAATTTTGTAATTAAAAGCCTCAAATGCAATTTCTCTGTATGGTGTTGGTCAAATCATCAAACGTGTTGTAGTATTACTTGACAAACAGTGTGGGAATATTTAAAAGCAAATTGTGTCAAAATTTATTGTTTAATGAAAATAAACAACTTTGAAAACCGAAAACGCTGAAAGCGTAGTTTTTCTGAATGACAAAGACTTTAAGAACGCAGCAAAAATCGTTGTAATTCATAAATTTTTAACAAAAGTCAGCTGTCAATAACTTAACTACTATTTCTATTTAAATTTTATTGCAAAATCTTAAATTCGTTTTCTCTGACAGCATATTATTTCCTTAAATACATACTACCCACTTCTAAACTCGGTGTATGTTACTATTTGGAATAAAAATCAACTTTCTGTTTGATATATGCGAGTGTTTTAAAACAATCGATAGTTCTTTTTTTGTTTATACTAAAATCAATTGTCAATCCATTCCAGATTTGTGCAAAACCTTTAGTACGTTTTCGGAAAATTTCTTAACATACTAATACTACACAGTTCTAAACCCGGTGTATAAATTTTATTTTATTTTTTAACAAACCTCGTTCCTGTTTGATATTTCAACAAAACAAAACAAATATGTCACTTTTATTAATCATACAGACATGCTTAATAAAAAGTCAATTATAAAGCAGAAACTTAAAAACAACCACAATTGTGTCTCATTCACTTTCAGTAGCACAAATAATAATTAAAAAAGTATTTTTTGTTAATAAATAAACAAAAAAAAAACCTGCATAATACCAGTATCCCTCGTACATTGTGGTGGTTACGATCCAGAAATATTCCGCATTATGTTATTCACATTATAGCAGATTTGAAAACGTTTTTATTTGTGTAAATCGTGTTTTACGAGAGATACCTGTAATTTAGAAAACAAGCGTAACAAAGCAAACGTTTATGCTATAAAACAGGAACTTTATAGTTCCTCCCTCCCTCTCTTCATCTGTCTTACAAATAATCTTTCTTAAGAGAAGTACCTCTTCTCTTACTTTTATTCTCACTAAGTATATTAAAAAATGTTACAATTAACCATTATGTACTTTTGTTTGTAAAGTAAAATATTAACGATTAATTTGAATTGATACAGTAGTACTGTATATAAAAACAACAACAAAGGAAATAAAGTGATAAGTTGTTAACCTGGTGAAAATAAAGCAACAACACGCACAACAACAACATAGATAATATACATACATAAGAAATGAAAAAAAGAAGATGAAACGTAATATGTATACAGTAGTACGAGTAGTAACAATAAAAAACAAGTCCAGTTCCACTTGTTGGTTTTAATTTTTTCTTTCTTTTTTCTTATATGACTACTCTTATTACAATTGTTGTTGTAGATTATTGGTAGTGTGAATAAAAAAAAGAAGAAAAAAAATTATAATAATAATAATAAAAGTAAAATACAATAACAACAATAAAATAAAATTAAAAAAAGAAGAGATACTCGTCTAACCTACAATAAGAAAACAAGCCATATAAAGTAAAAGTAAATAGGAACTGGGAACTGGTTAATGAAATATAAACTTTTATTACCTGCATACAATACATAAGTAAAGACAAAAACAACTTTATAACTGTTTTATCAACTTATATATTGGGTCATACAAAAAGTGTCAGCGGTTATTTATAAAATTTTTAAAATAATCACCACTCTTGCCGAATCTGAATAAGAACTGATTTATCAGAATCGAAAATCGATTCGTATAGGTTTTGCCTTGTTTCGAAGATTAACAAAACCCATATTCGAAACAACTGTGTTGTTTTTGTTTACATGTTTATTACTCTTTTTTTTTTTGCCATGTTTACATTTTGTTTACAAGTTTTTTGCATTTAGTGGTGTATACGTTTTACTTCTACTCATACATAATTTTAATGTTCCAAGTTAATAAATCCATATAGTTTCATACTATGTATGTATAAGTACATATATATGATAAATCTCTGTTTGTCGGTAAATCGGCTAAACGACTTAACTGATTTTGTAGAAATTTGTAATTTTTTTTTATTAACACCAATACTCAGGGTAAAACCCCTATTCGTGCAGTGCATTGTATTGTAATTTGAAGATAGATAGATAATATATTATGCGCCTTTTTGTTGATGAGACAAGTTTCTGTCAATTTGACAACTCAAGGGCCAGTCTTGTATGTACCTTCAGCCTTGAATGGTCAACAGCAATTACCCCATATGTCGGTGGATGTTCAATATGAGTGGTAACCGTCTCCACTAAGTAGGTTAGCTGTTATCTTACCAGAAGGTGGCGCCCTACTCCTGATCATTAGTTCTGTTGGTGGAATTGACTGGAATGTCAGGGAGCGGTTTCTTGAAGATGGACTCTTATTTTTAAATTATAGTTTTAGAAAAACCGCAAGTTTAATTTTTTTAATTATTCTCCATCGCTGGGATTTGAACCTCGGTCATTTGAGTTTCTGCGCTCTAACCACTATACCACGACCCCCCAATAGATAGACTCAACTACCAAAAGTGCAATAGAATATGTTTTTTTCAAAGTTTCTCAATGCGATCTGAATGACTTTATGGTTAAGGCAAAATATTAGTCAGAAAGTGGGTGGAAGTGGTATCTCTCATTTTAGTTAAATATTAATTTTTGTATATCTTGAGAGCGGTTAAAGCAAAAGTTTCTGAATTTAATCTGAATAGCTTCATATGCAAGGAGAATCATCATATCAAATTATATATATTACATATACATATATATACTATGTACATTTTCGGAATTTGGTGTTCTTTATAAGTGTTTCAATAAATAAAATTAAAATTATTAGAAGAAAACAAATATGTATGTAGAGTATGTTTCTGTTCGAGAGTCATGTATAGAATCCCCGGTAACGCCGAGTAGGTAAAAAATCTTATAAATTTGGATGCAAAATTTTAAAAACTAAGAGGAAAAAATCGATCTAAAATATTTTAGCAGTTTACCAGCTGGTAAACAAATCTCAAAGAATAATTTTTTGTGTACGCAAATGAACATCATTATAGCTTTTAGGACGACCTTAGAAAACAAGTTTGTAATTTGAATGCCTTTTTAAGACATATTGGTCACATGGCAAAAGACAACTTTTACTTGTTTTTCATAGAAATATAAATTAAATTAAAAAATACCTGTAAAGAACGGAATATTATTTTGTACTGACCTTTTTTTTAACTGTTGACTTGAAATCCTTTTTGATTCGTAAATTCCAGTATAGTTTCTAAAAGAAAATACAAATATTTGACGGCGTTAAAAAATCACTTCTTTTTCTTAATATCACAATAATTAATTTATGACACTTTTATTATTTTCTTATTTATTATTTTAATTGAATTTGTAATACAAAAAAAAAAATCGTGATTTACAAAAAAAAAAAAAAAATATACAAAAATGATGCACAAAACAAATTGCAAGTTAATAACAACAACAATGGCAGGCTGTTTTGTATTTTTGTTTCTTAGCTGGCAAGTGTTTTTCTGTGTCTTTATTGTTGTGTTTGTTTAACTTGCGGTAATAAAAACAGCAATAACGATGCTTGTAATATTCATTTTCGAAATCGATCAACTCTAAAACAACAAAAATAATTATAGGTACTTATTTGTTGTAATTTTATTTATTTATTTTTAACTGAACCGAACTTAACGAAACACACTTTAAGCGACCGCCTTTTAATAGCCTATAATTTCAAATACAAGCTCCCAAACAAACACACACTCATTCCCTCTCTCATGTAAACGTTTACTTATGCTCTCTTTCTGTTTTAAACAGTTTTAATAAATTCAATTTCAAAATATTGGTTTCACTTGTTATTTTCACTGTACTCGTTTAATTATTACATCGTCGTTAAGAAAATAAAAAATTGTGCTTCATTTCAAATAAAATCGATCTTAAAATCAAACACAATTTTCAACAATGCTAACGAAAAAAACACGTTTTTTGCCTTTGGAACACGACTTAATTTCTTTTGGTTAATATTTAACGTTTTAATCCATTTTTTTTCTATATTACCCGCTCAAACCAACTAACTTCTACCAGCAGCGAAAGCGTATTGAACATAAGCTTGTGTTATCAATAGTTTGGAGTCATCTTTCTGCATAAAAAAAAATTATAAAAAAAAGTAAAACTACTGACTGCTATGGGGTACATTCTGGAATGAAACATTGAGCGACGAAATAAATGATAATAATAGTCAGTTTTCTTATGAAAAAAGCTGTTTGGGTAGAGGGAACAACAAGTAGTTTTAACGCTGTTTATGCTTGGGAGATGTGTATGTGTTGAAGCATTAATAGGCTTTTATTTAAAGCATAAAACCAAAACATAGTGCAATAGGCAGTTGAAAAAGGGGGGGTAATTTTTTTAAAGTTTATATTTGAGAACTACAGTACAGTGCTATCTGTTTTACAATTTTAAACCTAGCACTGTATCGTCTCAAATGCATTTCGATACATAAGTACATAAATCTTAGAGAGCTTTTTATTACATTGTAGACCAGTAGAATAAAGTCATAAACCGTAACTGCTATTACCATTCGTTTCGTATGTGCATAAAAAGCCCAAGTTGTTAGACATATGTACATACATTTGTATTTAGTGCTATTCTTTTGTTTTATTTTACAACCCTATCAGGACTGTAGTCTGCATTTTTTCCTTCAATGATTTTATTTTCCGAATTAAGTAAACTAACAAGCAAAATAATTTTGATCAGTGTCTGTGCTGAGAATCAATCAACCACACAACTTAAAAAAAAAATAATAATAAACTTAAGGGGTAAATACACTATTAAATTGCTTGATATCAAGCATGTGCACATATGCATAAAGCTTTCAGCATATACTACTCAACGCAGTATTACAGCAGTCATATTGTGTTATATGCTGTCAAGTAAAGAGTCTGTGGCTGAAGAAACAATAAAAAAATAAAAAGACGATATGCTTATTTTTATAATAAAAACTTGTGGGATGTACAAGTTCATTATAAAAACTCATATTAATTAGCAAATCATAAAAATCAAAATCAATGAAATCACAAAAAAAATGCAGATTGAACCAGCGACGCCTTACACATGCCAATCAGTAGGTTTCGGCATAAATTTTTTTTTTTAATTTTGCTTCCAGTATTGTCGGTGTTACCTGTACATTAAAATTTTACAAATACTACTACATACAATGCAGTTCAAGCTATTTAATAGTGTATTTACCCCATTACACACTACACATCAGTCTCTTGGTTTAATGTGAGTAATATATAGGCAATTTATCGATTTATGTCTGCTATCATATCCGAAATCATAAGTATCGGCTTATATATGTAAAATCAGTGCAATATTACATACGGTTGTGTGTCATGCGTTGAAGTAATGAAGATGGTGAATGGCATCCTATTAAAACATAATGCATGTATTGACGAAAACAAGATTAAATTATTTTATTGAATAATTTTAAAAGATTCCTGATTTTATAGTTTATTTTTAATGCTAATTTCCATGACTTTAGAAAATTACGAATATATTGGAATTTCTGAACGCATTTCACATATGTAAATCCAACTCATATTTAGAAGTTAAGAAAGTGGCATTCTTCTTTTCCTTTTTATTTACAATTTTAACACTTCTTTTTAAAAATGCCCAGTCAGGTAGGGCAACGATTTTAGTTATTTAGTAGCGTACGCAGACCTGCTAGTAGCGTACGCAGAATCAAAACTGTTTCAGCTTAAATTAAGCCAATACTGTACTTTTTTAGTCAAATTGGGCAAAATAAATATTAGATTTTCATTATTCAAATGCCATTTATAGAAGTCTATTCATGTATATTTCTATATATTTTAAACCTTGTCGTTTTTACCGTTATTCGCGGAGTTCCTTTAACTTTAAAACTTATTCAGTTGGCTATGAAACTATTCACACCAGTCGTGTTATCTGTATTCGTAACTTTTGTTAAGTATGTAGAACATTTAAAGAAAACATAAAATATTAATTTTTGTCCATACATTTAAAAGTCTTAAACAATATAATTAAACTTTTTATGTGTTTTAATTTTAGGCTCAAATCGGTAAACCCTATAAAATAATATATTAACGTTTTTATATTTAAATGTTGCTTTTTAGTTAGCCATTAATGCATGATATACCTCATACATATGTGTAACATATAGGGTTCATGTATTGGGTAACTTCATGCATATGTGAGCTTTTATACTTGTTCAATTCCATGTTGTACCATATGAATTTTAGCAGGGTTGTCAAGTTTATTTTAAACTATTTCAACAAATTTAATGTAATAATTTACCAAAACGTTTTATTTTAAGATCTTAACAAATTATATTATATTGCCCGTATTCTTAAAAACTATATTAGGTTTATTGAGGGTTTATTTGACAAGTATTGCATAGAAATTTGTCAAATAAGTTCTCAATAAACCTAAAATAGTTTTTATGAATACAGGCATATATTTATATTTGTATAATATCAGATTCCGTAGTTTCACCTCTGTTCTTACAAGGTAGATACATTTCAGGAAAACCCGTATACAAAAATCGTGCAAAAAAGCCTGCAAATAGATAATGATTGCTTGCAGCAATTTCAATGACTTAAAAAAAAGAAATTATAATAAGTACCTTAAATATAAAAATATAAATTTAAACTTCAGTGTATAGTATACAACTGGAAAAATTTTCTATAATTTAGACAAGCTATGGAAATTGATGTACGAGTATGTATGTATGTCACCTCTTGTAGGTACAAAATATAAATAAAAGTTCAAGAACAAGCTTATTTTTCGTAACCATAAGTGTGTTTCTTTACTTTTTGGGTAAAGTTCGGGAAATAGAGAGTAAACAATAATTTCTCTCTATAAGAGACAAATTTGCCCAAAAGTACGGGAACGCAAAAAAGCAATTATTTTACCCATTCACATAAAAATATCAAAACACACAACTTTATGTCACACACACACGCATATTGAACATGTACTTTCGCAAAAACAAACGACAATAATTAGACTTATACATGTTAACTAAGGCAAAGATAAACGTTTTTATATAAATATTGAATTAAATTATACTAAAAGCCTTTCACTGCAGGTTTATAAATATTTTTTAATTCAACTTTTGAAATTTTTTTTAGTTTTCTGTACTTTTCATTTTTCTATTATTTTTTAAACAGCTGATTATTTGTTTACTTGCACAAACTAGCCCGAAGAAAAAGTACGGGCTATTTCGTACATGAAGAAGAAGAATGTTACTCTCTCAAAAATTCTCTCATTTACCCAAATTTTGTGTACGGGAACGCTTTTTGGTAAAATTGGGATCCCGCGGGAGCCCAATGTAGAGTAAAGAAACATACCTCATGTAAATTTAAATTTATGCAAAAGAAAACTATGTACAAATAGGATAAAATGTGCGAAGTGATTACATACTCGCCTAGTAACACAGTTTATAGCTTTATAACTTTAATATAATTTGTTTCTTATATAACTTATTTAGTTGTAGTTTCGTTTTAAATCTTGAAAGCTAAACACTTTTTCGTTAAGACATTTCTTATTGTCTATTTTGGTTCGAAATATTATTTATGTATCAATTCATAAGAAGAAAAAATCAGGTGTAAGATGTATCTACAGTTAGTATTTGATTGTTAACCCCTTTAGTCATGATGGTACTTTCGAACAACTTGCGTGTTAAAAACATATTCTAAAGCAGTGATGTCCACAATTCTCTTTCCCTATCACGCGTGATAGGAAAACAAATTCTGCTTGCGTCGAAGTCAAACACGTACATAATAAAAAGAAATATTGTTACTCTTGCTCTTTTAATATTTTAGCTTCTCTCCAACATAGTGCAGGGTTGGATAGTGCATATTTTTTGTATAATTTTTATTTAACTGAAATAATTAATCATTATTTTCTCCAAATTTATGTGACCTCGGTACTCCTTTATTCTAAATAGATCGGTCACATGTCTATCTGACAATCGATTACGTACTTTACTCAGAATTATGAAGAAATATTTATGAAGTTATAAACAGAAAGTAATTCGAACATTCCCATTTCTGGTAGAAGTAAGCAGAGTATTTTCTCTGCTTCATACACAAGCGCAAGTGTGTTTATGTAGTAGTGGACATCACTGTTCTAAAGCCATCATTTATTTGTATGTTTTAAAATTTGAATTTGAGTGATTCTTTTTTATAAACTGTGGCTGCTTTTGGATTACGAAAGTGGTAAATTTAATTTATCTTAATTTTTTCGTAAAGATAAAAACTGTTGGTTACATATCGTCTTGCGGGAGTTTATGTGCTCTGTCCGCCATTTTATATATCTCGAGTTATTGATGCCACTTTAGGTTTTTTAGATAAAAATTTTAAAAACCTGCAATTCGTTTTCGGCTATTTATCCCGGAAACTGGAAGATATATCCACTAATAAAACGGTGTCAACAGCGTTTCCCAGTTATAATCCCGTCTGAGGATGTCAAACGCTTCGTCATAATCAATGAAAACAGTCCTTTGTGATAATCCTTTCAATATTGTTTCTACTCGCACTCTGATATCCTAATCTTCTTGAAGATCATGAGCACAACGAGTAATAGTGAATAATGAATGATTTTGAAATAACATACATACATACATACATACATACATAACTGGCCTTTACAACCCTGTGTCAGGATTACGGCCTAGCTTCTCGCAGCACTCATGTTGTGTGTGTAAATTTTTATCCGTGTGTACCGGGACCTACAGTTTAACGTCGACTCCGAACGACAGACTTGAGAAGCTTGTTCATGTCAATTAGTTACTCTCAGAGCTCCAGAAGACTGCTGAGAGGTAATCGCCGAAAGAAATATTTTTTCATATTTCTTTTTTTTTAAGATTTTTTTTTTTAATAGATGTTTGTATATTTTGCGCCTTTTTTTGTTGATGAAACAAGTTGCTGTCAATTTGCCCACTCAAGAGCCAGTGTTATACCTTCACCCTCGAATGATCAAACACCAATTGCCTCATCTGTCGGTGGATGTTTGAATGTGAATGGTAAGCGTCTTCAGTAGATTAGCTGTTATCTTCCCAGAAGGTGGCGCTGTACTCCTGATCATTGGTTTCTGGTGGAATGGATTAGAAATGTCAGGGGGCGGTTTCTTTGCAGATGGTCTTGCTGGAGGGGGGGGACCTCTTATTTTTTTAAATTTAACGTTTTAATGTAAATTGTAATTTTAGAAAACCGCAAATTTTTATTTTTATAGTTTTGTCCTTTGCTGGGATTGAACCTTGGTCCTGTGAGTTTCTGTGCGAGCGCTCTACCACTATGCCACGACCCCCCCAAATTGCTTTCGTTTTAAAACTATAGCTGTGTAATTTACATTTATAAAATACAGCAGGTACCTCTATTTTTATTTATTTAGTGAAGCGATGTTGTCAAAAATTAGTGAACATTTAGTGAGAGTCTTCTAGAAAAGGCAGTTGATTTATATTAAAACAGGAACTTAATACAAAAATAAAAGCTACTTACTATTCTTAACACATTTAATAGCTTTAGTTGATAGGTAAGTTTTACAAATGTAATCTGTGTTTTAATCAAGATTTTTTTTAATTAGTCTTACAAGTCGCTTGTATGCAACCTCAGGCAATCGTGATAATTAAAACTTGTGTTTAGACAAGAGTAAATTGAGTAAATTTTAGAATTGATTTAGAATGATTGTGATGTCTCTACTGATAACGATAGCAACGACGATGATGGAAATGTGTGTCAATTGTTCTAGAAAGAAGATCCAAAAGTACTGCAAGTTCTTATTATTCAAAAAATGCTCTAAATTTTTTATTCATTTTTGCTGAAACCTTAAAAACAATTGTTTTATTAATATGGTACAATAAAAACTCGTAAGTTGCTCATAAAATCAAAATGTGGTTTTCTAATTCCCTCTCTATCATTTTTGACCAACTTTGGGAATGTAAGTTTAATGAAAAATATATATACGTATACTTATAATTAAATATTTAACGAATAGCATAGTGGGAAAGTACTGCAAACAATTTTGTTAGATATACATACATTTGAAATTGCAATAAAATCAAATATTTTTAATTGTGACTGTAATCGTTTTTTCAATTTATTCAAAAAAAATTGTTTTAAAAAAATATTTCCAATGACTGACACACTCACATTTTAAGTATTATTCAGTCATAGACTGTAAAATTTACAACAGCAATAAAAAAATCAAATTAAATGGGTATGTTTTGTAAAACGACATCGAGGCAAAATATTCGAACGTTTATAAAAAACTACGAGTATTAAAGTTACATTAATATAATCATATATAATTGGCCATTACAACCCTGTGTCAGGGTTACCGCCTTGCATCTGGCAGCACTCATGTTGCGTGTGTTAATTTTATCGATGAGTACCGGGACCTACAGTTTAAAGTCGACTCTGAACGACAGATTTGAGAAGCTTTTTCATGGCAATCAATTACTCCCAGAGCTTTTGCCAGAAGACTGCTGAGAGGTAGGCGCCGAAAGAAATAATTTTTTCATATTTCTTCAGAGCTGAGGTGTGAACTTGGCGCTATAGTATGAGTGGTTTGAAACATTTCTTTAAACGGGAATATAAGCAAGAAACTAGATAAACTAGATAGACTAGGTAAACCTATTTTTAAACATCAGTCAAATATTTTTTAAATTCATGCCTTTGTGAACTTTCTACTCTTGTTGAGCGCTTATTCAAACATAAAAATAAAATAAAATCGAATAATCGCCAGATTTGACAACCCTGAAGAGCAGTTAAAAAAACAGCTTTCAAAGCTGTTTTCTCTTGCTATAAACACATTTAAGACTACCAACCATCGACCACAAGCTGTCAAAAATACAAGTGTGCATATGAGAATAATTATTTTAATGGGTACACGACGACCGACCACACGACTACTTTTATAGCCTGTAGCCAACTTAGGCTAATTTTTATTTTTCTTGGCTACAATAAACAGTTTAGTTCTGCCAATACTATAAGATAGATAATGCATTTGCCGAACAAAACGCAACAAGTGAGGTTTAACCATGTTATATCTAATGATTTTGTAGTCTCGTCTGGTGTTCCTCAGGGTAGTCATTTGGGTCCAATACTTTATACTTTATTTATTAATGATTTGCCCTCTGTCATCTAATGTAAAAATTATTAAGACTCTGAACAGCTCTAATGATCAGATTTTGCTACAATCGGATATTGATCAACTTTTCCACCGGTGTCAAATTAATTTAATGGAATTGAATATTAAAAAAATGTAAATACATGCCATTCTTTCAGAATAAATAAATTGACCACTACTTACTATACCAATGGTGCAAGGGTTGAAGAAGTGAATAACATTATGAATCTTGGTTTTAAGTGTTAATAAAGCTAACGGTGTGCTTGGTTTTATGAAACGCTGGTCCAAAGAGTTTTCCGACCCTTATATAACGAAACAATTATATACATCTTTAGTCCATCTAATACTTGAGTATGGATCGATTATATGGGATGACTGCTATACCATCTACAGTGACAGCATTGAATCTGTTCAGAAGCAGTTCCTGTTATTTTGTTTACGAGGTTTAGGATGGAATTCTTTTACACTGTTTTCATATACTAGTAGACTTAGTCTTATTAAACTACCTTCTTTAAAAAGTCGTCGAGTCATGCTAAGCGCTTCTTTCCTTCTTCGATTAATTCGCGGTGACGTTGATTCTGAATTTCTACTAAGTAAAAATAAACTTCTGCGTTCCAAAAAGACCTACACCTAACTTTCAACTACTAAGACTTTATGTCTTATTGTCATAAATTTGTAAATATTTTTGATTATTAAGAACAATTTTTTATAAAAATATATCAATTTCATGACATTAAGACATACGAGTAATAACACAGTCTGTGAATACCCTATTTAAATTTTTTAAATACTCGTATAACTGACATTTTAAACTAAAATTAAAAGGAAGATAAGAGACAAAAAATGTTGGCACCACAAGAGGAATGTTTTTCAAATATTATGCAGGATTTTCTTATCTGCACTACTGTACATAAGGCCCGGCAAATAGGAGTCTTTCAAACGGGTGTTTATGTGCGTATAACATTGAATAAAATGGTCAGACATACAAGAACCTACGAAAATTCTGAAAATCCATTTTTCAATGAGGTGAGTATTATAAAAAACATGTTTTCTTACTTTTTTTTAAGTCTACACTCTTATTTTAAGTATTTTGTTTTCGAAATCAAATGTACGCTCATGGAACTTTTGCGTCTGACCATTTTA
This sequence comes from Metopia argyrocephala, assembly GCA_963576795.1. Classification (NCBI taxonomy): domain Eukaryota; kingdom Metazoa; phylum Arthropoda; class Insecta; order Diptera; family Sarcophagidae; genus Metopia; species Metopia argyrocephala. The sequence goes on from OY756210.1 coordinate 39,681,783, forward strand.
TATGAAATAAAAAAACATACCACCTGCAAAAAGGACCCTACTTTTGGGGAATTACTAGTTGATCTGCAAAGTGCTTGGAATCAGCCAAATCGTTGTTACTTTAAGAAATGGGGTCGTCTAGAGGCACCCATTAATCAGCCAGCCATAACGCATCATGGTAGCAATGAGAGTAAAGGATTTTTACAAATCGATTTGGCTATTGTTTCTCAGGCCTCTAATCCGCACACAATACTAAGGCCTTATGAAGATGATTTTATGATTTTAAATAAATGGCAAATGCATAGGGATTACGATGATATAGAGAAGTATGTTTAAAATGTATCTACAGTTTTAGAATTGATAAAACTGAAAACAAAACTAAAAAAAACTTACAGAAATTTATTGCAAGATATTGATTCTGGAGTGTACTGCAATATACGTTATACGGTGGTATTTTATCGAGGCATTATGGCAAAGAAATCGGACTATATGCTACAAGTACTTTTTGTTGTTTTTGTTTTTTTAAGAAATTCACGTTTTCATTGTTTTATTTTTTATTTTTTTATTTTTTAAAGTTTAGATTTCATCCATTTAAGAGCAAAACTCATATTGCCAAAAACACTTCAAACCCTATATGGAATCAAGAGGCATCTTTTGTTTGGACGTATCCTTCATTGGCACAAACATTTGTTATACAATTGCTGATGCATGAACATTTGCAATGGAAATGTGTATCAGAATATGAATTGCATTTTAATGATATTGCTTTTCACGGTAAGAAAAATGGAAAATATACGAGGGCGGTTCGAAAACTTCTTAGCCTATCAATGAAAGAGAATAGTAGGTTTTTCAAAAATATTTTTATTTTTCAATATAATCTCCTGAAACTTTAATACACTTAGTCCAACGCTTTTCTAGCAATTCTATCCCTTGATTAATATAGTTTTCCTCAAAGAATTTTTTTAGATTTGGGAACAGGTAAAAATCACTGGGAGCTAAATCAGGAGAATAAGGTGGGTGGTCGATGATTTTAGCCATTGTTAAAACACTCTTGTGTGCTGGTGCGTTGTCTTGATGAAAAAAAAAATCGCGGATGCGTCTTTTTTGAACACCTTTTTCTATATGAAGGAGTTGCCAGATCGAAACAAAATTTAACATGTGTTCATAACAGCGATGCGATGGAAGTTTCCAAAACACTTAACTTTTTTCTGTTTATACCGCGCTTTTTGTGCTAGGCTAAAAAGTTTCCGAACCACCCTCGTATGTGAGAGTTCATGCAAATCAAATCAGAACTAAATTCTGAATTTTCACACGCATTTAATGTTGCAGCAGCTGAGTATTTCTTTTTCATATTTTTCCAGTCCAGCACTGAAAATATGAGATTTTGTAGGGGAAACATAAAAAAATGTAATTTTCGCAAACTGTTCGCACTCATATATAAGTATGCATTAGGGAAGACGATCGGAATATTCCGAATCTCGAAACCCCGTAATTTTCGGGACTTTCTAAATCCAGAATCTTGGGACAAGCTTTTAAAAATCCCGGGATTTTTTAAAATCAATCCCGTTTGTTATCCCTAATATACTCATACTACTCATTTATTGTTTATGGGGGGAAACATTTTAGGGGGGAAGATTATTCCACAAAGGAACCCCGAGGCTAAAGTACGTATTCCGTCTACTCTGTAGAAAACTGTTTATTTAATTTGAACAGTAATTGCTGAATATTATAAATATTTTTTACTTATTTTAAGTGTTGCAGAATTTTAAGCATATACTTTGGGAATTTAATGCCGAATGCCATCATGTGATGCTTGTTTGGGCATTAAACTAGTCTAAAAATTCTTAGTCAAAAGTCCAGAGTCTTTTGATTAATAGGTTAGAAACGACATTTCTCAGGGGGAATACATTAATACAGCTGAGCTCTGTAGGTATCTCAAACTAACCGATAATATATGAGTAATTCAGGACAATATACGATATGAATGCATCATAACTGGCAACATTCAGCTATGATTTTATAGGGTATAGCAGACCTTTCAAACAAAAATCAGACATAATTTCTAATAAATTGTTTTTTGGTTTATTTTGATCAGAATTATTTGTTCTTAAACTAGTTGCGTTCAAGCTATTTGCCCAATGTGCAAGCTTTTACAAAAAAGAGCTTTGGGCTTTCACAGATCTTGGCGACAGAAACTATAGTACGTATGGTGTGACACACATACATATAGGTAGGCATAGATTGTGGTTTCATTTGACATTTGATCATATCTTGTGAAAAATACAAAAAAAAGGGTTTTTTTAACGCCATTCAAAATGAAAAAGCAAAAGGCATTTAATGTCGTTGTTCCGTGGAGATCATATTTGGCCATCTTAAGGCCAGATTCAGAGTCGGAAAAGGCATGGAGGCTCACATGAAAAACATCAACGTTATTATTAAAGCTTCTTACATTTTGCACAATATTTGCACAAATTTGGACAATTTTATTTATTATAATAAACAGATGATCAACTGACATTTAACGAAATTTTATCTCTATTTATTTTTACTTTGGAAGTGTTTGGAATATATTTTTTCATTTTTAGCTGTTCTTAATACAATACAATCTTTATACTACGTACGTGAATGTAGCATGCAAACTTGCTACACTACTAGCACAGTGCATACAGTGATGAAGGAAATGACAGCTCAAAAAGTTTAAAATCAGCTGTGTTTTATTGTGGCTATCTTATTATACACTGTGATATTGTGTGTGCAAAAATTTTGTTGTGGCTATCTTGCTGTGTGTTGTTCTTGCTATAGTTGTTGGAGTTTCATCACTGTATACACTGTGCTACTAGTTTATTCGATGGTATAATTGTGTTATAGGCTGACACACATGTGGTATAGAATGCCAGTATAGTATGTGTACCACATGTATGTCAGGGTCATTAATAATACTCAAAAAATTGTCGAAAAAGTTTAACCTCTGCTCATTTCAGACAAACCTTGTTTAGGGCCAACTTATATACACTTCTACGACAACATTAATAGCTCACATTACATTGGTAGTTTGCTGTTCGAAATTAAATCAGAATGTTTGAATACGGAACCAAATCATGTTATGACTCTTAAGAAAATACCTGCTCTGAATGAAAAGCAATATTGGCAAGAGGAAAAATTTCTTATAGAATTTTTAGCTGTACAGGGGGACTTCGTACACTGTAATAACAATAATTGTAAAATTGTCCTCAAAATGGCTGGTAAGTTATTGGCTTATCTAAAATATTTTTTATAGCGTGAAAAACTATATTGCAGAGCACAATTCAAATTTTTTGGAACTCAATATAAAGGACTATCAAACGAGTATTAAAAAGGGTAGACAGGCCATAAAAACCTTTAAATGTTTTGCACAACAGGCCCCTTTTAAAACCATTATTTTAAAAGCTCTCTTGCCGGATAATCGCACTAAATTTGAGAGCGACCATATCTTGCAGGAAATATGGGATTTTATTAAAACGGAAATGGAGTTTTTTAAATTATTTCAAATACAATATAACGGCCATAGACAAACTCAAATAAAAGTCTTAAGAAATATTTTATTAACAGTGGTTAAGAAAATGGAACAAGCTTTGGAAAACAATACATTGGTTCATAACAATTCAAAACAGGCTACAGTATGGGACTTAAATCGTTTAGAGTATTTTAAGATATACTTTGTATGTTATGAGTTTTACAGTTGCTGAATTTAACTGATTTTTGTTAAACTTCTAGCAAAAAATATTAAAAGACTTGGCTAATATGCGTTTGAAACTTAAAAGCTTTAATGATCCCAATTTGGAGTTGATATTTGATGAGGTTTTAGGTGACTTGACCAAGTGTAGTAATCAATTGCAACATTTAATGTCCTGTACCCAGGCTCAGGATGAGTGGCCTGACTTAATTCTATTACTTATGTATGGTTCTAAAGAATTTGGTTTATGCCGTTTAAATGCCAAACATTTTGTTTATTTTGGCAAAGAACGGGAGACAAGCTATAATACACGCTGTTGGCAGTTAAGAAATTTTATTTTTAAGGTACTTATTTCTCTATTTTAAAAATTGTAAATGTGAAAATGTGAAAATATTTTCTTTTTAGAATATAAAATGTCAACATACCTGCATTAACTGTGGCTGTACAGTGGCCATTATACGTGGTTGTTTAGGCATAGTAGCTGAATCAGAAAATAATGACTTCAATAGATATATAAACGCATATTGGCAGCGTCCAGAACCATTTCACTACTCACCTCAAATTCCATTTACATTATTTAAAAGTCGTATTTTCATACATCAAGCAAAAATTCGTCCTGGAGCGGATCGTAACGGTCTGTGTGATCCCTACATACGCATAATGTTATGCCAGTGTGCTGCTGAAACTGCTGTAATTTTTGGCAGCCTTTCTCCCATTTGGAATACCGTAATATCATTCGATAATTTGCAAATGTGCGGTGAGGTTGAGTGGTATCTTAAAAATTCTCCCTTGGCCACCATAGAAGTATATGATACGGATAAAAATACTGCCGATGATTATTTGGGTTGTGGTGTTTTACCATTAACGGTAATCAAAAGTAAGATTAGTGATATGAATGGCACAGCTCTGGGTATTTGGGAATGTTCAATGGAAAGACCAAAACATGCTGTAGGGAAATATGAATATTTAAAATCATCCACCCCGCCACCTTTAAAATGGATACCCATTGGCTTTAATGGAACGATACGAGCTGAGGTCTTGATTTCGGGAGAACTAGTGCAAATAGCTGAAACTGCTACTAAGCAAATTAGTGAAAATATTGAAGGTAAAGCCTCTCTAACAGTGGGCATACCGACAGCTATAAAACCCAACATGAAAAATTTCGTGTAAGTTTAAACAACTTTAGGACGTTCTCTGTTTGCCAAAAAAAAAAAACGTTTGCCAATTATTTTTTCTTCCTGGCCTTGTTTTTTAATTATCCTTTAAAATATCAATTAAAAAACGAGATTGAAATGAACTTTCATAGAAAAAAAAATACCATCAGTTTTTACGTATCAGTTTACTTTTATGTTCTTGTTTAAGTTTGGAAGCTGTTTTTGCCGGTTTCCGCAATTATCAGAAACAAAACTTTCTTACAAGTAAACATCGTGTAAAGCTAATGATGGCCGATTTGATATTGACAAGTGGTCTTTCAACAGCGCCTATTAATTATAGCATGAACTTTTTGATTTTATATGCAGCTGGAGTTGTGGTAAGATTTCTCTTTATTTTTGCTCTTACAATAAAATATTAAATTATAAAACAAAAAATATTTTTCGCCTTATTGGCAAATACATTTAATATCATATTAAATGTATGCTATTGGGGATAAGCATGTCTGAGACAGAGTTGTAATGGCCAATTTTGTATATATGTATGTATAATTACGAGCGGAGTGGCCCTGGCCCTAGCACTAGCATTTTATCGACAGTTTACTGAGACACTATGAAACTATTTATATTGGTTCATTATACAGGTTTACAAATTTTTAATTTGGAAAAATACCAAGATCGCCACATGCCTAGATAAGTTAATTGGGACCTCCTGAGCACGAAAAATGCAATTATTATTTTTTCCTAAGTACCGTTTTTTAGGTAACGGTAATATTGTGTTTTTCGGTGTATAGCCCCACTCAAACCCTTGTGATGTCCAACGGAAAATTTCAATCGAGATAAGTGGCATATCGATGGAAAGGTAATTGAGTGCCTTTTCCGTTGATATGCTGGAAAATTCTATCTGATAAGAAATCTTTGAGATATTAAATTCAAAAAATTTAAATTAAAATGACGAGCGATTTGAACTTTTGCGTTTTTTTCGGATGGATCTTCGCAAACGAGGAACCAACAATAGTCCGCCATCATTTGTTTATCCCACCAACCTTTGTAACGTCTCTCGATTTCTTCAATTTCCTGGTGAAATCTTTCACCTTGTTCATCACTTTCGGAGCCCAAGTTCGTGGGGAAAATTTCCAAATGACTTTCGTTCCACAAAATCCTTAATAAAAACTTTACTTTTCATCAGATTTTTTCAAAATACGCTTACAATATTGGTAATTAAATAAACTATTTGGTAAAAAAATAAGACATTCCAGATCTTCAATATAACGTAGGAAAAAATTTAAATGAAAGTGAAAAATTTTGAAAAAAACGTAAAAAATAGGCAAATTTTGAACAAAATTTTCCAGCTATCAATAACCTTTCCATCGATATGCCACTTATCCCGATTGAACTTTTCTGTTGGACACCACAAGGGTTTGAGTGGGGCCATACACCCAAAAACACAAAATTACCATTATCTAAAAAACGGTACTTAGGAAAAAATAATAATTGCGTTTTTTGTGCTCAGGAGGTAACAATTAACTTATCTAGGCATGTGGCGTTCTTGGTATTTTTTGGCTGTAAACCAGTGTTATTATTAGTTTTTCAAACTAAAATTTTCCCAAATGTATGAATTTTCACATTTTTAGCAGAGCTTCAAAGCCCTGTTTTAAAGGAACATTTGTGGTTCATCGGCAAAAAAGTTAGTCAACTTTCAACACAGTAACCTACCACAACTTGGTTTTGTGCCGCCGAACAAGAAATTGAATAAAACTAGCGAGAGGAATAGGAACACAGAAGTAAATTTTCTAGTGAGATGAGCAAGAAGGAGTTCTAGCGAATTCGGTTCCCACACGGTGGTTGTATGAGGCTGTCTTGGGAGTATGATGCATTAAAGATGAAAATAGTCCTAAATCTCTGAACCAGAAGACCAAATATTGTGACATTTGGAATTCAATGAGAGTGTCCCATATGATAGCCTGAACGCTAACAAATGTATTATATTTATAGCCCGGTACGAAAAACATTTAGGCTTTTTATCTTAGAAACCAAAAAGCACATTAACACAATGGCTTATTGGTTACAATAAAGCTTCAAATTTAAATGAAACCAATATTTATCGGCTTCACAATGTCATGATGAAAGGCGAAACCTATTTTTAAGATTCATTCTGGGCGTTCTTACACAATTTATTCTTTGGAGGCTTCAGATTGTCATGAAGAAAGGCAAAATAATTTTTAAGATTTCTTCTTGTCATTTTTACAGGATTGCTTTGCTTAAACAATCATGTTGTCAGCAGTGGATAAACGAATTTTTTGCTTTAGCAACTCATAATGTATGGCCCTGTTTGACATCGTTTCAGGTTTTAAAGAAATTTGGTTTTCGGACTTTCTTTTTGAGTTTATAATTGTCATATTACATCCACTTTTATCATTCATAGTCTATCTAATGTCTCAAATATCTTTCGACATTCTTAAATTCTTCAAAACTACATCCGTTTGTTTTTCAAAAAGATCCTTTAAAATTGATATTCAAATTTCCAGAATGGAGCTAAGCCTTCGTCTTTCAATCACAACAAAAAAAGACAAACAAATTTCATCAATTTGTTTTAAAAGCGTTGAGCCGTTGATTACAAAATAGCAAAAAGTTACAAAAATTTCACAAATTTGACTCCTGCGATCAAAAATAAAAACTTTTTTTGACAAAAATGTCGATCGGGTGTCACTGTAGAAGGATTGTAAATTGAAAAGCTCTATGCTTTCCCGGAAAAATTTTTTACTTCTGTCAGATATGGACAATAAGTGCCTACTGTTTATCTTCTAAGTATTCAGAATAGAAAAGAAGGGCTAAAATTGTTTTAAATTTATCATTTCTAATTACAGAATCTCCCCGAACAACTGGAGTACTGGCCTGCTATTATTGCTACTGATGTGACGGTGACATCAAAAGGACATGAGTCCACTTTAGGAGCCACTTTAATTGCCAATTCAAAACGTTACTTACAAAAACAAAAGCTAATACACTGTTTACCCAAAAATGCAGAAGAAGATACTGAAGATGAAAACCCATCCACTACCATACAATTTGAGGAGGACGATGAAGATGATATAGTCCATTTTGAAGCTCAATCTTTATTACATTCTAAACCACGTACTCCCTATTGGCGAAAACTTTTTAAAAAATTACGAATTTCAAAGCATAATTCTAAAAATATTGAAGAATTTTTTGACCTTAAAGATGTAATCGATGAAAGTGAATTTACCTGGTGGACAAAATTCTATAACTCGGGCTATGTGGAGTCTTGTGGTGCCTTATCGGATTTTAAGCATAAATTGTGTATTTATCAAAACGAACTGGAAAAGCAAGCAGAATTCAGTTATTTAAACGACTGGGCTGAACCACTTAGTATGGTGCATGGTGTTCGATATAAGAAAAATGTTATGCCTCGTGAAGAGGTCTACGCTACGCTTAAGTTACATTTAAAAATAACTCCCTGTTTATGTAAGCATTCTGCTGATAAACGTTTAGCTGGCGGTGGTGATGCGGAAAGCAACAATACATTAAAACCTTTAGCCACCGCTTTAAATCCTCGTTATCAAGCTCAGTTACAATCTTTGGCTGAATTGGTAAAGGTTGTGGTGCGTGTTTATATAGTGCAGGGCATACAATTACGCCCAAGTGAGAAAAATATTCAAGCCGATTCATATGTCACAGTACAATTGGGACAGAAACAAGCCACCAATCGTGCAGAGTATGTTCCAAATGATAGTAATCCAATATTTGGGAAATGTTTTCAATTAGATGGATTATTGCCAAGGTAAGTACAAGTATTGTGAATTTCAATTAAAGAATTATTTTTTATCTCGCATGCTTCCGTATTTATGAGAACGAACTAAATAATTAGTCTGATTTATTTGAATAAAACTCACAGTTTTGAATAGAAAAAATACTTAATTTTTCATTGAAATCTTTTTTATCCAACGTTTTTCCATTTCCATTTTGTTTTAATCTTCCATCGAGGCGTTTCCTCAGGTCTATTTCTAATAATGAAGGCAATTTATAGCCAAATCCATAGACGTTTACTACTTAAACTGGGAAATGTGCACCTTTGCATGGTCCTGTTGAAAAATAATTCTTTTCTGTACCAAAACCGATGGTTTTTTTTTACAAAACCTCGTTAAACCGGTTAAATCAGTTGCTCTGATTTTATTTGCTGTCAAACCCCATTCTAAGCGCTGATTAGACGACAGAAACCTAATGTTTTGGCTGCTGTTTGGACAAACACTTCTGTGAAATTGTCCTTCGATTGCGTTTGTGTTCAATTGTGTTCAAATCTTGCATTCTCTTTGCCTGCTCATAACCAAATGATCATTGAAAATTTAAACTATTCGGCCAAGTGAGAGCCTTCAGCTTTCACAATCTCGCAAACCCTCAATTTCTGTTCATCTAATACCTTATCGTTAATTTTTTAATTACTGCGGGTGTAAAGACCTCTATTTTGTAATAAAAAATCATTCACCGTAGTGTTCGTTTTGGTTTCATTTGTTTAGGAATAACGTTTAATAATGCTATCAGCATGTAAGCCGCATTAAATGTTATGTATATGGTTTTATCAATACGCTAAAATTAAGCCTCATCGCTAAACAAAATTTTACAATAAAACAATGGATCCCTTTCCTTAATCAATTCATAATACGAGTAATTTGCCAGACTGTTTTCAATACAAATTTAAAAACATTTAGGTATTTTCTGTAAAATGAATTTGAATAAAATTCAAATTGCTATAATTTAAAATGTGAAAATCTTTTGATAAGTTTTTATTATTTTTAACTCGCTTAAGGGCCATTTTTTGTTTTTTGACTGAAAGCAATACTCAGGGGTGTAAACCTCCTGCTTATGCTGTGCATTCATTATATTGTAGATGGCACTTTTCTCGTGATCATTCGTTTTTAATATCATGCCAAAGGTGGAAGAGAGTGGAATGTCTCTTAATTACCATTTGCGTAACTTCTATGAATATAAAATAATTTGCGCGATTTGTTGTATTTGTCATTCATAAATACTAGATTCTACTTTCACTTTATTTGGTTTTTCAGAACAAATACGATTAATATGCTTTTTCTTAATGTGAACTTAGAATAACATTAACTTTTCAAACACACTGTGTTTTAAGTTGGTAACACGTTTTTACTCTTCTACAAAGAGACAAACGTTCTTATTAGTAAACAAAAAAGTCAAAACACACCACAAATATTTAAATCATATGCCATAAACACATTCAAGAACACAAGCAACCAACTACAACATTTCAATACTAGAGACTTAAAAGCAACCGGTAGTAAACTTGAAATTAATTTTATGAAATTTTGTGAAAAAAAACCGGTTAGTTGGGCGTTTAATTTATTTTTCGTTTTATTTATTTCAATACAAAGTAGGACCTTTGCTTTTTTCTGGGGGGATACCTTGTATTTCGTTTCGAATCGAAAATCTTACGAATTCGTAAAAATTTAGAATTTTTGAAAAATTTTTTGACTCAGTACTAGCTTAAACCCGGCATGATTCGCTACACCTACCATTATGATTTATCCACATTTTGCGACTGATGATTTTTAAAGACTAAATTCAAAAACTTTAACTGTTGCTGATTTCAACATATATTGAACTCAATAGTTAGTTTGTCTGAAAGCTACCACGTCTACTTATCCGCCCTGTTTTCTAATGATAAATTTTAATGACTATGAAATCAATCACACCAAATTCAGAAACTTTAGCTTTAACACTTATCAGGATAAGTACATATGTATGTACATATCAACCATCTTCACATTCCAATACAATGCACACTGCATGAGTAGGGGTTTACCCCTGAGTATTGGTCTTAAAAAAAAATCAATATTTAACTTGTATGAGAGGTGTCACCCCACTTGACCAATTTCACTCACTTTCTGATTGATGATTTGGCTTGCCCTAAAGGCTTTGACTAAATTCCGAAACATTAGCTTTAACCGTTCTGAAGGTATTTAAAAATTAGTATTTAGATATAAATAGAAAAAAGTGGGCGAAAAAGTAGGCGTGACAAATTTGTCTCTCGATGAAAACTTAAATTGGATTAATACAAAAACATTTGAAAGAAAAATTAGTCAAATCGATGGATCCGTTTTCTGCTTTTAGATAAATCAAAAAAAGTGGGCGTAAAAGTAGGCGGGCCAAAAATTTCTTTCCGTAAAAGCCTAAGTTGGATCACGACGATCATTAGAAAGACAAAATAGTCAAAATCGGCCCAGCCGTTCTCAACTAATACGATGACCAACGAACAACATTGATTTTTATTTATATAGATAGATTATTAATATTACGAATTGGAAATTTCTTTCGAAAGCATTTTCGATTCGAATCTGACTGATATCAGATACGATATTAGTAAGTTTAAATCAAAGGTCTGCACACTCTTTCCCCCTTCTCCTCATATTTTCCTAGACCATCACAATGTGCTGTATGAGAGCTGGTCTCAACAAGAAAAAAAAAATAATGCAATTTATTTACACGAAAGTACAGTTACATAAATATACGGCCCAACTTGGATTAATTTATATTTTTGTTGGCGACAATAAACAGGATAAGATGACTGAAATAGAAATTTAAAAAACGCAATACGTACAAGAATAATCAGGTTGCAAATGTGAATTTTATTACTGCCATCTTGAAAATAATTATGTTCGTAGCTAACTAATTAGTAACATTTGATGCTGGTGACATTTGTAGTCGTGTAGTCGGTACTCTGTAGTCTGTAGAGCTTAAGATCTATATGTGCGTGCATGCATGAGTATAGTCTTGAGTATACAAACCAAAGTTATGTTAAACAAAGCATCAGTCTGTTCTTAAACTTTAAATCAACCGGTGGTAAACTTGAAATTAATTTTATGAAAATAAAAAACAACGTTATGAAAAAACCGGTTAATTGGGCGTTTAATTTGTTTTTCGTTTTGTTTATTTTAATACAACATTCACAAACATATGAAGTGCCAACAGCCCAAATAAAGGTATTTTATCCTAAAGGCTTTGAAGTGTCTATACCACATGAAGATGGTATTACACTTTTTGCCTTCCATGGCAAATTAAATGAAGAAATGGACGGTTTGGAAGCTGGTACCTGGGCTCGTGATATAGTTAAACCCAAAAATGAACGTTGGATATTTCGTGAGCGTAATACTCAATTAAAGTTGGGAGACACACTCTATTACTGGACTTATGTTATATATAAAGGGCTTGGCTATCGAGAAGAAGATGGTGTTTATGTGGTGCAACAATATGTTAATGCTACTACAACAGCTAGTAATGATCCATCTGCTCAATGTCAACATACCTTTAGCACGGTGAATGGTGCGCCAGTGCGTTGTAAAGATCAAATAATATTTGAAGATGATTTTGAGGGACAAAATTTAGATCTGAGTAAGTGGTCTGTGGAGAGACGAATACCTCAGCAACCTGATTATGAGTTCAATATGTATCTTAATGATAACGATGAGGTGCTACAAGTTCACCAGGGAGTAGTTGCTATCAAGCCAGTGGCGACTAATAAATATTTTCAAAGCGATTTATTACAAAAAACATTTTCATTGGGTCCAACGTGTACTGGAAAATTGTCTACAGATGAGTGTGCTTTTGAATTACGAAAACAAAACAAATTGAATCCCTTAATAACGGCCCAATTAAAAACCAAAAACAAGTTTTCATTTCAATATGGCCGAGTAGAGATAAAAGCTAAAATGCCAGAAGCCATGTGGGTATATCCACAATTATGGTTGGAACCTGTTAAACCCTTATATGGAGAGCTACAATATCAGTCTGGACAAATGCGTATAGCGCAAACTATTGCCAATGGTAATGAGCTAGAATTGAAAGGGGGTATAATTTTAAATGCTAAAGAACCTTGGCGTTCTAATAAAATGTGTCTTCATCCAAATAGAAATATTAATTTGGCACAAAATTTCCATATCTATCAATTAACCTGGACACCTACTTTTATAGCTACCGCTGTAGATGGCGTAGAATTCTGTCGCTTGGAAATCACGGAGGAAACACAGGCTTTAAAAAATTTACAAATATCTGGCCAATTTTTACCAAATAAAGATCTGTTAACAGCAGGCTCTAATTGGGCACCCTTCGATCAGGAGTTCTATTTAACCTTCGGCTATGGTGTAGGTGGTAATTTCGAGTTTGAAGATACTAAAAAGTGGCAGCAGGACAAGCCTTGGACAAACACCGATCCACGTTCGAAAAAACGTTTCTGGAAAAAATATGCCAATAATTCAAGCTGGTTAAATAATGGAGAATTCAAAGTGGATTACGTAAAAGTTTATGCCGTTTAATTGAACTCAACGCATTAAAAACTACTTTTAATTATATTTTTAGCATTTGAAATAAAAATAAATTTTTTATAAAAAGTTCAAAATTATTTTGGTTTTTTTTTCGTTAAAGAAGTGTTAAACGATTTTATTTTAATAATTTACTCACACGCACAACGTTATCATGTGCTTGCCATAAAATATGATTTAAAAATTCATAAAAAAAAATTAAAATTAATAATTTTTCTTATGTAGAGAACATCTTCTTGAAATATCAATTATTAATCGTAAAGATGTTAGTGATGATATAATTGGTTCCACAGTTATTGATTTAGAGGATAGATGGCGCTCTAAGCATAGAGCAACTGTTGGTATAGCCCATGAGTACAACAGGTAATTTCAGTAAATGTCTCGTCCTTCTTTTACCACTTAATCATATTCTCTAAAGCTCTGGCTATAATAAATGGCATGACAATGTCTTACCATTCGAAATTCTTGAAGAACTGTGCAAAAGTAACGATATAAAACCACCAAAATTTGTGGGGAATACCATAGAAGTTGATGGCATAGCGTTTGAAGATGAGACGCAAATCGCTACAGGTAAGAGAGATTGCTTTTAGAATATATGAAAATTTTAATTAGTTTGTCATAGTGTTTTGAAACACTAAAAAGAAAAAAGTCATTTTTTTAATACACGATTTAAATTGCAAAAAAAAAAAAATCAAGAAATCTCAAAAAATTGTTCTTGTTAAATAATATTCAAAAGTCTGTAGAACTATTTCTAGTACAGGGTGTTTTTTTTTCATTTGCATGAGAACTCTTAAATAAAAAGATAAAACTCATTACTAGTTATACGGCTACTTCAATAAGAAAGGCGAAGTGTATGTCACGAAGACAATCTAATAGCAAATCGTTGTGCTGGAGTTTATGTGCTCTATCCGCCATTTAATATTTTTTTATATATCTCGAGTTAATGATACCATTTTAGGTTTTTGGCACCAACATTTTTAAAATTTTCAATCCGTTTTCGGCTATATATCACCGAAATTGGACGAGATATAAGAAAGCGGATTGCAGACTTGAACAATTTGCGGTCGAAAACCTAAAGTGGCATCATTAACTCAAGATATATAAAAAAATATTAAATGGTGGATAGAGCACATAAACTCCCGCACGACGAAATTCTATTGAGATATTTTAACAACATTTTTATATGCAAAAAATAACAAAATTGGCTCCCTAAGTGGCAAGCAATAGCGTTCATTTATAAGCCCATGAATAAATCGATTATTTAGAAATTAATGGCAAAGGAACTATTAGGCGGCAAAGCTTGGTTTCCGAGATATAGGTCTATTATGTCTAACTATAGAGCCGCTTATATTTCGAAAGTTTGAATGTAAACATGTAAACTCTTGGAATAACATTCATATTATTGACACCATTTGGCGATTGCCCTGAACACATCGAAAATAATATTTAAAAAAATTAAGATTATGGAATTATTTACAGAATTACATACATAATTGGCCATTACAACCCTGTGTCAGGGTTACCGCCTAACATCTGGCAGCACTCATGTTGCGTGTGTTAATTTTTATCCATAAGTATCGGGACCTACAGTTTAAAGTCGACTCCGAACGACAGATTTGAGAAGCTTGTTTATGGCAATCAGTTATTCTCAGAGTTTTTGCGAGAAGACTGCTAAGATGTAGACGCCGAAAGAAATATTTTTTTATATTAAGTTTATTTGTCAGAGCTGAGATTTGAACCCGCGCTATCGCCTTAGTAAGCCGACACACTAACCACTAGACCAGGGCGACTACAGAATTATATTAAAAAATAACTTTATTTCAACGATAGTACAGTATAATCTCACAAAATCGAACTGTCCAGAAATTAGAACCTGCCATTTCAATGTATTGGATACTCCAAAATTAGAACTACAGGTTCTAATTTCTGAATGTTTTGTACTTTTTTTCCTGCATTTTCACTACAAATTATTTTTCTCTCTCATTAAAATAAAAACTTAAAAACGGGGAATCACCGAGTTATTCGTGGTGGTCGGTCAAAAGCGTGTGAAATTTGATATGTTTGTGCAAATTTGGGTCCGTTTATACATAAATGAAGTTCAAAGTGAAGTGTTCATACTTGATACATACTAATTTTATATTAAAAACCAATTCAATACCTAATAATTAAAAACTGTTTGAAAGTTTTTCTAGGGATTTAATATGTTCAATTAATTAAATGTTAATAAATCTCAATTGTTTTGTATTTAAGAAATGCTTACACAACAAGTTTTATTATAATTTTTTCATTATCTTAAAAAAAATGTTCAGAATGACGAATTTCTGAAAAGTTCGAATTGTCCGGTGCACAAAGTGGTTCTAATTTGTGAGATTCTACTGTACTAACTGCAAGTTTTCAGGCTTCTAAAATATTCTCTCCATATACTTACATACATATGTACATAAAAAAAACATATTGAAGGAGCGATTTGCAGAAAGTCCGTCATCTAAAGTATCATTTATTTATTTACCGGAATCCGGTATGTGATGGAAAACTATTTCGATCGAAATTCAAATCGTTTGTATTTTCAAAGCCATATAAAACTAATCTGTTTTAATTACAATATTTTAAAATTTTAATAATCAAAGCTGTTGTGGCAATAGTCAGTAAGGTAGGAAGTAGAAAAGGAATTTCAAATATGAACGGATTTGGAAGTAATAGCAACTTGAAATTTCATTCGATTTCAATTTCGATCGAAATCGATTTCCATCACATACGAGATTAAGCCATTTAGGAATATGAATCGTCTAACTACCGAAGAATAAATAAAAATAGTTAAAACTACAAATGATGATTTCGAGTATTATTTCAGTAATTTTTTTGCCTTGAATTGGCAAAATTACTCGTATAAAAAATCTGAGGAGCTTGAAGAAATGAACATGTTGTCAGGTCTGTGCAACACCGCAATGTAATCTTTAACAAAAAAAAAAAATCGCTTTTGTTAGGTAAAGTTGGCGAATAATGCGAATTTGACGATATCATGGTGCTGCCAGCATCCTTCATCCATATAAGACTCAACTCGTCAATAATCAAAGATGGCTGATGATTCACAACGGATAGTCCAGATTTGACGATATCACAGCGTTGTCAGTGACTGATTCCATCTTACAACTCATGGTGTATTTTATATTTATATTTTCTCCTTCATCCATATAAGGCTCAACTCATGCAGTAATCAAAGATGGTTGATGACTCACAATGCTCTAGATATGCTGATTGAATACTAGAGCAACAGGTTTTTAATGCTGATTTTTCTTACAACATTTTCTTCAACGATGAAGCGTATTTCTTAGCGATGGTTACATCAACAACCAAAATTTCCTATTGGGCAGTATTTTATCAAAAATAACGCAATAAGTTGTGCTGTCAAATTCTGCTACTGTTCATAACTCGATAGTATTGAATACTTTAATTTAGGTACTCAGTACTTTTAACGGATTTTAAAGAATTGTGTTTTTAGATAGAATTTTGTTTTGGCCGTTAATATTTATATTGTCCATACAACTTTGAAGAAAAAATACAACTCCTAATGTATCGGGTAGTTACGTTTTAGTATTGAGTACGAAAAAATTAGTACAAATATTCGATACTCGGTACCCATTACTCAATGCTTTGCCAGCACTAGCAAGAAGAATTATTATTTTTTCATCTACAATTGAAATTTATGAAATGATAGGTAATCGGTTGAAAGAAGAGGGTGTTACGGGCACCGTATCAGTTTTGCAGGCTCTCAAATACCAAATTTAAACAGTCTAATCCTTAAAATTTCCCATAAAACCGTGTTTATTTTGTTTTAACTCTCATTTAAATTGTAGTAAAATTTTACATCTTAACGTTAAGATATGTAAGTGGGAGTGCAGTTTATCAAACAACTTTAGGTTTCTTATTCGTTTTTTTTTATTCATTAAAATATATATATATATATATATATATATATATATATATATATATATATATATATATATATATATTGTGTGTGTGTATGTTTATTTATTTACAGACGAAGATATGCAACAACGCCTAAGTTTAACCGTTTTAAGAAATTTCGAAGAATTACCCTCTTTTGGTTATAAACTTGTGCCACAGCACGTTGAAACTCGATCTTTGTATCGTAAAGAATGTCCAGGTATTGAACAGGTAAAAAAATTTATTTTAATTATTTACTATTTATTAGTTAATGAGTGTTTTTTTTTGTCTTCAAAAAGAAAATAAAACTCATTAATTAAGTTTTCGTTCTTTTTTTTTTTTTCAATGTTTTGTTCTAAACAATATGAAAAAAAAGGGAAAAATACAACTATGGATTGAATTGTACGACGCCAATCTAAATTTACCACCACCCATTGATATAACGCCTCTACCTGCACAGATGTATGAACTACGGGTTATAATATACGATGCTGCCGATGTGATACTAAATGAGAAGAATATTTTTGGTACTGCCATGAGTGATATTTATCTGAAGGGGTTAGTAAGTGAGAAAGAGTGCAATGATTATAAGATTTCTTTAATAATTAATATTTATTATTAGTAAGACACGGTTCATTTTTAAATACATTTTTCTTCTTCTTATACCACATACTCGTAATTTAGCTGGTGCAGCAGTTATGATGAAGCCCAATGTACGGATATTCATTATCGTTCCTTAAATGGTGAGGGAAAATTTAATTGGCGCATGTTATTCCCTCTAAAATATTCCATTAACGAAGACATGGTAAGTGTTTGATTTGCGAAATATTCGTGTTTATTCTTCATTTATTAGTTGTTACTGCAATTTAAAATTTGTACGGTTTTACTTATGAAATTGACCATTCGCATTGAAAATAATAATGAGAGAAATTTATTAGTTTTAAATGAAATAATAATTAGGAAACTGCAACAAATTTTTATTTTCTTATTAAAATTATTGTTTCTGTGAATTTTCAAGTAATTACAAATTAGTTACTAAACGGATGAATTGGATGAAATTGCTCTTAAAAAACCTTTTCCATGCAAACAATAGAAGTTTCTTTTTTTTTAAATAAAACATACTCGTAGCAATTACTAAAAAATGGCCTCAATTATGATTCAGAGAACAGATTGAATGTATTCACGTTTGCTAAGTATTCATGCATTCATTGCTTTTGCTTTGCATTCATTCAACACTAATTTCTACCAGAGTAGGAAAATAAACAAAACTGAACGTTTCATCTCATTTAGTTGTATTCTTTACAATAAGTAAAACAAAAATAAAACAGAAACAGTGAGAAAGATTGTCCCATTTAATTTTGTATATTGTTTTTGTTTTGAGTACAACAAAAAATTAATGAGAAGAGAGAGGATAGAAGAAGAGAAAGAGAAAAGAAGAAGAGAAAAAACAACAAAAAACAAAGCAAGCACAAGAGCAAATAGCTAATTGTTTCATTTGCGCTCTTTCTCATTTAGAAAGTATTTGTTTTTGTTTTGCTCATGTATAATACCATTAAAAAAATTTTGAAAAGTGTATGACTTTGTTGTAACTTTTGCGAAATGTTTTGTTTGTTTGCCCACTCTGATTTCTACTGATGTTGTTTTATTCACACTCTTTATTTTTATACATTTTTCATTTTTGTATTGCTGGAAATATGTATTTCTTATATTTGTCTATTTTGTATTGCCTCTGTAAACCCAAATTATAATGATAGTTTTCAAGATCTGGTATTCTTATTGATTGATTGCCTTTTGCATTCTCTTGTTTTATAATGCTGTTACATGTTGTGCAACGAATGATCTCACACATTAAAAAAAAATAAAAACAATCGGGACATTTATTCGGTGTTTACATGCATACACACATAATTACTTTCGAAAAAATATATATTTTGTTTCATTCAAAAGGCATGTCAAGCATTCATACCATTCATTGCCTTTTTTGAGTGCTAGATGACTTTAAGAGAAAACAAGTAATGTAATGCATGAGATTCGTTACAGTCTCTTTTGTCTTGTATTACTTGAATAGAATAGTTACAATTGACAACAGTATACTCTTTCGTGTGAAAGAGTATTTAAAGCTCATAAACAGGCAATCAATCAAACTGTTCTCTGCTATGGTCACATTAGACAAATCGTCGTGCGGAAGTTTATGTGCTCCATCCGCCATTTCATATTTATCGAGTTAATGATGCCACTTTAGGTTTTTTACACCAAAATTTTTAAAATCTGCAGTCAGTTTTAGTTTATTTATCTCCGAAACTGGACGAGATATCCGAAAACGAATTGCAAACGTCAAAAATTTGGGGTCGAAAACCTAAACTGTCATCACTAATTTGAGATACTTATATAAAAAATATGAAATGGCGATGATATGATAGATATATTTTTTTTTAATAAATATTTCTTTTTTTGAAGATGTCAGAGCCTGGAGTCGAACCCAGAGCCTATGTCTTAGTAAGCCAACACACTAACCACTAGACCACGGCGACTACATAGATCCATTTTTTAAGCACCTTCTGTCAATGGGACATGTTGCTGTCGATATATATTGATTGTGGTGAGTGCCTTCGCTAATTAGGTTTTAGCTGTTATTTGATACTTTCAATAAATAGATGGGGGGGGGGGGTGATTTTCTGTTTTTAAATTAAATTTTTGAAAAAACTGCAAAACTACTTTCTTAATTGTTCATCTTTGATGAGATTTAAACCTGGGTCCTTTGAGTTTTTGTGCGAGCGCTCTAACCACTATACCATTATATATAAAATTATTGTATTACACACATCTGTAAATTGTCAACAGCGTAGTGTTTTTGAGGCAATGCTGTGCCTTAAGCCTGGTATTGAGTTCAATTTTGTGAAAAAAGTTTAGCTACATTTATATTTCTATTCGAAAAATTTGACATGCAACAAATAACACAATTCAACAAAATATTTTTTTTGTTGCTTTTAACAATAACTGATTTAACTTTCATTTGGGGCTTAGACTCTACATGTATTTTAGTTTTTCAGTTCTTATTTTTAAGATTTGCACTTTTTATGCAATCCTTAACAGTCTAGCTGCTGTGCAGTGAGTTGAAATTATAACGATATATCATGCATTTTATTAACAGAAATTTCAAAAGAGCGCCTATAATAATTCGAATATCCAATATAACTCTAAATAACCCAACACCAAAGCTATGTTAACAGTAAAAACTCTATTATAAAATCCTGCTCATTATAATAAAAAAAAATTATTGTAGGCTGGTGTAAATTTATTTTATTTCGTTCGAAAGAAATGTTGACTATGAATCAAAATATTGACAGAAACTTGTTGCAGTTAGAAAATATGCTGATATGTAGATTTCACATGTTTTTCGCAGCAAGAACAGAGTACTACTTTTGAAAAATTTTTTCACAAACATTTCGTACGAAACATTTTTATATGCAATTTGATAGATTTTCGTACGAAATTTTGAACTCAGTACCAGGCTTTAAACTATGAAGGAAAAATTTTAACGACTGTGCCATCTCATTGCATGTTTTTAATAATGAAGGTCTAATTGTTGGAAAACTTTACAAATTGCTTGAATAATGTTCGAAACAGTTTAATTTCTAACACCTTTTTTGTTCTTTAAGTTTATTTTTTATCGTTCTTTTTCGACGAACTCATCTACATATCGTCGATGGAATTAAATAACGCTGTAACTGACAAAACCTTAAATGTTTACCAGAGCCAAAAAACCTGTATGAAAATAGAACAAAGACACTGGTATTTTTCATTTCGCAGACGGCGTAAGTGAATTTATTTTCATCGTAGAAAACTGGGACCGGGACCAATCGACGCGTATTTTTTTTCTGATAAAAATGATGCAAAAAACGTATTTTCGATTTTTTGTCAGTTACAGCGTTCTTTAATTCCATTGACGATATGCATGTATGTATTTCCAACATAAAATACGAATATTTTTAGTTCTTTCCTTTCTTTCTACAGTGTTACAAGTCTTTTATTCATATTCTTTGCAAATCTTGCAAACTTAACAAACCATGTCAAACAATAACAAAATATAGGGGCAATTGCTATATTTGCAAGGCTTGTAAGACCATTTGTAATGAATAGTGTTTCCCTTTACTTTAAATTACAGGTTGTCACAAAACATCGCTTAGGTTTTATGGAAGAGTATGAACTGAAACAACCACCCATTTTACATTTACAAATATGGGATATTGATTTTCTTTCACCGGATGATTTTCTTGGTTCATTGGAAATTAATTTATCGGGATTTGCTGAACCCTGTGCGACCTCTAAGAAATGTGATATTTTAGATGTTTCCTATTCGATATCCTCTTCTCGTTCCAATAACAAAATTAGAAAGACAAAATCGAATCGTAAACTAATAAATCTATTCAAACAAAAGAAGGTACGTGGCTGGTTTCCCATACGAGGCAATGCTAAGGATTCTAAAACTCAAGGACAAGTGGGTTTAGCTGGCAAAGTGGAGTTGGAATTAGAAATTCTAGCAGCTGAGGAGGCTAAAGAAGATCCAGTTGGTTTGGGTCGTGATGGTCCGAATGCTCTTCCAGAACCAAAGTATTGAAACAATTTTTTTCTTTTAATTTTTCATTACTTAAAAAATTTTCTTTTCTTTTGTTCTTCTTTAAAAGTCGGCCTAAAACTTCCTTTAATCCTTGGAAACATCCCTGGAGAGGTATGAAAACAATTGTCTTTCCCAAATTAATTAAATTTTTTATTATTCTGCTGCTTTTATTTATAATTGGTTTCGCTCTATTTGAATTTGTTATGAGAATACCAGCCATAATGGTGGGTTTAGGGTTTTAAATAATTATAAACTTAATTTTTTCATTAAAAAAAACGTTAAAATTTTTTTAGTATTTAAATATATGTTCTTTATTTAATTATTAAATAAATTATATTAAAAAAATTAGAAACAGATGGTACAACTGGTATATGAGAATGGTTTGTATTTTTCAAAAATTTCTCTTAATTATCAAATTGTGGTTTTCTTCTATAAGAAAACTTACCCCTATAAGTTGTTCATTACGTTTAGCTCCAAATTATAAATCGAATAAGGACGACAAACATTTTAGCTTGAAAAAAAATAGTTTTATTTACGAATTGCTTCAAATATATTCAAAGGTGGTGTCATTGACTTAGATGTTGGATTTGAAACCGACATGAAGGAATATATTTTGAAAGATAAATATTGTGATACCCCAGTATCCGGTGGTTGAATTTTAAGGGCCGATGTTGAATGTAAACGACACCTAAACGTCATTTGACATTTTTCAATTTCAGACTAACTCAATTTGAACCATGGAAAGATATACAATCGAGCAAGGCGTTAAAGTTATTCAGGCTTATTATGAGAATTGGCGTTCTAATGAAAATGCATATCGTGCACTTCCTAATTTGTTCGGTCAACTTGAACGTCCAAATATGCGTACAATCGGAAAAATCGTGCAAAGTTTTAGCAAACCGGGTCTTTAGGAGATGTGAAAACACCAGTGCATGCTCGTAGAGAACGTACTGTGGAAAAAATTGCTGGTGTTCAGGTCAGGCCATGGTTTTAATAGATCAGTGCCAGTTGCCACACATCTAACGAAAAAATGGCTATTTCGAGCGGCAAATTCAATGGCCGTGTTATCTCACGTGGTGACAATGTTAATTGGCCGCCAAGATCATGTTATTTGATACTGTAGGACTTCTTTCTTTGGAGTTATTTGAAAGAAAAGGTGTACGTCGATAAGCCAGCAACAATTCAAGAGCTAAGGATAAGATAATACGGCACATTACCGGTATAAAACCTCAATTATTCCTCAGTGTCATCGAAAATTTGGACCATCGGATGGAGATGAGCCGTGGAGGTCGCGGCGGCCATTTGGCAGATATTTTATTTCATACATAATTGAACTATACCAAGTTATCATAATAAAGAGAAATGACAATAATTTCCTAAATATGTTGTGTTTTATTCAAAATCAAAATCGGCCCTTAAAATTTAACCACCCTTCTCTACATAAGTATGTTTTTTCTTTTCGTTTTCAAATTTGTTGGATTTTATGACATGGATTCTATGATTATGGTTTTCATCATCTGATGGGAAATATTTAAAAAAGAGATTATACAAATATAAGAAGAATACAACTGGAATTATTTAAACAAAAATCGTAGAATAAAATCGCTTAACTTTTAATTTTAAGAAAAATTCTGAAAACTGTTAAACAGATATATTTTTTTTTAAATCATCACTGACCTAAATTTTGTAACAAAACTTGTAAAAATACTGCATATTTCTTAGGAATTTATTTTTTATTATTCAAACAGTAAAATGTTCTTGCATTCATACCCTTTTATCTCATTTAAAATGCATGTGAGAAAAAAAATTCAAAAAAGGGAATAAAAATTGAAAAACTAAATGAGAGTTCGATTAAAATGAGACTTAATTTTTGTTAACGCAAAATAAAATATAAAAATATATATAAAACATACGTATCCATATGTATACCCAGTTGGAATTGTCTTAAAGAATCTCCCAAGGATGGGTACACAACCGTCCTGTGCGACACATAGACCAGAGCCAGAACAATTTGCCAACGACGTTTTCAAACAAATGTCGAAAAAATCGTTCACAACTGGTAGAGCGGCAATGTCACTGATCTGTAATATGCAAGTGTGTAGTCAGTATTCTGCGAGTATTTGTCATCGACAATTTTAAGAGATGGAACTACAAAAGTAAACTTCACACGAACACCTCTGCGATATTGTTAACAAAGCTCTGTAACAAGTCTTAAAGACATCTTTGACGACCAGATCATACACAATGATATTGCCAACTTGGTATGCTTTTATATATCGTCGTGCGTGAGTTTATGTACTCTATCCGCCATTTTATATATCTCGAGTCAATGATACCACTTTAGGTTTTTGACACAAAAATTTTTTTAAACCTGCAATCCGTTTTCGGCTCTTTATCTCGAAAACAGATTTTATTTATTTTCTCAATTCTGTCGTTCGGAGTCGACTTTAAACTGTACGTCCCGGTACTCATAGATAAAAATTGACACACACAACACGAGTGCTACGCGGAGATAGGCCATAACACTGACCCAGGGTGGTAATGGTCAATTATATATGTATATATTTAATAATTAAAAAACATATTAACATAAAATGTTGCTTTAAATAGTGGAGAAATTACTATGACCGTAACTTTAAGATTTTTACAACGGGCAGATATTAACCATGCGTATTTATTTCTATATTACGAGTAAACTTTTTTTTTCATAATATTTATTTGTACTGCTACATGCACACATAACTATTTACCACACATACATACTATATGTATTAGTGCGGGTCGATTTAAAAATCGCCCAAGTGACAATGAAAATCGTATTCTGGGATCAAAATAAAAAGCTTTTCCCCACCAACCATAGCCCTAAAATGAATTCTGATGTGCCTTATTTTGATCCAAAAGTCAAATTTTGAAAAATCCCACTTTGACCCATTTGAAGTACCTTATTCCAGTCTAAATGTATGTGTGACCGACTCTCACTAGCTTTAGAGGTTCGACCCAACCATGCTAGTGGTACACCCCATGTGATCCCTCTGAGGTGAGTCCCTATACAAAAATTTCAGAAAATCTCCATTTTTGGCACTTTGCATAAAACTATCAGCAAAATTACTACATAGAAAAAAAATTTACTAGAGAAAGTAAATTTACTAGTAAATAGAAATGTAAAAATGGAAACTTACAACCATTTTAATGGATTGCAAATAAAAACTTCAAAGTAAAGTTTTGTATTTCAATCAATTATTTTACTAACGAAATCAAAATTTTAGAACTTAAGAAAAAATACTACTTATGTTAGCCTACGAACATAAGAAATTGTTGCATATGTACAGTATTCCACGGATAATTGCCTTTATAAAAATGTAAACATTTTTGGGCAATTATGCGTGCAAGTTATTAAGCGAATTCGGTTAATTGCCTCTTTGAGGAAATGCAGAAAAAATTTTTTTTTTTTTGGAAAGGGAAGAGGGGAATTGAATTGAATACAAGACATATTCGGGAGATCTTGTATTCAACTAAATACGAGTTATGACTATAACCACAACATTACGAGCACCGGTCGCTGTCGGTTGCTGTTAAACTTTTACTACTTATGCTTTTATTTATATTAACTAAACGAGAAGTAAAACACAAATGAAAACATGAATGTAAACAAATATACGTACAAATATGAATATAAATATAATTACAAACATTTGTAACTGCACGTTACAAGCGAATGACGCAAATAAGTGAAAGTTATGTAACCGTGGAATTTTATTAGAAAATGGTAAGAAAAAATATGAGAATTTAGAAATTGAAGTAAATAAGCGTGAAAAGCAATTAAGCGCGGTGTAATTAACCGGGGAATACTGTATATCAAATCTCCAAAATTACATAAATGCGTCTGAACTATCTTTGTTTTGTTATAAAATAAATATAAAGTGTACGCCCTCTTACTTTGTTTTTCATGTTAACATAACGCCTGCGGACTTTGGAAAAAAAAAACTAATTCAAAACATTTAAATTGATAGGACTTTTAACCGTTTTTTTACGCATGAAATGTTGTATATTTCAAGGTTAGTGGGGATCGGTCATACATTCAAATACGATTGCGGTATTTTAAATGGGTCAAAGTGGGTCAAAATAAGGAACATCAGAATTCATTTTAATGGTATGGTTCCTTGGGCAAAGTTTTATTATTTTGATGACTAAGTAGAATACGATTTTCCTTCTCACTTGGGCGATTTTTTTGCGCCCCTACAAATCGACCCGCCCTAATATGCATACATACATACATATATTTAAAACAATAACAATACGAATGCTGTTTGAATTTAAATATATTTAAATACATGTAGACGATGTAAATGACATAAAGTGTCACTTGGTTAGACAGCAACCTACTCAAGAGTATCAATTTCAGTCTAAAGTCACATTTATGGTTGTAGTGGTCGACGACATTACATATTGGAATGATGAAGACTGTCGCTATTTCGCTTTTTTACACCACCCCCACTAATTGTTAGGCGAAAAAAATATGCAAAAAAGGACAACAACGAAAGCAACAAAACACAATATAGTACATAACAAATAAAAGAAAAAAAAAAAAAGAGAGGGAGAGAAAGATAAAAAACAACAGAAAACTAGTAAAAGATATATTTGTATCCTACTCTCACTCTATTTTTATTTTTTATCAAACGCAAAGATAAATATTTGAAAACGACAAATTTGTGCGTATGTTTACAACCATGTGGGTGAATTGATAAGTTATCGTTTTCAATAATAACATGGTGTGCCACAAAGAAAAAAAAATGCCTGGAAAGTGCAATTAATTAATTAATTACAGCAAGGTACTGTTGTGAAACATCTCCAAAGTCATAAGTTGCGGTTTTTAGATTTTTTTATTAAAAAATTTCGACCGATATTCAATTTCTAAACAAAATCACATACAAAGAGTTTAACACCTATCGGGAGATATACAACATACACTTGATTAAAGTAAATTTGATAAATCTGTATAGCTTTTTACCAAAAAACCCGAATTTTGTTATTTTCTATTTCTGCATATTGCAAATTCAGAGATCTTCTCAGCAAAGTATGGCATTATAAAATTATTAAGAAATCACGGCCTTAACAAACGACAAAGTGGTTTAATTTAAGTGAAACCTGCATTATTTTAACATTACGCTCCCATTGAAGATCATGTGTTTGTGAGATAATTTAGAAATATTGAATGAAAATAAATGAATGAAAATAAATTGAAATAATTGTCAATTCTATTACGTTATTAAGAGAGTTGTAAAATAAAGGGCAAAAAAAGAAAACAGATTTAATTAAAAAACGTTGTAATGGAATAGAAACCGTGGTTGGCATGTAAAATAATCATTCAAATATATTTTTTTACACCCTACTTTACCGTAAGCCACGAATATTGCATCTACATTATATTGAAGGCCTCTCAGCTGCAATGATCAGCTCTGGATGTCAAGTAATAGCTGAGCGTTAATTGAAGAGGAACGAAGGCTCAGAGGCAACATTTTTATGTTTATGCGCCTCGATACTAAGTAACCACTCAGCACAGCACACAAGCGTATAAAACGTCATATAGAGAATGAGAAGAACAAGTACTATTGTCAATTGAGTAACTTCGCTCGGTAGACAGCAAAAATACAGATAATGTGAAAGATCTATAGAAAATTAAGCAAAGAATAAGCTCAAACTCTATTCTGAATAACAGATGAGTAATATATGAACATGGTCGTGGTCATGGTCGTAACTAGTAAAGGTAAACAGAACAAAAAAGAACTGTGTATGAAGCACAAATTGAATTGCAATTGATGCTCGTACAGAAAACGAAACAAGCGCTGCGATACATAGCACTTCCAGTCGTTTGCTTCAAAGCTAATCTTGAAGCCATGTCCAAAATGTGTGCATTTATGTTTCCAAAGGTTTAGTAAACTAAAGAGAGACTCCATAATCTGCTTAAATTTTAGTGGAATCTCAACTATTCGCTCTGGAATACAACAATAGAGTATTTAACCGTGCATACCAAACTCTACCCAGTTGTAAAATACTACGAGTATGCGTCAAACTAACACCATCCATAGCCGGTGCTCCCAAATTTCGGACATGCCGAAGCCAAGACGCTCAATCAGAAGCCCTATAGACAAGGGATTTGTAATTTTGATACTACCATTGCCTGCTGAGTAGCACTCCTTCTTGCTGAGGAGGTGACTATCTAGCAAATGCCAAAACCACTACGTGTACTACTCAAAGGGCCGCACCCAAACCATTAGGCCGATCTACATCATACTCCGAATTACAGGAGAGCATAGGCAAACCCAGGGCTTCTGATGCCTGTAGTGCCAGATTAGATAGATGTCTCTTGTCAGTCCCTAAGAGCGTCAGTAATTTACCCAAAACTCTCCGACTTGTCCCATTGACATAAGGCGCTTAACATGACTTCTTCACATCTATGTATCTATGTATATCTATATATTCAATATTCCAATACAATGCATTGCATTTAGTAGGGGTTTACTCCTGAGTATTGGTCTTAAATAAAAAAAAAAAAAAAAAAGACTATAGCGAGCGCCAGGCCACCCAGAGCTAGGTGAAGTCCATATTCTCTGAGAGCATAAGCCCCTGGCGAGACGTATCACCAGAAGCCATCATTGCCGTGGAATACATCAACTCCGTTATAGAGGTAAGTGATCTTCTAGTTAGTAAAAAGGAAGTCTATGAACGGTGGAAAGGTTCACGTTCATATAATCACCACATAGTCTCTGGTGGGCAGCCACAGCAGTTCAAACAAATTCATTAACAATGAGTTGTTGTTAAACTTCAGAATCTGAAAAAGCTGCTCAGTGTTATGTGAAACTGTACTGTATTGTATTGTAAGCTATAAAGTTCTTGTTTAATCTTTAAAATGTAATTTTTTGAATGCAGACATAAACCTTTAGATTTTCATCATTGGCGTAGGAAAAATTAAAGTCTTAATTATTAAAATTAAGTCTTAATTATTTATTTTGATGCAGTGATAATTGACAACAGAAATCTCTACATAAAATATATTAGTATAGTATCTATGCAGACGTGGTCTAGTGGTTGGCTTACTAAGACATGAGCCCAGATTTCAAACCCCAACTCAGACATTTTGAAAAAAATAAATATGAAACAAAAAAATATTTCTTACGGCGACTTCCTCTTAGCAGTCTTCTGACAAAAGCTCTGACAGTAGCTGATTGCCAAGAACAAGGTTCTCAAGCCTGTCGTGCGGAGTCGACTTTAAACTTCAGGTTCCGGTACTCATGGATACAAAAAATTAACACACACAACATGAGTGCTGCGAGAAGCTAGGCCGTAATTCTGACACAGGGTTGTAATGGCCAATTATGTATGTATGCAGTATCCATGTATGTGTATCATTAGGTTAAATGAAAAAAGATGTAACGAACAAACGTAATAATCTTACTGGAGAAGCAACAAAATTTTCACAAAGCAATGCTTTTACAATTTAAAATCAATCTAAATGTTCTCTTAAAAATCTTCATTTTTGTTTGCAGAAGTGTAAAATTTTGTTAAAACATGTGATTTATTGGCATTAAATAATAATCAACCAAAAAAGCCTAATTGCATTTTAGCTAACGATACATACTCAAGAATTGAATGGGAGTTCTAGTATATAAATCAATCATTACTACGTGTTTTAACACAGATTTGAAGCAGCCAACATAACATCGCCTATTAGGTGCTTGTACCTAAACAAGCATTGATATTAAACAACATACTGAATGCTTAATAATGTAGAATTTATTAGTTAAGATTTTATTATTGTGTAGGGTATTTATTAAATTTTAATTACTTAATTTTGTTATTACATTTTTTACTATATAAAAAAAACAAAATAAACTGCTGAATAGAATTGAAACAAAAAACAGCAACTTGTTGAGTCTATTGTTAGGCGCTTTCGATGGTCTATAATCAGTTGCTGAAACTCTTTTAAACAAAACGGTCGTGGAAACGCATTTAGATTAACCGGAAATGAAAAAACTGTAATAAAAAGAATTCAATTACCAAAAAAAAAAACAAAAACTGCGTTTTTTTACAAATATTAGACGAGTAAACGTGAGCATACTCGTATTTAACAAGCACATTCGCGTGTTAAAAGTGTTGTAAAAAACAACCAACAATTATGTGTGAAAGTGTTAAATAAATTGTTAAATGAAATAAAAGTGAGAAAATAAAGTCGTTATGTTTTACATATGCATACATACATACATATATACAAGTATTTACATAAAAAACTAATTAAAACTGATAAAATCGTTCAATTCTTATTACGTATTTCCTTATTCTGAGTATTAAGCCCATACTCTAATAACTGCAGACGCGGATTAGTTTGAATAAAAAAATAGTGTTTAAAATTTCCCTCAGGATTTAAAGAGGAAATTCAACATATGTATGTACGTACATATGTACATGGAGCATTTTGTGAAAAAAAAAACAATAATATCATAGAAGCAACGTTTCGAAAACAGTTGACATCTTAAAATGTTTGTAAATTACTAAAGGTGTCATCAAAATGTATGTAATTTTTTGCTGTGCCATTAATTTTTTTAATTTTTTTTTATTAAGTATTATTCTTACTTGTTTAAACTGGCAAATGACAGACTGTCAAAATGTGACGCAACTTTCTATTTTTTTTTAATTTTGTTTTTTAGCATATCGTTCTTTTACGAGTATTAACATGTGCAACATGTACAGAAACCAATAGTTTTATAGACTTCATTGAAAGTTGAAAGATCGTAACGGTGTGGCGGTAACTGTTATTTTGTTTTAAAACTCATCTATACTGACTAATTGACAAAAAAGTGTAATAGTGATGAAATTATTTATTTAAACAACTAATTTCGAATAATAATTAAATTAATTAATACGTCTGTATGTACTTACATATATACTCACAATAAATTTTACAAACAGTGCTAAACAATAAAGTGTCATTTATGGCTTTAATTTAGTTAATGAAACCGTATAAATTTTATAGAAAAGGGGTATATGTTTGTATATCTCGAGGCGATAAAACATCATGTGTTTTTCTTTTTTTTTTCTAATAACAACAATCAAAGAAAAATTAATTCAATAAATTAAAAATAAACCGACTAATACTCGTAAGTTACTCTAAAAGCAGTACAAATAAAAATAAGTTTTACTTGTCAATTTAGTTCCGAAAAAATTCGAAAGTAATTTCAGAATTTTAAGAAAATGAATAGTATGCTGAAACTCAGTCATCATCTGTCATCGCCATCTCTTGAAATGTGTTGTCACACCACAGTGACCTGTAAGAAAATCCGTTAGGGTTTTCAGGTCTGGCCATGTACGAGTATACATTAAAACATCAAATTTATTCACAAATTACGGATAGATTATCGCCTTGGCGTTTCTGAGTTAGAATAGTAGAAGGCGGTGCTACACAGCAGCTACAAGCAGCTAAGCCGTATTTAAAAGCGATAATCTTTGCTACGTGTCTTAATAAAATTTGACAAGTTTCGATGTTATAAGATAAGGGGCAAGTGCCCTTAAAGCAGCCTGACTATCTAAGAAAATATTATTTGCCTTGGGCTTGATATATGGCCAAGATTTCTGCCTGAAAAACACTAAATGACTTCTTTAGTAGAAATAACAAGTTCCAACTGGGACCATGAACAGCAACCCCAACTCTATTGTCTATTTGGGAACCAGTTCAGATCAAACACCCAGTATACGAACATTTCTGACTTCAACGCTGAATCTTTTAATATAGGACATGGCATCCACGACCGAAATTGGGTTCCTAGGCCAAATTCCTTTAGGTGTTCTTTTCCTTCTTCTTAAAAAAGAGATTGGGTTATTGTGTTATAAAACTTTTGGTCGCTTTTTTATAATTTGAAACCAATACTCAGGGTTAAACCCTAATAAATGCTGTGCATTGTATTGGAATTTTTGGAAAGAACAGGACATATATATATATATATTTTTTTCTTATATATATTAATATTAAGCGTCTTAGGAATGAGACCAATTGCTGTGAATTGATCATTCAAAGACCTGTGTTATACCTTCACCATTGAATGATCAACAGCAGTTACCTCATCGTTGCATGTTGATTGTGTGGTTAATGCCTTCGCTAAGTAGGTTTAGCTGTTATCGGCTACTTCCCAAAAGGTGGCGCTTTTCTCCTGCTCATTCGTTTTTTGTTAACATTAGTTAAGGTGGAATTGAGTCAAATATCGGGAAGCGGCTTCTTTGTAGATGGTCTTCTTGAAGGTGGGAGTTGCCGGGATCTCTTATTTTTAAATTATTAAATTTTGAAAAAAACCGCAAACGAATTATTTAATTTTTCACCTTTGCTGGGATTTGGATGTGGGCCGTTTGTGTTTTTGTGCGAGCGCTCTAATATTTTTTACGAGTATGTGTTCTATTTATTTTTTGAAATTTCGCTATGTTTTTGTGTAACATCATCAGGAATTAACCAAATTGGTGACATAAATGCTTACATGTATAGCACGCTTATATATAAGACACAGAGGGAACCGCGGAGGAAAGACACACAATATGCCGTATTGTCAAGTTCGTACACACGAAGTTTGTACAACAGAAATATAATTTTGAAATATCTCGGATTTTGCGTGCATTGGATTAGTGATGAAAACTAATGATTACATCAACAAATAATCTTCAGTGATGAGGTCTATTTTTCTAGAATCATTTCACTGGTGTATGCGAGTAAGTCACAAACCACAGTAATCTTTCAAGCCCACAGAACAGATGCCATCGGTCAAATTAGCGCCCGATTAATGCTCTGTGTTTTCTAAAGTTAAACATTTCATATTCGTTTCAGTTACAGAACATGGGGCGGATATTTGAACGATGTTATATTGCACACATAATGGCATCCATAGATCTTTCAAATGAATAAAAAGTTTCGATATCTCGCACACACTACGTTTTATTAAAACTGTCAAGATAGAAAGCGCTTAATGGAAGACCTTTCAGTTAGTAATACTTTAAGTAAAAAATAAAAAGGGATAAACTAACACATAAGCTAATGGTCAGACAGAAAAATAAACGCAGCCTTAAAAGCTTATAAAACACGTTTTTCTAAAGGACATCACAGCAAATGTTGGCCATTAATAGATAATTTCTTATAATACTACTCGTATATACATATTTATGTAAACGGTTCACAAACAGTAACCATCCCAAAAAAAAAAACAAATAATATTGTTACCAAGACGAATTTAATCGTGTTTTGGATTCCTTTCTAAATAATATGATGATTAATTAAGTGTCTGCTACATATGCGTTAGGGTGGTTCAATGTTAATTATATTTATTTATTTATTCAATAGATTATAAAACAATATATTACAGTATGTATGAGGATAAAAATATCATAATCTACATATTATTGGCATAACTTAAAAGTTGTGAGCCAGATTGGCAATATAAAGCTATAATTGAGTTGTACCAACATATTATGTTCAAAATAAGGATTTACCAAACAAAATTAAATTAGAACAAAAATTATAAATTCTGTTTACAATTGTTGACTGCAAATAAAGGTAACAAAATTCATTCAATATAAGTTTTCTATATTTCAAAGAAATTTCAATGTATAGATATAAATCATCATAATCAGTTCCTGGTTTCTCGGATTCATCCAGGTTACAGAGAGTACATATCGTCGTGCGGGAGTTTTTTGTGCTCTATCCGCCATTTTATATATCTCGAGTTAATGATGCCACTTTAGGTTTTTGACACCAAAATTTTTAAAATCTGCAATCCGTTTTCGGCTATTTATTTCCGAAACTGGACGTGGTATCCGAAAACGGATTGCAAACTTGAAAAATTTGGGATCGAAAACCTAAAGTGGCATCATTTACTCGAGATATATAAAAGATATGACATGGCGGATAGAGAACATAAACTCCCGCACGACGATATACCAACAGATGTAAGCCTAAATGCTCGGCTATTAAGGTGGTTAAATGTTATTTAGAGTAAAAGTCGCACACATGGCACAATCGTAGAATGCCAAAAGTCGTAACAAAGAACCTTTTTATATATGAAATTAAAACTTAACTGCCTTTGAGAGGCATACAAATTTGAGCTTAAGCTAAAAGCGTTAGAAATTGTTTAAATCTCGAAAATATTTTTTTAACAATGGCCATGAAATCAATCCTGCACTGTCGTTAACACTTTCACTAAACTTAGAAATTATAAGAAACGCATCGCATTAATTATAAACGTACATATTCACCCTTATTCTATTTGGCGTCGTCGATAGAAGGCAATGCCGTTTTTAGTCTTTTTTTGCAGATCGGTATTCTAGTTGGCAATATTGCCGTTTATCGATCACTGTTAACATATTTTTGGTATTCTGTAAGCAAAATTGACGTCGTTATTGTCTTTAATTGCCAATGATTTTGTCGTCGTCATTTTTGGTGTTTCCTTGTGTTGTTCTTTGTTAAATTTAGTTTATTAAATAAATAAATAAATAAAATATAATAAAAAATGTAGTTGAAAAATACTTTTAAATTAAAAAATTTCAGTTAATGTGTGGTTCTGTTCATTTGGGGCTATAATCTCGCTGTGGGTTCCCTCCACACGACCAATTACACCTGGAAATCCTGTTTTTTTTTCGAAAAAATAAAATTTAACTTCTTGCTTTCAGCTTTTGTTATGCTAAATTTTATCCACTGTGGACGATATATCTGTATGGCGTCCAGTGTTTCGGCCAAAACCTTCGCCACCCTTGGCTGTGAAAGTTCCAGGTTATAATCGTTTCCAACCCCTGGCCTAGAATCGTAATGTCGCTACCAATTTTATGGTCTTTGGAAAATACTTTGATCGAGTTCCTTTTTTAAATTGGGCTCTATGGTATTCAACACATATTTAAATAATGCCTTATTTACCGTGAAATAACTTTCAAATCTTAAAAAATGTAATAAAATTAATAAAAAAAAAACTTTGAACATGATGATTTTAAATTTACTTCTTACTTCTCATTGGACAAGTAAAAAATGCACGACTTCTGCAGTCTTTTTTCCACAACTAAATTGGTTTTAATTTCTTCTTCACTGGATTTTATTTTATTTTTTTATATTTTTTCACGAAACTATTTTTTTTTTGCCAAACAATGAACAAAAAAAAAATGAAAAAGCTGTCTCAAACATTAGAGATGTGTGCTGTATTTTTTAACATTATCGATAAACAGGCAACGTCGTCATAATACTCTTATGGAATACCAAATTAACATTAAATTGACATTGCCGTTGTTTAAAATTGCTATTGCCTTAAAATTGCTATTGTTATTGCCGACGCCAAATAGAATTAGGGTGATTGTATAGACTAAGTCGATATCTTATTTAAATCGCCAAATAAGTATTAGCAAGTATCCCACATAAAAACTTCTTAGAAGTACACTGCCATATCTAGGAATCCTATCGCATATTTAGGTAACTGACTATCGAGTCGAATACCTCAAAGCGAGTGTAAAAAGGACGTGTGTTTAATTTCTTTAAAAAGGTATGTTGTTTGTTTTGTTTAAGAATTTTAATGCCTCTCTGTTTTGATGTAAAATTTCTCCTTAGATTTCTTTTTGGCTATACACCAGCAAATTGATCTACCCTAATACATTAATATAATAGATTATGCGATAATCTTAAGGGAGTAATTTGCAATTATATTGCAGTCATTCAAGTTATTGCCCACAATGTGAATAGAAGAATTATAAATTAAACTATTCAAACACCCTAACCCCTATATTCGCTTTAATAAAAGCAATAAAATGTTATAACTTTATAATCAAATGTTTTTATTTTAATAACAAAACAAAAATTTAGTTAAACCCAACTGTATAACACCCTACACAAATGAAATGGAATGTCTCTTATTTAACATATAAATTAAATTATTGAAGTTTAAAATTATATGAAAGAAAATCTTAATTTATTTTCTTTTCCAAAAGCCTAATAAATTGTTAAAATAGGCTTAAAACTAAAGGAATGGTAAGCCGAATGTTGATGTAGCTGTCATGTAACCGAATGTACAGTTGGTACGTCTAGACGTACCAGACGAGTCTGTACAAATATAGAAAATTTTAAAACATCGCCGTAAACAACTTCAATAATATGTAAATAAAATAAAACATATTTATGATTTATCGAGTTAATTCAGCATGTACATACACACATACATAATTGGCCATTACAACCCTGTGACAGGGTTACGGACTAGCTTTTCGCGGCTCTCATGTTGTGTGTGTTAATTTTTTATCCACGGGTACTGAGACCTACAATTTCAAGTCGACTCCAAACGACAGATTTGAGAAACTTTTTCATGGCAATCAATTACACCCAGAGCTTTTGCCAGGAGAGTGCTGAAAGGTAGTCGCCGAAAGAAATATTTCTTTTTTTTAAGATGTCAGAGCTGGCTATAGTGCCAGTCTTAGTAAGCCAACACACTAACCACTAGACCACGGCGACTACAAAATTTTCACAAATTTCGTTGAGGTGGTAAAAGTTCGTATGGTGGTTGCGGTCAATTATCAAGATCGATTAATCTTTGTTATGTTCCCTAGGAAAGTACCAATATACAAACTTTTTATTTCAGATAAAAAGTTTATGGTTAAGTAAAAATACCTTTTTTTTAATTTACAAACTAAACTAACCATAACAACCTGTTAACGGGGTTCTGCCTGCCTCAAAACTAGTCTCTAGGCGTCTCTACTAAGCGCGCACCTTCTCCAGTTGGTCACACCAACTGATGATAGAGCTTCATCAACCTGGCTCTTCCAACGTAAACATGGTGGTCCTCTACGCCGATGTCCAGTGACCTTCGCATCGAAAACTTTCCTCGCTAAAGCAGATTCACCCATCCAAACAATATGGCCGACTTATCGTATCCGCTGGATGTTAATGCACTGAACAACGCCCACATCTCCGAGGAGCTCATACAGCTCATGGTTGGTTCTAATGAGAAACTCATCGTCATACCTTAGTGGGCCATAGACATTATGAAAAATTTTTCTCTCAAACACTCCCAGAACCGCTGCAACACTACAAGACAGCGTCCATGCTTGTGTAGCATAGAGAAACACCGGAAGAATAAGCGACTTGTAGTGTTAATTTCGTAACATAAGAGAGGTCTCTGTTACTAAACTTCCTACCAAGACCATAGTAAAACATGTTGGCCAGTGTGATTCTTCGCTTGATTTCCACAATGACATCATTCTTGCTGGTAATGGCGGTGCCAAGGTAGGTAGATATACTCCTTTACCACAGCGAATGTTTAGTTGCCGGCTGTAGCCTGGAAGCCGATACGTTCAACGTCCCTACTCGTCGACAACATGTACTTGCAGACGGATTTAGCAGACTCCCATTCAATAGCATTAAAGGCTGCGGTGACATCTCGCTTGGTATGCCCAATGATATATAAGAATGTCGGCTGCATATCCAAGGAACTGGACACTTTTGTTTAAAATAAATAATTTAAAAACATTGCCGTGAAATCCAAGACCATCACATTTTATAACAAACTTGTCTGGAGGGCTAATATTTTGCTTAATATTACTAAATCTGACTGCCCTTAAAATCTATTGTCCCTGGTTTGAATACAAATTTTTATCGCAATAGCAATTTAAAGCAGAAAAAAGTTTCAGTGTCAATTTTACATGGAATTAAAAACTTAATTTTTCATATTTAAGTACAAGTTTTCAAAGTCTTGTGTGACAAACATCAGAACAAGTACAAAATGCCCACCAAATTGAAAGTGTTGTAGGTAATAAAAGACAAAGACGTGTGTACTCGTATATAAACAATAAAATAAATGAATTGAATGAATTTCAAATTTTCATTTCAATTTACAAATTTGTCAAGTTGTTTTATTTAAACATTTAAAGTTATAAAGTTTGACGACCTGTGCAATCAACGGTTGATTGTGTAAAATATCTTCTTTTGTAACTAAAAATAAATACAAAGGAATACACTGAGAACAAAAAGGTTTTCTATTTTATTAAATCTAAAAAATTTAAAGTTTAAAGTAAGCAAATCATCAAATTTCTGTTAAAAGTTAAACTTCTATTATAAGAGAACAATTTAAGCAACGAGTATTCCGAAATATTTTGTAAATATATCGTCTTGCGGTAGTTTATGTGCTCTATCCGCCATTTTATATACATATCTCGAGATAATGATGCCACCTTAGGTTTTTGACACCAAAATTTTTAAAATCTGCAATCTGTTTTCGGCCATTTGTCTCCGAAACTGGACGAGATATCAGAAAACTGATTGCAGACATGAAAAATTTGGGGTCGAAAGCCTAAAGTGGCCTCACTAACTCGAGATATATAAAAAATATGAAATGGCATATTATTTATATTATGCTTTAAAAGAGAAAAGAAAATTATTGACTTAACCAGGCATGAGTAGAAAAAAAGGAAGAAAACTATTGTCAAAAAAAAAAAAATCGGTTTATTCTAAAAGATAAACTGCAGGGTTATCCATTATTCGATTTTGAAACTAAAGTTATATAAACGACATCTAATGTGTGTCATTTAAATACCCGTCTTTGAGATGGTTACAGCAGTAGATACGTTTGAGATAGATTTCAACCATATCGGGTGGTAACTCGGCGACAACTTAAAGAACTTGTTGGTTTTCAAATTCTTCAACGCTAGAAGATTATCCGCGTAACAACGGTCTTTGAGATAGTCTAATCGAGATAAACCTAATGATCTTGATGGCCAATTGGCATCGTGGTCGTGATAGAGTGGTTAGAGCGCGTGCAAAGAAACTCAAACGACCGACGTTCAAATACCAGTGAATGAGAAAAAATAAAAAATAAATTTGTGGTTTTTTAAGTTATGTTAGCAAAATACATCGTTACTGTCGTACCCAAGATTCCGTCTTCCAAAAATCGCATTAAACAATGCCATCCTGAGGATGCATTAAAAGAATTCGGATCTCATGTAGATTGGTAGAGTTACCAATTTTACAATTGTTTTTGTTGATCTACTTTGTATACCCTTTTTGGCAACTATCAATTTAACTGAAGTTGATTAGTCATTCAATTTGACTTACATCCATACTACCTATGCAATTAAAAATAAAGTATTTTTGTGTTGTAATTTCACAACCTAAATAAAATGTATGCCCTCCAAAAATTTATTTCACAACAACTCTATTCTAGCAAAACCAAAAACAACATCTGGTTTGTATTCACTAGATGAGTATTCAAGCAGATAAAAGTTTACTGATAAAAAACTCCAAGAGTAAGAGCTCCATAATGAATATTATTAACCCTTCAATAATATTAATTGCTATTTAATGCCAGTTAATTATCAATAAATAATTTAATTTTGTACATATAAGCATGCATACATACATACTGGTGTTTTCGCTGTATGCTACCTACACACATACATATGTACGATGGTGGTTTCAAAACTAGCCAAGCTGATGTACAGAAAGAGCCACATTGAATTTTTTAACCTGACAAAACGAATTCCCTTAAATATGTTGGAAGCGGTTTGAGGCGGTCCTTCAAAAGATACTCCGTCAGTCGCTGCACTTCCTGAGCAAATGCTGCACGGTCGTGAGACCTATTTGCGGAAACTAGGAGAGAGTAACGGCTTCCTGATGGTTCCACACTAATAATCGCTAGATCAGGAGAGCTAAAATTTGACAACAAGAAGGCACTAAAATTTCTTCTAATATTAGGATCGCTTAGCAACCTCCGAGTCCCTGCCTGTCCCAAGCAGGATAGCTTGAGGCCTGCAGATCTTCCACAGAGAGGGCGCTCAGCACACTCTCTTTTTCGGTTTTTCCCTTTAGTGATCTATAATTAGGTCCTACGAGTAAGAATGGAATTGATGGTGCACCTCGACAGAGCCGGCATACCGGAGTAAAGCAGTTAATACAACCGACCTTACTCGGGCATCAGAGGGGACCGTTAGGGACTGGTTATTTTTAGACACTACCAGTCATTTAGCCCTCGGCACGGTTATCTCAACACCTTAGCTTAAAGTGTCGGTAACTTTTCGCCATGGGAGACTCTACTAGAGTGACCTGGCGAATAAGGGGCATAATAAAGCAATTCGAACTTAAGTTCATTGATTTTGTACATCCTTTTTTTTTT
Organism: Metopia argyrocephala; assembly: GCA_963576795.1. NCBI lineage: Eukaryota > Metazoa > Arthropoda > Insecta > Diptera > Sarcophagidae > Metopia > Metopia argyrocephala. The sequence goes on from OY756210.1 coordinate 39,721,709, forward strand.
TTAGTTAAGAAAATAATAAATTACATACTATAATAAACACTAGTTAATAAGAACATATTTTTTTTGCCTTAAGTCTAAATACAATGTCCCTAAATCGGGAACTCTAGTATTATTTATATAATAAAATTTTAATTTTAAATATCCAGATACATATATTATGAGGTATCAAAGGGTAAAAGAAAGAAGGAAATAAATAATTTATTTATTCAGTTAACCACCCAAATTTTCCAGAATTTGTTCTCTGAGTCAATCATTGGTCTTTGTCTGAAATACTTGTACATCTTAATAAATGATGTGTGAACTGGTGTATTGTCTCGATAGAACGCAAAGTTTTCTCATAATTTTATCACTTATACGCCGCATAATATTTGCCTTCCCCCCCCCCCTTTTTCAAAGATAATTAATAAAAACTATGCCACTCACATCTCACTCCAGCAGATTGGACTGAACCAATTCTAATTCACTACTTTGATTTTTTTTTTCTCAAGAGGCAAGTACTCAGGGGACGGCCCCTACTCATGCAGTGCATTGTACTAGTTTTAGAAAAATAAGATTATGAGAACGAGGAAGGAAGGGAGTAGTGTTTGTTGATATTTGATTTCAATTTGTTCATATCGTAAAAACTGAATTCTCTCTATAACGCATTTTGCGATCCATTACACAATCAACTACAAAAGGATGTGCTCTGAGAGAGGTACGAGTGGTCCGTAAGAATATGTGATTATTGGGAATAATGGTTTTTATCTCATCATAGCATCTCTTGTGGCACCGATGCTCCAATGACTCGATAGAATTGAAAACCCTACCGTTACCGATAAGCATATTTGCCCTCTCCTGTACGGGGTCGAGAAGCCCCAAAATATACTTCAAAGCATCGGCCCATACATGAGATTTGTATACTAGTTTGGGTCGAACAAAAGTCTTGTAAATATTAAGAAGCTCAGATGGAATGAAGCATTTGTCGGCACCGTTTTAAAATACCGCTCTATTTTTCCTATATTTCAAATCATCAAATTCATAGTCAATATTTAATTTTCAGCACTTATGGAATGTCTGTTCTTGCATACACCTTCTACCAAACTATCAACTGAAGTGGTTGATCTTTTTAATTTTCTTAACCGTTTCTGACATGTCACACCTTAAATAGCAAACCACTACGATGTTCACTTTGGCAGCAGGTATGGCAATGTTTTGTTACCCTAGACGAAGAATAGACTCCCCCAGAGTAGAATCCAGATTGCTTTTAATAGTTGTTACGATAAACTGATACGCTGCATACATGATGGAATATTTTTTTATGATAAAAAAAACAATTACTTGCAAATAAATAGCATTCAGATAGATATATTGTAGCATAAATAGTGAAAGATAAACAAGTGTTCCAGCGGGATAAAGCATGCTTTATTTTAATTGAAAGGAAAACCAAGCAAGAACTTGATAGATTTTGAGTTCTGAGAATGTTTTTTTATATTCATATCAGAGAAAATGATGTTCAGCATTAAAGTTACTTACGAAAGCAGCTTTAGCTCTGAAGTTTAGAGCAAAGTTGTCTGCGGATGATGGCTAATTTAAGAGCTTAGACAATTCGTCGTGCGAATTTTTTATTTATCTCGAGTTAATGATGCCACTTTAGGTTTTCGACCCCAAATTTTCAAGTCTGTAGTCCGTTTTCGGATATCTCGTCCAGTTTCGGAGATAAATAGCCAAAAACGGATTGCAGATTTTAAAAATGTTGGTTTCAAAAACATAAATTAGCATCATTAACTCGAGATTTAAATAATGGCGTATAGAGCACTTAAACTCCCGCACGACGAATTGTTAATAGAAAAAGCATGTAATAGCCACTGAAAATCGCAACGAAAAACATATTGAATAGATGATTATGTCGAGCAATAAAAAAAAAAAAATTTTTTTTCATTTTAATTTTGGGACTATCCTCGTATGTACATATATAAAAACATATTTTATTTACTTTTATGCCGGTTATAAATAAAAATTATTTCATTTTTTTTTTTCATTTCTTTATAGATTTCATTATCGAATTAAAATAAAACTCGATATGTCGTTTAGCAATTATACGAAATCCTTTAAAATGCCAAAATTAATAAGTGGATTTCCGCACAATGGCAGCGTGGCCATATCACCAGAAATAGTCGAATCTCAACCGCAAATTATGAAAAATGTTTTGAAAACGCGTCGGCCAAAAAACAAGGTGAGTTATTTTTTGTTTTTGTGTTTTTTTTAATATTACGTGATACAATCTTAACTGCTGGCATTCGGAAGTTTTTTTTTTTGACTGATTAATCGCCTACACATTCTTATGTCTAAAAAGTATTTATTTCCAATACAAGAACAAATTGTACTTATATAGAAAACGTAAATTGATGGTCTAGATGATTGGATGATATAATTAAAATTTCTTAACATTAAAAAAGGCGAATTTTTGCAAAAATGTGAATGTTTCACCGATTGTTATAATACGTGTTTATATAACGCATAACTAATTTACAGAAAAACAATGTTTTAACTTGCAAATTTAAAAAATAAAAAAAATTATATAAAAATTATTTTTGAGGTTAGGATTTTTTTTTGATCTGTAAAATTTAAAATCATGAAAATTTTTTAATGCCTATTCGGTTTTATTATCAAGCTTAAAAAAACCTTTCATTTGCTGTTAAACGCGGCGGAATCTATACATAACTGCAGATGTCACAAAGCAAAATGTGTTTGAAGAAAAATGCCGCTGTACCCTCTAAATATGGACCGAATTCAACCGTATTTATATATGATCTTTAGTTCACCGCCGCACTTCATTTCCAATACTTTACATTGATTTTAAACCACGGATTAATTAAAAAAAACGCGAAACAAAATCATGAAATTTCGCAAAATTTTTATTTTCTTTATAAAATTTTTGCGTTTCAAAATATTTTAACGCCTTCCTGACGTTGAGGTGCCATTTACTAAGAAGTTTAGATCACGCAATACATAAACCAGTTTTAAATAAGATTGCAAATGTCAGGCGCGAAAAACTGTCATTTTTGAAAAATTTACGCCAATTCTATAAAAGTTTGAGGTCATCGTTCTCAGCAACTAGCAGCCTGACATCGACGTGATATGGCGCAAATTTTAGCAAATTACACCATCTAATAAATACTGTTGACGAAATGCAATTTTCTTGAACGGCGCAAAAACGCTATAGAAAAAACTGCGAAAATTGAAAAATCGAAAAATTTTGGCTTCAAAAATGAACCGCTGTACAACTTTTTCCCAAATAGTAGTATGGGCATAACTTTTATAGTGTAAATATCTACAAAGTCTAGTGACTTTATTTTATATCAGTGGGCATCGGAAGTTTAAAACTAAAAGTAGAAAAGTGATGAAATATGAAAAAACTCTTGTAAATTTCAAGCCTTTTTTGAGTTTTTCAATATTTGAGTGCCCATAACTTTTAGAGATAAAGAACTGATGGTCTGAAATTTTGAATTTCCCAGTTTTCTAGTGTGGCCTACCATTCCCTTTTGACCGTTTTGGTCAATTCGAAAAACTGGAAAAATAATAAGCATCTGAACTCAGTTTCAACAAATGTTGAAAATTTTTGAAATTGCCCATATTTATTTTATGTATTATCTATTCAATTCGTTTGTAGATAAATTTTTTTCTTTTATGATCGGAAAAGGAACGCATATACTCGATCTTTAATCTCGCAGGAGTGTCAAAAAAGAATTTAAATAAAAATTTCTAAAAATACTAGCAAGGTTATGTTATATATAAAAATATATCTGTGTTTAAGGGTTTGTTTGTCTGAGGTCTATAGCCAGTTAAACGAGTGAACCGGATTTCTAGAAATTTTTACAGTACCTGTATCTGGCAGAAATATCAAACGAGCGATAAGTATGCCAACGCCGTCATTTAACATGTTTTAGCGCTTTTTGACCACAGGGATTAGCGCTTTATGGTTATAAAAAGTTGACAACGCTACGATTTTTCATATTGTTCTTAATGTTGGCAAAAAAAATTGTTTTTGATTGATCACAACACAATAAAAATAATAGCGGTAATCACTCTTTGTTGCAAATGTAGCAAATCAATGCAAACAATAGCAAAATGTATGCATATATGCTACAATTGCTTGTTTACAAGGCTTTCAAAAGCATTTACAACGAAGACTGATTACCGCTAATAATACTATAACTTAATAACCTTAATGCTTTTTTTTTGGTATTAGCCCCACTGTGCAATTTTAAACATATTCACGTACATTTTAGTTAATTTATTAAAAACTAACCTATATAAGCATTGAATTCAGATTTGTTTTTAAACTGCAATGCATTGTAAGTTTTATTTATTTATTTCTTTCTTCATTTGCTTATAGTTTTGGCTACTTTCAATGATTATTGAGCGCAGTCGTCCCAAAGGAAATCATGAATTGGAAGACGGTGAAACATCAATGGAAACTCCCTTACAATATGAACAAAAACCTTTGGAAGAACAAGTCTGTTTATTGCGTGACAGTCCTTTTAGAATATTAAGGGTAAGTAATTATCTTTGTTTTTTATTTCTGCTGTCCTTTCTTAAGTTTAAAAAGGACTTTAAATTTCAAGTTCACGTGTTAAGTAAATGTGCCTCGCCGTCAGAGTAATCAAGCAAAAAATTTTAAGAAATTAAAATCAATTTAAAAGCTGTTTATCATTTTTATTAATAAGGCTTATTATGTAAAAGCAATCTGGTAATACTTGGAATTCAAATTGCAGGAAAGATTTTGTTCAAAAGAGCGCAAATTTTATGCAATAAAATAAGTTGTTGTAAGCTAAGAAAAAGATTCATTGAAATCTATTTGAAATCAAACACACAAAATTTACAATTTGTAAATGTAACCCTGACCCTGTTTAAGTCATTGTTGCTTTTTGTTTTTACCTTTAATTTATGTAAAATATGTAATCAATGTATGAGCATGTGGCAGTGGAAAGAGAGTATTTTTCTTTAAATAAAAATAGTTTTATAAACTTAGATAACTATACCATATATGTATGGAAGTATATACATACATACATACATAATTGACAACTGTTTTTATCTATGAGTACTGGAACCTAGAGTTTAAAGTCGACTCCAAACGACAGACTTGGGAACCTTATTCATAGCAATCCGATACTTTCAGAGCTTTAGCCAGTAGACTGCTAAGAAGTGGTCAGCAAAAGAAATATTTTTTCCATGTTTCTTTCTTCCAATATATCAGAGCTGGGGTTTTTAAGCATACTTATATACTATATGTATTGTATAAAGGAAAGTATGAGAGTAGGAACTACCCCAGATTCTCCATTTAATGTAGTATTTCTCAGGTGAAAGTGCATCAAACTACAAGTATTAGAGGTTCTACTGGATATCTGGTAGATATTTTAAAAAAAATAAACGGATTTTTTCGATATCAAGAGAAATCCCATTTTAATAAAAAAAACCGATTAAATGACAAAATATATATTGCTTAAATGGCAGCCAATTAACAAGATTTAGTTTCCACAATATGGCTGCTATTAGCCATATAAGGTTTGAAAAATAAAAGATTAATTCATTTAAACTATAAAATGCGTCTTATACCTCTTAAAGTCATAAAAAAAGGTAAAAGCTTTAACAGCCTAATCTGTAAAGGGGAGTTTAGACGGTAATACAAGTCGTACGACATGTCAAATTTTTGTGTAGAAGAGAATGAATAGTATCGTGTAAACTTGATATGTAATGAGACCGTACGACAATGAGAGAAAATACGGATGAACATTTGACAGTCGTACGGCTCTCTTTGTTTTTTGAAATTTTTTAAAAAACCATCACATTTCATTAAATCAGGGATGTATTTTTATGTTTTTGTTTGTTTATGTTAAATATATTCACAATGCATGTACATTTTGTGTGCATGTGTATGTGCATTTTATGTTTACATTTTCTTTGTTTTGGTATTTTACCAACCGTGTAAACGCAAAAAATATCTGTCGTAAGATATTTACTCTCATTTTTAAAATACGGATGGAATTTCATAATATTTTCTCTTTGATTTTACGTACGACTTGTATTACCGTCTAAACCCCCATTAACCAACATTTAGCCACTCTGTATACATCGCGTAGTCCTAGTCGCCGTGGTCTAGTGGTTAGGGTATTGGCTTACTAAGACGATAGCGCCGGGTTCAAATCTGAGCTCTGACATCTTGAAAGAAAAAGAAATATGAAAAAATTATTTCTTTCGGCGACTTCCTCTCAGCAGTCTTCTGGCAAAAGCTCTGGGATTAATTGATTGCATTGATAAAGCTTTCCAATTCTGTCGTTCGGAGACGACTTTAAACTCTAGGTCCCAGTACTCGTTGATAAAAAATTAACACACACACAACATGAGTGCTGCCAGAAGGTAGGTCGTAACCCCAGATACTGTGGTTTCCTCAGAGATCATTGTGTTCTATAAATGACAATCATTAACTATTTAACTCACACTTTTGTAGAAATCATATATTGGTGTTTAGAAACAGAATGGCAACACTGGCAGTATTCTGTTTGAAACTTTTACAGCCAGGCCCACGATATCGAATCGTGTAGTTTTAAGCGACAAACAGCTGATTTGCGGCACACTAATTTTTGTGTCGCCAAAAATAAATGCGATTGGTAACACAAAATTTTTTTACACACATATACATAAATAAACAAAATCGGAATAAGTTTGTTTACTACATTTGTATCAAGTTAAACTAGCACACGTTTGCATTTTTTACTGTACAATTTAAGCATTTCAGCGCTTTTTTCGTGTATATTCGCGATTATTTTTTGATATGTTGATATGGCAGCTTTGTTGTTTATTTGCATTACGTTGGTAACATAAAGCAAAGCGAACGATAAAGTGACAATTAGTGGGCCGCAGTTTAGATTCACAGTGAGTGACTGAATTTCGTTCGCTTAAGTTTTCTTTCGATATCGTGGGCCTGGCTGTTATTCTTCTTTTTTTTGTCAACCACGATCAATCGTGTTAGTGAAGTCGACAAATAAAAACTACCGGTGGTAATAAATAATTGTGGGTGAAATAAATAAATTAAAACAAATATTAAAGAAAACAAAAAGATACATAGAACAAAAATTGTGGGACAAACTTATAATTAAATTAGAATTAAACACATAAACATATAGAGACAACAAAATAAATAAACAGAATTATTTTAATTAAAATCATAAACGTGAACCGTGTTTTATTTATGTTTAGGTTTGTGGGATTGAAACACCATAATTAAATTCAGTACAATTAGGTTTTATTTATTTTAAGTTATTAAATCTAACTAAAGTATAATGTCTTATATTAACACAAATAGGGTTTTAATGAACTTTGTGCGTGTGCGCGACCCGACCGTTAACGTCTTAATTGCTTGACGGCTTCTAGACTACTTCTTTTCTATTCTATTATTTTTCTGTCATATGCGTCTGACTCAAAATCACGCCACTTTACTGTCATGTCCGTTATATGAGTATTATAAAATGTCCGTTATCCTATGTTGAAATAATAATCGGTCAGTTTGACTTAGGAGGATATCCTACATTCGGCCCTCCTGACGGCAATACGGCTCGGATTGCCACTTCTTCATATTTTCTGCCACCGTCGTCGTTCTACTAGGACCCTCATTTTGGCCAACTTTAATCACTTCATACCTTCCATGTGGCAGCTTCTTGACAATCTTATAAGGCCCGTAAAATTTTCCCCTTAACTTCATACCGGTTCCAAACTGAGTCCGCTTGATGGCGACCAACTCGTCTATGGCATATTCTGTTTCTTCTTTGCGATTTCGATTGAACGTTTTGCAGTTTTCTTCTTGAATTCGTGCTATATTTCTTTTAGCATCGTCCCGTGTCTCATCTCTTTCTATGTCGAATTCTCGAACAGCTTCTTCATCTAATATCTCCCTAAGGTCAGGGTATTCGGATAGTCTCATGTCCACACCTGTCAAAAGTCTGAATGGAGAGTATTGGGTACTCCTGGAAGGTGTGGAGTTTATAAACATTTGTACTTTTCGAACATGTTTGTACCACGTTGATGGGTTTTCGCTGCAAAGTTTCGCAAGCATGGGCACTACTATCTTATGAACGCGCTCCACCTGTCCATTTCCTCGTGGTACACCCGTAGCTATCAGCAGATGCTGGATATTTTCTTCTTTGCAGTACTCGCCGAACATCTTCGAGGTGAATGCTGTCCCACGATCTGTTATGAGCCTCTTAGGGTTGCCGAATACGGAAGCTTGCTTCTCTAGACAGTCGATAACGGCTTTAGTGTCGGTGGATTTCGTTGGATGAAGCCAAACGAACTTCGTGAAACCGTCCACTATTACCAGTAAGTGATTGTAAGCCTTCTTCGTTATTTCCATTGGACCAACATGGTCCAGATGGTACGTTATCAGGGGTCGATCTTCTTTATAAATTGGACTCAGAAAGCCCTCCTTCTTCCCAGCTTTTGCCTCTGTGATGATGCACTCGACGCAGCTCTTGACGGCCTTTTGCACCTTTACCGCTATTCCTGGTATGTAGTAGTGTTTTTCGACCAATTCGCGAGTTTTCGCCGCACCATAATGACCCTGGTTGTGCGCTAACATTATGATTTCATTTTCCAACTGGGCCGGTACCACTATTAAATCCTTCTGCGGGTCTCTATATAATATCCCATTTTGCATGAAATAATCTTCGTACGGGCCTAATTCAAGTACTGCTCTAATGGCTCGCGTACAGTCATCGCCTTCTTGAGCACATCTCAATCTATGTGTTAGTGCACTCTCAGTTATTAGGCAGAGCATTCTGCTAAGGGCGTCTACGTGCTTCATTTTAGCACCGGGTCTATGTTCGATTTCGTAAGAAAACTCCTGCAGATACATAGCCCATCTTGCCACTCTAGCTGGTACATCGTCTTTCCGCATAGTCATCTTGAAGGCGTTGCAATCGGTAACTATTCTAAAAGGTATACCGAGCAAGTAAACTCGCCACTTCTTTAACGCTTCAACAATTGCGAGCACCTCCAGCTCGTAAGAGTGGTAGTTTTCCTCATAAGGCCTTGTTCGGCGGCTCATGTACTGAACCGGGTGGTATTGACAGTCGTCTAAGCTTTTTTGCAACAAAATCGCACCATAACCGAATTTGCTTGCATCTGCGTGTACCTCTGTTAGTGCATCCGGATCATAGAGCTTCAATACAGGTGCACTGACTAGCGCCTCTTTCAGTTGTTGAACTGCTATAAGTACCTCATCTGTTATTTTAAACGGTGTATCATTCCTCAGGAGATCGGTTAATGGCTTCGCTATAATGGCATAGTCCTCTATGAATCTTCTAAAATACGACGTCAAGCCCAGAAACCGCTGAACTAACTTTCGGTCCGTCGGGATCGGGAACTCCTTGACTGCTCTTACTTTTCCTTCGGCTGGTTTTATTGAACCGCTCTTTACGATGTAGCCGAGAAAGTTCACCGACTCTTGCAATATTTGACATTTCTCCCACTTGATGCACAAGCCATTTGCTGCAGCTATAGTTAGCGCCGTCTTTAATTTCGCGAGACCCTCAATCATGTCCTTGGCGGGAATGATGATGTCGTCCATATAGACAACGACTGTTCCGTCCCGTATAAGATTTTTAAAAATCATTGCTATAAACCTAGTAAATACAGCGGGCGAATTACTTATGCCGAAAGGGACACACAGAAATTCATACTGCCCATTATGAGTGACAAACGCTGTATATTTCCTAGAACTGGGTTCAATTGGTACATGGAAAAATCCATTTCTCAAATCAAGGGTCGTATAAAATTTGGCGCTCTGCAATTTGTCTATCACCTCATCTATCAACGGCATCGGAAAATGGTCACGAACGATCTTCTGGTTTAATTTGCGGTAGTCGCAGCATAGCCTTTTGGAGCCATCTTTTTTCGAGGCCAGCACAATTGGAGAGGCGTATTCTGAATTGCTAGGCTGGACTATTTTTTCTTTTAACCACTCCGAAACTTGCTGCTCTACTATCGCTTGGTCCGCTCGGGGTAAACGTCTTGGTCGCTGATACACCGGTATGTCATCTTTTAGCACTATGCTCATCTTAACCGGACTTTCCACATTTCGCCGAGGTTGATATTCTTTCACCGCCTTCACCACTTGGCTCTTAATGGGGCCATTCAAATGATCGACGTTAAGAGGGATATCAGCTTCACTCTCGGCCATAGATAAACATATCTCAGAAAATTCTTCTAGCAGAAGGTTCTTTTCTACCGGCAATTTAAAAGTAGCTTCGCCGTTCAATATGGTCACCTCCGCCTTTCGCAGTAGACTATTGCCCAGCATTATAGAATGATTAATATCACTTTCTCCAACTACATAAAAAGTAGCTTCAAATTTTACATCATCAATACAGATCAACTCATCGAAACGACCCATCGTAGTAATCACGCTATCACCTATGCCATGCAGCCTCACTCTTTCAGCTACGAAGTCAACTTCTCCTAATATAAACAGCATATCATAGCGTATTAAGCATAGATCGCATCCCGTATCTATTAATGCCGTAAAGGTTTTACCACGCATCAAAATATCTTTAAAAATTAATCCGGGACCCTTTCGAACCATATTGGCTTGGCTGCCTTCAGTTCTGTTTCTTCCTTCCGGGCAATCGAACGACCGATGGCCAAATCTCTGGCACTTGAAGCACTTGTGCTGTTTCATACAATCTTTTGCGATATGTGATCTATCGCCGCACTTAAAACATCTTCGATTCAGCTCAGGTTTTGGACCTTTTGGTAAATCGTCTCTTTTCTCCATTGGTGCTGTCTCTTTTCCTTTGTGTGATGACCGGGAAGGGAGACGCGTCTTTTCATACACCTTCAGTTGCGTTTTCAACTCTTTAATATTACCGGCCTGGTACAACACCGTTTTATTTGCTCTTGAGTCGGGGATGCCTTCAATAAAGTATTCGATGACACTGCCCTCATCTAAGTTAATTTTGCTGGCAATCTCCATAATACTGTATAGGTATTCAATAAGCGTTTCATTTTTACTCAATCGTCTATTGCGAATCTGCCTTATTATTTCAGCCGTCGAACACCGCTCATCAAATTCATCTTTTAACACATTCTTTAACGTGTACCAGTCGGATATACCTCTCTTGCCTTTTATAAACATTTTCGCAGCTCCGGTTAGCAGCTGCTTGCTATACACAAACATTTGGAGCGAGGACCATTTCAATATAGTGGCCATATCTTCAAATTCTTCTAACCACTGGATGACATCAGGCGAACCAGTACCGGAAAATTGCGATAAACTGTCGGCAACGTCGCGTAGGGTGTACATACTCATCCTTGGCATAACAGATCCCGAACCTAAATTACCTTTGTCAGAAGGACCATCTGCAGCAATACCGCCCTCGTCAACTACACTTTTAACGTCATCTTCTACACGTGTCGAATCTAGTCCGTAGTATTCTAAAAGTCTTTCTCGTAACTCGTCTTTTAACCCCTGAGTGCCTAGTTCTAACTCGCTTAATTTCGCCCTCAACGCGTTCACGCCTAAACTTAAAATCTCATCGCGGTCCATCGTTAACGGTAGAGTGTTGCAGCTGCAAATATTACTTACAAAATATAACTATAATATTAGGATCAAAAGATTATAAAATAAAGTTCAATGAAAAATAGATCAATATTATTTTAAGAGGGATAATTATTAATAGTTAAACAATAAGGTATATCAAATAAAATTAAATCAGTTTGGCAGTGATTCTACTTTTATTATTTTTCTTCTTTATTTTCTTCAAACCAAAACAATTTGTTTTCTTTTCAGTTTTATAATTGAATTTTCTTCCTTCAAAAATCAAATATTTAATAATTCAATAACATTTAATTTGTTATAATTTTTTCTTCGTTTTCCTTATTTTCCTTATTTTTTGCTTATCTCAAAATTTCAATTTACAAAATTTCTTCAAAAAAAAATATTTTTAGGAACACCTTGACTTCAAAAGTTTTTCAAAAATTTTCTTGTTAATATATTCTCAATAGCATCTTAAGTATACTTCTATTCGAAATACTTTAACATCTTTAATTTTAAACTTCTTTGATAATTCATTCTTCTTCACTTCTTTACATCTTTAATTTTAAACCTTTTTAAAAATTTCTTCTTCTTTACTTCTTAACATCTTTAATTTTAAACTTCTTGAATAATTTCTTCTTCTTCTTTACTTCTTTACATCTCTAATTTTATACTTCTCTTTTTTTTTTTTTTTTTTTTTTTTTTTTTTTAATATATTAACTTCTTCAACTTCAGACTTCTTTATTAATATCTTCTTTAAATTTTCCAAGGTTTACTTTATATGACCATCACTGTATTTCTTTTCTATTTACTTAATGGACATAAAAAAGAAATATATAAAAAGTATACTTATTCTATAATTCTGCTTTTATAACATCATCATCTCTTAGCGTCAACTGCTCAGTTTCCATCAACAAAAGCTGCTGTTGCTGCACTTCGAATTACTCTCTACAAATCAACTCAAATCATACCATCTGCCATAAAACTGCAACTTCATATTTTTTCATTATTTTATTTGCCGGCCGCGCACATTTAAATTAAATCTCTTTGATCGGTACAAGTAGAACAAATTTTCGCCTTAAAGCTCTCTTTCATTTAGATTATTTTAGAGTTTTTTTTTTTTTTTTTACTACTTTTTCTGCTCAACTTTGTTGTCTCTTCTTTTGAGTTCTTTTATTATTATACTGTTACAGTTCTTGCAAATATATTTTTTTTTCAAGAGCGCACCAATTTTTTGCTGTTGTTCGTCTAGAAATTTTTTCTTTTGCTTTTTTTTCAAATTTAACTGGACATTTTTTTTTTGCTTCTCAAAAAAAAACGTTTCTGTCTTTCTTCTTCTTGTTTTAACAGAAACCACACTGTATGAACTGCATTGTCACTATACTTATGTTTGTTGTTTGTATTTTTCACAGTTTAGATTTTTTGTTTTAAGAGCTTTGATTTGCTTATTTTGTCACATAAAAAGTACACTGTTTTTACAATTTTAGTTTAGATTTTTCTTAGTTTTTATTTTCTTATTAATTTCTTTTTTCACACGAAACTAAAACACTTCATCTTCAATCCACCACGACTTCAATCCTTTCACTTCAACTTCAATCCCGGTTGAGCCCCCATAAAATATTGTGGGATTGAAACACCATAATTAAATTCAGTACAATTAGGTTTTATTTATTTTAAGTTATTAAATCTAACTAAAGTATAATGTCTTATATTAACACAAATAGGGTTTTAATGAACTTTGTGCGTGTGCGCGACCCGACCGTTAACGTCTTAATTGCTTGACGGCTTCTAGACTACTTCTTTTCTATTCTATTATTTTTCTGTCATATGCGTCTGACTCAAAATCACGCCACTTTACTGTCATGTCCGTTATATGAGTATTATAAAATGTCCGTTATCCTATGTTGAAATAATAATCGGTCAGTTTGACTTAGGAGGATATCCTACAGGTTCGACCCTAAACAATTGGAATTACAATTTTTCTACGCATATACTTGTAATGAGTTCGACTAAGTATTGTCAAACACAAAAACATTCTATGATACTCTTCTTTTCTCACTATCACCATGGCTAAGGGTCGTACATGTCGTGGATAAAATGAAATAAGAAGGGAAAGAGAAAAAAGTTGCAATTCGGATTTATTCAAATAAGATGAAAATTTCAAAAAAATTTTAAAGATTGGTGGATTAAACTAATATGTACCCCTAATATTTCTAAATGTTTTAAATTTTCGTACAAATATACAACAAAGAATATAATAATTTTTTTTTTTTTAATTTTTATTGCAATTTACAATTCTGCTTGATATTATTTAGAGTTGAAGGTAACAAATATTTTTACATATGTACGTGTGTAAGTACATTTTTGTACTTAAATTAATTGTAAATTTAATGACGAAAGATTTTTTAATAATTTCAGAACAAAGAACAATAATAATTTGCTGCTGTCATTGGCCTAAAAACTTCTGAATAAATTACTGATATCGATATAAATACATAAACAATGTCAAGGCACACACTTACATATGTATATGTTAAGGTCGTTACATTAATAAATTGGTAACAAAAATTTAATAACGGCTGGAAACTTTAGTTGAGTTGTCAGTTGTCATAAAAGTTATTACAGATGGTAACTGGCAAACAATGGTTTAAAATTTTTCTTGTTGAAAACTTTTCTTTTGAGGAACTAAGAATTTTTAGTTGCCAACTGACAACGCAACTAAAGAATAAAAATTTTGCGATTCTCTAGATTTCAATTAAAAACACTAAGAGGAAACTGCCCCCTGACATTTCACTCTCTTCCATCTGCCATCTAAAAACGAATAATTAGGAGAAAAAGCGCCACCTACTGGGAAGCGCTACCTAGTGAAGATGTCCACCAGTTCAGACTTAACATACAGTGACAGATGGGGCAAGTGCTGTTGATTATACAAGGGTAAAGGTATAACACTGGCCTTTGAGTGATCAACTGATAGCCACTTGTCTCATTGATATATGGCGATCAATAAAATTACAAAAAAAATATTTGTGTATTTCTCTACTATCTTCAATATTCCAATACAATACACTGCAGTGTATTGGTCTTAAAAAAAAAGGCACTGGCCTTTAAGTGATCAAATTGTCACCATCTTAAATTTGTATCCTATAAAAATTTAGTTCTAATACAATGCACGCATGAATAGGGGTTTAAACTCCTGAGTATCAGTCTCGGAAAAAAAAACAAACTTCTCAAGTCTTTCCTACGGATTCGACGTTAAAACGGTAAGGTCCTGGTACTCAAGGACAAAAATTGATGCACACAGTATGGATGCTGTGAGAAGCTAGGCCATAACTCTGAAGCAGGGTTGTACTGGCCGATTATGTACGTATACATGTATATAATACCGTGGATTATTCTTTTACTACATCTCCATTTAAACTAAAAAAATATTGTATTTAAAAAAAGTATTTTTAAGCTTGTCAATCAACATGAATGGATGACCCAAAGTTGCATTTGTTAGCATAAAACTGTCTTCCACATGCTTTGAAACAAAAAAGATTTCTTCATGTGTTGTGCTTATATTGAAAATATTGAAAAAATGCAGCAAAACAACTTGTTTTGCTTTAAAAACAGCATTTTGTCACAAGGCATGTACGAGTATGTACGTTTTAAGGTACCATTACTTCCAATGGACCACTGCAATGGACTTACCTCAAATGTTATTATTATTACCAATTTATTAATGGCCATAAACACTAACGGCCTTAACATATAAGTGCGTGCCTTGACATTGCGATCATATCTATTTCAGTTATTTATTTATAAGTCGAAGTTTTTAGGCCAATGACAACTTTTTATTGTTCTTTGTTTTTTAATTATTTTTCTAAACTTTTCGTCATATGATTTATAATTGAAGTAGAAGTGAAAATATTTGAAGGTAACTCGAGCAAAAGCAAAATTGTAAATATTAATAAAAATTAAATAAAATGCTCTTTAAGCAATATTTTAGTATTTCCTTTGTTCCACATTTGAATTAAAATTTATAACAATTAGAAATAAAATTGTATTCCAAAGCAGATAATCAAATAAAGCATTTTTATAGTTATGTCTGTCCTAAAGTCCTTGTAAGCTATATAATAAAACTTCATACTTCTATATAATAAAAGTTAAATGCAAAAATACTTTTATAAAATATGGTCTACGGTGAGTAAATTTTTCCGCACAAAAATATAATCTAATAATATATATTAGAGTCGATCTTACACCTGTCAAATTGTTGTCTTTTACTCAGTCAGTTTTACCAGATCACCATGAATGGATATGATATTCAACAACACTTGCAAATAATAAAATTTTTTATCAAGTTCGGGAAACTTAAAAAAATTTATGGATAAATAAGGACTTGACGACACTAAATTATAAAATTTGGAACGATACAAGTTCATATAAGAACCAATAGCCGGCAATACATCACGTAAACTAACTGTTTGGTATAGATTTTGGACCATTACTGTCAACAGACAACGCTATATGTTGATGATTATCAACTTCTTTTGACCTTAATTGAATGATATGGACGCTAACGATATGTGTTTAAAATAGTACGGCGCTATATGCTACACAGCTGCCACATGGGATATTCCGCACAAACGATTTGAGGGTATTATTATCTGTCGTGAAGTTGATAAGTGCGTTTTTAATCAGTTAGATTTTTTTTTTATAAGTTCTCTAAAGTCACAGGTATATACAAATAAGCTACAGGGCGCATTATGCTATAAACATGACAGCAAGCAGTAGACAGTTTTGCTGCTGTTACCTTCAAACTATTTATGTAGCAAATAAATATTATGGTAACAAATACTGTCGGCTGCATTTGCTGCTTGCTATCATCCATGTGTAGTAGTAGTAGTCGCCGTGGTCTAGTGGTTAGTGTGTTGGCTTACTAAGACATGGGCCCTGGGTTCGACTCCAGGCTCTGACATCTTCAAAAAAAAAAAAAAATATGAAAAAAATATTTCTTTCGGCGACTACCTCTCAGCAGTCTTCTGGCAAAAGCTGTGAGAGTAACTAATTGCCATGAACAAGCTTCTCAAGTCTGTCGTTTGGAGTCGACATTAAACTGTAGGTCCTGGTACTCATGAATAAAAATTTACACACACAACATGAATGATGCGAGAAGCTAGGCCGTAATTCTGACACAGGGTTGTAAAGGCCAGTTATGTATGTATGTATCATCCATGTGTTTAATGTTTTATGCGCTATATTCATGGAAAGTTGGATATTCATTTTAGATGCGCTCCATCCAGAGAAGTCTTGGCGAACATTTGAACGATATTACATTCTATAGATAATGCAATCAATAAGTATTTCTTTCAAACGAGCAGATAATTTGAATGATATCTCACACACATTTTGTTTTATTGAAATTTAAAGAAATTACGTTTTTAATGAAACACCCTAGACATTGTAATTTAAAATTACAAAAACAAAAATGTTTATTTCAAGTTAAATGTATAATTCAAGCCATTTCAACATTTGATATTCTCTTTTAAGTCTAAACGTAAGCCATTTCACAAATAAATCATATGAAAATTATTTGCTATGACATGTGTTTTATTATGGTTAAACATTTCAGAGGTTATTGTTTTTTTAAACGACTGACAATAAAATTTTAAAAATCTAAGTATGAGTAGAAAAAAAAATGAGTTTTGAAATTGAAAAGAAAAGACTTAACTATGTATGTGTGTGCCTTACAGGAATTTTGATACCGGGTTATCCATTTCGTGGTTTCAAAAGTATGGGACAGGAATTCGACATCTGTCAAACTAAGCTGTTAAAACAATTTTTTTCTTTTCAGTTGACGAAAATGTATCGCTTAACTATCACACAACGCATAAAAATTTATCAAAACTTATTACAAAAATGGTGATTCTGCCACAGCCACATATCGTGCTTTAAGAGGAGATTATGGTTTACATAATCGTCCAACTACGCAAGCAATTGGCAAAATTGTGAAGAAATTTGAAGAGACTGGAGCGGTTAAAAATATTGTAAGGATTGTGCATCATCGTTTCGCTCGTTCCTCTGAAAATATCGCTGTTGTAAGCGAAAGTTTTGCCTAAGACCCATATGTGTCGATTCCTCGTCGTTCTCAGGAATTAGGACTGTCTTACGGCACATTATGGCATATTTTGCATTTAGATCTACACCTACATCCTACATAAAGTCCAGATCACTAACAACTGAAGCCAGCTGACCATTCACAACGTCGTAGATACGTGGAATGGGTGCTTGAACAACAGGCGGTGGTCGGCAATTTTTCGAACAAAATTTTTTTCAGCAATGAAGCACATTTCTCACTCGGTGAGTATGTTAATAAAGAAAATTGTCATATTTGGGATTCTGAGAATCCTCAAGTAATTGAAGAGAGACCATTACATCCAGAAAAAGTCACTGTTTGGTGCGCTCTTTGGTCCGAAGTTTTGATTGGACCTTACTTCTTCGAAAACGACGATGGAATGACTGTCACCGTCAGTTCGGAGCGTTATGGTCATATGATAACCGACTTTTTTTTGCATACTTTTGAATAATACGACTTGGAGAACATGTGGTTTCAACAAGACGGAGCCACATGCCACACAAATCGAGCGAATATGGCTTTATTACAAGAGGCATTTCCTGACCGCCTAATTTCTCGTCGTGGCGATAACAACTGATATCACCAAGATCATGCGATTTGACACCATTAGACTCTTTTTGTGAGGCTACGCAAAAGACCGTGTTTATGCAGATAAACCTTCAACTCTTGAGCACTTAAAAACCAACATTCGTCAAGTTATGGCCGAGATACCGCCCAATATGTGTCGAAAAGTGGTCGAAAATTACCGCAATAAAATCAATGCTTGCAACACTTCGCGTGGAGGTCATTTAAATGATGTAGTGTTTTACACGTAATGTCAACGTTCAGACTTTATAATAAAAAAGAAATATCATAAAAAAAAATATTTTATATGTGTTTCATTTACGTTTACTTTTGAAACCGCAAAATGGATAAACTTTTACATTGTCAGAAAAATTTTATTGTTAAAAACATATCGCAATTAAAATTCAAACATACGAGTAAATGCGCTAAAATCGTCGTGCGGGAGTTTATGTGCTCTCTCCGCCATTTTGTATATCTGGAGTTAATGATGCCACTTTAGGTTTTTAACACCAAATTTTTTAAAATCTGCAATCCCTCTTCTCCTTTATCTCCGAAGGTGGACAAGATATCCGAAAACAAATTGTAGACTTGAAAAATTTGTGTTCGAAAGTGGCATCGTTAACTCGAGATATATAAAAAATATGAAATGGCGGTTAGAACACATAAACTCCCGCACGACGATATGTTAGCTGTAGAAATTTTATTTGATTTCTCTCGATTATGCTTTACATACTTGCATTACATAAATACAATGTTTGTTACACATACATACATACATATATATCAGAGAACAAGATTAAATGTATTCACGTTTGCTAAGCATTAAGCGGCCTGGAGATTATCAAATAATTTAAAAAATAAATGCATATGTATTAGTGTCGTGTATTTGACGATTTAAGACAGTGATGTCCACAATTCTCTTTCCCTATCACGCGTGATAGGAAAACAAATTCTGCTTGCGTCGAAGTCAAACATGTACATAATAAAAAGAAATATTGTTACTCTTGCTCTTTTAATATTTTAGCTTCTCTCCAACATAGTGCAGGCTTGGATAGTGCATATTTTTTGTATCATTTTTATTTAACTGAAATAATTATTCATTATTTCCTCCAAATTTATGTGACCTCGGTACTCCTTTATTCTTAATAGAACGGTTATATGTCTATCGGACAATCGATTACGAACTTTACTGAGAATTATGAAGAAATAATTATTAAGTCGCCGTGGTCTAGTGGTTAGTGTGTTGGCTTACTAAGACATGGGTCGTGGGTTCGACTCCAGGCTCCGACATCTTCAAAAAAAGAAATATGAATAAAATATTTCTTTCGGCGACTACCTCTCAGCAGTCTTCTGGCAAAAGCTCTGAGAGTAACTAATTGCCATGAACAAGCTTCTCAAGTCTGTCGTTCGGAGTCGACATTAAACTGTAGGTCCTGGTACTCATGGATAAAAATTGACACACACAACATGAGTGCTGCGAGAAGCTAGGCCGTAATCCTGACACAGGGTTGTAAAGGCCAGTTATGTATGTATGTATGTAATTATTAAGGTATAAGATGAAAGTAATTCGAACATTCCCATCTCTGGTAGAAGTAAGCAGAGTCTTTTCTCTGCTTCATACACAAGCGCAAGTGTGTTTATGTAGTAGTGGACATCACTGATTTAAGATCAGTGGTCTTCACAAAGAGAGTCACACAAAAATACACTGAGAGATGAGATTGGTTTCTTCATTTGTATTGTTTTTAACAAATTGAATGAAATTTGTGAAAATTTTCGTTTTAAAAACCTTTAATTTTAAAATTTAAACTAATTTATTAAAATTATTCATGAAATAATTTGTTTGTAAATGCTATTAACAAATTGAAATGTAGTTAAAAGAAATATAAACATTAATAAGTTTATGTTGCATATTATCATAACTTCTCAGTGTCTGACAAACAAATTTAGCTCTCTTGAAAACTAATAAAACATAAACACATACGCAATTTTTGTCTCACACACATGTTTTTGTAATAATTGTGGTTGTCGTTTAACATGATGAAAACAAAGCGTATGGATTTCTTTTTATGAAAGATTTTTAACATTGCAAATTTTTTTATAATTAATTAAGTTTTTCATAGGAAAATAAAACAAAAACTGGTTTCCAGGAATTCTAAAAGTGATATCTGTTAATAAAATACAATACATTTAATTTTAAAATAATATAATAAGAATTAACGATACGGGTAGTTTTGGTATATTTTAAGAAGCTGTTTGCCAGAATTTTTGTGGAATTAAGCAACCCTGGTTGAAATATTCACGAAGAGAGTAAGAAAAACTAAAAAAATATCCGAACAATTTATTTACCTGAGTAATACTGGTGAAGACCACTGTTTAACCCTTAATTGCATGAATTTTTTTTATTTTTCTGAAGTAAGCCACTGATAAAATTCATGCACAATTTTAAGGAAAAATACTTAAAAATATTTTATTATAAATATCTAAAACTACAGTCCAATGGGTATAATCTAATGCCGAAATATTTCAACAGCGACCAATTCACACTAAAGTTTTTGTACATTTCTTTTCCTTTTCGTCAAAAAAAATTATGATGGAAATTTCCATCACAATGCAATGAAGGGTACAATAGATAGACGTACAAATAAAAACGACAATCATCTATTGCATTTTGATTTTGTAGTGTCGGTTTGCTAAAATGTCTTTAACAGATGACGTTTTGCAAACACAATTTACCCTAAAAAATACATTAACAAATAAACTATACACACACGGGTGCTACAGTAGTTTAGTGGGTAGTATCCTAGACTGCTAGTGCAAGGATTGTGGGTTCGATTCCCACCAGAGCCACTACTTTGAGCTTATGATTTTAATCACTCTAGTAATTTATTAGATTATATTTCAATACAGTATTTAGTAAATTTAAAATAAAAATAGGACAACAATATGCTGGTACTTCTGATATTCTAAGTATCGAAATAGTGGCAGCAAAAAAAAATAAGTGTTTTAATATTTATTGTGTCTCTTTCAAAAATATAATTATAATTTTTTGTACAATATATAGTGTACTTACTATGTATGTATATTCTGCGATTAGTATTAAATTCTATTATTTGATACTTTCATTAAAGCAGAAGGTTTTTCTTTTACATTTAATTAAATCAAAAAGTGCTATCTAAGCCTTTAAAACCACACATTAAATAATAGTTTCTTTAAATATTTTCTAGCAAAATTGCATGCAAAATTGTTCTAAAACCTATAAGAATAACAATGAAATTAATAATAGTTTAACGAAGTGAAAGAGAGTCAATAAATTTAATATCTACATACATATGTATCTAACTAAAGACGTATACCTGTTCATAATACTTATATCCCAATCAGCATTTTTGGCCAATTTTTACTCTTTTTTGATTCCTCTGGGCGATTAAAATAGTCACTTATGATCTCATTTTTGAGTCAAAAATGAATGTTTTGTCGGGAGAAAATTGTGCCCTTGCCGCGACCCCGCTGAACGAATCATTTATGACTCTCCTGAACGAGTCATTTGTGACTCCGCACACTTAACGAGTTTTACTTACCTTTTTATTATCTTTACAATAATAAAAAATATTGTATTTTGTTTAAAAATGTAAACAAAAATAAATTCATCAAGCTCAACTGTGAAGAAATTCTTTTTTTTATATTATACGCCTTTTTATTGATGAGACAAGTTTCTGGTGGAATAGACTGGAATGTAAGGAGCGGTTTCCTGAAGATGGACTTCTTCTTATTTTTTTAAATTATAATTTAGAAATACCGCATATTTTATTTTATAATTGTTGTCCTTCGCTGGGATTGAACCTCGGTCGTTTGAATTTCTGTGCGAGCATCTAACCACTATACCACGACATCACAATAATTGCATAAATCTTATTCTTTCAAATAAAATAAATCCCATTATAACGAAATGCAGAAGAAAACAATAAAATACGACGCAAAATAATTATAAAAGCAGTCGTATTTCGACCGTCTGTACGGTTAATTTATGACTGCGCACATTTAATCAGTTTTTGATCACCTAAGTGAGTCGTAAAAGACTAATTTTGGTGATTTTTGATAAAGCAATATTCCAATTGCTGACAGGGATGTCTGGTGTAGTAAATGAGATGCTTAAAACCAAACACATGATGAAAAAACATACAAACCTTACTTTAAACTACAACAAAACACCTACTGAATGTGTAGATTATTATAGCTTGTTTCTAGAAGACGAATGGATTAAGACGTTAGTCTGTTTATATGAAAAACACTCAAAAATTTCAGTGGTTTTTTGTTGTCTCACATATCAAAAGACGAACATTTTAAACCATTCGTCTTCCGAAAACAGGCAGAAAAATCGGTTGTTGAGTGTTCTTGTTGTTGTTTCACATATAAAAAGACGAATGGTTTGAGATGTTCGTCTGTTTATATGAAAAACACTCAAAAATCAGAGTGGTTTTTATTGTTAAACATATAAAATTACGAACGCCTTAAACCATTCCTAATCTATGAGCAGGCTGTAAGAAAATACGTATTAAGACGAAAATAAATTCTAAATAATTAATCTAAAAAAAATAAAATATTAAGATTAAGGGAATTTTATTTCTTTTAGTATTGGCTAATACGACTATCATGTTTTCCAACTTGTTTTTGATGCTTTTTACATGTGTAATAGCCTGTTCATTAGAGTTGTGTAGTATATGAACGACCTAGTTCAATTGAACTACTTACTCAACTGAACTAAGAGAGCCGGTCACAGCAATTTGCTCTCTTAGTTCTTTAGTTCGTTTTTATTCGGTGGTTCATATTGTCTATTTTTGGCTCATATGTCTCTTTAATTTGAATTTCTCTTTAGTTCATTCTTCTTTTCATTGAATATTTGAAATTTTTTTTAGAAAAGAAAGGTAAGCAGTATTGCCAGAATCTTAAAAAATTTTTACGAAACTATGAGACAAAAAAAGATAAATCGTTGAAAATTACATAAATACTTATGTACATATGTATATTAGTATATCAAATATTAAGCCGATAAATACATAATACAGCTGTATTCATAAAAAATATAAGTTTATTAAGGATTCCAATAATATTTTTTATGAGTAGAGCGGTAAAAGCCTGTTTATAGGCTTAATAAATTTCTTATAATTTTTTTTGCAATATCCTTTTTTTAATAATATAATATAGCTGTATAAGAATTTTTTTTATTTTCCATTTTACTAACACATTTTTTATGTTGTTAAACAAATATTTTTGCCATATTTTGTGTTGCTTGCTACAGCGTTGCCATAACCGTATAATATACTTCTTTATACACTACATACACATGTACATTCAATTAGCAATATACGAACTAAGGTAGTGATGAACTAACGAACTAAAAGACCGGTTTAGTTCAGTTAAGAGAGCTGTACTAAGAAGAGCGATCAGCCAAAAGAGCTAAAAAACCCAAGTCTACTGTTCATAGAAGACGAATAGTTTTAGACGCTCGTCTTTTTATATGAAAAACACTAACTAAATTTGAGTGTTTTTTTTTTTTTTTGTTGTTTTACATATAAAAAGACGAACGTTTTAAAGCATTCGTCTTCTATGAACAAGCAGTGTTGTCAGATAAGGGGATTTATCCCCAAAATGGGGATATTTTTCTGAAATGGGGATGGAGATTTTATTGGGGATAATCGACAAGTTTGCGGAAATTTTTAAATTTTTTTTGCTTATTTAATTGCATAAATTGCATTTCTTACACATAAAATTTTTGCAACGGTTTGTTTTAGTTTGGCTTATTTTCTCATATAAATAAAAACATCTTCATACGATTATGTTTCCGCCACCAATTTTAATGGAGGAATTCATTATTAGAGGGTCTTCTTATAGTTAAACTACTTCCTTCGAAGATAAACTTAATTCATTTTCATAAAACCACAAATTACTTCTCCACTTATAGTTAGTGGTATGATAAGGTTTTTCTTACTATGGCATAGGATAACTATTTAGAATTGAAGGTACAACACAAATATTTTAAATGACATCTAGATGTCTTATGCTCAACATGAAATGACACATCGATGGATGTTTCAGCAAGTTAACGACCCGGAACATACATCGAAACGAGCTAAAGGTTGGTGTCAAAATAATGGTGTCAAATTTTTAAGCAGTTCTGTACAGTCTCCAGATTTTAATTATATTGAAAATTTATAGCAAATTATCAAAGCGGCTCTTCGAGGAAAAAACCCTTTAATAAGTAACAGTTGTGGAAATTTGTTGAAGATGTGTGGAAAGCATTGCAGTCTATATGTTTTAAAGACTTGTGGACTCAATGCAAAAGCGCTTATAACCTTACTAAAAATCAGGATAATTCCACTGAGTACAGAGGTAAATAAATGGTAATTGAAAGAAGTAATTTGACTTAATTAACAGAATATGTTTCTCAGCTCTGGCATCTTGAAAAAAAAAATCATCTTGAAAGCAAGAATAATGAAAAAAATATTTCTTTCGGCGGCCAGCTCTCAGCAGTCTTCTGGCAAAAGTTCTGAGAGTAAATGATTGCCATGAAAAAGCTTCTCAAATCTGTCGTTCGGAGTCGACTTTAAACTGTAGGTCCCGGTACTCATGGATAAATATTAACACACACAACATGAGTGCTGCGAGAAGCTGGCCATAACCCTGACATAGGGTATGTTTCTTTTAGATCATTTGGTGAGTTTATTTATTTATTTTTTTTTTTTTTTTTTTTGAACAGGCAAAATTAGTAAATTTTTAACAATATTTATGAATACATGGTTTGTTAAGTTTTTATTTTCAAAAGTTTTGTTATTCTCATATTACTTACTTTATAAATCAAATATATATTATACATACATAACAAATAAAATATATACTTACTTATCAAATATGTGGACATTTTTGGAGAAGAACTAAATCCCCAAAATTTTGGGGATTTTTGGGGATATGAATTTCCAAATTGGGGATAAAAATTGAAAACTATCTGGCAACCATGTAGACAGGGTGTAATTTACTCCCTACTCTACTACTCTACTCTACCAGTGTTGTCAGATTAGGGAATTTGTCCCTAAAACGGGGATTTTTTTCTGCGATAAGTTGACGGCAAGCCCTTCTGTAATCAATAGAGTAGGAAAATAAACAAAACGAAACGTTTGATCTCATTTTGTTTTGTACTTTACAATGAGTAGAACAAAAACAAAACAAAAACAGTGAGAGCGATTGTCCCATTTAGTTTTGTATATTGTTTTTGTTTTGAGTACTACAAATACACTAACAAAAATGTGCGTAGGTAGAACAAAAAATGAATGAGAAGAAAAATAAAAGAAGAAGAGAAAAAGAGCAAATTATACGAATGTAACGGAATAACAAAGCAAGCGCAAGAGCAAAAAACTAATTGTTTCGTTTGCGCTCCTTCTCATTTAGAAAGTATTTGTTTTGGTTTTGCTCATGTACAATACGATTAAAAAAATTTGAATAGTTTATGACTTTGTGGTAACATTTGCGAAATGTCTTGTTTGTTTGCCCACTCTGGTAATCAAACATATGGATATAAATATTATATTATTAAAAGTATATTGTCACGTAATATCAAAAAGGCCGTAAGTTAAGTAAAAAAATATTACAGGATAAGCAAAAACAGAACAACAGAATGATCTTCTATTATAAAGAAAAAAACAGTATATAGAAAAACAAAAAAACACTACAGAAGAGTACTTGTACTATTTACTCTTTCTCAAAAGAAGTAAGCTGTCTTTTGGTTTATGAGTTTTTTGTGCTTGCACTTACGGCTTTTAGAATTCTATCCATTAAAATTAAAAGTTAAAAAATTAAAATTTTACAGGAACATGTAATTAGTACGGTACATCAGAATCAATCAAAAAGTCGATTTTGATTTCATATGACAATATGTACGATATTCATAGTCTTGTTAGTTCACATATAGAACCTTGTAAATAATTTTCTTATTTTTAGTTTGTAAACTCATATTGAAAATATATAATTTTATAAAAGAGCAGAGCGTATTATTTTCAAGAAACATAGCAGGACTTTATTGTGGATAACTGAAACCGAATCGGTGATTTGGAATATATGTATAATAGAATGTGTTGCGACAGAACTTTGACTAATTCACTGCTAAGTATGTAAAGCAATAAATACTATTCCAATACCTGATTTCTTGAGATAAATCTATGAGTTAAACAGTCGATGATTGTAATGTATGTATAAGTGCAAATCACAAAAGAATCTGATAAAATTTTCATAATTAGACTCGAACACATGTTTGCATGATATTACTGATATAATTTTTTCGTTTTATTTAGAAATCATTGAAGAAACAAAATCACAATTTATTTAATAGAATTTAGTTTTATATGATGTAAGACGTTTCTGACAAAATAAAATGAATTTAAATTTAATCCATCTACTAAAATGCCACAACGTTTACTCTCAAAAGTTACATACATACTATGTACAAAAAAAGAAATAATTTACAAGAAATAATTTAATGAAATTAACGTTTGAGCTTTACATTTCTCTAAAGTAAACATATTCATACATATATACATACGTATATATTTTTTACATACTATTTGCAAAATTATTGAAGCAGATTTTGTGGAGATTTTCGGGCATGATAATAAGGGATAACAATTGAAAACTATCTGGCAACCCTGACCATAACAATGATTTCAAGGAGAGTTTACTTCAGTTCTGTCCACTACTACATAAACACACTTGCGTTTATGTATGAAGCAGAAAAAAACTCTGCTTACTTCTACCAGAAATGGGAATGCTTGAATTACTTTCCATTTCCCTGTCAGCAATTGGAAGATTGTTTTATCAAAAATCACCAAAAGGAGTCTTTTACGGCTCCCTTAGGTGATCAAAAACTGATTAAATGTGCGGAATCAGAAATTAATCGTGCAGACGTTCGAAATACGACTGCTTTTATAATTATTTTGCGTCGTATTTTATTGTATTCTTCTGCATTTCGTTATAATGGGATTTATTTTATATGAAAGAAAAAGAGTTATGCAAAATTCAAACGACCGAGGTTCAATCCCAGCGAAGGACAGAAATTATAAAATAATATTTGCGGTATTTCTAAATTATAATTTTAAGAAATAAGAAGAAGTCCATCTTCAGGAAACCGCTCCTTACATTCCAGTCTATTCCACTAGAAACTTGTCTCATCAATAAAAAGGCGCATAATATAAAAAAGAAGAATTCCTTCAGTTGAGCTTGATGAATTAATTTTTTTTATACATTTTTAAACAAAGTACAATATTTTTATTATTGTAAAGATAATAAAATGGTTAGTAAAACTCGTTCGAGTCAAAAATGAGATCATAAGTGATTATTTTAATCGCCCAGCGGAGTCAAAAAAGACTCAAAAGCGGCCGAAAATTCTGACTGGGATTTCAATTGTTGAGACAACACTACGCTCGCAAAATGTTTAAAGAGGATTATGAAAGCGAATTATTTGTTATAGACAGTGTAATTGTGTTTTGAGTTTATCAAAATATTATTTCATAAAACCTCACTATCGTATCTTACATGTCATGGGGAATACAAAGAACTTTAAGGAAGAGATCGTATGCTCAAAATGTATGAACTTCAAGCAAGTTTTTTCTTGAAATTTGTGATTTATGAAATCAGTACTAATGATCAGTGTTAATGATATTAATAACATTGATAATGATATTAGTACTGTTAATAATATTAACAATAATAACGATACCAGCTTTAATAAATGATACAAAAAATATGCACTATCCATCCCTGCACTATGTTGGAGTGAAGCTAAAATCTAAAAGGAGCAAGAGTAACAATATTTCTTTTTATTATGTACGTGTTTGACTTCGACGTAAGCAGAATTTGTTTTTCTATCACGCGTTATAGGGAAAGAGATTTTTGGACATCACTGGTTTACTTGCAAAATTTAGTGTTGTTTACATTAGCTACTAAAATCGCTTAATTTAAACGGCTTGTAAAAAAGTTTTTAGGCAGTAATACATTTTTTGGTACTTATCGTCGAGTATTGCAGTAACCAATGTCTCGTTTCATTACCAATCAATCACATTAAATTAAAGAATTGAGGCAAAAATAATGTAACAAATTGTTGCTTCTGATTTAAACAGCACTGTATGTACAAATTATTTTGTTTGTTAAACTCATTGAAACCACTATCAATCCGAATTGAGTTCCATGACATGTGAGGTCAAGGGTTAAAATTAAAGAAAAAATATTTTTTTGACTAAGCCTTTTAATTTTCTAAGTTTTATATTAGTGTTTATATTTCTATTATGATAGTAGATGCTTTTATCAGAGTTTTTTCTGTTTTATTGCGAGTATTCCCCGTGGTCTAGTGGTTAGTGTGTTGGCTTACTAAGACATGGGCCCTGGGTTCGACTCCAGGCTCTGACATCTTCAAAAAAAAAAAGAAATATGAAAAAAAAAAAATATTTTTTCGGCGACTACCTCTCAGCAGTCTTCTGGCAAAAGCTCTGAGAGTAACTAATTGCCATGAACAAGCTTCTCAAGTCTGTCGTTCGGAGTCGACATTAAACTGTAGGTCCCGGTACTCATGGATAAAAATTTACACACACAACATGAGTGCTGCGAAAAGCTAGGCCGTAATCCTGACACAGGGTTGTAAAGGCCAGTTATGTATGTATGTATTCCCCGAATATAACCGCAGGCAATTAATATATCATAATCTCGCTTATTAGCACACCAAGTGTTATATGACCAATGCTCAGGAATAAACCCCTACTCATGCAGTGCATTGTATTGGAATTTGAAGACAGATAGAGTTTTTCCTTCTCAATTTTCAGTAAGTTTCTGTCAGTTGATTACTTAAAGGCCTGTCTTATACCTTCGCCCTTGAGTGATCAACAGCAATTGCCCCATCTGTCGGTGGTTGTTGAATGTGAGTGGTGAGCGTCTTCAACTAAGTATGTTAGCTGTTATCTTTCCAGTAGGTGGCGCTGTACTCCTGATCATTCGTTTCTGGTGAAATAGACTGGAAATGTCAGGGAGCGGTTTCTTGATGATGCACTTCTTGGAGAGTGGGAGGAACTTCTTATTTGTAAATTACAATTTTTGCAAAAATTGCAAATTTTGTTTTTTAATTTTTCTTTCTCGCTGGGACTTGGACATCAGTCGTTTAAGTTTCTGTACGAACGGTCTAACCATTATACCACGATCTCTCCTGTCGTTAGTCCCAGAGTTTTCCATCAAATTAGGCAATTATTGAAATAAATTGTTAGTACTTTCAGCATTAGCAGACGCTATGGCTCCATGTAGTTTATTTAAATGTACTCCTTCCCTTTTTTGCCATAGCCAGCTTGCGCTAAGGGTAAATTGCTTATTCATTTGTAAAGCAAGTTGTTCAGCTTTCTGGAGAAGCATATTACCTGAAATAACAGCGCCAGAACATTTCTATTTAATACAAAGTAAATTTTTTGGTGTACTATCCAATTTAGAAAGAATAAGAATTTTTTGGCGTTAACTTAAAGTGGTTCTTTTGCTCATGTATTTCAATAAAATGACACTGCACTCAAAGATACACAAAATTCGATAACATCGATTATTTTTTTTAAGTATTGCCGTATCAAGTTATAACGCCGTTGAATAATTTTATTTCGATACAAAATATGTTTTAACGGGTGCATATAAATGAATTTTTTTAAGTAAATTTAAAGTCTGAATTATAATTTTTTGCTTTTATGAGCGTGCAATGCTTCAAAGCGGGATATAATACAGTTTCCGTACATTTTGAAAATTAAATCAAAGTTACATAAGTTTCAGTGCAAGTAAGCGGGGAATTCCTACATCCCGGGAAATACTGTACTATATTAATAAAATACAAAATGTGATTAGTAATTATAACATAAGCTTATGACTCAAAGGATATGAAAAACGCTAAATTGACTTTGCGTTAACTGCTATTTCTGTTAATATTGCATTTTCTTTTACCGCTGTTATTGGGCTTACTTATATTGTGCTCTTTCAAAAGAAACTCACCACACATTATGAAAACATCTTGAGCAAAATAACGCTTGGCAACGCAACTTAAATGAAAACAACAATCAAAGCAACAAATTAATAAAAGATAGCAATAAAAAAACCAACAACAAAATGTTGCTGGTCTTAACAGAAGACGTTTTTCATCTTATTGGTTGCTATGTTAATGGCTATAAAAGCAGTGAACATCCTGTGAAGAGTTTCAGTCTAACGCAAGTTATCGTTTTGGTCAATTATAAAAATAAATGGTTAACAAAAAAATAAATTAATTTAAAGTGAAAAACAAATAAAATTAAAATATTATTTAATGAAAAAAAAATAATAATAATAAATTTGTGTAAAAGAAAATTAAAAAATTTCATTAAAGCAAATTCAAATTAAAAAATATAAAACAATAGTCTATTTAAATAAAAAACAAAATAAAATTAATTGCAATTTATAAATTTCCAATCTTTTTGTTTAAATTCTTGTGGTGTTTGTTTAAGAATTAAATGTGTTGTTCGGTGTAATTTAATTAAATGCTTATGAATAAAAAAAAAACAAAATTTATGATTAAAAAACCTTTAACTAAAATTTAATATTTCAAAACTAACCGCTTGTGCATTTTCTTTAAAAAACCTTAAACATTTCTTTCTTGTGCTTAACAAAGAAAGTAAATAAAACAAAATAAAATAAAATAACGTGTTTAAAATTGTTGTGCAATTATATATGAGAGAGAGTGAGAACAAAGATATGAAAATTCATTCAAAATTTAATTTTTAAAACAAAATTCAAAAAAATAGTAATAATAATTTAAAAATCTTTTATTATTGGGTGAGCAGTAAATTATATTTAATCCCTTACAAATCGCAAGCATTTCAACAAATGGTCAGATTTTTTTTTAATCTTTTTTTTTTTTTTTTGGGCATTTTCCAATTACGCAGTTTAACCACTTTAAAAAATTAGACACATAGGAAAAATATTCAGTCAAGGTCGATTTAGTTTTAGCAAGGCAAATATGGATCGTTCAAAATTATTGATAGTAAGCACATGAAAAATGCATCACGCTATGATTTTGTCTTATTTTTTAAATTTTTAAATTTTTTACTATGAACTTGCTTGCAATGCAAGTTTCATTGCTGACGTTTTTTTATTTAAAAAACTTTATTTAGCAAAACTCATCTAAGCATTGAATTTGAAAATTCCTTTAAATTTTGAAGATATTGTTACTCAGTAAACTTTCAACCAATTTTGACAAATAAAATTTATTTTACTCAGAAAAATATTCTAGAATTTGAATTTTTAAAGAACTGAGATGTATTGCTTTGTAAATTCTTTTGTTTGTTTTTTATATACTAAATGGGATACGATTCTCATTTAGTTTATCCTCTTGCAAAATGCGAGAGCTATTGCTCTCCGCCAGCCTAGCCACTTGAGTCTTTGCAGTATAAGCCTTTATACCAGGGCATGATCCCACGTAGAGTTTACTACTTTTGGAATTTAGGAGTTTTTAGTTTCAACTATCATCTGTGGGGAAAAGCCTCCTGACGAGTCTCTTAAGCAGAGAGGAAATGGCCATAGAGACATGCTTATCCCCATAAACAGCACATTTCATATAATATTTATTAAACTTGTTATTTAAAAAGCAAATTCAAAAACCTGTCAGAAGTCCCAAAGCTGGAAAAAAATATCAAAGAATAATTGGTTCGATTTTCAAAAATAAGAAAAAAAAATTAAAAAAAAAATGATTTAAAAAAATAGTGAAAAATAACATTTTTAGGGTACAAACTGGTCTTTGTAAGCTATTTTGGATGCCTAGACACATACAAATTGTATTGATATGTTCACGAAAGTTGTTCAGTTGTTGGTGAAAAATTAAATTACAAGTCCCTGTAAGTTATGCTGAAAAAGGTATAAGTATTTTTTCAGTAATTTTTCAGTATTTTCAGTAATATTTTCCAAACATAAGTAGTTCAGCAGTATCTTTAAGTTTGAGTTAGCTGTTGGCCAAAAACTGAGAATACTTTTTTTTTTTTGAGTGATGCAGTGATATTCAAAATCTTTTGAGGTCCATAAAAATTGGTAGTCAATCGAACCTATACTGTGGATTCTGTGCATTTTTTTCACTATTAGACTGTATTATTTGTAATCGAATCAATAAGTAAACATGAGAATCTTTAAACAATCGTAATTTTTTTCTATTTGAATTTTACTGTTGAAGGATTTGGAAATCCTAGTTAGAATTTCAGTAAGATTGGGGATAATTTTTAATTAATTTTAATAAATAAATAAATTCAATTAACCGAATACAGATTGGTGTGTTGCAATACTTACCCAATGAAAGGAGAAAATGGCAGCCTTTAAGAAATTGCACACTAGCCGAACTAAATATGTTTTCGACTTCATTTACATAAGTTTCAACGTAGTTTTTTGTGATCTGAATAAAAATGTTTAAAACTAACAGTTTCGGTGACCATCTGTTAGCATTCTTCTGGCAAAAGTTCTGAGAGTTACTGATTGCCATGAATAAGCTTCTCAAGTCTGTCGTTCGGAGTCGACATTAAACTGTAGGACCCGGTACTCATGGATAAAAATTGGCACACACAACTTGGGTACTGCGGGAGGCTAGGCCGTAACTCTAAAACAGGATTGTAATGGCCAGTTATGTGCATATGCTTGTAAGTTAATACATACTATTGCCAAGCTGCAAACGGATTTGTTTTAAAAATTCGCCAAATTTTTCGGAATTTGTTTTATGTTGTTGTAACTTGTGCACAGTCAATTGTGTGCTTGTTGATATTGTTAATTAATTTAAACCAATAGATTTTTTTTTTGAAATGAATTTTTTTTAAATATAATTTAAATTAATAAAACGAAAACTGGGTTAGTTGAAGAATAACACACCAACAGCATTTCTCAACTTTTTTCAAATTTTGTGAAAATTTGAAAACCCCTTGTAATGCAACAAATTTGCCCTCTGGTAGGTGAAAAACAAAATTTAACCCTAAAACAAGACTTTTAAAGTACGATATTTGGCAAATTTGAAAAACTCAATTCTTATCAATTTGTCAAAGGTTTTAATTGTCTATACTTGCCATTTAGCAAATTGCATTAGTCCAATTTTTTTCTATTTCATCCTTTCTTCCCCTGAAGTAAAATTGTTTAAAGGACTGAAAACATGAGTTTTTTTTTTCATTTTTAGAAACAGTCACTAACGTTTACGTTTCAATCCTGTAGAATACAATACCACTGGTTTTGTTAAATTTTATTTTTTTTTTTTTTTGAAGTTTTGACTTCACTTACTATAATTGTGTGAAATTGAATTCAATGTGGCTAAACAGTGTATAGCTAAGCGTTAACAAAGTTGTTTTAAAAGTTATTGCATTGAAACTACAATTTAAAAAATATTGCCACGCCTACTTAATATAGTATATGTATATACAAACACATGAACATTAGGGTGGGACGAATTTTGGTTTGCATAGAGCGTCTAGCAAAAAACGAAAACTATAGAAAAATCTAAGAAAGTTTTAATTCGCATTTCCGCACATCGAATTTAGATTTTTAGGTCATACTTATTAAATTGTACTCAAATAACAATAATATACTTGGATTATAATGGATTATTGTACTTCACTAATTAGGTTATTTTGTCAAATTTCCATTGGTGTCATCGGTTATGCCGTTTGGTCATACTGAAAAAAATGGCAAAAAAGTAGGGTTTTTACGACAATTTTAAACGCTGGAAAATTCGAGTTCATGGTTTATAATAGAAAATTGCATATTACCGTTTAGCTTTAAATATTAGCTATACATTGGTAGTGTAGGCATTCTATATAATCCATTTAAAGAATTGCAAAAGAACGGGTTTTTTTTAGAAATTGTAAAATTTATGGTTTTCTTTTTTAGCATTAAAGAGTGTAGGAAAAATCGAATACTTGAATTATAATAGATTATTATGCATTACTAGTTAGATTATTTTGCCAGCTTTCCATTGCCATTCTGGCATTTTTCCATCACAAAAGTTTTAGTACATCTTACTGACACCATTGCCGTTTATTAGAAAACCATTTAAAATATTAAACAAACAAATTATGAAAAAATAATTTTATTTTTTTAACATTTAACCATTGTCTGTAACTTGTGCTACAAAAAAATTTCATTTAATAAAAAAAAAATTATTTTCAATCCACCGTCTTTTCCACAATTTTGGGATTTTTGAAAAAAATGGGAATATTTGTATACTGCACAGATGCACAAACTCACAAACTTTCGTTATAATCAAAGAAAATAAGTATAATTTTTCGAATCGCTTTATATGAAACTATAGATTTTTATGTACAATTTCATAAGTATACTTATAGGACCTCAATATCTAAAGTCCATGTGAGCGAACTGGGAATTAATTTTAGAACCATGGTTTCTTAGCAAAACTTTCTTTCTTCTTCTATAGTTTTAATTTTTGTTGGTTTTTTTCCACCTATACAATTCGAACAAATCATAAGAAATATTAAATATTTTTTTAGAACTAACAATACCAAATTTAATAGTACCTATTATGGTACAAATAGTTTTGCCTTTGGCCTCTTACTATAACGCTTTCTTTAATAGACTTTTATTAATATTAATTTTTTTTTCTTTGGCAACTGATCAAAATACCAGTTTTGGCATTGAATCGCAAAAACTTTTAAATTAAACAAATTATTTATATTCTTGTGGCAATAATCGAGAAAAATGAAAATATTTAGCGGCACTTCTTGACCAATTCCAAAGTAAAACTAATGTATTTATCAAATTTCCGATATTTTAATATAAAAGAACCAATCTTATTAAAACTTGTTTAACATTTTGTTGCAATTTTAAATTTAAAATAATGAAATAAAAAATTTGCGAAGCAAAAGAAAGACAAATTATTAAAAGAAATGTAGAAAAGTTTGTTGTTAAAAGTTTGCAAAAACAAAACGGTAAGGTGATTGAAAAAAAGTTTTAATAAAAAAAGTAATATAAGTTTAAAAAAAAGTATAATCTAACATTCTTTAAATAATTTCTGGGGTATTCAGAGTTTAGAAAATACACACATGCTGCACAAATGTACTGTTCAAAAGCAACACACACAATGGATGGATATGAAAATGAAAATATTTTATCTGAACCTTGCTATTATTATGTCTTAAGCCTGGTATTGAGTTCAAAATTTCGTACGAAAAGCTGTCAAATTACATATAAAAATATTTCGTTTGA
Organism: Metopia argyrocephala; assembly: GCA_963576795.1. Lineage (NCBI taxonomy): Eukaryota > Metazoa > Arthropoda > Insecta > Diptera > Sarcophagidae > Metopia > Metopia argyrocephala. The sequence goes on from OY756210.1 coordinate 39,757,228, forward strand.
AATAGTTGTGAAATAATGTTTCTAAAGTAGTACTCTGTTCTTGCTGTGAAAAACATGTGAAATCTACATATCAAAATTTCTTCTAACTGCAACAAGTTCTTGTCAACATTTTGGTTCATGTACGGAACAACATAGTCAACATTTCTTTCGAACGAAATAAAATTAACCCTCTAGTGCCTGCAGACGGGTTAAATTAAATGCTCACTTACTCCCTTTCCAAATGATGTTTAGCTTTCTTTTTGTACTTTATTTAATTCAGGGAAGTCCAAAAATGAGTCTTGGCGCTATAACTCCCGATCTGACAACAAAAAAAATTTTTTGCTTAAATATCCTTCACTTTTACAACAAGTCAAACCCAGAAAAAATTTTTTAATCCAGAAAAAAATTTGGGTACTAGAGGGTTAATTTACACAAGCCTACAAAAACGTTTTTTTTTTTTATTATTATGAGCAATATTTTAGAATAGAGTTTTTACTGTTGATATGGCTTTGGTGTTGGGTTATTTAGAGTTATATTGGATATTCGAATTACTATAGGCGCTCTTTTGAAATTTCTGTACATAAAATGCATGATATATCGTTATAATTTCAACTCAATGCACAGCGGCTAGACTTTTAAGGATTGCATAAAAAGTGCAAATCTTAAAAAGAAGAACTGAAAAACTAAAATACATGTAGAGTCTGAGCCCCAAATGAAAGTTAAATCAATTCTTGTCAAAAGCAACAAAAAAAATTATTTTGTTGAACTGTGTTATGTGTTGTATAAAAAGGTGATGCATGCTTTTAGGGATATACATATGTTGCACGTCAAATTTTTTGAATGGAAAAATAAATGTAGCTAAACTTTTTCCACAAAATTGAACTCAATACCAGGCTTTATTGTCATAAAGTTGTAACATTTTTATTATTGAGGAAAATGTTTTATTAATAAATATCTAGCATACCTTGTGATTCCCCCAATTTACGAATTATTAGACTAAGGCCCATTAGTACAACTTGCCGTTAGTGAAAGTTAAGATTTTATCAGACATATACATTGCTTTTTGTTATTCCAAATTAAATTTAACCTAAAGTGACCGATAAAGTTATTGGGAAGATTTCGTTTCCTTTAGGTTAAAGTTTACTTGTAATAACCAAAACAATTTATCTGTCTAATAAAATCATACCTTTAACTGACGGCAAGTTGTAATAATTGGCCTAAAAATAATAAAATGAATTAATATTATATAAAATGTATTAGGGATAAGCATATCTCTATGGCCATTTCGTCTCTGCATAAGAGACTCGTCAGGAGACTTTTTTCCAAAGAAGTTAATTAAAAATACAAATACTTATATTCAAATAGTTATAAACTAAATGTGAATCATATTCCATATAGTATATAAAAACCTAACAAAAGTATTTAGAAAGCCATACATTTTTGTTTTTCAAAAAATCCAAATTCTATTTTACCTGTTTCACCACATTTCATGTAATATTAATTTATTTGTATTTGCCTAAATGACGGATATAATTTTTTGTTTTTGAATAAAATAATTTGATTTTTCTATTTTTTCAATAACTTATACTATGGACAGACATGAACTTTTATTGAGTTAATATTCGGTTAATTGACAAAATTTTTTTATGTGTTCAGGCATATGAAATTTATCTTAATTTGACAGCTGGAAACCAGAAAAGAGCTCGCCACATATCAAGATGTCTCAAACATATTTATGTAAATTTTTAAAGTACAAATTAATATTTTTGTATAAAAAACTTATTCATATTCATATGTGTGTAGGTTTGGGGTATGTTTCATTTACATTTCATTTGAAAATACATATATGCCGTGAATCTAATAGTACTCTATTTACATTCTGATTTAATATAAATCAAAAAAAAAGGGGGGGGGGCAAAAGTGGGCGGGTCAAAATTTTCTTTTCTTCCTAAGTTGCAAATTAATATTTTTTATAAAAAACTTATTCATATTCATAGGTTTTGGGTATGCTTGATTTACGTTTGTTTTAAAAATGCATGCATATGCATGTACATATATGCTGTGAATCTAATAGTATTCTATTTACATTTTAGTTGATAAGATCAATATTCAGGTAATAAATAATAAACAAAATAAAACTTATTCGATCACTTTGCTAGGATCAGGTGATAGATAAATAAAGCCCTACTGTTAAACTAAGAAAATTTCAATATTATAAAAATTTTCTTAAAATTACTGAAAACTAAAATTGGAAATTAGCTAAATCAGTGCAACTATTTTCCGACTTTCAGATAAATAGAAAAAAGAGGGCGTAAAAGTAGGTGTGGAAAATTTTTCTCTCAATGAAAACTTAAAATGGATTAATACAACCATAGTTGTCAAATCGATGGAGCGGTTTTCTGATTTAATGTAAATCAAAAAAAAGTGGGCGGGTCAAAATTTTCTTTTCTTCCTAAGTTGGATCACGACGATCATTTGAAAGAAAAAATAGTCAAAATCGGTCCAGCCGTTCTTAACTAATGCGGTGGCCAAGAAGCAACATTGATTTTTATTTTATTTTAAATTTTTTATTTTAAAAATTTTTTTTATATTGACAAGTGAGTTGTCAAATATCAACAAAATTTGTTCGCTTATTTGTAATATGCTCACTAAACACACTTATGACCGTGCTGAATTTTCAGTTTTATTCAATATTTATAACAATTTTGTACTTATTGAACAATAATTAATTAAAATTTTGTATGGGATATTGAACTCAATAGTGCCATTTATTGCGATAATTTCAATGACGACGCATGTCTGAACACAATATTAAACTGAAGAAAATATTTTAAAATTATTTGAAATTGTTATCTGTTTCATAAATATTTAAATTAATTGCTTCCATCAATTCATTAAAGTATTTAGAAACAATCTTTAATTCTGGTTTTTCGACCTTTATTAATTAATGTAAAGAATTATTTATACTCAAGGTCTATTTTTAAATAAAAACCTTTTATTAAATTATTTAGAATCCAATAAACATACACATCGTATACGCAATATTAAATTGCTATTTTATAACAAGTATACGCCACAGTGTCGTAATAAGGTAAATAGCAAAACAATAGGCAAAAATCAAATTGTTTCTTCGTAAGTAATATGTAACTTCATATTACAAAAAACATTATTTTTGATATTCTCTATTTCTATTCTCTATCGCCAGAAGACGTCGCTAAAGTCACTTAAAATTTAAATTTTTTAGAAATTTTTTTCTATAGAAGTCTTTAATAATAAAAAAATTTTTGTTTCGTCAGAAACGCTTTTAATTAGATCAAAGTTAACAGCAATGAATATTTTTGGTAATTAAAGAGGAAATGATGTCCGTGAAGGAATAGTACACTAGCCAAACTGAACAATTGTTTTCGACTCCAGCTACGGTAGTCTCATCAGAGTTCTTTGTGTCCTGTGCATATTCAAGATTAAACATCAACTATTTAACTCACACTTTTTTGGAAATCGCATACTGAAATTATATTCTTTCACATGTATGTGCATACACTTGTATGAGTTAGTCGAAGTAAAGTCACACAACAGTTTTTATCATATTCTCCTTTTCTTACCATCATTGCTGTTCTTGTAATTGTCATCTTATTTGGATGAAACAGAATTACAATTTTTATTTTGTTTTTGCCCTCTTATTCCATTTAATCCACATTAGTTGGCATCGACGACATGCACAACTGTAGCCGTGGTGGTTAGAGTGCAGCGCTAGAAGCATGCGCATTATAACTTTAATGTGTTTGAGGCTCTAGGTTCGAGCCCCGGGAAAGTTCTGATCAATATTTTTATAATTTAATTTTTGTTTCGTCAGAAAAAAAAAATATTGATCAGAACTTTCCCGGGGCTCGAACCTAGAGCCTCAAACACATTAAATAAAAAAATTTTAATTTAGTAGTATTCACAAAAGAGTTCCTATATAAACTACATGAACTTCTGCTCTAACAGAGATTTACTTATAAATGTCAAAAAGTGCAAATTGAGTTTTATATGAGGTAGAGTTAGTTTTCTTTTAAAAATTTTTATTCAAAAACTAAAAATTAATTAAATTTCTGGTATATAGATAGGCTTATCTAGCCTAAATAATGTGTTGATTGTGGATAGCCACCGAACTTTGGTAGAGTTACCAGTTGCTAGAAATGGTTTTACAGTCAGCAACTGGCAGCAAATATTTTAAAATTTTGCTTGTAAAATAAATTTTTTCAGCAGTCGCAAATTTTAGGTTGCCAGCTGACAAGGCAACTGAAATTTGGTTGCAATTTATAACCGACCTATAAGTGCAAATGTTATGGCAACGTTTTCTAATGGTTCTTATATATAAAAAATGTTAAAACATTTAATAAATTTTTAAAATGTATTTTAATAAAGTCAGTGTAAGCCTTAATCATTTGCAAATTAAGTTAATGCGATAGCCATTAGTTTAGATATTTTTTTGTTTTAAATGCAGAATAATTTGAAATGTAGAAAAACTTTTTTTTATTCCCATGCATTCAGCATTTAACATTTCTTTAACTTTTTTTTAATATGATTTGGCGCAGTTTAAAATGTTCAATATTTTACCTAAAATTGCAACTTTATTTAAGTTTTTATTTCATATGAGTAGAACAGAACAATTGGAAACAGCAAAAAATGTTGTTGGCTTATCAGTAACAATAAATTTCTACTTCAAATAAAAAAAAAACACAAAACACAAAAAACGAGTAGACGGTAGACCAAAACAAAAAAACATCCACAGGTTGTTGAATTATTGTATAAAATTTTTGCACAAGAACTTAATTACTGTAAATAAACATACGAGGGCAGTTCAAAAGATTTAATAATGTTTAGAGCATATGTTTTAATGATTAAACAGAATACGACCGCAACTTCAGGCAAAAGCGACTCTCAGACAAAACATGCCCAAAATTAAAACGACGACCGCAACTTTACGAACTGTCATTTATTGTTTTTACATTTCTTGAATGTAAAGTTATTAAAAATTATGTTTATGAGAGTTTTTGCAAAGAATTGAACTTATATTTTATCATTTTATTTAACAAATTCCAAAATTTATTAAACTTATTGTATGAAATTTAATAGCCTAAGATCCTAATACTGGTATTCTTATGAGAATTAACATCCGTTAAGGAATATGTACAAACACTATTCTCATAAGAATACCAGTATTAGGATCTTTGATCTTATTAAAGCGTTTCTGAAGAAACAAAAATTAAAATTAAATTGATCATACCTTTCCTGGGGCTCGAACCCAGAGCCTTCAGCACTTAAAATAGATTCTGTTTCACGACTGCATTCTCCAGGGTTTTTATATGTCAATTTGTATGGAAAAAAACGTCATGCCCCAATTCTGTTTAATCATTTAAGTTAGAAGACGCCAGGTTGTATTTTTTTTTTTTTTTTTTGTAGAAAATAAACGATCACAAAGAATTTCTAAACTTCGAAAAATAAATTATTATTGCAATATAATTTAATAAAATTTTTATTTAAAAGGGTTCAGTCCAGCCAATAGATTGCACTCCAGCACAACTGCAAGACACTGCCACTCATAAGATCTATTGTGTCCTTATCAGTCTATTGTTTATTTAACAGGCCAACTGCCTTTCTTATGAACACCAACAGGCCTAAAACTTTAGTGGTGGATATGTCCCCAATAAGGTCATAAACACATTTACTTAAATCTATCAAGAGCCGCACATTGACATAATACCTGCCGTGGTCGTCATTCTCAGCAAATGCGCTCTCACATTACAATGATCCGTAACAAAATCCATTAGAATTTTTAGGTCTGGCCTTCTATACTTCAGAAAATCAGATTTATTCCCAAATTGCCTTGGCGTGCCTGAGATCCGACTGAGCGTTTTAATATTCCAAACATTATCTAAATTTCCATTTTCTAATTGCGGTTTTTCAAAAAGGTTACAAATTTAGTTTGCGGTTTTTTCAAAATTATAACTTAAAAATAAGAGGTTAACCCCCCATCCCCCTCCAAGAATTCCATATTCAAGAAACCCCTTCCTGACATTTTCAGTCTATTCCACCAAGAATCGAATGATCAGGATTACAACGCCCCCTTCTAGGAAGATAACAGCTAACCTACTTAGTGAAGATGCTCACCACTTACATTCAACAGATGGGGCAATTGCTGATGATCAAACTGAGTAGTGAGTGATCAAACTGACAACAATTTATCTCATTGACATTAGGCGCTTAACATCTTCACATCTATCTATATATTCAACCTTCCAATACAGTGCACTGCATAAGTAGGGGTTTACCCTTGAGTATTGCGATTGGGGGAATTATGCTTGAATGTGAACCTTTGATTGATGGATACAATTTCCCATTGAATTATTCGAAAAAGTGAACATATTGTAGAAGAAAATTTATTGATGATTGCAATTTTGGGTAAAACGAAAATATTTCGAGAAAAAAATATTTACAATACGGGTGTTTATCTCTAAAAAGTGAAAAACATTTACCGGCGAGTTTATGACACCAGTTAACAAATTCACTATTGTGATAACTATTAAAATAAATCAATTAAAGCTAGAATATGCTACTTCAATATGCCACTGATTCCCCAGATTGAGCTTTCTCGAATTATTTTTTGTTTTAAAACTTAAGAATATATGTATCTCGGTGATAACAGATTTTGAGAAATAAGTGAAGTTTGCGGCAATTCAATATCGTTTGTAAAAGTTTATCGAGCTTCTAAATAAAGATTATGTTGAGAAATAAAGAATTTTTTTCATGTTATTCGTCTAATTTTATAACTACCCTCGTAAAAACAAAAGCAAAACGTATATGGTAATAAAAACGCAAAAAACAGAAGGTTTTAATTTTATTATAAAAATATATTTCTTAATAAAAATATATTGAGCAATAATTACCATTTCAATTCATACCAAAAACAAATGTTTGTGGCAATAAAAATTTTAATGCTACATACTAAGATAGGAGTATTAAATGACCACAATAACAAGCTCATGGTTCGAAAACAAATACAGGTATACATACATCTGTATATGGGCAATTTCAAAAATTTTCAACATTTGTTGAAACTGAGTTCAGATGCTTATTATTTCTCCAGTTTTTCGAATTGACCAAAACGGTCAAAAGGGAATGGTAGGCCACACTAGAAAACTGGGAAATTCAAAATTTCAGACCATCAGTTCTTTATTTTTAAAAGTTATGGGCACTCAAACATCGAAAAACTCAAAAAAAGGCTTGAAATTTACAAGAGTTTTTTCATATTTCATCACTTTTCTACTTTTAGTTTTAAACCTCCGATGCTCACTGATATAAAATAAAGTCACTAGACTTTGTAGATATTTACACTATAAAAGTTATGCCCATACTACTATTTGGGAAAAAGTTGTACAGCGGTTCATTTTTGAAACCAAAATGTTCAGATTTTTTAATTTTCGCAGTTTTTTCTATAGCGTTTTTGCGCCGTTCAAGAAAATTGCATTTCGTCAAGAGTATTTAATAGATGGTGTAATTTGCTAAAATTTGCGCCATATCACGTCGATGTCAGGCTGCTAGTTGCTGAGAACGATGACCTCAAACTTTTATAGAATTGGCGTAAATTTTTCAAAAATGACAGTTTTTCGCGCCTGACATTTGCAATCTTATTTAAAACTGGTTTATGTATTGGGTGATCTAAACTTCTTAGTAAATGGCACCTCAACGTCAAGAAGGCGTTTAAATATTTTGAAACGCAAAAATTGTATAAAGAAAATAAAAATTTTGCGAAATTTCATGATTTTGTTTCGCGTTTTTTTTAGTTAATCAGTGGTTTAAAATCAATGTAAAGTATTGGAAATGAAGTGTGGCGGTGAACTAAAGATCATATATAAATACGGTTGAATTCGGTCCATATTTAGCGGGTACAGCGGCATTTTTCTTCAAACACATTTTGCTTTGTGACATCTGCAGTTATGTATAGATTCCGCCGCGATTGACACCAAATGAAAGGTTTTTTTAAGCTTGATAATAAAACCGAATAGGCATTAAACAATTTTCATGATTTTAAATTTTACAGATCAAAAAAAAAATTCTAACCTCAAAAATAATTCTTATATAATTTTTTTTGTTTATTAAATTTGCAATTTAAAATATTGTTTTTCTGTAAATTAGTTATGCGTTATATAAACACATATTATGACAATCGGTGAAACATTCATATTTTTGCAAAAATTCGCGTTTTTTAATATTAAGAAATTTTAATTATAATTGATATTTTTTTTATGTATTTTATCAGTGCATTGATGAATTTGGACTGCACTGATGAATTTGAAATGAGTTTCATGCATCCATACAACATTTATTAAAATAAACCAACAAATTTAACTTTAAATTTTTTTTAAAGAGATTTTAACATAAAACATCCATAACTTTCGCGCCGTTTGCAATAAATGATTAACGCGAACTGTTTTGGTATGTTAAAATATCACCCTTCACGTGACCAAAGGGTCATTCGTGTCATCCAAAAAAAAAAATTGAAAAAAAAAAATATCAAAATGTCGAAAATTTTTGAAATTGCCCATATATGTATATATCTACGGAGTAATTTTTATTTTTTTTTTTGTAGGTTTTGTCGATTATACGATATAAAAATTCTGTTTTTTTTTTTTTGAGAAATTCCTTTTAAATCTTGTGTTGAAGATAAAAAAAACGATATTTCGGTAAAAACTTATCAAATATCAAAAGAAATCTGTGTGTGTTTCACCAGCAAACTAATATTTTGTTAATATTTTTAATATTTTTTTAAGCAATTGAAATAAAGTGTGATTTTTTAAGTGCTATAGGAAAGTTTTTCAAAAAAAAAAAAAAAAAAAAAAAAAAAAAAAAAAAAAAAAACATAAAATTCAGAAAATTAATGAAATCTTGAAAATTTTGATAATAAAATTCAATAATTTGCAAGCGTTGTTCGTTTGTAAGACGATTCGTGAAGATGTTTGACAGTGAAACAATTTTTTTTGGTGAGAGGGGAAATGCATTTACGCACTTAGGTGGGTTTTTGCCACCCGTCGTGCCGGACTCCACGCAGTTATTGCGTGCCTACCGGCTAAAACCCCTCTCTATATCACCAGGCTCCATCCTGGAACCGTCAATTTATGACATTACTTCAGGATGGAGCCTTATATGCCGGTCCAGTTGGACCCTACGGCTCTGTCGACCTTGCCAGGTCTCTCTCCTTCCGACGAAGAATCCCCCTCGCAAAAAAGGCGATCCTACTCCATGCAGCAAGGTTTCCTAACATGACTCCCATGATGGTATTGGGAGTCAAGATGCCAAGATCCCTCTCCAGTGCACGCCTCTCCAACATCCACTTCTCACACTCAAAGAAAGTGTGGAAAGCGGAGTCGGATTGTGCTCCACAGTAGACGCATGTGGGACTTACGGCCTTTCCTATTTTAAACAGGAAAGACCGAAAGTGCCCATGGCCCGTCAGCAACTGCGTGAGGTAGTAATCTACCTCACCGTGCTGACGATTTAGCCAAGCGTCCACTTGAGGGACAAGGGCGTAAGTCCACCTTCCGCGTGTCTCAGTATCCCACCGTAACTGCCAGTCACGGAGGGACTGAGACCTTGCCACAGATTGTGCGCCTTCTCTTCCAAGTTCGTCCTTGTGTTGGTGGACGAATTGTCGCTCCCTGGCGAGGAGGTCGATGGGTATGACCCCGGCAACCACCAAGACAGCCGGCTCCGATACCGTGCGGTAGGAGCACGCTATGCGGAGCGCTGCTCTCCGTTGCACTGCCGCCATGCGCTTTCGGTACTTTTCGACCGTGAGCGCATCAGCCCAGACTTCAGCTCCATACAACATCACAGACTCGGCGGTGCTCAGCAGCAAACGTCTTTTACAGGGAAGAGGGCCCCCAATGTTGGCCATTACCCTGCTCAACAACGTCACTACTGAGGCCGCTTTGTCCGCTCTGCTGGATATTTCGCTCCAGAAGGTTAGTCTGTTATCCAAACTAACCCCCAGGTAGCGAACGACGTTCTTCGTCTGGACTGTAACTTCTCCTACCTGCATGCTTCTAATGAGCGGGATGCGCTTCTTAGTAAGAAGCACTATCTCGGTCTTAGTCAGTGCCAACTCCAACCCGTGGTCACTCAGCCAGAGAGTAACTCGACGCATAACCTGGTTGAGTCGCAGTTGGGCCGCATCAACATCTTTGGCAATAATAACTGCCGCGATGTCATCCGCGTAACCAACCAGGAATGTCCCTTCGGGCATCTCCATACGTAGAATCCCGTCATATGTATAGTTCCATATGTCGGGTCCCAGTATGGATCCCTGGGCCGCCCCTACCGATAAGACTTTCGTCTCTCGGCCATCCTCCGTGTCATAGAGTATGGATCGATCTTTCAGGTAATCTCCCATGATACGCAGGAGGTACCCTGGGAGCCTGAAATTTCTCTCCATCGCGTATAACGCGTCCTGCCAGCGGACAGAGTTAAAGGCGTTTTTCACATCCAGTGTGACCAGCAAACATACGGGACGTGAAAAGTGGTTTCCACGTTCCGTGCTCCTACCTGCATTAACTACCTCCTGGATAGCCGCCACAGTCGACCTGCCCCTTCGAAAGCCGTACTGTCTTTCGGAGAGGTCGCCTGCCGCTACTACTGCAGCCTGCAGACGTGGGCGAAGAAGCTTCTCCAGGAGTTTCCCCGCGTTATCAAGCAGGCATAGTGGTCTGTATGACCCAGGAGCGCCGACTGGTCCCTTGCCCTTGTCAATAAGCACAAGTTTAGCCATCTTCCAGCGGGAGGGAAACACCCCGGCCTTTAGACAGGCGTTGTACATATTGAGCAAGAGCTCTGGATGACTCCGTGACACGGCTTTCAGCACCTCTGCTGGTAGACCATCAGGACCTGGTGCCTTCCCGCTGCGCAAACAACGAGAGGCACACTCCAGTTCCTCCAAGGTGAAAGGCGGTATTTCCGTTTCTTCCATGATCGATGTTCTATCGACCACTGGATGATCCGGAAAAAGGGCTTCCACTATGGGCCGAATAGTATCCGCATTCAGAGAAGCGTTTGGCTTAAACGCCCTCAATTTGCGGAGCACTATTTTATAGCCCAACCCCCATGGATCCCTATTTAGGTCCTCCGTTAAGTCCTTCCAGCATCGGCGCTTACTTCTTTGGATGGCGCGGCGAAGATCTTTTTTCGCCGCCTTATACTCTTCGGCTTTACGGGCTGCGTCATCTGCGTTTCCATTAGCGCGTTGAGCCAGCCGTCTACGACGGAGACAAACACGCCTCAGATCCGCAATTTCGGTCGTCCACCAGTAAGCAGGACTTCTCCCTTCGTTCGGACCCCTCCTCGGTACAGCGCTTTGACAGGCCTGATGTATAAGACTCATGGTTGAGTCCACAAGTACATCAGCCCTCTCCACAGGCGGAAGATCATTACGGATCCCCTCTGTGGTCATACGTCCCCGTTCTAGGGCTAGAGACAAAGCTTCAACGTCCATCCTAGCGGCATTCCACCTAGCTGGTCCATGATGTTGCATGGACCGAGCTGGCGCAATATCACGCACACGGAATGTGATATACTGGTGATCGCTGGCCGTAAAGTCCTCGATCACCTGCCATTCCTGCACGAGTGCCGCTAGGTTTTCAGTTGCCAGAGTGAGATCGATAATGGTCCCCCTTTGGCCAGATCTTCGAAAGGTGGGCACGGAGCCGTTATTTAATACAACCAACCCCGTCCTGGACATAAAGTCCAAAATTCGCCCACCTCTCGAATCGGTTCTAATCTCGCCCCACTCTACTGCTTTTGCATTGAAGTCTCCAGCCACTACCAGATGACCTCCCATGCTCCGTAAGACATCCTCCAAGTCGTCTAACTTGGTTTGGAAGTCCGAAATACTCTCGTTTGGGGTAAGATAGCAGCTAAAGTAAGTCACCAAGCCGCTTCTCACCCAAACGAAACCATCTCCAGAGCCATGGGCCGAAACACAGAAGCGTCTCGGGTCCGGGATCCATATCGCCGCTGTACCGAGGTTGTCCCTAAACCACGTAGGCGCACATCCGTCTCGGTACTGCTCACTGATCAAAATAAGATCAGCTTGTTTCTCGAGACGGATCTGCCCCATCAGGTCGTGAGCAGTTCTGCTGCGGTGCATGTTGGCCTGTAGGATGACCCTCATATTGTCCGCTTAGCATCATCTAATGCCTTGCGGAATACTCCGCAAGCGCCCGAACCTGCAATATGTTTGCGGCCACTTTCCCCTATGCCGGAGCATAGGTAGCATGTCGGCTGGGACTTGCAGTCCTTTGCCTTGTGCCCTTCTACCCCGCACAGGAAACACATATTGCCTCGGTCAGGTCCGCTGCAGTTTCCACTAAGGTGACCGTACCCCAGGCACCTAAAGCACCTGGAGACGTCCACTCTGCCGCGCATCCTGCAGTTGACCCAACCGATTTTCACTGTCCTCCTTTGGAGGAGAACCTTGGCAGCTTTCGCCTCCATCTTGGCAATAGCCATGTGTTGCCCCCTCATGTTGGGCTTGGTCAGAAACACCTCCAGAACACCCTTGTAGTCTACAAGAATATCTTGGAGAGCCACTTCCACTTCCTCCACAGAGGTGCACTCGTCGAGATCTCTGATCTCTACCTTACTCATAGGGACCAGTTCTCTGACTAAACTCGCCTCGCCCGCTGCCTTTTCTAACGCCTGTTTAAAAGCGCTTCTTCCGTCAGTGGAGGACTTTTTCAGCTCCACAAGAAGCTCTCCCGCCTTGGTCTTCCGTATTGACCTAACAGCCACTCCACAGGCTTCCGGTTTGACCTGCGATCGGACGGCACTAAGCACTTCCGCGTAGGTCTTGCCAGCTGCCGGTTTTAGAAGAATCGCTTCTGGCTTCTCGCCACCACGCTTCCTCTTCTGCATATTGCCCCTCTTTCCACTCGGTCCATCCTCATTAGATGGGGCGGTACCCTGAGGAGCACCTTTCCCCTGAGCGCGGTTGCGCTTTTTCCCGGCGGGGGTTTGGGCCACCTTTGAAGAGGCAGCATTTTGAGATGCTGCTCTTGTCGCGGGTGCACCGATGTTAGTCTCCGGTTTGGAGGAGACCCCGCCCGCTCTCGCCTTTTTTGCGCTCTTCTGCGCCTCTACTAATGGTGGACTACCTGCCCTCCTCTTCCCACCTTCCTTGGTGAGACATCCGGGAGCAGCTACGTAATCCGGACGTTGCGGTTTCGCATAGCTCATGGTGAGCCACTGCAATTTTTCAATATTCTCCTCCAGTTTTGGAAGAGAATCTTTGATTGACCTGCTAACGTTTGGCTGCTTTTTAACAGCAGCCCCCATCTCCTTAATAATGGACCTCATACCCGACAGTCCCTCCTTAAGCTGGGCTAAGGCTTCCGCAAACCACCTTTCGGTGTTTCCGAAAGACCCTACTCCACCACTACGGCCTTCGAAGGTAGGCTCCATCGTCAAAGGGGCGCCACTTAAAGTGGGCACCGACCCTGACGTCTCCATCCGGAGGTAATAAGTTTCAGTGCTATCCACTTTCCACTTATTACAATTCACAAAACTAATATATGTAGAAAAAAAGCAAAAATTCGTAATAGGTACCTATTACAAATATTCAAATTTCCTCTATCAAAAATCCACCTATTACTATTTACAATAATTACCATGCGGTCGCAAAAAAACACGTCTGTACTCGTTAAGAGATCACCAGAGAATCCCGACAGTGAAACAATACACGAAACGAGCGCCAGCTGTTTAAACCAGTGTTGCCAAAAAGATAATAGCTAAAAAATCACCTTTTATTTAAGCATTTCTTAAAAATGTATTTCGATTCGAATCAAATATCTTATAAATTCGTAAAAATTTAGGAATTTTCGAAAATTTTTTGAATTCATTATTATTGTTTTTTCGAATGGAAAATTTTTTCGAAAGAAAGAAACTATTACCTTAGTTTGAAATTCTAAAAGTAATATCAATAAATACAGTTCGATATTTTATTTAATTAATATTTTGATAAGGATTTGACAATACTGGTAATTTGGTTATATTTCAAGGAGTTTTTTCGTAGGATTTTTATTCAACTTGAGTAACCCTGGTTGTATTATTCGCAAAGAGAATAAATAACTTCTTTAACATTTTCATTAGCTGGGTAATATGGATGAAGACTGAAATGTTTATAATATCTAACAGATTATTATGATAACCTTCTGCTGTCAGTCATTATGGGGAGATTGGAATTGATACTTATTAGTTTTTTTATTACAAACAAATTATAAAAATATGTCCGATTTATTCAAATGGAAAAAGTATTATATAAATTCAATATACATATATATTGACATATCAAACAAAACTTATTTTTTAAAAATTGAATATTTTGAAACAAAAAATTAAACGAAACTTACAAAGTATATAACAAGTTTAAAATTCAAAATAACTTATAAAATAATGTCTCCACATTACTCCCCCTCCGAAAAGCAACTGATGTCCAATAAATTGAAGGTTACGTGTTTTGATTTTTGTGTCAGTGTAGTGTTAGTACTTTTATCTATAGGATTTTCTGTAATAGCCGGTTTTATGCGATCAATTGGTACCGATATTATTTCTCCATCTTTCTCAATCTTAAAACATTTCTTGCTTTTTTCTACGACTTTGTATGGCCCTTCATATGGTTGTTGTAAAGATCTTTTGTTGACTACTCGCAGAAATACAAATTTGCAACTTCGTAAATCCTTTGGAATATAAAAACCTGATTCAAAACCCGAATGGTGTACGATGTTCGACTTTACATTTTTGAAATGATTTTTTAATTTAAATAAAATATCAGAAGCATCAAATTGGTTTTCATGAACTACAATTTCTCCCGGTATTCGAATATTTTGACCGTATGTCATTTCAGCAGGAGTAGCTCTTAAATCTTCTTTATGAGTGGAACGTAGTCCGAGTAAAGCTATTGGAAGCTCATCATACCATTTTGATGAGTCAGCTTTACACATTAATGTAGCCTTAATCTGTCTATGAAATCTTTCGATAATACCATTAGCTTGAGGGTGATATGATGAAGTAGTAATATTATGAGTACCCAAAAATTTTGATAGTTCTGAAAACATATGAGAAGTGAATTGACTACCTTGGTCTGTAGTTATTTTCAATGGTACGCCAAACCTGGAAATGTAATTTCGTACAAGTGAATCTATTACCGTTTTTGTGTTTATATCTCTTAAAGGGTATGCTTCAGGCCAACGCGTGAACCGGTCAATTAATGTAAGAAGATATCTATGACCATTAGATGGAGGAAGTGGTCCAACAATGTCCAAATGTATGTGCTCAAAACGACCTTTTGGTATTGGTATCTTACAAATAGGAGATTTTGTATGCTTGTGAACCTTTGATTGTTGACAATTGATACATTCCTTCGACCATTGATTTATCTGTTTGCTCATATTTGGCCAAAAATATTTTCTAGTTATTAAACGTCTTGTCGAACGAGTACCCGGGTGAGAAATACCATGCAGTTTCGAAAACACCAGTTTCCTAAGATTAACAGGCACATAGGGTCTTGTATTATTATGTGACAACTCACACCAAAGGTCTGAGTTAATTAATGGAACCTTTATTAATTTTAAATTAGAAAACACTGTCTTGTTTTCAGTTAAAAATTTTATTTCGGAATCATTTTGTTGTTCCTCGCATAAAATTCGTAAATTTAATTCCCTGTCATTTATAATATCAACATCAAAGGGTCTGGAAAGACTATCAGCTACAACATTAGATTCACCTTTTATATATCGAATATCTGTAGTAAATTGCGCAATATACTCTAAATGTCTAGTTTGTCTTGGACTTCTTTCGGTTTTTGAATTCATAACACATGTCAATGGTTTGTGGTCCGTGAAGACTACAAAAGAGCGGCCTTCTAATAAATATCTAAAATGTTTAATGTTTAAATAAACAGCAAGTAATTCCCGATCAAATGAACTGTACTTAACTTCAGCAGGGGTAAGTTTTTTTGAGAAAAAAGCTAAAGGCTCTATATTACCATTAAAAACTTGATGTAAAACGCCTCCAACCGCAATATTAGAAGCATCGACTGTTAGAGTTAATTCTGCATCTTTATTAAAATGATTTAGCAAAACTCGTAATGCAAAATTATCCTTGACTTCGTTGAATATTCTAATAGCATTATCATCCCATTCTATGGTCTTCTTTTTGTCCCTAATAGCTCTGTTCAATAATTTGTACAAAATAAATGTCTTGTTAGCTAATCTTGGTATATAATGATGGTAATAATTTACCATTCCTAGGAATTTTTGCATTTGTTTAACAGATAACGGCCTTTCAAAATCTTTGATAGCAGCTATCTTTTCTTCAGATGGTTTAATGCCTTTCTCTGATATATTATGACTCAAAAAATGTATATTTTCAACTCCAAAAATGCATTTGCCTGGCTTAATATTTAAACCATATTCATCTAGTCTCTCAAAAATCTTTTTTAAATGTTCTAAATGTTGTTCTTCATTTTGCTGGCTGCTAAAACGTCATCAATATAACTAAACACAAAATCTAATCCTTTAAATACCTCATTTATGAAACGCTGGAATGTTTGAGCTGAATTTCTTAAACCAAAAGGCATGCGCTGGAATTCAAACATGCCAAAAGGCGTAGTTATTGCCGTTTTGTAAATATCCTCCTCAGCCATTGGAATTTGATGATAAGCACGAACTAAATCTAACTTCGAAAACACTTTTTTATTTCTCATGTTCATATTTAAATCACGAATATGTGGTAATGGATATCGATCAGGAACAGTTACAGCGTTTAATCGTCTAAAATCGCCACAAGGACGCCAATCATTGGAATCTTTTTTGGGAACAAGATGTAGTGGTGAAGCGACACATGAATTGGATGGTCTGCAAATTCCAGATTTGATTAAAAACTCAAATTCTGACCTAGCTACTTTATATTTTAATTGATCTAATCTTCTGGGTTTGGTATAGGGTAAAGGTCCGTCAGTGATTATTCTATGAACGGTAGAATGCTTCACAGGCTTAGTGTAGTCAGGTTCCGAAGTCAGCGATGGATATTCTTTTAGTAATCTAGTGTATTTATTATCAACAGAAAATAGCTTAGGTAATGACACATTGCAGGTGTAAGATATTGCATTTACTGTTAAATTCGTAAGTGGGTCGAGTAGTTGTTTATGCTTTACATCAACTAGAAGACCGTATTTACTCAGAAAATCTGCGCCAATAATAGGTTTAGAAATATTAGCGATGATAAATACAAAAGGGAACTCTCTTCGCAGTCCTAAATTAATATTAAGAAGCTTTTTACCATATGTAGAAATATTAGATCCGTTAGCGGCCGTTAAACTAATATCGGATAAATTGTTATTGCATTTAAATCTTGAGGCTGGTAAAATCGAAACTTCTGCTCCACTATCTATCAAAAAATTTAATTTATTAGTTTTATCAAAAACGAAAAGGCGACGAGATAAAGAAATAAAATCGCCATTGTTTGCCGCCTTAACAATGGGATTTATTAGTTTGACGACTTCCTTGAAAACGAACAAGGTTGTTCACAGCGTATAGTTCTATCTCCGAATCTGTAATGATATTTACATAACCAGTCTCCATTGGTTGAACGATTCCTTGAATGAGAATTTCTTTTCCTATAGTTATTTCTATAAATCAGACGCGATTGTCGCTCATTCAATTTCTTCTTGAGAGAATCCACTTCCACACATAGTTTAGACATATTTTCGCATAAAGTTCCTGTTAAATTTTGAACAATGCTTTCAATAGTGGGTTTATATTCACTAATATTTGCTACTTCATCATTAGTCAAAACTTCCCAAATTTTATCAGCTAATTGAATAAGTTCATTAATGTCACTGTGATTAGATCCCGTTAAAGCTACATTAAGACTTTTTGGAAGCTTTCTCAACCATAATTTTTTTAAAATGTCTGGACCAAAACTATTTCCAGCTAAAAGAGAAAGTGAACGATAAAATTCGGATGGTTTTTTACTACCTATTTCACTATCTGACAAAATTTTTTCTAATCGCGCGTTTTCGCTGAGTGAATGACGTTCAATTAATATTTTCTTAAGATTATTGTATAAACTATTGATAGGCGGATTCTGAATAATATCTAAAACAGTTAATATTACTTCCTGTGATAAAGCCGCAATAACGTATTCATATTTTGTTCTGTCCATAGAAATTCCTTTGATTGCAAACTGAGTCTCTGCATGAACAAACCAGGCCTCAGGACAGTTTGTCCAAAAAAGAGGGAGTTTTACAGAAGTCGCACAAAGTTCGAAATTTGATTGAGAAGTATTAACTAAAGGAACATTTTGCTCTGAAGAATGTGATATCTGGCTTTGTTGTGTCATGTTATGATCTGTTAGTTGTTGCGTATTTGTTGTAGTGTTTGAAGTTCGATCCACACTACGTGGGGGTGAATGAATTGGCACCATTTTCGGTTGGAGAGTTTACAAAATACTAATATAAATCAAAATAATATTTCTAATAATGTAGTATGGAAAAAAAAAAATATTTGCATATACGAATATTGTAGATGTAAACCAGTCTTATTTTGTATGTAGATGCAGCTTCTTACATTGTTACTGAGCCCGACTTTTATAATAAATAAATAATTGAATACATACTTGCTTTCTGACAACTAGCCAATATTTGAATATGTATGTATATATCCAATATATTGATTTTATTTGCAGATGTAGTTTTTAAACAATAAGCCAGTTTGCGTCCGTTGTGCTTTGACTTGCTTAAAGCAACAATATCTTTTCTTTATTTGTAGATGCAATTTCACTGTCTTCATTCACTTACAGCATGTTTATAAAATTTTGCAGTTCTGGATTTCCGTACTAGGCTCCTGGCAGGATCGCCAATTATGGGGAGATTGGAATTGATACTTATTAGTTTTTTATTACAAACAAATTATAAAAATATGTCCGATTTATTCAAATGGAAAAAGTATTATATAAATTCAATATACATATATATTGACATATCAAACAAAACTTATTTTTTAAAAATTGAATATTTTGAAACAAAAAATTAAACGAAACTTACAAAGTATATAACAAGTTTAAAATTCAAAATAACTTATAAAATAATGTCTCCACAGTCATGTCATTGGCTTAGTAGGATTAACACTTAAATATTGGAAATATTAGATAAATAACAAAAATATCAAATAATATACAGTAAACAATTACAAACAAATTTAAAAAAAGAAGGCAATATTTATAAATTTCAAAAAGTATAAATCAGGGTATGTGAGTAGGAGTATATAATAAAAATTAATTAAAATTGAAGTAAAATTAAACAAAAACTAATTTCCTGATTTACTGCCTTACAACACTAATTTAAAGTTTAATTAGAATTTAACCACAACATATGCCTAAACAAACATAAAGTGCATTGCAAACCAAAAGGCTTTTTATTTCATATTTACTGTCGTTAAAGAAGGGGCTAAACAAGGAAAAAAATTTTAAAGAAAACACACCCTCAATTATCTCAAATTATTTGCATGTCATGTAAACAAAAAAAATTCCTAAAATCCCTTTTAGTAATAACATAATAATTTTAAAACTTACTTAAGCAGTAAATTAACATTGAAATTTAAGTAAAAGCTCATGTATCTAATTGGTGTAATAAATGGTAAATATTTAAGGAGTTTATAATTAATATAAAATATGAAGCATAATTTTAGGGTTAAAAAAAGTTTGAACATAATTTTAGGTGACAATTTTCATATTCTGTTTATTTTATAAATGTGTTTAGGTGGATTTGTTTGTTCGTTAGAATGTTTTAAATGGAATGTCTTAAAACGTTTCCAGTATATCTCTGTATATCTGGAAGAAACTAAAAAGTTGGGGTCACCTTAGGCAAATATTTGATGGAAATTCGTAGCCACGGTTTCGTTTTGTGTGAAGCGCATTTTAAAAAATTATTTAAAACATAAATTTTATTGAGAAATATTTAGATATTATATTGTTCAAACTTGAAGTAATGGAAAGTTAAAAAACAAATGTTTTTTTTTTTTTAATTTTATTTTAATTTTCGCAAGATGATTTCGAAAAAAATTTTTTTACTTTTGTATTCGAACGAAAGGGGTTTTCTTCTTAGCTTTTTTGTTATATCTTAGGCATTTATAGTCCGATCTTAAAGTGTTATATATCAGTGTTTTTGTCTCGAGAAGACTAATGTTTTGCCCTTAAGGGCTATTGACGTTAACATTGGTCTTTTTGAGGCAAAAATATTGAAATATCAAATCTTTTAGATGCTGAAGTCTCGGGTTCGAGCCCCACGAAAACTGATAAATTTTTTTAATTAATTTTTGTTTCGTCAGAAACGCTTTAATTATTGTAGATCAAAGTTAACTGCAATGAATTTTTTGGTAGTCAAAGGAGAAATGATGTCCGTGAAGGAATAGTACACTAGCCTAACTGAACAATTGTTTTCGACTTCCAGCTACGGTAGTTTCATCAGAGTTCTTTGTGTCTTGTGCATATCAAATCTTTTTGCCGAACATAAGGGTCGATTTTTCCTTATGTATTTATCATTTAAAGTCCGATCGGTAAGTTAAAATCAAATGTCCCCAAGCACTACTCCCTCTTTCCCCCTTCCCATAATATAATTATCTAGACCAGCACAATATACTGCATGAGTAAGTGGCGGCCCCTAAATGCTGACCTTAATAATAAAAGAAAGTGGGCGGCATCGAATAAATGGGCCAATATAAGTTATACTTCACAAGGGTAAAACTAAAAAAATTGTGTTTTTAATTGTAATTTTCTTAATTTTCTTTTAAAAATTAGAATTTTAATTGAACTTAAAAATTATTTGTAGCATATAAAGGTAAAATTATACTGGTTTGGGGCATTCTCTTCTAAAAAAAAATACGCGTTTTTTCTCGACTTAGTGCTCTCTAAAGTTTGAGAGTTGAAAATAATTTGTCTACAGTTATTTATTATAAGTCAACCTTTTAATAAACAAATATTAACCGCGACGCTCAGACTTTTTTCAATGTTGAGTAGTGTTCTTTATGGATATTTTAAAATTGTTAAAATATTTACTTGGGCACAAACAACGCCTTTGGATGTATTGGAAACGTAGTAAACTGAGCATAACCGCTTACATTTTGCTGTTTGCATCGAAAAAATATACGGTGAATAATAAATAAAAGGTAATTACAGCTTTGTAAGTAAACTACGACCAAACTAATCAGTATTTGGATTCCACATACTCGTAGGTTCGTTGATTAACAAAACATTATTGCCAAAATCAATCATTTAATAAAAATCTCGAATAATGGTAAAAAAAACAAATTTGTTATTAAACTATGAGAGAATAAAACGCCTTACGTTAAAAGCAATACTTGCTATTATAGAACTTTTATTCTCAACTAAAGATTTCAAGGACCAAGAGTATTTCCAAACATAGTGTATAGGCTGCTAAGCGTATAACATATACATATTACTTTACTGATCAAAATCAATACAAATATGTACGTTTAAGAATTTAAAAGAGAATAAGCAGACTTCTATTGTATATTAATTACGAATTATTAGTAAATTTAAAATACCAATAATGTAGCATTTTAAGGTGGCAGGGCCCAAAATTAGACAATTTAGAGAAGAAAATATTACAGGTTTGATGAAAAACATTTTTTTCTTTATTTCTCGGCGGGAACTGACGTTCTAGCAGCTTAAAATAGCCCTCAACAGCAGACTCCATTTTTCGATTTTATGGCAAATATTTTACAAGCATTTTAAAGCAATTTCTTTTAATTTTGATATAGAAAATAATTCGAGCAAGAAACTAAATTTAACGTATAGAATGTGTGTAATTAATTTTTTTTTGGCCTCGCTATAGCGTATGTAAGACTTGCTGCATTGTCTTGATGAAATAACGCTAACTTTTTGCAAATGCGAACTTTTGTCATCACTTAAGCAATGCAATGATTTCGCTGTTAAATGTTTTTTCATTTTGCTTGATTGTCTCTGCTATGAAATTGTGGTCCCATCCATAATTACTAATCGACGCAAAAATTTGGCTTTTTTTGCAGTGAAACATCACCAAACACTTTATAGCGCTGTACCCATCTTGCGTTCCGGTCTCTCATCATCAAGTTTTCCTTCAATATACGTTGTATAGCACTGTTTAAAATGCCTGTTATTTCATCTAACTCATGCATCCTCACCGTCGCTCAACCAAACTATTTTGTGAATTTTTAGAACAATTTCCGATGTAGGCAGTGTTAGTCTTGACAGCTTCTTTTCTACTACCCAATATTTAATAGTCCTTAATGAAGGAGCATACTCCCCCACAGAGTAAAATCTGGCTTAGTTTCAGTATTAGTAATGCCCCAGATATTATTTTTGTAACAAATTTTTTCATTCTAACAAATTCATTGTAAGCATTTATTTTTAAGTCTAAGAAAAAAGAAAAAACACTTAACAATGTCGCATATGGAGACCTAAAAAACATAAACTTTGCACAAGTTACCGTCATTAATTATTTGCAACCAATGTCCATACCAATGCTCTACGTCTTGTTGGCTAGGTTTCGGACCGCCCTCGTTGTATACAAACGTCCTCAAAACTAATACATTTCAATTCATTTGAAATAAATTAAATTCAATTTGAATTTAAAACAAGAATAATACTAAACAAATATGAACACTTAAGAAGAATTTATTGATTTCAGATGCAGAATATACTCTAAACTTGATATGTACTTGACTAAATAACTAAAAACTAAAGATTTTGTTCAAATGTAATTTAAATGAAAACAGCAAACAAAGTAATCAACTATAAAACAAATAAAGTAACGAGTAAATAAATAAAATCAAATTAAATGGCAAGTAAAATATACAAATTAAGTTTAAAAATAAAAAAAAGTTTTAAAACTGTTACAAAAAAGATAAAAAAAAGTTTTAGAGAATTTATACATAAGCAGAGAATAAACATAAATAATCAGAGTTATGTAAAGTTTTAACTCGTTGCGTTCGTTCAAACAAAATAAAAACCAAAGGAACGTTTTTTAAACAAGTCAAAGCAAAGCGGAAGTGACAGTTTAAACAGAAAACATATTTTTGCAACAGTATAAGTGTTGGAGACAGTGTTTAACTAAAAAAGAAAAGTTAAAAAGTGAAAGAAAAAGTCAGCAACAGACAGTAACTGCAAGAAAACATCATACGTACTCGTATACGATAACGATAAATTCTAATATGAAAAATTCCTCAAAACGTGACGTTATTGTGAGACCATTACATTGTTTAATTAACGGCTGTGCACGCGGTGCAGACTTAACAGTTATTGATCCATTTAGGATACAAAGAAGCCGTACACGAATGTTACCCATGGCACCAGTACCAAAGAATATCATCCAAGACTTTATGCAGGTAAAAAAAAAATCCAAAAAACACTAAATATTTTCCGGTAAATTCGAATTAGAATATATGATATATGTATAATGTAATTTCCTTCATGAGAAAGCAACACCAGTTAAAATAAACGAAATTGTGTTTCTCTGTAATCAAAGAATATTTTCACCAATTTTATTAACTTTAAATTTTAATAATTTACATGTATTTTTATATATTATTATCTAGGAATTTACCTGTAATCAAAGAAACGACATTTAAAGTCTATTAATACAGTGTAGATTCCTATTCAAGTAAATTAGTTCTCTATACAATTATAATATTCAATCTGATTTTCTAAAATAGCATACTCATGATCCAACAACTTTAATAAAAACAGCTGTTGGTCTAATACAATATATTCCAGGTGTTTAAATATGTGTTCTCTTTCAACACGTCAGTTTTTTAAATAAGGAAATATATTTTCCTTACATATGTATGTGAGTATGTTCTGTAAATCAAAAATCAAAAAATAAACTAAAATCTAATACAATTTTCAATTGCTTTAATTTTCAAATGTGATAAGATTCTGATATTTTTAGGCCCAGTTTTTAACTTCATGTTTAAATGTGAAATTAGTCAAATTTCATATATACTGAAATGGCATTTAAACACAGTTTCAGTTTTTCAGTCATACATTTAAGTTTGTATTTAATTGTGACAAAAGTACGGTAGCACTACCAAATGTAAACAAACTTTACAGAATTGTTTCCAAAAACAGCTATGATTGGCTGTAAAAAAATAAAACAGCAGGGGTATAATCACCGCATTTGATATCGAGTAAAATGTATCGAAATTTTTCATTTTGGTATTACAGCACTCGATATCGAATAAAAGCTATCGTAATTTGAGATTATAGCATACGATATCGAATAACCACAAAAAAACATCTCCCGTGTTGTCATTCGATACGTCATTTGCTATCGTATGCAGAAAAAACAAAAAATTTTAGCGGCAAAAATATTTTGCAAAAAGTAAAAAAATTTTAATTTAATTAAATTATATCATTTTATATACATATAAATAGGTAGGCTTTATAATTAAATTACATACTTCCATTGTGCAGGGCAAATGAAAATAAAAAGGCCATAGAAAAGAATCACTTTTATCCCTTATTTGTTTTCTAATACGCACGAAAGTGTTGCCAGCTTAAAAAGGCTCCCGATACAACCATGTCAAGTATGTTCTGTAAAACGAATTCCAGTTAAATTTAAATCGAGTCATTTACTTTCTCAGAAGTAAATTAATGGTCATGAATGAATAGCAACATGAAATTTCATTCGATTTCAATTTCACTCGAATTCGTTTTACAGAACATGCCCGACAATTTGATTAATTTTGTTTGCACAATTCTTTGGTATTAAAGATATTAATAGTTATGAAGTTACAGCCTGTTTCTATAACACGAATGGTTTTTGACATTCGTCTTTTTATATGTGAAACAACAACAAAAACACTCAAATTTGTTAGTGTTTCTCATATAAAAGGACGAATGTCAAAAAGCATTCGTGTTCTAGAAACAGGCTGTTAGTCATCTTTTACGTAATTGACACTTAACAATTCTGTTTCTAAAACAGCCTATAATATGTGTTTCTTTTTTTATAGAAAATCTAATCTAACAAATAATTAACTGCGTACTTAAATGCGATTACCTTGCATAATCATTACTAATTAATAACATCGTCTACCATAATAAAAAAAATCTATGTATGTATGTATAAAAATCAGCTAAAAATATATTTTATTTTTGTATGTAAAAACTAGAGTTTGTAAATTTTAAAGAAAAATGTAAAGCTTTCGGTTTCAAAACAAACAAAAACCATGGAAAATATCAAACATTTTCCAAAAAAACATTTAGAGGTTGCATTTATAAATTGACTCAATTAATGCTGCAATTACGTACTAATTGCGAAATTTATTAATATACAGGGTATCCCAAAACTCAACGTCAAGCCAAAACGTAATAATAAACGAATAAGAAACATGTGAACTGAGTAAAATGGGTTAGCAAAAATCAGGTTACTTGAGGTTTTTATTTTTTACTCGTTTTTTTTAGTATGAAATGTTGAGTTCCTTAAATGCGCAACATTATGTGCGAACATGGCGAAAATAACAAATGCTTGCTAAGAACAAAGTCTAACAATTTCATTTTAAATTTTTTTAGGCAGCTGAAGCTGGAAATTTGGATGATTTTAAAAGACTCTATCAGGCCGATAATACTCGCTTATCTCTACAGGATGGCAAAGGACGCACTGCAGCCCATCAGGCAGCAGCACGGAATCGAGTCAATATTTTACGTTATATACGAGATCAAAATGCAGGTGAGAAAATTGTTACGATTTAGTTTTATAATATAAACTATTAAATATTTTTTATAATTTTAATTTGTTTTTTTTTTATTTATTTTATTTAGATTTCAATATTAAAGATAATGCTGGTAATACACCACTGCACATGGCCGTTGAATGTGATTCATATGAAGCCTTGGAATTCTTGTTGTCAATGTAAGTTTCACCTGTTCACGGTAGATTTGTCTTTTTTTGCTTATCTTATTATTCTTATTATTATCTCTATTAACCCTGGAGTAAACGTGTAATATATGGTTCGCCATTATTGTTAAACTAAAGAAAATTACCATTTTAACACAAATAATTCTTTGGAACCTCGTGCTGTACCAGGTTGAGCCAGGGAATTGTGTTATTTAAACTTACTACCAGCCTAACATGAGAGAGAGAGAGTGAATTAAGCATTCTATTTTTTTGCGATAACTATATTTTTTCTTAGACGACTTACATATATGAGGTCAACAGTTACATGTGTAAAAATAGTGTTATAATTTGAACTGACTGCCATTTTGTTACATTCATCTTTAAAAAGAGTTGACTTGATAAATACAGTTTACAATGCAACACTGCAGAAAAATTCTTTTATAAGACGAAGCAACATTTTGTGGCATCATTTCTTTGTTAAATAATGCAATGCAATTTCAATATATTTTTGTAGGATAGTTGTTGTGTACCACTGTACAACGAGTGGTGTGATATAGCATATACTTAGTAGATGTTGCGCATTGAAAAGTATTGCCATGCATAAATGAACTTGCGTCAGTGACAAAACCATATCTAATGTGTTTACGAATACTATACATTGCAGTGTTGGTTGCATTGCAAACTGCATTGATCTGAAGAACTAGTTCACATATCGTAAATCTTAACTGTTGAATAAATTGTGATCGGTTGCTTAGTTGTGTTGAAACTAAAAATTATCGTGACCCAAAGAATTAATTTGCGACCACGGAGCACTCTCATCACGTTTTTACACGTCACCCATTACGATTTTTAATACGAAACATCTGCAGAAACGTACGATAATTATGAGAATTATTATCTCAATGGCTTAATTCACACCAGATGAATATTTAAGCGAACAACTTTTGCTCTTTTCGATACACGCTGGATGGAATTTTAAATACCACTAAATGTATACGTACTTATACACAGCTTTGTATTTGTTAGTAATTTTGTTTTATCTGATTGCTAGCATTAAACAAAGAAATACATTTTATTCAATGATGTTAACTCTACGTCGATCGATGAGCGACTGAATAAATGCAGAGACATGACCCTATCACGAAAACCAAATGTATCACTTTCACACAACTTTATATAAACTGTCGGATACAAGGTTAGAGTATTATTAGTTTAGACACGGTCTTTGATAATCCCCCAAAAAAAATTCTAACGGCAAAAAATTGCATAATCTTAGTGGCGCATTAACGTCACCAAATCATCTACAATGAGCCGGGCAACAACAGAGGTAATCGACTTCATCTCTTCCTGGTTCTCACACTTCCCATTATAACCAGTTTATATTTATACCAGATCCCTGTCAGTAACTTAACAACACAATGCCTCGTTGAATTACAAATGCAGAAATGATCAGTCCTAATATCATAATTCTGATCTAAAAGTTCTTAGACACTCGAGATTCATACTATACTTGGCAATGTTTCTGTACCCAATTAGTCTATAGCAATATCAAGTTGGAGAATGAATATCGGCAGAAACCAGACCCAAAGACTTCTAACGTAGCAAGAATGTCAGCAACTGCTTACAAAATGTTAGATATATTGTACATATGGGATATTCCAAGTCAAATCAACCAATGGTTGTAACCCACCCCATCCGAATTTTATGATTTTTTGTAGGAATATAGTACTTATATCATAGAACTAAATTAAATACAAACCTTGGGAGCACTGACACATATGGATCCGGAAATATGAGGTCCTGAAAATCGGAAAACAGTACAAAAATGCACAAAGTTTTACTTTCTTAATTGTAATTTATTAAAAAAAGAATTATAGGTACGCATCTCGTGAAAGTCGCATTTAAAAGGGTATTAAATTACATACATAACTGGCCTTTACAACCCTGTGTCAGGATTACGACCTAGCTTCTCGCAGCACTCATGTTGTGTGTGTCAATTTTTATCCATGAATACCGGGACCTACTGTTTTAATGTCGACTCCGAACGACAGACTTGAGAAGCTTGTTCATGGCAATTAGTTACTCTCAGAGCTTTTGCCAGAAGACTGCTGAGAGGTAGTCGCCGAAAGAAATATTTTTTTCATATTTCTTTTTTTGAAGATGTCAGAGCTTAGAGTCGAACCCAGGGCCCATGTCTTAGTAAGCCAACACACTAACCATTAGACCACGGCGACTACAGGGTATTAAATTACCTTTGATTTAATATGCAACATGATTTTTTTTCTTTGAAAAAGTCAAAGGTCAATTTCTTTACCTATAAGTCGAAAGCCCATATCTCCGAAAGCGACCTTTTTAAAAATTTAAAAAAAAATTATGCCAAAGATAGTTTCATTCTCTACAGTTGTGAAAAATTTCAGAGTGGAGGTCTTTTTGGATCAAGAAATAAAAATCAAATCTCAAAAGAATGAGATTAAAACTAGTCTAATAGTGGTGGGTTGGTATACGATTTTTCGATTTCGATTAGCTAGAACCGCTTATTTTGTAAATTTTTACAAAAAAATCATGAGTCAAAAACGAGGGATGTGGGATGGGGGCAAATGGCTCTTCATCGGGTCAAAGGTTGGGTTGAAGGAATAAAAATCTACAAAAAGCTCCACAACTGCCCTGAAGGGATAAAATGTAAGACCGACCCTCACTAATATTTTACCTCCAACTCTTTTTTTTAAACATACCTATCCCCTATCTTACTTACGAGTAGTGAGAGGGCGAATACTCTGGATGCTCTGGACATGAGAAACAATTGTGATGTCCGATGGAAAGATGATATTTATCGAGTGTCAGAAATAATATTCAAGTGTCTTGGCTTTAACCGATATTCTAAATATTTGCTTGTATGCGACCCAAGATGTAATACAGCTCCCACATATGGGAAATAAATATATTTTGGAGAAAAGGGGAAATGCTTATTATTACTGGAAAAAATTCAAATCAAATTTTCCTAACAGTAGTATAATACACTGCCGGAGTAGGGTTCATGCTTTGGGTACTGTTTTCCAAGAAACAAGACTACCTGCAAAGCTTCATTAATTTTAAAAATTCAGAGTCAATTGATATAATTAATAGCAATGTTTCTCTGTTAGTTGTATGCGTCTCGGTGATATGAAATTAAAACACAAAACAATGTTCTCATATCTGTGAATCCTAAAGGCATACATTTTTTTCGCATTTCAGGCATTCAATATATTCATATTTGTTGTGCCAGTTTTAATATCACTGTTAAAATATCATTTTTTAATGGGTATTTTCTTTTTTTCTTTAAATGAAAATCAAATTGCCAATTTAACTGCCTCTCTAATAGCTTTGAGTCTTGCTTGCATACCGGCCAGACATTTTTATTTTCTTTCCATTTGTTGTAAAAATTAAAATGCAATAATTTTTTATGCAGAATAACAGAGGGAATACCAGAAAAACTGAAACGTTATATGAATGATTTAATACTGGAAATAAAGTGCACTATCATTTGTCTGCATATATCGTGTAAGAATTGATTTCTTTTTTGAGAATATTAAAATATAAAAATATTTTATTCTGTCATAAGTGTTCATAGTTTATATGCATGTTTTGGAATATCCATTGAAAACACAGGTGAATATCAAAACTAATTGGTTACGTGCGTGATTTATGAGCAGTAGAATAAAATGACAATTATGGTAAAAGTAAACAAATAATTTTCTGTAGTTAAGTCCTAAACTACAGAACATTTAAAAACAAATAAAAAGTTATGATGCATCCTAAAGGATAAAAAAGGATGTTCATCTAAAATCTGTATTATTATTTAAGTTTTTTTTTTATTTTTTTTTTTTTTGGTACAAAACCGAGACTTGCAATTAAATTTCAATAGAGCAACTACTGACTTTTTCCAACACGACAACACAGAGCCCAAGAGTTCGAATGTAAAGCATATACTTGACGTCTTGATTATCTGTATCCGATGTGAGCTGTTCAAATTGGTCAAGCCATTTTTAAGCTACACAAATGATTCATTTTAAGCAAACATTGCCCAAAAAATAACCAGAATATCGTGGTATAGTGATTAGAGCGCTTGCACAAAAACTCAAACAGCCCAGGTTCAAATCCCAGCAAAAGAGAAAAAAAAAATGAAGAAATAAAATTTGAGGTTTTATAAAAATTGTAATTTAAAAATAAGAGGTTCCCCACCCGCCCCCCTTCAATAGGCGATCGTCAAGAAACCGCTCCCTTCCAGTCTATTCCACCTTTAAAACGAATGATTAGAAACAGCTAACCTACTTAGTGAAGACGCTTACCACTCACAATCAACATCCACCGACAGATGGGGCAATTGCTGTTTATCATTCAGGGGTAAAGGTGAAACACTGGCCTTTTAAAATCCGCTTTAAAAGTTTAATTTTTGCGTAAGTTTTGACTTCATATGGATAAAGGGAGGTGCAAATTCATATGCATAATACACCATGTTAAGCACAATTGCTGATAACGTCATACAATCGACAAATTCGAATAATTCAACACACTTTCACTACTTTTTCTGAAATACACAGTCCTGACCACATCTGTAACGATGTCAGTTTCTTTATATTACTATATAATCTTGCTTCTTCCTTGAATAGTAAGTCGATTATGACGACCATAATTACTACCACTCAAAACGTAGCCACTTTTGAAGCAACACTTTTGCAGTAAAAGTTTTAACAATTGTAACATTTTCTTCGTATTCGTAAATGGCAAACATTTCAATAAATAAATAAATTTTCTATATAAAAACAAGGTTACACAATTTTTTAAAGCTTTATTTCATTTTAAAATTTGGGGTATTATTTTTATATGAAATATTTATTAGCTGACAGACTTGCCAGACAGATGATTTTGAAACCACTCAATTTCCTTAATTAAATTTGTTTATAAGAATTTGGTATAAAACTTGCATTTGTAGGAGGTAATACAAAGCCGTTAATGTACTTACAATATCGTCGTGCGTGAGTTTAAGTCCTCTATACGCCATTTTTTAAATCTCGAGTTAATGATGCTAATTTAGGTTTTTGACACCAACATTTTTAAAATCTGCATCCCGTTGCGGCTATTTATCTCCGAAACTTGACGAGATATCCTAAAACGAATTACAGATTTGAAAAATTTGGGGTCAAAAACCTAAAATGGCATCATTAACTCGAGATATATAAAAAATATGAAATGGCGGATAGAGCACTTAAACCCCCGCACGACGATATACTCGTATAAACATTTACTCTAATAAGCAAAAGTTTAATTTATGCGTTAACTATTAACAAAATCAAAATTGTTCAGTAGTACAAACACAGCAGTTGATGAATTATATTTTGATTGAAATTTATATAAAATTTGGAGCGCAAATTTATGTTAACGCACCAGTTGATCGAAGAGGTTTTCGACTAGCTGGCATCTTCTCAAGCGGTTCCAACTCTACTCGTCGACAGCGTACTCGAACACAAAAAGATGTACAAAGCTGCTATTTCCACAGAAAAACAAACAAGCATACCATTAACCAAGCTCCAGGGGACTTGGTGTTGATCTCCAGCCCACCCTACCTTGACACAACTACATCCATTACCATTTAATGCCTTATCTACTTAAAAAAACTCTGTAGAAAATCAAAAGAGAACTATAAAGAACATATCTTTTTATATTTTATGCTGAAACTATACGAATACTCAAAATCGAATCCAAAAATATATAAATTTGTGTGTTATTTTTTTTTCTTCAGACCCGTTAAAACCGATATCCTCAATGATAAGAAACAGGCTCCTGTGCATTTAGCAACAGAACTTAATAAAGTGAAATCCCTGACAGTGATGGGTAAATATCGTGATAATTTCGATATACAACAAGGAGGAGAACATGGACGTACAGCTTTACATTTGGCAGCCATTTATGATCACGAAGAATGTGCTAGAATCTTGGTAAGCAAAACGGTATTATATTTAGTTTTTGAATATTAAATATTTATTTGCATTTTAATTTATTGATTTTTTTCCCATTTTTGTTAATAATTTTATTAAAACTGCAACTGAATGATGTATAAGAACCAATAAATAAACTATTTACATCACACTTCCACCTCCACCACTTGAAGAAAACTAGTCAAAGATAAAACAGATTTTCTTTTCCTCTTGTTTGCATGTACAAAATGAATATATATTTGTGTCCAAATCAATGGTTGTACGAACAATTATTAAAGTATTTTTTTATATGACGACAGTTAAAGAAAACTTTAATAAGTAAGCCTTTATCTTCATATTATAAATCGAATTTTTATAATTAGAAAGATTATTTATGGAGATTATGAAGGGAGTATATAAATAAATCTTATAAATTTCGGTATATCGGTCTCCGAATTTAAAAAAAAAATTAAAGCAAAATAACAACATTATAAAAATTTATATTATATTAATGGATTTCTTGAGGTTTATCTAAGAAATATACAGTGTCGGTCAAAATTAAGTGCATAAAATTTGAGCATCTGAATTTTGGGGGGACGTGGCATACTGGTAGACCGCTTGCACAGAAACTCACACGACCAAGGTTCAATCCCAGCGAAGGACAAAATTATAAAAATAAATATATGCGGTTTTCTAAAATTACAATTTAAATTAAAAATCAAATTTAAATAAAATAATAGGTTCCCCCCCCTCTCCAGCAAGACCATCTGCAAGAAACCGCCCCCTGACATTTCTAATCTATTCCACCAGAAACCAATGATCAGGAGTACAGCGCCACCTTCTGGGAAGATAACAGCTAATCTACTGAAGACGCTCACATGTAAACATCCACCGACAGATGAGGCCATTGCTGTTTGATCATTTGAGGGTGAAGGTATAACACTGGCTCTTGAGTGGACAAATTGACAGCAACTTGTTTCATCAACAAATAAAGGCGCAAAATATACAAAATCCATGGAAAAAAAAAACTTCTATCAACCATCTTCACATTCCAATACAATGCACACTGCATGAGTATTGGTCTTAAAAAAAACAAAAAAAAAAGTAGTTTTGAACGCAAAACAATTAAAGCTTATAAAACTAAACGGTGATTGTAATAAAAAGTTAAATATTTTTTTTTTTTTTTTGTTTTCTTCAGTGTTTTTACTAAGAATAAATTGCAAACCGAAAATTTATTACGTGAAAAGTAACTGAACAAACTTTAGTGGCAAACGTACCCTCGTTTTAAATCGATAAAAGTGTTTAACGTTACCATTTATTTACGCTTCTCCCAAATTTATCTCTATTTAGTTTTCAGCTTACTATTTTCCATAGATTTTCTACAGCCTAAATAACAACTTTATTTTGTGTCATCGAATTTTTCAAAAGCTTTTGAGAGTGTTTAGACTCGTTATCATGTTAAAATAAACTCAGCGAACACATTTATTCGATAGCATAAGACAACATTAACCACTCTTAGACGCCTTTGCACATATTTTTGTTCATAGAGCCATTCATTTTGTATTAGGATGCAAATCACTGACCTGAGAAGGAAACCCACACCATCCTATTACGTCTCCAGGCTTAACAGCATCTTGACAGTATCGCTTGATATACTTTTTTCATTACATTAGAACTCACAAAATAATATTTTTTTTGTCGTTTTACTAACGTTTTTTAAATTCTCTAACGGAATGTCTTGTTTTGTCTACACTTTGGTTGATCTTATGAATAAAAAGGGAGTTTAAATTCGTATACTTTAAATTAATATATATGAGGCCATTAATAACATATTCCTATTTTAACAGCAATAGAGATGCTATTTTTAAGTTCAATACTGTATCTTGGCCAAGTGAATTGGCTATGTTCCGTAAAATGAAACCGAAACGAAATTAAAAAACATATCGCTCATTTGCGAGAAGAGTGACATAACTCACAAAACACATTCTTGAGTTAATAATGCAAAAATATGAGACGAACTGCAATTTAACATACATGCATACATAATTGGCCATTACAATCCTTTGTCAGAGTTACGGCCTAGCTTCTCGGTGTATTTTAACTGTAATTTAAAACATATCTAAATATTGTATTTTTATCTCTTTTTTTGTCACTGAGTGGCGACCACAAGGTCTTGTACTTCTCCTATCAGTTTGGCTAAATTAAAATATTTAAATGCATTTATCTCAGAATCACTTCCAAGCGGGAAAAAATTAATTACCTTATTTTATAGTCAATTAAATTATATCTGCCTTTAGAATAAATTACTTTTGGAATCGAGAAGGTAATTTCATGTGGCACGCAAGTAAATATTGATTACCATGTGTATTCCCACATCTTCATCTTCAGAAGAAAAAATTTATTGTTCTACATTTTATTAAAAAAATTCGTTATTACTCCTCATTCCTTCAAATTACTAATAAATAATAACTTTAAGCATTATAAATAATGAATACTACTAAATATTACAGGGGGACATTAAAAACATTTATTACTTACATATGTCATGACCTGTGCTAAGGGCAATGGTTTCCGGAATCAGCAGAGTACACATTTCTTGTATTACCTTCTCGATTCTGTCTCTGTTTAATTAAATTCATCTGGGACTTGTTGACTATATTATTATTAAATTAGTAAAAAAGCCTTAATTTCATTTTTTTTAACTGTAACTCAAGATTTCAAAAATATTTGGCAAATTCCTAAAGTAGATTTTTGTTATACTTTTACTCAGCAATGCCTATCACAGATATGTAGCATTGCATTAGTTATTAAAATTGAATATTGGAAAACTGACCTCGTCTACAAATTTATTAATATTTCAGCACAAAAAATTGTAAACGTAACTTTTTTTTTAAAACAAATCTAATCCATCACTATCAATATTGTAATCAAATATTTGATTGTTATTAATAACTGACACGAATAAAAAGACTTGTTACAAATAGGCCAACAAATGAAAAACAACTCCTTCTTTCTAAATAATTTTTGCTTTTTCGTTATGACTAAAAAGTTGTTAAGTTTTAAATTATTAAAATTTTTTTTCTTGTCAGTTATTAATAACAATCAAATATTTTATTGCAATATTTATGATGGATTACTTATGTTTTTAAAAGAATTTAAAGTGTCAAAATGTTTATAAATTTATAGAATAGGTAATTTAATTTTTTTTTTTAATTTCTACCTTTACTTATAAGATGTGCGTCACTATAAAGTGTAACACCCATTTTTCTTAATAACTTTTTTCACCTTTAATCAAAATTATTTTTCTTAATCACAATATCTTTGAAAAATGTGTCAGATTTTAAAATGTATCAGTTTGTCAAATTTGACTTGTTAGTTAGTTCATAATGGATAATCAAAGACAAGTGCATACAAAAATTATTCAAATAATTAAAAAAAACCATATTGGAGTTATACAAAAGTTGCTAGGGAAGTCCACGTGACCAGGCAATGTGTTTCCAGAGTGGTCAAAAAGTTCAACAAAGACCTAAAAATTGAAAGAAAGCCTGGAACAGGTAAAGCAAAACTGGTAACGAACGACGCGAAGGCCAAAAAGTTGAGAAGCTTTTGCTGGCTCTTCCAAACATTTCTGGTCGCGAAGTGGCCCGGCGCGTGCAATGTTCGGAAAGTTTTGTGCGCCGAGTTAAAGCTAAAGCTGGCCTTAAAACATTTAAAGTTCAAAAAGTTCCGGATAGAAATGCTAAGAAGAATATTGAAGCAAAAAAAGGAGCAAAACTCCTCAAAAAAGAATTTTTTCAAAAGTTCGAATGTTGTGTAATGGATGATGAAACTTACGTTTTTGCAGACTTTGCGCAGCTTCCTGGCCAAGAGTTTTATGTAGCGGATAGTAGAGGCAATGTTTCTGAAGAGTTCCGAACTAAAAAACTATCAAAATTTCCCAAAAAGTTCCTAGTTTGGCAGGCTATTTGTAGCTGCGGCAACAGAAGTGCATCGTTTGTTACATTGGGATCAATAAACTCAGGTATTTATATCAAAGACTGTCTTCAAAAGAGGTTGCTCCCATTTCTAAGACAGCACAACATATCAACATTCTTCTGGCCAGATTTGGCAACATGTCACTACAGCAAAAGCGCAATAGACTGGTATAATAAAAATAATGTTATTTTTGTTCCAAAAGAGGCTAACCCACCAAACTGCCCAGAGCTGCGGCCTATTGCAAGATATTGGGATCTGGTCAAAAGAGAACTAAAGAAGAGTACATCTGTTCCCAAAACCATTACTAGTTTTCGATATAAATGGAAAGCTGGTACCAAAAAAATCACCGAAAACACTATAACATTGCTTATGGATGGCATAATGAATAAAATAAAAAATTTTATAAAATTAAATTAATTTTTAAATAAAATAATACAGAATATAAATCTGTAATAAAAATGCAAAATAAAACTGTTTTATTTTTAACTCTAGCTTACTCCAGTCAGTTTTTATTTGACGTTTGATGTGTTACAGTTTATAGTGACGCACATCTTAGTTCACTAATTTGAAATATTAATGCGTAGTCTTTAAGTACGTAAATATTTAAGAGGCAGACACAATAATCAGGCCAAATTCAAATTCGAATGCAATGCATTGCATGAGTAGGGGTTTATCTCTGAGTATTGGTCTTAGAAAAAAATGGCTATAAAAGTAATGAATATGATACCTGCAGATAAGACTATGTTTAGGCATTAATGAAATAAAATCAGAAACGCAAAAGAGGAATTTCATTAAAAAAAGATGCGAAGAATCTGTATTTGAGGGTTTAAAGAACAAAAAATTAATTTGTTTTTAACCCAATCTATAGATAATGGCTTTTAAGCAAATATTTTTCTCGTAACATATTTTAAACTATTTATTTACTTTGTAGATATTTACAATTTATTTTATTATTTTTTTTTTTTGCTTTTTTATATTTTTAGCTTTTAAGAACATATTTAGGGTGTTCACAAAGTGCGATATTATGTTGTATTGTAATAAATTCAAATTTACTGTTTCTTTTTAAATTAATAAAAATTGTTTCTTAATAATAAAAAAGTTAAACTTTTATGACGATAAGACATAATGTCACAATTTGTGAATACCCTAATTAAAATATACTTTTATTTAAATAAATACTTCATATGTTATATGTATATGTACTATCCTGAATACTTTCACTTCATCCCAACAGCACGTAAAATGTATTATTATATTCATATGTACTATTTATTTGGAATGTTTCTATCGTTAAATTGAAAATCAAGGTGTAAATATTTAAAAATATAATTTGTTTTTTAAACTTTACATGGTTATTCATGGTATTTATATTTCTGTTTTTTTTTTTCAAAATAAATTTTTTGTGTTTTGTTTTTATTATTTTTTGTTTTTTAATATATAGATAACTGAATTTGATGCATGTCCTCGTAAACCCTGCAACAATGGCTATTATCCTATACATGAGGCAGCAAAAAATGCCAGCTCAAAAACTATAGAAGTCTTCTTTCAGGTAAGTTCACTTTATAGCAAGAAACTAAAAAAAATATTTCCTATTGTAAAACTAAAAATCTATCCATACTTGTAATCCCAAACTAGAAAAAAATCAAATTTTCTTTGTTTAAGTTTTCATTTATTCATATTATTTCTTGAGAACAAAATCGTCAAATTAAATATTTTTGTCTTTGATCATTTATGATACAATGAAATTTTTTGGATACTACATGGAACACCACAATATGCAATCCCCAAGAGGTTTCTTTATCACCAGCATTATTGGAATTTGTTAACAATTTTAATTTAATGGTTTTTGTACACCACAACCTAATGAAAGCAGTTGGAAAGCAAGTTATAGTCAATCTAAACGAGTGTGTAACTCTGATTATTTTTGATTATTTCTATCTAAGAAACTGAAAATAATCGCAATTTAATGACTACTTCTGCATTTTGAACGTTATTAATATAATTACGTTATTAATCATTACTTAACCGATCTGAATACAATCGTTGCGCTCCACAATGGGATTTGTTCATACAATGTTTGGCAAAAAATATAAGGAGAGCTCGTAGAATGTTCAAATTTTGCTCTGAGCCTTTGATTAGCTCAGTTAAGAAAAATATAAAATTTCTTTAAAATTGGCCACACCCACAACCCAGCGCACATAAAACCCAAAAATTTTTTTTGGCCCTAAGTTGTCGAAATTAACGCACACTACTTACCGTCCATATAACCCGTATTATATTTTTCCCACAACTTTTTGTTTCTTTGCCAAAACTTTTAATTTTTTAATTTTTTTAATTCAAAATTTCATGAATTGGGAGATAAATTGTATGATTTTATAAAAGATTATTAATAATTTAAAAATTTTTTTTAATTGATAGTATGGAGTCTTACCTTTCATTTTATTTTATAGGGAGCACCTAGCACGACCGAGGAATCTTTTTTTTTCTTAAAAGGAGGTTTGCAATCACGGCAAAGATACGAATATATTTTAAGTTACTTGCCTTGCAAATCTGTTCATTTAAAAGAGTTTTAGAAGGAAACAAATTATAATTTTTTTTTATTTTCCTAAATTTTCGACATTTATCGAATAGCTTTTTACAAAGGGTGTCCCAAAATTAAAGCAAGATTTGAATTTACCGCCATTTTTGCAGTAAGTTATTGTAGAAAGATTAATTGAAAAATCCAGGAAGATGGAATACTGCGATAGACACTGCGGTCCAAAACGATTCTTTTGTTTTTTTTTTTTGCATAAATAAAAATAATCATGTCAATTAATTTTGGATTATATATAGGCCATATAATATAAATAAATTACAAAAGAAAGTAGTCTGTTTAACCACGCCTACAGCCAACGTGCACTAACGGGGAAGGTATCCAAAGTGAAATTAAAGATTTTTTTTTTAATTTTACACAGATGATAGAGAAAATAAAACAAGACCAACCTTTCCTAATTGATTTTTCTTATTTTTTATTAATATTCAGATTTTTATTAATTCTTTGAAGAACCAACACTATCACCTTTGTACCCGTCTGTTTTCCAAGCCGAAATTATGGTCTTGGATCCAAAATGCGTCACTTCTAGGTTTTTCCACTCATACAGTTTTACATTTTTTATAAAATTTGTAAATTCCACAATTTCCTTACAAATTCATTAATTACAGCAGGAAAAAATATTTGTTAAACTAAATGCAGAATTGACATCCAATATTTTAAAGTTTGTATGTAATTTCGCTTTTATTTCATAAGTGAAGCATTTAGTAAATTTTATCAAGTTCTCCTTAATTAATTTCTTTTCTGTGTAAAACAATTACGATTCTGCACAAGCTTTCTCACAACTATAACCAAGATAGCAGTTTTCATCTATATTTTTTTCGCAAAAAGGGGCTAAAAAAGACCAAATGAAAAAAAAAACACACAGTGGACATTAAAAAAGAGCTAAAAACGTAGTAAAAAGGACATCGCAGTTTAAATGTCAATATCAAAGCAATGCGTAATAGAGTTATTGCAAATTTCAAGAAGCTTTCTAGAGCGTCTACTCACAAAAGATCTGTGTCTACATGCTTACAAAAGTCAGTTAACATAACGCATGAACAGCGACGATAGTTCTTGGAAAGGATTATTATTTATCAATAAGTGGATGCTGATTTTTCCAGCAAAATAAACCTTAGGCAAGACGTAACCACTATTTTATAGCTGACCACCTAAATGACTGCATGGTCTAAGCTTATAATATTTGGCCCAGTCTATTAAGTTCCAAAGGCATAGTATGCAAGACCAAAATTGGATTCCTGACCACCTTGTGAAGAATGGCCAGGTTCCTTGACTCATTTCGAGGTGTTCTTACGAACACTTTTGCCGCCGAACACGCGGCCACCCTCATCACATACATATGAAGTGGTGTTAATCCAATCAGGGCCTCTAAAGCCACTGTTGGACATGTTCTCATTGCCCCGGTTACACCAAGGCAGGCAAGCCGTTGTATCTTGCCCAATTTTCTTATGGTGGTAGACTCCTCAGCCTTTCTCCACCAAACTATTGCCGCATAAGTGATTATGGGCCGAACAATGGCGGTATAAATCCACAGTGTCATTCTTGGCGATAGACCCCAAGTCTTACCGAAAGAAGAGCGACATACCCAAAGTGCCCTTGTCACCTTAGCCTGGACAGCAGAAATGTGCGAGTTCCAGGTAAGTCTTCTATCCAGAATGACACCTAGATACTTAACCTCCTTAGAAAACATAATAGTGGTACCTCTAAAAGAAATACAGTCGCACGTCAGCTTATATCTCTTCGTAAAAGGTACAACAACCGTCTTTGAAGGATTCACTGAGAGTCCTTCTTGAGAGCACCAATTCGACACATCCCTCAGAGCATCAGCCATAAGGTCACACAATGTACTCTCAAATTTTCCACGGGCCGTTATAACAAGGTCATCAGCATAACTAATTACGCTGATTCCTTTTTGAGCCAACATGGTAAGCAAGTCATCAACTACAAGCGTCCACAACAATGGGGATAGGACTCCACCCTGAGGGCATCCCTTCGACGCCATCACGGTCAATTCCTCTCCATCAAGGGATGAGCTGATAATCCTGCCTCTAAGCATGGAGCTGATCCAAGCTATAATTGGCCCTTCCACCCCTTTCCGTTCCAAAGAACTAGTAATGGAGTCAAAGCGTGTGTTGTCAAAATCACCTTCTATATCCAAGAAAGAACAAAGAGCAACTTCCTTGTCAGAAAATGCTTTCTCAATACTCCCAAGGAGAGACAAAATTGCACCCTCAGTCGATCCGCCCTTCACATACGCGAATTGACTCGGGTGCAGGGGACGTTCCACAAGACACGTCTCCCTTATATAAACATCCACTAGCCTCTCCGTTGTCTTCAGAAGAAACCGCAACCTCCTGCCAAGCTCGTGGTATATAACCAAAACCGAAGCTGGCGTTAAAAATTACAAGAAGTTTAGACACTATTATGTCAGAACTTCTTTGTAGGAGAGCCGGAAAAATTCCATCTCTGCCCGGAGCCTTATAGGGTTTAAAGGAGCCAATAGCCCGCAAAACCCTGTCCGGAGTGAATATTCTACTCGCGAGACTTTTGACCCTTCTGGTAACACGTACAGGTGCTGGAATATCCCAGCACTCGCGTACAGGTGCCACCTCTCGGGAACCAGGAAAATGCGTTCCCATCAAGAGATCCAAGGTTTGCCTTCTAGACTGAGTGTACCCTCCGGTACCTGTACTAAGGGACCCTATGCCATTAGAATGATCTATGGTGAGAGACTTTTGAAGGCGGGCCAATGCCGGCAAGCCCTCAATGGACTGACAAAATCCCCTCCACGTCTCCCTTTTAGACCTTCTAATCTTCTTATTGTACTCAGTGAGAGTAACCCTATAAATCTGCCAATCACCTGTGCGCTTGGCCCTATTAAAGTCCCTCCTTACGGTTTTCCTCAGCTTTGACAAACTGTCATTCCACCAAGGCATCTTACGAACAATAGAATGGTCACTATGACGCACACTAATGTCCAAAGAGGATTTTAATGTCGACTGTAACTGATTTGACTCCAGATCCAGTTCATCAACAGACTCTATAGAATCTGGCAGCCAGTCAACTTCTTTAGCCACATTTTCTCTGAAGCAAGTCTAATTTACCTTCCTAGAGACTATTGGTCTATCATCGGTTCTAGCAACGCTAACCAGATCAAATCTAATATGCATATGATCG
This sequence comes from Metopia argyrocephala, assembly GCA_963576795.1. NCBI lineage: Eukaryota > Metazoa > Arthropoda > Insecta > Diptera > Sarcophagidae > Metopia > Metopia argyrocephala. The sequence goes on from OY756210.1 coordinate 39,798,884, forward strand.
GATAAGAATACTTCGTCTGACACATGCCAGCTCCTGTATGAGCCCTAGACTAATATCATCAGTGGCAAATCTGCGGCTAAAAATGCTCGACGCACCTTTGGCCCTATGCAAATTTGCCTGGAGCACTTTGAAAGTACCTTCCATCATTTGCGCTCATTGGAAAACGCCTCTGATGCAACTTTTCTCCCTGCCTGGCTCAAATGCTACTTTAGCCATGGTCAAGAGTTGGCCTGAGTGGAAACGCAATTCCCACACAAATGTAGGACACGCGAGTCTCACCCAGACCCACACCGACCATGTTACCAGTGGCCGCCACTTGGAGGCAGTAAGTATTGTGCAGTTGTCCATTAGGATCGTCTATTGATTTTGCCTTATGGGTCCACACCTGACCACCATATGTTTATATTAAAAGCTAAAAAAAAAATACAAAAATGTGTGTATTATATCAGTATAAATGGCAAAAATATTCCTTATTTCTTATTTAATTTTGGTGGACGAATATAAATTTCTGTTCGCGTTGCTTTCTTTGGTTTTCATAGGAAATTCGTGTTACAAAAACCAAAACAATCTGTCAGTTGTTACTTTTTTTACACAAAAATGACATTCGCTTTTTATGAACGCAAAGTTGCTTCACGTTAATATTTATACGTGTGTGGTAGGAAGTTCGTGTTCTATGAACAGAATGTTAGTTGTCGTGTGATAGAGATAGAGAAGAGTAACAGAAAATAGGGCTATTTTTGACAGGGCTTTTTTGAGATTATGTTTCCTTTACTGTGGTGAGCGGATAGTTTCCGCTCCACTTCTATTATTTTCGTCTTCTTTTCACATCTTTCTTATTAATAATTTTTCTTCTTCTTTGGCCGTTTAATAGTATTTGTATTTGTTTATTTCTAATATTTCATATTTCTCACCCTTCCCTTATTCTCTCTCTCTTTTTCAGGTACCACAATGGGACCATCCTTCACAATGCCCAAGTGGCTGCACTCTATTTTTCTTTATGCCAACTTATTCTAACCTAACGGCTTCTAAAATAAGTCGACTTTGTCATAAGCCCCTAAGTTCTGGAACTCGAAATCAAGTGAAATTGATATCGAATAAGACTATAATTTTTAAATCTGATAAGATTTTAATATTTTTTGTTCATTTCCTAAATGATCCTTAACATGTTCATAGAAATGGAAAATGTCTGTTAAGGTGTACTTTAATTCATTTCAATTTCAATTGACTTCTATTTTCAGAACATATGTACTATGTACTTATATGTACCTCAATATTTTTTTTGCTGTTTTCTTTTCTTACAGTATATGTATAAGTGCTATGTTTACCCTTTTATATGTACTAATTTGTTTTAAACTGGAAAGTTTTGTTATTCTCCTTTCATTTCTTCCTTTAGTGTCGTGTATAACTACTGTCTTTCTCATTTTATGTGTACCTTTTTTTGTCATACGTGTCTATAGACGTTTTTAAAATCTATTTGACAGGTTACGAATATACGAGTGTGGTGGCTTATTGGCCTTATCACAAATAGAAATAGACTTTTCCCGCATTTTTGGTTTTATATATGTACCCGTAATAATACTTAACCATATATATATATATAAAATATTTTATATAATTTGTTCAAAAAATTTATTTATTTTTTTTTTTTTTTTGTATTTTTAAATTATGATACAGTGGGGCGAGCAACGTAATTGTACTCGAGAGGATATGATTTCATTTTACGATAATGAGGGCAATGTACCGCTACATTCAGCTGTACATGGTGGCGATATTAAGGCTGTTGAATTGTGTCTTAAATATGGAGCCAAAATTTCAAAACAACAACTTGATTTATCAACGCCCGTACATTTGGCATGCGCACAGGTGAGTGATTTTATGAATTTCTGCATTAGAATTGTTTAATATTTAAATAATTTTTTTTATACATTTTTTACATCAACATTATAATGAATTTTTTACATCAGATTTTTGTTTAAAACCCAAATTGTTCACTTTAGAAAATACGTATTTAACAGGTTTAATGTGACAACCTATTGCTGTAAAATATTTCAGTGGACAAGGACAAAGAATTATAGTAGAGATAACCGATGTGCTTAAAAAATTTTAAGAACTTATTTAACCCTTTATAGACCCTTTGTGTCAAATATGTATATCTTCTATAAAGCCTAAAATTATGTCTACGTTATTACGTAACTTACTTGTATGAGAACTCGTAATTCTTTAATCTGAATTGGAAACGAGTTTAAACGCTGCGTTCATGTGCGTAGTTTCTTCAAGTGCTAACATGTGAATTAAGCTTTAACTTGCTTTTTCTAAAGAATGTTTAGCCTTTCTCTTCTCTTTGGGAAGCTCTCTCATCCATATTAACAATAATGTGTTTATCTATGTCAATGTCGACATAAAGCTCATATTTGTCGCGACTTATTCGATTGTACTTGTCGCTATTGCAGACGGACATACATACATATATCTATTTTCAACAGGATATTTTTTATAGAAAACACCAAGAACAGCTTCTACATATATGTATATGTATGAATGTATATGTATGTATCAATTTAGTTTTTTTTTTTTGTGAGTCTTTTCCAGCATTTTGCGTAATATTAATATTTTCTTGTTGGTGATTATTTATCTCTGCCATCAATGTTAAACTGTTTTCATTATAAAATACAATTTTAAACTAATTTTTGGACATGTTATTGCGAATCGTTAAATCATGTAATACGCAGACATATTAAGCAAAAGAAAAAAAAGCTGCAATATAAATTGAAATGGTGTAATTTGTAGAAGTTCAAAAACAAAACCACAATCTTAAACAAAATGACAAGTATAAGTACAATAGTTTATATTTTTTCAAATTATATTCTTCTATGATGAGAAAATCTTCAATAAGAAAACTGAAATTGATGATTCCATAACAGAGTAAAAGAGAAAAAAAACACATTAAAGGGAATTGTAGCAAATAAAATAAAGTGGTAATTAAAGTTCATAAATTTAAAATAAATTAGAAAACTGCAAGCGGTCAAGTCCAAGCTCTAAGTAATAATAGAACTTTTGGAACTATAAATTGTTCGCATTTCATGTATTATACAGTAATGATAAAATCATGTTGCAAATATTGCAAGAAGAAAGTGGGTAATCAAACCAACTTACTGGTTTCAAAGAACAAGGAATACACAAAACTATTACGAGATGGTGAAAAAAATTGTCTATCTTTGTACCGCAAAAAATAATACTAAAAGCATAAGTTCTTATATACTAAGAAGTATTATAAACGATCCTTCAACAGGGGCTTTTTAACTTTGAAGAGTTGCTAACGGCCGTCTTGTTTGAGCTACATGTGTCAAATTTATTGTCATTCATTTTCAGCTTATTTCACAATGTCGAGTGAGTGCTTTCTTTCATTTGTTGGGCGAAAAAAAATTTATTTTGGTTTCTCTACATCAGAATTGTGTGCGAAGAAAATGAATAAGAAAAAGAAAAGAGAAAAACGTAATGATTTTGATACAAAGCCAATTTCACAATGTCGAATGTAGCGAAGGCAAATGTCAAAATGAGTCACTTGCCTTTTTGCTTTCGTTTGATGCAAAACACGAAATAGTTGTATACACATGCAATCACACACTGTACAATAGCCACGTATAAATAGATTTTAAGCCAACAAAGTTACGCCGATTCCAGTATAAAAATTCACGTGCGTACACACACAATCACAATACAATTTGCTTAAAAGATCAATTAACATGTTCACCGTCCAAGGTAAAAACCAGAGTTGTTCCGGCCAATTAAATTACAATTACAATTACAATTACATGTAATTTGTAATTGAGATTTGTTCAATTACAATTACGAGTAATTGTAATATAATATGTTTTTTATGGTCTGTTCTGTGAAGTCCAAGTCAAATAAACGATGTTCTCTCAACGTCCACAATTTTAAAACTCTTTAAATTTGTATGGGTAAACAGCCCACATATGGGCAGTGGACTGCTGGTGCTTTCCGTTCATAGCCCATATATGGGCTGTGGACAGTGAACGTGTTAATATGTTAAGTGTTGGATGACAGCTGGAAGATTATTTGTAACGGTTATGTACAAGTGAGCACTTTTAAACAGAGTTGCTTTTGTTCACAAGCAAAATAGTAGTTTATTTTCTCTTTTTAAAGAAATTCATTAAAAATGTTCAACTGGCAACACTTTATTTTTACAATACGTATAAAATATATATCGTAAGAGCAGGCGAAAGACATAGAGAAACCCAAAATACCTTTCTTTCGTATGTCTTTCTTTCGCTCAGTGACTGTTTGTTTCGACATTGTGAAATAGGCTGTAGGCTGTAGTCTGTCTTGCCATATCAACATTCAACAACAAGTGCAAATAATAAAATTATTTTGTAAATGTGGGTGTTCTGTTTAAACAATGTAAACGGTAAACTCTATCTCTGCTTGAATCGGTACTTGAGCAAATAAGATTATCGATCCACATGATCCAAGAGCGTTCAATGGTTGGTGGCCTATATTTCTTTGAGAACAACGTTGGCCACGACATCAGTGTGGACGACAAGCGCTATGATTACCAAATTATTTTGGCCTAAATTCAATAGCCTGACCACTAACGACATATGCTTTTAACAGATCGGCGCTATGTACAACTACTAACACATTTATTTATGCACGACCAAATTGAGGTCATGATCATCTCATGTGGCTTTAATGTGAACTGGCTACCCTACAACAGATAAATTGATTGAATTGATCGATAGACTTTTGGTTGTTAGATTTCTTTGAAAGTCACAGTTCTATAACGTCGCAAGAATTAAAGAAAGCTGTAACTGAAAAAAAATCGAAAATACGTTTTTTTTTTGCTTCATTTTTATCAGAAAAAAAATACGCGTCAATTGGTCCCGGTAACAGATATTGAAAAATACCAGTGTCTTCTTTCTACTTTCATACAGGTTTTTTGGCTCTGGTGCACATTAAATGTTTTGTCAGTTACAGCGTTCTTTAATTCTTGCGACGATATAAATAAGTCATAAACCAGAGAGATGCTCTCCACTAACATAACCCAGTGGTCAAATTCAGCCCGATATATGTATTGAAAATTGGAAAAATTTTTATAATGCCTGATTAATGCAGTAAAATTGTTAAGTTTGAAATACAAAATTTAACAACTTTATTAGTTTTTGTGAAAAATTTGTATATTATTTGTTAAATACGAGTAACTTCTGCTAATTTATGTTATCCTTTACTTAGACATTTGATTTTTTCTTATCAAAAATATTGTATGTGCGTATGTATAGGTATGTCTCAGGGCTTGCAGTCTTTTAAACAAACACAATAACACACACATTCACACACAAATATCTGAAATTAACTTGTGCATGATACGAGTTTTCTTAAGATAACGTTTGTCATATGCAATAAACAACTTCCGTAAACAAATACTAATCAGGTTTATTGTCACAAAGATAGAACAAAAAGACGTAAAGTGTGCATGGGAAAAACTAATGGTTGACATTTTGTTAAATGGTTGCACAGTAGAATTTTAAAATATGGTAAACACTTACATGCACACCTTAACTAATACAGACGTTGTTATCTAAACAGCAAAAGAAATATTGCAATTAGTGAAGTAGTAACGAAGGCTTTATGGTACATTCGAAATTATAAATCAAATAAATATGTGATGACGAGAAAAGAACAGTAGATGGAGAATAACGAATAAAAAAAAGCAGGCAAAAAAGGGTTCTAAAATTGTAAATCAATGGTATCAAATTAAGAACGAATCGTGACAATATTTTGTTCACTTTTGGTATCAAATCAAGCTTAACGCTTTATGAAAATAGGAACAAATGGCACTGAATACCATTAGTTAGTAAATCAAGAACAACCGTTAGTAAATTAGTGAACAAATTGTAGAAGAATACCATAACATAATTAATTAAGTACGATCTGTTATTACTTTAGGGAACGACCTATTATTGAATCATAAACGATATGATATCAAGTAAAGAACAAAACTGATAAAAGTACGGTTATGGTAACAAAGTAAGAACAGTGCTTTATTAAAATAAGAAAAATTAGTAACAAAAAGTAAACAGTGTGTTATCAAAATAATAACGGTTGGTAATACAGTGATATCGACTAGTTATTGAAATATTGATACCAACCGTTATTGAGGTAAGCACAAATAGACTTAACTCAATTTCAATACCAAATGATATCAATTTCGGTAGTTTTCTACTATAGTATAATTGATGTTGACCTTACAAAGTCAAATGCATCGTTTTCACTTACAGTGCTCAAAATTTTTGGTCTTGCGCCTTTCAATGGTGAAACTCATATTGAGCTCGAGTTCATTAATTTTTTTTAATTGGTTTGTTAATGATGCTAAGCTTCTTAATTAAACAAAGGAACCTGTTCAATAAAGTGATCTGTTGAATGTTAAAATTTGGAGAAGGATATTGAGAGCACAATGAAAAAATATAAAATTTTTTTATATATGTTACTAGCTGAACCCGGTGTGCTTCACTACCCCCTCGTTATATAATCAAATTAACGGCGGTGACGTGGTTCATAGTTATATGGCGACGTTAACAGTATTAAGAGCAATATACTACCAAATAAAAAAAATCCGTTGGAAGGAACAAATTTGTACAGAGAACAAAAAGTTTAAAACTTTCAAATACAGTTAAGCGTGAAAGGGGGCGTGGCGTAAGAAATGTTTATTTATACCTCGCCTGTAGTATAATGTGTATAAAATTTGAAGTAAATCTGTTAAAAACTATATGGGAGCAATCACATAATTTTAAAAAAGTGGGCGTGGTCAAAAAAAGTACCCTATTAATCATGCTGGAGTCCCAGTTAAATGCTGTGAAAATTTCAGAAAGATCGGTCTAGAGGTTTGGTCTCCTATAAGGTACAAACAAACAAACAAACAAATAAACAAACACACATTCAATTTTATATATTTAGATTATCAGAGTGGGCAAACAAACAAAACATTTCGCAAACGTTACCACAAAGTCATAAACTTTTCAATTTTTTTTTTAAATTGTTATGTACATGAGCAATACCAAAATAAATACTTTTTAAATGAGACAGAGCACAAACAAAACAATTGGCTATTCGCTCTTTCGCTTGCTTTGATATTCCGTTACATTCGTATAATTGCGTACAAAATAAAAGGAGAAACGTATTTTTTGAGTGTTTCATTTAGTTCGTATGTATATTTTTTTCTTTTTTTTGAATAAAATTTAAATCATAATTAAAATGTTTACTGCTTTGCCAAAAATCTTTATTCATTTAGGTATGTAAATATATATATAACATTTTAGGAAGTTATAATAAGCAAATCAATTAGCAAACATTTGCAAACGTATAATCTTCAAACTTTTTAATTTTGTTCTCATTAATTTCTTTTCTACCTACGCACATTTGAGTTAGTGTATTAGTAGTGCTCAAAACAAAAACAATATACAAAATAAAATAGGACAATCGCTCTCATTGTTTTTGTTTTGTTTTTGTTTTACTCATTGTAAAGAAAAATACAAAATGAAATTAAACGTTTAGTTTTGTTTATTTTCCTACTCTGGTTATTATAAAGCCTACCGGGAAAAACTTGAAATAATCAATTACAAACTTTCCACTTTTTTCTACGAATTTCAAACTCAATGGCAAAGCTAATAAAGCATCCCATATTTCAAAACCAGAATTTTCTCAATTCTGTTGTCGACAACATAATTGGTCAATCACAACGGTGTTAATTATTATTAACGACGAATCAGACTCCCTGAGAATATAATCTATTGTAGTTCGGTTTCAATATTGGTGGGACAAAGCAATTTCAAACAGATAATAATTAATTATACTGAGATGAAAATTATTTACAGAGGATGGCGAAAACAGATGTAAGTAGTTGTCTGTAGATTTAGCTTACAGATTTAGATGAATGCGCTTAGGGAGGCAAATGGTCTCTTTGCAGGACTTATCCATCACAGAAGTTTCAGTCGTGTTGACGTTTATTAGGAATACAGTGTAGTCTGTTGATCAGACAGTAGACTCGAAAGGACACAATCGATTTTACAGGCCACAGTGCCTTGCAATTGTGCTGGGTGTAGATTGAACAAAAAATAAATTCATTGTGATGTTTTTTTAAAGCCTCAAACTCAAACTACTGCCCCTATCAATACGCCAGATCGGCTTTGGTTTGCAGACCGCCGTTGTAACTCAAACCAAAGTTTTTTTTCCAACTGTTTGTTCCTTTACTTTACTTAAAATTATCTTGAAATTATCTTATCTTATCAGCACAAGTGTTTTTTCCGGCCTCATTTAAGTATTCAATTTATACTTAAAACGATGGAATACATTTTAGCCCATTCTGAACTGAATTATTTACTTTTCGGTCCACATCACTATACTTTTTCAGTTTATTTGTCTACTACTATAACGACGACCTTTTCTAACTGAAAGTCCCTTGAAAATGAAATTTGAACAGCCAGATTTTATAAAGTTTAACGACACAAAAATTTATTCGTCTTTAGCTAAGACCTGCTGTAAATGTATGACACTTTGCTTGATGGTCTGTAAAGTGCAAAGCATCAGAAATAAAAATTTATACTTGAGAAAGTGGAATAAAAAAATAATGAAAGCATCCAAAGAGATAAACTCCGCTTCATATTTAGGCGGGCAAGCTAGTGATGCAATATTTTGTTGCAAGAAACATGAATATGTATTTTATAAAATTTATTAAATTTTAACAACAAACAAATGATAACTTCTAAACAAACAAGTGTTTATTTTGCAAATTTGTGTAGTTTTTTCTAAAGCAATTAAATGCGTTTCATATACTCGTACATTTTATTTTTCCTTTTTTTCTGGAATTGCTTTGCAATATGTTTGAAAAAGTCAAAACTGTAAATGTTTGGAGATTTGTATGTGAATAAAACAAACAACCACACACGCATAAACACAAAAGATTTTGGCAATAAGACAGTTAAAAGCCAAATTCTAGTATTTGGCCAGTGTTTTATTGTGTCACAAGCCAATATGATTAATGGATGTATTGTTGTGACTAACAGATGCTTCGCCAATCATGGTCATTTTATTTTTTCTGTAGTTAATCTTATTGTTTGTATGCCTTTACTACGAGTAAATGAAAGCATTGTAAAATTTTAAACTTAAACATTTTTCTATTAGGGCGCCATTGATATTGTTAAACTGATGTTTGCCTCACAACCGCAAGAGAAGAAAATTTGTTTAAGCTGCACAGATGTTCAGAAAATGACCCCATTACATTGTGCCTCCATGTTTGATCATCCAGATATAGTGGAGTTCCTGGTACGTGAGGGTGCCGACATCAATGCTTTAGATAAAGAACATAGATCACCTTTGCTATTGGCCGCTTCGCGTGCTGGTTGGAGAACAGTTTATTTACTTATACGTTTGGGAGCCAATATCAGCATTAAAGATGGCTGTTCGCGCAATGTACTACATTTGGTTATAATGAATGGTGGCCGTTTACAGGAGTTTGCCAACGAAGTCAGTGCGACTCATTCCAAAGAACAATTGGAACTATTACTCAATGAAAAAGACAATACCGGTTGTTCACCTCTACACTATGCAAGCAGAGATGGTCATATACGTTCTCTAGAGAATCTTATACGTCTGGGAGCCTGTATAAATTTGAAAAACAATAATAATGAAAGTCCTCTTCATTTTGCTGCCCGTTACGGTCGCTACAATACAGTCAAACAATTGTTAGACTCCGAAAAGGGTTCTTTTATCATAAATGAAAGTGATGGTGAAGGTCTGACTCCATTGCATATTGCTTCACAACAGGGTCATACCAGAGTTGTACAATTACTGTTAAATCGTGGTGCTCTTTTACATCGTGATCATAATGGTCGCAATCCTTTACAGCTGGCCGCAATGTCTGGCTTCACTGAGACAATAGAGTTATTGCATTCAGTACATTCTCATCTTTTGGATCAAAGAGATAAGGATGGGGTAAGTACTATTTATGATGAATAACAATATTTTTAACTGATTATGGTAACATTAAAATTCAGAGCTGATTTATGAAAAGTGAGGAAATAAATAAAACTGCAGTGTAAAGAAACCATGTACTAATCAGCTGCTTAGCCCAATCAGTAGTCTAGTTAGCACCTTGTTAGCCGCTGCTAACAATTATATTACATTAAAAATGTATTGAATATCTTTATTAATCGCTAATAATGCAAATACCGAATTTTAAATGCACTGTTAGTTTTTTGAATTCCGTTCAAAATAATAAAATAATGAAATTTGTTACATAATTTTAATAACAATTTTAGATAATAATTTTAAAAATAATTAATTACTTTTTAACATGATTTGTTTGTTTTTCTTTTATTTTTTTATTTTTTTCTCACAGAATACAGCACTTCATTTGGCAACAATGGAAAATAAACCACATGCAATATCCGTTTTACTATCAATGGGCTGTAAATTATTAAATAATGAAAAGGATCTTAGTGCAATTGATTATGCCATTTATTATAAATATCCTGAAGCTGCTTTAGCTATGGTTACACATGAAGAAAGAGCAAATGAAGTCATGGCGTTAAAATCCGACAAACATCCTTGTGTAACCCTGGCCTTGATTGCAGCAATGCCAAAGGTTTTTGAAGCAGTACAGGATAAGTGTATTACAAAGGCGAATTGTAAAAAAGATTCAAAAAGTTTTTATGTATGTATTAATATATATATTTTTGTATATGCACGTATGAACACAACATTCACATTCAAAACTGACATCAAGACAAATAATAAAAAAAAAACAATATACGATTTCAGGAATATTAACTATAATTTCAAAATGTTTTTTTTTTCAACAAATTAACACTATATCTCAAGTCACATATGTGTTATCTACATATAATATTATCCTAATGCACTTATAAATCACACATACGCCCAACATTCTTTACTTTTGTTAAAAAAAAATCTATCATTGACAGACAATTTGACATATACATTTATTTATTTTCCTTTTTTTTACTCAGTGAAGTCTTTTACAATGGGGAATTTTTATCCTCAAGTAGCAAAATGTAACTCAAAATTTTTCTTTAGATTTTTGTGAATGCCTAAAATTATGCAAAAAAAAATGTAATTTTATGCATATTAAAAGTATGCTTTAATTTTTTGCTTAAGACATCAATTACACAATTTTATACGTAACTAAAGTAAACCTTCCCGCGTTGCTGGACAATCTGTATATACGACTATAGTGTATAACGATAACATGTATTACATACATATGTACATACATAATTGGAAATTGCAACCCTGTGTCAGGGTTACGGCCTAGCTTCTCCCAGCACTCATATTGTGTGTGTTAATTTTTACCCATGAGTATCGAGATCTATAGTTAAAAGTCGACTCCGAACGTAAAATTTTAGAAGCTTTTTCATGGCAATAAATTACTCCCAGAGCTTTTGCCAGAAGTCTCCTGAGAGGTAGTCGTCGAAAGAAATAATTTTTTCATATTTCTTTTTTTCAAGATGTCAGAGCTGAGATTTGAACCCGGCGCTATCGTAAGAGTAAGCCAACACACCAACCACTAGGCCACGGCGACTACATAACTACGATAACATGTATTATTCATAAGAACACCATTAAGGAATAACACATAATTACAGATTGTGGGTATAACACATATCCATAGTGAAGGTAAAGCTTTCTAACGAACGTATTGGCTTGTATCTGAGTAGTAGCATTCTTGACACGGCTTTTAATTTTTTGTAATAAAATAGTAACCAAAATAGAATAAAAATAATGTTCAAATCAAAACTCTAATAGAAACTAGTAAAGAAATTGTCCTCAGTCAACGCAAGTTTTTTTTCCCTATAATATAAATGGTTAAAAATAACAAAAATTTCAAGTTTTTATAACTTTTCGTAAAAATAATTTTGTTCAAATAAATTAGGCTCTAGCTCGTGAAAATCACGATTTGTTCTTCGATTTTCATGAAGTACAGCTCAGTTTATTTATAATAAATTATATGTATAAGTAGATAATATTAAACGAATGCAATTCCCTAAGTGTATACATGGGATAGTTATGGATTATTCTACAAAAAATTAGCTAGCTGCCACACCCTTTTTGGACAATACATTAATACTTAATACTTTAGCTGGGTTTTGCTAGTTACATTCTAAAGGTTTTCACTGATATGTTATTTTAAAACTTCATGCTCATATGCACCTGACTTGGCGACAACTACTCATATCTGAGTACTTTTTTGTAATATTAATTTTTTTTTACATTTTTGAACTCAATAAAAATAACAACTGCTTTGATATTGAATTGAACAGATAAAGTACACATTCTCGTTTTTGCAATGTCCCTTTATGTTTTCCAAATTGGATGAGAAAACTGGCGAGCCACAGCAAAATTCAGTACCATTGCCGGCCTTAAACGTAAGACTATTCTGTAGTAAATTTTAATTTATAAGCTTTTCTTACATTTTTTGATTGTGTTGTAATTTCTATATAAAAATAAATATATAAATTTTTTAAGTTTATTATTAATTTTTTTATTATTAATACCACCAAAGAAATCTTTTTAAGCAATTTTAAAAATAGTTATCAAGCGTGATAGTCTGTAATTAGTATGTGATCTTTTGAAGGCCAAGCACAGTAGGCATCTTATAAGAAGGTAAACAGATTTTCGTGTAACAACTTGCAGAAAAAATAACCAGTAGTGCGATTCAATACGATTTTTTTAAGGACAGTGGTTTAGTAAAGATAAAACAAACGTTTTTACCGTTCATTAACATTTTTTAAGCACTTTCTTTAACTGTTTTCAAAAAAACAAAAAACACAATATGAAAATAAAAGCAATTTTTTTCTTCACCTCTTATTTATAAATTCCCAAAGTTAGTATGTATATCTAGAATGATAGTATGAAATTTGATCAACATGCATACACATAAGAAATATTGAAAGACAATATTCAAGTCACCATTGGCGTCATACAGTCATACAGAAAAAAGTAGCAAGAAATTGAACTGATTAGATGGATCATGTTACTCACAGCCTCGGAGAAGATGCTCGCTTGCCGGCAATTATATTCAGGAAATAAATCCCATGAAATTATTTACTACATATTAATGGAAAATAAACTGAGCCGACCATATTTCACCATATTTCTTGTTCTGTAGCTCTTTGAAACAACCTTTATACCATAGAGCTGGCAAACAATCGATAGTACTATCGATAGTATCGATAGTTCTATTTTTATTAGACTATCGATGTTATTTTTTCGATAGCGATACTATCGTTAAATGTTGCATTTAATTGACGTATGCAGATTTCTTTAGCTTAAAACCATTATCGCTACAACAACTGCAACAGGCCAGATTTTTTCAAGTTGCAATTACTTAACTCGCACTGTACATATTTTTAATTGTATCTTCCTTATAGAAACAAGCAAGGAAAATCGTGATAAAGAAAGCAAAAATACTGATTTTGATACTGCAATTATATAGTTGCAAAAACTAGCAGAGGTAATTCGAAAGTTTGGAAATTTTTTCTAAAGGCAAAAGATAAAGAAAATGCACAATGTCGGCTGTGTGCGAAAATTTACAATACTAGAGCCAACACATCAAACATTTTTGACAACCTAAAACGTGCCCATCCATCTCATCCAACTGCCAAAACAATCAAACTTAATCCAATATTTTGTCAAAGAGTCTAAAACCTATAAAAGGGATTCCGAATAGAAAAACTTACTACATACTGGTTTAATGACTTTGGTCGCCAATGATTTACAGCCATTCAGTATAGTAAAGGCTACATGTTTCCGAGATTTTATTAAATGCTTAAATCCCCGCTACATGTTGCCTTCAAATAACACTCTAAAAAAATGTGATGATGGTAAATTTGTTCAATACAACCAAGAATAAATTGCAAACTATGCTTAACGAATTGTAAATTTGCACTATTACAACAGACTTGTGGACTTCAAGTGAAAACGATGGCTAAATTACCGTAACGTGTCACTTTAGATGAAACTAGTTTGTTCTTCGTATGACTCTTTTGTCTATGTGCTAACAGTGAAATTTAACATTTCTAAAAGAATTCGATACTATCGATAATATCGATAGTTTTTGAACCAACTATCAAAAACATCGAATGGCGCGACTATCGATAGTTTGCCAGCTCTATTATACCATGTATTTTGTAGCACCGTGTAATGTAATGCATGTTGTATAAGCATATAAGCCCCCAAAGTTTTTCATTTGCTGAAACTTTTCTTCGTTACTTTGTCTTACTTACGTTGTTAAAACTATAAAACCATCATAATTAAAATACTTTTCAGTTCAAATAATCAACTAATTATTGGATCAGAATTCTTTTTTCTTTTTCTATTGCAATGTTTCAAATCAAGAGAAATATACTTTTTAACCAACAGACACTTTAAATAACGTAGCCAATAAACAAGACAATACACACACTCTAAAAAACTAATACACACACATAAATACACACGTATATGGAACTTTTTGCGTTTAAATTGTTTTTTTTTTTTTAATTAGTAAAGGCTAAAACAAAAAATAGAAATCTTTGCAGAATAGTAAACTTTAAAAATTTCATGAAATCATAGGTTAAGTGAAGTGGTTTAATTTTGATGAAGCCGACATGATTTCAACGTTGGCGTGTCATTGGAAATAATGTGTTTATGTAAAAATTACAAAAACGGTTTCTATTTAAAGGTAAGGTGACGTAAGTTCACTAACGCCTGGCAATACTTTTCAAAGTGCAATAACTGTTAAATTTGAGCATTAGATTTGTTTGTAATGCTTTAGTACCTTATGTGTGTGTTCATTAGGTCAGGAAGGTTTGTTTTTATTTTGAAGAATTCCTTATTTTAATGCATATTTGTGACATTTTTACAAAAGTTTATAGCTTTAAAATTTTCGAACAAACAAAATTTTTGCCTGTTCAAAAATATGCTGAAATGTCATTGCACTACTTAACAAAGCAGCTCTGCAGTGTTGCATTTCAGTCAGCTCATATTACCAAATTCGAATCCGTTTTCCACTAAGCAAAATTTAACATAAATAATGTTTTCTTGACATTTTATCACCTTTTTGTAACCAGTGTCAACGTAAAACGAATGATCAGAAGAAGAAAAAAGCGCCACCTATTGGGAAGTAGCAGATAAAAACTAAACCTACTTAGCGAAGACACTCACCACACAACCAACATGCAACGATGAGGCAATTGCTGTTGATCATTCTAGGGTAAAGGTATAACACTGGCCTTTGAATGATCAATTCTCAGCAATTTGTCTCATTCCTAAGGCGCTTAACAATAATATAATAATTAATAATAATATATGTACTGTCCTTTCCAAAATTCCAATACAATGCACAGCATTCAGTAGGGGTTTACGCTTGAGTATTGGTCTCAAATAAAAAAAAACGGCTTAACAATAGTTATAGTGTAAGAAAAATAAAAAATATACCATTCATTCCAAAAAATTCCAATACAATGCACAGCATCGGTAGGGGTTTACAAAAAAAACCACAAAATGACAACGTGTAAATTGACCTTCAAACTTCTCATCTTTGAAATTGGATAGTGACCCTATTGTTGATAACGACCATATATCCATGTTGATAGCTGGCTGCCAGTTATTCATTTTTTTATTTTTTTGCCAAATAACCATGAGCGGATAAGGCATTCAACAACACTTGCTGAATAAATCCAGCAGTAGTTGAAAATTGACAATCATTTTTGTTAGAACATCATCTTTAGGGATGTGGTCCATTTCTAGAAGTATGGGTGAGTCAAAAAACAAATTTTTCAAACTTGAGACAATACCAATCTTACCGCATACCGAAACAAATTCTATAAAAACTTTAAATGGGTAACATACTATATACCATTCTGTATACAACATTCTGCATGGGCTATTTGAGAAGATAGTTATTTGTGATTTTAACCGAGAATGTGTAATTTGACCCCTTCAACTCTTCTTGTAGGATTTTCTTAAGTCACAGCTCCCCTCAAAGCTAACAATACTAATTTCATAGGTTAAATATAGTCTGATTTACATGCTCGAGTCTTGTAAAATCAGTCACTTAAACGTTGTTATATTCTATCAATGATGTTTCACACACTTTTTTTATTAATAAAATGGAAAGCGCTTAACAAACGATATTTTATTTCAAAAAATACTATTCTTAGAGATTCCTTTCGGTAACAAAATTACTTTGACTTTAAACAAATTTTCAAACACTCACAAACGCCCTGAGTGAGGTTGTATGAACAGTGTCTAATTTAACTAATGTGTTCAAAACCATTATCATATCTTGTCATCTGAGACTATGTGCAAGGAAAGAAAATTCGGGATATTTCTAAACGCTGGGTATAAAACTCTTTCAGTTCGTTTGAATACCAGCGCAATGTGGAGTTTGTTTCGTTGTTCTATCGTTACTATAGTAGGAGGTGTTCTGAACAACAATGGAGCAATCTTGCCGCTATAGTTTTTGCCTACAATTACCATCTGAACAGGTTAAAATCTTATTTTCCTCTTTCCTGTTTATATAACCTATATAAGTAGTTATTCCTAACACTAGTAAAATGCACCACATACATACATACAACCATACTTATATAAAAGCAGATCATTCTCTAAGTCTCGTGAGAAAAAATTTTCATATGCATTTTGTAATTGACCACAGCAACATTTAAAATATTTACACATACTCGTACGCATGCATACACAACAATTTAAAAACTTATAAAAAGAAAAAACATTTATCTTCAAAGTACACATAACGTTTATTTTTGTTTAACACCATTTCACTTGCCTACTTATTTTGTAGATAAAATATTCATTTTATCCACTACAACTATCGCCCGAACAACTTGAAGCAAAACGCATACAAAATAATGATCCAACTTGGCGTGAACCACCATTGGCTGTGGTTAATGTGAGTTCAAGTATAAAATACATTAAAAAATATATTTTTTTGTTTTTTTTTTTTGTTTTTCTTTGTAATATTTTTAAAGAAAACTAATCCTTTTAAAACAGAAAAAAGAAAATTACTAGTTATAAGTAATAAGTAATAAGTGTATAAAAGGAAATGTCTTGAGTCCAAGTTCTTCAATGTTATTATTTTTTTTTACACATTTTTATATAAAAATTGAAAGTTAAGTGTGTAAAAATCAAGTGTTATTGCTGTTATTCATATTGTACCCTTGTCCTTTGGTAATTCCTTATTTGTTTAAGTTCCTCTAAGTGATGTCTTGACCACTCTTCCTTAAAAAAAAGTTCGTATATGTTTTCTCAAAACCTTGCCGACCATTTTGTTTTGTAGCTACTGTTTTAAAATAACTGTAACTGTATGCATAGTAAATAAAAAAAATATGTTTATTTTTATGTACTCGTATCTGTGTATATGTATATGTATGTACTTATACATATATCGTTAGCTAAAATGCTGTCACTAACACAAGTATTATTGTAAAGGAAAACTAAAGAATTTCTTAACAAGTAATGTTTTTATAGTAAAAATTTTTATTATAAAGTTGACATTTTTGATAGCAGAAGTGTCAAATTTCGTAAGACATGTAATTTTCTGGCATATATAATAATCAATAAAAAAGAACTCGATTTTAATTTTTTGTTAGTTACGCCTTTTTGCATATTAGCTAACGATATGTTCTTTATAACTGAATACTTAAGTAAGTGTCAGTTTAATAGTCCTTCAGTTATTAAATAGGGTTTCAAGCACTTTATATCTCTGTCTCTGTCTTTTTTTTTCTCTTTATATATTTTTCTTTTGCTTCTCGGATTAAATCTTTAATAATTTGTTAATGATTTTTGGCCTTAAGAGTTTTTATTTTAATTTACAAAATGTATGTATGTTTGTGTTCGGCTTCATTTGAGTTTGTTATTGTTTTCTTTCCTACTATTATTATTTTTTTTTCTTCTTTACTTTTTAATGTTTGTTTTTTTAAATACAGAAACATTTTAATTTGTAAAAACATAAATTCTCTGGTTTAAATTATAATGAACAACAGTGGAACAAATGCAAACAATTTTGGTAAAAAATAATTATATTACACAGCCATCTTAATATGCAATTTTATAAAAACATGCTAAAACCTTAATGACGTACATATGTGTATTAAAAATAAATTCGAGATTGAGACAAAATTCATCTTCGTTCGAAGACGGCCCGAAATCATAGTCAAACACTAAAGTCAGTTCTTTTTAAAACTAACTTTAAATTAAAAACTTGTTTTTATATTTTTCTGCAACTATGTATAGTGAAAATAAATAAGTCTGATTTAAGTTGAACCAGCTTTAAGTGGGTGCCACCTTAAAATTGAGAAAATGGCATCTCTAAAGAGCTGATAATAACAATATTTAAAGAAAAACAATATGACAATTCGTAAAATATTTTATCGAAATACAAGTAAAAAAAAAAAAACTTAATGCTTTTTGATAAAAACAACTTTGTAATGCAAGAACGCGTAAATATAAATTTATGATTTTAAATTTATGTTTAAAATTGCAGTTTAAGTTCTAGCAGCCAATAAACTAGAAGGTGTCCTGTTCCACGGATGAAAAACGAGTATTTGCATATCAGTAAGTTTAAATAAAATGTCCACAAGCACTACTCCTTCTTTCTCCCTTTCTATAACATATTTTCCTAAACAGTGCATGCGTAGAAGTCGTCCCCTGAATGCTGGCCTTATGGAAAAAAATATGTTATGGCTTATTTCGAAATTAACTGCATGTTTTCTAAATCAACAATATATGTATACAGTAGGGATGACGAACAGGATTGATTTTAAAAAATTACGGAATTCGGAATATTTAAAATCCCGATCCCGAAATCCCGGGATTGATTTTAAAAAATTCCGCAATTCGGAATATTGGAAATCCCGATTACGAAATTACGAGATATCCCGGGACTAATCGGGATTTCGGGATTTTATGTTAATTAGTAAAAATGTCTACAAATTTTTAATTTTTAAATGTTTTTTCTTTTTTTTAAAACGAATACATAATAGTATCCACTAACATTGTATGTAACGCCCCTAATAGGTATGAAGTATTTTTGCAAGAAGATTCATAAAATGTTCTTTTTTTGCCGAACGTAGGGGTCGCCTCTTAAAGTTTTTTCGCTACATTTTAGGCACTTACAGTCCGATCTTATAGTCAGATATTACTTTAGTAGTTTCTTTTTGTCTCTTTCCTGCGTTTATGAAAATATTCCATAGCAGTGATTTACAGTCCCCTAGATATGGGAACATCAAAGCCAAGCGTATTCAAAGATGTTCTCAGTTCACATGATGTTATGAGATGAAAAAATGTTAATTGTCAATAGCCGTCAAATACGCAATAGTAGCAGGTAAAGATTTTTCGACTCTTGAAGAAGCAAAACCCGTAATTTTTAATATTTTTTTAGTTTCATCACGACTATTTTTTTTCAATTCTATATTCAGAATTAAGTATTAATAAATATTATTGTAATCTTTATCAAAAACTTAAGCATAAATATGCATTTCAAAGTGACAAGCAATTGCATTCAGAGGCCTTATTCTGTAACTCTCGTAAGCTAAAACTCTATCGCTAAAAATTTATAAACTTGATTTAGGACTTTTTGGCTATGAATACAATTTAGAAACGCCTATTGTAATTTAAAACCTTCATGCCTATTACCTCGAAACTTTTTAATTTTATATATTTTGACGCCCAGAGTGTCTCAAAAACACAAAATTTTAGAATTTTAGCTTAAGAGAATTACGGAATAGGGCCCCAGGTTATTATTATTGAATAAACAAGCTTGGCTCATTTTGCTTTACGATTTTTAAAGAAAGTTTAATTATGAAATCGAGTTACGCGGTTAGTTAAAAGTCCTTTAGTTGATCCGCCATTTGTATTTAAAATCTTTTGCACATTTTACATAGTGCTTGTGGTGGTTCTTTTAGGTCTACTAAAAAATCACACCATGGATTTGTGTTCTTCAAAAGCCATAATTTTTGGCAAATTTAATTTTTTTTTTTTCTTTTAATAATTTTTTACTTTATAATAAAATAAGAGTGTTTCTACTTACACGATTTATCCAAGCTGCCACATATGTATGTTATTAAACTATGCCTCTTTGGTACATTAATAAAAAAGGGACGAAACTTGATTTCTACTAAATATTCTATTCGGATAAAATATGCTTCTATAGTTGGAAATGAAAATACTAAAATATATATGATTCTTAAAAGAAATATACAGATATAAATTCATAATCGCGAATATCCCGGGACAAGTTTTTTAAAATCCCGGGATTTACGATATCCCGATCGTTATCTCTAGCATATGTATATGATAATATAAATATGTATGTTCGTACTTACTTACAAATTGTCATCATTTGTAAAGCAATATATAGATTTGAAATAGATTTGGCGGGCGTAAATTAAAACTTTTAATTTTTTATCAGAAAACGCTTTTAAAACTTTTAATAAATTTGTTTGTTTAGTTTTTATAAATAATATTTGACCACACTGGAAATGAGTAAAAATTGCATATACCATTGCATTTAATTTAAACTAGAGAATATTTTTTTTTCTTGGTAAAAAAAACATATATTGCCGTATTTTTAAATAATATTATAGGTTTACCAAGGACTTATTATGTCATACGTTTAAACGTATTTCTTATTTATGAATACGGCAATAGATGCGTAGATATTATTTTACAAGTACATATTTGATATTTATTTTATTTGAACAATATCTCTTCAAACTTATCTTTAGACAATGGTTAACCATGGACGCGTTGAATTACTGGCACACCCGCTGAGTCAAAAATATTTACAAATGAAATGGAATTCATATGGCAAATATTTTCATTTAGCACATCTTTTAATCTACTCAATATTTTTAATGTTTGTTACCGTTTACTCGTCGTTAATGATGAATGGCATAACCATACAGAATAGAACTTCAAGTTTAGATCTAAATAATATAAAATATCGGTAAGTATGGATATGAGGTAGTAATGTCAAATATAATTTTTAATTTTTTTCTCATTTTTAGTACCGCTTGTAATTTTACAAACAAAGTACGTCTATTGAATGATACATCCAACCGAGATTGCTATGAAACTATAGAAAAATCGCCAGCAATTCTTGTTTGTGCTGTTGCCATTATTGTTTACATAATATTGAGTTCATTACGTGAATTGATACAAATGTATCAGCAACGTTTGCATTACATTTTGGAAATTGTTAATTTGATTTCATGGATTTTAAACATATCAACACTAATAATGGTTATACCAGTCCTTAAAGTAGATGGTGGCATTACAAATGTTCACTATTCAGCTGCATCTATATCGGTATTCTTATCATGGTTTCGTTTGCTATTATTTCTACAAAGATTTGATCAGGTTTGCTATTCATTGTCAGTTAAAAACTTCATCATAATTTTTAAGCATTTCTTTTGTATAAACTCCTTTCTATAGGTTGGCATTTATGTTGTGATGTTTTTAGAAATTTTACAAACGCTTATCAAAGTCTTGTTAGTATTTTCCATACTGATCATAGCTTTTGGTTTAGCATTTTATATACTTTTATCAAAAGTGAGTATTTATTTTTCATACATATCGTCACCTAAACTCTGGCAAGAGATTTTATTTTCTTAAAGGACAAGCAAAAAATTACAATCTTTAAGATTATTTAAGAATTCAATATCAAAATTTCAGCGATAGGACTTTAATAACAGTACCAAAGAATATAGGAATAGTGCTAAAATGTTTTAAATGGTATCAAAACTGTATTTGGAGCATTTGTACACAAATAATTTCAAATTTGATATACATACTTATATATACTTATCTCCGAAACTGGAGAAGATATCCGAAAACGGATTGCAGACTTCAAAAATGTTGGTGTCAAAAACCTAAAGTGTCATCATTAACTCGAGATATATAAAAAATATGAAATGGCGGATAGAGCACATAAACTCCCGCACGACAATATGTAATTAAATACATATATACAATAGAAGTATGCATGGGTGTGTGGGCTAGGGATGCTCGATGTTTATCGATGTATCGCAAACATCAATGTTTTTAATTCGATGCGTCGTTAAAATATCGAGCATGGGATAATAGATATCGTTCGATGCATCGAAAGCCATACTTAAAGTTTAGAGGTGTTTTTACCAGACAGACCTGCTTGAACACTGCTTATAATTGTGTCTTATATCCATAATTTATTTATAAATATAAGTATTCATGACGACGTTGAAAGAGGGCTGAGCAATTGGAAATGAAATGTCTACTCCGCACTATTACAGCTGGGACCGTGATCGTGGTATCCGGCTAGTATGGTTCCCAAACCGCCAATAGTTTCCACGTCCTTACTATTGCCACACAATAGCGATATAGTACATTTAATATCAAAAACAGGTCAAGTCATCCGGCAAATCCTGCAGGAGTGAATTACCATCTTCCTGATATTTGCCTCCCTATTGATGTAAATAAAAATATCTCTTTAGAACGCTAAAGGGCAAAAATGTATCCCGTACCTTCGAGGCAGAACCATTGCGAACCAATTCATCGGCCCATTAATTCCCCTAATCCATGCCTTAAAATTCAAATTTGTTTTTTCCCAGTGAAAAGGGTCAGAGCATTCAGTGCATCCCTGCATCCAAGTGCGGCTCAGGATGTGCCGAGAGCATAGCATAGTTTACCGTCTAAAAAACATTAGAGCTGAAGGAAGTATTTTACGCAATCTTAAATAAATGTAGTCGCCGTGGTCTAGTGGTTAGTGTTTTGGCTTACTAAGACAATAGCGCCGGGTTTAAATCTTAGCTCTGACATCTTGAAAAAAAAAAAGAAATATAAAAAAAATATTTCTTTCGGCGACTACCTCTCAGCAGTCTTCTGGCAAAAGCTCTGGGAGTAATTGATTGCCATGACAAAGCTTCCTAAATTTGTCATTAAACTGTAGGTCCCGGTACTCTTGAATAAAAATTAACACACACATCATGAGTGCTACTAGAAGCTAGGCAGTAACCCTGACACAGGGTTGTAATGGCCAATTATATATGTATGTATGTATGTATGTAAGTGGTCTAGTGGTTAGTGTATTGGCTTTCTAAGACGAGAGATCCGGTTCGAGCACGGCTCTGAAAGAAATATTACAAAAAATATTTCTTTCGGCGACTACCTCTTGGCATTCTTCTGGCAAAATCTCTAAGAATAACTGATTGACATGAACAAGCTTCTCAAGTTTAATGTCGACTAAACTATAGGTCTCGGTACTACATAAATGCATAATTGGCCTTTATAACCCTGTCCGGATTACGACCTAGCTTCTCGCAGCACTCATGTTGTTGTGTGTGTAAATTTTTATTCAAAAGTACCGAGGCTGTAATCCTGACACAGGGTTGTAATTGCCAGTTATGTATGTATGTATTGAAAAAAGGAACAGTAATTAAACATTTTTATCTGTCTTCTAATTGCCATATTTTAAAACCTTTAGGGAAGATAAATACAATACATAATGAAATAATACCCAAATTATAAGGCTTCCTTGTGTAAAATTGTTTTATGTCGTTCTTCCGTCGGAAGCAAGCATTAGAAACTACTACTTTTTTCTTTTATATTTTTAAATTTTCTACCAAGAAGCCTTGAGATTCTATTTAAATTTATGAGATTTAATTTCATCTAAAATAGAAATTGAATTAAACCCCAAATAGTGAAATACGACCTCAATAATCATTATTTTAGCTTTCTTAATAAATATCTTTTTTTTTATTAAGACAAATACTCAGTGTAGTACACCCCTACTCATGCTGTGCATTGTTTTGGAATTTTTTGGAAAAGATAGGATAGAGTTTTCTTATTAAGCGCCTTACGAATAAGACAAGTTGCTATGAATTTGATGATCACTCAGAGACTAGTGTTACACCTTCAGCCTTAAATGATTAACGGCAAGTGTCCCATTTGTCTTTGGATGTTGATTGTGGTGAGGATCTTTACTAAGTAGGTAGCTGTTATCTACTAAATAAGTAAATAACTGGAGCCTTGTTTAATTTTTTGATTTGGGGCTTTATTTCATACCGTCGCAAAAAATTGAGCTTTAAAAGCAATTAATTAAAAATATAATTTGATTAACTTTTGAATTATATTAACAAATTGGGTATTTTTCGATATACAATATTTTTTGAAATATATTTTAATTAAATGCATCATAATGAATTAGAAAGTTGATTTTTAATTATTTGTCGATTACGGCCTTTTAAATTTTAGGTGACGATATATACTTATATTTCTCCATTGTACATTGTATACTATTTTAATTTCATTATTATTTTTTTCTTCGTAATAGATTTCTGATCCTCAACCAAATCATTTAAGCTTTTCAAATATACCCATGTCACTGTTGAGGACCTTCTCCATGATGTTGGGAGAATTAGATTTTGTGGGTACATATGTCAATACACTTTACAATAACCAATTAAAGGTTCCTATAACATCATTTCTAATACTAAGTAAGTATGATATTTTCTTTAAATACTTATTGACTATTATTTTTATATTTTTTAGGCGTTTTTATGATTTTAATGCCTATATTGCTCATGAACCTGCTTATCGGTTTGGCTGTTGGTGATATAGAATCTGTAAGACGTAATGCCCAATTAAAAAGATTAGCCATGCAGGTAAGTTAACTAAAACTGAATTGTATTTAGCTTACTGAATATTTCTGAGTATAATATTTTAAATATATGGAACTGTTCGTAAATGCATCACACTGCCCTGCATAATATGATTATTATGCGCTGCCACTACTAATCAAATATAGCTGAATGCTTCTTTTTGTTAATTTTTATGAACCAATAAACACTGCGTAAATTGACAAATTGTAACATTCGATAGCGAAAGAAAATTCTATGTAAATAGTTTTCAAATTTTAAACAATTTTACTCGATATTCAAGGCCGTAATTAGCTCCTTATAATTTTTAAATATATAATAAATGGCACACATGTATTTCCTCCCCCTTTATGGCTAAAAACGATGAAAAGTAAAAAAAGTAAATTAGTAATACAAATGTACATATACAATATGTATATTGTAGTAGTGTGCTAGACTGCTAGAGAAAGGGTTGTGCGTTCGATTCCCACCAGCGACACTGGTCTGTGACACTACACCGAGTAAAGACCTTAGTCACCCATCTCGTAATAATTAAATATAATTGGATGATTTAAACGGTGACCTTTAAAGCCATATTGTCATAATATCATACAATTTTAAAGTAGTTTAAACAATTTGTTATTGGGCTATGACTAAAAAAAGTCGTAAAACAATAAAACTTTTCAAGCTATGTTTATCATTTTGTCATAAGTTGCCAGTAAAATGCAGATTTGAATGACTAAAGCGATAATAGTTACACGCTGCCGTCAGAATATAAGAAGCATAGAAAGATGGCAAAAGAATTTTCACACTCTTATGTACTATGTACTTCTACTGAATTACAATTTTCATTATTTTTTAAAAAATTAAAAAAAATTGCTTTTATAAATATGTACTATATACGAGGTATGATCAAAAATAACCGTTATTTTCAAATTGCGTCAGTTACGTACATATGTTCGATTTTCGCATTTTTTTTTTTTTTTGTTTGTTATGTTGGTACACATGTCTGTTATATATCGACGATGGAATTAAAGAACGCTGTAACTGACAAAAAATCGAAAATACGTTTTTTGCATCATTTTTATCAGCAAAAAAATACGCGTCGATTGGTCCAGGTCCCAGATTTCTACGATGAAAAAAAATTCACTTACGCCGTCTGCGAAATGAAAAATACCAGTGTCTTTGTTCTACATTTATGAAATTTTTTGGCTCTGGTGAACATTTAAGGTTTTGTCAGTTACAGCGTTCTTTAATTCCATCGTCGATATGTTGGTACACATGTCTGTTATATATGTTTTTTTTTTTTTTTTTTTTTTATTTGAGACCAATACTCAGGAGTAAACCCCTACTAAATGCAGTGCATTGTATTGGAATATTGAATATATAGATATACATAGATACATAGAAGTGAAGAAGTTATGTTAAGCGCCTTATGTCAATGGGACAAATTGCTGTCAATTTAATCACTCAAAGGCCAGTGTTATACCTTCACCTTTGAATGATCATCAGCAATTGCCCCATCTGGATGTTGAATGTGAGTGTTGAGCATCTTTTTTTTTTTTATGTAGGTTAGCTGTTATCTTCCCAGAAGATGGCGCTGTACTCCTGATCATTCGTTTTCTTGGTGGAATAGGATGGAAATGCCAGGGAGCGGTTTCGTGAAGATGGATTTCTTGGAGGTGGGGGGGAACCTCTTATTTTTTTTTTAAATTATAATTTTAGAAAAACCGCAAATTAATTTTTTTATTTTTCCTCCTTCGCTGGGATTTGAACCTGGGTCCTTCGAGTTTCTATGCACGCGCTCAACCACTATGCCACGACCCCCACGACCATGTTGGTAATATCAGCCATATAGTCGTGTTTTGGTATGCTCTTCGATTTTTTACTATTCAAAAAAGTTGACCAAAGAAACTGTAGTAAGTTTTGTGTAAAAATGAAATGGACATTTAAAATGTTGACTATGGAGTTTGGCGAGTCTACTATGAGCAGAACACAAGTTCAATTGTGGTATAACCGGTTTAAGGAAGCCGAAGAGCTCTCAATGACGATAGATTTTGCACCCTGATAACGCACCAGCTTACAAATCGAGGATTGTGCGTGATTTTTGGCCAAAAACAATACCGTTATCATGCCTCAACCACCGTATTTACCGGACCTCGCCCCCACTGACTTTTTCCTCTTCCCAAAACTTAAGACACCGATGAAAGGAAAACGTTTTGCTACGAATGAGAAGATAAGTAAAAGAAAAATCGAAACAGCAGTTGTTGGCGATACCAAAAAGCGCGTTTCAGAAGTGTTTCGAGGATTGGAAAAAACGCTGGCATGATTACTTTGAAGGAATAAATAAATACGTTTTTAAAAAATTAACGGTTATTTTTTTATCATACCTGGTAGTTTTACATGTTAAATTACACTGCTCCGGGTACTCTTTTGTCTATAACTTTTTCCCTGAGAAACAACTGGATATGGGCTATAGCGATATTTAGCAACCTCATTCATGTCTTCTGGAAATACCTCAAATACCCAGTCTAACATTACCCATAATGTAAAATTAGAGTACCCCGGGTACTTTTTTTCCTATAACTGAATAATTTGTTTAAAAGAATAATTTATTTTTAATTTTTAGCAAAAAATTTGAATTTTTAAAAATTACTATATTTAACATTTTTGTGGAATGTATTTAACATGTGTGTGGGATGTATATATTTAGCTTCAGAATTTATCTTCACCCTTAAAACTGACAAATTGTTTTAGTTTTTGTAACACGAATTTACTGCTAAAGCCAATGAAAGCAACGCGATAAATATAAGTATAAGAAATATTTCTGCCATTTACACTGATATAATGATCACATATGTTTTATACGCCGATATATATACAATTTTCTGTTTCTTTGTTGATGTTTTTTTTTTTTATTTCAGTCTGACGTCTCTCTCCTATAAACAGGCTGATATTTTTTTCGTATTTTTATTTTCTGATATATGACTTTAAAACGACCATTTGAATCTCCCTAATATTAAAATTGTATTGTAATTTAAAAAAATAAATAAAATAAAGAATATAATATGAAATGTATTGCTTATGGGGATAGGCTCTATCTCTATGGCCATTTCGTCTCTGCTTAAATAATATTTTTAATTCTTATCTTATTTTTTAAGGTGGTCCTACATACCGAACTAGAAAGAAAATTACCTCAAATGTGGTTGCAGAAAGTGGATAAAATGGAATTGATTGAATATCCTAACGAAACAAAGTCAAAATTAGGTTTTTTTGATTTCATATTAAGAAAATGGTTTTCAAATCCATTTACCGAAGATAGTACGTATAATGAGTTATGTTTTTGCATATGTACGAGTATGTTAATAAAATAATAAATTTCAATTCACAGCCTCTATGGATGTCATGCAGTTTGAAAATAATGACGATTTCATTAATAGTGAATTGGAAAAGCAAAAACGTAAATTACGTGATATCAGTCGTATTTTAGAACAACAACATCAATTGTTACGTTTAATTGTGCAAAAGATGGAAATAAAAACCGAGGCCGATGATGTAGATGAAGGTGTTTCACCCAACGATTTACGCATTAGTGGTAATGGCAGTCATACCACGAATGGTTCACGTTGGACCTCTCCACGTATTCGCAATAAGTTGCGAGCGGCCTTAAGTTTTAATAAAGGCATTTAGGAGATAAGAAAAAGGCGTATTAGAAACAACGTTAATTTAATTATTTAGTTAGCAAGCCAGATGATTAAGTTGGTAAAACTTATATATCATCTAGGCTTGCTGCAAAATTAAACACGTGTCAGTAAAAAACAAAAACAAAATTGTATACATCTAAAGTAAAAAACAATGAATTACTTAAGAATACTATTAAAAATATATGTTTTTTATATGTAGTTATACAATAACACAGTTTAATCAAAATTAGAACTGTTCCAAAAAGTTAACAAAACAAAAACAATTTGTGATTGTTATAAACAAAACGAAAGGCAAATTTTTAAACTACTTGTAATTATTACGATATTATATTCAAAAAACTTAACAATAATTTATGTATGTATGTATGTATGTATGTATGTATGCATGTATGTACGAGTATTGTAACGATAGCTGTTTATTTGTTTTATTAGAACCTATGAAATTTTCAATTAAGAGTCTACATCTGTGGCATTTTGACAAAACACCTTAAGTCGAGATAAGATAGCAAAAAAGTTTTTCAAAAAAACTCGGGGAAAAAATTATTTTTATTAAAAAATAAAATAAACCGTTATTAAAGAAAAATTTCTTCTATAATACAAAATTTTAAAAACGTACACAAAAATGTTTTTTGAATAAAAATTCATATCATTTACAACATTTTTTTCAACTTTTTAAATTTGACTTAAGATATTTTGTCAAAATGCCACAGATATGTATGTATATGTGCGTATGTATGTATTATGTACACACATAAATACACCAATATGTACTGTTATCTCCCTGTTTGTAGTGTTATCTTCCTAACAATGGGCAGAAGCAAAATATGGGAGTTTTTTTTGTCAAATTAAAAAAGAAGATAGTACTACTGTGTTGGGGAATTTTAATCTACGAAAACTGTAATCGCGTCCTAAAATATAACGGAAACATAAACATACTTTTTAACAAATATTTGAAAGTGAGGAAAAGAATAGAAATAAATAAAAAAACGATATCGATAATGGTTATATCAGTTGAAATGTATTTCTCTGTATTGTTTAAAGGCATGTTACCCGTTACCATTTTTGTCCCATTCTTAAGGGTGGACCAAGACTATATAATTCAAAAGCGAATTGTTACCAAATCTCCTTGATTTTCTGATGGCTTGATGCATAGTGTCCCTTTCTTCTTCCAATATCAGGATTTTTTTTTCCATCAAATCCATTAGGTGCTGAACTTACCGCTTATTTGAAATTTTTCTGCAAAACAGTTTTTTGCTTGCTTTCTTGAATTTCCTTATATACGCTTACAATGTTTTTTTTTCATCATTAACGGTTGCAGACAAAAATACAACTGGTAAATAGCAGTTGTTTCACTTTGACACCTCACACATAACATCTAAACAACAGTTGGGAATCACAATAGGGTTAAAAGTGAACGAAGACAACCAAATGAACAGCTGTTTAAATGTTGTATTTCATAATAGTCATTTGCCAACTATAAACTCAACTGTTAATTTTGTTTTGAATCATAATAATTCTATTTGATCCACGCTTTAAAAGATTACATTTTGTATACGAGTTGCTTGTTCCGAAGCCGTTGGGAAAATTCAAGAGATGATTTAACAGACCAGAAACTTTGGAAGTCGTCGGATACTTCAGATAAGGACAGACAGACAATTTTAATCTTTGGAACGAACATCACAAGTTCGTTTACAAAAATTGGAAATGAAGAAAGCATGTCGGACGAGCTCTCTGCGTATTTCGTAGTCGTGTAAGTCGATTTAATGAAAACTCTTTAGAAGTATGGGCCGATTATAAGATAGAATTTTTGAAATTGTATGGTTGCTCCGCTCCATCTGGAAAGCTTTTTTCAAAAGCTTTAACAGTTTTGTGCAGTTTGAGTACAGGCTGGAAGGGTTAATAAAATATTATTTTTACAAACTCTAGACAAAAAGTATTGGAACTTATTAAATTATACAATTACCGAATTCACAACATTTTGTATCGTTGTTTCATGTATTGCATACAATGTTGGCTCGTGAACATCTATTGTATGTTTATGAAAGTATTTTGTGTATTAAACGTCAAAAACCAAATAAGAAAAAGAAAAACTGTATTAAAAAGTTGATTTTTACAAACAAAATAAATTTTTCTTCCATTTTTATATTTTTTTATTTTATTTTATTTAATTTGCTGTTAACAATAAAAAGAATTTTTTTGTGTTTATATTTTTGTCAATATTTTTCATTCACAATAACACAGAAACCAATACAACTTTTTTAAAACATATGAAAAAAAGTGTATGAGTTGTATCGAATGTTTATATACAAATTACCAACAACAAGCGGACAACTATTGTAGTGCCATACAATTTAACAACGAATACAATGAATACAAGGGTTTTGTGTATTCGGCAAATATTTTGGTATAATAAAACGTTTATTTTGATTGAAATTTTTTTAGTTTGCTTTTATATAAAAACTTGATACGGTGCATCGAATACATCAATGTTTTTATTCAATATATGGCAAAACATCGCTGTAAGTTCACTATGCATCGCATCCGAAAAAACATCGATGCATTTTTTTGGTAAGCACCCCCTAATGTAAAGCCGCTTGTGCGCAAGCATGGTCAGAAATGATTTACAGCATGGCTGTCCAAAGAGACAACGAAAGAGATGGTCAGCCATTATCGAAATTAGGGAAAACATTACGAAACCTAATATTGTATCTTTTTTACCTAAATTGTACTAAAAGTTTTTTGTGTTTTCTTCTAATACATGGGAATATTAATAATCAGGTTAGATGTAACAAAAAAAAAAACAAAAATAAAATTTCAAAATACATACTTAAGTATATAAAAATTATTTATAAAATAATAAGAAAGATTTTAGATTTTGAGGTTGTCAAAATTACAAATTCATGGTCAAGAAAAAGACCGAAAAATCTCTATGTATGTATACATTTGAATGATAAAAAATATGTATGTACTTATATGTTTAAATTAATTATTTAAAAGTCTAAAATATAAATTAAATAGTTTAAAAATAATTTGTTTGAACAGTTAAAATGTATGTAGTTATAGATACATTCATACAACATATGGAAAATATAAGCGGTAATCACTGTTCACCGCAAACGCTCTGCAAGTCTTGTAAACATGGAAAACCAAGTTTAACAACAACAGTAAATATGTTGGACTTGTTACGTGCATATGACTTGCAGGGTCGTTTGCAAAACGAAAAGTGATTAATGTTTGTATGTCTGTATATACATATGGATATCGTATATAAATACTAATATGTACACGTACATATGTATGTATAAGTATGAATAAATATATAAATTCACATATGTACATATCGCCGTGCGATAGTTTATGTGCTCTATCCGCCATTTCATATTTTTTATATATCTCGAGCTAACGATGCCACTTTAGGTTTTCGACCCCAAATATTTCAAGTCTGCAATCCGTTTGCAGATATCTCGTCCAGTTTCGGCGATAAATAGCCGAAAACGGATTGCAGATTTTAAAAATGTTGGTGTCAAAAACCTAAAGTGGCATCATTAACTCGAGATATAACATATAAGATGGCAGATAGAGCACATAAACTCCCGCACGACGGACTAAATTTTATAACACAAACTGGGAATATGAGTGATAGCGGATAAATTATATACTTACATATACATATGTACTTATAATAAAATTTTACTTATACAGTCGGGCCTTGATTATCCGTGATCCGGTTAACCAATAACCCCGATAAGCCGTGATGGCCAAAGATCAGTCTATTGTTTTTGTTTGCAATGTTTTCAAATTGTTTGCTTCGATTAACCGTGATTACCTCTATTATCCGTAATGAAAACGGGGAATTCCCTTGTTTGCATACCATGAGTCAGAAGCATTTACAAGTGATTAATTTAATTTTGAAATTTGAGAAGTGCGGGTGGTTAGATCTAAGTTGAAGGACAAAGAAACGTTTTAAATATTAAAGATAAAGTTAAAATAATTAACGAGCATTCAAAAAATAATGTGAGTGTTAAAATGCTACCTCAAAAATATGAAGTTGGGATACAGACCGTTTATGACCGTTTATGTTTTATATCTTGAATTAATTCTTTTAATGTAAATATGTGTGTACACCAATGTTCATTTGTTAAATAATAAAAATATATATAAAAAAATACTGTATAATCAAAATTGTTATTCGATTATCCGTGAAAATCGATTATCCGTAATGCTTTCGGTCCCGACCATAGCGAATAATCAAGGTCCGACTGTATACATATATTTTCCTTAAATAAATAAAATAGAGTGGATACTTAGATGTTGTTCATGTAATTTATTTGTTGAATGTATTGAGTGTACAATAAATAATTGGTAGTTGTTGAATATTGTGCAGCAAGGTAAATATGCTGTATATACATAAGTATGTGTGTACATGTTACATTTGTGTATTTAATGTTGTTCCCACTGTAGGTAATCGTGTGTATGTTTATATGCATAAAATTAAATGTAAACGGTAGGATTTAAAAAATCCGACCTAATAAGACAAAGTCTCAAAGTTAACATAAAAACTGTTCTAACTTAACTTTCGCGTCCACTGCTCAGTCAAGAAAATATCCAAAAAAAATTCTTGGAATAACAAAGAGAAATTTCCCTAGATGTTACTCTACAGTGAGGACAATAAAAATCGTCATAAAAAAGTTACATACGCATCAGGTTTTAATTCACAATAAATTATGGTCACAAGACGGTTAATTTAAATTAGTTATACATTTAGTTTTAAGAATTCATTTTATAATACATACCTACATATAAAAAATTTAAAACAAATTTGAATGATAAAACAGTGCCAGCTCGCTAATCCGAAGGCGTGTAATCCGAATTATCCGGTAATTCGAATTGAAGTTATGAAGTATTACATGCTCTATAGTCCGCTATGATTGCAAGCTCAGTAATCCGTATTGCATATTTTTTTCAATTCAGACATTTTTTTGAAACAATTCAGTTTAAAAGATGCTTTTGAATTACATAAACGATCTTGGGACAATGTGCCCAATTCTTCCATAAAGTCTTCTTGGAAGCATATTCATTTTCAGCGGGGGGGATTCAGATAATAACAACCCACTTTCATTGTTACAGCAAGAATTATGTGAAAATGATCTTGCTCAAGAAACAGAAGAATTTCGCAGAATAAACAATTTATTTCACCGCAATAATGACGTGCAAATTTCTTAAGATGAAATTCTTAGCTGGATTATTAACTCTGACAACACTTCTTTTAAAAGTATTAATTCAGAGTCAAACACAGAAAATATGGAATCAGAGACTAAAACAAACACATTATCGTTATCGTGAAGCTGTGCAGGTCTTAATAACTGCTATAGACTGGGAAAAGGAACTTGGTATGCAAACAGATTACATATTGTTGCTAAAAGAATTGCGAAACAAGCAAACCTACACCACAAATTATGTGTGCTAAAAAAAGCATAATACTAAAAGCTTTCGTTTTTTGACTTATTATCAGTAAAAATTAAATAAATTTGTTTTGAAATACTAGCTTGTGTTTTATTTTCGAATATAGCAAATTATAATACATAATGAAAGGACATCCGAATATCTCGTTAATCCGAATCAGGGTCTTCAATCATTAATTCGGATTAGCAAGCTGGTACTGTAATTTAATTCATAATAATTAAAAATACATGTAGTATATATTTATAAAAAAATATATATCGAACACTACATTTTTAATTACACGCTTTTTAAATTTAAATATTTTATTAAATGTTTACTGTGTTATCAAAGAAAAAAATTTTTTTTGTATATGACTTGTTATGTATACTTCTGCGTTTATACTTACATATATATCAATTGTTGTTACAAGAGTTTTATTAAGAAAGAATCTTTAATATTAATAAAATACACAAAATGGCGTTTGCTTATTATCTAAGCTTATAGGATAAAAATTAAGAAACATAAAGTAAAAGAGAAATAACATAATAAGCAGAGTTGCATTAAAGGGAAGTATTCAACACGCCCCCTCAAATCTGCATATCATGTCCACATACATATCCCATATTCAATAACTAATACAAATTAAGTAAGTCCCAATAATTTCACAAACTTCTCATGTTTAATCTTACTCAGATTCTTAGTTAAAATATCAGCTGTCATCTCATCGGTAGAAATGTATCGTAACTCGATTTGATTGGCCTTGATGACTTCTCTTACATGTTGATACTTTACGTCGATATGTTTACACCTTCCGTGGAATACTGGATTCTTTGCCAAATATTGTGCACCGATGTTATCACCATAAATAACTATTGGATTGCCATCAAGATAACCAATTTCACGCAAAAGTCTTTTCAGATAAATGGCTTCTTTTGCTGCTGTCGACAACGCTACAAATTCTGCTTCTGTGCTGCTAAGTGCAATATTAGGCTGTTTTTTACTCTCCCAACTAAAAGCACATCCAGCCAAGAAAAATGCATAGCCAGTGTAAGATTTTCTGTCCTGAGGACAACTAGCCCAATCCGCATCAACGAAACCGACAGGTGGTTCATTTTTACTGAAGTAGTGTAGTCTAAGATTTCTTGTAGTTCGTAAATATCGTAATATATGCTTAACAGCTTTTTCATGTTCAACATGGGGATCCTGATTTCGTTGTGCAAGTTTGCAAACTGAATGCAATATATCAGGTCTCGTACTTATCCCCAAGTACATTAGGGTTCCAATCAAAGACTGATACCAATTTGGATCTATTTTCTCACAGTCTTCATTTTTACATACGATTTGAAACCTGGATCAAGGGGTGTTGTGGCTGGTCTAGAATTTTCAATTCCATAGGTTACTAAAAGTCTGTCAATATACTCGGTGTGACCAACACTTATTTTCCCAGTATCGCCTTCCCGCTCGATTTCCATACCTAAGAAATGCTTCACCTTATCGTTATCTACCAACTTGAATCTTTTCTACACCATGTCCTTAATCTTTACTAAATCTTCTTTGCACGAACACGCAATTAATAAATCGTCTACATATACAGCAATCAAGTTAAATTTACCATCTTTATTCTTTGTATATATGCAGGGTTCACTATCACAGGGTTTAAATTCCATTTTCCGTATTGCTTCGTCAAGTGTTGAGTTCCAGGAACGTCCAGACTGCTTTAGACCGTATATCGCCTTCCTTAAATGCAATACTTGTCCTGGACGGCTATTATCTACAAACCCATCTGGTTGCTTTATATAAACTTCTTCGTGTAAAGAGCTATTCAAGTAAGCAGTTGATATGTCTAAATGGTGTAAATGTAACCTCTTTTCTGCAGCTAAAGCAAATATCATCCTTACGCTGGAGTAACGTAATACTGGCGAAAATGTCTCTTCGTAGTTCACACCGAATTCCTGGCTACATCCTTTAGCTACCAACCGGGCTTTAAAACGTGTAATGTTTCCACGTTCATCTTTCTTTATATTAAACACCCATTTACTGCCAATAGCTTTCTTACCAGGTGGGAGGTCAACTAAGTGCCATGTGTTGTTTTCTTGTAAAGCGATATATTCTTTATTCATTGCTTCCATCCACTTGCTTGAATATTTACATGAAACAGCATCGTAATAAGTTTGTGGAATAGGAATTTCTTCAATAAAATTTAATTTGTTGTAAACCTTTTTTGGACGACCTACTTTACCGGTTCGAACTATTTTAGGTCTGCCCCTCACCCTGATCTCACTTATACCTGCCTTAACCATCTGGCACACATTATCGTTTTCAGATTCAAACCCCTCAAAGCCAGTCTCGGATGCAGAATCAAATTCTCCATCAGATGTATCAACGTCTTCTGCTTTACCATCGTTTTCGCTCTTTGGCATACAGCTTTGGGAATTAGAAAAATCAATAAAATCTGCTGACGTTTTTGTTTCGAAGGCATTTTCGCAGAATATAACATCTCGTTTATCTACTATTTTCCTCTCCTCAGCATCAAATAATCTGTACGCTTTTGAAGTAGTAGAATAGCCAACAAATATGTACTCCTTTCCCTTTGCCGAAAATTTTTTCATTTTGGTTTTATCTAAAGCTACTACAGGTGAACCAAATATACGAAAATGTGAAACATTTGGTTTTTTACCACACCAAACCTCGTATGGAGTCTTTTTTACCAGCACCTTAGTGATTGAGCGATTCCTAATATAAACGGCGGTATTCACAGCTTCTGCCCATAATACTTCATCTACGCCTGAATGAAT
This sequence comes from Metopia argyrocephala, assembly GCA_963576795.1. NCBI lineage: Eukaryota > Metazoa > Arthropoda > Insecta > Diptera > Sarcophagidae > Metopia > Metopia argyrocephala. Next base: position 39,835,532 of record OY756210.1, read on the forward strand.
AATCATAGTTCTCGCCATCTCAATCACAGTCCTATTAGCTCGTTCGGCAATTCCGTTTTGTTGCGGAGTATATGGAACCGTCAGCTGCCTTTGTATACCATTCAATTCTAAAAATTCGTTGAATTGGGAATTCACATATTCTCTGCCGTTGTCACTTCTTAAGCATTTTATATTCCGACCTAGCTGTTTCTCAACAAGAGCCTTAAAAATCTTAAATTTCTCGAAAACCTCATTTTTGTTCTTCATAAAATACACGAAAATTCGCCGAGAGTAATCATCGATGAATGTAACAAAATAACGGGATCCTGCCAATGATGGTTTGTTCATGGGACCACACACGTCACTATGAACCAAATCCAATAAATTATCAACTCTAGGTTGGTCAGAAGACGGAAACGGCTGCGAAACTATTTTCGATTTCATGCACGATATGCACTTTACCTCTGTTGGAATACGCCTTATGTTGATACCATCCACCGCATTCTTACTGATTATGTCGCTAAGACTTCTAAAATTAAGATGGCCATATCTATTATGCCAACGTACAGCTTCCTCACTTGATAAATTAAAATTTATGTTATTGTGCTCTGAAAATATAAATAAATTCATATTATTTTCAGCACTTAAAATAATTTTACTCGTTTTGTCTACTATTTCAGCGATATTATTCTTAAAATTTACAGCATAACCATTTTCAATTGCCTTTCCTACAGATACAAAATTTCCTGCCATTTCTGGAACATACAGCACGTCTCGCAATATTATGTCGCCATTTTTAACTTTTATTTTTACGTCTCCTTTGCCTCTTGCTTCTATGTGATTGTCACAAGCAAGCATTATTTTCTCATTCGTTTCCACGAAATTGAAAAATGATTGACGCTTGCAGCACATATGACACGAAGCACCGCTGTCAATACACCACGCGTTTTTATTAAATGTACAGTTACTTGCTGCAAGCATAGCAAAAGAATGTTGTTGTTTTCTATTTTCGTCGCCATTATTTATTACGCTTTTGCAATTTTTTGCCAAGTGTCCACGCTTGCCACACCTGTAGCATTTAATTTTTCGGCTTTTAGTATTGTTGTTGCTGGTTTCATTCTTTATATGTGGTTTTGATCGTGCTACAAAAACCTGTTGAACTCCAACTACTTCCTCATCACCGTCTTCATACTGAATTCTCCGATCACCTTCTTCTATGAGTTTAACTTTGAGACTATTCAAACTGGGTAACGCATCCCGTGTCTCAATTGCAATAACGAAATTTTCGAACTGCTTCGGTAAACTGGACAGCAATATAGTTACCAGCAATTCCTCAGCCATTTCGATACCAACCTCTGCCAACTTTTCTGTAGTTTCCGTAAAGCAATTTAGGTATTCAGTCATGGTTGTTGTCTCCAGCTTTCGCAGACTTAGCAGCTTCCTATATAAACTTACTTTTCGCAACGGACCAGTTGGTTTGTGGACTTCCTCAAGCTTTTTCCACGCTTCCAATGCTGTCTTGCAGTTTTTTATGTAGTTTATTTGCGATGTTTTTACGGAAAGTGTAATCATTGCAAGGGCTTTATCATCTCTCGTTTGCCACAGTTCAGCTTCATTTACGGCCACTGGTTTTAAAAGCGTTCCATTCGTTATAGACCACAAATCTGAATGCACTAAGACACACTTCATTTGCACCCACCATGTGTCGTAATTGCCGACATCTAATTTGTCTATTTGGAACATTGATGAACTCATCATCACAGATTTTATATAAACTTTGCTTTTATATTTTATATTTTTTCTTAAGAGCTCCTGGGCCCATAACCTGTTGTTACAAGAGTTTTATTAAGAAAGAATCTTTAATATTAATAAAATACACAAAATGGCGTTTGCTTATTATCTAAGCTTATAGGATAAAAATTAAGAAACATAAAGTAAAAGAGAAATAACATAATAAGCAGAGTTGCATTAAAGGGAAGTATTCAACATCAATAACAATACATCTATTAAAATGAATACTTTTAATTACAAAATCGTTTACAATCTACTATTGCGATTCGAAGAAAAGAAGTTTAAAACTGCAACAGCATGTTTAACTTAAGGTACATACATACATACGCTCAAATTAGGCAAATATTTGACTTAAAAAGCAAATACTACTAATGTATTGAAACATTTGTTTTATTTATTATTTAAATAATTAAAAATGTAAACATTCAGCCACACACAGAACACAGAATAGAAAATTCATAGAATATTGAAAATATTCAGAATTGTTGCAGTAAAATTTATATAACACTCAATTCAGATCATGATTTTTTTCATGCTTCCATTGCATGACATTGTACATGACTTTTTTCTTGTGGGCGAGAGGTGTAGAAAAGGCAAAAGGGCTGAAAAAGAATCACGAATTCTGTTTTTCTTGCTTGTTTTTTGTTGTTCTCTTTTTTTTAAGTTTTGTGTCCATTGTGCTTTTGTAATATGGAAAAAAATTATTAAAAATAAAATATAATAAAATAGAATAAAATATTGTTACGCAGAAATAATTTTATAAAGAAAAATTATCATTACATTCTTTTAAAATAGGTTTTGTTGTTATTATTATTAAAAACAATAATATATTAGGAACATTCTCAAATTTGTATGTTTATAAAATTATAAATCATTACAAAAACAAATATACATATATGTAGGTTTAAAATGTATATGAAAATTATATATCGTATGTATGTACAAACTACAAAACAAAACACACGTATGTTTAAAATTATATAAAATAAAAAATGAAATTGTTGCTGTATAATTATGTAAAAACTGATCCATAGAAACATTAGAAATTGCTAGAATAAAACATTAGAACTATAAATAGGACTACACATTAAGATTTACATTAAGGTGTATATAAAACGTTATGGAGTGTAAAAAAAGCTTTAATATGAAAAGTATCGGTATTTTAGATTACAAATATCGAACCCCTAAATACAAAACGAATTATAAAGAATAATTTGTAAGAATATAATAAAAAGAAAACTTTTAATTTACTTATAGGTATATGTTCATAAATTTAAAATCAGGATTATAAAAAGAATACCTGAGAGAAAAAAAAAATCTAAGAAAAAAATAAGGAATCAAATGTGATGATGTGGAATAAGTAGCAGTAGTAGTACTCGTAGTTGATTTCAAAAAAAAAGATGCATGCTTTAAAAATTCACATCATGATTTTTTAGAAGCATGACTATCTTTTATACTTCATTAAATAATCTTCCAAAATCTTCTGGCATTCACATCATGCTTTTTTTTAAATCAACTACTACTACTATTGTGGTATCAAGAGCTTCACCAACTCCTTATTCCACAACATCACATATGATTTCTTTTTTTTTTTCTTCAGATTTTTCTTTTTTTTAGATTTCTTTTTAATTTATTTTATTTTTAAATATTTTTTTTTCATATTAAAAAAGCACAATAAACATGCAAGAAAAACAGAATTCGTGATTCTTTTTCAGCCCCTCTGTATTTTCTACCAGGGACCGGAAATAATTGTTATTTTTTTTTTCTGAGGAAAAAGGTTACGCAAAAATGCCCTTTATTTGCATTTGGTAATTTTTAACCATTATCAGTACATTTATATTATTTTGGTTACCGTAACCAATTACAATGAGAAAAAAAATTTTTTTGGTTATAAGTAACCATTATATCAACCAAAAAATATTTTGGTTAAGAATAACCATTATTTCGATCAAAAACCGTTTTTGGTTAGAAATAACCATTATATCAACCAAAAAAAATATTTTGGTTAAGAATAATGGTTATTTCAATCAAAAACTTTTTTGGTTAGAAATAACAATTTGACCTAAAAAAAATTTTTTGGTCACATCCTTAATTTGTAAAATCTTTTTATTGATTTTAATCATTCTTGCGATAGCTTCCTTTGCATCATCCAAAATATACAAAAAATGCTGCATTTTGTGGAGTAATAACCAAAAAAAAATTTTTTTTTTTGATATTGGTTATTTTTAACCAAAAAAAAAATTTCTTTTTTAATATAATGGTTATTTCTAACCAAAAAAATTTTTTTATTAATATAATGGTTATTTTCAACCAAAAAAAAATATTTCTCATTTTAATTGGTTACGATGACCAAAATAAAATATATTTCTTGTTAATGGTTAATTATAACCATTATATAAATTCGTTGTCATTAATGGTTAAATATGACTGTTTCGTAGTTTCTCTTATAACTGTTACCGTCCCTGTTTTCTACACATCTCGCCCATAAGAACAAAAATAACATGTACAATGTCATGCAAGTGAAGCTTGAAAAAAATTATGATGTGAATTGGGGGTAATTTACATGGGGTTGCCCCATTAGTCTAATGGGTTTACACCAGAAATTAAAAAAATCAAGTTGCTTTCAGTCATCATCTGAATCCACGGATAGTGTAGAGGCAAAATAATCGTACAATGGACTAATATTCTATTTGAATTTTTTGCCAATCGGATGAAAAACCATTGAATATTTTTCTTACAAAATTCAATGAAAACCAATCTTAACTCTCGCAGAATAATGTAAACTGACCTTTAAGTATTTAAAATTGCAACTAAAGCAAAAATCAATTTAAAATTTAATAACACGTTGTTTTATTTAATTTACATTTTAACATACAGTTACGAGTAAACCTAGATTAACCGGGTATCTATTAATCGGTTAGATCTATTAACCGGCATGCGGCTCTTTTTATTTTTTCCCTATATTATCGGTGTTTTACCTCTATTAACCGTGCTTTACATCTATTATACGTGCAGCATTCATATGTTTAGTATTATCCGGTGGTTCCCCTTTTTTTGATTTTGCTTTCTCTATGACGGCTTGTATGTTTTGTATAAAAATATGTGGTATAAGCAAAGACTATAAATATATAAAGATGTCACACTGCCATACAATGAACTGCTAGCTCCAAATTTTAGTGATGGCCGTAGCGCTACTTCCACTTACAAAAACAAAACTAAAAGAGAGCTTATTCTTCTTAGAGAACTTATTTTCATCTCTCATGTGTGTACATGTGTGTATTACCAACGTATAAAAAATATAAAAACAAACTAAAAGAAACCGGTTTTATACAGAGAAGAGAGCATATTTATATTAATACAAACATATAAATATATTAACAACGAAATCATATATGCATGAATACGTGTGTGTATTTACAATATACATCATATCTCCATACATGTGTAAACGTGTGTGCATTTATATTGCAGATTGCCAAATCAAATAAAATAAATAATTTTTTGAAGAACACTTATTTTCGTATAAATTAACGCGCAACTAACCTAAGCCAAAGTCAATGTGATCGACTGTGTAATTGTACGGCAAGAATATGTGCTTTTTTGTTGCACACATGGAATTATGTTGATTTGTACCGAATTATAATGTTATTATTTTTGAGGAATTCTTTAATAAGTATACTTACAACACGTGAAATTAAAATAAAAAACAGTTTTTCTTTCTTTGGTTATTGTTTATTTTATTTGTATATCGCTGACATATTTAATGTTCCAAAATTTTAACCTTTTTGGTACTCGCTGATTTGTATTTATATGTTTCCCATGTCAAATGATTTCGTAATAATATAAGCACAAGTAAATTTAGAATCTTCATTCTATGGTTGTAACAAACGTTGTTATCCTCAAACCGAAAGGAATAAACAGTATTTTTGGTACAATCTACGCATTGATCAATAATAAATCTTTTTATGTTTTTCATAAGTTTGTTTTCCAAAAATATTTTTTCGAAGACTTTTATATAAATTGTGCAAACTTCGAAAAATAAGTCCGATGGAGCACACAAATTACTAAAGTCCGATTCATTTTCTTAATTTATTGTGTGAACAAACATTTCGGAAGGAAATGACAAAATTGTTGACGGTTTAATTATATCCAAACGAAATTTAACGTAAGTTATTTGCTGTGCTATATATTCAGCAAAATATCGGCTAAATGTTCATTCTAGCTCATGGTACTCATGTATAAAAATTGGCACACACAACATGAGTGCTGCGAGAAGCTAGGCCGTAATCCTGAAACAGGGTGTAATGGCCAATTATGTATGTATGTATGTAAATTCTATTGGCACATTGGTGGATGTAAAACAAACGGGATCTTCATTAATATATCTCATTTTCATTATATGTTCATAAGTACATATATATATATATATATATATATGTCTTCAGATCTTTCTGTACCTTGTAAGATTGTTTTAAACTCAATAGGTAAAAACATCACATGATCATGTGCAAAATTTGATAACTTCGGGGCGACGATATGTCAGCGGTATACAAATAAAACAATTAATAACCAAAGAATGAAAAACTGTTTTTTTATTTTAATTTCACATATTGTAAGTATATAAGAGAATTCTTCAAAGACAATAACATCATAATTCGGTGCAAATCAACATAATTCTATATCTGCAACAATAAAGCACATATTCTTGGCGTACAAGTACACAGTCGATCACATTGACTTTGGCTTACGTTAGTTGCGCATTTTTTGATTTGCCAATTTGCATTATGAATACACACACGTATACACATATACGCATATATGATTGCGTTTTTAACCTTTAATTAGACGACTGGGTTCAGGAAAAATTAAAATTGAAAAATGTTAGTAAATTTGTTTATAAAATATAAACATATAAATTCAAATCAGCGAGTACCGAAAAGATTAAAATTTTGGAACATTAAATATGTCAGCGGTATACAAATAAAATAAATAATAGCCAAAGAAAGAAAAAAATGTTTTTTTATTTTAATTTCATATGTTGTAAGTAATAAGAGAATTCTTCGAAGATAATAACGTTATAGTTCGGTGCAGATCAACATAATTCCATGTGTGCAACAATAAATCACGTATTCTTCTCCTACTATTGCACAGTCGATCACATTGACTTTGGCTTAGGTTAAGTGCGCGTTTATTTTATACGAAACCAAGTGTTCTTAAAAAAATTATTTATTTTATTTGATTTGGCAATGTGCATTATAAATACACACACGCATACGCATATATGATTGCGTTGTTAACCTTTAATTAGGCGCCTGGGGTCAGGAAATATTAAAATTAAACAAATGTTGGTGGATTTGTTTTTAAACGAAAAATATGTTGTATTTATTTGTTTTTTATGTATTATTAAAATAAATAACTGAAAATTTAACAACACATACTCATTTTTCTTTACACTTGCAGTAAACTCTGGGACACCATACGACTAATTATATGCTTTTCTAAATGCGCCTAATTAAAGGTTAATGTATGATATTAATATGTACATATGTATGTGTAAAAACAGTTTCTTTTATTTTGTTTTTATATTTGAATTCCCAAATGTATATTGTAAATATGTATGCATGCATGTATGATTTTGTTGTTGAGAGATATGCTCTCATGATTAACATTTGCAAAAAATGAGAATTGTTTTTTTTTCTGCTGACCACATACTTGTCCCCCGCTTCTAAATATGAACAAAATTTTTTTCAAATAAAAATGTAAGGAGTGTAACATCTTTATATATTTATAGTCTTTGGTATAAGTATGTATGTATTTGAATCTCTAGTTACATAAATCGAATATTTAAATAAAAATAAATAAAAAAATCGGTATATTTTATTATAATCTCTATTAACCGTGTATTTTATGCATGCTGGTACCGGCCCCACGTTAGCCGAATAATCGAGGTTTAACTGTTTACATATCTACCTACTCATTTGTATTTGATTGATATATTAATGCATACACTTAATCTGGTATGTGATGGAATCGAATTCATTCACAATTCAAATCGAATGGAATTTTCAAGTTGCTATGACTTCCAAATGCTTTCAGATTTGGAATTTTTATTTTTCACTCATTACATTATTGGCTATTGCCACTATATCCTTAATTATTAAAATTTTAAAATAATTAAAACATAAGTGTTATAAGACTTTGAAAATACAAACGATTTCAATTTCGATCGAAATCATTTTTCATCACCTACCGGAATATCTTTTCTAAAACTGTACGCAATAAAAGCTAAATATATGGAACTCTTTACGTTCAAAACACGTAAAAACTATTGCATTTGGAATACAAAACAGCAAAAATAGTTTTAAAATTATATTAAATATATACTTATACATATGTATATATACATACTTATATAAGTACTTATATACACGTGCATGTATATGGTGTGTAAGAAAAAATAAATGTTTATTACAATAGAATTATTAAGAATAATTGAATAAAGCTTTAAGACGCCGAACCCGCAATAAAGGGATTCATATGAAACTACTATAAGTTTATAGATGCAAAAGGAGATGGGAATGCCAAATTATTCAGATTTTATATTAAATGTCACATGGTATCAGATAAATGTTTAATTGTTATATAAAAAGCCTATTTTAACTTTTACTATAAGTACTTAGGTTAACCTTTTTTGTTTGTTGTAGTCACTACAACTGAAACCGATAAAACTATAAAACAATATTTAAACCTTTTTTAATAAAATATAAATAATTTAATAACAGGGATCTATTTATACAGAAATTGAGTAAAGCCTCTTTTAGACAACAAGTATTTGTCATCTGACATGCCCATTTTTTTACATATCTGTGGCAATATGGAAGACTAGCTTAAGTCGATATAAGCTAAAATTAATTTAGTATTTTTGTCGCTTATTAAAACTCAGGGCAGTAATAATATATATATATATATATATATATATATATATATATATATATATATACGCATATTTGTTATATAATAAGTCTATTATCAGTGGGTAAAATTACAAATTATATGCTAGAACTAGCTATAATAAAATTTACATAAATTTGGGAACATTTTAAAATTTCATGTTTTGACTTAAGCTGTTCTTCCATATCGACACAGATGTGTATTTTAAAATTGTCTGCAAATTTGTACTTTTACTGACAGCTTATTTGAATTGCTTTTGAAGGCATTAACGAGTGGGTGGCGTAGTGTAGTGGTTCTAATCGCAATACTGGCTAAAATGAAGAACAAACGCAATTTGTGACGCAGTTCGAAGTTTTAATTTAAAAAACATAAGAAAGCCGCCTCTAGTTTTCTGTAAATTGTTAAATTAATTTAAAAAAATTTATATTTTATTTATCAAAAAAAATTTACAGATGCTTTGTCAGATGGCTTTTATAGAAGCAATGTTTAAGTGCTTTCACACTACATATTTTCATTTTGCACTGGAAAATTTGAAATGTCAAATGACAATACATGTACATACATGTACACATATGTACATATGTATGTACATAAAATAATATTCATAATTCTTACTCTCTCTCTCTAACAATAATAAAAATTGTTAATTTTTAGATTTTACATCAACCTAAAATGATGATATACGAGTACGAGAAGAATTAATTCTGAAATGCATAAAAAACTAATAATTTAAATAATGTATGTGTATGTAATAAGTTTGTGTATGTATAACCCAAAATCTTAAAACAAAAGTTTTAAATTATTTAGAAAACAAAAATTAAAAAGCATAAGAAAATAATATTTTATACTTATGATATACCTGCTATGTTCAGAATGGCGTTTTAAAACCAGAGTGGGCAAACAAACAAAACATTTCGAAAACGTTACCACAAAGTCATAAGCTTTTAAAATTTTTTTTAATCGTATTGCACATGAGCAAAACTAAAACAAATATATACTTTCTAAATGAGAAAGAGCGCAAACGAAACAATTCGCTTTTCGCTCTTGTGCTTGCTTTGTTATTCCGTTACATGCGTATAATTTGCTCTTTTTTCTCTTCTTCTTTTCTTTTTCTTCTCATTCATTTTTTGTTGTACCTACGCACATTTGAGTTAGTGTATTTGTAGTGCTCAAAACAAAAATAATATACAAAACTAAATGGGACAATCGCTCTCACTGTTTTTGTTTTATTCATTGTAAAGAACAAAACAAAATCTGATCAAACGTTTCGTTTTGTTTATTTTCCTACTTTGTTTAAAACGCGTTTAAGCAAAATATTTTAATAAGTAAACATAACCGTTCACATTATATTTGAGATGTTTAAGAATGACGTTTTATCGGCTGATATTGGTGCTTGTAATTAACTTTGAGAATACTAAAAATATATATGTATTATGTATGTATACGAAAAAAAATGGAAGAATACAATTTTGGAATTCTTAATATAATCGGTGCCGCCATTTTGCACTACGGTAATGCGTTCAATAACCATAAAAAAGTGACAGCTTCATCAATTACAGAATAAACACTTTACAAATTTAATGTAACCCTGTGATTTATGTATTTAACGAAGTGTTTAAAATTAAAATATCTCATTTGAGATGTTTAACAAAACACGTCAATGAATTACAAAACATCTCAAAATCGACGTCTTTAACGCTTAAACACAATTGAAATGTTAAACACGTCAGGTGTGAACATGGCTTTATTTTATACATATTAATGGCTGAGCGAATTTATAATTGGTGTATTCTCATGTTGTACAATTAGATCTTATTGTATTAGGCTACGGTCACATTAGGTAAATATTTGACGAAAAGAGTGTATTTAAATAATTTTATCTAAAATTATTTTAAAACATTAATAATAAGAAAATAATATTTTGATTTTTACGTAGCTAGCCTTTACAACCCTGGGCCAGGATTAGGGCCTAGCTTCTCTCCATGAGTACCGGAACCTACAGTTTAATGTCGACTCCGAACGACAGACTTGAGAAGCTTGTTCATGGCAATCAGTTTCTCTTAGAGCTTTTGTCAGAAGTCTGCTACACAGTGTAAAACAGTGATGAAGGAAATGACAGCTCAAAATGTTTATTATCAGCTGTTACAATTTGTTGTGGCTATCTTGTTATGCACTGTCAGAGTGTAATATTTATTATTATATTGTATTTATTTTATAGCACTGTATTGTGTTATAAACACATTAAAGGCTACCGACAATCGACTATAAGTTGTCAAAAATGGAATACATGTGTGCATATGAGAATAATTATTTTAGTGGCAGCACGACTACCGACCACACAACTACTTTTGTTGACCGTAGCCAACTTAGGCTAATTTCTATTCTTCTTGGCTACAATAAACAGTTTAGTGCTGCCATCTCCTTGCATTAGTTTACATTTTTTGTTTAGTTTTCATTTACATATCTTTTTTAAAATCAGTTTTTATTTAATTTTTTATATAATTACATTTTTAGTTTTCTTAAATTTTTATTTATTTATTCTTTTTTTTTTTTTTTGTTATTAAAATAAATAGTACGTTTGTTATGTTTTGTTTAGGTTATGTTCAACGTGTCAAAACATATGTTTATTTTGTAGCTGTAGTCGTTATTATAATTAAGTAGCTGGCTACATGGCTACTTTTGTAGCCAAAGAATTTTTTAGCCGTGTTCGGTTGTCGATAGTCTTAAATGTGTTCACATCATTACACTGTATCTGCTAAGAGGTAGTCACAGAAAAAACTATTTTTTTTAGATATTTCTTTGCTTCAAGATGTCAGAGCCGGAGCTCTTTTCTTAAAAAACTAACACTAACCACTAGACCACGGCGACTACTAACTTGAAGAAATGAAAAACTATAAAATAAATAGGTGATGACCTCCTACTCATGCAGTACATTGTGCTGCTCTAGGAAAATATTAACGGAAGGGGGAAAGGGGTGTGGAAGTTCGATTTTAAACTTACTAATATAATATCTGGGGCCTATTTCACTAAGCTACATGTTTACAATTACAAGTGTTTTTGCCTATAAAATTGTAAATTGTAAATAATTGTGTTTCATAAAAATATTTACAATTACAAGTTTGTAGCCACAAGTGATTTTTACAATTCACAAGTCTACAAGTCATACTTCTACAAGTCGTTTTGTTTCATTAAACAAAATTTTCACTTGTACACTAGTAGAATTGTAGAAAAAAAGCTTAGGGTCGACGGAGACTCTCAAAAAAATTTTACAAGTTACAAGTGAATGATAAATTGAATTCAAATTTGATTTTTAACTATTTTTTAATAAAAATTAGTTCAAATAAACACAAAATCAAATAATTTTAATATTAAAAACCATTAATTTTTTTATTTTGTTTGTTTTTAATTATAATTTTTTTTTTAAATAATTGATTATATGTAACAAAAAAACTATATCACATTGTTTGCTTATTACAAATTATCGATATTAAAGTACTCCTTATTGTAAAAGTATTTAAAATAACTTTTGGAATTTTTAGCCTGCATTCATAAAAATTATTATAGGTTTATAAACCTCTCAATAAACCTATAATATTTTTTTATGAATACAGCAGTTCTATATAATTCATGGGTACCCTAATATACATACAGTGACTCAAACAACCGACCACGTGTTTAAACGCCCTATGTCCAAATGCTTACGACGCCAGAACTATTTCTCCGATCTTGTTCATGGAGCACTCATTTGTTTTGTTATTGTTTTCTTTTAAATGGATGCATGAGAAAAACATCTGGGAATCCGTTATCTTTTTATATCCAGATATTAGTAAAAGTGCACATTGTTAATTCTTTGTCAGAAGGAATAACTAAGAAAAACTTTAACATGGAAAATATATTGGAGTTGTTAAGAAAATCTCTAACTCTTTTTTAAGAAGTGTTGATGAATATATTATTTTTAAAGACAACAATGGTAAGTTTTTGGCCGAAAAATATTGAGGAACGTAGTTCACTAGTTTTTAAGAAAAGGTTAAAGTTGTCGTGCAGAAGCACCAATTATCGAGTTCAGCAAAAGGGTCGTTATAAAAGTGCACTAAAATGTGGCTTTTCTACTACCTATTTGTGCAGTCGCCGTGGTCTAGTGGTTAGTGTGTTGGCTTACTAAGACATGGGCCCTGGGTTCGACTCCAGGCTCTGACATCTTCAAAAAAAGATTTATGAAAAAAATATTTCTTTCGGCGACTACCTCTCAGCAGCCTTCTGCAGCTTCTCACGTCTGTCGTTCGGAGTCGACATTAAACTGCAGGTCCCGGTACTCATGGATAAAAATTGACACACACAACATGAGTGCTGCGAGAAGCTAGGCCGTAATCCTGACACAGGGTTGTAAAGGCCAGTTATGTATGTATGTATGTATTTGTGCAAATAGATGAAATGAAATCTTTAGCCAGCAGAAAGTAGAAACTGCAGTTCAAATACATAAAAATTTGATCTTATTTGACAATTTTAATCTGTCTGTGTAGCGAGATAGAAATTCATTGCATTCTGCTGGTCAGAGTGGTCGAGCAAAAGTAAACAAACCACTAACCACAAAACGTCATCGAAAGCTTCGCCTGGATTTTGATCAGACGCACTTAAATTGAATTAAATTGGATTATAGAGTATTGGAAGATGGCCCTATTTCCGGACTAAACCAAAATTAAATTAAATTATTTTTCCAGCAATACAATAATTTGAATTTCACCGCCAAAATATCTCAAAAGTGGTTAAATCTTAGCGAACTGAAAGTAATATAATGGTAGCCGAAATAGCCTGACCTCAATCTGCTTGAGTCCTTCTGGGAGAGCTGAAAATGAGTGTAGTGGGATTCCCAAAATCTTTGAATGATTTATGAGGGCATGTGGTTAAAACCTGGAGAGAGAAAACTCTCACTATCTTTGAAAACCTAGTCAAAAGCATGCTACGAAAAATTGAAGCTGTAATAATTGCTAACGGTTGCTATATAAAATATTAATTTATGTACTTTAAGAAATTTTATATTTTTAAAGAAACAGAAAAAGTTTACCACATGCCCTTTTTGCATTTCTTTGAATATAAAAACATAAGGGTTTCCTAGATTGTTCTCCTAATGCACTCATTTAAAAGAAAACACAACAATAACAAAAAAAGTCCTCTATGAGCAAAACGAATAAGTGGTTTTGGAGTTGTAAGCTTTTGAACATGGAACATTCAAACACGTTGTCAATTGTTTGAGTCTGTATATTCACACATACATATGTTTAATTTATCAAAATAACTTTGTAAAAATATTTTATTTTATTTAAGAAATTTACGAAATATTAATAAAATGTGTTACACTGCGTTTTTGTAGGATATTTTGGCACTTTGAGTAATAATAAATAAGAATTGTAAAATTAATATGACAATATATACAAAAGAACTTGTAATTATAGAAATTGTAGTTTACAAGTGCAAAAATCTACAATTGTTATGAAAATTTTAATGAAACACAATTCATCAGCACTTGTAAGAATTACACTTGTAATTGTAACTTGTAGAATTGTAGGTAGTTTGGTGAAATAGGCCCCTGATATCAGTCAGAAAAAAACAAAGGTCCCACTTTAAAAATGAGAACCGCAAGAGAATCGGTTGCTGTCGATTGATTATTCCAATGGCCAGTGTTATACCTGCACCACTAAATAATCCAACAGCAATCCCAAACCCCATGAAGCCCGCACAGTAAAGTTTAAATTAGTGGAGGAATAAAAGATCATAATAATATTGGAGATGATGTAGTTGTCGTTCTTCCTGATCCAACCCCTGGTATAATCCTAAGTTACTGCTCCTCAACTGAATTTCTAGCAGAGGAGACCCTGCCAGAGAATTGAGTACTTGCAGTGTAAGCCTCTACACCACAACAAGGTGATTATCCCACATTGAGAGAAGTTACACCTTTTTCGTCAAATATTTACCCAATGTCACCACCATAGCTGTAAAGTTGTATCTTTTTATTTGTAAGAAAAATTATTTATTAAAGCTATATTTACACCACCTAAGTTTCTCATCTGATTATAACAGATTATAACAGTTACAACTCAGACGGCAATAATTTTGAAAGTAGAAAATGTTCTATATATTTTTAACTTAGTTCAGGCAAAAACAATAAAAATTAAATTAGATTTGGAATTAAACTATCTGAGTCTATCTGAGTGCGCTTCTGATATAAAACTCAGATGAGAAACTTATGTAGTGTAAACATAGCTTAATGTAAACAAAAAAACACTGTATGACAGAATAGCACATTTTGTGAGTACCTCAAATATTGAACAAAAATATTTCATTGATAAATTGAAAATTAAGTCAAATTATTCGTTTCTATTACAAACTACGTTTAATTTTAATGTTAAAGTATTTATATGAATTTATAAACATACAAACGTACATAAGTATGTACATTAGGTGTATAGCTTTTTAATAATTTTTTAAAATATCAAAATTGGCATAGCACAGACCGATAGACAATAAAAATCTATAAGGGAACGAATATTTATTTTTTCGCTAAAGTTAAAAAAGTTCAAGCACCAACCTCTTTTTGATTAAGAAAAATTAATTATTTAAAACAAAGAATAGTATAAATATGAAAGTTGATGAATATTTAGAGATGGTAAGAAATTTTTCCACAAACCAAAACGTACATTTAAACTTTTTTAACAAAAAAAAGCCATTAAAGTTGTTCAGGATATTTATCCTTTTTGTAAATCTCTTCGAATTTTAAATCTTAAATTTTCAACTTTCAATAACTAACTCATAATTCTTCTTGTTTTTGTTATACATACAATATATACATAAGTAACTTTGAGTAAATTAAAAAAACGATAAATTGTTAAATAACTTTATATACACCTGTTTAGAAAAACCAATTGGTGCGTGAACTTTTTTCAGAAAAATTACAAAAGATTATGATTTTCGTGCTTACTAGAACATGGGTGACCTCATGGTACTATGCCAAAAAATTGGTTATACCCCTAATGTACATGCATATTGTCGCAAGGAATAAAAACCGCTGTAACTGACAAAGAATGGAAAACACGTTTTTTTTATCATTTTCATCAGAAAAAAAATATTCGTCGATTGGTCCCGGTCCTAGATTTCTATGATGAAGAGAAATTCACGTACGGCGCGCTGTCTGCGTTTTAAAAATACCAGTGTCTTTGTTCTGCTTTTATACAAGTTTTTTGGTTCTCGTGAACATTAAATGTTTTGCCAGTTACAGCGTTCTTTAGTTCTTGTGACGATATGTACGGAAAATTTGTTAATGTTATTAAAAAAATATTTTTGTAATACATATCGCTCATTCGCGAGAAGAGTGGCATAACTAAAAAAAAAACGATTCTGCGATAAATGCACTTAAACATTTAAATAGACACTTTTGGTCGCCACTCAGTGAAAAAGAGAGATAAAAATACAATTTTTAAATATGTTTTAAATTACAAATTACAGTTCGTCTCATATTTTTGCATTATTAACAGAGCTGGGAAAAGTCGTTCAGTTAAATGATCGGTCATTTTCGTTTGGTCATTAAAAGTGATCGTTAACTTCGTTTATTTGTTTTGGTTGTTCGGTCTTTTCTTTACTTTTTTCTTTTCTTTGCTTGGTCCTTTATTCAATATTTGTTTTGTTGCTTATTTTCTGATATGCATGTTATCAGTGTTGCTGTTTTGTTTATTTTTAATCAAAATTGGCTATCATTTCTTTAAAGTGTAAACACGTGCTTTTATTACATATGTAAATTGTTTTTACTTTTTTAATTTAATGTGCATAAATAAAAATTGTACCAAATTATAAACATACATACATATTTATATTTAAAATATTATTTTCTAAATTATACTACATATCATTGTTATAAATTATTATTATTTTAAAGGGATGTTATGATATTCCAATTTATACGAAAATTTTTTTTTATATGTATAATGTTTTCCAAAAATAATAAAAAATAGTGTGAAAAATACGAGATAATTTTTTTATTATTATATGTATATTATTTAAAAAATGTTTTAAGTAATAGGCTTTTACACTTGGTCACATCTTTCATTAATTCACAAAGATGTTAACATCTTGTTATAAGAAGTATACGGGGCTGAATATTCAACATCTTTCAACATCTTTAAAAGATGTTCCTCTCTCATTTTGTTTCACTCAACATCTTGCGATAATTTTTGTGTCATCACTAAAAAATTTTTTCAATTTTTAACATTTTCCACGCGTTCCTCTAAGATGTGAGCAAGTGTAAAAAGCCTATAATCCTAGAATCAAAATAATAATAATAATAATAGCTTATGGCCTGTTTCTGTATGACAAACAATTTCAAAAGATTGAAAATTTTTATGAAAAACACTCAATTTTTCAAATAATTTCAATTGCTTAAAATTTTTTGTCATACAGAAACAGGCCATTAATTAAGTTTATATTTTATTTAATAATAATGTCAATTAAACTTATTGATACAATTGTCACTTTATATTTAAAACAAATGTTCCTGCAGACTTAAAAAAAAGTAAAAAATTAATAAAAGTACGTATTTCCACATTTAAGAAACGATGGCCAATTTTAGATAAAAACTAACAAAATTGCAATACTGACAATATGCATATTAGAGCTGTGTCGGTCACGAACGAACGGGTTAAATTGAACGAATCAGTCAATTGAACGAAGTGGATCAGTCGTTCGTTTGGTCGTTCAGTCGTTCAATCTATATTTCTTTTTTGTTTTGGTCGTTCGTTCGTTCGGTCGTTCAATCTAAATTTGTTTTTTCTTTGTTTTGGTCGTTCATTCGCGCAATCTAAACTTGTTTTTTCTTTGACTTGGTCGTTTTTTCTTTGTTTTGGTTGTTCATTCGTCCAATCTAAATTTGTTTTTTCTTTGACGTGGTCGTTCTGCCGTTTAATCTAAATTTGTTTTTTCTTTGTTTTGGTTGTTCGTTAAACATTTATTTTTTCGCTTCTTTTTATATGCATATTGTCTGTATTGCCATTTTGTTAATTTTTAACTAAAATTGGCCATTGTTTCTTAAATGTGGAAATACGTACTTTTATTAAATTGTTTTTACTTTTTTTTTTGAATCTACAGGAACATTTGTTCTAACTATAAAGTGACAATAAACATTATTATTTTGATTATAGAATTACTTAAAACATTTTTTAAATAATATAAAATAATAAAAAATAGTATAT
The DNA here is from genome assembly GCA_963576795.1 of Metopia argyrocephala. Classification (NCBI taxonomy): domain Eukaryota; kingdom Metazoa; phylum Arthropoda; class Insecta; order Diptera; family Sarcophagidae; genus Metopia; species Metopia argyrocephala. The sequence goes on from OY756210.1 coordinate 39,853,486, forward strand.
TTACCAAATTCACAAAATGTTATAATTGTCGTAGATCGGTAGAAACTATGACGAATTACAACTATTGTACATAATGTTGTTGGTAATTTTCATGTCAAAAACTACTACAACATGTACGACAATTTTTCCTATGTTTCCGAAATGTCGTATCAATACACAAGAGTTCAAAACTTTTTTTTTTATTTTTTTTATTTATTTATTTAACTATAATCTAAACAATATAACATTTTTATTATTTTTGGAATACATTATATAACAAATTTTTCGTATAAATTGGAATATCATAACATCCCATTAAAATAATAATAATTTATACTAATGACATGTAGTATAATTTAGAAAATAATAGTCTAAATATAAATATGTATGTATGTTTATTTGAAGTATAATTTGCTACAATTTTTATTTATACACAAAAAATTAAAAAAAGTAAAAACAATTTATGTAATAAAGGTACGTATTTTCACATTCAAGAAACGATGGCCAATTTTGATTAAAAATAAACAAAACAGCAACACTGATAACATGCATATCAGAAAATAAGCAACAAAACACACATTTAGATTGAACGACCGAACGACCAGAACAAATGAACGATGTGAACGATTGAACGAAGTGAAAGATCCAGATCACTTTTAATGACCGAACGAAAATGACCGATCATTTAACTGAACGATTTGGCACAGCTCTAATGCATATATATATAACGAACAAAAAAAACAAAGAAAAACAGATTAGATTAAACGGCCGATCGACCAAGCCAAAGAACGAACGAAGCAAACGAATGAACGACCAAAACAAAGATTGATTGAACAACCGAACGACTGATCCAAAAGACCGGAGAAAACTGATTCGGTCACTTCGTTCATTTGACTGATTCGTTCAATTTAACCCGTTCCTTCGTGACCGACACAGCTTTAATTATTAACTCAAAAAATGTGTTTTTTGAATTATGCCACTCTTCTCGCAAATGAGCGATATGTTGTAGAATAATAAATTATTGTATTATATGTATTTGTGTATGGACTTATGTAATATTGCAATGTAAGAAAAAAATACAAGTTAAATATCATTTGTATACAAAAGTACGTGAAAAACAATTAAAATGTAAACTTTTTAATAAAACTTATTTCCCAGCAGATATCTCAATCTATAAACGTGTAATATTTGGTGTGTTTTTCTTTTTTATTATTAAGTTGTAATTGAGACAATGAATTAAAAATCGGACATTATGATCTAGCAACTTCAGTAGCGTAAATGTCAAATATTTTGTGCAAACTTTTCTATATGTCGAGTGGTTGTTAAGTTTATGGTAAAAACAATGTTCAGTTTTCCCTGGAGTGTGCTTTGTTAAAACTTTTTATTGTATGCATGGTATAGTCCCGCTTTACCCGGGGTCTCCACTAGATATGAAACGAAATATTTTTATATCTGCGTAGGTCAAATTCGATAGCCGATATAATTTTGTTACGTGTAGACTGCGAATCAGCTATATATATATATATATATATATATATATATATATATATATATATATATATATATATATATATATATATAATAGATATTATGAAAACAATATCATGATATGAACTGTCAAAAACAGCTCATATAGAGAAACAAAACAAAAAAACTGAAATTGAATTTTTTAAATTCAATAAAAAAGCAATAAAATAATAAAAAAATAAAAAAAATATATTGATTAATAATAATTATACACAAAATTATTTAATTTTTATAAAATTTTGCCTTTATTTTTAAACAAATTTCCACTAATAAAATACTCCGACATGTTCTTTCTTTCATTGCTGTACAAAAAAATGAAATATTATAATATTTTAACATCAACGTGTTCCTGTTGTTAGATATGAAGAGAAATATTAAAATGGCATTTTATTTTCTCTGCCGACGTTTTCTTTCATATCATATCAAAGTTGATATCAGGTGTAGACCCCGGGTTACCAAAACAACTACAGCTGTTTACTTGCAATTGTCAAAATCTTCTTCTTCTTCTATCTTATTCATTTTGACGTTATACTATGTTCACACTTGTGTTTTTGAACGCGTTTAAGCAAAATGTTTTAATAACTAAACATAACCGTTCACATTATATTTGAGATGTTTAAGAATGACGTTTTATCAGCTGATATTGGTGCTTGTACAAAATTGTAAACAAGTTTGAGAAAATTAAAAATATGTCTACGAAAAATTGGAAGAATACAATTATGAAATTCTCAATATTAATGATTTATTTAAGGGTGAGCAAAGACTGTATAAAAAAAACGCCCGTCATACGAAAAAATATAAATAATGTGAAAAAACAGCTAATTCTGTTGTTATTATTGTTGGTGCTTTTTTTAGGTTTTTGTAAGTGTGCCGCCATTTTACACTACGGTAATGTGTTTAATAACCATAAAAAGTGTAAGTTTCATCAATTACATACTGAACACATCCCGAAATAAAATGCAACCCTTCCATTTACGTGTTTAACGAAGTGTTTAAATTTTAAACATCTCATTTGAGATGTTTAACAAAACAAGTCAATGTATGGTAAAACATCTCAAAATCGACGTGTTTAAGGCTTAAACACGATTGAGATGTTAAACACGTTAGGTGTGAACATAGTATTAATAGCAAATATCGAGGTTCGCTCTCTCATTCGCGATTCGCGACCGAATCTTGTTTGAAACAAGTAGATTCGTCACACAAAATTGTGAGAGCGAACCATCGTGTTTCACTTTGAATCTTGTTACGAACCTCGAAGAATTTGCTATCATCTCTAATTTTGATAACAATTTATCGCTACTATATCTGATCTAACTAACAAAACAAAAAAAAAGCAAAACAATAATTTGTTAAAAATGAAAACTTTTTTAGAAATAGAGAAATAAGAAATTTATTTACGTAAATATGCAATATAAAAATCAGAAAAACAATAAACAAAAGCATATAAAACTAAAATACTGCCCTAAATACATATGTAAGTATGTATGTGTGTGCTATGTACATTATGCATTGTGGTCAGGGTTACCTTTGACAATTTTTAAAAAGGGTCAGAAAAAGGGTATTTGGTAAGAAAAAGGGTCTCAAAAAGGGTATTTGAAAGAAAAAAAGGGTCAACTATTTTTTTAACAAAAAACTCTTTAATAATATAATAACTTTATTGACTTATTTTTAAAAATAATAATAAATCCCTTATTTTCGAGCTTAAGGTCATTGTATATTAATAGCAAAAAAAAAATTAAATATTTGTACTTTACATTTAAAAAAAATTTTTTTTAATAAAAATTGCTTTTTACGTACAAAGGAATACGTACTGTATTTTAAAATAAAATTTGCTTTGTAATTTTTAAATTGGCCAATTGTTTAGCAGTTTTAGAGTGTGTATTTAGTATTTGCTTACATATAATGCAAATTGGCTTCTTTTTTCTACGTCCAGATTAACCCATTTAAATTCCCTTTCCCACTCAAAGGAATATTTCCGAATAATCTTCTTCTTTTCCCTGCTTTTTTTGCAGTAATTGACCCATTTGATGATGAGCTAATATCCAAATCGGAGCTTACGTCATTGGGTTGAATTTCATGCATGTTGTTTGATGAAGTTGGCTGCTCATCTTGTTTTTTTAACTTTACAACAAACCTAACATTTAACAATAAGAAAATTACATAAGAAAATTGGAAAAGAAAAGTACTTATTTGTCAATGTTTGTAAACAATTTACATATTTTCGTTACAAGTTTTTTTCAGTTGAGTCTCAGTTTAGTCTTTTTAATGAAAAAATGTTTATCTTTGCACACAACCCTTTCACGTTAAATTTGAAATTTATGTATTATAATTATAATAATATACAGGCATGCATGTAAAAGCTGTTTACTGTGATATTCTCTGTATACATAAAAGCTGCTTGTTATGCGAACAATTGATTTATTTACCATCGCTAAAATATACTCGTACATAAGCTGACACGAATTGCTTGAAAATGATACAAAAGGGTAAATTAAAGAAGGGGTCACAAAAAGTGGCAGAGCCTCCAAAAAAGGGTCAAATTGATACTTTTGGGTCACAAGGGTAACGCTGATTGTGGTATACATAAAACAGAAATGCCAAAACGAAACACTAAACTGTCGTCTGAACAGTGAGTTTCATGATGATTATACCATTAAACTGGCACATCTGAGTTTTAACTCTGCAAAATAGTTTTTTTTTTCATAAAAGTAATAATAAATTAATGACAATTTGAAACAAATATTTTAGTTAAGCTTAAAGGTAGAATTAGCCACACGTAACGTAACGTATCTTAACGTTGACGAGTCAGCTGATCATTTATTTTACATGCAAAGTAATGGCAGCGCTTACCGAATAAAAAATGTAACGTAACGGCGCGTATCAATCTGTAGAAAATAGAAATTCTCTACGTTTTTACGGAACATTTGCAAACAGCTGGTTTATTTAGGCTTGCCAAACGTTCTTTTTTAAGCTGTAAGGGTAATTTTTTTTGTTCAATGTACAATGTACAATGCTATCGAATTTGACGTACGCAGATATAAAAATATTTCGTTTCATATCTCGTGGAGACCCCGGGTTACGTACGCTAGATTTTTGCCCGCCTTTTTAAGTAGTTCATCACACCAGCACACATTTCTGCACGATATGGTCTTGAGGCACAAGCACTGATGCCAGATGTGACGATTTTAAGTGCCAAAAACAACTAAATGATGATTTGATGACGATAAAAATGAAAAAAAAAAATGTTATAGTTAAACATTGTTGAAATTTTTATATTGAATTGTGTAACCAAATTTTAAAACGGTTTGATTTTGAAGATAAATTTAAATATTTAAGTTTTATTGGAGTTATTATCCAAATCTAATAATTGATAAAAAAATCTATCAATTTTTGGAATTGTCAAAGCGTTTCCAAATTTTGTAAATAAGGAAGTACAAATGTTGGATTCGGAATTTAGAGAACTCCAATTATTAGATTTGAAAAAACCTATGTAATAAAAATGAAACAAACTTATTAAATTTTTGAAAACAAGTTTGCGAATTGAAACGAAATGACTCTAGTTACATATTATTATTAAATATAAATCTAATAATAATATTATTAAATAATACTTTAAATATTATAATAAACTTACGTTTTATTTTTTGTTTTTTTTTTTTTGCACATACGTTTTTTGCACACAAAATATTTTCGATCAGTCTTGAGCAAACGAGTAAAATGTAAACAGCTGGCACTCGATTATACCCTCGTTAACGTATGCTATCATCTCAAATTTCGATAGTACTTGTTCGATAGCGAGTGGTATAATCTCAAAAAGAAAAATTACGAACGATTTTGCTCGTTCACGTTTTTTCTAACAGCCAGGCCCACGATATCGAATCGTGTAGTTTTAAGCGACAAACAGCTGATTTGCGGCACACTAATTTCTGTGTCGCCAAAAATAAATGCGATTGGTAACACAAAATTTTTTTACACACATATACATAAATAAACAAAATCGGAATAAGTTTGTTTACTACATTTCTGTCAAGATAAACTAGCACACGGTTGCATTGTTTACTGTACAATTTAAGCATTTCAGCGCTTTTTTCGTGTATATTCGCGATTATTTTTTGATATGTTGATATGGCAGCTTTGTTGTTTATTTGCATTACGTTGGTAACGCGAACGATAAAGTGACAATTAGTGGGCCGCAGTTTAGATTCATAGTGAGTGACTGATTTTCTTTCGCTTAAGTCACAGTGCATACAGTGATGAAGGAAATGACAGCTCAAAAAGTTTAAAATCAGCTGTATTTTATTGTGGCTATCTTATTATACACTGTAATGTTGTGTGTGCAATTTTGTTGTGGCTATCTTGTTATACATTGTGATATTGTGTGTGCAAAAATTTTGTTGTGGCTATCTTGCTGTGTGTTGTTCTTGTTATAGTTGTTGGAGTTTCGTCACTGTATGCACTGTGCTTAAGTTTTCTTTCGATATCGTGGGCCTGGCTGTAAGTTTTACTAAAAAATACAAAACTACAGTAAGTCGGGATTTACAGGGGCAGATATTTTTCAATTCTCTTTTACTTTAGCCTAAAACTTTTAGCATATAGAATTTAGAAGACAAACAGCAGAAATTTCTACAAATTTCGTTTGCCTGTCTGTCTTTCAATTTCTACATTGTAAATTCCGACTAAGAAACTGACAATTGAAAAGTGTCTCATAAAACTAAAACGAAAATAATTTCAAGACTTTTGAATTATTTTTCGTTGAATGTAGAAAAATAAGAATTGTTTTATATATTTATTTTTTTATTGAATATAAAATAATAAGAAAGAAAATTGTCTTATTTATTTATTTCTTAATTTGGTGTTATTTTCATGAAAATGAAATGCTGCTAGTTGTCAAAAAATTTTGGTGTAAACACTATAGATTTTAAAAGAGATTTCAAATTAAATCTACTTGATTTGAGTTTGGTGTAAATGCACTATTAATATTTTTAAGAGAAAAGAATTTCCATACAATAAACAATTCTTTAAGTGTTGAGTAATTACTTTTTCAAGTATTGCGTACAAATAGGTTATACCAAAGAATATAAATCATATAGAATGTGCATCACGTACAAGTAAAATTTCTTATGGCGGGTCGTAATGTTGGAACCCGCAAAAAGAATTGTTACTCTCTTACTTAGTAAAGAGAATTCGTTTATTCTCTTACTTTGCACACACAACATCACAGTGTATAAGACGATAGCCACAACAAAATTTTTACTTCGTGTCTTTTTTTTTGCTTAAGTACAGAAACGGTTTCATGCTAACAACAATATTCACATACAATACAATTTATGTGTGTGTGTGTGTCTTATTCATTGTGAGCTGTTTTCGTTTTTTAAATTTTAAAACTTAGAGAATAATGTTGTTGGTTCAAATATTTTTGTGTATTAAAGAATACAGTGCTCCGATACGACTATGTAAGCTAGTGTAGGGCAAAGCATATGTAATTTGTAGCTGCGCGACGGAAAATACATTAATCTACATCGAATATATAGCGCCCTATTTAATATCGTTATAAAAGTGTAGTTAAGAATATGGTTTATTATTATTATTTATTTAAGATCAACAAGTATTCTTATGTTTATTTGAAATAAAAGGTTAACTAAACCAAAAAATGTAATTCCAAAAATATTAAAAAAAACAAATATATGTTTAAAATATATAACTGTATGTATATATTCATTTTTAGAAGAAAAGATACTTCAATTTTTTTTTTGTTAAGAATAAATAATAAATAAATAATAATCAAAATTAAAATTATTTCTTAGTTTTTACTTTGAAGCATCAAAAAGTATATTTTGAGGATTTTCATCTCCATAAAAAGGCTAATAAGGTTACTTTTTTAAAAATTATTTATTGGATAGAATATCTATTTTTGGAACTTCCTTTTTCTGTAGTCCAAGAGCAATGCTTTCGAAGGAGCAGCAAATCCAATACCTCTATTCTGTGTTGAGAACAAGTGTTGGCAAACCACTCTGGGGTGATTCGTTTACATGACTCAAAAATAAAAGATTTTATACCAATTTTTTGAGGTTCGATTTAAAGACATTATGAAATATTAAAATATGTTTTTTGCTTGCATCCATTTAGCTATCATTCTAAATTATTTTACGTCCCAAAATGGTTTATCTGCAGATTCTTTAAGTGAAATTGTTACAGTAAATGTAAATATTTTAAAAAGCATTGGTATTAATGTTTATGCCCTTTCCCACACTCAATTAAATCTTTGCGGAATGGGTGGCTGAAATGTGACATAAAAACCCGGGATGGGACGGCAAGCTTTCAGGTAATTAGGGAATTGTAAGAAATGGAAGCAAATGCAAAAACAAAAATGTGCCCAAAACTAACACGGCAACATATGTTTCCTAACACTTTTGAAAAATGCTTGTAGTATTTGCCACACAAATTTTCAGCAGGCTTGTTTCTGCTGCTATTAAAACAACCTCTGAAACCACAAAATTTAAGATATGTTCCGCAGAATTGGCTTTATCAACAGCTCAGTTTATGGAAAAAATGGCAAAATTTTTGATTCTCTTAATAGTGGCTCCCTTTATCGAGATAATTGCTACAGATCTGCAATTCAGATTAACAATGAAGTACATATATTAATATATTGAGTTCTTTATAGAATATTTAAAAAAGGTGGAGTTTGTAGATCAAAACAAGCGTATTTTCTTTTAAAATAAAATGAAACTCACCCTAAATTCAATTCTTATGTTAACAAATGAAATTTTAAGGGAAGGTGGTGATTTATATTTCTTAATGACAAAGTCCCTCAATCAAGACAAATTAGAACACTTTTTCTGTCTTTAAATCTGAACCGCGAAAAATTGGTACAAAATCTTTTATTATTGAGTCATGTAAACGAATGACCCCAGAGTGGTTTGCCGACTAGAGCTGCAAAACAATCGATAGTACTATCGATAGTATCGATAGTTTCATTCTTGGCCGACTATCGATGGTTTCACTATCGGTAGCGATACTATCGGAAAATTTTAAAAGTAAACTTTTTCAACGCAGATTTTTTGCCGCCGGTAAATTTTTGTATGTATGTTCTAATTTTTCAATAAAAATAATATATTTGCATTTATTTAATGTAAAATAAAATAGAGTCAATATTTCAAAAAAAGTGTTATCCTATTAAGCTCCTTAGGGTAATTAATTTTATTTAAACTTAGTTATTTTTATTCAGCGGCAACGGCTTCCTTAATACAGCGGCGAATTATTGGCGGCACAAAAATAATACAAAGAAGTTTTAAAGTAAAAGTTTCTGGTATTATAAATAGTATTTCTAAAAGAATAAAGAATATTTAAATAAAAAACAGTTTTAAAAGATGGGGAGATTCCTACAATTATCAGAAAGTAAGTATTATTACAATACTATTTAAATGTATGTACATATGTGTCCAATGGACACATCCATAGGAGTGTGTAGGTCTGTCTGTGTTTAATAGAATATGTCAACGAAAACATTGAGGTAGACAACGATGATGAAGAGGGTATTCAAAAAAAGATACGTAGGACGTATTCAGATGTTTGGACTTATTTTGAAATAACCAAAGATAAAAATTGTGCTAAATGCCGTTTATGTGGCAAATATTATAAAACTAGCGGCAATACTACATATTTATTAGATCACCTTAAACGCTCGCACCCTAGTTTCAGAGAAGCGGAAAAGCCAATTACGACCATAGACCAAAAACGGTCGATAAACTCCTGTTCATTAACAAAAATTATTGGGTAAACCTGGTATAACTTATAAATACCTAAATTTAACGCTTCTGTATCTAATTTTATTTATGAATTGTTTTTTATAATCCCTTCTAATTAGAATTTTGATATTTACATATGTAGAATGTATGTTTTACGTTTTGAACGTTAAAGCCTTTTACGGTTAACGTTAAATTAAAAAAAATTATCTCAAATTAACAGCTTTAATTATTTTTTTTTTTGTTTGGCAAATAATTTGCGTTTTTTTTGTTATTTTGCAATAAAATTGAAATTTATTTTACAATAGTATACATATGTATGTCTTTTATTTAAATTAATACATTTATTATGAAAGACAGTTGAAAGCGAATAATAACCCATATACATACATGGTACTTGCTATATTTTAATAGAGTTTTACTTACTGGACTTCCGATACAAATTGAATTCTACTCATCCACTAGATTTTAGAAGAACCTAGTAAAAATATATCCAAAAATTCGTATTGCGATTCTAATTTTCTCAGAAAAATAGAAAACCGATAGTATCGATAGTATCGATTGTTTTTTTTAAACTATCGAAACTATCGATGGGGACGACTATCGATAGTTTTGCATCTCTATTGCCGACACTTGTTCTCAACACAGAATAGAGGTATTGGACTTTCTATTATTGGTTCTCCTTCGGAAACATTGCTCTTGGACTACAGAAAAAGGAAGTTCCAAAAAAGAAAATTAGATATTTTATCCAATAAATAATCTTTAAAAAAAAATTAACTTTATTAGCCTTTTTATGGAGATGAAAATCCTCAAAATATACATATTTTTTGATGCTTTGAAGTATAAAGTAAGAAATAATTTTAATCTTGATTATTATTTATTTATTATTTATTTTCAACATAAAAAAATTAAAGTGTCTTTTCTTTTAAAAATGTATACATATATACGTACATATATATAATTCATACATACATATATAAATTAAAAATAAAAATAGAATTTTCTTATAAATAATTGAAAAATCATCAATTTATCATTCGAAAATTTGTCATTAATGAATATATACTTGTTTTTTTATATTTTTGGAATTACATTTTTTGGTTTAGTTAACCTTTTATTTCAAATAAATATAAAATCAATTGTTGAGCTTAAATAAATAATAATAATAATAAAATATATTTCTAACTACACTTTTATTACGATATTAAATAGGGCGCTATATATTCGATGTAGATTAATGTATTTTCCTTCGCGCAACTACAAATTAAATATGCTTTGCCCTACACTAGCTTACATAGTCGTATCGGAGCACTGTATTCTTTAATACACAAAAATATTTGAACCAACAACATTATTCTCTAAGTTTTAAAATTTAAAAAACGAAAACAGCTCACAATGAATAAGACACACACACACACATAAATTGTATTGTATGTGAATATTGTTGTTAGTCTATGTCCACATTTGGCGATTCCAGTCGGGCAATTCTCCACCAATTCTCTTTTAAACTTGTCTTCGTGTCCACACTCGACGAGTTTAGTTGCCCAACTTTTTGTTGTTGTTCAGCAACTTTTGTGTTTTCTTTTGCTTGCTTTTTCTTACAATTTGACATTTATGCTGTGTTGCCACAGAAAATACTTACAAATTACACAAAATTTTATAGATTGTCCAAAATATATTCATACCTTAAATACAATGCTTTTTATTTTTGTAATTATTTTAATATGAGAATAAATATTTGTGTATTTATAAATTTCCCTATAGAAGACAAAGCCTTAAAATTATTACTAGAGCAATTTGAACAGCCCAAACAATATTAAAGTATTTATAGCTGAATACTAGTGCTAATGAAGACTAGGTACTTGAAGTAGTTCGGGAGCACCGCTTAAATTTTGAAGAAGTTTTTATAATGTCTTATGATAAGACATAATATATCTTAAAATTAGGGAATGTTAGATATAAAATAAGCTGCAAATAATGAAAATCGGTTGATATAAACAAAATATTTTCTTTCAATGTAATATCGTTATGCTTCACAATTAAATTTTCTATTAATGAAAAATAAAAATATTTCTCTTCCCTTGTCTCTTAACAGCTAGATTTTGTATTCACGTATTATGTGTCGATTAAACATTCAGAAATTTAACGGTCATATACAAAATAACAAAGTGAATTTTCTGACCTTATTCACCATTTGAATTAAAATCTATTTTAATTTTTTTGCATACATTTACATTTCATTATGATTCGTAATATTTTAAAAAGCATATTGTCCCCACTGAAAGGCAATTAACTTATAGTTTAATAATTTCCAAAAATGTTTGCTTTAGCTCACCAGTGGACATATTTTAAAATTGGTATAAATTTTGAAAAAGTCACCTTGAAAATATTTAAATGTTTTACTATTAATGCTTAAAGAATTTTTTTTATTACTATTTATTCCTTTATATTATTAGCATATCAAATTAAGATTGCCTCAGCATCAGGTAGTCGCCGAAAGAAATATTTTTTCATATTTCTTTTTTTTTTTTGAAGATGTCGGAGCCTGGAGTCGAACTCAGGGTCTTAGTCTTAGTAAGCCAACACACTAACCACTAGACCACGGCGACTATTCTATATATGTATATAGGGTAGCAGGGTAGTTTAACGGACGGACTAATACTAATAGTAACACTTAAATACCTTATTATACAACGCTTACAAATAAAAAGAAAAGTTAAAGACAGACAATAGGAAATTGGGCAGTTGTTTGATAGATTTTAAAGACGAACGTTGTAAGAATATAAAAAGTTGAAAATAGAAAGTTTATAAGTTGAAAGTTTGTAAATGTGATTAAAGTTGATTAAAGTCGGACTTAACTAGTGCAGAATCCCTTTTTTTTTATTAAATATCAAATATATTTTAAAAATTAAATAACATTTAATTTCTCATATTCTAAATAAAACAGTGAATTTATTTTTATTAAACAGATTTAATGTGTTTAATTTAAACTTTCCTACATTTGGGGGCTCGTCCTATGCAATATTTCGATATAAAAACTAAAAGCTGTGCAAAATAAATTATCTTAAATTGAAAAAAAAGAGTTGGTGTTTTAACATAAAGGTTGTTTGAAGGAGAAAAATAAAGTGTTGAAATATATAATAAAATAACGGCAGTTAACGGAGAATATATTTATACAAAAAAAAAAAAATTTTAAGAGAGTCAAAAATAAAGATTTTTTGTTGCTTTTTTTAAAGAGAATGAAGTTAAAATAACAATATTGTACAATAACTATTAAATTTTAACAGTGATGTTATTAACATTTAGCTTTATATTTCTGGAATATGTCAGAAAAAAGTGATGAAGATGAGGGAATAAGAACACGTTCAAAGAAAAAGGAGTTAAAATTCAAAGAAAGTAGTAATCAAAACAAAGAAAAACTAAAAGAAAAAAGTGATCGTGAAAATATTATTGAAAACATAGTAAGAGAAGAAAATAATTTCCAAAATAAACAAGAATTAAAGGCGGTCATAATAGAAACCGAAAATAATATTGTAAACGGGACAGATAAAACGAATAAACAAATTGAAACGATGACGCAAAATGAAAAAATGAACATGAGTCTGGGTCAAGTATCGGTTGAGGGAGCAATTCCTACATTTGACGGTGATAGTGGTATGTCAATTGAAATGTGGTTAAAAAACTTTGAAGAAAATGCGAATGCTTATGGATGGTCCGATTTACAAAAATTTGTCTTTGCGAGAAATAAAATGAGAAAAACTGCAGAATTATTTTTGCAGTCGGTGGCGGTTTTTGATTTCGAAACTTTAAAAAAGCTCTTGCTTGATGAATTTCAAAAAGAATATTCGAGTGCAGACATTCATTCCCAGCTTCGCGACCGGAAAAAATATGATAATGAAACGATACATGAATACGTATTACAAATGCGTCGGATTGGCTCCTTCGGTGCTGTAGATGAACGCTCAATTATTCGGTATACGGTTGACGGTATAAAAGGCAAACGCGAAAGTAAAATAACTTTATACAGTGCAAAGAACTATAAAGAACTTATAGAGCAGTACGAAATATATGATCGAGTTTTCGGTGGTAAAAATGAAAATCAAAAAAATCTTATGTCAAATAAAAATTACAACCATACCAAAATTATACGTTGTTACAATTGTGGGTCTCCAGATCATAAGCGTAGTTCTTGCACCCAAGGTTCAAAATGTTTTAAGTGCAACCTAAATGGACATATAGCAAAAGATTGTAAAACACCGAATGTTGATAAAGTGAACTGCACAATGAAAGAAACAAGTTTGAAAACAGTATTAATTGATGGTATAAAATTTGATTGTTTAATTGACAGCGGTGCAGACATTTCCTTAGTTAAAGAAAGTATTTTTACCAAATTAATGAAGAAAGATATTTTTAATTATCGAAAAGAAATTATTGGTTTTGGCGGTGCGGTGACAGTACCAAAAGGTGTTATAAAAGTTGAGTCTGATTTCGATGGACTAAAAATTAAACACAATCTTATAGTTGTGCCAGACAACGCTATTGCTCATAATATAATTATCGGTTTTGACATTTTGAAAAGGTTTCGTTATTCGTCGGATGAAAACGGTTACATATTTAATTCTTTAATTGAAAACAATTTTGAAAATGAAATCCAAAAAGTAATGAAAATTAATATCAATGCAGAATCTGATTTGTTAATACCATTTACATATAAAAAACAGATTGAAACATTAAAAAATAATTATGCACCAATCAATAATAGTTTAAATCCTGTAAAGATGAAAATCATGCTAGAAAAAGAATCTCCAATATATACGTCTCCAAGTCGTTTGCCACCACCAGAGCAGAAAATTGTTGAAGAGCAAGTAGAAACTTGGCTAAAACAAGGCATTATTAGAAAATCTACTTCACAGTATTGCAGTCGTGTAGTATTAGTAGACAAAAAAGATGGCTCGAAACGAATGTGCGTAGATTATAGAAGAATAAACAAAATCGTCTTTAAGGACCGCTTTCCTGTTCCAAATATGGAAGATGTGATTGACTGTTTATCCGGATCCTCAATCTTCAGTGTGCTAGATATTAAAAACGCTTTTCTGCACGTTCCTGTTGAAGAAGAAAGCAAAAAGTTTACTGCATTTGTAACAAAGCAGGGGATATTCGAGTTCAATTATGCGCCATTTGGTTTTTGCAATTCTCCTGCAGTGTTCATACGGTTTATTAACGCAATTTTTCGTGATTTGATTAACGATGGCATAATGCAAATTTATATGGATGATATTATTATTTATTCTGTTGACGAAGATACTGGTATTAGTTATCTGCAAAGAGCTCTTTCTGTTGCTGCTCAAAATAAATTGGGAAAAATGTAAGTTTTTACAACGTAAAGTTGAGTTTTTGGGGATGATAATTGAAGATGGCAAAGTAAGGCCAAGTGAAGATAAACTTAAAGCCATAAAACGTTTTCCAGAGCCATGTAATATTAAAGGCGTACAAGCGTTTCTTGGTCTTACAGGATTTTTCAGAAAATTCATTGAAAATTATTCAATTATAGCTAGACCACTAACTAATTTACTGAGAAAGGATGTAAAGTTTATTATTGATGATGATGTTAAAGCAGCAATCAACAAATTGAAAAACTTGCTGACAGATCAACCAGTTTTAAGAATTTTTTCAAGAGAAGCAGTAACAGAGCTGCATACAGATGCGTCAAAATTAGGATTTGGGGCTATACTCCTACAACAGTTTGAAGAAAAATGGTATCCAGTTTATTATTATAGTAAAAAAACCTCGGAGTCTGAATCAAAATTACATAGTCATCATTTGGAAATTAAAGCCGCATTTTTAGCAATGAGAAAACTGCGTCATTATCTCCTAGGAATGAAATTTGATTTAGTTACAGACTGCTTAGCCTTCAAACAGACATACGGCAAAGATGAATTAATACCTTCAATTTCTAGATACGTGATGTATATGCAATATTTTAACTACAATTTAAAACATAGAAAGGGAGACCGCATGAAACACGTAGACGCTCTCAGTAGATATGCAGTAAACATCGTAAGCGTTGATTCGGAGTTAAAATGTCGATTGAGAAAAGCCCAGCACACAGATGAAACATTAAAGTCTATAATTGAAATTTTGAAAATTCGTCCTTATGAAAATTATAAATTGTTAGGTGGTATCTTGTGTAAAGTTGTCGATGGGCAAGATGTTTTTGTAGTTCCCCGTCATATGGAAAAGGAGATAATATCCAAAGCACATGAAAATGGACATTTAAAACGATTCATCAGTTAAAACAACATTACTTTATACCGCATCTAGAAAGTAAATGTAGAAAGATAATACAAAATTGTATTAAATGCATTCTTTTCAACAAAAAACAAGGAAAATTGGAAGGATTTTTAGAATGCATCGATAAGGGAGATTTGCCACTATGTACAATTCACATCGATCACTTAGGGCCAATGGACGCAACTTCCAAACAATATAAACATATTTTTGCTGTAGTCGATGGTTTTAGTAAATTTGTTTGGTTGTATCCCACGAAAACTACAAATACCGACGAGGTAATTAATAAGTTGGAATGCTGGCGTTCCATATTCGGTAATCCGGAAAGATTAATTAGTGACCGTGGCCCAGCATTCACGTCAAAAATATTTGAAGAATTTTGCAGTGCTAATAACATCGAGCATATTTTAACAACAACCGGTGTGCCAAGAGGAAATGGGCAGATTGAACGGGTAAATAGGGTGATAATATCTGTGTTATCAAAATTATCAGCAGAAAAACCAGAAACTTGGTATAGAGAAGTTAATAACGTTCAAAGAGCCATAAATAGTACTATCCATAGATCAACAAGTCGATCACCTTTTGAAATAATGTTTGGTGTAAAGATGAGAAATAATAGCAGTACAAATATAATCGATATTATTAAAAATGAATTAATAGATGATTTTGATAATAGTCGCCAACAAATAAGATACGAAACCAAGTTACAAATTCAAAAAATGCAAGACGAATATAAGAAAAATTTTGACCGGAAAAGAAAGAAAAATTTTGACTACAAAGTGGGTGATTTGGTAGCCGTTAAAAGAACCCAATTCGTTGCCGGAAAGAAACTTGCAAATGAATATCTTGGCCCGTACGAAATTACCAAAGTGAAGAGAAATGGTCGTTATGAAGTCAGAAAAGCAGCTATATTTGATGGACCAAATGTGACAACCACCAGCAATGACCACCTTAAGTTATGGAGTTATTCCCAAGTGGAAGACAGTAGTTGCAGTTCATCCGAGACGGATGATGAGTCGGATGGCCGAATATAGGGTAGCAGGGTAGTTTAACGGACGGACTAATACTAATAGTAACACTTAAATACCTTATTATACAACGCTTACAAATAAAAAGAAAAGTTAAAGACAGACAATAGGAAATTGGGCAGTTGTTTGATAGATTTTAAAGACGAACGTTGTAAGAATATAAAAAGTTGAAAATAGAAAGTTTATAAGTTGAAAGTTTGTAAATGTGATTAAAGTTGATTAAAGTCGGACTTAATTAGTGCAGAATCCCTTTTTTTTTATTAAATATCAAATATATTTTAAAAATTAAATAACATTTAATTTCTCATATTCTAAATAAAACAGTGAATTTATTTTTATTAAACAGATTTAATGTGTTTAATTTAAACTTTCCTACATGTATGTATATAATTTACAAAGAAAGAAAAGAAATAAAAGTAAAAAAATAGTAATATATACACACAAAATTTAATTATTAATTTATAGGATATTGTATACGATTGCTGTAAATCATATGAGAAGAGTTTCTAAGTCGTGAAGCAAATATTCCTTTATTCTTTTCGTGAAAATTTAAATTCTTTGTATATATTTAATATCTTGAGGGCGATTATTAAATTCCATACTATCCGTATATTCAATGCGTTGCTTCGTAGTTTCTAACCGACATCTTGCTATCATAAGATTGACATTGTTTCTGGTATTGAATAATATTTGATTTTTATGAAATGAAATTGTATGGTGACCAATATTATGGGTTGACTTAAAAACAAGAAGAATTGAATTAAATTATTATATATAATTGTTTCTGGTATTGAATAATATTTGATTTTTATGAAATGAAATTGTATGGTGACCAATATTATGGGTTGACTTAAAAACATGAAGAATTGAATTAAATTATTATAAATAATTTAATTGAAATAATGGTGAGACAAAATAAAAAAAAAATGTATGGTCTAAAAATATTTAAAGAAAAAGTGTTCTCTTCCATTTGTGTAATTACACATAAACTGGCAACGCTGCAATTTGCAACACAAGAAAAACCAACGCTGCGATTGTATGAAAAAGACGCGTACACTAAAAAGCGAAAAAAAATATGAAAGGAAATGTCAAATAATCAACTACAAAGACAAAAAACGAATGACGGAATATAAAGAATCGCCGAGAACGGGCAAGTATTTTTCTTCTTTTATTCCCCTCACCGTAATCATCTACAAACTACAAAAGTTGCCGACTGGAATCGCCAAGTGTGGACATAGACTTAGCATGATACCGTTTCTGTACTTAAGCAAAAAAAAAAACACGAAGTAAAAAATTTGTTGTGGCTATCGTCTTATACACTGTGATGTTGTGTGTGCAAAAATTTTGTTGTGGCTATCTTGCTGTGTGATGTTCTTGTTATAGTTGTTGGAATTTCGTCACTGTATGTACTGTGGCTGAACGAAAAAACCTAAACAACAATGCAAAAGAAATAAAACACACATTAGCACAGAGCATACACTGTGACATTAGTTTCTCTTTGGTTTCTCTTGTTTTGTTACGCTCTTTTCTTTTGTTTTGCCTTTTGCCCTTCCTTCCCGCGTCTGAAAAAATGTTGACAAAATATTTGGATAAGTGTTGAGATGCGCATTCTATATGATTTATATTCTTTGGTTATACCCAATACTCGATACTTTGCCAGAACTATAACAATTATGGCGTAATAATTATAAGGTAGAACAATTGATATACCAGATGAGCTAATTATTTTGACAAATAGTGGAGAAAAATGTAAATTTTTTATATAATAAATATACATATATATTTTCTTTTGATGTTGGCTATCACTTTCATTTTAATCGGTAGTAAATTTATTGTATGATTCTTGTTATTTTTTGGAGTTTCTTCACGCTATGCAATGTGTTGTTTATAGATTTTGAACTGTTACTTTCAATTTGACGCCATTAATTTTTCACACACAATATAAACAAAAATGCATTTGAGGAAAAATTAAAAATGATTTTATAGACAAATAAGCCTGTAATCGCCACATATATAAATAAAATTAAAAAAAATGTGTATATGTGGAAAAGACTTCAAGAATTTGAAAAACCAATGTCTCGTGTAGATAGTGTTTAAGAAATAAAATGTCAACATATAATAAAATTTTTTTCCAACTGGCAGTACCATGGTGAAATTACTTACAAGGTGGTGGCAGGTGAATATAGTACAAAAACAACAGGGAATTTGTTTTTTCAGCTCTTTAATGTCAAAAGCAGGTATGGTGAATTTAAAAAGCACATGTGAGAAGTGTGTGTGTGTATTGTTATCAACATACATGTCTCTACACCAAAACAAAAACACGAATACACACAAAGCAAAATGTAAACAAAACATAAATACAAACAAAACTTTTGACAGGAGCGGTATGACCAAAAAAAAAAACCCAGCTGGGTTGGTAACACCACCTTGTAAGTAATTCCACCATGGGCAGTACCATGGTGAAATTACTTACAAGGTGGTGGCAGGTGAATATAGTACAAAAACAACAGGGAATTTGTTTTTGTTTTTTCAGCTCTTTAATGTCAAAAGCAGGTATGGTGAATTAAAAAAGCACATGTGAGAAGTGTGTGTGTGTATTGTTAACAACATACATGTCTCTACACCAAAACAAAAACACGAATACACACAAAGCAAAATGTAAACAAAACATAAATACAAACAAAACTTTTGACAGGAGCGGTATGACCAAAAAAAAAACTCAGCTGGGTGGGCAACACCACCTTGTAAGTAATTCCACCATGGGCAGTACCTTATAACGCGTGTCCATACAACTTAATTTTACCACTTCTACAAAAGTCTCCAATTTATGGTACAACCCTGTGTCACTGTTGCCAGAATTTACGATTTCTTCTAGATTTTTACCATAAAAATACTAAAATGACGATTTTATTATAAAATGATGACTTTTTTATATTTTCTTTTTTAATATAAGAAATGCACTTTTATTGTATTCTTTTGAACTAATG
Source organism: Metopia argyrocephala (assembly GCA_963576795.1). Lineage (NCBI taxonomy): Eukaryota > Metazoa > Arthropoda > Insecta > Diptera > Sarcophagidae > Metopia > Metopia argyrocephala. Next base: position 39,873,040 of record OY756210.1, read on the forward strand.
GAAGGTGATTAAATCGATGTGTCAAATAAAAAATTCATCTAGCTAATCGTACACATCGGTATTGGTTGTCAGATACACGATCTGTTGCTTGGTTTGCTGACTGTTGACCAGTACGATGTCTTAGGTTTATATGATTTAATATGAGTACTAAACTATTTCTATAATTCAAATTGATTATAAAAAATACTTCATTAGTTTTGCTGCAGATCAAGCTTCAGCTATGACCGGAAAGATACATTGAAAAATTATATACCACATTTATAATTAAATGCCTTTGCAAATCATTGGCTTTATGTTCTGCCTTAAATCGCCATCAGCCATCAAAGCTCTTGAAAGATATGTGTACAATTATTTAACATATGGTCTGAAAATGGCATAATCAGCTTAATAATATCCAAAAGTTATTGGACATTTAATCAAAAAAACTGTAAACACATGCCACCCATATGAATTCGATGGCCAAGAAATAACTTACAATAATGGTGAATATAGTCTTGTTTTAGACAAATAAAAAATAATAAGCAAAATATAAATTTACACTATTGTAAAATAACATGTTTAGGCTTTGAAAAAAAGAAAATATAAAAAAATATTCGAAATAAAACCATGTTATTCTTCCTCATTTTTCCAATTTCAAAAAAATTTTGTTCACAGCAAAATGATTCTATCGCTTTCCTTAAAATGTAAAAAGGGTATTTAGTTAACTAGATTTAAATAAAACCAAAGTATGCTAATGTTTAGAAAATTATTCTTTATGTTATGATATACAGATCATTAGTTCAGTGTTAAATTCGAATTTTAATATATATAATATTTATTATTAATAGAATTGTTATTTATTTCAATTGTGATTTGCATTTTTTTAACAATTAAAAGGCAAAAGGCATTAATTAATTTTGTTTTAATGATTTTCAAAATGATTTGGCGACTTTTTTCAAAGAATTTTCTTGTTTTTGACGATTTCACCTTTGGAAATTCTGGCAACACTGCCCTATGCATTTATTAATTATTCGTTGCTTTTCTTCTCTACACATAGGCTATATAGCTGGCCGACTCTTTTTCTTTTTACGAGTAATAGTTTGTCGTTCGTGGAGTGAAGTTGTGTTGTTTCGTATACTTCACGGTAATTTTTCTTTTGTCTTGTGTGATACATACAAAAAGTTTGGTATATACAAATTAGCAGCCATTTTGGTTTCTAAAATACTGTTTGCTGATTTTTCTGCAATTCTAAGTGATTTTTTTTATATAATTGGTGTAATATAACACCTGCAACTAAAAGGAGCAGTAAATTTTATTTAAAAGAAAGGTGAGTTGATTTAAAAAAAATTTTTTTAGTAGGTTATGTATGACTCATTTTTAGAAGTTTCCTCGGGTTTTTTTATAAATATATTTTTTTTTTACCAGTATTACAGTATAATTTAGTTTTTTTTGTTATATAATCCCTTTCTATATTTTTTGCTTAGTCAAATAAAAAAAAATTTTTTTTGGTTGTAGCTTGATGCTCTTCGTTCTTTTTTCTTTGTTCGTTTTTAATAGGTAAAAAGAACATTGAAAAAATAATAGGTACACATTTCATAGTTTATGACGAAAAACATTTTTTTTTATATTTGGTACAGTTTGCGCTTTATGTTTTTGCTGCTTTATTTAACATACAGTTGTAAATTTCTTATTCATCCATCCATACATACACACTTTTTACATGTATTTACTTATTGTTGGCTAACCTAATTAAATATGGTCTTATGACACGAGGTTTTTGGTAAAGCATTTTATTTAAAGATTTAAGTTTGTTAATAAAACCGGCCGGCTTTTGGGGATGTCTCACATCTTTCGGACGTCATCTAGTTTTTTACCCTACCATTCATTAAACACGCTTTTTAGCCCACCATTTTGTTTTATATTCTGTCTACTCGTTATTTTCTATTCAACTCTTTGCGTGTAACTCGTTTGATTTAGTTATAAAAAAAGTTCTTTGCTTTCTCTCCCCGCTTGATTTTTAGCGGAAACTAATAATTACACAGCAATTTTTAATAAAACCTGTAATAAAGAGTTATAGTAAATTGATGAAATATTTTATTTTTTTTTTTTAATTGGTTATTTTAGTAAAGTTGAGAGAGCAACACGACTATAAATATACAGTAATCCCCGAATAATTATTCACGCTTGTTTACTTTTAACATACTTTTGCCTTTACAATAGAGCTGTGCCGCCCAATTGTTCAATTATGAGTACGGTCATCAAAAGTGATCCGACTTTTATCTTTGTTTCATTCCATTGTTCATTTCATTCAAATGAAATGTTTTCATTTTTCTCTTGATCCGTGTATTTGCTTTGATTTTTTCACGTCTTTAATTTAAGAAATTTTAATTAAATTGGTATTTAAATAATAATATAAGAAAACAAAGCGTAATTATAAGGTTGAACGACCGAAAAAGCAACGCAATAAAAATAAAACAAAGAATGAAAGATTAATTAACCGAACCGACAAACGGTGCAAAGAAAATAAATAAAAAATTTAACGAACGAATCAAAGAAAACAACAAATTTGAGTTTGAATGAACAAAAGAACGACTTGTCAAAAATAACCGACAATACTGATTCTGTCACTTCGTTCAATTAATTTAACCCGTTCGTTCATGACTGCCACAGCTCTACTTTACATATTCCTAGATCTCCCCCTATTTCTCTACTACAGTTATATCCGGGTAATTTCACCTGGATATGCTAACGTTTGTTTGCCTTAATTTCTGAGTCGGCGTTTTTTTTTTCTCTTTTCTATAAAATCCTACCGGTATTAATTTTGTTTACCTTAATCGCTTAATTGCCTTTAATACCATACAGTGGCGTACAATAAAATAGATTCACCCTGATCTAACATCTTTGAGGCCGAATAACATTTAAAAAACGTGATTAGTATTTTTGATTGTTCTTATTTTATTTCAATTATTAAGTAAGTAAATATTTACTTTCAATTATTGTTTATTTACCTCAGTGCTCTGTGGAATTTTTTTGCAATTGTACCTGGTTGAATTTGAAATAATAAATATACCTATACTATGTTTTAGAACAATTTTTTTTATTTTGGAGTCTCATCACTGTATTTTTTATAACAAAAAGTAAAATTTACATACTTATGTCAAAAAAAAAACATAAATTTTCTATATACACACACCTACCAATCGAACTTTCTCGCTGTGGTCTTCGCCGACCGGTTTAAGCATATATCAGGTTGTCTATATTGGCAGGTGTTGCTCTAGGGCATATAAAGGAGTTTCCTTTGGATAGAGTGACAATGCGATTTTCGCGAGTTTCTCGATCTAGTTGTGTGTGTTCCATAACTGCAAAGACGTACCAGGAGTGCGTTACATAACGTCTGTTTTTTTTTTATTGTTCTACTCTAGTTTAGTATTAAATCTCTGCCCAGTTGTAAAAAAAAAACACTTCCTCAATGTTGTGTACTAGTGTATTTAACAAACTTTTTTTTAACCATCTGTTTTTAATACTTAAATATTTTTTTAAATGTTTTTTTTTTGTCCTGTGCGCCATTTTTCTTTTTATTTTCAGCTTTGTTCTTTAGTTATTCCTTAAAAAAAAATCACCCTACAATACTTCCGCCCTTTTATACTACATACATACATACTTAATTTAGTTTAATTATTTTAAGAGAAAAAAAGTTTAACAACAATGAGTCCAAGGTATGCTTTAGTTTTTTTTTATTCTTAAGAGCATATTTCATATTTCTCAATTTTTCAACAAAATTTCTATTTTTTTTTTTGTTTCAGCGTTAAGCAAATCTCTTCAAATAAATCAAGTTCTAAAATGGCATTCCGCAATCAAAACCGTAATCGCAATTTTGGCGGTAACAATTATGGTGGGGGTCCCATGCCTGGTAATCGTGGTGGCAACATGGGTGGCAATATGAATATGTCTCCTTGGGAAGGTCAAAATGCTGGTGGAAACTTTGGCGGTGGCAATATGCGTCAAGGTGGTGGCGGCGGTGGTAGCGGCCAAGGCATGAATGCTCAAGCTATCAATTTAGCCAACAATCTTTTGAATAATCTCTTCCGTAATCAAAATCCTCCTTCTTTGTTGGATATGCCTCGTGGTGGCAATATGGGTAACCGTGGACAACGTGGTGGACCGGTATGTATATGATTTTTTTTCCTTCTATTATGTATACAATTTACAACAATTTCTTTAAGTTTTTTAGTTATTTATTTTTTGTTTTGTATTTTATAAAGTATACTTGAGGTAGAAATGCAGTATATACATATTTAGAAGCGGAAAACTTTGGCAATTCTTATTAAATAATTTTTTTTAAAAAACCCCCATATATATTTATACCTTTACAACGTTAGTACCTCATTATACTTTGCTTTATATGAAACTTGTTTATAAACATTTTTTTCTTAACATACATACTTACATATCCTTTAAAATTGTTAACAACCCCCTTATAATTTTAAATTTTAATATTTACATACATACATAGTATGTATACAAAGTATTCGGAAAAATGCATGAAGAGAAATCATTCACTTGTCCAACAATTTTAAAAATATCAAGTTTTAATTTTAGTTTGAAAATTTTATTCTTCGAATTTTCTTTAAAATTCGTTATAAAACGACCAAATATTTAACTTATTAAAGCACAATAGCACCTATTATTTATACAGTATGGTAAATGGAATCCGATTCTAAATTTTATATATTTGTTTTATACTGAAGACGATTATTTAACATTTTGTTTTTATATTTTCAATAATAAATGAAAATATAAATAGGTATGCAAATTAACGACGAATGTGTCAAAGCTTATTTTTTGTAAACTACTAATGTATTATAAAAATAGAGTATACTTTACATACTGTTGTAAGTCAGATTTTTCATACAAATTTATCTTTTTAATACGGGAGCTTTACATACCGTAAAAAATAAAAAAAAATTCTTAAAACAAAATGCCTGCCCTAAGTTTCGCAAAAGTTTTAAAATTTATATACTGCGCAAGCGCATTATATCCCCCCGTACCAGCCACATAAAAATGTAAGTTCAAAAAATTAAAAAAAGTGACAAAAACATTTTTCTCGATTTAAATTTCATAATTTTTATACAAAAAACTGTTTAACAACAACTACAAAATCGATTTTGAAACTCGTAATAATAAATGTATCGTTTTTTGATTCTAATTTACCATTCCCCTTATTAACATAAATATTGAAGAGAATTTAAAAAAAAGTTTTGTCGTCGTTGAAAATGTATGTTTTCATTAACGATTACATGTTACAGTATGTTTAACCATTTAGTAATGTTGCCATAATATTTATAAAAAAAGAACTCGAGTACATTTTTCGAATCGATGAAAACGTTCGGAGTCTAAAACGCAAAAAAATCAAATTCTTTCCGATCGGAATCTGCGACATGGCTGAAAAAATGCTACATTTACATTTTGTTGCAAAAGTTTTTATTAAATAAAAAATATTTCGTTGACTTTTTAATTAATAATATTATAGAGAATTGCTATGAATTTAAAGATTCTAAATATTATACTGCATTTTTATGATAGGTCTTCTTATAAATATAGGTTTGATTTGATAGTGTATTTCTTTTTTATTAAAATAGTTTAAGATTTTTTATTTCATTTATTTATTTTTTTTAGTACTAATATTCTTCTTAAATAAATAAGTATTACAGAAAAAGGACTGTTTTTTAAAGTGAAACAATGCGAAATGAATTTTTAGTCATTTTGATTTTAGTAAAAAAAAAAAACATTTTTAAGATCGACATTTTCTTTTTGCTGTGATGAATAATTATAAAACAGATTGCTAGTCATAAATATATTTTAGTAATTTAATTGCTACAACATAAGAATCAAATAATATTCTACTATAATAACTTATTATTACTATTGATTTTTTTTTGTTTTGGATAATTTCCAAATCATTTCTAATTATAAAATGTTTTTATTTTATTTTCTCTCCTCCATGTTCTCTAACAAACATAAAATATCGTCTGTTGACATAAAAAATACAAAATTATATTCAATTGACCCTTCAAACGAAATGTTGAATTGAAATTTTGGTTTTTTCGGATTGAAACAAACACTTCTGTGCCACACAACTTTTTCTTCATCCATCCAACAAACAATATAAACAAAAATACATCAACGTATAATAAATAAATGCCATCGACTGTGATTTCTTAACTGTGATGATGATTTTATAAATGATCAAATAAAACGATGATGCCAATAATTGTCAATCCTGTTTGACTGATAAAATTAATTGCAAAACAAATGCAAATGCATATTACGCATTATTGTAAAATATAATTGCTTTGCATTTCCATTGTTGTTTGTTCGTTTGTCTGTTTGTTCCCAAATTGTCGTTGTTGTGTTGTAAAAAAAATAATTATTGTTGTTTATACCCAATTAAAAAAATACAACTTTTGTTATTTAATATGAAAACAAAAAATGGCTGTCACCTACAACTGTCTTCTACTACTGTGTGTTCTTTACTACTTTACTACAATAAAAAAATTATTATATATTTCGTATAAAAATATGGGTAAAAATTAAACAACAATTTCTTGTTAAAAACATAACATCTGCACACTCGACTAATTTGTTACGATTTGTTAAAATATATTAACATTACAACAAAACTGGAACAAAAACAAACACTACGACATGCAAACACTATTAAATGGAAAATGGACGCGTCTTAATTCTTGTGATGATTCCCTTTGTGTGTGCGTGACAATGTGCAACTGGTGCCATTCAACGATTATCTTCAAATTTGTACTTTTTGAAATATGTGGTGCAATTATATAAACTAAATTCTACTATATGTGAATCATGATCATAAATCGTTTTTATGACCATTACAAATAATTATACTTCAAAAACTATGCGTATACTGGGTTTTCTCAACTTTAATGAATAACGAAAATATTTTTTACTATTTTTAATTTATTTATAATGAAAAATTAATATATATATATAAATGAATTTTGTTAAAAACAATACTGATATAATATCTACATGAATATGTATAAAACATTGCCACTCGCATGATAACAACAAACATTAATATGTATATGTATTCAAACATATAATTGATTGATTGATTGCCTTAACCAAAAACATACCACCACCCCACCACTACTTTCAACGTATTGACCACAAATTACCATCTATATATATCTTTTTTTTTATCAATTACCAACTTAAATACAAAATTTGAAAATGTTTTCTTATTTTTTTTCTGCACTCAATAAAATATTTAATAAATAATTGTGAAAAATCTACTTCAATAAATAAAAATTGTGCTATATATGATAAACAAAACATGTATTTACAAAAAATAAAAATTATAATAAAAAAAATTGTACCGAAAAATCATCACTACTTTGTATACAACAATAAAACCACCCACCAACGCTATTCTCATTTTATAAAATGTGTGTTTTAAACAAATAATTGAACAACAAAATAATAACAAAAACAAATGCCATACTTCAATCAATATTGTATATTTTTGTTAAAATATTTATATATTTTAATATGCTGTTTTGGTTGATTTTTACTCAAACAATGACCAAACACTGCGCATATTTAATACATATTCTAAATTAACTAAAATTATATTAAAATAAATATACAAAAATAAATATGTAGATGGTCAATCGTGGTGGTCCTGGTGGCAATCGTTCAAATAATCGTCGTGGTCAAGGAGGTTTCCAAAACCGCGCTGGTTCTAAATCAGCTTCAAAGTCCGGCGCTGGTGGCGGCATTCGTAAACAGAATGCCTTTGATCGTGCAAAGAAACTTTTGGCTAAAAACGCCAACAATAAAAAAAAGGATTCCGCTTCTGGCGATAAAAAAACTGAGAGGTAAGCCTTTTTAAAACAAATCTTCAATCAAATTTTCAGAAAAAAAAAATTTCCATTTTATGAACAAGAAATATTAAAAAAAATATTCCATATTTTTTTTTAACAACTCTAAATTTATATTTGTCTACTATATATTTTAAGACATTCTGTTCAAATATGTTTATGTGGTTTATTAGTAGGGAATATTTCCTTCAGCGTTTAAATCAAGGTTTAAAAAGCTCTTATTTTGATTATTTTTTTTTAATTGTATTTAGAGAAAGCTGGCATTATTGTGGGAATTTTTACATTTATTAGATCAACAGGAAATATTTACAAATATGTTTTTACGCATTATTTTTACTTTATGTTACTTATTAAGTTTTTATTTTACGGTCTCTATATTTGGGCAAAAACTATGTGATTATAAATCACATTGCATAACTAATACAAATTCAATTGAGTTTGTATTTTATGTATGTATGTGATATGATTATTTTTGGAGTATTCATAAGGTGTTCTATTATGCCATATTGTCATAGCAATATATGACGATAAGACCGTAGCAGGCAGCATAGCTTGTGAATACTCCAATTATGTAGTGATGTTTCAAAATATATATTTTTTTTAATTGGGGAGTTTCTATAATCTTATATAAAATATCTATTTCAGCATCCATGTTACAAACAGAGTATTCTTTAACGGTTTAATTTGTATAAAGAGTTTAATTCAAAAATGGTGATCACAAAAATTTTTTACATTCATTTTTTACTTTTAAATAAGAATTAAAAAAATCTAAGGTTGTACAAGTATATTCATCAGAGAGGAGAATTCTAAGCAAACTTGCTTTTTTAACAGATTCCTGTATCGTGAATGAAAAAATTAAAGTTGTTATTAAAAACACTCAAAATTTGTATATTTTTACGTTCGAAAATGGTTTGAAAATCACTGATGTCCATCCATTTCATAGCACAATTGTGCAGAGAGCATTTCCTCGTACCTTTTATTTCCTCTGTATATGCCCTTATTGTGAAAAATGTTTTTATGAAAGAAAAAGTGAAGAAAATATGTAAGGATTTAATTTCATACACATGTGTTTTAGTTGTGTTTATTCATTATGGATGAAAATAAAAAATCGTTTAATTTTGAAAACTTTTGCTTCATTGCTCTTATCTAATATTTCAAAATTCTGAAACATCATCCACCACTCGTAAAAAATTTTTAAAATCAATCCAAACTTTCAGGATTTTGGAATTTTTATATAACGTCGATAATTTTATTCATACAGCTGCGGTATAAATAATAGCAGCACAGCCCCAAGTTTTTATTTAGATGTTAAAAAAATGGTCTGACATTTAAAAAAATATATATTTTTACTTTTTAATGTCTTATTCCAGGTATTTTTAAATTTTACATTTAAACTTAAAAAATAACTTCAGGTTGAGAGATCAGAAATTTAAAACTATTCATTTGAAATGATTTGGCAGTAAAAAAAAAATAGCAGCAGCTATCCGAATACTATTTTGTTTCTTAAAAAAGTTAATCTACTTTGTACTTTTTTAAATGTGTATTTAGTATGAAAGGAAAATAATGCTTTAGTATTTTGTTGAACTGCCTTTGTTGTTTAAAACAGCTTCACAGCGTCTTTTCATAGAGTCTACAAGTTTCTGACACCTTTCATTTGGTATTTGCTTCCATGATTCTTCCACAATTCTTCAAAGCTCAATATTATTTTTTGGTTTTGCCTCCGACACTGCTTTTTTTAACGTCACACCATAATTTCTCAATCGGGTTTAGATCAGGCGACTGCGCAGGCCACTCCGTAACTGTAACTCCACTTTCTTCAAATAAGTTTTTGGAGAGTCGGCTGGTGTGTTTTCGAAGATCCATCTGAGAGGCATTATATGTTTAAGAATATCTACATACTGGTGGTGGGGGGGGGGGGCATTCATGATATTTTTTATCCAATATATCGGACCAACACCATAATATGAAAAACATGCCCACACCATGTTTAATAGTTTTAACCGTAAATCGCGGGTCATATTCCTTGTTTGGTGGTCTTCTCAAATATTGCCGAGAAACAATTTTTGATTCGTCTGACACAATATGTTGCGCCACTTTTCATTGGATCATGTCACATGAAATTTTGCAAATTCTAATCTTTTTTTGACATGTTTTTATTTTAAAGTGGTACAGCTCTTTGACTCTTACGTACAAATTTTGTTTGCGTGGTATCTTACGCACTGTTTCGACATTAAGGATTGTTCATGCGTTATCCTTTATTTCTATAGCTGACGCTAAAGGATCTTTGCAACTATAACGCTTTACACTTCTTTCGATAACGGCTTTCTTCCACGTGTTTCGGTCTTTTCTTTAAATAATATGGTGTTCCGAATCATTTTGGCTGTACAACCTAGAACCTCTGAATTTCTCTGTACTTTTTTCTTTCAGAGATAAATAATATTTTTTATAATGGTACGCTTTTCCTCTGTACAATGCTTTGTCCGTCCCACTGTAAAAAATGTCATACTGAATGTACTTTTTTTATCAATAAATATTAGGTTTTCTTACTTTTAGAAATGAAAATATTTCACAAACTTTATTAAAATATGTTTATTTTGCACTTTTATAAAAACTGTTATTATTTGGACGGAAAAAAAACGGAAGTAAAAACAAAACGTAAAAATTTTAAAGAAGAAACCAAGAATTTATAAAATTTTCAGTTATATTTTCTTTTAAGTAAAAAAACAAGCAATGGAATTCCAAAAAGCAACACAACGAGTTATACAAAGTTATTTGTAAATATATGGTCTGCTGATATTATTTATACCGCAACTGTACATGGGTGTACATCAATACAACTACAGTTTTCATTTTGGACATCACTTCTTTAAAACTGAATAAAAAGAAATTTATTAAGTGATGTGATAAATTCAGAAAAACCAGCATTTTATATTTCCAAATAAATTATGTAAATTATATAGAAACCGTTAAAGAAAATATAATCTTATCCTCATTCTTAACTTTTTCATTATCCTATCTTTCTCATTACAATTACAACTATTATAACCGTTTTTTGTAATAATTTGATTTTTTCTTTTTTTTTTTTTCTTCATATCTTTTTTGGGTGAAATTGTTAAAATCTCATCCCAAAAACAACATACAACAAAAACCCACTTGAAACATCTTTAGCAAAGAATCTCCTTACGCCAATGTACCCAACGATATGTTCTACTGTCATCTGTGTAAGAAACATATGTGGGATGCTAACTCATTTGAAAATCATATTAAAGGTCGTACTCATTTAATGATGCGCGAAGGTATTGAGGAAAGCTACCGTCTAAAGGCGAATATGATCCGTCAAGAGGCCAAGATTGCTGAGCAATTAAAATCGATTGAATTAGATCGTTTGAAGCGTATGGGCAAGAGCAAGCAACGTCAGTTGGACTATTGTACAATGTGCGATTTGAACTTCCATGGTCATATTTCGGCCCATCGTAAATCCGAAGGTCACTTGCAATTGAAGAAGTTCTTACATCCCAAGTGTACTGAATGTAATAAAGAATTTGCTACACGTATCGATTACGATACTCATTTATTGGCCGCCGATCATTTGATTAAGGCCGCCGAAAAGAATACTAAGGTTGGTGAACGTAAACGTCAAACCTTGCCCATTCTTACTGAGGAGGATGAGTTGAAGGATGTCCGCCCACCCACCAAGAAGAGGAAGAGGGCTGCTGCCAAGAAAACTACCGAAGCAGGAGAAGGTGGTGCTGAAGTTAAGAAGGAAGGAGAAGAAGATGGTGAGGGTGAAGAAGCTGAAGCCGAAGATGGCGAAGCCAAGAAAGATGGTGAAGAAGGAGCCGATGAGACCAAGGAAGGTGAAGAATTGAACGAATCCCAAGAAGGCGAAGAAGAAGTTGCCTTGCCTGTTGACCCCGAGGATTGTATTCTTGATTTCCAAGAGGGTGACGAAATCCCGACTGAAGTCGACAATCGTTTGCCGAAATACAACTGGACTCGTCCAGTTGGTACAGCTCTTATCACCAAGCTCGAGTGTTTCGAATGCTCATTATGTGGTAAATTCTTCGATACTGAAAAGACAGTCGAAGTACACTCTCGTACGGTCACTCATCACCGCAACTTTTTGAAATTCATTAACGAAAAGGCAAGTGACACGAAGATCGCTCAAAAACGTGCTGCCGCCGCTATTGAAGAAAGCGAACGCAAAAAGCGCAAGATAGAAGAAGCTGAATCAGCTGCTAATGGAGAAGAAGAAAAGAAGGAAGAAGCCGGTGAGGGTGCTGAAGGTGAATTGTACGATCCATCTGAAGCTACTGGTGAAGATGAGGATGTAGAGATGAATGAAAATGGCGACGGCGGCGAAGATGGTGAGGGTGAAGGTGACGAAAATGGCGAAGAAATGGAAACACAAGAAGAGCAACAGGAAGACGCTGAAGCCGAACCAGAACCTGAGCCTGAACCAGTTAAAGAAGCACCCAAAGCAGAAACTCCCGCAAAAACTCCTGCTAAAACAGCTGCTGCTCCTGCACCCGCATCTAATGAGGCTTCTCCCGCCAAAAAAGCTACCCCAGCTGCCCGTGGTGGTGCTGCAAAGGGAACGCCGCGCAACCGTGGTCGCGGTCGTTATAATCGCTATTAAGCCAAAATATAATCTTAAAATTTCTATTAAATTACTGTTCTTGAATTAATTGTATTATGAATATAAAAGAAGTAATTGACACGAATAAATTTTATTCACCAGATACTTTTCCATAGCATTTCATCAAACATTAAATTCTATAAATTTTTTTATATAAATTTTAACAACAGCAAAAACATTTAAACCATTTAATTTACTAAAAGTAGCCACTATCCCCATTAATCAGTTCATAATAAACAATAAAAATTATTCTATTTAAGACGTAATTTTTGTGAATGCAACATTTATTAGCAAAAAAAAGTTTTCTCCGTTTTATTAACAAAATTTATAGAGCAAATGCTTGTTATTCCAGTAAAAATGACAAAAAAACTTTAATAATATCCACTAAGGCTCATTTTCCGTTCATTCAAATATTTTTTTATTACTAAATTGCATATTTGATGTAATGAATGAAGAAGCTCTACACAAGAAAGGAAAATATGATAATTTTTTTTCTAAAATTTTAGTTTAAGAAGTATTTATAAAAAACTTTAATGATATATTTAAAACATTGCTATTTAAAGCACATTACATACTTATCTAAACATTAGAAAGCATTAGACATTATCTTGAACTTATAAAAATAATTTTAAACACAAAATCAATTATAAAAGAAATGTAATGCATTTCTATATACATTGTAATGATATTGGAAAGAAAAATATGAACATAAAGATATAAATAAAATAACATACCAACCTAAATGTATAAAAACCATAAAATATACCTTGTTTTTTTTTCAAGTGGGCAATGGAGTGTTAGTAGAATAAAAAAAGTGCAAATACAAAAAATGCGCGAGGGCTTAAAGATGCATACGCCCATGTTCTGAAAAACGCTACGTTTTTAAAACGCATTTGAGCATGTTCTGACGAACGCCCGATTTGCTTTTTTTCGGTTTAAACACAAATGAAAATATTGGGTGGTATTCTTGATTCCGTTCCGTGGCTGTGGAAAGCCTTATTTTGCGCGGAAACAAAATTTGCTATTCATTCCGTTGTTGGCATATCGTTCCATTATTGCGGTTTTCCTTAAAATATTTCGATTTCACTAGCCAACAAAGATTTGATCTGGAGCAACCAAATTTCTTTCCTATTGTAATAGGCGTGGCAAATATTGCCCCCTTAAGCGACGAATCCTATAATACATTATAACTCTAGAACGATTAAGCGGATTAAGACTAAAACGGTAGAAGATTCTGCAGAAAACTACCTTTAGATAGCTTTAAGTTAATTCTATGCTATGTTTACATTTGTGAAATGCAATGCGAAAGAGATTTGGTATTCTCTAAGACTCGTATTCGCATTCGAATTTTATTTCAAGTCGTTGGCAACGCTAGAAAAAAGTAAATGAATTTATTAAAAAGAATATATATTTTTTATTGAAAAAATTGACCAAAAATTGATTCTGCGGCACTATTTTTTGACGAAGATGAAGAATGTGAGCAAAATGAAAAGTTGCAAAGAAAATTGCTTAGTAGCAAATCGGTAGTCTAAGTTTGAATGAAACAAGGTAACTTATTTTATGTTTGCGAAATAAACACGTTTACTTATGCAGAATAGTTTTTTTTTCGGATCTTTTCCATTTTGAGTCTTCGAATATAGACGGATGACTGCCACAAAGTACTTGCCGACTGCAGGGCATTTGATGTTTTTAAATGACCTTTTGCCAATTGGCTATGATTATTCATTTATTTCACCATTATTTCAAACTGGCGCGATTTTGTGATTTTATACTTTGTTTTTATCAATAAAATATTGTATTAAAATAAAAAAATAACTTACTTATAATTTTGTGGTTTGCGAATGCTCTTTTGCTGTCGAATAATTTTGCGATTTTAATATTGAAATTTGCATTACAGAATACTGAGTAAGCACATTTTAGAATTTTGAATTCGAATAAAAAGTTACTTTTCGACTTACTTACTTTTCGCAACACAGTATAGCAGTTATTCGTATTTATATATTTTCGAGTCGCATTGACAGAATTAAACGTCGAAAAATTAAAAAATAAATTTCAGGATGTTTTCTTTTTTAAAGCCCATAAAAACTTTGAACAACAAAAAATAATAATTTCTCTTGAAAAGCGAGAAAAAGTACGAGAACACAAAAGGAATCAATATGATGAAGAGTTATGACTACGTTTTTCATTTTTCAACTGTATAGTTTATATATTACGATTGATTTTAGAAGATATTTTCTCAAATGTTGTCATTAAAACATTAAAAATTATGCACAAAAATACTTTTTCATTAAAAAAGACGTATCCTTTTATTAAAGAAAAATTATAAATTTAACACACAATTAGAAAATTAAAAGCTAATTCATTAATAGGCCGTATTCCAATTGGCGACGTCGTCGTCGTGTACCGACATTTTTGTAATAGATTAAAGGCAAGAGAAACATTTTTTCTTTATTCTGCTACAAAAATTTCGTCAAACGACAACGACGTCGCCAACTGGAATAAGGCCGAATATTTTGAAATATAGGAAACTAATTAGTAGGGCAACCAAAATAAACATTAGCATTTTATTTTTCTGGATGTTACTGAGATAAGCAAAATATTAATTCATTCTAGGAAAAACTACGACGTTTAACCCCTATTTGTTAAGGCATATTTTTGCATATTTCGCCATAAATGCATACTTTTGCATTTTTAAATTTTTTTTCATATTTGTATGGCATATTTTTCAAATTTTTACATAACTTACGTGTTTTACCAATTTTTCTTTTTTCAAAATAATGACTACCTATTAAATAATAAGATTACTCTTGAAAACGCTTAAAACTAACATTTGTGAAATTGGGGAAAATTGTGAAAATTGTTCATGAAGGTCCAAATTTTAAAACTGATAGGAAAATTCTGTTTTGTAAAGTTGTCAATAAACCAGTGTCGGCAAAGATAATATTAGCCATAAAACAACACTTTGGAAGTCAAAAGCATATTAAGCTTACTCCCGTTGATGTCGAAAGAACTTCCTCGATGTAAAAGAGCGTTTTACGATCAAACAGACAAAGCTTCATGTTTCAAAAATTGTCATTTATTGCAACAATAATTTACATAAGTTATTTTTTTACTCTTTGTTTTGTATTCTTGTCAATCTGAATTTTTTGACATTTTTTATTTTTGCCTAATTTTGGAATTAAAATATAATACATACATATATGTATGTAAATATTTTATTTGTTACTTTTCATATTTTCAAATTTTTGCAAAAAATTGACTGTTTTATCAATGCATATTTTAGGCGCTTAAAACTAATATTTAGAGCATATTTTTGGTTGCCCTACTAATTAGTCTTAAGACTTTTTATTAATTAAAAATTATATCAAATAGCCAAATTAAAGATTAATTCGTTATAAAAACTGTCTAGTATCTTATTTTCTTTAACTTCTTTCCTGTGTTTTCCGTATGGTTGTGGTCATCGGTAGGTAACTGAAAGGGAGGGTATGTTTATTTACGAATGGCATTATTACCGAATTACTTACTTGACTGGAGAATGTATTCGGTCTCTGGAATGATTGATGACTGTCATATTAAAGTCATATCAAAGCAGAGTGGGCAAACAAACAAAACATTTCGCAAACGTTACCACAAAGTTTTACTCATTGTAAAGATCAAAACAAAATGAAATCAAACGTTTCGTTTTGTTTATTTTCCTACTCTGTATCAAAATATTAAGAGAAAATATAAAAAATCAGATAAATGGAGATAATAGTTTTGTTTGTGTCCACCACTTTAAACCAACACACTAAGTTACTCCACAGCTCTGCTTTTATGCCTAATAAAACTTAAAAAAAGTTTACATTATGAGGGATATTGCATAATCGTTACCTAAAAAAAACAGTAAGGCCCATTATTACAACTTGCCGTTAGTTAAAGGTAGGATTTTATCAGACCGATAAATTGGTTTTTGTTATTACAAATAAATTTTAACCTAACTTGACCGATAAAGTTATTGGGAATATTGCCTTACCTTTAAGTAAAAGTTAAATTGTAATAACACAAAGCAATTTATCGGTCTGATAAAATCCTTCCTTTAACTAACGGCAAGTTGTAATAATGGCCCTAAATGTGTTATTTTAATTTATTTAAAAAAAGAACCAAATTTATTTTTCTGAATTACATATTTATTGTTAAACACATACATACATACATATGTATGTATACAAATTAGTAAAATATGCCAACTTCTAGTCTAAGAATTCGTTACGTTTGTTGTTTTTTTATATGAACTTCTAAACAAGTAGTACTTTGACATCAAAATTACTTAAAATACTGCTTAAATCCTGTAGTAATACACACTAACATACATATATGTACATACATACATATACATATATGTAATATATATGTTTCTATTTTTTAACAGTAAAACTTTGTAAAATAAGTATTCAATCAATTTTAAGATAAAATTAAAACCAATGTTTTCAGCAAAAATATACTATTTATGTACACTCTCGATCAGATGATTAAAGCCACTTAAATTTCTGTTTTTATTAGATGATACGTATCATTTAAAGTTTTTTATTTATTTATTTTACAGAAATATTTTATTTTTTTAAGTCGTCAGCATAGTGCAAAATTACTTATGCATCTTATGCTATACTCATATGACAATAGAACAGCAATGCGTGATATTTGGTACCCGCGTGAAAACTCTGTTCAAATCTGCTTTCCTTAAATTCATTTGAAGTTTTCAACCGATTCAATGAATTTTGCCACCAGATGATGCAGCTATTTATTATGCCTGGCATGTAAAACAACATATTTCAAACTAAAATGTTAATCTTCTTAATTGATCACCATATTCTCCCGGCTTCTACATACGTAATTCAAAATCTAGCGGTTAGTGTTTCTAATATCTCACCGAGAGTGTATGTACATATAATACTTAAAAAATATTTAATCACACTTATCGCATAATATTTTTTTATTTCTTACAAAATTTAGATTCAAAGTAAATAATTGCAATATTAATACCAATACATTTATATTTATAATTAGACTTGTAATCGATAATGTTTTATACATTCATAGTTACAGATTCATATAACTGGAATTGTGTTACAGTGGGTAGGTTAAGTAAATTTTATTAATACCCTAATTTGTATTCAAAATCAACATCGGCCCTTAAAATTTAACTAACCTTTATAACATCGTCATCCACTACAATTTATTTGAACTTAATCGGATGTATACAACGTGTTCTATTAACGATTGAAAATTTAAACAAGATACATACGAGTATGTACATATGTATATATAGGTACTTATATATAGAGTTTGTGAAATAATACATAATAGAAATGTAAAATACAATTTCTTTAATTTATACACAATTTTATGCTACATATTTGCATTTTTTGTATAAAATATAAAAAAAAATAGTGGTTACATGTTTTTTGCTAGTTAAATATTTGCTTTATCTGAACGTATGTTTAGATATACATATATTGAAATATCGTCGATGGAATTAAAGAACGCTGTAACTGACAAAACCTTAAATGTTCGCCAAAAAACTTTTATAAATGTAGAACAAATACACTGGTATTTTTCACTTCGCAGACGGCGTTAGTGAATTTATTTTCATCGTGGAAATCTGGGACCTGGACCAATCGACGCGTATTTTTTTTCTGATAAAAATGATGCAAAAAACGTATTTTCGATTTTTTGTCAGTTACATTGTTCTTTAATTCCATCGACGATATATGTATATCTTCTCAATAAGGTGTTTAGCACGCATAACACCGCGCTACAAAAACGAGCTTTTGTTCTGTCCTATGAACGAAATATACTTTTTTGGAAAGGGGGAAAAAATAAAAATACATGTGTATCGGTGATATTCATGTACACGTCAGAATTTTTTTATATATAAAGTATAAAGCTCGAAGTCTCCGTCTGTCCGCTTGGTGAACGATTTTGGATGAATATTTAACCCTTTTTCCGTGATCCAATCGAGCTGAATTTTTGCAGGCAGACTTGTGGAAATGTCGGTATTACGTCAAAATTTTTGAAAAAAAATTATCGTTTATTTTGTAACGGTTTCAGTTCGTTAAAAAACCGAATTTTTTTATTTATTTTGTTACATACAATATTAAAATTAAAAATTGTTACATTCAAAATTTCAATGCTTTTAAAAAAACTTAGGCCTTTTATTTTTGCGTTTGTAAGCATTTGTGTCAGCATCGCGACAAATAGACCAACAGTATTCGCCAAGCATACGCGTAATATCTGGTCCTTTAAAGCGCTTTTCAGTAGCCGCAATGTGCCGATGGAACCTTACGCCATGCTCATCGCTACAAGTTCCTAAATCATCAGGGAAAAAATCTAAATGATTATGAAGGAAATGTTAATGTTTAGCGACATTAATATGACCATTTCTCCATATGCCGAAATCATTTCTGCGACAATATTTTTATAATTGGCAGCTCGTTTGTTGCAACTGTGCCTTTCAATGCACGATAGCATTCAATTTTGATGAAAATTCATAACTTGCAACTATTTTTTTATTCATTTTATTCATTTTCTGAAACGAATTAGCCACTGTTTTCGTAATATTTTTAAAATTTTTACTTAGTGCGAATAAGCCACAAACGTAACAAAAGTTATTTCAAGTCGGGCACTGCATTTTTTCTCAGATGAAATATATAGAAATACGATGGATGGGTCGAAAAACAATTTTTTTTTTTCGGAACGCTTTATTAGTTCAAAAATTTGGAGTCCCTTCAAGTTATGCTGAAAACAGTAAAAAAAAAAAAATTAAAAAAAAATAAAAAAATTCAGGAAAATCTGAAAAAATTTGACGTGATACCGACATTTCCACAAGTCTGCCTGCAAAAATTCAACTCGATTGGATCACGGAAAAAGGGTTACAAATTGATCCAAAACCTTTCACCAGGCGGACAGACAGATACTACGAGCTTTATATTTTATACATAAAAAAAATTCTGACGTGTACATGAAAATCGCCGATACACGTGTATTTTTATTTTTTCTCCCCTTTCCGAAAAAGTATATTTGGTTCATACGATAGAATGTGTGTAACGCGGTGTAATCAGCCTTTTTATTTCACACCTATGTATGTATTTAAGGATTTAAATTTTTTTATCATACATACGATTATATACATCCATACATACATACACATTAATGTATTTCAAACTGTTTATAAGAGACAATAGTAAATGCATAAATTTTGTTTAGAATGAGATCAAGTTTGGTAATAAAAACCCTACAAAGTAAAATAAAAAGAAATTAAAAATTTTAACCCACTGTGCTGAAATTTATAACTTCGTATAGGTAAATGCCATATGCATAAAACCATCATTTCGATAAAGGAAGCATGTAATTATATCATAAAAAAGAAGTTAAATTAAAAATTTATAAAATAAAAAAAAATATTTTTTTGGAATGAAAAAAGAAGTGCTCTCGTTAACATAAGCTCAGCTCCCTATTTACTTAATTGAGACCACAATCTAAAGTATGCTGTTCGATAGTTGTGCGTAAGCGACTTTGATCGCTTTGTGAGCGTTTTAAACCGGTACGCCACCGTTTTAGACAACCCAGTATATATGAATGTTTTGTACGACTCAATACATAAACATACGGATCAGAGGTAAAGTGTAGTGCCATCAACATATCGGCTACCAAAAAGAAAGGATGTGCTTTTGGTACACGATTCGGTACTATAGCCATGGGTATAGCAATCTATAAAGATAAAAAAACAATTAATTGTTATTTCAAAATATTCTCATAATTAAAAATCAATTTACACATTTACGTATGTAGTATATTCGGTTTCGGTCTGTCTGCTTTTTGTCTGTACAAAAAAAGAAGAAAAATATAAAAAAATAAACTTACCATTTGTGGCATCCAACAGATTACAAATGAAATACTCAAGAACAACATTAATTTGGCGAATTTAATTTCATCTGGCGATGCGGCTGCCGTCAAAGTCACGCTGTTAGTGTGATGATATTGTGGTATGTGTGTCGTACTGTTTTGATGATGCTGGTAGAGTGTTGTGCCGCTGGAGCTTTCACCATCAATTTGTACATTTGAACCCTTTTCACAACGATTTACCATGTCGTATGTCATGTGACGTTGAGTGGTACGTGTTCGGCCAATAAAACATAGAACGCGTGTAACAAATAAGTTACAAGCGACTATAACCACACACAATAAGGTACCTAGAAAGAACAAAAACTTAATGCTGAACGAATTGCTTAATTGGGTAGCAAAAAGCAATTTTCGAAATATTTAATCAAAGTTAGTAGAATAAAATGGGCATTTAAGATAATGAAAAATTTAAAAGAGATACTAAAAATGTGTATGACATACTACATACATATATGTTTGTATGAGTGCATAAGTATACCCATTTGGGAAAGTCATAGTGAATCATCGTAACAAACGCTGACAATGGTTGATCATCGATGACAGTTGCTGAATTTTATTTAGTGGCATACATGCATTATTAAAGCATTCGACCAAAATGTCATATAGACGTAGACCGCGTATTGATGAGATCTAATAGATATTATCATAGAGATTCATACTAAATTTTTACACAATATGTCGCTAACGCAGAGACTTGTGGCGAAAAATATCACTTTGATTAGCCTATGAAATAATCTTTTATGTATCGTTATAATAGATATTTTTCATGAATTTCATCTATGAAATACGTATGTATGTATGTGTTATCAGTACGTGTGCCATTAAAGCGTTTTTGAAGATTGTGTAAAGAAAATTTATCTTTTATAACTGATTTAACTATTAAAATAACCATTCGATTTCGTAATTCATTTTTGATTTGACATCACAAATAATTTTAAAATAGCCTAAAATATCTGTTCTATCAGGTTTTTTGTCCTTTAGAAAATTTTCCACCCAAAAGTTAATATTTTCTCATTGATACATCAGGGTGGCACTCCCACTGCCAGTATCACCATATTATCTGACAGCCAGGCGGCGGTCAGATCCCTGTCGAGTTTGACCTCAAAATCTAGAATTGTCGGCGACTGTCGCGATACCCTTGTGGCACTCTCGAGGCAGTGCGTCGTTAATCTGATCTGGGTTCCTGGTCACAGGAACATCACGGGTAATTGTACTGCGGATGAATTGGCTAGAGCGGGCACGTCTCTGCAGAACGTTCATCCTCATGTGGAAGTGGGTATACCTCTTTCCTTCGTTAAACTCCTTATTATAAGGAAACATTTATTGGACGCGGATCTGTACTGGTCGCGGGAGGAGTCCTGTCAAATGTCAGTTACAGCGTTCTTTAATTCCATCGACGATATGTATGCATTATTCAAAAGATTCCACTTTTTTATTGTGTTTAGTCTGTCAAAATTTTACTAGATTTTTTTTAATCGTAACTGAAAATTTAAAAAGGGATTTCGCAAATTTGAAAATCAAATTTTTATTATATTCAACAATAACTTTCAGAAAAAGAGTACATACCTATAATACTTTACCGATATTTTCTTTATTTACCACTCAAAATTTTAATTTTTTAGCATTCCATTTTCCGGATCATAAATTTTTATTGCACGGATATGTAGATGAAAACGACTCTGACGAAACTGACTCCAAGCGATCAGATTCATATTTAAAAAAAATTTTACAAAGCCGCTTATAATAAAAATATATTCTTAGTTGATGTGTATGATTTGCGAAAAGGCAAAATGTTGTTTAAGTTATTTGACATTTTAGATGACGATATGAACACTGAGTATTGTGTAAATTATACATGTACGAGTATGTATATGTAATATAATGGGGTTCATTATGACTGTATTCTTCTTTGAAATGCTATTATTAAAAACATATTTTAGTGTAATAATACAGTACTTGCACATTCAAGTGCATACTCATACAAATCTGTTTTGTTTGTATTTAAACCTATAATTTTTCAACCTTCATTACGTATGCTAATAATACTTACCAAATAGCATAAATAATACTGAATAGGTTTTATTCCAAAAGCCCTCAGCATCTCTATAACGTAAACACTTTATTTTACTTGGATCGCTATCATCCATATAAGCGCCAAAACCAAAGAAAGGCAAAAATGTAATGACTACGGCTATTAATATAAGGGATTTAATAGTTTTACGCACCAATTCATATGTAATGTGCTAAATAAAATAAATTTATTTATTTTATATAAAATATATGTATGTATATAATAATATAAATATGTATGTACATTAAATTTTTAAAAATTTACGCAAAATGTATACAATTTACTCGTAATTCATTTTATTATTTGCCTAATAATAATGCTGGAGTACATATGTACATGCATATAAAGCTATGTTCGCATTTGTCAAATATTTGATGAAGAAACCGTAACCACTATTTCATGGAAATATTCCATACAAAAATTTTGTTTTTTTTCAACGTTTCATAATATGTACATAATTTTAAAACAGATAAACACAAAAAATAACATTTCATGATTTAATTTGTTAAATTTAAAGCAACAAACAATAAAAAAATGCTTCATCTAATATTTGATAAAAGTGAACGAACCTTATATGAGTTTTATCCACTTACTTTGTGATATATAAATGGTCTTGCTAATGCCATCCAACGTTCTATAGCCATAACAGCTGCTATGCAACCAGAACTTAAGCCAAAAAATCTCCAAATAACTTTACCTACACAATCCCATTTGGTATATTGTTCAAAGACTTCGCGTGGTACATAGAATTTCAACAGAAGAGTCGTTAACATGCCCAATAAACCGATAAAATTATTGGTGGATAAACAGCTAAAAAGAAATAAATTACAGATTTGAGTAAGAACCTAAGTTGTTAAAGAAAATTAAATTAACATTTTTTATTCATCTAAAGGCAATATTATTTTCATACGAATTAATTACATACATACATATGTATTTATATACAGAACTTATATAAAGAATATCATGTTTTCAAAATCATTAACTGTCACAAATTGTGACAAGTAAATAGGAATTTTTCCTTTAAGGTGGCTTAATAATTTATGTTTCTAGTGAATGGTATTTAATATCCTTACAACTAGACATACATACATACGTAATTGACCATTACAACCCTGTGTCAGCCTAGCTTCTCGCAGCACTCATGTTCTGTGTATTAATTTTTATCCATGAGTACCGGGACCTACAGTTTTAAGTCGACTCCGAAAGACAGATTTGAGAAGCTTTTTCATGGCAATTAATTACTCTCAGAGCTTTTGTCAGAAGACTGCTGAGAGGTACTCGCCGAAAGAAATATTTTTTTTCATATTTCTTTTTTTTCTTTTTTTCCAGATGTCAGAGCTGAGATTTGAACTTGGCGCTATCGTCTTAGTAAGCCAACACACTAATCACTAGACTACGGTGACTGCAAATATTTTTTTTTTGTTTGGGCACAATTTTTGGGAATTTATATATTCTGTAGCTCCTGACTGAGATACTTATACTGTAAAAATTTAAAGAATATCAGTGCAGATATTTTAGCTATATCTACATACAATATATCGTTGGTCTCAGGTAGAAAGGCCCTAACTCGATTTTTTTTCAAAACTGATTTTTTTTAGTATTTCAATAAATTTCAGAAATATGCACATCCTAACAAAAAATCTTTGCAATATTATTAAAACTAACGGTATTACAAGTAATTGTACAGCATTTAATAAAAAGTTGTATATTAATAATTACAGTATCTGTTGTATTTTTACCTCCTCCTGTAAATTTTAAATTATGTGAGTTAGGGCCTTTCTACCTGAGACCAACGATATATTCTTCACAAAAACAAACCAACAAACTCAAAAACATACATTTATGTTTACATACACGTACAAGACGATTAACGATTTCATTAACACTTCTTATTCAACAGCTGGTTCATAATGTAAAATATTAATGAAACCCTTAGGCTTTAAATATAGGCAAATCTTAATAAAGTTTCAGTAAATGCTAGATAATACTCGTATTAGGGCTAGCCAAAGATAAAGTGAGGAAGTTTTTTTTACTGCTCTTAACTACCAAAATTCAGGCTCATAGCGTTCTACAAAATCTCTTCCTATATCGAACTTTGCATTAGGTATGATGAAATAAACCTCCGAAGGCGGTCATAAGGAATGTGTTGTAAAGAATTCTATTCTTCTTTACAGCTGCTGCAGTAGACATAATATGCGTATCCCGTACATACATTACTTTGCATACTTTGCATTAGGTATGATGAAATAAACCTCCGAAGGCGGTCATAAGGAATGTGTTGTAAAGAATTTTATTCTTCTTTACAGCTGCTGCAGTAGACATAATACGCGTATTTCGTACATACATACATGCCATATTAATTATTCCTTTCAGAAGGCTAATCGATCCTTTCTTAAACGTCAAAACAATCACATGCGTAAAGGCAAACGACGTAACCACTACTTTATGAATAAACTTGCTTGTTTTTTATTACTTCCAATGAATTAATTTAATATTTAAAAATTACTTTTTATTGCTGTTAGTTTTTAAATCATTTTTACAGAAATGTTCTCATAAAAAGAAATTTCTACATAAAATATTTCAATCAAACATTGTCAAATATTTGACCAATGTTACCGTATTTTCAGTCGTTATCACTTGTATGTAACAAAAATATAAAATTGACTTTTCACTTAACAAATTAATATTTTTGGAAAATTTTGTAATAATATAAATAAAACCTACATATATTTAACTTAGGAATCAGAATTGTAAATGAATCATTCTTTTTTGATTTCAATTCATTACGAATTAGCTAAATTTTGAATTAATTCTTCTCAACAAAAAAAAAGAATTGAATTAAATTTGAATCAATTCATTTGAATTTAACGAACATGAATTGCAATTCATTTCCAATTCAAATGAATTGGTAAAAAGAATTGCAATTCATTGGAATTAGGCAAAATGAATTGCAATTCATTTTTTAATTCAAACGAATTGGTAAAATGAATCGCAATTCATTTCTAATTCACTTGAATTGAAATGATTTGGAATTAATTCAAATGAATTACAAAAGTAACTTGTAATTCAAATTTATTCAAATTTAGTTTGGTTCTTCAAGTACTACTTATTTCGCTTTTGACATACGCTGAATAACAAGACATTCAGTATTTAAAACCTATTATTAATTTATGAAATTTTGTGACTCACGAAAATTAAAGGACAAACGCTTTAGTAATTCTTATGTATGTAATATTTCTTAATATTTAAGTAATATTTATTTAACAAAATGTAATTATATTTTACAAATAAAGATGAAATTAGGAAGAATTATAGGCATCAAATAAACTGGTAAAATGAATTGCAATTCATATTTTAACTCATTTGAATTAATTCAAAATCAATTCAAATGAATTGGGAATGAATTGCAATTCATTTTTTCTAACTCATTTATATTAATTCAAAATCAATTCAATTCAAATGAATTGCAATTCATGTTCGCTAAATTCAAATGAATTGATTCAAATTTAATTCAATTCAATTTTTGGAGAAAAGAATTAATCCAAAATTTTACCAATGATTCGCGAATTAATTCAAAAATGAATGATTCGTTTACAACTCTGCTAGGAATATATAACTCGTACATACGTATATACGATATACATATGTATGTACATATGTATGTATTTACTCGTACTGATCTAGTTACTTTAAAAGTTTTTTGAGGCAAAGAAAAGTTTTTTCATTTTTAGGCAAAGCTAATCTTTAAAAGCCGTGTTTTTTAACTCTTTATTAATAAATATTTATGATTATTTTTTTTTCTTCTATCCAATTTTTCAAATGTAACTGACGACTAATGCTACTTATAAACACATTTAAGACTACAGGCTAGCGATTAACGACAACACGCCTACATGACTACAAGAAATATTGACATTTTTATTATTTGAGCTCCCAGTTATTAAAAACAGAATATCATATTTTTAATTTAGTTTCAAAATTTTGTTTCATATGGCAATATGTATTTATTTTTATAATTTAGAATACTTTATTTAATTCAAATCACAATATTTTAGTACTTAATTTTGTAATATAACAATTATTTTTGCATTTCCACAGCTTCCCAAGCATACTTAATTTAATCAATATTTGATTTCCCCCCGAAATTACGAAAAATAAAACTTTCGCTTGCAATTTTATCAATCTCAAGCATGTTGGTTAAATTAAAATCCCAATATGTTTATTTGAGGATATTGTAGAAAATAAATCATTTCATATGATGACGCATAACTATTGTATTTGTAGTAATAAATACACACATTTTATATGTATCTACATATGTATGTATGTATGTATATGAAGATTTTATTTCCAATTAAATACATTTATTAACATAAAAGCTAATATTGGTTCAAAATAAATTCCCCTGTTGAAAATTTACAACCACCCAACAAGTATCATTTGAGTTGTGAAGGGGGTAAACATTATTCAGTATTTTATCAAATGTACTATTTGTACTCTAGGGAATAATTTGAAATTACTATCGTAACTGTAGCCATTTTTATAAAATCATTGTAATGGAAAATTATTTTAAGAACATAATTGCTTTTATTGAAAAATAAATTCAATATAAAACCATAAATCTTAACATTTGAAGGAATTTTGGATTGGAAAGAAGTTAAAGGTAATCAATTTGTATTAGTTTCATGCTTGGAGGCAGCATCATTAGCTTGTGTCGTGAAGAGCCTGACTCTACCCAACGATGTTCTCTGGGTATGCAATAGCAGTTGATTACTTCCATAACCTCTTGACTCAAAAAAGACTAATTAGTTATGCTAACGATTATTAATTATACTGTGTTGTGTGGTGAAGTGGTGCAATATATGTAGAAGAACTGTCAGTGAAACCTTTAATGTTTGTTATTGTACCTGTTTTGATACGGAGATTAAATATTTGGGTGTACTTTTGCAGACCCTACACTTCTGAGCCATGTAGATTAAGCCCCCAAGAGTTCTTTGAGCAAATAGTTCTACTTAAACAAAAGACTTGGGGGGTGTGTGGTATAGTTGTTAAAGCGTTCGCAAAAAAACTCAAACGGCCCAGGCTTAAATCCTAGCAAAGTTAAAAAATTAAAAAGTGAGTTTGGGGTTTTCTCAAAATTATAATTTAAAAATAAGAGGTCCCCCCTGCAAGAAGCCCATCTACAAAGAAACCACTCCCTGACATTCCTCTCTATTCGAACTTTACAATTGGTAACGAATGATTAGGAGAAAAGCGCCACCTTTTGGGAACAATCACCACAATCAACATGCGACTATGGGGTAATTGCAGTTAATCATTCAAGAGTCAACACTGGCCTTTTAATGATCAATTCACAGCAATTTGTTTCATTCCTAAGTCGGCTTAATAATATAAGAAAAATATATATATTCCAATACAATACACAGCATTAGTAGGGGTTTACCCCTTAGTATTGGTCTCAATAAAAAACAAAACAGGTTTTTCCCTCAAGAATTGTGCTGTGGATAAATACTGCTATTTTTAAACTTATCACTAAAGAGACAATAGCTTAATGGGTAAAGATTTCAATAACTGACAAATCCAACAGATTTTAGGTTAGATTGACGTTCATTAAGAAATAGTAAATCTGCTAAATACACTGTGGGCTAGAAGGCACACAATAGTCTTTATACAACGCAGTGACCTGCAACTGTGCTTGGTTTAAAGAGATAATAATAATAGAGGTTTATTACTTGAAATATGAATAATCTAAAATAAAAAATAATAAATATGGCAATATTTAATTTGATCAGGATTGCTGATACATCCTGTTGTACACTCGTATTAGGAGGTGTTTTTTTTCTTAGTTTAACACTACGATAGTGTATCACCTACATATAATACATTAAGTTTTCAAAAATCATTATAATTTAACAACATATTTTAATTTGTTAAACTCTAACTACATATATACATACATACATACGTATGAGTATATAATGAAAACATTATTTTTTCAATCATCAATTAAACAAAATAATATTTTACCAAATTAAAATACAAATATTATAATATCTATAAAAATTACAAAAACTTTTTATAAATAAATAGTGCAGAAAAGCAATAATTTTTTATTGTTGGGTGTGAGAATATTTGCTGTAATTTTCAATTTTAATTGTTCCTCGAATGCATTTTAAATACTGATTGAATTGTTTTCGTCAATTATTTTGCTTGTTCACTCACCGCTTGTGTTCTTACCGGTCGGACGGTTTGCATATAAATTATTTATTAACATTTCGCATCTACAATTGCGGAAGTTTTATTAGTATTAATAAAAATTTTTAAAATTATTAAACTAGAAGCAAAATAACGTTTAACATAATTAATTGCTTTTTAAGTAAAGTTGCTTTTAATTGGACTAAGACTTCTCTAAATTTCTGAAAAATATTTAAATATCCTAAAAAAAAACTGAAATTCGTCTAATGTGCTTCACAATACTCACTAAGTTGTGTTTTTATGCTAATTGAAGTGCTTTAAAAATTTCGGACATGAGAATACAATATTTTTAGTGCCCCCTCATATTGTAGTCACATTATCAGAGATACAAAATGGTAGTTCAAATTACTCAAACTTATTCTACCATTTTTTTAAATATCTTGATATACTTAGTACATATCACTCATTTGCGAGAAGAGATACAAATTTTAAATTACAGTCCGCCTCATATTTCTGCATTATTAACTCGTGCCATCGTGACCTCGATCCATCCATCCTATGGTCCAAATTTTCGATGACGCTGAGGTATAATTGAGGTTCAATGCCTTTAATGTGCCGAATATTTTCATCCTCTATCTCTGAAATTGTTGCTGGCTTATCGACGTAAATCTTTTCTTTCAAATAACCCCAAAGAAAGAAGTCCAACGCTGTCAAAATCACATGATCTTGGCGGCGAATTGAGATCGCCACCACGTAAGATAACACGGCCATTGAATTTGTGGCGCAAAAGAACCATTGTTTCGTTAGCTGTGTGGCAGGTAGCACCGCGCTGTTGAAACCATATATCGTTCACATCCATTTCTTCCAGGTTGGGCCATAAAAAGTTCGTTATCATCTTACTATAGCGAGATGGAAAAAGGCTGTAACGGCCTGACCGGACTCATTTTGGAAAAAATACGCCCTGATAATGCACACAAAACAGTCACTCTTTGTGGATACGTTGGTTTTTCGACAACCGTTCTTGGATTATCATCACCCCATAACTGAAGATGATTTCTTTCGAAAATTGATCATCCCCTGTTGTCATTTCTTGTCGCCATTCTGACCATTAACATCGTTTGGAATGGGCTTTAGTTCTTGAGTCAATTGCACCTTGTAAGCGTGTAATTGCAAGTCTTTATGCATAATAATCATTAACGACGACGAGTTGAGGTGTACGGCTTTTTCAGCCACACTATCACGAACAGCAGCAATATTTTCTGCAGTACGAGGTATAAAAACATGCACTGGTGTTTTCACATATCCTACAGACCCGGTTTGCTCAAATTTTTGAACGATTTTTTCGATTGTACGCACATATGGACGATTAAATTGAACGAAAAAATTAGGAAGTGCACGATATGCATTTTGATTTAAACGCCCATTTCCATAATAAGCCTGAATAACTTTAACGCCTTGCTCGATTGTATATCTTTCCATGGTTTAAATTAAGTTAGTCTGAAATTGGGAACTGTCAAATGAAATGCAGAAAAAAAATTTAACATTTAGGTGTGGTTCACATTCAACAGCGGCCCTTAAAACTTCACCACCCGATATTTAAATGAATTACATATTATAGGTACTCTCTAATTATACTTTTCTTTTTCAAGAGGTGCTTTTTTATTTAAACACTCATTCGGAAATAACAAAATGTGATTTACAATTGTTATCTATTCCAAATATTAATAAAATAAATTGCATTTTGTAATGAATTATTACTTTTAAAGCAATCAGCACACAAGAGTACTATTTGTGCTTTCTTGTTTATGAAATAGTCATTAGTAAAAGCAATAATTGTATTTTTTTTTTTGTAATTAGTAATGATTTATAATTATTTATTGTTGTAAATTGAATTTGTTTTATGAAATTGTCTACTAATAGCAAAACAATTAAAGATTAGAGAACGCTAAACGTTCTTACAAAATTTGGATTTAAGCAAGTGTTTTAAAGTTATTCGTGTTTAAGCTGTTCACACTGGAATCATGATCACGTAATATAGACTGCTCAAAAAAAAGTCACGAAAAATGTCGGTGCTCTATCCTTTGTGTTGTCAGTTCAGTTTATAGGAGACGCTTTGTAAATTTTACATATTGGCAAGATGGTTAAAAAATTCGCCTTCACTTTTATAACAAAGTAACTGCTCACAATAAGAAATGGATTTAGATGAGTTTTGGAACATACTTATCAAATAATGAATTTCAATATTTATCTTAAACTTAATGACCTTTTTAAGCCATCTTGGGATCTATCTTTTACTGATGTGATGATTTACACTTACATACTCGTACATAATTCGCGATTACCACCCTGTTTCAGAGTTACAGCCTAGCTTTTCGCAACACTCATGTTGTGTGTGCCAATTTTTATGCATAAGTACCATGACCTACAGTTTAAAAGCCGACTCCGAATGACAGACTTCAGAAGCTTTTTTATGGCAATCAGTTACTCTCAGAGCTTTAGCCAGAAGACTGCTAAGGGGCAGTCGCCGAAAGAAATATTTTTTCTGTATTTCTTTTTTTCAAGATGTCAGAGCTTTATTCCCCTGTTTAGGTCCATAGGTAGCAAACCGTTCAAAATTTAAGTAGACAATGAACTACAAAAACTTACCTACACATGTATTATATTTAATGAATTGATTAACATAATGTGCATAGAACTTAAATACTATAATGTATTTAAATGAATAAATATATTTAAATACCATAATGATTAATTTTTAAATTAGAAGGAAAAGTATATTTCTTGTTAAAAATAAAAAACTAAAATTAATATACCATAACACAGAAAATGCACTTCAACATTATTTATTGATTAGAATTTATTATTTGTACGACTATGATGCTGAAAACGGTGTCGAAGATAAATATTAGTTCAATTAAGTATAAGAATCAAAGGCATACGCAAATTTCAATTGAATGCAAATTCCACTAAAAATTAATTCAATTTTTTTATTACAAATACAACAAAAATAAATTCATAAAACTTTCAAAAGAAATACATACGAGTGCATATGTACATATATACATAAATATGTGTTACAATTATTTAGTTATAATTTTAAAATTAAAAACTTAAACAACATACTGAATGGTGTTCAAAAAGTTCAATAAACTAATGCCTTGAACTCTATTTAATTGTAGTATTAAATAAAATGTAATTTATGTGTTAAAAACAAAAAAAAAAAAACAAAACAAAAAGAAACTACTTTATGTGCAAGTATTTAGTAAAATACACTCATAAAAAAGTGTTAGTATTGTAATAAGATGACATACATTTCTACATAAACAAATTAAAACCAGGTGGCTCAGTGGTCTAGTAGGTAGTGTGCTAGACTGCTAGTGCAAGAGTTGTTGGTTCAATTCCCACCAGAGACCCTGGTCTGCGACACTACACTGAGCTTATGATCTTTGTCACTCTGCTTCTTATAATTAATTAGAATATCGAGGGCTTACATTCAAAACCCTCCTGCATCTTAGATTTTTACGAAAATGAGTTTTTGGTGGGAAAATATTCAGTAAAACAGCGCGCATCCACTGTATACAATTTAAATAAATAATATTTTTTCTTTTTTTGCAATTTTATAGAAATTTTTTTATTTCTCTATCTTATAGACAACATTTTTCTGAAGGCAAAATCCTCCTTCTTTGTTTCATTGGATGACATTTTTTTCATAAATATGTAGAAATTTTGAGAGCAGTATTGTACCTTTTTTTTATTTAAATTCTAATGGAGTTGGTTAAAGTTACAAGGACATACACAAATAAAGTGCGATAGTGCACATGCCAAAATTGAGATGAAATTGAAAAATCAGTCTATATACTTGCCAAGTGATTACATGAATATTACAAAGGAAGCTAGAAAAAATTTTTAAAATAAAAAACGGGATCATAAAAAAGCAATTTGATGCATAATATTTAAATTACGATTTTTTTTAAATAATAATGATGATAAAATTATACGCTTCTCTTTAACAAGACCAGGTCATGTAAAGACGGATCGCAATTAAGATCACTATTTTATATTCCGGATGATACAGTAAAATATAAGGTGAATTTTGATAATGATCGTATTGATCTACCAGTTCGTATTAAACCATATTCAGGACAAAATGCATCAAAACCTCAACTTTCCATATAGCCAAATAAATGGAAGAACTTACAAGATTTAAAGAGTGTAATTCCACCAGAATACCATTTTTTCTATGATAATTTACAAAAGGAAAATTCAAATGTCTCAGGTTTGATATCTTGAAAAAAAGAAATATGGAAAAATTATTTCTTTTGGCGACTACCTCTCAGCAGTAATTGATTGTCATGAAAAAGCTTCTCAAATCTGTCGACCGGAGTCGACTATAAACTGTACGTCCCAGCACTCATGGATAAAAATTAACAGACACAACATGAGTGCTGCGAGAAGGTAGGCCATAGCCCTGATACAGGGTTGTAATGGCCAATTATGTATCTTATGTATGTATACATATATGTAAATCCAAAACAAACTTAAAAAAATAAAAAGCCCATGTATCCTTTTTTATTATTATTAATTATTATTTTACATCTTATGTTGTGTTATTACAATTACTTTAAATAAAATATTAAAAATTGCTTGAAGTCATAAAATATTTAAATAAATGTGTTTTATTACAAAGCAGAACCCAACATCTTAGACACAACCCTTAATCACACAAAATATAAAAAAAAAATATTCTCGCCAGAGAATTTGTAGTCGCTTTTAACCTCTTAAGACCTGGGGTACACATATGTGTACCTTAAGTTTACTGCAGGTATAGAACATGTTGCAACCTTTTAGTAATTTTTTTCATTTTTATTGCAATCTATAAAGTATTTAAATTTATTCTGTGTCAAGGGATGGCACTGTTCTCAAATTTCTAATGCTATATTTGAATTTGAATCTAGCGCTAAGATTGTATCTAGTAGGGTATGACTGAAAAAAATGTTTTTTGTTCTTTTACAATTTAACTTATTACTTGGGTTAAACTCTTTTGTAGTTTTGGGAAGCATACTAGTAGGTCAAACTTTCAAGAAGATAAGTTTTTATTTTATTTTATATTTTGACGCAGAAAATCTTCGTTATATTCTTGGTACACATATGTGTACCTCAGGACTTAAAACATGTTTTCAAAGAAGTTAGCTTGAAAATGAATGAACAACAAATTGCTGATTTTTTTAAAGAAAGTGACATAGATTGTTTGGAAATGATGACGATGAAGGCTACTCGCCTCCAGAATTGCTAAGAGCTGTTCAAATGCGTGAAGGATGGATTGTTGATTAAAAACTTATACAAGATGAAGTTGATATCAATGAGGGAGGTAGGAACCCATCCTGTCTATCTTGGCGCAGTAAAGAAATGCTAAACTGTGGTCCAGACATTAGTGATGACATGCTTATTTCGCAAGGAAGTTCGACAATAAATATATTATACTCTTTTATTGAATACTTAGACCTTAAACTTTGGGAGCTGGTTGCAGAACAGAGCAATATATATTCAGCGTAAAAGCGGTATTTAAAATCTATCAACACAAACACTATTGAAATGAACCCTTAAATACCCTCAAATAAACCTCTATTGGAATAAAGAACTTTGTGTACAGATTATAAGAGAAAGAATAATCCGCAATAGGTTTTGTTTTCAAATCAAGAATTATTTACATTTCGAAGATAGCAATCAACCTAACGTAAGTGATAAGCTTTGGAAAATAGGACCTATTTTAAAGAAGTGTCACAATTTACCACGTTTAAAACATATGTCTACTGGCGAACTAATAATACCATTTTCGGGACGTTGTGAATATTGACAATACATATCGGCTAAACCAAATCTATTTGTAGTAGAAAACACTATTTGTAGATAGCAAGTCGGCATCTAAATATTGCCATCCAAATTTCTTCTCACACTGTAGTACAATGTATTCCAAATACAATCTCTAATTATGTATTTTGAAAAATAACTGCCTTGAAAATTACCAAAGTTTTAAGAGTTTTTCTTCCAATTTATAAGCCGTTAAGACCTCAGGTACACATATGTGTACCCTCTATTCCTAATAGTTAATATAAAAAATATATACAAATAAGAAAACGGGTGTTTAATTTGTTGTCCATTGTGTGGAAAAATCATATAAAAAATAAATAATAGAAAGGGATTCATGGTCAGGTCTTAAGAGGTTAATAAATATTGTAAAAGGTTGATTTTTCAGAAGTGCTAGATTAAGCGAAATAAAAAGTTTTTTTGCTCTCTTGAAAAGTAGTGTTTTTCAAGACCGAGGGTTTTGAATATAAGCCCTCGATACAGTACAATATTGTATAAAATAAAATAATTAAAACAATTATGTATTACAAAAATTCTAACAACAATAATAATGTTCGTGCGTAAAAAAATAAAAAAATTCACAAAAATGTTTTCAATCACAATAAGTTTTCAAGTAAGCGTACAGAAAAGTGTGGTAAATTTCTTTTTGGGAAATAGCTTCCTGACGAATCTCTTGAGCAAAGACGAAACGGCCATAGAGAGATGTTTAGTCCTTCACAAAATTAAGCTTAAGTTATTTTGTGTTGGTCTTAAGTAGGAAAGCTCTAACTCAAATAATTGTAACTTTACAAGAGAAGGTAAAAACATAATATGTACATTTTATATTACGAGCATATTTTAATATTATTTTACCATACTTTTCTCAAATGTTTGAAAGTCTATTATATATCACAAATTAGTAAAATTTGGGAGTGCGTGGTATAGTGGTTAGAACGCTCGCATAAAAACTCAAACGGCCCAGGTTCGAATCCAAGCAAAGGTGAAAAATGAAAAAGTTAGTTTGCGGTTTTTTCAAAATTAAAATTAAAAAATAACAGGTCTCCCCCCCCTCTCTCTCTCCAAGAAGTCCATCTAAAAACTAACCGCTCCCTGACATTCTACTCTATTCCACCTTAACCTTTGACAAAGGAAAACGAATGATCAGGAGAAAAGCATCACCTATTTGTGAAGTAGCAAATAACAGCTAAAAAGCTACTTAGAGAAGGCCCTCACACCGCAATCAACATGTAACAACGAATTGCTGTTGACCATTCAAGGGTGAAGGTATAACACAGGCCTCTGAATGATCAATTCACAGCAATTTGTCTCATTTTTAAGGGGCTTAATAATATGTGCCCATAATTATGAAAGTGGTCTAAGTCATATATGTATTTCATGTTTCGAGATATTTAATGATTTACATTTGTATAAATTAAAAAATGTTTTTACATTATATGACATTTTAATTTATAATTTTATTAGTCTTAATTAATGGAAATTTATTACGAATATGAAATTTTGTGTGAATTTCACACGATAATATTGTTTTTAAAGTTTGAATTGACTTAGACCATTTTCAAAATTAACTAAATGTCCTATAAATGACTCAAAGCAATAAAGAACTTTGAGTTTTATTTAAAACAATAATTTGACTGAACATTTATTAATTATTTTTCAACAATAATCCATTTTTTATCAATATTGCGAGTATTTAAGATTCTTAAAATGTTCCTGAAAAACTGGAAGGATGTACGGTAGTAAACTCAAAATATCTTTATGTTTTTTTCCGATACTGGTCTAATGATGGTGTATAATGGAAGTATATTTCCGTATGTTTATGGGAAAAAGATCCAAAACATGATATTTAGAATCATCTAAGGAAGTTGTATAAAACATTTTATAAGGTTCAGTTTTTAAGAATCCCGCGATATTTTTTACTCTTCTTGTTATTGATTCTGATTTCGTTGAAATAAAATCCGGCTGCGAAATTCGCTTTATCGAAAATTTATTTCTTCTTTAGCACTTTTCTATCAACTCAAAATAATGCTCAGGGTTGTATAAGTAATTTGCTTTTTTATTTTAATTTCTATCAACCCAAAATCACGGTCATTCGGTAGAAAGGAATGAGCCGATACCAAAAATTTGTGGTCTAATTTTTGACTTAGACCACTTTCATAATAACACTAAATGAATTCCAAATAATATTGAAATTAGAAACACTATCTATTGGTTCATTTTTGACAATTTCGTAAAAATTACATTGAATAAATTTAGTTTAAAATAATGTGGTATGAAATAACTGATAAACTAATTTTTTTAAAATTTTGACTTAGATCACTTTCATAATTATGGGCACATATAAGAAAACAAAATAAATGTTCTGTTGTCATAATGTACTGTCCTTTTCACAAAAAAAAAATTCTAACACAAATCACAGCATTTGGTAAGGGTTTACCCCTGAGTATTGTTCTCAATTAAAAAATGTATATATTAATGAAAATGTATTTGACATCTGGATTCCGGCCGAAGCACAAAGGATATTCGTCAGAGAACCATTGTGTTCTTTGTGTTAAGCTACTTACATAAAATGTTTAATTTCTCAAGACATTCCATGAAACTAATAACAACGTATCTTTCAGATCGTTATCAATCCGTTTTTGCTAATGGAACACCTTCCCGCACTATGCCAATTTCAAAGGGTGTGCCCCTAGGATTGATACTTGGACCACACTACCCTTTGCTTTATGCGCTAATGATCTGCACATGTAGCCTAGCCGTAGCCTAGTCGTTAGTGTGTTCGCTTACTAGACAAGAGCTCCGGGTTAAAACCCCAGCTCTGACATCTTAAAAAAAATAAATAAGAAAAAATATTTCTTTCGGCGTCCATTAAATGCAAAAAAAAATGTTTTTCTTTTAACTGTACTCGACAACACCTTCTTCTTAGTTTATTTAAATTTAATATTTTATATTACTAAAATTTTATTTTGAGTGAAATACAATTTTTAACTGAATGTCAATAGAAACTTACCGCAACATAAATGTATATTTACTATGTTTAGTGGCCTTTTTTCGCGCCAAAATCACTAATGCCAAAAAATTACCAATAACACCAAGAACTATAACAATAGCGCTCATAAGTAAGCGACGTTTGTTCTGATACAACTGTTTAGGCACAGATGAGGTGGTTGAAGATTCTGTACTGGTCATATTAATCCAATCACTAGTGGGTTCCGTAGACACGACATTAAAGCCATGACAAAGACTTACATACGTTGCAAGTAGATAAATTAACTTCAATATGGGTTTAATTAACATTTTGTCGATTCGTAAACAACTTTCAAATAGTTTTTAAAAAGATATTATAAAATTCTTTGATTTATCTCTGCCTAATGTTGAAATTCTTGTAAGTTTTTTGTGTTTCTTTTAATAACAAATTTATTTAATAATTTCGGCAGCCACGAAAACTTGTCCGTTTCCACAAGCAAACAAGTGCAATTTAATTATTTTTTTAGGGTTGTTTTTAATAACAATTTTTATTATTTTCTCTTAATAAAACGATTTTTTAAAACTGTATGACAAAAAAAAAATTAATTACTCTCACTTGTTCCGCAAAAACATGTGCGTTCGTTAACACGGCTCTAAAGAAACTGAGCAACTTAGATGCGTTGTTTACGATAGCCTTTAATTGCAAACCGGCAAAAGCTAATAACAGCAGCAACAGATACCATCTATAAGAGTAAAAGCACCTCCTCCAATTGTTGCTGTTAAAAGGCGAAGTGAGTTCGGCTTTTTTACATTATACATGTAAATGTACGAATCTACTTATGTTTGGATATTTACATGCATATTTGCATGCCTATACATTAGGGAGGACCTAATTAGTAAAGTATATTACGATTGTCGATTTTATTATTAGGAATTTTTCTAATTTTGTTGGAATTTGAGAAGATTTCTGCTGAACTCTTGAGAGATATTTTAACATCCCAAATAATTTTTTATAATTTTCTAACTACTTAGTTTCCGTTATACATCATCAGCGGTGTTTTCTTTCTCTAGGTCATTTGTTATCCGTTTAGAGGAT
This sequence comes from Metopia argyrocephala, assembly GCA_963576795.1. Classification (NCBI taxonomy): domain Eukaryota; kingdom Metazoa; phylum Arthropoda; class Insecta; order Diptera; family Sarcophagidae; genus Metopia; species Metopia argyrocephala. Next base: position 39,911,703 of record OY756210.1, read on the forward strand.
GTAAGAATTTAACATATGGTGGTAGATTTCATATGCCATAAGCCTTACAGACAGACATATGCTGTATGTATTAAATTTTTTCACATGTATTGTGTGTATTTTAAAATTGCAAATTAAAGAGTCTTTCTATGTACTTATAGAAGAAAAAAATAAAAAAACGAAATAAATGAAAATGAACAAATGCGAGTATTGTAAAGAATTAATAATTTTTCTTATATGTACATATGTATGTATGTATGTTTGTAATTGATTATCGTGGATGCGAAAATATAATTCATGTTAAATGAAACAAAACCTTTAACGTATGGAAAAACAAAACAGATATGTCCTTAATGTAATTGAAAACCTCTTAATAATTCTACTTATTATGTGTATCTTTTTCAATTTCTAATAATGTTTAATTTGGTTTAAGGTTGATTTATTTCTGTTGTTGTAGGTCATAACATTTGTGAAAAAATGAGATATGGTGGTAAATGAAATCCCAGTTATAAATATGTAAAAGTGTAGGTATAAGAACTGGAAACAATTATGGTATATGATTATAGCTGCCAGATAAATTGACCATGAAATCGTCAAACTTCGACAAAAAAAAAATCGTCAACAAAACATAAATAAGAAAATATCCCTTTTTTCAAAAAACGTTTGTTTTTATTTAAGTAAAACTGGAAAATAGAATTTACAGTACAAAGGCTGTATATCCCTTTCAGACCCATCACAAAAATATACTCTCATTTTCAGAAAAGTAAAGATTTAAAATTTAATTTTCAAAATTTTGTCACAATCATGAATTTTTGAAAAAGGACCAGACACGTTTGTGTATTTTGGCCATTTACATGTAAAATAATTATTATTTTTCGAAAAAAAAAACCAACCAAGACCAATCCACATCATACAATTGGTTATGCTGGGTCCGAAAGGGATATATACATACATACATACATAACTGGCCTTTACAACCCTGTGTCAGGATTACGGCCTAGCTTCTCGCAGCACTCATGTTGTGTGTGTAAATTTCTATCAATGAGTACCGGGACCTACAGTTTAATGTCGACTCCGAACTACAGACTTGAGAAGCTCTTTCATGGCAATTAATTACTCTCAGAGCTTTTGCCAGAAGACTGCTGAGAGGTAGTCGCCGAAAGAAATATTTTTTTCACATTTCTTTTTTCAAGATGTCGGTGCTGAGATTTGAACCCGGCACTATCGTCTTAGTAAGCCAACACACTAACCACTAGACCACGGCGACTACACGGCGAAAGGGATATATAGTATAGGTTTATGAAGGACTTATTAGACAAGTATTGAATAAAAACTTCTCAAACAAGCCTTTAATAAAACTCTTTGATATTGTATTTATTACTGATATACATACATATATATATTACCATTACACAATTACACATTTTAGTTAGTTTAAGTACAATTTTAAAGTTGAAGGATTCTTAATTTCTTAGAATGAAATGGTCTGCCGGTCTGAAACGTCTTAGACCCGATATTGTACTCTGGATGTATATATAATAAGAGCTATACGATAAGATAACTCATCCTTATCGTATACTGCAGTCGACATAGCTAGTGAAAAAGTAGCTATTTCTTTGATTACCAATAATTACCATTAGCCACCGATCTAAATACTAATATTCATGGCAGCCAATTGCAATGACCTGCAATGATCTGCATAACGATTTTACTAATATCACATGCCAGACCTTGAGTTGCCATCACTGCTTTATTGGACCACCCACTTAACAGCTAATAGTCGCTTTTTGTTAGGATAGGATAGGATAGGAGGAAGTGGCAGCCTCGTAATTACAAGGCACACTTGAGTACGCATGGCGGCCCGTTGTGATACCACATGATGTGGGGAGCCCTGATAGGCAGGGTCTCCACACAAGAAGCATTACTTTCCCCGAAAATTATGCTGGAAACCAGCCAGAGAGCCTAATAAATTTGGCAATTGATCCAATATCCAGGATCGACAGGTCAGTCAAGCCATCGAGAAAAGGAGATCCTAATGTAAGAAATCTACGTCGAGCCAGAGATGGACACTGGCAAATATAGTGAACCACAGTCTCCTCTTCTCCATTCGCGGGCAAGCGCAGCCTTTCTGCATGCCTGCCCATCACGCAGTGACCCGTGAGGATAGATACAACGGAAGAGATATCCCTGCGCTCTAGTTTAAAGAGTTGATTGGTACGCCTCAAGTCCAGCCTAGGCCAGGTGAGTCTAGCAACTTGGCAAGACTCCTCCCGCGGCCAGGCTAGGTCCGCGTCCAATAAATGTCTCCTTCTAATAAGGAGCCTAACGGAGGAAAGAGGTATACCCACTTCCACGTGAGGATGAACCTCAGGCAGAGACGTACCCTAGCCAGTTCATCCGCAGTACAATTACCCGCGATGTTCCTGTGACCAGGAACCCAGATCAGATTAATGACGCACTGTCTCGAGAGTGCCACAAGGGCATCGCGACGGTCGCCGACAATTTTGGAGTTTGTGGTCAAACTCGACAGGGATCTGACCGCCGCTTGGCTGTCAGATAATATGGTGATACTGGCAGTGGGATTGCCACCCCGAAGTATCACCCTTGCAGCGTGACATATAGCCATTATTTCGGCCTGAAAAACGCTGCAGTAATCAGGGTGGCGAAGGGATATGGAGAGGACGAGCATCTCCGAATAGATCCCACACCCCACTTTATCTCTAATCCTGGAACCATCAGTATAGACTTCCACCGATCCACTGGGGATGACCCCGCCAGAGTCCGAGTCATCCCTACTTGGGATCATCACGTGGAAGTCTCTGCGCAGTTCCAGTCTCGGTGAGGTTGCTTTTTGTTAAGTTTGCTTTGAAATTTCAATATGATTCGACTTTTACTAAATTGTTGAAATTTTTAATCAAAATAATTGTTCTATTTGTCAAACTCAAACTGATGTCGATTTTGAATTTACATTCATAATTTTATTTTCCGATGAAGCCCATTTCTAGTTTAATGTGTACATAAATAAGCAGAATTGTCGAATTTGGAGTGGGGATAATCCACAAACTTTTGTTGAAACACCATTGCATCCACAGAAAATTATTGTTTAGTGAACTTTATTAGCCGGCGGAGTCATTGGCCCATAAGTATTCAAAAACGATGATAATCAGAATGTTACTGTAAATGGTGAACGGTATAGGAACATGATTCGAAATTTTATCGTACCTCAATTACTTGTTGATATGTGGTTCCAACTGGAGGAAGACACATGTCACACAGCTGGCGCTACAATTGATTTACTCAAAGAAACTTTTGATGAAAGAATAATTTCACGTAATGACCCAACTAATTGGCCACCAAGATCGTGTGATTTAACCCCTTTGGATTATTTTCTTTGGGGTTATGTTAAGTCACATGGCTTTGTCAATAAACCACAAATAATTGAACACCTGAAAATCAACATTCGAAGAGTTATCGGCGAAATACGGCCGCAAATGCGCGCCAGCCGTGGCTGGAATTATATTTAAACATTAATTTCATAAAATTTTAAAAATATATTTTATTGCTTTATTATGATTTAAACTTGTGTCACTCTATAAAAAACACCCATTATTAATACTGACTATAGGCCTAGATAGCTTATTCAAACCAAACTATTCCTCTAGTAAGTATGTTTTATTTTTTTTTTGCTAAATTGAAAGCGTATTTATTTAAAATAAAACATTTCCATACAGAAAGACTAAAATTTAAATTAAAAATATTTTAAATGTACACATTAAAAAAGAAGAAAAAAAAAACAATAAAGAAAACAAGTATTGAAAGAAATATTTTTCGTTTGCAATAATAACGTGCAAAATATGCATTAATATCGTTATATTTTGGTATTTACCATGTAACGTAATGCATTTTTAATGCTAAATTATGCAAAATAGCAAAAAAAAAAAAAAAAATCACCAACAAATGTGCGAGTAAATAATAAAACAGATTTATTATATTTCTTATACTTTATTTTTGTAATCTCGTATATGTATTGCTATAAAGTGTCGATAACTTTTTAGCAATTTATAGATTATTGGGCACTCTTTGATTACTGGCCTGTTTGGCTGTTTGCATTATATATGGAGTGAGCTGGAGCCAAATGAAATAACAAAAGAACAAAAAGTCAATATATAGAATTATTTAAACAAAAACAGAAACAGAAACAAATAAGCAACACAAAGCACGTGCATGGTTTGTTTTTATTCAAATCGGAAATAAATCTTACATTAATGAAAAATTGGCAGAGTACGTAAGATTTAAATTCTGAACGTCACATATATACTTTTGGCATGTACAGTGGAACGAACGAATTGCAAGAGATGATATCTCGCATAATTTATGCATCTTTTTTGAAATTTTAGTACATAAGTAAATTCATTTTATTGTTAAAAGTTGTAGTTTTTTTGTTTGCATTTTATATACTAGAAAATATAATCTCTTTTTCATTTTGGATAAAGTCCGAGAAATCCTATTTCAATGACATCTTTTTGCTAACATTCATCAGTATATTTTCAGATTGTGTTATACATTCTGTTTTGAATAAGCAACAGCAACTGCCTCATCATTGACACATTTAAGGAATTCAAAATTTATATATTATTTCTGGGGCCGAATTACCGCATACGTGAACGAGCAAAATCGTTCGTAATTTTTCTTTTTGAGATTACACCACTCGCTATCGAACAAGTACTATCGAAATTTGAGATGATAGCATACGTTAACGAGGGTATAATCGAGTGCCAGCTGTTTACATTTTACTCGTTTGCTCAAGACTGATCGAAAACAAAAAACGTATGTGCAAAAAAAAAAAATAAAATGTAAGTTTATTATAATATTTAAAGTATTATTTAATAATATTATTATTAGATTTAAAAAATATAAAAAAATTATAATTGTTTATAATACTAACATCAATAAAATAAATAAAAAACAAAAAGATGTTATGGCGCAGTACATGGTTGATCATCCTAATTTGGCCAAAAATATGTTGCCAAATTGTAGCCAAGAAAAAGCAACGGCCAAAAGCTTATTAGATGAACTTGCTATTAAGCTGAATTCTTATGGAAGATTTAATTTACTTACGCATTAGACGGCAAGGACATTGGATCGCTTTTACACCTCATTTCTTTCCTGATACGTACTGTGTTATAATCATCTTCAGAATCCGAAGACGATGAGCACAGCGATAAGAGTGTAGTCATTTCTTTTATAATTTTTGGTTTTTAATATATTAAAATTCACTTATTTATTTAGATAACTTCAAAAAATTGGTTTTGTTGATTTTTTTATTTTGTATTAAACATATACACACTTTTTGTTCTTTTTAGTGTCATTCACCTGAGAATGATACACATTGTGTAAAAATTTCGATACGTCTGCTATCGAATGCTATAATCCATCCATTCGATACGTGACGAAATTTCATTCGATACGACAGCTTACTCGTTCACGTATGCGGTAATTCGGCCCCTGGTTTGTTTCTCTATTTAAATAATTTTCAAAACATGTTTACATAAATTAAAATTTTTGTGAAATCTGTTTCCATAATATAGAAGTTACGTTTTCTTCATTAAATATCGTCATATCGTAAATAACCTACCTATGCTTATTTCATTACCGAGATATTTTCATTTTGTGGTCGCCGTAGTTAAGTATGTAATGTGTTTAGACGAAAGCTCCGGGTTTAAATTCCACGTCTGACATCTTGAAAGAAAGAAATATGAAAAAAATATTGTTTTTGGCAATATTGGTTCTAACAGTAACTGATGGTAATGAACAGGCTTCTTAGCTTAGTCGTTCGGATTCGACGTTAAACTTCCAGTCCCGGTACTCACGAATAAAAATTTACGCACACAGTATACTACTCTGAAAAAGAGTTTTAATGGCCAATTATGTATATTAATTTTCATTTTATAGCCGCCACGCTCGCTTCTATCATGTTCTTTTTTATTAGCCCATGAATATTCTTTCAGAAAAATTCCCCTTTACAGGTCAGCTTTCTATAACATGGTTTCTTGCAACACGTACTTATTCATTTAAACACGGTAAAAAAAGTTACCTCTTATAAGATGATAATACTTGTAGCAAATATAATCATTTATTTTTAAATTATTTTCTTATTTATTGGGGAATCGTGGTATAGTGGTTGGAGCGCTCTAACAGAAACTCAAACGACCGCTGTTCAATCCCAGAGAAGGACATAAATTATGTAGTAAAATTATAATTAAAAAAAATAAAAGGTTGCCCCACTCCGAGAAGTCCATCTTCAGGAAACCGCTCCCTTACATTTCCAATATATCACACCAGAAATTAATGATCAGGAGTACAGCGCCACCTTCTGGGAAGATAACAGCTAACTTAATGAAGACTTTCGCCACTTACATTCAACATCCACCGACAGATGGGACAATTGCTGTTGATCTTTTAACCCATTAACGCCCAAATGAAAACCAAGAACAATTTTTAATATTCAATATTTATAACTAGATTTAAACAACATTTTTTACAGTACAGTAAAAGAAAAAAACCAAAAAAAAAATATTCTGAGTTGTGTTTTTTCAGGTATACTAAGCTTAGTATAGCAGCACTTAATATGCTATAGCTCAAAAAATTCTATACGAACTACACCGTCTTATATTGTTTTTATTAGAATGTGATGTTATCTAGTAAATAAACTGCTATTTAACGTTCTTTAAAGTTAACTGATGTAAAATGAACTACATGACCATTTACAATCTCACAAGAAATAAATCACCAAAATGGAGATTCCTAGATAACTAGCCAAAATGGAGATTCCCATAATTGATATTTTTCAACAACAGCTACGTGGATGTTGCATGTACTCTTATTGACTGATAAAAAGCATTTCCCGTGTAAAAAACTGCATTTTATAATTTTTACTTGAACTTTAAGTTGTGTACTATATATAGTACAGCGGGCGGAAATGGGTTAAGGGTAAAGATATAACACTGTCCCTTGAGTGATCAAATTGCCAGCAACTTGTCTCACTGACATAAGGCGCTTAACATCTTCATATCTATCTATATATTAAAAATTCCAATACAGCGTACTGCATTAGTCGGGGTTCAACCCTGAGTATTGGTCTTAAAAAAATATACAAATTACGATTACGATAATTTTAAAATTAATTTAAGGGACATACACATGTATGCATCTATAAGTTTGTGTGTATACATGATGACATTGTGTATTAAAATCTGCAAATTTTTACTTTTTTAATTCTTTGATTTAGAAGTAAATGGGGGTTTGTAACTATGCATACATAACATACATCACTGGCCTTTACAAGCCTGTGTCAGGATTACAGCCTAGCTTCTCGCAGCACTCATGTTGTGCTTTTCATTTTCTTTCCATGAGTACCGGGGCCTATAGTTTAATGTCGACTCCGAACGACAGACTTGAGAAGCTTGTTAATTGCAATCAGTTACTCTCAGAGGTAGCCGCCGAAAAAAATATTTTTTTTTCATAGTTCTTTTTTTTAATATTCCTTTTTTTTAATATTTGTAACTAATAATAACAATTTTTGCAGAGTTATTTAAATAAAAGGAATTAACATAAAGAAATTTTTTTTATCTACAGTGTTATAGAAGGCCGATTTGTATGAACCCAATTTTATGATTGTAGTTTAAATTCGTCTATAGTTATATGAATCTCGCTCACATTTTGTAAATTGTCAACAACTATTTTAAGTGTATACCCACCAAATAATGTCTGTGGTAATCTGATAAAATAGCTTAAATCGACATAAGATAGAATTTTCTTACTATTATTGGAGCTCCATAGAAGTTAGGATATTAATATAATGTTAAGTGTTATAGTGTAATCTAATATGCCTGTTACCAGTGTGTTTAATTGCATGTTTTTTGCAAAAAATAATTACAGTAAAATTTATACGAATTTAGGATTATATTTATAAAAATTGTATATGTTGACTTAAGCTATTCTTTCATACCAACACAGATATTCGTCACAGACTCCGATCGGAATGGTTTTCATTTCCTATTTTTAGCTTTGTCAGATTCCGATCGATTTAGAAAATTTAGATTTTTCTATTTTTCTCTTAAAGTATGGCAACATAATTCATACCAAACAAACAAAAATAATGTATTTTAAGCGGATAAAGCCTGGTATTGAGTTCAATTTTGTGAAAAAAGTTTAGCTACATTTATTTTTCCATTCGAAAAATTTTACATGCAACATATATCCCTAAAAGCATGCATCACCTTTATACACAACAAATAGCACAGTTCAACAAAAAAATTTTTTTTGTTGCTTTTGACAAGAACTAATTAAACTTTCGTTTGGGGCTCAGAATCTACATGTATTTTAGTTTTTCAGTTTTTCTTTTTAAGACCTGCACTTTTTATGCAATCCTTAACAGTCCAACTGCTGTGCAGTGAGTTGAAATTATAATGATATATCATGCATTTTATATTCAGAAACCAAAATACCACCTATAATAATTCGAATATTCAATATAACTCTAAATAACCCAACACCAAAGCTATGTCAATAGTAAAAACTCTATTATAAAATCCTGCTAATTATAATAAAAAAAATTATTGTAGGCAGGTGTAAATTAATTTTATTTCGTTCGAAAGAAATGTTGACTATGTTGTTCCGTACATGAATCAAAATGTTGACAGAAACTTGTTGCAGTTAGAAAAAATGTTGATATGTAGATTTCACATGTTTTTCGCAGCAAGAACAGAGTACTACTTTTGAAACATTTTTTAACAAATATTTCGTACGAAATATTTTTATATGCAATTTGACAGCTTTTCGTACGAAATGTTGAACTCAGTACTAGGCTATACCAGGCTTTAAGAGCAAAACAAATTGAAAAAATTGTAACAAAGTGAATAACAAAGTTATACAAATTAAAATAATTAATAATAAAAGAAAACTGTCGGTATTAGAAATATTTTCTTTTTATTTTGATTCGTATTGCCAGAATAAAAACTTTTTGAAAATTGTTAATTTTTGTTTGAAAAATATTTGTGGTTTAAAAAATGGCTTCTTTCAGAAATAATAACAAAAATGTGTTTATTTTTAAAATTAAAAAAAAAATATTTTTTCATACAATAAATCAAAAACAATATTTGGCTGACTTCCAAAATGTTAATTGTTTTGTATTCGAACAAAGTATATTGTTTCATAAAGTCGCTGTACAAAATATTTACAATGTAAACGATTTCAAAATGTCGCCAATAAGTATTTTTAACGCAGTAAAAAAGCAATCAAGCATCGGATTTATAGCTGATACTTTGTTTGCTATTGGTTTGTTTACAAACATTAAAACGTTTGTGTTATAAAAAAAAATATAAAAACAAAAACTAAAAATAATGACCGAATCACAAAAGTAAGTTAATTTGTTTTTAATAAAAAATATATACATATAAACAGGAAATGATTATTTTTTAACATATTTCAGCGAAAGGAAATGGAATCACGAGCAAAAAAATTGCTCCTAATAACAAGGTTGCGAAATGAACCCGACTTTCTACGCTTTAAGTGTTTTGGCACTTCTAAAGCATTCCTTTTTCTTTTAAGGGCTTTTATTTGTGCAGAGTTCCCACTTGAATTTTCTGATAATTTAAAAATATTATCAAATAAAAGTTTTGCAACCGCCTTTTCCATTTTCTTGTTTGTCAGTAATAAAAATGGTGCATTGCAACATTTCTGTTTCATAATGAAAATGTAAACAAAGCACATTGTTTCGGAACTTTGCATATGTAAAAAGTTTAAATACCGCGGTAGAACTGTATACAAACTTTGTATACATACATTTTGGAAGTCAGCCTTTATTTCCCATTAAAAGTGCTTTTAATTAATTTTTAAAAATTTAAGTCACTGAAAATATCAATTCCACTTAGAAAACTGAAAGTGATTTAATTCAGCAAAAAATTTTCGTTTTACGTTTTCTGAAGAAGCAAAATATGGAATTCAATCCATTTTCGATCGGAATGGATTTCTGTGACTGGCCTGACAATGTGCAGTAAAAAGAAAATTTGTGGATTATTGCATATCCGTGCTAGAAATACAAAGAAAAGAAATACAAAGTTGAAAGAATTTTTATTTAGTACTAGCTTAGACCCGGCATGCTTCGCCACACCTTCTGCTCTCACATGTTTTGACTGATGATGTTCAGTGACTACGGAGTAATTCAAAAAAAATTTGAAAAACTCTAACTGTTACTGATTTCAAGATATACTGAACTCAATAGTCAGTTTGTCCGGAAGCTACCACTAATGACTACGAAATCAATCACACCAAATTCAGAAACTTTAGCTTCAACACTTCTAAAGATACGTATGTATAAAGAAATCAATTTGTAACTTGTACGGGAGGTGTCACGCCCACCTTCTAACTGATGATTTGCCTTGCCCATGAAGTTATTCAGACTCAATTGCGAAACTTTAGCTGTAACCGTTCTAAAGATAAACAAAAATCAGTATTTAAAGATAAATAGAAAAAAGAGGGCGTAAAAGTAGGCGTGACAATTTTTTGTCTCGATGGAAACTTAAAAAGGGTTCATACACTTGAAAGAAAAATTTGTCAAATTGATGGAGCCGTTTTCTGATTTTAGGTAAATAAAAAAATTGAGAGTAAAAGTGGGCGGTTCAAAATTTTCTTTTCGTAAAAACCTAAGTTGGTTAACGGCGATCATTAGACGGAAAAAATCGTCAAAATCGGTCCAGCCGTTCTCAACTGATGCGATGACCAACAAACAACATTGATCTTTATTTATATAGATTTAAACCCACTGTTAAATGCGTTTACTATCAAGCCATATTTAAATAAAAAAATAAAAATAAAAAACAATTATTAATATAATTGTAGAATTATTTAATTTTAAAGAGACAATAAAGATATTCAAATTTAAGCTTCTAAGGCTAAAAATAATGCGCATTAATAATAAGTGTTTGTAAAGCCTTATCAGAATTAAAATTACTTATACGATGTCATTGTGAACAGACAATCGCCACAATAATCCCTTTGTAATCGTTTATACAAATATTCAAGTATGTATTAACAATAATAGTAACAAAATAAGAAGAAAAAAAAACAGAAAAAAGAAAAAATCAATTGACCTAAATTTCATAATTTATTATTAATAATATGTAAACATTTAATAACAATTAAGATCGTATTCTATTTCTATGAAAGAGTAAAACAATGTACGTTTTCCTTTTTATTTTATCCCTCACAAAAAATCATAGGTGGTACATGTATGTTGGGTTTGAGATGGCCTTTGTAACGTCTAAAAAGAACAAAAAAGAAAACAAAACAACGCCTTGACATACATATGTATGTACATACATAATTGGATATTACTACCCTGTGTCAGGGTTACGGTCTAGCTTCTCGCAGCGCTCATGTTGTGTGTGTTAATTTTTATCCATGAGTACCGGGACCTACAGTCTAAAGTCGACTCCGAATGGCAGATTTGAAAAGGTTTTTCATAGCAATCAATTACTCTCAGAGCTTCTGACTGCTGAGAGGTAGTCGCCGAAAGAAATAATTTTTTCATATTTCTTTTTTAAAAGACGTCAGAGCTGAGATTTGAACCCAGCGCTATCGTCTTAGTAAGCCAACACACTAACCACTAGACCACGGCGACTACGCGTTGACATATTCGCATTAAAGACTAATATATTCAAGATAAGCCAATAAAATTTAAAAGTTTGTAGAAAAATAAATGCTACTGTTTTTGTTTAAAATCATTTCGTGTTTTCGAATTTAAAAAATTGTGTCCTCTGGGAATGAACGACTTCTCATTTATTTTGTTGACCAATATTTTGTTTTTATTGAGGCCAGCTCTCAGGAGATTTAGGGAAATACGAGGAAAAAAGGGAAAAACGGTATAGACCTTTGATTAAATCTTACTAATATCATATCATACAATAAAATTAATATAAAATAGATTTAGAAATGTTGGGCATCGCTAAAGGTTTGAATCTTTTAATTTTGAGTCTATAAGTAGATCCGTGCTACTACAACAGAGAGATTATTTGCCGTTTACATTAATGATTGACAATTAGTCAACTTTTACGACGTGACTTTTCATTTTATAAAAGAGACGTAAAAACTTGAAATTATGAAAGGAAATTGTAGCCAAAGTTGACTGGTAACAAACATTAAACGATTAACAAACATTTTATGTGGAGGCTACGTTCACATTTGTCAAATATTTGATTGAAATATATTTTATGCAAACATTTTGTTTTATGTAAAAATTTCTTAAAGAATTATTTAAAAAGAGATAAACACCAGAAATAGTAATTAAAATTTTAAATAATTAAATTTTTAAAACTAAATACAAACAGAAAACACTAAACAAAATAATTGTCTAAATAAAATATTGGTTAAGCTTTTTTCATCAAATATTTGAAAAATTTGAACGTACCTTTAGTATTTAAAAATATTTTGCAATGCGGCAGAAACCAGCATTCCTAAATTACATTTCATTACTTGAAATTTTAATATAAGGCGGAAATTGGTTTTTAAGTTAATTTTATAGCAAATTAATTAAGAAAAATCTTTTGAAGGTTAGTTTTCGGTATTTTATTACATTTATTCTGTATTCACTATTGCATACATACAAATACCCTGGTATATACATACATATGTACATATGTATATAAGTACAATATGTGTTTCCTCGAAAGATTTCCTCAGAAAATCACAATATTAGTTTGTTTTCAAACACGGGGTTTTATTTATGTTTCACAATAAATAATTCACGGGGTTGTTTTCCTTTTGGGTTTTACAAAACAAGTAGTTTTACACGAATATAAAAAGGGTAAACAAAAAAAAAAAATATGTTCACTGAACAATAACTAGTGGACGTTTACACTGTGCGCATAAACAATGCTTTTTATACAGATGTATTTTATCGTGTGAAGAAGTAAGTTTATCAAATGAAACATTAAAATTAATATTAGAAATATGTGTTGTTTTACTATATCGCCTGCATTTGCATATAAATCTGGCATTTAGCTTCTGTTACCTGATGAAACTCATCCGCCAAGTAGCTCACAACCATACTTAAAGTGAACAGTATGTAATTCATTGCCAGGAGGATACGTATTTTAAACGGTGTAAAGAATTGTGTCTTCGAAAGATTTCTCACATGCATACCACACAAACTTAAAACTTTGCAATATTATTATTATTAGATGCATATATTTGGAAGCTATAATTTAATTCATAATTAAATTAATGGTTTCTTTCTGTGTCGGTATCGAAGAATAGCTCAAGTCGAAAAAATAAATATTTTTCAAAATTTCCTAAATTCATGTTCATTTTTCTATTACTATTTCTTAGACTTATTTGACAACAAATGTTCACTATACTACTTTGTATTATAAATCTACCCTATCTATCCAAAGAACTAATTTAATTTTTCCATATTACCACAGACTTAAATGTTTCTCCTTTGCTTTATATAGGGCGGTAGGATATTTTAAGTTTATTTGAACTAAATTGTTTTCAGATAAATTTTCGCCACTTTACTGCTGATTTACCATACTTGATGATCTCTAATCATCACCTCCCTAGGATAACATTATGGCTTCTGGTGTTACATCCTACCAGGGGGATGTGATCTCGGGGTATATAGAGTTCATTTCGCTCTGGGTGGCCTGGTGCTCGCTATAAGCAGAGAGTTGTTGGTAAATTACTGACGCTCTCAGGTACTAACCAGAGACACCTATCTAATCTGGTACTCCGGGCATCAAGAGCCCCCGGTTTGCTGCGCTCCTCTGTCATTCGGGGTGTGAGGTAGATCGGCCTGAGGGTGTGGGTGTGGCCCTACACGTAGTAGTTGTGGTATATGCTAGATAGTCACCTCCTCAGCAGGAAGGAGTGCTACAACCCAGGCAATAGTAGTATCAAAATTGAAAACCCTTTGCCATAGGGCTCCTGATTGGGCGGCTTGGCTTCGGCTTGTCCGAAATTTGTGAGAACCGGTCTTGGATGACGGTGGTCTGATGAATAGTATCTCACCTCTACCCACACAACTGGGCAGCGTATGGTGTGTCTACGGACGGGTACATATGTTAAGTAAGTACATACATGCATATATTTTAACTAAAATATTCTAATAAATTCATATATTTTTGTTAAGATAATTTAATAAATTTATTAAAAAAAAAATTAAGATATTAGTCTTTCAATTTAAGGAACCATATAGTCGATTTTGAGCTACTGCAACTTACGTGCTTATTTTTTCATACTCGCACCATAATATTTAGTTTTAACCATTTTATTTCCTCCATTACATTGCCTTTCTTTTACTTGGGCTTACTTCTTGGAAAATTAAATTAAGTCTTCTTATTCATGAGACACTACAGTCGAAAATTTATTGTCTTTCAAATACGTATTTATGTAACTAATGTCTATGTAAACAAATTTTGGTGCTATTGATACTTAAAGCTCCATAAATAGCAAATTTATTACACATTATTAGTAGTAAATTTGTGTCTGTTTTGTATTCTTATGATGCCTTTTGTATTTGTTTTCTATATATACGAGTATATTTTTGGTTTATATTTATTAATGCCTTGTTTCACGTGTTGCTTAATGTCCTGCATATTTCATTTTACACCAGTTCCCTTAATTTTGACTAAAATAAAAATTAGCTTTTGGTATGATTAACGAAATAAAATTTTTATTATTAAACAAACTTTGCTGTTGTACCAATGCCATGCCTATTCTTATTTTTAAATCAAAACTTTTTTTTTTTTGAAAAAAAAAACTGTAACTTTTTTTTTTATTCTCCTCCTTCGCTAGGATTTGAACCTGGCTGTTTTAGTTTTTGTGCGAGCGCTCTAAAGAAATACATACAACATACATAACTGGACTTTACAACCATGTGTCAGGATTACGGCTTAGCTGCTCGCAGCACTCATGTTGTGTGTGTCAATTTTTATCCATGAGTACCGGGACTTACAGTATAATTTCGACGCCGAACGACAGACTTGAGAAGCTTGTTTATGGCAATCAGTTACTCTCAGAGCTAGTTGCCAAAAGAAATAAATATTTAAAAAATTTTTTTTATTTAATTTATTTATTATTTAAAGTTTAGAATTTATTATAGTTTATTTATTCATTATAGTTTAGAATACTCGTATGCCTTTTTTCTAATTTTTCAAGGTCGCCTAGATAAGTAAGTAGTAAGAAAAAAAAATCCAAACAAATGTATGCCAACAAATTGTTATGAATATTCAATATTAATTATATATACCAATACGAGTATGCACAAACATACATAAAGAGTAAACAAAATTTGCGTCAATTTGTATATCCTTTTTTAACTTTTATATTTGCTTCTTTGGTTTTATAGGTTCTTAAGCCCTATGCTATACTTAATTTTTCTTTTTACGTCAAACGTTGTAAAATAAAAACTTTTTCGATTCAAAAATTAAAGAACAAAAATTAATATTTGCTTTTTATCTTTCCTCCTTTTAACTACTACCTTTAATTATATAAAAAAGACCTTTACTAATTCTCAATGATGTATTTTATTTGTTGAAGTTTGCCATGAATGGAGGCAAAACAAATTTTAGGGTCTAATGGTAAATGCTGTAATAAAAATGAATTATAAAGACCTTTCTTTTTATTTTTGTTTTTTTTTTTTGAGACCAATACTCAGAGGTAAAACTCTATTGAATCTGTGCATTGTATTGGAATTTTTCTTGAAAAGACAGTACGTATTTATTTTTTCTTATATTATTATTAAGCGCCTTAGGAATAAGACAAATTGCTGTGAATTGATTATTCAAAGGCCAGTGTTATACTTTCACCCTAGACTGATCAACAGCCATTGTCTCATCATTGTATGTTGATTGTGTGGAGAGTGCCTTCGCTAAGTAGGTTTAGCTGTTATCTGCTACTTTCCAATAGGTGGCGCTTTTGTCCTGATCATTCGTTTTTTGTTGACATTGGTTAAGGTGGAATGTGGGTTTCTTTGTAGATGTTCTGTATTGATTACAACCAAATAAAAATAAAGGAAATTGCAAAAATACTTGTTGACATTATTCTGGAAAGTGTGAACTTTGGAGGTTCCAGATAGACGGTAAATGAAATTACCCAGTTACTTGGTTATTCTATTCTACAAAATTCTATTCGTGACATTTTCTAAGCACATACTCCGATTCTAATAAAATACTTCAACTCCGACTCTTAGAGGTCATAAATGCATATGTTTATAGTAAGTGTTGTATTTATATGTATACTTATATAAAAAATATATTATTTTGTGAATGCTTAATTCAAAAGTATTGCATAGATATTTGCAAATAAGGCACATAAGCCCTTAATAAATGTAAAATATTTTTAACAAATACAGAAGATAAAATTTCTTTGTAAACAGAATATCTGGGCTACACTCAAATATGAGCTGATTTTAGTCCGAAAAAATTTCATTCTTAGTTAAAGAAGAAAATCAGATCGTTTACATTTAACGCTGATAGATGCTCATACATTTTTTTTATTAAATTTTATATTGCGCGTGCAATTTTGTAATGAAATTTCAAACACACTTTAAAGCCTTTCAAATAAGCAAATATTTTCGCATTAAATAGTAATAATGTAAGAAATCAACGTTTTTGTTAATAAAAATTGTATTTTTTGTTTGTTTTTCGAATATTTATTGTTGTTATTTTTATTTGTTACTGTCATTTCAGTGCAAACATATGAACAATACCGCGATTAATAGATAATTAAGACGTGATCAAACTATCAAATGGCTTCAAAGTGCTAAAAAATATATTTGAACACAAAAACAAAAAGATAAGATAAGAATATATAGTATGTATGGATTTATGGGATTTGATACATCCCGAAGCCCGGGATTTTTATTTCGGAATCCCGAAATCCCAAAAATATACATATGTATGTAACCGACACCGAAAGCTTCAAAATGGAAGCCTCGGGTCAGTGCCATTAATTCACAGCGACAACCTTGCTTTCACCAAATCTGTTTATAGAACCACTTCATCTCTAGGAGAGCAATGCCATTAGGTCACCAGATTACATGCCACTGCAGAAGCCTTACTGATGGTCTCTTAATAAGTTATTGGACTACTATTGGGTGCTAATAATTTTCGGATTTACTGGCCTCACTTTTCCATCTTGATGACCACACCGGCACAAAAAGCCGTAGTAAAAATGTTTGCCCATGGACGCACAAGCGTCGAATAGGACTTGAGGACCAGTGCTGTTATACTATCTGGCTAAGTAGATTTATCTATCTTGAGGTATGTAAAAATCCTATTTATAATGTTATATATATACAAAGCTCTCATCGAAAAGTGTGAATCCTTAGATTTTTACCATCTGATTAAAGCAAAAGTACTAATTTTTTAGAGGTTAAACGCTTACAAAATATTTGATGAATTGTAGATAGCATTGATTGTATTGAGCCATATAACTTCATTCTAAGATTTAGGTCTAAATCACAGTCAGCATTCATGCTATTCTAACAAATATATACAAATGACGAGCAGCTATTTCAGTTCTTGATTGTTATGATGCCAGATTAAGTTTGTGACCAGATGTTAACGATTATGTTTCAACTTAGTTAGCTCGTAAACTCACTGAGAATATATTTAATCTCCATCTACAGAATTAAGTCAGTAAACGCCTATTTACTTAATATTTTCAAAGATTTTAGGGTGATAATTAATCAAATCTGACGTTCATGACGGGGAAGTATTTTGTATTTGTTGATCTAAATTAGTAATATTTTTACATACATCTGTTTGTAATTCGAGATCAGTTTCTTACGCTAAGAAGGGAAAAAACCGTGAAGGAGGAATATCATGGGCAAAGACAATATACATACATACATAACTGGCCTTTACAACCCTGTGTCAGGATTACGGCCTAGCTTCTCGCAGCACTCATGTTGTGTGTGTCAATTTTTATCCATGAGTACCGGGTCGTGGCATACTGGTAGAGCGCTTGCACAGAAACTCACACGACCAAGGTTCAATCCCAGCGAAGGACAAAATTATAAAAATAAATATTTGCGGTTTTCTAAAATTACAATTTAAATTAAAAATTAAATTTAAATAAAATAAGAGGTTCCCCCCCCCCCCCCTCCAGCAAGACCATCTGCAAGAAACCGCCCCCTGACATTTCTAATCTATTCCACCAGAAACTAATGATCAGGAGTACAGCGCCACCTTCTGGGAAGATAACAGCTAATCTACTGAAGACGCTCACCATTACATGTAAACATCCACCGACAGATGAGGCCATTGCTGTTTGATCATTTGAGGGTGAAGGTATAACACTGGCTCTTGAGTGGACAAATTGACAGCAACTTGTTTTCATCAACAAATAAAGGCGCAAAATATACAAAATCTATGGAAAAAAAAATAAAAAAACAACTTCTATCAACCATCTTCACATTCCAATACAATGCACACTGCATGAGTAGGGGTTTACCCCTGAGTATTGGTCTTAAAAAAAAAAAAAAAAAAAAAAAAAAGGAAAAAATTCCACAGTAGAACAATTAGGCTACTCCATGTTGTAATAAATCAAGGACAAGAAAATCCTTTTCGTAAGTATAACGATTTCGGACATAGCTTACATGAGCGGAATTAGAATGGAGACGCTAAGAAAGTTATGTAGTACTATACACAAACCAAGCCTTGATTGAATGGAATATTAAAATGTTGAATATATAGATAGATGTAAAGGTGTTAAGCGTCTTATGTCAATGGGAAAAGTTGCCGTCAATTTGATCAATCAAAGGCCAGTGTTATACCCTCGCCTTTGAATGATTAACAGTAATGGCACCATTTGTCGGTGGATGTTGAATGTGAGTGGTGAGCATGCTCACTAAGTAGGTTAGCTGTTGTCTACCCAGATGGGTGCGCTGTACTTCTGATCATTCTGATCATGTTAGGGAACGGTTTCTTGAAGATGGTTTTTTTGGAGGAGAGGTCCCCCCTTGTTTTTTAATTATAAATTTTTAAAAAACTGCAAATATATTTTTTTAATTTTTATAATTCGTCGAGATTTGTGCGAGCAGATAAGTACAAAAGGAGAGTATACAAAATATGCTCATGCATTTTCCCACTGTACCTAACGTTAAGAGAAGTCCTATATAAATAGTCACCAATAATTGTTGGTGGAAGTTGCAATTTTTGCATATTATTCTTTGCCTCTTTATGTTTGACTTACATTAATTGAATTTTAAATTGATCGCATTAATCGAGCGCAAAAATAAATGGAAGTTATATGAAGCAGAAACAAAATATTCACAAAAAATAAAACAGATATGCAAATGCAATTGTTCTTTGCAAGTGAACAATTCTTTATAGAATGAAATGCTGCAACCGTTAAGATTATTGACAGACATGATATTATACGAATACTTCTACAGAAGTCAAAAAAGATATACGAATACAAAAGAAGAAGAAAAAAAAAATTAAATGATCACCACCTATTTATAAGATTGCACATATTGATTATAATTAAATATCCAATGGAATTACAAAGACTTCTCTCAAAGAATAATGTTTTGTTTTTATTTCTATTAAAAAAAAAAAAAAAACAATAAAATTCATAAAAAAAAGAAATTAAAATTTATTGATTGATTGACAAGATGACATTGTGTACCAAATATCGTAGAATAGTGAATAGAGGGCATTATATGTGGACATATTTTTGTAATGTTTTATAATGAATTTTAAAGTAGGTGATGTATATATGTATGTATGTTCGAAAATGCAGCACTGCAGCAGGATAAACAATAATGAACAATTTATGTATACAATTAAAAAAAAAAAAATAAAGTAATTTTATTTTCAAAAGACGGATGGTTCTAAGACAGAAATCGGCGTGGTGGCTGGTGTTTTCACCGAGTCTACCAAATTGGCAGAGTCTTCAAGACTGCCAGACACGTGCAGTGTTTTTTAGGCCGAGGTGTTGGTTATTATGCAAGCTTTGAGGATACAGAGGGAACTATGCATCGGGGGTGAAATTAGGGTTTTTCTAATAGCCAGGTCGTTATCAGAGCCCTGGCTTCGTCCAAGGGAAACTTTTCCCTGGTTCTTCGATGTAAAGAGGTGCTGAAGCTCTTTGGGAATGCTTGTAGCATATCCTTGGTCTGGGTTCCGAGTCATAGGGATATCATGGGAAATGAGAAGGCGGATGAGCTTCCTAGGAGCGCCTCTGCCGGAGAGGAATCTGTAGTTTCCTACTCAGATGTCCATTCAATCACTTCCTGTGCTGTTTCTAATACACAGCCTCGGTATAACGGGGGCAGGGCTCTAGGAATCTTGGGGATACCCCGTCAGTCCTTGTCTATACTTAAAGTGGTGTAGACGGGTCACTGGCTGATCGGTAAACATTCAGAGAGATTGGGCCTGCTCTTTAATCTGCACTGCAGGAGTTGTGAGTGCTATAGTAGTTCATTTTCTTTGTGACTGCCCAGGTCTGGCAGTCAGACGATTGAAGTTATTTTGGGGTGCATTTTTTCGATAGCTTGGCGCAACGTGCGAACCTAGACCCCCTTGCTTGTAGCTCTTTTCCCATTTTGGGTGAATTCAGTTTGCATATTAATTGGAGTTGATCACGTTTTTTATTAACTCGCCATTTGACGTACCTACATACCTACCTTTCAAAAGAATTTCAGTACTTTGAAATCGTCTCGTTCAATCCAATACGAATTATAGAAGTACACATTTTCTTTTAAATACGTACATACATATGTAGGACTATCTTACACCCATTGTGGAGAAAATCATATCTAGTTCCTCTTAACATTTTTGTTAATATACTTATACACATGCTTATAAATTACTGAGAGTTATATATCTTAGAATAAATCTTAAAATTATTTTCTTGTTAATTAATGGCTCGATTATCGATTGCAACTGAACTTCAGTGGAGTTGCCAGTTGCCAATATTGCATTACAGATGGCAACTTGCAACTAATAGCTGTTAATTTCAGTGGCAATGCCGGCAACCATTTTCTTGTAGTGTCTGAGTTATTTTACAAAATATTTTCTAAAATTAAAATAGTTTTTTTCGCAAATAAATATATTAAAAATGGTTAAATGTACAAAATGGAATTAAATCCAAATATTGGACGAGGAACACGTGCCTTTGGAGAAACAAAAGCCAGTGCCGAATTAGTATGGACTAAGGTGTCCAACAAATTAAATAGCTACGGCCATTATATGTATATCTGTGCCATCGATGCACCCGACAACACCAGGGAATTTTGTTCTGGAATAAACCAATTTTTTATTTTGGGACTTTTCTTCCTCCGACATTTTTGAAATAATCCATTTTTTTGCAAATTTTCCTCTCCATAAGATTTACAACTTCCGTCAAGCTTACAGACATTGTAGGTTGAGCTATTCCAATGTTATACTCGTTTCCATGGGACTTTTGGAAGCTTCCCTCAGCAAAAAACCTTGAAGCGGCATACACTTTTAAGATAGGAGGTACTGCTGTGACCCGATGGCTCTTTCTAAAGTTGATTTATTTTTTAATCTACCTCAATATACAAATTGACTCACAGGGTAGGTGGTAATTCTAAGGGATTAGAGTTACCCCTTAACCGTCTTCTAATGAATGCCACATTTTTGTCCTCATCTTCTTCGACATCAAAAAATAGTTCCACGGAACTAATCATTCTTGATTTTATATAAAACAATGTATTTGTAGTGTAGTTATTTATTTTTATTTTTGTTATTTTTTTTGTAATATTTTTTGTAACAAAAATACTTCTTCAAAAACTTTTGATAATTACATATATGTGCCTTTTTTCAAGAAAAGTTATTTGTTTACTTTTTGTAATTAGAGATGTGCAAAAAACAATAACTTTAGGCAACTGACTAAGGTTGCCGTACATAATAACATTTGGACCATGAGTTGCGTTGCTTGTAAGCAACTTCACTGAAGTTCAGTTGCAATCGATAATCGAGCCATAAAACATTTTAAAATACTACTCCAATGTTACATTGTATTTTTACTTACTTTTTTCAGGCATAACTACAATAATTGATGGTAAAAATAAAACTTTATACATGTCGTCAGTTAAAAGTATTGAAGAACGCACGCGTAACAATTTAACAGAATCATTGGGCCGAACTAGGTCTTAAAGATGGGCAACAAATAGTGGTTTCTGATCAAACAACACCCAATACAATAATATTTCTATCAATCTTAATGTCAACAAAGTCGAAATGAAATGAATTCATAAATAAAAATAAATTAATAGTAAAAGCATAATTTTCTTTAACAATAAAATACATAAATAAATAAAGTTTTATAAAACAAAGGAAACCAATCGGTAACATAAAGCACTTAAAACAAGAAACATAAAAATTGACAAGAAAAAAAAAACAAACAAACAATTATTCACTTATTTCATCAATAACGGGCACATTTTGTAATTCTGAACATTTGCGCTTCCACATGGCTAATTGTTCTTTTAAGACTTTCTCTTTAGCAGCAGCTCGTGAAAGTAAAACTTTAGCTTTTTGTAATAATTGTGACTTCTTAATAAGCTGTTCTTTAACATATTTCAATTCATCTTGGGTTTGTGTATCCATTGCTAGCATTCTGCCCTTATTTTCACAATGAGGACATTTTATTTTCGACTTTAATTCCATTTCTAGAGCAGATATTTTATCTTGCGACTCATAGTACATTTTTTGTAATCGTGCAGTATCAACTGCAGTATTTTCAGCAGAAGCCTGCAAAAAAAGTAGAATAAAATTGATTCTGTGCTTTTGAATTTATTTCGACATTTATTACTTTGGATTCACATGATCTCCTGCCGTCTTTTAAATATTTATTTTCAGCTTTCAGCTTCTCCACCAAATTTCTCAAACACAATATTGTAGTTTCAGCCGATTGGCCCTGCTGAGTATTAACTTTAATGCCACTACATTTGCATACCACCTTACGAGCTTCTGCGGAGGCCATCTCTTCTTTAAGAGCGATAATATAGCTGTAAAGAAAGAAAGTTTGAATGAAGGTATTTATTAATATTGCAACGTGTAGTTACTACTTATTCAAATTTCGCTTACTCTTCCAAATGTTTAATGCGTTTTTGTAGACGCTCTGTACTGTCTCCTTGCTTCAACAGATCGTTATCAAGTTGTAGTTGTAAATTTTTCGCTTCCAAGCGTATATTTTGAGCTTCTATTTCTGATAACTTTTCTTGTAATTTCTCCATTTCCGTTGTTACAGCATTGCTTCCTTTACGCTCCAATTCTAAAGCTAAAATTTTACGTTGCTGCATTTCTATGCGAGCTTTCAGAGCCTCAATAATTTCAGTGTGAGGATTTTGTGAAGAACTTGGCATATCATTGATATAAGCCTTTCTATTGCAAGAATTTAAAGACATATGGCCAGGAGAACTGCATTCACTACTCACACCCGTATATGTGTCGGGACTTTCGGATGGGGTGTATTTGCCGCCGAATCCACCACCACTGCTTGAGGCCTGATGATGTAAATTGGGGCAGGATGGTGTTCTACAACATTTCATTGAATGCTGTACATTATGTTGTGTAATGCGTCCCAGTTTTGCTTCTAATATTTGTTTATCTTTTTCCAAACGATTAATGGTATTACGGGCAGATTGTAAAAGACTACGAGTTTTTTCCAACGTGGACTCTGTTTCTTCTAGTTTTGCCTTAAACTTCTCAGCATTTTGTTGCCACCTCTTTTGTTTTTCCCACAGACACACCTCATTGGCACTGCGGGCTTTTTTGTTTTCGATGATGCCCTTTTGACGTTGAATTTCAACTTTAGCATCCTCTAAATCTAGTTCTAGTTGTTGTATTCTCTTTTGAAGATTTTCATTCTTAACTCGAGCATTCAACTCTGTTTTAATCGACACTACAGGTCGTTTAATCAATTGGTTACGCAATGATTGATTTAATTCTCGAGTTTGTTGCTCTCGTTGTGTTAAATTATTCAATTGTTTACGCAAAGCCTCTATTTGGGTTTGATAGATTTTATTAGTGGCTTCACTGCGTTGTAAGTCGTTTGCCAGTTTGGTTATTTGATCAGCGGAGTAATTTGAAGAATCGGTAATATAACGTTGTTGATCAACCTGAAAGAAATTTTTATATGACACTCTGAAATTTTTTGAAAATTAATGAAGAAAACAAACAATTACATGAAAATTATTAAGTGTATCCATTAATTCATTAATGTGTTTATCTTTCTCATTCAGCATTGAACGTAATTTTTCTATTTCCGGATTTTTGTTTAAATTGGTCGATTTGTCACGTCCTTGGAAAATTTTTACTCTAAAAAAGAAGCATCAAAAATATAAAAAAAAATTTTTATTCATTTTGTAATTCGCATTTATACTTACTTTTCTTTAAGTATTTGTATTTCTTCTTCTTTTAATTTAAATGAGCTTTCCCAATAACTGGCTTTTTGCTTAAATTCCTTTAACTGTTTCAGCAAATTCTCTGGTACATCTCTATTGTATTCGACTTCATGTTTTTCCTGAGCAGCAGTGTTTGTCATACAAGCGGTTGCAGGCGTTTCTTTAACCAAAGGCGTTGTATTTTCTTCAAACATTTCTTCAATTTTCTCATCCGTCATTTCATGTAGACTATTGTCTACTGTTTCTTCGCAACCCGTTAATAACTCTTTGGCTAACTCTAATTTCTCATTAGAATTTCTCCTTATGGTCCGTGCTTCTAATTGAGTTTTAAGTTCCAAAATTTCAATATCTTTTGTTTTTATATTGAAATTTAAATTTGTTACTGTATTCTTTAAACCTTCTATTTCCGTATTTAGTTTAGTGATATTTAAATGATTTTGTTCACGTTCAGTTTGTAAAATATCCTGATATTTTCCTATGGACTTATCCTTTTCGCTTAATAACGTGTGAAAAGATAGAATTGTTTTCTAAAAAAAAGAACAAAAAAAAATTGTAAAAGAAATGAATGTACATATGTATATAACCTGATCTCAAGATTATTAGACAAATTGTTTTTCTAATCTTACTCTAAACCGCATTTGGTATTTTAATTCTTAATACAAAACTAAAAAAAGCTTTAGAAAATCTTACACACTATTTTAAACGTTCATTTCACAAAATAAAACGTATGTTTGTAGGTTCATTCACTTTACTCGATGCCAATCAAATCAAAAAGTGTAGGCGAATAAATTTTAACAAATTTTTAAAAAATATGATTTTGCAAGAATTTAAAAACAACTGTCCACTGACTGGGAATCACTAGACAAATAATTACGTAAAAAATATAGTTTGTCTGACTTAAGGCTCAGTTAGTCAAATTGTAACGTTTTACACAAAAAACAAATTAACTGACACAAATATTTAAAATTTTTGTTTGAATTAAAAAAATATGATTTTTTTTATATTTATAATTAATAATACAGTGCAAGAAAGCCGAGTAAATTTTAAATACCTGTGGCGTGATACAACTGTTTTAAAAGTTCTTGTCGAGAATAGTAAGGATTCCAAAAAGGGAAAGATTTTTCTTATTTACGAGTACCTTATACCACAGTCTTCTCTTCTAACTAACGCTTAGAAATTTGATATTGGTTATATTATTGGGGAGTGCGTGGTAAAGTGGTTCGATCGGTCGCACAAAAACTCTAAAGGCCCAGCGTCAAAAATGAAAAAATTTAGTTTGCGGTTTTTTCAAAATTATTATTTAAAAATATGAGGTTACCCCCCTCCAAGAAGACCATATACAAAGAAACCGCTCTCCGACATTACACTCTATTCCATCTTAACCAATGTCAACAAAAAAAAAACAAAAAAACGAATGATCAGGAGAAAAGCACCATCTATTGGGAAGTAGCAGAAAACAGCTAAACCTATTTACTCACCACACAATCAACATGCAACAATGAGGCAATTGCTGTTGATTATTCAAGGGTGAAGATATACCACTGGCCTTTGAATGATCAATTCACAGCAATTTGTCTCATTCCTAAGGCACTTAATTATAATATAAAGAAAAAAATATATATGTATGTGTACTGTCTTTTCCAAAAATTCCAATACATTAGGTAGGGGTTTAGTCCTGGGTAAATAAAAAAAAATAAAAATAAAAAATACTTGACTAAATAATGTCTAGTTTAGTGAAAAAACTCGAAAATCCGCTGGGAGATGAAAAATTAATATTCTCTGAGTGGCTAAAGTTCATATCACTTTTTAGAAAAAATTGAAAATTACTTTTCGCATATCTTCTTTCAGATTTTTGGTTCGTTCGTACATACATGTTAGGGTGGTTCAATTTTTTTAATCAACAACGTTTAGTAGAAGCGAAATATAATCCAAGAAAATTTCACCAAAAAATTGGGTATAAAATCAGAGCGAAGTTCCCGCTTTTGTTTGCTTTTGCTGGGTATGAAGTATATTCGATAATGGACCAACAAAAAATAAAAAAAAAACAGGCAAATAGTCACATATTGAACAAAATAAATCACGTCAACACAAATTGAAGGCTGATTTGTATGTAAACAATTGTTTAATTGTCAAAATTTGTTTTCTTAATTTTACAAATGTCAACTCTAACTGTTTTTGACAATACATATCACAATTGTCATACAACAATAATATGTTTGTTGTTTTTTGTGCTTATTATTTTTTTTGTAACATTTAGTTGACCTTATAAATAGTCTTTGACCAATACTACAGCCGTTTATTGCAACACCAGGTAAATTTTTTACATTACAGGCGGAAAACAGGCTGCGTTGTAAATAAAGTAAACCTAACATGGCTGCCTAAATTTTGTTGCTGTTTTACGCTTGCAAGACTTGTTAGAGCGTTTACAATGACTGTCATAAGTACAACATATGAATACCGTACCAAGATAAATTACTTGTTAATGGTGTCGCAAATAGGTTTTACTTCTTCAATACAATGGTTTCATGGAATCCCTAATTTACATTGAAATAATTTTACAGGAGAAGCAAACAACTTTTTAATGAGCCATGTGTTTACATAGAAAATCAATCCAAATTTTTGCCATAAAGTCTTCATTTTTGACGCAGAAATGTTACATTTTGCAGGTAAACGAGTACATATGTACGTGATATATAATCCCAGCAGAAAACTTTCCAAATTTTTAGCAATAAATAAAATTGTAAGCAATAATGGAAGCATTATATTGTTTATTCATAGCCTAAAGTTTCCAAAAATGCTACAGGATAAGGTATTATTTTTGATTTTTAATACTATTTGCTTATTGATTGCAATAAATGTGCATTTCTATTGTATTTCAGCAGTTCATTTTATATAAAATTAATGCATAATTGATGCGCATTAGCTTATTGGTAAGCACTAATTTCTGCTGAGGTGTATCATAATAACACAAGTACTAGATTTTGCAACTTAGCGTTTTTTCTTTTAATCATATGACAACGATATATAATATTCAAAGAACTGTAACGTAATAGGATAAATGAATTATTTTTTAGGAGAGTTTGTGAAGCAATGCTGCACCACAAAAACCGAATATTTGGAAGTTGCAATAGACAAGATTTTTTCAAGTTGCGAAAATCAGGCTCTCAATGTATACCGGCAGAGTTTAAACTAATACAGTATTCCACGGATAATTGCGTCGACAAAAATGTCAACATTTTTGGGGAATTTGAAAGTAAATTTAACAGACATTTAATGCCTATGTAAACCAAGTTAAGCTGCAGTTTTTAGAAAATAATTATTTTGGGTAATTAAACGAGGGAATTTTAAGTGAAATTTTTCTTTGGGGAAAATATATTTGAGGTAATTAAGCGAATAACACAGTTAAGCGAAAGTTAGTAAACCGTGGAATTTTATTAGAAAATGGTAAGAAAAAGTATGGGGATTTAGAAATCGAGGTAAATAAGCGTGAAAGGTAATTAAGCGTGGGGCAATTATCCGGGGAATACTGTAGTACGAATTAAAAAAAAACTTATACCGCATTTAGACTATGTTACTTGTAACATGACTCTTTTCTTATTTTGTTTCAAAGTAACTTTCAAAAACTTGAAGCATTTATATTATGTTACTTCAAACTTGTCTCTTTTTTATTTTTTGCTTTGGTTTCGTTCTTTATTCTTCTTCTTGAATGTTTTGATTGTCATTATAATGGCATATTTTTGTGTACATATATCACAGACTAGTATTATAAATTAATAAATTTGATAAAAATTTTTAATTCTTTTCTTCTTTTTTCTATACATAAATGTATTTTTCAGTTCATTTATTTCTTTTTAAATATTTCAATTTAATTTTTTTATTAATTAAGGGATCATTCCTGTTAGAGATACGAAAAAAAATAAAGAGAAATAGTAGAAAAAACGAAAACGTCAAAAGAGAAACGTCAGAAAGTAACATGAAAAACAGAAATCGTGTTACTTTTGTAACGTCTCTGCCTTTTCTACTCCCTTCGCCTACAAATTCATGAAACACGATACAGTAACATGTTACAAGTAACATAGTCTAAATGCGGTGTTATTTCAAATTTGTTGAGATACAGTGTCTTTTGCTAGAAAATAATTAATTTATTTTTATTATCCGTAAGAAAGACATATTTATTTACATATTTACCTCTATTACGTCTGATTGCACACTTGTCTGTATTTGGTCCTGTGGAATAGTGTTTTTGTGAACATTTTCTAGAGCTCTGGTTTCCAACGTAACTTTTAAGTCATTTTCTAATTTTTCAATTTCCTGTTTGGCTTGTACGAGACTAAATAAAACAAAAAACAAAAACAACTTTAAATGTTCCATATTTTTAAAGGTAACGAAATCTTACCTGCTTTCCATATTTTGCAATTTATCTAAAGCTTGTTTTAGTTCTACCTCTTTAGCTATATTTTCATTGTCCTTTGACTGTGTGCCTTCTTGTTCTAGGGTTTGAACAAATTTTGTATCTTGATTTAATAAATTTAATGTAGTTTGTATTTCTACTTCAGCAGATTTCTTGTAAATTTCTACATTATCTGTTGCGGAAGGCTTCCTTTTAACATTCTTATTCTCATTCTCTGGAGCTATATCTGTTAATGTGTGCATTTCTTTAAATGATTTCGGATCTGTTTGCGTTGAAATTTCATTGCGTATTGTTTTGAAAGGAGATTGTATAGGAGATTCATTTTTATCAACCAATTCTTTGGAAAATGTTCTCATTTTGCTTGCCGGTAAATTTCTTTCAGCTGGTATGGGTATATTATCAGTATTGCAGCCAATTTCCTTAGTAAGTTGTTGCTTTTCTTTATCTATATCTGTATTATTATTAACTATTTTCTCTTCTTCAAATAAGGCTTTTATGGTATGCCAGTGTTCAGATTCGGACAGCATTTTAAGTTTTAGAGCATTTAAATCCTCTTCCAATTCGGCGCATCTCTTTTCCCAATGTTTTATTTGATCTTCGTACATTTTACATTGCGTTTCGGTTTTGACCAGCTGTATAAAGAAATATGATTTTTAAGCATTCGTATTATAAAAAAGTTGCAAACTACCCCCACCTTTATAACTCTTTGATTCTCTTCCATTTCAAAATTATATTCTTTTAAAGCAGCTTTAATTACCTCTTCTATGTAACCATTTAGTATATCCGGTTTATTAAAATCGCCTAAAGATAAATTAGTTTTTTTCCTAAGAAAGCTATTGTAAGCGTAAACAAAATTGGTTAGGAAGATAAGTGGTGTAAATTTGGCATATTTTGCATTAAGGCAGCACAATGATTTTTGCAAAAATCTGAAATAAAAAGTTTGTTTTGTATCAAGTTGTTTAGAAAAGACAAATATATCGTCGTGCGGGAGTTTATGTGCTCTATCAGCCATTTTATATATCTCGAGTTAATGATGCCACTTTAGGTTTTTGACAGCAAAATTTTTAAAATCCGCAATCCGTTTTCGGCTATTTATCTCCAAAACTGGATGAGATATCCGAAGACGGATTACAGACTTTAAAAATTTGGGGTCGAAAACCTAAAGTAGCATCATTAACTGGAGATATATAAAAAATATGAAATGGCGGATAGAGATAAACTCCCTCACGACGATAAAAGTATGTATGCACATTAGGACGGGTCGAATTAAAAATTGCCCAAGTGACAAGGAAAATCGTATTCTAGGGGTCGAAATAAGAAACTTTGCCCGAGGAACCATATTTCTAAACTGAATTCTGATGTTCCTTATTTTAAAAAATCAAATTTTCAAATTTTGTTGGGGTCAGCCATATATTTAGACTCGATTGGGTCAAAGTTCTGATTTTTGAATTTTGGATCAAAATAAGAATTCATTTTAGAGGTATAGTTTCTTGGGCAAAGTATCTTATTTCGATCCCTAGAATACGATTTTTCTTGTGACTTGGGCAGTTTTTGCGTTCCTACAAATCGACCCGCCCTAGTGTATATGTATGTACGTACTTAAGCTTAATAAAGCTATTTTGGCGTTCAATTTGGAAGCCTTTTTTTAAGTTTTCTATTTCGCGTTTGCGTGCAATTAAATCTTGCTCGACACTTTTATATTGCATTTTGACAGAGTCGAGTTCATTTCTTATGTGATTTATTTCTAGTTTAGCTAAAAAATGGAAAAAAAAGAAAGAAATATTATTCGATTTTTATAAATACAAATGATAAAATATGTCATAAACCTGTATCTAAATCTCTTTGCATTTTAGCCATTAACAATTTCTCTTCTGTAGAGCTTTGCAAATCGGCCACTAGGTGTCGCAGGTTGACATGGTTATCGGTTATATCATTGAGTAATCTCTGTTGTGATAGTATTTGTTCTTGAGCTATTTCCAACAGAGACTCCAATTGGTTATTTTTTTTAAGCATTTCAACTTTTTGATTTTCGAATGTTTTGATTATTTGTTTTCGCTCTTCATATTCTTGCTCTGTTATAAAATTCAATTGCAAATCCTCATTTATTACGCCATAATTCAGACAAATTTCTGGTATTTTCATACTTTCATCTAATTTGCCGTTTAGAAGTTCTGTAGTTATTAAAGCTAAATTCATTTGACTTTCGTTAAGTAGTTGTTGTAGAGCTTTATAATCTTCCAGGGTGTATATGAAATCATTTTTATAATTTTGTAATTCCTGCTTAAGTGTTTCAATTATTTCTTTACTTGATAGCAAATCTTTTTTAAGTTCTGCTTCTTTAGAGATTTTTTCCATTTCAACTTGTTTTAGAATTGATAGATTTTGATCAAAGTCTTCTTTCATGTACTCATAACTTTTGCGTTGCTTCATTAGTTCTATTTCTTGGCTGACAATTTGTTCAGTAAGTTGTGCACAAGTCTGCATAGTTTCTAATTCATTGGCATTCATGTGCAATTTTAATTCTTCATAATATTTCTTAAAGATTTTTAACTCTTCTAAATCGGTTTCCAGTGTACGCTTTTCAGTTAAAGACATTTTTGGCAATGGTTCTTCTTCTAGTTCCTGTATATTGGGTATATTAACACTTTTGTTGGGTGTAGTAGGTCTAGTCGAGGTATCTATATATTGTGGCAAATCTAATGATGGCTCCATTATATCTCTAATTTCTCCATCCTCTCGTAAACTTTCTATAGAATTAAGATCCTCTGCAATCTCTGATATTTCATCTTTTTCTGCGAATTGAGATTTTTGCCTAAGCAAGAGCTCTTCTAAGGCTTTTTCGCGTTTTTGTATTGATGTCAGCTCTTCTCTTAAACGCTTAGGTGTAGCAAAGGGAGAGTTTGAACTCTTTAAAATTGAAATTAAACTACAGAGTATCTCAGTATCGATGGTTATGTTATCAGAGCAATCTGTTGAAGATAAAAAAGGTGTTACAAAATAAATATCATCAATATACAATATGAATGTTAAAAATCTACCTCAACCGAAAACTTTTGTTTGAATAATAAAAAAAGAAAAATGTCTAGCAAAAAAACGTATGTACGTATGATTTTATGTAAATTTGTATTTTGTCGGTAATTTTTTGTTTGTTATAACAATTATGAGTCTCTTTGACAAATTTTTCTCAATAAACCGTTTAAATAAATAAATAAATAATCTTCCCAGTTTTCTATGGGATTAATATCACACCTTTGGAGTGAAATTTTTATAATATCGGTTCATTATATAGCTTCCAGAATCATATTGTATTGGCGTTATTGTCTATTCTTTTAAAACACGTGTTTCTTCCATAGGTAGCAAACCGTTCAAAATTCAAGGAAACAATGAACTACATAAACTAGAAAAATTTACCTAAGATCTATATAAACATAGTATCTCAAGTAAAGAAAAAAGTAAAGAAAAAAGAAATTAAATTAAAAAATTTTCAGGAAATTTTTATTTTTGCGGCTAAGCGATGCCGGAACGGAGTTAAGAATTATTCGAAAGAAAGAAAGAATTTATTATATATTTAAGTTCATATGTTTTAGAAAGTTGTTTATTGAGATCTTAGGTAAATTGTTGTAATTCATTGTTTCCTTAAATTTTTAACGGTTTGCTACCTATGAGCCTAAACAGTGGAAAAAAAGAATTTTTTAAAGTTTTTAGCGATTTTGGTCTTGGAGTGAAGTTTTTTTGGCATTATATGTTCACAATTTTTATTCTTTATGATCAGAGCTACAACTTTGCCTCAGAAAGTAAATCAAAATTTGCAAAAATGAAAGTGAGATCCTAAATGTTTGGGGGCCCCTAAAAAAATTTCATGATTTTGGGTAAAACTGGGAGACATGGATCTTCTTCTTTTTTCGTCTTTAATAACGTAGTTGAGTTCCTATATGGTTATTATTTTTCGTGTGCACTGTGTAATTGTATCCGTTCGAAGCTCACATATTTGTCCTACTTTGTTATTTGGCAAATCACCGTGCTTCAAGCTGAATGCTACAATCAATCGAGGGACGGCCGTTTAAATGATATATAGAAAATTATGACACAGATGTAAATGTAAAGATGAAAAAGAGAAAAATTTAAATAATCGGGTTGCAGTAAAAATTCGCATAAAAATGAGTTTGGAATTCGAAGTGATTTGAAAAATGTATACATATATGCTATGAGTATATCCATATAAATGAGTAGGTGAGATGCAAAACTCGTTCGTTACACGTTAACAGAATTTTGGAAAAAAGCAAAACAAAAAAAAGTAACGAATAATTAAGTGGACCAAGTTAGTGGAATAGTTTAAGTTCCTAGATGTTACCGCGTACTTGAGCATACATTGATACAATCTCTATATTGCTTGTCATAAAACTTCACAAGAACTACTACAATCAATAGTTACATTTCTCGATTTTGTTAATTTTTGTAACGAACGAGTTTTGCATCTCACCTACTCAAATAAAAATCAATGTTGTGAGTTGCGAGAAGCTAGGCCGTAATCCTGACACAGGGTTGTAAAGGCCAGTTATGTATGTATGTATGTTGTGAGTTGGTCATCGCATCAGTTGTGAACTGCTGGACCGATTTTGACGATTTTTTCTTTCTAATGATCGTCGTGATCCAACTTAGGTTTTTATGGAAATAAAATTTTGTCCCGCCCACTTTTTTTGATTTACCTAAAATCAGAAAACGGCTCCATCGATTTGATACATTTTTCTTTCAAATTTTTGTATTAATCTATTTTAAGTTTTCATCGAGAGGAAAATTTGACACGCCTACTTTTACGCCCAGTTTTTTCTATTTATCTTTAAATACTGATTTTTGTATATCTTCAGAACGGTTAAAGCTAAAGTTTCGGAATTGGGTCTGAATGACTTCATGGACAAGGCAAATCATCAGTCAGAAATTGGGCGAAATTCGACAAGTGGGCGTGACACCTCCCATTCGTATCTTTAGAAGTGTCGAAGCTGAAGTTTCTGAATTTCGTGTGACTGATTTCGTAGCCATTAAAAAGTATCAGTAGAAAAAAGGGCGGACAAGTAGACGTGGTAGCTTCCAGACTAACTAACTATTGAGTTCAGTATATCTTGAAATCAATAACAGTTAAAGTTTTTG
The DNA here is from genome assembly GCA_963576795.1 of Metopia argyrocephala. Taxonomy (NCBI): domain Eukaryota; kingdom Metazoa; phylum Arthropoda; class Insecta; order Diptera; family Sarcophagidae; genus Metopia; species Metopia argyrocephala. The sequence goes on from OY756210.1 coordinate 39,945,680, forward strand.
AATTTTGAATGAATAGTTACTAAAAATCATCAGTCGAAAAATATGGAATAATGTTAGTGGTAGGTGTAGCGAAGCACGCCGGGTTTAAGCTAGTGATTAAGAATACTCTAAAGACGATTAATCATTGTTAAAAATGTCTGTTATTAATGACATGGTCTTCATTTGAAAGGAATTCATGTTTGCACAATTACATACGAGTATTCTAAAATCTTAATAGTCCATGGCAATCCGAATGTTCTGAACCAAAGATTATTAAAAAAAAAAGATTATTAACACGAAAACCTTAAATACGTACATCAGTCAGTGTCTATAACTAGAAGCTTTCTATACAAATATTTTTAAAATTTTGACTTACCATCGTATTCTCTTAACTTTTCTAAAATTTCTAACATTCCTTGTCGTAAAATATCATTTTCCTGCAAAATATCATGATATTTTATTTGTAAATCATAATCATAAGAGTTTTGCAGTTCCACTCTCAAATTGCCTTGGCACTGGCTGCAAACTGTAACAACTAAGGAAGTTTCTTTAGAATTGGAAGAATCTTCTACTTCACCCACTTCTTTCAAAGGAGAATTTTTTGAAGTTAAAGCAGCTTTTATTTCGGGAGACTTGTTAAGTGTCTTTATGGGACTAGAGTTAGAAATATCTGGCACCTTTTTGACTGGAGATAGTGGCATAGCAGCTATATTTAATGATTGTTTAAGTTCCAAAAGTTCTTTTCTAAAAGTAAATAAAAAATAAAGCTTATGTATGTAAGTACTCGTAATTAGAAAAAGTTCTTAATAATTTACGTGTTTACCTTAAATCCGATTTTTCCATTTTTAATTGTAATCTCATTTCTTCTGAAGCTCTTAATTTGAGTGCTAATTTCTCTATCATTTTTTCTTTGCTACGCTCTTTGGCTTGTAAATTTTTGGCCATTATGACAACATCCTCTGGTATATTTAGACGCTTTCTTAGTAATGTATTCTCTTGACCTATTTTATGCATTGAATTAAGCTCCATAACCAAAGCTCTAATTTGTTTGTCTCTAGATTGCAGTTTGTTTTCTAAAGAGGAACATTTTCTTAAAGCCGTCATCAAGCCATCCTCACCTTTTTGGCAGGCTACTAAAGCTTTTGTAGCTTCTAAAGCTTGTTTGGCTTTTAAGCAACTTTCTTCTTCGGCTTTTTGTAACATTTCAGAAAGTTCAATACATTTTTCATTGCTTGCTTTCAAAGCCAATTCTATCGACTTACAACAAGAGCGTGGTTTACGTGGGTTACGTTCTTCTTCTTTTTCTGCTGACAATTTATTCATAAGTCTTGTAGACGCTATCATTTCTTCTGCCATCATTTTAATTTTACTTTCTAATTGCTCAATTAGTTTGTCGCGTGATTCTAAAGACTACATAACAGAAAATATTAAAAAAGCAATATTATTTCAGACTATAGGACATTAGCGGTAAACACTCTTCGTTATAAACATCCTTGCAAGTCTTGTAGATGTAACAAATAAAGTTAAACAACAACAAAATGCAGGCAAATATGCTAGGTTTGCTATACCTGAACGACTTGCAAGGGTATTAACGACGTAGAGTGATTACCGCTATTACTTATATTTATATTTACAAAATATTGTATATATGGAGTTCTTGCTCTTACATGCATTAATTTACTAATTTCGTGTTGCTCATCTGATTTTTCACTTTCATCCTTTGCATCAATCTCATCTTTATTGCTTTCATGGTTCTGCTGTATTTCTGTTTTATTTTTAAATTTCCTTAATTGCTTATCCTTTTCATCCAACATTTTTTTCCACGACAAAGCTTTTTTCTCCAGCTTCTCTATGAATTCTTTCAGATCGTTTTCGCTTTTCTCTCGTTCATCCTCTAAATATGTAATATTACCCTCTAGGCGTTTTATTTCAATATTGAGATCTTGTATCGATTCTTTCAGGGCCTTTTTCTCACTTTCCAAAAGGGTTTTATCGGCTTTAAGCTGTAATAATACTTCTTTTCCATGTTGTAGATCTTTTTCCAATGTTAATATAGTTTTTGACTGTTCGATATTTTGATTTTGTAACGACTAAAAAATAGAAAAAAGATCTAAAATTAGTATTTGTGAGAAAAAAGCGAAAGCGTATAACAAAAACTACAGCGAATTAAAAAAGAAGTCCGCTAAGAAATAGGGCTTTGTTAGACGAATTTAAACACAAAGAATTGACCCGCTATAGACCACCATAGTTGAGGGCATTGCAATCTTTTGCACTCAACAATCATTACTGATTGTTTTCCGGAATCAACAGATTATATACGAGTATGCCTTGTATTACCTTCTCGATTTTCATTGATTACCATTTTCCCTTGAGATTTGTCTGATTAGTAGGTATTTTTTAATAGAGTTTTATATAGTCTCATTATACCATATACATACATATTTATCTATATCTAGTCTCTTGTGTAAATTCTCGTTTTGAAGATCCTAATATTGCGATAAATTTTTCAAATATATTTTATTCTAATTTTATTTCAATAGTTTAATGAATTTTGATTTTTGTTATGTATTTTTGTAAGAATTGAGAGAAATTTAAATCATTTGAAATGAAAAATTGAAAGACAGTCCAGTTTAAACATGCTTACATTGAATATCATTGCAAAATACCTGTTTTATAGCTTGTTTTTCATTCTATAAAAATAATGGGAAATCATATGAATTCAATTCATGTTCTTATTAATAAGCCGTGAATATAACATTCTCCTAGAAGCACTTCCTTTTTATTCGTAATAAGCATGCAGCGAGATTTTATATGAGTAATATGTATGTCAAAATATGTAGTCGCCATGGTCTAGTGGTTAGTGTGTTGGCTTACTAAGACGATAGCGCTGGGTTCAAATCTCAGCTCTGACATCTTGAAAAAAAGAAATATGAAAAAATTATTTCTTTCTCAGCAGTCTTCTGGCAAAAGCTTTCTTACCATGAAAAAACTTCTCAAATCTGTCGTTCGGAGTCGACTTTAAACTGTAGGTCCTGGTACTCATGGATAAAAATTAACACACACAACATGAGTGCTGCGAGAAACTAGGCCGTAACCTTGACACAGGGTTGTAATGGCCAATTATGTATGTATGTAATGTCAAAATCAAACAAAATTTATGCCCAATTTTAATATTGAGCAACATTTTTACATACAACATAATTTACTAACCTAGCCAGTACTAACGAATTGGAGTGAAATTGAAAACGAGTTTTTTCAAAGGCAAATAAAGTTTAAATGCTCGAATGATTTTTAATTTCGGTATTCAAGGAAGATGATTATTAAGCTAATAAATAGCAAAAATTATCAAAACAGAGGCTTTATTTTGTAACTCTCCTAAGATAAAACTCTATCGCTAAAAATTTATAAACTTGATTTAGGATTTTTTGGCTACGAATACAATTCTTAAACGCTTATAGTAAGTTAAAATCGTCTTGCCTATTATTTCTAAACTTTTTAATTTTATATATTTTAACGCCCAGCCTGTTTCAAAAACCCAAAATTTTAGCATTTTAGCTTAAGAGAATTATAGAATAGAGCCCCAGTTTAACATTTTAAAAATAAAGCAATTTAAAATTTCATACGTTTTCAATTTCACTTGAATTCCTTCTATAGAACAAACCCGATAAAGAATATTTGTTTTTGTTGCTCAATATTGCATTGGGACTTAAATTTTGTTTGGTTTTGACATACTATGTACTCGTACAAAATCTCGCTGCATGCTTATTACGAATACAATAAAACAGTAGACTGCTGAGAGGTAGTAGCCGAAACAAATAATTTTTTCATATTTCTTTTTTTCAAGATGTCAGAGCTGAGATTTGAACCCAGCGCTATCGTCTTAGTAAGCCAACACATTAACCACTAGACTATGGCGACTACATATTTTGACATATTACATACATATAATTTTTACTCACCTCAATTTCTCTAAGTAAACGTTTAATGTGTTTATTTTTTGTATTGATATTACGCCGTAAAGTTTCCTGTTTATCTAACTCGGATAAAGGATCGGAAGAGTCGTGATCACTGCCATCAGCATTTGCAGCCTCTCTTAAACGCTTTTGCAAAGAAATTATTTCTTCGGTTAACTTAAAAAACAAAAAAAAAAAAAACAAAATCACATGTTTATATCAAGAGGGCTTGGTTTGTTTTGTTTTTGTATATATAAGTAGAAAAATAACAAAACTTTTATTTACTTCTTTGGTTTTATTTTTATAAAGAATTTTATCATCTTCTAAAGTAGCTACCATACGTTTTAATTTTTCATTTTCATCCAATAAACGCTCATGTTGGGATTCTAAATAATAATGCAAATGTAGTAGATTTTATTAAATTTTATATATCTACATACACATACATACATAGTATATATGTATGTATGTATTTGTTTTTAGCATATATTTACCCAAACTTTCTTGTTCTTTAGCTTTCAGCTGGTCTTCCAAGTCTCTGACCTGTTCACCTTTATATTCTAAAACAGCTAAGGTTAACTCTAAAGTTTTACGTATTGACTTCTTAGGTAATTCTTCGATGGCCTCAGATAATTCCAAAAGAGTATCGAATAGTTCCTCCTTTTGCTGTTGTGAAAAGTCCTTAAATTTTCTTATGGAAACAACTTCTGGTAGTTCCATAATTTTTTTTATTATTTTACTGAATTTATTTTAAAATTAAAAAATAATTTTCTTTTAAGAGAATGACATGATAAATACTAGACTTGACGGCCGGAATGAATAATGAAAATGAATTGAATTTTCAATTTTTTAGCTTTTCTATTTCCTTGAGTGCTTAGAGTTACCGTGACAACCATTTCACTCAAAACACAATTCGTAAAGTTCTGTTTACCAACAAAAGGACTTAGAGACCTGTAACTGCAATCACCACTTCAATGTTTAATAATAGCTGACTTCATACTCTCTGAATGAAAGCTACATATGTATGTATGTTGAGTGTTGAAGTATAGAACATGTCTCACGTGTAGTGATAACGCCTTTTATTAAGGGTGGCTTGTGTTCTATACGATTGTATTGTTTTGTGTTGAATATTTATGTATTTTGTTGGGATTTTATTTTGGTTCCTTATTTTATAATATTTGTTTGGAATTCACATATATAAGCAAAACATTAAAAGGAAAATAAATGATAAAAATATCCATTGCCGCCAAAGGACAATGACATTGAAAAATTGTGTTAAACTTGTGTTGACATAAAAGTAACGTATTACATACTTAAATTTGAAAAAAAAAATAATTTATATGTAGCTGATAGTTTATACGAAGTAAAAGAATGAATTCTTTTTAGGCAACTTTGTAAGAAAAATTAAATATTTATAAATGTAAACATATAGTCACCGTGGCCTAGTGGTTAGTGTGTTGGCTTACGAGGACGATAGTTTCGGGTTCAAACCTCAGCTCTAACATATTAGAAAAAAAAGAAATATAAAAAACAAAAATATTTCTTTCAGCGACTACCTCTTAGCAGTCTTCAGGCAAATGCTTTGAGAGTAATTGATTATCATGAAAAAGCTTCTCAAGTCTATCGTTCGGAGTCGACTTTACAGTATAGGTCGCGGTACTCATGAATAAAATTTGACACACACAACATGAGTTCTTCTAGAAGCTAGGCTGGAACAAGGTGGTAATGGCCAATTATGTATGTAAGTAGTAGAAAATTGTAAATCACCGTTTAGCTAAGAATCTCAGCTTTCTATTGGTAGGATGGATAGACATTGTAATCCGGAATGCCATTTAGTCAGGGTTCATTAAAGAATGGAAAAATTGTAAAATGAAGGTTTTTTTAGCATTAAACAGTGTAGTTGGTGTACATCACTAGTTAAGCCATTTTGTTCTAATTTTTCTTAAAATGTCCATATCTCTGTAAAAATATGGATCTAATCGTAAAAATAGCGAAAATTCATGATCAGTAAAAAAATTTTATATTTTTCCCTATTTTTCTTAATCGTTACACAGAAAAAACTAAATTGTAAATACAATAAATTTTATTGTATATACAATTAAATTATTATTCAATTTTGAGCTAACAATGGTTTTTGAAAATACAATTACGAAATTTGTAAGCTTGTTTAAGAAAAGAAAAAACAAATGCAACGATACCATCTTTGGGATTTGAACCTGCGATGTTGTGTGTTGTACGCAAGCGCTCTAACCACTACCCCACGTCACTCATAACTTTTATTATGTTATTTTTGTACAAATATGCGCAACTAATCTAAATTGGAAAATTCAACAAAAAATGTATTCAACCCATTTAATTGAAAATGTATGGTACCGTAATAATTTATTTTATTTTTTTGTCAAAGTTTACTTTGAGAAATAGCAGAGTCCAAAAATAACAGTTATTTCATTTTCTGAGATTGAAAAAGTTGGCCATAGAATAATAAATAACTTTTACGTTGTTAAATAATAGTTATTCATAACAAAAACTTTTTTCCGTTGCTCATAACTTTTATTTTCGATTTATATTTTTTTACGTTGCCCTATAAGAGTTATTGTTAAGAAAAATTTTTTTCCGTTGCTCATAACTTTTATTTTCGATTTATAAATTTTTAAGTTGCCTTGTAAAAGTTTTTCTTAAGAAACAAAATTTTTACATTGCTTATACCTTAGAGTAGAAGCCGATTTGTTGCAATATTGGGAAGAGAAAAAGTATACTTTTCCATTTTTATTAAAATTGATTCATATTGTCCGGTGCCGGCCACGCAGGTATCTGTTGAAAGAGCATTTTCTGCTTTGCGGCTTTTGTTGACGGATAAAAGGTGCAACTTGGCGGACGAGACGCTTGCTAAAACATTATTTGTGAAAAAAACTTTTATTAATTGAAAATAACTATTATTTAAAGAGAAAATAATTAATTTTTTCAATATAACTGTTATGGCACAATTTTTTTAAATATATCTTATAACTGTTATGTCTCTGAGAAATAGAAAAAAATGTAACGGTACCATCTTTTTTCAATGATTCTGGTTAACAACTCATTTTGTTGATTGAATTTTTGTGATTTTTTTTTCTGTGTACTGTTCTAGTAAATGTTATTTCCTTTCCCAATGATTAATTAATTACAAAGAGAAACAATTTTTACAGCAGAAACACAATAATAATCTTTTAAAACACCAAACAACTTTACACAATATACTAAAAAACTTAAGTGTACGTGTAATATCATCAAATATTAGGCATTCATATGCCAAACACCACACCAACACTCATTTGAGTCAAAATAAATAAAATTAAGATTTCATTGTAGCGATTTGAGCTATTTTTTTGTACGCGTATGTCCTCATAATAAGGCTGACGATTACAAAAGATTGCTGTCACACCATTTGCCTCTATAACGGTTTGAAGTTGATTGATGAGAGCTTTGCCATTAGAACTTTGCAAAAGTTTAAACTCTTTTATCTTCAAATATTACGAAAAAAGAGAAAACTTCTTAAAAGAAAAAATTGTTTTTATAAATGTAATTTCTTACCAATTTTGTAGTCATTTTTATGGGTTCATACATATCAACCCAAATAACTTGTAATTGTATATGTTTAGGGTCAAACCGAAACACAAAATAAAACACGGTTCACTTTTTAATTGTAGTTTATAAATTTAATTGTTTTATTTATTATTTTTAAATGTATTTTGTTAATTTTATTCTATTTGTTTATTTCACTTTATTTTATATATTTTACCACCGCTTGTTCATATAAGGCTGATTTTTACTGGTCGACTTCACTAACACGATTGATCGTGATTGACAAAAATGAGAAGAAATAAACACTGAATACTGCCAGTGTTGCCATTCTGTTTCTAAACATTCTGCCCCCTCCAAGTGGTGTGTATATGGGTACAGCTTCTTTACGGGTCCTTTAGAGGTGTAGCCAAACAAAATCACTGTCATCATTTCGACCTTTTTGAGTGCAGACGATTCAATTTTTGTAGTAGTGTTGACAGGATTGATGAGACCTCGTACTGCGACCCACGTGCTGTTGTTGTTGTTGGCAGTCATCACAAAAATGCTGAACCACGAGAAGGGGTCACTGGTATGTGTTTGGGTCTTTTGAGTCTTGAATTTAAACGTTTTTTGGCAATCTGCGGATGGTGGCTTTTTGTAGGCAATACTTTTGCATAATAACAACATCGTATCTCTCTTCTGCATAAGCGTTTAGAGATTTGAGTAGATGGTCGTGGTTGCATGAGCTGCATGACCACTGACGATGAAAAGAGCTGAGATGAAGAATTAAAGGCATGACTGTAAATAGATTATGAGAATATATTAATAAAAATGTTTCGATAATGTATAATACTACAAGTCTCATAATATATTTTAAACCATTATTCTTTCTGTTGCGTCTACGAAATTTCCATTTATATCTGCCATGTGTTTCGGCCAGATCTATTCTATTTTTCAGTCTTTGACGAAATGATTGGTAGATAATTTTGATGCATTTCCTGTGGTTTGCAAGGGTAATATGTTCTTCGTTTACATCTCGTTCGGTTGAAAACGTAATAAAATTGGTGATAAAAAAGTGTCTAGGGGTCAATGGGGTCAAATTAATGGGGTCATCGCTAGCAGGACTTAGGGGTCTAAAATTGAAGCATGTTTCAGTGGAGGCCAGAATTGTACATCGTCCTTCGTATGCGAATTTCATCTTATGAAGTATTTTTCGGAGATGTGTTTTGAATGATTTTAAGCTTGTTTGACGGAAACCTGTAATGTGTGAGGCGTCAGGTGGCATAAGCTTCCATTCGATGTTTTTCTGCTTCTGCTGTGTAGATTTTATAAGTTGTAGACTGTCCTTTTTGATGAGTTCTGCTGCTCTGGCGAAATTTGTCCCATTGTCCGAATGGATACAAGCAAGGCATCTACGTCTTCCAATGAGGCGTGAGAATGCTGCTAAAAATGCTTCGGCTGTCAAATTATTGGCTGCTTTGAGAACTGTAAATAGCTTTATTATGTTTTGATGTAGAATTTTTGATGCTGAGAGGTGTGTTGATTTTACCTTGTCGGCTAATTGGAGGAGTGTTCTTATGGCGGAGAACGGTATGGAATTGACTTCGAATGTCGCGGTATGGCTCTCGTAATCCTCAATAGGATCATTTGGTGTCTTGCGAAACAATATTCGCTGGTAACTGGTTTGAGATGGGTCGTTGAGTATTTGGCGATACATTTTGGTAATGCTCGCATTGAATACATAACTGAAAAATCTCCACTTTGCTATCAGAAGAACAAAATCTTGCTGTAGAATGGGTCTTGGGTATAAAATGTCATTAAGACTATTCTTATTCGACGTCGGGCTGGAGGCGTTGAAAACTACACGAAGCTTTGTAGTGAGCCTATCCGGTTTTATTACTGCGTGATGCGGCAGGTAATAATTTGGAGCCTTATTTATAACCAAGGGTAAGATTCTTTTCATATATCTTAACTTTAGATATTTAAGAATGACCTGATTGTTCTGTTGACCAATTTCAGGTTTTCTACTGAGACTTCGCTCCACTCTTAAATATTGTGTCATCTCAATGTGTTGTGAGGAGCCTATTTTCTCTTCTTTTTTGCAGGGTAGGGTAACAATATACCTCCCTGTGTCATTTCTACTTGTTGTAGACTTGTTTTTACATATTGTGTCCTCATCTGACCTCAAAATCTGTTTTGTAGTTTCCTCCACCTCCCAAAAACGTGTGAGGATTTGGTCAAGGGACGTAGTATTAAGTAGCGATACTGTTGTTTGTGACTGAGTCACTTTTGAAATTGGTCCCCCTACAATCCAGCCAAATGCTGTTTTTTGTGCCAAAAGGGATCCAACTGACCGCATCGGAGTCTCCATACAATATATGGATGGGCCTAAGTCGAGGCCTATTAGGAGGTCGATGGGTCGGCTCTTGTAAAATTGAGGGTCTGCTAATTCCAATTTAGCAGCCTCAGTGATGATTTCGTGATTGAATGTTTGTGTGGGTAAATTGGATGGAAGGGTTTTGAGTACTGGTGCCCAGACTTCCAATTTAAAGTTAGGGTCTACGCGGGAACAAAGGTTAAACAAACACGCGTTTGTTGAAGTTTCTGAAACCGTTTGATTCAACCCACTTACATGTACTACGTTTCGTTTAGTGGGTAAGTTTAATCGTTTTTGCAGTTTATGTGAGATAAATGTTGATTGTGATCCAGGGTCGATGATTGCTCTTGCCTGGTATCGTAGACCTTTAACTTCTATTTGAACTACGGCGGTAAATAATAAAGTTTCTCGTTGTTGTAACTTTGTGAAGGATTCAACGTTCTTTTGAAGTGTCAATGATGTGTAATTGGGAATGTGTGAATTTTGAGTGGACTGTATATTTTTTGTTAAAGCTGCAGAACTCGTGGATGATAGCTCCTCTGTATTTACCTGTGTAAGGTTTGCAGATTGAGTCGCAGCTGATTTGTGTAACAAAGTATTATGTTTTTGTTTACATATTCTACAACTATATTTGCTGGGGCAGTCCTTTACACTGTGGGCTGCTGACAGGCAGTTGTAGCATGAGTGTGTTGTTTTTACTATGTGTATTCGATCACTGACATTTTTTTCTAAAAATGAAGGGCAGGATCGTAGTAAGTGTATTTGGTTACAATATGGGCATTTGTCTCTTGTTGCAGAGGGGTTCTTTTGTATTTTGCAGTCAACTTGTTTTGAAGAATTTGTCTGAAGCGAATTAATGATATTTTTACTATCGAAAGGTTTTGAGTATTCAGGATTGTTTTGAGTGGGTCTAGTTTTCGACATAATATTTTCAACTGATTCTAAAGCTCTGAATTTGTGTGTCAAAAACTTATCAAATTCGACCCATGTGGGAATTTCAGCACAATCTGCACGCGAATTTTCAAATTCCAGCAATAGACTTCTGGGAAGATTTTGAGAACAAATAAATATTAGAAATGACTCCCATGTTGCTGTGTCGATGCCTAACATGTTAAGGGTTTGTCTAGAGTCATTTATAGTGCGCTGTAATTTTTTGATTGATGCGCCTGAATTTGTAGATGCTTGAGGTAAATCTAAAATAATCTTATATTGTTCATTTACCTGCATCCATTTATTCTCATAACGGTCTATTAAATTTCTCCACGCTAAAATAAAACCGTCATTTGTCAAGGGTACATGAGCAATTACTTCCCTCGCTTCGCCACCTGTTTTTTGGGTCAAATAAAACAATCTTTCTACATTACTTAAGTTCGTATTTCTTATATATATGGCTGTAAATAAGTCCCGAAAACTGGGCCATAATTTATAATCCCCAAAAAAGGTGTCTGTGTCACAGGGCGGGAGTCTTATTGACGAAGTTTCACCTTCCTGAATTATGGTTGATCGTCGTTCAATTTTTTCAACTGGTTTAGAAAGCGCATGAATTTCAGAATTTATAGATGACAGACACACTTTGTACGCTGAGAGGGTTTTTTGATATCGCTCCCGTAATTTATTCTTACCAATTGGTTGGTCACCTTCCTTCTCTATGTCCCTGCATTCTTCATATGACCTCTTTACTTGGGCCCAAAGTGAATCTAATTCTACGCGAAGAATTTCCAGCGCATGAATATTGTCCTCTGCATGGCTGGCTGAGTATGACTTTTCAAATTCAATTAAATCATTTGTACAATTTACAAACTTTCTAAGAGACATCTTGAAAAGTTAAAATTTTATACTTTGTAAAATTAGGAAGAGGTGTCGAAAAAAATTGGGTCAAAAAATGCCTGCTAGCGATTTAACAACAAGTAATATTGAAAAAATATTAATATATTTAAATCCTATTTACGATTTGAAGTTACCCGGAATAAATTAATTTTTGGCTCGTTGGTAACCCTTTTTATTTCTCCGTTACACCAAATGTGTTTTTTCTTATTATTTTTTGTGTTTAATACAAGTGTCTCATTTGTATTTATATGTACATATAAAATATTATTTGTACTTACTTGTTGTTGTTGTTGGGTCTTTTACTTGCTTGTTTTTAGTTATTGTTGCTTACTGGTATTCTCTGTCGCTATTGATGCCGCTGCTGATGCCGCTGCTTTGAATTTTGCGTTAAATTTTGTTTTCAAGGTTTTTTGAAATTTGTTAACTGTTGTTTGTTTTTTTTGTTGAATCTGTGTCTGTCTTTTTGTTGTTGACTGCAATTTTATTTTATTTAAATTTTTTGTTGTAATTTTGTGTCCAGAAAACTTTTAATTCTATAACTGTTGTCTGTTATTTTTATTGTTAATTGAGTCTTTTTATTTTGTTATAACAAATTTTTATTTTGTTGAGAAATTTTTTCGATTTTAAATTAAACTAGTATTAAAACCACTATCCGGCTCGAATGGACCATAATGTTTAGGGTCAAACCGAAACACAAAATAAAACACGGTTCACTTTTTAATTGTAGTTTATAAATTTAATTGTTTTATTTATTATTTTTAAATGTATTTTGTTAATTTTATTCTATTTGTTTATTTCACTTTATTTTATATATTTTACCACCGCTTGTTCATATAAGGCTGATTTTTACTGGTCGACTTCACTAACACGATTGATCGTGATTGACAAAAATGAGAAGAAATAAACACTGAATACTGCCAGTGTTGCCATTCTGTTTCTAAACAGTATACTTGAAAGCATTACCGTGCCTTTATAATGACAAAAATATTGGTTACTTTGACTGAGCCAATTACTCAGGGGGAAATTTTTAATTACAGCATTCATTCTAGGTTTACGTACAATTCTAAGCTTCTCCTGAAATTCTTCGTAAACACTGGAAATAATTGGATATACTTTAACACCAAAAGCCAATATGATTATGGTGTTATTTAAATTGAGTGCTTCATTAAAATTTTTTAATCTCATGTCATAAAATACAACATGTAATTCGCCGGGAAACGTTACATTTTTAAAACTATAAGCGCTTGGCACCTTTTCCAGCCACTGAAAGTACATGTATTCAAACCGAAACGAGGCTTCTAATCCTTCCAATGTTACAGAAGGCGCTCTATCAGTATCGTAAATCATTTTTATTAAAATACTTTGACCATCGTTTTTTAAAATTGTCTCCTTTGGTTCCATTTCAAAATTTTTAAATGAAATGGACATAAAGTCCATAATGAAAACAGAAAATTGTGAAGGATCTTTAAAAGCTAATTGCTGTTTACCAATTGATGTGGGTGATATATCTGAATAGCCTGGAATTATTCAAGTATTATTATTAATTTTTTTGAAATGTTCTTGTAATAAATAATTACCCAGTATTTTATTGCAATAGTTCAGCATGAAAAATATGTACAAATATTTTGTAGATTTAAAGAAATGATTTTTCATTTCACTTTATTTTCCTTTTAATTTTCCGTTAAAACAATTATTTGCCAACTAGTTTGTTAAGCAACCATATAAGCAATTGAATTATTTGTCACAAACAATATTACACATATGATTACTCTCATTTTAGACAAAAAAAAAACGTTTAATAGCTCCAAATTATAAGCCAGGGATGCATAATTATAAGTAAAAAGTAAAAAAAAATATATATAATTTTACAAAAGAGATTAAATGCTACCCTACAGCAAAATATATGTACACTTTGAAATATGTAATAAAATAATTATTACTATAAATAAGATAACAGTTATATATGCTACAAGAAGTTTTTTATAATATCGTCATACCAAAATTAATTAATTATTGATTGCTTAAAACCAGATAAACTATGAAAAAATCGCCAAAATCGTTTTGGGAAAAGCTAGAATGGGTTTTTCAAAAAATCACTAAAAATCTGAATGTTAACGAGTTTCCACATTCAGCGAAGAAGAAAAATTAAAAAGAAAATAAAATTTGCTGTTTTTCCAAAAATTATAATTCATAAATAAAATATCTGACGATGTGTCGTCAAACATATTTGACATGTCAATAATTGCCCGACCACTGCGGCAATAATTCTCAAATATTTGACAATGACCAAAATTATGTTTTTAAAAGTTTTGTCATTTTTAAACTTTTATTGTTGGTATCACGCACCCCTTTTATAATTTTTGTTTATTTTTAATATTCAAGAATTTTTTTGTGATTTCTCGGCTGTGTCTTTTTTTATCCCAAAGCAATGTGATAACCAACTATCGTTTGCAATTTGAGTGACAACAATTCCAACCTAACTTGAATTTTGGGATTTATTGTTTCAGAAACAAAATGAAAAAGTATTGAAGTTCAAATGAATACAAAAGGATTATTGGCCAGACATTGGCTCGATAGAGCTTGAGGCGTAATTATGTCAAATATTTGAAATACATACATACATAACTGGCCATTACCACCCTGTTTTAGAATTACAGCCTAGCTTCTCGCAGCACTCATGTTGTGTGTGTTAATTTTTATCCATGAGTACCGGAACCTACAGTTTAAAGTCGACTCCGAACGACATATTTGAAAAGATTTTTCATGGCAATCAATTACTCCTAGAGCTTCTGCCAGAAGACTGCGGGAGAGGTAATAGCCGAAAGAAATATTTTATTTATATATCTTTTTTTTTTCAAGATCTCAAAGCTTAGATGTCCAGCGCTATCGTCTTAGTAATCCAACACACTAACCTCTTGACCACGGCGATGCTTGACATATAGCCAAATATTTAATTTGACAAAAATGTTTGAAGAGTTTCAATGCGGCAATAATGGTTTCAATAATTCCCAGCCTTTAGAAAACATTTCGAACATGTTTGACATATCAAATAGACCCAAGGCATGCAGAGGGTTAAAGGATTATTATTTAGAGTACTTGCACAATAATTATCGTGTACCAGTAATAATTTCTGTTTAATATTTCAATTGTTCCTGTAGTGATGATTAAGTATTGAAGTGGCAAACAATTGTTTCAACGGAAAATTTAATAATAAATAACAAAAAATGCAAAATTTATTCCATTCTTATTTAAAATTTTTTAAATTTCTTTACATCTATTACATGATTTTTCACTTCAACAAAATTTTAGGTATTTTTAAAAGAGATAAGAACATAAAAAATATTTTTTAATTAACTTGTATTATTTCAGCCTCCGGAGCTATTTCACCAAAATTCATTGGCAAATACCAATTAGCTTTTGAAAATCGTTCAAAATTGGAAATTAACTTTTTTGATCATATAAACATTTCATTTGGTAATTTTGAAACTGAACCAAAGGAAACAATTTTAGAAAACGATGGTCAAAGTATTATAATACAAATGAATTACGATGATGATGATAAATTACCCTGGATATCAATTGATAACAAACCGTTTCAATATGGTTTCGTGTACATGTACTTTCATTGGTTGAAAAAAGTACCGAAAGCTTATAGTTTTAAAAATGTAGCATTTCCCGGGGAATTACATGTTGTGTTTTATGATATGAGATATAAAGATTTTGTGGAAGCATTAGACTTTGAAGATCGTGTTTATATATTGGCGTTTGGTGTTAAATTGAATTCTATAATTTCAAGTCACTCTCATGAATTGCAAAAAAAATTAAAAATGTTACGCACACCTCAAACTGAAATTACATTTAAGAATTTTCCTTTGGGTGATTGGTTAAATATTACAATGCAAGATTATTGCTTGTATAAGGGCAACCTGCAGCTCTTGAGTTCACAATCAGATATCATTTGGTTTGATATGTATGAGCCAATTGAAATGTCACCACAAGTGGTAAGAATTGAATAATACATTTAATATTTCTTTGATATGTCTTCATTTCATTTTGCATTTTTTTTTTGTCTTAAAGGCAAACGAATTTCAACTTTTACAAAGTTATGATGGCAATCCTTTGTTAAATCAATTTCCAGCAGCTCCTAAGACTATGCTTCGAAACGATATCTATTGCAGTCGCAAGCCTTACGATAAATTACTAGAAAATAATGCAAAACGTTGTGATAAATTTCTGGCTTTGATTCTAAT
Source organism: Metopia argyrocephala (assembly GCA_963576795.1). Lineage (NCBI taxonomy): Eukaryota > Metazoa > Arthropoda > Insecta > Diptera > Sarcophagidae > Metopia > Metopia argyrocephala. Next base: position 39,961,606 of record OY756210.1, read on the forward strand.
AATGCAAATAACTTTAGGCGTAGCAGGTGTTTGGCAATAAAATTTAGATTTTTGAGCTTAAATAATTCTTTACATTAATTAATAAAGGTCGAAAAACAAGAATTAAAAATTATAAAACAAAATATTTAATCATGTTTTTTATATGTTTGATTCAGCCATAAATATTTATAAAATCAATAGTTTTCTCGCTCTTTAGTGAATTTAGTTTGAAGTCTTTTTATAAAAGATTTTTTAATGCCAGTTTCACAGTGGGGTGAATAGTATAGAAAGTGACTACTAATTTATTGAAATCGTATCTTCAAATGTTGTTATTTTTTATTGATGGATATTAATAAAAAATACATAAAAAACCAGCAATTAAAAAAAATTTTTGAAAAAAAAATTTTTAACCTTTTATGGTCGTTTTTGTATTTTGGAAAAAATTGAAATTTTTACTATTTTTGTTGTAACTTTGAAATGAACAACGATAAATTATTAAATTAAATTGTAAATTAAAGCATAATTTATGAGCTTTTAGAAAAAAAAATTGTTTTTGTTTAAATGAAAAGAATTTGCAGTTAGTTAGTTAGTTATTTTTTTATTGAAAAGTTTTAATTAGAAATTAAATTATAAAATTTTACAAAAGAATAAAAAATGCTTGCTCCCGTCCCGGCATTTAAATTTACAGGTAGAGTAAATCCAAAGTTAATATCTTAAAACTAACTTACAAAACTAAGGCTTAGCGCTAAAAAAATAAAACTAATAATATGACTTAGAACTAAAATTATTAGCCCCTATGTATACCGGGAGCAATATTTGAATAAAAGTAAAATACCAATTGAGGAAACATAATTTGTATTGGTCCAACTAAAACGTTGTTCTCTAGATAAAATATTCTGAATAATATCAGCACCAGAGAAAAATAATCTCTCAACAAATCTTTTCGTTAAATACAAGGCGTAAAACCAGAGAGGAGAGAGTTTATCTCTATCAAAAATATATTCATATGAATATCGCTTGTTAAAAGAAACAATATTCTCTCCTATACATACATAACATAATTGCCCATTACAACCCTGTGTCAGGCTTATGGTCTAGCTCCTCGCAGCACCCATGTTGTGTGTGTTAATTTTTATCCATGAGTACCGGGACCTACAGTTTAAAGTTAACTCCGAACGACAGACTTGAGAAGCTTGTTCATGGCAATCAGTTACTCTCAGAGCATTTGGCAGAAGACTGCTGAGAGGTAGTCACCGAAAGAAATAATTTTTTCATATTTTTTTGAACCCTGGGTTCAAGTTCTAGTAAGCCAACAAAGTTAAGTTTAAGATTTATTGAGCCTTTACATTAAACATGACAATTTTAAAGAGTACATGAAGAAAAAAAAAAAAACTTAGGACTAAAATGTAATATCCTAATTAAAATAAATCTATACAGTAACTAACTTACAACAAAATGATCAATATATAAAAAAATAAATAATAAAAGTAAAAAAAAACGCCCTTGCTCCCGGGGCTCATCAGGATTTGAGAGAAGTTCCCTAAACTTAGAGTAAGCTTATTAATAACTTAAAACTAACTTATAACTAAAAAAAAAACACAAAAGAAAAACGAACAGAGGAAGAAAAGAAAGTAAAGAAATTGAATTGCTCAATATCAATATAACCCCGATGGGTACCTTGCACACTTCTTGAAAAAAGAATGTGTCTCAATGAAATGGACAAATCATAGGATGGTGCAGATTCATTTAAGTAACCAATGGGGAATAAGTAATTAGTGTTTGTCCAACTAAAGTGCTTCTGATGCTTGTATATATCAGAAATAAAACTGTTTTCCTGAGAGCTAGTTCTTGTTATGAATTTTCTTAGCAAGTCACAAACATAAAGCCCTACAGGTGTTATTTTAGATTCGTTATAAATAAACTTATTTGAAAACCGCCTGCAGAAGGATTTGAAATGTTTCCCTATACAGTTACGTAAAATTTTTCTTTCAAAAATTTCCATTTCCTTTATAACACTGGGTGAAACATAAAACCAAATTGGAAAGGCATAAAGAAATATTGGTCTAAAAATCTAAACTAACCAATCGATCAAGGCTTTCTTATAATTAGTCTTTCAAAAAGTTCCAATCTTCTTATCATAGTCTTTGAAATGGGAAACCATATAGGGAATGCATATAAGAATAAAATTGGCCTTAAACTTATATATGTACATACCCTTATACCCCTATTCAAAAGAAGTTTGGTCGCAAGAGGCAAAAGGTGATTGTTAATCAATCTCGAAAATTATCACTTAACTCTGTTGGCTTTTTCAGGACTGCTTAAATTTAAAAAGTTTACCAAAATTAACACCGAGATATTTTATAAACTAAATTTCGTTCCATCCAGAAATAATTGCAATATTTTATTTTACGGAACAGCATAATATTTACATTAACCAGAAGGCTTTCTTAAACAAATTGCACGGGTCTTTGCAACGGGAAATAATATTTAGAAACTAAATAAAATTTGGTAGTGCAGTTGAAAGTGATTCACTATGAGCATATAAAAAAGAATCACAGGCGTAAAGTATACTCTTCGAAGCACCAAATTCTAGAGGAAAGTCGCATATATAAATGTTGTACAAATGACCCAGTCAGCATTTTTGGTCAATTATGAGTCTTTTTTGACTCCTCTGGGTGATTAAAATAGTCACTTATGAGCTCATTTATGAGTCGAAAATGAATGTTTTCTCGGGAGAAAAATGTACCCTTGCCGCGACTCCCCTGAACGAGTCATATGTGACTCCCCTGAAAGTGTTATTTGTGACTCCGCACACTAAACGAGTTTTATTTATCTTTTTATTATCTTAACAATAATAAAAATATTGCATTTTGTTTAAAAATTTAAAAAAACAAAAAAAAAAAAAATAAATAAATTCATCAAGCTCAACTGAAGGAATTCTTTTTTTTATATGTATATTATATGCGCCTTTTTATTGATGAGACAAGTTTCTGGTGGAATAGACTGGAATGTAAGGAGCGGTTTCTTGAAGATGAACTTCTTCTTATTTTTTTAAATTATAATTTAGAAACAACTTAAATTTTATTTTACAATTTTTGCCCTTTGCTGGGATTGAACCTCGGTCGTTTGAATTTCTGTGCGAGCGTCTTACCACTATACCACGACATCACAATAATTGCATAACTCTTATTCTTTCAAATAAAATAAATCCCATTGTAACGAAATGCAGAAGAAAACAATAAAATACGACGCAAAATAATTATAAAAGCAGTCCTATTTCGAACGTCTGCACGATTATTTTATGATTCCGCACATTTAATCAGTTTTTGATCACCTAAGGGAGTCTTAAAAGACTCATTTTCGTGATTTATGAGCAAGCAATCTTCCAATTGCTGACAGGGGAGGTGCCAAAACGGAGCCCTGAGGAAATCCATAAGAAATCAAAGCACCGGAAGAAGAAACATAATTACCTTTTTTAAAAATTTAAAAATAAAAAAGAAAACGTTGCTTCTTTTTAGGCTGAACTTAATTTAACCAGGGATCGCAAATAACAGTTTTTGCTTAATATGGGGTCTACACCTGATATCTACTTTGATATGATATGAAAGAAAACGTCGACAGAGAAAATAAAATGTCATTTTCATATTTCTTTTCATATCTAACAACAGGAAGGAACACGTTGATATTGCAATATTATAATATTTCATTTCTTTTTGTTAGCAAATTAGAGAAATTAAATTAAGTTCTATTAAAATTAAAAATTATTATTATTTTAATCCTTTTTTCTTCAACTTAAAAAATTTAATTTCAATTTTAATTGCTTTTCTTTTCTTTTTTTGCTTATGAGCTGTTTTTGACAGTTCATATTATGATATCGTCAATGGAATTAAAGAACGCATCATTTTTATCAGAAAAAAAATACGCGTCGATTGGTCCGGGTTCCAGATTTCTACGATGAAAATAAATTCACTTACGCCGTCTGCGAAATGAAAAATACCAGTGTCTTTGTTCTACTTTCATACAGGTTTTTTGGCTCTGGTGAACATTTAAGGTTTTGTCAGTTACAGTGTTCTTTAATTCCATCGACGATATTGTTTTCAACATATGTATTATGATAGCAGATTTGCAGTCTACACGTAACAAAATTGTATCGGCTATCGAATTTGACGTACACAGATATACTCGTAAAAACATTTCGTGTAGACCCCATGAAAAATTTAAAATAAAAAATCATCGTGTTAGGGTCGACAGATACATGTCATGTTCATGCTCGTTTTGAAAACGTTTTCATTCGCTCAAACCCATGGCATAAACAGCTATAAAAACAGTTTTGAAATTTCGAAATGTTTTCACTCAAACTGCTTTTCAAACCTGTTTGAAAATTGAGTATAAACGCATACGGTTTTGAAACCTTTATGAAAATGAACTGTAAAGAATGTTCTGTCAAATTTGATGGGGTTGCCAATTTCTTCCATTGAATATTCTATTATTCTATGTGTATTATTATGGAAAATATAAAAATATGAAAAAATTATAATTAGAATTATTTAGAATTAGCTGTTAGTTAAAACAGTTTTAAAACTGTTTCGACTCACAACATAGTCATAAACGCATATGAAGTTATCGTTATAAGTGAAATCGTTTTGTGTCGAACGGATTTCAAAACAGGCATAAACTAAGTAATATATGATGCTATATACCAAAATAATCGCCCTTACAGAATCTGTGTGGGGATCTTGCAAAAAATCATCATTAATCGGATTTTAGCTGTCACTTTTTGGCGGAAAATTAAGAGGTTAGAAGAATAAAAATTATTTTTAAGTTTTATTTTTCCGTCAGAAAATTAAACTATATTTAGGAATTATATTTTTTTTCATGTGCTGGAGGCCCGAAGCTCGAGCCCCAGGAAAGGTGCTTTTAATACAGATTTTATTTTTAATCTAATCCTGTTGCTTATCCCTCTAACACTGGATTCTAAAATACTGAATGAAATATGTTTAAATAATTTTTTTTATAGTAATTATGACCAACTAAGCCTAAATATGTGATCAGATTTGTATTATCGTTTTTCGTTTAGACGCTATAGCCGATATTAGTAATGCCGTCCTTTTGGACGGCTTGGGGTTTTACGCAAAAAAAAAAACAAAGCCAGCAGAATACACAACAGAAATTCAAAATTCATTTTTATTTGTTTAAAACTATGTAATTAATTAGAATAAAATAATGTATAATGACTTAGTTCATGCATTTTGATTAAAGTTAGTTAATTAATTTTAAAAAATTTGTTAATTTGTATGATGATATTCATAAAAACAATTTTTTGTACTGGAGGCACATAAATGTATTCCACATTTTGAGCAAAAACATTGGGTTACAGATTTTTTGCAATATTTGCAAGTTTTTCTGCCGTCCTGTCTGCTTTGCCACTTCGGGAAGTGACCTGTATTGTCATAACGAATGTTGTCAGATGGGTGCTTAGCTTTATGACCACGTTTTATACTACTGAAGTCAGGGTCTGTAGATGTAGATGCTCTCGGTCGACCTGTAGAACGTTTTTGTTTGTATGATACAAGTCCAGAGGCTATTTCTTCTCGGAACTCAGGTAACTGAAGCAAGGTTTTTGGTGCAGTGCCGTTATTAATAATCATCTGTGAATGTATTCTTCGATACAAAACGTATGCATTTGTTACGGCCATATCAATAAAATGATAAAAGAGACGAGTCATTGCATCGCGAGTCTTTGCTCGTATGTGGTAGCGGCCCATAAGACCGTCCATCATATCCACGCCACCCATGTGCCTATTGTACTCCCGTATTATTTGTGGACAATTAACGTCAATATATTTCTTTATTTTCCTGTCATAACGGGAAGCTTTAGGCATCTGTGGAGCTGGATTAAACCTAGCAAATGGTTTTACCCCAACATATGTTGATAATAACCTTACACTCTTGGAGTCTTTCCATAAAACGTTACTGACATCCACGCCATAGGCAGAACCAACATATTCCGTTGAAAACCCTCTTGGTTCGTTCTTTATTATATTATCTTGCGGCAGCTTGCAATTTGGAATTCGATTAACACGCACAGTTCCCAAACTGTATATACCTTTAGCACGCAAATAGATCATAAGTGGTAATGTTGTATAAAAATTATCGAAGTATACAATGTGATGCTTAAAATTAGGAACGGTTTGTGTCAACCGAACCACAACGTTAGCTGCGCTCCCAAGATCAGGATTATCTGGCAGTATAACATTGTCGCCTGCGCCATTATATACTTCAAAACGATACGCATATCCGAAGGAATCACATAACACAAATAACTTAATTCCCCATTTGTGGGGTTTGTTTGGCATATATTGTCGTAAATGGTGCTTTAGTTTGGTGCTGCACATTTGTTCGTCAACACACAGTCGAGCCTGCTTTGGAACGGAATCAAATCGCGTATTAAGATGGAGTGCTAAATTACGGATACGAAACAAAGGATCGTAACCCGCTTGTCCTTTCTTGATTCTTTCACTCTCATCGTGGAAACAAAGATACTGCTTTATCAGCTCAAAGCGTGTACGGGACATTGTATTTTTAATAGGTGTGAATGCGTTTTTGGCCCAATAACTAGTTAGGTTTGGATAACGATAAACAGACATATATATGAGAATACCAATGTAATGATAAAGTTCGTCAACATCAACTTTAAATTGGCTGTTGATATTTTTTATTAAAGCGGCGCGTGTAGTTTCTTCCGCCACTATTTTCATTATATCTTCCGTGTAGAAATAACAAAATATTTCCAAAGGTGTGGCTAAGTTTGTTATTTCCGGAGGAAGTGACGAGTCTCCTCGAAATGCTACATCATTTACGTGAAGCTGAAGTGCTCGTTTCCGCCATGTAATTTTAGACCATTCTTGCGAGTCCTTTTGTATTGACTCGATACCTAGAAATTAAATAAATATATCTACAGACTCGAGAAAAAACAGTTTTATTTCTTACCAACTCCATTGAAACCACCTGCAGAAGGATGATTAGATGGTCCACTATTTTCTACAATTGGTAATGGTGAGCATGGCCTTTTTGATTTTGGTGTAGATGAGCTCGGGGTTGATGCAAAACCGTCAGCTATTGGCATGCTAACAGGTACCTCTACAGCTATCGATATTGAAGAAGATGCTGAAGGACATTCCAGTCCACTTAAATTTGCAGATAATTCCAATTCATTATTGAAAAAGGCATCGCTATCATCCAATTTTTTTAATATTTCTGAAATGCCCTCATCTTCTTCTGCATTAATCTTATTGTTCTGATTTATTTCATTTGCTTGACATGGTTCATTGTATGGACTAATTTCATCTTCTGGAGTAATTTCATCCAGGGATAGTTCTGAATCGCTGAAACTATCATCGGAACTTGAATCTACTTCTTCGTCCGTTTGTACTGAATCTAACAAATCCAATACCTGATCTTCTGTCAGTTCCGATAACTTGTATACTTTTCGAAAATTAACATTCATAATTATCTAAAATCCATCAACAATATTTTTTAATATTATAATTATAATTATTAGTATGTTGAAAATCAATTACGATGTTCAATTTCTGTCATCATAAATTTACGCGTAAAGCCCCATGCCATCCAAAAGGATGATATCGGTTTTTTACTTATAAAAAACAAACTATTAATTATTTTCACTTTATTTTTTCACATAATGTTCATTTAATATCTTACCTTTATTGAAAAAAATTACTGTCTCCGTCCAATTACTTTTAATTAATTTAATTCACTTTTTTAGATGCCACTTCACAACAAGTACCTGTTAGTGCAAACTTTTGTTATTCACTGACAAAATCCAATTACAGACTCTAAGCGAAAAACCGTACGTCAATACAATATTCTAAAAATATGTTCCCTAGAGTGTTCTTCCCCAAATTAATTTTAAAATTTTTGCAAAATGTTACTTTTCTTGAAGTAATGTCTATTTAAGCTATATCATCCTAAAGGACGACTTAAGTGTTAGAGGGTTATGGTATTTTTATTTTATTGTTTTTTTTATAGCTGAATACCTAAAATTCCAAGTTGAACGAGTTTTAGAGAGCTTTAATATTAAAAAAAGGCAACACACAACCGATATAGACCAGAACTTCCTAAAAATTGTAAAAATATTTGACGAGGTGGATGAAAGCGGATTCGATGGCTGCGTCTCCTACGACTCCTTCCGCAAGGAACGAAATATGATAGAAATGATATTTGTAATAATTTGTAGAGGATAATGTGTAAAATCAGGATTAGATGTAAAATGAGATCTTTCATAAAAACGATTTTTTTTACGGAGAAATAAAACTCAAAAATTAAATTTATTTTATGACGAAAAGTAAAACTCTCTTCTTGAGAGATTTTTTTAACTCTTTTTTTCGTTGCAAAATAAGTTTATTTGCTGACTTTTTTAGAAGAAAACTCTCAAAATAACCATAATAAAATAAGTTTTTGGATATAACTTATAACTATTACGGTCCCTTAATTTAATACACATTTTCCTTTCAATTACAAAATCAGTAGGAATAGTGGTAGCGTCATCTACCCTTAACTTACGGATGTAAATAGGACTATACGCATTATGTTCTAATTTTGCTTTCTTTGTAGAAGTATCAGTAAGCTCTCTTAAAACTTAGTTTTCAAAGTAAGTAAGTGCAGTTGAAATGCTACCTGTTTATATAGTCCCTTACTTTTTAAAGGCTGGTTTAGGTAATACTTTGCGTACGTAAAATCAAAGCGAAATATTATGAAATTACATCCGTATTATAAAAATGAGAGTATAAATTTTGAGACAGATTTTTGTACGTTTACACGGTTGGTAAAATACCAAAACAAAGTAAAATGAAAACATCAAATGCACATACACATGCACACAAAATTTACATGCATTATGATTACATTTAATGTAAACAAAAACAAAAAAAAAGTACATAAAAATGCATCCCTGATCCAATGAAATCTGATGGTTTATTAAAAAAATTCAAAAAACAAAGAGAGATGTACGACTGTCAAATATTTATTCGTATTTTCTGTCAATGTCATACGATCTCATTACATTCAAAGTTTACACGATACTACACAGAGGGAAAAAAGGCGTTCTAAAATTATTAACCAGGGGTATCAAATTAAGAACAAATTGTGAACAATATTTCGTTAACTTCGGTACCAAATCAAGCTTAATGCGTATTTAAGATAAGAAAAAATGGCACAAAATACCATAAGTTAACAAATCAAGAACAACCAGTAGTAAAATCGTGAGCAATTGTATAAAAATATAAATTAATAAAAAAAATCGATACCAACCGTTAACGAAGTAAGCAAAAACGGACTTAACTCAATTTTAATACCAAATGGTATCAATTTCGGTAGTTTTCTACCACTTTTTTTCTGAGTGTATTCACACTCTTCTATACAAAATTTTGACATGTCATACGACTTGTATTACCGTCTAAATCCGCCTTAAACGAAAGCGTCATCACTGAGTGCTAGTATGTAGTGCTTACATCAGCGATTACGTACTGTATGTTTTTACTGCTGGGATACTACAGTCTGTGTCTCTCTGACGTACTTAAAATTGAGCTCATTTTTCAGGTTTGGCACGTGTATGATATAGAGTTATTTGTATTTCACAAATTTACGCATCATATCGTGACAATATACATATTTTGTCGTTATAAAAGTAATGGTAAAATATTATTTTTGTATTGTTAATTATACTTTACTGTAAACGCTTATTTGGTACTTAATAAGTTGGCCTCCAGGCGGTTGATTAATTAAGTTTTCATTGTCATAAAAATTTCTATTGGAAAAGATGTTCCTTTGGGAATTTATTTATGGTGTCAGGTATTAAATGTAACTATTCTTTTATTATATTTCGCGTACACATTCATACATCCATATATATGTATATATATTTTTTAATATTTTAACTTCTTTATGCCCTAGAGATCAAGATTATTTATAATTTGACATTAATTCGTTATGAAAAAAGGAAAAATGCAAAATAAAATCTAGCCATTTTAGTTTCTCTTAATAAAGCCGTGGCAAATCAACTCTTAAGTAAAGAAAATGAGAAATTTTTTTAAAATTTTGTGTCTGTTTTTGATTTTAAAACAAATATTCTTTTTTAAATTACAAATAAATGGTAAAATATTATGTAAACACTCTCGTTAATAAGAATTTATTGGGAATACTTGTATTTACAAAAAAAGTTCAAGTTACTAGCGATTAGTGAAATTAATTGCCTTTTTTATTTATTTAGTTACTAAGTTACAATACATAATTAAATTATATTCTAATTATTATCCCGAGTGGAGTGACTGAGACCATGTTCTCGGTGCAGTGTCGCAGACCAATGTCTTTGGTGGAAATCGATCCCACAACCCTCGCACAATACCCACTACACTACTGAGGCATGCTGCCTTTTTTTAATTCCTACTATTTGTTCACAAACTTTGAATAGAAAACAAAATATGAATATAAAGCTCTTGTGGCACAGTGTTTGTAACAAAACTCCTCCGAAACCACTTTATCGACTCGTTCAGTAGATCTGAGAATGTAACATAAACTATATAAATTTTAAAAATGCCGACTGTAGACATCAAAGTGAATATGTGTTTGCCTATATACTTAGCATTTTCAGTTTAAATTAAAATTTTTCCAAAATGAACGCAACCTTTTTCAAACTAAACGAGACCTCTTTCAGTTTGGTCGTACTGAACATGTTTTCGACTCCAACTACGGTATTCTTATCGGAGTTCCTTGTGACCAGTATATTGATTGACTTTAATGGAAAAGCTTGTCTTGATGACTATGAATTAATTGCAAATCGCTAATCACTTGAACATTTATTAAGTGTAACAATTATATATTAATTTGTATATTTTTGAAGCCAATTTAGCAAACGAATGCATGGGCAAACATCAGATACCTTTACAAATTAAGGCGGATTACGATGTGATACCTCAACCTTTTGAAAATATTATTTTCCATAATATGGATGCAGTACCCAGGATAACAATTTTAAAAAATAATGGACAAACTATGGTTATTCAAATGAAGTACAATAATGATAAAGAGCCGCTCATTGACATGGGACCCTTAGCAGATCTGGATATATTCCGTTTTGGATTTTTGCATTTCCAGTGGTATGATACACCATCCAAAGAATATAATTTTAAAAATTTATCACTACCAGCCGAATTACATGCCTTATTCTATGATGCCGAATGTAAAAGTTTTGAGGAAGCAATACAGTTAAAAAAATCAATTGTAGTTTTAGCCTTTGGTTTGGAGGTAATTGCATATAAAAAGCTGTATGAAATATTTAATCTTGAATTTATACACATACTTAGTTGTCTATAAAAATATAAATTTTGTAATCCAACTATAATACTGGTACTTTCATGAATTTTTCAAATGTTACAACTTAAATACGTATTTCAAATTTATCGATAGAACGTCACTTTTCAAACTGTTACAATATAGAAAAATTTTAAAATTTCTCATTAGCGGTGTCAGTTTTAAGTCTGTTCAAACAGTCAATGAATACAAAGAACGCGTGGACTAGTACCATTAAAAAAAAATTCCAATGCTTCCACCTGACCCCAAAAGAACTACCTATTCAGTAGTGATTTTTTATTGGAATATAAGTCACAATTCCCGGCAGTATATCTTGAATAATATACGTTATGAAGTTAATATTTCCTTTAAAACTATTTTCTCTGTCATGCGCAAAATCGTATCACGAATCTCCTGTGAATAACAGTTTCAAACTATCAATCGTAAATGTGAAATAAAAAAAAAAATTATAATTTTGTTTCAAGTGAAATTTACTAAAAACACGAATTGAGAGGAATTGCTAAAAAAACGTCAAAAAAAGAACGAATCTTAATAAGAATCAAATTATTTGTCAACTTCTATTCTTGTATATTTTGAAGGCATTAATAATATTTTCAGAAACGCTTTATTATGACTTTCATTGGCTTTGCTAGAAAGTATCAATAATATATTCATATTTTCGTGGCGGATAATTGTTTAAAAAATTCTGAAACCATATTTTAAAATTACAACTCCCAAAAAATCCTTTTCATCGAGCTCAGGCTATAATCTAATAAAACTGTTAGCATTCTGCTTTCTTATTTTGAAGAATAAACTTTCTTTAGACTATACGTTTACCTGTATAAACGTTTTCTAAACTAAAATATATCCAATATTGGATTTTATTGGAGTTCTGAGTTAGCCGAATGAAAGACATTATCACCCAGTTGTTTTGGGTACCTGGACACTCTGCGGAAACGAAGAAGCGGATTTATTGGCTACGAAATTATATGCGACATCTAATATTGATTCGTAGCCCTACTCTGCAACACCGCTTTTTGCTATTCTCAATCTAATTATAGAATGGGAAATTAGCAAATGTTTGGAACATTGCAATGCTCAATTTGGTCTCAGGCATACCAAGGCGGTGATCAATCCGCAATTTGGGAATAAATCGGATGTTCCGAAGTATAAAAGGTCACACCTGAAAATTCGAACGGATTTTTCTACTCGATTTTCCTATGTGAGGGCACATTTGATGAGAATGGCGATCACAGATGTAGATGTTTGTAGACTGTGCTCATAGGCATCAGAAGCAGCAGCCCACATATTATGTGAATGTGTGGCTCTTGATAGTAGTCGCCGTGGTCTAGTGGTTAGTGTGTTGGCTTACTAAGACATGAGCCCTGGGTTCGACACCCAGCTCAGACATCTTAAAAAAAAAAAGAAATATGAAAAAAATATTTCTTTCGGCGACTACCTCTCAGCAGTCTCCTGCAAAAGCTCTGAGAGTAATTAATTGCCATGCACAAGCTTCTCAAGTCTGTAGTTCGGAGTCGACATTAAACTGTAGGTCCCGGTATTCATGGATAAAAATTTACACACACAACATTAGTGCTGCGAAAAGCTAGGCCATAATCCTGACACAGGGTTGTAAAGGCCAGTTATGTACGTATGTACAGTACTGTTCGAAACCTAAGCAACTTTTCCTAACGAAGTAATCAAAGTCTTATATTTTTGTTTTTATTGTATTTGTTGGCATCAATGATTGTAATTATTATTGCATTATGTGCTTACATTCTAATAATAATAAAATAAATTAAATTCTTCATCTTTAAAAAATAAAAAAAAAACAAAAGCAATAGTAAATGCAAATATAGCTGTTCGAAACGTAAGCAACTTTTTAATTGTTGTACTCCTGTTTTTTATTTTTGCAAAAATTAATAAACATTTTAAAACAATTATTTAAATCCCGTTAATTGTAACAAAGAAAAAATATATTTTGGTTGATTTAAATAATTTTTAATTAGTTTTTCAGAAGTATAGCTATGGCACGTACACGCTCCATAAAGCTTTCAAATTAAAAATCATAGAATATTTTAATAACGGTGAATCCCAAATTTCTATTGCGAAAAGGTTTGGGATTATTAAATCAATAGTTTCACGTTTAATTAAAAAGTATAAATTAATTGGAACAATAGAAGTTGTAAGTAAAGGCGGGCGAAAAAGAAAAACTTCAGCGAGCACTCGTTCGTTTGTTTAAAAATGATCCCTTTATTACTTCCCGAAATGTTGTAAAAAAGCTTGATCTTAATATAAGTGGTAGCACTGTAAGAAAACCGGCCTTGGAAATTGATTTGAGAAGCTATATATATGCCGTCTAAAAAACCCGTTCTAAGAAAAAAACATATAAAAAAATTGGTTTGTATAAATTTTTCAAACTTAATCGTAAGTTTTTATATATTTTCTGAAGTATTAAAATATGAATATGTAGACCACAAAGAACTCTGATGAGACCTTTCGTAGCTGGGTCGAAAACTAGTTCAGTTCTGCTAGTGTTTGTACATATTCCTTAACGGATGTTAATTCTCATAAGAATACCAGTATTAGGATCTTAGGCTATTAAATTTCATACGATATTTTCTGAAATTTTAGGCTAGAATTTGCAAAAACTCACTCTAATTGGGCCGTGGAGAAATGGAAAACAGTTTTATTTAGCGATGAGTCTAAATTTAACTTGTTAAATTCGGATGGTGTATGGCACGTTCGAAGACCAAAGGGAAAGCGTCTAGATCCACGCTATACCAAAGGTACTATCAAGCATGGGGGCGGAAGTATAATGGTGTGGACCTGCTTTTCTGGCAATGGAAATATGTACAAAAATGGAACGTTTCACTTACAGAGACATTTAAGCCAACCACATGTTAGAATATGCAAAACGGAAAATGCCACTTCGATTGGTGTTTCAACATGATAACGACCCGAAATACACGTCGAAGTTGGTTAAGGAGTTTTTATCTGAAAATGGGGTTCAAACATTAGATTGGCCGGCACAATCCCCTGATTTAAACCCAATAGAAAACCTCTTTGAGATCTTAAAGCGAAAAATTGAAACTCGCTTTTTTGGTAACAAACAGGCGCTTTTCAATTGCCTTAAACAAGACTGGGAATCGATATCCACATCAGTTTTAATAAGCCTTGTAGAATCTATGCCAAAAAGATGTGCTGAGGTCACAAAAAATAAGGGATACCATACAAAGTATTGAAAGTTGCTTACGTTTCGAACAGCTATATTTGCATTTACTATTGTTTTTGTTTTTTTTAATTTTTTTAAAGAAGAAGAATTTAATTTATTTTATTATTATTAGAATGTAAGCACATAATGCAATAATAATTGCAATCATTGTTTCCAATAAATACAAGAAAAACAAAAATATAAGACTTTTAATTAATTCGTTAGAAAAAGTTGCTTAGGTTTCGAACAGTACTGTATGTGGCTCTTGATAGATTTATATATAAATGGGTGTCGTGGGGGGCCTATGGTCGCATTGGCGGACATATCTACCACTAAAGTTTCAGACCTGATAGTGTTCTGATAGACAAACAATAGAATCAAATGGACACAATAGATCTCACAGGTTGCAATGCCTTGCATTTCTGCTGGATCTGTACCAGATAATAATGATAGGCGACTTAAAACAAATACAGAAATAAAGTCGAAAAATTTAAATATATTGAAGAAAAACTAGTTGCGATCAGGAAATATTATTCCCCGTTTATTTATATGAAAATGAGAAAACTTTTCAAGAAAAAAAGTATTTTCTACTACAAGTTTTGGAAAAGATAATAGTTTTTGATGTTCATGTAAGATTTTGTACTTTCTCTTACCCTGTTTTTTGTATTTCTTAATAATCGCCTTTCACTTACTTCTAGTTCTGTCTACAATTCGTATTCGTTTGGTCGCAGAATTGGATAAGGAAGCCAGTCATGAATTCCAAACTTACAAATAAATTGGGAACAATCTTTATGTGAGCTTTTACAAACAGGGTTAATTTGGATGGATTGATTTTTGATCTATGCATTCAAGTAGCTCGCTTTTTTCCAAAGCGATGCAAGAAATATTTTACGTCGTTTAATCTCCATAATTTTCGCAAAACCTGTTTCTGACTCTAAATATCCTCATGAATGGGCGGTACTTAAACACTAATTTAAAGCTTCCCGACCGCGTGCGTTGAAAGGGCAAAATGCTCAGTAAAGTATACATATTTCATTGTTCTGTCGGTATTACAATAGAAATACATACGAGAACATACATAATTGGCCATTACAACCCTGTGTCAGGGTTACGGCCTAGCTTCTCGCAGCACTCATGTTGTGTGTGTTAATTTTTATCCATGAGTACCGGGACCTACAGTTTAAAGTCGACTCCAACAACAGATTTGAGAAGCTTTTTCATGGCAATCAATTACTCCCAGAGCTTTTGCCAAAAGACTGCTGAAACATAGTCGCCGAAGAAAATAATTTTTTCATATTTCTTTTTTCAAGATGTTAGAGCTAAGATTTAAACCCGGCACTATCGTCTTAGTAAGCCAACATACTAACTACTAGAAAACGGCGACTACAATAGAAAGTGTTCAGACAAACTCATGGAATTGGTTCTTCCCAACGGTATTTTTACGTAACACTTACATTTCATACTGATCTGCTGAAATTTCCTACTCATTTATTTTCCAATTCTACTGTATATTAAAAACGGAATATTTTTAAGAGATTGTGTTTTAATAAAAATTTCTGCGGGCTAATTAAAAAAAATTAAAAAAAAATTATATTGAAAACGTTTTATTCTTTATTTCATTTACAGATTTTTCCCATGAGTTCAGATAATCTTTTACCAGTACAAAACAATCTAAAAAATGTACGCGAAGCTAACTCTGAAATACCAATTGAAAATCTTAGTTTGCATACTTGGCTATCGAAAAACTTGATGGAATTTTATCTATATGAGGGATTTATGATGATATTCGACTGTGAAGTACCAGTACTATGGGTTGATTTCATACGTACTATAACAGTGAAACCAAAACTTGTAAGTTATTTTTCTGCATTTGTTTTATCTTAAATTCTATGGTAATAATGCAATAATATGAATTAAGGTTGAGGAATTTCATTTATTAAAATCATCTAATGGCCAACCATTGATGCAACAGTTCATTTCAAATCTTAAACCAGCCCATAGGATATTAAAAAATTTTGCAGACAATGATGACGTTGATGAAGACAATCTGAGCGGCATACCATTCGTAGATGCATACAACCATAATGATAATCCAAATTCTGCTATCAGGATAAAGGAATTCCATCAGCTCAAAGCAATAGAGAAAGTGGGTCTTTTAATTATAATTTTTTTTATAATTTTATAAAAATTATTTATTTACCTTCTGAAAGGAGTACTCGTTTCTAAAGCATTGAGTAGTTTTATTCACAAAAAAAACTTTTGCCATATGAGGACAAAATAATAAGACTTAACAATTGTTTTCTTTTTTTTATGTTTTCGTCTAATGAGTAAGGTTTGCTTCTAATGCTATATATATTTCTGGCCAAAAATGGTTTTATTGTTTTTCAAAGTATTCTCCAGAATGATTTCTGCAGTTTTGCATGCGCTCAAACCAATTGTCAAAGCAATTTTCTCACTCCGATTGAGACACCTCCAAAACGTGGTTTTTGAACGCTTCAACAGCATATTTTGGCTACGAAAATCGTTAACCACGCATTTTTTTCATGATGTGCGGGAATAAAAAGAAGTCTTTAGGTGCCAAATCAGGACTGTACAGCTGTACGAGAAAGAAAGAGAAATGGTATTTGTAAAACGTTAAAATTTGTGTATTAGTTAACCCGGCAAACATTGTTTTGCCATATAAATTTGCTCTAGGAAACATTTTTTTAGTTCAAATATATTTGATCACCGAACTGCAAAAGTCAACATTGATATGAGCAATCAATTTCTGCGTTACTATTAATTTTTATAAGTGATTACCCGCTATTTTCGGTATTTCAGTTTGATAGTTGGGGATAGGGAGAAACATCCCCTCCATTGCCCCCTCTAAGTACTTAAAAAAAAACATAAACCATAATGATCTACGGTGCGCAGATATACTTATGTACATATCTAGTTTAAACTTTCATCGAAGTTGGTACGTTATTTAGGTGAGGCATAAATTTTCCCTTGGGGCGGGTCACCTTAACATTTAGGGGTATAAAAAATAGACATTAAACAACAAACACCGCGACGCGTGAATTTTATAACAGTATGCCAAGGATAATTGCCTCGGCAAAAATGTCGTCATTTCTGGGCAATTATGCGTGGAAGGCATTTAAACGAATACGGTTAATTGCCTTTTTATGGTAATTAAGCGAATATGCTTAATTGCCTGTATACACTGCCGCCAATACATATGAAAAGCAAATAACTTTATACGTATAGGCTGACTTCAAAAATGTATGAATACAAAGTTTGTATACAGTTCTACTGCGGTATATAAACATTTTACATATGCAAAGTTCCGAAACAATGCAACTATGTGCTTGCATTTTCATTATGAAACAGAAATGTTGCAATGCACCATTTTTATTACTGACAAACAAGAAAATGGAAACGGCGGTTGCAAAACTTTTATTTGATAATTTTTTTAAATTATCAGAAATCATTATCATGATATCATCCCGAGAGAAAGGAAAGGTGTCATCCACCTCCTTAATTTCTCTCAAGACCTTTTCCCACAAAATGGTGCGCTTTTTCGTTTTGCGGAAAAGTCGGGTTCTTTTCGCTGAAATACATATGTTAAAAAATAATCATTTGCTGTTTTTTTATTTATTTTTTATTAAAAACAAATTAATTTACTTTTGTAATTCAGTCATTATTTGTAATTTTTGTTTTTATATATATTTTATAAACGTTTTAATGTTTGTAAACAAACCAATAGCAAACAAAGCATCAGTTATAAAACCGATGCTTGATTGCTTTTTTACTGCGTTAAAAATACTTATTGGCGACATTTTGAAATCGTATACATTGTAAATATTTTGTATAGCGACTTTATGAAACAATATACTTTGTTCGAATACAAAGCAATTAACATTTTGGAAGTCAGCCATACTTATACATAAACTTGGTAGGCTTTAATTTTAAGGTTGTATCAAAAAAGTAGTTTGAAAGTAAATTTAATGGACATTTTATGCCTTTACAAACATAGTTAAGTTAAGCTGCACTTTTTAGAAAATAATTATTTTAGTTAATTATACGAGGGCATTTTAAGTGAAATTTCTCCTTGGGGAAAAAGCGAAAGTTAATTAACTGTGGAATATTATTAGAAAATGGTAAGAAAAAATATCAGGATTTAGAAATCGAGGTAAATAAGCGTGAAAGGTAATTAACAGGGACTGTAACGGTTATAAGTTATATCGAAAAACTTATTTTTTTATGGTTATTTTGAGAGTTTTTCCAAAAAAGGTCAGCAGAAAAAGTTATTTTTCAACGGAAAAATAAAAGTTAAAAAAAACTCTCATAAATAGAGTTTTATTTTTTCGTCATAAAATAAAACTCATTTTGTGAGTTTTATTTTTCAGTCAGAAAATAACAGTTATTTTTTGAATTTTATTTTTCCATCATAAAATAAAACTCTATTTAGGAGTTTTATTTTTTCGGTCATAAAATAAAACTCGTTTTTATGAAAAAATTTTTTTACACCTAATCCTGATTTGACACATTATCGTCCTCAAACTACTACAAATGTCATTTATATCATATTTTGTTCCGTGCAGAACGTCGTAATAGACCCAGTCATCGAACCGGCTTTCAGCCTCCTAGTCAAATATTTGTAACATTTTTAGCAAGTTCCGGCCATTATCGGTTTTAATTGTATAAATTTGCTCTTTTATTAATATTAAAGCACCCTAAAAATCGTTTAACTTGAGATTTTAGGTATTCAGCTATAAAAAACAATAAAATAAAGATACCACAAGCAACGGGATTAGATTACAAATAAAATCTTTCATAAAAACGAGTTTTATTTTATGGCGGAAAAAATAAAACTCCTAAATAGAGTTTTATTTTTTAACTGAAAAATAAAACTCGAAAAATAACGGTTATTTTCCGACTGAAAAATAAAACTCAAAAATAAGTTTTATTTTATGACGAAAAAATAAAACTCACAAAATGAGTTTTATTTTATGACGGAAAAATAAAACTCTCTTTTTAAAGGTTTCACTTAAACTTTTATTTTTCCGTCAAAAAGTAACAGTTAAAATATGATTAATGATCACTTATGCGAGATCACCACAGATTCTGTGAGAGCTCCCCAAGACGATTAATTTGGTATATAACATCATATATGTCTGTGGACTCTAATACGATGATTTTTTTAGTTTAATTTTTAAGCAATAACTGTTATTTGCGGTCCCTGGTAATTAAGCGTGGGGAAATTATCCGGGGAATGCTGTACGAACTATAAATATTAATGGCAATTTGTTTTATTTTTTATTTAAGAATATTCCGCTTTAATAAGTTCCAAAAAAAAAGAAAAAAATACACAATAACTTAATTTTTTTTTCCAAAAACCTAATTTTAGAAAAAAAAAATAGTTATCAGTTCAAGTATAGAGGAAACCAAATAAACTTATTTGAGAAATTAATTTCTTGATATTTAAATCAAACATGTGTAAACACGAGTAACTTTCAGTATCTTAAAATAGAATATTTACAAAATACTCGTAGTATTGACTTTTCTGATTGTGTACCTAACTGGCACACTTATATTTTCTTCAAATGCTAATTGATTACCATATACCTTCTCGTATCATTACTTCCATTTATCAGTCGGCTTTTACAGGGGTTATAGTGGGGATGTGCCAGTGTTGCCACTGAAAAAATTTTAATTCTACCAAAATTTCTTTCAAAATCTACCAAAATTTCTTTCAAAATCTACCAAAGTTGATCAAAATCTACCAAAAACCATTTTTATTTAAAAACCATTAAGAACACATTGTTCAGATGGAAAACATCAATAGCTTTTACAAGCTCTTTACAGAGCATTATATTATTAATTGTATTTTTTTGGAGTTTGTTTATCAATGTGGTTTTAATTAAGGAGAGTGTTGACAATTTGCGTTCAGCTGCTGAAGAACTATGAGGAGGAGAAAGTAAATTAAAAACAAAGTTGTTTAATTCAGCAAAACTTTTCTCATTTAAACCGTTTCTAATTGAACTAATTCAATGTTTAATTCCATTGAAAGATTTGTTTCTCTTAATTGCAACATAATAATATCAGGATCACAGTCTATAAGAATAGAAAATTTTAAAACAAGAATAAAAATCCCCCGGGAAATTTTTTCCCTTTCCTATTTTTACAATTGAATTTATATGGGCAAAATGGGAGAGGGAAAAAAACTCCCGAGGAATTTTTATTTAGAATTGGGCTGAATATAAGCAAGTCTTCTTTTGTCAATACTTTCTCAGGAGCAATTATTTGTAACAATTTAATATCTTCTCGATTAAAATCAAATCCAGCATGTATTTGGTTTAGTAATTCAATGTAAAATTGCAAAATCTCATGTCCAACATCAAAAACTTCTTCCGGGTTAAGATTTTTAGTAGTATACATTTCGGCTTTTTTACCGATAAAAATTTTTGAAACATCTATCAATTAGTATTTTTAAAATCAGTTTCAGTGTTGTGTATTAAATATGTTTTGACAAAATTGCTTAATATGAGCAAAAAGTTAGATTTTATGCTTGAATATATGTATATACGCCAATCTTGAACTTTCCATATATTTTAGGTTTATTCGACATTTTTCTATGAAGTACTTGTCAAAAGAATCCTCAATAAACCTAAAATATTTAGTATGAATGCGGGCATAAAATTTTCGATGTAACATGAAATTAATTTTTTTCTTTTTATAAAGGAAAAGCTATGTACCCCTCTTATAAAAAATTGCATGGACGGAGGCATGTGCAATTTAGCACAGTTAAAATGGTGCCTATCTAAACACATTGATTATCTATCTCTGCTTTTTGAGGTAGTATTTGACAGTTAAAAGGTTTAGTGCTTTGAATTTCGACCACTTGGCTATCACTAGTATAAATAAAATCTTGAGACACTTACACTGAGACAATGGACACTGTCAAGTCGATAAATTAAACGTGGCACCATCCTGTTGAAACCACATACAGTTTAAATAATAATTTCAATTGCAGGCCAAAGAAAAAATGCTGTTACTAAATAGTCGGCAACGGTTCTTCTAACTTTATTTGCGAAGAAAAATACGACCCCATGGCATCTTCAAAAAAAAATCTACATTGAAAGCATATCTACGCAGCTTAAACAATTTGAGTTTATATGGATATATAAGTGGTTTAAATGCAAATAAAATTTCACGATAAGCCCAAATGCTGGGAACGCTTTGGAATCAACAAATTCCGTCACAATTTTATTTACTGAAGCGATATTTTTAATAATGATGCACAGACTCTGTATTTTTTTCTGAATATTAAAATTTTTATATAATTGTATTAGCAATTCCTTTCACAGTAAGTTGGTTACGATGACCACAGTCAACCGGTAATGTACCAAAAGTGGACACATTGGAATCACGAACTTTATGATGAATTATCAACAATTTATATTATCAAATGGAAAATTCTCCACTAAAGAAGTGGCACTGCAGATGGTATACTTATACATTTAACAGCTGATAGATACACCAGATCTGTGGCATTGAAGCCACTAAATTGGTAACACGACATTTCCAAGTTAATATACATATATTTCAAAGTGGACACTTTCAACTGTTGAAAACGTTAAAAAATTATACATTCAACAGCTGATAAATAGATATACCAGACCTGTGGCATTGAAGCCACTAAATTGATAACCCGACATTTCCAGGTTAATATATATGTATTTTAACGTGGACACTTTCAACTACTGAAACATTAAAAAATGTCGTGAGATACACAATACAGACATTTGCCCGGAATCATACATTAATTTTTCTAAGAAAACCAGTACACTTGTAGCATATTATTTGATAGACTTTGACGCACTCTTAACTTTTATGTTCATTTTAATTGAAATGTTTAACATTAAATTCAAAATATTTTAGCATTTACGTTTAACACTTGAAATACTTAAAATTAAAGCAAATCAAAAATTGGAACTGCAAATAAAGAAAACGTATGGAAATAAATTAAATTAACATTAGGCCAGACAGAGCTGTAAAAAACGAAAACGAAAATAGATTTTTTGCTTAATATAAATAGATTTGCGTGGCATACCTCTAATTAGTTTGTCAATCTACAAACATTCATATTTACTTTCTTCACCCTCTATGCTGCAAAGAAAAAACAATGTGATAATATTTGTTTTCAATTACTTAATTCAAATAAAAACTAAATTTTTCTAAGAAAAAAATTTAAAAATAGCAAACGGTTTCTACTGAGAGGAAAAAAACTAACTCTTCATTATGTAAAACAATAGCTTTCCTAAAATGTTACGCTCTTCATTTATCTGTCTGATAAAATCCTACCTTTAACTAACGGCAAGTTGTAATAATGGGTTTTAATGTTTTATTCGAAAATATAACAATTCCTAGGCATCAATGGCAGAATTAAGAATCACCACTTTATTGCAGATTCTTATTATTGCACCATAATTAAAAATTTGGCGTTTTAAAACATAAAAACTTCTATACAAAATATGCGTGTGTGTTTTCCTAATATTTTACATCCAAAATTCATAATTTTTAGTTGAAACTGAGTTATAAATTGAGTTACATATGTGTGAGAAGATAAGTACACACTACACTTATGCGAACTGAAAAATTCCGGCTCAATAAGAGACGAAACAACTTGATTTATATTTACTTTTACACGTGCATACAAAAAAAAAGAAAAACAAAATGTACCAGTCACACCGCTGGGATTAACGATAATATAAGAACAACTCCAAAAATATTTGCTTATTTGTTTGCCACGCCTACAAATACCGCCCTTTAAATATTTTATTCACTCTGTCGCCATTTTTAGTTCAAATCTAACATTTTGTATACCCGTGTTTGTAGCTCTGTAAAGGTTTCATTAATTACACCTTAAACTTTAATAACTTTAAAATATTTTTAAAATATGCAAAATTTTGCTTTAAAATAATATAACTAAACATAAATTACATAATTGGCCTTTACAACCCGTGTGTCAGGATTACGGCCTAGCTTCTCGCAGCACCCATGTTGTGTGTGTAAATTTTTATCCATGAATACCGGGACCTACAGTTTTAATGTCAATTTCGAAAGACACACTTGAGAAGCTTATGAAATCAGTTACACTCAGAGCTTTTGCCAGAAGTCTGCTAAAAGGTAGTCGCCGAAAGAAATATTTTTTTTTTTAATATTTTTTTGCTTCAAGATGTCAGAGCCAAAGCTTGAACCGGAGCTCTCGTCTTAGTAAGCCAACAAACAAACAACTATATCTGTCAAAAATTATTTTAATTGCAGTAGCTGCTATGTTCGTGCTATTTTTCTAGAATAAAAAAATTTACTTCTCAACTAATAAATCTTATTTTACATCCAGAATATAATTCCAAGTTTTTCTTTTCTTAAAATCTAATGACACAAATAGCAACGCCACTTATTAAATCTAGAACGACGCAGATAAGAACATTAATGTACTTACTTCTCGAATATTTCTATCTGTAGCTTAAACGAAAATCAATTATAAAGTTTAATAGCCTACCCTGTATGAACTCATAATTCAATATTTATTTTAAAGCCATCATGGTCTGCTGGCATTACTTTGGGAAAATTTTTTGTATATGAATTTCACACAACAGCCATATTATTAAGTAAGCAGTTTTAATACAATCATATGACGTATGTATGTATGTATTTATTTATTACACCTTTAATACAAAAAAAAAATACAAAAATAATATTGAATTAAATATACGAAATTTAATAATAATGTAGGGAATATTAAATAATTATTCCATTCCTATAAAGTAGTTATGAACTGTGGTATTAAAAAAAATTTTATTAAATAATTATTTAAATAATAAAACTTAACATAAGTAAATATCTAAAAATATATGATAACAATCATAAGCATACACTAATAAGTAGTTAAGTAGATTCTTATAGCATACCTACATATTAAAGGTCTGCAAATATTACAGTATAAAACTACAGCCCAATTATGAAAAAAATTCTCCGGCAATTGTTTTCCCTTTGCAATTTATATGGAGCAGAAATTCCTGGGAATTTTTTTTTTTCATAATTAGGCTGATAGGTTGTAGCCAAAGCTATGCTTTGTTTTTATATTCATTTTTTACACATCAACATGGAGAATTACGTATGTACATATGTTCTTAATGATAAATTGTGATCATTTCTTTCAATTATTACACCTATAAAATAAAACTGCAACATCAATTAGACATTTTTAGATCAGAGTTCCTAATGCAGTAATGTTTTTTATTAAATATTTTTTTCCTAATTAAATTTGTATGATTATTGTTAAATATTGTAAAATATTAGTATACTTATATATGTATATAGTTTTACAAACTCCATGTATACCCTGTTACCCTGTGTTATGTAGCGAATATTTATACAACAGCATTAAAAATATTATGCACAAAAAACATTCATAGATATGATGTTCAACACAATGAACTACAACAGCTTAGCCGATTTGTTAAGACACTGTGATGACTTTGCATGACATGGCATAACACTGTGTTTGAAACGACATGACAAAGTATAGCATGGTTTTTTTTTTTTGTTAACTTTAAAAATCTGTGTGTATCGCCGCAAGAATTAAAGAACGCTGTAACTGACAAAAAGTCGAAAATACGTTTCTTTGCATCATTTTTATCAGAAAAAAAATACGCGTCGAATGTTCCCGATCCAAGATTTTTATGATGAAAAGAAATTCACTTAAACCGTCTGCGTTTTGAAAAAAACCAGTGTCTTCTTTTTACTTTCATACAAGTTTTTTGGTTCTGGGGAACATTAAATGTTTTGTCAGTTACAGCGTTCTTTGATTCTTGCAACGATATATTCACCAGTATGGTGAATTTGTTTAATCTATTTCCCCCCTTTTTAATTACAGAATTAAAAAAACGATCTCTTTTGTCACTGACTCCAACTTAGCCTAATTGCTGTTTTCCTAAAGGCGGGTAATACAAGTCGTACGACATGTCAAATTTTTGTGTAGAAGAGAATGAATAGTATCGTGTAAACTTGATATGTAATGAGACTGAACGACATTGAGAGAAAATACGGATGACAATTTGACAGTTGTACGGCTTCGTTTGTTATTTGAAATTTTTTAAAAAACCATCACATTCCATTAGATCAGGGATGCATTTTTATGTTTTCTTTTGTTTATGTTAAATGTATTCACAATGCATGTTAATTCTGTGTGCATGCATATGTGCATTTTATTATTTCATTTTACCTTGTTTTGGTATTTTACCAACCAGTCTTAAGATTTTTACTCTCATATTTATAATACCGATGGAATTTCATAATATTTTCTCTGTGATTTTACGTACGTAAAGTATTATCGTATAAACTCACCTTAAGCATATATCTAAAATCTACCTATACTCAAAAGACTAACATTGAGCTAGACATTTGCCTTAAAACAGCCTTAAAAGTGGAATTAAAATTGTAGTGAATGAAATAAAAAATAAGTTGTGTCTACAATTAACAACTGATCTAGAGATTAGTTTGTTGGCTTAATGGGCAAGTGCTCCGGGTTCAAACCCTAGCTCGGACATTTTGAAAAAATATCTCTTTCAGCGAATACCTCTTAGCAGACTTCTGGCAAAATCTTTAACAAGCTTCTCAAGTCTGTCGTTCGGAGTCGACTTTAAACTATAGGTCCCGGTACTCAAGAATAAATATTGACACACACAACATGGGGGCTGTGAGAAGCTAGGCCATAACTCTGAAACAGGGTTGTAAAGGCCAATTATGTGTGAATGGAGGTAAATATTTGGATTATTTTAATCGTTTAATTTTGAGGTATAAAAGCCATTAAAAAATTACCGAACACGTGTTCTTCAATAGAAAATTATATCATAACCTTAAATTAATAGAGTTGTAGTCTACAATATCTACGAGAAAAACAGTACCACTTCACAGTAACACTTTATTTATGTTTGTTACACGGTATAATTGATGAGCACTTAACTGTCTGCCCGATTATGGGCATATACTACATAGAATGGAAAATTAATAAAAATATTTGTTTTCAAAATATTGCTTTTTTGTTGTTTTTTTTTTTTGTGCAAATTTACTTTTTAACTGTATTATTTATACGTAAAAGCTATGTGTTACGTTAACACTTTTGTCATTAATACTATAATTCCCATGAGATGCTACAGACATACAATATACTCCGAAATATTAATTAACACTTTTATGCGGTAAATGTACTCAACAATTGCATTTAATAAATAACAACCGAAAACATAAAAAAATATTAAAAAAAAAGTTATACGTGTACTCGTAATAGCAGAATTAAATACTCAAATAGCAAAGCCGGACAAAATATTTTCCCCAATTAAGTTTTTTTTGTTAATTATTTTATATATGAATTTACAACTTAATTGCAATAATTAAAAAATATCTATATATGTATGTATGGATGTACATACTCGTATGTATACAGTGTAAAGCATAAAGAAAGTTATTCTAATTGATATACAAAACAATTTTAGAAATATTTCTACACGTCCAAATATGATGAGCATTACAAAAATGCAATGATGGAGAGAAAATACGAGTATGACCATGATAGAATGTGCTACGACAAGTCCAACTCAATTAACTCATTGCAAGTATATAGAAAAAATATATTTTCAATATATCGTCGATGGAATTAAAGAACGCTGTAACTGACAAAACCTTAAATATTCACCAGAGTCAAAAAAACCTGTATGAAAGTAGAACAAAGGCACTGGTATTTTTCATTTCGCAGACGGCGTAAGTGAATTTATTTTCATCGTAGAAATCTGGGACCGGGATGCAAAAAACGTATTTTCAATTTTTTGTCAGTTCCAGCCTTCTTTTATTCTTGCGACGATATTTTCCTGATTCGGTACAATTCTTCGGCATTTGTTTCTTTTTCTAAAGGCTATTTTATTTAAAATTTTTTAACACAAATTTTAAAATGTAAATTAATCCGTTGCTACAAATTCTTCTTTTCTATCCTTTTTGTTAATTTGTTTTTTTTTTAACACAGACTTGTGTTATTTCTGAGGATTTTTAATGAAAACTAGCAATAACATACTACAGAATGTAACCCTAAAAATATTGAATAGTTACTATTGGATATTGAGTGCCGGTAAATATTCATGGTATCGAATACTCACTAAAGAATTTTTTGCACAAAAATGGTGAGGAACACACCATGTTGATAACGGGGGTATTTATTTTTGTTTCTAATCGAAAACATTTATTATCTATATTTTTTAGTTTTTATAATTCGTACTTATGGTATGTTTATGAATTCTTTTAATTTAAAAAACTTCTTAAAGACAAAATTCGCTTAGAAATTGTTGCTGTTTTTCTAAACTATGCACTTTACTGCTACTGTATATACGGAGTAAAATTATTTTTCGTGTATGTACTTATACTTTTCAAATTCGTTTTGTAGTTAATTGGTCTAAAATTATAAAATTGTTATTTATTTTAATATGAATTACGTTTTCTTAAACATATGTACATATACGAATGTACATAAGTCCATATGTATGTATGTATATACTAATTTTTTTAACAGCTTTTGTATTTTGTCATTTAATTAATTTTTGAAAAAATAAAAAAAATCTTAATAATCTATAATTGGTGTCAGTTAGTTAACAAACCAATTAATGTGTGCAAAAAAGTATTAAATTTTTTTGTTTGAAAAAAAAAAGTGAACATCTCTCAATTAGAACTCATATTTAAACAGCTTCAGTTTTAAATAAAATCGAAAGTCTCTTTAAGGGTTTTGTTGCACCAGTTCATGATAATCAATCAGACTTGATTTATCATTTCATCCAAGGTCTTTTGAAGTATACATTACCATTTTACAGTTTGTCACATTGCTCTTAAGCAGGCAAGCTCATTTGCTTTATCACTATGAGAAGCTTAAAATTTAACAATGAAAACTGGTAGCGCAGCCGCTGAATGTTAATGAGCTAGACCAGGGATGAGCAACACGCGGCCCGCGGGCCGCTTGCGGCTCTTTCAACATATTTATCCGGCCCGCCAAACAAATGTTGCTGCTTCTCAAAAATACACATAATATATAGACACATTAATCAACGAATTTCCATTACGAAGAAACTGAGAAGACAGCAGTTTCCATGAAAATGTTTTCCTAACCATTAATTATCGATGTGGATAAAGTTCCCGAAGACTTTCAAAGGGAAGTGATGGACATGCAGAATAATACTTATGTAAAAAATGTATTTCTCTCAGTAAACATCGAGAATGTATATAAATCCGACCACCGACCAATTACCACCGATCAAGACTGAGTAATGCACGATTAGAAACTTGTGTATGTGTAGCTACCTCATCAATTTCGGCTGATATTGATCAGGTTGTATCGAAAAAACAGTGCCAAATTTCTCATTAAAAATTTCAAGCAAATACTTTTTTTTTGGCATTAAAATTTATATATGAAATTTTTACTCTTTCTTAAATTTTGTATTTTTTTACTCTAATTTTTATTATAAATAGAGTTTTGTAAATTATTAGTATTTATGTGCGGCCCGCCAAAAAATTTTAAAATTTAAAGTGGCCCGTTGATTAAAAAGGTTGCTCACCCCTGAGCTAGACAATGTCAACATCGCAAAGAAGCTCATGCTGGTCCAAAAATTTAGCGAACAACGTTTTTCTCAAACACTCCCAGGACCGCTGCATCGGCACAAGACAGCGTGCTGGTGATTACAATTAGGAATTAAAAAAATAAATGATTAGTTTTTTTTACTTTGTTATATAGACAAGAGGCAATATATGAAATAAAAGAAAAGTACTTACAAGCCAAATGGCAGCCCTTTAGTCTCTAAAGTATATAAGTAGCCTTCACAATGTACTCTGGTTAAAATACCATAAATTTTTTCAAATAAGTCTTGATTTAGGAGCTCATGTTTTTTAAGAACGAAATTAGTATTAAATTTTTTTCTTATCTATAGAACTTTGTTATAGAAGGTTTCATTTTAAAGGTTTATACTAGTGCTATACTAAGGTACTATAGTACCCTTGTACTCATAGGAATATATTAGTAACTCAACTTGCTTAAAATTAAAATACTATTTAAACAGTTAATAGATGTTAAACTAAACATTAAATATTATTTTTAATATTCTTATTATTATTATAATTTTTTTTTTATCAATAACTTAATTACATTTTCTTTTTAGGATGAAATTTTCGAAAATAATACCGAAACACCTAGCATTGCTTTTGTTGATGCTCGAAATTCGGTAAAAAAGACTTCAACCTCTGTGTTGCTCGTGTTATTGATTTTTATGTGTGATTTTCTTTTCATTTATTATTGAACATTAACTGCAGATATGTAACTGAATATGGTGTTTTAATTTTTCTTTTTTTAATATCTAATTATATTAATCTACAAATAAAATGTTATTATTATTACAATATATTTGTATAAAATCTGATAATATATCAAATAAAGCATTAAATTTTAAACTTAATAATTAAATACAAGGTTCTAAATAAAACTCATTTGTTGAAGGAAATTTGAAGAAGCAAAGAAGACTACGTTTACATAAAATGATTGTGTATTTCCAATGAAATTCTTTCATTTATCAGAATAAACCAATTTGGAATTACTCGTATTTACCACGTATGATTTATTTTATTAGATTTTTATTATGTTGTAAACTCTTGTTTTAATAGCTATTCCTGAAATTTTTTGTAATTTGTTCTATGTTTAATGCTGTACCCCTATCTACTGCACAAAAATAGAATTGTCTATACTTGTATGTACATACATATCGTCGCAAGAATTATAGAACGTTGTAACTGACAAAAAATCGAAAATACGTTTTTTGCATCACTTTTACCAAAGAAAAAATACGCGTCGATTGGTCCCGGTCTCAGATTTCTACGATGAAAAGAAATTCATTTACGCCGTCTGAATTTTGAAAAATTCCAGTATCTTTGTTCTACTTTCATACAGGTTTTTTTTGGCTCTGGTGAACATTTAAGGTTTTGTCAGTTACAGCGTTCTTTAATTCCATCGACGATATGCATATACTCGTATATTATTTGAACAACGTACAAGTAGTTCTTTTGCCAATTTTTTTTTTTTTTAAAACGCAATATACTTCACACACATTGAATTATTGATTTCATATTTAATTAATCGAAATTTAGCAACATCACGTTTGTTTTAATTTAAGATATAAAGTGTCGGACAAATATAACTCAACAACCCTGCCTTTTATTTTGTACATTAACATCTTAATAGAACGAAAGGTCAGTCGAAAATTTTACTTTCTGGTGATTGTTTGCATCTATAATACTGTAAAGCACGAAGAGATAATGTATTGTGGCTGGGTTTATTTTTTCTGGCTAGTGCTTTGAACCTTCATACGAAATCGATGACACTATGGACAAAGATATGTATAAAGAAATCATAGAAATAGTATTTTTGAACTCTTTAAACTCTTCAAGGTTAATCAAAAACTAGAAAAGATTGCTCTTATCTATGTAGCAGGCCAAAATATAATTCAAGAAAAGGTTAAAA
Source organism: Metopia argyrocephala (assembly GCA_963576795.1). NCBI lineage: Eukaryota > Metazoa > Arthropoda > Insecta > Diptera > Sarcophagidae > Metopia > Metopia argyrocephala. Next base: position 39,992,754 of record OY756210.1, read on the forward strand.
AAACTTAGACAGCCACTTTTAGGCAGCAGTACAAGTATTAAATATTAAACAATCTTCTCGATATCAAAATGTACTCAAGTAGGTAATGCCACCAATAATGCATTCACATTAGACAAATATTTGATAAAAAAAGGAACTAATATTTGATGAAAACATTTAATGCAAAAATTCCTTTTATGTAAAAATTTCATAAATAATTCATTAAAATCAAATACTGAGTAACAGTATCAATTAATAATTTATTTTATTTATGAGAAATAAAATACGTCAACAAAATACATAGTGGCTAGGCTTATTTGGTCAAATATTTGCTTAAGCTTAAAGTACATTTAGGTATTCAATTAAAAATTTTGTTCAGTTTGTTTTAACACATTAGTTTGAAGTTTATTTTATTATTAATCTCTTATATATATATATATATATATATATATATATATATATATAAAACTGCATATGCAGTTGTGGATTTGTTTGTGTAAAGTCTACAAACTGCAGAACGTCTAAACTGATTTTATTAAAATTTTTAAAATATCTCTTTGTATGGCTAAATCAACTACAGGCTATGGAAATTTCAAAAATAAAAAATTATTATTATTATTTTTTCAAACTTTTAACGTTCATTGGAATTGGGGCAAATAGGCACAGTACCTCCCATTAGAAGTGAAAAACAAAAATAAATGCTAGTAGTGAAGGTTTCGTAAATTAGGATAAGCAACTTCGTTGCCCATATACATCATCAATTTTAAAGAAAGCAATGCCAGATTTTTGGAATTTGATCTCTCCATACTAATTCATATCAAATTTTGTATTAAAATCATATAAGTGTAGGGAGGCATGGCGAGTTTAGCTAGTAAAATATAAATATAAAAAAATATGTAAGTTTTTATTGTAACAACCATTTATACCTTAAATTAATAAATTTTTATCGTTTTTATCTGAAAGAAATTTCTTGCAAAATTTAAAAATTTACATGTCCGACGACATACTGGAGACCTGAAGTTCGAGCCCCAAATTTAATTTTATTTCATCAGAAACGCTTTAACCAGATCTGAGTTAACTGAAATGAATTTTATTTTGTAATTAAAGGAGAATATGATGTCCGTGAAGGAAAGGTACACTAGCCAAACAGAATTGCTTTCGACTCCAGCTACGGAGTCTCATCAGAGTTTTTTGTGTCTGTACATATGCATTATTAAACATCAAATATTTAACTCACACTTTTCAAGAAATCACATACTGAAACTAAGTTTTTCCATATGTATGAGTTAGTCGAAGTAATGTCGGCCTCTTTAGTTTTGTTCGACACTGTATAAGTAGTATATTGTAAAACTTTACAGATTTTGATGTGAATTTCAATTCATGGCTTAGGTTGTTTGCCAACATATTTAGGAAGTTAACTCATGCAATTAAGTAACACTTTAGAAAATGTTAATTTCTTTTTAAATTCTATACAAAGCACTTTAAATTTTGTAATGTTTCAGGATTGAGTTTAAAAAATACTTTGAACATTTATTAAGAGCAAAAAAAGGTCAAAAGTATTTCTTTTTTTTCCTTTTTTTTAGTAGATTTATTTTAATTTTAAATGAACTCTCAAGCACACAATACATATCTAAACCTTTTAATAATAAGCAAATATGTGTTTTTGTTTTTAATTTTAATATTTCAAAAACATAATAAATTATAGGGTCTCAACGTAGTTAAACAACGATCAAAACACTTTAATAAATTACTTTGAATTCTCAAATTTTGTCATATTTAGAGTTTTTTTTAGTTTATAATGACTGAGTTCATAATTCTAAATGTGAAAAATATTGCAATAATAAATAATAAAAAAAAAATAATAATAAAAATCCAAATTGTTATTTGTCAACCAGAAACACACAAATAAAAAATTGACTGGTTTCGAGTTTCTTTAGTATAGAATGAATATGAAATGTTTTCAACAATACTTTCTACGATTTATTTTGGTATCATTTATGGCCAATTATTGTTATTATTTTTAAAAATTATTTTAAATTGTTATTTGAAATAATTTGTGTAGTAAAGTGGAAAATACTTGTATAAGCTTTAACAATCGTTTATTGTGCGTTGATGGATGGGGCCTCAAATGGTGCTGCAGAAAGAATTTATTGTGAAATATTAAAACAATATGTATTAATTTAGTCAAAGTAATTCCTGTCTTTTAGGCAAATAAATTACATACTCATTTTTTAGGCCAATTTGAATGACAACCATATGAGGCAAAACTATTCAAACATACATACATAATTAGCCATTATCACCCTGTTACAGAGTTATGTCCCAGCTTCTCGCAGTACTCATGTTGTGTGCATAGCTGCCAGATTTGACGATTTATCGTCATTTTGACGATTTTACGACACTAAAATAGCATCTTGACGATTTGACGATTTTTGCCCTTAATTTGACGATTTTTATTTATTTTGAAGATTTTTGGAAATTCAAAATTTGCAACGTTTATTTCTTTGAATTCTTTAATATTGTTATAATTATTATCACATATTTGTAACTATTGCTTTTGGAAATCAAATATAGAATATTACTCTATTTCTGAAGAGATTTTTGTATTTTTTACATAAATAAAATCCAAAATTGGCTTTTGGAAATTCAAATTAATAAATTTAAATGTAGAATATTATTCTATTTCTGAAAGGAATTTTATGCTGTTTTTATACAGTAAAATCCAAAATTGGCAACTGCTGCATCCACCAATTTAATGCATTTAATTTTGAAAGATGTTATTATTAGAAATAAAGCCAAGATCAAACATTTTGATTTGCTAGATTATAAAGATAAACAAATTTTTAAACTTCGAAGAAAAGATATTTTTTTAAAGAAATATAAAAACGTAAGTACTATTATTATTTGTTTCAAATATTATTTTACAACAGTGTGGCCAAATAAGATTTGATTTTAAAAACGAATATTAAGCTTTAAGTACTTAATATATATTAAACAAAGAAAATCGTTCGTTTTGTGAATGAACTTAACCATTTTATTGAAGAATGTGAAAGACAAGAGCTGAAGGCTGAATTAAGACAATTAAAGTTATTCAATTTAGAGAACAATTTCACCCAAAAGAACCTTAAACTGGTAGATTAAAAAAAAAAATGTCAGAAATGGAAATGAAAAACTCCACTTGTTTTTCCTAACTCTACCTAAATTTATTTGAAAATAAAAATTAGATTTACTACATTATTTTGCAAACGGAAAATGAATATTTAGACAAATAAATCTAAAAAAAGAAGTCGTCTTTGGCGGCCATTACGTTTACAAAAAACCATTCTAATATAAGGAATTGAGAATAATTAAATTAAAATTGTAATTAATTTGAATTTGTACCTAAACTGACTAAAATGTGTAATAGTAATGCATGTGTATAATAAATATAATATATTTTTGATGTTTTTTTTTATTTATGTTTCGAAATTTTATATACTGTACTGTCAATTCTATTTTTCAAAAGTAAGTAAGTAAGTAAGTAATTTCACCATGTACAAGGTGGTGGCAGGTGAATATAGTACAAAAACAACAGGGAATTTGTTTTTGTTTTTTCAGCTCTTTAATGTCAAAAGCAGGTATGGTGAATTAAAAAAGCACATGTCAGAAGTGTGTGTGTGTATTTTTAACAACATACATGTCTCTACACCAAAACAAAAACACTAATACACACAAAGCAAAATGTAAACAAAACATAAATATAAACAAAACTTTTGACAGGAGCGGTATGACCAAAAAAAACCCAGCTGGGTTGGCAACACCACCTTGTTGTACGCAATTCCACCATGACCTTGTAAGTAATTTCACCATGGTCGTACGGCTCTCTTTGTTTTTTGAAATTTTTTAAAAAACCATCACATTTCATTAGATCAGGGATGCATTTTTATGCTTATTTTTTGTTTATGTTAAATGTAATCACAATGCATGCCAATTTGATGTGCATGCGTATGTGCATTTTATGTTTACATTTTCTTTGTTTTGGTATTTTATCAACAGTGTAAACGTAAAAAAATCTGTCGTAAGATTTTTACTCTCATTTTTAAATACGGATGGAATTTCATAATATTTTCTATTTGATTTTATGTTCGTAAAGTATTATCGTCTCAATAAATGAAATGCGTCTGTAGAACAATTGTGTTCAGATAATTAAGATTTGGATTACATTGGTCTAAACTGCCTCTTACCAGTAAGCTATTTTGTAAGGGAGAAATTGTAAACAATCACTTACTCGTACACATCAATAATCCATGATTTTTATATGAAATGAGCAGCTAAAATTTAATAGCAATGCAAATTTATTGCAACCAATAAGCAAATAGTACAAAAAATCGAAAATTAAAATTTATCCTGTAGCACATTTGGAAGCTTTAATGTATAAAAAATAATATAATGCTTCCATTATTGCTTACAATTTTATATATTGCTTCCAAATCTTAAAAATTCTCTGCTGCGATAGTTAAGCATAAATCGATTTTAAGTTTTTCAAATGCTGTATGCATTATATACTTGAGAAGTTAAATTTTTGTCGACTCGTAAAAATGAAAGCCCAATATTACCCTAACTTTAGCTATTTTTAATATAAGTTGTAATATTAAGTCTAAAAGGTTGTCTAATAGGTTATTGGTCTATATGGATTTTGTGACTACTCTTTTCACCAACAAAAATAAAAAGGACAACATAACAGTATTATTATCACCTATAATGAATGAAAGAGATAGCAAATATTAACAAAAATACACATATTTGTTATTTTCAAGTGTAGTCAAAATAATAACAGCTGATTTTAACTGCTACAATTGTCATCGGAATCTTCAATGTGTAGTAAGTATTTTTGATAATTATCGTAAACATTAGAATTTTTTTTAATTTAAATACAGACACAAATTAGTGTCAAGACTAAAGAAATTTATTTTAGACAGGAGTCTCTATGACACCTCTCACTTATTTTCCCTGAGCATTGTAATATTTTATCCATCATATAAAATGGTAAATCCGATACTAAAACTAAGAATTGCTTTTGTAATTTTGACTTGAACCACAAATTTTATTAAATCTATTGTTGATGTTGTTATACTCCGGGTATTAATTACCAGATAATACTCGTACGAGTAATAATATTAACAATTATTATTACGATTCTAACAGTAACAGTATCATTGCAAATATATGTAACACTTTAGCACAATATGTACATGCATTTAATAAATTCATTAAGGTTCGTTATTACAATTAACAATAAAACAAAAATAAACATTAAAGTTTTAATGAAAATATTGAACTTGTTAATACAAGTACATTTAGTGAGACCATATTTTTATAGTATTTTTAAAAATTTTTAAACCAATGAGCATCTTAGTTAGTTTCATATTAAGAGACACTTTTTTCTAACTAGAATTAATATTGTTCGAGTTATTTCTTATAAATCAGAGTAACTTCACACAGCAGACCTTCAGATAACGATTGGGAGTCAGAAAATATTCAACTATGTATCTGGCATATGAAATGTCGTTTATTAATGGATCGTAACAACCCACAAACGCTTAAACGTTCTGAAGACATACTAGGGGTATCCTCCGGGAAGGTATACTACTTCGCTTTGACGCCAGTTTGGTAAACATTAGTCTTGACAGTTTGGCAGTCGTGAAGTAGAGACGTTACAAATTTATTATAAAAAATATTCGGTAAACCAACATGTTTTAATCGTTAAAACATTTTATTAAAATCAATCTTCGGTTACTTCGGTTCATTTGAATGGATATGTGAATAAACAGAATAGTCGGTTCTGGGCAATGGAAAACCCCTAAAATTATTTATCAGTCAACTTTGCATCTATTAAAATGAAAGTCTGGTCTGCAATTTGGTCAGGTGGTATCATTGGATCTTACTTCTTTGAAACTGAAAACGGCGTAATGGTAACTGCCTCAACTGCATGCTTTGGGCTTGACAAACATGTGGTTTCAACAAGACGGTGCCACATCGCACACAGCCAGTATTATAATGGAATTACTGCGAGACTTCTGTCCACTAGAAGATATTTCAAGGAATGGTGATGTTGATTGGCCTCCACGTTCGCCCAATTTGTCAGCTCCGTAGTTCTTTTTGTGGTGATATCTGCAAAACAAGGTTTATGCAAACAAACTAGAAACAAAATATTCGTGATGAAATTAATGAAATACCGCGAGAAATGTGTGAGAATGTAATGACAAATATGATCAAAAGGATGAATAATTTGTGACGCTAACGGACATTTACCTGATGTTATATTCCATACATAATTAACACATACATACTTAATTGGCCATTACAGCCCTGTGTCAAGGTTACGGACTGGCTTCTCCAGCATTCATGTTGTGTGCGTTAATTTTTATCCATGAGTACCGGGACCTACAGTTTAAAGTCGATTCCGAATGACAGATTTGAGAAGCTTTTCCTTGGCAATCAACTACTCCCAGAGCTTTTGACAGAAGACTGCTCAGAAGTGGTCGCCGGAAGAAATAATTTCTTTAAATTGTTTTTTTTTTTCAAGATGTCAGAGCTGAGATTTGAACCCGGCGCTATCGTCTTAGTAAGCCAACATACTAACCACTAGACCACGGCGACTCCTCCAATATAAGATTCGTTCCCTTTTTTATTTAATTAACAATTATAAACAAACAAAGTAGTATACTTTCCCGGCGGACACCCTCTAAAAAAATGTTATTCAAGCGTGGCCAGTTTTCGAATTTTACGACCTAATTATGTTAACGCACTACCAAAAAAACTCTCTTCTGTTAGTATAAGTATGTGCGGCGAACGCTGAAAAGCCAAATGGTTTAAAAGAAATTTTTGTAATTAAATTTTGAGTATGTAATAATTAAGAATAGAGAGAATAAGTAATGAATAATGAATGAAGCAATTGGAACAATCTTACTATTTATTATGACGTATTAATGCCGTAGAACATTGATTAGAACTGCAAAACTATCGATAGTCGGCCCCATCGATAGTTTCGATAGTTAAAAAAAATAATCGATACTATCGATACTATCGGTTTTCAATTTTTCTGAGAAAATTAGAATAGCAATACGAATTTTTGGATATATTTTTACTAGGTTCTTCTAAAATCTAGTGGATGAGTAGAATTCAATTTGTATCGGAAGTTCAGTAAGTAAAACTCTATTAAAATATAGCAAGTACCATGTATGTATATGGGTTGTAATATAAATTTCAATTTTATTACAAAATAACAAAAAAACTCAAATTATTTGCCAAACAAAAAAAAATTAATTAAAGCTGTTAATTTGAGATAATTTTTTTAAATTAATGGTAACCGTACAAGGCTTTAACGTTCAAAACGTAAAACATACATTCTACATATGTAAATATCAAAATTCTAAAGAAAAGGGATTATAAAAAACAATTCATAAATAAAATTAGATACAGAAGCGTTAAATTTAGGTATTTATAAGTTATACCAGGTTTACCCAATAATTTTTTTTAATGAACAGGAGTTTTTTGACCGTTTTTGATCTATGGTCGTAATTGGCTTTTCCGTTTCTCTGAAACTAGGGTGCGAACGTTTAAGGTGATCTAATAAATATGTAGTATTGCCGCTAGTTTTATAATATTTGCCACATAAACGGCATTTAGCACAATTTTTATCTTTGGCTATTTCAAAATAAGTCCAAACATCTGAATACGTCCTACGTATCTTTTTTTGAATACCCTCTTCATCATCGTTGTCTACCTCAATGTTTTCGTTGCCATATTCTATTAAACACAGACAGACATACACACTCCTATGGATGTGTCCATTGGACACATATGTACATACATTTAAATAGTATTGTAATAATACTTCCTTTCTGATAATTGTAGGGATCTCCCCATTTTTTAAAACTGTTTTTTATTTCAATAAGGGTACTCACGAATGGCCTTGCAAACTGTGCAAACGATGCAAAGTGTGTAAAAATACATAAAATTTTTTCTCTGCAACAACAAAATATACGCAATTGAAATTTGCATTAATTGCACTGAAAAAACCTTAAGTAAATTGGCTGTGTATTTTTGCTCAAAAACTTTTAACATTTTTACAGCCATGTATTTACGAATGTGAAGATAACAACTGAAACCAAAAAATGATATTACTTCATACATACAAAACACGTGCTTTCTTTTTTAGTTATTGCCTTTATTTATTAAAAAAATAATAATTTTTTTCCTTTTCGCAGCATTTAGGCATTTTTATTTGTAATAAACTTATTTTTCTTTTCAAAGAATAAGCGTTGTTTTTGGCATTTTTAGAGGAAGATGCCAGATGTTTTTGAGTCTATAAATCCGGCAGCACTAAGTCAAACAAATACTTCAAAAAATACAATTAATTATAAAAGGACGCTCACGATCTATAGCCATTTGCACAGCAAATTTGCTTAGTTTAGTTTGCACAGATTCAATCGTGAGTACCCTTAATATTCTTTATTCTTTCAGAAATACTATTTATAATACCAGAAACTTTTACTTTAAAACTTCTTTGTATTATTTTTGTGCCGTCAATAATTCGCCGCTGTTGTTATATTAATTTAATAGGATAACACTTTTTTGAAATATTGACTCTATTTTATTTTACATTAAATAAATGCAAATATATTATTTTTATTGAAAAATTAGAACATACATAAAAAATTTACCGGCAGCAAAAAAACCTGCGTTGAAAAAGTTTACTTTTAAAATTTTCCGATAGTATCGCTACCGATAGTGAAACCATCGATAGTCGGCCAAAAATGAAACTATCGATACTATCGATAGTACTATCGATTGTTTTGCAGCTCTAACATTGATGCCCAAGGTAGTAGTATTGGTGAGAGTGACGAAATAACACTGGAAGAAGTTCTGCAAGTGTAGTTTGACTTTCCCACTCAACATGCTGATTTCCTATTGGTTGATTGACGATCAAACAAAAGAGCATAAGTCTACGTGTGAGTTTAATTTACTGATATCAGCCACTACTGGGCATCTTTGCCGTAGATGTACTTTTTTTTATATAAAACTAATATTCAAGGGGCTACATCCCTACTCATGCTGTGGAGCATTGTATGGGAATGGAAAATAGATTGATAGATTATTTTTTTCTATTAAGAGCCTATGTCAGTGGGGCAAGGTGCTGTCAGTTGATCACTCAAAGGCCAGTGGCTTACCTTCACCCTTGAAAATGATCAACAGCAATTGCCCCATCTGTTTAATGTTCGAGCAAGAGAGCAATCCTCTTCAGCGATGAAGTTCATTTCCCCCTCTTATGCTATACGTTATGCTTATTTTTATATTAATTATTAATTTTAATTGAAATGGCCACTCTAACGTTGCAAATACTCCTTATTAATTAGCAAAAGATATAAAATATTTTTTTTATATAGACATCTTGCCCTCAGTAGTGTAAATAAAGAAATGAATGAATTTTAAAAGTCGATGGTTAATAGCCGTCCGTCAATAAAAATCGATTGAATGATGACAATTGTTTTTCATACGAGTTATCATATAAATATTTTGTTGCCTCTTTTTTATATGTACAAACATACATACATACATAAATACATATATGGATACTCGTATAATAGTTATAATAATAATACTCTTTCTAATTTCTCGATAACTCTCTTCACATTGCCAACAATTTTTGTTTTTCAATGTACGCGTTCGTCACAATTTTTTTTCTTTGTGGTTTTCCGTTCAATTGAAATTTGTTTTCAAAACAATAACAAACAAATAAACAAAAAAAAAATGTTGAAGACTAGAAATGCGAACGGGTACGATATTCATTCATTCTGCCTAAAATCGAGCTTAAATACGAACGTGCCATTTTTCAAAACGCTTAAACGTTTGCAAGACATATATTTGTGATCATTTAAGGAAATAAACGGTTAATAAAGCGGTATTCGGTTTTAAAAATTTTCCTTTAAACAAATATGTAAGAAGAGAAAATATTATGAGAATACAAAATTTTAATAAAAAAATAAGTCGAAATTATTATAATCTTATGGGAAATCAGTGTTTAACTTTAAACTTAATGTTTGGAATTCTTGTAAAAATTAAATGAAAAATAAAAAAGGAGCGATAACTCATTCTTTTTCACATTCAAAAATCTAAAAAAAAACTTTTAAAGTGAAAACTAATATCAGTATACAACATCAAATTGGTTTTGATTAATTAAAGATTCTATTTCATCATCAAAAAAATAAAAAAATTACAAAATTTGTGAAAATTCCAAATGAAGAGAATGTTAAAACTAAAGTGTTAGTTATTTATAGAAGTCGGTTATCTTTATGTACAAAAAGTATTTGTACTTATGAATTTAAATGTTCATATAAAAAGACAAACATTTGCATACAATCGCTGAACACTAGTTACTTTAAGCATTTTAAAAATTTATTTATAATTATTATATCGGTCTTAAGATCCTAAAACTGGTATTCTTTATGAGAAATTAATATCCGTTAAGGAAACTTATATAACATATATACAACAACAACAACAAAAATATTTTATATTTAAATAAATTTCGATATAAATATAATTTCTGAAAAAGAACTTCTAGTTCTCGTCTATGATTAAATAGGTTTACAAAGTGGAATAGAAACTGGTATTCTTTATGAGAATATCGACAGACATTTTTGTTTATGTACAAACGAAATACATACACGTTCGTCATAAATATTTGACTAAATAAAATACACAATTACTTTACAAATCAAGAATTTACAATGAGTACAAACAATTAACAAAAAGGCAAAATGCAGGTAGACAAGAACAGTGTTTGACACAATAGGTGTGTTTCTTAAATTTTTGGGTAAAGTTCGGTAAATAGAGAGAAAACAATAATTTCTCTCAATTAGAGACAAAATTACCCAAATGTACAGGAAATCAAAAACACAAATATTTTAGCCATTCCATAAAAAATATGAAAACAGACTTGAGAGGCATGTTGTTCATGGCAATCATTTACTCTTAGAGCCTTTGCCAGAAGTCTGGTAAGAGGTAGTCGCCGAAAGAAATATATTTTTTTTTTAATATTTTTCTTCTTCAATATGTTAGAGCTGAGGTTTGAATCCTGAGCTATCGTTTTATTAAGCCAACACACTAACCACTAGACCAGGGCGACAACATCACTAATTATAAGTATTTTTTCTTTATAAATACCATTAAAATTATGAAAGAGTTAGTCGGTATTTTTTTTTTGTTCTTTAGTTTGAATTTGTTTGTCCAGTACAGTAAATATTTATTTTTCAAATGGTTAACCACACAATACATTTCCATTGTTTCTTATTTTAACATAAAAAATATTAAAAAAAAATAATATTAATAATTAATACGATCTCTTTTTCGTCATAATTTTTTTTAGCAAAAATATTTCACGAAAAAAAACTGTTACTTAATTTTAAAACGGATAAAAATTAACACTAATAAACGTAAATCGCCATAAAATTTTAAAAGTTGTGTTTAAATCAGAAGAAGTCAAGCACGAACGAACACAAAATGTTAAAAACTAAAAGTCTTCATTTGAAAATATCAGCATTAATTTTGGCAACTTTGACGTATAGCGGTAAGTTGAAAATAAATAACAGAAATCAATTGCATTTATTAATATTATAATAATATTTTTTTTTTTTTTTGTAAATAGAAATATGTGTATATGTATAAGTATGTAAATATAAAAATGCGGATGTACAGTTTTACCTTTTCAATTTCTTTAAATACCAAAAATAATTTCTGTATTTGGTAAAAATAATACATTTTAGTAACAGACAGACATATTTGTAATGGGTGTTTTTTATAGAGTGACATAAGTCTAAATCATAATAGCGCAAAGAAAGCGCAAACTGGAATAGCAATTTTCAAGAACTTTTCGCCGTATTTTAGCGATAACTCTTCGAATGTTGATTATTATGTGTTCAATTGTTTGTGGTTTATCGACGTAGACAAGTGACTTAACATAACATTCATACATACATAATTGGCCATTACATACCTGTGTCAGGGTTACGGCCTAGCTTCTCTGCAAGAAGCTGCACTCATGTTGTGTATGTTAATTTTTATCCATGAGTATTGGAACCTACAGTTTCAAGTCGCGACTCCAAACGACAGATTTGAGAAATTTTTTCGTGGCAATCAAATACTCCCAGAGCATTTGCCAGAAGACTGCTGAGAGGTAGTCGCCGAAAGAAATAATTTGTTCATATTTCTTTTTTTCAAGATGTCAGAGATGAGATTTTAACACGTGCTATTGCCTTAGTAGGTCGACACACTAACCAAAGAAAATAATCCAATGGGGTTAAGTCCCACGATTTTGGTGACCAATTAGTTGGGCCATTACATGAAATTATTCTTTTATCGAAAGTTTACTTGAGTAAATCAATTGTAACGCCCGCTGTGTAGCATGTGGCTGCGTTCTTTTGGCACCACATACCAGCAAGACTTATGCTACTTAATTGAGATATGAAAAAATTTCGAATCATGTTCCCACACCGTTCACCATTGACAGTAATATTCTGACCATCATCGTTTTTGAATACATATGCGCCAATGACTCCGCCGGCCATAAAGCGCATCAAACAGAAAGTTTCTGTGGATGGTATGATGTTTCGACAAAAGTCTGTGGATTCTTCTCACTCCAAATGCAACAATTCTGCTTATTTACGTAGCAATTCAACTAGAAATAGGCTTCATCGGAAAATAAAATGTTGAATGGAAATGCAAAATCGACCTCAATTCGAGTTTGACGAATAGAACAATTATTTTGATTAAAAATTTCAACAATTTGCATGCGTTGCTCTGGTGTAAGTCGATTCATATTGAAATTTCAAAGGAAATTTAAAAAAAAGCAACTCTCAGCTGTCAAGTCCAATAATGCAGTGATGCCAACTCAAAGTTGTGACACTCTATAAAAAATACTCGATATAACTTACAAGTAAAATGTGCTTATAAATGTTTGCATTCTGTTCAAGTTTTGTAGCGATACATACTAAAAACTGACTGTTCAAAATATATAAAAAAAAACAGCCATCAAGTTTACAATGGCCACCGTTTACCACCGCATGCGTGCAATGCTTCTAAAATCTCCGCAAAACAAGTGAAATTTAAATCGAATAATATTTCAAATCTCTGTAATCATTAAAACTTTTAAATACTTGGCGCAATTAAGCATTACTTATAATTGCTTTTGAAAAATACTCGATTTCAATTTCACTCGATTTCGCATTTCAGAACATACCCAAATGTTTTCGTCAAAATAAGCATAGTTTTTAGAGTATAACGTATCATTTGAATATAATTAGTTTGATTCGAACCAAAATCTGTTGGTACACCGTATTTTCCCTTTTTAAAAGTGTATTTTATGCCATACATAAAATTTTTCGCCTACTTTAAACAAATAAAGTACATATCGTAGTGCGGGAGTTTATATGCTCTATCCGCCATTTCATATTTTTTATATATCCGGATTTAATGATGCCACTTTAGATTTTCGACACCACAATTTTCGAGTCTGCAAACCATTTTCGGATATCTCATTTCAGAGATACCTATATAGCCGAAAACGGATTGCAGATTTTAAAAATTTTGGTGTAAAAACCTACAGTTGCATCATCAACTCGAGATATATAAAATGACGTATAGAGCACATAAACTCCCGCACGACGATATGTATTGAATTGTCACTCCAGAAAATATTTTTTTAATGTTTGCGAGCACTTGAGATTCCAAACTGTACACAGTTTTTTGTTTTCCATAAAGTCTTCTTTCTTTAAATTTTTGCATCGAGTTTGCTAATTGCCAGGAAGTTTCAGTATAAACTCTGCTGTTTTGTTTGTTGAATGACTGCTCAGCAGTAAATATTTAACAGCACGACCAGATTGCAATAGTCAGCCACATAACGTGTATTAAACAAAATTTTTATGCCGGCATGGCTCAAGAGTATATTCAGTGAGTGTTACAGTTCTGGGTAGTTCTAACCAAAATCGCGTCAAGAAGTAACAAACCATACAGACACACAATATAACTATACAATAGGATGTAAAAAAAAATAAAAATAAAAACACAAAATGATTAAATTTTAAAAATATTTTTAAAATTGCAATATAATTATACTAAGCACACAATATCAGTTAAAAATTCCCCTCTTATGCTATTCTATTATATTGTATTATTTGCAACGAATTGTATTATAATTGAGTTAAATTACCTGAAAGAAAAAACTTTAATTCTAAAACAAAAGCCTATAAAGAATGTTAACAGAATAAAGATAATATCTTATAATTAATGTGAAATAAATGCATCATTTAAGTAGTATTAAGGAATTTGTGTTAAATTTTTATTAAAAAAGAAATAGAAAAAAACAACAAAAACCCCCATTATCACATATAGTTTAATTATTAAAATTATTGTGAAATCTGTACGCTATTACAACGTGACATAAGAAACTATAGACAGACACATATGAATATGAAGTTTGAAATTCAATAGGGAATTGTATGCATAATTAGTTTTAAACATTATTTAAAATCTAGAGAATATTTAAGGAACTGATCAAGTACTCGTATTAAAAGGTATTTAATATTTTTATTTTTGTATTCATTTTTTTGTTTTTTTTTATTTTATTTAGTCAACTCAGACTCTGAATTTACCTATTACGGTAATATGGGTCCTGATCATTGGAGTGAACATTATAATCAGTGTTCGGGTAAACACCAAAGTCCCATTAATATAAATGATGTTGATGTGGTGAATCGTACATTTACGCAAATGCAATTTAATGGCTTTCAAAAATCACCTTTAACTACTACCATACTGAATAATGGTCATACGGTGTTAGTAAAAATGACTTTTGATGAGCAGGTACCCACTATATCGGAAGGTCCACTTCAAGGCATGGGTCTTTATCAATTTCAACAGCTACATTTTCATTGGGGCGAAGATAATACAGTTGGCAGTGAGGATCGTATTAATGATATAGCATATCCTATGGAATTGCATATTGTTTTTGGCAATAGCAAATATGACAGTTTTGAAGAGGCTGCTCGAGAAAATGATGGCATTGTGGTATTGGCGGCTTTTTATGAGGTACGTAAATCAAAGTTAATGGAAGTCAATTAATTGTATATACAGTCAAAGCAGTTTTTACGCACCTCTTATACAGCAAACATTTAAGGTCTATAATTAATAGGGCAACGAAAAATATGCATTAGAATTTTTTTTTTCTGGATGTTACTGAGATAACAAAGAAAAAAAAACTACGACGTTTAACCACTAATTGTTACGGCATATTTTTGTATAATTTTGCATATATCGCTATAAATGCATACTTTTGCATTTTTAAATTTTGTTCATATTTGTATGGCATATTTTACAAATTTTCGCATATCTTAGAATAATTTACGTGTATAACCAATATTTATTTTTTTTTAATACTGACTGCCTATCAGAGTTGTAAATGAATCATTCTATTTTGATTTCAATTCACTATGAATTAGCTAAATTTTTAATTAATTCTTTTCAACAAAAAAAAAAAGAATTGAATTAAATTTGAATCAATTCATTTGAATTTAACGAACATGAATTGCAATTCATTTCCAATTCAAATGAATTGGGCAAAATGAGTTGCAATTCATTTGAATTAGGCAAAATGAATTGCAATTCATTTTTTAATTCAAAAGAATTGGTAAAAAGAATAGCAATTCATTTCTAATTCATTTGAATTGAAATGATTTGGAATTAATTCAAATGAATTAGAAAAGTTACTTGTAATTCAAATTTATCAAATCAAAAATGAATTGCATTCAATTAAAGTAAACTTGGTGTTTGGAGTTTGGTTCTTCAAGTACTACTTATTTCGCTTTTGACATACGCTGAATAACAAGACATTCAGTATTTAAAACCTATTAATAATTTATGAAATATTGTGACCCACGAACATTAGAGGACGAACACTTTAGTAATACTTATGTATGTAATATTTCTTTAATATTTAAGTAATATTTATTCAACAAAATATAATTATATTTTACAAATAAAGATGAAATTAGGAAGAATTATAGGCATGAACTAATTTTTCTATTATTTTAATTATAAAGTAAATACTAATTAGATTAAATTAGAATGCATCGTTCACTTTCAGCAATAATAATTTTTCAAAATTATCATCTAATAGATTTCCACGTTTAGGGATATTTAGAATAGATGCGTACGAAAACAATCGTTCAACAGCAAATGAATTGGTAAAATGAATTGCAATTCATATTTTAACTCATTTGAATTAATTCAAAATCAATTCAAATGAATTGGGAATGAATTGCAATTCATGTTCGCTAAATTCAAATGAATTGATTCAAATTTAATTCAATTCGTTTTTTGGAGAAAAGAATTAATTCAAAATTTGATCAATTCATTGCATGAATGATTCGCGAATTAATTCAAAAAAGAATGATTCATTTACAACTCTGCTGCCTTTTGACACATAACTTAGGTATAACCTATTAAATAATAAGAGTACTCCTGAAAACTCTTTAAACTAATATTTGTGAAATTGGGGAAAATGGTTCATGAAGATCCAAATTTTGAAACTGATGTTTTGTAAAGTTTGCAATAAACCATTGTCAGCAAAGAAAATTTATACCATAAAACAACACCTCGGAAGTCAAAAACATATTGAGCTTACTCCCGTTGATGTTGAAAGAACTTCCTTAATGTAAAAGAGCGTTTTACGATCAAACAGACAAAGCTTCATGTTTCAAGATTTGTCATTTATTGCAACTATAAATTAAATTATTTTTTTACTCTTTTGTTTTGTATTCTTGTCAGTCCGATTTTTTTTTGTTTAGTTTTGGAATTAAAATATAATACATATAAGTACGTACTTAAATATAAAGGAATTCTATTTTATTTGGTTTTTGGCTAATTTTATTTGTAACTTTTCATGTTTTCAAATTTTTGCAAAAAAAAATCACGTAATTTTATATCAACATATGTATTAGTGCTGACAAAGTATTGAGTAATGGGTACCGAGTATCGAGTATTTGTATTAATTTTTGGGTACTCATTACTTAAAAGTAACTACTCAATACTTCAAGAGTTGTACTTTTTCTTCAAAGTTGCATAGAAAATTTAAATTTTAAAGGCCAAAAAAATTTCTGTCTAAAAACACAATACTTTATGAAATTGTTTTCTCTTAAAAATGAAATCCGTTAAAAGTATTGAGTAATATTGGGTACAAAAATGAAAGTTCTCAATACTATCGAGTAACGAAAAGTAGCAGAATTTGACAGCACTAATATGTATGCAATATGAGTTGTAACCGCTTAAAACTGTTTTTCAGTGCATATTTTAGTCGCTTAAAACTAATTTTTTAGAACATATTTTTAGTTGCCCTAAGAATTAAGAGTACTCATCATCAATTAAATCCATTATTCTGAATCCTATAAAATGTACCCTATTATAAAATAAAATTTTGCTTTCTTAGTATTTCAAGGCCGAATTTGCTAAAAAAAAACTTTGCTCGTTTTCCCTTATGGACATTTAAATAAAAAAAAATTGAATTATTTTGGAATTGATTACAGAATTAGAAAAAAACCTCAAGCTCAAGATAAAGAATATATTTTATAAATTATTTAATATGGAATTATGTAGGTTAAAACTTGGTTCAGATCAGATTTCCTCACACACATATTTTTATTATATATTATTATTATTATCTAATGCCCGTATTCATAATAAATATTTAAGGTTTATTGAGGGTATATTTGACAAGTATTGCATAGAAATTTGTCAAATAAACCCTCAATAAACCTGAAATATTTATTATGAATACGGGCATAAATATATAAAATTGAATGTGTGTTTATTTATTTGTTTGTTTGATTGTTTGTTTGTTTGTTTGTTTGTTTGTTTGTTTGTTTGTTTGTACCTTATAGGAGACCAAACCTCTAAACCGATCTTTCTGAAAATTTCACAGCATTTAACTGGGACTCTGGCATGATTAATAGGGTACTTTTTTCGACCACGCCCACTTTTACGCCCACTTTTTTAAAATTATATAATTGTTTCCATATAGTTTTTAAAATATATACTTCAAATTGTATACACATTATACTCCAGGCGAGGTAGAAATACACATTTTTTACACCACGCCCCCTATCACGCCCCTTTCCACACTAAATTTTATTTGAAAGTTTTAAACTTTTTATTCTATATACAAATTTTGTGCTTCTTTACTACGTTTATTAACGACTTTACCTCAAATTTAAAATAAATTTGAATTAAAATTGTGGGGTAGCCTCACTCTCTTTCTCCCACAACTGTCAGCAAAATATATAAATATTTTAAATTATATTATATAATGAGGGGGTAGCGAAGCAAACCGGGTTCAGCTAGTTAATTATATTATTGGTAACGAATTACGTTTTTAATGCATGATACAACACTTGCTTAATTATAAGTAATTACAAACTATTGTACATATAGTTGAATATTTTAAACTTAACTATGAATGTAATGAAATAAATTTAAAATGTCTCACAATAGCTGGTCAACTATACCAACAATGATTATGAAGTCTTCACCAGTCATTTGGAACGTATTCAAGAGCCTCATACCAATGTAGAACTTTCACAATCGCTGAACTTGTTCAGTTTGTTAAATGTGGATTTAAGCAAATATTACACGTATGTAGGCTCTTTGACGACTCCACCCTGTAGTGAAGATGTTTTATGGATCGATTTTATAAATCCTATAGGAATATCAGCCGAAATGGTAAGTTAAAAACCCATAAATATATGTATAATTTGTCTCATTCCTAAGGCGCTTAACAGTAATATAGGAAAAAAAAACAAAAAAACATGAATGTTTTGTCATAAATGTACTGTCCTTTCCAAAAATTCCAATGCAATGCACTGCATTTAGTAGGGGTTTACCCCTGAGTATTGGTCTCAAATAAAAAATATATATATGTACATATGTATTTACTTATATGTATATTGAATATATTATTTTTGGAAAACTATAATATAAAGTATTTTTTGTTTTGCAGATTGAACGTTTCCGAAATTTGAAAACTTTTGATGGCTCATCTTTAACACATAATTTCCGTCCTGTTCAGCCTTTAAATAATCGCAAGGTTTATAGATCAGTAGCAGACCATGATAAAGCTTTAGATGAATTAGGCATAAGGGGTCTTTTATCGTTGGCCCATGATTTTATAAATAAAAATTCGTCATCATCATCATCATCGTCATCATCTGATTTATACAGCAATTATTGCTCATATATAATAAAAGTCTTTGGTTTTATTATAATAGTTTGGAATTTATTTTAATCAGTTTTAAGAATAGTGTCGAGTATTATACATACATATATCGCACTTGAACAACAAGAGGGTATTAATTCAAAATTTTTAAAACTTCAATAGAGGCTAAAAACTCTTTGTGATTACATTTTAAGAGAATTTGAAAATCCGAATACATCATAACAAGAAAATTCCACTCAAAAATATGTTTACATATATTGTTTTTCTTTTAATTTTTTGCAATTCCAATGAAACAGTCTATTTTCCGAGTTAATATTGAAATAAGTATTATTTTATCAAAAAAACAATATCAACTAAAAATACAATCAAATTAAAAAAAAAATTATTTTGAATTTATAAATACACATTTTCTGTATTTAAAATTTGAAAATAATTTACAAATAAATATATCCTGAAGACGCTACACGCAGGAGTAGCGAAATATTGATAATTAAATAAAAGTTTTTATTTAAAAATAGACCATGAGCTTGAGAATTTCTTTACATTAAATAATAAAGTTCGAAAAACCAGAATTACAAATAAAATAAAAAAGTTTTGATTATTTTTTAAGAAAATATTCGGTGCATTTCTATTTCAAATTTTTTATCAACTCACGAAAATGCTGTTAAATGTGGTTTTAGAGATAAAAGAGTAGTCGGAATACATCGATATTGTCAATTGATTTCTTTCAAAAAGTGAGATTTCAAAAATTTCGAAGTAATACCCTATTGTTGAGCAAGTGGCGATATGTATGTACAATACAAATTTAAGAAAACAGGCTTTTAAAAGAATTAATTGTTATTTTACAAATGTATAGTATTTATTTTAAGTGTTAACCATAATTTTATCAAAAGAAGAGAAATAAGAATTTATTTTTATGAATATTTACATGCATATATAGCAAAATCATTACAGTTTAGACTTGATCAAAACCGATTCACCAGAAATACATACTTACATACATAATTGGCCATTACAAGTCTGTTTCAGGGTTACGGCCTAGCATCTCGTAGAGCGCATGTTGTGTGTGTCAATATTTTTCCATGAGTACCCGTACCTACAGTTTAACGCCGACTCCAAACGACAGACTTGAGAAGCTTATTCATGGCAATCAGAGCTCTTGCCAGAAGACTGCTAAGAGGTAGTCGCCGAAAGAAATATTTTTATCATATTTCTTTATTTTTAGGATGTTAGAGCTAGGGTTTGAACCCGGAGCTCCTGTATAGTAATCCAACACATTAACCACTAGACTAAGGCGACTACACCAGAAATAAACATTAAATGATTCCACCAGTTTTCTAACAACTTTGTGTGTATATCAAATTTGTACTGTTCATGTAACCGAGTTCAGTCATATACAATATATTTTTCATAACCTACCAATATTGTGCCAAATTTTTATAAAACATTGTGAAAAACTTAACCTAAACAAGAAAATTTCGTATTATTTGGAATAATTCGGTTGCCTACACAAAAAAATTCCCAACATATGTTTTTATTCCGCCTATAAAGATCAAGATCCAAGAAATTTTAATTTTTTTTATATTATTCTCAGCAAAAAAAAAATATTAGTCATTAAATAGCAAAAATTTCTAAATCATTTCGTTCTTAGCACGTGACAACCACATGTCAAGGCGCATCTAATAAGGTGATGTTAATTCTACAACAACTAGTAATTTTCCAAAAACAACGAGTATTGTTTTTGTACAATGTACATGTAAAATGTCAAAAATTCAATATAAAAATAACTCAAACTCAATTCCAAAAAGACTCAATATGTTTGAGGGTTACTGGTTAGTAACACATTAATTTTTTGAAAACATTTAAAAAAGCAAAAATCTCTTTATGACCGTTGAAAGAAATCTTACTCAATTGAAAGTAAAAAAATTTTTTTTTATTGAAAATAAATGTCTTCATGTTTAGTAATATAAAACTATGTTGGTACTATTTAGTTGCTTTTGCTGTTTAAGAAAAATATTTGACATTTTAGCCGCACAAAATTAAATAAAAAAAAACAGTCAGCCGAAAAGTTTATACCACTTTATAATTGCAACATGGACATGTTAAGTTCATTGGTAATTCATTGAAAATAGAACTAAGTACTTAAGGTTGATTTCATCAATGAGTCCACTTATGATCTTTTTTTTTGCTAGTGGAAGTGTGTTGATATTAATCTGAGCCAAACAACACAAATAAATAATGAAACTTTTCAGCACACCCAAAGGAAAACAAGCTGTTAAAGCAAATACGTGAAATCAATAATTTTTTCTCATGCAAGAGAAGAAATGAAAGCCTCCTTCCTAGAATTAAAAAAAAAACAACTCACTAAAATTAAAAGTATGAGTTATACTTTCTTTCCCTCTCTATCTTTCTCTTTCTTCTTAATATATATGTATGTATATGTAATTATTTTTAGAAATAGAGATTTTATAGATAATAAATTAATTACAAATAAAAAAATGTTTTCAAAATGTTTTGTTTTAATTAAAAGATTTATTTAAAACTTTTTATTTAATTTTATTTTTGCAATACATCCCAGTCAGAGATCAGCATTGAGTCGCTTTTTCGCAATGCGTAAGCACTTATGAAATTTTAAATATAAGTGAGTAGACGTTGTTGAAGTCTTACTACTCTGACTCACTCATACTCATCACTACAACGTTATTTCATTAATAAATGCTGCAATTCACTTTAGTACAGACATTCTTATATTTTGCATGTTTATTATTACAATATATACACCATATAAATCTTCTTTTTATTGGCAAAAAATAATAAAAAATATTAACTGACTAAGCAATGCAAATCTGTACAAATCTGTGGTTGGTAGCTAGGAATATGTTTATAGCATTACTTTACTCTCGTACTAACGCAGTAAGCAGAGCAAACATACAACAGTTTGTAATCGAATCATACTCATTGTTTGTCATCTGTAGGCATTAAGTTAAGGTGAGATGAAGTCAAGAACATCATAAATGTTATTAAATATAAATGCGATGAGTACATCAAACATTTGAGATGAGTCGAGGTTCCATCACATTTACAAGAGTATGAATGCGTATAAGTAGGTACAAGAAATTATGAGTCATGACTGAAGTCTACTCACTTTTTCAGTACTCACTGCTGCTGATCTCTGATCCCAATAGGAATTTTAGTTGAAAACAAGTTTTTCTCCAGTTATAAATTAAAATTACAAATGCAAAAATATACTTTTGATAAATTTTATTTTAATAAGAGTAGCATATGCATACAAATTCAACGAAATCTTTAATTCAAGTCGAATATTTGAGTACAAATATACACCGACTCAAGCTTTGAAATAACAAACAACAATTTCAATTGAAACATCAAAAGTACAGCTCATTTTAGTGATTGATTTATAGAGGACAACAGTTCGAGAAACATCTCAATAAAATGGATGTGTTTTAAAAAAATGTAAGTTTCCAAACTTCTAAGTTATTATAGGAATTATCATGAATAGCAAGCAGTCAAACATATGAGATGCAATAACAAAATTGTAAGAATTGTTTAAGTTCACATATGTTCTAGAAATTACGTGTCGTACGTGTCACCGATGCTGACTAATGTGGACAAAATGGTATAAAAAGATGACAATTACATAAAATGCAATGATGGTAGAATGTGTTGTGTTTGACTTTATTTCGGGTAAAAGTATATACGAGTATATGTCGTGCAGACTTGAAAAATTTGGGGTTGAAAACCTAAAGGGGTTCCATATCCTCGATGGAATTAAAGAACGCTGTAACTGACAAAACCTTAAATGTTCACCAGAGGCAAAAAACCTGTATGAAAGTAGAACAAAGACACTGATATTTTTCAAAACGCAGACGGCGTAAGTGAATTAATTTTCATCGTAGAAATCTGGGACCGGAACCAATCGACGTGTATTTTTTTTTCTGATAAAAACTATGCAAAAAACGTATTTTCGATTTTTTTGTCAGTTACAGCGTTCTTTAATTCTTGCGACGTTATAAAATTCCTAGGAATGATTCTTAAAACCGTTAAGGTAGCGCTTAGGTAACCGAAAAAGTAACAATTTCCTGAAAATGAACGGTGTTAAGAATCATTCCTAGGAAGTTTATATGTTTTAGAAAGTTGTTTATTAAGATCTTATGGTAAATAAATTTTTGTAGTTCATTGCTTTTTTAAATTTTGAATGGTTTGCTAACTATTAACCTAAACAGGGGAAAAAAAGGTAAAAAATAGAATTGTTTAAAGTTTTTTTTAGATTTTGGTCTTGAAGATGAAGTTTCTTAGATTTTATGTAATCACAACTTTTGTTCATCATAATAAGAGCTATAACTTTGCCTCAGTAAGTAAATCAAAATTTCAAACGCTTTCAAACATATGAGCCTGAGAAAATGATCACATTTTTGCAAAAATGACACCGAGGCACCAAATGTTTGGGGGTCCATAAAAAAACTTCATGACTTTGGGCAAAACTGGGAGACATGGGTGTTCTTTTATTTGGGCTTTTATCACATAGTGGTAGCCGTATATGGTTATATTTCCATGAATTAAAAAATTACACACAGTGTAATGTCATTAGATATGTATAATGACCAAAGAATGCTTTTTAATTTTATGTTTAAATGGTTTTTATTAATTGAAAGAAAAATTTAATAAATCATGTTTGCCAATATATGTATGTACGATTAATTACATAAGTTTTAATAATAACATTTAAAAATAAAACAAATAACACACGCAAAATTTACATTAAATTTAAATCTATTGCTAGTTAAGTTCTGTGTTATTTAAGGTTTTAATAATATTTTTTTAATTTATGACTTTCCATTATACGGTTTTCAATTGGTATTTAAATAAATGGTACTAAATAGTTTATTGTGTGTTTTTCAATTTACCACTTAAAAAAAAATTACAAAAAAAATTTTTAATTTAATTTCTTTTTTTATCATATTATTGGCAAACTATTTACTTACAAAGTCTAAAAATAAACTGCTAAAAATTAACACTTTTATGACAATCTTTTAAAAACAAATAATTAAAACATACAACGCAATATCGTTCAAATATTAGACTTAATTTTGCTTTCGTTTTATAATTTAAAAACTTAATTAAATATTGTGTTTGTTGAAAGAAATTAACTTTGCTGTTACATACTTACGATTATACACACATACATACAAGGTACAACAAAGATTAAGAATAAATTAGTCTCGGTTGGAGCCAGAAATATAGTGGGAATAAAACTTTGGTACTGTAAGCAAAAATGTTGGTTACCAGCCAACAGCAGAGTAGGAAAATAAACAAAACGATACGTTTGATCTCATTTTGTTTTGTTCTTTACAATGAGTAAAACAAAAACAAAGCAAAAACAGTGAGAACGATTGTACCATTTATTTTTGTACATTGTTTTTGTTTGTGAGCACTACAAATACACTAACTCAAATGTGCGTAGATAGAACAAAAAATGAATGAGAAGAAAAAGAAAAGAAGAAGAGAAAAAAGAGCAAACTATACAAATGTAACGTAATAACAAAGCAAGCACAAGAGCGGAAAGCGAATTGTTTCGTTTGTGCTCTTTCTCATTTATAAAGTATTTGTTTTGGTTTTGCTCATGTACTACAATACGATAAAAAAATTGAAATGTTTATGATTTTGTGGAAACGTTTGCGAAATGTTTTGTTTGTTTACCCATTCTGGCTAACAGCTTCATGCAAAACACCAAATGGTGATAAATAGGAAGATTGTATCCAATTACCATTAGATTGAGATTGAATAATAATCCGATATAAGTCTGATGAAAAGCTATGTCCTCCGAAATTTAAGTCGTCTGTATATTTAAAGTCATATAAAACTCACATACATACATACAAAATTGGCCATACTGTTCAGGATTACGGCCTAGCATCTCACAGCAGCCAGATTGTGTGCATCAATATTTATCAGTGAATATTCAACGTCGACTCCGAACGACAGACTTGAGAATCTTGTTCATTGCAATTCCTTACTCTCAGTGCGAGTCACATGCTGCTCTCGATAAATATACCCGAATTCCCTTTTAATTATACTGTGTTTCAAAATATGTATCTTTTAAATTATTAGTTACAAATATGCAAGACTAAGTGTAACGTTGGAACAAATTTAATTTCTGCACAAGTTAGTACATAATGATTATAAAAGTGATACACATTGTAAATTACATTTGCAACAATACGAAAAACTCAGCAATTCAAAAAATTTCTTGACGAATGGAACGCCAAAGGACTTCCAAATGGCATTAATTTTTTTTTTTTGTTAAATGTTTACCTATCTTCAACGTATTAAATCGACATCCAGATTTGCTCGATTCGATAATTGTTGAATTACTAAATGAGAAGAAAATAACCTCTTCAGAATTAGACATTCACATTTGTCAAATATTTCATGGAGAACAGCGTAACCACTATTTGACTGGAGTTTTTAGTTTGCTTAGTGTTTGCTATTTCGTATTTAATCTGCAAAAAAATTAAAATATTATTTCTTGTTATTATCGAGCTTTAAATAATTATTTTAGAAATGTTTACACAAAGCAAAAATTTTGTATAAAATATTTTCAAAAATTTTAGTTTTCATCAAATATTTGACAATAAATTTAGAACTTCGAAGCGCTGGTCATCATCTAATTCTAAGTAAGTTATTTACTTATTATTTAGTAAACGATGAAAGATAAAAAACATTTGACTCTCTTACCGTGTATATTTAGTTTTCAAAATAGATCACAAGGACATTAGAATAACATTTTGTCATTTACCTTGAATTAAAAAGTATGTTCCAAAATCCCAATTTCCAAGATTTGAAATATTTTAAACCGTATCCTAATTTATTTCGGAATCCTTTTAAAATTTAAATAATTCAAGGTGAATTTTTCATTTCCTATACAATTATGATCCAAAAAGCATCTGGCAGAATTAGAATTAATAGAGATGTAAGGAGATTAACAGCCAGGCCCACGATATCGAATCGTGTAGTTTTAGGCGACAAACAGCTGATTTGCGGCACACTAATTTTTGTGTCGCCAAAAATAAATGTGATTGGTAACACAAAATTTGTTTACACACATATACATAAATAAACAAAATGGGAAAAAGTTTGTTTACTACATTTCTGTCAAGTTAAACTAGCACACGGTTGCATTTTTTACTGTACAATTTAAGCATTTCAGCGCTTTTTTAGTGTATATTCGCGATTATTTTTTGATATGTAGATATGGCAGCTTTGTTGTTTATTTGCATTACGTTGGTAACGTAAAGCAAAGCGAACGATAAAGTGACAATTAGTGGGCCGCAGTTTAGATTCACAGTGAGTGACTGAGTTTCTTTCGCTTAAGTTTTCTTTCGATATCGTGGGCCTGGCTGTAAGTTATACAATTAAAATATAAGTCGATACTGATTAATGAATTTTTGAAAATTTTTTTTATTTTTTTTTTTGAACAACATATCGTCGCAAGAATTAAAGTACGCTGTAACTGACAAATAATCGAAAATACGTTTTTTTGCATCATTTTTATCAGAAAAAAATACTCGTCGATTAGTCCTGGTTTCAGATTTCTACGATGAAAAGGAATTTACTTACGCCGTCTGCGTTTTGAAAAATACCAGTGTCTTTGTTTTACTTTCATACAGGCTTTTTTTGCTCTGGTGAACATTTAAGGTTTTGTCAGTTACAGCGTTCTTTAATTCCATCGACGATATTCATATGAATAATTTTATTCAACTTTAAAATCCGTGAAATCTAAATACCAATCAGTATTATCTACTACCGAGAAATGCTGTCACCAATTATTTACCGAATTTTAAAGAGTCATCAGCAAAATTAAAATAAATGTGTTTAGTGTGCTGGTCTAGAGGTTATTATGTTGGCTTACTAAGGAAAACCTCCGAATTTCAACCCCAGCTCTGGCATTTTGAAAAAAAGGGACAAAAATATTTCTTTAGGCAACTACCTCCTCAGCAGTCTTCTGGCAAAAACTCTGAGAATAAATGATTGCCATGAAAAAGCTTCTCAAGTCTGTCGTTCGGCATCGACTTTAAACTGTAGGTCCCAGTACTCATGGATAAAAATTGACACACACAACATGGGTGCTGCGAGAAGCTAGGCCGTAACTCTGAAACAGGGCGGTAATGGCCAATTATGTATGTATGCACGTGAGTAATTTTGAATATTTTCATACATTTACATACTACTCGTATCTTTACAAATATTTTCAATAAATTTAATTTTTGTAAAAGTATTTTTTTAATGGCAACATGGATACCATTTAAATATGTTTTAGATGCGGCTAGTGAAAATGTTAAAAAAACAACGCTTGTACCATTGATTAGGTTGGCCACCCCTGATATATAACAACAAAAAAACCAGAAAAATGTAAACGGTAAATATGAAACAAGGCGCTTCATATATAATTATTTAACATTTTATCTTTAGATGGGTTGTAAACTTTAATAAATACGAGTACATACAACAACCTTTATAAATAATTTTGAGTTTTACTACATATTGTTGACTTCTACAAATCGTCGTCCCGAAGTTATCTTGACGTAACTCCAAAAAATATTTTTTTGGGAAATTGAATTTAAAGTGTTATCAGTTTATAGAAAAAAATTTAGTCGAAAAAGGTGACTCAAAATTTTTATCAGATGTAGTGCTAATAATTCTTTATCGAATAGTACAAAAAATTCTTAAGTCATGGAGAAAATTTTTTAAGTTTTAAACATTTTTAACTCCAAACAAAGAATAAAATTTTGCCGTATAAGCCACTTTTTGGGAACATTTTCTTTATTTTTGGCACATACGTCCAAATAACACCGATAGAAATTTTGGATTGTTTTTTGTCTGATATTATCTTGACGTATATGAGACATACTTAAGTAAGCAAAATTCTTACATTTAGTATTTATTACTACAGTACTAAATAAATAAATTACGATTAACAAAGCACTTTTAATCTGCCTAAAGGAATTTCATCCATCTTTTATTATAAAAGAAAGCTTTCAGTGTTTAATATAACAGCAACAGTACGAGTATGTACTCAGAATCCAAACGAAAAAGATGTTACTTACTGCGCCATTTGGAACGAAGCACAGAATGGTCGCTCTGGTAATGATATCGATAGTTCTATAATAAAAATTTTGGAAAATATATTGAAGGATTTTAATCATATTGAGAATATCATTCTTTGGAGCGACTCTTGTGTGCCAAAAAATAAAAATAAAATATTTTTGTCTGCTAGTTTTGGCATTTTATATAAAAATAATAATCTAAAAACAATTACTCAAAAATTTTCAGAGCCGGAACATTCCCAAATTCAAGAAATTGACTCTGTCCACAATGCAATAGATCGATTTCTAAAGTTAAAAGAAATTCACAGTCCTTTAGATTTAATAATAAAATTAAAAAATTACCACTCCAAAAAGTTTAAATTGAATATTATTGAAATGTTACCTACAGATTTCAAAATTTATTCAGTTATTGCGCGTTAACTAAATTTTCAGAACGTTCCATTTACTAAAATTAAAGCAATTAAGTAAATAAATTTAATTTATTTTCTTTATCCTATAAAGCATCTGTAAGTAAAGATGAATTTCAGTCATCAAATTTAAAAAAACAAGCGAGAAAAGGAGTTTTTTCAAAATCAGATGAAATGTTTGAAAAGGAACTCAGTATATGTCCAAAAATAAATATTTCTGAATATAAAAGAAATGATATTAAAAGCCTTTTCCCATATCTTCTATACAATGATGTTCAGTTTTATTCAAAACTATTTACATAAGTTATAACATATTAAGATATTATTAAGATACTGATTCTAGAATTATCTATAATGTACTTAAAAAACATACTTTTGATTCATAAAAGTTTTATGAAATAAATTTTGATTTAAAATTTATTTTATATTCATATGTACCTCTAAAAAATGAAAATTAGTTTTTTATTAATTTATTCCTTTAATTTTAATGTAACAGCAATAAAGTGAAGTTAAAGAAATCTATTCTTTATGATTTCTTATTACGTTTTATCTTTTTTTCTTATGAAAAATCTTTTAAATATATTCATTTATGTACGTACGTCAAGATAACGCAAAATTTTTTTATTTGAAAAATTCCATACATTTTTTGCCGTATATCCACGAAAGTGGTGCGTACGTCAGTATAACATAAAATTTTTTTACCAAACGTGGATATACGGCAAAATGGCTCTTAAATATCTCAGAAAATTTAAGAGATAAAGTCCTGGTGATTGAACACATCGAAAGATCTAATAATTTAAGATTCAAAAATGGTCGTAACTCATTTTTTTTGATTGTGATATACGTCCAGATAACTTCGGGACGACGAAATGCCAATGAAATTTTTCAAGACACACACACACCTACAGGTAAATTACTTATTAGTTACCGGAATGTATTACGTTTCCCAAAGTTTGCGAATGTTCAGAATTGTCATTTTAAACAAATAATCTTGTATGTTTAAGCCAGCTAAGCTCTAATAAAAATACGGTTTTTTTAAAATGTTTAATATTTTTTTTTTTATTGCTATGAATAGTTGTTGTTGCTGATAATTTCAGAAAAGTCACATGTTTATTAGATGTTATTTTAAATTAAATTTCTTTTTTTTTCATTTTTTATTATTTTTAAATACATACATTTATATTTGATTTTTGTTTTCACTTCAATTGTCATCAATAATATATGTACTTATAATAATATGTATATCATATAATAATGTACTGTGTATATGTATTTGTATGTATGTCAATGTATTTTGTTATATGTCTATATATTCATACATATGTATATATAGCATTTTTTCTTATATAATTTTTATGTTAAAATATTAAAGATATATTTCATTTATTTTTAATGTTTTTTTGTTCTTTTCTTTAAATTTTGATACTTTTTATTATAATTACTTATAAGTAATATGCATTAATAATTTAATAATAAATATTTGTTCTTTTTCATGTTAATTTTTTGTAATCGTCATAGAGTGTGATTAGTGGGAAGGAGGGAGAGAGCTGATGTTAATATTGAATTACGATTTTTGAAATATCCTTTTTTTCTAAATGGTTAATTTTGTATGATACATACATACATATGTATAGGGAATTTATCCTTTGTTTTTTTCCCTATTTTAATATAAGCTGACTTCATAAATAAAGTTTGCAATGCAATACTGCAATGTATAGTATTCATAAACACATTAGACATACTTTTGGCAATGAGGCAATTTCGTTCATTAATGCATAAAAATACTATTCAATGCGCAACAACTGTTAAATGTCTGCATTGTTTTTATTTGTAATGCTTCACTGGTAAGGTGTATGTTTATTATAGTTTTGACAGGATTTTCTTGAGTTTTTGTTTAAAACGGTTTACAGTTTTAGAATTTTTAAAAATTGTTCCAAAAAAGCGATATGTACACCACCTAAGTTCTCATCTGATTATAACAGTTACAACTCAAACGGCAATAATATTGAAAATAGAAAATGTTCTATTTTTAACTGAGCTCAGACAAAAACAATAAAAATCAAATCAGATTTGATATAAAACTCAGATGAAAACTTAGGTGGTGTAAATATAACTTAAGTAAAACTTTTGTTTGACAAAGCTGTGTTTCCGCTTCGCCATATAAACGAATTTATATACATATGTGCAGTGTTGCATTGCAAACTGCATTTATGAAGTCAGCCATAAAACCCCGTCTATACGAACCATAGATTTGATATATCATGCACAAATTTTTGGGCAATCATCGATTTGGCTGGTGTAGACTCTCTAAATCTATATCATGTTCTTTGTCGACCATCGTTGGTAAAACAATTTTTGGAACAATCATGTGTTACCATCAACTGTCGTTCTTAATTTTACGCCATCTTTTTTTTTACATTCACAACCGCAGAAATAAGCGAAGTGGTCTTGATGAAAAATTATAAATTATGATTTGGCAAACCATGCGCAGTCACCA
Organism: Metopia argyrocephala; assembly: GCA_963576795.1. Lineage (NCBI taxonomy): Eukaryota > Metazoa > Arthropoda > Insecta > Diptera > Sarcophagidae > Metopia > Metopia argyrocephala. The sequence goes on from OY756210.1 coordinate 40,024,065, forward strand.
CATACACAAATTAGAACAAACTTTTGATATTTGTGCTGCCGACGTTTTGTTCATGATTACCAAATCGATGGCTCGTATAGACGGGATGTAATTTTGTTCAAGTGTTTTAACATGTTCTTTTGAAATCTTCATTTGTTGTTGGTTGTTTGTTTATCTTATTTTAATAGTTAATAAATTTATTATAAATATTTTAGTTTAGCTTTAAATTTACAAAAAAAAAAAAATACTTATTACATACTTCTAATGCTAAAATTTTATTTATTTATATATTTTTGAATTACATACACAAAAAAGCATTAATTTATAATAAAGAAGTAACGTTTGTCTGTTGTCTTATTCTTCTTGTTCATTAAAAATAAATTAAACTGTTTTAATACGTAAATATGTTCTATTATTTAACTTTATTTAATTAAAAATCAATAAAAAATATATTTATATACAATATTTTAAAAAATATATCCTAAAATATTATAACTTAAACGTTTTATTTTCAAAATTTTAATGCTTCATTTTATTTTCTTACTTCTTAATTTGTTTGTATGTATTTGTATATATAATTTATATGTATAATTAATTTTTCTACTATAAAAATATATGTTTTTATTCTTAATGCTACTTTCTTCTAAACAAGAAGAAGAAAACTTTAAAAATAAAACAATTACAAGTAAATTCTTTTCAATACTCTTGTTTAACTAATTTAGTTGAAAACTCTATTTGAAAGGCTTTTTTATTCAATTCAATGCTAGAAAGCCCATTTTTCTATGAGTAAATGCAGTTAAACATGTAATTCCTGCCTTAAAATAAAAAAAAAGATTATTGTTTAAATTAATAAAAACGTCAGGAAACAACTGCTTATCGTCCATTTTATTTTAATATACAGTCAGGGTTGTCATGCTGTCAGATTTATTTGTTTTTGCAAGTTTTTTAAGGAGCAGAGAGATTTTATGATTTTTTCAAATTCACGAAACTAATTAATATTTCTTTCTTAATTTTTTTAAATATAAAAGTAATTCCGAATTCTTGTAGTTTTTTTTAGTTTTAAAAATGAAGTACATCTAGCTCTGGGTGGCCTGGCACTCCATATGGGAAGAGACTTGTTGCTTAATTACTGGGGCTCTCAGAGACTGACCAAAGACACTTATCTAATTTGGTACTACGGGCCCCAGGAGCCCCAGGTTTGCTGTGCTGCACTGTCATTCGGGGTGTGAGGTAGTCCTGTCTGATGGTTTGAGTGTGAGTACATGTATTGGTTGCGCTAAATTCTGGACAATATCACCTCCTCAACAAGGAGGGGTGCTACTATCCAGGCAATGGCAATATCATAATAGCTAATATTTTGTTATAGGGCTCTCGATTGAGCTGCTTGGCTTCGGCATGTCCGAGATTTGGGAGTACCGGCATTGGGTGGATAGCCTGTGCTGTGTCTACGGACGAGTACGCACCTTAAATTACTCTATTATTTACCAATTACTTGTTTTATGAAAATTCTTTATTTAAACTTTTTTGCAGGCTTAAAGCAAATGACATCTGACAAACACAATCACAGTTTTCCTTGGAGTAATGGTTGTCGTATTCCAACATATTTGCACTCAATTAAAGAAAACAAGAAAAATTGTTCTTTTAGTTATAAAAAAATGTCGAAATACGACGACTACTCAGAGTACTATAAGATTTAGTACAGATGTTGAAGTCGCAGTCTAAAATTTTCGCAATAGATTTAAAACAGCATACATTTTTCTTTGATCTATTACAAAAAAGTCGAAATGTAACGACTTCAACAATGCTTATATTTAATAAAACACAATAGCCCGTATCCAAAAAATGAAACTAAGGTACAAAGACTTCAAGTCTACTTTTTTTTTACACATGGCAGTATCGCTTTAAAAATTTAGAGTAAAAAAAAGCTCATTGTTTTTAATACCCTTAAGCTCTGTTTAATTTTATTATATAGAAAATATAGGAAAACTAATCACTCTTTGTTGTAAATGCCCTTACAAGTCTTTCAAAAGTAAGTAGCAAACCTTGCATACATTTTGTTTGACTTGGTTTTCTATAGCTGTAAGATTCTTTAATGCCTGCAGAGAGTTTATTGGTTATAAAAGGCCATATTCTAGTTGGCGACGTCGCACAGTGTGACAGCCCATAGTAACCGCGGCACAAAATGGTTTTGGCGTGTTGTCCAATTTGGATGAAATTTTTACAGTATATTAACAGATATATGAGTAACAATTCCCTGAAATTTAAGCCTCATAACTTATTACTTTTTGGTCTAGAGGAAGTTAAAGTTGAGGTATGCCAACGCGCTTGAAATATGTTAGTTCAAAAGCTTAGTAATAAAAAAATACATAATAAATATAACTTCAAACTATTTTTTTATTTAACTTAGTTGTTGTAGAATGAGTAGATGAAAAAATAAATTAAAAAGAAAAAACACGAAAAAAAAATTTCTTAACAATAGAATTGTGGTGTAAAAATTTAACATTTTGCATTTTCAAAGGACTAGGAAATATAGAGCAGGCCCTCGCCCTAGGTGCAGACTTATATCAAATGAAAGATTGAAGTCTCAGCTTTCATTTAAAGTAAAGAACATATAGCAAAAATTTGCAAAAGTACTTTAAACATACAAAAACTGCAAAAAATACGCATTCTGTGGCTATACGTATGTTAGCATGCAATAGCATGTTTACCACTTTTTACTTTTATTTTTTTTTAATTGTTTACAATTTTTTATATTAATTCATTTAGAATGAGAATGAAATTGAAAAAATTAGAATACCATGATGATATTAAAAAATTATTGATAGAATGAATAACAAACTTTTTCTTCTTTATTGCATGGGCGTGTTATTGGAATTTTTTCATGAAACATTTTAAATGATATAAATTACAGTAATATCAAATTTGAAGGTTGTACCTAAAATATTTTAGAAAATGTGACACTTTTTATGTTGAGGTTGTATGGGTGGTGAGGGTAAAAGTGGGCCAAAGTTCCAAATTTTTTTCCGATATTGTTTGTAACAATATAACATTCAAGTGTATCAAAATTCAAAGTTATACCTAAAGTATTACGGACAATACGGCATTTTACAAATTTCGATTGTATGGGAGGTGGGCGGATTTTCTTAATTTTTTTTTTTTTTAAATGGAATTATCTCAAAAATAACCTGTGAAAAATTTCAGAGCTCTACAATGACTCCTTGTATTTAATGCCGGCGTTGTCACACTGTGCGTCGTTATCGTTTTACGACATTTTTGTAATAGAATAAAGAAAAAATGTTCTCTTGCCTTTAACCTATAACAAAAATTACGTTAGACGACGACGACGTCGCCAATTGGAATAAGGACTAAAGATTGCTTACAGTGTGGCACTTTCAACAAAATTAAGAATAGAGAAAAAATATTGCATAATCTGGTCGAGCTCGAGATTTTGATTTTTGTTCGTTTTTTGTTTTTTACCGAATAATTTCAAGATGAAAATGTCAAATCTTTTGTTGATCTATGTAATGAAACCAAAGGAAATAATCTGCCCTATTCCATTTGGCGACGTCGTTGTTGTCTGATGTCTTTTTTGTAACAGAATAAAGAAAAAATGTTTCTCTTGTCTTTAATCTATTACAAAAATGTCGTTACACGACGACGACGTCGCCAATTGGAATACGGCCTAATATTTTTATTTCGAATAATTATTTTTTAATCCGTAAAGACATGCTTCTTCTAAGTTATCACTATTACTAGGTTTTTGTCATAATCGTTGTTATTTTCGAATTTTTCAATTAAAAACTCTCATCACAGTGCATACAGTGATGAAGGAAATGACAGCTCAAAAAGTTTAAAATCAGCTGTGTTTTATTACGGCTATCTTATTATACGCTGTAATGTTGTGTGTGCAATTTTGTTGTGGCTATCTTGTTATACACTGTGATAGCATTCCGCAGCACCCATGTTGTATGCGTCAATTTTTATCCATGAATACCGGGACCTACAGTTTTGAAGTCGACTTCAAATGACAGACTTGAGACACTTGTTCATGGCAATCAGTTACTCTCCGGGCTTTTGCCAGAAGACTGCTAAGAGGTAGTCGCCGAAAGAAATATTTTCTTCATATTTTTTTTTTCCAAGATGTCAGAGCTGGGATTTGAACCTGAAGTTATTGTGCAGGAAGCTAACACACTAACCACCAGACTTTAGCGACTACATAGAATTATATTCTAAACTTAATAGGCCGACTACCTAAAAACGTTAGTTGTAAAGCATTTTTATAAAGCATAAAGTTCCTAAAATCATAATTGACATTTATGGCAATGCCTAATGGTCCTTTTTGTGTGGCAACTCAGTTTGATGAACATTAGCTGTCAAAACCATGCATTCATTTTATTTTGTATGCAAACTGTTGCACTAATATGGAGGCGTACGCAATAAATTATGTTTTTTTTTTTTTATTTTTAATAGAAGCAGTGACAAAACGTGGACACATGATCGCAAAAAATTATTCGGCCTTATTCCAGTCGGCGACGTCGTTGTCGTTTGTAGCAGAATAAAGAGAAAATGTTTCTCTTGCCTTTAATCTATTACAAAAAAGTTGTTATGCGACGACGACGTCGCCAATTGGAATACGGCCTATTAATTGCGACCAGACTCCGACATGAACCTAAGATAAGTATCCCCTCAGTACAACAAACAGTCCATTACAAAATTATAAATCGCATCTCCCAAAATCACCTTCTAAGGATAGCAATTTTATTCAATATATGAAAAGTAATTCTAAAATACTTTAATGCCTAAGAAGAAAACAGCCTAATTTACTTCCAAGCAAACCCTTTATTTTCGACTTTGTTTTATTGATAGAGTTTTTATTTTATTTATACAATTTTTATTTCTTACCTGACCAAATAGTAAAGTTCAGCAGGCACTAAATCATGGAAAACTTTATATATTTATGTATGTATGTAAAATTCGAAAAGCTTTTATTTACACCAGCAGACCTAAATTTATATAGTTTTTTTAAGCAATTAGCTATCCCTTAAAGGATTTGTCATAATTTCATTATAATATGCTGAAGACCCGAGTTCGAGCCCCAGAAAGTGTGATCATTTTTTAAATTAATTTTGTTTTTTCTGAAAGGCTTTAATTAGATCAAAGTTAAATTCTATAAAGAATTTAGTTTAGATTTTTGCAATGAATTTTTTGATAATCAAAGAATAAAATGATATCCGTGAAGGTAAATAGTACACTAGCCTAACTGAACATGTTTTCGACTCCAGCTACGGTGCTATTCATGACCAAACATCAACTCTACCATTCCTTCACGGACATCATTTTCATACTGTTTATAAAAATAAACCATTTGCTACCAATAATTTTTTTTTTACAAAATTTGACTTAATTAGTGATGAGACAAAAATAATCGATTTTTTATAGTGATGTCACTTAAATTTACCAAACATGTTGAGTGGAACAAAATGATTTCGGAACATTTCGTGATGAAGTTGAATTATAACTCTCTACAATTCTTATAGCAAAATTTCAACATCTTCGCAAGTTGATGGTAGACGTTAGATGTTGATAAGTGAGAAAAGCTTATAATAAGATCATTGTTTTTCGTAATATTCCTCTTCATTATTGAGGCATTATCGACTGTGACAGCAGAAAGCTGACACATACATATCAGAGAATGACATGAGTGATTCGATTTTACTGCTTATTCCTATTATTACTGCTTTTGTTTTGTTTTTATTCATCAACAGTGGCAACAGTATTGCTTGTAGAGTTTACTTTTGTAAATGCATTGTTTATTCTTAATCTTTTTTTAGATACCGTTAGCAATAACAACATACAAAACACTCCTTTGTATTCAAAACACTCAAATGATTCATTAAAGCTCAACTAAGAGGTTAAATCGTTTGACTGAAACAGTGAAAAAATAGCATATTTTATTATAAATATAAAAGAAACTGCATTATTTTTCATTACAATCGTGTTATTGTTTTTCTTTTGTTTGTAGTTGGTTTATTCACATTTAAACAGTGAAATACTCAAACATACTTACTGCTTTTGTGATTGGTTGGAGTGTTTAGAATTTGCAAGCAACTACAAGCATTTTGTAGCAAAAGACATACTAAATTGAATCATGCAATAGCAGCATTCATTTAGTTAGTGTGTATTGCTAGCTCAATATTCATTTTTAAAAAGACAAAAAATTGCCATTTGAGTGCGATATTCATGTCATTCTCTGATACATACATATGTATGTAATCGTTAGAAAGCCTTTCATACTCAAGAGGAGATGTTTAGTTCTCATAATTCTTTAAAAAATGACTCTTTCCTCGTACTCAATGTCCACAACATGTCAGCTGTGACACGGCAAGGAGAAATTCTCTCAATTAATGAGCGGCACCAAATTATATTTTTAGGTTAATTGATAGTAACCTCCAGTTCAATGCCAGCTGCGAACTGCAGATACATTATATAGAGAAGTAATATGTTGTACTCATAACAATTCTGCTCACCAGCTAATGTTATGAGGTAATACATTAAGAATTGAACCCAAGACCTCTAGGTTGGTAGGTGTATGTCTTAACTACAGCACTGCAGCGACTCTTCCCCTATTGGCCATTAATTAATGCGGCGAATTATATGTATGTATGTATGTAATTGTTTTGGAAAATTTCTGGATGTCTTTAAAACTATAAATAAAATGTATGTTTTTTTCTTTTTTCTAAGAAATACACAAATATATTTTCTTAAGTGTATTTAATATGTATGTATATATTGTTTTTAAATATTAAGAACAGAGCTGAAGTTATTTAGCAAATAAATAATAATAATAATAATAATAAAAAAAAAAGAAATTCTTGAAAAATATTACTTGTTACCAGCAATTAAACGTAAAAATTTTATGCTAAGAAATGATTTTTTTTTTTCTTTTTTCGTTTATATACATATGTATATATACATATATGTATATATTTAAATCAACTACAGAGATAATACGTACTCGTATGTATATATTAAAGTACCAAAGTAGAATTTTGTTTGTTTGTTTTGTGGCTTACATTGTAAATATGTTAAAACTATGTATGTATGTATGTATGTTGTATGTATAATTATATTACACAATGTGTTAGTACATTTTTACAGCAAGATTTTTTTCTCTTTAGGTATTTAACAAAATATTTTCTAGATTTGTCATTTTTAAAAACATATGTAAGTAGATTTTAGATAATATGTTATTGCTTGTGCTCTAAAACTACGGTAATATTAGGCAAACATTTGATCAATAAAGTATAATCACTATTTTAGTTAAACATTTTTTGAAAAATTGTTTAAACACGAATAATATTAATTAAACTGAAAGCAGTAAAATATAAAAATGCTTATAAAATAGTGGTTACATAGTTTTTTGACGAATATTTGCCTAATGCAACCGTAGAGCTTAAATAATATACAGTATTGCTCAAAACCTCAGCAACTTTTCCTGACGAGTTAAACAAGGGGTCATATTATCGCTACGTTTACGTGTCAGAGAGCTACATTTCTTAAGAAATTATTAAAAATTAATTAATTTAAATCAACACATAAAAGGAACACAACAATAAACAAAGAAAGATGCTTAGGTTTCGGCGAACAGCAATATTTGCACTTGATTTTGATTTTGTTTTTTTTTTTCTATATATTATAAAGGAGAATTAAATTTATTTTGTTGTTATTAGCATATAATATATGCTGTCAATAAATGAATTCAAAATAAAAATATTAGACCTTGTTAAACTTGTCAGGAAAAGTTGCTTAGGTTTCGAACAATATTATGATTTTATTTTAGTTTAAAAATGCAAATACCCAGCAGAAATTATAGCTTACCAATAAGCTATTTTGTAAGGGAGAAATTGTAAACAATCACTTACTCGTGCGCCTCAATAATGCATGATTTTTATATGAAATGAGCCGCTAAAATGTAATATAAACACAAATTTATTGCCACCAGTAAACAAATAATATACAAAATCAAAAATAATACCTTATCCTATAGCATCTTTGTAAGTTTTAAGGTATGCATAAACAATATAATGCTTCCTTTATTGCTTACAATTTTATTTATTGCTTCCAAATTTAAAAAAAATTTTCTGCTGGGTACTTGTTTAAATGATGTAAACAAGTTTCTAATATCCTTTGAATTATAAGTTTTCTTTTTAAAATTTCGTTTTGTGTCTCTTGTACCATATTTTTGCAAGCTTAATATTGAGATAGCTAATGGAAATTGATAACGAGTGAAACTGAAATCGTATAAAATTTGAAATTGCTATAAAACTGACACAATTTTGAATTATCTCATTATACACACTGGATTTATGGCAATTAAAATAATTTGTTTCTTTATCAAAACTTTAAATTAATTAAGACATATAAAATGTTTATATGTCTTCAGTTTTTACTTCATGATAAATTCCATTACAATATATCTGATTAATATTAAAAAAAAATATATACAATAATTATAATAAAGTGTTTGTGTATGTTTCTAACTTTTTAATTGATCGTATTAAAATAAATACGCGGTTGTTATAATATAATAATACTTATAAAAATCTTACTTTAATAATAACATTAAAAACAATAAAATTTAAAAAATATAAAATATTTCAATTGTTTAACTTTCTTTTACACAAACTATTGATATATAATATTGAAATGAAAATTTTCATGTTATCTGTATGAAAACCCTATTTTTATTTTAGATATTTATTTATTAAGTAAAATATTTATTACTTAAGACGTAATTTTTTATTAATCTTCTTAAGACCTAAAAGAAATCTTAGCTCTTTATCTGTTCTGTTCTGTTTGTTTAATATTTAAATTCATTTTATTTATCGTATAAGACAAGTGCCAGCCAAGTTATATTGTTCTCGATAGTTTCTTTACTTTTTATAACATGGTTTTCTTAAATTATACTTGTTTTCCGTTTAAATTTTAACTTTATCAACTATAAAATAACTTAAAGTTAAAGTTAATAATTTAAAAAAATACATATGTATGCATATAGATTTGTATCATATGATTTATAAATAATTTTTTATATGGTATATAAAAGTCTAAATATGAGTGTTTGTAAGTGTAAGTTTTTTTTTTAAATATATTTATATACATATATGTAAATCATTCTAAATAGTGTTTAATAGTTATAAGAGTATATTACATTTTATATTTAAAATAATGAATTCAATTTCTTTTTCCTTTTTTCCTTAAAACAAACAAACAAAATAAATTTAATACAAAAAATTATAACTAAATAAATTACTTTTAAATAATAATAAAATAAAATATGTTTAAAATCCATACTGTATGTTAAACAATATATGTTTGTTATGTTCGAAAAGTTTATTCAATTCAATTCAAGTCACCACGATGTTGCTGATGGTGAAATCCTCCATAATTAATATAACCACCATAGAACATCAAATTGTTTAGAATATAGTTGTTTAACGCAATTGATTTCTGAAAAAAAAAAATTAAAAAACAAATGCATAAAAACTAATTACAATTTCATAATATAATTTTAATTTCGAAGAAATAATAAGGAATACATGTATGTTACGTAATTCGAAAAATGGTTTTGAAACTCTTATTTTGCAAATTTTTTGTTTGTTTTTAAATCCAACAATCCAAACCAATTGAAAAAAATTAAAATTGTTTTAAAATTAATTTTAAACTAGCAAATCCAGGCTAGCTTTGCTACCCCTATTTAAATTAAATAACAAAATTTGTTTAAATATTCGCTATTTTATATTTTACCGTCCTCACGCTACACAAAAATGTATATTTAACTTGTATGGGAACTACCTACACACGTCCACTATCTGACAAGACCCTTTCTGGGTATATACCTAATAACTTCCAAAATTTTCATGGCGATTAGTTGGTATGATTTAGATAGACAGTCAGATACACATTCATTTTTATAAATACATATATGTAGATAAAACATTATACATACTATTTAAACAGGAAAGTCATATATCAAAACGAAAGATCTACAAAATGTGAAGTTAAAATAACCACTGAAGTGGTTTTTAATGCACTAGACTAGTTTTGAAAATAACACTTGGTCAAAATTATTTGTTCATACATACATACATAACTGGCCTTTACAACCCTGTGTTAGGATTACGGCCTAGCTTTTCGCAGCACTCATGTTGTGTGTATAAAAATTTTTATCCATGAGTACCGGGACCTATAGTTTAATGTCGACTCCGAACGACAGACTTGAGAAGCTTGTTCATGGCAATAAATTACTATCAGAGCTTTTGCCAGAAGACTGCTGAGAGGTAGTCGCCGAAAGAAATATTTTTTTCATATTTCTTTTTTTTCAAGATGTCGGAGCTGGGTGTCGAACCAAGGGCTCATGTCATAGTAAGCCAACACACTAACCACTAGACCACGGCGACTACCAAAATGTAAATGTAAAATAAAACACAATTTACCGGTATCAAAACCACCGGTGTGGCAAGGCTGTTAATTATCTATTATCTAAATTGTTATTTATTTAGTGAAAGGTTTGCCATTTAAGGATACAATTGCAGTTTAATATCTGGAAGAAATAATTAAAACTAATAAAAAAAAAATAGCGATTCAAACGGGGCCACCTTCTACTGTGCAAAAAATTGTCAGGATAATAAAGAAATTTGATAAGACTAGAAGTATTAAAGATTTGTACAGAGCTGTATATCATTGCAAGACAAAAAAAATGTTTTCTGTTGTGGAAATTTGTCGGCTAGTGCGCATTATTATTAATGTCAAAGAAATGTCCACTACCGAAAATGCAAGAGGATGTTTTTTTTCCAATATTCGACCTGGGAGTGGTACCTTCCATACAAACCAAATACTGATTTTTGTATATCTTGAGAACGGTTAAAGCTAAAGTTTCGGAATTGGATCTGAATGACTTCACATTCAAGAAAAATTATGAATCACAAAGTGGGCATAATTGGACAAGTAGGCGTGGTACCTCCCATATGAACTAAATATGTATTGATTTTTGTATATCTTGAGAACGGTTTAAGCTAAAGTTTCTAACTTTGTTCTGAATAATCAAGGAAAATCATCAGTCAGAAAGTGGGCGGTCTGGAAAAGTGAGTGCGGTACCTCTCACACAAGTTAAATATTTATTTCCTTATATCTTGAGAAGTGTTAAGTTAAGGTTTCTGAATTTGGTGTGATTGATTTCGTAGTCAATAAAAATTATTTGTCGAAAAATTTAGACAAATTTGAGTGGGTAGACAACGCCCAAGGCAACGTCTGCCATGTTTTGCTAGTAAATTATAAAACATGTCAATTTCATAAAAAATTTGTAATGAAGTAAATAAATACTTTATAATAAATATAATATTATTAACAAATTTCACAGGCAAAAGAAGCCGTTTCACACATTCCAGCGTACGAGTACATTGTATCATAAAACAGAATGCAACTTATTTTTAAATATTGAAATACATATATTTTCAAAACCATAATTCATAGCATGTTTTTTTTTCTTATTATTATTATTATTATCATGTTTAGAGAAAAAATGATCAATAGTACTAACTTTTCATTTTCAAAATGGAAATTGTTGTGCAATTTAATTGTAAATACTGACAAATTATATTTCTTCAGGATATTTGAATGATGTTTAAAACTTTTTTTTTTTTTCGTTTAATTAAGAATTATCGTCACTTTTTTACATTTTTATAGTGACTTTGTTTATAATTATGATGTTGGTGATAGTACAATATGATTGAAGATGATGATAGATGACTTCATGAAACAGCAAATAGGGAGATGATGGTGATAATATTGGCTGTGGTGGGTGCTTGTCGATTGTTATTTATATAAATTTTAGTTTAAAGTTTTAGTTATTAAAAACAAATATAATTTTAGACACATTTAATAACAACAATAATAAAAATTAACTTCTTAGCCTTCCAAACAGTTTTAACAAACAATACAAAACAAACATATTTGTTGAATAGAAGTAGTGCTAGATGGTTACAAGTCAATGATGATTCTATATAAAACAATATTGATTGTGGCATAGCAAGAAAATACTATAGAGAGTTCACCCATTTATGGTCCATTTACCGGGGCCTTTGGCTGTTGAAACAAAATGAAATAAAAAAAAGAGTAATAAAGTAAATCATTTGCGAGTTGTCTGAAAACATTTTCGAGATTAAGAAAAAAGTTTCCATATAAAAGTAAAATAAAAAAAGTGATACCCTTTCTTCCTTTCAGTTATACCAATGACAAACACTCACGCACTTTAAAAACATTTTAGAAAATTAAAAACTTTATCTGGCTCATTTGCATTAAATTTTCAAATTTTCAAATTTTTTTATGTTTTTGTTTTTGTAATAGACCAATACATAAAAATATGATTGAAGATATTCGATTGCTTAGTTGTTTGGATGATGACATTCAAGTGTGTTTGTTTGACTTTTTGCATTACTTTGGGGGAAGTTGTTTCCCACTGATGATATACATAGACATTAACAGGGAGAGAGACAGAAAGAGGCGTACAGACATCACTTAGAGAGATAAATTCTATACTTACCGGAAATATTGATCGTGTAATGATTGACGCTGGAATTCAGCGGCCTGTAAATACTGTATATATGTAATTAATGAGATAAAAAAATTATCGAGGGTAATGGAAAACCTGAAGTTGATCAGCATAAGACATACGCAGCAAAACATCTGAGTGCGGCTCTCTAGACATAAGCATATTTGGACGTGGAAATTGACCAACATTCGCTAATGAGTTGTATTTTTTGTTGTCAAATTAAAATAAATTATAACAACAATGTTATAAATTGAAAACAAAATAATTTATAAAATAAAAAGTAGTTGTTTGGTTGGACGGTTTAAATATATATTAAAGATGTTATAAATGGTTTTTTCATAGCGACATACACATTTGCACACATAGACACGAACACATATATGGGGATATTTATAAATGTTTTGTGTTGACGACGACAAAATTAAAGTTGATTTACGTGATAGTACAAAGATAAAAGAAAGAAGAAAAAAAAAAGGGGAAAATTGCTGTAATTTACAATTCTTCTAATAATATATTATGTGTGTGTATAAGAAATAAATATATTTAAGAATAAATACTAAACTAATTAATTTAGAAAATGCATTGAAAATTTTACATTTATTTAATATCCTTCAGATCATAAACCATTAATGACAGTATTAATAAAAAATAATAATAAACTTTTTATATGTATGTATATCCTTTGTAAACTAAAAATATAATAACTTTAAGTAGAGTATAAAAGTTGTGCACAGAAAAGTTGACCTAAACAAGTTTGATTACAAAAAAGTTTTAAATAAGCTCACACACGTTTAAAGTAGAGAACAATTTATTTCATCTTGATCAGATGAAAAAAATAGTCCTTATTTCACAAGGTACGCATTACAATACACTAATTAACTGAAAAGTTCCAAAACTAGCTGGCCTTACGTATGTACAGTCGAATTCGGCTATAAGAAAATGTAAAAAACAGCATTTGTTTTCCTTATAACCGGAATTTTCCTTCAAAAGGACTTCGGATAAATGCAAAATTATTTGCTTTAAACGAACTCCTAAAATATTGTTGAAATAAAAATGAAACAAATACATATGTTTTCGAAAAATTCAAATTCTGACAAAGTTAACAGGCAAATTATAAACAATTTTATCAGTAAATGAACATTCTTGCCATAAAAAATACTTTTGAAAATGTAGGCATGCACAAATAAAAAAGAAATGAACCGGTGCTAAAATTTTTTTGCTGTCGATAAATTCTTAATACTCGTATTTGCAATTAAGCGGAATTCTTGTTATACAATTTTGTGCTTTTTAACACAAAATCTGTTTCTTTTAAGCGGTTTTTCATTAAAACGGATTTTCTTTTAAACGGAGTTAAACACCTTTGAATTTTATAGAAAACAAAAGTAAATAAATTTATTTTACTTATATCCGATTTTATCTTTTAAACGATGTTCTTATATCCGAATTTTATATTTAATGGTGGCAGTAATTTGAAAAAAAAGGTGCTTTGACCAATAGTGGCAAACTTATAAAGCATATGTTTTAAGTTTGAAGGAGCTACGTTGTTTGGTACTCTTTTTTTTATTCCTAAGACATTAAAAATAAAAGATCACAGTGAATTTGTAAGTATGTAACAAATTGGTCATCGGTATCGAAATAGATTCTATTCTTAGATTCTATTCTTAGAGAGTCGACGATGTCCCTCTGTGGTGATTTGTTAAAACAAATTAAATAAATTATAACGAATTTGACCGATCCATATTCAATAATGTGGTCGTTATCAAGAGTCAAAGTTCAGAAGTCCCTATTGCAAGACCATGGTTCTAAAGTTATTAAATATCGCTGAAGTATGAGAAAAAAGATCCTACTTTATTTACCAAAAGTGATTAAAGATTAGTTGAAATTTACGATTTCTTATGCTGCTGGTACGTGTTCAGCAAATATTAAAGTGTTTATACATTCCAAAAAGTATGTAAATATGTCACAAACTTTTTTGAATAAAAACCCATCTAAGTAATTAAATTGAGTCCCGTAAATTTTGTAAATATGCTTAGTTTTGTTGGCATTATAAACAAAAAAATTAATTTAATACACCCAGTTTTTCTGTTTTCTATAGTCAATACTGAAAATAAATAATTGAATTCAGTTAAATTTTAAACGCTAACGTCCGGTTTTTGAAGAATTCGATATTATGGTTTAAATTAATTTTAACTTCTATTAACTTTTTTAATTGCTAGTTTAATCGGCCGATGTATAGAAAACAAAACAAAAAAAAAAAATAAAAAATTTAATAGAAATTGTTTTGTAGCAAAAATGGGCTTAGATGGGTTTGGGTTTAAAGCTATCACTCAAAAAATTAAAATTGGTAATTATAAACTACAATTCAATTTACAAAGGAAATATCATATTTTATCTAATATGATCAATTATATTGCCATTAATTTTTGTTCCTCTTTTCTTTTTGGTTTAGTATTTATTCTTAAAGATATTTGTTGTTGTTTTTTTTTTCTTATAATATTTTACACAAACTCACGTGGTAGTTGAAATCCGGCCTCCGGTGGTTGCTGCTGTGGGGGCAAAGGCAAATGTAAATGAGTATGAGAATGCGCATGTGCATGATATTCTCTCGTCAATCGTATCTGAAAATTTATAGTTTGAAGAAGAAAAAAAAAACAGTCGTGGCGAATTTCCAAAATTTAGTGTTGTGTTTTGAAAATATCAATTATTTCAACAGAAAAGAAAAACAATTTCAATTGCAATTAATTCTTGATGAAAAATTAACGGGAGAAAAAAGGACAATAAACATTAGAATGGAAAGACAGATCGTGTTAAGAATTAAGCTTTTTTTCAATATTACTTTTAAACTTTATTAATAAAAGGTTAATTGCAAAACAATATGAGTTTGTGGTTTTAGAAATGCACAATAATGTTTATTTTTTAATGGGTTAAAGTTAATCTGATTTGAAATTTTAAGGCAATGCATTAATAAAATGATGTTTTATTTTTATGGGTGAGACAAAATGACATTTAAACACAAAACAAATAGTAAATTTTAGTTATTTTTGTTTAAGCAAATTTCGTGTAGGAATCTGGAGGGAAAAACACACACTTTACGTACTCTTTTTAAATGAGTTTTGGTTTTATATACTTATAGATGTTTCTAAAAACATTTTTTTTTTTGTGAATTTGTGGTTGGTTGGTTAATTCGCATAAAACAGTAAAAAAAATTTCAAAAATCCAAATACGATTGAGTGATTGAATGATTGAGTTTTTATAATAACAATATATGTAGGTAAATAAAAATATAATTTCTATTTATAAAATATACAACGTACATAAGTAATATTTATTATAGCAATAACTATAATTGTGTTTATTTAATAATAAAAAAAAATATTAAATTTAATTCTAATGAATGTTTTTATTATGGGATATACATATTTTATAAATAAAAGGAAATGTGACGCAAACTTACCATATGTTCATTAGGATCTAAACCAACATGATGGGGAGGTGGTATACCTAAGCGTTCACGTTCCATTTGTGATATGGCGGCTGGATTAGCATACATGGGGAATTGCGAAGGATGTAAACCTCTATTAAAGTGTATAGAAAATCAAAAGTTTATGAACTTTATTATTTTTTTTATTATTTTAACAATTTTAATAATTTTACCGCCTATAGTACTCCATCCAATGTGGATCTAAACGTGATTGACCAGCTGCTGCAGCTTGTGCGTTTTTAATTTCTTCCAATTCTCTGAAAATTTATTAACAAATTTTAAATTTTGTTATTATTTAGAAGAAAAAAAACGTAGATATTAAACTTAAAAGTATATCTTTTTGTATGTGTAATGTGTGTGTTTTTAGTGCATGCTTATTCATATCATGTAAGCGAGTTTAAAACAAGACGTTTGATATTTTTATTAAAATTAAAATCAAAATGAAAAAGCATATGAATTTTGTCAAAGGTTTTCTATTTGTATGTTATAAATATTTCGAAAATTAAAGCAAATTGTTTTTTTTTTATGTCAAAATTATATATATATATATGTATGTCTTTATTATAAAATACCTTTCTCTACTATACATAGGCCCCATTGGATGATGATAGGGTACCATCTGTTCAACAGGACTGTAATAATTAAAAATAAGAAAATTAATTTTTATTTTTCTGATTCAATTAACGCAAACATAGAGAACAAAGCTCAAAGCGAATATATGTATGTAAAAGCACTCAAGTAGTAAAATCTAAAACCAATAGTATTCTATGCATACAAATTATTAATTTATTTTTAGGTCATTATGGTTTTAATTTTTAAAATAAAGAGTTTCTAGAAAATGTGATGACGTTTACAGAATATTCTAAAGCAGTAAAGGCGTATTAGTTAAAAATCGTCAAGATGATCTTACATGCACAAATTTAGCTCAAAAGTAAGGAGCCAAAGAAAAAAAAAATTATTTAAACCTATATTTGCCGAAACTCATACGAAACTTTCAAAATACTTGGAGTTTTGATTAAAAAAAAACCCATTGCATTCTACAAAAGTTATTAGAGATGAGCTAAAATTAAGTGCCTCATCTCTAACCGTATGAAGTAGGTTTTATGAGATTGGATTTAAGAGATAATTTTTACAGAAAGTCTAAAAAAATATCTATATATGTATGAGATAGCGATTGAACTTTGCTAAAAAATATATGTAAGTGGTTTTCAATCTTGGTAATTAATTAACCAGCATGGTTTATATACTACAATTTAAAACAACATAGCGGGAGCATCATTTTGTGTGTGATGATTAGCAAATCCTGGGTATTTTATTATGCATTCTGATTCGAATCGAAAATATTCTCGAAAGCAGGTTTCAATTCGAAAAAACAATAATAATAACTACAACAATTTTCCAGAAATTCGTAAATTTTTATGAATACGTAAGTTTTTCTATTCGAATAGGACTACAAAAAACCCCATTAATTTTTTCTATTTTGCCTACTACAAAATTTTTAAATTGTTTAATTTCATGATCAGCCCCATCTTTTATTGATTCTTTGTTAAGTTTTTATTTTTTGTTTTTTCTGTAACTTAAAAAATAACAAGTCAAAAAATCAATGTTGCTGCTGTAAAAATAAGTTTACTTTTGATTTTTTTAAACTTTTTCCAACAGATTAGTAAATTCGTTGTTGTGGGGTTGTAAATAGTAGTTCTTGAACTTTATGTACAATATTAACAAAGTGTATAAGGGTACTTTACTACCAAAAAGAAAAAACCCTATGCATACATAAATATGCCACAAATATTTTGAATAAAATAATCTGATTAGTCGAGCCAAAACGGAGAAAACATCGAATTCTCGTTTAATTTAAGCTATCACAAAGGCTTAAGAATTACTCATTAGTGTATATATAAATATGTAAACTGAGTTTGTAACAAACAGTAGGAATTCAATAAAAAAAGGGTTTTATTATTAGTTAAATTATTTGAGCTTAAAGTCGAATAAATATTTAAAACTAGCTTCAACCCGGCGTGCTTTGCCACACCTACCACTATCATTTGTCCACATTTGTCGACTGATGAGTACGGAGTAATTCAAACCAAATTCAAAAACTTTAACTGTTACTGATTTCAAGACATACTGAACTTAATAGTTAGTTTGTCTGAAAGATACCATGTCTACTTGTCCGCCCTTTTTTCTACTGATAATTTTTAATGACATCTAAATCAATTACACCAAATTCAGAAACTTTAGCTTAAACACTTCTAAAGATACGTATTAAAGGTCTGCATGAATGTTTTGCTTTTTTAGTCAAACCGATGGAGCCGTTTTCTGATATTAGGTAAATAAAAAAAAGGGGTGTAAAAGTGGGCGAGGCAAAAATATCTTTCCGTAAAAACCTAAGTTGCATCACGGCGATCATTAGACAGAACAAATCGTCAAAATCGGTCCAGCCGTTCTCAACTGATGCGATGACCAACGAACAACATTGATTTTTATTTATATATGTATGTATATCTATTTTTCGACATTTAGCATCATCAGGAATATACATATATTTGTAATATAAACATATATAAAAATATTTATTCGACCTTAAACTCAATTAATTTTACTAATAATAAAATTAATACAAATGTCAAGGAAAATAGTAAAAATGTAAAAAAGGGTTTCTTAGAAATGGGCATTTTTCGTTAATTTATAAAGATATTTATTATCCACGAATTAATACGGATAAATATGTCTATCGTGAAGGTTGTTTTGACATTTTTTTTTTTTTTTTATTTAAGACCAATACTCAGGAGTAAACCCCTACTAAATGCAATGCATTGTATTGGAATATTGAATATATAGATATACATAGATGAGAAGAAGTCATGTTAAGCGCCTTATGTCAATGGGACAAATTGCTGTCAATTTGATCACTCAAAGGTCAGTGTTATACCTTCACCTTTGAATGATCATCAGCAATTGCCCCATCTGGATGTTGAATGTGAGTGTTGAGCATCTTTTTTTTTTTTTATGTAGGTTAGCTGTTATCTTCCCAGAAGATGGCGCTGTACTCCTGATCATTCGTTTTCTTGGTGGAATAGGCTGGAAATGCCAGGGAGCGGTTTCGTGAAGATGGATTTCTTGGAGGTGGGGGGGGAACCTCTTATTTTTTTTTTAAATTATAATTTTAGAAAAACCGCAAATTGATTTTTTTTTATTTATCCTCCTTCGCTGGGATTTGAACCTGGGTCTTTTGAGTTTCTATGCACGCGCTCATCCACTATGACACGACCCCCCCCCCATCGTTTAAAACACCGTAAATTTCAATATATATAGTTAAAGGATTTTCATAAATTTTATTTATAAATTTGCACACGCAAGAAATACCTTTCAAATACTGTTTTAAAATCACAAAATTTATTGAAATATTCATATCGAGAGATTGTTTCGTTTTAATGAATCGAAAATTTTTTTTATTAAAATGAATTGTTTGTTAAAACCACGTATACAGATCCGAAATGAGAAAAAACTGACTAAAGTCCCTAATAGACTCTGGTCGTTATATAACATACGAGTATATATTTTGATTATGCTGCGTGTGCAGTTGGAAACTTATACATACATACATAACTGGCCTTTACAACCCTGTGTCAGGATTACGGCCTAGCTTCTCGCAGCACTCATGTTGTGTGTGTCAATTTTTATCCATGAGTACCGGGACCTACAGTTTAATGTCGACTCCGAATGACAGACTTGAGAAGCTTGTTCATGGCAATTAGTTACTCTAAGAGCTTTTGCCAGAAGACTGCTGAGAGGTAGTCGCCGAAAGAAATATTTTTTTTCATATTTCTTTTTTTGAAGATGTCGGAGCCTGGAGTCGAGCCCAGGGCCCATGTCTTAGTAAGCCAACACACTAACCCCTAGACCACGGCGACTACAAACTTATAAGTAAACATTTTAAGTCATCTATCTTCAATGATAATGTTGAATAAATCTGTTTTTAGCGTGAAACCAACCAATCTACAATAAAAATGTAAGTATGAGAAGCCACGGTTGCTTGTGTTTTTTGTGATACACGGGAGCAATGTTTTTTTTTTTTTAAGGAATAAAATTGAATGTCTAGAGTATGCTTCGTCAAGAAGAAATGTTAAACTTATGTATTGGTGAAAAAATATATTTGATTTGAATTTAATTTATTTCTGTGATTTATTTTACAACATAAACTTTCAAGTGGCTTAAAAACATATAATACTGTAATTACGGCCTTAATTATGGTTTACAACACCTATGTGTTGTACTCTATACCAGAGGTGGGGAACCTTTTTACCATTAGAGGCCACATTTAAATTAGTCAGCAATACGAGAGGCCGCATAAGCTGATTGACCTAAGAAAGTGACTTTTTGTGAAATTATTATAGTTTTCTATAGATTTAACAATTTATTTATATAGAAAAAATAATACTACAAAATTTTAAATAGAATATACATTTAGAATAATATAGAAATATTATAAAAAAATACAATAAAAAATATTTCGTTATTTACTAAGTTCGTGACTTATTTGGCTTTGATTTTGTTTGACAGTAATTGTATATTTGGATCATAGCTAGGGAATTTCGATTAGAATTAGAAATCATTACGATTAAAGAAATAAAATAATCTAATCATTTGAATTGAATTTTGATAAAAATTTCAGATTACTAATTGATTAGATTAGAAATAATCAAAAATCTAATCACAATTAGTGACGATTAGCATTTCTAATCAAATCTAATCAAAACTAATCTAAAAAATAATTGATTAGATTTCTTGATTATTTTTGATTAGATTTGATTAGATCAACTATTTTTAACTATTTTTGTGAAGAGAAAATATTTATGATATATTTTTTCCGATTGTTTATGTAAAACGCAGCAAAATTTTTGACGAAGAAAAACGACAGGTTGTGATGGTGAAACCGTTTTTTGGAATACATATATAGAAATTGAAAAAAAAATGTATGTTTTCAAGTTATTCATCCCTAACGTATTATAGAATTAAAAAATAAACTCTATGAGCGTATTTGAGGTGAAAGCGAGAGTAGGAATTGC
Source organism: Metopia argyrocephala (assembly GCA_963576795.1). Classification (NCBI taxonomy): domain Eukaryota; kingdom Metazoa; phylum Arthropoda; class Insecta; order Diptera; family Sarcophagidae; genus Metopia; species Metopia argyrocephala. The sequence goes on from OY756210.1 coordinate 40,045,204, forward strand.
CCTGATTGTCTCGCAACATAAACTTCCGAAGCAGGAAAGTAAACAGCGAGTATGTTCTCGAAGACATGGATATTCAACAGCATTTTTCCGGATTTATATGAGATCCTCTCTAGCGTTAAAAAGTGATTTGATGATACTATCTTCCCCTAAATCAATTAACTCCATTTGTGGTTCTGAAGAAGCCTCGGACCTATCTATTAAATGTGGTTCAAATGCCAGTTTCATAGCAGGAGTGTGCTCATCAAATCAGAAAATCTATTAGTATACTCTTCTATTAAACCACCCAAGACACCTACATATTCATCGAATATTTTATTTTCACAAGCAATGTTTTGAAAAATGATAAATTACTCAACAGGGAAGCGTTGAGAGATGCGAGTCAGAGAAGCTAAAGCAAGGTGTGACACTCAAATGGGAGATCTGAAACCGAGTTATGTTTACTTCTTAGACAAGGTAGTTGGCGCTGCTAGCGCTAATTTAAATTTTTTTGCTGACTATGTATGACAAATTTTGTAAATAGTGTTTTATAATTTTAATTTATTTTCAAATAAATAGTACATAGAACATTATTCGTTTTTTTTAGATATGTAAGTTACATAAACTTTGTGGAATCTTCAGTAAAGTGAAAAATTGTTTATTTGGATATAAAACCAACATTTCGGCAATACTCTGAAAAAATCATAATTGATTTCTGAAATCTCCGAATAAATAGTTTTTCACTTACCTAAAAATTCTACAATTTTGAAATTCTCAATATTCCTTCTAAATAATTTTTTCGCGCAACTGTCATGGCGTTAATGTACAATAGTTGTTTGAAACGAACTCTACTATTTTGTACTAGGTGGCAAAGGGCCGCACTAGAACCTCGCGGAGGCCGCAGGTTCCCCACCTATGCTCTATACTATCGTTTACAACATTTATTTTTATATGTTGTACCCAATACAGGACAACATTTATGTAGGTGTTGTGAACAATTACAGGAAGCCTACAATCTGGTGAAGATATTTTTAAACCTCTTTAAATTCTAGAATCTGTATATTAAAATAATGCCGACGATAAGAAATATAGCTTATTATTTAATTTACCTAAAGCCAACATGTGGTCTTGCATATTCAGAAAGTTGTCGCAGGGCTGGTGTATCAGTATAGGGTGGTTTGAGTTCTGCTTTCAGTTTTGCTTGTTGAGCAGCTTGTTGGGCTGCAGCAGCTTGTTGTTGTTGTTGCTGCTGTTGCATTTGTTGTTGCTAAGAAAAATTTGCGTTCATTTTTAGTTTTTGTTTCATGTTTTAAATATATTTATTCTTATTACAAACCTGTCTTCGTTCTCGTTCTTTTTCGGCTAATTTACGATCCCGTTCCTCACGCTTACGGGCCAATTTCGAATCAGCAACTGGTTTAAATATTAAATCAGTTCTTGTGCATGAGTTATAATCACCGCGATCGATATGACGTACAAATCTAAAGGAAAAGGAGTTAAAATTAGAAATATGAAAAATTCTCAAGTATATGTATATGTAAGTACGTACATTGCCGATTGAGAACGATGACATTCAGTATCATCTGGTTTGGCTTCAGGACTAGGACCACGTGGTATATTGTGCGTTGGACTAGGAATTTCTGGTTCTGGATCTGGCTCGATTTCAATGGGCACTGCGATAGGACGATTTTAATGGTTTTAGTACAATAAAATTTTAAAAGTTTTTAACTTACGTGGCTCTGTAGGATGATGATGGGGAGGTGGAGGACCTCCAAGACCAGAACTGGCTGAATGCGCATGGGCACGTAAAGCATCCATATGTGATGTAGGCTGGAGTACATGTTGTTTGCCAATTTCTTGAAATGGTGATGAATGTGGTGGCGGAGGATAGCCAGGAATATGAGAGCCCGGATATCCCGAGGGTGGTAAACCAGGTGCTGTTTGTTGTGGACCGGGAGGTGGTACATTAGGTCCTCCACTTGCGCTGATATTGCTATTATTGCCCTGTGTTGTCTTTGGTGTTGGTGGTTTGTTCTGTTGATGTTGCATTTGTTGCTGCTGTTGCTGCAATTGTTGTTGATGCTGTTGCTGCTGATGCTGTTGATGTTGCTGCTGTTGTTGTTGCTGGTGCTGTTGTTGCTGCTGCTGTTGTTGCTGCTGCTGTTGCTGTTGTTGTAATTGCTGTTGTTTTTGTTTTTCTTGCGCCGCTAGTAATGCAGGATCGTCTGGTCTTGTGGGTGGCGGCGGTCCAGGCAAACCTGGATGATGAGCGGCTGCCATTACAGCAGCTGGATCTAGTGGACCTCCTGGTCCACCAGGTGGTTTCATATACGCTGGGAAACCTGGACCGTATGGCCCATAACCATATGGCGAATTGAAAGGATTATGATGATGGGGTGAATAGAACATTGACGGATGTAAAAGCGGGTGTGGGTAAGGTGACTGACCGGGATGTACTCCTATTGGTGGCATTCCCGCTCCAGCCGGAATTAGAGGCAATGGCAGTGGCATTTGTGGATGACGTATAACCGGTGGTGAGGCACCAGGGCGTAAGTGTGGTGGCGGTGAAGCCCCCAGCCCTCGTTGACCCGATTGGGGTCCATACATTTTACTCAAGGGGCTCGCCATCAAAGCGGAAGCACTTGAAACTGGGGGAGGCGTCATATGTGGCGATTGCTGTCTTAGCAAAGCATGACGATCCCGATCAGCTACAGCTGCGGCAGCCGCTGAAAGTGCAGAAGATGAAGGATGATGGCTAAGTGGTGATTGTGGCACGGGATGTAAAGGACTCTGCCGGCTCAGACTGCTTACACTCGAAGCTGGTGAAGAGGAACGATGCCCAGCACCCGAAGACGAATTTAAACCACTCGGGGTACCCACATTATTACTACCAGGAGGCCCATTTAGCCCACCGTTACCCGCTGAACTGGAACTCGAATTATTTTGAACGCTCGGACTGGCTCGACTAAATGCCGACGATGGTACCGTATTAGTAGACGATAATAAACTCGATGAAGAAGCTGAAGCATTCGAAGAATGAGATGAAATAGGACCGCCGCTGGCTGACGACACTACCGCATGCCCCGAGGTTTGCAGGTGAGATGGTGGTGGACTTCTTCTACTTAAACCAGATTCAGGCAAGCTGCTAAGCGAAGGTGGTCCAGCCAACAAGGCCAAGGGACCTGCTCCAGGGCCCAGACCAGCTAAAGTGTGTGGAAGCATATGATGACCCGCATGTGCCGGATGCCCTGGTGGTAAATGAGCTAAATGCGGATGAATGGGTAGGGGATGGCCAATAAGTCCTGGAGGTGCATTGCTTGATAAACCAGGCAATGGAGAAGTCCTATGTGCATGAGGAGATTGTTGTGGTGGTGGTCCCGTTGAAGATGATTGCGAAGTAGGAGGGTCACGTAATTGCGATGATGGCAGTACTCCTGCTTGACCCGGTCTTTCATCATGTAAACTTCCTCTTGGAGGTGGTTGGGCTGGTGAGGGAGTTCGTACATTTGAGGCCGAAGATGGTTGAGGTTGTTGAGGACCGTGCGAAGATAATCCATGGCCCTGTAAGTGAGGTGGTGGTCCGTTACGGGGGTCATGATTTTGCAAGGACAATGGTATGGGGGCCAAAGGGTGCATACTCCCTGCTCCAGGCGGTAGCTCTGCATGTGGTCGATGCAGTTGTGGCAAATGGCTTGGAGGCAAATGTTGAGGATGCATTCCGGATGAAGGAGCTATTGATGTTATACTATGTGGTGGGCCTCCAGAAGATGGAGGCATTGAACTGGCAACCGACTGTCCTGAATGGTGCATTCCACTGTTTGGAGTAGCTGTTGTTGGAGTAGGATGATGGAGCGTGCCTTGAGAAGGTGGACCACCACTTCCAGCCGATCCAGGGGGCATACCGGGTATTTGACTTTGGTGATTTGGTGGTGGAGGTTGTAGCGGACCACCCTGAGGCGAAACAAGGTTTTGTGGATGCATGCCCGGCGGTAGACCTCCTCCGGCAGGTGAGGGCATGTGTGGAGAAGGATGTGGAGATTGGAATTGCAATTGGGAAGATGGCTGTGAACTGCTATTACTACTTTGACTATCCTGGCCTGGAGTAGAGCGTGATGAAGCATCAATTGGACTTTCCGGAGGAGGATATTTCAGTTGTGATTCTGGAGGTCCTGATACATATTGAGACGGTTTAATAAGATTTTCTCCGTATGGCGATGGCTTCATCCCACTCGTGCTCATATCTGTAGGTGGACCTTGCGGTGGTGGATATTTTAAGTCCTGAGGTCCATATTTGCCCACCATAGGATCACCATATTTCATCATTAGACCAGCGGCCGACTCAAATGGTGGCCGGGCCAATGGATGCTGCACTTGATGCTCATAGTGAGGCTTTGGCATGGCTATACCCGGTGGTGGCGTAGCTCCTGGCGGTTGTCCGTGAGATGATGGAGGTTGTTGATCGGGATGGCCCCCCATATACTTATGTGAAGGAGGTGGGCCGTTATCATTATTCCCAGAAACTGGGCCAATATGTTGTGGTCCTAGGCTGGGAGTAGGCACATAACCGCCTTTCAAATCGGGGTGTTTTAACGAAATATCACTTCCGTATGGTTTACCCTGTAGTGGCTGAGAATGGGAAGACAAGTCACCTGGAAACTTGCCTCCCTGTTGTTCGATCATAAATTTCATATCGAATTTACCTGCTGCAGCTGCTGCAGCCGCGGCGGCAGCTTGCATTTCTTGACTGTATTTAAGCGGATCCAATTGTCCTGGATTGTATTTAAGATCTTGAGGCACGAATTTACCTGGCTCATATTTAATTCCATCTGGAAATTTATGATCCATATCACTGCCGTACTTTGGTTGTTGTGATGTTGGGGGTGGTCCCGATGGAGGACCACTAACAGGAGGCATTGAATTGTCGCTGGGCATAGATGTAGGTGGTCCTTGCTGTGATTGCTGTTGTTGTTGGGACGAGAGAGGCGGCGCAAATTTCAGTTGGCCTCCTTCCACTATATAACCAGGAGGCGGCCCCGTTACATGAGGATGTTGCAAATGTGGTGGCTGTTGTTGATGCTGATTTAAAGGTAGTGGTGATGGGGGTTCTTGGCCATCTCTTTTTGTCGTTAATGAAATGGGTGCTTGGTTTCCGGTTGGTGGTATTGAAGAAGGTAAACCCATTATGTGGGGCTTAATATCTTCGCTCTTTACCTCAATTTTAACTTTGAGATCTTGAGGTTCATTACTATTCTGATTACAAGCAGCATCCAAATCTTTGGGTTCCTTCTTGAAATAAACAACTTCTGGAATTATGCTTTGTTGTTGTGCTGGAAGAGATGTTTGGGGTGGTAACTGAGGCGGCGTGGAAATTTCTTGTTTCATATTGGCCAATTTCTTTAGCATATCCTTCGGCATATCACCGGTATCCATTAATTCAGTTTTACCAACCTCTTTGCGATCCACAGAGGCATTTAAAGCCTCTACTGTGGGCACCTTTAAAGGTGGTAGAGCAGTACCAACAATTACTGGCGGTGGTTTCGCTGAAGTAGTAATAGCTAAGGGATCTTCTTTGGGTTCCTTGTCTTTAAGACTTGTATCAGTAGCAACCATTGTAGGTGCTTGAATATTGGTTTCCTCGTCGACATTTTTGATTTTATCTTTAACATCGATTTCGGAGGTTTTTGATTCAGTTTTCTGTATAAGATTTTTATCACTTTTTGTTGATGATTCAATTTCACTATTACCACTACTACTATTCTCCTCTTTGCTAGAGGAGCTTTCTTTGCTGTCTTTAGATTGCTGTTCACCAGAATCGGTATTATTAGATTCGCCATCATCCATCGCAGAATCTGAACGACTGTCAGAGTTTGTGCTTTCAACCGGGCTTTCGGCGCGTTTACGTTTATCCTTGGAAACGGCATTAATAATCGTTGGAGTGCCACTATTGTTGTCAGCTTCATCAGGAGTATCAACTGCGCTCGCTGTTGAACCATCAATATCGCTGCGTTTCTTTTTATTGGGCGTTTCTTGACGACCAGTCTTACGTTTATTTGACGCACTTTCGGCTACCGACTTGGTAGGAGTTTTCGGACTTTCTCCAGCTATTGAAGACGACACTGGCGCTGTTGTTGCCGAAACAGTTGTACCCGTACCAGTTACATTATCCGGTGTTTCAGCACCGCGCTTAGGACGCTTGCCATTCGCTGTTGGCTGTGTTACCTGCGTCTGATCGCACTTTGCCGTTGCGCCCCCTGTATTCTGTTGTTTGTTTCTCGTCCTCATTCTAGACGGTGATTCATCCCTTTTATGGGTCAAACTTGAATCGCTGTCGCACTCGCTTACGTCGTCTTCAGTCAGAGAACTGGTCTCTTCCTTATTGACAACTGGCGAAGCGCGACTCTTGTCTGCACTCGCCGTCGACGCCGTCGTCGTCGCCGTCGTTGTTGCGGCTGATGCAGCAGACTGTGGTTCTGGAGTATCCTCCTTTTTGGGAGGTGTATTACTTGCCCGTGTAACACGATTGCGACGCAATGCACTTTGGCGGCGTCGGCGATGCGGGCGATTACTATTTGCGCTGGGTGTTTTCTTCCACAAATAGTAAAATTCCACTAATTCGGGAGTCTCTTTGTGAGGTAATAAATCCTTTTGGATTCTAAAAAAGTTCTTACCAAACTGTCTAAGTCCTTTAATAAATTTTTTTATTTCTTCTTCGCACCACTTTTTTTCAATACTTTTTGTAAGGGGTGCTTTTACAAGTGCTTGAAGTGCTTTACCTGTATCGTAACCGTTATCATGTAACTGGAACAAATACATATAGAAACTTATTATTATTTTTTAATATTTAAAGTAATCAAGAATTTTATTCGTGAATCTGTTTATCAGAAAAGATATATCCTATAATTTCGAAAAGTATTAAATATATACACGTACATATACGTACATACATATGTATGTGTATTGAAGGAAATTAAAAAAAAATCGCAGTTTTTAATTTATGCAATAACCATAACTGAACTAGATGTGCTCGCAGCCCAATTCAATGTTTAAAATATAAATTTATAAATCATTTAAATCTTAAATTACTCATTGGAAATTTATTATGTGAATCTATTTATAATAATTGTATCGATTTTACCCAGCAGATAATATTTCAAATTTGAAAGCAATAAATAAAATTGTAAGCAATAATGGAATCGATATATTTACCCAATTCACAAAAATTTATAGTTGTTGTAGATCGGTAGAAACTATGACAAATTACAACTATTGTACATAATGTTGTTGGTAATTTCCATGTCAAAAACTACTACAACATGTACGACAATTTTTCCTATGTTTCCGAAATGTCGTATCAATACACCAGAGTTGGAAAACTTTTTTTTATTTTATATTTTTATTTATTTATTTAACTATAATCTACAACAATATAATATTTTGTGAATTGGGTAATTGTTTATTTACACCCTAAAGCCTCAAAAAATGTTACAACATAAAGTAACATTTTTGATTTTTCATACTATTTGCTTACTGGTTGCAATAAATGTGCATTTCTATTGCATTTTTTAGCGGCTCGTTTCATATAAAAATCATGCATTATTGATGCGCATGTGTAAGTGTTTGTTCACAATTTCTCCCTTACAAAATAGCTTATTGGTATGAACTAATTTCTGCTGGGTAAGATCCTAAAACTGATATTTTTATGAGAATTAATATCCATTAAGGAAAGTGTATAAATACTAGCGGAACTGAACTAGTCTACGACCTCCCCTACTAAAGTCCCATCAGAGTTCTTTGTGTTGAACATATTTATTTTTACATTATCTATTTAACTCACCATCTATTGATATTAGATTATGTGAATTTTATGTTTTTACTCTTTCGAATGAAAATTCTCATCAATTTTTTTCTGTCATTTATTATTTACAACTAACTATGTATGTATGTATGTGCTGAAATTTTGTTGTAAATTCAACCTATTTTTCAGTACCAAAATTAAAACAGCTAATAACGAGAAACTACACATACTATTTTTCTTAAATTACCCATTACCATTACCATTTTACCACCTGGTCCTGAAGGTGAATTGACTTCTTGACTAATAAAGCCTTTGCTCATTTTGCTTATATTTTTTGTTTAATTTTTATTTCATATATATACTTAAGGTGTGCGTCACTATAAACTGTAACACATCAAAAGTCAAATAAAAACTGACTGGAGTAAGCTAGAGGTAAAAATAAAACAGTTTTATTTTGCATTTTTATTACAGATTTATATTCTGTATTATTTTATTTAAAAATTAATTTAATTTTATAAAATTTTTTTATTTTATTCATTATGCCATCCATAAGCAATGTTATAGTGTTTTCGGTGATTTTTTTGGTACCAGCTGTCCATTTATATCGAAAACTAGTAATGGTTTTGGGAACAGATGTACTCTTCTTTAGTTCTCTTTTGACCAGAGCCCAATATCTTTCAATAGGCCGCAGCTCTGGGCAGTTTGGTGGGTTAGCCTCTTTTGGAACAAAAATAACATTACTTTTATTTTACCAGTCTATTGCGCTTTTACTGTAGTGACATGTTGTCAAATCTGGCCAGAAGAATGTTGATATGTTGTGCTGTCTTAGAAATGGGAGCAACCTCTTTTGAAGACACTCTTTGATATAAATATCTGAGTTTATTGATCCCAATGTAACAAACGATGCACTTCTGTTGCCGCAGCTACAAATAGCCTGCCAAACTAGGAACTTTTTGGGAAATTTTGATAGTTTTTTAGTTCGGAACTCTTCAGAAACATTGCCTCTACTATCCGCTACATAAAACTCTTGGCCAGCAAGCTGCGCAAAGTCTGCAAAAACGTAAGTTTCATCATCCATTACACAACATTCGAACTTTTGAAAAAATTCTTTTTTGAGGAGTTTTGCTCTTTTTTTTGCTTCAATATTCTTCTTAGCATTTTTATCCGGAACTTTTTGGACTTTAAATGTTTTAAGGCCAGCTTTAGCTTTAACTCGGCGCACAAAACTTTCCGAACATTGCACGCGCCGGGCCACTTCGCGACCAGAAATGTTTGGAAGAGCCAGCAAAAGCTTCTCAACCTTTTTGGCTTTCGCGTCGTTCGTTACCAGTTTTGCTTTACCTGTTCCAGGCTTTTTTTAAATTTTTAGGTCTTTGTTGAACTTTTTGACCACTCTGGAAACACATTGCCTGGCCACGTGGACTTCCCTAGCAACTTTTGTATAACTCCAATATGGTTTTTTTTGAATTATTTGAATAATTTTTGTATGCACTTGTCTTTGATTATCCATTGTGAACTAACTAACAAGTCAAATTTGACAAACTGATACATTTTAAAATCTGACACATTTTTCAAAGATATTGTGATTAAGAAAAATAATTTTGATTAAAGGTGAGAAAAGTTATTAAGAAAAATGGGTGTTACACTTTATAGTGACGCACACCTTATATCTTTATAATTACTGAAGGTTTTTTTTGTGGTTAAGAGAATTACAGGATAGGGGCACTGGTCTCTAGTTTCATGTTTTTTGTTTAAGTCTAAGAAGAAGTTTAACTTTAAAAATACTTACAACGTCATGTGCATTTATAGTTGTGTCATCACGTGTTGCTGCCACAATACCTTCTTCTAAACCACCATCACACATTCCTGAAAACGAAAAAGACACAAATAGGGTATATATTAATAAAATTCAAATTCGCTAACTGTATAAGATATTTGTGTGTCATTACTTTTTAGTATTTCTTCCGGTGAATATTTACCTTGAAATGCAGCCATTGAACGAGCTGCACGCAAGAACATTAAAAGATCGCCATCTGCCATAGCACCGGGACTCCATCTTGGTATTTCTAATTCACGTTCGTCGTTTTCCTTATCAACAGGGAAGCTTGAAATTGGATTATAATCGGGCAGTTTTGCCTTTTGTGTTTTTGTGTATATGAGTTGTAGTAGTAGTAACAGTAGTAGTAGTAGTAGTAGTAGTAGTAGTGATATGCATATGGAGTAGTAGTAGTTATAGTGGTATCAGTATAATTAAAACAGGATTGATTGATTGATTGATTGTGATATTTTGATTGTTTGATTTGATAGTGTTGATTGATTGTTTGGTGGTTGTTTGAGGCAGAGGATTTTATATATAAATATGGATGCAAGAAAAATGTGTGAAATTAGTGGAAAAATCAAAAGTTTAAAATAAACGAAACAAATTTTTAAATGATTAAGAGAAGGGAAATAATGAAAAATTTTTAAAATATATATTTTTTCTGTTAATTGTACAAAATGATCATAAGCTATATGTATACATATGTACATAGATAATTTTAACTTTATGATGTTTTTAGTTTTTGTACTTAATATTTATTTTGTGTAATTAATATTTATATTTATGTATGTATGTTTCTCTTTTTTTTCTAACAAAAATATAAACAAAAACATACATACATACATATATAAAAATTTTGAGACTTATATTGTATATTAAACACAAATGAATGTATGCATGATTACGATTACGAAAATGAAATGTAATGGTTATTTTTAATGTAAGGACTAAAGGATAAGGATTAATTAAAAGTCAAAGTTACTTCACAATATTAACATTTATTAAAGTACAGTGCACTCGCGGTAACGTGAACTAATTAAAACCAAGGGAGTTCATGTTAGCGATTGTTGAATTTCTAACAAAAGTATAAAATTTTACAATATAAACTTGTGTTTTACACGCGGAAAAGTGAAATTATTTTGTTATTGGAATTATTAAAATATAGAACTAAAACAAAACTAGATCACGAGAAAATAATTTTCGGATTTAATTTTTATCTTTTGTGCCAAATTTCATGGATTTCAGTGGTATTATCAACACAAGAAACATTGACAGGCTAAGTACATCATAAAAGTTAGTAAAATAATGCTTTAAATGTGATATCAGAGTCATATGCAGTAATAAAAAAATGATTCACGTTATAGAGCTTTTTGAGTTTGTCACGTTAGACCATGTTCACGTTATCACGAGGGCACTGTATGTCTAAATCCCAAAATTTTCATTTTACTTTAATTGAAAGAAAACCCCAGCTAGAAACGTTGCAAAATATTATTATTATTATTATTATTAAAGTTAATTAATAAATCTTAATATATGTCGGATGAGCACAATACTACCTACTAAATAATAATAATCATTTCATATTTACTATAAAACTTCAGAAAGAACTAAAAAAAGTATAGGACATTTTCAATCCATAAAAAATTATACATTCATATGTAATATACTTACATACATATGTATGTATGTATAAATACAATGTACATTAGGACGGGTTGATTTTAGGGACGCAAAAAAATAGCCAAGTGACAAGGATCAAAATAAGAAAATTTGAATAATGAACTATATCTCTAAAATGAATTCTGATGTTCCTTATTTTGAACCAAAGGTCAAATTTTGAAAAATCCCACTTTGATCCAATTAAAGTGCCCCAATGTAAAGTTAAAGTGCCTAAATGTAAGTAAAATTTACAGCCATTTGAATACGAAGTTAAAAAGTGAGCATTTAATTATTAAAATTAAATTTATCAGGTCTGTGACACAAGTTGACTGAAATTTCGAATTCGTCCTTCTACAGACTCCGTGTGATCTTATCAATATGGTAACGTTCGTATCATGAAAACAAAAAGCATATCCTTAACGCAAAAATGTGTAAACAGAATAAAAAAGAAAACACAAAAATATTTTTTAAAAATGCCGGGAACTTCAATTACCGGTGCTGCTATGTATGCTGAGTATTCAAATCTCTATTAAGAAGTTACAAGGGAAAAACTTACGAGATGCTTTTGATCGAAATATAGTATAAGTACGAGTAGCTTGTATTATCTATATTTTATAAATCTAATTTTTAATTTAGTTCTAATAGTTAGTACCAGCTAAACATTTCAATTTAAATTTATTTTTGTTTGCATATGCGTTATATTACCAGTAGCGAAAATTTTCAAATTTTCGGTAACATTACTAACAAGTAGAGATGCCAATCCCGATACTGAATAATCTAAGGAATTTCAGGATTTGGATTTGAATTTTCAAAATCACGAATCCCGGGATTGGAGAAAACCTGTCCCTACTAAGAACTATATGACAATAAAAATAAAGAAAGCTGCAATAGATAAACATAAAATCACAATAAACAAAGCTCCGCGGAGCTCTTATTATTCCTCTATGTCTAAAAGATTTTATTAGTGATTTATAATTTAAAAAGCCTTTAATACCTATTGTAATCCTCAACCACACAATAATACTTTTTTATGAATAAGACTGTTAAATGAAAAAAAAATCGGAATATTTTTATATATTTATAGGTGTCTCCCGCCGAACTATTGTATCTTCGCAGATTATTGAAGATGACTGTTCCGGATTTGACAGTCCTATCCTACTTAGAAAAAAGTTGGTTCTGATCGCAAGATAATTTCAAAGTTAAATATTTATAAAAATAAAAAACCAACCAGGATTTGATACCGAGGCATTACTTTAGAAAAACTCCCTGGTCCGACATTTCATATGAAATAAAAAAAGGATATTGCTGAGCCAACACAATGTGGCATAAATTTAAGAAGTCTTAGTTTCATTATTTTACAATATGTTTTTTTCTATATATGATTAAACAATATAAAGAACTGGATGTCAATGATAGCATTAACAACCACTTAAATATAAATATAATTGAAAATACTTCATGTCACCCGAAATTTTAATTGATTTTCCATTTAATAAAAAGATTTATTGCCAATAAATTAGCAACACAAGTTAAGCTATATAAGAGATGAGAAGGATTGTGGCAATAATTTTATAATATATTTACGCACACAAATAGACTGAATCAACATTAAAGTTTTGGCTCATTATGAAAATTTAGAGTGACTGAAATGAAGAAGATAAAATAATTACATTAATTGTATATGTACACTACAAGAAATAAGTATACGGTATAAAGAATATATATGTATATATCTGTGGCAATATGGAAGAGTAGCTTAAGTCAAAAATTGAAGTTTTGGGATATTATCAATTTTGTGTAATTTTTATTCTGTATGTTTTTTGCGAACAATTTATGAGTTAATATATTGGTAACATGTTCATTAGAGAAGAAGGATGAATATTTTAAAAAAAAATATGGTTTATTTTAGAAGATTTTACGCCTTTTCTACTTAAGCGCTTTTTCGAAACCGAAATCTGCGTTGAACAGTTCCTTAAGTAACTTAAGCGCTTCTGTTGAAATAAAAAGTATGTATTGTGAAGTTTTAAGTAAACATAAGAGGATTTATTCGAGAACTTACATTCACTTAAGATAACTGTATACAAGAATCACAATTTATTAAAAAAAACTTATGTAAATATAAGTTATATGATAAATCGAAAATCTGAATATGTAAACAAATCTATGTGTACATAAGTTGTTTTGTTCACGCATTATTGATTTAAAAAACTTAGGCTAAAAAGTAAACGTAGACAAAATTGATAAAAAATAGAATTTTTCAAAACGGACTAAACACATTTAAGCGCCTTTGCTTCAGTAATGTCCCAAAAGCCTTCACTCAATTCTCTCTTATGTCGACTTAAGCTACTCTTCCATATTGCCACAGATATATATATATATATATATAAGATCGATTATATATAAAATTAAATATGAAAAATTTTCTATATGTACAAACATAGATCGCAAATGTCTCCAATTTGTGCTTTATGTTACCTAAATTTTTAATTTTATTAAATTAGAGTTATAGCAGAACAACAATTCTTAGTATACTTTAAGTAACAGTAACTGCTATTAAAAAAATTGTTGTGATTTTTATTTTTTAAACAAAATTTTGACGAAAATCATTTTCGTAAAATGTGTTTTGTAGACACTGCAATAAATAAAGAATTAATTTAAAGTGAATACATACAGTAAGGGACAAAATTGTTCACAAAATTACAAAAATTTATAATAAATCCAAAAAAGTATGTTTTATTCAAATATATTTTAATTTTTTTTACCTATATAGAATAATGTACATCTAAAAAACGTAAAAAGAACAAAATTTTAAAAGAATGTGTGTTAAGAGTAAAAAAATAAATATTAATTTAAAAATTCACATGTGAACAATTATGACCGTTGTTGAATATTCCATTGATTTTAGGTCCTAATATTTGGTATGTACACCATTTGCTTTTTTAACTGCCTCAATACTTTTTGGCATACTTTTCACTAAATTCGTCAAGACATTAGGGTCAATACTTTCCCAAGCTTCAACAGCACGCTCCCAGAGTTCGTCTACGGTCTTTGGAGGGTCTTTTTGAGCAAAAATTTTTCTCTTTAATATGGACCACAGGTGTTCTAATGGGTTTAGATCCGGCGACTGAGGAGGCCAATCCAAAAGCTTGATCCCATTTACTTCAAACCAACGTTTTGTTATCTTCGCGGTATGCTTAGGATCGTTGTCCTGCATAAAGATGCTATTCTGTCCCGGATCTAAACCAAATATGTCGAGACTTGGAATGTATGAGTCTTCTAAAATGTCTATATAATCTTAAGCACACATTTTGCCTCTAATTCGGCGAAGTACTCCAAGTTGATTCCCGCGAAAACAGCCCCAAGCCATTAATGAGCCACCTCCAAATTTAAGTGTTTGGCAAATATTTCTTTCTTTGACACCAACACTTTTATCCACCCATGTCCATTGTCGTCCGTCTGACCCGATTCTATTAATTTTTGTTTCATCGGACCATCTTACACTCATCCAGTCTTCAAAAGTGAATATTTCATATTTTTTCGCGAACTCTAGGCGTCTTAAATTAAATTTGGAGTTGGCTCATTAATGGCTTGGGGCTGTTTTCGCGGGAATCAACTTGGAGTACTTCGCCGAATTAGAGGCAAAATGTGTGCTAAAGATTATATAGACATTTTAGAAGACTCATACATTCCAAGTCTCGACATATTTGGTTTAGATCCGGGACAGAATAGCATCTTTATGCAGGACAACGATCCTAAGCATACCGCGAAGATAACAAAACGTTGGTTTGAAGTAAATGGGATCAAGCTTTTGGATTGGCCTCCTCAGTCGCCGGATCTAAACCCATTAGAACACCTGTGGTCCATATTAAAGAGAAAAATTTTTGCTCAAAAAGACCCTCCAAAGACCGTAGACGAACTCTGGGAGCGTGCTGTTGAAGCTTGGGAAAGTATTGACAATAATGTCTTGACGAATTTAGTGAAAAGTATGCCAAAAAGTATTGAGGCAGTTAAAAAAGCAAATGGTGTACATACCAAATATTAGGACCTAAAATCAATGGAATATTCAACAACGGTCATAATTGTTCACATGTGAATTTTTAAATTAATATTTATTTTTTTACTCTTAACACACATTCTTTTAAAATTTTGTTCTTTTTACGTTTTTTAGATGTACATTATTCTATATAGGTAAAAAAAATTAAAATATATTTGAATAAAACATACTTTTTTGGATTTATTATAAATTTTTGTAATTTTGTGAACAATTTTGTCCCTTACTGTATATCATAGGAAATAAAAATTAAATGCTACATTCATAAGATATATTATTAAGGATTAAAATATAATTTTACAAGAGAAATAAACAACTTTTTAAAAACAACATACAAAATCAATCCAAATATTCACTTTAAAATAGTAATTTTTGATCGCAAAAATTCAAATTTTTGTTGACAAATGTATGTAGTTTAATGGCATTTTTTTTCTGATTGAGGCCAGCAATCAGGGGATAATCCCTACTCATACAGTACATTAGGCTGGTCTAGGAAACTATGTTGTGGGAAGGGAGAAAGGATGAGTAGCGTTCGCGGACATTTGATCTACAATTACCAATATCGTAATTGACAGGAAAAACGTTTGCGGGAAGATTGTTCTACAAACGAACTGGCCGTAGGAGAACGAATGCATTGAAGAATTCACTAGACAATCAACTACAAAAGGATGTGCTCTGAGAGAGGTCTGAGTAGTCCGTAAGTATATGCGATTATCCGGAATCAGGTACTCTATTTGATAATAGCACCTCCCATTGTAGTACCGATAGAACATTGAAACACATACCACATTGAGCCGATGCTCCAACGAATCGATGGAGTTGGATACCCTAACGACGCTGATAAACACTTTAGCGCCGAAATAGACTCTAAACCTCTGACCAATACATGAGAGTTGTATTCCATCCTAGGTCGAATAAAGATCTTGTCAGATGAAGTGATGTATTTCTTGTTCGGTTTAAAAAAAAACCGACACTTGAAATGTGTGATCATTCAAACGAACATCACATTTAATTCTCATACCCAGAACATCAAGAGCGTCCGCCTCCTCAATATTTACATTACCCATAGTCACAGACGGTAGGACTGTATCATCACCACCACGCCTATGTATTATAAAACGACATGGAGTCTCGCGCGCGTCAAATTCGACGCTGTTCTCAAGACCCCACTCAAAGATTGTTTGCAAAAAAGTTTGGAACACTTCACGATTATGTGTCGCATCCCTACGCGATCAAAAACTCGATTTTGAATTTATTGTTAGCAAACGATATATTGCATAGAAATTTTCAAATAAAGTCTTAACACAGATGTTTCCTTTTGAATGAACACGGTAGTAAAACTTTTATTAATAAAATTTATTGAATTTAAATTTATAAAATTCTGTTATAATCGGAGCATCGCTCTTATTACTTGGGGGTATGAAAAAGTTATTCTCAGAGCTATTGTGACAAAATTTTATAAGAAGCGGTGAAGCCGTTTTTGAAGAATTTTGTATCTGTGTCGATATGCAATAACAGTTTAAGTCAAAAAACTAAATTTTAAATACAGTCGGGCCTCGATTATTCGTTCGACTGTATTCCCAAATTTTGTAAATTTGTGTAAATTTTACTCTTGTTATTTCTTGCTAAAAATCTGTAATTTAACACAATGATAATAGACTGATTGCACAGCAAATGTACTTTAAAATACTTTTTTATGACTGTTTCAGCCTGACTTCCGTTAAGCTCCAAAAATAGTTATTTAGTTTAGCCTTTTATAGATTTAAGCTGTTTTATAGCATATTACAACAGATAATAGAATTAAAAAAAAAAAAAATAAATTAGTAAGAAACCAATTTATACCGTATATTTATTTCAAGTACTGTATGCATAGCAGGATAGCACAAACTCATAAAATTGTGTGTATAAAAATTCAATTTATTTCCACTTCCCTTTATCGTATGGTATCATCCATTCTCCTAAGGGTAAAATAACCTCATAACGACATTAATTTGAGCCTTCTATGGACAAAGTGGGTGTTGAGTATTAGTGGAGAGTTTATTATTCTATTTCCAGATTTTAATAAAATGTTAACATTGTGTCTTTCTATTACGATAATTATTATTTATTGAGCCAATTGTTGTAAATAAAACCAGCCAATTATATTTATAAGTATTCTATATACATATGCACATACATATGTAGATGTACATATAATAATTGTATATAAACTTAATTCAATTCATTTATATTATAATTAATTTATAAACAATATCAGTACAAATGTACAATGTACACACATACACAATATAAAATACATATAAAACAAAAGTAAAAAGTGGGAAAAAGGGTTTTAAGTTAATTACTTATTTATTGATTGGTATTGTTTAAAATAATAAAATATTTATAACACATAAAAGCCTGCATACTTATAATTATTTTTTTTTTTCGTATTAAGTACTATGTAAGCATTTAAACAATAATTAGTATAATTAATTGAAATACAATAATACTGTAATAAATATGTATTTGTATTAAGAAAAAACAAAAAACTAAAACATATTTACATCGTCTGGCGCTATTTGTTATAAGACATCCATCTATTTCTAAAGAAAAACTATTTGTCGGAAAGAGAAATCAGTTGTTAACGATGTGTTAACATTTCAATCTGACATTCGTTTCATAACTAATACTTGCTTTTTATATGACATACATATAAAATAGACTTCAATAATAAATACATTTTTTATACAGGGAGGGCTAAACGCCGCGGAGGGATTTGAAAAATTAATAAATTTTTTAATTTAATTTCTTTTTCTTTTTAGGACTTTTAAAATAAATTTGGGAGATTAATAAAGGAAGGTTAAAACGTTTACCAGCGAACCGAAATCATAGAACTTTATTTTGAACATTATCGGTCAATGATTCTCCACTCCACAAGCCTATTGCTGTCATTTCAATGTGCGAAATTCACCCTCCGAATCAATGATTCGACGCTAAGTGACACGTTTTCAGGAACAAGGTTTAGTGAGGGATCCTCAGTAGGCAAATATTCAACGCTTTCTGGAGGGTGTTTCGAAGATAACGATGGCAATGTGTAACGGTAAATGGCGAGCGATACCAAGATAGATTTTTATTCTATGATGTGAAGTATCTTTTCGGTTAAGAAGCTGACAGCCATTACAATCTCATGTTGTTTGTATTCGTTTTAGTATGAGAATGTTTTACAATCATTCTGTTGTATGTGTGTCCTTACGTTATCCTTTCATTTTGTTATTCTGAAGTTTTCGTTAAAACTAAAGTTATTGTCTACTCTTAATGACAGTTTAAGAAAGCAGTTTAGCATTGAGAGTTACTGAGTTGGAAATAAAAACAAATGATTTGATTAAATTTTTCTTGCATGTAAAATGGAAATCACGCAATCGAGTTTAAAACGATTGTTTTAAACAATTAGTGAAATCTTATTAAATTAGCCTTAAACAATAGTGATCAAACTTGACTGGGCATTTAATACTATGTTTAGACATGCACTTGTATTACGTAAATCGCAATAAACAACATTATTAAGCTCAATATTCCATACAAAATTTGGAATTAATTGTTGTATAATAAGTGCGAAATTGTTATAAACCTTGGGTAAAACTGAAAATGCAGGACTGTCATAAGTGTGTTTAGTGAGCATATTACGATTAAGCGAACAAACTTTGTTGATTGATATTTGAAAATTCATATTTTAATAAAAATGAATTCTTAAAATAATATAAATTTTTAACAAAAAATAATTCATTTGTACTTCAAATATGTAAAAAAAAACAAAGAAAAGAAGAATAGACTGGAGTGATGCCAGTGAGGCAGCCCCTCTTGATATGTGGTCAGTTGTTTTCTGCTTTCCAGCTGTCAAAAGATTATTGTGTAAGATGAATTGCATATGCCTGGACACATAAAATAATGTTGTCAATTAACCCGATATTGACTCAATAAAACTGCATGCCTAAATATAGTATAAGGCTTTTTAATGATATAAAATCGTAAAGTAATATTTATAAAAAATATAAATAATAAAGGGTTTTGCAATTCATAACAATTATAAATTCTAAACAAATCTGATACGTATATGTAGTATATACATTTTCTAATTGTTTAATAATCTATTAAAACGCTGTCTACAAAAAAGATTTATACAAAAGAAATAATAATAATAATAATAAATTGTTTTCAGCAATTCAGTAATTAATTTAATGGAATTACTTATTAAATTAATACTTTTGCTGTTATTAGTAGTGGGGAAGGAAATAATTTTGAATTTAAAATTTAAAAAAAATTAGAATAAATGGAAAATTGAAACTAGACACGAGTAGGAATTGGTTACCATGAAATTTATGAGTTATGTACGTACATAGACATCGTTTACCTGGTGGCCGGGACCCACTCGAATTTCTCCTTGAGTGGAGGCCGCCATTACCCTTCCACAACACTTTTACGGTCCAGTGTTAAGCTTTTTATAGCCACCGTTGTAACGAAAATAATTAACAAATCATTCAAAGTATTGTTTGAAAAAATTTTAATGCTGTAACGAAACAAAAATATTGAAGAAAAAATGTAATTAATAAATATTTTCAATATTTTTGTAAAAATATAAAAATAATTAAAAAAAAGAATAATAATGCGGTAACTTAAAGAACCAAACAAGTTAAAGTTTTTCGAGTGTTTTTTCTTCACACTCTGTTTCGCAATAGTCAAACCTTTATAAAAAGTACAACAAAAATCTCTCCATGAATTATCTTCAGAGCAGAAAGTTTAAATTGATTGCTAAAACACTGCATCTATTCATGCTATTCCAAATTTTTGAGCCTGAAGACTTTTAATTATAATTATTAGTTTTCCATAATTCGCTACATATTTTGTATACTATAGTCAGAAATAATTCATTTTTATAAACATAGTAATTGGTGACAAAGATACACCAAGAAGTAGCGAAATATCACAATTGATTATAATTGAAAAACCTTAAGCTTATTAAATTTCATTTAATTTAATAAGAGGCAAAATTCAATAAAATTATTTTATTATAACAAATTTTTTTTATTTTATTCAAGGGGTTATTGTATTTCGATTCGAATCGAAAATGCTTTCGAACGAAATTTCCCATTAATAAAACAATAACAATTTTTCTGATATTGGTAAACTTTTACGAGTTTGTAAGATTTTCGATTCGAGTCCCAATACAAAATAACCCTATAGCAAAGAATATAAATCATATAGAATGCGCATCTCAACACTTATCCAAATATTTTGTCAACATTTTTTCAGACGCGGGAAGGAAGGGCAAAAGGCAAAACAAAAGAAAAGAGCGTAACAAAACAAGAGAAACCAAAGAGAAACTAATGTCACAGTGTATGCACTGTGCCAATGTGTGTTTTATTTCTTTTGCATTGTTGTTTAGGTTTTTTCGTTCAGCCACAGTACTTACAGTGACGAAATTCCAACAACTATAACAAGAACATCACACAACAAAATTTTTGCACACACAACATCACAGTGTATAAGACGATAGCCACAACAAATTTTTTACTTCGTGTTTTTTTTTTTTTGCTTAAGTACAGAAACGGTATCATGCTAACAACATATTCACATACAATACAATTTATGTCTTTGTGTTTCTTATTCATTGTGAGCTGTTTTCGTTTTTTAAATTTTAAAACTTAGAGAATAATGTTGTTGGTTCAAATATTTTTGTGTATTAAAGAATACAGTGCTCCGATACGACTATGTAAGCTAGTGTAGGGCAAAGCATATTTAATTTGTAGTTGCGCGAAGGAAAATACATTAATCTACATCGAATATATAGCGCCCTATTTAATATCGTAATAAAAGTGTAGTTAGAAATATATTTTATTATTATTATTTATTTAAGCTCAACAATTGATTTTATATTTATTTGAAATAAAAGGTTAACTAAACCAAAAAATGTAATTCCAAAAATATAAAAAAACAAGTATATATTCATTAATGACAAATTTTCGAATGATAAATTGATGATTTTTCAATTATTTATAAGAAAATTCTATTTTTATTTTTAATTTACATATGTATGTAAGAATTATATATATGTACGTATATATACATTTTTAAAAGAAAAGACACTTTAATTTTTTTATGTTAAAAATAAATAATAAATAAATAATAATCAAGATTAAAATTATTTCCTACTTTATACTTCAAAGCATCAAAAAGTATGTATATTTTGAGGATTTTCATCTCCATAAAAAGGCTAATAAAGTTAATTTTTTTTTAAAGATTATTAATTGGATAAAATATCTAATTTTCTTTTTTTGAACTTCCTTTTTCTGTAGTCCAAGAGCAATGTTTCCGAAGGAGAACCAATAATAGAAAGTCCAATACCTCTATTCTGTGTTGAGAACAAGTGTCGGCAAACCACTCTGGGGTCATTCGTTTACATGACTCAATAATAAAAGATTTTGTACCAATTTTTCGCGTTTCAGATTTAAAGACAGAAAAAGTGTTCTAATTTGTCTTGATTGAGGGACTTTGTCATTAAGAAATATAAATCACCACCTTCCCTTAAAATTTCATTTGTTAACATAAGAATTGAATTTAGGCTGAGTTTCATTTTATTTGAAATATTCTAAAAAGAACTGAATATATTAATATACTTCATTGTTAATCTGAATTGCAGATCTGTAGCAATTATCTCGATAAAGGGAGCCACTATTAAGACAATCAAAAATTTTGCCATTTTTTCCATAAACTGAGCTGTTGATAAAGCCAATTCTGCGGAACATGTCTTAAATTTTGTGGTTTCAGACGTTGTTTTAATAGCAGCAGAAACAAGCCTGCTGAAAATTTGTGTGGCAAATACTACAAGCATTTTTCTAAAGTGTTAGGAAACATATGTTGCCGTGTTAGTTTTGGACACATTTTGTTTTTGCATTTGCTTCCATTTCTTACAATTCCCTAATTACCTGAAAGCTTGCCGTCCCATCCGGGGTTTTTATGTCACATTTCAGCCACCCATTCCGCAAAGACTTAATTGAGTGTGGGAAATCATAAAGGCAAAAAACATTTTGATCGCTTAATTCAAAAAACGGTTTTTTAGCAGATACTTTAAGATTGGAAAATCATTTTCGGTTAGTCGAGCCTTCATCACATTTAAGGGCATAAACATTAATACCAATGCTTTTTAAAATATTTACATTTACTGTAACAATTTCACTTAAAGAATCTGCAGATAAACCATTTTGGGAAGTAAAATAATTTAGAATGATAGCTAAATGGATGCAAGCTAAAAACATATTTTAATATTTCATAATGTCTTTAAATTTGAACCTCAAAAATTGGTATAAAATCTTTTATTATTGAGTCATGTAAACGAATAACCCCAGAGTGGTTTACCAACACTTGTTCTCAACACAGAATAGAGGTATTGGATTTGCTGCTCCTTCGAAAGCATTGCTCTTGGACTACAGAAAAAGGAAGTTCCAAAAATAGATATTCTATCCAATAAATAATTTTTAAAAAAGTAACCTTATTAGCCTTTTTATGGAGATGAAAATTCTCAAAATATACTTTTTGATGCTTCAAAGTAAAATCTAAGAAATAATTTTAATTTTGATTATTATTTATTTATTATTTATTCTTAACATAAAAAATTGAAGTATCTTTTCTTCTAAAAATGAATATATACATACAGTTATATATTTTAAAAATACATAAATTAAAAATAAAATTTTTTCAATTTTCTTATAATTGAAAAATCATCAATTTATCATTCGAATATTTGTCATTAATGAATATATATTTGTTTTTTTTTAATATTTTTGGAATTACATTTTTTGGTTTAGTTAACCTTTTATTTCAAATAAACATAAGAATACTTGTTGATCTTAAATAAATAATAATAATAATAAAACTACACTTTTATAACGATATTAAATAGGGCGCTATATATTCGATGTAGATTAATGTATTTTCCGTCGCGCAACTACAAATTACATATGCTTTGCCCTACACTAGCTTACATAGTCGTATCGGAGCACTGTATTCTTTAATACACAAAAATATTTGAACCAACAACATTATTCTCTAAGTTTTAAAATTTAAAAAACGAAAACAGCTCACAATGAATAAGACACACACACATAAATTGTATTGTATGTGAATATTGTTGTTAGCATGATACCGTTTCTGTACTTAAGCAAAAAAAAAGACACGAAGTAAAAATTTTGTTGTGGCTATCGTCTTATACACTGTGATGTTGTGTGTGCAAAGTAAGAGAATAAACGAATTCTCTTTGCTAAGTAAGAGAGTAACAATTCTTTTTGCGGGTTCCAACATTACGACCCGCCATAAGAAATTTTACTTGTACGTGATGCACATTCTATATGATTTATATTCTTTGCCTATAGTTAATGAATGTATGTACATACATATGTATGTACATATGAATCTAATTTTTTTTTTTTGTAAAATTGTCATAATTTTCCTTTGACTTGTTTATTTCAGCTTAATTAAGAATATAAAGTCATAAGATCTTGAACCTGATATTCTTAATGTGAATTAATATCCGTTAAGGAATAAGTATAACACTAGTGGAACTGAACTAGTTTTCGACACCCGCTACAAAGGTCTCATCAGAGTTTTTTGGGTTTATTCATATTTTTATATTATTATTTAAATTACAATCTATTGAAATTAGTTTATGGGAAAAATTTCGAATCCCGGGATTGTCGAAAACCAGTGCTGTTTGACATCACTATTTTTTTGTTGATCATTGAAACCTCATATAACTTAGAGATGACTTTTTGACATTCATGATCAATACAATCTGGATTTACATCAGATTATTCAGAATTACTTTAAAAATCAGTCATCAATTTACGCAAGTTATGGATATGGATAGCTTTGATAGTTTTATTTATTTCGATTTGTCGTAGAACGTAGGTATGTTCAATAAATTTTAGTTTAAAAATATTCAGAATATTCACACCACATGTAAATTTCAATTATTTTTTTTACAATTAACTAATATCGAGTCTAAAAGAACACCCTCTATATTAAAAGTACATACATACATACATATATTACATTTCAATTTAAATTGTCTGGATTTTTTTTATTGTTCAATAAATTTTTCTTTACTTTTATTGAGTAACAAAGTATGAAAGGTAAGGGTATAAAAATATTCGTTTCAACTGTATCTGACACCCTTGTTTTGTCGTTTTGTTTGTTTTTCTTCTTTTTTTTTCTTATTTATAATTTAAAGTTCAATAGTTGTACATGCACAATTACGTTTTATTAAGTGGTTGGTCTGTCGGTCGGTCAGGCGGTCGATTGGTTTTGTCAGACTTATTCACTCAGTTATTCATTCATTTATTTAGTCACTCAATCTATACGTTTAAATAAGCAGGCAATGGTTTGTAATTTAAGGTGGTGGAATTATTGGTCTGTTTTTACAAGCCTTTATTGTGTGTGTACAGCGAATGTTAGCTAATTAGAAACGATAATGAAATATGAATATGTTTAGCGAGAAAATATTCTACAAATATTAATGGAACAAGTTATTGATACATACATACATGATGCCTTTGTACATACATAAAAATATGAATTACTTATCAATTTCCACTTAAGCCAATAAAAAAAATTTCTATTTTATTTACAGTGAACTCGCGATAACATGAACTAATTTTTTGAACAAGACAGTTCACATCTTCAAGATTGTTCACGACTTCGATTGTCAAATTTTGGAGAGAGGAATACACCTATTTACCATAAGAAATAGTGTAGTTTTTGTATTTTGTATTTATTTTTTTGTATTTAAGAAGAAAGAGTGTTGTCATAAAAATAAAATGTAAAAGAAGTATCTCAAGCAAATATTTTATTGATTAAAAAAGAAAAATACCGATGCAATATATGAAACCTCACTTTGCACTTTGGCACCATAAAGAGTATTATTTAAACAACTTGTTAATTCACTCTGTTTTTTTTTTTAAAATGGAGCAAATGCTTGGTTTAGAAATACCATATTTCCTTGACACTATAATATTTTGGCAATCGAATTGCTCAAGAATAAAAACTTTGTATTTTAATAATAAACTTTCGGTTTTTTTAATGTTTTTCATTTTCACAAATTACAATTTTTAAGCTCTTCCAATACTTCCATAGCAATATCAAAGAACAACTAACAAAGAATACTCAACACACACATCTAGGGGTACAGTTATGAAAAAAGAATAGTTTAACAAAATGTTTCGACAGAAACGCTTTATTTAATGAGATCAAAGTGTAAATTCTATTAAGAATTTTAGATTTTTTTGCAATGATTTTTTTTGATAATCAAAGGAGAAAATGATGCCCGCCCGTGAAGGAACATCATTCATAATAATCACTCTTTGGCCCTTGCGAGTCTTGCAAACGTAGCAAACAACCTCAAACAATAACAACATGTAGGCAGTCATGTTAAGTTTGCTACGTTTTCAAAACTTACAAGGGCTTTTGTAACGAAGAGTGATTACCTTTAGGTATTTTAAAGACTTTTATATATGTATACGCTAGACTAAATGTATTAAGCATAAGGAAATCGATGTGGATATTTAAAACATTTGTTATTTAAACAGTGATAGAATTTTTAACTGCATCGCTTCTTTCACTTATTCACTACCTTCAATATTTTTAATTATTAGTTGCCATTTTGTCACAGGAAAAAACTCCAAGTGACCCAAAATAAGCTTTTGAAAATGATTTTTAAACTCCCGTGGCACTACTCGATTCGAAGATTGCACACTTTAGCTAAATTTCCTTCTGTTAATTTTTAACTAAATTATTTAACTGAAAATTTTGTTGGAAATTGCGAACACTCGGAATTCCAACACATAAATGGGCTAATATCCTCATAACTTTTAACTTAGACTTAGTTTTTTTTATTTTTAGTTTCTTTATTATATAGTAAATGCTTAAGAAAGGTTTTTTGTTTAATTTTCATTTCAAATCAATAATAACTGTACTCACTATTAATATTAAATCAGAACATATTGTTAAAATAGGAAAGGAATATACATATTGCTAATCTCTTAAATTAATACGATATAATAAAAATGTAAATACAAAATGTTATAATAAATAAATAAATAAATTATTAGTTGCCACTGACTGTGAATAGGCATTACAAAAAGCTGCAATTGACAAGTAAACATGATTAAATATTAAGTGAAAAAAAAAAAAACATGGCCTATAGGTAGAATTGACAATAATACCCACACCCACACTATATGGTAAACGCATATACATATGTACGAATAATACTATACAGTGTGTATATTAAAGAAAAGGATTTTTTTAAGTACATACATGAGCCATATTACCTTACAAATGGGGTTAAAATATACTCACACAATACAAATATTTTCACTGACCATTGTGTTCATGTTGTTGTTGCTGCTGCTACTCGTATTATTGCATTGTACAAAAGATAATACGGGTAGTGATTTGTTAAATCGGTATAAATCAATATTGAATAATTAATAGAAACGGTGTAAATAAAATAAACAGAATAAATTTTATTTCAACATTGTAGAAGCGAGAGAGGGTTGGAATGAAAAACAATCAATTGTGTAGACAGACAATCATATTATGTGTATAAATAAAATAATTTTGTTTTGATAAAAAGTTTATAAAAAGAAAACAAAAACGCTTGAAATATGTTAAGGGGTTAAAAGAATATAGGATTAAATATCAGATGATAGATATTATAACCATCTCAGAGCTTTTCCAGTACCGGGATTCAGTAACTTTGAACAATACGATATTCGCAAAAGAAGTCGACAGTTTTTATTGTTTGCAGTAACGATTATGTGATTCACTAAGTACATTTTAGCGACAGTCTACAACTGTATTTTTTCTTTATGTTTAAATTGCAATAATTAGGCAGCATCGTATAACAGGAGTCAGTTTTTGGGTAGAAAGTTAGCAAAGCTACAAACCTCTAGTTTCTTTGGGTATACAAACACACAAAAACGGTTCTCAAACAAACTAGTTAATAGCGTAGGCACATCTCTCTACGAAATTTCAATATAAAAAATTTACGATTTTCCAACTGAATAAACAGCATAAAAATTTTTGGCGTTAGTTTACGACAACAGCCATCGTAAACAAAAAATAATGAATAGCAATATCGACAATTCTGTCGTTTACTGTTGAAAACAATGCGATTATCGTAAAAATATGTTACTGAATCGCACCACAGGTTTGTCATTAAGCAAATTGAATTATTTAACAACGAATAGTAAAAGTTTTAAAAAATTACTTATACAAAAGTGGTTAGTAAAACACAACTACTTTTTGTACTACTTGGATGATTAATTGTCATCATAAATGACCTACTGTATGTGCAAGGAATTGTCAAGATTATAAAGGAATTTAAAGAGGGTGAAAGCGTAACAATGAACGTTATAGGCTTTTCACACTTATCAACATCTACCATCAATCAGGGCTAAAATTCAATATCGTTCAACATCTTCACGAAATGTTTCTGAATCATTTTGTTCTACTCAACATCTTTCATCCTTAGAGTGACATTAGAAAGGTCGATTATTTTTGTGTCAAAACTAATGACATCACATGGTCTATTTATTTTACATGTTGGCAGGCAGATGATCTTTACTTTTTTTGTATTCATGTGCATTTCTTGTCAAAAGAGAATTGTTTTTTGGTATTTTTTTTATAAGCAATTTGATTATTTTTTTCGCATTATCAACTAAATTACATTGTTTTTAACAAAAAGTCTACATTTAATAAAAAATAACAATTTTTTTTTGTGTTTTTGTTTTAGAAACAAGACTACCTTGTAGAAGCAAATAAGTATGTCGTGGCTGAAATAATAATGTTTTTTGTTTTCTTAAGTTTAAACTAATACGAGTAATAAATTTGTTTGTAAAGAATAAACTATAAGTATAATTCTGTCATTTAAACCTATTTATTAGTTTTATTTCTTCTTTGTGTCCACTAAATTCATTTTTAAGACCTCTTTTTGTTGGAAAACTTTTACATACTGCCCTTATTTGCAGCTGAATTGATGGTTTCACACTTTCAACCTCTTCCATGCATTTATACTAAATGTACACAAGTGTGAAAAGCCTATTAGGACTGTACATGATCAAAATTTATGCAATGCCGAAACTACCGTTTCTGTTAGTAAAAGTGTGACTGATAATTCGAATTTTCTGATTTGATTTTTTCAATAAAAAAAAATATTTTTTCTAGCGATGAATCCGATTCTCACTTGGTGATTACGCCAACAAAGAAAATTGTCGCATATGCAACTGGGAGAACATAGAAGTGTTTTTGAAAAATGCTTGGTACCAACATTGCATAAGAAATTTCCCAGTCGCGCACTTTCTCGATTTAGTGTCGTCCATTTTTGTTTTTTGATAACTTTTGCATATTCGCCATAATTTTTAAACTTTTAATTTTTAAAGTTTTCTTCGATGGCAATGATTATTTTTGATAATCATTGCAATTGAAAAAAATCCTAATATAATCATTATTGTGTAATTTTTATTACAAAACTCATAATGATTTGAAAACCAACATCCATCAACCTATCGCTGAATCCGAAATTTGAGCAAACTGTATCAAAAAATTGCTTGCCATAAAGGCAAAGCCCAAATATAATGCTGAAATTAAAGTTAGCTTTATGTGCGATTTATTTAATTTTACTTTTGAATGGGAAAATAAATAATCCTGTTTATTTGTAAAATGCACAGCTTATTTATTATGTAACCACAGTTTTAGTCTCTTATAGTATAGTTTAATTTATTTCTAAAACTATTTATAGCCCATACAACCTCAAAAGCATTTTAATATACTAATTTCATGTAAAATTTTATTAAATTTCTGTAAGTACGAGTAAATGTGCATATCACACCCAAGTTTGACTATAAATTTATTGTTCATTTTCATTTTTCCTGTCATTTAAATTCGATCCAAGTTTGCTTCTATTATGTGTGGTTTTTATTATATTTTATTATGATTTTTATGATTATTTTAACATTTTTGTTGCTTTCATTAATCATCGTTGATTTGTTATTCATATATGTACATGACATATGTACATACATACATACATACATATGTATACGATGTTTTTGTGTGTAGAAATTGTATTTCTTATTTACGATATTATTTTTTTTTAATACCATATAAAATTTGGTTACACTTTAGTACTTAAAAGTGTATTTCACTTTGACAAATTTATTTTTTATTTTCAAAACCTTTTTCAATTTTATTTGTTAACACAATAAAAGCAACAACGAAAACAATAAAGAAAAACATGCCGCCACACACAGAGTTTATTTTCTCTATGTGAAATATTATTATAGATTTAAAAAAAATATAATAAACAGGCATACAAGCATATACAATGTCATATACAGTGGGAAGCAGAAGTGGTTATATGCACGTACATGTGTACATATATAAATTATGCTTTTGTGAAATGGGTACAAATAAGTTTAAATACTGGATTGAATATTCTTTTATTTCATTTATACGAGCAGTATTTTAAGTATAACGTATTTCCAGGCTAATCAAAAACTAATAAATTGAGAACTCAAGAGCAACTTTAAATGATTTTTTTAAATTTAAATGATTTATTTAAGCCATAGACATTGTATTTATGAAGGACTAAACGACTTTTAGGCTTTGCCAAAAGCTGTTTCAAAAAATAATTGAGCCGCTGATGCCAAGAGTAAAAAAAGCTAAAAGAAAATAGCAAATGAGTTCCATGGTAATATTTGTAAAACATATTTCGTTACTAAAAATAAAAAAAATGTCTATTGTTTTTTTAAATGATACATATCTATGTATATAACTGGCCATAACAGGGTTACGGTTTAGCTTCTCGTGGTGTGTTCTGTTATTTACCTTAGTACTGTACATGGCGTATTAATTATAAGGTGCATTTGACATGGCAGCTGAGCTACTTTTTTTCCAACCAATTTGTGAATATAGTTGTCAATTTTTGCTTTGTTTTATGTACATTGTTTTTGTTTTCATACTTTTTGTTTTGGTTTTTTTGACAGTTAACTACCCTAACAAACATCAAAATGCTGTGTTGTTTTTGTTACTGTTTTACTTGTTGTAATCTCAAAGGCACCTTATGATAATTGCGCCGTGGTACTGTAGATACATACAGTGGTGGTTATATAATTAAAAACGTCTTAGCAGCGTACATTTTTCTTACTTTAGTTTCATAATACTAAAACTAAATACATACTATAAATAGTAAAATAATAAAACGTCTCCGAATTTATAATAAAAATATTTACAGCTTGCATAACATTGAAATAAAAATTAATTTTAAACAAAATATAGAAATAAATTAGAATAATTAGAAACAACACAAATGTTTAAAAATTTAAAAATGTTTCACAAAAGTAAACAAAAATTGATATATCCTCCAATATATTGCTTTATATTTTATTTTTGACGACATTTGCTAGTCTTCTACGTAAATTTTGTATTAAGAGTTGACATGTTTATAGATACATGTTTTCGTAGCTTTGCTGCATGATTTGAAACTTTTGTTGTGCATCAAAATCTTTCTTTAAAATTGCCTATAAGTTTGCAATTGGGTTTAAATCAGAATTGTAGAATGAATTTTGATTCGAGTTGTTATCATTTCCACTGAAAAGCATAAATGCTTCTTAATATTGCTTTTAGGCATTCGGTTTTTTTTTATACAATATATACATATATTTACTAAAGCCCAGTCGTGGTATCGTGGTTAGAGTAGAGCTGCAAAACAATCGATAGTATCGATAGTTTTATTTTTGGCCGACTATCGATGGTTTCACTATCGGTAGCGATACTATCGGAAAATTTTAAAAATAAACTTTTTCAACGCAGGTTTTTTGCCGCCAGTAAATTTTTGTATGTATGTTCTAATTTTTCAATAAAAATAATTTTTTTTCATTTATTTCATGTAAAATAAAACAGAGTCAATATTTCAAAAAAGTGTTATCCTATTAAGCTACTTAGGATAATTAATTTTATTTAAACTTAGTTATTTTTACTCAGCGGCAACGGCTACCTTAATATAACGACAGCGGTGAATTATTGACGGCACAAAAATAATACAAAGAAGTTTTAAAGTAAAAGTTTCTGGTATTATTAATAATATTTCTGAAAGAATAAAGAATATTTAAATAAAAACCAGTTTTAAAAAGAGATTCCTACAATTATCAGAAAGTAAGTATTATTACAATACTATTTAAATGTATGTACATATGTGTCCAGTGGACACATCCATAGGAGTGTCTATGTCTGTCTGTGTTTAAGAGGGTATTTAAAAAAAAGATACGTAGGACGTATTCAGATGTTTGGACTTATTTTGAAATAATCAAAGATAAAAATTGTGCTAAATGCCGTTTATGTGGCAAATATTATAAAACTAGAGGCATTACTACATATTTATTAGATCACCTTAAACTTTCGCACCCTAGTTTCAGAGAAGCGGAAAAGCCAATTAAGACCATAGACCAAAAACGGTCGATAAACTCTTGTTCATTAACAAAAAGTATTGGATAAACCTGGTATAACTTATAAATACCTAAATATAACACTTCTGTACCTAATTTTATTTATGAATTGTTTTTTATAAACCCTTTTAATTAGAATTTTGATATTTACATATGTAGAATGTATGTGTTACGTTTTGAACGTTAAAGCCTTTTACGGTTAACGTTAATTTAAAAAAATTATCTCAAATTAACAGTTTTAATAAAATTTTTTTTTTGGCAAATAATTTGAGTTTTTGTTTTTTTTTTTTTTTTTTGTTATTTTGTAATAAAATTGAAATTTATGTTACAATAGTATACATATGTATGTCTTTTATTTAAATTAATACATTTATTAAGAAAGACAGTTGAAAGCGAATAATAACCCATATACATACATGGTACTTGCTATATTTTAATAGATTTTAGAAGAACCTAGTAAAAATATATCCAAAAATTCGTATTGCGATTCTAATTTTCTCAGAAAAATAGAAAACCGATAGTATCGATAGTTTTTTTTAAACTATCGGAACTATCGATGGGGCCGACTATCGATAGTTTTGCAGCTCTAGGTTAGAGCGCGTTCACAGAAACTCAAACGACCGAGGTTCCAACCCAAAGATACACAAAATATTTAAAAATAAATTTGTGGTTTTTCAAAAATTATAATTTAAAAAATAAGATGTTCCCCCTCCCTCCAGAAAGTCCATCATCACGAATCCGCTGGCTGACATTTCTATTCCACTAAGAAACGAATGATGAGGAGTACAGCGCCACCTTCTGGCACATAAGGCGCTTAACATATATCTATCTATAACTATGTATATATTCAACATTCCAATACACTGAGTATTGGTCTTAAATAAAAAAATGCTATAAGCACTTTGTTATTGTCGTTGTGAATATTTATTATTTATGTGTTCCCCAATTTCATCCCTTATTTCGTGTGAGTAAATTAATTGGTTACTATTACTGATTCTATATACAAATAATTTTATCTTCTACTTGATGAGTTTTTCAAGCCCTGGGTTTCCTGGCAGGTGTTGCAACTTTTTTCGTTTAATTAGAAAGGTGAATTGCACCAAATTTCAGTTTTTTGGATTATGAAAACCTTTGTGCGATAGCCAATATCGCGAGTTTTTCCATTGGATATGTCTTGTATCTATATGCACTCCCTTATTTTTGGATTGCATGAGTTATTTTGTCTTAGTTTAAAAACTAGTGTTTTTCTGGAATAAACTTTCTGCCTTATTAAGAGAAAAGTTCATAAATTGAAGAAAAAACTGAACGTTTCTAATTTCGTGGCCAGCCCTAAACCAACTTCTTAGAAATAAATAAAAAATTTTTAAAAGTGTAAATATTAAATTTAACGGTTTTTGCAGTGAAAATAATGAAGATTGTGCCCCCTTCGAATGACAGTGCTTGTACATTATAGTGATGACCTTTAAAATAGTTACACTTTGATTCCATTTTGATTAAGCATCGTTTCTTAATAATAAATATGTGTAAGTGAAAATACGAATTGTAGTTCAGTACGATTACTAATTATTTTTATATGTTTTTAGCAAATTGAGCTCCCACTGTAATGTAAATTTTATATACTATTTATGGTTCGAACATAAACATTAAAATGTTTTTTTTTTTTTTTCTTTTTACAAATTCTATATTTTGTTTAACAAGAAAAAAAAACAAAACAAGAAAAAAAGGCAAAAAAAAATATATACACTATATAAATAAAATGGACATACCGACAAGAGAACAAATCTTTAAATCGGATTTGTAATGTTTATGTGGTATTTAAGTTCAAAAATAAGGGTATTAAGAAATATTTATTCTAAATAAATATCTTTTTAAGCTTTTGTTTTGTATCACTTTCCACAATTTCTTTTTGATATTTGTTCGAGTACTCTTACTTGTTTATTGGATTTGTTTTAAAATTTTTCTTTTTAACTTATTTACTTACACATGTATGTGTTTAAAAAAGAAAAATGAATAAATTTTCTTTCTATGATTTAAATAAAATTAAATGGTTTTTACGTTTGTAACGTTTTACAAAAAACATAAATCAGTTTTAGAAATACATTAAAATTGAATTAAATAAAAAAATAATAATAAACACTTCTTTTTTAATTAAATAAATATAAAGATTTAAATATAAAAAATTTAAGTTTTAATAGATTTTTTAACTCCCTCAATCAAAAGCTTTTTGTATTTCCCGGGCAATATTTATTAGTACAACAGTGTTTTATCAAATTCCCTTCTGGTTTATCAGCAAGAATTGCGTCCAAGGCCATATCGACCAAAATATTTTTACTTTAGAATAAATCGGGTAATATTGATTGAAATTTTGAGAAATACATATTTAATAAATGAAAAAAAAAGGATTTAAAAAGTTGTTCAAAATACATATGTACATACACTAAACAAAAAGCATGCAAATAAGAAGAAAAAAGAAAAAAAGCGTTCATACATATGTACATGCATATTCTATCAGAATGTTTTCTTTAACCTTTAACTACTGAGGCGGTGGTAAATTTTACCCTCTCTTTAGATTTGTTTAATTTATTTTCTTCGGTTGAGCGCTATCCATTTCATTTTCATAGTATCTTCTCATATTCCCATAGTTGTTATTCAGTTGAGTTTTGGCTGCTGTTGGGTTCGTGTGAACAGAGGTATGCATGTGTGGGTGTAAAATTTACCACTTCTCAAAGAAAACGTGTTTTTTTTTAAGAAAATATTTTACCACCACTACCAAATAAGTGTAAGTATTTAAAGTAAAAAAAATACCACTCATCAGGATTGACGTTAGGTTGTTATAGAATTAATTTGACCACTCCTCCGTTTTATTGCGATTTATGCTTGTAGACTATATAGAAATTAAACGAACTTAGTAATTTAGAAATAGTTATGCTGTTTGGATAAGTAGGCGAAATCAGCGACGTTGATGATGAAATTGCTGATGCAAATTTTTCCATTCAGGAAAGCGATACAACACAAAAAAGGCCTACATAGATTACTATGGAACACAATTATTAGTATTTTAGGAGCAGACTATGTTGCTTCACCTTCAGTAGTGCCGACAACGACTTCCAGGAAGCTATGCTACATAAGCCCTAGTGGGCTAAAACGTCAAACTTCCCACTTTTACTTGCATTGTACCACGCCTATGTGTATGGGATGCAGCAAAAGCATGTGCTTACATTGTGCAAATACGAAGTTCGATGAAAAAAAATATCTCCACATAGGCTGATCCCCATTTTTTCTTAAATATATAATTTTGTTTTCGTTTCTTTTTCATTTGTTATTTTATAATCTTGGCTGTGAAAAATGCCTTTTATGTTCCTGATTATCTTTTAATAAAATTTTTTTTTTTTAAGTTTTAGTATGTACTGTTTTTTAGTTTTAAGAAAAGAGGTTATGAAGTAAAATCCTTCTTTTGTTATATTAAATGTTTGAGTTTTTTATTTTTATAATCCTATTTATATAAAAATGTGTTTTCTTGTTCTTTTAAAAATAAATTATTAAAAAAAAAGAAATTTTGTTGGCAAAATTTTTTGGTAAAACTGAAGGTGGTAAAATTTACCACCACTTCAATAACTATGTCCAAATTTTTCACCTCAGTAGTTAAAGGTTAAGGAATTTTTTTTTCTTTAGTTGGGTAAGTATTTTAATAATTTAAGTAGTCGCCATATTATAATTGTTAGTGTGTTGGCTTACGAGACAAGAGCTCCCGGTTCGAACCACTAACATCTTGAAAAGAAAGAAATATGAAAAAATATTTCTTTCGGCGATTACCTGTTAGCAATCTTTTGGCAACAGCTCTGGGAATAGCTGATTGCCATGAACAAGCTTCTCAAGCACAGTGTAAACAGTGATGAAACCAAATGACAGCTAAAAAATGCAAAATCGGCTGTTATTAATTTTACTACCACTTAAAAACAACAATTATATGCATTTTTGCTAATACTTGCTATCTCTTTCATTTTAACTGGTAGTACAATTATTGTCTTGTTGTTGTTATTTTTGTTGGAGTATCGTCACTGTTAAATTGTAGGTTACGGTACTCATGTATGAAAATTGTCGCACGTATGGGTGCTGCGAGAAGCTAGGCCGTTACCCTGGAACAGGGTTGTAATGGTCAATTATGTATCGTCGCAAGAATTAAAGAACGCTATAACTGACAAGAAATCGAAAATACGTTTTTTCTGCGTTTTGAAAAATACCAGTGTCTTTGTTCTACTTTCATACAAGTTTGTTGGTTGGCTCTGGTGAACATTTAATGTTTTGTCAGTTACAGCGTTATTTAATTCTTACGACGGTATGTAAGTATTTTAATATTAAAATCCTTGTTTTATTTACTTTCTGTTCGATTGCCTATCTAATTTTTATTATGAATATACAGTAATCCAGGTCTGTTCGGAGTTCAAATACCTACACAAATTCACGACTCTAACTTTATGATTTTCTGGTATTAAACGTGTATAACATATTCAACAAATTTTTTAAATAAAGGCTGGGTAAATTAGAGGTTAGAAAGGAAATTGGCTTAAAAGCACATTTTTTTACAAATATAGTTTCATTGATGATTATGTAAAGTAGGTAGACGACTTAAAAATAAAGCTCAGCTTTTTCAAACTTTAAAATCCGAGTGGCAACAGATACCACAATCTACAATTACTAATTTATTTGAATAAATGCCTCAAGATTTGCTGTAGAGACGTTATAAGAAGCAAAGGATCCTATACTAAATATAAAATGTTGTCTTTGTTATGCATACTTGCCTTTAAAAAAATCAGTATTGCTTGTTTTTTTTTAGAAATAAGTTAGATATGTTCTATCTTTTGTGATTAATATATAATTTTGAGTTATAAAAAAGCTGTATATAATATAAGACAATATTTTTTATGCATTAGTAGAGAAAAAGTCTTACACAGGATGTTGCTTATCTTTTGCACAGTACTGTATGTTCATGTAGCAACATTTAGATTTGAGAGCAGAGTGGGAATCAGACTTTAAAATATTCAGCTAATGGACTCGGAGTCGGTGTTAGCATTATTTTTTAACGACTCTACAGTCTTCCTATAAACCATTATGGAATTAAGTACTACTAGAAAGCCTTGCAATTGCTCGTATTTACTAACAAACAAAATTACCCAATACACTAATACTTTTCAAGTATTGACAAATTATTTTGTATCACAAAGTATTCCATTTTATCAAATAAAAATAAGCACAACAATACAATGACCGCAATGTGATGGCTTCAGGAAACACTAAAATATACTTAAAAAATCAATAAAACAGACTAACAAGAGAAAAATAAAAAATTCATTAAAATTATGTGTGACACTAAATGGCCATATTTTATAATTAAATAAACAAACAAAAACAACAACAAAATTGATTAAGTGAATAAATTATACAAACCTAAATACAACAACAAATCATGCACACACAATAAATCCACACATAATGCTAAAGCTGATACTAAAAAAATCCAATTTACAAAGTTGCCGCTGTAATATTACCGTAGCAAAATACCCCAAGTAAAAAAAACAATAATAATAACAGCAACAACAATTTTGAGTAAATGTAAAAAGCACCACTTTGTAAAAATTCATATACACAGCACCATTAACTACAACAAAAATGAAGGTATATAGGAAAATGTAAAAAAACAACAAATTACAAGAAGCGTACGTATGTATGTAGTCCAGTACGTACACACGACAAGCAGGGGAGAAAACAAATTATGAATAAATTAATTTAAATTAATTGAGCGAGCGCACTTTTAAATTAACAGTAAAATAATTTGTGTGTTGTGTTTTGATAAAAAAAACAGCATAGCAGAACGAAAAGCAACAACTTTTAAAGGATAGAAATAAAAAATCTTGCTTTCCTACCTCTTCCTAAACTACTACCTTTTGAGAGGAGAACAAGAAGCGTACAAAGAGGGTGAGGGGTAAAATACTTGTATAAACGAAACTGTAAAGAAAACATTTTCTTAACATTTAAGCTTATATTGTTTATTTTAGTACGACCAAACATGTTCGACTCGCCAATCGTCTGTTTTTCCGTCATTTTGTTGGACGTTTTTGGCGGTTTATTATTTCTTTATATGTATGTTTTTGGTGTTTCGTATATTCGTCTCTTTAAGTATTCATTTGTTCGTTAAACGTTCGTCATCGTTTTATTTGCCTCATTTATTGTGGTAAAAAAAAACGCCTATAATATGTACATACATACCTACGTACATTCATATAAATGTTAAAAAATAGTGAGAAAAAAGTGATTTACAACATTTCGCACTGAATAAATTTTCAAAACGGCAGCAATGGTTATATTGACAGCAATAGCGACAACAATTATATTAACGGAAAGAAACTAAATATTAAACCATACAAATGGAACATTATTAAAGTACAATGTATGTAGACGCTTTAGAAATCCAACACTTACTAACAGGGTTGTCAACTTTAACAATTTAAAATGCCTTTTTTTCAATTGTACACCAAAATCAGCATTTTTAACGATGATTTCATAAGTTGCTAATTGTGTGATGAACCATTAATTTGTTTTGAAATAAATTAAAGTTAAACATACATAACTTATCTGAAATGTGCTGTTTACTTTACAAAGTTCTTTAGTTGTTATTTATTAGACACGCCCCTTTCCTACACTCCCATACTAGTAGCCTATAAGGATTTTTTATTAAAAAAATCCCTCCTACAACACGGTATCCCATAACACGATTTTACTCTAACGCGATTAAAAATATTTCCAAAAACCTCTTATATTTTTAAGAAAATTATAATATTGTAACAAAATACAATTTGGGGAATACTACTCTGTTTCAGAGTTATGGCCTAGGTTCTCGCAGCACTCATGTTGGGTGTGTTAATTTTTATCTATCTGAGTATGTCAGAACTAGACCACGGCGACTACAATTTGGGAAATACCAAGAATGCAAGACTTATTTTATTTTCTGTGTATGTGTCCACAAATTTGCTGCTACCAAAAAAATCTCAGTGAGCTGACTGCATTCCTAAATTTAAAAATTCTATTTAGGTGTTCACTAAAAATGCAAATAAATTGTTTTTGTAAGATATAAATTTGTAATAAGAAATGTATATTTTAGCATTTTAAAGAGCGCATCGCAAGATTGCAGACCATATTTTGTATAATTCTTATTTATTTTGTTATTTTTAATAGAAATGAGGATTCTTCTATAACAATAAAATATTTTTTTTGAACTTAAACCCTGTTTTTTTCCAGCTTCAAGTCTCCTATAGCACGGTTTCACATAACACATAATATTTTAGAAACTTATCGACGGTGTCATAGGACAAATAATTTCCAAATTCTAAAATAAATTTTTTTGTTTGCACACATACATATGTATTAATATTTGACCATATCTTGTACCATATCTTATAATTTATTTTCAAAAGGAAATCAAATTTTTAAAGTAATAAAATTTTATCCCCGAAGAATGGGATTAAAAAGCGTTAGATTTGACGAGAATTTAGCTAAATTGGCTGCAGTGGTTATTGGCATTAAAAATGCAAAAGAAGAATTGTTATGTATATAACAATCAGAGTGGTTAAGGAGTGAATTGATTATTTTAAATGATAAATAAAAAAATAGAAAGTCAACTTTTGCCTAAATTTCTAGTCTACTTAAGGAAAAATTACGACACGAGGGCAAGAGTTAAAAACGTACTAATCAAAAAATACAAAACACACTACTTCAAGTAAAATTTTTTCTTAACTTAATTCCTTCAGATGTTTACTTAGGTATACACATAATAAATGTATATACATACAGTTACGGACAAAAAAATAAGTTCACTTGAAATAACTTTGTATGCAATTCAAAAAATATACTTTTTGTTTAAAATTTTTAAAAGAAAATTTTTTTGTTTATTTAATTTATTGATAAATAATACGTTAATACTAAAATTATATAATACTTCACTTTTTTAAACTTAAAAAATCCAAAAAACTAGTTTAACCTATGATTTAAGGCGGACATAAAAATAGGTTCACTTAAGAAATATATTAAAAAACTTTACAAAATGGAAAAATAACGTGACCTAAATTAATATTTGGTGCAGTATCCTTTGTTTTTAATAACGGCATTACATCTTTTTGGCATTGAGTCCACCAAATTCTGACAAGTTGTGGTGGGAATGCTATACCACGCCTGCTGAATTTGTTTCCACAATTCTTCCTTATTTTTGACTTTTATTGGCCCAACCTTTTCCTTTACAATTTTCCAAAGATTTTCTATCGGACATTAGTACGGTGATTGCGAGGGCCAAGCTATAACATTCACCTTATTGTCCGAAAACCACTTTTTCGCAAGACCTGAAGTGTGCTTTGGGTCATTGTCTTGTTGAAAATGCCACTTAAGGGGCATTTCCCATTCCGCATAAGGCAGCATCACTTTGTCTAGGATATGGACATATAGATTCTTATCCATAGTTTCCTTTATCCAATATAACGGTCCTACACCATACCACGAAAAACAACCCCACACCATTATACTGCCACCACCGTGTTTGAAAGTTTTGGTGGTGAAGCGAGGGTTGTATTCGGCACCTTTTGGGCGTCGTACCCATGTTTTGCCATCGTTTCCAATCAAATTAATCTTCGACTCGTCGGACCATAGAATATTTCGCCACTTTTTTCTATATATTGGACCGTCCCAAGAACAATGCTTTATGGCAAAAGCAATTCTATTTTGACGATGTCTTCTAGTGAGCACCGGGACCTTTCTGGCCTTTCTTCCAAACAGATTTTTTTCTACTAAACGTCTTCTAACAGTCCTGGCAGAAATTTCGAGCCCCAGTTCTACTTTGACAATGACAATGACCCAAAGCACACTTCGGGTCTTGCGAAAATGTGGTTTTCGGACAATAAGGTGAATGTTATAGCTTGGCCCTCGCAATCACCGGACATTAATCCGATAGAAAATCTTTGGAAAATTGTAAACGAAAAGGTTGGGCCAATAAAAGCCAAAAATAAGGAAGAATTGTGGAAACAAATTCAGCAGGCGTGGTATAGCATTCCCACCACA
The DNA here is from genome assembly GCA_963576795.1 of Metopia argyrocephala. Taxonomy (NCBI): domain Eukaryota; kingdom Metazoa; phylum Arthropoda; class Insecta; order Diptera; family Sarcophagidae; genus Metopia; species Metopia argyrocephala. Next base: position 40,086,138 of record OY756210.1, read on the forward strand.
ACTTGTCAGAATTTGGTGGACTCAATTCCAAAAAGATGTATGGCCGTTATTAAAAACAAAGGATACTGCACCAAATATTAATTTAGGTCACGTTATTTTTCCATTTTGTAAAGTTTTTTAATATATTTCTTAAGTGAACCTATTTTTATGTCCGCCTTAAATCATAGGTTAAACTAGTTTTTTGGATTTTTTAAGTTTAAAAAAGTGAAGTATTATATAATTTTAGTATGAACGTATTATTTATCAATAAATGAAATAAACAAAAATATTTTCTTTTAAAAATTTTAAACAAAAAGTATATTTTTTGAATTGCATACAAAGTTTTTTCAAGTGAACTTATTTTTTTGTCCGTAACTGTATGTATATACATAAATATGGGAGTAATTGATTGCCATGAAAAAGCTTCTCAAATTTGTCGTTCGGAGTCGACTTTAAACTGTAGGTCCCGGTACTCATGGATAAATATTTCCACACACAACATGAGTCCTGTGAGAAGCTAGGCCGTAACCCTGACACAGGGTTGTAATGGCCAATTATGTATGTATGTATGTATGTATGTATGTATGTCCGACTTCATAATCTTTTGTAAAAATTAAACATTTTTTTTCTCCATGCGATCAGGGTTGCAGACAAAGTTCTAGAGACAAGTCTAATTCAACAATATTTCATTCTCCTGAACATGAAATCTATTATAGCTATATCAATAAAAAACCGTGTATAGTAAACCAAAAACACACATTCATCATACAAAAACAGAGTTTTCATTGAAAAACTGTGAATTCATACTAACAATGTATGTGTGTTTAAATTTTTATATTTGGTTGTATGTATAAAAAATATAAATAACCGTTACAACACATTGAATACATACTGCGAAGTGATGATATTCATTGCTGTTTTGATTTGGTGTGCTGTTGATTCACTGCATATAGAACAATGAAAAAAAAGTTTATCAAAGAGAAATACTAGCTTTTTAACACATATAGAGAGATGAATGTTATGACAATGTTATGATACTCATGCAGATCTCTAATACATAAGTATGTAATAGTATTTATGCCATTTGTAACAATACTATTATGCTATAGCGATAGGCGAAGGATTGTGCTATGTCCACTAAATTGTAATATCATATCCCTGCACTGAACTTCAAAAAGTGTAGTAGACCGCCATGTATCTTGTAAACGCTGAATTATGGAGAATTAGCCGTATCGGATACACATGAATCTATTATTTACAGTATTTACATAAAACCGATAAAGTATTATACCGAAGCTTTGAAGAGATTCAATAATAAGCAAAAATTACATACACAGATACTAACGTGTACAGTAGTGTGTCCCAAAAAAAAATTTTTTTTGAGGATCAAGCTTATTTTGGACCACTATAAGGTAAAGTATTTTTGAGAATTTTTTCAGATTTTTTGGAAGTGGTTTAGAGGTCGCGCAAATTGATTTCTAATCAAATTTCTAGCTTTTTGGGCTCTATTTAAAATTTGGTTATGAATTGGTAAAAAATCGATAATTTCTCGGCTTCTGAGTCAATATTGTTAAAGAAAATATTCCGATCTTTAATTTCATGTGCATAAATAATAAGTTTCGGCAATGATTTTGCACATTTTGATACATTATATAACAGTTTTTCCAAAATTTTCAACAAATATCGAAAACAATGGTTTATAACTTTTAAAATTTGTATAAAAACTAAAAAAACTAATGATGCAGTTTAAAAGATTATTAAGTTTTAAATAAGATAGCAGAAAAAAAAATAAATTCTCTTTTACCGTTCTCGAGTTATAACCTTTTAAAGCTTTGTACCCATTTTTAATACTATAAAGTGTGAACTAGGTTGGCATCGGAATTAAATATACAACAATTTTATAAACAACAATAAAAAATTAGATTTGTTATAAATCATTTATTTGGGTTCTTGCGATGCTGCTCTATGCTCTGCAGTAAATGCTGACAGTCTGTTTCAGAAGGCATCAACTTCTGAATTTTGAATAAAAGGTTGTAACTACTTTCGAAAAATACATATTTTTAGAGAGTATATAATTTTCATCATCCAGCGAGCTCGGTTAATAGCTCCAGGAGATTTTATTGTTGGATGGTGCTCAGGTCTATCACCCAAAAAAATAAGGCTCAGTTGTGCATTTCTTTATAATCTTCCCTTATTGCATATTCTCCAGCTTCCCTTTTTTCAAAAATTATTAGACCTTTTCGTATCAATAATAATTAATTGGTATAATTTTTCCAACAATTTCGTGGTTCGAACAATCCGAAAAATTGTTTTTAGCCCCCATTTGCTGAAGAGTGACTAAAATTGTAATTTGTGGGGATGTAATTTGATCCTCAATATTAAGGGCATTAAACGCTGATGCAGCAATTAGTTCCAACATATGGTGGCGACATGCCAAAAATATGACGTCTTTTTTTAATTTCTGGAGAAGTAAAACGCATGCCCCGATCCGTCGTTCTGTATTGGAGCTTGTCGTGTCTGCACACATAAATTGAACATTTTCAGTTAGATTCCAGCATAAAACCTTTTATCTCAAGCCATAAAATTTATCTCAAGCACTAATCAAAAACCGCTATTTTACCATCCTGCACTTATCTGTTTTTTAAGGTATTCCAGGAAGCAAAACACAAAGTCAATAATTGCAAGTTGTAAATGATGTCGCAGAACGTGGTGTAGCCTTGTCTAGTAGTTATTTTAATATCAGAACTTCTGAAGCAGACTGTGAGCATTTACTGCAGAGCATAGAGCAGCATCGCAAGAACCCAAATAAATGATTTATAACAAATCTAATTTTTTATTGTTGTTTATAAAATTGTTGTATATTTAATTCCGATGCCAACCTAGTTCACACTTTATAGTATAAAAATGGGTACAAAGCTTTAAAAGGGTATAACTCTAGAACGGTAAACGAGAATTTATTTTTTTTTTCTGCTATCTTATTTAAAACTTAATAATCTTTTAAACTGCATCATTAGTTTTTTTAGTTTTTATACAAATTTTAAAAGTTATAAACCATTGTTTTCGATATTTGTTGAAAATTTGGGAAAAACTGTTATATAATGTATCAAAATGTGCAAAATCAAAATCATTGCCGAAACTTATTATTTATGCACATGAAATTAAAGATCGGAATATTTTCTTTAACAATATTGACTCAGAAGCCGAGAAATTATCGATTTGTTACCAATACATAACCAAAATTTAAATAGAGCTCAAAAAACTCGATATTTGATTAAAAATCAATTTGCGCGACCTCTAAACCACTTCCGAAAAATCTGAAAAAATTCCCAAAAATACTTTACCTTATGAGTGTCCAAATTAAAAATGATCTTCCCAAGAATTCCAATTTTTAATTTTATTTGGGACACCCTAGTGTACAGTCACTATTTCAAAATTTCATGGATTGATTCTTGCTACTATTTCTTGATTTCAAATTTGGTTAGGCCAAACAAAGAGTCGCTTATTGAAAAAATCATCTGTATTGTGGGCTCTGAGACGTTCTATTTCTGAAAAGTTAAATCTAAAAAAGTGCTTGACAAAATTTATGGAACTGAAAAAGCATTAGTGTTAAAAAATTACAAAATACAATTTGTTATGCCAAATATGTAATTATTAAACTGCCCTCGTACTATTATGAACTTTTATACGTGTTGTTGGATTTTCGTTAGGCCTAACTTAGATAAAACTTTGTATTGGTATAATATACTAAGTATATACATACATATGTATGTATATTAGCAAAATTTATCGAGATATTTCAAATATTGTTTAAATATATTTAATAAAAAATTTAAAAAAATACAAATAGGTATCTTTTATATTTAGCAGTGAATTAATATTTTTTAATTTTCTTTGCTTTCCTTTAAATCTCAAACTTTCTCCTTTCACTCTTATCCTCTCCTAATACGAACAGAATTATTATAATACGAGTATTATGGAATACAAAATCTAGTGGTGGCAACAGCTTGTAAGTGCTATAAATTTCAGTATAATAGAGTTGGCAAAAAAAAGAAAAATAAAAGAGGGTTTAAGTACTAAAAAAACAATAGCAATAAGAACAAATTATTACCACAAAATTCCGACAATATTAAAAACGTTAAAATATAAATGTACAGAGAAAAAACATTATTCCCCTGTGCTAATAACGAAACAAGCCCAACAACAGCAGGAAACCAAAAATCCTTAAAGCGGGGGAGAGCATAAAATAGTAGCACAACCACTAACAAAAGACAAAAGAATAGAAGAACAGACAAACCAACGAATAATATAAAATATGATGGCCGTCAGTCAAAATAAGCACCACAAAAAAGAGAAAAAAGTATGTATTACTCGTAACACTACAATACGCTTTAAGGAAGTAGCTTAACAGAAGTTTAAAAGAATTGCAAAATTGTACGAAGCCTTAAAGGTTACAAAAAATTAGTCTATTACAATATTAAGTATAAAAAAATTTAATAAATAAATTTAAATTTAATTCCTTTATATTTCATCAAACGGAAGTATTTCTTTTTTTTTTGTTTTTTTTATTGAGTCTGTTTAATACTCTCTATAGTGAAGTACTTTCACATTGAGTGATACAAAGTTAAGAGAAGTAGGAGGAAGAAAGAGTGGAAAAAAAGAGCAGAGTATAAAACCAATGCCTAAAAATTGTATAGACAGAAGGAGGATTTAATAACATTAACTTTTTAACGAAAATCTGAAAACCAAATACGGCAAGAGGAACACGGCAAAAAAAATGGTATCATAAACCTCAGTTAACTACTACTATGTAACTACTTCTACTTTAAAATTACATGGTCATGTCCTACATACACTGCTCTTATTATTCACCTAACTAATACACTCTATCATTTCTCTATACAGAACAAGCAAAGACCACTCTGTATTAATGATTATAAAGACCATAGGAATGGTTGTAAAATATCGTAATTAAAATGTTAAAGGGCTACACTGCTTAACAGCAAACTGACATACAGATTTTTCATTCTGTATGAGTATAATAGGCAAAAATTAAAACAAAAAAGAAAAAGCCATGAATGCATGAATAAAACGTATTATAACGAGTTAAAATAGACAATGAGGAGTGAATTAATAAGTTTTGTAAATGGTTGGCATTTAGTTACTCATTAATTATGTTTTTTTCTTTTTTTTTTTTTGTTATTATTAACCCTATAATTTATACAGTTGAAAGGGGCATTGGGATAATTGCATTATTGCCAGTAAATTTTTAATAGCCTTTTTAGAGAATGTACGGCATATGTATGATGATATGGAAATAAATTATTAAATTTATACCAAAGAAATCTACAGTTTACTTAGTAGAGACATAAATACTGTTACTGGTATGTTGGGCTTTAAAACAAAAACTTCTTGTTGCCCATAAGAATTAAACAAAATTTATATATCTATGTATATAAATAAAAATCAATGTTGTTCGTTGGTCATCGCATCAGTTGAAAACGGCTGGACCGATTTTGACAATTTTTTCTTTCTAATGATCGTCGTGATCCAACTTAGGTTTATACGGAAAGAAATTTTTGCCCTGCCTAATTTTACGCCCACTTTTTTTGATTTACCTAAAATCAGAAATCGGTTCTATTTTCTTTCAAATGTTTGTATTAATCCATTTTAAGTTTTCATCGAGAGAAAAACTTGCCACGCCTACTTTACGCCCACTTTTTTCTATTTTTATCTAACTACTGATTTTTGTATATCTTCAGAACGGTTAAAAGCTAAAGTTTCGGAATTGGGTCTGAATGACTTCATGGGCAAGGCAAATCATCAATCAGAAAGTGGGCGAAATTGGACAAGTAGGCGTGACACCTAACAATTGTAGTTTATTTAAAAGTCAAAAATAAATTACGAAATCAAATTGCTATTTCGATTAAATGAGTTATAAGTAGGGCAACCAAAAATATGCATTAGCATTTTATTTTTCTGAATGTTACTGACAAAACAAGCAAAATATTAATTCATTTTAGGAAAAACTACGACGATTGATCCCTGTTTGTTACGGCATATTTTTGCATATTTCGTCATAAATGCATACTTTTGCATATTGCAATTTTTTTTTTTCATATTTGTATGGCATGTTTTACAAATTTTTAAATCATATGTACATATGTTATTAGAATTTACGTATATAATCAAAATAATGACTACGTACTCTTAAAAACTCTTAAAATTTGTTAATTTTTCTTGTATAATAAGACGAATGCCAAAAACCATTCCTGTTCTATGAATAGGCTGTACGCCAATGTCAGCAAAGAAAATATTTACAATAAAATAACACCTCGGAAGTCAAAGACATATTGAGCTCAACACAAGAAATTATGTTAGCAAACGTTTGCTTTCAAATTTGCACCAATTACTCCCGTTGATGTCGAAAGAAGTTGCTCGATGTATAAGGTGAAATAGACAAAGCTTCATGTTTAAAAATTTTAGCAATATGATAGTTATTTATTGCAACAATAATTTAAATTAATTTTTACTCTTTTATTTTGTATTTTTGTCAGATTGAATTTTTTGACAATGTTTTTAAATTTTTGTGTTAACTTTGGAATTAAAATGAATATATCGCTCATTTGCGAGAAGAGATGCACAACTCAAGAAAAGCGATTCTGAGATAAATGCATTTAAACATTTTAATTTAGCCAAACTGATGGGAAAAGTACAAGACACTTGTCAGTGAAAAAAAGAGATAAAAATACAAATACAGTTCGTCTCACATTTCTGCATTATTAACTCAAAAAATGTGTTTTATTGGGTTATGTCACTCTTTTTGCAAATGAACGATATGTAAATATAAAGGAATTATATTTTATCTGGTTGGTGGCTAATTGTTACTTTTCATATTTTCAAAATTTGAAAAAAAATATATATACGTAATTTTACATCAACGTATGTATTTATTATTATTTTATAGAGCATATTTTTAACGCTTAAAAGCCTTTTTTCGATGCATATTTTAGGCGCTTAAAACTAATTTTATAGAGCATATTTTCGGTTGCCCTAGTTATAAGCGTTACATTTTCTTTACTTACTTACCAAAAATGTAAAAATTATTTACGTACACAATTGTGCATGCAGCAGATGAAAATGTTTTAAAAGTGTTAAGTAATACATTTAAATTTTATATTAAAAATTAAACTAAATATTTTTGTAATAAAATACAAAAACTTCTAAAGTCATACAGGTACAAATGTAGGTATATGTACATTTTTCGGGCTTTTTATATTATAATTCCATAGATATTTAGAGATTGATCTTTCTTCATGTAAGGATTTTTTTTTTTCCATATTTTCCATATTAAGCATTTAACGGGAATATAGAATCCAAAGCCTCATAAAAAGATGTATTTATTTTCACAAACCAAAAGCACATTCTGTTTAATCCCGTATTATCTGAAATATTTCATCGGATAATGTATGAATAAGAACTTCAATAATTTTAGGATTAAATAAATATTTATGGTTTTTTAATCTCTTCAATACAATTATATTTTATCCTTGACACTTTTATTGTAATAATTTTATATCACGAATTCAATATGCAGTTAATTTACACAAAAATAATTTACAAAAAAGAAACAAGAACTGCCCAATATAATTTCATACTTCACCATACCTTAAAAGTTTTTATATACACACATGCAAACATAAATAAATTAACATGAAGGATACCCTGGTGGTAGTGGTATTATAGACTGACTGTACACAAAAAAAAATTATAATATTTAAGGCCACAAGAAAACAATGTAAACAAAAACACACACATATGTAAACACTAAAATGTAATATTAACAACGATTACGACAAATTCTTTTGCTGCTATCGATTCTTTTTTTTATCATTCTTTAAAAATATATAAAAACCAGGAGGCAAATTACGGCATTCGACATCAAGGAAAATTTTATACTGTTTTTAAATTTAAACAATTTATGTTGAAATTTCGTTCGATATCGAATGCCGTAATTTGTCTACAGGTCTGTGACGTCGTCATAAAACATTTCTAATTCCGGCTCCAACCACTGAATTTTTTAATGTAGTTTATTTATAATTTATAACACATTGAAAATTATACAGCGGGTAAATAAAATATTAAAAAAATTAAAAATTACTCTCCATTTGTCTTTAGAAATAGAAGAGTTCCATATAAATCTGGTTTCTTGATGCTCTAAAATCGAATTTCTTAGTTCTGAGTATCTGGTAAAAGTCTATTTTAAATTTAGCAACGACTGTTTCTATGTCTACGATATTTTGTTCTAAATTTAAGCGACTTTGCTCGAACTGCATCTGATCGTCTAAATATTTTTTTGAGCTAGATCAATAACCGAGTGTATGTTTTGCTAATGCAATTGAAATCCTCGTTTGTGTCAATAAATAAAATATCAAACTAATTAAAATTATTACACACTATAGTGTGTATATAAAGTTAAAGATGCCACTTTAGGTTTTTGACAACAAAATTTTTAAAATCTGCAATCCGTTTTCGGCTATTTATCTCCGAAACTGGACGAGATATCCGAAAACGGATTGCAGACTTGAAAAATTTGGTGTCGAAAACCTAAAGTGGCATCTTTAACTCGATATATGTAAAAAATATGAAATGGCAGATAGACCACATAAACTCCCGAACGACAATATATGTATGTATGTATGCATTAAAATAAAAGATGCACAAATTTGTTGTTAGGAAGTAAATTGGGTTAAGAAAACATTTTTTGTTGACCAACACAGTGTAAAGTCGAAATTTTGAAATTAATAATGGAACATGATGTCTGGCAAATGTCTACGAAACATTCGTTGGCCCCTCTTCAAACGAATGTCGCAAAAATCATGCACTTTAATCTGAGGGATGTTGCACTGAAGAATTTCGCAACACTTTCGTTAAAAATACATTGCAGTAGACAAATATTGTCAGTGGCAAATAATTTCTTACCGACTGATTATGTCAACTACGGTTGCATCTGAAACTTTATTCCAAGAATGTTACAAATATTATGACAATTACAAAATTTTCAACTATGAAGATGTAGGGTGAAAAAAGAATTATATCATTTAATTAATTGTTAGAAACAACTTATAAGTGAATATAAACAAATAAGCCAGTGAGAAAGAAAGAAAGAAAGAAAGAGACGAGACAAGAGATTTACTCATTCACTACATTTATAATTGTAGTATAAGAAAAACTTACAGCTGTTTATGAAAACGATGATGATGGCAAAGAAACGGAAGACGAGTTAGATGGTGTTGAGAGTAATAATTTGGTGGTGAAAAATCTTGGGGGTAAAATTATAATGAGGAACACAAATTTAATTCATTACCATTGCAATTATGTATTATAGTAAAAATTAATATAAACATTACAAAATTATTAATTTTATTATTTTATAAATAATCATGACGATGATAATGATCAGTGAGTGTATGTGTGCTTGTAAGATAGAGATGGCCATCCACAAATTGAAATCGCAATAATTATAATAGTGATGACAATGAATTTTTAAATATGAATGATGAGAGATATTTAATGATGATAAAATTAATTTTCAATTTGTTTCGTTTTTATAATCGACAAGTGGATTTCATTATTCATTTTTTTTTTTCTTTTTTTTATGAAAAATAATAAAATTTTGCATTGCGTGTTATAAGTGAGCGTGAATGCATTATTTTTAATTCATTTTTTTAAATTTTTTGCTTTGAAAATGTGGGAAAAATTAAATTTGTTACAGAAGTATTGTATAAATTATTTAAAATTGTTTTAGTATATCTCATTGCTTTTATAATCGATTATAAATTAACAACAAAAATGAAGCAAAATGTCCATGCGAAAAGCAATGCACTCAAGATTGATTTGCATTCAAGCCACATTTATGTCACAAAGCTGCACAAATCCAATGTAATATTTTAAAAATTAACAAACAATTTTAAACAGTAACAAAGCAATTCCCATGTAGAAGCCGATGCTTCAAAGTCTATTTTGCAGCTTCTCGACCGCGTACAGAAGAGTGCGAAGATGCTTATCAGTGAGGCATCGGTGCAATGTGGACATTAATTCCCAATAATCGTATATTCTTACGTACAACTCATACCAATCCAATTCTATTGATTCATTTAGAAATAGACTCAATGTGGAAATTCTTTCATGAAAGTGAACAATTTCGCTAACATAAGCTGACTTGGTTTAAGGTAGTTCCCGTTACCGCGAGTGCACTTTTTTATATTAATAAAACTATAGAAATATTTTTTTACAATAGTTTATTTAATACTAAAATAAAAGGAATAATTGAGATATATTTGTTAGATATTTAAAAACAAACGCCTTAATTTTCATTTTATTTGTTTTGATTTATTCAATTGTTATCTATTCCATATTTTCTTTTTCCTCATTTCAATACCTGCTGCAACATTGCTGACCATCTCCGCTTAATCACTAACAGTGTTTTTAAATATTATACATTTAAAATACCCAAGTTAACAGCCAACAGAAAGTCAATGATATTTAACTTTTCTCTCGAACTGTTCACACTCTCTATCTTTATTTCTCTTTGATATCTGATACTTGAACATTTGACAGTAGATTAACTTAATAGTAATTATTTCCTCAAAAACATATTTAACCTCAGCAACTACAACAACGACAACAATATTATCAACAAATTTTTAATGACTTTAAATTTTCTATAGGTTTATACAAAAGAGTATTCAATTTTTTTAACAACAGCTATAACAACAAACAACAGCATAAGGAGACGAATAAATTAAAAAAATATTAATGAATTAAAGAACATATGCATGTATGAGCATTCATATAAATATACTCGTATAAATTCAATACTTTTGAATCACATACATACAACACCAAAACCTCCACAAAAGTAATGGTTTGATAGTAAAAATAAACACTGAATACGACGTTTATTTATTCAATAGAATGCCGATATTTTCAGATTATGCTAAATATGCAAATTAAAAGTCAAAGCATTATTTAAACAAATCTCTTACAATTTAATGTTTATTTAAGAATATTGAAAAACAATAAAAAAAAATCATATTTATTTTCTTAAAGAAAGAAAAATAAATACATATTCTAGTTCCGATAACCCCTTTTTTTACATTTAATTATTTACGAAAGATGAAAATTGCCTAAAATACGCAAACACAGTAGTTATGTGATAGAAAAGAGAAATAGAGAACACAAACTGTTATTAGAAGATCTTCAATAGTATATTTATCTTACTCTATCACACATATCTGTGGGCATTTGACAAAACGTCTTCTTTCTAAATCAACAACTTTTCAGTAGAGCAAAAAAACAGTTAAAAAGGCTAATAAAAGTTATTGCTTAGAAATTAAAGAAATTTTGAACTTGGATATTATACACAAATACTTAACGAACATTATGCCACCTTTCTTTCCCTCTAGAAGCAATAGTTTTCTTTAAAACGATAAAAAATTAATTTAAGACTTTTTGTTAAATTAAATAAAAATCTTTATAGACATTCAATTTTTCAAATTATTCTTAATTCTCTGAAAGAAGTCGTTTTGTCAAATTGAAATTGGGGGAAAGGAAAAGAAATTCTATATTTACTACAAAAATCTTGGAAAATTGTCTTATTTCGAGAGAAGACGTTTTTTTTTTTTCAAAATTCCACAGACATGTATACATGTGGTCTAAAAGGCTAAATAGTATACAAAGCTACTTGTCAAATTAAACAATCGCAAGTACATACAACAAAAAATGACTATATTGACTGTATAGTATCAGCTGCACAAACATTTTGCACAAGCATTAAATAACTAAGTTATGGTCTTTTAAATTAAAAAAAAACTTCCATGTACAACTAAATAATAATAAAAAAAATATGAAGCGTTAGTATGCTCCTTTAATGTGTCTTTTTTTTACTTATGCTCAGGAAATATAATGTTATTGTCGGTAAATTACTATTTATATAATATAATAAAATTATTGGGTCAGAAGGTACACACTTTTTATGTCAATAGAATCTCGAATATGTTAAACTGCGGGTAATTAACTTGGCTTTTATTATTTTAAAATGTTAATAATCAAGCAAGTAGTTGCAATAGTCATTAACAATAAGAGTTAAAAAGGAAATTCAAATCCTTTTAGATACGAAAGCTTATACATACATACATACATAAATAATTGACTTTCGCAGTCACCAGACCTTAACCCCTATAACAACTTTGGGGAGTGCTCAAGAGAAAACTTGAAGGTTGTAGTCCGAAATATACGGACCAATTATGGAAAAAATCCTGTAAGAGTATTTATCCATTGACAAGGACGTTTCCAAAATGTTGTGAAAAACAATGGTAGAGCAACAAAACATCAAAATAAAATAGTTTTTTTGGGCAATAAAGGACAAAGTACAATTATAAATATAAGCGTTGTTTTAAATAAATGAATTTTAAACAAACACATAGTATGTATATGAGGCTTTGTTAATGTCGTCAAGAAGAGCTGCTTAGGTTTCGAACAATCAATGTGCCTGAAATCATATTTATAGTCAAAGGCCAATGAAATAACATATGCTTTGGATTCTAATAAACACTTGCCACTGTAAAAATAGCAAAGATGAATCTTAATACCATTTTTACAAGTTAAGAATTTCGTTTAAATTTTAGGGTACTGTGTTTTAAAATAAAAAAAAAAATAATAAATAAATATAGTTATTTAAAAACTTTAAATATATACATATCGTCATATTAAATACAAACGGACGTAACTACACAAAATTTCGAAATAGAGTTTTTTATTTATTATGGTTGGTTTAATCAAAATACATGTTCGTGCAAAATTTTAGATTCCTACGATCAAAAATGGCGATTTTATTAACGAAATTCAAACAGACGTAACTACATACAAGTGCGAGTATTACTATACATATAATGAAAGCAGATATGCATAACTACATACATATTTATATGAAAACCTTACATACAAATTCATTTGTTGTATATAATGCCAATCCTTATATCTCGATCCTGAAAATTATATAATTTTCAGGATTTACAAAATTTTTGATTTTAAGGTTTTTTGCTTCTCCTGTAAAAAAACAAAAAGTGTAGTTACGTCCGTTTGCATTTAATATGACAATATGTATGTATATTTATAGCGCTACCGAAAAAAAATTTTTTTAAGTTATAACACTTTTGAAATAAAAAGCGATATGCTGTGTTTTATGTTTTCTGTGCGTCTGTGTCTTATTATTTGATGAATTACTTAAATATTTATTTAACTGTCAAGTTTCCTATTTTAAAAACACTATAACCGTAAAATATTTTATCATATTTTATATTTTTTGTTATTTTTGGGTGGCGCAAATCGTGTTGTATCTTTTCTAAACATTTGTTTTTATTTTTTGTAATAAAATATTTTTTTAATTTGTTTAAAATCAATTTAATTTTTTTTTAACATTGTTTTTTTAAGATACAATTTTTTAATATTTTTTCTTTCCAATGGAAACTATTTTTTTACTGTTTAGATTGGTGTTTGAACAATTTTATGGCCTTTATTTATCTTCTTGTAGTTTGAATTTTTATTGAGCTTTGAATAAACAAGTGCTTATAAAGAAAGTACGTAAAACAATTTGTGAAAATACTGCCTGGACCGATTTCGATGATTCGTACAAATTTAGAATGGTCTCTGGCCAAATAAGAAGAATAGCAAAAAAAATTTCTAAAATATTCCAAAAAATATAAATTATAAAGAAAATTAATTTTCCCATACATTTAGTATGGAGTGATGTCACAATGTTTGTAACAAAGCTTCTCCGAGATTGTCTGACTGATTCTTATAAAATTTTGTCTGTATATGCAGTAGGGCTGACTGTAGACCGTATTCTACTATTTATAAACTTAAAAACCTTTAAACATGGTAAGAATGCTTCCAGCACTAGCTTTTATTATACAGCTTAATCCGAGCGGGATAAGGGCAGAGGAAGGGGTATTCCCACAGAGGGTAGAACACATAAACATAAACATATAAAGCTTTCAAGCTTAGTAGGAATATGATCTCCCTAAAATATTACCTGTACCTGATCCTGTACCTGTATTTTAAATATACACAAAAACAATATTTTTCTAGGCAAAACAACGTTTGCCGGGTAAGCTAGTTTCAAATAAATGAAATAAAATTATGCTATTTATTATGTGGGACGCTAAAACTCAAATGGTAATGACTTTTAGGCATTACTCAAGTACTTACTTAGCTTACATACCCATGTATGTACGTTAGGGTAATAACTTTCTGCATTTTTTGCAAATATCAAATCTCCTTGACAAAATAGTGTACGGCATGGACAAATATCAAGAAGTGCGTTTTTAGTTTTTCTCTATCGTTAAAAAAGGTTACGAACCAAACGCGTTAAAGTTTTGAATCAAACAAAGTTAAAAAACACTTTTTTTCATGCCTTAACGTCTATATAATCTATATAATTAAGGCATGATGATTTCAATAGTAAAGTCCGTTTTCGAGTCAATGGAATAGTTTTCTTCCAAATTTGCTTTTAATTTCCGCTATTCCGTTTTTTATATAAAAAAAATCTGTTTTCACATATTTAATTTATTTTTTTTTAATAAAAATTCATGGCAATTCTTGTAATTTTCATATATCACGGTTAAACAAGTCATTAATAAATTTTACGAAAGCCCACGAGTGTTTCCTCAGACATTGGGTACCTACACCATCCACAATTCCAAATCAACAACGCAGTAAAATTTGTGCGGAACATGGAATAAAAATAGTACAAGGCATGATGATCCGCTTTGTAAAATATCGCGTACTTTGAACCTAAAGTTTATATCTTACAACACCTACTTTTAATCATTTATTGTTATTATCTGTTTACATACTTACATATATATAAACCATATTTTAAAAAAATTATTATTAAAAAAAAAAAATTATATTAAAGGCATTTTAGAAATCGCTGTCGGTGGTGCGTATGGTTTTTTTTTTACCAAATTGAACTGAAATAGTTTTTTTTATCATTAATACAATATTTGCCATTAGAAAACCCCTGGGGAGAATGTTGTCCAAAAAAAGTTATCACCCTAATGTACATGTATGTACATATGTATGTATGAAAGCTGAACATATCAAAAATTTTTGTTGCGCATCAATTTTCTTCCATAGAGTATTTTGTTTTTGACGTAATGGTTTCATATGCCCCAAAAAAATCTTTTTATTGTGCGATTGAACGAGTATTTTCTGTTATACAGCCAAAAAGCCCACTAATTTTTAACTAATTTTATGCAGGTTTAAGGTGCTAAATATAATACAAAAAATCATTTAGTAGCTTTGGAAGTACACAAGAAAAACGTGGATTGTACAAAAGCAATGCTATTTCTTTCCTATACTCAACTAGAAAACAATCAAAAAATTGTTTTGTCTACACTCCTTATCTAAGTCGGTCCTATGAATTTTTGCTGAGTTAAACTGTAAAAGGCAGGACTTTTATTTACAGAAATTAATTTTCAAAGGGTGCTTATTTTTCCTGAATTTTAGACTGATCACAAGTAATAATAAAATGGATGACAAATTATGTCAGCAAACACGGAATTAATCGCTTAAAATTTGTTATTAAATCCAAATTTAAAGCCTTTTTTATGCAATTACAATAGTAGGCAAAGTTTGTCAAATATCAGTATAGCAAAGAGACAGAAAGATTGGTACAATTGTGCATTTTTAGTACAATTCATTATCGAAAAATATTAGGAAATATCTTCAGGTAAAATTTTACATGGAAACATAATTGAGGTCATTTTACTGTCAAAACTAAAACTATAATAAGGTAATTATATAGTACCACTCACTGGTAAAATGTTTATGAAATTAATTCACATATCGTATATTTTTACAACCGTTGAACTATTTTCGACAATAATTACTTAAATAGCAAGTGATTAATATTTAATACTTAGCATTATACGTTCGCAAATTATAACTTTAGAAGTTAATACTTTCTTCTTAGAAAACAACTCAGGAAACTGACTTCTTGTGATTTGTTAATCAAGCAAGTTGTTATTAAAAATTTTATTATTTTTATTATGTTTTTAATAATTTTTATACTTAGAGTTTTTCTTTTGAAATGCATGCTGCATATTGTTCGTCCTAGAAAGGCATTTTATATTACTTTACATAATTAAATTCTCGTATTTCCTATTCATAAAAAAAACAACTATTATAACATTATTCAATGGAAATATGGTTATTCATTTGCAAAGATTTATAAAGATTTTCTATGAAATAGAAATAGTATGAAGTAAAAATGCAGTACAGTACAGAACGCATATTACTTTCCACATTAACATGCGAAAATAATCCACAATAGAAAAAACTTATTAAGACAAGCTGGAAATGAAACATATTACGATTTGAGAAAAATTTTACGTTTTTATTAAGATAACTAGGCTTAAAGCCGACAACAGTCGGAAAATCTAAAATCTGGCTCCGTCTTGCACATTTGGAGCAAGAGACCTTTAAGTATGCAAAATTTCAGCATTCTGCGATGTCAGACGGCTTCAAAAAGCTGCGAAAAGAGAATTGGACATACAGTTACGAGCAGATAAATAGGTTCACATCAAAATGATAAATCAATTTTGTTTGACTGTAGTTTACATTACAGCAATAAAAAAGGAAAAGTCGCTAATTACTAAAGCAAATACCCACTTTTAATACTGCATCACAATAATTAAATTATTATGTAAAAAATTGCCCAAAATTAAAAAAAAAAAAAATAACCGTATAAAATCAAAGAGCAAATAAATAGGTTCACTTTGAAAAATTTGTTAATTTAAAATGTTAAACGCCAAAATTATAAAAATTATTGTAGAAAACTTTAGATTCAGCCTTTTAATAGAGCTTATTAAAGCAAATACCTCTAAAAATTTAAAAAATGGGACGTTCTAAACATTGTAGTGAAGAGGAAAAAAAGATTATAAAGGATCTACACAGCCGAAGTTATAGCCAACGGAAAATTGCTGAAATTCTTGGGAGATCGCAGAATATGATAAGAAATGCACTGCAGCCTCCAAAACAAAAATTTAAAAGAGGTCAACAGCCAAAAACCTCGAAAAGAGACGATGATCGCATTAAGATGTTATCAACTCGTAATCCTTTTATGTCCGCAGTTCAGCTGAAAAATGAGTTAAAGCTTCCCGTATCAGAGTGGACCATTAGACGTCGTTTAAGAGAAAAAAATTTATTCGGAAGATCGGCCCAGAAGGTTCCAATGCTTAATAACAGACAAAGAAAAAAGCGCATTGAGGTTGCAAAAGTACATGCTGAATGGGCCGGCCCGGAAGGTATAAAAAAATGGAGAAACATACTATGGTCTGATGAATCCAAGATAAACTTAGTCGGACCTGATGGAAGAACATGGGTAAGGCGTCCAAAAAATAAAGCATATGATCCAAAGTACACCACGAAGACAATAAAGCATGGAGGCGGCAACATAATGATATGGGGTTGTTTTTCCTGGTACGGTGTTGGGCCAATATTCTAGATCAAGGAAAATATGGACAAACATCTTTATCTGCATATTCTTAAAGAAGTAATGCTTCCGTATGCCGAGTGGGAAATGCCTTTAAAGTATGAATTCCAGCAAGACAATGACCCCAAGCATACTTCTAAGATCGTAAAAAAATGGTTCCAAAAGAAAAATATAAAGTTAATGGAGTGGCCTTCACAAACGCCGGACTTAAATCCCATTGAGAATCTTTGGAGAATCGTTAAGGACAAAATTGCACCACTCAAGGCTAAAAATAAAGAAGATTTGTGGACGAAAGTGAAGGAAGCTTGGTACTCAATTCCATTAGAGACTTGTCAGTCACTTGTCGAATCAATGCCCCGGAGATGTTCGGCGGTGATTCAAAATAAGGGATTTTCAACAAAATATTAGAAATTTTCTTGCAATTGCACTTTTTTTGTATAAAAATGTCATTCTCTTTTCAATGAACCTATTTATTTGCTCGACAGGCATCAATTAATATATTAAATATATCAATTTTTCTCATTTTTTTTTAATTATAATTAAATACATTTTATGTGATTATTTATGTTTAATGTAATAAATATCGCTTTATTGTATATTACCGCTGTTTAAGTTATTTGAAGGCGAATTTATCAAAAAATGTGATGTGAACCTATTTATCTGCTCGTAACTGTACATACCGCCATATTAAATGCAAACGGACGTAACTACACAAAATTTCGAAATTGAGTTTTTTATTAATTATGGTTCGTTTTATCAAAATACATGTTCGTGCAAAATTTTAGATTACATACATACATACGGATTACGGCCTAGCTTCTCGCAACACTCATATTGTGTTTTTATTCATGAGTACCGGAACCTAAAGTTTAATGTCGACTCCGAACGACAGACTTGAGAAGCTTGTTCATGGCAATTAGTTACTCTCAGAGCTTTTGCCAGAAGACAGCTGAGAGTTAGTCGCCGAAAGAAATATTTTTTTCATATTTCTTTTTTTGAAGATGTCAGAGCTTGGTGTCGAACCCAGGGCCCATGTCTTAGTAAGCCAACACACTAACCACTAGACCACGGCGACTAAAATTTTAGATTACTACAATAAAAAATTGAGATTTTATTAATGAAATTCAAACGGATGTAACTACAAGTGCGTGTATTTCTAAATGCAAGAAGACATAATACATACATATTTATGTATATGAAAACCTTACATACAACTCATTTGTTGTATATAGGGATGCGAATTCTTATATCTTGATCTGAAAATTATATGATTTTCAATATTTACAAAATTTTTGATTTGAAGGTTTTTTGCTTCTCCTGTAAAAAAACAAAAAGTGTAACAACAACAAACACATTATATCCGCTTAAAACTTAAAGCACATTCACATTTGTCGAATATTTGATAAAAAAAAGTGAAACCACTAAAGCTTTTATTGAAACAATTGTTTTGTTAATTGTTTGCTGCTTAAAACCTAATTAAGATGTGCGTCACTATAAAGTGTAACACCCATTTTTCTTAATAACTTTTTTCACCTTTAATCAAAATTATTTTTCTTAATCACAATATCTTTGAAAAATGTGTCAGATTTTAAAATGTATCAGTTTGTCAAATTTGACTTGTTAGTTAGTTCATAATGGATAATCAAAGACAAGTGCATACAAAAATTATTCAAATAATTAAAAAAAAACCATATTGGAGTTATACAAAAGTTGCTAGGGAAGCCCACGTGACCAGGCAATGTGTTTCCAGAGTGGTCAAAAAGTTCAACAAAGACCTAAAAATTGAAAGTAAGCCTGGAACAGGTAAAGCAAAACTGGTAGCGAACGACGCGAAAGCCAAAAATGTTGAGAAGCTTTTGCTGGCTCTTCCAAACATTTCTGGTCGCGAAGTGGCCCGGCGCGTGCAATGTTCGGAAAGTTTTGTGCGCCGAGTTAAAGCTAAAGCTGGCCTTAAAATATTTAAAGTCCAAAAAGTTCCGGATAGAAATGCTAAGAAGAATATTGAAGCAAGAAAAAGAGCAAAACTCCTCAAAAAAGAATTTTTTTAAAAGTTCGAATGTTGTGTAATGGGTGATGAAACTTACGTTTTTGCAGACTTTGCGCAGCTTCCTGGCCAAGAGTTTTATGTAGCGGATAGTAGAGGCAATGTTTCTGAAGAGTTCCGAACTAAAAACTATCAAAATTTCCCAAAAAGTTCCTAGTTTGGCAGGCTATTTGTAGCTGCGGTAACAGAAGTGCATCGTTTGTTACATTGGGATCAATAAACTCAGATATTTATATCAAAGAGTGTCTTCAAAAGAGGTTGCTCCCATTTCTAAGACAGCACAACATATCAACATTCTTCTGGCCAGATTTGGCAACATGTCACTACAGTAAAAGCGCAATAGACTGGTATAATAAAAATAATGTTATTTTTGTTCCAAAAGAGGCTAACCCACCAAACTGCCCAGAGCTGCGGCCTATTGAAAGATATTGGGCTCTGGTCAAAAGAGAACTAAAGAAGAGTACATCTGTTCCCAAAACCATTACTAGTTTTCGATATAAATGGACAGCTGGTACCAAAAAATCACCGAAAACACTATAACATTGCTTATGGATGGCATAATGAATAAAATAAAAAATTTTATAAAATTAATTTAATTTTTAAATAAGATAATACAGAATATAAATCTGTAATAAAAATGCAAAATAAAACTGTTTTATTTTTAACTCTAGCTTACTCCAGTCAGTTTTTATTTGACTTTTGATGTGTTACAGTTTATAGTGACGCACATCTTAATTAAAAATTTAATTTTAATTTTTAAAATTTTAATATTATTTCTTGTGTTTATCTGTTTTCAAATAATGGTTTTAAGAAATGTTTACAGAAAACAAAATTTTGATATAAAATGTTTCCATAAAATGATGGTTACGCTTTTTTCGATAAAATTTTAAATATGTAAATGTAGCGTAGCTTTATGAAAAGTATTGAAATAAAATTATCTTCAATTAGAAACGAAGCCTCCATGTCTGCTGGGACTTTTTCTGTATGCATTATAATAAAAATCAACAAAATTCCAATTAATTCTAACCACCGACTTTATTTAATTATATAATTTCAGGTTTTCATATACATACATATTAATTTCATACTTAAAATCTTTAATCTTTATTTAAATGCCTTTTGACAAAATATCCCTTTTATGTCATACAAAACTACACTTGTTCTTAAAGAGAGAAAAAGAAACTCAAACTCTATAAACGAATTAATTAAAAGAAATTAAAATAAAGTTCTTTTGAAATAAATACAGTCAAGAGTATAACGAGAAAAGTTGTTGAAAAATAAAACAAAAACTTGGCAAGCATGTATAGTAATAAATAATAAATAAAGCCTAACAAATGGATAAAAGTATTGTGCAGGGTTGTCAATTTAGTGCTTTTAGTACTCTAAAAAACGTCAGTTCCCTGCTGAAAAGTAATTTAATTTTTTTTTTTCATTGCAAAAACTTAATTGTGGATTTATTAAAATCTAAACTTTAAATAAGTTTCATACATTTATATGCAATCGTTATTTAAAAGCAAGAAAATTATGTTTCACTAAAACTGAGCCATACCCTAATTATGGTTCGCCATTTCGTCGTAAACAAAGCCGTAAAATAAAGAAGATTTAGAATTAAAAATTGACACAATGTTTGGTGAAAACAGAAAATTTGCTCTCAAACACATTACACCGTATTTTTAAAATCAAAACTATTTAGAAAGTAGTAGATGAGAATTTTATAACACCCGAATTTTAGTACATACATATGTATATTTCAGTTGTTGTAATATTCACTGTATTAATTGTTATTTTTTTTTACCTGTTTTAAGGTAGAATAGAAAAAAATTGCTTTAACACTTCTGATCCGATGTGAATACAATTATTCCATACATTTGTTTCGTCATACCAGCTTCAATAAGCAGTAAATTTGAAGTGCTTAAGACTATTATCTTAATGAATCTTAATAAATAACAAAGATGTATGTTTTTAATTAGCCTTTGGTAAAATTCAATACAAACAAAATTCTAGGCGAAGCTAGGATTTAGACAGAGCAAACCATAAAACTGTGCTCGGTTATATAACAAATAAAAAACTATATGAACAAAATGAAAAAAGTCATATTTGCAACAGTTAAAGTTCTATATCACAAAACAGCAGAGTTGGAAAATAAACAAAACGAAAAGTTTGATCTCATTTTGTTTTGATCTTTACAATGAGTAAAACAAAACAAAAACAGTGAGAACGATTGTCCCATTTAGTGGCAAGAACGAAAAAATGTGAAGAATACCGTCCAATAAATATGTTAAAAACCTGTGAAAAAATATTAGAGAAAATTGTGAAAGACCAGTTGGAGAAATATATGGAAGATAATAATTTATTTTCAAAATATCAATCTGGCTTTAGAAAAAAATTTTCGTGCGAAACTGCTGTGAATTATGTTATCAATCGATGGAAAAGCATTGAAAAAAATAGAAAAATCATGGCTATTTTCTTAGACTTTAAGAGAGCATTCGAAACCATAGACAGAAATATATTAATTCGAAAATTATATATGTATGGCATCCAAGGCAGAGAGCTCAAATGGTTTGAATCATATATGAAAGGACAGAAGGCAAATTACAAGAATTAATAAAGTAAAATCGGATACAATTATTAATGACTTTGGTGTTCCACAAGGCTCAATATTAGGTGCATTACTGTTTATAATATACATCAACGATATGCCTACTATACTAAAAAAATGTGAAATTGTATTGTATGCGGACGATACACTTATATACACAGAAGGGTACACAAATGAAGAGTGTCAAGAAAACATGGAAAATGATATGAATAATGTTAACACATGGCTGAAAATGAACAAGCTAAAACTAAATGAAAAAACGACAAAACTCCTGGAAATAAATATAAACAGCGAAATGGCATTCAAAATAAATGGCGAAGACATAGAAAAAGTCAAAAATATAAAGTACCTCGGATTTATAATAGATCACGAAATGAAATTTAATGAACATATAGATTACATATGCGCGAAAATAGGTAGGAAAATTGGTTTTTTCAGAAGAATTAGACAAAAAATCTCTTTAATGACAGCAATAAACATTTATAATACGATAATAAAGCCTCATTTCGAATTCGGCTCAACTATCATATATACATGCTGCAATGAATCACAATTGCAAAGATTGCAAAAGTTACAAAATAAAGCGATGCGGGTCATTTTAAAATGCAGCAGATATACATCAATAAGAGATATGCTCAACATACTTAAATGGTTAAGTATAAAACAACGACTTGAATTCAATACTCTAAGTTTTATACATAAAATAAAAAATGGTAACGCTCCAGAATATCTTAGCGAACAAATCAAATATGTCGGAGATGTCCAACCATACGCACTACGAAATGCAGAACATTTTAGACTAACGAAAGCAACGACAACAGCTATGCAAAGATCTCTGTTTTATAAAGGACTTCAGTTATTCAACACTCTTACAGATGATATTAAATCAGAAAAAAATTATATTGTATTTAAAAGAAAATGTGCAAATTTTGTAAAAAGATAATTGAAACATCTATTAAAATTTTATTGTATTTTGTTGAAGTTTTAAATTATTAATTTAATTAAGAATTTTAAAGTATTGTGAATACTACTAAATAAATAAATAAATAAAAAAAAAATAAAATTTAGTTTTGTATATGGGCATTTCCTCAAAATGGTAAACCAGGATCGAAAAAAAATATGTTGATAATCATAGCATTTTATTGCTTATAATTATAAAAAAGAGTCTATATTTTTATAATATATTGGATTCTTATCATATCTCAGGTGTATTACTTGAGAAAATTGGGCTAGAAACTGAAATATTTAAAATTTCATTTTTAAACTACTTCTAAAGACATTTTTATATTTAATTATTTTACATGCAAAAACTGTATTATGTTTGCACTCTTTCTTCAAAATCTTTCTTTTACAAACAATTAAGAAGGGAAATGTGTAGGGAGAAAAAAAAAAGTTCGATTAACGGTAAATTTTTGCTTTGTTTCTTTCCTAGGTTTTAATCGTACGTTCGCGACCGAAAACATAATTTTATTGTTATTGCTTTGCATAAAACGTCAATAGGTGCAAAGACACACCACATTTTAATTAATTTCGGTGTCAACTATTTGTATATAAATAAAAGAAACTTCTGGGTTACCATTAAATAGACTTTTTTTGTTTGCAAAGTTTCGTACGTTCGCGACCGTAAGTAAATTTTTTCTATAAGCAATGAGTTTATAATTGATAAGATGTCTCTAATTTTACTTTAAAAGTGAAATGATATACCGAATATTCCAGTATTAGAATGATGCACTGGATTTTCTGTGATGAGGACCTAAAATAAGCACA
Source organism: Metopia argyrocephala (assembly GCA_963576795.1). Classification (NCBI taxonomy): domain Eukaryota; kingdom Metazoa; phylum Arthropoda; class Insecta; order Diptera; family Sarcophagidae; genus Metopia; species Metopia argyrocephala. Next base: position 40,110,084 of record OY756210.1, read on the forward strand.
ATTTTAACGGCCTGTTGAGTAAAAACAATAATATCACAAATATTGTTAAAATTTCATTATTTTATATTGAAAATTGTTATTAATAAAACAAATATTAAAAAACTCTGTAAGTGCTTTACTGAAATCTATTTATCAGAAGGATTACGTTCTCGAGAAGTTTTCTTATTTTTTTATCAGTATCTGTAAAGGAATAGTGGCATGCGCTAACTTTATTATATTACAAAAATATCATATGTGTGTGCCACCACTTAATAAAAGGAAGATATAATCTTAGTAAGTGAATTTTTGCAAACATTTTTTATTTAGCTTGTTGATCATTACTTTACTGTAATAACGTAATAACGTATTTTTAGACGGAGTTTTGTTTTGCTAGTTAAAATTTTAATTTTCCACACAACTTTAATGTAAAAGTACAAGTACCCAAAAATTAATAAAAATACTCGATACTTGGTACTCATTACTCAATACTTTTCCAGCACTGGTTACCACACTCTATAAATAGAGGATTATGTTTTTGGTTAAGAAAATTTGACGATATTTATGGGATTAAGCATGGTGATAATACAAAAAAAAACCTATGGAAATATCGTACGTTCGCGACCGATACTTAAGCCAATTAAACGTAAACCAATAGAGATATTTTATTGTGTAAATACTGGATAGAGACCTACATTAGTATGCTTTAAAAATTATTTTATCGCTTTGGAATATTCCGTTGCATTTCGCAGAATTTTACATTTCACTACTGTCAGCTAAAGTTGACTTCTATTTTGCGTACGTTCGTGACCACGTCTTTATAACTATTATTATGAAAACTTCAACTCGATGAAATCCATCTTTTGCACTACATATAGAGCTACTAAAATGCTATCAAATCGCAAAAAAATGCTAGAAAAAGTTTTTTTTCTACCTTCTTTGTACATTAAAAGCGTACGAACGTACGTTCGTTACCCCAGGAAATGCCCATATTTCAATTCGAAGTTCTATACCTCTAAAAAAAAACACCCTGTATATTGTTTTTGTTTTGAGCACTACAAATACACTAACTCAAATGTGAAGAGAAGAAGAGAAAACAGAGCAAATTATACGAATGTAGCGGAATAACAAAGCAAGCACAAGAGCGAAAAGCGAATTGTTTCGTTTGCGCTCTTTCTCATTTAGAAAGTATTTGTTTTGGTTTTGCTTATGTACAATACGATTAAAAAAAAATTGAAAAGTTTATGACCTTGTGGTAACGTTTGCGAAATGATCTGTTTGTATGCCCACTCTGGAATCCAGAAATTGATATCAACAAGAAATCCCTTAAAGAGTATTTCAAATGTTACTCATAATATCATCGAATATCTGGTCGCATTAAACTCACGATATCTGCAGTCACTGATTTCTGTTAATTGCTGCGCTGTGGTTCCAAATCCTTTTTTTATTTTTGTTAAAAATTAAGATTATCATGTCAGGGCTTTTAATTTTGACTTATTTAATGGCAATGGAATAGGTATAAACAAATTAAAAAAAATAAATAGTTAATTTGTTCACGCCCATGCCCTACGTCCACTAAAAGGAAAGGAGATGATAGAGGAAATAAAATAACACCAACTTGTTTTATTTGATTTTTTATAATATTTAGATTTTTGTTGATTTTTTTAAAACCTACTCTATGTTTACATCATCTTTTTGCTTCAAAACATTTCAGTACGGTTAATCAAAAATTGTGCTAAAATAAAATGATAATTTTGGAAGTTTGCGGAAAAATGATGGCATGATACATATATGCCATCAATTCTACATTTAAACTTATATGCAAGTTCGTGTCCAGACACAACTTTTAGTCCACGGAACTTAGAAGTTAAGTTAAGACTACATAATGATAATATAAAGAATTACAACAAGGACTTAACAAAAATGATATTAAAAAATTTGCCCTAAAACTATGTATGTATGTACGTACCTTGGGCTACATTTTCCACTTTTTCTAGGGTTTGCTCATTATACAATTGTAATGCTATTTTGATTTAACACTTATTTAGGAACACTTTGAAAGACTTTGCTTGCCATTAAAAAATTATTTCATGACCACGTGTTTATAACTATTATTATGAAAACTTCAACTCGATGAAATCCATCTTTTGTACTACAATAAAATGTTATCATCGCAAAAATAAAACACTAGAAAAAGTTTTTTTTTCTATATTCTTTGTACATCAAAAGCGTACGAACGTACGTTCGTTACCCCAGGAATGCCCATATACAAATAATAGTAATAATAGTTTTCTTGAGCTATTTGTGACAATATCAAAATTTTCCTTCGACGTCTCTCTTCTTTACACTAAAGATTGACGAAACAGACTTAATCTGTGTAAATCAAGTATCATCGCTATCAAAATGTAATGAAGAATTTTTATTATTTTTTATTATTTATCGAAATTATTTAAATGCAGAAATTGTCAAATAGTCATTTAGTTATTTTTAGCAACTAAAATCGTCAAAATTACAATAAATCACCACATCTGGCATCAGTGCGCACAAAAAAAAAATACTCTTAAATAACGAACCAAATGCCTGAATGTGCATTAGTGTTCGTAAGCTTTTTAAAAGAGCATTACACAAATTGACTTTGTAAAATATTCACTTACAACAAAAATAAATAATTTTTTTTTTAAATAAAGAAAAAAAATCTTAAAAAGAAGTAAAACTTGAAAAAGATGAGTAGCGTTACCGTTTTGTAAATTTAGTTAATTTTATTTTCAATGACTACATGTGAATATTTTCATTATGTTTTCTATTTTTTAAATGCTTTGTGTACTTTTTACTGTCATTGGAAGCCTGCAAAAAGTTTTAGTGTTAGTGGAAGAAATTTATCACACATTTTTAAGTTCAATTTTGAGTGGAAAATAATATTTCTTTAGAAAATATAATTTACAACAGATGGAGCCAAAGTTATGGACGGAGAAGTTAGTGGATTACAATTAAAATTACAACAGGATATTGATTTATTTTATATAAAATAAACTTATCATCTGCTGCGGTTATGCAACGTTTCAAATTTTTGGTCCTCAATATAGTTTAGGATTTTAAAGATCTTAAGAATATTGCAATACAAGGCGACAAAGTACATAAGTGTTTCTATTATACCCAGTGATTGGCACTTTAAAATTTAGTAAATCGTCTAATTTAACAGCTTTTAAATTACATTTTGATCGTGTATTTCAGAAGTACATACATACATAACTGGCCTTTAAAACCCTGTGTCAGTATTACGGCCCAGCTTCTCGCAGCACTCATGTTGTGTGTGTAAATTTTTATCCATGACTACCGGGACCTACAGTTTAATGTCGACTCCGAATGACAGACTTGAGAAGCTTGTTCATGGCAATTAATTACTCTCAGAGCTTTTGCCAGAAGACTGCTGAGAAGTAGTCGCCGAAAGAAATTCATATTTCTTTTTTTTAAGATGCCGGAGCTGGGTGTCGAACCCAGGGCTCATGTCTTAGTAAGCCAACACACTATCCACTAGACCACGGCGACTACAAAGACTAAAAGAGATAAAAACTTGGAATTGAAACGTTTCTGTCTTTAAGGTGTACTCTTTATTACTTTCTTATAAGACTTAGGCCCATTATTATAACTTGCCGTTAGTTAAAAGTAAGATTTTATCAGACAGATAGCTTGCTTTTTGTTATTACATATAAACTTTAGCCTAATGGTAAGGCAATCTTCCCAATAACTTCATCGATCACTTTAGGTTTAAGTTTATTTGTAACAACAAAATGCAAGTTTACTGTCTGATAAAATTCTTCCTTTAAATAACGGCAAGGTCATAATATTACTTATATACTCGTAAATAATTTAAACAAAGAATTACACTCTGTAAATGTGTGTCTATCATATACATACAGTGGTGTTTAATAAAATAGATTCACCTTAGTCTAACATCTATCAGCCAGGAAAACCACTAGGAAAACGTGATTAATTCTTTTGTTAAAATTAACTAAATCTTATTAAAAATATATTCACTAAATTTGATGGCCTAAACAGCGTCTTCTTTATTAAATCAACCAAATAATTTATTTCAGTTATTGTTTATTTACCTCAGTACTTAGTGTAATTACCCTTATTTCTAATAAGGTCCTAAATAGAGGTAATGTGCCATAGTATGAAAAACATCCCAATACCATAAAGCATAGGTGGAGAAGTATTTTGTGTTCGGACGAAACTAAAATAGATTTATTTAACTCGGCAAGAAGTAATTTTACTGTAAGAAGATCCTCTAGATTCCCTCTGCAATATACAATAAAAACCATTAAAAATGGTATTTAGATGTTTTTCATACTATGGCACATTTAGAGTTGAAGATACAATGAATACATTTACTACACAAATATAAATACTATACGGCAATTTACTTCCTGAGCTCAAATTTGCCCACTCAGTAGGTGGGTGAGTTGGAGAACAAAAACGGAGTGGATGAAGAACGTTTTGGAGAATTTATAAGTTCTCCTCAAAATTTATAGAATACAGAATTTACCTTTATTTTAAATAATTTTAATTGTTTATTAATTTAATCTGTAAAAAAAATCTTTTTATCAAAGTTTGAAATTGTTATAATCCAGTGAAAAACAATTTGTTTTTTGGTTATTTTGTATCTTAATGTTAGTTAAAGTTTGTTGTTGCTTGTGGCAACGCTGGAGATGAGTGAATGAGTAAAACAGAAAATATGGCGCAAATATTGTCTGTAAAAAACTGTTAAAAAGAATTTATAATCAAAGTTTACTTCTAAGGTTCTTCCTATTTTTCGGATTTCTTTTTCCTTGCTTTCTTTGTAGTCTGGTTTTTTACTTTCTTTTACAGATGTACATTGTCAGAGAAAAAAAAACAAAAATTTATACTCTGCGATTTTGTATCGCCATGGAGAGTTTAAGGAAATACACAAAATAAACACTTTATATGCATGTGTGTGTTTCAGACATTTTGTATAATGCGGAGAGTAAACGACAGTCATGACGACGACAGCAAAGAACGATGTTTGAAAAAAAAACAATTTTTTAATACACAACAATACAAAAACAACAAGAACTACATCAAGTATAAAATGAATGAAGTGTGACTAAGTGAGAAGCCAAAATATGGAGAATTCAATTGTATAAGCAAGAGAAAAAAGATAGAGCTAGTAAAAAGAAGCAGAGGAAAAAAACATGACATAAATAACGAGGCTAAAACCATTACACACTGCTGCTGCCAGTGGCATCCGATTTGTATTGGATTTGCTCATAAAGTTGTTAAACAGATTGTCGGTATAGATACCCTTCATCATCATTTTTCGTATGATTAGTTTTTATGTAATTTTATCAAGTATTTTAAGGATTTACATTTAGTGATAAATTGTTTTGTACGTGGGTCGATTTATAATTGAATGTAATATATATGTATGTACATACACAGATGGACAAAAGTCACCGTCATTTATGCTCTGAAATGTTCAAACAGCTCTTACGCCCGGAAAATAATTGAAACATTAAAACTTGTATATTCAACACAAATTATACATTATTTAAATTTTATTTTAGTAGAAACCAATTTTTTATCCTAAACCTTACTTAAAAAAACAACAATTAAATGTTTGCTATGCCTATTTATGCTGGACAAAAGTCACCGTCAATTAAGTATATGTTTTTTATTTAAAGAGGTAGAATAGTTTTAATACGACGTGTGTTTGCCATTATTTTTTATAACTTCTTGTAAACGTTTCTGCATCGAATGCACCAGCTTTCTAGTAACATCTGCATTAATTTTCTGCCACTCCTCAAATAATGTTTGCTTAAGCATATTTTTTGATGTAATGTGATGCTGCCGAACTCGTCGCTCTAAATGGTCCCACAAACTCTTCAATTGGATTGGGTCGAGAGATTGCGGTGGAGTCTTTAGGGTGTAGGGAGTGTTGTACAAGACCCAAAAACGGACGATTTCAGCCGTGTACTTGGGGCCATTGTCGTGTTGGAAGTGGTAATTGGATTCAATGCCGAGATTTTGAGCACTTTTATGCAAATTATTATTTAAGGATATTCAAATAAACAGTTTTGTCCATAATTTCATCAATAAAGACGAGCTCACCGACCCCAGCCGCCGACATACACCCCCACACCATGACCCCAGCACCACAATGTTTCACAGTTGATTGAATATGTTTGTCTTGTAGTGCAGCACCCTTCTTCCTCCATGTCAAAACACGCCCGTCAGACTTATAAATGCAAAATTTACTCTCATCAGAGAAGATAACTTTTTCCCAAAAATCTGTTGTTTAGCTTATATCCTCTTTTGCAAAGGAAAGACGCTTCATTTGGTTCACCTTGCTAATCTGCGGTTTTTTTCGGCAAACTCTGGCATTGTAACCGGCAGAATTTAGTACTCTACGCACAGTACGAGGGTGAACAACTTTACCTGTGCTTTCCTTTATCGTTGCAGCAATTTCAGATGATGGAGTTTTGGGTTCTTTTTTTATCATTTTTATTATTTCCCGCTTTTCCCGAACAGATAGTGCTGGTGGTCGTCCACTTCTCGGTTGATAAACAAATTCTGGGTCATCTTTAAAGCGGCTTATTATTCCTTATTGTACAGACCTCCCGAATGGTCTTATTTTGTTTATAGGCATTTATTATAATTTTCCTTTCTTCAGTAGTGGTTTCTTTTCTTTTTTGACTAATTTTTAACAAACCGAAAGCGTCAGTAAAACTTTAAAGTAAGTACCGTTATAAAATTTTGACAGATCATTTTTAAAGTTGCCATATTACATGATATTATTTGCTAAAATGGTTAGAAGTGCCAGATTAGCTATAATTTTTGGTAGTATTTATGTTTACAAATAAAGTGACGGTGACTTTTGTCCAGCATAAATAGGCATAGCAAACATTAAATTGTTGTTTTTGTAAGTAAGGTTTAGGATAAAAAATTGGTTTCTACTAAAATAAAATTTAAATAATGTATAACTTGTGTTGAATATACAAATTTGAATGTTTCAATTATTTTCCGGGGGTAAGAGCTGTTTAAACATCCCAAAGCATAAATGACGGTGACTTTTGTCCATCTGTGTATATATGTATTTACCCAATTCACAAAATGTTATAGTTGTCGTAGATCGGTAGAAACTATGACAAACTACAACTATTGTACATAATGTTGTTGGTAATTTCCATGTCAAAAACTACTACAACATGTACGACAATTTTTCCTATGTTTCCGAAATGTCGTATCAATACACCAGAGTTGGAAGACTTTTTTTTGTTTTTTTTTTTATATATTTATTTAGCTATAATCTACAACATTTAACTATAATCTACAACAATATAACATTTTGTGAATTGGGTAATTACGTACATTGATATATGTTGCGCAATTTTTAGGAAAAATAATATTTTGATTAAATAATAAAAAATTAAAAAATTTGATAAAAGGTTTAACAGATTTAAATTAAATATTACTTAAATAGATTTTATGTAGGTATATTTTTATTAAAAACTATCAACCAGTTGAAGACATCTATAAATTGTTCGAGCCTTTATTAGCCTTTCGTGTTTATTAGATTAAATAAAGTTTTTAAAAACAGGAAAGAATTTAAAATTATAAATTTTCTATCCTAATATATGAACTTTGGGTATTGTGGACTATGAGTCTAATGTGGACTAAAGAGATATTTATTTATTTATTTATTAATTATTAAAGTCTATGGAAGATAATCCGTACAGACTAATAACACTACATATAATGCTTAAATAATAAAATTGAAACAAAAGTGTACAAGAGGAAAAATAAAAGTAAATGTGAATGACAATGTTACGAATTAAGAAATATAATTATCTTATTCCTAATAGTATTTAAATTCAAAGAAAAATCAACAAATTCTGACAAATTATTATATTGGCGACAAATTCTTATAAAAGGGTCAGCAAGCATATAATTAGATCTACATAATGGAATGTATAAAGGTTTATGATGACGAGTATAACGACTAGGAACATTTAATTTAACACAGTTCAATAGAAATTCACAACATACATTGCCATTTAACAGATTCATCATAAAAGACACGTTCAACATAACACGACGACTTTTAAGAGTAGGTAGTTTAATTAGAGCAAGTCTACTAGTGTAGGAAGGAAGATTGGTATAATTCCAACGAAATTCACGCAAACAGAACAACAAAAATTGCCTCTGCACAGATTCAATGATATTATTATTTATATTATAGTAAGGATCCCATATAATTGATCCATATTCCAAAATGGGTTTCAAATGACAAATGATAGTCCACATTACCTGAATTTATCCTATAGCGTAAATTTAAATACGTTTACTATGAACGCGGTTTTATTTTATTTCACTAAAAGCGAAATAAATAATTAGGCAACTGAAGAATCGGAGCAAATCTATCGCTGGAAAATCTGTTATAAAGTTAATATAAGTTACCAGCAACAGGCATTTTTGATCGACACCCTCGTTTGCTTCTTGGCGATTTGGTTTTTCTCACAAGTGATTTCCAATATACATACGTATACTATTGGAGGGCTCACCGCTCTCTAAATTTGTTTCACTAGAAATTATAAGTTGTTGCAGAGTAATTCTATTTTGCCAAATGTTGGTAATGTTGTTTTATTTCCTGAACAGTTGAAAATTGGTGACTTGTAAGCGCAGGCGAAAGACATAGAAAAACCCAAAATACCTTTCTTTCGTGTGGCTTTCTTTCGCTCAGTGACTATTTGTTTCGACATTGTGAAATGGGCCGTAAGAGCTGCTCACTTAATGTTAAATATTCTTCTTCATAACAATATCCGCCAGTAGGTTTTTTTTTTTTGAAAATTTATTAAGGAAAATTTTTTCTTCTATCTTGTACTTATGGTCATTGTTAAAACACATTTTATATCTAAATTGTGGTGCCCATGAATGAATTCTGCTATCGCATCTTTTAAAAAAAGAATCATAAAATGTTACTAAACCATATTGAATTAAATTACATTTTTGTATTCCCGCAGCTTCTGCGGTGAGAGTTAAAAGGCAGACCCATCCTTTCAGCGTGTTAACGAATCATCCAATCACCCGTATGCGCCGCTATAAGCTAGCTTATACTAAGGCCGGAGAAGAAGACAATAGGTAGTTTTCCTTGTGATTGCCAAGGTGCCTTTTTTTGATAGCTTGGCCTGGATTTTACAATAAATAGTACGTTCAGGTATATTGTAATCCGAAATATGAATTTTAACGTGACGGTTTTCTCGTCAATTTTCGGTTTCGAATTTTGATCACTAAAACCACGGTTGCTGTTAAAACCGAACAGTAAACTGTAATTTTGCCAACATATATCGCCGTGCGGGAGTTTAAGTGCTTTATCCGCCATTTAATATTTTTTATGTATCTCGAGTTATTGATATCTCGTCCAGTTTCGGAGATAAATAGCCGAAAACGGATTGCAGATTTTAAAAATTTTGGTGTCAAAAACCTAAAGTGGCATCATTAACTCGAAATATATAAAATGGCAGATAGAGCACATAAACTCCCGCATGACGATATATACATACATGGTTTTTTTAAGTTTTGATCTTTTTTGGTCTCAAAGTTGTTAGATCACTGTGAATCTATGTTTTTAACGCTACGATATTACAAAGTCCTAATTTGTTAAAACAATCTACAAGCTCAGCAAGCATAAAACTATTTTGATGATACGAGTAATATTTGTGGTTATAATCGTATAATACATGAAAGTTCTTTGGAATCTGACCGGAAAAGTTAGTCTACAAACATACAAAACAATTATATTTTTATTTTCACTTTAAGCGATTCACAATTGAAATAAAAATTACCTCTTTTTAGCAATTTTTTTTATAAATTTCAAATAATTACCACAGAAAAATAAATTTGGGAGCTTAATTGATAGTGAACAACTGCCTTTCAAAGAGCATTAATATAAAATTAAAATAATTAACAATCGAACCCCGTTATCAGCTTTCAAAATGTTTATAAATATGTGAATAACTAAGTATGCTAATAATCAGTTATTTACTCTGACTTACACTTAGTCAATTAGACTGACAGTTATTTATTCATATTTACTCGTAGTCACTCACCCAATCGAGTCATTAAAAAATAATCATAAAAAATATCTATAAAGAGTTTAGACGGAGTTATAACAACAACAAAATGCCTGTATGCCTTCAATATTTCACACAGCGCTATGGCCGGCCTATCTGACAGACAGGCACACAGGAAGACAGACAGAATAAATGTATGGACTCTTCAAGTTGATATATGATGTTTTACTTTTGTTTTCTTTTATTTCGTTTTATAATAAGATTTAGCGAAACAAAAATTATTACGTAGTCATTGTATTGAATGCATCAATACAATAACAATAACATAAAAAGTCTTTTGTAGTTTTGTAATACAAAAAATAATTATACAGAAAAAAAAAATGAAAACAAAACATCAACATTAAGTGTTTCGGTTGTGGTTAATTTTGTTATTCACACTGTTTTCTTATGGTATGTTATCGGTAATATCGGTTTGGATGTTCGTTTTCCCGTTTGTTCTTCTCACTTAATACGTTCGTTTTCGTTTTTTTTTTTTTTTTTTGATAATTGTTTGTTTTTACTTTAAAACGATGATAAGTATAGGGTGGGCAAATTTGAGGTAAGAAGTAAATTGGCTTAAATTGTTTTTTTTTTTTGTACAAATCCAGTTTTATTGATGAAATGGGAATTAATAATGGAATATGGAAAATGTCGACCTCTAGCACATCAGAAGACGAGCCGAATTTCATCTTTCAGAGCGACAGATGTTTGTGGTTTATTCACGTAAATACGGTCTTTCCAGCGGCATTAAATCACAAGAACGAGGCGGCCAATTGACATCGCTAAATCTACAAATCACGCCATGGTGAAATTACCAAACCATTATAACCGATTTATTGTGGCCACAATTGGCTAATGTTGACATCAGTGACCTTTGGTTTCAACAGCAGGGCACCACAAGCCACACAGCCAACCAAACAATTCAGTAATTGCTTGAGAAATTTCTCGATTTGGCGATGCTAACTGGCCGCCTCATTCTTATGATTTAACCCAGAATTTTAAATAGTAAAGGCAGTCAATATTGTTAACAAAATAAAGGTCTTAAGGAGAGCTTTCGTTTGATATATAATAAGTCTTCATGAATGAAAATTTCCTTTTTTATAGCAAAATTGTGTTCAGTGACGAAGCTCATGTTTGGTCGAATGGCTACCTGGACGATCAAACTTGCCGTATTTTGTGTGAAGCCTCTTCAGTTCACTGAAGAGCAGCGAAAAGAATTTCAAGAACTGCCAATGCATACCGAAAAATATTATTAATTATCTGTTATATTTGTGCATTGTTTTTATTTGTAATACTTTACTACTTTGTGTGTGTTTATTATAGTTTTGACAGAAAAAAAAGGATTTTTATTTTGTAGAACTTTTTTATTTTAATGCATATTTATGATATTTTTACAAAAGTTTACAGTTTGAGACATTTTTAAAAATTGTCTAAATAAAAAAAACTTTTGTGTGTTCATAAATATACTGAAATTGCCTTATGTATAAACGAATATCTGTGCAGCGTTGCATTGCAAACAGCATTTATGAAGTAGGCCTTTACTATGAATGACAAACACTACCGTGCGTGCGATTACAATTATTTTTGCACAAATTGGAAAAACTAGACTTGGCTGACATGTAGTTTCATCAACACGGTGATACATGGCTCAATTAAGAGGCGAGTACGATAAATAATAATTCAAAACTATCGAAGGATGTTGATATTTTGTCCCATTTAATTCTCATGGGAAGATGTTAACATCTTTGCAAAATAATGGTTAATGTTAGATGGTGATCAGTAAAAAAAGGGTATACATTTGTTTTTTCCGAAGTAGAGAACTTTCATTTAAAATGAATAATTTCCGCTAGTGTTTATACATATTCCTTAACAGATGTTAATTCCCGTAAAAAATACTAGCTTTAAAATCTCATTTCCTATATAATAATTAAGGATTTACAAAATAAAAATCCAATAAAAGATTCCAAGTAAGAATTCAAGAACTAAAATATTATTTTAAATTTTAATATCTTTCGTGTATCCTCCCCTCCGAACCCAGTCAACCTCTTTGCTCTATATCAGTGAATTAGTTTTACTTGTCAATTTTATTTGTATTCAACAAACAAACAACTAAAATAATAATCAGATTTAGGACTATGACGATAATAAAAATGATTGAGAAAGGGGGATTTCAGTGGCGGTATGATTTTATTTTTTTATACAACAAAATTAAAGAAAATTGTGGTGAGAGGAATAAGAGAGCAAGAGTAATTGAACATGACTATATATTTATTTATGAAGAGTGTTTATGTCGTGATAATAAATTTTGATTTAATTTACGATTTGTTACAACAAAAACAACAATTGCTGTTACTGTAATTTTAGGTTTTTTTTTAACAATTTATAATTCAATTTAAATTTATTTTCATACTGTGTGTACATTTGAAAAATTATTTTTGTTTTAATTCGCTATGCTTTTTTTCATTGTTTAGCATGTATTGAAGCAAACAATAGTAAAAATAAATGGAAATCAATTAAAAATAAAAAAAAGATCAAATAGATGATGAGCATGAATGATTATCTAGGCATTAGATCATTTACATACACACATATCGTCATATTAAATGCAAATGGACGTAACTACACTTTTTGTTCTCTTACAGGAGAAGCAAAAAATCTTAAAATCAAAAATCGCCATTCTTCATGGTAGGAATCTGAAATTTTGCACGAATATGTATTTTGATAAAATGAACCATAATCAATAAAATACTCAATTTCAAAATTTTGTGTAGTTACGTCCGTTTTCATTTAATATGACGATATATACAAACAAAAAAGGTAAAAAGAGTTGATTTGTAATGCAAAATTAAAGAAACACGCACACACAACTTGCTAAACATTTAATGGTTTATGATTAGCAGAGACGTATAAAAATATATGTATAGGTATAAAGAAGAGGGTCATTTGTTAGAAAACTTTTGGGAACTTTAAGGCATTAAAATATATGTACATGAATGTTTTGAAAGTATGTTTATTTTTTATTACAATTTTATATTATTATAGTGGGGTCATGGTATAGTGGTTCGATCGCTTACATAGAAACGTTCGAGGTTCAATCCCAGCGAAGGACAAAAATTATAAAATAAAATTTGCGGTTTTTCTTAATTATAATTTAAAAAAATAAGAAGTTCCCACCCTTTAAAAAGTTCATCCTCAAGAAATCGTTCCCTGATCTTCCAGTCTATTCTACCAGAAACTAATGATCGGGAGTACAGCGCCACCTTATGGGAAGTTAACAGCTAAAACTTACTGAAGACGCTCACCACTCAACATCCACCACCGACAAATGAGGCAATTGTTGTTGATCATTCAAGTGTAACAGCCTGTTTCTAGAACACGAATGGTTTTTGACATTCGTCTTTTTATATGTGAAACAACAACATATGTGAAACAACAACATATAAAAAGACGAATGTCAAAAACCATTCGTGTTCTAGAAACAGGCTGTTACACTTGAATGATCAACAACAATTGCCTCATTTGTCGGTGGTGGATGTTGAGTGGTTGAGTCTTTTTATATGTGAAACAACAACAAAAACACTCAAAGACGAATGTCAAAAACCATTCGTGTTCTAGAAACAGGCTATAAAGTTATGTATAACGCTGGCCCTTGAGTGGTCAAATTGACAGCAACTTGTCTCATCAACAAAAAGCTCATAATTATATCTATCTTCAGCTAAGCTCGTGGTTTGGTTGAGCCACTTTAAGTATTACAACATTATGAATTTGTTTGTTTTTTTGTTTTTGTTTTAATTAATTTTAAAATAAAATAAAAAAAACCGCTATGTTTTTATTATTGTAAAGATAAGTAAAACAAGATGACACTACAAGTTGAAATTGAATCTCTTATTATTAAAAATATAAATCAAAAGAAAAAAAATCAAAATAGTTGAAAAAAACGATTAAAATAAGACCATATTGGTACTCGAAATAGACTCGCAATAGATCCCCATATGATTGCAAAAAGTTTCGAACGAGTCGTAATCGTTTAGTGTGCGGAGTCATAAATAACTCGTTCAGGGGAGTCACAAATGATTCGTTCAGCGGAGTCGCGGCAAGGGTACCATTTTCTCCCGACAAAACATTAATTTTCGGCTCAAAAATAAGAACATAAGTGATTATTTTAATCGCCATGAGGAGTCAAAAAAGACTCAAAATTGGCGCACAAAAAATGCTGACTGGGTTAATGGTATAAAAAATGATGACATAAAACCAAAACAAGAGTATGTGTGTATGTGTGCTTTTGTATTAAAAAAAAGTGTGTACGCATGTGAATTTTTTATACTAGAATCGGCATAATTTTGTTGGTTTAAAATCTGTTTGTACGTGTCTATTGTAAAGTGTGCGATAGCATGTGTATACAACTATTTAGTGTCTTGCATCAAACGAAAGCAAAAAGGCAAGTGCTTCGTTTCGACATTTGCCCTCGCTGCATTCTTCATTGTGGAATTGGTTATTGTACGAAAAACGTTACGGTTTTCTCTTTTCTTTTTCTTATTCGTTTTGTTCGCACACAATGCTGATGTAGAGAAACCAAAATCAAATTTTTTCGTCCAGCAAGCGAAAGAGAACACTCACTCGACATTGTGCAATAGGCTGTTAATACAGAATGCGTCAATTGTAATTCAGATTAGTCAATTTTTATTCAGAAAACGTCAATTGTAATTCAGAAAATATAAATAAAAAAGTTTTCTTAATTAATTATTTTTATTTTATTATAAAAAGATACAATTAAAATATTAATGTTACATTTTAAAAAATTTATTCGCCGACTGCAACGTTACTCATTGCTAAGGCAGCAGCTTGGTGAACTGTGCAGTGTTACGCAGGACGAGCGCAATTACCACCAGTCATGATGTTCGTTGCTTGATCTATAATATCCTCTAAGTTGATCAATCTTTGTTCAATTTCGCCAGGACCTGCAACACTTGGAACACGAATGTTGCTTTTGAGAAAAGCTTTAACCTTTGGCCAAATATTTTCAAAGGGATTTAGCATCGGACAATAGGGTTCTAGTCGCAAAAGAGAGGCTGGCGTACCATTGATGACTTTTTCTAGCTCTGAATGACAAGATGCGTTATTTGCAACAATCACCAAATCTTCTAGTTGATTTCCCATATCTTGCCACTTTTGCATTAAAATAGATACCCAATCATTTGCTAACTGGGCAGTAAATGAACCCCTTCTGCGTTCCATGCATATGGGTCCTGTTGTTGAAATTGCTCCAATTAAATTAATGCTATTCCTAACTCTTGCACGACCTCTACTTCGACGACCAAATAAATTAAAATTTGTTTCATCCATCCAAACAATTTGTTTCCCCTGCTGTATGTACTGGTACAAGGATGGTACATAATCAACTCGTTTTGTTTTGTTTGTCTCAGTATTCATTGTAACAGTTTCAACGTGTACTTGTTTTATAGTGAACAGTCTGCCGTCCAAGTAATTACATACAGTTGATACAGATAACAATTTATTGAAATTTCTCATAACCTTTTTTTTTATTTGCTCTAAAGTTATGGTACAGTCTTCTTCTACCCAAGAAAGCATCAAATCAATTTGATCATCAGAAAGAATTTTTTGCTTTTTACCACCTTTTGGTAACATTTTGTCAATTCCAGATTGGACCCAATGATATGCGGTTTTATATTTAATGCCTAGCGTTGAAGCCAAAGCTATCCAATTGTCACCTCTGTTAGCACAATTTACTATCCTTTCACGGTCTCTTCCAGTATTTTTTTTATATTTTTTTCTTTCAATTGCTTCATTTCCAATAATTACTGTTCTGCAGATAGGACAAACACTATATTCAGCATCGACTATAAATTGTGCGCACTTCTTGTGGAACAAATGTTGACATGGCAGCAATTTTATAACTGGATTCCTTGTCATTAAAAAT
Source organism: Metopia argyrocephala (assembly GCA_963576795.1). Classification (NCBI taxonomy): domain Eukaryota; kingdom Metazoa; phylum Arthropoda; class Insecta; order Diptera; family Sarcophagidae; genus Metopia; species Metopia argyrocephala. The sequence goes on from OY756210.1 coordinate 40,126,128, forward strand.
TGGCAAATTGCACAGTTTTCCCTCAGTTCCATTTTCGTGATGTTATGCTATATTCAATTTTTGAACTGTGTTATTATTGATATATGTTTTTTAAATTAATGCATATGTATAATGCAAGGGTTATTGCATATACATACATACATGCATATACATATATATATAATTTTTAGTCAGAAATTGGGCGTTCCTAACGTAAATTTTTTCATTTTGGTATCCGAATTTAATACTGTTACGAAAATGTCAAAATGTTGTTTTATAAAAACTTATACTTACGGATATAATCACCCCTATCGTCTATAATATCGGAGAAAATTGTTCCCATCAAATTTTGATTCACCGTGAAGGGAAATTTGATATTGTGAATTTTAGGTGAACTGTTGTTCTATTGTCAATACTTAGCGAATGTAAAACATAAAAGAAGAATACATATGTACATATGTATGTATATAAATATTAAAAGATTTTGTAGAGATGAAATACAATTTAATCAAATTTAAATTTTTTTTCAAGATGTAAATAAAAATTTGATTTTTGGTTTAAGTTAAATATTTGTACGTGTATCTTTTAATTCGTGTTTTTAAGTATTCTAGTGAAAATTTTCTGAATTAGTGCTATTGTTCGGTTTGGCCGAACCTCCGTCCCCGTTGCTCTCAAATTAGTATATAAAAATTTGCAAAAAAATTTTCTAATCAATGTCGCATTTTATGCATAAGAGGACCAGAAATAAGTTTTTCTTAAATATATAAGATAACTCTAAAATTCATCTACCACATCTTTAGTAACTTTTACAAAACTACATGCTATGAGTAAGTTCTCTTGCATTTTATTGAATGTCTTAATTAATTAGATTATTTTTTTTAGATTAATTATTTATATTATTTCTTGTATTTTATTTTGCTAAAGCCATTATTCACAGTATTTCTGATAAAAATTATGGAAAATTTGTTTACCTTTAGTGGTGTTACCGTACTTTTTTTATCACAATTAAATACAAAATTTACTGTAAGACTAAAACTGCATTTCAATGTCACTTAAGTGGAAATTAAAATTAACTAATTTTATATTTAAATTATAAACTCTATATATACTATTTGAAGTTATAAACTGGGCATAAGACACAAAATTCACAATATGTACTTACTTAACTAAAACACTTCAATCAGCGATACAAAGCTCACATCTTTTTTCTTATTCTTTAACTCAGTAAATCCTATTATAATAAACAAAATAAGAGAAGGACTTTGAACGGTGCAAAGTTTACTAAATTATTGTAATCATGTAAAAAATAAGGAACATTAAAGTTAAAAAAAAAACTGTAGTATAGTGCAATTTAAAATTTATTGTTTTCAAATTGTCGTAAAGTTGTGTTCATGAATTTAAAATTAAAAGAATTGTTAAAACAGTTTATCAGACATGTTCTGAAAATCACGTGATTTTGAAATCACTCAAGTGGTTTTTTGGCTTTTTAGCTTTTTCCAGTGATTTTTATTGTTCTAAACCACAAACTTTAAGCTTTTTTGTTTCGATTTTAGAATTGCCGGATTTATTGCTGCCAGTGGCATTAAAATCGCACATTTATATTTCAAAAATTAATCAATCTCTGTTAAATATTTGAACAAATTTGATAAATTTTTGTTTTAAATAATAAATTTAATTGACAAATTTAGTCAAATGATGCACAATATATAAAAAGGTTTGTTACTCTGGTAACTCTAAAAACCTTTTTGAAAACTAAAAGCAAATTGTGAAAAATATAAAAAAAACAAACAAAATAATATAAAAATAAAAAACAAAATATGCAAATTTTGGAATTTTTCTGATTGGAATTATATTTTTATATTGAAAAAACATATAAAGAACAAATGTTATAATATGTTTGTTTTCCTTTTTCATCGAATTGTGAGTAAAATAGCAAACGATTTTGGTGTCAGAATACCATTTTTGTGATTTGAAATCACTTTTACAAAAAGTAATTTTCAGAACATGCCTGTATGTAAAAATTTAAAATTTTGTTATTAAAATGTCTATAGAATGATTTTGTTCCCATATACTTGTATTAAATTATCAATTAACAATGACAAATCAGACTGTCACTCTTATGATTGTTTGAGCGTTTGTTAACATATAAAAATTATAAACATGTCTCCACTTAATGTTTTATTTTTGAAGTACATATAATTATATATTTACATACATATAGATTTTATAAAAAACCAAAACTTAACTGGGCAGTCCATATCAAAATGAATTGACTTTTGCACTGTTCACTGATAAATATGAAACGTTAGCACAAGTGCAGGCGGACTACAGATGTATGTACTCGTATATAAAATATTTGTAAGACTAATTTTGTAATCTAAATATTAGGTATAGAGTGACTAATACTACAATTACAATAAAATTAAAGAAACTCATGTTAATTAAATTACAATGTTTGACATCTGAGACTTTGTTGTTATAACAAATCAAAACTTTGCACCTTTGCTTTTTTTAAATTTTTTGTTTTCTCAAAATAAATTTTCCTATACCTTTTCTTATTCAAAAATATTGGGCACCTCTTAAAAACTACGCTTTTTGTTTTTGAATCTCTTTATTTAAGTATGTATATTGCCTCTTTCTCTTATTGTCTTTCGTAGACATTTATGTTTTGTTCACACAATTTTACAATAATGAAGTGGTAAATAAACTCAACAACCAATGAATTATATTTTGTGGCACTAATATTAATAATTAATATTGAAGCAGCTGCTATTTATTGTACAAGTCAAAACATAGGCAGCTTTTTGTTTTAAAACAAAAGCAAAAAAACAATAACAATCATCCAATTTGTCTGTATAAGTTAAATAAATTTGCTACCGTATTGGCAAAAGAATTTCGTTTGTAGCAACAATAACAACGTAATCATTAATATTAAATTTCTTGATTGAAAAAACCGGTTTATTAAAGCCATAATTATTAATAAATCGTTATAATATTACTTTTCATTTGTTTTATTAATAACAAGTATATTAATTAGTTTAATTCTGAAAAAAAAATCTATAAAAAAGGAGTGAATTGATGAAAATTGAAATGCCAAATGATAGATAATTAGCCAACAAAAGTAATATCAATGATAGATAAATATGTACATGCAATATTAAATTTCAGATTTTATGTTTGTCTGCTTTTTATTGTAGTGGCTTTGTTTGATTGGCCTTTGGTTGTTGGTATTATCGTTAATTACATAATAATTGTGCAATTAGTTTTTGTAATGCGTTTTTTGGTCTGTTGCTCTATTCTGTTATCTATCTGTTATACGGATTGCCATTATAAGTTAAAAAAGAAACTCAAGATTTATTTTCTGAAAATTGAAAATTGTTTAAATTGCAAAAAAATAATCCATTATTTTTAAGATTTCTTCAAACGTTGTATTTTTTGTTAACGAGAGTTGTTGAGCTTCAACAAAAAGTATTTTAGAGTTTGGTTTTAATTTTCCGCAGCCAAGTCACATAAACGGAATCGAATGTACATAAATCCTGAGATAAAATGATATGAAATTCTGTACGATTTTTTAAAATTAGTTTAAAAATCGTACTACAAAGCGTTTTGTGTTCACGCTTTTATATATATTATTGTTTTTAAATAAATGGAAAAATTGTTTCTATTATTTCAAATATTTAAAAAAATTTTTATACAAGTCTTATGAAAATTCTTAATTTTTTTTTTAATTTATTTATCGAAAATTTCTATTATCAAATATTTGGTTTACATATTTGGGGTATTCAATAGAGCTGTGCCAAATCGTTCAGTTAAACGACCGGTCATTTTCGTTCGGTCAATAAAAGTGATCCGGATCGTTCACTTCGTTCAATCGTTCACTTCGTTCATTTGTACTGGCCGTTCGGTCGTTCAATCTAAATTTGTGTTTTCTTTGCTTGGTCCTTCGTTCAATATTTGTTTTGTTGCTTATTTTCTGATATGCATGTTATCAGTGTTGCTCTTTTGTTTATTTTTAATCAAAATTGGCAATCGTTTCTTGAATGTGTAAATACGTACTTTTATTACACAAAATGTTTTTACTTTTTTAATTTTATGTGTATATATAAAAATTGTAACAAATTATACTTCAAAATAAACATATATATGTACATATTTATATTAGGAATATTATTTTCTAAATTATACTACATGCCATTAGCGTAAATTATTATTATTTCAATGGAATGTTATGATATTTCAATTTATACGAAAAATTTTTTATATAATGTATTCCAAAAATAATAAAAAATGGTGTGAAAATACGATATTTTTTATTATTATGTATATATTATTTAAAAAATGTTTTAAGTAATTCTATAATCAAAATATTAATGTTTATTGTCACTTTATATTTATATTTAGATTTAAAAAAAGTAAAAACAATTAATTAAAAGTACATATTTCCACATTTAAGAAACAATGGCCAATTTTAGTTAAAAATTAACAAAATGGCAATACTGACAATATGCATATAAAAAAGCGACAAAATAAATGTTTAACGAACGACCAAAATAAAGAAAACACAAATTTAGATTAAACGGCAGAACCACCTCAAAGAAAAAACAAATTTAGATTGGACGAATGAACGACCAAAACAAAGAAAAAACAAATTTAGATTAAACGACCGAACGAACGAACGACCGAAACAAAGAAATATAGATTGAACGACCGAATGATCAAACGAACGACTGATCCACTTCGTTCAATTGACTGATTCGTTCAATTTAACCCGTTCGTTCGTGACTGACACAGCTCTAGTATTCAAACGGTGTCCTATCAAGCCATATTGCCATAATATCATAATATTTTAAAATAGTTTAAAAAATTTGTTGTTGGTCTTTAAAAAAAAGTCATAAAAACAAACAAACAAAATTTTTTTTCGGAATACAATCATTTTTAATTTTATTAACGGAATTGCTATTTTCTGGGGCTTTAAATTTCATTCCAAAAAAAGGTAGTTTTTGGGGAGAATAACAATATCAGTAGTTTACATACATATGTATATGCTATAGAATAATTGCCGTATTCATAAAAAATGTTATAAGTTTATGAGGGCTTATTTGACAAATTCCTGTGCAATACTTGATAAATATTTGTTATGAATATAAATGCCAAGCTCTGGATTCGACTTCTGTCATTGATTTGACAAAGCTAGGAGCTTTCACAAGTTCCCTAATCTGCGGCCCATAAAAAATACCAGCTTTCAACCGCTTTTTTCTGGATGTACATATACAAATGAAGTGCTTTTGAGAACCTATACAATTTTTAACTTTGTAGAAAACACTAAAAAATGTATGTGTATATTAATTAGATCAGTTAAAATTTGTTTAAAATTAATAATCAATTAGAAAAAATATTATTAGAACTGATTATTAGTAACGATTAGATAGATTTAAAAGATAATCAGTATTACTTGCGATTACAAAGAATAATTAAAATTAAGCAAAAAAAGTAATGCGCTTAGTTCAGTGTTTACGTATATACATATATGACAATATTGTAGCCATTGTACATCTGAACAACTTTCGTGAACATATCAATACAATCTGAATGTGTCTAGGCCTCCAAAATAGCTTACAAAATCCAATTTGTACACATTTTTCTCTATGACATTCTTATCGTATGTCATTATGTTCTATTCGATTTAATGCACCACATACATATATGTACATATGCATACATATGAATGTACATATGTACTCACTCCCACCACACATAAAACAGTAGTTAATTTTAATTGTTCAAAAAAAAAATTAAATGCCAAATATCAATATAAAAACAATAATATAAAAATTATATAGTAATTCTAAAATAAAATGATTTCAAATGCATATATAAATACATACCTTGCACATAATTAATAAATTGACTTAATTTGTAATTATTTAACACATTTAACTGTTGTTATTGTTGTGTGCTATTATTTGCAAATTTAAACAAGTCATTGATATAATAATTTAATCGGTTATTATTATTGTTGTTGCTTATTTATAACATTTATTTTCCCTAGTCGTTATGAGAATAGACACGAACTTCTAATAGCCCGTAGATATGTAAAAGAATGTATTGTTAGGAACAGGGACCGTAACAGTTACGACTTTTTTCAAAAAAGTCACTTTATAATAGTTATTTTTTGACTTTTATTTTTTCGGTCAGAAATAAAAGTTAAAATCTGACTTTTATTTTTTAAGTCAAAAATATAAGTTAAAATCTGACTTTTATTTTTTAAGTAAAAAATATAAGTTAAAATTTGACTTTTATTTTTTAAGTCAAAAATTAAAGTTAAAATTTGACTTTTATTTTTTAGACCGAAAAAATAAAAGTCAAATTTTAACTTTTATTTCTGACCGAAAAAATAAAAGTCAAATTTTAACTTTTATTTCTGACTGAAAAAATAAAAGTAAAAAAATAACTATTATAAAGTGACTTTTTAATAAAAGTCAAAAAAATTAAAGTCTTTTAAGTTTATTATTCCTTAGCATAACAGCATCAATATGCTGTATTCAAATATCTGATAGACAAATTATATCCACCTGACTTTTTGATTTTAAATTTTAAAAATAACTGTTATTTTCGGTCCCTGGTTAGGAATTAGATAAGAAAATAGCTTTATTACGTAAATGCATTAATGGGATAAGATGATCTTTTACATTATTTAAAATAAATTAAAATAAAAAAAGCACTATAATTTGTTAGCAGTTAGGATAATATAATGTTCTGAATTCGCTTTGTTTTAAAAGTCTGCGAAGTCATCCTTAGACTTAAAAATTATATTCTATATAACTACGAATTGATTTAAATAAAACATTAAAAATATTGAAGACAAAAATAGTATTATGGACTTGCGTTTTTACACTATTTAAAAAAAATCCCTTCTAAGAAATGTTGTACAATTTGAATACATTATTTGAATTATTACACAGTGTTATGACATGTCATGCAAAGTCATTATAGTGTCTTTACACGTAATTGCAAATCGGTTAAACTGAATACCATGACCATGAACGTTTTTGTGCATAAAGTTTTTAATACGGTTGTATAAATATCATACATGGGCACACTGCATTATATTTTTAATGCAGTATTTGAAGCAGTAAGCAGTAAAATTTTACTGATTACTGAAAACAATTGCAGTAACCAGTAAAATATTACTCGTTACTGAAAAAAATTGCAGTAACCAGTAAATGTTTACTCATTACTGAAAAAAATTGCAGTAACCAGTAAAATTTTAATCATTACTGCATTTTTTTCAGTGATCAGTAAAATTTTACTGCTTACTGCAATATTTTAGAAACGAGTAAAAATCCACTAGAAAATGGAAACGATTTTGTTGTTGTTGTAAAAAAAATCTCTTTTATTATGGGATATATTTTATTGTAACAGAAATATGTTTAAATTTCAATGATTAATGCAATACACCTAATTCTGTTTTTACACGATAGATCGTTCCTCGAAAACTCGCGTAAAAGAAAATCACGTAAAAAAATAGAGTACTCATAAAAAAGAGAGGATTGTTTCCACGTAATAATAGGTAATTTAAATTTGTGTTGCTTCATGCACTTATTTGTTTAAACAAAAAACAATAGAAAAGTGATTATTGAATAAAATATTAACAAAAAAAAAATTAGTTTATTTAAAAAACCAGAAGCCAATTTTTAATCAGTTTCGCTCTCTAACCATCGTTTTAGTTTACGAAAAATTTCACTTTAATTGTTGGAAATAGTTTCAAAATCATTTCCATTTGCTAGTGGATTTTTACTCGTTTCTAAAATATTGCAGTTAGCAGTAAAATTTTACTGATTACTGAAAAAAAAATGCAGTAATGATTAAAATTTTACTGGTTACTGCAATTTTTTTCAGTAATGAGTAAACATTTACTGGTTACTGCAATTTTTTTCAGTAACGAGTAAAATTTTACTGGTTACTGCAATTTTTTTCAGTAAGCAGTAAATTTCAAATTTTTAATGCAGTATTTATTTAGTGCAGTATGCCCATGTATGATAAATATTCGCTACATCACTCGGTGTTACAGAGTATATTTATTTATAAACCTGAAGTTTTTAAAACTATATATACAGTGTTTGCTAATTAATAGAACGAATATAAATGTTCCGATAGTTTGCTCGCGCTACCTTTTATTATGTTTTATTCATATTTTAAAATATAATATTTAACAATAATCACACAAATTTTATTTAAAAAAAAACATATTTAATAAAAAACATTATTGCATTGTTGACACGTTAATTTTCCATGTTGATATGTACTAAATGAGTATAAACACAATGCATAGGTTTGATTACAACATATTTAACATGGTCTTAATATGGCATGTTTGAACAGCACAACATAACAACATTGAAATTGCTTGAAGTCACACTTGTAACTGTGTTGTACTGTGCAATATTTGTAGGGCTTTAGCTTCACCATATCGTCGATGGAATTAAAGAACGCTGTAACTGACAAAAAATCGAAAATACGTTTTTTGCATCATTTTTATCAGAAAAAAAATACGCGTCGATTGGTCCCGGTCCCAGATCTCTACGATGAAAATAAGTTCACTTACGCCGTCTGCGAAATGAAAAATACCAGTGTATTTGTTCTACTTTTATACAGGGTTTTGGCTCTGGTGAACATTTAAGGGTTTGTCAGTTACAGCGTTCTTTAATTCCATCGACGATATGTTTACCAATTAAAAACACAAATAAAGAAAAAAAAAAAAATAAACATAAATAAACGTACTACATATTGAATCAAATAATTAATTGTCAATCCGTCATATAAAATAAGAATATTATTTCATACATATATTTTATCATAGAAATCTGGGACCGGGACAAATTGATGCGTATTTTTTTTTTTCTGATAAAAATGATGCAAAAAACATATTTTCGATTTTTTGTCAGTTACAGCGTTCTATAATTCTTGCTATGATATTTATGTTTGTTGTACATACATACATATTTATATAAGGACACTAATGGCGTTTTCGTTTCTACCAAAAAATGTTACCTTTGATATATTTTTCACTTTCATCTTGACAATATATTCCTTTAAAAAAAAAATGTCCTTTATAGCAGCAATTAAAGATGTCGATTACAATAAAACGAGATCAAAAAAGAATGTATAGCATCCTACTTTTAAATAATGAAATAATTAAATGTTACACATTTTTGTACACTAGTGTTATTTTACTATTCCTTTTTTTAGTTCACACCTTGTATTCCTAGTATACACTGTATATGTATTGTATACATACAATAAATATGATATGTGCTATGTGTGATATGATATTATTAGTAGTTTATTTATTTAATTTTTTAACAAAACTGGTCTGTTCTTTTAAGTTGTAACTTTGTAACACAAATTTAAGTACATAGTCGTATATTTGTACAACGATTTTATTCTATTAAATGATGTTGATTCATTATAATATTTCATGAATGTTTATTTTTTTTAATTACAATTTTAGTATAAGTATGTGTTTATTAGTTTTTTTTAATTTATTGTTTAGTTTTGTAGTTATAGAAATATAATATTTTATTTTCAAAAACGACAACAGCAAAAATGTTATTAAAAAAAAGAACACAAATAACCGCAAAAATTAATTAAGTCAGTCGTTTACACACAAAACTAAACAATAAAAATAGCAAAAATAATACACCGTAACATATTTTGAAAAATTTCAAACTAATTACCAGAGAAAATTTATTATTAAAATTAGTTTTCCCATTTTAGAGTATAGCACACTTATAAGCTTGTGGGTTTTTGTAATTTTATAGTTTTATAATATAATATGTATTTAGTTGTTTCTCTTTGATATTAATGTATACATATATGTAATTGGTAAATTAAGTCAAGTGTAAAAGGATTTATTTTCACAATCAAAATTAAAACCAAATTGATTGAATTTGATTTGTAGTTCACTAATATGTATGTATTTTTATTAAATAAATATTTGTGTAATATTTATCTCGAACCGTTTCAAAACTACTACCAAAAAAACTACAAAAAAAAAATCTCTTTAAAAACTAAATTATAAATCAAACAGAATTTATTTTTTTTTATTTTTATTTACATACATACACACATAAGTATGTAGTCGTATATGTATGTATGTCATAATCCATCATAAAGTATACTCGTTGAAAGTGATAAAAATATTTTCAAGTACTTCTTTTTTGAACATTTACCGACTTTTTAGTTTAAATAAAAAATAAATAAACAAACAACACTTAATTTATTTTTTAAAACGTGTTGAAAAATTTGCTTAAACATTGTTAATAAAATCAAAAATTTCATTTTATAACATAATGATAAGATATAATATGTATGGATGTTTATATATGGATATTAGACTGATGACTTAATTACCGTACATTAATAACAATTTAATAAATTAAATGTAAAACATTTCAGTAATTTTATTTTAATTTCAATAAATTAAATGTAAAATATGTCAGCAATTCAATTTAAAACGATACCTGCTAACTAAAACAAAACTAATACTACACAACCTACTCAACAAAATGTCAATAAAAAAAGATTATTTTTTTTTCTAAATAAATGTACATATGTATGGATGTGTGTACACATGTACATTTGTATTTAAATTATTTTATGGTTATTAACTACTTGTTTTAATTTATATTGGTATGTATAAAATTTAAAAATCAAATAAAATTATACAAACAAGTACAATATCTACTATATTTCACAAATTTCTTGAGTAGTAGTTAGTCAGTCAATTGAATTTTATATTTAATCCAAATAAATAATAAATGGTAAAGAGACAAACATATATGTATAGATAAGAATATGCACAATTATAATTTTGAAATATATTATTTTATTACAATACAATTCTAATTTTTTTTTTTAATTTCTTACAAATTTTTTTGTCGAATTTGGGATGATACCAATAAACATGAAATACAAGAGCGTCCAATGCATTATGTGCTAGCGGCATCATCGGTCCATATTTAATTAAAAACAACGTTAGCTGTTAACGTCGAGCGTTATAAGAGATGTAAATTTATCAAATAATACATATATTTACAGGAACTTTTAATATAAAAGAAAAAACTGAAACAAAACATGCAGCAAGCACTTATCCTATGATTACCAACTTATTTTGTACTGAAATTGATAATCTGGACACCAACGACAGTGTTTCAAATCAACATTAAAAGAAATTTAAATCAAATGAAGGTTCCAATTGTTATAGCTTTAAAATTTCTTAGATTTTGAATTTTATTTTTAGACAAGACCTCAATGATTACGAATATGTATTTACATAAATTATCTTGATTTTCAAAACTTTGAAATATACTTTAAGATACTGTATATTTATTGGTGCTGTAATCGATTGTAAATTGTTTAAATAGTTTAAACGGATGACAGAACACAAATTTTCGAAGATTGTCGTCTTTTTGGCAAACCAAATTTAAATATTGTGTGATTTATAAAATTCGATCTGAAAGCAAAACGTTCTCAACTGGAAACGTGTACACATGCCTTAAAAAGTAATTAAAAATCAATTGCAATATTGCGTCTTATACGAATTCGGCTTAAGACGTAAGATATTTTTTGCTTTCAAATAATTCTTAAAATTTGTAATATTACTATTTTATATACCTACATATACATATGTATGTATAATGGCTTAAAGCGTAATTTCGTGTTTTAAGGTATTATGGGTTTTGTCTAAAATAATAGTGTTTGGGTGTGTTTAAGTTAAAATATAAATGCATATTGCTTTATTATTATTGACATTTTATTCGTGATATTTAGCTGAGTGGTAGATCTTGAAGAAGAGAATAAGAATATGTAACAAAATTAAAAAGCACTTCTGTATGTTAACTTAAGCCATTATTAATTATTGTCACGGCCAGATCTGTATATGTAATATCAAATGTCAATATACAGGTTGAAAATACATGTAATTGTGGTCTTCATAAAATATACGTAAAAATAAGCAAAAAGAACATCTAAATTTGTAAAAGCTAAAATAAAAGTGTATATGACAATAAAGATAAAAAAAATAGAAGATTAAGGATTTAATCTGTTAATTAGCAAAGTAAACATGTAAACTAAAAGAAAAAAGAAAAAGAAAATGTAAAAATGATGGATATAAAAATTAATTAATAACGCTATAATTATATACAAAGCAGCCATTAAGGAAAACATAATACAAAATAAAATTGAAGAACAAACTAAAATAAAGCAAAGTTGTTAGGAGAAGACTTTAATAAAACGAATAATAAAATCAAAGTTGCTTGAATTTTTCTAACAGAACACATAAAGAATGTTTACTAAGCTAAAATAAAACTAATAAAACGAGATGAGCTTGAATGTAAATCATTTAAGATAATTATTGGATTATAATAAACTTTACTTACCATACGCAAATCAAAAGTAGGAATATTTTAAGACGTTGTTGTGATATTGATGACGATTCAATAAACAAATAGCAAAAGAGGAATGTTTTTTTTTTCTTTCTTTCTTTGTTTTAAATACAATAAACGTCAATAAATTTTCTTTTTGTTATAGTTATTCAAGAAATTTTAAGAGTATTTTAGTTTTTATACATCTTGTGCAATTCAAAAAACTGTTTGACTGTTGATTTATTTGATGATCTGGTTGATTACTTTTATTAAAAGCACATAAACTTGTTGTTATTTCGAAAATACACAGCATAGATCACACAAAAAATCCTAATAAAAATGATAACATCGAAAAGTTGATAAAAGAATGTCAACGATTATGACGATGATACATCAATTCTATTGATATTGCTAATGACGCCTACAAGACGTCCGATTTAGTACTGTTGCTACTACAATATCCAGGATGTGTGTAGGATGATAACGATGAGAGTAAAATTTCCCTTTTTTTAATCCATAGTTATAATGACATGATGTTAATCCATTAAATATGTCATTACATTTATAATGATGTTAAAATTTATCCTAGAAAAAAGTGATAGAAATTTTAAATCTTTAGAATTAATATTTAAAGAAAAGAAATAAAAATAATTTTTATATACAAAGTTATTATACGTTGTACACATTTAAAATTTCGTCTTTTATATTAAACAGTTTTTTTGGATTTATGCCAAAAGAATTTTACTGAAAGTGAGATACAGCTGGTTCAAATGGATTTGCGATTGTTAACAAATTTGTTTAAGTATACAAAATACATACATACATACATATGAAAAAAAAAAATACTAAAAATTATTCTTATATTGACAACTTTTGGCATATTTTTTTTACACTATACATACGAGTATACAAGATATACAAATAGTTTCAGTTCGATAATAAATCAATCACATGATATATGCACACAATATTATAAAAAGAAGAATAATAACATAATACGAGTAACAAATTAATTTTTCTCCAATTAATTAGTCAGATGTGTCTAATAAAAATCGTAAAATATCACACAAAGTGCTAAAGAATTAATTATTGTTAAAATAGAGTGGTTTTTTTTAAGTCCAGTTGAACTGTTAATAATAAATAAATAACTACGAGTGTTCTTGACGAAACTTATAATGGGCAACCAGTTTTGAAAGAGAGAAAGTGTAAGCCGCTCCAAAAGTAGAATTTTATTTTACGGAATAAAGTCTGTTGTGGATTTGCTTCATATTATATACATATGTATGTAAATGGTAATTTTGATTATTAACAAACATGTTAAGTCAAAAATATGTGGACGATTAAAAAGAGAAATTAAACACAGTTTGATAGTGAAACAGGCTTTTAGTCGCCGTAGTCCAGTGGTTAGTATTTTGGCTCACTATGCAGGAATTCCCTAGCTCTGACATCTTGAAAGAAAGAAATATGAGTGACTAATTGCCATGCTAGCTTCACAAGTCTGTCGTTCGGAGTCGATATTACACTGTAGACCCCGGTGCTCAGTGATAAAATTTGACACACACAACATGAGTGCTGCGCGAAGCTGGGCCGTAACCCTGAAACAGGGTTGTAATGGAAAATTATGTCTGTATGTACGGTAGTTCGTTTTACTTTTGTATAATCTATCTGGTTTTAATGAATACCCCATACAAAATATTAATAAATGTTTTGACTATTAAATTTCTAAAATTTGTTTTTTATTTTATTTTTTTATTTAAATTAGAATACAATATTAATATTACATCTAATTATTTCGAGACGAGTGACTAAGACCTTTGCTCGGTGTAGTATCACACACCATCTCGATTAGATTTCTAAAATTATTTTAAATATGTTAAATATGAAATGCAATTACTGAAATTTACCATAATATCAAAGTAAAATTTACGTGTTTTTTTATGTATGTACACGTGTAGCTCGTAGCTCTCTTCTGCAATTTCTAAAGGTTTTCAATATTGGATGTATGTACATACTTAAAATAAATATTAGCAAAATTAAAAGAGAATCATCTAAAAACAATCCTCTTGTATAAACAGATTGTTAGTAGGAAATTGCAGTTGGTTTGCAAGTCCAACATTCTAAATAACTGCACATATCAAAACTATGTAGCAATCTGCGAACTATTTTTTTATTTTATTGCAGACAAATGGGAATTTTTGAATTTAGGGCTATATTTAAAAAGTATAATAATTATTACCAACGTCAACACAATTACAATGAACATCACCATACTTTCACATTGCCCAGTAGGAAAAAATTTATTACCTTATTTTATAATTAACTAAATAATACCTATCTGCCTTCAGAATTTATTACTTTTAAAATCGAGAAGGTAATTTCATATGGCATATAAGTAAATATTGATTACCATGGGTATTCCCATATCTCCGGAAGAAAGAATTCATTGATCTACATTTTATCAAAAGAAAATCCCTATTTCTCGTTGTTCCTTTAAATTATTAATAAATATGTAATAAATTTATGCATTACAAATAATAAATACAAATGCTTATTACAGGGCGACATTAAAAACATTTATTACTTTCGTAGAACATGGTCTGTGTTAAGGGTAATAGTTTCCGGAATCAACATTATTACTTGTATTACCTTCTCGGTTCTCATAGATTACCATTTCCCGCAGTGTAGTTTATCAAACAAAAAGAGGAACACATTATCATTAGCATTTCTCTGTATTATTTTGTTGCTTATGGTTCTTATCAGTACTCAAAAACAAATTAAATTACCTTTTCGATTCCAAAAGAAAAAAATCTGAAGGCATATTTTATTTGATTATTAAATAAGGAAATCAATTTTTCCAGCTGGGAATATACAAGAAATAACACAAATAAAAAGTAAAAAATTAAGAAAAAATCCTAAAGTTTTACTCCGACAAATTACCTACAAAGCCATCAACAATAACAGACTATCCAACAAAACGAGCAAAGTACTGCAAATCAAACAAAACGAAATCTGTGTGACGTATAGATGTCGAAAAAAAGGAAGAAGAAAAACCACAACAAAATATGATGGCCGTTTTGATCGTTTACCGTCACTACCACCGCATCAGGAAACAACCACCACCAATAATTCCATACTACTACTACTTATACAACAATGACAAGGAAATTTGAAATAACAAAATCGGTTTATAGCCGCTATTGCCTATTAAAAGAGGGTGGTAGTTAATATAGGTTTATAGTACCGAAAAAAAAAACAAAATATGGACAATAGCAGCAAACAAAGAAATAAGAATTTAGATGCATTCAGGATCTATGTATTGTATTTCGCTTATTTTTTTTTTTAATAATGAAAATTGTTTTTTTTTCTTTATTTTGAAGCTAAATTTATAGTTTATTTTGCATATCGTACTTTTATGACTTATGTAGGTATACAGATGATAATAAAAAACAATTGGCAGAGAACAAAAGCTATGATGCCAACTTGTTTTTGTTATTCATAGAAAAAGTTAAAAATATTAAAAATGTATTCATTAAAAATAATGTTTAAAGTTTATTCATCAAAAATATTAGCAAAAAGTCTATAAGGTGGGATAATTTTTTTTTTATTTTCTATTTCATCTGAATGTCTTTCCATTTCGCGCTCTGAATTATAGTTTTTTCTTTACTTCCATAGTTTTTTATAAATAATTGAAAGACCTTTTATCACCAAATGCCTAATTCTGCAATAAATCCCTATATCAGCCAAATTATAAAAATACAATTAATTCTAACAAAAATACCAAACCCATAACACTACAAATTTAAACAAGCAGATAGTTTAATTTAAATCTGCTGATGATTATCAATTCCCCAAGCAGAAAAAGAACTTTTTTTTTAATCTTACTATTACAATACTATTATAACACAGATATAAGTATATATGTATGTACGAGATGAAGATGAATTAGACATGTTGTTTATTAAAGAAATATTCGTATAAAAAATTGAAAAGGAAAAATTAATAAGCTTTTAACGTGTGAACAGTCTGACTGTAAAAATCTTAAGACACAAGTATAATAATTCTAATAGATAACGATACCTATATTATGTGTGTGGTTTTTCAATGTGTAAAACATATCTTGAGCTAGTCAATTCCTTTTTTTTGTCAGGTATTTTTACGTTATTACTTCTTCTCCTTTTTATTATTCTCCATTTTAAAACAATAAAAAAATTTTCTAAACTTGGAATAGAAATTTTGTCTACAAAATTAAATTTTAAGTTTGTAAAAATTAATTTGAAGTTTAAAACCTATAAAGGTAAAAGAAAAGTACAATTTGACCAATAGATTATCCGGTATGTGATGAAAAACCATTTCGATCGAAATTGAAATCGTTTGTAATTTCAAAGTCATATAGTACTTATCTCTTTTAATTATTTTAAAATTTTAATTATGTAGCAATAGTCAGTAAGGTAGTGAGAAAAAAAAAAGAATTCCAAATATGCAAAGGTTTGGAAGTTATAGCAATTAGAAATTTCATTCGATTTCTATTTCGATCGAAAACGGTTTTCATAACCTACCAGAATTATTTTTAAATTGAAGACTTTTACTTAAGATTTTAAGGATTTGCAATTTCTTTTTAAAATACAATCTATAATTCTTATGCTGGGTACACACTTTGGAAAATGTTTACGGAACACGTTTAACATTCGCGTTTCAAATTTTGATACAAACTCTAGATTCGACAATTAAGCCATAACCGAAACATTGTACAGTGCACTCGCGGTAACGTGAACTAATTCAAACCAAGGGAGTTCATGTTAACGAAATTGTTCACTTAAGCAATTGTTGAATTTCAATTTTACAATATAAAACTATGTTTTACACGCTTTAAAGTGAAATTATAATTATTAAATTATTACAAAAATTTTCATTGGAGTTAACTTTGATCTAATTAGAATTAGTTTCCGACGAAATAATAAATATTAAAAAAATTATCACTCTTCCTAGGGCTCGAATTTCTGGCCTCCAGCACATAAAATTGAAATTATTTTGTTATTTGAATTTTTAAAATATAAAACTAAAACAAAACGAGATGAGGAGAAAATAATGGTCGTGATTATTTTTTTTTTTACCAAATGTCATGGATTTCAATGGTATCATCAACACAAGAAACTTTGCAAGCTAAGCACACCATAAAAGTTAGTAAAGCAATGCTTTAATTGTGATATCAGAGTCCTATGCAATAAAAAAATTATTTACATTTTAGAGCTTTCTGAGTTTGTTCATGTTACAGAGTAGTCAATGTAAACAAAAGCTTGTTCACGTTAAGCGATAATTACGTTAGACGGTGTTCACGTTAGCGCGAGTGCACTGTATTCTGTATTTTAAAATTGTAAATTTTAATTGTAAAAACAAGAAACAACCACACACATACTGAAACCAACGTCAATGCAACAGGAAAATATCATAATACTTGATATTTTTGAAACCTAGAATGGAACATGTTCATGCAACAATAAACATGACCACTCAACACTATGTAAAATTACAACGGAAAATACCTTGTTTCCTAAACATGTTCCCAAGTGTGTAAATAGCATTATAAGTGAAGAAATTTTATGATTTTGAAACTTTTAGGAGTTTCTGACTGTTAGCACCACTAAACAGCACAGCACAGCAGCAACACTCACTCACAACATCTCTTTTTCCTCTCTCTCTCTCTCTCTCTCTCTCTCACACACAATAATAGTTATTTGTAGTACAACAAATTTGGATGAAAAATAATATAAAAAAACAAAAAGCAACAGCAACAAGAATAGCTTCTGCTAGTGCTATATTACACTACTATTAATGAATTTGTTGTTGTTGTTGTTCTTAGACTATTGTTTGATGGAGATTCTCAGTCTCTGCTCTCAAAAAGAAAATACAGAAAGCCAACAACTATATAAACATCTTCTTTTTCTTCATTATTTTTTGTTTGTTTTTCTTCTTTGGTTGATGTTTTTGCTGTAAAACGAAGTTGTGTCTTTTTCCGGATTTTTTACTTACAACAAAACGAGGACTACTAACAAACAAATCGTCAGACAGACAGACATGTAACCAACAACAATAAATACACAGAAACAAAATATGCTTCTCTTATTTTTATCATCAACTTAACATCATCATCATATCGTTTTGGTCGCTTTTATTATTTTTTTTATTGTTTTTTTTTTGTAGTTGTTAAAGGTTTATGGTTTAAGCACTTAAACGTTGTTTTACATACAATGTACATATCCATGTGTACATATATTGTATAGTATATAAATATATATTTGTACATAAACAATTTTTATTATTTACTTGAATTTACATTTTTACACACACCATATAGGCGAAATAAACGAAAGAAATCCATGTGTCTTTGCGTGTGTGTACGTTGCCTTAATTTTTAAGCGCCTCTTAATTATATTAAATATCTCACCTCTTAAAATAATAAAAAGAATTCTTTACAAGATTTTTAATTAATTATTACACTTTTATGTACAAGCATTTTTTTTACATTTTTCTTCGATATCGATATATTTATATAAAATTACTATTTTTATGCAATTTACACACAAAACTTTTGAGCACTAATTTTCCTTATTTTTTTGCATATATATTTTTTCATTTCTTTTTTTCTTCAAACTGCCTTATACACTCACTCACTACCACTATTCATCTTTTTTAATGACAATTTTCTCTTCACTTAGATGAGGTACAAACTTGCTATTGTTGTTTGTTGAACGTGTATTTTTTTAATATTTAAGAAGGTTTTTTTAAAACAAATTTATTTACACACTTGGCACTTGTCTTAGTTAATAATAAAAGTTAATTTTTTTAAATTTTAAAGGAATATTTGCTCATTTTTCTTATCCAAACAAAGAGCTGACAAGATTTTTCCTTCGCGCACGAACTGGCAACCATTTTGTATTTGGCTAGCCATTAGCGAATTGTTGTTATTTTGTGTAGTATTTTAGTACTTAGTACCCTTCCGTACGAATGCAAATCTGGGAAAATTATCGATAAAAATATTAAATTTCTCAATTGCCGTACACAAGAATAGTGGCGCTGTTCTAGTGTCAGATAGCGAAGACGACAACACTTAATTAAATGTTGGTAAGGTCGTGCTCCGTGACGATAATACCGTGCATTGTATCCAATGCTCTGAGTACTGCCATTCAGATAGTCATTTTAATAAAATGGTTTTTGTCGAGAGTTATTTCACTATAATTGAATATGGCAATGATATTGATAAGACTGTTAATCTGCCATATGCTATTATTTTAACAAGGTGAGCCATGTGAAATTTAACTTTGACATTTGCTTTATAAATTATAATTAGTTTTTTATTGGATTTCATTGTTAGTGGATGTGTTTTGCCGTTTTTGGTTCAGTGAGAAATACAAGAAATACCTTTATAGAAATGTTTTACAAGAAGTGAAATTCTCAATAATATAAAATTATAAATTGAGTTTATTTAAAATAATTATTTGATTGAAAGCTTTTCTAAAATTATAAAAAGCGGTGTAGTTAGCACGCAACGACCTTGAAAATAGTCGTTGAGCAAAAATCAGTGATTTTAATATTTGACAGAAAATCTTTGACAAACAAAAAAAAAGAAAAGTTACCAATACCTAACAAATTACAACAAAATCATGTTTTATTAGATAGAGCCATAATTAAATTAGAAATAAATAAATAAATTGCGCGAATTATAATTTTTTAGAAACGGTAAGAGTATACTTATGCGTATATGTTCCATGCATAACATCCGTGTAGAAATTTTGTCTTCGTGCATGTGTTTTATAAACAATTGGTTCTTTTATTTCTACTACTACGGCGAACTTTGACAATCTACCAAATAAATAAAGAATACAAAATTAAGTGTGTTATTTAAATATAAATTTACAATATTTGGATAATTTTTTAATTTAACTTTTATAATAAAAAACAAACGCTTTGTTAACCAACCAACTTATTTAAAAGCGTTCATCATACTGCCCTTAAAAAATAAACAAACAAACAATTACAACAGCAATAGCAAAATAAGCAAATATTACTTTCATTTTAAATACTTTGGATATATTTTTATTTAAACGGTCAATCACTTACAATAAAAGGAAAACCTTTTGTATTTACACACCATTAGGAACCAAATTACCACTAAAGCTAAATAAACCATACAACCCAAAAACAACAACAACTACAAATATGTCACAAGGAGCAACAATTGATCACGCTGGAGGAGGTAAGAACCAAAAATGTGCAGGTATGTACATACTTGTAATTCTAAATAACCAGAAAAACAAGTTCGACCTACACCAGCCGCAATCTAAACATAAAACACAACGACATGCATAACACATACAAATATTGTGTTTTGTAACGAAGTGTATGGGTTTGTGCGCAAACATTTGAAAAATGTTTCATACCCTATTAGTTTAAAACTACACGTGGTAGAAATAAAAAAAAAATACTACTACACATATCTGTGTGTGTACGTCTTTTAGCCCACTGATGATGTCATAATATGTAATCCTTAAGCCAACGAATTCAAAATATTTTTACATTTTATTTATTTACATATTTACTAAAATACAATAAAATATTAAATTATATTCTAATTATTGTTACGAGCGGTCTAAGTCACCATCATAGTGTCGCAGACCAGGGTCTTTGATAGGAATCGAACCCACAAGCCTTGCACTATTAATCTAACAAACTACCTATAAGACTATTGGGGCACTCTGTCATTTACTTTACTTGCAAAAACTAGTAACGAGAGAGTAAAACGGAATTTTGCTCAATTGGTCTCAAAAATGCTAAAAAGTCAATGAACACTTTACCAGTGCCAATTTGCAAGCAAAAATAGTGTTGTAATATATAGGAATACATGAGTACCTAATAACTACTCCTGGGAAAATTGTATACATACATTGCTATAAAAATAATGCGATTTTAGTCTTTTAAAATTATTTATTTTTAATAAAGTTAATGAAGAATTTGAGAAGAAACAGAAAAGGTTTTGGATATATATTAAAAGTACAAATTCCTTAATATAAAAGTTCATACCACCACTTTGAACATTAGAGGTTTGATAATTCTGTTAAAAAAAAGTTGGAACAGTATATTTTCGTAAAGCGGGTTACACAAATAAAGTTTGCAACGCCTCTTACGCGCAAAGACAAAATTTATTGAAAAGGTTAAAAACATAAAGACATAAAATGTTAGATATTAAATTTATTCGAACGCTTGCCTCAAAAGTGTGGTGTGTAAGTTAAGGTTTTTAAAGTGTTCCAAGTATCAAGCGCCTAACGTTCAAGACGCGTGTTATGTACTTCTATTTTCATTCGTAAAAAGCGTCTGATTTATAAAAAATGCGTCTGTTTTTTTTTCAACAGAATTTAATACACAGTGTTAATTCAGAAATGTATTCACAAAAGACTTAAAAAAATTAAATTTGTATAAGCTAACATTGTGTTCTTAGCAACATTTTATTTAAGGTGCTAATTCAGAAATGTATTAAGAAAAATATAAATTATATAAATCTACATTCTATAAAAGATTTTAATTAAAAAATCCTTTTATTTTGCGTATTTTGTTTGTGATATATATACGAACTAATTGGGTTGTCTACCGGCATAATGCAAAGTACCGGGTATCTAGCTACTTATAATATTTACAGTACTTACAGTACTTATAATATTACAGTACTATCAGCTGGTCTGTGAAGAGTGACCAAAATAAATAAATCGAAAAAATTCTCAAAACTTTAGACATAAATGTTTATACATATACATATATCTTTCGAAATCCTAATGTGCCTCTTAAACCTCTCATCCGGGTATGTTGGTATTACATCTTCAGAATACTCTTTTATGCAGTTTCTTAAGAATTTTTATGCACTTGCATTATATTTAACTGCCTACTCAGAGTTTTTCGAGCTAGCACCAAACACTAAACTGTTTCAACATAGTTATCACAGTCTGAATCACTTGATAAAGTTTCTACTATTGCTAAAATTAGCTGCTATACATATTAAAAACAATTAATTCTAAAATTGGAAGCCACTTCCATTTCCTGGAACATCCGCTGACGTTAATGTTCTAGACCCGGGGTTACTTAATTCAATTCCTTTAGACATCTTATTTTGGTGCTGCTGATCCCAACCCAAACAAATACTGAATTTCTATAGAATAAATACATTTTATCCGCTTAAAAATTTATATTTATTTACAATTTCTTATATTTCATAAAATATTTATTAATTTT
This sequence comes from Metopia argyrocephala, assembly GCA_963576795.1. Lineage (NCBI taxonomy): Eukaryota > Metazoa > Arthropoda > Insecta > Diptera > Sarcophagidae > Metopia > Metopia argyrocephala. The sequence continues at coordinate 40,148,807 of OY756210.1, forward strand.
CAGCTTTTTTTTTATTGATTTGTAAACATAAACAGAAAACAGCTGTTTGAAAAATTCTTACAAGTAGAAATTTTACTAGTAACAATTTGCAAGAATTTTTTTCTCTCTCAATTTCTTACTCTCTTTTGACGCTCTCTCGTTGCAAATTTTTGGAGTTAATGAACACTTTCCAGTAACAATTGTTACAAATTTGTAACAATTTTAACTTTTTGAACACACCTTTTGTTAGTGCCAATTTGCAATCAAAGATAGTGTTGTAATACATAGGATATTAATAACTACTCCTGGGAAAATTGTACACATTGCTATAAAAATAATGCAATTTTAGGCATTGCAAACTGTGCAAACGATGCAAAGTGTGTAAAAATACATCAAATTATGGGATGGGAATTTTATTGGGGATGATCGAAAGCAGATGTAAAACTGTGATTATTTACTGATTAAAGATACGATATACATACCGTTGGTCTCAGGTAGAAAGGCCCTAACTCAAATAATTTAAAATTTACAGGAGGCGGTAAAAATACAACAGATACTGTAATTATTAATATATAACTTTTTATTAAATGCTGTACAATTGCTTGTAATAACGTTATTTTTAATAATATTGTAAACATTCTTTGTGAGGAGCGGAATATTTCTAAAATGCATTGGATTTACTGAAAAAAAGTAAGTTTTGAAAAAATGCGAGTTAGGGCCTTTCTACCTGAGACCAACGATACATACATACATATCGATGGCTTAATATAGAAAGGTTGTATCTCGAATTTCCAGTACTTTACAGGAGAAGGAAAAAACTTAATAAAATCTAAAAAAAGTAGTTATAAACAAAGTGTAAATGCAGTTTTTATTTAAAATAAATAAGGAATTCAATTAAAAAAAGACTTTTTTCATTTTCTGTTCATTTTAAGGAGAAAATTAACTTAGGGCTTTTTGGTATTTAAAATGTTTAATATTAATGTAGAGTTAGGGCTTTTTTTATTAGTTCAAAATTGGGCAAAAAAAGATAATAATGAACATCATATAAAAAAATATTAATCCATGTAATAAACAAACTTCAGCCAATTGTTTTATTGTAAGTTATAACTCGATGGCTTAATACATAAAGGTCGTTAAATTTTGGCTATTTACAGGAGAAAGAAAAAACTCAATAAAAACTGGACTTTTTGAACTAAATTAAAAAATGAATAATATTAATAAAACAATTCATTCTCAAATGAACAAAACAGATTAAATTAAATTAACAAAAAATAAATCTAAGTAAAAAACTAGCATATAGTTTTTATAAGGCAAATTATTTCGACGCTCTCTCGTTGCAAATTTTTTGAGTTAATGAACACCTTGCAGTAACAATTTTAACTTCATGAACAAACCTAATTTTATATCGGTCTTAAGATCCAAAAACTTGTATTCTTCTTTATGAGAATTAACATTCGTGTACTAGTATTTGACCACCACACAGTGTAGGATTTTGTCAATATATGTATATGGACAAACTTAATATCTTGAAAAAATTATGAAGCTAGAATTATGGTACAAGTTGGCCTAATTGCATGAAATTGGCCCACTGCCACGCCTACCTTGCCCAAATCTTCCATGTAAATCTAGTATTATTAGTGATTTTACACGTTGCAGCTTCTTCTGGTATATCTTAAAGTCCATATCTAACCATTTATAAAATCAATACGACGTCTTTGTGGTTTATTTTGGGAGTTTTTACTTATTCTTCAAAAATTTCATTTCACGAAAGATTGGAGGTGGGAAGAGTAGAAAAGTGAAAAAAAGTATGGCGGTCGCAAAATTAAGCAAGATATTTTCAATTTACCTTAAAAAGCACACTTGAAAGTTTAACCCAAATATCTGTTTCGGTATGGAAGAACAGCTTAAGTCAAAACATGAAATTTTGAAATATTTTGAAATTTACCCGATTCTCATTGGCATTGTCGCCTTCAAGTAGCCATCAAGTACAAATTGACAAATTTTTGTAAAATTCATTTTAAGAAAATGTGAAAGGTTCATAAAAAGATTTGTCGATGAGTATTATTGTATTTCTCCAAAAACAAAAGTTAACCTATGCGTGTCGGAAGATGAGCTCATACTACGGAGAAGTTCATACCAAGAGTTACAAAAGGCTTGAAATCTGGTCCAGTGGCAATCTGAGGCTTATTTTCTGCATCACGACAGTTATAAGAGATTAAAATATTTATTGAGGCAAAAGAGAAAACTTGTCTATTACTTTTAATCAGATTCCTTTTGAATAACGATTAATACTTTTAACAAAATAATAGAAGACTTTTTGTGTGAAACGCTGCTTGGTCAATGCAATTAAAATATTTATTTCTCTGTCAATAAACCCATAAAAAGTTTAGGATGCTGTCTGAATAAAAATGTTCAATAGCTTAGATAATGCCATTAAATTATTAATAATTTTTGTACGAGTATGTAAAATACCATTATACTGATTGGGTGTTTTCTCTTGGTTTTCTCTTGTGCTTATATTTTTTAAGAAGCGTGTGTTTATAATCTTAATGGCGTTAGCCACCTGTAAAAAGGTCAACATTGTTTTACATCATTTGGCTTAAGTTTTCCGGATGTGTTTGTGTATAATTGTATGCAAGAATCTATGTATGTATGTATTTCGTCATATTACATATTAGACTTGTTTTTCTACTTTTCCTTCTATATCTCTGTCTCATTCTATCTACTTATTATTGTTTTCTTTTTGATTGTTAGTACTGTAATCCCTTGCCATAAAGTGGCCTCCAATAGGGGTTTAAGTCACACAACAGTGCCAAACATGCGGTTCTATTTCTAATTATTGTCATTGTTTTAATTACATTTGAGCCGCCATTTGGTTTATGCTTTAGCTTGCCTTAAGGCTTGAGAACTTGTGACAATAATACCAGCAATCATCACAAGATTATAAATAAAATTATTTAAAACCGTTTAAGTAACACGATACGATCAATTTTCAACAAACACTTGATATAATAGGTGTATTTCTTTACTTTTTGGGTAAAGTTCGGTATATAGAGAGTAAACAATAATTTCTCTCAATAAGAGACAAATTTACCCAAAAGTACAGGAACGCAAAAAAGCAAATATTTTACCCATTCACATAAAAATATGAAAAAACACAACTTTATGTCACACACACACGCATATTGAACATGTACATTCGCAAAAACAAACGACAATAATTCGACTTATACATGTTAACTAAAGCAAAGATAAACGTTTTTATATAAATATTGAATTAAATTAAAGCCTTTCACTGCAGGTTTATAAATATTTTTTAAAAAAACTTTTGAAATTTTTTTTAGTTTTTGACCTTTTATTTTTCTATTATTTTTTAAACAGCTGATTATTTGTTTACTTGCACAAACTAGCCCGAAGAAAAAGTACGGGCTATTTCGTGCATGAAGAAGAAGAATGTTACTCTCTCAAAACTTCTCTCATTTATCCAAATTTTGTGTACGGGAACGCTTTTTGGTAAAATTGGGATCCCGCGGGCGCCCAATGTTGAGTAAAGAAACAGATTTAATGGCTGTAAAAGAGAAATTGTATGACTGATACACTAAGAAAACTAAGTATTTCGTTGTCTTAACCGAATTGCTTGCCAATCGAATTTCATAGTTGCATAGTGTACTTGCATATACCGGAGTATATTCTTTTGATTTAATTACAAACTGTATGCCAGTCAATTTAAAAATGGTAAAATTTTTGTACAAAATCTAAAAACATGGGCATAATTTTGTTTGAAATTTATTTATTTACTTAAAATTTATTTATTTACAAAATTACAATATTAACATACATATATTCTAATTAATTATTACGAGCGAAGTGAGTAAGACCGTATGCTCGGTATAGTGTTGTAGACCATGGCCAATAGGCACTTACGAATTTAACAATTGATAACAGTCAGCTTGTTAAACAAGCGAAATAGCAGTGGGAAAATGATTTAAATTTCCATAGAAAAATCATCTTCAGCGATGAAGTCTATATCTGTATGAATGAGTATGTGAACAATGAATAAACAAAATTGTCGTATTTAGGGCAATACGTGAGATCCAAGAGCGTTCAATGCATCCTGAAAAATTCACTGTTTGGTGTGGATTTTGGGCTGGCGGCGTCATTGACCCATATTTCTTTGAGTACGACGTTGGTCACGCCATTACTTTCAACGGCGCGCTCTACATAGTTATCTCGTTTTATAAGTCTGTTATAAAATAAACATATTTTTACCAATACTCAGGGGTCTACACCCCTACTCGTGCTGTGTATTGTATTCGAATGTTTGAAGATATAGTTCATAGAGTTACATTTAAGCGCCTTATAAGTTGCTGTCAGTTGATCACTCAAAGACCAGTGTTATACCTTCACCCTTGAAATGATCAACAAATGCCTAAAAACAACATAGTTTTTTTGTCTATTTGTGTTTTATTTTAACTAAGGGAAATAATAAACGAGTTCTATTTATCACTACAAAGCATCATACAAATTGTAGTCAATAATTAAATCAGCAGAAATAACAACAAATTCTTTTATTATCGAAGTTCGAATATTGCGTGTTTTATTATTTTAAACTACCTACACTTTTTTGTTTAGATATCTGTATACTTATACATGTATAAGTATGTACATGAATATGAATTAGATAATAATAAATTGATATTGTAATCACAATATAAATAAAATATAAATATACTCGTAAATAAAATTTAAAATCATAAAGTGAAAATGATTATTTTATAAACTGTTAAAACAAATTGTTAGGCACGCTATTAAACAGGAAATATTTTGTAGCATGCAATTTGTATTTTTTAGAGAAAATAAACCCTCCACATCTATGCAGAACACAACTTGCATGCAAAACATGTCCCGCTGTTTCTCATGCACAATTTACAAATTTCTCCATGACACTACAATGACCCATAAAAAAGTCCGTTGGGAGTTCCAGGTGCTGCCTTTTATAGTTCAGAGTGTGAGAATTGTGCCCAAATTGTGCAGTAATCAGCGTGTTTCGCATTTGTAAGATCCAGTTATCTAAACATTCACCAGCCTCCAAATCTGTAATCCGAATGATAGCAGTGGCAAGCGATACTGCACAGCAAGATTTCAGACCAGTATACGGTGGCACAAAACCCTTCCTAGACAATGCATGTATAGTCCTAGAAATAAGTTCATTGCTTTATAATTTAAAATTTATCAAAATCTTATAAAATTTGTCTTAATTACGTGAAAGATATTTGAAATATGCCTCACATAAGAATTTACGTCAAAACATATTTGAACGGCATATTTAAGCACCCCCTCATTATTATATGACTTTTCAAGCTGGTAATAGACTACAAAAAAAATTTTATGAAAATTATCTCATGCTCTTGGAAGTATGCATTTTATTTTCTCTTTCTTTTTTTTTTTTTTGTTGTAACGTTGACAACAAACAAACAATGTTTACCCCCAATTCCTATTGAATTTATTCAAAACAATCGTTTTTCATTGTCTCATACACATATGTATTTTATAAGTATTCGTACTTGTAATTACTTCACTCTTATATTTTCATTGATTGTATTATTCTCTCAAACACACAATATGTAGTACATACGCGCACACAAATAAAAACACTTGTCAATGGCTCTTTATATCCATACCCTACCATCAATGTAGTTGGTTGAGGTCAAATATAATTTGTATATACATACTAGAGAGCTGCACAAGCATAATTTGAGTAGCTGTAAAGTAATCATCTCCTTTTTCAAGTAGTACCTTTCTTTGGTTTCTTGCTTTTCACAATAAATCTGTACGAGCTTTAGGACGAAAATATTTTAATCGTCAACAACAACAAAATTTAAAATTACCAAGTAGAACTAAATGTAGGATTTTTTTTTCTTTTTGTATTTCGATCTAAAGTTTGTTTTAACTATAATCAAACAGCTTCGTCTTTTTACACAAGTATATGACGAGCTTTTGTCCATATATATATGTATATAGTTTCTGTCCAAACCAAAAAACTTACTTATACATATTTATAGCTTATATTCTAAAACGCGACCTGTGCATTACAATATCTCGTCTGTATAAAAATAGCACTTTGAACAGATAGTTCAATGGAGTACTGGACCAGAGACATTCGCTTAAAAAACTCCAAACCAGCTGCGTTAATGAAGCGGCCTAATTAACCTATGGAAGCATCCAGTAGCAAACTGGAATCGATGAGGCAATGTTTCATGATCTCCATCATAAACCTCAATTCGCCGAACACTCCAGAAACAAGTATCTCATAGTCCATATTTTCTGTTCCAGGCAATAACTGCATAAGGTGGAGATATCATATCCCAGACGGACTGCATGTCTACCTACCAGACGGTAGCCAGATAATATGTATATCAAACACAACAAAACTTCTTGTCCTAAGCAAGTTCTATAACTAGTCAGTCCATCTACAATCAACAGTTGGCTACAACGTATTCGCCTGAAGATTTCTGGCTTAGATCCTAAAAATAGAGATTGGCACTTAACACTTTATCTTGTCAGAAGAGCCTGTTTCGTCGTAGCATTTCCATTCAATTCGTTTGCCACACAATTTTCTGGTACATAGCTATGTCCCCGTACCCAAATGAGCATGATATCAAAATATTCCCCCATCACCCTAAATGGCAAGTAGCATTCCAATGCCATTCGGGAAGCCACGAAAACAGATTCTAAAAATTTAATAGCCGCCTAGCTACCAGTATAAATGCACACCTTTCTAATCGTGGTCATGCTCAAAACAAGCCACTTTTCGACTTTTCGAATGGCCATCACTTCTTCCTAAAATTCACTGCAGTAATCCAGCAGTCTATTTTAAACTCTTATATCAAGATCTAGAAAGAGTGCACGCGTAACCTATCTTGTCAACAATTTTTAAATCTGTAATAAAGAAACGTAGAATCGTCCATCGATATTAGATAGATAGAATTCCTCATAGAAATATATATCTCATATCTCTTTTATTGGCCATTACAACCCTGTAGAAGGGATACGGCCTAGCTTCTCGCAGCACTCATGTTGTGTGTGTCAATTTTCTTATCCATGACTGCTGAGAGACAGTCGCCCAAAGAAATAATATTTTCATATTAATTTTTTTTTCAAGATATTAGAGCTGAGTTTTGAACCCGGCGCTATCGTCTAAATAAGCCCACACACAAACCACTAGGCCACGGCGACTACCGTGTGCTAAATTGATCAGTATAAATGGACGTTTTAATAAAGTGAGAACTTTTGAGAATTAAATACTTGATATTTTACTGAGTACTGGATTACTAGACAAAAGCTCCGCGTTCAAACTTCAGTTCTGACATTTGAAAGAAAGAAATATGCAAATATATATCTTTCGCCGACCACCTCTTAGCAGTCCTCTGGCAAAGCCCCTGGCAAAAGTCTGTCGTTCGAATTCGATGTTAAACTGAACTGTCCCTGTACTCATGGATAAAAATTGATGCACACAATATGGATGCTGTGATAAGCTAGGCCGTAACTCTGACAAAGGGTTGTAATGGGCATGTAAACACATACTTACATACATATTTCCACACATATATGTAAATCAGTTCATTTATATTTATGCTTAAAAAATTAACTCATGCTTAAATAATTAAATTTATATCTGTCGGTCAATGACCCTAATTTGGATTCATAAATTCTCTCTCATAACTTTTTCGTATTGTGTTTCGTTCAAGCACAAAATAATATATAAAAATTTAAAGTTTTTTCTTTAAATCTCACTTAAAATAAATTTTAATAATGAAATATGAAAAAATATAAATTATATTCATTTGTTATTTTATTAAATCAAGTTTATTTAAGCAATACAATCAGCCTTCGTACAGAAGCCGCATAATAAAAGGAAAAAAATTACATTAAATTGTATGTATGATGACACAATTTATTTTTTGATTGGTTTTATTATTTTATAGTACGAAACTTAACAAGGCAAAATGGATTTATGAATACAAACTGATATGGCGCCAAAGAAAAACTGAATTTTTATCAAAATAATGAAGGAAAAATTTTAAATTTTTAAATTTTTATACTTTAAATAAAGTCTGTTGCAAATGAATACTTAAGAAACGTTTTAGGAAACAACATTACAAACATATCTACGAGTATAAAATAAGGGTGTCCGTCGGGAAGGTATGCTACTATGTTTGCTTATAATTTTTGATTAAATAAAAAGGGAATGGATCTTGATAAATGTTTCATTTAATGTCGGTAATTATATATGGAATACAATACCAAATAAATGTCCGCCTCTGTTAGCCTCACAAATGCGAACCCTATTGAGCATATTTTTCATTACATTGTCACACATTTCACACGGTATTTCATTAATTTCGTTACGAATATTTTGTTTGAGTGGCTCCAGCGTTTCTGGTTTGTTTGGATACACCTTGTTTTGCAGATATCCCCACAAAAAGGAGATCGGAGCCGTCAAATTCTTGAAATAACTTGTTGTGGAAAGAGGCCTCTCAGTAGTTCCATTGTAATCTAAGTTGTATGTGATATAGCACCGTCTTCTTGAAACCACATGTAAGTCAAGCCCAAAGCATGCAGTTGTGATGTTAAAAAGCTTTAAATCATATCACGATATCGCTCCCTATTAACAATAACTGTAATGCCGTTTTCAGTTTGAAAGAAGTAAGGCACACACCAAACTCTCACTTTTATTGAATGCAAAGGTGGCTGCTGAATAATTTGCGGGTTGTCATAAACGAGCTGTAGCAGCCTATTGGCATATGTACGGCGGTGTAAATGGTCTTCTGGAATAAGCTCTTGAGTCAACGGAATCTTAAATGGAAACAAATACAAATATTTGTGCAAAATTGTGGCCAAAATTGGTCTTTGAAGACCAACTTCCTGAGCAAGGTGTCGAATTGAGGTTAATGGATTGCCTTGAACACTTTCTTGAATTGTAGTAATATTTTCAGGCGATATTGCAGTAATCTCTTCTTCCTCTTCTTCGAAATCATTCACTACACGATATATAGTGCGTCTTGTTGGCACGTTTTTTCTTCCAAAAATATCACGTAACTTTCTCATCGTCACCGTAATCAATAATTCATTTTAATAAATTGTTTTAACGATTAAAACACGTTGGTTTATCGAATATTTTTCCACAATAAATTTGCCATGTCTCTACTTCTAATATAAACTTAAGTAGTTAAGTAAACAAGGTAGTATACCTTCCCGGCGGACATCCTGTAAATTGGCAACACAGCATGCAACTGTGCCAATTTTCTGTTCTATGTGTTCTACAAATGAATGCATAAAACAATTAAATCCTGGGGGCAAATAACGGCATTTGCTATTCAGTAATATTTCATACAAATTGGATACAGTTTCATTAAAAAGGTCGTTCGATATCAAATACCACAAATTCCCCCCTGGTCTGCATTATGTATTCAGCATAATGTTTCTTAATGACATTATTCTATGAAACTTTAAAAGATTATTGTTCTTCCTGTGAAACCTGCAGAAATAAAAACAAGAAAAAAGCCTACAGCATGGCTTTCTTAACACACATTGCAATGCATTATAAACTTCAGAATCTAATCAGAGCTTACAATTTTCTTTTTTTGTGAGTCGTATCAAAAGTGCTTGAAAGTGGGCAGTAACTTCTTTGCAAAAACTCGCTACAGCACAAAGAGATTTTTTTAGTTCTCTATGCAGGAGAAAGAGAGAGTCTCTCTCTCTCTAAATACTAAAACTGGAAATTAACGGTAACAAATCCACTAGTCCTGCTATAGGACCTGAATTTTCTTTGCTCTTTCAAAAATCCTCTATCATGCCTTTGTCGGTATTCAGTTTTAGCGAAACGTATATTTTTGTAAAAATTCAATCCAATTCAATAACTTCAAGTTATAGTTTTCACAAACTTAGCTGTCATTTCTAGAGAAGCACATACATTTCTTGAAAATTCAATCCAAATCAATAGTGCCAAGTTAGTTGCTATAAACGTGTATATATTCGGTAATGTTTTTACGCATTGATTGAGAATGAAATTTCAAATTGCTATAATTCAATGCCTGACAAGGTTTTGACATTTATATTGTTGCTTTATTTAATGGCTTTAAAATTATTGGGAAATTCAAAATTTTATTAGAGTTTAAAAATATTCTAGCACTTAATTTTTTAATTTAAACTATTGTGATTTGTAGAAAATGGCCGTTTATTTCTGCTTACTGCCATCAATAGCAGCGAAACACATATTGGTGGTTGTGTTCAGTTAGTTACATAGTCTGAGAGACCATATTCAAGGCAGTAGTTTTGATAAAGAAACAGTAGATTCGAAAGCACCCAATAGATTTCAGAGTTTGTAGTGCTTTGCAATTGTGATCGCTCTAGATTGAATATTAATAATGTATACGATTTGAGGTTCATGCCATTTAAAGATGTGCTCAATTTTTTACCTAGATAGGAGAATCAAAGGACGTGACAGCCATACTATCTGATAGTCAAGCTCCAGTAGCATTTACTAAAGGGATAATTTCATGTTTGGTATGCAGATTATGTGCTGAGTAAACAGCGTCACCAGAATATATACTTGGACTTATATGGCTCTAACGCATTCTAAGAATAGGCATATATCATTGTTAGCACCGACCTACGTAGTAAAGTTCATCAAAGCGACGAAGCTGGAAAGTATATGGGGGTGGTCTTTAACCAGCAGGTCGCAACACATACTCGTATACATCTCTTTTTTAATAACAATAACAGTAATGTTGTTTTTACCAAGAAATCAAGAAAAATTTCCTTAGCTTAAGTTTCTTTTTTTTTTTGAACTTTAACCAAAACGTACTTTTTTATAGATTAAAAGCCTCAAAATTTACTACAAGAAAACTTGTTTTTATATTTAAATTTTATATGTATGAGTAAAAATGTATATGTAAAAATTTGTAAGTATTTTTTATATTTTAATAGACACTGGTCCATAGATAAAAATAAAAGTTTAACGAACTTTTATTTAGTTTATTGTACTTTAACATACAAAATACTCTTTTGATATTATCCCAACAACATATTCAATTTTTATTTTTTGTTCAAAAGGGTATCCCAAAATTGTACAAAGTTTTAGATTAAATAGAAAGCACACATTTTACTTTTTAGATATAAAGTGCATACATATATGAGATAAAGTACATATCTAGAATCGGTATATTTATTAAATAAAGCCTCCAAAAATGGCAATGGTCCATAGGTAGGAAACTGTTTAAAACTTAAGGAAACAATGAAATACAAAAATTTACCGATCACGAACCGACCGCAAAATACACTTTTTTAAAGTTTTCCATGCCCATTCTGCATAAATTTGGTTGAATTTTTTCTGTAAGACGCTGCACAGTGGGATTTATTCATACAATGTTTGCCAAAAAATATAAGGAGTGATCACAGAATGTAAAAATTTTGCTCTGAGCCTTTGGTTAGCTCAATTAAGAAAAATATAAAGTTTTATCAAAATTGGCCACGCCCACTACCCACCTCCCATAGAACCCAAAATTTATTTTTGGCCCAAATTTTTTTAAATTTAAATAATTTTTTGTCACAAAGTTTTTGAAATTTGCCACAGAGCCTTGATTACCTCAACACACACCACTCACCTCCCATATTACCCGTGTTATATTTTTTTCAACAACATTTTGTTTCTTTATCAAAACTAATGAAATTTTAATTTTTTAATTATTTAATTAAAAATTTTATGAATTTGGAGATAAATTTTATGATTGTGTAAAAGATTATTAATTATTGAAACTTTTTTTTAATTGATAGTATGGATCTTACCTTTCATTTTATTATAGCGGGAGCATCTAGCACCACCAAGCAACCTTTTTTCTTTTTCTTTCAAGGAAATTTGCAATCACGGCACATTATAGAACAATTTTATTCTATCATATCTTTTAAACCATATGAACGAACTTGATAATTTTTTTTAAATACTCAGAAAAGTCTATATTTGAATAAAACTATCTTACGTACAACCACTATAGAAGTGCGTGAACAGTTTTCAATATTTTGGACTAAAATTTACATGTGACTTTAATTCATTATTTTAAAGACAAACAAGCGTTTCTATGGAATACAATTAATGGATTCTTTATACTGAATTTATTTTCTACAAAACAGCATTATTACATTTTTAAATTTTATGTGTCGAAAAAATTACTTATTTCACAAAAAATCCCACTGTACGCTGTAGACATTAAACTTCAAATAACAAAAAAAAAAGTATAACGGAGATGTGTTACATTATGTAGGTCGCTATTTGAGATCACTGAAACACAAAAGTAGACGGCCAGGGAATTTCGTACAGAAGGCACAGTCTTATCATCATCACTCACAACTCCGAATAGATTTTCTTAAAGTTTCCTCAACTCTATTTGTCAATGCTTCATTATTGATAGTTGAAAAGTTGCTCTGGAACTATTAATATTTATTCTAATTGTTCCAGTGTTTCAATTTTTTTTTTAATTTTTGAACTATAGGTACAATATAGGCCAAATACCTTATATTATATTTTAAATATTTTTAAGAGAATGAGTTGTGTAATACATCCATACCTACATACATAATAGACCATTATACCCTTGTCTCGAGGTTACGGCCTAGCTTCTCGCAGCACCCATGGTGTTTGTATTCATTTTTATACATGAGTAGCAGGATCTACAGTTTAAAGTCGACTCCGAACGACAGACTTGTTGATGGCAATCAGCTACTGTCAGAGATTTTCCCAGAAGGCTGCTAAGAAGTAGTCGACGCAAGAAATATTTTTTTCATTTTCTTTTTTAAGATGTCAGAGCTGAGGTTAGAAAGAAAGCAGGAACATTAATTTAAATTTCTTACTAAAATCTAAAAGAGAAATTCAAATTGTTTTTTTTTCGCTTGGAAACGAACGAAAGCATTCTTTCGACATAATGTAAAAGACTATTAAACTCTAGCAATTTAACTGTCAAATGCTGTGTTAATTTTAGGACACCCTTTATATACATATGTATGTATGTATGTATGTGGGTTATAAAAAGTAAACAAAAAATAAATATTTCACTTCAATATTCCCAACAAACAAGTACATACGTACTCAATTTAAAATTGATTTTAAAGCAATATTTTTTAAGAAAAATAACTTTCCCTTTAAACATTGAAATTAAATAGAAATGGAATGAATAAAATTAAAATTTGAAGAAAAAACTTAAATTTTCGGTAATTAAGTTGTATTTATGAATGACTTAAAAAATTATTTCTGATGATACTTATAAATTAGTATTTTTTTCTCAGCATATTAAGCGTTTATGGACATGCATATTAACACTCATATTACTATAAAACTGTACTGCATGCATTGCGTTTATAGGGCTATAACCTTAGTTTTGATAATGTTCCACATTGAGAACTTATATGTATATATCGCTCTTTACGCTTCCATCTAGATCTATCAAAAACATCATGTTGGCATAATTGTATTCTGCTATATTTGATAGTCACTCTCTATTATTGCTCTCTCACTCCAGAATGACCCGTAAAAAATACGTTTAATATTTTATATACGGCCTACCATACTAGAGAACATCAGAATAGTGCCGTAATTATGGACTGGTTTTCGCTTGACAGTACCGTTTAAACTTCTCGTGTTCTACGTATAAGTAAATTTTCCAGACCTTGATTGCTTGTCAAAGTACTGTAGAGTGAAAGCAAATAAAAGACAAAAAATAATTACAATTTATGTGCTGAAGGCTGAAAAGAATTCTGTTTCATCCAGATGTAACTGTTGTGTGACTTTACTTCGACTAACTCATACAAGTGTTTATGGAAAAAAGTAATTTCTGTATGTTATTTCTTATAAAGTGTGAGTTAAATAGTTGATGTTTGGTCTTGAATATGCACAGTACACAAAGAACTATGATGAGACTACCGTAGCTGGAGTCGAAAACATATGTATGTTCAGTTTGGCTAGTGTACCATTCCTTCACGGACATCATTTTCGCGTTTGATCATCAAAAAATATTCATTGCAAAAATATAAAACTCTTTATAGAATTTAACCTTGGACCTAATTAAAGCGTTTCTAACAAAACAAAAAACAATTACGTTTAATTTCGTGTTTGCGGGGATCTGTTATTTCAGAAAGACAATTGCCTTTGTATAAGTATTTGTTGATATATGCCAACTAATGGAAAATATTATGAGGAAAATGTAAACAGAAACATATCCTTTAAAATGAATGATTCTGTGTTGTGTTGTAAGAGAGTATTCACACTCACTGCCATAGATACTCTTCAGCCTAAAGAGTAAAGAAAAATAAAACAAACAGGAAAGCAAAATTCCACATAAACATATTTACATGTTTACGAGCATTTGTGTGAGTGTGAAGATTTTTTATTTGTTTACAGTTTAAACATTTTTTTATTCTTAATTTTCTGCAAAATAAAAACAAGAAAATAATTTATTTACTTGACCTCCAACAGCATTTAGTATACATGAGTCCATGCTGTATACAATTACAAACAAACAATAATCTGCGTATACATTTTACATATACTTATATATTTTTGAAAACATCTATAATGTTATATATAATAGAGTGGCTCCTTAGTACGTAACCTAATCACCCTATTTCACGAATATTTCCGGGGAATTTTCTCCTAGGAAATAAGAACAGAAAAGAGTGGAGAATAGCAAAACCAATTGTTTCTACTTGTAGTCTCTGCATTTTTTAGGCATTTACAATGCGGAAATATTGTGTATGAAATAACAAATTGATGGATAGTGGAATTCCAATACACCCCTAATATTTACTCCCAAGCTGCATTATGTACTTATAATACCCAGACAAATAATCAATAAAGTTTTTAATTTCCCTTTAATATCATAATAAAAGTTCTTTATTTTCCTGTAAAATGGAAATATGTTGCTCCATATAAGGGCCCTATATCAATGTGACAAGATGCTGTCAGTTGTACACTCAAAGGCCAGTATTATACCTTCACCCTTGAAATAATCAATAGCAATTGCTCCATCTGTTGATGTTAATTCTTTGTTATAGGTAGTAAGGATCTTTGCTAGGTTGTTGTCGGTAGTTTTTTAATACTTGCTTTAGTCCTGCCTATTACTTCCCAGTAGGTGGTGCTTTCTCCCAATCGTTCATTTGATAGGTCAAAGGCGGATAGAATTATATATTTTTTAAATTAAAACTCCGAAACGCCGCACAAATGTTTGTTCTCAATTTTCTCCAGTACTGGGGCTCTAACCTGGGCTGCTTGGTGTTGTAAGTGTGCGCTCTAACCACTAAACTACACTACACTATTAGAGCTTTAGGCTTTAACTTAACTTCACTATTAAATAAGCTGTCAAAATTGGTTTTGCCAATTGCAAAGCGTTGTCGCCACATTACTTCGCGAAGCTCCATACAAAATTGTATGGGCATGAGAAATTTTGACAGCTAGAAAACGCTTGCGCTTTTATTTACAGATGGCTCATAAGCATCTGCTATACTTATAAAGGGTGATTTTTTAGCTATTATCCTTTTGGCAACACAGCTGACTCACGTTTCGTGTTTTGTTTCACTGTCAAACATCTTCAGTTTGGTCTATAATTTAACCATGAATCGTCTTACAAACGAACAACGCTTGCAAATTATTGAATTTTATTATCAAAATGCGTGCTCTGTTAAGAAAGTTCATCGCGCGCTTCTTCCATTTTATGGTCAGTTTAACCACTGAAGCGGCTATTCGGGTTATTGTGACTAAATTTCGCACCAAATTTGCATTGTTGCACATTAAACCACGAACACTCTTACGTAAAGTGCGAAATGAAGAAAATATCGCAGCTGTATCGGCCAGTGTTAATGATGACCATCAATTATCGATTCGTCGCCGTTCGAAGCAATTGGGCCTCTGTTACACAACGACGTGGAAAATTTTGCGGAAGGATTTAGATGTGAAGCCTTTCAAAATGCAGCTGGTGCAAGAATTGAAGCCGAACGACCTACCGCAACGTAGAATTTTTGGAAAATCGGCTCTTGGAAAGTTGACCGAAAATCGAAAAATTGTGTTCAGCGACGAAGCTCATTTTTGGCTCAATGGGTACGTAAATAAGCAGAATTGTCGATTTTGGAGTGAAGACCAGCCAGAAGAATTGCAAGAGCTACTAATGCATCCAGAAAAAGTCACAGTTTGGTGTGGTTTATGGGCCTGTGGCATAATTGGACGTAACTGTGAATGGTGAGTGCTACCGTGAGATGATATCCAACTTTTTTTGCCCAAAATGTGAGAGCTTGACTTGCATGACATGTGGTTCCAACAAGACGGTGCCACATGCCACACAGCACGCGTAACAAAGGACTTATTGAGAAGCGAGTTCGGTGAACATTTCATTTCACGTTCGGGACCGGTCAATTAACCGCCTAGATCGTGTGATTTAACGCCTTTAGACTATTTTTTGTGGGGCTATGTTAAAGCTCATGTCTATACAGCCAAGCCCGCTTCAATTGACGCATTGGAAGACAACATTGAAGCATTTAAATGTTTGAAAGAGTATGCCAAAATTTGACTAAATTATATGGACCGTACAATCCTTTCAAATAAATATTTCATTAATTTTTCTGAATTTTATGTGTTTTTTTTTAAACTTTCCTATAACTCTTAAAAAACAGTCTTTAGAATGGAGTTAGTTCAAAAGGTTTAAATATGTATGTATAAATGTATATACATATTTTCTTTTTTTTATTTAATTTAAATAAATTTTGTTTTAATCTCTACTTGATTCTCATTGCTTTGATAGCATTTGTAGTTTTACGTATAATTTTCTATTCTTGTTTTTATTCATTCTCAAGTACACTCTCCTCACGTGTTTATGCATAAATTCTGTATACCTGCAACCAAAAATAACTTTTATCGCAATATCAGGAGCATTGCGTTTTTAATTGCTTGTTGTTGATGTTGTTTTCCATAAGTTTCATTCTTTTAAAGGTCACAGTGCATCTATTGTTGTATGTGAGTTACTTATTACTAGACTGCTGGTTTACCTCTTGTTTAGCAGTGCAAATTGCTGAACCAATTATTTGTTAAACAAATTACAAGAATGCAGTTGTTCAGTGGAATTATTTTATTATTCGAAATTTTAGAGATAGAATTCGAAGGAAATTGAATTTTTTTATTAAGACTTTTAATTAATTCTATAAGTAAGTCTTAAAAAAATTCATTACTTGCCGTCATTGTTACTCAATGAGCAAGGGAAATATTAAAAAAAAAACATATTGTCAAGGAATTTCGAAGTTCTTCAGTTATAAACTCCGTGGAAGCATAATATTAAAGAAATGGCATCATCGAATTTTATGTCAGTTGTGAATAAAATTATTTAAAAACTTTTATAAAAAACAAATAATTATAACCTAAACAAAATTTAATAGAGCTGTCATGAGTATGCTTGTGAAGGAAATTGGTGACTTAGAAGAGCAACAATAAAATGGCCAAAATGTCAAAGTTGACTTCCATTAATGAAAGCAAATGGTGAATTTGTGTTTAGTTTGTTATTTTCAACTTAGAAGAACAAATAAATATATTTTTTTAATTTTGTTGCATAAAGATATATTAAAATTTTTATGTAAACTGCCTTGTCCTTTATAGAAGATTTTTTTAAGGAAATTTGATGCGAAATTTTAATTTATTACAGTAGAAGAGCAAAAAGAGAGACATTTCATGCTTATTGTTTTGTTTCAGTAATGTTTACAATGTTTTCTAATTTTGTGCCAACTTATCGTCGTGCGGGAGTTTATGTGCTTTATCCGCCATTACTTATCTCGAGTTTAAGTTTTTGACACCAAAATTTTTAAAATCTGCAACACGTTTTCGGCAATTTATCTCCGAAACTGGACGAGATATCTGAAAACAGATTGCAGACTTGAGGTAGAAAGCCTCAACTCGAGATATATAAAATATATAAAACGGCGGATAGAGCACATAAACTCCACACGACGTTATACATATGTAAATTTTAAAAGTTTTCTCGCATTTACCACTTTTCTTAAATTAAAATCAAATTATATTTTTAATTTAAACTCAAGGAATTTTTCCAACCGATAATTTTTTTCTTTCTGTAAGTTAGTAACTCTATTAGTTACTAACTTATGCGAAATTTTATGTCAAAATATTCATTAATGTTTGAGACACGTTTGATTTTGTCAAATGCTAAACAAAGAAGTTGAATTGAATTTTGTTTGTGGAATGTTATTTCTGCTGCGGATCATTTTGGAATCAAATTCAGTCTTCAAAGAATATTTACAAGTTGTGTAATGAATTTTAGGCCAGCCATGATAGTCTGGAGAAGAATGTGCTATAATATTGGCCAAAAAAGTCAAGCCAAGAAAGTCAGAGAAATCATGCTTGGAAGTTGTCGATTAACGATTAAAGACATCACTGAAATTTTAGATATAGCATTTGGATCGGTGCAGACCATTTTAAATAAATTAAACCAAAAAAAAAGAAAAAATCGAGTTTAAAAAAACCGTCATGTAACCATCTGTAGAAGAATGTTTTCTGACAATCAGGACATAATGAAATGCATGTATAGTGAAGATGAGTCTTTGATCTACATTTATGGCAACGAAAAAACCCATAAATTGAGCAGATATCGTGTCAGGGGTGAGCCGGAACCGAAAATACCATGCCATAGTAAAAATCGCAGAACTTACTGTTAGGACCTCAAAAAACGGAATGTATCCCATACATATTAATATACATGGATTTTAATTTATTTACAATGAAACATCTGCTTGTAAATATGTATGCCAGAGTTATGTTTAAAAAATAAAAAGAAAATAAATGGGGTCATTTTATATATTACAAGAGGCAAAGTTTTCATATATGTACATATGTATGTGCCATGTACATATGTTACATATTCCAATTGTTAGAAAAATTACAACCTATGCTATGAGTATTAAAATGAAACAAAAAATAAACATGAGCAGAATAGATTTCTAAAGGGACCAATGCAATTGAATATGAGTCTAGAAACGCTTACTTAAAATCTTGCATACAGAGTAACACACACATAGTACACCCTTACCACTATTGATACCATAGGTTATAACAATAAATTATGTTGCAATTAGAGAAATTATTGACAAATTGTGAACACCCACAATTTAGATAAAATAATTTTTTGTTTTGCATAAATAACCAACTGCATACAATATTTACAATATAGCTTAACAACTACTACATACTGCAGCACGGTCACCCGGTGGCGAATTCAAAGACACTTGGTCATTTACAAATTTTCATTGACGAATCATCGTCACACAATCAGTATCAAGTTGCATTTTATATGAAATTTTCAATATGAACATTATGCATGACACTTATGCATGAAAATTTCATTAAAGTGACACTTTACATAAGAATGTACAAACTTGGCGACATTTTCTGTTATGAGTCGTTTTTAAGCTGAACCCTAAAGGATTTTGTCTGCTATTGGTCTACATTGATGAATTATGCAGAAATAATGGAATAGTTTAGCTTTTTTTTTTTTTGTTTTTTATAGGTTTTAATAATCTCTCTGTTTTTTTATTTTGATAACTTTGACGCTTTGCTAACTTGAAGGGTCATGGTATAGTGGTTTGAGCGCTCGCACAGAAACTTATGTGACCGAGCTTCAAATCCCAGCGAAGGAGAAAAATTAAAAAGTAAAATTTGCGGTTTTTCAAAAATTATAATTCAAAAATAAGAGGTTCATAGGTGAATCAAAGTGATATTTTTTAATACTCTCTCTACATTAGTGACACATTATATAAAAATGCACTATGACTCTCGATGATAATGTCTGTCAGAACTCACCAATACCCAGACTTTTAGGAGACAAAATCAACTATAGTCATATATGACGTTTTGGACAAATGCTTTAAAAATTCAAAATCCAAATAAAATTCAGCAACAGTCATCAATGATTTAGCATTGTCAGCGTTTGCCACTGTGATTCAGTGTGATTTTCGCCAGCGGGCAGATGAATAAATTTAAATTTTACACTGTGTTGAAAAAATCCCTTTTATTTTCTATTCAAGGAAATTATTTACAAACTGTGAATACCCATAATTTAGGTAAAAGGATTGTTTTTGCATCAATAACCAATTGCATACAATATTTGCAATACTGCTTAACAACTACTAACTACTTAGCACGGTTAGATGAATAAAGAATAAATTTAAATTTTACATTTTGTTGCAATAAATTCTCCTTTTATTTTCTACTCAAAGCAAAATGCCAACGAAAAATATATAATTTATTCAAAAAAATTATTTTTATTCATTGCAATTTACATACGTTGTAAAGACGTGATAAAATTGTTTTATTTATTTATTTACTGTAAATAAGTAAATAAATCTGAATAATTTGAAATAGTTTTTATTAAAACAAAACATTATTTTCTATTAAATAAACATTGTGTTGACTACTCGTATACATACATTTATGTATGTAAATTGGTTTCTTTATGATGGTCACAATCAAAATGTCAATTAAATGTTGTAAATAAATATAGAGAGGCAGGGCAGTTAACACAATAGGCCTATTTCAGGTTTGCCAAGGTATTTGAATTGATATGAAAATATATTTTAAAAACTCCAGCTCAATCAGCTGTTTAATTTAAAATAAAATAAATTTTTCATAAACAATAATTCATTTGTACTTTAAATAGGCACATAAATAGGTAAAAAAACAAAAGAATTAAAGAATAAGCTGGCGTGATACCAGTGAGACACCCCTTTTTGATATATGGCCAGCTGTTTTCTGGCTTCCACGCTGTCAAATGATTATTGACTAAGCGGAATTGCGTATGCTGAACACTAAAATAATGTTGTCAATTAAACGAATATTAACTTAATAAAAATGAATGTATGAACAATGTTCATTGAACATGGTATAACCCAGTAATATACCACCCAAAATATGTTCATGTTTTAACATCAATAACAAAAAATAAAACCTATTTACCCCAAGTTTCATATTTATTTAAATTGTGGTTCAGTTACAAATTATAATGACAATCAAGGTCAATTAGAAATCTACCCTTGACAGTGTTGGTTATGCTTTAAATAATTGGTTGAAGTTTTTATTTTCCCAAAAAATTTTGAATTAAAGTTTTTGTCTTTCATATGTAAAAATTTTCTAAATTATTTTTAAAACAAAAAATGTAATTGTAACCAATAAACTCATGATAAATACTTGTACGCAAAAATTTTATATATTTTTTTTCTTCCTAATAATAGAAACAGAAAAATCTTTTTATTACGAATTGCTGTCAGCGTGTTAGTACGTCAGAGGCGTTAAAAATCTTTTTTTTTTTTTGTCGAAAGTTAATTTATTTATTTTTGTTTGGTTTGTGGAAGATGAGAGTGAAAGTGACCTCTATTAAGCAAAAGTACGTTTTTATATTTTTCTGCAGGTTAATAATATATTTTCAAGCGTTTTTTTTTAGAACTTATTTTAAATTTTCTAAAGATAATTGTATAGTTTAGCCGATGTAAATAATTGACGTACATATGCATATACTCGTATTGTGTTTTCACTCGTATAATAATTTATAAAGCAAATAAAAAATGTAATTGAGGTTTTTACTTTAATATCTCGTGGTCATCTGTATTGAATTTAAAATACTCGTGTATTATTTATTCATTTATTTAATAAAGTACAATACTATAATATTTTTTTATATAATAGCTATATAAGGAGCATAACCACAAAGATAATAAGCTCGGTCTTTGTTCCAAATCGAACCCACAATCCTCTACTACATTATCCACTAGACGACTGGGGCATCCAAAATATAATTTCGTAAAAACAAATATTGTTTCATCAAAGCAATGCTTCATTTCACAAAATTATGGAATTTAAAGTCTAATTGCTTCATTGCACAACTTTTGTGCATGGGATAATCACCTTGTCGTGCTGTAGAGGCTTATACTGCAAAGACTCAACTGGCTAAGCTGGCGGAGAGCAATAGCTTTTTGGCACTGTCTCCCATGCCAGAAAGGCAGTTGAGGAGCAGTAACTAAGAATTATCCCTGAGACTGGATCAGGGAGAAAAACAACAACATCATCTCCAATATCATTATTGTACAAAATCGCAACCAAAATTACGATTTTGTAATTATTTATTCAATTTTAAATTCAATATAACGGAAAAGAAATTAAAACTACACTGAAAGATAGAAAAGTTTACATTGTTAATAACGAATTTGTAACGACTACTTTCCAATTTTTATTGTGAATTGCAAAAAGAAAAATGTTGTATTAGAGAACTTTCTTGTATTTGCATTAATTTTAAAACTCACTTGTTTATTAATATTCAAACTGTGCACTTTAAATTTTTTCCTTTATCTAATTTAAAAAGTCTAATTTTGCCTAATTTCCTATGAAATAATTTGAATTTTTACAATCAAATACATTTATAATTAAATAAACTGAACCTTATCAAATTCATTTAAATAAATTCTCCATATTGAATTGTAAGATTGTCACTATTTTCCTTATATATATTTCTCAGAGGACAAATTATCACCCCAATTACGGATACAAGGTAAATTCAAACCAACACATCTAATTGGAAATTTACATTAACGCTTAAACTTTTATTTACCTAAATTGCGCATATAATTTCTCATATGCATGAGAAATTATCATCTACATAATAAGTTTGGTATTCATTTAAAGATACAGTCCATTCCATTCACATTTAATCACACATAACATCATCTCAACCCCTACACTAAACCGAACTTATTCAATTATAATCTTTTATTCCTCCCCCAATGCAAACTTTACTGTGTGGGCTTCTTGGGGTTCATTACTGTTCGATTATTTAGTTGTGAAGGTATAACACTGGCCATTGAATAATCAAAACAGCAAAAGATTTCTTTGTGGTTCGCATTTTTAAAGTAGGACCATTGTTTTTTTTTTTCCTGAGTGCTATCAGATTTAATATTAGTATGTTTAAATCAAAGGTCCACACACTCTTTCCCCCTTCCCCTCATAAACATGATAAAAAAATTCATTAACAATTAAGCATAGAATCTACAATATACACAGATATATATATTTAATTTAAGACGCCTAGAGTTCGCGAAAAAATATGAAAAATTCACTTTTGAAGACTAGATGAGTGTAACATGGTCCGATGAAACAAAAATTAATAGAATCGGGTCAGACGGACGACAATGGACATGGGTGGATAAAAGTGTTGGTTTAAAAGAAAGAAATATTTGCCAAACACTTAAATTTGGAGGTGGCTCATTAATGGCTTGGGGCTGTTTTCGCGGGAGACAACTTGGAGTACTTCGCCGAATTAGAGGCAAAATGTGTGCTAAAGATTATATAGACATTTTAGAAGACTCATACATTCCAAGTCTCGACATATTTGGTTTAGATCCGGGACAGAATAGCATCTTAATGCAGAACAACGATCCTAAGCATACCGCGAAGAAAACAAAACGTTGGTTTGAAGAAAATGGGATCAAGCTTTTGGATTGGCCTCCTCAGTCGCCGGATCTAAACCCATTAGAACACCTGTGGTCCATATTAAAGGAAAAAATTTTTGCTCAAAAAGACCCTCCAAAGACCGTAGACGAACTCTGGGAGCGTGCTGTTGAAGCTTGGGAAAGTATTGACCCTAATGTCTCGACGAATTTAGTGAAAAGTATGCCAAAAATAATTAAGGCAGTTAAAAAAGCAAATGGTGTACATACCAAATATTAGGACCTAAAATCAATGGAATATTCAACAACGGTCATAATTGTTCACATGTGAATTTTTAAATTAATATTTATTTTTTTTACTCTTAACACACATTCTTTTAAAATTTTTTTCTTTTTAAGTTTTTTAGATGTACGTTATTCTATATAGGTAAAAAAAATTAAAATATATTTGAATAAAACATACTTTTTTTGATATATTATAAATTTTATTAATTTTGTGAACAATTTTGTCCCTTACTGTATATATATATATATATATATATATATATATATATATATTTTTTTTTTTTTTCTATTAAGCGCCTTATGTCAAAGAGCCAAGTTGCTGTCAATTGATCACTCAAAAGCCAGCGTTATACCCTCACCTTTGAAAATAATCAAGAGCAATTACCCCATCTGTTGATGTTAATTGTGTTTATTCTGAAGTGGTGAGGATCTTTGCTTAGTTGTTGGTTCTTCGCTTAGTTCCTATATTACTTCCCAGTAGGTGGTGATTTCTCCTGATTATTCGTTTGATAAGTCAAATGTGGATAGGATGGAATGTGAGGGGGCGGCTTTCTGAAGAATGAGCTTCTTAGTTTTGTGCGGAGGGGGCAACCTCTTATTTTTTTTTAACTAAAACTTCGATATACCGTAAAAATTTTTGTTCTTCATTTTCTGTAGTGCTGGGACTTGCACCTGGGCTGCTTTGTGTTGTAAGTGAGCGCTCTAACCACTACTTTACGTCACTACACAAGAAGATTTGTATAAATTTGTTCGTTAATGATCTGAATCAGAGTTTGAATCCCAGTAAGATTGTCGATAATTTTTTGTTAATTAATTTCGATTTCATAATTAAAAGACCTTTATGGATCAGAATAAAAATCTTTTAAGTGAATTTTGAATTTTTTGCAATGATTTTTTAATTAAAGAAGAAAATGAGATCCGTGAAGGAAATGTACACCAGTCGAACTGAACATGTTTTCGATTTCAACCACGGAAGCTTTAACAGATCTTATCTTAGCTATAAAAATCATTTTGTGAAATTAAATTTTTTGTATACACTTTGTAATAAGTTCGTCGAAGTGTTATTAAATACATACCCCAGCTCTGACATTTCGAAAGAAAGAAATTAGAAGTTAGCAGTTTCTGGCAAAAGTTCTGAGAGTAACTTATAGCCATGAACAAGCTAGGTACTCATAGATAACAATTCACGCACACAACATGGGCACTGTGAAAAGCTAGGCCGTATCTCTGTAACAGGCCTGTAATAGCCAATTACGTAAATATGTATGTATGTGTGTATATTCATTTTATTTTTGCATAAAATTTTTGAAAAGGCCGTTTTTCCACTATGAACAAAGCTTCAATATTCTGCTCTCGTATTCTTTGTTACTTCGCTACTACTATTTTATTCTGTTCTATTCTATTCTGTTCTACTACTTCTTCGTTGTAGTAGCACTTTAACAGGAACAATTTTCGTGGGAATATCATTCCATAAACGAACAGTGCGGCTAAAGAACAAATTCTCTCTGTAATGCATTGTGCCACAAATGAATTACTTTTGCGAGAATTATGGCTTAAGTTCTTAAATATTTAAATTTATTTAAATAAATCAATATAGTTTTCTTTATCTACATATTCATCAAAAAGATTTTTTTATTTACAATTTGATTTGTTCTTCTGATATTATTAAAATATCTCATATATTTTTTTTAATAACAACAAAACAAATTTAGTAACGTTAAGAATTTTGAAATACATAAAGAAATAAATATTTTGTTGTTTAAAAATCTATACTATAAATATGTGTATGTACTCGTATGTATGTATGTACAAAATGTATATGAAATACTTAATTTTTTGCTTCTTAAATACCCACTTTTTTATAGAAAACAATAGCAATGTATTGTTTGGCATGGTGCCCACATTATTATCGTTTTTAAATATTAGAAATATTTTAGTATTTTTATCTATTCTAACATAATATTTTCTTTTGTTTTCTATTGTTTTTACTTGATATACAATGTATATTATATATGCATGTATGCAAACGGACAAGTTCAAAACGACAAGTAAATTCAGAGTTAACCCTTAAAGTACTTAAAGTTAACTCCTAATCTCATACTAAATATCTGCAATGAATGTCTTAAATGGCATACCAAGACATTCACTTTAATAGTGAATGCGTAAAATATTACATTCGCTGCCAATAAAACAAACTAGTACTTTTACGATCATTTATCTCGAAACAAAACATCAAGACATCAAAACATTTTATAAGCAAAACAAAAGTACTACCTTTCAGAGTACATTGAAATGAGTACTCATTGCTGTTTTAAATGAAAAAAAAACTCTTTGGTTATGTTTGTGTGTGAATAGGCTAGTTCCGTACATACAATAGGGTGCCTCACACATTTTAAAGTACTTACATTTACATGGATTTGCATTACAAATTTAAGAAAACCTTTAAATTTCTTTTGATATGAAATATATTTACAGGCCAGAAGCAAAAGAAATTAATTAAACTTTTTGCAACAAAAAAATATTTATTTTTCAATAAATCATCTATATAAACATAAACACATATGCAAGGTAAAACAATTTTTGTGCACTGCCCTAATAAATGTTTTTTATCTCAAAAGAAAAAAACTTACGGTGTATTCAGTCATAGCGAAACTCAAATTGTTGTTGTATTAGCAAACGAAAAAAATTGCCACGATACTTCTTCGTTAAAAACTCATTAGCTACTGAATTGATTGAAAGCTACAGAACAGGTTGCCGTTTAAACAATGACAATGCAGTGGCGATGTGATGAAATAAAAAAAGTATTTTTGGCTTGGTATACTTGGTGTACTTCAAAACATTTCCAGAAAGCAAACAGAGTTTATAATTCATTGCGAAATAGCAGGTAGAGTATTGTGTTCGTTTGCTACATATCAAGTAGAGTATTGTGCTTGGTTTTCTTGTTAGAATACTCATTATTTTATTAGTCATTGCAAAAAGTACTACGTAATGGAGTGCAATGAAATAAAACAAATGCGGAGACGCATAAATGAATGTCTTGATGCAGCTATTTATCTCATACATATTGTGTTGGGAGTGACAGAAAAATTTGGTAAAATTGGTCCACATTTGATGTCGTTCACATATAAAGTATATATGATTATGGATAAAACACAGAATCTGAAACATTTTAAAAATGTTTAGCATTTTCTAGCATACTTCTGTTTTTACTTATTTCTAATAATTTTCAAAATTTTTTATGGTTAAAAAATATATTTATAGGAAAAGAACGCATAAGAGATCTTACAAAATGCAACAATGCCGCATTGAATATTATATTGGAAGAGGCTATTGACTAAATATAGAGTTTCATTATAATACCTGAATGCTTGTTAGAATATTTTTCATTTCCTCAACAAGGTGTAGATACTACGCTCAGAGAATGTAGCCTAAAATAGCAATCTAAATAACTCTTTCGATAGAAACCACATAGACGAAAACACTGGCTATAGTTTTGTGTGAGCTTGGCGTGTTTGGCGTATTATTGTCGTATTTCGACATATTTCTAAAAGATTAATGACAATTTTGCTTGATTTCTTTAATCTAAGACAAAAATGCCGAAATACGACAACGACTACGCCAAACACGATATTGGCGATTACCATCATATACCATTCATTGCTTTTATATTAAGCTGTGTCAGGGTTACGGCCTAGCTTCTCTCAGCACTCATGTTGTGTGTGTCAATTTTTATCCACTAGTATCGGGACCTACAGTTTAACGTCGACTCCGAACAACAGATTTGAGAAGCTTGTTCATGTTAATCAGTTACTCTCAAAGCTTTTGCCAGAAGACTGCTGAGAGGTAGACGCTGAAAGAAATATTTTTTCATATTTATTTTTTTTTCAAGATGTCAGAGCTGAGATTATAATTATTATCAAGGAGTAATTATGCCCTGTATGCTGTAGTCGCCGTGGTCTAGTGGTTAGTGTGTTGGCTTACAAAAACAAGGGTCCTGGGTTCGACTCCAGGCTCTGACATCTTCAAAAAAAAAAAAAAAAAAATATATATATGAAAAAAATATTTCTTTCGGCGACTACCTCTCAGCAGTCTTCTGGCAAAAGCTCTGAGATTAACTAATTGCCATGAACAAGCTTCTCAAGTCTGTCGTTCGGAGTCGACATTAAACTGTAGGTCCCGGTACTCATGGATAAAAATTGAAACACACAACATGTGTGCTGCGAGAAGCTAGGCCGTAATCCTGACACAGGGTTGTAAAGGCCAGTTATGTATGTATGTATGTATGTAATTATGCCCAAAGGCAGACACTGTGACCCAAAGGATATTTTATGGCCTACTCCATTCACCTCTGCTCAATATCAGGTCCTGGCCGATCGTCGAGGATGCCCGGTCAACCATTTCGTTCATAATATAAATGAGAAGGCTTCAAGCCGTGCTCAAACAACGACTTCTTCGCCCTCCGAATGAAGTCAAGTAAAACACTGATTGAACTAGCTCTGATCCCCATCGTATCCATTAGATCCCCTCCGAGGATCTGTAGTCTAGTTCTACTCAGTGCTTTGCAGCTGCACAGAATGTGGTCTGCCCTCTCTTCCTCCTCAAGAAAGAGCCTACACTCAGTCTCATCCAGGAGATGTAGTCTATTCAAGTGGTACTTAAGGTTTTTATAAACATTAAACTATTACTTAAATTCAATATTCAATTCAATTTTAAGGGCCAATATTTGTTTCGAATAAAACACAAATTATTTGGAAAATTAGTGTCATTTCCTTTTATTATGATAATTTGGTATGTTTCAATTATGTATGGAACAAAGTATCGACCACACCCACAAATATTGAAAGGAAATTCGTCAAATAAATAATATTTTTTGTGGCCATGGCAGTAAGTTTATACTTGTAACTTATATAACGTTGTAATATAATTTTAATTTTTAAAATTTAATATCACATGACCTTATTTTCTTATACTTTCTGAGGGCTTGATGTTTATGAATCTTCTTGAAAGCATAACGCAACAAAAAAACAATTGATTTTTTTCCTCCATTTTGCACTTGATTTATGTCATTGTCAGTGTCAGTGTCATGTCACAAAAACAATTTAAATATTGTTTTTAAAATCTATTAAAAAAAAAAAAATGCGTGTACGTTTGTTGTTTGTTTTAGTGGAAAGCATTGAGGATACACATGTTATCTTTTTTGATATTGAGAGATAAAAAGTTGTAAACATTTTCATTGTATTTTCTTTTTAATTTTTTTTTTGTCCTGTTAAATGTCAAAGTGTTCTAAATCACCAATCAATCGTTGAATTGAGTTAAAATGTGCAATCATGGCTATAGATCTCTCCCATATGTTATGCAACAATTTAAAGTTTATAAAATGAGGAAGCTATATTAGCTGAAAATAATCATAAAGGGAAAAAATACCCAGAAGGTTAGTATTTATTTTAAATTTAAAATATTTTTTATTGCAACAAAAATTTGTTGGGTTTGTTAATTAAAAATAAGCGGTTAATGCTAAAATTGCTTAACTTGCGAAACATTAAAATGCCGAATTTTGTAGGTATAAAAAAAGAAATATGAAAGAAATATTTCTTTCGGCGACTACCTCTCAGCAGTCTTCTGGCAAAAGCTCTGAGAGTCACTAATTGCCATGAACAAGCTTCTCAAGTCTGTCGTTCGGAGTCGACATTAAACTGTAGGTCCCGGTACTCATGGATAAAAAATGACACACACAACATGAGTGCTGCGTTGTAAAGGCCAGTTATGTATGTATGTATGTATGTATGTATGTAATGTAAATATAAAATTTATAAACAGAAAATTTTACGGAGAAGTGCTAAAATGTAGTCGTAATTCGATTAAAAACGTTTTTGAAATTCAATACTAAAGCGTTTGTCGTACATCAAAAGGTGAAACCACAAAAAAAATGTAAATAATTTCAAAGTACTTGTAGCAAAAAAAAACCAAAGCATAATACAATTTGCTAATAAATTCAACAAATACGCATTCTTTTTAGAAATGATGCCAGAAAATATAACACATTAAAATTTCAAGATGATGATCTGTCTGTTTAACAGTCTATTTAAAAACAAATCCAAAACAAAAATATATTACGGAAACCACAGAAAACTGCTGAATATTAAATTGAATGACTATTTGTGTAAACATTTTGTATGCCAAGGGGGATTTATAAGAAATATGTATGTACTCGTGATAAAAAATCAATGGAGAAACGTTAAATAAAGTGCACTGAACTTCAGGGACTTTTCGCGATATCGTTTCATTTGTTTTTTCGCTCAATTTTATTTGCTGACATTCAGAACGCTGTGGATCATCTTGCATTTTTAAATTAAGTAGAATGTTATTACTAAAATTAAAGTGCTATCTTGGACTAAATATTCATTTATAATACGTTTACAAAAATTAAAAATGTTTTTTTTTTTTTTTTTTGCAAACCATAAACTTTACAAAAATTCCAAATATAAGAGGAAACAACTAATGAGATAAGAAATATGTATCTAGAACGGACTAGAAATCAAGTCAAATTTATGGTATTTATTCTAGCTAGACTACAAGCTGCTATATTTTGGAAAGCAAATAAAATTGAAATAACTTGAGAAGTTATTTTTAAACAAATTTCTTCTTCAAAAATTGGTGTATGGTTCCAATGTTGAAAAATGATAATTTATCTATCTTTAAACTCTTATTTTTAATTCATTCACAATAATATTGGCAAATATTAAAAATTTAGTAAAAAATTTTATATGTTCAAAGCTGCTTGGAACATACATAGTTCTTTTATGATATTAATAATCAACCACCAAGATATATATTAGCTTACTGGATTGGTTTAGACAATAACCCTGACATTAAAAAAAAACTTGATTTTTCTTGAACATTTATTATAAAATACAAGTATAGTATACACACTGAGCTAAATAAAGTACAGAGACTAGTGTGCATGAACATAACTGGAGCTATAAGAACCAGTCCTGCAGATGCACTGGAAATCACGGTTAGAATTATGGGGAAAGTAAGAAGAAATGGTGACCTGGCCAGCCGGCTGCTTAGCAATGCATTCCCTAACTCTTCCTTGGACAGGATCGGAAAACTCTAAGACTTTGTAGGGAGAGAATTATCCGATAGGTTAAAAGCTAATAGCGGCATAGTAGTGGGAATATTTGGACCTGGACCAAATATGCAAAACCCTTGGGGAAACTTGCCAGTATTTTTCAGGTGGCGCTTATGCCACCGGCTGGAGATAGCCATACTAGACAGACAGTCAGACTGCCATTCGAGCACTTAAATCCTATGACATTGTTTAGTACCAAGACGTGCCAGAGAGGTAGGTTTAGAAGGACATTCTGAGAGAAAAGTGGACGAGGAGAGAGAATTTCTCTCCCTGGACCAGAAGGGTCTTAGACTATCTTCAGTAACTATAACTTATACTCAGTAACTATAATAGGAAGAGATTTGAGTCGTACCTTAGATTCTATAGGTATATTCTAAGGATATTAACGGGCCTCCTAACCGGTTTCAGCTTCGAGTTATTTGCACACATTCTGTGATGGGGCAATGGAGCCATAAGAACACATATTAGGCACTTGTGTAGAATTGATACATAATAGGAAAAGGTAACTTGGTGATTATCAGATATCGGGAATTGTCAAGTTTGATACCGGCCGCCATTTTGAAGTTCATCGGAGCAACAAAACTGGTTAAGATATTATAGGAGTCCAGTTAAGTTGAGTCCAGTTAAATCTATAGACCTAAGTTCCTTATTACCTCTTTTATAAATGAATAAATAAATGAATAAATATACATACAGAAAATTTTCTCCGACTGTGAATTCCCGGAAACTGTTTAAATTTTTCAATCAAACTAAGATAATAATAGCAGTGCAATAAATAAAAATTTTCTTAAATAGCATGTTTGATGAGATTCATTGAATGTATTATTAATCATGGTCTTTAATTATTTATTAAGTGGGAATATTTATGAATTTGTTGTTAATTGTTTCCATTTATCACATTAATTTTCAAAATTTTAACAAAAAAGAAAGAAAAAATAAAACAAAAAATAATAAATAAGAATTTGGTTTTTATATTTTTAAGAAGCAAAACACGGCAGATATACACACATGCATATACATACATACAACTGTAGATTGATTTTACGTGCGCACCTGTCCGTAGACTTAATCTCACGCCGCCGGTTGCCGGAGTGGTAGTTGAGTTCAATGCGCCCAACTACCGCCACTCGATGCCGGTACCCTCTAATCTCACTCATGCGCGAGGGCACCATGCCGAATTCAGAGGCCAATCAAATCAAAAAAAAAAAAAAATTAAATGCTTTCCGAAAAATATTGTAACATACGATTTTTAAACTTCGGGTCTTTAAATTTTCTATAATTTAGCCAAATATGAGATTTAACAAAATTTTACGTGCATATGTACGTATGTATGTACATATATCAGCAATATTTTATTGCAATAATTAAGTAATTTTCTATTGTTTCCAGTTAACGTCAGACATACGTACTCATACATGTTAAGCATGTGTTTTAACACTTTGTAACTCAATTCAATTACAAATGTTTATATTGAAAACAATTGTTTCTTCTTTGCCGAAATAAATTTAATTTTGTTGCCTATTAATTGCATGTATTCTATGAATTAACCCCTAACCCATTCACTCTCGAACACTTAATATTCGAAAGATTTATATTTACAAGTACATATGTATAAAAAATAATTAATTGTACTTACCCAGTAGACATATTTTTTAAATTTGGTCGCAAAAAGTTTTTTTTTATTAATTCTTAATAAACAAATGCCCTACATAATATTTGAAGTTTGTTGTCATAAATGCGGTCGATCTTAGGATGTCTGCTGGTGTTGAGTGGAGCCCAATGTTCCCGATATCAATAAAAATACACATTTGGTCCTATTTTTGTAAGGTTTTTAAATATTAAGTACAAGAGAAATATAATTTATTAGATAGAATAGAATTTTAATTATCTAATAATTATTTTTTACTGAAAGTACGAGTATGTATTGTTAAAGCTTTATGTCTGCTTGTAATAATAATACGTTCCCAAGGCTATTGTTATACCCATTTGTACTTTTATATTAGACCATCGGTTTAAGAGATTGCTATGAGTTTGAAACAGAAACGGATCTGATGTCTATATTAAGCGGGAAATTATGTCCAAAATAGTCACAGAAAAACAATAAAGTAGTAAAAAATTTTTGTTTTCCTTAAAATAAGAGTTGAAGAAAAAAAAGAAGTAGTAAA
The DNA here is from genome assembly GCA_963576795.1 of Metopia argyrocephala. Taxonomy (NCBI): domain Eukaryota; kingdom Metazoa; phylum Arthropoda; class Insecta; order Diptera; family Sarcophagidae; genus Metopia; species Metopia argyrocephala. Next base: position 40,181,894 of record OY756210.1, read on the forward strand.
AAAGCACCCGTAACATACATATTATATATTTTTCTATTAACAAACGCTAAATTCATTAGCTAACAGAATTATCTTACGTATAGAAACAGCTCTGACATATTGAAAGAAAAAAGAAATATGAAAAAAAATTTTCTTTCGAAGACTACCTCTCAGCAGCCTTCTGGCAAAAGCTCTGGGAATAATTGATTACCATGAGAAAGCTTATCAAATCTGTCGTTCGGAGTCGACTTTAAATTGTACGTCCAGGTACTCATGGATAAAAATTAACACACACTCAGCCCTGAAACAGGGTTGTAATGGTCAGTTATGTATGTATGTATGTAGAGTGCAAATTAGTGTTATCTCAGTTTAATAATACTTATTTCAGAACCTCATGACAGGAGTATTATAAAATGAACTGTCAAATAAGTGCCTTATTGTTGATCTTAACTCACATAATTGTAACTTAACAGAACGAGACAGGAGAAGGTGAAAACATAAACCTATTTGAAATCTTTGATAAGTCTTACATTTAAACTAAACAGTTCACTGTTATTTACAATAATACATGTCCCAATTATGATTCTTCACAACATTTTGTAGAAACTTGTTAGCGGTAAATTAAATAAATACTGCACCAATTAAATACAAACATTTATCCCGGTGAACATATAAAAATGGTTCGATAAATTGGTTATTTTTTAAACCCTTTCCAACCATTTAAATAAGATGTTCACTTTTCAGCGACCTCAAGTCTTGGTTTAATATTAAAAATGGAAACTAGCAATATAGAAATTATTTTTTTTAATAATAAATAAATAATTCAATATTTTCTTATAATAATACATGATTACAGCAGTCAGGATATTATGAAATTTTATAAGGTACTAGCCTTAACGCGGTGTGCTTCGCTACACCTCCTGCTACCATTTGTACACATTTTTGGACTGATGATTTTTAATGACTACGAAATCAATTACACCAAACTCAGAAACTTTATCTTTAACACTTTTTAAATAATTAAGAATTAATATTTAACTTGCATAGGAGGTACCACGCCTACCTTCTAATTGATGATTTTCCTTGACCATGAAGCCGTTCAGATCAAATTTAGAAAATTTAGTTTTCAAAACTCTCAAGATATAAGTTAAGCATAATATGAAAAAATTTCGTATTGAATTTGTAGGGGAATATATAGGAAAATCTAAATGCCATAACTCCGGAACCAATGGGCCGATTTTGCTCAAATTTTACATAAACAATCTACAGACTATCCCTGCAATTTTGGCTGAAATCGATTCATTGTTTTCCGCAGTTAGTGGTGACATCAAAATGAACATTAATTTTTATATATTAGATGAATGAACATATGTATATCGCTCATTTGCGAGGAGAGTGATATAATTCAAAAAAAGCGATTCTGAGATAAATGCATTTAAAAATTTTAATTTAGCCTAACTGATAGGAAAAGTAACAAGACACTTTTGACCGCCACTCAGTGAAAAAAAAGAGATCAAAATACAATTTTTAGATATGTTTTAAATTACAGTTCGTCTCATATTTCTGCATTATTAACTCAAAATATTTGTTTTTTGAGTTATGTCACTCTTCTCGCAAATGAGCGATATGTTGTTCTTCTGTAACATTAATATTAACAAATTACATTATACATATATCACGGATAATTTCCTCGACAAAAATGTCAAAATTTTTGAGCAATTATGCTCCACTACATTAACTATAACCTCTTTGAGGTAATTAAACGAATATGCTTATTTTCCTGTAAACACTGCTGTCAATACATATGAAAAGCAAGTAACTTTTTACTTATACTTATACATAACCTTGGTAGACTTTAATTGCAAGGTTGTACCAAAAAAGTAGTTTGAAAGTAAATTTAACAGACATTTAATGCCTATGTAAACCTAGTTGAGCGTGGTGCAATTATCCGGGGAATAATGTAATTCCATTATTCTCTCTGAGTTTTAAACAGTATTAAAATACTTTTAAGTTTTTTTAACTACATTTTTGAAGGCTTTGAAAGTATTTATTAAAATGTTCTATGGGTAACGATGCTTTTTATGTTAAATGAGTTTTAAGTGTTTACGCGTGTAGCAGCGTGTGCAGGCAAAACTTCATTATATCACATTTAACATTCGTATTATATTACATTTAAAAGAGAGTGTTTTACATGCAATATATGTTTTTTTTTAATGACAGGAAATATTTTTTAAAACTTTCTGCCATAAATTGTTTATTAAATTTTTTTTTTAATGAAACGCTTGTAAAAGGCAGTAAACAAAAATTTTCTTTGCCTGCTATATTCGTAAATAATCAAAATATTTGAAGAAATTTGAGAAAGAAGAAATTGCAGTTGTAAATAAAATATAAAGAAGCAAATACATATCGTCGATGGAATTAAAGAACGCTGTAACTGACAAAAAATCGAAAATACGTTTTTTGCATGATTTTTATCAGAAAAATAAAAAATACGCATCGAATGGTCCCGGTCCCAGATTTCTACGATGAAAATAAATTCACTGATGCCATCTGTGAAATGAAAAATACCAGTGTATTTGTTCTACTTTTATACAGGTTTTTTGGCTCTGGTGAACATTTAAGGTTTTGTCAGTTACAGCGTTCTTTAATTCCATCGACGATATGTACGAGTATGTTGTATGTAATTTAATAGATGGAATTTTAGCCATCAAACAACTGTATTGATTTTTATCTAAAAAGCCAGTTTGATTATTTTAATAATTTAAAATAAAGTTGAGTGCTCCACTAGTGTAGTGGGTAGTGTGCTAGACTGCTAGTGTGAGGGTTGTGGGTTCGATTCCAACCAGAGGCCCGAGCCTGCGACACTACACCCAGCATATTGTCTTAGTCACTCCGCACGTAATAATAATTAGAATATAATTTAATATTGTATTCTAATTTAGTAAATAAATGTAAAAAAATCACTAAGAAATCTCTTAAGATTTATTTTAATTTTTTAGTAAACCTACTGGCTTTTTGATTTGGAAGCAATAAATAAAATTGTAAGCAATAATGGAAGCATTATATTGTTTTTTATATCTTAAAGCTTTAAATATGCTAAGGGATAAGATATTATTTTTATTTTTTTGTATTACTTGATTACTGGCTGCAATAAATCTGCATTTCTATTGCATTTTAGCGGCTCATTTCATATAAAAATCAAAAAATATTTTCTGCTGGGTTCCGTCAGGATCGCCATATGCCTCTTTAGACACATCCATTATAATATATTCGGAAATCAATTTAACACAATATGTGTTCCAATGTCTCTGATGCCCTGTAAAGAATGGCCTAACTCTCCAGCAAATATTTGATCAGTTTTCTGAAAAAAAATTCGCATGCCGAATATGCTCTTAGAATACAATTTACTACACGAATCAGCAACTTTTAATTCAAATTTAGTAAAAAGATATAATCCTAAGAGATGTTTTTAGTAATGTAAGGCATTTCGTAGCACAATTTATATCCACAATATACGAAGATGAACATAGATTAGCTGTGTATATACATAGATATACATATGTTAGCACCATAATCGGTAAACCTTATTTATATTTTTAAGAGTGATGAGGCGTTATCGAACTCTTCCATAGCTTTCTTACAGAATATTGTTTGTAAGTTTGATCCGCGGAATTTTCGAAAAGAAGAAGATTCGATACAGTACCTCTGAGGGACAGTCATGGTTTTTCGTCTGCTATATACACGGAGTTCCGTTACCATATTAGCCTATAGACTGAGATGGGAATAGCATATGATGAATAAGGAAAAAAATCAGTTTACGAGTGCATTAAAATATTTGATTAATAACAATAAAAGCTTGACCAACTATTTTTATTTTATTGTTCGTTAAGTTTTAACAGTAAATTTCCTTCTGTTTTTTTTCTATTGTTCATCTAAATATATGTCTCCATGTGTCATAATAAATTTCCATTCAAATTTATTTGACAGATTTCTTATGTTCAGTAAAAGTGAAATGATATTAAAAAAAAAATATTCCATAATTAATTTTAATTGAAATCACAACGTAACAATTATTATTTACTGTTGTTGTTGTTCTTCATTTAAATAGAAATAAAATTTAATAAAAAGTGAAACGCATGCGATTGAATAGAAATATATTTTGTACATACGAAATCAACGAATCAAAATGATTTATAAACGAGAAATAAATTCATGAGAAAAAAAACGAAGAATATTTTCAATTATTTTTTATTAAAGAATTTATTTTTTGTTTTTTATATATTTGCACTTCTTTTAGCCATTTAAGCCGTACTTTTTGTTGACCTATACCATGGTTGGCTATGTACTTATAAGTATAAGAGACCCAAGCTATACATATACATACGTGTAATAGTATAAAGCTAAATGACCCCTACAGTCGCCGTGGTCTAGTGGTTAGTGTGTTGGCTTACTAAGACGATAGCGCCGAATTCAAATCTCAGCTTTGACATCCTGAAAAAAAAAGAAATATGAAAAAATTATTTCTTGCGGCAACTACCCCTCAGCAGTCTTCTGGCAAAAGCTATGGGAGTAATTGATTGCCATGAAAAAGCTTATCGAATCTGTCGTTCGGAGTCGACTTTAAACTGTAGGTCCCGGTACTCATGGATAAAAATTAACACACACAACATGAGTGCTGTGAGGAGCTCGGCCGTAACTCTAAAACAGGGTGGTAATGGCCAATTATGTATGTATGTATGTATGTATGACCCCTACAGCCTAATTCAGTTTTGGTCTCACTACTGTGGCGAAGAAAAATATAGCGAATTTTTCTTGAATGAATTCAGCCAATTTCGTGACGAAGTGAGTATATGTACTAAGTGCTTATGTGTGGGAAATATGTAGATAATAAGTCATCATTACAAGCATTCAGCAGGCCAATAAAGTTAAAAACAGACTATAAGAAAACCCCAATTTAGGCTATAAAATAGTTTCAAATGTCGCAGTATTTCAATATCTGTTTGTAATAATAACTAGCGAAACTCCACCTTGATCGACTACCCCTTCTGTCAATGTCTACTTACTACGCAGATAGCCATTTACAAAAATATTAATCAATATCAAATTTCGCTATTACAATTCACAAGAAATATAAATATGTAGGGGGCTATATGCTCACTAGTCCAATTCCACACGTTTTTAAAATTCTGATTTGTGTTGACAATTAAACTATTTGAGCCAAATTCACAAAATTCTCCTGTTAACGTTCTCAAGATATTACAAGTCAATTTTCACTTTATATGGAAGGTACAGGGCCCATTTATCCAATTTCGCCATCTTTTTGACTGTTGATTTATATTGACTATAAAGCTACGTGGATTAAATTTAGACTTCTTCTGCTACCTCAGCAGCATAATTACAAGCTTAGAGTGACTCTCACAAAGATATTCTCATCTCGATCAATAGAACAAAGCGGACTTACTTATATAGTTAGCTAAACTCGACATGGAGGTCGGATTATTTGTCAACAGGTCGCATGTATGAGTCGATGTCTAAGTGGCAATGCTACGATTTTTTTTGCCACCCGTCGTGCAGGATTCCACACAGTCATTGCGTGTCTACCGGCTGAAACCCCTCTATATAACCTGGCTTCATCCTGGAACCGTCAATTTATGAAATTATTTTAGGATGAGTGATATGATATGTTATGATAAAAAATTAGATGTGCCTCTCTTAATATCTCAAATATGGTTGGCTGTTATTTGTATTTACTTGACTATACATTTTACAAATCAAAAGTAAAGTTTAATAAATCACACATAAAACTATGATTTCAATGAAACTATTGGATCTTTATTTACATATAATATTCAGACGAAATTGTAGTTTGCATTAAGAAATTTAATGTACAATAGAAGGTGAGAAATTTACTTAATAATAGAAAAATTAAACATGTTTTCTTCCACTAATTATATTCACTGTATTATTTTATTATTTCGTAGAAATCTAATATTGAAAATCTTTTAACACTTAAATAGTTAAATTGATTACCTCCTGCTTATATGCATAAATTTAAAATAAAATCACGTTCCTTCATTAAGAAAAACATTGAAAATCATTTGCGTACGTACGCTAAAGTTTGTAGAAGAAACGATTATAAAATCACTTAAATCTTTAAATTAATTGTTATATTAATAAATATAAAAATAATGACTATTTAATAGTATACCCTACAACCGAACCTTGCAACTCAGCTAAGTGTTCAAATAAGTACAGAACCATAATAATCCAGCTTCGATATTTTGTTTCTACGAAAGATATCGCACATCCTCACTTATTTCAGTCAAAGTTCCAATGTCCATACAACAGAAAAGATGAGTACGTGCAATGCACTTTTGCATTTTCCCATTAGTTGGGAGATAATGTATGATTTAAGGGTCTTTGATTGTGAAAGAAAAAAAAAAGACAGTGACATTTGGTTCAAATATTCCTGGTAACATTTTCGAAAAAACCGAAAACATTGAAGATGAGACCGACAGCTCGTAAAGGCCAGTTGGGCCGCCTTATTCCCAGAAATATAAAACAGCTTTGTTTCACCCTTCTCCACATCATAACAACTACAACATAAAAGATAAATCCATCTTTTCAACATTGATTTTAATGAAATAACGACCGGTAATATACTTATATATACATTACTTAAATACGCAGAAGCTATGGGTGGACACAGAAGCTATGATCATACAATCTCTCGATATGTAAAGACCATATACGAGCGACCTAATAGTGAGGTAGTCTTCTTCTGCTATCTCAGCAGCATAAGGTGACTCCCATGACCAATAGAACGAGACACATGGAAATCGGATTATCTCTCAACACAGTCGCATATAGATTAGTGCTGTCAAATTCTGTTACTTCTCATTACTCTATAGTATTAAGTACTTTCATTTGGGTACTCAATATTACTCGATACTTTTAACGGATTTTATTTTTAAGGGACAACAATTTCATAAAGTATTTGTGTTTTTGTTTTGGCCGTTAAAAAAATCAATACAACTTCGAAAATAAAATACAACTCGTTAAGCGTAACGTCTCTTAGGGTTTTTTTAATGGCGTTCTCTGAGCACTCTTCTAGCAAAATCTCTTCTCTGAGATTAACTGATTGCCATGAACGAGCTTTTCAAGTCTGTCGTTCGGAGTCGACATTAAACTGTAGGTCCCGGTACTCATGGTAAAAATTAACACACACAATATGAGTGCTGCGAGAAGTTAGGCCGTAATGACCAATTATTTATGTATGTATGTATGTAAATGGAAATAGTTCGGTCGTACGTTAAGCAAGCCACAAGATGGCAAAATGCCTTCGACTGTTGTCCTCAGGGTGCAGAAGGAACCGTACTTGCTGGAATTTGACAATAGACCATCCGGGATTAATAAATTGTGGAATGAGTTAGATATACTGGACATGGACAAAATTAGATAGAGTATACGAGTATTAAGTAAGGCTCTGTATTGATTATACTGGAATATAAAATACTTTTAAAAGTAGAATAAACTTATATTATAAGTGGTAATCACTCTTCGTTGCAAACGCTCTTGCAAGTGTTGCATACGTAACAAACCATGTCAAACAATAACAAAATGTAGGCATATACGTTTCAATTGCTTGTTTACAAGGCAGTGTGATTACCACTACAGATAATAAAAAATAATTATGGCGCTTTCTTTTCTTCGTATATAAAAGGAATAATCACTCTTTTTTGCAAACGTCCTTGCAGGTCTTGCAAACGTAGCAAACCACTTCAAACAGTAACTAAATTGTAAGCAGATATGCAGGATTTGCTATGTTGGCAAGACATGCAATGATGTTTGCAATGAAGAAGTGATTACCGCTATTATTCGCTATAATTTTTTTTTTACCACATTTGAATTCAGTAATTTTCATTAAAATATGCTATAAAAATAATATAATAACTTTATTGATAAAAAACCAGTAGTATATCCACAAGGTGAGAGAGAGAGATAACAAAGAAGGCCGCATACTCGTATTCGATATGGAAGATAAAACGTCATCAAAATTACTCTTCAAAAGTGATTTTCAATTTGTGGTTACTGTGTTCTGCCAGTGTCGTTACTCGTTGTGTGAAATTTAATTAAATTGTGGTGTAAACATGAATTTAATATTTAAATTTCTTTATTGTTTTAAGATTATTTTGTTTACTAATAAATTTTTTGATTATTTATTATAAAGTGTATTCTTTTTATTATTTAAGAATAAATCCCGCAATCATTAGAACATCTATTGTATTTACATATAAAAACAAAACAAAAAATTATTTTATTACTACTCGTGCTTATTTTCTTCATATTGTTTTTAGTATTTATTTGTAAAACAATTACAATATTTTAGTATTCTAATGGTTTTGTTGTTTCTAAATAAAGCAAAATATAATGGCTTAGAAATTCTCTTGTTATTTCTAACAAATAATGTCTGTCAGGCATGACAACCTTCAGAGTATATTTCTCTACTATGAAGTCACTTTTCTACATAAAGGAATACCCGTAAAATTTATGGGAAAAAAATTTTTTTTTAGTGGTGGGTACAGGCTTGAAAAATCAAAGAAAATTATTGTGGTCTGTTATAAATTTGTAATTTTTCACTTGTAATTCAATTGACATCTATAAGGAGCCATTAATGTGGGTACGTTAGTTTGTGAAGTGTAAAAAAATTTGTTTTTTTTAATGAAATAAATGCCTCCACAATCTGTTATAAAATCTGTTTTATTTTATAAAAAAGTTAAAAAACAATAAACTTTTATATAGGGTGCATGTTGATAAAAGTATGATGATGATGATAATGCAAGACTTAATTTAAATATTTTAATGGCATCTATTTCTCAAATATGAGTTTTTTTTTAAGACCAATACGCTGGAGTAAACTTCTACTCATGCAGTGCATTGTATTGGAATATTGAAGATACTTACTTACTTACTTAGCTGGCCATAACAACCCGTTAACGGGTTTCGGCCTGCTTCAGCACTAGTCTCCAGGCGCTTCTGCTTAGCGCGCGCCTTCTCCAGTTGGTCACACCAATCGATGACAGGGCTTCATCAACCTGGTCCTTCCAACGTAAACAGGGTCGTCCTCTACGCCGACGTCCAGTGACCTTCGCATCGAAAACTTTCTTCGCTGAAGCAGATTCTTCCATCCGAACAATGTGTCCGAGCCAGCGTAGCCGCTGGATGTTAATACGCTGGACAACACCTACATCGCCGAGGAGCTCATACAGCTCATGATTGGTTCTAATGCGAAACTCATCGCCATGCCTTAGAGGACCAAAGATCTTACGAAGAACTTTTCTCTCGAACACCCCGAGGACCGCTGCATCGGCACAAGACAGCGTCCATGCTTCCGCACCATAGAGAAGCACCGGGAGAATAAGCGACTTGTAGAGTGTTAATTTCGTCGCACGAGAGAGGTCTCTATTACTAAACTGCCTACCGAGACCGTAGTAGCACCTGTTGGCCAGTGTGATTCTTCGCCTAATCTCTAGACTGACATCATTTTTGCTGGTAATGGCGGTGCCAAGATAGATGAATTCCTTGACCACATCGAATGTATAGTTGCCGGCTGTAACCTGGGAGCCGATACGATCAACATCCCTACTCGTCGACAACATATACTTCGTCTTGCCCTCATTTACCGCCAGACCCATTTTAGCAGACTCTCGTTCAATAGCATTAAAGGCTGCGGTGACATCTCGCTTGGTATGCCCAATGATGTCTATATCGTCTGCATACGCAAGGAGCTGGACACTTTTGTTAAAAATAGTGCCATTACGATGGACACCCGCCTTTCGCAAAACACTCTCCATGACGAAATTGAAGAGGTCGCAGGATAAGGGATCGCCCTGTCTGAAACCTCGCACGGTATTAAAAGGCTCGGAGAGGTCTCTTCCTACCTTGACGGAGCTGCAGGAATTGCTCAACGTCATTCTGCACAGTCTTATCAATTTTGCAGGAATACCGAGCTCAGACATTGCTGCATATACGCGATCCCTTATCGGGCTATCGAACGCTGCCTTATAGTCGACAAAGAGGTGGTGTGTGTCGACTTGACTTTCATGGGTCTTCTCCAGGATTTGGCGCAGTGTGAATATCTGGTCAATGGTGGACTTACCAGGTCTGAAGCCGCACTGATAAGGTCCAATCAGTGAGATGGCGAATGGCTTCAGTCGTTCACACAATACGCTCGTAAGAACCTTATATGCGATAGGGAGAAGGCTTATACCCCTGTAGTTGGTGCATATTGTGGGGTCTCCCTTTTTCAGGATCGGACAGAGGGCACTGAGATTCCAATCATCGGGCATACTTTCCTCCAGCCATATTCTGCAAATGAGCTGGTGCATGCACCTAACCAGCTCATCGCCTCCATACTTGAAGAGTTCAGCGGGCAGACCGTCAGGTCCGGCTGCTTTGTTGTTCTTCAGTCGCCATATGGCAACCTTGACCTCTTCTTGGCTGGGGGACGGTATCACAACGTCATCATTGATTGGGTCCGGCACAGCATCTCTAGTAGCGGAATTTGTATCATCATCGCTTTGCAGTAGATTACAGAAATGCTGTCTCCATAATCTCAGTGCACCATGTGCATCTGTAACCAGATTACCATGTTCGTCTCTGCAGGAGGTTGCTCCGGGTTTAAAACCAGTAGTAAGACGCCTTATCTTCTTATAAAAGTTTCGAGCATCATGTCTACTCCTGCACATCTCGATTTCCTCACGATCACGCCTTTCTTGCTCCCTTTTCTTTCTTCTAAATAGGCGTCTCTCTTCCCTCCTCTTCTCTCTGTACACCTCCACAGTTGCTCTTGTAGTGGTGCACTGCAACGTTCTTCTGTAGGCAGCATTTTTTGCCGCAGTGGCCTCACGACACTCTTCATCGTACCATTGGTTTCTGCGGGGAGGACGCTCAAAACCAAGGACTGTTTCGGCAGCGTTGCGCAGAGAGTGAGCAATGTGAGACCACTGTCCACCAATACTTTCGAGAGAGGACGGGATACAATGGAGCTCATTAGAAAGACGATCGGAGAACGACCTGGCTGTCTCTTGTGATCGCAGCTTTTTGATGTCCAGCTTCCCTCGAACACTAGAACGTGCCATATTCGCTGCGCATATGCGCAATCGCATCTTGGCTGCGACAAGATAATGGTCCGAGTCGACATTCGGACCTCTAAATGTGCGCACGTCTAGTATACTGGATACATGCCTTCCATCAATCACAATGTGATCAATCTGGTTGGTAGTTGATCGATCGGGAGAGAGCCAGGTGGCCTTATGGATATCGAGATGCTGGAACCTGGTGCTACAAACTACCATGTTTCGCGCCGTGGCGAAATCGATCAGTCTCATGCCGTTCGGCGAGGTGGAAGAATGGAGACTGAACTGCCCGACAGTGGGGCCAAAGATACCTTCACGTCCAACTTTCGCATTGAAATCGCCGAGGACAATTTTGGCGTCATGTGCCGGACACTTATCGTATACATCCTCGAGCTTTGCGTAGAAAGCATCTTTGACCGCATCATCCTTCTCTTCCGTCGGGGCGTGAGCGCAAATGAGGCTGATGTTATAAAATTTCGCCTTCATCCGGATCGTAGCTATTCTTTCGTTCACGGGGGTGAACTCTGAGACAAGGTGGCGAAGTCTCTTGCTAACTACGAATCCGCAGCCAAATTCACGTCTGTTATCATGGCAGCTGTAGTAGATGTCACATGTTGCTTGCCTTGTACAACCCTGTCCTATCCATCGCATTTCCTGGATGGCGGTGTTGTCAGCCCTACATTTTTTGAGAGCATCCGCCAATTGGATAGAGGCACCTTCCCTATAAAGGGTTCTCACGTTCCAGGTGCATATCCTTAAATCATAGTCCTTAAAACGTTTGCTATGGTCGTCAACATAAAAGGGGGTCCGTTTAGAGGCTTTTGCTGAAGTTTTCATTGAAATTATGTTTTTACGTGGTGGGTTTCAAGCCCTACGCACAACCCAAATTTAAAGTCCAGGGGATTGGACAATCGCCACATACATTAGTTAACAAGCTAGCGGGTGCTAGAATGTTATCCAGGAGGGCCGCGTGGAGGCTGTATGTCGACTTGAATACAACGGGAACAAGGATCGTTCTGGAGGCCGCCAGGTTGACCCCGATCAGAGACTTTGCCTTGTCCGAAGTATCCCATCCATTGAAGATAGAAGAGAGATAAATAGATTTTTTTTCTTTGTTGTAATTTTATTGATCGCCATATATCAATGATACAAGTGGCAATCAGTTGATCACTCAGAGGCCAGTGTTATACCTTCGCCCTAGAATGATCAACAGCAATTGCCCCAATTGTCGGTGGATGTGGTGACCGTCTTCACTAATTAGGTTAGCTGTTATCTTCCCAGAAGGTGGCGCTGTACTCCTGATTATTCGTTTCTTGTGGTATAGACTGGATATGTCAGCGAGCGGTTTTTCTTTCAGATGGATATGTTGGTGGGGGAGGGGGGGGGGGGGTTGAAGAACCTCTTATTTTTTATTTATTTTTATAATAATTTAGAAAAACCGCAAATTTAATTTTATAATTCTTGTTGTCCTTCGTTGGGATTGAATCTCGCTCGTTTGAGTTTCTGTACGAACGCTCTAACCACTATACCACCACCCCCCACAGCGCTTTTACATCGTCCACTGCATTGATCGATTTTTATGAAAGTTTAAAAGGTAAACCAGAGGCTTTAAATCGCGCGAAAAAGTAGGCCGGTGAATAGAACCACTTCTGAAAAGAAAGTTGTCACCAAATTGATTTCTTATTTAATCGAAGTTACACTGTTTTTTTTGGAAGCCATTTATCGTAACGGCAGCTCCTGACTTATTGCGAATGAAAAAAGAGTCGATAATGGCCCACCAGACAAAACAATCAGTTTTAATAGATAGAACAGTGATTCGTTAATAGCTTAAGAATTGTCTACGCTCCACATAGGGCAGTTTTTTTTTAATATAAACAAACAATGAAATTCTGTGAAATTCGTGAACAGTTTTTTTTTCAAAGTAAATTTCACAAGTTTCAATCGTTGTTGTGGCGTTTAATAATACTCGTATAATGACTTGCCAAACTTTACTGGACAAAATGTCGACACAGTAGATCGTTTGGTCTTAGATAATATCCAAAACTAGTTTTCATTCGAAAGTTCGAATACATACATATATCGAGTTTACCTTAGATTAATCTTATAAGCCTAAAATGGTTTATAGATAAGTTGAAAACGAAACCAGGCATAAGAGCAGAGATATTTAAGTTTTATATTTATCCTGGCTTAAACCCGGCGTGCTTTGCTACACCTACCACTATCATTTGTTCACATTTTTCGACTGATGATTTTTAGTGACTTCGGAGTAATTCAGACCAAATTCAAAGTCTTTACCTTTCAAGATATACTGAAATCAATAGGTAGTTTGTCTGGAAGCTACTACGCCTACATGTCCGCCCTTTTTCTACTGATAATTTTTTATGACTACGAAATCAATCACACCAAATTCAGAAACTTTAGCTTTAACACTTCTAAAGATACGTATGCATAAAGAAATCAATTTTTAACTTGTGTGGGAGGTGTCACGCCCACATGTCTAATTTCACCCACTTTCTGACTGATGATTTGCCTTGCCCATGAAGTCATTCAGACTCAATTTCGAAACTTTAGCTTTAACCGTTCTGAAGATATACAAAAATCAGTATTTAGAGATAAATAGAAAAAGCGGGCGTAAAAGTAGGCGTGGAAAATTTTTCTCTCGATTAAAACTTAAAATGAATTAATTCAAACATTTCAAAGAAAAATTAGTCAAATCGATAGAGCTGTTTTCTGATTTTATGTAAATAAAAAAAGTGGGCGGGGCAAAATTTTCTTTCCTTAAAAACCTAAGCTGAATAACGACGATCATTAGAAAGAAAAAATCGTCAAAATCGGTGCAGCCGTTCTCAACTAATGCGATGACCAACGAACAGCATTGATTTTTATTTATATAGGAAAAGACCACAGTGTCTATGAAAAAATGCTGACAACAATTTCAGCGTGCGCTAGAATAAACCTACGGAGGATTACTAAAGTGTGCGCATATACATACTATGTATATTGGAATTAAAATTTATCGAGAAGATATTCAACAACTCTGTTCAGCAAGCAATTTTAAGCAGCTCCCAGACTATTTCTGGCGACTCTGGGATCTCTGACAACGAAATTGTAAATAGGGTGGGCCCACAGTAAATTTTATTGCTATGAACTGAATAAAAGTCAGCTATAAAAAGAATAAGTGGGAAGAACTGAATAGCTAATAAAGAAAAGATTGTCTCTTTTCTTTTATAGCAATTTCGCAAATATTAGAAAGTGTTTTAGCCTTCAAAAAATTCTCATCAATGAAATGGTCTCTTAGTAGTAGTCGCCTAACAAAGAAAACCTATTGGATGTTTTATCTGTGTGTCTCTTTAGTTTTTTTTTTATTTTTTTGTTTTTGCGTTACTTTTATGGACGGTCTTGGATGCCATGCCTTTGGAGATTTGCTTTGGCAGGAGATTTAAGGTTAAGGTACCGGACCGCGAATGTTGGTCTACTGGGTGCTTGGTTCGGAGTGAGTCCGATCTAAACTGCTATAGCGATAGTTCCAAAATGGACAGTGGACTAGGGGCTGGTGTCTATGGACCCAATCGAAATATGTCAATTAAACTAGGGAGGTCGTTGTTGAGTGCTTTTCAGGCTGAAATCTTGGCCATGACCGAATGTTATAATACTTAATTTACTGCCATTATATGAGTGTGATGACACTAAGAGATATGAAATTAAACCATAAACTCCATACTAATATTGATATTTTTCTTTTATTTTCTAGATCACCATGTTCACTTTGATGTTGCCAGTTTGAAAGATGATTTCGAATCAGACAGCTGCGTAACGTATCAACGTTCAGGCGATACTATAGTTGTAAGTTTGGGCTTTTTACAAATCAATCACAGATACATGATTGATTTGAAACTGCCCACCAACTTATTCAGCGAGTTGGGTAGTAGTCTGAATCAATTTAAACCAGATGTTACCACAGTTCCTAATCTCCATTGCCGTATAACAGAGTTTACGGGCTTTAAGCATGACGAACATGATTTCTACGAAATGAAAATTGAATTTTTTGCCTACAAAGAGAAACTCTTAAGAGAAACACTGCATATTGTCAATGCTAACAATGATAAGGAAGTGCTGAAATTGGTTATAGCAGCTCGAGTTCTAGGCAAAGGCAAAGGAACCCCTATGCTGCGTAATGGCATACACTGCATAGGCGTAGAAAAAGATGAAGAATCAGAGGCTTCAGATTTTCCCGGTTTTGGCAAAGGTACATAAATATTTGATGCAGAACTGTCAGTAATAACAGCAGATCAGACTAAATATAGTAAAATAAAGCAATTAATTATAATTGTCAAATATTAATGCAATTTTTGACTAGTTCTTAAGAAAATCTTCTAAGTGGCATTTGTTTTTTCCCATAATTTAGAAAAATTAGATATGTATGTATGTATATATATATAAAACAATAACAAACACTAAGTTCTATAAAAAGAAATGTAAATTCTTAATGACTTCTAACATATAGCATATGTATGTGTATGAATGTATATCGTGACCAAAAATTCAAAAAGCAAACCTTTCGTACAGAAAATTTAAAAACTTTTAAAACAAAACTTTTCATGTTAATTAATAAATTTAGGAACCATTGAAAATTTGTTTCTCTGTAATAATAAAATTGCAAAGTTCAGGCACTTTTATTGTTTTAGGTGACGATATAAAATATATTTAATTGTAATTTTTAAATGAAAGAAAACTAAAAAATAACTAAAAATAAAACTGCTATTATGGTGTACTTAATGCTTAAGTACGTTTTTGTTTATAACTATCCTAATTAACAGAGATATGAATGAATTAATTTAAAACTTCAAACAAAATTTCAAAATAACTTAAATGTGTATTCAAAAATTTTTCCTCTGGCTGTTTTAATAGATAAAAAAATATTTAAAAACTAAACTAGCATACAATTAAGTAAAGAAAAAAAAAAAAAAGCAAAAACAAAAAAAACAATTTATTCTTTGCAATATCTGTTTCATATGCTTCTGGTATACTGTTGTAATGTACGAGTACCTACTACATATCTATTACATTTGTTTTATACATTTTCAATATTTTTTATTATACACTTTAATCATTTGTTTATTTTTGTTTGTTTTTGTTCGTTCGATATCTGTTTTTAATAATTTTAAAATAAAAAAAAAAACAACTTGTAATTTAATGTTATGAGAAAATATAAATTAAATTTTCCAAAACACAAACTGCATACAACAGCAACTATTTTAGTAAACAATTAAATTTTCTATAAATTTTTTAATTAGTTTTGAGTGTCTTTTAAAAAGTTGTTGGAGTAAATTTTTAATTTTTTATGTAAATTTGTATAAAACATTTAAATTTTCTTAAATAATAAATAAATTTTAAGTTTGTTGTCAAAATAAAATTTTATGTTTTTTTTATTATTTTAGTTGTATGGTAACGTACCGTTTATCGAATATAGTACATACAGTACTGTGCAAAATTATAGCAGTCAAGGTTTTATTTATTTAGGACTTTTTTTTATCTAAATATTATTTAAATTTATTGTTTAGCTGTTTTGTTAGTGTGCTACGGGTCGTTATCATTTTGGAAACTCCATTTTAAGGGAGTCTATCCAAGAGAAACCGCTCCCTGACATTCAACTTTATTCCACCTGTCATTAGAAACGAATGATCAGGAGAAAAAGTAAATCTACAATAGCGAAGCCCCTCACCACATCTATATCAATTTCTGTTGATCATTCAAGGGTGAAGGTATAAACACTGGCCTTGGAGTGATCAAATCAATCGAAACGGGCGCTTAACAGGAAAAAATCCATCAGTGCAATGCACAGCATGAGTAGAGGTTAACTCCCCTGAGTACTGGTCTCAGTAAAAACAAAAAAATATGCTATTCGAACTGTGGTTTCATAACATTTCCCAATACATATACATATGAACGAATCTATATTTCTTTTCTTCCAAAATAAAAGGCCAATGCCGTAGTAGGGAAATTTTTATAGTTCATTGCTTCCTTAACCCAGGTATGCCGACGGCCATACTAGTGGAGCAACTTTCGTAGTTTTCCAAAATAGCTTTATTCTGAACGATTATTATATTACAAAACTGAAGAAAGAATAAAAAATATGTTTTTTCTTGGATTTTGATTTGATTTTTCTTGGTAGTTATTTTTGCAAATATATCGACTAAAATCACATAAATTTTTTGTTTTCACATATATTTTTGTTTCGTATTCGTTTTTACAACTGTTGTAATTAAGAAAACATAGAAATGGAATAACAATAAGCTTTAAATATAAAAAAATTTTCTTACCGATTTCGAGACATTCTCAAACTTTTACCAATTTTACAAAACTAAAATTTTTGATTTTTGTCCATAAGCAATTACCCTAGGCAAAACTTATCAACACGGTTTTATTCCCAGTTATATTCTACAGCACAACAACAATTATAGTAAAAAAGCACAATAAAAGCAGAAAACTGAACATAACGAGTGTACTACTTGTAGCACGGTCGTCATATGTGGGTTTGATTTGAACGGTTAACTACCTATGGATCTAACAGAGGAAGAAAGGTAAAAAAGATTTAATTTTTAAAAGTTTTTTGCGATTTTTATATACACAATTTTTGTTCTTCATGATTAGAGGTACAACTTTGTCTTAGCAAGTAAATCAAAATTCTGATTGGTTTGCAAGATATGAGCCTGAGATAATGATCACGTTTTTGCAAAAATGACACCGGGGGCGCATAAAAAAGAAATTCATGACTTTGGGCAAAACTAGGAGACACTGGTATCCGTATATGGTTAGATTTCCATGACTTAAAGAATTACACACAGTGTTTTAATGATGTTCATAACTTCGAAATTACGTATAGCGCGCCATCGTAAATCGGGGGAATACTGTATATAAAATTGCTTTAAATACGAGTAAAGAAAGGTATAAACATTTATTTTTATTGAATTATTTACTTGCACTAAATATAAAGTGGAAGAAAAATAACGGCATTTCTTAAGTTACGGTCACATTAGGCAAATATTTGATGAAAAAAACGGTGACCACTATTTCTTTTTTTTTTTTGTTCGTTTAAGTTACGATTTCTTTTAAAGTTTTTCAATAAATATAAAATTAAGTATAGCAATTAAAAATTAAGAAAAATTAATATGCTTTCATGAAATCTTCGTCATACGTTTGATCAAACGACTGGTAGATTTCTTGAAGGGACATTTTATTTAAATTTGTATCTGTACATTCATATGTATGTATGTAATCAATTCGCTTTGGTGTGTATTTTTTTTTAACAGACCAATACTCCGCGGTGTAAACCCCTACGAATTCTGTACATTGTATTGGAATTTTGAAAGGATAGAGTTTTTTTTATTATATTAAGCACCTTACGAATGAGACGAGACAAGTTGCTGTCAATTCGACCACTCAAAGGCCAGTGTTATACCTTCACCCTTGAATGATCAACAGCAATTGCCCCATCTGTCGCTGTATGTTGGCTATTAAGTGGTGAGCTTCTTTGCTAAGTAGGTAGATGTTATCTTCCTAGTAGGTGACGCTCTTCTCCCGGTCATACGTATATGTAAGTTTTTAATTAAAAGTAATTTTTTTTTATTAATTATTGTTTTGCCTATTTTATTCCTTTTTTTATTTAATTAACTGTGAATTTTTGTGAATTAAAAATTTCAATAATTTTAAGTGCTCAAAAATCGAATAATAATCATTGGGATCTAGAAGTAGAATACAGACAATTATGTATGTTTATAATTAATAAATATATATGTAAATTTGTACATTCTAAAAGATTTTTATATATCTACTTATATTAAATATGATGTATGTATGTAGTATTTATCTGTAGGAATACATGTATCTCTTAATAATAAGTTATCATGATATTACTTACAACACATGCTATTTTCACTATGCGATAAAAAAGAATGAAGTATCAATACCTGGGAATTGATACTATTTTTTCTAATAGGTATTGTGGTCTACAGCACGAATCTATTTTTAGCATTTCACAAATACCTTTAAAATCTAGAGTTAAAGGTAAAACAAAAAGGTTTTTTGCAATTTAAAATAAACTAAAAAAAATATTATTTATTAATTGGATCCCAATCACTTGGATCTTTATTTTTATAAATCTATAATTATTATATCGGTCTTGAGATCCTAAAACTGGTTTAAGAAATAAATTATTTATAAAATGCTGGTCACGGCACAAAAAGCCCATTACTGATTAAAAATTGGTAATGGGTAATTTAAGAAAATATGTGTAATTTCTCGTTACAGATGTTGTAATGGTTACACTGAAAACTAAGTTCAATTTACAAAAAACTTTCAACACATAGTTTTCGAGTAAAAACATTATAATTTACAAAATCTATTTCCAATCGATTTCATGGATAAAAATTAACACACACAACATGAGTGCTGCGAGAAGCTAGGCCGTAACCCTAACACAGGGTTGTAATGGCCAATTATGTATGTATGTATGTGTGTATTTCAATACATTTTGAATTAAATAGATATTGTAAAAATAAATATGTACAGCACAAAGAACTCTGATGAGATCTTTGTAGCGAGCGTCGAAAACTAGTTCAGTTTCGCTAGTGTTTATAATAATGGGTGCTCTTTATAGAGTGACACAAGTTTAAACCATAATAAAGCAATGAAATATATTTTCAATATCAATATAACGAGCTTTATTGAAAAGAAAATTTTATGAAATTAATGTATAAATATAATTTTTGCCATGTGGCCTTCACGGCTGACGCGTAGAAAGCGTAATCTGGAACACCAATTTTCAACAACTTTTCGCAGCATTTGCGGCCATATATCGCCGATAACTCTTCGAATGTTGATTTCCAGGTTCAATTGTTTGTGGTTTATCGACATAGACAAATGACAAACATAAAAAAATTGATAAAAAAAAAAGAATTTTGTGTGTTCTGCTACTTAAGACACAAGGCTTGATAAATATTATTCGCAAATGAGGCGCAATGAAAACTAGAAAATTAATTTTCATTAGAAAACATAATATATGAAATGTACTGCTTTGGGAATAACCATCTCTCTATGGACATTTGGTCTCTGCTTAAGAGACTCGTCAGGAGGCTTTTTCGCAAAGGTGTTAATAAAAACTACAAATATTTATATATAAAAAGTTATAAACTAAATGCGAATCATATTCCATCTAAATATATAAAATTGAATGTTTGTTTGTTTGTACCTTATAGGAGACCAAACCTCTAGACTGATCTTTCTGAAATTTTCATAGCATTTAACTGGGACTCTGGCATGATTAATAGGGTACTTTTTTCGACCACGCCCACTTTTACGCCCACTTTTTTTTAATTATGTATTTGCTCCCATATAGTTTTTAACAGATTTACTTCAAATTGTATACACATTATACTCCAGGCGAGGTATAAATAAACATTTCTTACGCCACGCCCCCTTTCACGCTAAATTTTATTTGAAAGTTTTAAACTTTTTGTTCTCTGTATACATTTGTTCCTTCCAACGGATTTTTTTTTATTTGGTAGCATATTGTTAACGTCGCCATATAACTATGAACCACGTCACCGCCATTAATTTTATTATATGAATAACGAGCGGGTAGCGAAGCACACAGGGTTCAGCTAGTTTATTATATAAAAACCAAACAAAAGTATTTGCCTATATGGTGAAAAATATTTTTTGTTTTTCATAAGGTTAAAAAAAGTGTTAAATTTTAAAAATAAACAAAAAACTATATTTTGATGGCAAGTACAAATAGATAGTTTTCAGATTTAAAAATAAAAGAATGTAGAAACCTTTTTCAGAAGAAACTATAGATACTCGTACATACATTGAAAAAAATCTATAAACTTGCAATAAAACGATGACAATAATTTCGAAATTTGGGGACCAAATCTTTTTTTTTTTCAAAACCATTGCACTGCATTGTATTGGAATGTGAAGATGATTGATAGATAGAAATTTTTTGTTTGTTTTGTAGATACTTGCGCCTTTTTTGTTGATGGGACAAGTTGCTGCCAATTTGGCCACTCAAGGGCCAGTGTTATACCGTCACCCTTGAATGATCAAACAGCAATTGCCTCATCTGTCGGTGGGTGTTGAATGTGAATGGTGAGCGTCTTCAGTAGATTAGCAGGTGGCGCTGTACTACAGATCACTGGTTTCTGATGGAATTGATTGGAAATGCCAGGGAGCGGTTTTTTGAAGATGGACTTCTTTGAGGGGGGGATACCTCTAATTTATTTTTTTTTTCTTTTAATTTAATTTTTTATTTAAATTATAATTTAAGAAAACCGCAAAATTTTGTTCTTCCCTGGGATTGAAACTCGGTCGTGTGAGTTTCTGTGCGAGTGCTCAACCACTATACCACGACCCTTCTGGTAGCTACCTTCGGCATGTATGCGCATTGTTGCCGCTAGTTTGACTACGTTTGGCATTGAAATGCTTTGGCAAACAAACAAAATCGCAAAACCAAAAACCCAAAACTTATTCGGCAAATATGTTTTTGAATTGGTAATCTTTCTGCCTATTTTATATCTTTTAATAGTATTTACTTACCATTATAATAATGCTTATCTTAGTTTATGCGATTTAATGGGCACTGTTTAATGGAATTTTTTTGCAGATGTTCGAAGTTGAATTATTCTAAGGTTGTAAACGCGAAATTGATAGTTTGGCAAATCAATAGCGTACAATTACACGATAAGTTTAAAAATTACATTGAAAATTCAGTTCTTCTGCTCAGTTCTATAACTGATTAGTTTTTAATTTTCTATTTAAAAAGATATTTTATTAAACTAAATACATAATACAGTATATTGGCACCAATAACTTCCACTGTAACAAATAGTCTATAACAAAATTTACAATATATGTATTTTCAAAAACATAAACATAAATATAGTATACTTATCTTGAAGATAATATTAAAATATACTTTGACATGCCTAATAAAAGAAAAAAACTCTCTATATTCTAAATTTTAAAGAAGCACATTAATAAAGTCAAATAATAATGCACCTGAGAATAGTTAAAACTTTTTGATATATTGTACTACATACAACCATTAAGTCTAAAAGACATATACATAAATAGTTATTTTAAATGTAAGTAAAAAGAAAATAATATTTATATTCTTAAGAAAAATAAAAAAGTATTATCTCAATATGTACTTATTAAACTTTTATTTAAACAAAATAAAACTTGATAATAAACTCCAATTTCTACCAATTATACCAATTAAATTAAATAAATGTTCTTTTTTTATGTACATAAGAAATTACTTTTAAATATCAAATAGGCAGGTTTTTACTTTACCTAAATGTGAAACAATTTTCGAAGTAAGTATTGGTTAATGCATCATGATGGCAAACTTTTACAACAGAATAAAAAATTATGCCCAATTTATATTTTTATAAGTACTACATATGCGAGTACTGTACACCTTTGCGGTTTCACTGTTCTCTATTTTTATAAAAAAAATTTGAAATAAAATACTTAAATAAACATAGTGATGTATTTACGAACAGATTCAATAACTGATTTTTGAGTTCCGCGGCATTTCGGTAAGGATTCTCAGTTCCTAGGCTTGCTGTCTGCCAATCCTAGGCCTACAATAGAATGGACCTATTGGCTGATAGGGAAATGAGTCCGGATTAGGAGACTATCTCTGATTAACGTATGACTAGAAATCTCTGGCCTTCGGTTTATGATGACAAAACTGATTTTCTTCTCGGCTTAAATAACATCAATTTGTGAATTAGGGTTGGTTTTATCGAAAATTTTAATATTAGGACAAGGACGAAGATCTGACACACATTTCAGCCTTATTTTTGCAGGACGTATGTGGGCGAAAAAGAAGGATTCCCTACAGCATTTCCTCAACAGTTGGATTGCTCTTTGTAGAAATATATGGGATTCTTTGGCGGGTTGGACTCTATGTCAACAGCTGGTATTCAGACTTTCCTCAAGCACACTATGGCGCTTTAATGCTTGAGGGATGTAAATCCATCCTTACTACATACATACATAATTGGCCATTACAACCCTGTGTCAGGGTTACAGCCTAGCTTCTCGCAGCACTCATGTTGTGTGTGTTAATTTTTATCCATGACTACCAGGACCTACAGTTTATGGTCATCTCCGAACGACATCCTTACTAGAACTGCAAAACAATCGATAATAGCCCCAATCGTATTGAGAGAATCGAAGTTTTCGAAGAAGAATGAATTTCAAATCCTATCTGTATAAAGAATTATAATTTATCCGGTATGTGAAGAAAAAAGATTTTTATCGAAATTGAAATCGTTTGTATTTCCAAAGTCATATAGAACTTAACTGTTTTAATTATTTTAAAATTTTAATGATCAAGCATGTAGCGGCAATGATCAGTAAGGTAATGAGTAAAAAAGGAATTCCATATATGAAAGGATTTGAAAGTTATAGCCACTTGAAACTTCATTCGATTTCAATTTCGATCGAAATCGATTTCCATCACATACCACAATGTTTAATTATTCAAAAATTCTAATCACAAAGCGTCACAATATATCTAAAGGTTGGGCAAATATGAGGTCAGGAAGTAAATTGGCTGATGAAGTTTCAAGAACTGAGCTGTCACCCTTCGAAATTTTTTAGTAAAAATTGGAAAATTTTAACCATAGAATGCTATACTATTGTACAAAGAATTTTAATTGTAAAAATTTACCATCAAAATGGTGAACATTTTACTGTATCACTTTGTCAAATTACAACAGATTTTTCTCGTAATCAAACTTTTTCAGAGACCGCTGTGCGTAATTTAATCGGCAAATTCGAGTCTCACAATACTTTTGCTGACAATAGACCAAACCAGTACGCTCGTAGTGGCCGTAGTAATGCAAACATAACCGCTGTACAGCAAAGTCGGCGTTCGCAATAATTGGTCACTTTGTGCAACATATTGCGTAAAAATCTTCATTTTCATGGCTACAAAGTTCAACTCTTTGAGGAATTAAAGCCGGTCGACCATTGTTTGCATCAAACATTTGTGAATTAGCTGAAAAAAAAATCACCTTTAGTGATGAGACCCATTTCCAATTTGGCAGTTATGTAAACAAACAAAATTGTCGCATATAGGACTCACAAACAGTCCTCGAAAAGCCATTACATCCAAAGGCCAAAATCCCGACACAGGCCATTTATGTGTGAAAGTGAAATAAAATTAAAAGTGTGGTGGCATTCAAGAGAAAATGACAAAAAAAAAATAACAATAAATATATTTAAACAAAGTTTATTTTTTTTATAACTAGAAACAACTACTCGTACATATTTTGTATATTTATTGCCATAGGTTTGTTTACCTAAATAAACTTAATTCTTTTGAATAAAGTATAATACAATTAAAGTATATTATATTTTTATTATTTTATTTATTAACTAATTAAGAACATAATAATATTTGCGCAATTAAAACTAATTTATGAAGAAAAGACAGACAATCAATACAGTAAAATAAAAACATGTATAAATTTGACAAAATAAAAATGAATAAAATCATATATGTAAAATAAAAGATATACCCAGGTAATTAAGGATAAAAAGGAATATTTATGTAAATAATCCTACAATATAAATAGAAATAAAACAATGGTGGACTAGCATGATTAATAAAACCGATAAACGATATGTATGTATAAGAAATAAACAAAATATAATGCACAATAAAGGATAACATTATCTGCTTAATATGAAATAATATATGAAAGGAAAAATGGAATAAATTGTATTCTTTTTCTTTAAAATGTATGTATATTAAAAATAAAAATTAGTTTAGAGGTGTTGGCGGTTAGTTTTGAAAACATTTAACTCTTAACTCTAATATCCACTTTATTCCATTCTGAGGGTTGTTCGTCTTATTGAACTACATATTGCAGTTTTACTTTAATGATCCAAGATACGCATATTACCAGACACAATCTTATTTTCTAAAATTGCACCAGCTGGTATATCGATACGATCACCATGATTGGCTATAATAATAACGGTGCCCTGATTGAAAGTGGTAAAAAGAATATGTTAGACTTATGATGTTTTGAAAACAATTCAGTAACTGAACTTACTCTTAAAGAGACACTGCGACCAAATGTTACATCACCGGAAACAGTTAAATGATCCAGCTCGATGATATCGGGTATATTGGCAAAACGTCCTAGGAACTCTTTTACTTTGGCAAAATGATTCTCACCCAATTTTACCAAGGGTGTGGTGGGGAACATACGCTGTGGTGACATTACCAAGCTACCATTTTTCAAATTGTATAAGTTTGACATGACCAACAACAAATCGGAAGTCTTTTTAACAGGTAAGAAACGCGAGCGTGGCACATTAACACCAACGGAGCCTTCAAAACATTTCATGGCAGCACCTACAGCTGTCTCCAACTGTATGACACGCAAACCGTTTTCCAAAGTTTTATTATTAATAATAATTTCCAAGTTTAAACTACGATCGTTAAGAACACGATCAATGGCTAAAAATTATAGAAAATATTATATTGTTTTTTTAAGCATACTTCTAAGAAGCTTAAACAAATTAATTCTTACAACCTACCACTTAATTTTGCCCAGATATTGTTGGTGTTGAAGAATTTAAACGTTTTAACAGATTTAAAATCATCAACATGTTCTTTGGGTACCTGAGCAATTTCCAAAAGTCGCAATTTATCTTCAAATTGAATTAAAGTACCACCCTAAGGAATAAAATAGCAAAAATATAAGGCAAAAATAATTTTCGAAAAAAAAAACAAAAATCATTTCTCAGAACTAATAACCAGTGCAACATACATATGTATATTGTACTTTAAATAGTATAATAACTTTATTGACCTCTTTTTTAAAATAATAATAAATCTCTTTTTCGAGTTTAAGGTCTTTTTATATTAATATTAAATATTTATTTTTTCAATATTTCGCTGTCCCTTCGTGTAGCGTCTTCAGGAATTATTATTTTAACAAAAAAATAAATAATAATATAAAAAGACCTTAAGCTCGAAAAAGAGATTTATTAGTACTTTAAATAGTTTATTTCCTTTAAGATTTAATATTTCATATAAAATATAAAGGAAAAATATGTTGGTATTTACCTTAACATCAGCTCTTGTCTTATCGGTAACTTCCATAACAAATTCGATGGGCTTATCAAGACGTTCTTCGCCCACCAATTTATTCAATATATTTAAATCAACCGTAGCGCCTAGGTTATCAATATTGGACAAGAAACAATATTCACGACCTTCGTCAATGAATTTCTTTAATAAGCCTGATGAACGGAAGGTGTCATAGAAATCTCCATGACCGGGAGGATACCAGCTAAAAAAAACACACATACAATGATACAAATGTCTGCCGAATTAATTTTTCAAATTACACTTACGCTTCAATATCTTTTTCAACATCGAAATCTTTGGCAATGGGCAAAAATGATTCACGGCTAATACGTGGAAAGCAACTTTGATTAAATGTATGGATCTGTACACGAAATCCTTTATATTTTCGTATAATTTTTTCAGTATCTTCATCGGTATTAAAGGAATTCATAAGAACTAAGGGTACATTGGCATCATATGTTTTATTTAAGTGCTATTTAAAAAAATATATGTACGTATAATGTATGTAATATGTAGTATGTATATAAAAGAATTATTAAAAAATTACCTCAATTTGTTGGACAGTCAAATCCAAAAATGTTAAGTCCGAACGTACTGGTATAACACTTTTTGGTCCATGACAACCCATGGAAGTACCAAGACCACCATTTAGTTTAATAACAACTAATTTATCCAACATACATCGTATCTACATCATATTAGCATATACATAATTATAAAAGTGGGTATATAATTTCATTTAGGAAATTGTTTTCAATTAAAATAAAGCTACACATAAAGCTGCTCAAAAATGTTTAAGTACACAAATAAGTATAGAGTTGAAGCGTTCAATTTTAAAACAATTTAAGAGTTTTCAAAGTACGAATACATATAAGAATTAATTGGCTGACAAATATTAATGTTAATAAAATAATGAAACTTAACCATTGATTTAAGTGAAATGTGAGTATAAAATGTGGTATTTTATTTATTGTATAAATTTGTTTCATTAGATTTAAAATCCTGAAACTGGTACTTTTTAGGAGAATTAGCATCCATTAAGGAATAACGGATATAACACTAGCAGAACTACTAATTGATTTTGATTAAATAGTCAGACCCCAGCTCTGACATCTTAAAAAAGAAAAAAAGAAATATGAAAAAATATTTTTTTCGCCGACTATCTCTTAGCAGTCTTCTTGCAAAAACTCTAAGGGTAACTGATGGCCATGAACAAGCTTCTTAATTCTGTCGTTTAAAGTCCAATTTAAACTGTAAGAGCCAGTACTCATGAATAAAATTTAACACACACATCATGGGTGCTGCGAGAAGCTAGTCTGTAACTCTCAAACAGGTTTGTAATGGCCAATTATGTATGTATGTATGATTTAAATAGTCAATATAAAAAAGAATAGTATAGCATAAAAGACTCTGTTAAAACTAGTTCAATTCCTCTAATGTTATGCATATTCCTTAACAGAAATTAATTCTACTAAAAATTACCAGTTTCTAAATCTTAAGACTATTGAAAAATTTACACAATAATGCCCGTATTCATAAAAAATAAAACAGGGGGTTACTTTGTATTTCTATTCGAATCTAAAATGCTTTCAAAAGAGATTTCCCATTCGAAAAACCAATAATAAATTAATACAAACATTTTTAAAAAATTCGTAAATTTTTACGAATTCGTAAGATTTTCGATTCGAATTGAAGTACAAAGTAACCTCCCAGTTTTATTGATTGCTTATTTGACAATTAGTCCATAGAAATATGTCAAATAAGCACTCTATAAACCAATTTTATGTTTTATGAATACGGTAGTTAATGTATATAATAAAATTTATCATAATTCGTCTATTTTATATTATAAAAAAATAAAGTACTTAGTTCGTTCATTGTTTTTTATTTTAATTTTTAATGTTTACTGTAATTTTTTCTATTATCTCGGCAACTATATGGTTGTGGCAAAAGTTTAAGATGCATTGTGAAATAGATATATGTATGTAGTATGTAAGTTTGCTGGTAAATTATAGAAAATACTTAATGATTAAACTAGAAAAAGAAGCGAGCCATTTCTACTTTCATTTACTTAGAATTATTACAATAATAGGAGAAGTACATGGTTGTGTCTTTAATAAAATAATAAAAAACAAAAGTAAACTTTTTAGGGCCACTTTTTGAGTTTGATATTAAACTTAAATTCAGGATATAGTTAACTAATCTCAGGATTAAGTTAATTCGATAAAAACTGTGTTTTATGTTTTTAAGTGAGAGTTTGAACCTAATTTGTTAACATACTAAATAAGAAAAATGGCAAATTTTATTTTGCAAATAACAAAATTACAGCGTTCTTTAATTCAATCGACGATATGCACTTTTTTCAATTATTTGAATATAAAAAATAACGGTTTCATAAACTGTACCTGAATACACCAATTTAAAAGAAAACGCAATAACAAAAAGTGCTCCATGAACAAGATCGAATAAGTAGTTTTGGAGTTGTAAGCATGTGAATTTAGAACATTCAAACACGTGGTGAATTGTGTGAGTGACTGTTCATTAGAGCGTACCACCTTTCAAGGAAAAAAAGTTTCTCAGTACCGCCTTTAGTATAAAGTATTTTAGAAAGGAGATTTCGAATTTTTTTTTAGACGAACATAGGGGTCGTCTTTTTGCCGTTATATCTTAAGCTCGTACAGTCCAATTTTAAAGTGTGATATAATAATTTTTTTTTGTCTTAAAAACACTAATGTTTTGGCCTTAAGGGCTATTGATCTTAACATTTGCCTTTTCAAAGCAAAACCATTGAAATACAGTAGAACCTGTTTTTATGCGGACTATGTGAGATTTTATTTTATGCGACTCTTTTTTGCGATTTCTTTTGTTATGCGATGTTTATTTTTGCGGTAGTTTCTGGTCGCTATATGATAGTTGAACATAATAAACAAATTTATCAGCAATTTTGGTGAAAGAAATATACAGAATTACGAAATATAACGTTAATCTTTTATGGAACGTATGTTGTAAACAAAAATATAGTCGATTTCTTTTCTTTACATCGATTACTGATATGTTTTTTATCCCAACATCTAATGTTCTTCACTCTCTGAACCACGATTGTGAAACTCCATGTTCACACGAGAGTATAGTTTAAATTATTACCAAATTAGAGAATAGCAATTCTTTGAGGTTCACAACAAAATTAAAAATGAAAAACGATTTATGTATATGGCAAATCTACTTGTTTCAAACAAGATTATGCTGCTAAACGCTTATGAGATACAACCAATGTCGCTAAAACTGGTTACCAATTACCTACATGGTAAGCGAGTTGGTATTTTTTTATAAAGAAAGCCACTGTGAAGGGTAATAATTAAGTTGATTTTTGTATGTAAAAAAGTAGATATATAAATAAAATGTTTAAAAATATCCACATGTGAACTTATTCAATGAAATAGAAAAGTGTTGGGTTATTTCCGAGATAGAACTTTTTTAAGTGGTCCCTTTTGGTCGCATTAAAAAAATAATTTTTATATATGTCGCGAAAACTATTTTTAATAGCATTTTGCGAAGTTTCGTGTAATTTTTTTTTATGTAGTTTATACAGGTTTCTCTGTATCATTTTTTTTTTTCGCCGAACATAGGGGTGGTTTTTTAAAATTTTTTCATCATATCTTAGACATTTACAGCCCGATCTTTAAGTATGATATACATATATCACACTTTAAGATCGGACTGTACTAAAAAGGCAATCCCTACGTTCGTTTAAAAATTTTTTTTTTTTAAATCTTGCAAAATTATAGAGGCGGTACCGGGAAACTTTTTTTTTTTTTAATTGCCATCTAATGTACATATGTCATGTTATAATATTTAGTTTTGTTTTATTGTAAAACTGAATAATTATTTTTTCTTTAATTTTCACAATTCTACTTTAAGATTAAACTATCGGCATCCGTCGCTTAAACTAGCAATTAATAATAAGATTATAGCAACTCAAAAAATTAAATCAAAGATTAAAGTTAATTTAATCGCTTGTCTTAAACTCAAAAAGTGGCACTTAGTTAGATTGTAAATAAAATAATATCAATACAAAAAAGTTAGTGAAAGCAAAGTTTAAGGTTTTGAATACTATAACCAACGTTCCAAAAAATTATTATAATAGCGGTAATTACTCTTCTTTGTTGCAAATGCCCTTGAATTTCTTGTAATTGTAGCAAACTTAGCACATTTGCCTTTATTTGCTTATTATATGACGTGCTTTGCTACATTTGCAAGACTTTCAAGGATTAACGCTAATAAAACATTATGCTAGAGGGACTACTATTCAAAAAAATGTTTTCTATTTAAACTTTATTCAATTGAAGATTATAGCCCTTTTACATTTTCGAATGTATATATATTTGTTACTATAGAATTGTATACCTTTCTTAGAAATCGAATATCATATGCATAATAAAACTTAAGCAAAAGTTAGAGAAATATTAATAAATTAATTAATTAATAGTGCATTAAGGAGAAATTCGTTAGAAAAACATTTAATTTTAAAGTTAAGAAAAAAGAAAAAACAATGGTTACCTCATTCTTTAGAAAAACCACATACACAATTAAAATATAGATTTTTTTGTTTGTTTGTTTGTTTGTTTTTAATAAATCCAATACAAGGAATAACAAGGGATTTGATGGAATAAAAAAGTTCATCGTTATGCATAAATTATATAAATAACAGTATCTTTGTAAATTAATATAAAAGGAAACAGAATGCAATCTTAAGAACGACAAAATTTATTTGTATTGTAATGCATAGAAAATTTATAGAATTTGAACAGCCAATTAAAACTTATTTAAATAAAATTTAAATTAAATTAAATAAAATTTTGTATAAATTCTGTCGTTATTATGAAAAAACAAAAAAATACAAATTATGAGAGACAATAAACTTTTGAATATTTTTAAACCAACCTGTTCATTTTTGGGCGATTTTAAAGAACTGTATTCCATCACAGCATTTTCAGGCAGCCGTTGTATTTTATTCCAGTCAATGGATGGGCCCTCTATCATGAAACAAAAATTTTATATAATTAAAAAAACAATGTTCTTAATTCGTTTGCTACGAGTATTTAATAAAAACCTTCTTGCAAGAAACGTCCAAATAAATCAGCAAAACGGCCCATTTCCTGTTGCAAATCGGTACGTTTTTCAGGCTCAGCCGTTTGCAATAATCTATCCAAATCATTTTCTAAAAGTCTTAAAGCATCACGTTTAGTCAATTCATGGAATTCTTTGGAATCTGAGGGTGCTCTTTGGTGGCCACGTACCTGTAAAAATTTAAGATAAACATAAAATTAAACATTTTATTTTTGAAGTTTCTTAAAGAACAGTATATGTAAATATATAAGTTGTAGATAACAATGTATTTGTATGTACATATCGTCACAAGAATTAAAGAATGCTGTAACTGACAAGAAATCGAAAATAAGTTTTTTGCATAATTTTTATCAAAAAAAAAAAAAATACGAGTCGATTGGTCCCGGTCTCAGATTTCTACGATCAAAATAAATTCACTTACGCTGTCTGCGTTTTAAAAAATACCAATAATGTATTTGTTCTACTTTCATACAGGTTTTTTGGCTCTGGTGAACATTTAAGATTTTGTCAGTTACAGCGTTCTTTAATTCCATCGACGATATGTAAAAACCCAGTTGATATTGTCGTCAAGAATGTCTTTAAAACATCTCACTAGCAGTAATCGACAGCTTCGTGAAGGTGTTCGTGCACGATTTTTTGTGGTATACTTCCTTGATGTTGTCGATGATAAGCAGAATATTGAAGACATGCTTGCACAGCTCATACAATGTGCGGTCGAAGACAACCTCGGTGACATTGTCGGTCTGCCAGTCATCCACGATTTTTGCGACATTTGTTTGAAAATGTCGCTGACGAATTGTTCTGGCTGTCGTGTATGTGTCGTGCAAGATAAACTATTGTCGTGCACCCACCCATCCTTGAGGATGTGATTAAGACAGAGCCAACTGGGAAACTAAAAACTAGTAGTAATAGTAGCAATTCTTTATTTTTTCCTTTTTAAGTCTTACAAAATACATATATGTATGCATGTACATATTAAACAAAATCATGCTATAAATAAAGATAAAACAGCCATGACACTTCTGTCGTCAGCTGAGTTGTAGTTATACACTAATTCTAATTACAATTATTCAAATTTAGCTATTATTAACATCCTATAGTTAAGGGACGATTATAAAAATTTAACCAAGTTCTTCTAATCTCCATAAGTATTCCCTTTAAGCATGTATATAATTTCTTCTTCTGTTAAAATTAATCTGTCAAAATATCTCATCCTAAAACTTCTTAGTATCGGACATGTCCCTATAAGGTGTTGTAGTGTTTCCTCTTCTTGAAGATTGCATAGTGGGCGCAATCTATTGTATTCATTTGCATTAATTTTGTTTGCATTTAAGTAGATTAAGTCTAAACGTGCCTTAAATATCCAAAAAAATTTATATGTATATGCGAGTTATACTTTTCAATGCTTTTTCTATTTTATGTGTATAATTTACATGCCTGTGGACATTTGACAAAACGTCTTCTCTCTAAATCAACAATTTTTCAGTAGAGCAAAAAAACAGTTAAAAAGGCTAATAGAAGTTATTGGTTAGAAAATTAAAGAAATTTTGAACTTGGATTTTATACACAAAAACTTAACGAGCATTATGCCACCTTTTTTTCCCCTTTAGAAGAAATAGTTTTCTTTAAAACGACAAAAAATTAATTTAAGACTTTTTGTTAAATAGATTTTAAAGAAAAAAATTAGCTTCCACCATACAAGTCGTTTTGTCAAAATTTTTTTGATTAAATTTGAAACTTATTTTAACCGCTTAAGTCAAGACAAGTTGTTTTGTTAAAATGGAATATGAAAAAAATTTTTGAAAGAAGTTGATCTGGAAAATATATTTCGGTTTTATTAAAAAAAATACTTAAATTTTTCGCTACAATATGCAAATAATTAAAAAATAATAATAAAAATTAAAAAAAAAATTCTATAGACATTAAATTTTTCAAATTATT
Organism: Metopia argyrocephala; assembly: GCA_963576795.1. Classification (NCBI taxonomy): domain Eukaryota; kingdom Metazoa; phylum Arthropoda; class Insecta; order Diptera; family Sarcophagidae; genus Metopia; species Metopia argyrocephala. Next base: position 40,215,263 of record OY756210.1, read on the forward strand.
CTTAATTCTCTGAAAGAAATCGTTTTATCAAATTGAAATTGGTGGAAAGTCTGAAAGAGGTCGATTAGTCAACGGCATATCTTGCGTTCCAAAGTTCGTAGAAATACGGTGATTAGAGCAAAAGAAGGACAAGGAAATTCTATATTTACTATAAAAATCTTGGAAAATTGTCTTATTTCGAGAGAAGACGTTTTTTCAAAATTCCACAGATGTATTAGCTTTTGTTTTTAAACGGCTATTGATACTCTTCCACTTCGATTCCGATTTATTTAGATCTATCCACTCTATATTTAAACTGTTAGATAGCTGATTTATTTGGTTTGCCCAGAATAGATTCCTTCCTAGTATTATCTTAGTTAATTTGTGTGGTAGTCTATTTGTTTGGTATTTAAATATTGTTCAGCTTATATACTGTAGTTGAAGTTTCAGAGTATAAATATGCCCATCTTCAATTCCTGTCTCTATTTCTAAAGCATAATTGTCTGGAAGTTTCAGTATCTTTTTCCAGTAAAATCTCTGTGGCTTATCTACCTTTTCAAAATATGCATATGCCCAGACTTGTGCTGCATAAGCTTGAATCTATCTGTATATAGCCAACATTGTCATTTCATTTGCAGTGATATATCACTTTTTTTTAATCTTTTTGCCTGCGTTAGGTTGACAAGACAATTAATTAATAAAATCCCATAAAGGGTTTTAAGAAGATACTGGAATAAACTAAAAACTATTCAAATTAAAAAGGAAGTATACCTTAACAAAACAAAAAGTTTTACTCAGAATTGCCATGTTTAATTAAAAATGGGAAACCTTCTCAATTTGTCTTGTTGTTAACAAGCAGAAAAAATTAAAATTAAAAAAAAATTTCGTTCATACGAGTATGTATGTACATCTGCTTTTATGTTGTAAAAGAAAATTAAAGAAGTTAAACACCATAAACAAAATTCACTCAAGTGACAAAATTTCAAATGAAGCCCACCAGAGGTGCTGTAAAGAAAATATGCCTGCAATTTATTTTAGTAGAAAAACTAGCGTTTTACTAGAAACATTAAAATTCAAAGGGAAAACAACAATGTTTGGTTACAAAATTGTAATGTGGTACATAATTTATGGCCTAGTAATCCTAGAAGGAAACCAAGCTAAAATCATTAAAAAACGTGGAGTAATGGAAAATTTAAATGATGGTTTAAAAGTGGCGGGACAAATGTTCGGTAACCAAATAAAAAAACAAACAAACTATTAATCAGTTGAAATAATTTTTTTCTTTTTTTTTTTCAAAATATACTTTCCAAGGCATTAATACTGCTGCTGATGTGGCTAATTTAGTTGCAAAAGCTTTTTCAAAGACCAACAATAATAGAAATCAAGCAGATTTGTTTTCGTTAATACAAAAGGGTTTACAATTTTCACCTACGCCTTCAACTAGCTCTGAGGATACACAAGAAAATAAACAGCAACAGCCGATAGGAATTACAAAATCAGCATCAGAAGTGATAGGATCAAACTTTGGTACCTCTAATCTTATAACCAGCATGTTACGCATGGTGGGTTTTGATGTCACCAAATTGGGAGCTTTAGCTTTAAATGCTTTAATAATGATCGCAACAGCTGTAAGTTTTAAATCTTAATAGTTGGTTGCAACTCCAACAAAAATAACAAAAGCAAAACAACAATCTTATTACAATTTAAAATGAAAAAGATAGCAAGTATTAGCAAAAATATATATAATTGCTGTTTTTAAGTTGTAGTTAAATTAATAGCAGCTGATTCTTACTTTGTGAGCTGTCATTTTCTTCATCACTGTAAACACTGTGTTTGATTCTGTACGATGTTATAACTACGGTTGAAACTCGATAACCATTAACAGAGCCCAGCTAAATAAAATGGAAATAGTTCAAGAAGAATATTGTCATTTTCACGACTTCTAAATTATTTCATAAACTCCAATAAATACGTCGTTTTTCAAGTCATGAAAAACAAACTATCAAATCATGTGATTTGTAAAGATCTCCAGCACAACATAACAAGTCAAAAATGTAATAAAATGGCATTCCTGTTGAACCACTTATATTTTATTTTGCTAAGTATTCATTAAGAAAGGTTTTAAATTAATTTATTTATTCAACACATGAACAAACGTCTTTAAATCATTAAATCATACATTGGTTCGTTCACTCGTTAATTTCAATTTTCCTATATTCTCGCATAATTTCTCTATATTCAATGAATCGCTAATATTAATATATTTCACTGAAGTTGAACCAATACGGCATGACGCACCCTAAATACAAAAGGGGCACAACTCAAAATACTTAAATTTTCCGGACAGATATAAACTGTTTATGTAAATTTCAATATTGAATTTTTTCATTTTTACATAAACAGTTTTATGTATGTCCTGAAAATTTAAGTATTTTGAGTTGTGCCCCTTTTGTATTTAGGGTGCGATGTGTTGAGCACGTTATTTCATTTTTGGTTTTTATCATGTATTATCTAAAAACAAATAAATCCATTTAAAATATTAAATCGGATTTCTAAATAATATGAAATTTAAATTACGTTCTTATGTGATGCATGAAAGAGAACTGCATTTCTTGCACGAATAATATATGTAAAACAAAATGGTTAAAAGTTTAATACAACGTGAATATCATGTGGGTTAATAGCATATTAATCGAGGTTCAACTGTAGATCTCTTTTCAGTTTTAAAATAAATTCTATTCAATTAGCAGTTTTTTAAATTTATTTATTGTTAACTTTAAATATTTTATTTTAGCGGTTAAACACTCAGTAATTCACAAATCATTATTTGTGGAATATTTACGACTTAAAGAAAAAGTGTATTTAAATTTGTGAAAGTGACTCTTTTAATAAGAATATACGAAATATGCGCTCGTACATTTTATGTTATTTTCGGTTCAGTATCTGCAATTAGAATTGTGGGCTTGAAAACTTTAGAACAAAAAGATTTTTGATCAAATCGTTTTTCATAAAGCACCTCCCAAACTTTATAAGTCGTACCAAATGGTTGAATATGCTTTTGTGAATTTGTTTTACTCCATATATCGTGAATGGAGTGACGACGAAGTCATCTCTAAGTTGCGGAAAATCATGACGATTTTTAAAGTAAATAAGGGATACTTTGTTATCCAAATTCATGTTTGTTACCCAAATTTTTTGTAAATTTCGTTTTCAAAAAATATGCCAAATTTTTTAATATTTCTGAAAGTTGTGTATCAAAATTCGATTTAAAAGCCTGGAGTTCGAAATCGGGCGCATTTTATACTGTTTCAAAACAATTCATTTAGAAATTGTACATTAGTGCTGCAAGAAGCTAGGCCGTAACCCTGACACAGGGTTGCAATGACCAATTATGTATGTATGTATGTATTGATGTATAGGACGAGAGTTTTTGTTAAAATATTTTTTTTTAATATTAATTCATTATTTAAATTTAAATAATTAAAAAATTAAAAAAAATGCCACAAAATATGCTAAAATTAACAATACTTTACAATAACTTAAAAAATTGTTTTCGAACGTACAAAAGTAGGAATTGAGTTTTAAATAAAAACAAGTTATTTTACATACTTGCTCGCAGCAAGTTTATTTCATTAAAAATAAATTTTAAAGGAAATATAAAACTGATTATTCTCTTTTAGATCAGCAATACTCTAATGGGCAACACAAAATCCCAAAATCTTCCAACTCCCACTAACGATAAGTATAATGATAATGCTGAAACTGGGCCCGAAGAAAAATACGCACCCAATGATCATGAGCCACGTACTATAATCGATCCCACCACTATTGATTGGTTTTTACAAAATCCTTCTAACAAAATGAAAAGTATTCTAAAGGAGGCTACTCATACAAATTTAGCAGACAAACTTACTGAAATGATAACAAATTATGCAACTGAGCAGGGTCAAGGTTCTTGTCTTAAAATGTTGGTTTGCAAAAGTTCACCCTTTATTTGGGGTATGCAAAAATCCATAAGAAAGTATACTGAACCACAAGAAGAAAGAGAAGAAAGTATTGATAATAAAAAAGATGACGAAGATTTAGTAGAGGAAAAGTCTTTATTAAATACAGAACATTTTTTTACACATTTACCCACTATAGAGGAATATCGACAACATGGTGAAAAATGTGAAAAACTTTATTCAATACATTGTAATACAACCAATTTATATGCAAAAAAGGTGTAAAACAAATGTTATTTTAAATTCTAACTATAATATATTAACTATGTTATGAAATTGTAATTGATTAAGCCTATAAAACTAAGGTTTCACATAAATTTTACACTTTGTCAAATAAATTGCAGTACTTTTTTGATTGTTCTAATTCATATTTTGTTGTGTTATTATTTTTTTCTATTTTAAAAATAATTATTCTTAAGATTGCAATTGTTAATAGCTATAGCACTATTCATTCTATAGGTTCTGTCGTAATGTTATTGATTCTAGGGATCTAGTGATCATGGCATCAGTAAAAAAAATATTGAAATATTTTCATATATCGCAAAACTTAAAAAACTGTTCCTTGGCAAAAATACAAGTGATGATACAAGCTTCAGGATACATTCAAAACAAAAGCATAAACAAGTGATTTATAAGTTTTTGTAACACACAGGAATATATGTCTAAAATAGAACCTGTGGACCATAAAACAAGTAAGCAACAGAAATACAAGTTGTGCATAATTCGTATGATAGGAAATACTCCAAACCTAAATCTCTATTGATAAAAATCTATACGTTTTAGCTAAAGTGCTTTAACGTACATAAACGTATTTTGTGTTTAAGAGCTTCATGAGTATTATCTCAATAATATCCAGAATGAATATTAGGGCGGGTCGATTTAAAAATCGAAATCTTGGGCGATTTCTTTGCGTCCCTACAAATCGACCCGTCTTAATAAATATATACACATTTCATTAATTTTAAATAGAGTTTGAGAATGTTTACAAATCTAAAAGGCTTGAAAAGTTTATATTTTTATAAAAACACACAATCCCACAATCAAATGTCCCATGCTGGTACAATACTCATTTATTAAAAAGCGATAAAATTGATTAAAGATTTAATTTTGCATTAAAAAGAAAATGTCTTGTGCAATTCGATGAGTTCCCTTTAAAATATTTTTTTTTTTTGTCTTTAAATTTTTAAACTAATTGAGCATCACATCACAATCATAAACAGTGAATCGTCTGGCCTAGTCACATGATTGTGTTAGTAAGCTAGTGTTATATAGGAGCCCTATAAGTTAATAAGTTAAATAAATTTTAATTTATTCTGTAATAAAAAAAAATTTTATAATTTACTTATTTCGATAAGCAAAGAGTGATTAAACTAGTAATGCATGCAGAGTCAAGAACACAAGAACTCAAAACAAATAGTTTTTTTCAACAAAAGCTTCTGTTTAAACCAAACGAAGAAGCGGAAGAATGAAAAAAAGAACTTTAAGAAAAGATTACTGCAATCAGTATCACAGTGTGGTATGTGATGGAAATCGATTTGGATTGAAATTGAAATCAATTTGTTTTTCAGATTTGAATTGGTCTTTTTACTCATCGAATCAATGACTCATTAATTAATTATTAATATAAGAAAATAACCAAAGTATACATATAAGTACGTTTTATAGGACGAATTCAATTTCGAACGTAAAGTATTATATATACATATATAAATCGAAGTGTAAACGCTAAACCAAAGCGTGAATTAAATAAAAAAAAAAAAAATAAAAAGTTTAATAAAAATAAGGTTGGAGAGAGCTATTTTCAAAAATCCAAACATCACCCACTTTTCGATTGTACTCATATCGGGAACGATGTTGTTTGTACTAAATATCAAACTATGCAATATTACCGTTTACAAGATACATATATATATATACATAAATCCCATACTTTGTATTGGAGGTACTATGCTCTTATTTTGACTAATGATTTGAAGTATTGACTGTCCAATCATTTAAACCAAGTGTATAAATTTTCGTTTTAACTGTTGTCATGATGATGATTTGTATTGACCATGATGTTACATACTTACATATGTACATAATTGGCCATTTCAACCCTGTTTCAGGGTTACGTCTTAGCTTCTCACAGAACCCATATTGTGTGTGTTACATTTTATTCATGAGTAACGAGACCTACAGTCTGTACGAACGGCTTGAGAAGCATGTTCGTGGCAATCAATTACTCTCAGAGCTCTTGCCAGAAGGCTGGTAAGAGGTAGCCATATTTCATATTTCTTTTAAGATGTCAGAGATGGAGTTTGCACCCGAAGCTCTTGTCTAGTAAGCCAACACAATAACCACTAGACTACGGCGGCTGGCCATGCTGTTGTTTGCACCACATTTAGAAACTTTTTCTATTATCGTTCTCAAGATATACAAAATCCAAGTTTCAAAACTTGTGGACTCAATTCCCAAATGCTACTTGGACCTTATTAAAAATAAGGGTAATTCCACTAAATACAGAGATAAATGAACGGTTATTGAAAAAAATAATTTGGTTTAATTAAAAAAAAAACTATTTTAAGCCATTGAATCTATTTTTTTGAACAGACAAAATTAGTTGATTTTAACAATATTTATGAATATATGGTTTTTCAAGTTTTTATCATGGAAAGTTTTTTTCTTTTTATATTATTTATTTTATAATTGAACCAAAATAAAAACAAACAAGAGTCTTAATGACATTTTTCTAATGCTTTCTCGACCTCAAGGATGTTAGATCAGGGTGAATCTATTTTATTAAACACCACTGTATATCTATATGTATATACATATACATGCTTATACATATAAATATAGTTCATTTTCATTGAAATTTCAAATCGTTAATAATATATATTGTTATAGATTTGCAAACATTACGACATTAATTAAGAAAACAATGGAATACGTAAGAACGTCTAAAACTATGCTAACTTTTTACTAAGTTTTTTTTAGAAACAATAATAAAAGTAAATTAAATATTATCCTCAGTATTTTTTTTTTTTTTTGTGTTTTGTTAATTTCTTTTTTAAAGTTAGTAATACGTTCGCCACCTTTAGGGCAATTTTAAAAATTTAAAACCATTTGCATTGTGGTTATATTAACTTCTATAAAAAACCTCACATCATAAAAAAATAAATACGTTATATATTACATTATGAATTATATAAATATTTATTGTATTATTTCTGATTCGTGAGATATTTAACACTCAGAACAGTTGCGATATTATAATGACCCAGACCTTAGACAATAGCAATTTAATTCGCTACAGTAAATTAAAATCAAATAATTATTATATCAGGAATAAATAAAATTCAATAACAATAATTTGTATATTATACATGCATGTATGAGTATGTATAACAACTGACTTTTTTTTCGAGTATGTACTATAAGTACAGACACTCAAACAATTGACCACGTGCTTGAATGTCCAATGTTCAATTGTTTACAACGCCAAAACTACTCATCCGATCTTGCTCACGGAGCACTTATTATTTTTCTTTTTGTGTTTTCTATTAAATATGCGAATTAGAAGAACAATCCAGGAAATCGTTATCTTTTTATATTCAAATAATTGAAAAAAGTATGGTAAATTTTTTGTGTTTATTTAAAACATATGAAATTTCTTAAATTATTGTACATCAATAAATATTTTGTATAGCTACCGTTGGCAATTCTTGCAGTTTAAATATTCTGATATATACTTGGAGATTTCTCTTCCTAGGCTTTAACCATATGCATTCCCCCAGAGGTGCTCAAGCGGGTTGTGGTCAGGTGATTGGGGTGACTATGGTATCATTTTCAGTCCGCTTTCATTAAGATACTTTTGGGATATTTTGGCGGTGTGTTTCAAATCATTATCGTGCTGAAACACAATATCCAACTTCTAGCACTTATTATATTTAATTATACTCTAAACCCTGTCCAGACTTATAGCTGTATATACGGATCACTGGCTGATCGGTAGACACGCAGAGAGGTTGAGCCTGCCCTTTAATTCACACTGCAGAAGTTGCGGGAATACTTCTGAGAGTGAGACTGTAGTTCATTCCTTTGTGATTGCCCAGGTCTGGCAGCCAAACGAAGTTTTTAGGGGTGCCTTTATTCGGTAGCTTGGCGCAATGTGCGAACCTAGACCTCCACTTTATAGTCAGCTCTGATTGGCTGTAGCTCTTTTCCTATTTTAGGTGAATTAAGTTTGGTCCTGCAATGGTTTCAAAACGGCACCTTGTGCTAATTGTAGTTGATCACGTTTTCGATTAACTGGCCATTTGACCTATCTAAGGCTTTATGTATATTAAAATTTAATATTTTTTTAATATTTTTTTTGTATTAAAACCAAGAAATTTATTTCTTTTGTAAGTAATATTTTATTATGTTCAACAAGTTCAACGACTTAAAAATTCATCGTGTTGAAACACTTTTTTGTTGCATTTTCTATAAGTTTGACCAAAAGTAATTTAAATTCTTTAAGGTGTTCAAAGTTTAAACAGCATTTATACCTTTTCAGGCAATGCTTAACTGGCTCAAGTTATTTAATTTTAAAACTCCATCATATATTAGTGTTTAGCATCTGTATTTACTTAAAAATCATAACTAATAAATTAAATACCTAATTAAACAGATACATACATATTTACATTTTTTTTCTTTTAAACAAAAAACACTTTAAAAAAGTACCTTCCTTTTTAATATTACTATTTAAATAAATATGTATTAAACAAAATGTTTATTACTGTCTGCTATTTAAATAATAATAGGGAAATAAATTAATATTATTGATGTTATCCCCACAACAAATACATTTAAGTACTCGTGTTTACTTAAATAAAAAATCTTTGTGGTCTGTCGGTCACCTCCAGCGTTTAAACAATGACAATCATAATCACTCACTATTTTGGGTAGAAGTAACCTTGAACGAGAGTTTATGGCATTTTTTTTCTAATACAATACTGGTTTAAAATTTAAAATTTTCATTTAGAAATAATTACACAGTGCGACAGTGAAAAAAAATGAACGGAATCCACAGTATAGGTTCGATTATACTACCAAAGGTTAGTAAAATCCTGTACTTGGTTTGATCAGATTGACTGCCAATTTTTTTTTATGGACCTCAAAAGATTTGCAATCGAATCTATACTGCGGAGTTCGTGCATTTTTCAAAAAGTCTTCATTTGGCACATAGTGATTTTAAAGATAGGTAGTCGCTGTGGTCTAGTGGTTAGTGTGTTAGCTTACTAGACAAGAGCTCCGGGTTCAATAACCAGCTGTGACATCTTAAAAAAAAATAAATAAATATGAAAAAATTATTTCTTTCGGCGACTACCTCTCAGCAGTCTTCTGGCACAAGCTCTGAAAGTAATAGCATCTCACATCTGTCGTTCGGAGTAGAGCTGGCAAACAATTGATAGTACTATCGATAGTTCTATTTCTATTAGACTATCGATGTTATTTTTTCGATAGCGATACTATCGTTAAATGTTGCATTTAATTGACCTATGCAGATTTCTCCAGCTTAAAACAATCACTGCTACTTTTCAACAAGGAAAATCGTGATAAAGAAAGCAAAAATACTGAAGTTGATACTGAAACTATACCGTTGAAAAAAACTCGCAAGGGTAATTCGGAAGTTTGGAAATTTTTTCTAAAAAGAAAAGATAAAGAAAATGCACAACACATCAAACCTATTTGACAACCTAAAACGTGCCCATCCATCTCGCAACCAACTGCCGAAACAAAAACAATCCAATATTTTGTCAAAGAGTCAAAAACCTATAAAAGGGACTCTGAATTGAAAAGCTCCTACATACTGCTTTATGACTTTGGTCGCCAATGATTTACAGCCATTCAGTATAGTAAAGGATACATGTTTCCGAGATTTTGTTAAATGCTTAGATCCCCACTACATGTTGCCTTCAAGAAACACTACAACCAAGAGTAAATTGCAAACTATGCTTAATGGAGGGAAAATCTGCACCATTACAAGAGACTTGTGGACTTCATGCGAAAACGAGGGCTACCTTACCGTAACGTGTCACTTTATATGAAACAAATTTGTTTGTCGTATTACTGTTTTGTCTTTGTGCGAACAGGAACGTGAAATTTAGCATTTCTAAAAGAATTCGATACTATCGATAATATCGATAGTTTTTGAACCAACTATCGAAAAAATCGAATGGCGCGACTATCGATAGTTTGCCAGCTCTAGTTCGGAGTCGACTTTAAACTGTGGGTTCCGGTTCTCATGAATAAAAATTGACCCACACTACATGGATGCTGCGAGAAGCTAGACTGTAATCCTGAAACATAGTTGTAATGGCCAATTATGTATGTATGTAGAATGTATGTAACAATTACGAAATCATAATGACAATTTTCTTATGACAGTATATTTCTTTTTTTTTGAGACTAAAGAAATTTTGCAGGAAAAAGATCGGCAGATTAAATTGTACTTGTAATACAGAAATATTACTTTTTGATTTGAAAAATTTTATTTGACCTTTAAAACACAAATCTTAACAAATAATAAACTTAAACTCCTGCACGACGATATGTAAGTACATATAAAAAATGTTTAAAAGGCAAATCTTAAATACGTTCACATTTGTCAAATATTGTCAAATATTGAAAAGAGCGTAACAAATATTTTATTGAAAAATTTATTTTTTATTTGTTGCATTAAATTTAATTAATTAAAAAATTATTTCTTGTGTTTATCTATTTTTAAATAATTCTTTGAGAAATGCTTACATAAAAGTTTATGATAAAACACATTTTGTGTATAATATACTTATATTTCCATAAAATTGTAGTGACAAAGATTTTTTCATCAAATATTTGACAAATGTGACCATAGCTTTAAACATTACAAAAAATTAATTTGCTATATGCCTCTTATACATCTTAATTTCTTACAGTTCCATACACTTTTTCGACTTTCAGATGTACAAGTGTCATTTAGCAGATTAAACGAATACCCTTTATATTTAATTTACTTCATACTAGCCTAAACCCGGCGTGCTACGCTACACCTGCGATTGTCATTTGTCCACATTTTTCGACCGATAATTTTTAGTGTCCACGAAGCAATTCAGTAAACGATCTCAAAATACATATATAGAAGTCAACAGTTAGTTTATGTGGGAGGTACCACGCCTACTTGCCCGCCCTATTTTCTACTGATAATTTTTATTGAATACAAAATCAATCACACCAAATTCAGTAACTTTAGCTTCAACACTTTTCAAGATATAAAAAAATCAATATTTAACTTGTATGGGAGCTATCACTACTTGTCTAATTCCGCACACGTCCTGACTGATGATTATCCCTGACCATGAAGTCATTCAGACCGAATTCAGAAACTTTAGCTTTAACCGTTCTCAAGATATACAAAAATCACTATTTACATGGTTTGTATGGGAGGTGCCGCACCCCCTGTCCAATTCTAAGTTTTATATGGTAGATATATTCCATGTTAAAAAATCGTGCAAACAGACAGCATTTAGGTAAAGATATTATATAGATTACATTGACATTACATAGGTTTATTGAAAAATCAAGCAACTATGTAGGTATATGTGTGAAATTTTTCATAATTTAGAAAAGTCGTGGAAATTCTGTATTATATGTGTGTATATTTGCTATCACTTGTCAGTTTAAAAGAAGAGAAGAGTCAACGTGTAAAGACAAATTCATTTTTGTCAACCGTGTTAATTCAAAATCGGGAAAAATTAAGTTTTTCTTTACTGTGTCGTTAGTAGCAGTTGACTTAAAAATATTCTAATTTTCATGACCTTTAGTAATAATAACTCAATTTAACTTAATGAATAAATTAAAATTAATTAAATTTTTATAATGATTAAAAAGTTCTAAAAATTATTATTAGAAAATATTTGTTATACAATTTTTGAAATCATTTTGAAACTTCTAAATTTACTTATTAATTATCAAAAACGTTGTATGTAATAGCCAATAATACCTGCTGATAGCAATAATGACCTTTATGAAGATCATTAAAAAATTAAATGTGTTGCAATTTGTGTCATTCATTATACATTTTCCAGTGATAAAAGATATCAGCAATCATTGCATTACATAAGCTGTTTTGAAGCGATAATAGAACAAATTATCATTTAATGTACTTTAGTTCGCTATACTAATCCCAAAATTAAAAAAAAACTGATAACAAAAAATGTACATATACTCGTATAAAAAAGAATTTTTAATTTGCATGACCTATATGTAACCTTTAAATAATAGTTAAACGTTTTATGATTTATTTATTTTGTTCTTATTAATTTATATTGCACCTCTAAACGTGCTTAACTTAAGAAATGTGATATAGAAATTGTTTATTCATGATTGATTTATCAGTGTTGATAAAGAAAATATGTGCGAATAGTAAAACCTTTTCATCAATATTCTTTTAAATTTAGTTATCTTCAATAAAATTGGAAACACAAATTAAATGAACTTGTAAATAGTGCAGAGAGGAGAAAAAGTTTTGATTCTAGATATTGTTTAAATATTGTTTTGTAATGTTTGGGTCTTTATAACGAAATTTCAAAATTTTGTTTATTTTTTGGTCTGCAGTTTAATTTGCAATTGAGCGAAATTTCATACAATGTTGCATCAATTTACATTTCTTCATCTAAACTGCGAAAAAACGTATCATCACTTTTCAAAAGTTATAAAACGTTATAAAATGTAGACGTGGCACCTCCACATAAACTAACTATTGACTTCTATATATCTTGATATCTTTCACAGTTAAAATTTCTGGATTTGATATGAATTGCTTCGTAATACCCAATAATAGTTTCTCATCTAATTAAGACGTTTTATGACGAAACAGAATTTTATATATTTTATTTTTAAGTGTAGAAATGAAATGAAGAGGGAAAAAATTTCTATTGACTTTTGTAACGATATAAATCAACCAAAAATCGTTACATATAGCATTGACAAATTGGAATTAAAATCTAACAACTTGTAGAATATTATGAAATAGGGATTTATTAAAATTCTTTTTTCTACAATAGTTTAGTATACATAAGTAGTTTAAAAGGTATCTAGGGTATTTACAAGGTGTGTTATTATATCAAGAAGTTGCTGTTTTTTTTTTTTTTTTTTTAATTTTCCTAATAAATAATAAAAAATTACAACTTTATGACAATAAAAGATAATTTACGTAGCACACCTTGTAAATAACACAATTATATTTAATAGTACGATTTACATTCATAAAAAAATTGCTATCATTTTGAAAAGTCAGATTAATTTAATTAAATTTTGAGTTAAAATGATGGCGTGATGATTAGAACCTGCATGTTTCCTAAATCAATGACGTCTGCTATTTTTTCTGAGATAATTTTGAACTGAATTAAACGTTTTCAATACATACATTTAAATAATTGCTTTGGAAAGCATTTAAGATATGTACGTAAATTCAACACTATAATAAATATGAAATTAAGGCCGAGTCACATAGAATTCTTCATACGTTGTACTTGGCCTTTTTAAACTGACAGCAACGTAAGTGTGACTACAGTCACCCCTATCGTGAATAATTTTCCGTGTGAAATTTTTTCACATTTCATATTATTGCAACTATAAATAAATTCCCCTTATCGTGAATGTTTTTTTTTTTCACCCGAAATATGGAATTTTTTCACTGTTTTGTTCACTTTGATTTTGCCTGTGGAATGCATACTTACATAATGTAAGTTTTTCTGTTTCTAATGAAAAATTTAATGTTGATAAAAAGCAATTTCAGAGCAAAGTGACATTCTTCTCAACTAATAATTGGTAGAAATCCGAATGATTTTTATGTAGAAAGTATTGAGAACATCCAAAATGTACAACAATGCAGCTGCGTCAAGCAGGGGGTCAATTCTTGTTCTGTGAAACGGTGAAATGTAAAGTTTTTTCACTGTTACACAGCGTTTTTGATTCTTGTTTTGTGCAAAACTTAAAAGATACACATCATTTTTTCATGTAACAACAGGTGGAATGAAACAAAATATTTTCACAGTTTCACAAGAGTACTGATTCGTGTTTTGTGTAACTATGAAATTAACTGTCAAAATTGTTTCATATGTGTAACAAGTTTGCACAGAAAAAGTTTATGTGAAAAAATAACATAGAGGTTTAAAACCATGAAAAAACCAACAAAAGGAAAGCGTGCTAGCAAAAATAAAAAAGAATATTTAATAAAATCGAATAAAATAATTGCACCCATCATATTTTTATTTTAATATAGTATTTAATAATCGTATATTTATAACAAAAACCAAAACAAATATGGCGTCACATTGGTGTTTTGTTTGTACTAGAACACAGAGCCATATAAATATAGTTGACGGCGGTAGTGGCGAAACCGGCAGCACAAAAAATCAATCGGCGATAGTTGCAATTATTTTTAATATAAATTTTGTATCCAGCAAAAATCTGATTAATTTTTTTTAACAGAAAAAACAGTACAAAACATATCTTATCAATTTATATTTATGGTAACAATTAGATAAACAAATATACAAATGCTATGTATGCAATTGCGGTTGTTAAAATAAACATGTATATATACATACATACGAACATATTTCATATTGAAAAAAATTGGCATACATACAACTACAAACTTTAAAAAAAAAAAAAATTGTTTCAAAACGAACTTAAGTATATATGTACATACATATGTAGAGGGTGTCCGCCAGTTCATATTTCTCCATAATAAATTTGCCACGTCTCTACTTCACGATTGCCAAATATGAACTGTCAAGATTAATCTTTACCAAAATGGCGGCAAAACAAAGTCGTATACCTTCCCGGCGGACGCTCTGTTGTATATGTTTATGCAACACAAAGTCATTTAAATTTTTCTTGTATGTACATATACTTATACATTTAGGTAAATACTTTGAGTACCACGAGCGAATAGCAACAATTATCGCAACCTTTTTATGAATAAGTTCTTAGTGTGCGACTATACTTTTAGGTACATAAAAATAGTCCCTTAATTTACCATCATTTCATGTACGCTAATAATTTGGTGCAGGCAAAAAAGTCAACATTACAAGTCAGTGTTGATTTAATTTATTTTTCGGTTTGAAAGTGATGTACATAAATGTATATATTTGCGAATGTGTAAAACTGAAAGTGGTAGCAATGAAATACATACTCATATTTGTTTGTTATATTATTATCATTTTATTAATATCTAAAAACGGTATCAGTAAAAGTAGAAGCAGTTAAAAAAATATATGGCGGGTAAGCCGCCTTCTTCGGCCGGTTGGCTTCGTACTCTTGCTTTGACATTTTGACATAAAATTTCAATAACATACAAGCAAAAGTTTCACGACTACGGTTAGAATGAAACAATTTTTTCATAACATGCACCAGAATCGCAAATTGTGTAATTGTGATATGATAATGCGTAAAGTGCTCATGAAAACGATAATGATAAAAAACTTTTCGTTTCACTGTTTCACAGAACCAGAATTGACCCCCAGCTCTCTACAAACAACTCGTGTATCTTCTGTTAATTCCTCTTGCAGCAGAAGTATTGCATTGATACGAAACATTTCACTTTTTTTATATACTTATTTGATATTAATTTTAATTATTCAAATTTAAATTCAACTTTTTATTTACATTTTTCATTCAAAGTGCACTGATAACATACTACATTTTCAACAGCTGCTTAAGTTATGGAAACAATTGTTCACGTGAAATTCCCAATACCAATTTTCTTTTCGGGTGGAATAAAAATTTCATGTGAACGAAAATTTCACTTTTTATTCACGATAGGTGTGAATGAATATTTGATGGATATTAAATGATAATTAAAAATAAAAGCCCACTATTTTTCCTTCTCCAATTTATTCCAGTATTCCTGTTAATTTTTGTCGAAAAGACAAGAAAACTGTTACACTGCTTCTATTAACTTATTTTCCATTTTTTTTATTAAATCATTAATTTTTTTTTTTTTAATTTTTATTCTTGATTCATTTTAATTGTTTTATGTTTAACGTATAACTGCATTGACTGAGAAGTACCGAATGAAACAAAGTCTATAAAAAACCATTATGTCAGTTAAAAAAGGCAAACGCAAATGACAGATTCTATGTGAATCACTTCAATTTTTTTTTTCGAATACTTGTTGAAAATAATTTTTTTTCCTTTTTTTTATTGAGACCAATACTCAGGGGTAAACCCCTACTGATGCTGTACATGGTATTGAAATTTATGGAAAGGACAGTAAATATTTTCTCTTGTATTATATTGTTATTATAAAGCGACTTAGGAATGAGACAAATTGCTGTGAATTGTTCATTCAAAGGCCAGTGTTATACCTGCTCTTTTAAATGATAACAGTAATGGTCTCATCGTTGCATGTTGATTGTGTGGTGAGTGTCTCTGCTAAGTAGGTTTAGCAATTATACTGCGCTTGTCTCCTGATCATTCGTTCTTTTGTTTATTTTAAAGATATTAAATTTTAGCTTCTAATATTTATGTATTAAATTGCTTGGGCTTTAATTAAAACATATTTATTACTAACAAATAAATTACCAAATGATTTTAGATGTTGTTTTTAATTGAAACATTGCTATACTCGCTAACATCCATATGTACATAATATGGCTTTTTTTTCTAACAACTTCCTGTACAAAAATGTGCAGTGGTTAAAATTAAACAAAATATAAAAAAAACACTTACACGACCTAGAAGAATATCAATAGGACGGCTCATTTTTCAATTGGACAACAATTACTTCCTTTAAGATAACAAAAATTTTGTTGTTCTTTAACTTTAGTCACATAAAATTCTTTTGTTATTATTCTTTTATACTGTTCGTTAAGTGTAAAACAAAATTTTGTACTCTTTTGTCATTAAATTGAAACACGAAAATACTTTTTATATTTAATGTTGAAATAAAAACAACTTCTTAAAGTTTTAATTAAAAAAAAAATAAATTTTAAGATATTGGCTTTTATTTTTTTTTAAATGCAAGAAGGGTACATTATACGTTCATATGCATTTAAATTATTTTTTTTTATTTTTAATTTATTTTTTATTATTTATTTTTTTTTTTTTTTTTATTTCATCTTTTAATAAACAGTTAAGTACTCGTAGAAACGCACAAAACAACAAGCTGTCAGTCAAGTAGGGAATAAACAATAGTAGTAAATTATTCTAAAAATTAAAACAATTTATTTAAAATAAAGTACAACGCGAACGTAAGAGCGCCAGTGAATTACTGACTATTAAAAATCACTGTAAAATAGTGTTTCTTTTAAAAATGTTCTTTTTTTTGTTTTGTTTTTGAAGTACATACATATGTATGGATGTATGTATATACATATAGTATGTGTCTGTTGTTGGTGATGATATTGTTGTCTCAATACTTAATGAATGATAACGTGGGGTAAAATTTTGTTGGTGCTGTTGTGTTTAAGATAAGAAAATTTAAAAGAATGCATTGTAAAATAACTTCATGCATCCCAGCAACATATTATATGTATGACAAAAATTTAATAATAATATGGATTCAATCAACTCATGAAGAAAATGCCAGAAAAATATGCATGATCGGGTTGTTATAAATAAAACCAAACGCTTCGAGTTTTGTCTGTAGACGGACTTATAAATATATGTACGTACAAGGACTATTGTCTTACATTTAAAATTGTAACTACAACTTTACACAGTGTTGTATAAAGTTTTATATTAAGTTCCTTTTAGGAAATTTATAAGAATAGAACCAATGCATGTATTATCTGATTCTAGGAAGTTTTTTCATTAGTAAAATTTAGATAAGGTATTGTTTTCACATGTCATTTACAGAAAACAGTCTTCTTTTTTTTTAATAAAAAACGAGTGAAACTGAAATTAAATGAAAATTTAAATTGCTATTTTTATTGCATTTTAAAATAATTATTAACATAAACATTATTTCATAATGACATAATTTCTTTAATTACCAACACTTCAACATAATTGTTTAATGAAGTTTTTTTATCTTCAATTTCATTCGAATTAGTTTTTACATAACATATTTGGTAATATAAACCGGTGTATTCTGAAATAGTTACTCACTCAAAGGTAGAGTACTTAGAATTTTTGGTATTCTTGTTTTTAATTCTTCTTCAATTCGAGTAATAAAAGAAGGGTCAAATATGTAAAACGAGTAACATTTTTATTAAAAAACAAAATATTGATTTTTTTTTCTTACATATAATGTTAGAACAAAAGAAATTTGTTCTAACTCTTCAAAAACACAACGAAAATAATAATAATATTAATATATATGTACGCAAAAAAAAAATTAATTTCAATTTCTGCCTAAGGCCGAGGCCACGCAATGAGCGGCAAAGAGCTGAGCGGCAAAAAAATTACAACATATGTAATACTACTGAAGGGGCTATGCAATGAGCTGCATTTCAGAACGGCTATGCGGGGCCGCTCAGGAATATAACTTGTTCTAATTTTTGTTGATTTGTGAATGCGGAGCCTATAATTTCATCTGTACAAAGCCGATAGATAGATTACCAAATTTTAAAAATAAAAATATGGCATTTTAACAACTAACCGCACTAACTGCTCAAAATTGACGCTCAGTAATAAGCCACATGCCGCTCACTGCGTGGCCTCGGCCTTAAGCTGCACAGCTCATCTTATTTTTACATAGTTTCCTGTTGCCACATATTTTTTTCTTTTATACTGATAAGGGGTGTAAAATTGTTTTATAGTTGGGCAAACTTGGCATACATATGGTATATGTATGTACATACATATTTTAAAATATCAATTCACTTTTTATATTTCACATTCACAGCTAAGATGCATAAATATACCTATACATATGTATGTATTAGGGCGGGTCGATTTAAAAATCGCCTAAGTTACAACGTTAACATAACGTGTGCGGCCTTTTGGCAACAAAACTAATTCAAAACATTTAATTTGTTAGGACTTTTAACTGTTTTTTACGCATGAAATGTTGTATATTTCAAAGTTAATGGGAGTCAGTGATACATTTAGACTTGATTTAGACACTTTAAATTGGTCAAATTGGGATTTTTGAAAATTTGACCTTTGGATCAAAATAAGGAACATCAGAATTAATTTTAGATGTATGGTTCCTTCTTCAAAGTTTCTTATTTTGATCCCTAGAATATGATTTTTCTTGTCACTTGGGCGATTATTTTGCGTGTCTACAAATCGACTCGTCCTAGTATGTATGCATATAAAAGAATGAAATTTTATTATTCTATTCAAATGAAATTCTATTTTGGAACTAATCACGCATAAATTTTTTTATATTATTGTTAATATAACCACTAAATTAATTCAATTTTCCTAACCTTTCCTTTTTGAAAGTACAATGCCTATGTACTACGAGTAACATATATGTCATACCGAATAATTTGTACTCGACAAAAAACTGCTTCCTTGAAACATCTGCTTTTAATTGAGCTTGGAGCAAGACTTTAAGTATCAATGTTTATTTATAATTTTGTTTTTATTTTTTTGAGTAATTAATATTTAATAATTGTGGTTCTAGTCAGAGAACATAAGCATACAATACAAAATACGAGTATGATTTATATAAAAATACAATGAGAAAAATAAAACAATTTGTTTTATACGTAAATATTTAAAACAAATAAACTCTTATCACTGAGAAGAGCTAAATATAGAATACAATATGTATATGCAAGTATGTACACAATTTGTATAGCTTAAAATAATATGATAAAAGAATCATTATGAGAATTAGAAAAAAAATTACATCCATAAACAAATATCGAAGAATCGTTAATAGTTTTAATTTATAGTGTTTAGAGTGTTGGTTTATTAGACAAGAGCTCCGGGTTCAAACCCCAGCAGCTCTGGCATCTTGAAAAAGAAAAGAAATTCGAAAAAATATTTTTTTCGGCGACTATCTCTTAGCAGTCTTCTGGCAAAATCTCTGAAAGTAACTAATTGCCATGAAAAGGCTTTTCAAGTCTCCAGTTCGAAGTCTACTTTAGACTGTAGGTCCCGGTAGTCATGGATAAAAATTGACACACACAAAATGGGTGCTGTGGGAAGGTAGGCCGTAACCCTCAGACGGGGTTTTAATGTAATTTAATAAAAGAAATAATTTATCAAACAACCGCAGGTTGTTTCAAAAGTTAGTATTACACAATATTCTATATAAAATTTAAATCTATTTGTAATTACATTATTTGACAGAAGTTAATACAATTCAAGTAAAACATTGGCATTAAATTTAAATAACGATAAGGAATCTAAGCTTCTCAATAAGGTTAAATAGGTTAAGAACAAAAACGAATAAATGAAATATTTTCTTATCTGTTATAAACAAAACTCAAATACATTCAGATTAAATAAGTAATATGTACTATATTTCAATATTTATTTAATACAACACAGTTTATACAAACTACTTTACAAAATTTGAGTATATGTAAATATCAAGTCATGTCTAACTACCAAAAAATAAGTAAGCGTCATTATTATCGACATATGTAATTCACAATCAGCAAGTATTTCGGATGGTGCAGTAACTAAAAAATTAAAAAAATAATACTAAGTGCATACATATATGTACATATGTATTTCATTTATGCGAAACCAATATTTAAAAATTGGAATAACTTAGTCGATTTCTTCGAGGAATGATTACCATTTAGCTCAAAGAAAATAATTACTCAAAAAGAGAAGATGAATTTAAACAAACGTTTATCTGATTAGTAGTCATTTGTTCAGAGAGCTTACGTATCTAGTTTCTTGCGTATGCTCTCGTTTTGAAGGTATATTTCAAATGTTTATTATTCTAAATTAATGTCAGTAATTTCATGAAATTTTATTTGATTTTGGATGGCTTAAAAATTGAAATAGAAAACAATAGGCCGTATTCCAATTGGCAACGTCGTCGTCGTGTAACGAAATTTTTGTAATACATACTTAGATTAAAGGCAAGAGAAATATTTTTTTCTTTATTCTGCTACAAAAATGTCGTCAGACGACAACGACGTCGCCAACTGGAATAAAGCCGAATATATTTTTGTTGCGATTGCGTTTACAAGTAATCCCAAATTCAGAAAAACAAAAAAAAACAGCTGTCAAAACTGTTCTGTTTCTTTAACAATACGAGTATATTTAAACAAAAAAAAAAAAACTTTCTCTTTTATCGAAATTATTTTAAATGAGTAGTTCTTATTTTTAATAAACGTCATTGTCTTTTTTTTAATACAAGTTTATTAAAATATTTTCTATTTTGAATTATCATGCTGATATATCGAATAATTATGTTAAGTTTCGGGTATAAAAGCATTTGATGGAAATTGAATATTAGCGGCCATATGTATAATGAAAAATTAGCAACTCGTTAGTATATGGGACAAAAAACAGGGAAGTTTATCACCCGCTTTGATAACTAGTCAGATAATTTGAAAAATTAAATACCTTGTACCTTTGAGTAAGAATTTCCACGAATTGGAATGACAAACTTAGCCACTGTGTACAACGACCTGCTAATTTTTTATTATACATAAGGCTGTAGATTACTTATTTTTTAAGTTTTATTATAAAAATATGCTCTGTGCTATTCATTTGTATGTATATCTTAAAACTATACAGAAACTAAGTGAGTAGATTTTTGTTCTTTCGTCAAAATACAATGATGATGAAAAGAGTGTCATACTAAATGCAAATGGACGTAACTACACAAAATTTCGAAATTGAGCTTTTTATTAATTATGGTTTGTTTGTTTTATCAAAAAATACATGTTCGTGCAAAATTTTAGATTTCTATGATCAAAAATGGCGATTTTATTAACGAAATTCAAACGGACGTAACTACAAGTGCGTGTATTTCTAAATTGCAAGAAGACATAACTACATACATATTTATATGAAAACTTTACATACAAACTCATTTGTTGTACAATATATAGAGAAGCCAAGCCTTATATCTCGAATAATAAAATTTTCATGATTTAAAAAATTTTTGATTTTAAGGTTTTTTGCTTCTCCTGTAAAAAAAAACAAAAAGTGGAGTTACGTCCGTTTGCATTTAATATGACGATATGTATTTAGAAAAAAAATAATTTTATGATCCCTATAAAAAGTTTGAGTTAAATGCATAATTAATGACTGTCATGAATATATACAGAACACAAAAACTCCGATTAGAACACAAAAACTATGTTCAGTTCGGTTAATATATAATTCCTCCACGGAATGTCAGTTTCTACTTTGATTATTAAAAAATCTTTGCTAGAATAGCGTTTCTGACGAAACAAATTTAATTGAAAAAATGATCACTGTTAGTGGGATTCGAATTAGGATTTTTAGACCATATAACAAAAATAGATTTTTTTCTTTTACACGTTATCGGTAAAAATTTAAATTCTTTAAAAATGTACTGATTGTGTGCTTTATAAATAAAAAAATATTTTTTATTTGTGGTCAAACTTTTAGTTCGAATAATAACTTAATTTACAAAATGTCGTAATTTCTAACAAGGTGGAAAATTTGGTTTAAAAATTTGTAATTTTTCTTAAAAACATTGAAGGGTCTCTCATGCCAGTAAGATATTTGAGGAGCAGTTACTAAGAACTATCTCAGGGGCTGGAGCAGGAAGAACAACAACATCATCTCCAATATCATTAAAATATTTTATTTCTCCCCTAATATAAACTTTACTGGATTGGATTATTTAGTGGTGAATTAAATAATCAATCGACAGCAACAGATTTCCCTGCGGTATTCATTTTTTAAGTAGGATCTTTGTTTTTTTCTGACTAATATCAGAGACGATATTAGTAAGTTTACATCAAGGCTCCATACCCTTCTTCCCCCTTTCCATCATATTTTTCTAGACCAGCACAATGTACTGCATATTAGTGATCATCTCCTGATTGCTGGCCTCGATAAAAAAACGGTGATAAATATATGCACGTTCATATTGATTTTAATTAAACAGTTGTAAAACTTATTTTGCGTTTTACTTGTTAATTAATCTTTATAATTATTTGTTTCAAATATAAATAAGATATCTATTTAAAATAAATAGAAATTCCAACATATGTAAATTAAAATACAATTTCCTATATGCTATTTATAAATTATAAAATATTTTTCATTCGCAGCAAATAAGTAATAATTAAATACAAACTCATAAGGAAAACTATTTGTTACTTATGATACATTAGAGGTCTAGTTAGGGATTTTGTACAGCCTTAAATAATACTTTTAACTACTATTAATACTGTTTAATAATTATAAAATATGTATTAAATAGAATTTCCTATACACTATTTTATAAATTAAATCGTAACTTTTATCATCTAGCTTGGCATTCAGTATCTTTTATAGCTTTTCGTTTTAAAAAATTTTAAATTCAAATATTTGTATTTTTATGTACGAATATATCTAATAAAAACATCTAAAGTTCGTTGAACTCTTCATATGAACACAAACATTTAATCTGTAATAAATTTATGCACAGTGAGTGAGTGACACACTTTTAATATTTATGCAAAAATGTTATGTAATTAAAAACAAACTCTTATTTGAAACGTTTCAATCCAAGTAATATGCATTGAGATTTTAGTTTTTGTCTTTATTTATTCATGTATGTAAGTATGTATGTATGTACAATAACTATATAAACTACTCTAATTTTATATTATATGTTATTGTTTTTAACCTTATATTATTATTTTTGACAGATAATATAGAATGAAACGCAAAACAAGTTTATTTATTTATTTATTTATTTTATTCATTCTCATATGAAAAACCTAGCCTTATGGCCATAATCGGTCTCATTATACAACTCAAAAAAACTTATAAAATAACATATTATTAGCTTAAAATTAATTAACAATTTTTCAATAAATAAATATACATCTCAACATATAAACGACAAATAAACAACCAAGAAACAACAATTAAATAAAAATTAAACGAAGGAAAATTCCTCCCGAAGCTTTCTTTTATAAGTAGCTACCGAAAAATTAAATACTTTTAAGGAAGTAGGTAACCTGTTATAGTCCCTGGCCACTCTTACAGAAAACGAACGTTCTAAAATAGGAGTAATTCTTGAAATTATCAACTGCCTATTTCTAATAGAGCTTCCAAATTTAAATAATTCTGTTATATATACAGGCACATGTAACTTAAACGACCTATAAAAATATAGCAAGTTTCTAAACTTAACAAAATCAACAAAAGACATACCCAAAGTTCTATGGACAAACGGAGTTACATGTTGTCTAACCGTAAGTGAATAAATATATCTAATAACTCTATTAAAAGCAAGCCTAATTTTTCTAAATAAATATCCCCAAGTACCACAATACACTTCCAACACATATAAAAATATTGGCATAATCAATCCGAAGATAACCCTTTTCTTAATATACAAAGGCAAGACTAAATCCAAGTTATAAAGCTTACGCAAATTAAAACAGACTCTAGATACAACTGAATCTATATGATTTTCAAAATTCAATTTAGAATAAATAATCAGACCGAGGCATTTAATTTTTTCAACAAACTGAATGTGCTTATGATCCATAACGATAGAACAATTACTAGAGTTATTACCAAAAAACATAGCTTTGGTTTTACTTGCATTAATAGCAAGACCATTATCAGACATCCAATTACATAAAAATCCAACAGTGTAGTCTATCATATTTTGCAACACATCAATTACCTTAAATGTGACAAAACCTAAAGAATAAACAACTTTCTCTTGTACATACATAGAATAATAGCCTGATATAATTTTACCGAAATTATTTTAAATGAATGAATATTTGTTCTTTTTACATATTTTGACTAAATTTAAAATTTTTTTTCTAACAAATTTATTAAAATATTCCTTCAATTGAATTATCATGCTGATAATTATAAAATATTGAATAAATTGTTTACTACTCTCATTATGTTAAGCGCTAAGTTTACGGTAAAAAAACGATTGATAGAAATTGAATGCCTTATATAAATATCAGATAACTTATCTTTCAAGTTTTATTAAGAAAATATGTTCTGTGCTATTAATTTGTATGTATATTTTAAAATGTATATACAAACTAAACGAAAAGTTATTTTTTAACAAATATTATTTTTATTACTAAAACTAGTATTCTTTTCTTTTTTAAACATTATCTTGTCATATTAAATGCAAACGGAGGTAACTACACTTTTTGCTTTTTTACAGGAGAAGCAAAAAACCTTAAAATCAAAAATTTTGTAAATCCTGAAAATCATATAATTTGTGTATAAGGTTTTCATATAAATATGTATGTAAATTTGTATTCTTGCATTTAGAAATACAGGCACTTGTAGTTACGTCCGTTTGAATTTCGTTAATAAAATCGCCATTTTTGATCGTAGGAATCTAAAATTTAACACGAACATGTATTTTGACAAAACGAACCATAATTAATAAAAAAAAAACTCAATTTCGAAATTTTGTGTAGTTACGCTCGTTTGCATTTAATATGACGATTTGTAAAAATTTAAATTTTAAAACAAGTTTACTGATTATCTGCCGTATAAATAAAAAATATTTATTGTGTTCATAAAATGTTTCAATTTTTTTTTTTTATTTTTGTTTTTTAATAAAAAAAATTTCTTGCTAAGAAAAATGTTACAACTTTACGACAATAAGCCACAACAGCACACTTTGTAAATATCCTCATTATTATTTATTTGTAATCGAATAAACTTTTGTTATGAATAACAATTAAAATAATCACCTGTATTCTGATTTTCGATTACGTCTCCACATTCAGTTACACTACGATCGAAAATTGGTATTCTAAACAAAAACTGAATCGAAAGAAAAAGAGGAAGACAACATTGTTTAAAAAACCAACTCTTTTTTATTATGGAATGTGGAATAGAAACAAAGAAATGATTAGGATTTTAATAAACAAAATTGAAAACAAACAAAATTAAAAAAAAAGTAATAAAAAACGGGAACATTTTATTTAGTGCATATAGAATCCAGATTATACAATAAAAATAATAAAAGAATATAAAATATTGTTGAAAATAACAATAATAATTTTTGTGTAAAGAATCCTGTCTAAAGAATCCTGTGTAAAGAATCCTGTTAAACCGGAGGTGATATTTTTAATTTTTATAAATTATTGTATCATACAGGAAGTTTTTTTTTCTAATTTGAATGAAAAATGGAGTCCATAGCAACGGCTTTATTGTTGTAAGAAGAGAACAACGTGGCTCAGAACACAGAGACAAGGCTGAAAATCGAAATTTATCCATTCATGAGGTACTAAAAGTACTTTGACCTGTAGATCTACTGTTCAGCCCTTAACTTAACTAGGATTGCTCTGGTTTCGTAGCTTTGACAACCTTCACCTTCACCTTCTGATATCTGATAATCCTATGGTGCATCAATGTTACACAATTGCTTAGTATGTGCTCTAATGACTCGATCGCCTTGGCACAGAATCTGCATATTTGAAAAACGAAAACTAAGGAACAGTTGCAATCTATTTATGATGAGTGATCAGTTGTAAGAAATTATATTTTATTCGTCCTTAGATTGCATATGCGAGCAGCAAGCAATATCTTGTTCTGTTCACATTAAATCTGCCAGCTTTTGGTATTGCTCTGGGAAAACAAATCTTTTTATTTTAGTACAACAACAATTTATTTAAATCACTTTTTAAATATTTTATATTCATATTTTGGGAATTAAAAAGAGCAATCGAAAAAATTTCGTTGCTAAAATAAAAACTTAAAAAAATTTAACTACGATTGTAATGCAGAATGAAAGAAACTGAGCGGAATCGAAAGAAAACAAACGGGGAAAATTTCGATTTGAATCGAAAGTCAGAATATGACTAACTTAAGTTACAAATTGTTATAATTTCATATAAAAGACTTTATTGAAGGCATTGTTTAGAAACAGAAAATATTCAATTCTAATACAAAGTCAATATTAACAGATACAGTTTCGAATAAAGCTAGACAAAGTCTTAAATAGATAGTTTCGGCAAAATTGATTTACAAACTTCACACAACTTCTTTACTATAATTGTTTACACTTTTCTCGTTATTTATATTTTGTCTTAAATTTGATTGTGTTCAAAAAGCAAAATTAATTTCTTTTAAAAAATCATCACCTCCTCTTGTCTGAATATTAAAATTGCCTAATTCTTAATCCTAATCCTGAAAGATTAATTGTAATGAAAATTATTGAATTTATATTGAAAATTGCTTAAAGCTAAATTTATTTATTTGAATACTGGGCAATATCTTTTCATTTATCTGAAGCAAATATCTAGATTCCTAGAATATAATCATATGCACAAGATATGCTCTTTGCACACACATACACACATTCTAATTCTAAGCCATCTTTTCATTGTTTCTTCGTAATAATGAGAAAATAAAAAAAAAGAAAATTAATTAATCAAGGAAAATTTGATATCTCCTTCAGTCATACAAACCACTCTGATAACAATTACAGTATCCTATAAAATATAAATTTTTATTCACTTATTTTAAATATGTATTAAAAAAATATATCAAAAAATTTCACCAAAAAGTTGAAAAAATAGTAACAGAGTTTGAATCTTGTTTATCTGTATCACGCCAGTCTATCTATAATGATTACAAAAGGTCAATGTAGTAGCTTATTTACATAGTTTGTTCTTAATATTATTTAAGAACTGTTAAAAATATAAAATTTGTATTTAAAAACAGCTCTCAAGGTGTATTTATGCAGACGTTTTTTCTACATTACCAATACAACTGACATCTGAACGTGTGTATTAAACAATTTGATATGTTGACTCTAAAAGAAATAGCTCAGGTTTGCCACCATTTAATATTTTGACATTTTTATTTGCCTATATTGTAGTTTTTATAGAATTAACCTCACCTGTACAAATACACCATGAGATATGACGGTAACATCAACTGAGCTAATATATCATAAGTTTTTACTCTTAGTTTTGATGTAAAGTGCTATGCACAATCTTACATACGTACAGTAAGAACCTTGAGTTTCAATACAGTTTTCAAATATGGTATTAAAAGCGAGGTACATATCTCGCAGACGTTTTGTATATTCAATCGCATTAAACTGCATATAAGATTAAAAATAAAAGCAAAACAAAAATTATTCCATTTTAATCTAAACGGTATATCTTACAATTGCAAACTGAATAATATTTGTTTTCATTTCTTTTTACTTCAAAAAACTTAGCAAAAATATTGTCTACTTTTGGAAGTTCAATAGGAACTTAACTCGTCATGTATTAGCTTACTATAAAGACTTACTGAGTAACAGGATATAAGCTAATACATATGAAACGATTTTATATTAATTGTATATCGAATTGAACTAACATCACCATCTCTTCCCTTACGTGGAAGCTGAGTGGCGAATCGCTATATAAACATCATTGCCTTTTGTAATAAGCTTTGTAAGAGGAAATTTAGCTTCTCTCTTTAAGAAAACTTTTTAAAAGTAAGCTCCAATTTGTGTTGGGTTTTACCTTAGGTTTTAAATGTTACTTTAATTAATTGTAAAGCTACCAAATAATCCATTTTAATCGAATTTTTGTTAGTTCAGTGTCAAAAGAAAAAATTAGCATAAAAACTTAAATGATAAAATATTTTTCAAAGTGAGAAAATCTTATCAAGATACTGAAAAAATATTAGATGTTTTAATTTTTTGTGTATAAAATATCATTAAAAAATATTACCATAATGATTCTTTTAAAAATATGACTAAAAGTGATCGACCAAGAACGTTGTCCAGTCGAAATGTTAGCCATATTTTAAAAAGAATCATTATGGTAATATTTTTTAATGATATTTTATACACAAAAAATGGAGAAGAATGTCCACAAAAGCAGAGTATTACTCTAAAAGACTGTAATAGTATTGACGCATAGAATTGACGGCTGAGGCAAGAGTTTTCAAGTAAAGCTAATCTGTAGATGTGGAAACCGATCCTTTAACATGCGAAAGCAAATTTGCTTAGTGTCGGTTTCAGAAAAAGTCACTGTTGCCACTCATACAGATAATACCGTCCTAATAGTCAGCAATTATAATAAAAGAATAACATCAGATGTGATATAAAATCAACGGAATCATATTTCAAATGGAATGTGTATGTAAATGCTGAAAAAACCATTCCTATTAGAAAAGGTGATTCATATAAAATCTTTCTAAATAATACAGAATTACCAAAAACTCATTGCGTCCAGTATCAAGGCATGTAAAAAAAGATTCACATGGAACAGAAGACCACATCAAAAACTAATATATTGGCTAGGTACTTAAACCCAAATTTTAGTTTAAGTAATAACATTATTATAAAATCAGTTTAAATTTATGATATACAACTTTGGGGTACGACAAGTAATAATAATATTGAGATTTTAAAGTGCTATCAGTCTAGGACCCTTAAGTTAGTTCCAGTTGCGCTGTGATATATGTATTATGAAATATATGAAAACACCTATTCCATATTTTTTTTTTTTTTTTTTTTTGTTATTGAAAATTTGATCTTTGTATTGTAATATATTTTAACGCTTTTTGGAATTAAATGATTGGACATCTATTTTTTCCCTCTTTTTAAAATTTTAGAAATATATATGTATACCTAACTGCCTGTAGTTAAACTATAGTCTCTGACTATATGATTTTACGCAAATGTACCAGCAGAAATGTTAAAATCTTTTGTTGAATTACTCAAATGATAATTAATTAGAAAATGAAATTAATAATTAAATTATTTCAGAATTGGCCTCTGATAATCAGTACATATTCTAATAGTAATTCCGCTATATTATTCTAATGTCATGGAGCTGAAATTTGTTAAACTAGCTTCTGTAGTTCAACAAATAAAAAAAATTTAAATATGCATTAACTAATGATTTAAAAGAAAACACATTAAAAACAAAGGGCGACGATGTAGTATGTACAAATAAAAACGAAATTCAATTAATAAAATATTTTTTTTACTAATTTGTTTTAGTTTCTTAAAAAAAAGAGACAAGAAAACAAATATTCCTAAAACACTATAAAAAATTTGACTGTCGAATTCAATTAAAGGTCAATTGAAGGTTGTAATTTGCTTGACAAAAACCAACTAAACGAAGTGTCACACAGCCTTCAACTCAATATCAAAAATACATGCATTTCCCTTAATTGCATATATAAATAAATTCAATATTTATGGATTTCTAATTTTAGATTTTAAGATCCCCATATAAAAAAATTGCACTTTATGCGTCAACGGCAGGCAATAAAACACGTATCTAATCACTTACGGCAGATCTTAAATACTAATAAGGATTGTTGTTGTTGTTGTTAAGAAAAAGTAACTATAGTTTACATACCTTTCCTTCAGCTGGAACATTCAAGTGGGACATTTCTGCACAATTATTATAATGGTTTTATCACACAAGTTTTAGTTTCTGTTTTGTAAAATTTCTTTTATTTATTTATAATATTCAATGCAAATTATCCACAAACTAAACTTTTCGCCGCCAAATCGTAAACACCGCACTAACAGAATAAAAAAATTTAAAGATTAAAAGAAAATCAAAGAAAGTGTTTCTTCTTGTATTATCTCTTTTGATTGTTTTTATATTTTTGTTTTGTTACAGCATATCTTTGAGATGCCACTTTATAATGGCGTGCAAAAGCCGCCATACTAAAGTATTGCTAAAATGGGAATTGAAACCAGGATTTCAAATAGTTAAAGAAATATACATATTTAATTAGTAGAGCCAAACAAACTCAATTATGTATAAAAGTTTGTGTTAAATTTAAAAAGAATATAATTTACTGTATGATTTTTAATAGTCTTGAGATCCTAATACTGGTATTCTTATGAGATCTAACATCCGTTAAGGAATATGTATAAAACTAGCAGCAGAACTGACTAGTTTTCGACACAGCTACCAAAGGTTTCATCAGAGTTCTTTGTGTTATACATATTCATATTTTTACATAACCATTTAAAGCTCAAGCTGACCTGGATTGAAAACTAGTTCAGTCCCGCTAGTGTTGCAAATATTCCTTAACGGATGTTAATACCAGTATCAGGATCTTAGGTCTATTTAAAATCATATATATATAATATAGATCCAATTTTCGTAAAATATATGAAAATAATTTACATTAATAATATATTTATTACGCAATCGGTTCTACATATTCTGTATCTCTTTATTTATAGAGACCTATAAAAATTGATTATTCTCTTTGTTTTCTTGTTAACCCAAAAGTTGGCAATCATAACGAATATAAATACAAAGCAAAACAAAATCAGCTGGTCAAATTAAAAGTAAATAATAAAAGCACCAACAAAAACATGAGTCAATCACAAAAAACCAACCAAATTGTTTAATTATTAATTGGACGGACACATTAAAGGTTGATTTATATATTCATAGTAATAATATGGGTGGAATATGTTCATCATGCTGTGGCAATTCTTCGGAGGAAACAAATTTAATGCCTTCTCCGGTAAGACGAAAATTATTGTTAAAATTATTAACGAATGCCTATAAAAAATTTTGTTGCAGGAGACTCGTAGAAGGCAGTTGTTGGAAGCTGCTGAAAAAAGGCGTCAGGAAAATGAAAGTAGAGGCATTAAAGATCCTGAACGATTTAAAAGACAACAACAACGAAGTGAAGAACTACAAAGGCGCGAAGAAGAGGCGGCACGCATGGGAGCAACTGGACAACCAACATTAAAGGTGAGTGAACTTTTTAATCTAAATCTTATAATATATTCTTAAATCTTCTTGTACTTCTTAATGCAGTGGCAACAAGATTAATTAAACTACCACCAAAATGTTTTCGTTCTTGGAAAAAGCTATCAAAAATCTAAAAATTACATCTTTAAACTCTTTCATAATAATGTTTTGAAGAAAATTATTATGGTTCAATGGGGACAATTATACTAACGTGCATACACTATAAAAACAAGACATTTATCTACACACATATAATACCTAAAATAAGTCTATATATTACACCTATACTCTACACCATTTCCAATCGTATGTTAGTCTATTTTAATTCCTAACATGTTAAGAATTATGGCATTTTTCTGTAAAACAAGCATTCAAACGTGAACTTTAATCCTCTTTTTTTTACAAAATATATCTTTGCATTTAATATATACATACATATTATGTGTTAATAACATTTTCAAAGGTAAAACATCATTTTGCGCAGAATTACATATTTTTTAAAGTTTCGGAACAACAACAAAATTTGCATGCAGTTCAAAAATGCAATTGGGAATGGTGTAGATTTTTTTTATATATTTATATGCATACATATACATTTTACTTTTTCTTAATTTTCTTTGTTTTGTTTAATATAAAGATGATCGGGGAAGCCATAAAACATAACTCTTCTTTATGGTTTCATTGTATTTGTTTAAAAAATGCTTTATACCAAAACAAAAGACTATTTGAAATATATTTTATGAAATAAGTATATTTATTAAACATACAATTTTGTTATATTTAATAAGCAATTTGAGAAATAAATGAAAAAATACTGCAGATTGTTTTATTTTTAATATACCAGTTTTAATTGTGTAAATTTTACCAATTACCTTCTAAAATCGGCGTATATTTATAGTAAGATGTTGATTTGTAAGGATTGAGTAGATAAAGATTGCATCACTTAAATGCTTAAAGGTTCTAAAATGTTGGATATGTAAGTGTAGTTAAGGGGTTAGAAAAAGCTCATTACAGATGTATGAAAGGAAACCTACCCTGCACTCGATGTATCCTTTACTACCAATCATTACCATTAGCTACCGATCTACTAGCAATGTTTATGACTGACGATTTTAACATGGAATGACATAGACGGTAGTCAATTGCCATAATCTGTATAACCTTACACATACATACTAACGATTTCACTTATAACATGTGATGTGAAATTTGACTGATGCTGTTAGAACAAATAAGTTAATGTATTAAAACTATACAGATAGTACGATCAGACCGAACTTAAATAATTCATTTCAAAACTATAATTGAAATTGTCGCCAGTGAAAAATCTAAAAACATACTGCAAATAGTTTTGTTTTTGTATTTCATTCTCGGAATTAACGCCCAAAAAAAAAATTTAAGTTAAGGAAGAGAGTGAGAAGCCAAATCGCGAATTCTTGCATAAATTGCGGAAACTGGGGTGGGTAGCTAGTCGATTTTTCATTAAGCAAGTTACTAACGATTTGCAGTCAAATTCTACTTTTAAAACTGCAAAATATGTGCAATAGTTTTTAAATATCAATTACGTTTATTTTAACGATTTTTTTATAATTTTACTCCACTGTAATCACTTGTTAGTACGCTGTTATCGATAATTAGTATTTACCTTTGGCTTATCTATCTCACACCACTAACAATGATGACTTAAAATATTCTTTTTTGTTTTGAGTTCATCTTCTGTGTTTTAGTTTTTTCTAATATTGTTGTTGGCTTTATTAGTGAGTTTGATAATTCAGCCAGCCCTAAACAGATAATCTTTTTTAGTGTTTTTATAATTTTTATTATGTTAAAATTATTAATTTATTCAAATCTATTATTTGCTTGTATTGACTACAATTATGGCAAATCACTTAAAGGAGAATCATTAAATGATAACAGTCTTGAGGACAGTGAATCACCCTGGTCAAATTTGTGGTTTCCTCATCCACCGAATTATCAACACGACACCATAAACACCAAAACAGTCAATGTGGCAGCAGTGCCTTTACGAAAACAGGAAGAACTACCCAAAGATCAGAGAAATTCTTCAACTGATTGGCCTGGCTTGTGGTTTCCATACCCGTCAACATACAAAGCTAATGAAAAAAGCGAAAAATTGAAGGAAAACTTTCCTAAAGAACATGAATGTGATAATGGACAGGTAAATACGCGTTTATAAAAATATTTTAACATAAAAAAGTAAATAATAGTCAAACCTGTAACATTTGAAATTTCTTTTAACTGGATCGTTCCACTTAAATAAGGAATCATCACAGATCATGATTTTACTATAATAATAGTTGTTATACATATATAATATAAAGCTAAGTATATGTGGACATACATACATCCATATGTATGTAAATTTCTTATCATACAGATCATTTTATTGCTGGCAATTTACGATTTTTTAAATGCTAAAACTAATAGAATGTTTGTTGATATTAAATGGTTATGAATGACGTATAGGTATTCGCAAAAATATTTGTGTCATTTAATCTTAACAGGAACACCAGAATAATGCGTAAATGCAAGTCTGCTAGTAAATGCCACCTTAATTTTATTATTTATATTGGTCTTGAGATCTTAAAACTGCTTTCAACATATAGTTGTAAATAAAAGTAATTCATTATAAAAATGTGTTAAAAACTTTCATTCGAGTGAAAACATTATAATTCACAAAATCTATTTCCAATAGATGTACAACACAAAGAACTCTGATAAGACCTTAGTAGCGGAGATCGAAAACTAGATCAGTGCCGCTAGTGTTTATACATATTCCTTAACGGATGTTAATTCTTATAGAAATAAAGATCCAAAGTGATTCCAATTAGGAATTCAAGAAATAAATTATTTATTTTATGTAAATTGTGTAATTTCTATTACTAATATTTAAAAGAAATCGGTTTATTGACCAAACAATCGTCTAAAGCAGGGACAGTAATCATTATGAGTTTTATAATAAAAATTACACAATAATAATTATATTATGAGTTTTAAGGATTTTCTTCAATGGTAATGATTATTTGTGAGTAATATTATAAAAAATCAATCATAATCATTATTTTTGAGCAAAAGAAATAAGACTCAAAAATAATCATTATATATGATTTTTATTTTTTTCGCTCAAAATAAAACTCATTTTCAATTTATGACTTCATAAACATTAAAACATTTGGTCAGAACTAGTAATAGAAAAAATATTAAGAAATGCTTGTTCATTTTGCTATATAAAATACATTTTCTTGCCCAAAAATTATAAAATTATAAAGTCGTAAATTAAAATTGAGTTTTATTATGAGCGAAAAAAATAAAAATCATAAATAATGATTATTTTTGAGTTTTATTTGTTTTGCTCAAAAATATGATTATGACTGATATTTTATATTATTACTCACAAATAATCATTACCATTGAAGAAAACTTTAAAAATTTTAAATTTAAAAATTATGACGGATATGCAAAGGTCGTTAAAAAATAATAATAATGGTGCAATAAATGTTGTTTATGTCTTTTCTAAGTGATTGATTTTTTTATTTAAAAAAACGAACAATAATCATTATTTACAGTCCCTGGTCTAAAGTTAAACGTTATTTGTTCTCATTTTAAAGGTTAATTGCTTTTCTATTTTTTTAGGATGATTTAAATATAGATTTTGATCCAGATGATAAACGTCATTCGTATAATTATTTATGCTTAGGAAATCGTTCAGATTATGCTCCTAATTTGAATATAAGTGCTCTAATACAGGAGCATATGATACCAGCTGCATATAAACCACCTGTTAAATGCTTAAATGAAACTATAGAGTATTCTGAATCAATACCAACTTTGTAAGTAATTGACTATGTCTTATTTATCAATTCTTTAACAATCATTAATTTATTATTATGATTTTTATCAGTGGTGCTTATCGTCCATTAGCCCCTAAATTTGGTTCCTATCTTTATTTACCGCCACAACGTTGGCTTCATAGTCTAGCAGATGGTGCTATAGTTTTACTCTATCATCCTTGTGCGTTTGCCGGTCAAATTGAACAACTACAAAATACTTTAAAAGGCTGTTTATATCGCCATGTGATAACACCCTCACAACTTTTAACACCACAACGTCCATTGGCCCTTATAGCTTGGGGTAAAAGTTTACAAATGTCTGTTATAGACGATGACATAACAGTAAAATTTATCAAGGACAACGCTAAATTGGGCTTAAGACAGAAACAACAAAAGCTGAAACTGTCTGCTAAATTATATGATGCTGCTTTATTGACAGAGGCCCATTTAGTAACCGACGAACAGGATAAAGAGATATGCGGCTACAAAGAAATGTGATGAAAAAGTTTGTCTATTTTTAGTATGTATATTTTGTTATATGTTTAATTAAAAGTTAGAAGAAGTTTAAAGAAAAGTTAGAAAATTCGAACTAATTGCTAAATATTTATGTATTCAAACCTTATTTTATGAAATAATGATTAAATAAATGAAATAAAATATTTCGATATTCATGAATATTTCAATTGTGTAAAAAAATTTACTAATCCAATCAGTCAGTAAGACTTTTAATTAACATAAACTTTTATAACTTTTTATTTTGTAATATAATTTCTTATTTTAATTGTTTTTCTTAAGAGTCGTACCTGAATTAAAGCGTACAACGTACGACATATAAAAATTATAATTTGTATACGTTTGTATTAGAAAAAAATTTCAAATAAATATTGTTATTTATTATTATATACGCTACGTATGTATTTCGGTAGATCTCCTACAAAATGTATGGTCATGAAGCAATTTTGACAAAAAAATGTACGCCGTACGTTTTTATTTAAATAGAAAACTAAAACTGCCACAAATACGGTAAACAATGTAATTAATATATTTTGAAATAGTAATAATTAATTGTTTCCATAAATAATTATGTTTCCGCCAACTATTTTGCTAAAGTGACTGTGCCTTAATATAAAGGACGTTTGTTTTCAGACTATGATGCAAGTACATTGGATACACGTTGTTTCAAACGATGGCAGATTTGTATGAAAAGTACTAAAATATTTGAGTTCGTGTAAAATTTAAATTGACCGAAAACATTTGACTAATGCAAACGGGCATTAAAACTTTATTTTATGTTTTTTCTTACAATAAATTTATTTATTTTTTTTTAATTAACACATGGAAAATTATGACTGCCAAAATTATGTTAAATATTTAATAAATTTATTATTGAGCTTGATCACTTAGTACTTCGTCACGAATTATTTATTGGTTATAAATATTGTTTGAACAAAATGGGGTAGCAAAACGTCGAAATAATTATGTCTCAACTCAATATTAAAACATTAATTTTCTGTACACAAATTTTTGTTAATTGCGCTTTGTTACTTTGCCACGCCAAATAGCAATTCACATTGAGTACATTTTGCTGACTTTTTATTGCCTCTTGTACGTACACATTATCTCCTACGGACGTCGTCAGCCATAAAAGTTTGTCCCAAACGTCTTTTTGACTATAAATACATTTTATTTGATTTTCATTTTTAAACACGATATGTGTAGTTAAATTTATCAGTTTTTTGTTAAGTTTATTTCGGTCCGAACGTACATACGTGTTCCATCCATTAGAGAAAAGGTTTTTATCTCATTATTGCAAAATTAATTTTTTTTTGTGATTTGGCATCGGTAGTGTGTGTTTAATTTCTATTGCTGTTTTTTCTTGGTGACAAAAGCATATGCAAAAAAAAACAATGTTCTGGAATAATAATATATAATTATTTTTGTGTGCTTTTCTTTTTTATATTTTATAAAACAGCAACACTGCACTAAACCACCCTACCTCCCCCTTTTAACGTGCTCATCTAACAAAAAAATTAATTCAAGATAATTAAGACGACTTCAAATTACTTGTCATTATTTTGTTGTTGTTCTTCAAGATCCATATTTATTTTATTAATTGACACACGGTTGAAGTGGCACGAATGAACGAAACAGAAAGTAGAAAGAAACAATATAAAAACAAAAGGGCGAATGAGCAAATGAAATAAAGAAGAAACAAACAATAATAAAAACAGTTGCTTTTGTAGAAAGGAAAGCAAAAACAAAAAAGAGACTCAAGTACAACGAATAAAATAAAGGAAAAAAAGTTTTTTAAAAACATTTAATAGACAACACGTCACGTGAGCATTACGTGAGCAAGGAAACAGAACAAAAAGCATTTGTGGATAAAAACACGAAATCCAAAAATTTGCTCTTTTTTTTCTACATATTCTTGATTATTAAAGAACGACAACCAACAGTTGAAGTCAGACATTAACCATAACAGCTGTTCATTTTCTGGTTAACAGTCCATTAGTTCAGCCGCAGTCAATTATTTCAAATAAGACAACAACGAAAACAGCAGTATGAACAATTTATCCGACACTCCCATACCAGATCCTGGTTTTGGTGGCGATAAAAAGGAAAGCAAACAATCAAGTGCTTTAAAGAAAACTAGCCGATATCGTAGTCGTTCATTGTCCGCTTCATCCACCGATTCATTTTCATCTGCCTCCTATACAGGCAGCAGTTCGGATGATGGTGATGATGTACCACCACGAGAAAAGGTCCAAAAGAATTCTAAAGGCAGTTCTGATTTTTGTGTTCGCAACATTAATCAAAATGCCTTTGGACGTCGTGAAATAGAAATTGCTGAACAGGAAATGCCCGGCATTATGGCATTGAGAAAGCGTGCCGCCGATGATAAACCACTTAAGGATGCCAAGATTGTTGGATGCACTCATATTAATGCCCAGACAGCGGTACTCATTGAAACATTAATTGATTTGGGTGCATCGGTGCGTTGGGCTGCATGTAATATTTATTCAACACAGGTATGTACATATACAACGAACGATTAATCTTAATTTTGAATATTTCTTATAGTACTTTATTCAGATATAATTTGTTAAATCAATTTTTAATATGTAACATGGTCATATTTAATAATGGCATAACAGTTTCACATATTACATATATACATACATATGTATGCAGATATACATACATATGTAGATGTTTATGAATACTATAAGCTTCGTGTGGGCACCTCATAAAATGCTATTTTATCTTTATAGCTAGATCAATTTATTTTCGTGAGAGATACCTATGTAATTAAAGTGCCAAAACCAATAGCTGTTTAAATTATTCCACAACGAAAGTATGTGGAATGATGATGAATTTCATGTCAATATCAGTTGTAATAGAAAGTTAACGGTTTCAAGTAACAACTACTTTTGTGCTCTTACCCGATTGAGTTCAAAACAATTTAAATTTTTAACAAATATTTTATAAAATAAAGCTTATGGCAGAGTTATGCCGTATTTTGGAAAAAATATTTTTATTAAAATCGTTACCTTCAAAACATAACTAACCATGTTCCATTTAAATAAGTGAAACCATTCGTCTTCTATGAACACGCTGATATTTATGTATGTACTAGCTGAACCCGGTGTGCTTCGCTACCCCCCGTTATATAATATAATTTAAAGTATTTATATATTTTTCAGACAGTTGTGGAAGAAAGTGAGTGAGGCTACCCCACTATTTTAATTCAAATGTATTTTAAATTTGAGGTCAACGTAGTAAAGAAGCACCAAATTTGTATATAGAACAAAAAGTTTAAAACTTAAAAAAAAAATTTGGCGTGAAAAGGGACGTGAAAGGGAGCATGGCGTAAAAAATATGTATTTCTACCTCGCCTGGAGTATAATGTGTATACAATTTGAAGTATATCTTTTAAAAACTATATGGAAGCAATTACATAATTTTAAAAAGTGGGCGTAAAAGGGGGCGTGGTTGAAAAAAAGTAGCCTATTAATCATGCCAGAGTCCCAGTTAAATGCCGTCAAAATTTCAGGAAGATCGGTCTAAAGGTTTGGTCTCCTATAAGGTACAAACAAACAAATAAACAAACACACATTCAATTTTATATATTTAGATATGTGTATACTTACACAAGAGCTTTAAGTTTTTCTTTTTTTTTTTTTTTTTTTTTTAAACTCATTAACCCGGCATTACTAACCTTAAATCATGTCGCATGATTACTAACCATGGGTCTTATCGACCCTGAATTGTATTATCCATTGAAACCTTCTCAACTTATAAATTGATACAACGTATACTTCTTTTGGTAGATTATAGTCTTATATTGTTTAATTTTAGTATACAATGGTGTAAATTAAAAAAAATATATTTAAATTAAAATTAATTATGAATTCATTACAACATAGCTAAAAAAAGTGGAAAAAAAAGTTATCCAGCCGAATTGCGCATAAAATTAAGAGTTTTTAAGATATTGACGTCAAATAAAGTGCATTTAAAACCTGAAATATAATAGTAAAATGTTAGATAGAAAAATTGGTACGGCTAAAGCAAACATTTTTCAGTTATGTACTATAAATGTTACCTTTTATTCGGAATTTTCATCATCGAACATATCGTCATAAATGGATTCCTCTTGTGCAGAAGCAATGCAATTTGAGCACAGTGCTTCTGGCAAATATATTTTCCACATTTAGAGCACGTGGTTTTGGTTTTGCGTTTTAATTTATTACAATGTGAATAAATGAACATATATTTTTTGTATAACGGTATAACTAACCTGGGTCTAATCGACCCATAATCTTTGTTACATTATTGCTAACTATGGGTATAGTCGACCCATAATCTTTGTTACATTATTGCTAACTATGGGTATAATCGACCCAGGCTGTTTTTTAAAATAATTTTATATGGATAATATCATAAATTTTCCTTATATTTATTATTTATAAACGTTTAAATATAAACAAATTTAGATTACACATATATCTTGAGTTAAAATATCGTCATGTTTTTTTTTTTTAATTTAAAAAATTTGCGTGTCTGGGTCGATTCGACCCAGAGGTTAGTAATGGAGGGTTAAAACATAAGAACGGCAACCAAAACTATGAAATAAAATAGAGTAATTCCGTAGCCGGTGAAAAAAGTTTACAGAAAGTATTAAAAAATTTGCAATTAGAACTTGAATGTTGTTTTTTAAACCATCTACATATATAACTATCAAGTGTAAAGTGTGAGCGAAGCATGGTAAACAGATCTCTAATCTACAGATTTTATATCTGCTAAAATGTTTGCGGCATTATAGGAGACTACGCATAAAATAGTTCATCCTCTAATAGTTCATTCGAAGATAGAGAATAAGAGAATTAATGCTCCAATTAGCTTTTACAAAATGAGCCATTACCGATATATGCATATGATGCATTAGAAACAGATGTCCAGGCGCCTTTTATTATGCAAACATATTCAAAATTGTTTGAAATCTCCGGATTTATCTTCAAATTCTTATTCTATAAGCATACATACATAATTGGCCATTACAACCCTGTGTCAGGGTTACGGCCTAGCTTCTCGCAGCCCTCATGTTGTGTGTGTTAATTTTTATCCATAAGTACCGCGAGATTTTGCCAGAAGACTGCTGAGAGTTAGCCGCCGAAAGAAATAATTTTTTCATATTTTATTTTTTTCAAGATGTCTATAAGCTTTAGAGTTAAAATCCACCACCTGCTAAAGTATAGGATGGTCATAATTTTTTTTTAAGATGTTTAGATTTCTCATCTTCTACCATAGATAGAGGACGCAAGTGTAATGCAATCATTTCAATTATGGCTTTATTTATTTGGGAGAAACATTTTATTTATTTATTGTTATTATTACGGTCTTTTAGACCTAGATAAAATGCTTCTTAAATATAAGTTTTACATTTGGGGTTTAGATGAATGCACAATTTAAAAAATTATACAAAATGAAATAAAAAAAAAGTATAAATTAAAAGCTACGTTCAGTTATTCTAATCCTACTTTTACGGCACTTATTTCAATTGCTTTCTTCAAATTAACTGTTAGGTATTTCGGGTCCAAATTATTTATTAAAACTATATTTAATACAAGCAATTCTTAATTTTTAATGAAATTATTAAATTTTATTTTTTTATTACAACTCTTAAAAGGTAAATTTTTAAGAAAAACTTGTAATAATATGCTACAAAATACGAAC
This sequence comes from Metopia argyrocephala, assembly GCA_963576795.1. Taxonomy (NCBI): domain Eukaryota; kingdom Metazoa; phylum Arthropoda; class Insecta; order Diptera; family Sarcophagidae; genus Metopia; species Metopia argyrocephala. The sequence goes on from OY756210.1 coordinate 40,257,146, forward strand.
CCAAAAATATTGAATAGTTCCTTTTGGATATTGATACTAAAGGTGTTGAGTACTAAGTATTCCAATCACAATACTTCTGCATCACTAATTTGAGCTAGTGCTGACAAAGTAAAATGTTAAAAAATAAAAAAATTATTTAAAATTATCGAGTAGTATTCATTCAGTAACCAAATAAAACTACTCAATAGTATCGAGTAATGAAAAGTAGTAAAATTGGAATGGAATGGAAAATTCCTTATTCCAGTTGTTAAAGTCGTTATCGTTTAACGATGTGTATATGTTAATTCTTATAAATTAAAACTAAAAGAAACATGTCTGCTTTATTCTATTACAAAAATGTAATGTCCCAAATTATAATAAGACCGAACATATTCGAACTAAAACGTTATATCATATGTGCATTAACTTCTTAAAGATTGTGGTGAAATATTACAATTCATCACTCGAGTTCTTAGAAAGAATAACAAATTTTAAACACTATTAATTTAATTTTTCTTTAAACGAAAAAAGAGTCAAGCTCATAAAAAATTAGCAACAATGTGTGAATTAATTTTTTTAAGATCTTTAAGATAAAGTTTTTCATGTAAAGTTTTATCAATTTAAAATTTTTAATTTTTGAAACTGTTTTCTATAACGTATTGTGAGATATTAATTATATTTCAGTTATATCTATGTAGTTGGCTAACAATTGTCCGTATCATGACTATTTCAATTGCATGTCAATTTATGCTACATAATGCAGTATCGTAATTGTAGATCTTAATTTTGATGACATTTATTTAAACAATGAATTGGCTGACATTTGCTTTTAAAATCAATTGCTTGCATATGTATGTATGTATAAGCATATCAGTTGCAGTTATATGTATGTACTCGTATATAGGGATGCATGAGTATGTATGCACGTATATATTGGTTGTATGTACACAAGATTTAATATATTTTTTTAGAATTTATGTCATTTATTTTCTTTTTAGCGATATTATTGTTTGTTTTTTTATATAAAAATTGTACAAAACAAATAATTGAAAGTTTTAAACAAGTCGCTTACATTAACGGGAAATTATTAAAATATAAGTAATAATTTCAGAGTTAACAGGGCCTCAAAGATTTAAGCACATCTTTGTTGGTAGTATAAAACTCAAACAGTTTACTTATGCACATACATATGGGCATATATTGCTATTTTACAAATTTGTTATTATAACTGGAAGTATCTATTTAAAAAGTGCATTGAACTGCTTTTCATAAATTAAATTTCTAATTATTTTTTTGAATTTATTATTTATAAATTATGCAAGTGTTTGAGAAAAGTTTTTAATTTGTATACAGGTGTGTCAGATATTAAAAATACATACTCGTATATTCCATTTTTGTAAAATAAACAATTTATTATTAAAATTTATGACAAGCCCAATTTTTGTTTTTGTATTGAACGCGCCTGCATTCATCATTACAGAGTAATTGTCTTCCAATAGAATAGTAATGGCAAAAAAATAGTGCAGGGAAGGAATCTTAGAACCAGTACACACGTTTTAAGACTTTCTTATAAAAATAGAAGGGTTGGGGAAATGTCATATTTCTTGTGTCTCTCTTGCCTATGAACTCACACTTTAATACGAAGGTCTTTCAACATGTGAATATAACGAACGACGTTTGATAAAAACTCTTTTTTTACTCCATACATATTTACATATCGTAATATTTAATGCAAACGGACTTAACTACACAAAATTTCGAAATTGAGTTTTTTTTATTAATTATGGTTCGTTTTATCAAAATACATGTTCATGCATAATTTTTGGCATAATAATTGTCAACGTCGTTGTCGCGTAACGACATTTTTGTAATAGATTAAAGGCAAGAGAAACATTTTTTCTTTAATCTGCTACAAAAATGTCGTCAGACGACAACGACGTCGTCAACTGGAATAAGGCCGAATATTTGTTAAAAAGTAACTTTTCGTTTAGTTTGTATATCGTCGATGGAATTAAAGAACGCTGTAACTGACAAAAAATCAAAAATAGGTTTTTTGCATCGTTTTTATCAGAAAAAAAAATACGCGTCGATTGGTCCCGGTCCCAGATTTCTACGATGAAAATAAATTCACTTACGCCGTCTGCGAAATGAAAAATACCAATGTATTTGGTATACTTTCATACGGGTTTTTTTGGCTCTGGTGAACATTTAAGGTTTTGTCAGTTACAGCCTTCTTTAATTCCATCGACGATATATACATTTTAAAATATACAAATTATAATTTGTAACTTTGTGCTATTAATTACTAGCACAGAACAGAACAGTATTGTTCTAAATTTAAGCATCTTTTTCTGAAGAAGTAAAAAAGTTCTCATATTATTATTTCACTCTTGAGTTAAAATTATTCCCCTTTTCCCATTTTAATTACAATAAATTATCAATATTAAGATTACGAGTATTAGTCAAACAAATTATTTTCATTCAATCCTACATACATACATAGATAAAATGTGCTTAAAATACACGCTAGTAAGGCAAAAGAAATTTTTCATTTCTAAAAATTCCTGAATATGTGTCACATGTCTGAATAGTTTTAATTATTATACCCATTTAAAGTCATTAATCCGTCATTTGGTTTCCACTTTTTACTATTCACAAGCACTTAATAATTAATATTATAATCAAATAAAAAGTGTGATTTTTACATTCAATCTTATCTTAATTAATACCAGTTTCTTTCTAATTACTCACCAGAAATCACAATATTATTTTAAAATAATCTAATCGAAAGAATCTTTAGAAAAAATTTATGTGTGAACTTTAATTTGATTTTCATTTGATTTGATTTTATTTAATGTGATATTTTTTATATAGATTAATTGGCCGAAGTACCTTTATATATTACTATGTATGTATTTCAATGAGTAATTAATTAAAATAAATATTTTTAATAAAAATGTTTGTAGACAAATCTGATTTGGGACCATTATTGCAAGTTACCTGAAGTAAAAGACAGAAATTTATCGGATACATAAATCTTTTTATTACTAAAAGTAAACGTTAACATAAAAGTTAACGCCAAAGTTAGTGGGACGATACGCTTTCCTTTAATTTTTAACGTTAGAGTTGAACTAAAGTTAACTACAGTATTCCCCGGATAATTGCCCCACGCTTAATTGCCTTTCACGCTTATATACCTCAATTTCTAAATCCCCATATTTTTTCTTATCATTTTCTAATAAAATTACACCTTTATTGTAATCTATTATATTAATCTATATATTATACCATTGTATATAATGTATATAATTTTTTTTTTGTAGTTTTTATTTTCATCATTCTTATCCATCAGACATTTTTTAACTGTGCTGTACACTTATATAATCAGAATTAATTTGGCTCTGTAATATTATTAATTGGCCAAAGTTGGCTTTATATTACTGTATGTATAATGAATAAATAAATAAATTCCACGGTTAATTAACTTTCGCTTAACTACGTTATTGGCTTAATTACCTCAAATATATTTTCCCCAAAGAGAAATTCCACTTAAAATTCCCTCGTTTAATTACCCAAAATAATTATTTTCTAAAATGTCCGTAAAATTTACTTTCAAACTACTTTTTTAATACAACCTTGCAATTAAAGTCTACCAAGTTTATGTATAAGTAAAAAGTTACTTGCTTTTCATATGTATTTACGGCAGTGTATACGGGAAATTAACCATATTCATTTAATTACCTCAAAGAGGCAATTAACCGTATTCGTTTAAATGTCTTCCACGCATAATTGCCTAAAAATGTTGGCATTTTTGTCGAGGCAATTATCCGTGGAATACTGTAATAATAATTTATATTCTAAGATAAGTCTATACATAGAGACATGGGCAGTGTTAGTGATATTTTGTCCGTAAGTCTTAAAATATTAATCTGAATTCATATTGTTTGGTTTCTTTGTAGCGATATTATTGTTTGTTTTTTTTAAGAAAAATTATAGGAAACAAATAATTTCAAGTTTTTAACAAGTCGCTTATATTAATGGGAATTTATTAAAATAATAATTTCAGAGTCAACAGGGCCTCAAAGATTTAAGAACATCTTTGTTGGTAGTATAAAACTCAAACACAACAGCACGTTGCAGCACAAATTATTTAAGTATATACACTAGTCTAAACCCAGAAACTTTAGTTGTAAGTAATCTCAATGTATACAGAAGGCAGTAGTTAGTTTGTGTGGGTATAACCATGCCCATATATCCGCCCTTTTTCCTACTGATGATTTTTATTGGCTACGAAATCAATTACACTAAATTCAGAAACTTTAGCTTCGGCACTTCTCAAAATATGAAGAAAGCAATAGTTAACTTGTATGGGAGGTACTGACTGATGATTTTTCTTGGCCGTGAACAGTTCTCTAGATATACAAAAATTATTATTCAGTTTATATGGGAGGTACCACGCTCACGTCCAATTTTTAAAATAAAACTCGCGCCACTGATCTTTCGTGATTGACGCAATCTACATACATATGTTCCAAATATCAACAAATTATGTTCAATCGTTTAGGTGTGATTAAAAGACTAACAAACAGGGTTAAAAAGAGATTTATATTTTTATATACATAAAGCAATACATTTCATATAGTATATTGAATATATAAGAAATATACATATTGTATATATTTAATTAATAATGATATTATATATACATATATAGTATATATATATATACAGTTACTCCAAAAAATGAGTGCTCACTTCACTTTTAAAAATTTCAACATTTGTCCTTTCAAAATGCTGCTTTATAATAAAAAGCTAATTATTATGTTGTAATGCTTTTTTAGTCTATTATTGTTTTATCAACTAATATTCCGAATAAATATTGCAACATTTTAAATACAACAAAAAAACAAAAAACACACAAATTTTTAGCTACAAAAAGTGAGTGCTCACTTTGATAATTTTATGTAACGGGACAAAATAACGGGATACCGAAAGAGAAATTGTATGCGAATTTTGAAATTATATAGTTATTTTTACGTAAGTTATTTAATAATTTGCTTTTGATGTGTCAAGATATACATAATAATAAAAATACCGACATGAATTCTAAGCGTAAGGAAACCACAGAAGCTGAAAGAAAAATTATTATAAATTTACGAGAAAAAAAGAAGTCTCTTAGAGAAATCGGCGAAATAGTTAAAAGACCATATTCCACAGTTAAAAAAATTATAGACAAATACAATAATACAAAAAAAGTTGAAAATAATCCAAGATCCGGTCGTCCGAAAATTTTAAGTGAAGTAGAAAAGAGGTATATTGTCCGTGAAATTAAGAAAAATCCGAAGCTTAGGGCCACAGAAATCACAAAATCTGTAAATTTATCATTTGGAAAAAGCGTGTCCGTCAATACTCTCCGAAATGTGTTGTATAAAGCAGGATATCATGGCCGTGTTCCCAGGAAGAAACCATATATAAGTAAGACCAATAAGCAAAAGAGATTAGAATATGCCAAAGCTCACGTAAATGAAAGTATTGAGTTCTGGAATCGTGTTGTATTCACTGTTGAGAGCAAATTTAACATTTATGGCAGCGATGGTCGATACAAAATATGGCGAAAGGTAAATGAAGAATTTGATGATAAAAACCTACGTCCGACATTTAAGCATGGTGGTGGGTCCGTACTTGTGTGGGGTTGTATGAGTGCCGGTAGTACTGGCGAATTGCACATAATTGATGGTATAATGGACCACAAAAAATATATTGACATTTTAAAAACGCATCTCCAGCCAAGTGTGCAAAACATGGGTCTACCTGCAAATTATATATTTACCCAGGACAACGATCCCAAACATACGGCCCACAACACCAAAATGTGGCTGATATATAACACTCCAAAGTGGATTGTTATACCCCCTCAGTCACCGGACATAAATCCCATTGAAAATTTATGGGATCATTTGGAGACAAAAATTCGAGAAAGGGAAATCCGGAACAAAAATGACTTGATTTGTGCTTTAAAGGAAGAATGGGACAAAATTCCCCCGAAAGTAACACAAAACTTAGTAAATTCCATTCCTAGGAGATTACAAGCAGTCATAAAAAATAAGGGATCACAAACTAAGTACTAGTTTATTATTTCTTTCTTCATATTCTAAAATATATTATAACTGAGCACTTACTTTTTGGAGCTAAATTTATGAATTATTTTGTTATTTCGTTAATTTAAAATATTCTGGAAATATTTTTTGTTAATTTTGTTTTGTAAAATAAAACTAGCATTTTAGAAAATAAAAATCAATCATTATATTTAAAATAACCTTACAGAGTTTTTACATGTATTGATAAGAAATTTCAAGGCGTAAGTGAGCACTCATTTTTTGGAGAGACTGTATATGTATGTAATTCAATTTCTTATTAATTCGAATATTTGTAAACAAATGTGATTACAAAGAAAAATTATTTACATACGAGTATTTTCTAAAATAATGTATTATTTTGTCCCATCAAAACTGTTAACTTTTATTATTTATTTTTATTAAAAATATAAATTTTTTATGCATCATGTAATAGTGTTTATAAAAACAAGACCTACTATAGCTTGCCTGTGAATTCTTCTAGTTTTTGGTTTTTTATTTTTTGTACAATTTTTTTTTGTCAATTGACACCATTTATTAAAGTGTTTAAAAAAAATTATGAGTTTTATATTTTTTATTTGATATTGTTGTTTGTATGTATTAATATCGTCATATAAAATGTGCAATAACCTAATTTATACAATTAATATGGAGACACAACCAACAATATCAATAAGAGTAGTAAAGTGTTTGTTTGCCTAGTGCAGGATGTACTTACTATACATATGTATGCAAAGAACGGGCACTGAACTTTGATTTTTTTTTTTTTATTTTCATTAAACTGACAAACTTTGATTCTATAGAAAACTATTTTATTTAAGTTTTACGTACGTTCACAGTAGGTGGTAAATCATACGTATTAAAAGTCCTTCGATGGGCAGTGAATCTTTTTCAGTCAGAGTATATCAAGATTTAATTAATGTGTCTTATTAAAAGTCCATAGATTGGTTTGGGACAAACAAATTGCAAATTTTCACCACATATTGCCCGAGATAATCTGCTTTCATTGTCATCATAATCTTTATATGCAGGAACTCTACCCAATGTGGTGGTGTTATAGTTCCCTAGTGTGTTGAACACTTGCCTGACACTTTCCAAAGTGTGTACATGCTAACTTTTCTTATTCTCGTATGGAACAATCCCTTACGCATCGGATTGGGTAGACTAGATTGCCATTAGAATTGAGTTTCTAAATTTCACTACATTGCTGTTGTTGGAAGTTTCTCCGTGTAGGATAAATTAGTTTGTGTTGTTCAGCCCAATTATGAGTTAAAAATCTCTGAAAACTTTTTCTTCTCATTTATCTAACTTCTCAGCGGTAAATGGTAATCAATGAGAATCGAGAAGGTAATACAAAGAATGTATAATGTTGATTCCGGAAACCATTACCCTTAACACAGATCATGTCCTACGAAAGTAATAAATTTTTTTAAAGCCCCCCAGTAATAAGTACTAGAATTCATTATTTGTAATGCATAAAGTTATTATTTATTAATAATTTGAAGAAATAACGAGAAATAACGATTTTTTTTTAATAAAATGTAGAACAATGAATTCCTTCTTCTTCTCACGATCTGAGATTATACATGGTAATCAATATTTATTTGTTTGCCACATGAAATTACCTTCTTGATTTCAACACAATAACCACTAGCCGATGGCAATTTACAGAAACTTATTTTGAAATTTAAACCTTAAGGTCCTATCAAAGAGCCTTGTATCAGATAGATCGTCTAATTGGAGAAATGTAGAGCTCTTACATGTATCAATACTACATTGATGTTTGTTCGACAATACAGCACTTTTCGATGGGTTAAAGAAGACCTTTAGTCCATATGTTTGTTGGGTTTAATACTTGTTGCATGCTGGTTAAAATAATATCATTATGCCAGCCAATTACGTATATATGTATGTAGATTACAAAATCTTTAGCATAACCTTGAGCGTGAGAAGCTATATTGTTCTGCTTATGGAGAACGGGGACAGTACGAGTACAAACCATTGACTGCAATCTCCGGTGGAGTTGATGATTTCATAAGATATTACAATAATTTGCTTTTTTTAATCTAAACTAAAAGGTAAATAGAAAATTTTCTTCTAATTTTCATTTCATTAGGTTATTTGTTTTGAAAAGTTATTTTGGTCATTTTTAATAACAGAGTTTAAAAGGTTTTTTACACATGTTACTTATGTATTATGGAGAAATGAATCCTAATCAAACAACAACATCTTAAAAAGAAACAACGGAAAACGAATAATTTTATGTTTTCAATATTACATTACTTTGCATTTTAGGCATCGTTATGTGCTCAATCTACAATACATACATATATATCTAATAATTCTAATTTATAATATTAATATATTTTGTATGCATAAGACTTTTTGCTTTAATTCTTTAAGATATAAATGATGACTGATGTGTTTTTTTCTAATTCTGTTATTTCGGTTGTGAAGCCAGCATTGAATTTTGTTTGCACATATACTTCTTCAGAATGTTATATGTTAATGGTGGTCTTTCTATTTAAATTGTTTGCGTTACGCTTTTATTTAAATATTATTTAGAGCTCTTATAATAATGTTTCAATCATTTAAGCAAACTTGACTTGTGTCTTTTTAAGCGTTTGTTTAATTAACACTTCTATTAATTTTATTGTGGTTTCTTTTCTTGATTCAGTCATTTTATTTGTTTTAAAAATTTATTTATGAATTGAAAACTTTAATATCATTTTTTCTCTTGTAATGTGATCCCTAAATATATTATGATTGTGGGCATTTCCTAATATGCATGTACTTCGTGCACTTAGTAAAATTAAAAATATATGCATAAGAAGAAAAATTATTAATAGATTACTTATAGACGAAGAAAATACTGAAATATGATATACTATTTTAATACGTAGTTTCGTTTAAAGTTCAATAAAAGTTTTTTAATTATATTAACAAAGTCACTAAAGCCTTAATATTTACCTTTTATATAAAAAAAAATCATTTGTAATCGTTTGGAATTCTGCTTTGTGTTGTAGCTGATCAAAACAAAAATTTTCTGTTAAATTAAAGTAAATAATTACAGAGTCAAAAATATACTCTTTTTTTTATCTATTACATTATATTTATAATGATAGAGTGGTGCTTTATAAGTCATCAATCTTTAATTGACTACACAAATAAGGGCTGTGCTGTCTACAAAGGCATTGAAATAACAAAAAACACAAAATTAATTGTTTCTTTTTTTTAAATTTAAACAAAAATTTACTTTTAAAATAAAATGTTAGAAAATCATATATAATCAACACGAATTTTGAAATAGGCCGTTGGATATTATGAAATTAAAAAACAAACTTATTAAAATATTACATGACATAAATGAAATCATATGTAGTATACATAAAACTCATGATGGGAGGGACAGATCATGTGTTTATATTAAAATTTCAAAAAATTGCTTCAAGCAAGAGGAATGATATTATTAACAAATATAAGCTCCCTAATTACATGACGCTTTTTCATGTATTTGTTTTCATTCCATTTAAACAATTGTTTATATGCAAATTTTCATGTCATTTAATTATGGAAAATGAATTCGAATTTTATTTATTTATATAATCTTCAACGAATTACACGCCTTAAAGGCCAAATTATTTCAGTAATATAAAATGAAAAGAATAAATAAAACAATGTAGTATGTATGTATATATAATTAAATCTTAAGCACAAGTCTGAAAGTTAATTACTTAAAATTAATCTGGCACCAACAAGAAATTTTCCTGTTTTCTTTCTTAACAAACAGTAACAGTGACAGTTCTCATAGACATTTTCTCAGTTCGCTTTTAAATTTATGAAACGGGACAACCAAATTTGCGTAGCTCATTAGGTAGTAAAGAATTCTATACTTTGATTATAGTTCATAAACTTAACCAGAGTCTGCAATCATGTATCGCGTATTATAAAAAGTGGAAAATCAAAATAAACACAGATAAAACAGAGGCCATTTTGTTGCCTTTTAATAAATCTGGAAAATGTGTTCCTACCAACCCATTACAGTACGAAAACACTGTTAAATATCTTGTCGTGTATGTGGACAAAAAACTGACATATTCGACACATATTGAACATATTGCTGAAAAAGCTACTAAATGCTGTACAGCTCTTTATCCACTTCTAAATAAAAGATCACAGCTGAACCCGAAAATCAAGGTTATTATACATACATATATAAAATTGTTATCCGACCAATACTTCTCTACGGGTGTTGTGCCTGGGGCAATATAACAAAAACGCATATCAGGAGAATCCAAGTGGCACAAAACAAGGCACTAAAAATAGTTCACAAACTTCTCCGCTTTTACCAAACTCGGGATCTTCACCTGAGATACTCACATCAGACAAGTAGTGATATAATGGACACCCAGAATCATGCATTTATCAACAGATGCAAGAATTCTGAGTATTATTTAATTAGAACACTATCTTAAAACACTTCTTAGTATACTGTAGTAATCTAGTAAAGTGTCTATATAAAAAGTACTGTCTCTCTGGTGCAAATCAATTTCTGATTTAAATTACTTTTAATTCTTTTTTGTAATTCTGTTTTGTAATTCTGTTTTGTATTTTAAAGTTTACTTATGGTATATATCGTCGCAAGAATTAAAGAACGCTGTAACTGACAAAAATGCGCACCAGAGCCAAAAAACATTTATGAAAGTAAAAGGAACACACTGGTATTTTTCAACACGCAGACGGTATAAGTGAATTTCTTTTCATCATAGAAGCCTGGGACTAATCGTCGCGTATTTTTTTTCTAATAAAAATTATGCAAAAAAAAACGTATTTTTGATTTTTTGTCAGCTACAGCGTTCTTTAATTCTTGCGACCATATCTTATAATCACAAGATAGTAACTCTTATATTTAGCTTTTAACATGATAATAATAAAATAAACATTAAATGTTAATAAACCAGATTTTCAATGGCACACTTACTCTTAAATTCACTCATGTTTCACCTAAATTAAGCCAACACATGCTATAATCGCATTTTTTCCATTTAATGTTTTTCTGTGTTTTAATGTATGGAATTCGAAACAATACTCCCTCTATTTGCATTAACAAATTTTGAATTAAAATACTGCAATTAATTAAGTGTCAAACGTTAAATGTCACGAATAGGTCTATACATATTTAATTTTGCTTCTTTATATGTTGTAATGTGGACGTAATTTAAATTTATTTACTTATATTTCTATTTTTTAAAAATAAAGTGGTGCTATTTGTAATTAATGTCACAAATTTTTCAATTGCCTATAATGCCTTTAACATGCAAATCTTAAAATCTAATGTATAAAAATTAATATACATTTTAATGTCAGCACTAACCGCGAAAACGGATGGATCGATTTCAGCCAAAGCTCCAGGGTACGTTGGGGATAGCCTGTAGATTGTTTATGTAAAGTTTGCGCGAAATATGCCCATTGGCTCCGGAGATATGGCATTTAGATTTGCCCATATAAGTATTCCCATATTATATATTTTCATATTATGCTTAGCTTATAGCTTGAGAGCTGTTAAAGTAAATATTTTAAATTTGGTCTGAACGATTTCATGGTCAAGGAAAATCATCAATCAGAAAGTAGGCATGGTACCTCCTATGCAAGTTAATTTCTTGATATCTTGAGAAGTGTTAAAGCTAAAGTTTCTGAGTTTGGTGTAATTGAAATCGTAGTCATCAGTCAAAAAATGTGCAGCGGTAGATGTAGCGAAGCACGCTGGGTTTAGGCTAGTACTCGTATAAAACTATCTGGTATATAGTAATCAGCAAGAGAAATATTATTTAATGCTCCATTTACTAGAAAAGCAAAAAATTCTATTTAATTTGCTTATTTTAAGCATGATTTTAATTATAAAAAAAACTTGCTAAAGAGAAAATCTATAAAATATACCTATTTAAAGACAAGGTCACTAAAATATATTGTATTTTCATATGACAATATTTATACACTGCACAAGTGCATTTTTCAATACCATTCAAAATCAATTATAGTTGCCTTTAAATCATTACAATACTTCTTTCCTCTGTCTCCTTTGAATATTCTAAATACATTTCTTTATTTATTATTTTATATTTATGCATCTGTATAAACGTTAAATAGAGTGGCGTTTATATACATATGTATGTACGTATGTATATAAAAATATTCAATATACAATAACTACACACATACTTACTAAAGATACGAGTATCCACATATTTATATATTTTTCATCACCGTTCATTATTTGTTGATTTCATTTATCTCTCTATCTTTATGTAGATTTTTGCCAATGTTGTAATAATATTTCATTATTATTATTGTATTTTTTTAATTTTCCCCAATACAAACAGGAAATCAATTATACTACCTATTTGGTTTTTTTAAGCTATTTGGCTGAAACACACATACGGTACCTACAATAAGAAAACAAAAAAAGTATAAAATATTAAAAAAAAAGTTTTTTTTTAACAGCTTTATAAAAAAATTCCTCTAATAATGATGCTGTGTTTGGTCATGTGCTTAGTTATTTGAGTAATTATACATACAATACTTATACAATTATTAAAACTTTTCTTAAAAAAACAAATATACACTGCACTCGCGGTAACATGAACCACCGTATAGCGTAAACAACGCTTAACGTAAACAATCTTTTTGCTTCTACATTGACTGCTCTGTTACTTGAACCATTTTTTCTATTGCATACGTGTCTGACTTTGATACACAATTAAAGCACGGTTTTACTAACTTTTAGGTTGTGATTAGCTTGCCAATGTTTCTTGTGTTGATGGTACCACTGAAATCCATGAAATTTGGCAAAACAAAAATAATCACGATCATGAGTTTCTCGTGATCTCGTTTTTTATTTTGAAAATTTAATAATTCCAATAACAAAAGAATTTCACTTTGTATACTTTTGTCAAGAAATTCGACAATAGCTGAAGTGAACAATTTCGCTAATATGAACTCCCTCCCATCGTTTTTATTAATTCAGAGAGACCAAAACGAAATGTTGAATGGAAACTCAGTATAAATAGCAATTTGTGTTTCAGCACATTCGCCGAATTCGTCGTTTGACTTTAAGTTCCATTATTTTCATAAAACAAAAACTTTTATATTGTGTAAATCTGTCCATGAAATGAAATGCCCAACCAAATTTAATAAAAAAAAAATTATTATTTATTAAATCGGTTGTCACCTCAAAGTTGTTGACCTCTAAAAAACACCCAGTACATATGCGAGTATTCTATCCATTTCTATCTTTAATAAGCTGATTATTATTCAAATTATGATTTTAGTTTTCGTTTTCTTTTATTATTAAATATTTATTTTAAATAATAATACACTTTCATAAACATTTCTATTCTACAGAATGAAGTTGCTGCTGCCTTGGCTGAAGCCAACATTCCAATTTTTGCTTGGCGCGGTGAAACTGAAGAAGATTTTTGGTGGTGCATTGATCGTTGTGTTAATGCCGAAAACTGGCAACCAAATATGATACTGGATGATGGTGGTGATGCCACCCATTTAATGTTGAAAAAATATCCAACAATGTTTAAACTGGTTAAGGGTATTGTGGAGGAGAGCGTTACTGGTGTTCATCGTCTTTATCAACTTTCAAAAGCCGGCAAATTAACCGTACCAGCTATGAATGTCAACGATTCGGTGACAAAGACAAAATTTGATAATCTTTACAGTTGCAAAGAATCCATATTGGATAGTTTAAAGCGTTCGACGGACGTTATGTTCGGTGGTAAACAGGTGGTTGTTTGCGGTTATGGTGATGTGGGCAAGGGTTGTGCCCAAGCTTTAAAGGGTCAAGGTTGTATTGTGTACATTACTGAAATTGATCCCATATGTGCACTACAGGCCAGTATGGACGGCTTTCGTGTAGTTAAACTAAACGAAGTTATACGCAATGTCGATATTGTTGTAACCGCCACTGGTAATAAAAACGTAGTTGTACGTGAGCATATGGATAAAATGAAAAATGGTTGCATTATATGCAACATGGGCCATTCAAATACCGAAATCGATGTGAACAGTTTACGTACCCCAGATTTAACTTGGGAAAAAGTACGTTCACAAGTTGATCATATAATATGGCCAGAGGGCAAATATATTATTTTACTTGCCGAGGGTCGTTTAGTTAATTTGTCATGCTCTAGTATACCCTCATTTGCTGTGTCAATTACATCTGCCACTCAAGCTTTAGCTTTAATTGAGCTCTTCAATGCTCCACCCGGTCGATACAAGTCCGATGTTTATTTATTACCCAAAAAAATGGATGAATATGTGGCCAGCTTACATTTGCCGACTTTTGATGCCCATCTAACCGAATTAACCGATGAACAGGCGAAATATATGGGCCTCAATAAGGCTGGTCCATTTAAACCCAACTATTATCGCTATTAAAGAAGCTAAAAAAAATGAAAAATGGCCCATTTTAATTACAATAAAAAAATATACAATAAAAACCCGCACCAAACCTGCGCACAGGCTTTAAAAGGGCACTAAATATTAATAGAACTACTACAGTAAAAACAAAAGGCAAAATAAAACTTAAAACAATATACCACTGCAGACGACATTAGACAATGAAAATATTAACTAAAAAGTAAGAAATAACTACTGATTAAATTATAAAACAAACAAACCAACAAAAAAAAAAAACCCGTAAGAATTTATTAATATTGTATTATTTCATACAAACAGACAATGAAAAATGAAAAATAATTATGTTTTAAATATTAATTAGGTCTAAAATTTGATAAAAGAATACAAAGAAATACAATTAAATAACTTATTAAAATTGAATTTATGAATAAGAATTCACAAAGAGTACTGCATAGCAAAGTAAATGGTATTAAATGTAGGCTTTAAGCCTTACGTGCAAATTGTTTTCTATGATATCCCAAACTAAACACATAATCCTTCGTAACATTCACAACATTTTGTCGCTTTATAATTTGTGCAAATATACAACTATTTTTGAAGTTATATTTGTAGTGATTACTGATAAAAAGAAAAAAAAAAGAAAGTAAAATATAATTTCATATCTATAAATCAATAATATATATATGTATTTTTTTAATAATGTTAAGTTGAATTTAAATAGTACAATAGTTTCTAATTTTTTTTTAAGAGTAGGCAAGCATATTTCGAACTGCAACAAACAATGTATGGCTGAATGCTAGGCTGGCTGGCTTCATAAATGTACTTTGGCAAGCTACTTTACGAAGCTACATACATGTTATGACAACACAGCTTTGTCGTTTTAGTATATTTATGAAGTTTTGTTTATTGAGTTAATTTTTGAAAATTTCAAAAATTGTAAACTTTTGTAAAACAGTCATAAACATGCAATAAGAAAAGAAATTCTACAAAATATAAAATCATTCCTGCTGCCCAAGCTATAATGAATACAGTCGAATTCGGATATAAGCACACCGTTTAAAAGAATCAATCGGATAATTGCAAAATAAATGCATTCACTTTGTTATTTTCGTTTAAAAGAAAATCCCTTTTAAAGAAAACCCGCTTAAAAGAAACAGATTTTGCGTTAAAAAGCACAAAATTGTATATAAAAAACGAGTATTAAGAATTTATCGACAACAAAAAATTTTAGCACCGGCTCATTTCTTTTTAATTTTATGCATACCTACATTTTCAAAAGTATTTTTAATGGCAAGAATGTTCATTTATTGCTAAAATTGTTTATAATTTATGTGTTAACTTTGTCAGAATTTGAATTTTTCTAAAACATATCGATTTGTTTTATTTTTATTTCAATACTCTTTTTAAAGAGTTCGTTCAAACAAAATAATTTTGCATTTGTCCGAAGTCCTTTTAAAGGAAAATTCTTGTTATAAGCAAAACAAATGCTGTTTTTTTACAAAGTAGTACAGCATTACAAATAAAAACAATGCACAAATTTAACAAATGTTGCGCATTCAAAAGTATTGACGTGCATTAATGAACTTGCTTGATTGGCAAAACTATTTTTAATATGTTTATAAATAGTATACATATATTGCAAACTGCATTTATGAAGTCAGCCCTATTTTTTTAATAACCCAGCGATAAATTTCTGCAACACATATATATTAGCGTAGTAGTTCACTTACTTTCTCACTTAGATTTAAAGTCCCTTAAAAAGTAAGAGACAATGAAAACAAGTAACACTAAAAAAAATTATTCACCTTTCGATATCTTTCATATTCAAATTCGGAGAATCGTTATCAATTCTCACAGGTACATTTCTTTTTACCAATTTTTCAATAATTGTAATTGTTTGGACTTGATCAGTGGGAATAAGAGTTTTTGAATTAGTAACTGACTATTACTCCGCTTACATTGTCATACAAGCTTTATTTTTTTCATACTTAAAATTTTTTACATTACGTATAATTATACAATTACGCTTAAAATGTAATATCCTGGTGCCGCTAATTTCTTTATAGCCATATTTCTGAAATATAAGTATATACCTATAAATGCCATTAAAATTTTTAAGCAAATACCAACTTTAATAAAAAGTATTTCAAATTTCCCAGCAAAAAAAAAAAAAAAACAGCAAATTATAAATAAAAATTCCCCGTGAATCTCTTCCCTTTCCAATGTTTACAGTTGAATTTATAAGAGAAAAATGTGCGAGAGGGAAAAAAACTCCTGGGGAATTTTTATTTATAATTGAGCTGTTTCAGGCCAAATGAACGTGAGTCAGAAAGAATTTCATTCATAAATTCTAATAAATTTCTTAGTTTTTGTAGTCATACATAATTGGCCATTACAACCCTGTGTCGTGTCAGTGTTACGGCCTAGCTTCTCGCAGCACCAATGTTGTGTTTTTGTAGTCATAAAAAACAAAATGGCAGAAAAAAAAATGTATTACTTTTAAATGATTGTCCTTTATGTTTGACTTTACAAACTTTTTTTTATAACATAACGTCTAACGTAATTGGCGATTACAGCCCTGCGTTATCCATGAGTTTTAGGACCTACAGTTTAAAAGTCGACTCCAAACAACAGACTTGGAAAGCTTGTTCATGACAATCAGTTAATTTCACAGCTATTGCCAGAAAACTGCTGAGAGGTAGTCGCCGAAAGCCGAAAAAACCTTTTTTTTTAATTTTTTTTATTTCTTTTTTGCAAGAATTCAGGGGGGCAAATTACGGCATTCGATATCGAGTGAAATTTTATATAATTTTAAAATAATTTTCATACAAATTTCGATCGATATCGTATGCCGTAATTTACCCCCAGAGCTGAGGTACGAAACCGGAATTTTTGTCTGGTTTACGCTAAAGATAAAAACCAATCTTGTCTAACAATTTTTCTGGTTGACGGTTAATTGGAGAAAAATAATCGTCGTAAACACTATTAAAGAAGTGAAATTCGAAAAACACTATCAAGTCATATATCCAATAATATGTGCACCTCCTCACTTCAAGCATTATATATTCTTTTTTTTTTTTTTGTTTATGCAGCTCTCTAATGCCATTTAGAATTTTCACATAATTTATAACCATTTACTTTGCAACTGGCTACTCTATGGAATGCTTTCGATATTATGCTTATTAAAACTAAAAGAGATATTTGATAGAATGTTTGTATAAATTATAGAAATTTCTATGTTTTTCTAACAAAAAAGAAATCTGTCTTAATATTTAGTAAAAAGCATAATGTCTTACTTAAATCTCATAAAATCAAAAAATACTTAAAAACTAACCACTTTTCTTATCCAACAACAATTTTTACTATTTATTTGCCGTTGAAGAATTTATTTGAATTAATTTACCGCCATGGTATTCTATTGCACTATTAAGTTTAAAAATAGAAAATATATATTTTTTTTCCATATTAGTGTATATTTTGAGTAATTATAGAGCATATATATATTTTAAATACTTTGAGTGTTTATTTTCCAATAGCATTTATCAAGATGAATTGCAAACAAACCTTTCCAAAAAAAAAATGCTTTTTAAATAACCATTTATTGAATGTTTTTGTTTTTTTTTATATAACATTTAATAAAAATTTTAATTTAGAAAATGCCACAAAATACCAATAATTAATTTAACATTAACTATTCCATTGTTTTGCTACAAATATACAATAATATTTTCATGATTATTGTATAGATAACGTATTACAATATTAAAAATATACAATATGTACCGATAGTATACAGGAAATTAAAAAAAAGTACTTAATTAATGCTTAACAAAGGAAATGATTGTATTTTTATTATAATTTGTAATAATTTTTTGTATGTATTTATTGCATATTTAAATGTTTATGACCCCGATTATGGTTCACAACAGTTGTAAATTTGATGTTGTATTTCTAAAATTGAGATTATGATTTACAACACCTATGTGTTGTACCATATACTTTGAATATTGTTTACAACATTTGTTTGTAGATGTTGTAGGCAATACAACACAACATTTAGACGTTGTGAACGATAATCGGGGCCTATTTGTAATTATTATATACAAAACATAAAATATAAAATCAAAGCCAATATATTCTTGTATGTACATAATTTAAGCTTCGCAGAGAAAATGAAAGAATAAAAACGAATTTTCGAAAATTAGAAATGAATGTATGAGGAACTCTACAGAATTATGATAGAACTTGAAAACTTCAACCAGCATTACATTTTGTTTGGATTCGTGGTATAAGACACAAAACAAACATAAAAAAGAAAGTAAACTTTTCCAATAAATGAAAGAAATATTTGTTTATAAAATTTAATATAAAAAATTAGGCAATTTTATTGAAGTGGGTTGGGTGGTGATTGTCATATAGGAAAAAAAATATGTGAGTAAAGCAACAATATTCGAGTATGTGATGAAAAGTAAGTTTGAATAAAATTGAAATTGTGTTGATATATATGTATTTTTAATTCAATATTACGCTATCTTTTTGTGTACTTATAGATTCATCTCAACAACTTTAATTAAAAAAAAAAATAATCCGATTAACAGGAAAAAACTCGAATCAATATTCGTTCGAAAAGTGTTAAAGCATTGTGAGGTTAGTACACTTTTTAAACATACACAGAATCGTTTATTTGACCGATGTTGATGGTTTTTTATTTTTATTGGCTTGTGTTCAATCAAAAGCTTATAATTCTAGATCGAACGCGGTTAATAAGTCAAAACATAAAAAGAGAACGGTAATCCCTCCTTCTCACAACTACTCATGTGTCAAAAATAATAGACCGTATTCCGATTGGCAACATCGTCGTCGCGTAACTACTTTTTTGTAATAGAATAAAGGCAGGAGAAACATGTTTTCTTTATTCTGCTACAAAAATGTCGTCAAACGACAACGACGTCGCCAACTGGAATAAGGCCGAATATAAAAAATTTCCCTGTTACCAGATGTGACCTTTTCTAGATGCCTTTATAATTGGATAAAACGTTGGCACATAATAAAAAAATAAAGCCTGGCTGTCTTTGTTTCCATCCATAACGAAATTATTCACCCTTATTGTGTTTGGCTTATTATTGTCGTATATCGACATTTTTGTAAAATATTATTGACAAAATTTGCTTGATTTCTTTAATCTAGGACAAAAATGTCGAAATACGACAACGACTACGTAAAACACGATAGGAAGGGGCGATTGTTTCGTCATGTTTCCATATTTTTTTTTAATTTTTGTTTTGATTTAT
This sequence comes from Metopia argyrocephala, assembly GCA_963576795.1. Lineage (NCBI taxonomy): Eukaryota > Metazoa > Arthropoda > Insecta > Diptera > Sarcophagidae > Metopia > Metopia argyrocephala. The sequence goes on from OY756210.1 coordinate 40,276,977, forward strand.
TTGTTTTTTATATACTTAGTTTTTTTGGCATTTTAAAGTCCAAATGGAAAAACCAAATGTGGTTGTATCTTGTTACGTTGGCATTAGTAGATTAATTTTTGGATTTTGGAGTAGATTAATGACTTAAAAAAATATTAGGCCTTATTCCAATTGGCGACGTCGTCGTTGTCTAACGACATTTTTGCTATAGATTAAAGGCAAGAGAGCATTTTTTTCTTTATTCTATTACAAAAATGTCGTAAAACGATGATGACGTCGCCAACTGAAATAAGACCTATTGTTTTATCTATTGTACATATCGTCATATTAAATGCAAACGCATGAGTATCTTATAAATAATGGTTCATTTTACCAAAATACATGTTCGTGCAAAATTTTAGATTCCTAAGATCAAAAATGGCGATTTTATTAACGAAATTCAAACGGACGTAAGTACAAGTGCGTGTATTTCTAAATGCAAGAAGACATAACTGCATACCGTTGGTCTCAGGTAGAAAGGCCCTAACTCAAATAATTTAAAATTTACAGGAGGCGGTAAAAATACAACAGATACTGTAATTATTAATATATAACTTTTTATTAAATGCTGTACAATTGCTTGTAATAACGTTATTTTTAATAATATTGTAAACATTCTTTGTGAGGAGCGGAATATTTCTAAAATGCATTGGATTTACTGAAAAAAAGTAAGTTTTGAAAAAATGCGAGTTAGGGCCTTTCTACCTGAGACCAACGATACATATTTATATGAAAACCTTACATACAAACTCATTCGTTGTATATAATGGCAATCCTTATATCTCGATATTAAAAATTTTGATTTTCAGGATTTACAAAATTCTTGATATTATGGTTTTTTGCTTCTCCTGTAAAAAAACACAAAGTGTAGTTTTGTCCGTTTGCATTTAATATGACGATATACATACATATATGTATGTATAAGGACTTGTCCCACAACTACACTAGAAGCTCTACTAAACTTATTTCCACCGCATATAGTAGTGAACAACAAGGCCATAGAGACCGCGACTATGGTTATGAGGGATAGGTCAAAATCTAGACTTAAAAAGGCATAGTGACCTACCCAACCGATTGTTTTGTAAACCGTTCCTAGTCTGTCCATTGGATAGCATCGGGAAACTCTATGACTTTGGATTTATGATTGGATTGCGTTTAGCGGTATACGGATGGGTCAAATACTGAAGGCAGCTCATGAGCGGGAATATTTGAACCTGAGAGAAAATATTCAGTCAATGGGGAAACTCCCTAGCATTTTCCAAAGGGAGGTTTATGATATTGAAGGATGCGCTCAATTCAACCAGGACAAAGTGCAGAAGATGGTCACACATACTAGGCCGTATTCCAATTGGCGACGTCGTCATCGTGTAACGACATTTCTGTAATAGATTAAATGCAAGAATAACATTTTTTCTTTATTCTGCTACAAAAATGTCGTCAGACGACAACGACGTCGCCAACTGGAATAAGGCCGACTATCTGACAATCAGGCTGCAATTCGAGCACTTGGCTCATATGAAATTGACCCGAAGTTAGCATTGGGACTGTTTGCTGACAGTTTGTATTTCCAAAGTAATACAAAATTATCGCTTACGCTTTCTTAATCAAATATTTGACAAATGTGAACGTACTATATAATTAGGAATTTCACAGAATGCAATGATGTTGGAATTAGATTTAAAAAAGGGGGGAAAACATACCTTTTGTTACAAAATTCAATGACACATCTTTTATGTTCGAAATCGAACCAATTATGCTCAATATCACTGGATAACATTGAATTTCATGAAACCAAAGTAGGTTTTATCCTTCCAATTTCGGATTTACTTGTTTCACTAACACTCAATTACGAATTTAGTTCCAACCTGTTTTTCTCCACCTTCCTAAAAACTTTCTGCGCAAAGTTATTACATTTATAAATATAACAGTTTAAAACCCAATTAAATTGATTTTTTTTAATTGAAGCAATTATAAGTTTATTTATTCAGTTCACTTAAATTTTAAAAATATCAGAAGAACTTAATAAAGAAATAAAAATCTTAACTGAAAATTTGTCTATTGCGGATACATTGAGTTTTTGTTTTCTTTATAAAAAATTTTCACGTTATGCTGTGTTTGTAAAATATCTTACGCACGCAAGCGTAAATGCAATCAGGAAACAAAATTATACCTCTAACTTATTACATATCAGTTAAAAAGAAAAGTTACTTAAAGTACTATTTTAGAAATGATTTTATTTTTTTAAATTTTATATTCTACCATGTTTTAATCGTGTTTAGAATTTGTTTTAATTTTCTTCTTCAAATTGAAAAAAATTGTTATATAGATCAAATCAAGATAACTAAAAAATTAAATTTTTATAAAAAAGGGAAAAAATTTTTAAGATTACTAAAATTCTTTTCTCCATGCTTTAGTGCACTAAATGGTTAGGGATGTTTGTCCATCGTTTAAACGCTTATACAAGGAGGGGACGAAAACGTATGTTTCCTTTAGAAAGCATTTACTCCAAAAAATGAGGCTTCAAATGTTTTAACATACCAAAGGTGCGAAAACGCTTAACTTTCATCACTTTCATGAGCTCGTCATCACAAATGGCAAATTGTTTATTTTTCGGGTCATACAAATTACGTTCCTTTATAATGGCCCATACTTTCTTGACCACTTCATGGCGGGGCAATGCTTCAGCACCCATAAGGGCTGATAATTCTGGTGATAAATTATAGGATCTAGTAAAACCAGTTGATTTACGACCAGTGGATGTTTTTTCGCCTGCAGGCTTCTTCTTCTTGTTCTTAGGAGCTGCCTTTTTATTGGGCACTTCAAAATCTGAATCAGAACCGGCATCAGACTCAGACCCTGAGTCAGATGCAGTCAAAGATTTGCGCTTTTTTTTAGCGGGTGCCGCTTTACGTTGTGTAGGCTGTGGACGTTTTTTTGCCTTTTTGTCCTCCTCACTACTGGCTTCCTCTTCAGAAGCACTTGCCTCTTCATCGTCTTTGTCCTCATCCGATTCATCTTCTTGCTGTGAATTTATAAAATCCATAACAATTTTGTCAAACTCCTTTTTGCGACTGACTAAAGAACAATCCAATTTCTTTTCCACTTGCTCTCGCACCTTTTTGGCCGAAACCACGGACAAATCGGCCGTCTTTAATACTGCATGGATTTCATTTTTTAACTCCTCTGTAGAAATGTCAGCCATTTTGTTTGTAGTAATTTAATTCAATAAATCTAAATAAAAGTAATCACTTAATACAATAATTTATAAATTTTATGCGTTAGCACATTATATACCTGTTATTTATTTATGTTACTGTTCTCAAAGATTTGTTTTAACTTTTATTGCACCGGCAGTTCACGCTTATTTTTATTTTAGTGAAGAGAGAAATGTGTTTGAAGAAAAAAAATTTCGGCGTCTATTTTCTAAATTCACGCCGAATGATGGCACCTTGAAAAAATGGTTGTAAAACTTAGTACACAATGCCGTTAACAGTGTTGTACAACCGGCGTAGTAGTAGAAATGAACACACTAGAAAACGGACAAATAATTTTAAAATAACGGTCATTAATCATGGAAATTAATATTGTAATGAACACAAACACGTATGTTGTAAAATTTTGGAAATTTTTAACATTCAGACAGCCATATTTTTGTTTGTGATACATATACTAAATTGATGGTTTTTTAAGGATAAAAAACAATCAATCTATTATAAACAAAATATTTTGTAAATCAATTGATAGGGTTGGTTTACTATTTTCTTACTTCGTAGAACAGTACTCTCTTTTCTTCCTTTCTGCAGAGTAATTTGGCAATTATCCTTTAATTTTTAATTAGCAAATTATTATTTTACTTGAATTCTACAATATTCAATAATTCAATCTTACGACTATATTTATGTAGGTGTATAATTCCGTTCATGATATGGTTGACATTTTGCTGGTTGATCAACTGCACTATTTTAAAAAGTAGTGTTGCCACGGTTTTGTTGTTATTTGCTTAAAGTCTTTTGTAATATAAAATATAAATGAGTAAATATTTATTTATTAAAATTTCCTTAACGTTCTTTAACTAAACATTAAATTGTGCACACCAATTCATATTTAAAATTTAAACCATTTAATTTTAGAGATTTCTAAAACATTGCGACTGTTTTGCAGTTCGTAAATACTAACGCCGTTGGTGTGATGACACCAACTGTTTAGACGCCTTGTTTATCGAGAGACTTTGATAAACGAAAGCAAAATGTCAACAAATAAAACAAAAGGAATCTCTAATAACAGTGTAAAGTAGATTATAACAAAAAAGGAAAAAGAAATAAGAAAAAGAAAATTCCGCGACGTCTGTGCATAAAATTGTAAAATTTATTTATAATTAATAACGATATACTATTAAAAATGTAACAATTACAAAGTGATAATGGTTAAATTGAAATAATGATAAAAGAAATGATTAAATCAAGTGAAAATAGTGCCAAAAAAAGTTTCCAGAATTTCTGAAAAAAGAACTATAGGACTAGGAGTAGATAGCAAAGAAAATACAAAAAATAAGATATACATATATATGCAGGCATATAGAAATACCAAAAACATACATATATACATACAATATATGAAATAAAATTAATAAAATAAAAATTGAAACAGATAAAAACGAAGATTACCATTAATATCACTTAGTAATACCTATAAGGCGTCAATATTGGCCACCAATAAAAGGAAAAATAAAGTTGGCCACTTTAGAAATACATGTACAGACATAAATACATACTTTGTATTATGTTTATATTAAAACATTCAAGTGAAGTGGATTTACATAAAAAGTGCAAACTTTCTAGAAAATGTTAAAGGATAATCATCAGAAATAAAATATTTCTTTATTGGGATCTAAGGTAATTTTTAATTAGCTCATTGCCTCATTCTGCTCTTCTCATTAGCTTTTGGTACAAAATATACACTAGCTAAACTCTAATGACATTTAATAAGTCATATTGTGCATGTGCTGTTTGTCGTTATTGTAAGACATTGTATCCATGTTAGTGGATCACCCAGGCACACCAAAAATATTTGAAAACATAAGCGGGTTTTTTGTTCTACAAGGGTCTTCTCTAGAATATCGTATGTTATGCACAATATATTTCTACAGCTGCTGCTGCTGCTGCTATTGCCACTTTAACCACAGCTGACTGCATTATGTTTCAGTTGTTGCTAATATGCCTACTGCTTTAGTTTTCCCTTTTGGTTTGTGTCTTTAGCTGAATATTTTATATCGTAAAAAAAGATTCGCATTAAAATCTATGTTTTATATGTTAATGTTTCGTAATTTATTCAATGTTTTTTTATATTTCTTGGTCAAATTCTTCCCGGCGACCTCTCGCCATAATACATACGTACATATGTACATATGTACATACCTGCTTAGCAAATTTTATTCGTTTTTTCTACATGTACAACGCCTACACTAGTAATCTTTTTTGTTATTATTGTTTTTATTTTATTTTGTTTATAAATATTTTTTTTTTGTATTTAATTTTATTTTAGTTAGTTCAGTCGATTGAAAAAATTTTTCAGTTTAGGGTTTTTTTTATACATACAGTGAACTCGCGAAAACGTGAATACCCGGAAGCATGAACGACTCGGAAACGTGAACACTTTTATGTTTGCATTGACTACTCTAAAACGTGAACAAGCTGAAATAGCTCTAGAACATGAACAATTTTTTTTTAACTAATTGTTTTTAAAATTTTTCGCGTTTTATTTCTGGAATTCGTTTAAATTTGGAGAATTCCAGCATAAGACAACATACATACATATTTAGCTATCTATTTCAACAAAACATGCACATGTTTAGTTAAGAAATCTTAAGGAAAAGGCATACTTAAGATGGTTGAAAAAAAACACATACACGCATGAAAAAAAGATAAGTGATTTTTTCCAATAAAAGTACTATTTAGGAAAAAATTCATCTTTTAAAAGTAGTTTATTGAAGACTGAATTCTTTTGCTACACCCATATAAGTATTCCTAATCCTTTTTTGTATTATATTTTTTTTTTAATTAGAGAAACTTTAGTAGTAGAAAACTTAATATGTACATACATACATACATATATGTATGTATACAATTCGTTTGAAATACAATTTTTTTTTGTTTCATATTCACGAAAATGTAAAAATGGCAAAAAAGTTTGAATAAAATTTTATATGATATTTTTTTTAAATAAAATTTCCAAATCTGATTGAGTTTTAGCCAATATCTATTGCTAAAATGCATATTTTTGTTCTAAACTCTTACCGATCGAAAAGGTGAACAAATTTGAAAATGTGAACACCCTTGGTAAAAATTAGTTCACGTTTCCGCGAGTTCACTGTATGTATATTTTAAACAAGTTTTCATTTTGGCTTTAAAAGTTTAAATAATAAAAAAAAAATTTCTTCATTTAGGCGTAACATGTTCGATTTTTGTTGTTGTATTCTTCGTATTGCATTGTTACCTTTGTTTACCGGCGAAACGCCTTAAATTCTGATTTGATTTATTTCATGCATGTATGCATGCATGAATTATCGCCAGTATGTGTTTTTATCTTCTTATTCGTTGATTTTATCCTTTTCAGTGTTTTTTTTTTCTCTTCCAACAATGTTGCCAACATGTTTTGCTTACAAAATCAGTGAAATTTAAAATCAATATTTCAGAAAAAAGAAATCGTTGCATTATTATTTATTTAAGTACTTAATCTAATATAAATCTTTATTTGAATCGATAGTACGGTCCATATAATTTAATGTTTGAAGATTATTTCATGCAAATGTTGACTGTAACTGCGCCTCAAATGGCCCATCCGCTTAGTCCAATTTTGGCATACTTTTTCCAAAATTTCGGCCGGTATCTCACCAATAAATGCTTCAATGTTGTTTTCCAACGCGTCAATTGAAGCGGGCTTGGCTGTATAGACATGAGCTTTAACATAGCCCCACAAAAATAGTCTAAAGGCTTTAAATCGCACGATCTAGGCGGCCAATTGACCGGTCCCGAACGTGAAATAAAATGTTCACCGAACTCGCCTCTCAATAAGTCCATTGTTACGCGTGCTGTGTGGCATGTGGCAACGTCTTGTTGGAACCACATGTCATGCAAGTCAAGCTCTTGCATTTTGAGCAAAAAAAACTTGTTCGTTTGTAAGGCGATTCATGGTTAAATTATAGACCAAACTGAAGATGTTTGACAGTGAAACAAAATACGGAATGTGCGTCAGCTGTTTAAACCAGTGTTGCCAAAAAGATAATAGCTAAAAAATTACTTTTATAAAACTTTACCTTTACCAAACTTCTCCGAAATGGCTCGACCGATTTTCATGAAATTTTGTGTGCATATCGGATAGGTCTAAGAATCGGTCAACATCTATTTTTCATACCCCTAAATGTTAAGGTGACCCGCCCCAAAGAAAAATTTATGCCTCACCTAAGTAACATTCCGACTTCGATGAAATTTTAAACTACAGTAGATAGATCTGCGCATCGTAGAACACATATGGTTTACGTTTTTTTTAAGAAGTACTCAGAGTGGGCGATACAGGGGATATTTCCCCCTATCCCGAACTAATAAACTGAAGTAACAAAAATGGCGGATAATCATTTATTAGTATAGTAATGCAGACGTTGATTGCTCATAACTATGTTGACTTTTGAAGTTCGGTGAAGAGTATCAATAATATTTAAACTAAAAAAAAATGTTGCCTAGTCTTTATATAAAAGATTACAAAAAAATCCTGAATACAACTAAAGAAAACCTTAAAAGTAAACTTTTTTAAGTTAAAGTCACTATCTAATATATTTTGTTTATTGACGAAGCCATTCAGCCACAAATGAGCCTCATCGCTGAAGATGATTTTTCGATGAAAATCTGAATCATTTTCAAGTTGTTGCTTGGCCCAATTTACGAACATACGACGCTTCTGGTGGTCAAGCGGCTTCAGTTCTTGCATCAATTTGATCTTGTACAGATGTAGGCCAAGATCTTTTAGCAAAATTCGCCACAACGACGTCACAGAGATGTCCAACGCTTGAGAACGACGTGGGGGAGACACATTTAAGCTTTCTTCAATTGAAGCCTCAGCGACAGCAATATTCTCGACACTACGGGCACTTCTTTGTCGCACTGGCACGGAATCATTTTGTGCTGTTCCTATGGATTCAAATTTTTCCACTAGACGCTCAATTGCTGATCTGCTAGGACGATTATGACTACCATGAATTAAACGTAGCGTTTTAGTGTTGAGGCTGACTCCGAATTTCGGTAGTAAATTTTAATAATTTCGACTCGTTGTTGGCTCGTATGTAGTCGCCGTGGTCTAGTGGTTAGTGTGTTGGCTTACTAAGACATGGGCCCTGGTTTCGACTCCAGGCTCTGACATCTTCAAAAAAAGAAATATGAAAAAAATATTTCTTTCGGCGACTACCTCTCAGCAGTCTTCTGGCAAAAGCTCTGAGAGTAACTAATTGCCATGAACAAGCTTCTCAAGTCTGTCGTTCGGAGTCGACATTAAACTGTAGGTCCCGGTACTCATGGATAAAAATTGACACACACAACATGAGTGCTGCGAGAAGCTAGGCCGTAATCCTGACACAGGGTTGTAAAGGCCAGTTATGTATGTATGTATGTTGGCTCGTATATCTTTCCATCATGAAATGGAAAACCTTACCGAAGAAAAATGTCAAAAGAGCGGCAAGAAATACGGTGTCGTTTGCTGTCCCTGTCGTTCTACTTTTGTAGGGTCCTTGTTGAAAAACCCATACATACATATTCCATCTCATCGAAAATATGCCATTACGTAAAAATTAAGGCCAAAACATATATGAACGGCATATTTAACTTCACCCACTTTTGAAATAATAATAACTTTTTATTTTTTTTAAATTTGATAATTATGTTTGTTGAGGTTGGTAACCAATCATAACGAAATCCAGAGCCAAATTCTAATATTTATTGTCGAATGATCTTCATCGAAATTGTGGCATTTTGTAATTTAAATTTTTATTATTCTTTCGTTTACGAGTGAGACGATTTGTTCTAAGACTTTTTGATAAAAATTGGAAAGAGTTTTTTCCTATTTTGTTAAAACACAAAATTATTATTTACAAGTATTGTTCAATGGTAAGTATGTACAATAAGACTGATTTTTTGACAGATGTAACTCTAACAATGCTACCGCTATTAACTCTCAAAGTGCGTTGCGGTAATTGTGAGTTTCGCATGTCTGTCAAGAAAAAGCTAAAATAGTCAATTTTTATAAAGCAAGTTACTGGAAAAATTGCCAACGCATCTAACGGATATAAGTTGGACAATTTGTAACTTTCAGATGCGTTGACAGTTGACTTACATAGTAAATTGTAATCGCTATTAACAACGTAACGCTTGCTAAGCACATCTATCTTTAGGAAGTACCTGCGGATTCTTTTCTGTACAAGATTATCAAAAGAAAAATGTAAACATTTACAATTTACAATATTATTTTGTGTTTTTACAAATGATTCAGACTCTGTTGTATTTCTTTAAAAACATAACTAATAAATCAAAGCTAAAGGAAAAAAAGAAAAATATTTATTTTTATTAAAAAAAAATAACAAAATAGTTTTACACAACACATAGAATTATAATGAATCATATAAATTGCTACGTGACCCAATGACCAGCCTTCTAGTCAGCCTGTCTGCATGCCTGCTGAACTAATGATTGGTCGATCTCACTGACCAACACAATATTTCAAGTGACACTTCAATTTCTTGTTGTCGTTTTTGTTTTCTTACAAACGACAATTTTCTGTTCTCATTCTAAAACGATGCTACTAACACTACTTATCGGTTCATTTTTAACCATTCCTTCGATTAGTGTACACAGACTGATAACAAGATGTCTATTGAAGAGCAAAAGAATCTGTTAGAAAGTAGGACAATGATTTGTATGAATAATATTGCGGATCTAATGACGCACAAAATAATTACAATATCTTATATTGGCTGGGATTAATGAGGTACTCAATCGTATTTAAATAATAGAACAAATCTATCGCATTGACACAATAGATAAAATTGTTACAAACGACTACATGATGATAAAGATTTTCAATTCTATTTTTCATTCGTTTCCTGTGGTCTCTTACACTACAGCAAGCAAACTAACAAAAAATTGCCTAAAAAAGACTGAAGAAAACTGTAATAGATAAATTTATGTATATTTTAATTTAGCATGTATCGCTCTATACAGTAGTTAAAAAGAATGGTCTCTTTGAGCTATGTTTTCATTCTTTCTATTACATTAGGCAATGTTACAGTCTCAAAAGGTATTTTATAGACATTTGTTTTTATAAAGAGTATGGCATATAAGTATACTCAATTCAATGAAGTGGAAGCTGCTGATCCTAAAGTTATGATTTTTTTTTATTTTTTACAAATTTCGATATTTGTAGATTTTTTTAGACATTTAGATGATAGGGATCACCTTTGTATTTGCACATTGGGAAACCGGCCCATACATGAGAATTGCATTCCATTCGTGTTCAGATAAATAGGTCTTGTAAGTATATATCATGACGCTTGAATGCTTCTTTCGACTTGTTTACAATTAACCCTCATGCTCAGAATGTCAAAAGCATGTGCTTTCTCAGGTATGACACGGTACCGTAAGTACAACTACGACTACAAAAACAACATTGAGTCTTGCGAGCATTGATCTCGATCGCACTCAGAGATTGTCATCTGTCAGAGATGTCCATCTGACCTTCTCAATATTTACAAAACCTTCATCCGACCTAGGATGGAATACAACTCCCATGTATGGGCCGGTGCTTCAAAATCAATTTTGGGGCTTCTCGACCGCGTACAGGAAAGGGCGAAGGTGCTTATCAGCGACGGTAGGGTATCCATATTTTCCTTGACCAGCACAATGTACTGCATGAGTTGGGGCCGTCCCCTGTGAGTGTGTCATTCATATTGTACCATATAAACCAGGTAGCGAACTATAGCCGTGCCCGAGCTTATTTCCTTGAAGTTGTCGATAATATTCGTAAATAGAGCATTGACGATTCGCTTGCATAGTTCATACAATGTGCGATGAATTACAAGCTATAAGACTTTGTCGTTCTGCCAGTTGTGCTCGATTTTGCGACATTTGTTTTTAAATGTCGCTGATGAAATGTCCTGGCTGTCGGTTATGCTTCGTGCATGATAGTTATTTTTTTAATTTTATTTATAAAAAGATCTATGGCTTGAAATTTAAAATCGCTTCTAAATAAACTCTCAAAATTATTTGTTATATTCAGTAAATTGGATTTATTTATAGGCTTTTGGGCCTTACTGAATATATTTATAAATTTCTTTCTTTTTAAACATTTTCTTTTTCAAAACGGCACCTTGTGTTAATTGTAGTTGATCGGATTTTCGGATTAACTGGACATTTGACCAAACATTTCCTTGGCATTATTACAATAGTATTTTGCTGCTTCAGTGCAAGTTTTCTCATCTAATAACGCATTGTGTTGTGCGTCCATTTAATTACGGAACATTCTTTGCAACAAATCAGCAACAGCACTACTCCCTCTATCCCCCCTCCCATAACATATTTTCCTAGACCAGCACATTGTACTGCATTAGTAGGGGCCGTCCTCAAAGTGCTGCCATTAATGAGAAAAAAAAAAGAAGTGGCATTGAATTAAAAAATGCAAGCATATATTTTAGTAGTCGCCGTGGTCTAGTGGTTAGTGTGTTGGCTTACTAAGACATGGGCCCTGGGTTCGACTCCAGGCTGTGACATCTTCAAAAAAAAAAGAAATATGAAAAAAATATTTCTTTCGGGGACTACCGGCGATTACCTACCTGAGAGTAACTAATTGCCATGAACAAGCTTCTCAAGTCTGTCGTTCGGAGTCGACATTAAACTGTAGGTCCCGGTACTCATGGATAAAAATTGACACACACAACATGAGTGCTGCGAGAAGCTAGGCCGTAATCCTGACACAGGGTTGTAAAGGCCAGTTATGTATGTAGGTAAGCATATATTTTTGTATTGACATGGTGTGATAGTAACCTATTACTCCCTCTATTACATATGTAAAACTTATATAGTTAAAAAAAAGGAATAAGTAAAATTATGGCGAATAATTTTCAGTTGCTCGTCCCTGATTTTTTCTTGTTTTGCGTAAACAAAAAATCTTCTTGTTTAGAAAAAAATTTTAAAAATGATGAGAGCCATACGACTGCCACATTTTCCAAACGTATTTTTTGACACTTCATAACATATTGTTTTTACACTATTTTACTTTATCATTTTATCTGAGTTTCTGACATGTCGTTATACTCAGTGGGATAGTGTTAAACCAGCTTTAAGCCATTACAAAAATATCTAACGAAATGTCAAAAAATACAAATGGAAATATAGTATATAGTATCAGAGTGGGCAAACAAACAAAACATTTCGCAAAAGTTTCAACAAAGTCATACACTTTTCAAAATTTTTTTAATGGTATTGTACATAAGCAAAACAAAAACAAATACTTTCTAAATGAGAAAGAGCGCAAATGAAACAATTAGCTTTTCGCTCTTGTGCTTGCTTTGTTTTTTGTTGTTTTTTTCTCTTCTTCTTTTCTTTTTCTCATCTTCTTTCCTTTTTCTTCTCATTCATTTTTTGTTGTACCTACGCACATTTGAGTTTGTGTATTTGTAGTACTCAAAACAAAAACAATATACAAAATTAAATGGGACAATCGTTCTCACTGTTTCTGTTTTATTTTTGTTTTACTCATTGTAAAGAATACAATAAAATGAGATCAAACGTTTAGTTTTGTTTATTTTCCTACTCTGTATAGTATACATACATATATATATTTATATGAAAATATAATAATATATATAATCAGACCAAAAATAATTTGGCCTTGATTCGTCAAATCCAAACAAGATCTTAAGACTTGTAGAATACAGTACCAGTAGTTGAAGTGGCATATGCTTTTTTAGATTTGCCCTGCTTTTTATTGATTCAAAACTTTTAGTTCTCTGATTTTTTGTTGTTGCTAATTTTATCACTAGGCCAATAGAAATTAAAAATAAAAATAAACAAACAAATATATTATACTCGTATTTGATAATAGAGAAAAAGAAAAGTAGTTGTAGTTCTAGTTGTCTGCGGTCTAAGTACCTCTAGTAAAGCCGCCGTATTAATAGCGTGGGTGAATGATTTGTTTTCGCGCTGTGGCAGTCAGTGAGTCAGTATGTTGCTGCTATTGGTTTTTGGTGGTGCTGTAATTAGCGGTAGCGGCAAATCTCTTTGGTACTTTTAACTTCATTTTGTTGCTGTGAATGTGGCTATTTGTTTTTTTTTTTTTTTTTGTTGGCTTTAATTTGTGATTTATCTTACGTTGAATCTTACGGTTCATCATATTTCTATACTAAAAAGAAATTTAATTGTATTTTTAGTGGATACCACACTTTGTTTAGTTGTGTTTTAATTTCTATTCAAATTTATGATGCAAAGCTTTGCTATGCATACAACAGCAATAACAATGGAAACTATGCGATGTTGATGATATTATGGCATCCAATTTGACAAACAAATAAATGTTCATCCCTATTAAAATTGAATAAAATAAACAATTTATTGCAATAAATAGCAACAAATTAACATGAATAAATAATTACTCGTATTATTTTAATTTCTCGAAGAACGCTTATTATTATTCCATATTGGACAAGCATCTTATTTAGGATTGGATTTTTTTTTATATAATTTTCTAAACAAAACAAGAAAAAATATTTAATGATTTTATTATATAGGTTGGGCAAATTTGAAGTTCGAAAGTAAAGTTGGCTTGAAAATATATTTTTTATTCGACAAATTCAGTGTCAAACAAATTCATTGATACCAGTGTAAAGTATGGGAATTAATTATGGAATATGATGTCTTGTAAATGTCCACCTCTAGCACGTTAACAGACGTCAATTCTTTTCATGAAATTTTGAACCTAATTTTGCAACGAAACTTCGATTATCTCGTCAATGCAGCGTCATCAGTTGTTTGTAGTTTGTGTACGTAAACCCGGTCTTTCAAATCGTCTCAAATGGAAAATAATCCACCAAATTCAAATCACAAGAACGCAGATGAAAATTGACATCGCCTCTACGTGGGATAATCACCTTGTTGTGGTGTAAATGCTAATCAATTGGCTAATCTGGCGGAGAGCAATTGCTCTGTGGCAGGGTTTTCCATGCCAGAAGGGCAGTTGAGGGGCAGTAGCTGAGAATTATTCCAGGGGCTGTATGAATGAGAATAAATGATTAAATAGAATACGACCGCAACTTCAAGAAAAAAGCGACTCTCAGAAAAAACATGCCCATAATTAAAACGACGGCTGCAACTTCACGAACTGTCATTTAATGTTTTCACATCTGTTGAATGTAAAGTTATTACAATTTATGAGAGTTTTTGCTAAAAACTAAATTTATTATTTTATAATTTAATTATGTTTACGCACTTCTTCAGAATTTTTTTTATAATATCACTCATTTTTTTTTAAGAAATCCCAAAATGCATTCATTTATTTAAACTTTAAAATGTTTTTCGATTTTGTTTTGTTTTCATTTGTTTAATTTGTTTGTTTACAAAACGTATGAAATTTAATAAAAGTGTGGTAACATTGTTGAGAGAATTTGTTTCTAAAAATGAGAGCATGAGAAAAATCGCTGTCAAAATAAAATAGATTCTATTTCACGACTGCATTCTCCATCGTTTTTATGTGTCAATTTGTATGGAAAAGAACGTCATGCCCCAGTTCTGTTTAATCATTAACAACATCATCTTCAATATTATTATAATCTTTTATTCCTCCCCTAATTTAAACTTTACTGTGCGAGCTTCTTAGGGTTTATTGAATATTCAATCAACAGCAGCCGATTTACTTACGGTTCGTATTTTTAAAGTAGGACCTTTGTTGTTTTCTGAATGATATCAGATACGATATTAGTAAGTTTAATTCAAAGGCCCACATCCTTTTATCCTCTTCCTGTCATATTTTTCTAGACCAGCAAAGTGCTGCCTCTTAAAAAAAAAAATCGCGACCGGGAAATTACTTATTCAATAACTGAATTGTTTGTCTGTCTGTGTGTCTTGTGGCGCCGTCCTGCTAAAACTAAAGGTCACTGATGTCAAAATTAGCCAATTGTGGATACAAAATTCTCATCACTAAAGACGTATTTGTTGAAAAATGTGTTGTATTTGTTCTGTTTTTCAAACAGGGAGTTTACTTGTACAAACGTTAGACGAAAACAATGTAGCGTTGGTTGAAATTTCCCAACATTTTACTAAATAAATGTCAAAGGATGACAGTTCAATTCTTGACATTTCATCATTTGACGATCAATTCACTTTTTAACCTCAAATTTGCTAACCCTATATTTTTGTTGTTTGTGTAGTTCAGTTCAATACAGCTATTGTAATGTGAGTACTGTCGTAAGGCTTTTTAATTTACAATATTGAATATATAAAGCTCTGCACTATTATTTTAAAAATTGAAGTTGTTCGGTATATCGATATGTTCGGTATATTGAATTATGCTGCACATCGACAATTATGTGATGCATCATATTTGAAATATTGATGTTCACCATCAAACTTCCCTATAGTCCAATCAATCGCATATTAAGATGTACATAAATTCCAAGTATTGATAAAACAAAAAAAAATTAGCTTCACAGAAAAATAATTGATTTTTGAAATGGCAATTTAGACACAAAAAATCGTATGAAAATGTATTACAACCGTTCTTTTTGTAGCCAACTGAAAAATTCTTAATAAATTTGTTGGTTCCAACACGGTGTACACAGCATTACCGGTTGGATGATCGTCTTAAATGTAGAGTACGCAGAGCGCGTAACACATTGCTTGAACAGAATGCTCATTTTGGCAAAAGTATTTTGTAAAATATTTTTGAAAGAAAAAACTGAGTTAAAGGCAGCTTTTTCGACAAATCCTAACAATAAAATAAGATCACTATCAACGGTTAAAGTTCAAAAGTTTTTATTAGAAGACCCTTTACATACGTACGTACGTACATACGTGTATTACCAAAAACCATTAAATTGTTAAATTTTTTTTATTTCTAAAATAAACAACACATTAAAAGTCAACATGTGCTTTATTTTTTTTGCTATAAATTTATCTTTTTGTGAAAATTAAGAAAAACAATTTTATTTAGACTTTTTCTGTTTTTATTTTGTAATGCTGTTTAAAGGAACTGCACTATAAACGTTAATTTTTGTTAATGCAAAAACGCCGCAGACATTTTTTTATCCAAATAAAACAACAACATGGAAAATCAGTTAACCGAGTCCAAAAGTAGATCCACATGAACATACATACATATATACTATGTACAAATGAGAACTGACATAACACCCACTTATGACATTATTTCATTTCATTTTTCATATAAAAAAGAAAATGAATTTTTACTAAATTGAGACACTTGCACTGGTAATTAATTTTTGTTGTTGAAAAATTGTTTTAAAATTATGAAGCTGATGCCGCTCTAAACTAAATGCTGTATAACCACCAACTAGTTTAAGTGGAGGACGAGTGAATGAAAAGTAAGAAGAGATACGGAGGAGGCATCAACCCCAAAAAAGATCAAGATGAAAAAAAAAAAAAAAAAAATTAAAGAAAAAAATGTGCAACAAATGTGCCAAAAATTTACAAATTTTGGCATTTTATAGTCATGTATTCATCTAAATTTTATAATATTTTTGAAAACAAATGAATGCAGTTTTCATATTGAAATTTTTATTACAAATAATTAAAGATTATAGCGAGTTAAGTTTGGCAGAAAACACCCTACACTTGTTATTTCACATGCATGTCAATATAATCCTAATCTAAAAAACTATGATTTGACAGATGAGGATATCAAACTATGTTAATATTTAGTCATGATGAAAGATTTTACGCCTCCCTTCAAAAAATTCATCCTCAAGAAACCGCTCCTTAACATTCTACTCTATTCCACCTTTGGCATTGTCATCAAAAACAAATTATCAGGAGAATAGCTCTACCTTCTGGGAAGAAAACAGCTAACTTACTAGTAAAGACGCTCACCACTTAGATTCCAATGACAGATAGGACAATTGCTGTTGAATATTTAAGAGTAAAGGTATAGAGTAAAGGTATAACAGTCGCCTTTGAGTGATCAAATTGACAGCAACTTGACGCATCGGCAAAAGGCGCTTAATAGAAAAAAAAATCTATATATCTTCCCATTCCAATACAATGCACAGCATGATTAGGGGTTTACCCCTGAGTAATTGGTCTCAATAAAAAAAAAATACAACGCTTCCAAATTATAAACATTTTCCTTGTGAGCAAGTAATTCGTGCAATTATTGATTTTTTTCGCACTAATTTTGCGTTTCTCAAGTTAAAACTTTTCCTACATGCCTACAAAATACAGTAAGTGCATGAATTTAATACAAATAGCCATCAATGAGCATTTTTATCAATTAAATGTTTTTAGAGACGTTTCTGGTTTAATTCTACTCGTACGTCAATAAGCAAAACTGTCGTATATTGTGCGAAGACCATCCTGTCATCAAGCCTCCTGTCTGTTTGGTGTGGTTTACGCACTGGTGAACATATGTAATTTACCATTATTGTTATAGAAATGAGCACCTAAACATTAACAACAGTGCGCACAACAATCGATATATTGCAAAATACACTTGTTGACAACATTCTTACAGAAGTGTTGCTGTTCACTGTCTTCCTCGTTTATTGTGTGATTTAACACCCTTGTATTGTGAATATGTACTATGTTAGTCATTGTCTAATAGCGACAAACCAGCAATTCTCGACGCATTAAAAGCCAATATTAAAGCCACCACTGACACCAGATATATGGAAAAATGAGTCAAAAAATTGACCGCCTCGGTACCTCTTATAAAGCACTCTTTATATAAAAATTTAACTCTGTTTCCTCGTACGTTTAGTGTGTTTAATATAAGCATAAGGGATCTTTTTAAAATAAGTTTGTTTTTAAACAAAACTTAATTAATAGTGAAGCCAATTCTGCCCGAGCATTCGTGTGTTTATATCACGAAAATAAAATCAACAAATATCTAATCTTACGCTTCTGGAAACCAATTGGCAGATTCACATCGACTTATTGTCAAATTATAATTTCAATTAGCCGATTGTTCTTAAAACCACAACACACCCGGATCACTGTCACCCATATTTTCGAACAAAAACTCATTGATCATGTCGTGAATACGATCTCCATTGGCCGTAATGTGAGTTTTGGCTTTATTTTAAATAAGATATAAATCAATTACAGTATACGCGTGTATAAAGCATCAAATCGTCGTGCAGAAGTTTATGTGCTCTATCCGCCATTTTATATATCCCGATTTAATGATGCCATTTTAGGTTTTTGACACCAAAATTTTTAAAATCTGCAATCCGTTTTCGGTTATTTGTCTCCAAAACTGGATGGGATATCCGACAAGGGATTGCAGATTTTAAAAATTTTTCGCCGAAAACCTAAAGTAGCATCATTAACTTGAGATATATAAAAAATATGAAATGGCGGATAGAGCACATAAACTCCCGCACGACGAAATAGTAAATTTTTTTTTATTAAGACCAATGCTCAGTGGTAAACCCCTATCTAAACAGTGCATTTTATTTGAATGTTGAATATTAAGATAGATACATAGATGTTAAGCGCCTTATGTCAATAGGACAAGTTGTTGTCAATTTGGTCACTCAAAGGCCAAATTGCCCCATCCGTCGGTGGATGTTGAATGTGAGTGGTGAGTGCCTTCACTAAGTATTTAGCTGATATCTTTCCATAAGGTGGCGTTATACTCCTGATCATTCGTTTCTTGGTGGAATAGACTGGAATGTCAGTGAGCATTTTTCTTGATATAATGGTATCTACAGGACATATTGTAAACATACTATTTAACTACGTATGCTTAGATTTTGTTCATTAACAAAGCCGCTAAACCAAAAGTGTATCTAATTGCTGAACACATTGTTGCGATTTGTGATTTTGATAATTTGAGACTGATTTGGTAGGGTTCCGGAGTTGTCAATCTATTATTATAAGTATTTGCTAGAGTATATTCATCTTAAATTACAAAACGTGAACGCATTGTGATACGAGTAGTTAACCTTTTTGGGATTGTTAGAGTTTTAACAATATAATTTGGGTGCTTTGTCAGAATCGTAACCACAGTGTTCAATATACATACATACCTACTCTTCGTATATTTTATTAAGCTATATTTACACCCATCTGAGTTCTCATCTGAGTTTTATATCATAAGCGCATTCAGATAGACTCAGATGATTTAATTTTCAGATTTAATTTAATTTTTATTGCTTTTGCCTGAGCTCAGTTGAAAATCGAACATTTTCTATTTTCAAAATTGTTGCCGTCTTAGTTGTAGCTGTTATAATCAGATAAGAACTTAGGTGGTACAAATATAGATTTATATATATAGAGTTGCGGTCGAGTTTACATATTTATAAAACAAGCTGTTGGACCTTTCCGTCTAATATCGTCTCTCTGCAAGAAAGTGTGCCATATTCGCTGTCCAAACTCTCTCAACTCTATCATATATATGAACTGTTACCGCTAGCGCTTTTAATCTTGAAGGCCATATTTGCAGACTCGCACGACTAGTACTTATGTTCCTTCTTCTCTATACGTATAGACATACATGAGTAGTGGTCTTCTGAAAAAAGAAAAAAAAAAAAACAATAAAAATCATGTTTTGTTATTATCAGGCATGTTCTGAAAATCACGTGATTTCAAATCACATGTAAGTTTAAAATCACACAAGAAATTCTTAGGTGTTCTGAAAATCACGAGCTTTTTTGTTTTCAGAAGTGTTTTTCATTGTTCTAAACCACAAACTTTAAGCTCTTTTGTGTCGTTTATAGAGCTGCCAGATTCATTGCTGGCATTTGCATTAAAATCGCACATTTATATTTCAAAAATTAACCAATCTATGTAAACTATTTTACATTATATTAATTTTTATGAACAAATCTTATAAATTTTAGTTTTTAATAATTAATTTAATTGACAAATTTGGTCAAATTATACATAAAATAAAATAACATGTTGTAAATCTGGCAACTCCAAAAATCGTTTTGAAAAATAAAAGCAAATTGTGAAAAATGTAAACAAATCAAAAAATTTTATGAAAATTATAATGTGTTTTAAAATTTGCAAATTTTAGAATTTTTCTGCATGAAATTATAATTTTTTTTTCTAAAAATAAATAAAGAACAAATGATGTTATATGTTTGTTTTACTTTTTTCGCCCAATTGTAAGTAAAATAGTGTTTAAAAAGTCAAGTGATTTAATATCGACAAGAATTTACCTGGCGATTTCAAATCACTAAATTTCAAAAAATTTTGTGCTCAGAACACCTTTCTCGTGATTTGAAATCACTCCTACAAAAAGTGATTTTCAGAACATATCTGTATGATTCATAAATAAAAGAAATGAACTAATTTTTATATATGTTTTCGTCGTTTACATTCCGATTTTAAGATTTCTAGATTAGCCACAATTACAATGTCCGATAAAATAAAATATTTAAATAATTACTAAATTTTAATTCTAATTTTTCGAAGAATTTGTTTTAAACAACGTGTCTCGATTTTATTTATTATGCTTTTGAATATAGTTCGCATTGATATTTAATTTTGATTTAATTTGATTATATTTCTTTTCTGCTATTATTATTATTATTTCTTTTTTATTATAATATTTCGTCATCATATTAAAATATTCTAAGAAAACAGAAAAAAACCTGAACAACTTTTAATTTAAATATTGCAGTATTGAAAAAAAAGAAAAAATAAATAAATAAAATAAAGCCATTAAATTGACACAATGGCATGGCGGCGGGCAAAATCAGCAAATGGTTTATCAGTATACTAAAGGAATTCATTGTTTATCTTAATGTCAAATTCACAATTTTGGGCATTAATACAATTGTAAGTATTTGCCATTAATTGTGTGCGGTTTTTTGTTTCCGTTTACAAGATATATTACCAAATACTAAACCAATGATTTATTTTCACTTTAAATTAAAAAAAAGTGTTGCATATTTCGATTTTTAAAACTTTTGTTCCTATCTTTTTAATTTGTTACCCTGAGCTGCTAAGACTGAGTTAATCTATATTTACACCACCTAAGCTTCTCATCTGATTATAACAATTACAATTCAGAGGGCAATCATTTTAAAAGTAGAAAATGTTCTATTTTTAACTGAGCTTAGGCAAAAACAATAAAAATTAAATTAGATTTGTAATTAGACTATCTGAGTCTATTTAAGTCCACTTCTGATATAAAACTCAGATGAGAAACTTAGGTAGTGTAAATATAGCTTTAGCGATATACATATATTTATTTATTTATAAATTCTTTGTTAAGTAGCCTTTTATTTTGTAAGTAATGTCAAGTTGACATTTGTAACATAAAAATCTAATTTCTGAAGATTTTCTGCGTCACATTGACTACTACGATACGTTTTCAGTAAGCAGCATTTTTTTTGTTCATATTACAGATTTTCACAGTTGATGCCGACATAAACGATGCGTTATTGTTATTGTTATATGCAATAACCCATTACCAAGATGTGTATTTATTTGTGAACGAGAAAGAAATATGTTGAAAATTATTCATGAGTGAAATATAGCCAAAAGAAAGAGCCATGAAAAGAGCGGCTCACTTAGTTCAATTGAATTGGGTTGTTCATGTACTACACTAGACTAATGTACATACATATGCATGGCATTTAACTACATACCTTTTGTTGTGGCAACATTTTATTAAAACTTAAATCGAAATATTTATTTAATTTAAATATTTACCTTAATAGCTTACGCTAAATTAATTTTTTTTATTTATTTTTTTCTGACACCAACAATTTGTTAATCTGTGGTAATAGACAGAAGAATGAGTAAGAAAACTTGACATGCAGATTTGATTTTTGTTAACATCTCATAAAATGCAACTCTTATCGCAAGGAAAAAAATGATTATGCATTAAAAAAAAATATGAATTCGGACAATATTGTCAAAAAATCTGCCATACAGATACATTTTTACTCCACACTATCAGTATTTTTTTACTGGCCTTAAATATATATTTTCTATAGACTGTAAGTTGTGTTTACCTTGTTTTATTCTGGCTGATAGATCGTGCGAATTTATCAAAGTCTATCTACAAAGTAACCACTCCCTGACATTCCACTCTATGACAACGAAAAACGAATTATCAGGAGAAAAGCGCCACCTATTGGGAAGTAGCAGACAACAGCTTGAAACCTACTTAGCGAAGGCACTCACCGCAATCAACATGCAACAATGGGGCAACTGCTGTTGACTATTCAAGGATGAGGGTATAACAGTGGCCTTTGAATGATTAATTCACAGCAATTTGTCTCATTACTAAGGCGCCTAATAATATAAGAAAAACAAAATATATGTTCTGTTGTTATAACGTACTGTCCTTTCCACAAAAATTCTAATACAATGCACAGCATTTAGTACGGGTTTACCCCTGAGTATTGGTCTCAATAATGTAAGAAAAAAAAGTGGATCGAGTTGGATAAAAAGGTTATATATGTATGTATGTACACGACTGCCAAATATGAACTGTCAAGATTAATGTTTACTAAAAATGGCGGCAAAACAAAGTAGTACATCTTCCCGGCGGACACCCGGAATGTATGTATATTATGAATTTTTCAATGTACTTACAACAAGTTATTGAAAAAGATTCCTTGAAAATTACCCTAAATGTTGAGAGCTATGGCTATCCTTTTAGGCAAACTACGTTCTTAAAAAATATTACATCTCTCTTATCATGTCCTCCACCGTTTCTCGTTATATTCGCTGAGATTAAATATAACCAGGCGAATTTAAGCGTTTTTATCAAACACGAAAGAAAGCTTTTAGCAACACCGCTGTTATGTTAAAATGGGTTTTTTTTCATAAAAAAAAAGAAAAAAAAAAATAAAATTTGGCTCTTTTAAATAGCTACACCCACGCATTTTCACACGGTTGCTGTGTTTAGGTCCAATTTATTCAACTACTTTTGATTGTGTTATAATTTAGAAAAGAAAAAAAAAACAAAAAACATGGCGTGTGAGTATGAGTATACAAATGTACGAGTGCTATGTTAATGCTGCATAAAAAATGTATTTTTCTTTTTGTAATTTATTTTAACCAAAATTAGTGGCCACAACAGTAGCAACAGTAATGAAAAGGTACCAACACATTCAATACTTCGTATGTTCCCCCGTATATTCTTAAAGTGAAAGTCAAAATTAAAAAAAGAAGACTTATTTTCATTCCCCCAACGAAGTGGTTGTGATAACACTTTGCGACAACAAATTTTGCGTGTTTTTTTCTTTTCTTGGATGTTAATTTCGAGTCCCATAAATAATTTTAATTTTGTTTTTATTTTTTCGTTTGTGAATTAATTTTGAAAAAAAAAGAAAAAAATTAATTTTATGATTTCAATTTAAACAATTTTTTTTATAATTTTTAATTATTACATAAGTAAAGATTTTTATTTTAATTTGTCAAAATCTATTAGAAATTAAAAAGAAAAATAAATAAAATTCAAATCATCTGACCTTGAGAAAAAGTGTCAGTGTCATTGTACTCATTTTTAGTTTTTCTTTTTGTTCTGCTTTTTGTTTTTTTTTGTCTTTTTTTTTGTTATAAAATGTACTGACAGAAGTAATAAAAAAATTAAAGTGTTTTTTTTTTGTTATAAACTGGCATTGTATTGTGTTGGTGTAGAAC
Organism: Metopia argyrocephala; assembly: GCA_963576795.1. NCBI lineage: Eukaryota > Metazoa > Arthropoda > Insecta > Diptera > Sarcophagidae > Metopia > Metopia argyrocephala. The sequence goes on from OY756210.1 coordinate 40,300,868, forward strand.
ACAAACAAATTTTTTTTATAAATAACAATTTTTTTGTCCTTCTTTCCATTATCTTTTGATTAAAACCTTGTGGCCAAAACACCTGTAGTGGTCTAAAGAATAAATTTAATTTAAATACTATTTTGAGCGATTCCCAAATACAGTAAATTTTATATTTTTACAAAGCCTGGTTTAAAGATTTCGATATACTTTAACCAACATTGCCACACTAAATACTTTATTCCTATAAAAAAACCTGTACCAAAAACCCTTCGCCGCTTCCCAAAAATCCTACTTGAAATTTATCTTCTCACTAGTAAGATTGTTTTCATATTTTTATGTGTGCAAAAAACAAAGTATGAATATTATGCTAAAATTTGCTGTTTTTAAGGCGCTGACATTGTTAAGCTCTAGTTAGACTTTAATTTAGTTAACTTACGAATTAATAATAAACAAAAGTTAAACTAAGTTTAAGCAAAAGCTTTGAATAATAAACCATTAATTAGGGAAGCTCACGAAAAAAAATATATCGGTTTTCTTTTTCGATGCGATGCATTGTCAACTTATGTACTTGTATATCGAGTAAAAACATCGATGTTTTGGATGCATCGTATCAAAATTTTATATAATTGCAAAACAAAAAAAAAATATATATGTATATATATATGTATATAATTTTCCTTCTTGTTGTTGAAAACATGTCCAATCTACATATCAAAAGTGTTTCTAACTTCAACAACTATCTGGCAACATTTTTATCTTCGTACGAAACAACATAGCAACATTTATTTCGGACTAAAGAAAATAAATTTACGCTAGCCTATAAAAGGTTTTTTTTATTATAATGAGCAGGATTTTAGAATAGAGATTTTACTATTTATACATACATTGGCCATTACAAACCTGTATCAGGGTTACGGCCTAGCTTCTCGCAGCACTCATATTGTGTGTGTTAGTTTTTATCCATGAGTACCGGGACCTATAGTTTAAAGTCGACTCCGAACAACAGATTTGAGAAGCTTTTTTCATGGCAATCAGTTACTCTCAGAGCTTTTTCCAGAAGACTGCTCTGTGAGGTAGTCGCCGAAAGAAATAATTTTTTTATATTTCTTTTTTTCAAGATGTCAGAGCTGTGATTTGAACCCGGCACTATCGTCTTAGTAAGCCAACACACTAACCACTAGATCACGGCGTGTTGGGTTATATGGAGTTATATAGGATATTTGAATTACTAGGGGCACCGCTCTATTGAATTTTTTGTATATAAAGGGTAAAAAGTGTTGCATGCTTTTGGGGATGTTTGCTGCATGTCAAATTTTTCGTACGGAAAAAACAATGTGGCTTAACTTTTTGCACAAAATTGAACACAATACCGGGCTATACACAAAAAAAAAAAAACAAGGCTGACTTCCTAAATGTATATATGTATACAATGTATCAATTCAGCAAGTTAATACATTGTATAGTTGTTTTTTAATACGTTTAGGAACATTATGTATGTATATGTAGTTTATTATTTATAATAATTCGAATAATGGCACATACATATCGTCGATGGAATTAAAGAACGCTGCAACTGACAAAACCTTAAATGTTCATCAGAGCCAAAAAACCTCTATAAAAGTAGAACAAATACACTGGTATTTTTCAAAATGCAGACGGCGTAAGTAAATTTATTTTCATCGTAGAAATCTGGGACTTGGACCAATCGACGCGTATTTTTCTGCTGATAAAAATGATGCAAAAAACGTATTTTCGATTTTTTGTCAGTTACAGCGTTCTTTAATTCCATCGTCGATATATTCCCGTGAAAATTGAAATGCGTCATCTATAGATTTTACATTTTGCTTAGCATAATTTGCAAATATACGTACGTATGCATTTCAAATTTATAAGAAAAAACCGCATACTTATCTTTAAACGTCGCCATACGTTGCGTGTTGTATTTTTTTTTTGCATTTAATTGCCTAATAACTACAACAGTGTTCTAAATAAGAACAAAATAGATTGTCAACATTTTTAGGGCTGCATTTACGAACACGTTGTAGTGTATTACTACAAAGGAACCAGCCTTATTTTCTTCTGGTCTTTAATTATATGGCGCCTGAATGTTGTTTATAAAACTGTTAACCAAAGCATAAATATTTTATAAAACTGTGAGCCAAAGAATTTCCCTGCAAAAAGTGCGACTACTCCATGCACGTGTGTAAAATGTACTCCATGATGGACCATGACTAGTAACATCCTTTACCCATTATGCATGTAAAAAAATGACCCATTTTACATTGCGATGTCCTAGGAGAAGTCCAGGTCCAAATAAATATAACATAAGAATAACCTCAAAACTACTCCCATGTAACTACTCCGTGAATTATACAATTGAGATTAGTTTCATAACTACTTCACATATATATTCCATGGATCAACTTTTGTAGCTATTTTGATAACTAATTTATGTCATTAATTCATGGACTACTAACAGAAGACTATTTCCTACAAACCTTTAAAATTATAAATCAAGTTTCAATTATATTTTTTTAATACTTTTTAACCCCTAATATATTTCATTACTACACTTTTATGTATACACAGACTTTGAGAAAAACTGAACATGGACGCCGCCAGCGTTACCATTCAGTAATTTTTTAACTTAAATGTGTCGCCAGTGTTACCTAATTGTAAATTTTACTTCAAACATACAAAAAAGTACACAATTTAATTACATAGGACTATTCTGGTAACTACTCATCTGGGTTATGTAGTCCAATTTTTTTTGCAGGGTTATTGCAAATCACATATTGCTATTGCTTTGCCTCTGACAAGTATATAAAAAACAGATATTGTTTTTTTTTTCTAAAAATATTTTAGAATTCTTAAAAAAGACGCTTCTTCATATTATTTTTATTTAAAAAAAGTGACAATTTTGTTGCATTAAGTTTTAATTATAGATCAACTCGGATAGATGTAATTGAAGTGCAGGTGGTTAAATTTTTTTAATTTTTGTTTTTTTTTGTTTTTAAATAGAATTTTAATGATGAACCTTCTCTTTTTTCTTGTCAGTAAATGTTAAAACAATTAAATAAATTTAAATTCCTTTTTGCAAACTTAAAATAAAAAAAAAATCTATTCGCTCTTCTTTTGTTCTATATTTAAATATCTTTCGTTCTTTTTAGTCTATTTGTATAGTTTCTAATTAAAATTTTACTTTACAGAAATATTTATAAAAACAGGTGAAACTACTGTACCACAGTCACTAAAATGAGAAATTATTCTCATTAGTATGATTATTTCTTTTAAAATCAATTAAAAAGACTATAAATACTTACATTGACTCAGTCAGTGGTGTTGGTAGTGATAATTATAGTGGAAAAAGATGGTCACTAGGGGCTTTCCTTATTTTCCTTTTCTTAAAATAAGAAATGTTTCTATTTAATATTTTATGAAGGTTTAGTGTTATAAACGGTTACCCTTCATCGTGGATCGTACAATTTTTGTTTTTGCCAAAGTTTCAAGCAATGGGTTATTTCGAGACTATTGACACTGTATGCAGATTTTTATTTTCTTTGTAAAAATAGGTATTCTCTTATCGCTTTCCATCAAAACAATATGTCGAATATTTAGACAGCGAGTTTTATTCTCTTATGCCCAGTTTCACAGTGTTTATTTGCCCAAACACTTAAGTAGCGTTTAATCGCAAAAAGTAAATCTATCGCATATAGAGCGAAACCAATTCACAACAGACCCTACTAATTTTTTTTAAATGCAGGAAATCAATTAGCTTCCAAGATTGTGCGATATTCTTAATATTTTCTCATAAACCGTAAAAGGGGTTTAAGTAGTGTTATATGTTTGGAGTGAATACATACATATATACATATGTACACACATACATACATACATAATTTACCATTATTACCCTGCTTCAGGGTTACATCCTAGCTTTTCGCAGTACTCATGTTGTGTGCGTAAATTTTTATCCATGAGTATCGAGACCTACAGTTTAACATCGACTCCGAACGGCAGACTTGAGAAGATTGTTTATGACAATCAGTTGCTCTCGTAGTTTTTGCTAGAAGAATGCTAATCCGCACTGCAGAAGTTGCGGGAATACTTCTGAGAGTGAGACTGTAGTTAATTTCCTTTGTGATTGCCCAGGTCTGGCAGCCAAATGATTGAAGTTTTTAGAAGTGTCCTTTTTCGATAGCTTGGCGCAATGTGCTAACCTAGACCCTCTTGCTTTACTCCGCTTTATAGACAGCTCTGGTTGGCTGTAGCTCTTTCCCTATTTTGGGTAAATTCAGTTTAGTCCTGCAATGGCTTCAAAACGGCACCTTGTGCTAATTGTAGTTGATCACGTTTTCAATTAACTGGCCATTTGACCTACCTACCTACCTACCATGCTAAGTAGTAGTCACCGCAAGAAATATTTTTTTTAAATTTCTTTCTGTCAGAGCTGAGGTTTGAACGTGGAGCTCTTTTCTAGTAAGCCACACACTAACCACTACACTACACCGAATACAAGTGAATACATACGTATACATAATACGCATTCTCTTCTTTCCATTTAGGTAGCCAATAACTGTAATATCTCTTCATTCTCGAGCTTCTTCCCATTCCTCTTGAGTCAGATTGGACCAGTTTTCTTCAGGTGTGTAGTGATTTATCTTTGCGTCGATACCCTTCGGGTTTTCAATTAATCGTGTTTCTTCTTTCAGTTTCGGTTTATGTTTATTCCTGTTCCTACACATTGCTTAGTATGTCGAAGAATTGCCTTGCCTTGCTTATACGATATTTTATATCTTTGCTAGACCTACTATATATACCGCGATATTGACTTCTAGTTCAAATAACAAGCCGCCTTCTTTTAATAAATTTATTGAATTAAAATTGGTTGGTTTTGTAGGTATTTGATGCAAAGAATACTAGTTTTCTTGCTGTTTATATGCACTTAACCTGCTACTGCAAGGCTTCGATAATGGAACAGTATCGTAAGAATGCATCAAAATGTATATTATAGGATCAATATCGCTTGATTATTCATTTAAGTTTTATGTAATGTTAAGAAATATTTGGAAAGTGCACACATCTCCGTCTACCCTTGATCATATACTTAATTTTAAACCATTAAGTACTCCATACGTAAACTGTTTATATAACCAATACCTGATTTATATGGATTCATGGCTTTAGTATTTGCGCTATCACTTTATTGATCATACGAAATTTCGTTATCTTTGTCCAGATATGCCATTTGCTCAGACAGTCTTTAGAAATATTTAACACTCAACTATTAATTCATTGTAAAATTGACTGGGGAGAGGGGTTTAGAATATACGTTTCCAGCGCTTTGCAAACATTTTGTATTCGAATTGTGTGTTGTTAACAAGTGCAACATGTCGAACATGCTATTATGTTTTAAAAGTTTTAATTTTTAGATCACCAAACAAAGCTGTTCAGTAAGTTCTTCCAATTTATAACCAGCAATGCTGACAATACAGTCAGTTTGCAGTTTAAGTTATTGAAATACCGGTTGAAGTTTTAGAAAAAAAAATGATTTTTCGGTGGGTATTACAATTACGATGCAACAAATAATGATGTCGTTCAATCATTCGTATATTCTCCGAGGAATATGAGTACGACGACACAGCTTCTGTTTCTGCAGGATTCTATATCTTCTTCAACTTTGTCGAGCTGATAATTGTCACGTCAAAAAAAAAAAAAAAATTAAATAAAACAATCAACACAATTCATTTGTTTAAAGCAAGTACAAACGGGTTGCGACAACTAACTTTCAGTATAGAGGTTCTGCTATAATATTTTATAAATATATTTACTCTTCCAAGTAATAACGAACGTAATTATAGCTTTACTACCTTTAGGTTAAAAAATATGAAATTAACGAATTTTTATGCATAAATATCAACTCTATTCTGTTCTATTCGGTTCTTCTGTAATTAATTTCTTAAAAGTATTTAAAAATATTAAATATTAACAGTAGCCAACACTTGTTCATACTAATCATACAAAAACGCCCATTCAAAAATAAAAAACAAAAAAAAAAAATAACTATGTATGTTGTATATCGTCATATGACATCAAAAAAACCCTAAGTTACATTAAAAAAATTTTACAGGAGATGCAAAAAACTTTCTGAAATTAAAAATAAACCAAATTTTTTAAAAAAATGTATAAATAATATAATAAATGTTAAGCTAATTTTTGTTATTAAAGAATTACAGTCTAATTCATAATAACTCCTTAATTTAGGTTTTGTCCATACATTAGTTATGAGACGTTATCTGTCTTATAATAAGTCTTATTAAGAGTAAATTAACTAATAAACCATGATGTTATTTCAGCATAAAAGCTATCGGTTACGTAGGTAATTTTTTAATATTAATAAAAATAGTGTGATAGTGACACAATTATATATACAATTGATGTGATTGAAAAAATGTTTACTGCTGATAAAAAAAAATAACTAAAACAAATTAAAAAATTAAAAAAAAATTTTTTTTCTTTGTAACACATTTTTTTAATTCACATATAAATGCATTCTGTTAACATTTTTTATATCAAAATTTGGTAAAATGGAATTGGAAACTGGAGAGAAAGAGAAAGGGAAAGAGAGATTTACATTCGTAATTTCTACAGACACTGCACAGTGTAAGATTTAGCCATTCTAGGGAGACAAAATTAAATATCTTGGAAAAGAATGAAGCTAGAATTAAGAATTTTGGTACTAGGTGTTACTAGGTCAATATCGTCGTAAGAATTAAAGAACGCTGTATCTGACAAAAAATCGAAAATACGTTTTTTGCATCATTTTTATCAGAAGAAAAATACGCGTCGATTGTTCCCGGTCCCAGATTTTTACGATGCAAATAAATTCACTTACGCCGTCTGCTTTTTGAAAAATTCCAGTGTCTTTGTTCTACTTTTATACAGTTTTTTTGGCTCTGGTGAACATTTAAGGTTTTGTCAGTTACAGCGTTCTTTAATTCCATCGACGATATGTGCCACTGCTAGAAAAATGAGCGAAACTGGACCACGGCCACGCCCACCTTCCATACAACTGAAACAATTTATATATGATATTATTCGCTTTGGATGATCGAATAGTAAAAAAAACGGCGAGTATGCATCAAAATATGTAAAATAAATAATAAAAAGGTAGAAATAACAATAAATGTTAAATTTTTTTTTCGGGTGTTTTTAGCCATATATTAAAAATTTCATGGTATGTGGTAGTATCATTCATTATTAGTTTTTCTTAGTGGCAGATCTCGGCAAATAATTGTATATGTACCTTAAAAAAGGTACTTCAGAGGTTCGTGTAAAATTTATTCGGTGATGAAGGGTTATGAAGAAAAGAATTTATCGATTAAAGAATTTTGGTTTTGTTTTTCTTAACTTAACAAAGAGAGTAAAAGTATAAAAAAAGAATTAAAATAAATTTTCAGATTCTAATAATAAATTCTTCCCTTTTTAATGGCAAACAAGTTGAGCTTCAAAACAAAAAAAGAGTCATTAAAAAATTCCACTCCAGTAAAAAGTTACACGCTTTTAAAAATGAGCAATTTCAAGTATGTGCTTTTTATGATTTTAGTTCTCTTAAAAATATTCAAGTTCAAGGTGCCGTTATATTATTATTATTGACAAGTTAGGCAAATTTTTTGCATCTTTTTATTTTGTAACCAGTACTCTTTCACATTTGACAAAAATATTTACCTAAATTGCACCTCAAAAAAAAAACGACTTTTGTTCAGCTAGATTAGCAAAATCCTACACTGTGCACTGCTGACAGAGCCTGTAAAGGAAAGAGATGGCATATGTAATACAAAATAAAAACAATTTTTGGCGATTTAGAAATTTAATTTTGTGCAGAGACTGCAATTATTAGCTATTATACGAAAATTTTTAATTATGTGAATTTAAATAAATAATAAATACCTGTACTTGCAATTATTGGTATTAGTTGTATTCAATGTTATACTATATTATTTCACTTTTATTTATACAATATCCAATCCAACTCACAAATGTCTTGTTATTGTACGGTAGGTAGAAATCTACAATAAAAAATTTCCCATTTATAAATGGTTTATGAGAGCGTTATGACACTGTTTGTTGTTTATGAATACAAAATTAAGAGATTTTGATAAGTGACAGAGACCGGTTCGAATTCTAACACTATATGAAGTGGACTTGTCACATTTTCATGGTGATGTCATAGGAACGATCCAATTGACACTATTTTGAACCTTCTGATAGATCTCAGATGTAACCCAAACTAATCAGAACACTGTCATTCACAGTAATGCTTGTCCTAATTGTGGTTCCTTAAAACATTCACATAAAAATGCTTTGATAAATTGGTTATGTTTTTCAGGAAACAGAATGATCTTCTATTTAAAATACAACCAAGGAAATCTAACTTTTTATAACAAAAAAAAAATTATATAAATAAGCCCTTCTTGATTATAATCAATCTAAAAGTCGATTTTAAATTTTGTAAATTTGAGCCCTTTGGATTTCATACGACGATATGTATTATTGTGGTCTGAGACATGTGGGCAGTACATATTCACTTGTCCGTTTGTAGCAGCCTCAAACAGTGTTAAAAAAATTTCGTTTGTTTTTTTGTATTACATTTCTAAGCTTGAAATAGTTTTTCATAAATTTTTTTGTCAAAGTTAAAAAAAAATTGCTTGCAAAGATCATTAAAACTGTAGAGAATGTTAAAAATAGAAATAAAATATTTTTAAAACAAAAAAAAAAAAAAAAAAAATAGAACAAAAACAAGAACAAAATGTATGTTTCAATTTGGCATATAATCTTATACTCGCCAACGGCCAGCCTGTTGTTAAAGCCTTTATTTTAAAAGTACAAAATACGTCAATCGGAAACTATTCAAATTTACAAAGAAATGACATTTAATTAAAAAAACAAAAACAAAACAAAAAACAAAATAAATTCTATTTATAAATTGTTGTTTCGAAAAGATTCATAGGAAAGGAATCTTTGTCAATGAATAAGAGTACAAATTTCACTATAGGCGTCTCGTTTGTGTCAGTCAGGTAAGGAATTGATGTCACATCGTTGTGAGCATTTGTTCTGTGAATTGAATGCTTTACACTCAATTCACACTGTTTTTATTTTTCAATATGTCGTTTTATTTTCACTTTATTTCCAAACATTTACATCCATATGAACAATCTTTTTTTTTTCTGTGTAGAGAGGATTCTTTTTACAAAATTTTACAATAAATTCAAGAAAAATTACAAAAAAAAATCTATTGGAAAATATAATTTTATATATTTCATTTTAAGACTATCTTAGTCTGAATCGTGTGCTAGTATTAATATAGAGCAGGGGTGAGCAACCTTTTTAATCAACGGGCCACTTTTAAATTTTAAAATTTTTTGGCGGGCCGCACATAAATACTAATAATTTACAAAACTCTATTTATAATAAAAATTAGAATAAAAAAATATAAAATTTAATGCCAAAAAAAAAAAAGTATTTGCTTGAAATTTTTAATGAGAAATTTGGCACTGTTTTTTCGATACAACCTGATCAATATCAGCCGGAATTGATGAGGTAGGTACACATACACAAGTTTCTAATCGTGCATTACTCAGTCTTGATCGGTGGTAATTGGTCGGTGGTCGGATTTATAAAATTTCTCGTTGTTTACTGAGAGAAATACATTTTTTACATCAGTATTATTCTGCATGTCCATCACTTCCCTTTGAAAGTCTTCGGGAACTGTATCCACATCGATAATTAATGGTTAGGAAAACATTTTCATGGAAACTGCTCTCTTCTCAGTTTCTTCGTAATTGAAATTCGTTGATTAATGTGTCTATATATTATGTGTATTTTTGAGAAGCAGCAACATTTGTTTGGCCGGCCGCATAAATAGGTTGAAAGAGCCGCAAGCGGCCCGCGAACCGCGTGTTGCTCATCCCTGATATAGAGCCTTTAAATAGGGACTTCCGAACTCTGATAGATGATGTCGGCCACTTAAACGCAGTTAAATTCATCACATTACCCCTCATTTATTAAGTCTATTTTGCCAAATCTCTGTGAATAGTATATCATTCAACATCACGTGCAAATAATAAAATTATTTTATCAAAATGGGTCTCTAATCTAACCCTAAATATTTGAAATGGTCATATAGACATGCTTATCCCCAAAGCAATACATTTAAAATATTATATTTAAAAAATTTTAAAATTTTTTTTTGCACATGTAATACCAAAATAGTATGGAGTCTGACTTCCAACTTCAATTTCTACTCTGCTTAATCGTTTCTCGTAGTTTCTATTTAAGTTTATAATAGTGAGGGATGCCGAAGTTGTGCCTTAAATTTCTTTCATCCATTAAATTTTTTGTATATCCACAATTGTAACTCACATTTTATATTTATGGTCCCTTTATAATTATCTCTATGCTATTTTCATGCTATTTTTATTAAATTTTGTTTATTTTTTATTTTTTTTTATTTCAGGTGAGTCATTATGATGCTTTTGTTTGTATACAAAACACTGGCCAGCTTATAAAAGGTAAAAGAAAAAGTAGTTTCTTTTTTTAATTAAAAAAAAATACTTAATTAAAAAAAAATGTTTCTTTTAATTTCTATAATCTACACCGCCTTGTTGTTAAATTAGTCCTTCAAAGAACGTTGTACGTTTTACGAAGGGATGCAAGTTATCATATGAATTTATTTCTTTTATCGGTTTTGCCATCAAGTTTCTTTGGTCAGAAACCCAATTTCAATTTTAGATGCCATGCTTTTGGAACTCTACTTTAGTTGGAGATTCAGACTTCACCTATTAAACTCTTGAAAAACAATTCTACAATTTTTTTTTAAATTGGAGTCATCCTGTGCTGTCTTATTAGAGTGAAGTATTTGCATGCACAGTCTACTAGTGTTTTTCGATTAGACAGCTTCTACGAGTGTCATTGTCTTCAAAAGCATCACCGTTCTATATCTGCTAAATATCAGAAATATCTTTGGAACACGCATAAAGCCAACTTCTTAGTCTCTTTTCAAGGCGTTAATATTAATATAATTTTCTAGTTTAAAGAAGCCGCCGTTGGAATTTCCACCCTGGACCTGATTATAGATTACTTTCTTTAAATAAAAGATTTTAGGGCAATGGTAACTGCAACGGAAAACGTAGCAAAAGAAGAGGGACTTAGGGTTACGTCATGAATTAGGCCCACAGAAGAAGCAGTGGGGGTGTAAGCATATTTTGTTTATCCAGCGTATAAGCATGTAATAGTCTTGTGTCTCCGTGGCACACAGTTAGTGATGCTTCTTTCACTCAATGACAGGTGCTAATGTTGGATATTACCATTCTGGGGTACGCAATAAACTAATTCCGCATAAATAGGTTTTTAAGCGCATTTCGACAAACCATTACTATCATGGACTAAATGTACAACTGCTCAGAGACTTAAGAAACAAATGAATCCTCACTTTTTTGAGCAATCTTTCAAATAAGATTCCCAAGGTTTTCAATATTGCGTATAGTTCCACGCGAAAAATTGTGGTGTTCTTGTTCACAGTTATTGATCTGTCTGATCTCGGCTTCACTATTAGTAATTTTATTTCGTGGATTGTGCGACAATTTTTGTGAATTATTCTGTAACCACCTTATATTTGCTTTCATTTCTTCTTCACTGGAAATGTAAAGCATTTAAATATTTTTCAATTAAAGGTTTACGGGATTTTATTAAAGCCATTGGTCTGTTTTTGGCTCAAGAACACAGTCTATTAAATAAAAAACTTATTTTTTTATATTAAAGCACGTAAGATTCTAGTGTGCTGATTTCTTAACAAAATTAAAAATAACTGATTCTTTAGTTGCTGCCTGTTGGGTATTTTATTTAGAAGTGGTATATTTTACAGCCACCTGTTAGGCATAGGTATACTAGTTTTTGTACTCTAAGTAGCCCCGAGACCACTATTCATTGTCTGTTTAATCTTACCCCGCAGTTTTAGGCTCAGTTATTAATATTTTATTTAAATGACATTTAAATTTAAATGCTATTTTTAAATGGAACTTTGAGTTTTTCTGTGCAAAGTTAAGTTTTACAATAAACATATGTTTTCACCATCTTGTTTTTATGTTCGGCAAATAAAAATGAACCCCTCTACACTGTTATTCACTGGACATATTATGAATAAAACTGGTGTTTAAATGATAAAATTAATATTAATTTATTAGATTTATTGTTGTTAGTTAATATTATTTTTATTGTATTCCTTGTATTTCATTTGGCTAAAGCCAATCCCAGCTGTTTCTAAAAAAAATTATGAATTATTTGTTTACATTATTTGGTGGTGTTACCATACTTTTCTCACAATTAAATGCAAACTTAAATGTACGACTGAAAAACTGAAACTGTATTTAAATGCCACTTAAGTTTAAATTAAAATTAACCAATTTTATGTATTAATATGAACTTAAAAAACTGGGCGTTAAACGCTAAATAGTAAGTAGTTGTTTTGTAATTCAGAGTTGCGGCTCCCAGGTAAGTTTTATCCAATATTTCAGCTCCTCCCTAAGAACAACCGCAAATATCGCGTATCCTCATAAATGGGGACCTTTATCAGACTCCTTGTAAATGGCACACTGTGAAGCCGAGTGAGGCTCTAACATGGTTTAAGAAATACTAAAAGAATAACTTTAATATTTAAAGGCCATCCTAAATTTTTAATAACCTATACTGTTAGACGTATATGTTAATTGTTTATAGTTTTGTTTCGTATTTAACTTTTCCCTGCCCTCTTTAAAAAACACTTTCACACCGCTTTGTTGTTTTTTTTAAAATAATTTGTTCTTTTTTTTTGTTTCTCCTTTTTTTCTCGATTTATCGGTATTTAAAATCGGTTTTCCTCATTTTCACTTTATTAAAAAGGAAAAACAACAACTTGTTTATGTTTTTTTTTGTTTTTCTATTTTTTACTGCTGGTATTCATCTAAAAGATCGAGCAAAATAATTTTTTTTTATATAATAGAAAACATTCGAAAATTTCGAAATTAGAAAAAAAAAATAAGATCGAAATTCTTCTCACACACTTAAATTTTAGTAAGAGAAAAAGAAAATTGAATTTTCCGGAGTAAATTTATAAAGAAACTGAAGAGTATTGAAGAAAAAATTTTGAAAATAAGAAAAATTCATTCAAAAAATTTTGAAAACAACACACACTTCAGTCAATTACCGTGTGGCAGCAGTGCTTTTATTGTTTTGAATTTGCTCTTAAATTTGATATTCTGGCTGAAGATTTTTACAAAAAGAATTTTCCTTTACACTTTTGTGAGTGTAAGAGAATTTTTGAGAAAATGAAAGCTTCTAAAAAATATTTCTTTTTCGTGAAAGTTGTGTGAGATTTTTTATTTTAAATAGAAAAAAATCATGTCAGTGGTCTCTGCGGAGGTTTCACGTTAAAACGTATAAAAATTTGTAAAGCGCGCCATATACAAACCCTGAAAAATAGCAAAAAAAAAAAAATTATAAAAATACAAAATCGTTTTCAAAGTTATAAAATAACAACGAAAGTTAAAATATTATTTATTAATATTGTTATTAAAAATGTAATTGAAAAATAAAAATAAATAAAAAAATTAAATTATATTTATTTAAAAAATAAATATAAAATAAAAATAATAATGAAACTAACGAAAAAGAATTTAGTTAAAAAAAAAAAATAATAAAATAGTTTAAAAGAAAAATTAGTAAATGAAAAATATCAATTTAACATGCCATTTTAAAAATTTCCATAAATTAAGAAAATAAAGTAAAAAGAAAAATCTAGAAAACAAAATATAACCGAAAGAAAAGTTCTAATTAAATGTTGTTAAAATTTTTAATTTTAAATAAACAAAGAAATGTTTTTAGAAAAATTATTAATTTTATTAAAAATAAATTATAAATTATAAATTATAAATTATAAATTATAAATCACATTCAAACTAAAAATGCCAACTTAAATGAATTAAAAACAGTTTTTAATAAATACAACATTCCATACAAGAAAAAACAAAGAAAAACCTCCAAATTAACTAGAAAAACGCAAGTTTATTAAAGCGATTTAAGGCAAACAAAAATATTTGTTTTTAATATTAAAAAAACAAAAAAAAAAAAGAAAGAAAAAAAATTTATGATATTTTTTCAATATATTTTGTTGCAAACAAAATTTTCAAATTCTATTAAAAAGATTCAAGTTTTTCTTGTGCAAATCGTTGTGTGTGCTAAGCTGCTGCTGATGTTTTTAAAATTTTAACAAAAACATTTTCAACATTTGCTGCGTGTGGGCCTTTGCGGGGGTACCATGCCGGTCATTGCTGATTCAGATGAACCACCAGCAAAATGTTGCAAATATTGTGAGGGTAGGCATTATTATATACCTTAGTGTGTACATATGTATGCATATGTATGTACATGTATCTATAAATAGTTTGTCCTGTTTTATTCATATTTTATTATATTTAAAATATTTACTTTTTTTATTTTATATTCAACTTTCTTTTCCATTTGTTGAAATAGTAAATACTTTATGATATATAAAATTGGTTAATTTAATTTGAATTTAAGTATCATATTAATACAGTTTCAGTTTTCCAGTCATTTAAAATTGTATTTAATTGTTATAAAGGTATGGCAGCACCACCGTATGTAAACAAACTTGCCATAATTTTTTCCAGAAACAGCTGAGATGATTGGCTATAGCCAAATGAAACAAGAATAAATAAAATAGAAATAATTGATAGCAATAATTAATATATAGTCGCCGTGATCTAGTGGTTAGTGTGTTGGCTTACTAAGACGATAGCGCCGGGTTCAAATCTCAGCTCTGGCATCATGAAAAAAAGAAATATATCTTTCGGCGACTATCTCTCAACAATCTTTTGGCAAAAGCTCAGGTAGTAATTTATTGCCATGAACACGCTTCTCAAATCTGTCGTTCGGAGCCGACTATAAACTGTAGGTCCCGGTACTCATGAATAAAAATTAACAAACACAACATGAGTGCTGCGAGAAGCTAGGCCGTAACCCTGACATAGGATTGTAATGGCCTATTACGTAATACATAATATGTATGTATTTATGTATGTATGTAATAATTAATATTAATGTTATCATGCTTGTAACTTATTTCACTCTTAATGCTTGTATTAAATATGAAACGAGATGAGAAACTAAACCAGACTTGTGTCCGCTTCCGATTTATTAGGATTAGAACAAACAACAATTTCCTAACCAGGCCTTAGATTCTTATAGAGACAAGCGATCTTGTTATCATTCAAATTAAGGGTATTAAATATACTTCAAATGGTTAATTTGCATGCCTTTATGTCGCTTTAGTGTCAACAAACTAATTCGTTGTCACATCAAAATGAACATTGAAAATTTATTTGTAGAAATAAAGTACTGTGGTGCCATGAATAACCATTGCTTTTTCAAATTGTCAACAATAAGCAATAACAGTAGATCGCTGTCGGACATGGCATGCTTTGAAACAAGATTTTTGCACCGATTTCTTGAAATTTTTTTCTAAATTTTTTTTTTCGTTTTATTTCTAAAATAGTAAATAAACACATTCTTCAAAGTTTTAAAACAGCTTTAGCAAATCCAAACTTTTTAGACGGACATTAACATTGACATTTTTTTATTCGTATTTTTGCATTTGGTATTATAAAAAAAATATTTAAAATTTAACTACTAGACTCATAAAGAAATGCATTTTCATATTGATGATGTTCCAACATCATATTTTTTTGACTTTATTAAGTGATATCACGACGATGAAAATTGCTATGGGCTCAAACATATAGACGCTTGGCATTTTACTGTTTTTAATAAATTTGATGGGCCGATTTTGATTGTGAATAAAACACAAATTATTAAGGAAATTGTCATTGCTTTTTATTATGATAACTTGGTATAGTTCAACAAAACAAAATGGAACAAACTGTTGGTCAAATGGCCGCCACAACCTCGGCGGTACACCTCCATCCGATGGTACAACTTTTCGATTTTGAGGTTCTATGCCGTTAACGTGACGAATTATCTCATCCTTTAGCTCTTGAATTGTTTCTGGCTTATCGATGTACACCTTTTCTTTCAAATAACCCCTATGAAAGAAGTCCAACGGTGTGAAATCACATGATTTTGGCGGCCAATTGACATCGCCACAACGTGAGATAACACGGCCTTTGAATTTGTCGCTGTGTGGCAGTTAGCACCTGTTGAACATCCTGTTGAAATCACATATCATCCAATCTTAATGAGAGAGGTACATTTGGTGAGCACGATGACGAGTTGAGGTGGACGGCTTACAGCCGCACTATCGCGAACAGCAGCAATATTTATTGAAGTACGAGCTATACGAGTATACTCTGATGTTTTCACATCTCCTACAGACCCGGTTTGCTCAAATTTAATTTGTGCACGATTTTTATAATTGTAAGCACATTTTGGACGATTAAATTGACCGAAAAAATCATGAAGTGCAGGATATGCATTTTGATTCTCATAATTATCCTGAATGACTTAAACGCTTTGCTCGATTGTGTATCTTTCCATATTTCAAATAAAGTTAGTCTGAAGTTGAGAAATATCAAATGAAATGTAGAAAAAAACTTGACGTTTAGGTGTGGTTCACAATCAACATTGGCAGTTAAAATTTACCACCCGCTGTTGCATTGTAAGTCAAAATTGTAGGAGTCACTGTATAAAGACGAAAATTGTTCTACGGGTGTTTTTTAAGTTGCTGATTTCGAATCTGAGGTAAAATTTTTCAAACTCAAAATTAAGGATCCATCACGGCGGCCTAAATTTTTTCAGATTTATATGAAAATCGGAATACGGGGTTTTGAGGTTGCTGATTTCGAATCTGAAGTTTTAAAATTTCTTCAGATTTGGGTGGGTAGTAGAAACTATTTATTTATTTGTATAAAGCTAAATAAAATTTTGCTTTCCATTTCATTATTTAAAATAGTTTTATTTTCTTTTGGTTGAAGTTGAGATTAAAGCAAAGCATTGACTTTTCGAGAGAGCCTTCGTATCTTTCCTGTTTGTTCGATCAGATTTCTGAAGATACTCTTTCTTTGGACGCCTTTTTAGAATTACAGTTTGCTTAGTTTTAAATGCCACAATAAAATCAGCGTTCAACCAGAGTTCGCTTTGCATCTGAAATATATCAATCTTATTGTGAGAACTCTCCCATATGTTTGAGGTATTTTTACAAAAAATCGCACTTTCTTCTTCACATGAGCCGATTCCTCATTCAATACTTTGTGGCATTCCATTTTATCAATAATAAATTTGCAAACAGCAGAATTCTTCTCCTCTTTCTTCTGCTCGTCCAACCAATCTTCCGTAAGGTGACTATTTTTCCAGCGGAGGTTACCTAAAAATCACCATATTAAAAAAAAAACGCAAAAAATTACAACATGAAATTTGCAAAAATAAACTTAAAACATTCTATATTTAACATGTTTTTGATAGTTTTAACATGGACAAATTGTGCCAATTTTTTTAAATTTTATTAAAATTTAATTTTCAAAAAAAAGAAAAAAAAAAAAATCGAATCTAGTACTAAAGGGTTTAGACGGAAATACACGTCGTACAACATGTCAACTTTTTGTGTAGAAGAGAATGAATGGTGTAAACTTGATATGTAATAATACTGTACGACATTGAGAGAAAATACGGATGAACATTTGACAGTCGTACGGTTCTCTTTGTTTTTTGAAATTTCTTAAAAACCATCGCATTTCATTAGATCAGGGATGCATTTTTGTGTGCACGTGTATGTGCATTTTATGTTTTCATTTTAATTTGTTTTGGTATTTTACCAACGTGTAAAGGTAAAAAAAATCTGTCGTAAGTTTTTTACTCTTATTTTTAAAATACGGATGGAATTTCATAATATTTTCTCTTTGATTTTACATACGTAAAGTATTACCGTCTAAACCCGCTTTTGGCCCTTAAATTTAATTTTCTTTTTTAACTGTTTAAATAAACTTACAAGATTATATCAAATTCACTGTATATTTAAGCAGTTTGCTCACAAGCTATGATTTCGACCACCTGTTAAGCAGTCGTCGTTATTTTTTTAGAATAACAAAACATGCTGTCATTAGGTTTGATGTACTCTTTATCAGATAGCAACAAAAAAAAAAAAAAAAAAAAAAAAAAAAAAAAAAAACAGGGACCGTAATCATTATGAGTTTTATAATAAAAATTACACAATAATAATTATATTCTGAGTTTTAAGGATTTTCGTCAATGGTAATGATTATTTGTGAGTAATAATATAAAAAATCAGCCATAATCATTATTTTTAAGCAAAAGAATTAAAACTCAAAAATAATCATTATCTATGATTTTTATTTTTTTCGCTCAAAATAAAACTCATTTAATTATGGTTGATTTTTTATATTATTACTCACAAATAATCATTATCATTGAAGAAAACTTTAAAAATCAGAAATTTTAAAATTATGACGGATATGCAAATGTCGTCAAAAAATAATAATAATGGTGCAATAAATGTTTTTTTATGTCTGTTCTAAGTGATTAATTTTTTTATTTCAAAAACGAACAATAATCATTATTTACGGTCCCTGGAAAAAACTGGAAAAAATGACTTTTTGCCCCAAAAATAGGTCAAATTACCTATAGTGCAGTGTAGAAAGGACCATGGCAGATAGTCTATAAAATACATGGATTCATTATAAAAATGATTTGTTATAATGATTGATTTTTTAAGGAAATTGCAACGAATAAGTTGGGACATTAAATCACTCCATTCGCTAATTGTGAATTTTTTATAACTAAATTTTACGGTGATTTTCTGTAAAAAAAAAAACAGAAAGAAAAAATTGCTTAAAGTTTTGTTGTTATGTATTAAGGCAAAAAAAAAAAACAATAACAAAACAAAAATTCTAATTGAAATAATATAAAAAAGGTTGCCTGTAAACAAGAGCACCGACCAACAAAACTCTCACAAAGAACACATAAACAATGCAATGATATAATTGCTCTTCTTCTTTTATTATGTGCATGCATGCATGGTACATATCGTCATATTAAATGCAAACGGACGTAACTACACAAAATTTCGAAATTCAGTTTTTTATCAATTATGGTTCGTTTTATCAAAATACATGTTCGTGCAAAATTTAAGATTCCTACGATCAAAAATGGCGATTTTATTAACGAAATTCAAACGGGCGTAACTACAAGTGCGTAAATGCAAGAAGACATAACTACATAGTTACGTATTTATATAAAAACCTTACATACATATCTCGATCCTTAAAATTATATGATTTTCGGGATTTATAAAATTTTTGTTTTTAAGGTTTTTTGCTTCTCCTGTAAAAAAGCAAAAAGTGTAGTTACATCCGTTTGCATTTAATATGACGACATGTATGTATGTATGTAGTATATGTATATGTATGTATGGATTTGCATACATACTTGTGTTAGTACATACTTATTATATATGTATTGTTGTTTTGTTATAAATGCTAATGCCTATTTGATTAAATTCTTGATGTTATTGTTGTTGATTTCGCTGTTAATACTGAAAAACGCATGTTACAATATTTATGCATGTATTGATGTGTTTGTATAGGCATGTATGCATGTGTGTATGTAAATGGTAATGCAAATGGTGGCATTGAAGGGTTGCCAATAAAATAACCTTTTAACGCGTGTACGTTATAGGTTTTTTCTAAAAATTCTGTAGTTTTTTTTTTGTCAGATTTTTATTTTGCTAAAGTTATACCTACAAATGAATTTAAATTATATTTTATTGAAGTGTGACAAATATTTAATTAATTTTGGTCCGCCTTTTTATTGTTTGCATGTGTCTGTTTGTTTTTGCATACTGTACACATGTTTCATCTTTTAACAATAACAATTTTACTCTGCTTTTTTTTGCTTTAATTAAAGGCAATTATTTAAATGAATTAAAAATTAATATAATTTCCGGGGATAAATAAAAAGCTTTATGTTTCATTATTTATGTTAAAATAAATCCATTTAATGGTCGAAGAAAAATAAAAAAACACAAATATTTGTGTACTTATGTATGTATTGCTTAATAGAATTAAACCAAATGAATAGTTGCAAACAAATTGTATAAACTTGGCAAATACTTTAAGTAAGAATTTTATTTTTTATTTTATTTATAAATCAAATAAAAATGCTGTTGGTTTGTTGTTATTTTCTCATTCAACTACTTAAAGCAATAGAAAAAAAAAATTGAAAATGTAAAAAATAAAATTAAAAAAAGTAGAGCTAGAATAAAAAAGAAAACATACAGCTGTGTGTATAATATTAGCGCTGAAACATTAACATTTGAGCATGTCCTGACAAACGTACGATTTGCTTTTTTTCGATTTTGACACAAAGGGAAATATTCGCTAAACAAAAAGCAAATGGCAATGTTCAGATATGAATACTCATCTTCAAAATTGTTTTTGAATAAACATTTGGCCATTAAAAAAGAAAATTTTTAAATTATAAATTTTTTATGATAATCTTAAAAAACGTACAAATTTTCTACAATGAATTCTTATTAAATTTATATTTTTTATAATTTTTTTTTAATTTTTTAATGTTCACATTTATTACAATTGACTAAAGTGATGCAAGGTACATTAGAGATTTAAAATCGCAAAATTTTTTAGCGTTTTCGATTTTCAGAGCACCCCCTGCAGAAAATTTTTTAAATTTGAAAGCAATAAATAAAATTGTAAGCACTAATGCAAGAATTATTTTGTTTATGCATACCTTAAAGCTTACAAAGATGCTATAGGATAAGGTATTATATTTGATTTTTTATACTATTTGCTTACTGCTTGCAATTAATTTGAATTTCTATTGGATTTTAGCGGCTCAATTTATATAAAAATCATGCATTATTCATGCGCACGAGTAAGTGATTGTTTACAATTTCTCCCTTACAAAATAGCTTATTGGTAAGCATTAATTTCTGCTGGGCCTATTTAGCGAAAACGTAAAATTCAAGCGTTTTGCGATTTTCAGAACATGGGCGTATACCTTTATATTATTGCTCCCAAGTGTACATACCTGTCTTTTGCATTGCATTTTCAATAGTTACTGTTATCTTTTGCAAATTGCTTCCATAGAAAGTAGTATATAGTTGTAAGCGTATTCTAAATTTTTCCAGCCATATAACTTTATCATCATTAGTGTTGACTGTGTGCAATATTTTATAAAATAATATGATGTCATCATGTGTACATACATATTGTTGAAATGATTGAAATCAACAATACACAATACATATCACATAGATCAGCCTCTAAAGGGTTAACATAGAGATTTTTATTACATTTTTGTCGTTTTTGTAACTTATAATTTGCTTTTCAATGTTGTTTGGAAAACAAAAAATGTGTCATTGAATTAGAATTTTTTATCTTTTATGACATTTTTTTAAACACATGAATGTTGTTATTTGAACAGTATGCTAACCGCCACCTACAAATATTTTATAAAATTAATTTCCCTATTAAAATTTCGTAATATTTTCTTTTATTTATGAGTGGTTACAAGAAAAGTTGAAGAACGTAAAAAAAAAACAAAAAACAATGAAACAAACCGACATCTAAATTAAAATTGTAAATCAAATTTTACACGAAATAGTTTTCCATAGCTGTATTGTAATATTCGTCATTTAGGTGACGCAATTGCTTTAATATGTTTTTAAGTATGTCATCCATTATACTTTTTGTTATGAATTTTGCTAATACGAGGGCAGACTAATAAGTTTTTAATAATAGGCTCGTTTGTCAAAAGTTTCTCAAATTTTTCTGTTGCTTCCAAAAAATAAGAATTTTTGAGGTCTTCAAAATAAATTCTTGTCTGTGAGAAGTCAAATCGAGTTCCTTTCAGCCCTTTCGTTATGTTAAAAAATAAGAAGTCACTCAAGGCTAAATCAGTAGATTTTCAAAGATTTTTGTCGTGAAAACTGCACTACACAGGTGTGTAGTCTTGCATTGTTCTGATGTAAACGAATTTTCTCTTGGCCATCAGTCATAGATGCTTATGGCCGCCACAATCTTTGTCACTTTTAGAATCTTATAGGCTTGGTCAGTACCATATCATGAATTTCTTGAAAGTTTCGGATGTAAAAATTTCAACTTTGTTTGTCATCTTAAGCTAGTCTACTGTCAACTATTTGTTCAACCTTCGTTTGAGTAATAAAATTTTCTGAAAAAGAAAAAAAAAAAAAAAATACTGCTCTATTAGCACACAAAACAGAAAGCAGGAAGTTATTAAGGCCATGGACTTATTTACCCACCCTTGCATATATGCGAAAGACTTTGTTTTTGTTTGTGATGTTTACCTATTAAATTTATTTTTGTTTTTAAAATTTTATGTCATTTTAATTATATTTTTAAGTTTCTTTTGTTTCAAAGATTATTTTTTATTACACTATTTAACTAATAAATAAATAAAGTTTTTTATTTTATAAAAAAAAACAAGAAAAAAAGTGCATTTATTAAAGAACTAAAAAAATTGTTTTAATGAAAAATGTAAAGTGTGCATATTGATAAATACAGAGTGGTCCATAAGTCATGAACACCGTTAATATTTTCGTAGATTTCTAAGAAAAACTTAGCTAACATCCCCATATCATTATGTTTCCGCCACCGTTTTAAATGGTTTTTATTGCTGACTTATTACTTCTTTCGTAGATAAACAAATTTTAGTTTTGTCTGACCACAATTACTTCTTCATTTATACTTTATGATATTGGATTGTTTTCCATAATATGCCACAGGACATCTATTTCGAATTGAGGTAAAATATATGCTGTATACTATACAAATATTTCAAACGACATCATGATGAGCAAGACGAAGATCACATGTTGTCAACGGGTAGGGACGTTGAACGTATCGGCTCCCAGGTTACAGCCGGCAACTATACATTCGATGTGGTCAAGGAATTTATTTACCTTGGCACCGCCTTTACCAGCAAAAATGATGTCAGTCTGGAGATCAAGCGAACAGGTGCTACTACGGTCTCGGTAGGCAGTTTAGTAACAGAGACCTCTCTCGTGCGACGAAGTTAACACTCTACAAGTCGCTTATTTTTCCGGTGCTTCTCTATGGTGCGGAAGCATGGACGCTGTCTTGTGCCGATGCAGCGGTCCTGGGAGTGTTTGAGAGAAAAGTTCTTCGCAAGATCTTCGATTCACTAAAGCAAGGCGATGAGTTTCGCATTAGGACTAACTATGAGCTGTATGAGCTCCTCAGCGACGTAGACGTTGTCCAGCGCATTAACATACAGCGGCTGCGCTAGCTCGGAGATGGACGTCGGCGTAGAGGACCAAAAATACACATCGACGCGAGCAAGAGGTTGGTTTAAAAAGAATGTCGTCCAGATTTTAAGTTGATCTGCACAGTTTCCAAATTTAAAATTTACATATCAAATAAAATGCAAAATTATTGATGTAGTTTATGTGGGGATTTTTGGGGATGAACTAATCAAGGTTTTGGGGATTTTTGGTGATATGAATTTCGAAATTTGGGATAAATATTGAAAACTATCTGACAACCCTGACTACTGAATATTTAAGGCCAACAAAACTCTGAGGAATTAAATTAGATCCGGAAACTAGTGGTATAATGAAAATCTGTCTATGTGTTAACTTTACAAAGTAAATGGGGAATTATTTTTTTTTATTAGAAATTCGCCCACTAATGTTCGTTTAAAATTGTATCCATTTTAATAGTCTTAACTTTCTTAGGTAGCGTAATATATTCATTACGGTCGAGACTAATGTTTCATTCGCGTAGATTTAATGAGTTTCTCGATCCCTTGGGTGTTTTCTATTTACGTCTTTCTTCAGGAACGAATGTGAATAAGTATTTTTGACTACACGTATTACACAGTGGATGTATTTTGTTTTGATTACACAATATTCCTGTAGAGGAAATACAGCTCGAGTTTTATACTTTGCACTATACAGAAAAAGATAGATTTACATATATAGTTCATAAAGTATTTTTTGTCTTAAACACCACTCTAGCATATATGTATGTATATTCGTATTATAAGCTCAGACTCTACCAATTGTTCTATTCTTAGTTTGTTTTATTGTCATCAACTAATAGATATAGTCCTTTGACGACTTTTTTCTTTCAAATGCTGCATTTGCCTCTCACTTTGTTTGCCTTATGGTATCAAGCATTTGTTGTTGATGTAAATTATGTCTGTTGTATCAACTGCAGTATCACTCAAGATGTCTGAATTTTTAAACGATATTGTTGTGTGCGTCAATGTCATTCTACAAATCGTATTAATTTGGTTGATATAACAAACTCAAACACAATTTTAAGTACGCTTTTAACCTCCTTAGGCCCATTATTACAACTTGCCGTTAGTTAAAGGTAGGATTTTATCAGACAAATAAGTTGACTATTGTTATTACAAATAAATTTTAACCTAAAGTGACCGATAAAGTTATTGGAATATTGGCTTGCCTTTAGGTTAAAGGTTACTTGTAATAACAAAAAGCAATTTGTCTATCTTATAGAATCCTACCTTTAACTATCGACAAGTTGTAATAATGGGCATTAATGTTGTTTTAAAAAGGAACTATGGAGTTCCATTATATTTATTAAATTTTCTTTTCCAATTAAAAATTACTAGATTTACGAGTATGTATTAATTTTTCTTATATTGTCTTGTTAAGTATCTCGTGTTTCTTAAATTAAAAAAATTTCGTTTGTTGTGATTGTTTCTGCGATTTTCTGATATTGCTCAGCGTAGTAGTGTTTTATTCTCGGAAAAGAAACTTTAACAATATAAAAATAAGACGCTATAATTTTGTATATTTATGACCTCAAAGAAATTACTTATACGCACACCCCACAACAATATAGAAGCCACAGAGATAATAATGTTACTCATACTCCCTGTATAAATGGTAGAAATGAGAACAAGTTTTTCAATTTTTTCTAAGCAAATCACTTTACACAGGCATACTCGTCCACATAAGCATTACGTTCATGTTGTTTTTATATTTTTTGTTGGAGTTGTTTATTGTCATTATGATACGAGTATTAATTTTTAATCTGAAAATGAAGGTGAGCCATGTGTGTCTGTAAAGAGAGTTCTAACAAAAGAATCTATTTAATATTTCTATCTTAATAATATTTAATATTAGTTGTTTTGATATTTTTGTTGTTGTTTTTAATGCATTGGTGTTATTATAGAGTCTATTAAAGTTTTAATACCGCAAAAACTAACTATATATGTATTAGTACATACAACAATTGCTTTTTTATATTTTCTTTATTTTCTTTATCATCGTGTATATGAGTATGTTCATAAGGGAGTATCTATTCTTGATTGGTTAGAGATTTTGCATATGTTTGGAAATTCATAAAAATTAAAGTCATTCATACATATGTATGTATGTATGTGTGTGTTTATATGTACTGTATGTATGCAAGTTAAAAAGTTATTTTTTATTTATTATTAAAAAAATAAATTCTTTATTTTTTATAATTAAAGATTTGTATTATTTATAAGTTCTTAACATTTTCTCTTAACATTAACACCACTGACTTAAAAGTAATTTGTTAAAACAATATTCTTATTTATTTCTACTAGTAGCAAACATGATTTTTGTTATGCAGCAATAATTTAAAATAAAAGAAAAAACAATTCAAGTGCAATTCAGCAGTTTCACATTGCGAGTGTTAAGAAATTTGATATTTTGCATTTATATTTAAAAACAATTTTTTGCAGTTATTTTGCAGACAGACAATGTCAGCAAAATAATTTATTTTTCGTTTTTATTTACAGCGGGTCAATGAATGTTTGAAAATACAAAAAACTTTAATAATGCTGTCACCTTAACTCCCCCTTCCGTTAGTGGGATCGTCCCGATACCAAATGAATAGGAAGATCATTGATACTGCGAAATTCGCATCTTTGTTCAGGAGATTCAGACGGTTCTTCAGGATTCTTAGTTACCGGCGGGTTGCTCTCTTTGATTATATTTGTGACCGTTAAACTACTTTTAGGTTTGGTACGTAGCTTGTAAGCTATTGCCAATATACAAAACGTTAATACAATCATAAGGCCCAAATTAAGAGAGAACATCACCTTTCCTTTGGTCGAAATTGACGATATCGCCTCGATATTATTCATTTGCAGATCTTTCATTAATTCCAAAGAAAGCACCTCCTCCACATTGTCACCATTTTTTGTTGGTTGCAATAAAGCAGGAAGCGGTTTCCATTCGGATATCTCTTTTGAAATATATGTTTTATTGGCAACCGTAATAGTATCGTTATGGAATTGTATCAAGTATGTCCCGCGAAATTCATTTGTTTCGTTATTTGAAGTTCCGACAATACCTTCAAATTGGTTTAACAAAATAGTTCCCGGATATAGTTCTTGTACCGTATTTACATGCTGATTATTTATAACAACGCAATCATGTTTCCTACTTGACAAAAGTGAAGGAATACAATTTGTTTTGGTTATATCTATTAATTGCTCTTCGCTGCAAATACATAACTTATTATATTCTTTACAATTTTCTCTTAGTTCATAAATTTCTTTATTACATTTTATTATATTTTCAGTATTAATTTTTACAATTCTGTTTCCCTTTTTTATTGGTTTAATTAGTATCTTTTCACAAACTTTACTATCTATTGCAGGAAGATTTATTATGTAAATAATAGCTTTATAATCTGTTGCTAATCTTACTGTTGCAAAACTTAATGCTTGTTCGAGATCAGTATAAGGGAACTTTTCCTGATCTAAAAACTGTTTAACCTCACTCATCTCCTTTTCGGATAAAATAAAAGAATTTATAACCCCTACCTTTGACCACTGCAAGGCATACTGTACGTTAACAATCTCCTCTCTCAACAACCTCAATTTATTGGTTATTGTTTCTTCTTGTATTCTTCTAACTTCTTCTAAGGATTGGATGGTCTTAATGATGTGGTTCGTGGAATTCGTCAACAAATTGACCCTTTCCAAAACTTCCCTATTTATTATCCTCTGTCTTTCATTATTTTCCAACAATCCTTCCATTTTTTGTACTACTATTTTATGGTCCTCATGATCTGGAGTACCAGCAATCCATTTCCAAGCTGTACCCAGGAAATTTATAGATCGTTTCCTCCGAGGTCTAATAATTTCGAGGTGCTCCTTCATTTGCCTGACATCGTGAAGGAAAAATGGCAATAAGGTGCTATTTCTAAATATTTTGTTTTGGATTTCCGATTCTATTTCTTGAATTATTGATTCATACTGCGTTAAATTTAGGACATGTATTAATTTGAAGTTTCCGTTTTGCAACCGGGCTTGTCCTAAATGTATTGGTACAAGTTGGGAATTTGAATAATCCAATATCTGTACCTCAGACCGGCAGACATCGATAATTGTGAATAGCAATAAAATTTTGAGTGACATTTCCTGCAGAGAAGAGAAACATTTATGATTTTATATTCTCCTTATGTATAATCCTATTTCTACTGAATATTTTTACTTTATTTCCTAAATCTTCGCTTATTCTTTGCTTTTTGTACCTATCATCTAATTTATTTCTTTTACCAATAAGTTTCTCATAAACCTCTTGATTTGGCTTATACGTTTTTATTTTAGTAGGTTTATTTCTATTTATCAGTTTCAATTGTGCTTGCCGAAGCTTATCTCGTACATCGTCATGTTGGATTTTGTTGTGGAATATGTCGTATGGTTTTTTATTCGTTACTGAATGAATGGTTAAATTATACTGCTGAGCAGCTCTGTAAAATGTTTCCTTAATATCAATTATGTGAAATTCCTCCTTAATGCAACGTGCGATTTCAACCAGAGTTGAGTGTACCCTTTCCACTTGACCATTTGTCGAGCTGTGGCGTGGGTCACTGTAATACAATTCAACTTGTAGTCTCTGCATTAATGATTTAAATTGTGGGGTTGTGAAACCTGGTTCATTATCAAGGGTAAGTTTTTTAGCGTTTGGAAAGCTCTGTAAAATTTCTTGGACTTTTTCTCCAAGATTCAATTTATCTTCTATATGTTTTATGACTAAAAATTTTGAATAAGCATCTACGCAGGTTATAAACTTATGATTTTGTGCGTAAAAAACATCAATATGAAGGAACTCCCCCTCATTGTCGGGAATTGGAGCCTCTCCAATTGGAAGTTTAGCAGGTTTCCTATCATATTTGGCCTTGTTGCATATATTGCAATGTCTAATATATTGTTTTATACTATTTAACATTTTTGGCCAGTAGTAATGTTTAAATATCTGTTTATGATTTTCTTTACAGTTTCTATGAGCACGAACATGAGTTTGCTCTACTATTGCTGTTTGATCATCTGGGTTAGTAATATCAATCGCGAATATCCCAGTATAAACGAATTTGTTTTTAAAAACATTTTTTATGGTCTCCTTAAACTCGTAGAGATCTTCTGCGCTGCAATGAATTGCTGTAACAAGGTTAGGCCTAAGAAATTCCAGTAATATGTTTTTCAAATTTTCCCTGGTATCGAACTCTATTATGTGGCGAATTCTACCGAAAGTTATCAGGGATTCATGTTTTGTGAAATTAGTTTTGTAAAGCAAAATTTGTTGTTTAAACTCGTTAAGAGGTTTATTGATTTCAGGGATATTAAAACTTTCGCTGCTTTCAATAGAATATTGGGTACTTTGTAGTGACTCATCATCGGGAATATTATTCAAGATCTGTCTTGAAAGTGCGTCGGCTACGACGTTGGCAGCACCAGGTTTATAAACAAACTTAGGAGCGTACTCCTCAATAAAAGACATCCATCTTTTAATTTTCGCGTTGGGATTTTTAGTTGAAATTGCAAATGTTAGGGGTTGGTGATCGGTGTGTATTTCCAGATCTTTCACGCCATACAAATAATTTCGAAGGGTTTTTATTGCCCAGACTATGGCATATAATTCCTTTTCGTTCGTGGCATAGTTGCGTTCGGTGGAATTGAGAGTTTTTGATATGAATATAATTGGTTTTTTCTCTTGTGTCAATACAGCACCAATAGCTGCATTTGACGCATCGGTCGTTAGGATAAATTTTTTCTGGTAATCAGGTTGGGTTAGTTCAACTTGACCAGCCAAGAGATCCTTTAATTTAATAAATGCTGAGACACCCTCAGTATCGAGTTCAATTTTAACCTTCTTTGAAGCATTAGTAGATACTCTACCGTTTTCTCCGGCAAGAAATCTAGTCAAAGGTTTTGCCACATTGGCATAATTGCAAATAAATTTACGGTAATAACCCGTAAGACCAAGAAAACTTCTAAGCTGCCTTAAAGTTTGTGGTTGTGGGTAATTTTTGATGGTTTCGATTTTATTCGGATCCGTTTTTATTACCCCGTGTGCTATTACATACCCCAGGAATTCCACTTCTTCCTCAAAAAATTTTGATTTTTCCAGTGATATTTTCATATTCGCTTCCCTGAGTGTATTGATCACTATATCCAAGTGTTGTATATGTTCCCTTAAATCCTTTGAGTACACTATAATATCATCTATATAAACATGGCAGAACCTACCAATGAACTTTCTTAAAATATCGTCCATTGCGTTTTGAAAAATGCTTGGGGCATTCCTCAATCCGAATGGCATTCGAACAAACTCATATTTCCCATTGTTGACGGAAAATGCGGTTTTTCCCACATCGTCCTCTTTCATGAGAATTTGGTGGAAACCAGATTCAAGATCAATGGTTGAAAAAAATTTTGCTTTGCCCAAGTTGGACAATATTACATTACAGTCTGGTATAGGATATTTGTATGGTATTGTTTTCTCATTTAGTTTTTTGTAATCGATGACCAAACGGAGTTTCTGTGTACCGTCATCATTTATTCCCTTTTTTGGGACTACCCAGACTGGTGAATTGTAAGGGCCCCTGCTCTCACGAATAACTCCCGCTCTTAATAACTTTTCTATTTCACTGTTTACAAATGAATTTGCGGATAGCGGATATGGGTACTGTTTGCTCCACACCGCATTATTATCTACTGTCTTAATTTCCGCCCTAATGTCTGTTCTAAAAGGCAGATTTAAATCAATATTCGAGTGTAATCTCGTTACTTTTTCACGTATATTTTTGCGAAGTTTTTCCACGGTTTCCGATTTATGATCAACATTTTTAGATGAAACACTTTTATCGGTACCTTGAGAATATTCTTCGTTAATAATTTTATTCAAGACATTTTCTCCAATGCCTCTGAGATTATTTTCATCATATTTTCTATCTGGAATATTTATACCAGCATTGTTTGTATCCTTTTCAAAATTCAAAAATTTTTCGCAATACCTTCCACAAGTTATTGTCCCTTGCTGAAAGTCTAATATTGCATTTGTTTTTCTCAAAAAATTATAACCTATAAGCACATCTGTATCAAGTCCCTGAATTTCGTAGAACATTTGACTTACTCCAAACATGCTTGCTTCATAATAATGTGAAATGAGAGTATAGCCGTTAATAGTTTTTACTCTCTTCTTAATAACTAAATCCCTTCTGTTCGCAAGAACTCCAGGTTTGCAGTAGCTGCTCGTTGCGCCACTGTCAATCAAAATTGTGAGTTTTCTCCCATCCTTTGTTGTCCTGACGATACAGGGCAGGTCGGGTCTATTCCTAAAAAAGCGTCTTCATTCAGATTGTTTATTCTTTGAGCCTTTTGGTTTGGCTGATATGTTGTTTGAGAATGTGGCCGTTTGTTACCCTGCTGAAAATTACTAACTCGATTTTGCGATCCAAAACGGTTGTAAAAATAATTTGTCCCCTGGTTGTTATATCGATTCTGTGAAGGTTTGACACTAGCCAGAGTTCCTAACTCCATTGGTTCGGGTTTAGGTTCTGGTTGCTGTAGCTCGCGGTAGTTAACTTGTAGATTATTTTGGTTTCGACGGGGAAAACGTAACGAATTTGTGGGCTTCTGGTGAATATTACTCTGATTTGTTGCCCTAATGAACTGAGAAGCAAAACTTGCACGAATATTGTTTGATTCCAGTTCCTGAGCTTTCGCTAAGGCGTTCGGCAAGTCATTTGGTGATAATGAGAATAATATATTGGCCAACGGGGCATTTAATC
Organism: Metopia argyrocephala; assembly: GCA_963576795.1. Lineage (NCBI taxonomy): Eukaryota > Metazoa > Arthropoda > Insecta > Diptera > Sarcophagidae > Metopia > Metopia argyrocephala. The sequence goes on from OY756210.1 coordinate 40,332,019, forward strand.
CGGTGATAAACACCCTTAAAGCATATTGCCTATTTCTCACATTAAGTTCCCTAGTTAAATTTGATTCTGAACCATAAGTCATTATAGTCTTGTTAATGAGAGAAGTAAGTTTCTTATTCACCTCATTATAATACTCAGTAATGGACAGAGAACCCTGTCGCATAATACTCATTTCCTGCTCTATTATATGTAGTGGCCGTTTGTCGGCATAAGCGAAGTCTAATCTGCTTATGATTGCATCGAAATTCAAGACCGTACCGTGAGTAGTAAGAATATCGTTTGCATCTTCGACTATTTTGTTTCTTAAAATGGTTAATGCTGCGAAATATTTTCTGCTACCCTTCCTATACAACTGCATGGAATTGTTCGCGGCTTCCCGCCAACTTACATAGGAGTTTTTTCCATCAAAATTGGGTAAAGATTTTATAACATCAAGGGCTTCATCGCAACGAATAGTTTCATCAATGGTCTGTGGTCTATATTCCACTATCGTATTTACACTAACTATCTGTGATAATTGCTGGGTTAATCTTTCTATAGTCTCCTGTAATGGAGCTGTCTGTGAACGAATTAATTCAGAAATTTGCGCAGGAGTAGTCATGGTGGAATCTGAAGCACTAAGAGCCTGAAAAGAACCTGTCAAATCCTCTAATGATTTACTTAAACTATCTTCTCCTGGCAAGTAGCCTATTTCCTCTTCTAATTCCCTTATACGATCCAGTGTTTATAAAGTTTATTATTATTTTTTATTTTATTAAGATTGCAACTATAAAAAAATTTTTCACTTAAATCTTTACTTCACATAAGGAACAGATATTTTTTCTTAATTTATATAGAAATTTTAAACTAACTTACAAAAATTTATTGGTGAAAACCTTGTTTCTTCTATTGGTGATTAGTTGTAAATCTGAAGCAATTTCTTGTTGTCTTCTTTTATTGATTAGTTGTAAAGCTGACGATGATTCTTCTTGTCTTAGTTGTAAATCTGAAGCAGATTTTTGTTGTCTTCTTTTATTGATTTGTTGTTAAGCTGATGAAGATTCTTGTTGTCTTTTATCGCTGGTTAGTTGTAAAGCTGACCCAGATTCTCAATCGTTCTGGGGTGTTGTTGGAGAATTTGTTTTTTGATTTTTCAAGTATTGAAAGTTGACTTTGTTCACTTTGTTCGTTTCTTCTCCACACACTTTGATAAATTCTTTAGATTTTCAAAAGTTTATATGAACTTCTTAAAATTTAGTTTTCTTTTACGATTAAACTCGGTGGTTATATATTTTCTTAGTCCATTTGGTACTTTCGCACAGTCACTTTAACACTGCTTTTATTTTCACTTTCACTAAAAAAAATTTTATTTTTTCTCCTTTTTTTGAAGGATACTTATTATTTTTTATTATAATTTTTCTCCTTTTTAAGGATACTTGTTGGTATTTTATTTTTTCTCCTTATTTTAAAGGATACTTATTTTTAATTAGATCACTCCTAACCGAATCCTTACTTTGTATTTTCAGGATATTTATACGGTGGAGGATCCCGGACGAGCCCCCAGTTAAAAAGTTATTTTTTATTTATTATTAAAAAAATAAATTCTTTATTTTTTATAATTAAAGATTTGTATTATTTATAAGTTCTTAACATTTTCTCTTAACATTAACACCACTGACTTAAAAGTAATTTGTTAAAACAATATTCTTATTTATTTCTACTAGTAGCAAACATGATTTTTGTTATGCAGCAATAATTTAAAATAAAAGAAAAAACAATTCAAGTGCAATTCAGCAGTTTCACATTGCGAGTGTTAAGAAATTTGATATTTTGCATTTATATTTAAAAACAATTTTTTGCAGTTATTTTGCAGACAGACAATGTCAGCAAAATAATTTATTTTTCGTTTTTATTTACAGCGGGTCAATGAATGTTTGAAAATACAAAAAACTTTAATAATGCTGTCACCTTAACTTGCATATAAAAACTAATCCACGCCTTTTGCATCTACAAATGCCAAAAGCTAAGGAAATTGATACGAAAACTTAATAAAATTTCTTTTGCGTAAGAGATTAAATAACAGCCTTGTGTATAGCAGACATTAAATGATAAATATTAAATATAGACTGATTATTGCTACAACACATAGACGACAGCAAGCGTTAGACAGCAAGTTGTCAAAATTAGAATTCACACATTTATATGAAGACGATTAAAAATATACCATCACAGCAAAATTCTAGACAAAAACCTTTGCTGATGCTGCCTAACTCAGGCTAATTTCTATTTTTTAAGGCAGCAAAAACCGTTTAGTGATGCCAATATAATATGAAATGTTAAAAACATTACAAAGTAAAAAAATTACTTTATTACTACTTACATATATTGTATTTTTTATAATACTCGTACAATGACCATTTAAAACTTTTTACAATACAAGTCGGTATTGATTTAATTCAGTTTAGAATTTTGAACAGATAGCATCATAACAGATACGTACTCGTATGAAAGTGCATTTTAAAATAATGATTTTATTTTTCGATTCCGTGCACTTTAAAGTGGTAACACTGAAATACTTACTTCCACAACAAACAGCTGTTCATTATTTTAAATTCTTTTTTTATTGTTTTACTTTTCCTGCTGCCTGGCAACAAATACTGTCGGGTTGCATTTGCTGTCATGTTGTTTGCTATATGTGACTAATGCTTAAATGAAAAAAAATAATCAATTTCGTTTTTAGAAAATTAAAAATTTATTATTTTTATTTTTAATTTTTTAATTATGAAGTCGTTTGCTTTTTTCTTGAGACTTCGATATTTGTATGTTTGGATTTTTTCTTTTAAATGTTTATCAGTTATTGGATAAATATTTAATGCCGTAAAGTTTATGTGAAAGTTATGAAAAATGTCTTCTGATGAGAAGTGAAGACAAGAGAAGAGAGAAGAAATGTAGATATTGAATTAAAGATGTAGGACAACATCAGTAAAGAAGTCAATTATTACAACACAGTCAGTTGGAAGAAGTAAAACAGTAAAGCTGCAATTTTGAAGTGGATTAATTCGAGTTTTAAAGTTAAATAGTGAAAGTACGGTTTTGTAAAAGTGGCTAAAAGTTAAATTTTTTTGTAACCATTTTAAAATAAAAAAAAAAAATAAATACAAGTATTACAATATTTAATTGTATTTATATATTTGTTTTTGTTTCCTCGAAAGATTTTCTCAGAAAATATATTCAGAAAATAAAAAAACACAATATTAGTTCGTTTCTTACACGGGGTTTATTATATATAATAATAAATAATTCACGGGGTTGTATTTCCTATTAGGTACGTACCGTATGCTTTAGAGCTTACAATGTAAGTTATTTTACAAAGAAGATATGTAAACAGGATAAAACAAAACTATTATACATTTTCGAATTAAATTCGAATATTTTAATGGATCTTTATTATACTTATTGTATGAAATTTTAATAGCCTAGGATCCTAATACTGGTATTCTTATGAGAATTAACATCCGTTAAGATATATGTACAAACACTAGCAGAACTGAACTAGTTTTCGACCCAGCTACGAAAGGTCTCATCATTAGGATCTTAGGCTATTAAAATTTCATACAATAAGTTAAAACAAAACAATAAATAAACAAAAACATAGAACGTTCACTGAACAATAATTAGTGGACGTTCACACTATGCGCGCAGTATTGTATTAAGACTAATACTCACGGGTAAACCCCTACGCATGAAGTGCATTGTATTGGAATTTGAAGATAGATAGATATTATCTTATGCGCCTTTTTGTTGATGAGACAAGTTGCTGTCAATTTGACCACTCAAGGGCCGGTGTTACACCTTCACGCTTGAATGGTAAACAGTAATTGCCCCATATGTGGGTGGATGTTGAATATGAGTGGTAAGCGTCTCCACTAAGTAGGTTAGCTGTTATCTTCCCAGAAGGTGGCATCTTATTCCTGCTCATTTGTTCTGTTGTTCTTCTACTACAACTGGTTATTGAAATTAATTTTTAATTTATACTTAGGAATAATTGTTTCTGTTGACTTTCTATTTGCTTAAATAAATATTTTTGTTTTTAGAGGGGGGTCGTGGCATAGTGATAAGGGCGAGGTTCAATCCCAGCGAAAGACAAAAATTATAAAATAAAATTTGCGGTTTTTTAAATTATAATTTCAAAATAAGAGGTTCCCCCCCCCTAAACGGAAACTGAAGAAGTTGAGCTACTTCGCTAAAGAAGAATAAGGCTTTGAAGAAAATAACTTATCCAAGAAAGTTTGGAGAATTTAGGGGATGGGAAAACAAATTAAAAACTCTTGCAGGCAATATTAATTTTCATTGCGATGGAAATTATTGCATAAATTTAATATCCTAAATATTTATTAATAATCTATCTATCTACTTATACAGCAGTTTTCTTAATTGTTTCATTTGCCATAATACTAATCGCTTCCAAATTAAATATTTTCCATCAATTTCAATTATTTCGTTTATTTTGCTTGAATAACAATTATTTCGCACTTGTTATTAAAGCAGAAAAAAAAAACACAATTTTTATTTCTAGTTTTGCTAAAAATGTTTTGGATGACTAAACACGTAATAAATTTACTTCAAAATTAAAAATCATACGAAATGTATTTATTTCGCCCATTTGAGTATGTGTATGTTTGTATGTCTGTTGTTACTGAGATTTTAGTAGTTTTGCCAAAAACAGTTTTTTAACATTTTTCCATGCATTAGCAAAAATTTTAGCAATCCTCTGCCCCTCTAATAAAACTGCAACTACTTGCAGCCAAGTACAGCTCACGTAAGAAGGAAAGAAAAATTTTACAACAATTTTTGAAAGAATTAAATGCAAAAATTTTGTTTGAAATTTTTTTTTTATATTCACTTTTGCTTAAAAACATTTTTTTTTCGTTTGTTTTGTTTTAGAATCTTTGGAAAATAGGAATTTGGAAAATAAAACATGTGGTTTACATTTCTGCTCAATATCTTTTCAAATAAATAAAATAATGAAAACTAACAGCAAACTAACAACGCTATTGAACTTTGAGTTTTTTTTCTCCTTTTTAATTGTTGTTGCTTTAATACAGTGAGAGAAGCAGAGAGCAAAAGCTGAATTGCCAACCATAAATTTTAAAAGATTTACAGTTTTACACAAATGCTTGTATTTTGTATTGTGAACCTTAAACATTATTGCTACGCTGTTGAGACACCCTACAAAATGGCATGGCGTGTCTTATAAAATCAAAAAAATTTAGCCATGAATCTGTTATAGAAAATTAAAAATTAAATAAAGAACAAAAAAAATCCATTACTTATACGATAAATGTTCTGGAGTGTTGACAGTGCCTGTGTCTTTCCAATTTTTGTTTTATTTAATTTTTTTTTCAATTTTATTTTATTTTTAATTTGTTTTTCTTTTTATTTAAAATTTTATTTTAAATTCTCTTGTCATTTCTTTTTTTTTTTTTTTTTTGGTGACTAACAAATAGTTTGACACACTTGTGAATATTTTCTTTTCTCTTTGGCTAACACTTAGGAATACTATTTAAATAAAAATAATTATTTTTTAATTTAACAAAAAATTCATTGTTTTAACACTTAAATAATAAATCACATACAATTTGTTTAGATTGTTAAACATTTTTCATAACAAAATTTTTATTTTAGCGAAAAATGCTAAAATGTTTTTATAGAAAATTAAATGAAATTCATTAAAAAAATTTCATTTATTTATAAATTCATTCAGACATGTCATTGGCACAATACTTTTGTTTTTATTAAAAACATACAAAACTAAGTACACTTATAATACTATATAATAATTTCTTAATATATAACATTACACTAATGGGTCGATTATGGATGAGAACCGAACTTGAGTTGTTTTGCCAGTTGCCAAAGTGTTATTACAGATGGGTTAACAGAAAGATGGCACCGTAATTGCTAAATACATAGCGAATACTTAGCACCAGCTAAACCTGTTTAAAAAAACTTTTTAAACAACACAGTTGTTCATTTCGGAGAATTTGGCTAATGTATTGAAAGAAAACCAAAAATAGTGATGATTGTCGACGAACATAGACTTTCCTGCCCGACGCATAGACGACAGACAGAACAATTCATCAGCGACATTTTCAAACAAATGTCACAAAAATCGTACACAACTGGCTGAGCGACAATGTCACTGATCTTGTTGGCGACCGCACACTGTATCATCGACAACTTCAAGGACATATACCACAAAAAATCGTGCACAAACACCTCCGCGAAGCTGTCGACAACTTTAGTGACATGCCTTAAAGGCATACTTGAAGGCAATGTTGTGCAAGATGATTGTGCCAACTGGGTTATGTTTCTTAATTGTGTGTGTTTGTATTATATTTGTTTACAATAAATGTAAACAAAATGGAAGCAACTTTTCAAGGTTGCCACTTTGTAGTAATTGATTAGATTTTATAAGACAACGTTTATCAATAAGAGTTTTTTTTTTTTTTTTATTTTGATACCAATACTCAGGGGAAAACCCCTACTAAATGCTGTGCATTGTATTGGAATTTTAGAAAGGACAGTACATATATTACAATTAATTATATTATTATTATTAAGCGCCTTAGGAATGAAACGAATTGCTGTGAATTGATCATTCAAAGGCCAGTACTATACCTTCACCCTTATATGATCGATAGTAATTGTCTCATCGCTGCATGTTAATTGTGTGGTGAGTGTGCCTTCGCTAGGTAGGTTTAGCTGTTATCTGCTACTTCCTAATAGGTGGCGCTTTTTTTTCCCTGATCATTCGTTTTTTGTTGACATTGGTTAAGGTGGAATAGAGTGGAATGTCGGGGAGCGGTTTCTTTGTAGATGGTCTTCCTGGAGGGGGGGCCTCTTATTTTTAAATTATAATTTTGAAAAAACCGCAAACTAACTTTTTCATTTTTCACCTCTTCTGGGATTCGAACCTGGGTCCTTTGAGTTTTTGTGCGAGCGCTCTAACCACTATACCACGCACCCCATAATTTACATTTACAGCCAGCTCAACGTAAAGTAAACTTTTATGTTGACTATGACTACCACAACCTTAGTAAGAGTTTTTTATTTCAAATCTTACTTTAGCAAGAGTCGACTTTTGTGTATGATAATATCATAATATCCACCCCTGCCGAGACAAAATCTACTGTATATTAAAAAATTTTCACGTACTTTTTAATTTTGTCTGTTTTCGTTTTTATTCTTCTCTGATTTTAAGTATTGCTTAGAGTTTTAGAGTTGTGTTTTTTTTTTTTTTTTTAGAATACTATAACCTGGCAACACTAACGGTTGTGTTTACATTTAAATTCTTAATCATCATTCCAAAATCACATGTACAGAAAAGATCAAATATTTATTTCATTATTTTATTTTAAATTTATTAATCAATTCTTCTTTAATTTCTTACATCATAATTTCTGTTGAATTCATAATTGGCAAAATATATATTTAAATATTTTCGATTTATTAACAGTGAGTGTTGTTGACCGAGCGTTCCGAAAATAAAAGAATTTTTTTGCGAATCATTTTAATTTTGTTTTAAAGGTTCTAGCTCTACTACAATAAATTCCTGAATTACAGAATAAAAGATTCACTGCTTTTAGAGATAAGTAATAAAGAAATGTTTTTTTATTACTATTTCTCAGTTAATATGTAACAGGATTTAATAAAGCAAAATTGCATTTGATTTTTATGAAAAATATGGGCCTTAAGCAGTACACACATTAGCGAATATTTATAAAATTCTTCATTATGGGCATTAGATTTACTTTTAATTTATACAAAAATCTTTCTAAATTTCTAATATTAGTTCACCATCTCTTTCTCTCTCTCTCTCTATTTATATATCGTATGAACATCTTGTGCAAATTTCCAATCTGTATGTATGTATACAAAAAATAAAAAAAATAAAAAAGGTTGCAACATTGTTGGCTGAAATATGAGAACGGATTTTATATTTGAAAACTTTAAATCGGGTGCATGTGCCTGATTCATAAGATATCGTCAATTTAGTTAACCTACCAGTATTTGTTCAGTATTTTACATTTACAGCCAGGGCCACGATATCGAATCGTGTAGTTTTAAGCGACAAACAGCTGATTTGCGGCACACTAATTTTTGTGTCGCCAAAAATAAATGCGATTGGTAACACAAAATTTTTTTACACACATATACATAAACAAAATCGGAATAAGTTTGTTTACTACATTTCTGTCAAGTTAAACTAGCACACGGTTGCATTTTTTACTGTACAATTTAAGCATTTCAGCGCTTTTTTCGTGTATATTCGCGATTATTTTTTGATATGGCAGCTTTGTTGTTTATTTGCATTACGTTGGTAACGTAAAGCAAAGCGAACGATAAAGTGACAATTAGTGGGCCGCAGTTTAGATTCACAGTGAGTGACTGAGTTTCTTTCGCTTAAGTTTTCTTTCGATATTGTGGGCCTGGCTGTTAAATTTTATTTTTATATTACCTGCTCATTTTTAAGAAACACTGGCAACTTTAATTAAGAGGAAAACACAAAAACGAGCTAATAAGGCCAACCAAATTTAGTTAAAATTTCAATATGTTTTATATAATCTGGAATATACTCGAATATAAATATGCATTGATGGTATATTGTATAATAAAAATTATTTTGGAAAATTAGAGCATACGAAATTATAAAAATTTTTAAACATTTTTTTATATAGAATAAATCCTATACTGCATGTCTTACCGAGTGACATGAATGCAAACATTTTTTATATATATATGTATGTATGCATGTACATATGTACCATGTAGTCGCCGTGGTCTAGTGATTAGTGTGTTGGCTTACTAAAACGATAGCGCCGGGTTCAAATCACAGCTCTGACATCTTGAAAAAAAGAAATATTTCTTTTGGCGACTACCTCTCAACAGTCTTCTGGCAAAAGCTCTGGGAGTAATTTATTGCCATGAAAATGCTTCTCAAATCTGTCGTTCGCAGTCGACTTTAAATTGTAGGTCCCGGTATTCATGGATAAAAATTAACACACACAACATGTGTGCTGCAAGAAGCTAGGCCGTAAGCCTGACACAGGGTTGTAATGGCCAATTATGTATATATGTATGTACCATTTTTCTTCTTAACTCTACTTTTTTAGTTTTGTTTTACGTTAATTCATTTATTCAATTTATAATTACAATAAAATTTTAAATTATATTCTAATAATTATAACAAGCGCAGGTTTGTTTAATTTCCAAAAACAGTTAAGAAAAGTAGTTCCAACAAAGCTTAGGCCGGCAACTCTATTATTTCTCTACTTTCAACTTCACAGAAAGGAAAACAATCAAAAACCGTTATGTTTTCTCTTAATGTGTTGATATACTTAAGACTGCCATTTTTATTGTTTACATTTTAATTTCTGGAGCATATTTTTCCTTCTGCAAATTGTTGTTTTTTTATTTTTGTTTGTTTGGTATGTGGGTGTGTAAGTGCATGTAAATATTACAAACGGACGCATCATGACACATATAAAAAAAAAGAAAAAAAATTTTAAATGTTTTCAAAACAATTTTTTTTTCTCGTATTGAGTAAAGAAAACATGAAAACATTTGCAAAAAACATGCTGTGGTGTGGTATTTTTCTTAATCATAACGAAAAGTCAAGAAATTTTCTTTTGAAAGTAATAGTAGCAACAACAACTGCACCGTTAAGTGAAATGTAAAATGGCGTGACTAAAAACAAAAAAAAAAAAAAAAAAGAAGACAACAAATTAAATTTAAATGAAAATGTTTAGCTGTAGCGAAAGTGTCATATGCGTGGTTTGTTTGTACAACAACCATATGATTCTTTCATGTGTTTATTTTTGTGAGTTTCTTCTATCGAGCTGATGAATTTGTTGTTCATCACTACCAGCGTCAACAACATTATGGTCTTTGTTCCACATATTAAATGGTTAAAGTAAATTAGGAAAGAAAAACGTTCTTAAAAGAAAAAATATATGTTTATATATATGTATGCATACGTACATACATACATATATAGTTTTTACCCAGTTTTTTTTTCTTAATTTTTTTTTAAATAAATTGTGCGTAAAATTTTAATTTTCTTAAAGAAAAAAATGCCAAACGGTTGTTTGTGCAAATAAAACAAATTTTTCAACAAATTAATAGAAATGCTAAAAATATGTAATTGTTTTTCAAAATAATGACAATTTCAAATGACATCAATAACTGAAATAAATAAATTTGACCCATTTTATTTTGTAGGTGTATGCTATACACCTTCTTTACTCAAAGCAATTATTAGCTTTATGATGTTTGTGTTTGTCTACAACTATATACATAAATATTTTAAAGAAGATTTTAAGATCATGTGATACTTTTGAAATATTTCAAATTTCGAATTTAAAAATTGATTACTAATAGTGATTTTAACTGAACATGTCTGATGTATAAACTAATGTGCACAACTATGACCCTGGTACGAAAAACTGTCAAAACTGAATTGATGTGTTCACAAAGCCAATGCTTTTTTTTTTTTTTTTTGATGGTTGCGATATTTTTTAATATATGGAATTATAGGGAGACGAGAAATTCTGGATATTTGCACCGCAGATACTTCACCTATTCCTTACAATCTTCTTTCCACAATTCCTGCAGAAAAGGTTGTTGCTAGTGCTTATGGCAATATAATTTATGTGCTTAACCAGAGCCCAGTATAGGCTGCCTCAACTTTTGGGTATGATATCTCTCTATTGGGCCTTTGGTCATACATGACAACTTGACCGACTGACTCTAAACTAAAAGAAAAGAAAGCGAGTAGTATGTATGGTTTTAACTTCTCTTTGCAGGATATTTATTCCGTTGTCAATACCACTAGTTATCTTCACCGCTCTCTCTGCAGTTTTCAATATGGATTTCTTGTTTTTTTTTAATTGCGACCAATACTCAGGAGTAAACCCCTACTGATGCTGTACATTGTATTGGAATTTATGGATAGAATAGTAAATATTATTTCTTATATTATTACTACATATTAAGCGCCTTAAGAATGAAGCAAATTGCTGTGAATTGATCATTCAAAGGCCAGTGTTATACCTTCACCTTTAAATGATAACAGTAATTTTCTCATCGTTGATGTTGATTGTATGGTGAGTGCCTTCGCTAAGTAGGCTTAGCTGTCATTTGTTACTTCCCAATAGATGGCGCTTGTCTCCTGATCATTCGTCTTTGTTATTGATGGTGTTAAGGTGGATTAGTGTGGACTGTCAGGGAGCGGTTACTTTGTTGGAGTGGTGGGGGGGGGGGGGAAACCTCTTATTTGTTTAAATTATAATTTTGAAATAATGAAAACTTTCTTAAACGTTTTCTTACAATTTTTCTTTGTCTTTATCTTCTTTTCCAATGAATTCGTTTACCAATGAATTATCTGTGTTACACATTAACTGAAAACAAACTTCTATATTTTCTCTTGAAATTTTTGTTTGTTTTGATCTTCAAATGTAAACATTCATTATGGTTGATTTTGTTATTTTGCAGTATTCAAACAAAAAATTTATGGCAGAGACAAAAGTGACGCAATACTTGTAATCGAAATTACACAATTTTTCATTTCAAAAATTTTTGCTGAGATCAATGATGTCAGGAATGGAAAATTCACTGCCTAAATTATTTAGCTTTTAGTCCTAAAGTAAAGTAAATTTCATTTCATATAGAAAAATTTAAATATCATTCATCAAAGAAAGCAGGGAGTTAACAATTAGAAAAGAACTTTACTCTCCTCAGCTTTTCCAATGGCCATAAGAATAGTTATTTCCCTAACTGGTGACAAATGGTGTGAATTTCGTTGTTTTCCACTACAACTCAATTACCACAATATGGTGGCAAAATTATCATTAACGCAGTCAACTCTCTAATGGTATGTGGCTTAAGTACGAGTAGTATTTCAGTACAATTGCCTATTCTTTCGGACACATTCAAATGCGTGCATAAATACAAATTGTTTTGAATTTTAATGACAGTGGCTGAGTTATTTCAGGCGAAATGTTTTAAACATTTTAATTTGTATGTCTATTATTATTACCACCATCTGTTGCATTGGTTACACGATTTGGAAAATATGTATAATGGTAGCCTTAAGGCTTAGACAATGACTTATTCCACTCATTCATACATTTTAAACGAATAAAAACAAAACTAATTTTAAATTCATTTGTATTGCTTTAATTGCTTTTCTTTATATTGCATTTATATAGCAAACATGCCCAGTAAAAAAAAAGTGGCGTTAAAGTAGACACAAGTGCTGCAAGTCCCATTCCAGACTAATTTTTTTACACTGGAAGTCATTGCAGTGAAGGCTGATCTATTGATGAACTTAGTCACGTGACCACTTACATTGAAATATCAATGAAATTTGTGCAAATAAATCAATATTAAATTTAAGGGCTAATATTTTTGTGACGACTATCCCAATTTATTATAAAGGATGAATCCATTGATCCACCCGATTTTTAAAAAATTACGGAGGCCAGTAATATTCTTTGAAAAGGCAAATCATGAAGATGGCATATATTCACCCCGAAATACTAAAGGCAGCAAGCAGCCAAGATAAATATTCTATTCAATACTTATTGGCGCAGCTGTAAGCAACCGGAGAAATGCGTTTTTTGGTAAACCGCTCTTCGTTTTCGTTTCGATGTTTTTGATAGCTCGTGGCATATATGCTCTCAGTGATTTTAGACAACATTGCACATCTGCTCTGAAATTCGGTCTCAGTTAAGAACGACAACAATTCTTTGGCTTCCTACTCTAACATTTTGTATTGAAAGAGAATGGCAAACATAATTAGAATATACTTGTAATTAGAATATTGATATTGCCAATGAGTAATGAAGCTCATTATTTATATGGTAACCTGAACATTGCACAGTGGCCAATTTGGCTTCGCTAGTGGCATTTTATTCCAAAGTAAAGAAGATATCTTCAAAAAATTTTTTTTCTCAATTCAGAAAAAAATGAAACAATTTTTGGAAAAAAAAAATAAAATTTTTTTTTATTAAAATTTTTTTTTTTTTATTTTTAATTTTTTATTTTGTTTTTAATTCAATAAACATTTTCCACCATATATTCATATATAAAATAAAAAAAAAAATTGTCAACTCAAAGAGAAACCATATTATAAAAGAAATATTAATCAGATTCTTCAGTATCAGATTCAGAGAAATCATCTTCAAAATGATGCATCATCATGCAAATGATGCAAGCTTTTAACTTCCTTATCGAAAATAATATTTCGGGAATAGGAAATATATCGAAAATAATATTAAGGGATCAGAAGAAACAAAAAGAGCGTTAATTATATCTTCCATTGTATTATTCCTGTAATTTTTTCTGGTATTATTTTCACGGATGTTCCGATAATATTTATTTCTGGCTTCAAGCGCTTCCTCGGACATCATACCAATTGGAAGCGAAAAATGATTGATTATGTCTGCTCCATGAATTAAAATTCTGTGAACAGATGAGGGTATGTAAAACCAAGGGTATAAACTAACAAAAATTTCGGCAGTTTCCATTGCGTAAAGTCTGAATGCCTCCGTGTTTATATCGTATCCACACGCAAGTGCTCGTAAGATCGATATATTAAATTTTCGTTCACTCCAGTTATACGAGCGGCTAAATCTGGTTGTTGAAAGAACCTTCTTGCTGTATTTCCGTTGTTGGTATTTCCAGTAACAGCCATTGGTATGTCGGCCAACAAATGCATTCCTTCTCATAGCTTCTGCAGTTTCCTTCCAATTTCGCACTGCTCCTTCTCAGCATAGGTAATTTTGCTCAAAACGGTACCAAGAACATAATTTTCCACGGCGAGAAACTTCTTGGTGGGGATCGCTTCTTCATGCCATATTAAAAAAAGGGTGCGTTTTGTCACTGACATTTTGCCTAAAAAGTACAATAAATTGAAGCCTCGCAGGTACTCGCAGTAAATTTTGAACATTTTGGACACACAATGGTTTACACATATAGGAAAATTTACAATTACACTGAATGCAGGTGAATTTTGTAAGTTCTACTCCACGAAAGACAGGTGTACGTTACAATGGGCGAGTTGCTAATACACTTAAACACGATTACGTTTTATAAATAACATAAGTATACACAGATCACAACCACAGTTTTTTATATAATACATACCTTGGCGTTAGTATATAACAAAACTTTTAATGAAAATAATAAAATTTGCAAGTTTAACACGAATAGCAAAACGATGATCAAAAAGGCGGAAATGTTTTGCACAGCACTTGCAGAAACATATGCTGACTTTGACAGCTCACAGCTGTTCATCACCTGTAAACTGAGCTTTTAAAAATCGATACAAATCTAGTGAATGTATTTGTTATCGATTGTTAAAAAAAATTAACGGTTTTTCAAATTTGAAAATTTGAATTTAATACCGCTAGCGAAGCCAAATTGGCCACTGTGCATTGGGAAAGTTATGATGGGTACTTCTTTAGCTTTTTTGATAAACTTCATTTGTACAGTCGCGTTGACAGACGACGGCGTTAATGTGCATTAGTTAAGTTAATTCAAATTAACTTTAACATTATCTCCAGTGTAAATGCACAAAACCAAACTGAATTTATACTGCATTAAGCGTTTTTAATATGGCAACACCGCATAAAATCCTTCAGTTTTTGGCTAATTATTTACTATTGGTAATTAAAACGGATAGAAAGTAAGCAAAGTTATAAACCTCTCACTTCTATGGGTATAAAAGCAAATACAAATAGTTCACAAACAAACTAACGTTGTCATCTGTCTACGCTTTAAATGCAGAAAGTGTCGTCTGTCAGGGTAAAATTTAAATTTGCATTAGTAAGTTCTTAATGCAAATTAACGTTGTTGTCTGTCTACGGTATAAGTTTAAATACAATACTACTTGAGGCTGAGAATGTAGACTTTTTGGGTACTTATTTTTGCCATTTCTTTAGTGATCAATTTGTAACGTTTTATAAAAAAGTGTTGCCTTTAAGCTATCCCATATAATTTAAATTTAAATTATAGATACAAGTTTTTCTTAACAGTTGTTTGCATATATTCCACTTTTTGTTTTATTTCTTCTTTTTTTCTAAATATGAGTTCATTATACCACAAGTGTACTCATCATATAAGTACTCGTACATACACGTATACTTATAATTTGTTTTAATAAATTTCAAAAATACATATACCAGGTTATTATACCCAATACATGATTATATTTTCTTTATCATGGCCTGGTCTGTTGTAATATTTTTAAAATAAAACTGTCAACAGCACAAAAGTGTTGTAATAAATATGTGCATTTTAAGTTGCATGTTTTCTGTGGCACGACTTTTATTATTCTTTTCTATATACCCCCCTGTACTTGTAGAATTTTAATAGTGTCAGACAAAATGCTACAGCATTTTTGGCTAAAAAAAAAAATATTTATTAAAAAAAAAAAATCAAAGTAAGGCAGCATTAGGACAGGCAACTTAGATATTGAAAAAAGAAATTAGATTTTATTTAAATACTTGCGAAACCGGGCTCGTTTTGCTGGCTCTCAAGTAAAAAACTTAAATTTTTTTTAAAAATAAAATAAAAAATTTGTAATCGTAGAATATATGCATGCCGAGCATTTGTTCAAGGGGGGGGGGGGGGGGGCAGTTCTTTTGGGTATTATATAAGTATTCACCATTTATTAAAACAAAAACACGACTCAAGCTCTACAGAAAATATGTATAAGCAACCGCTTCAAAGTTGCTTCAGTACTTTCTAAACTTATCGCTTTATTTTTAGAATTCATGTCATCTGTTGGAATATAATGTTACTTCTAGAATAAATGTTTAAAATTTTTTCAGATAGAAACTAAATTTTACATAAACAAGACTCACGGTCTATAAAATGTAATGTAATAAAAGTGGATTCAGACCTAAGACCTTCAAATTATTTGAACATTCTTACCAGCTATTATTTTATTATTCATTGCTTTACCATCTTTACGACTTTAATACTTGTTAGATGAAGTAAATGAATCTTCTGTTACTTTAAAAACAATTGAATGATATTGAAGTTAGGAGAAAGTGGCAGCCTCGTAATGACAAGGCACACTTGAGCACGCATGGCGGCCAGTTGTGATGATATTGAAGTTATGAATACTCAAATTTTAAAAATATTTTATATATTTTATATATGTATATGTGCACCAGTAATCTTGTGGGTTGTGTGCTGGACTACCAGTGTTGTGCAGAGACTCTGTTCAGCAACACTACACCCAGCTTATGATCTTAGCCACTCCGCTCGTAATAATTAATTAGAATATAGTTTAATATTGTATTGTAATTTAAATAAATAAATAAATTATATAAATTACTTTTTTAAATAAACTACTACTGCTACTGCTTATCGGCAATCCTTATTGTTTTCTAGTTTTCCTTTATGGTCTATTTCTGGTGTTATCTTAAATGCCTGTTTACTAAATCTGGTAATAATATTGTTGTTTAAAACTTACAGAAACACTTTGCAGTAGAAAACTTACTCTCTATAATTCTCTATAAGTGGTATATGGCTCTATCCATCTCACATTTACTTCTTTTTCAACACACATGCAATCTAAAAATAACAAATTAATAAAAAAAAAATATATACACTGATACAATATTAAAGCAGGCCCAAGATATTTCCTACAGCGCTGCTAACGTAGAGAGAAAAAGTTTTTGCGTTTTTTATCCATTCGTTGGTAGTCGTATATATAAAAGTTCAGCATTTTTGTTTTGATTTTTACAATAGACGAAAATTCGCCGAAAAATGTGTTTCGCCAAGAATTGCTGCTATACACAACATAATCATACTTTATCAAAAATACGCTTTTTTTAAATTTTTTTTTGTAATTCAAAAGTCGGCAATACTGTTTCCACTCCAAACAAACAAATATGAGTCATATTTAGTACATAGAGATAGAGAGATAGAAAGCAATGGGAGTGTTCAATTTCTATTATTTTTATTATAGAAATTTAATAAATTAAAGGCTTCATTGGAATTTAATAAAACAACAAGTATTCTATTATATTTGTAAAAAAATTTAATACTCAATTACTTTTAAGGAAAAAAAAAGACTTAAATATATACGAGTATATTATTTTTTATCTCAAAAATTAAATTAAATTTTTCTTTCTTTTTTTTTTTGCAGGTAAGCATTGTTTTAAATCTGGTACCATCGAAAGCTTAAAGGCTCAGGTTAGCAGTTATTTCGAATTTCGGGAAGTAATACAATTCCTTATAATTTACAATTACATTGGAAAATAAAAAACTATTTTTCCTATAAATAAAGTTTTTAAATAAAAGGAAGATTGAATTTAAACTAAAATTAACCTTTAACTACTGAGGTGGGGGTAAATTTTACCCCCTCCTTAGATTTTTTAATTTATATTCTTCGGTTGAGCGCTGTTGAGTCCCTGTTTTGTTATACTAAATCTTTGATTTTTTTATTTTTATAATCATATTTATATAAAAATGTATTTTCTTGTTCTTTTAAAAATAAATTATTAAAAAAAAATTTTTTTTTACTATTTTTTTTGGTAAAACAAAAGGTGGTAAAATTTACCCCACGTCAATAACTATGAAAAAATATTTCACCTCCGTAGTTAAAGGTTAAGCAAACGGAACTTTTCTAAATAAATCTGAAAATATTTTTAACAACGAAAGTTTGTCACTCTATATCTTCGTAAAGGCTCTTTGCAAAGAAAAGTTTCAATAGCAGAGCTGGCTAATAAAATAGTTTGAAGTTTTTTTAGCCATAAAATTATAAGGCATTTATTAAAGCAGTGTTATGTAGAGTACGTATTTAAGCCTAACGAAACTTTAAATTGTAAAATATTTACTGTCCTTTCCATAAATTCCGATACAGCATCATTAGGGATTTACCCCTGAATATTGGTCTCAATAAAAAAAAAAATGAATAACTGAAAAAATTAAATAATAATTTATTGTTCGAAAGCTCAATATACGATATTAATGTTTTCAAATGATTTCAATTATACGGATGCCGCAACACGACTATCATTGACATAGTACAGACTTGATGTCGAAATTTTGTAATTTAACGTGCTATGCAACTAGCTGAGTATTATAAACTATTTAATAGAAAAAGAAGCAAATATTAAATTAGTTGGCAACTTTTTTAATATTAAAAATGAATCAGTAATTAATTTTAGTAGAATATCTAAAACACAAAATGTTTATTACCAAGAAAACTAATTTTTCTCTTTGTTTTTGCGTGTCAATGTTTATTGTGATCAGTAAGTATCAAGAAACGGAAGCAACGTAATACATACATACATACATACATAATTGGCCATTATAACCCTGTGTCAAGTTTACGGCCTAGCTTCTCGCAGCACTCATGTTGTGTGTGTTACTTTTCATCCATGAGTACCGGAACCTACAGTTTAAAGTCGACTCCGAACGACAGATTTGAGAAGCTTTTTCATGGCAATTAAGTACTCCCAGAGCTTTTGCCAGAAGACTGCTGAGAGGTAGTCGCCGAAAGCAATAATTTTTCATATTTCTTTTTATTAAGATGTCAGAGCTGAGACTTGAACCCGGCACTATAGTCTTAGTAAGCCAACACACTAACCAGTGTTGTTTATATAACTATGAGGGAAGTTCGTAAAGTCACGGACTTATTTATCCGTCCTCATAGTTTCATTGTAGTCGAACCAATTTCTTGATCAATCGAATTTAAACTCTATACCTTAAATCACCCACGAAAATGATAATTTTTATGTGATATAGTCAAAAATCCCATAATGCATAGATTTTTAATTAACAGTTTTTAATTCATATACGAGAATATTTTCAAGGTACATATGTATATGTGATATTCCAAGTCAAATCAACCAATGGTTTTAACCTACCCCCTCCGAATTTTATGATTTTTTGTAGAAATATAGTATATCATAGAACTAAATTAAATACAAAGTTTGGAAGCACTGATACATCTGGATCCGGAAATATGAGGTCTTGAAAATCGGAAAACAGTACAAAAATGCACAAAGTTACACTTACTTAATTGTAATTTTCTTGAAAAGTATTATAGCTACGCATCTCGTAAAAGTCGCATTTGGAAGGGTATTAAATTACCTTTGATTTAAAATGCGACATGATTTTTCCTTTGAAAAAGTCAAAGGTCAATTTTCTTTATTTATAAGTCGGAAGCCTATATCTCCGAAAGCGACCTTTTTAAAAATTTGAAAAAAAATTATGCCAAAGATAGTTTCGTTCTCTACAGTCGTGAAAAATTTTCAGAGTGGAGGTATTTTTGGATCAAGAAATAAAAATCAAATCGCAAAAGAATGTGATTAAAACTTGTCTAATAGTGCTGGAATGGTATACGATTTTTCGATTTCGATTAGCTGGAACCGCTTATTTTGTAAGTTTCTACAAAAAATACATAAAACAAAAACGGGGGATGTGGGATGGGGGCAAATAGTTCTTCATCGGGGTCAAAGGTTGGGTTGAAGGAATAAAAATCTACAAAAAGCTTCACAACTGCTAGAGTGGTAGGAGAAAATTTTATAAACTTTGAACTGGAGACCCCTTAGGGACTGGAGATAGGGGGTAGCTATGTTCGGAAAAAAGTTGGGGGGTAAAATATTAGTAAGTGTCGGTCTTACATTTTATCACTCTAGGGGCTAATCCAGGGAAGTTGTGGAGCTTTTTGTGGACTTTTACTCCTTCAACCCAACCTTTGACCCCGATGAAGAGCCATTTGCCCCCCATTCCCACATCCCTTCTTTTTGACTTATGTATTTTTTTGTTGAAACTCACAAAATACGCGATTCTAGCTAATCGAAAATCGAAAAATCACCATCCCACCACTATTAGACTGGTTTTAATCACATTCTTTTGCGATTTGATTTTTATTTCTTGATCCAGATATACCTCCACTCTGAAATTTTTCACAGCTGTAGAGAACGAAACTATATTTGGCATAGTTTTTTTTTTAAATTTTTAAAAAGGTCGCTTTCGGAGATATAGGCTTCCGACTTATAAATAAAGAAAATTGACCTTTGACTTTTTCAAAGAAAAAATCATGTTGCATATTAAATCAAAGGTAATTTAATACCCTTCCAAATGCGACTTTTACGAGACGCGTAGCTATATTACTTTTCAAGAAAATTACAATTAAGTAAGTGTAACTTTGTCTATTTTTGTACTGTTTTCCGATTTTCAAGACCTCATATTTCCGGATCCAGAAGTGTCAGTGCCCTTAAATTTTATATTTGTGTTAGTGTTATGATATACTTTATTCATACCAAAAATTAGCAAATTCGGAGACAGTCATTTCAAAAACGGCATATTTTAAGTTGAGTTGATATGGTTTAACCCATATATGTAAAGTATGTGCATATATTGGTTTTGGTATCAAATATGTTTTAATTTTTATCAACCATAAATTGGCGTGTGTATGTTTTTTTTAAATGACTTTTAATGAAAAACATATTTTTTCTAATTTAATTTTTAAAAGTGCTACTTTACACACGTTCTCTAAATAATTTTAATGTTTTTGAAATATTTTTCTAATTTTTTTCTATATTTTTTTCATAATTAGTGAAAATAAAACAAAAAAAACAATAAAAAATATTTGGAAATGTACAATCAATTAATGGGGTGTTAATGTGTTTCTTTTTTCTTAAAGTTTTTTTTTTTACGTTGTGTTGTTGAGATTTTTATAGTTTTTTATTATACCTATTATTAAAATAATATTTTCTTCATACTTTAAACAAATGGCCAAAATGTCAGGCCGAGTGGCGCTATTAATAAAGATTATTTTGTTGTATGTTTTTCATTTGAATTTGTTTTCAGTTTTTGCTCTTTATTTCGTTGCCAACATATGTTGCAACAACTATTGCCGTTGTTCTGTCAAAAACATACAAAATAGCCATTTTTTTCGTATTTGTTAACCATTTACGTTTTTGAAAAATAGAAAAAAAGGTCAAATATATATTTATATTATTATTAAACAGTAGGGGGTGACTTTTCATGATCCTAATCATGCTTTTCACACATCATTCTCATCAAACCAAATATGGACTTTACTTATAGCCTTTACTGTAGTATTTCTTAGATTTTTATTCACAACTACTGTTTGCCATATCTGTGTTGTCATGTATTTTGTTTTTGGTTTGTTCTTCCCAAACCTGTCTATCCCAGAGAGCCTTTTATTGACTCTATTTGTTGTATTTTTAAAACACACAGTTTTCGTCATCCTATAAAAGTCAATGACCATTTATTCCTATGGATTTTTGTGTTTGTGTTTCTGTTTTTTTTATTTTTTATAAAAGTACTGGTATTACAAAAAGTGAGAAATAGACATGCGACAGTTTATTTTTTATTCTTATTTTTAAATTAGAGGCAAGATAAAAAGGAAAAAATACTCAAACCATGTTGAGTTAAAGTCTAATGCTGCATTAAAAAATTTTTAAAAATCAGGAAAAATTGCGCGAGAGAAAGAAATGGATTTCAAGAACACTTCAAATACCTACACAGAAATTAGAATATCAATTCTTAT